>CM036879.1:0-5000000 GCA_020796165.1 Pantala flavescens | reverse complement strand
ACTAAACTGTCGAAAGTGCGATGGAACCGATACCCATTAGATTCTACCATCAAACGACATGCCGTGTTCTTTTAATATGGAAGAGTCATTTTCAAAAATGATTTCCCTCAACTGAAGTTTACTTCATTTTTCTCACTTCTGTAATACTTTTGAGGCCACTATGTTCCTGAAATATTCAACTAAGATTTGAACTTGTTGTAATCCTATAATAAACTTTCTGCTTAAATACTTTATTCCTCTTTAATTTTAGGTCTTTCTCCATCGATATTATACTACTCTTAACGTTAGAGCCACATTATTTCATACATATTACTTTTCAACGTAAATTACAATGCCTTATAATTTACTGCTCATTAATACCTATCAAATCAAACACGCCCCTCAAGTAAATCAATCAATAATTGCTTCCTTTATCTAGCATTATAAATTCTCTTTTCTTTGGTTCACTGCTATTTTAAATAAAAATTACAATTTACTTTGTCATCATCTGATTTCTATATATTTTTAATATATGAAAACTTTTTATACATTTTGAAATGCATACTGCATTAATTATCGATGCTCCTATCTAAAACCTGATTCGTTTACTGCAAATAATCATTTGGCGCAAGTAGATGACTCCAAAATAATCGAATATATCGCAAGGTGAGATCTATGGCAATTAATTATCATTAGAGCTAATTCCAATTAGGCTTGTTAGAGATTTTTAGGGAAAGGGTATGATCCCCTTTAAAGTCTCCGTTTTCAATCGGAAAAGAAGTCTCATTTGGTCCAATTTGGGTTGGTTTGAGGCTGGGAAAGGAGAACATCTCCATTTAGTGGAAGGAAGAGTTTACGTGATTTCCGACATTTAAATGTAATTGCCTCGCGTGGGATTGTATGGAGTGGGAATGTAGGAGTGGACTTATAGAGGGTATAGACACGAACATGGGAAAGATCGGGAAAGTAAAGTGGGCAAAGACGAGCAATAGAAAGATAAGTGTGAGGGAATGCTAAGTTAGGTTTATCACTCTTATTTCGTATATTGATGAAGCCCTCTTATAGAATGGGCCCCACAAAATTTTAAAATATTAAATTTTCGGAGGCATGATTAAAAAAAAACTATTGGCAGATCTCCCGTCACTGGAAGAGCATTCTAAAATAGTCAATAGAAATAATTTTGATAGAATTTTACGTTAATAAATAAATATACATAATAAATCTAAACCTACTGCTGAAAGTGAAGCATCTTATTCGTCAAATATTCCATTATTTTCCTAATTTAACATGCACATATTTATTTTAATATACTACGTACACCTTTACGCGATACCGAATAAGAAATCATTATACTGAAACGAATTGTCTTCCGTTTCATTAATTAACCAATTCTATTGAACTAAATACACAGATACTAAAATTAATGTATATGTAACTACTATTTCAATGATAATATTAGGGATATCTACACGTACGTTTGTTTCAATACGATATTTATACCTAAGTTTTCCAGATGTGAACGAAGTCTCAAGAAAAAGGAGAATTGATGTTGATCTGATATGGCTGTTGATTTTACTGTAGACAAAAGTCAATAATTTTCAAATAATTACATGTGCGAGATCAAAGTTTGACTTATTTTCTCGAGTATTATATCGAGCATTCACATGTAAATTTTATAATGAACAGACAGTAAAATGTAACAAAAAACAATAATTACAGAAACAGAAACCCTGAGGGGAATTTTCATTAATTTAAATTCTCATCAAGTCACTCTTAGATTGTAAGTGTGAACGAATTAAAATCGGTCGTCCTGGGAAATTCAACAGGTGCTTTTAATGTGAGAGGGGAAGTTGCTTACAAAGCATGTCTTTTGATGCTATTTTCTATCAAATCTAAGAGGTCTTTACTCGGAATATTTGAGCCGAAGGGTTCCTGGAATCCATTCTGCATTTTCGTCTGACCTTGATCTCACCTGACATTCTGAAAGACCAACTTCCGAAAGTGAATTATTTCCTATTGGGATGACGCACGTTCAAAGGATATCGATGAGTTAATATCATTGAGAATCTCTCAGATTTGTGAGTGAATTATGGATCAGACGTCGAAAAGTTGATAAATTAAACTTCGGAGGTTGCGTGACTTATATTAAATGACGGCGCTATTTTCCAACTTCGTCTCTTTTCGAAGTCTTGATTCTATCATAACAAGAGGAACTTCCTAAGGTCCATAAATTTTCGCTTGATGCTTGAATCGATTTTACGAAGTGCAACAAAAAGTCTCCACGAGTAGGGTTATAACTTCTGTGGGAAAATACTTCTAACTTATGACATAAAAAGGTTATTCTTTGAGTTCAGCTCTATCTTATTTCCGACTTATATCGGTGAAGATTCTTATTTATTTCCCTTTTAGTTTTTCGATTCATTTTTATCCTGAACATTTCCATGGAATAAATCATTTTGTTGAAGCATGAGCTGAAAGATTTTTCCGGTTCAAGTTTTACTTTCATCTTCTTCTATAAAAACCCATTAATCCCATAAAGCTTTGAAGATAAAAGGAAAAAATGGTCAAATAAAATTACTAGTGGTAAACGGTCAAATAAATTTCCATTTTAAATACGATTGATTTGATTGAAGATACAAATGATTATCATTTGGAATTCATCGATAAAAAGACCGGTGCTGAGGTTTTCCCAACTTCAACTTCAGATATATATTTTTTAGCATCATATTTTCATTAATTCTGGGAAATCAAGTAAAAATAACCTTTGGTAGATAAATATAATACCTATATGTACTTTTAGGAATTATTTTGACATTCCGTTTTTATTTTACAGAAAAATTGAATCGGGAAACGTTTTGTAAGGTGGATTAAATAAAATATCACCTGAACTGAAAAATCATTCACGCGGCAAAGATATATCAGCTTTTAAGAGAATCAAGAGAAAAGAGTACAGGATATTTTTAAAAAGCATTTCTATTATAATTCCAGAAAACCGATATCACAATTTGAAGGATTAGCATGATTTTACATGATCATGGAAAATATATTAATAATCTCTACGTCTCTGTGTCAACTGAGAAGAACATAGACGTAGAGTAAAATTTATATTTTTTATTATAGAAATCCATATAGATGTAATTCAGTTAAATTTTTCATCCATCTTGACATCCTAGTTAAGAAAGTCTAATTTCTAAAATATGCCAATGCCTGCGGTTTCGGTGTTGTCGAGGTAACAAAAATAATCTAGAAGAAGAAATTTCTTTCATTTTTCTTATCCTCTTTTAGCTGAATATATTTATTTGCTATTTACTATTGATAAATTTAACGTTTTTGGATGTATCACATTCAGAGTTGTTCAACAGCACGGAAAGTCAAAAATAAAGTGAGATGCTATTTCTTATATTATCCCATAGAACTTGCTGTATGTTTTCCAGTAGATTTTTGTACAATTTTATCTCTAAATAGATCGATTCTCTGTAAATAGCCCGAATTTTCACTACGCACGAATCGAAGGTTTATCCAACCGACATTCGTGCGGAAGGAGAAATGGATACGCTTCGGGACGACTTCGGAAATCAATTGATCGGCTGATAATGACACCGATATTTCCACCGCAGATTCGAATATTTTCCGTGTAGTTCCTCAAATAGCGAACAGTTCGACATATATTCGTCAACTGTAAAACACCGCTTTTAAGATGATACACGAAAGAAATGGCGAAATTTTGCAAAATCGCGGAGTATTTTGAAACAAGCTCCTATCGTCGAAATATTGTCAATCGTAGTCTCGGAATAACTTTCGACCAGCTTTATATCTATTTCAAGCGATATTTTTCAGAGAAGGACGTCCTGCAAACAAAGCGAATAATGTTCGACACGCACGTCGATGTTTCATTTTAGGAGAAAAATGTGTTTTGTATTTCGGAATAGCCATGGCGTGCTAGCGGCTGGGATATGGCACTCGGATGGTGGAGATGGGGGAGTAGAAGGGGGAGGCGAAGGGAGACTCAGTCCTTCGAAGGCCAGAACCCTCGCGAATACAGAACCATGACCGACCTGAATCAGGAAGGCCCACAACTCCTTCTGGTTTCCCCAAGCGATAGCGCATGGCGGTCCAAAAACTACAACATGTTGCTCAAGGAGCAGCGATTCTTAGCGTGAGTACTTTTAAAAAGTCATTCTTCGACCATCCTCTGTTTAAGACATTTTAATATTAGTCGTCGATACTCATAGCATTGCTAAAAATACTACTGAAGTAGTAAAGTGGTTTTTCAAAAAGTTTCCCAACACATTGTTAACGTAATTCTTAATACAGAAATGGTTTCTGAAAATAACTGAGTTGCTTGTCAGGATGACTTTCACTCTATCAAGTTTCTCTAGAAAAACAAAAAGAAGGAATGAAACGATCTAGCACTTAACAGCGAATCAAGAAGCTCCGTATGGCGTTTAGTATATATTCTAGATAAGGGAATATAATCAACTCTTTGATGTATTGAGAATATCCATTCCCTATGTAATTGAAATTGAATTGAACGAATGAAAGGGAATTGAAAATTTCAAAATCGTATTTCATTTAAATCTTGAGTGACAATAAAATATTAAATATTTTATTTACGGCTGGATGGACAATTATTATTATGGATGAATAATGATTTGGAACTAACACCTATTTCATCCTTTCCGGGAACTTTATAAAGAGAACAAAAACAAACGTGTATTCGTATGACCTTAAATGTTTCTTTTCCGTTTTCTGTTTATTTTAAAAAATCTGTCGTTAATTAAATCTGTTTGACAATCGCTACAAAATTTAAATTGGTATGAATAAATAAACCTGATAAATGTTCCTCTTGAATTTTAACGATACGATGAAATGAACGATTTCGCATAATTGTGTCCATCATGAGATGGAACGCGATGAAAATGAAGGAGGAAAATCGACTTAGAGAACTAATATTTACTCGGCAATGAAATGAAACATAATTAAGCAAGAAAGATGACGCAACAGCCGCCAATAGGGATACAATACTGAGTTCAGTAACAAAGCGCATATTTTTTCTTCAAACATTATTTCTTTGTCGTATTTTTTCTTCAAAAGAGAACTAGCCTCTATGGTGAATGAGGGTTCAACTGAAGGCATTGAAATGGATACAACTTCGCTCTCATCGCCACCTTCCTCCAGATTGGCAGCAAATGCGTGTGGTTTGGATCATTCTATCCTCGAAAAGTTGGGTTTGGGGCATCCTATGCCGATTTCAGATGCCGATGGAAAATATTCAAGTCATTCATCTCTTCTTATCGATATGAAAAGCGTGTCTTCATCGAGACAAGAAAGCTTTGCAAGTTACGGCCAAGAGTCAAGTACGTCGAACAATGAGATTTGGCTAGAAAATAATGGTATCTCAATCAGTCCAGCAAATTTAGCAAAAGCTCTCAGACTCTTGCATGTTCCTCCATTCCCTACGTCTTTTGAGAACGAAGAGGAAATGATTCAAGTTTATCAGCTAATTTACGACACACTGAGATGTAAGTTAAACAAAAATCAATCCACCTTTCAGATATGATCAAATATTAGATGTATCTTCTCACTATTAGTACATTGCTTTTTCATATATTTGATATTGGAAGTTGATAGTTTCCATCAGTATTATCAGCACTATATTAGTACTATTAATTAATTTACTTTTTATGAAGCATTGAAGATTAATTCTGTAATACGGCATTTTTACTTATTTTACAGATGAATTCGTGTTTGACCAGGCATTGACCACAATATCATTCTTCGCTCAACACGAAAAGGTATTAAAACCAATATATCGAGAAGTAATTTTTGTCTTATATATACAGTAAAACTCGTTTATGATTACCCGCTTAAAGACAAATATACTATCTTAACACAAAAATTTCGCCCGTCCCCATTTGCTCTACAGCCTACTTCAACCGAATGTTCACCCAACATGATAAACCAAAATCTAATCTATTGTAAACGTAAAATGTACATCAAAGTTATCTTTTTTTCTTTTGCCTTGCTCTAAAGGGGTTCCTTTATTTTTCATTCGCTTATTTCCTAAGAAAAAAAAACGAAATGTCGGCACAAATCCGCATCTTTGGATGCGATGTTACCTCTAAGATTAAGCGTGCGTTATTATATTTCATCGGTTTTATTTAGTTCGTATATTTTGCTCGTATGTGAAGTGATCAAATATTAATATTCACAGTATCAGGGGAGGTGCTGCGGAAATCCATCGGGGAACAAGTAAAATATAGTATCATAAAAAAGTACCATTATTTTATATTTTTCCCTCACGAAATAGAATCTAAAAGTGAAAGTAACAAAGACGATCTTTGTGCGACAAGCAGACTATTCTTAAAAAATGTGTTAGGCAACCAGCATTACATGCCCCGTTTATTATGTTATGCCGCTTGCTGAATAGTTAAATGGGCCGCGTTGAAACATGGTTTTCGTAATCATTTACTTTTAGCATTCAATATGATAATTCAAGAAGATTCAATAATACGGATAAGTATTATGTGAAAAGTATAGAGGATAACTTTAAGGAATGATTAGACAAAAAAGCTTAATGTTTTTTGGATGGAGCAACTGTCCGAAAATTGGGAGATACGAGTTGGAGTCCCGGTCCCGACAGAATTTTTTCCTAATCTATTAATTTCTGGGTTTGACTTCTACTAATGACTGTGAGGAACTGAATCTTTTACATTTAAAAATTGGTCCATAATTAATATCTAAGGTTTCAACGTCGAGAATGAAACCTTTAGAATTTAAAGTAACCGAATGTAATTTATTGTAGAAAAGAAACTTAAGAACTAATTCTTCAGCTCTTTAAATTTATTAATATTAATACTTGCAATAATCTTTTCAAGTCTTCTCAATTCTTAACTACGACTTGTGTTACGCTATTGAGTTTTTCAATTTATTTATTAATTATAAATAACATTTAAAGCATTTATCTTTCAAAACCTTTTGAAACATAAAAAATTAGAACTCCATCAAATCAAGTGAAGGTAAGGTATTTTTCAAACCATGTAAAATAACTATCCATTTAATTACGAAAGAGAAAATATTTCAAAGCTATCATTTAGGTAATATTTGATTCGGCCTACGCATAAATTATTCACGATGATAAGCTTCGACAGCATTCATGTAATGATTCATAGCTTATTTTTAAGATGTGATTGAAAAGATTGGCTTCAGCTTACGTTTCAGAAGTGAAATTCATCTCCATCCAGTTGCAGATGCACCGAAGAATTGTTCACTTGCTATTTTTCGAATTGCAACAGCGACAGTTCCTCCCAAGGGATAGCTTCACATCTTCAAACAGCGATTCGACCAAAGACGTTTCTATTATGCTATTTGCACCAAATGAAGAAGAGAGTTATCAATTCAAACAATTGGTGAGAGAAACAGAGTCAGCATTGTGGGACTTAAGAGTGCACCTTGCTGCCTCGTTAGCACGACTTCGTATCAAACGCCGTGCTTTCTGTCTGTTGAGCATGCTTCCAGAGAGGCTGCAAAACCCTTCTCATCTCGATGCATCTGTTAAGAGGCCGTTATCGTTTTGGATAAATAATTTTCTCATCAGGTAGGTATTTGCTGTTTAATTTTCACAGCGTAAATTAAAAACCTTTAGTCTAAATGTAGGTTGTGATCCATTCTTGTACTTATAAGCATCATAGTAACGAGCCTCACAAAGAATAATTATGATCTCTGATTATTCGATGTTTCTATACATACGTTTAAAATATAGAATTCACATTCATATCCTATAATTTTAGGATAAAAATATTCCTACATAAAAAATGAAAATATATTCTATTAAAGATATTAAAAAGTATTATAATGACTGACTGAGTGAATAAGTATTATTTTATCTACTGTAGAAAAAATCTGCATGATCAAAATTATAACTGGATATGTTTAATGTCTTTAATAATAAATCCCTGTTATGTTCTTTTTAAAACAACAGGAAAGAAAATATCGCCAAGATTTTCAAGGATTCGGGTCTGCGGATGGACAAAACTTATCATAAACCACGATCTTCTTCTGTGGGAGAACTATCGGAGGATTCTTATTTTTACGATAGTTTGTGCACAAATATAATATTCTGTAACCCCTCTCTCCGCCCCGTCATAACACATTCACAGCTGATTAAACAAAAGTACATCATAATGCAGGTAAATAAAAATCTCATAATTGGATAAATTTTATTAAAGAAACATATTACACGCATGTTTCCAAGAGCGAAGTGATTCTCTTTTCCGTTTCGGAGTGAAATTCTAAATCAAATTTTATTTTCTAATCTTTGAATGCCATCGATCGTGGTCTTAAGAAACCTTTCGGTGACCAAAAGAATTTTGAAGTGAGCCATCCGAAATTAGTTACGAATAGGACTATTATTGGGTACTTCTCAGAGTGAAACGACTCGGTTATAAAATAATCTCTTTAAAAGGGTAGATTATCTTTCTGGATTGTTTCATTCGAGTGATTTAGGAATGAATCCATGAAAGTATTTGATGAATACATTTCTTTTAATATTAAAAATTGAAAATAAATTAGTATTTATTTGCATTTGACATATTTATCATAGTAAATCGATTCAAAGCTATATACGTAAATGAATAAATTTTAAATTCCCAAAAGCTTTTAGTGCTAATTAATCATAAGATTGAAATCTATTCAATAAGAGATGGTCACATGAGCAATGTAGCATTTTCATTCAGTGTCAAAATTCATCCTAACTAAATGTAGAGATGCTAATCAAATTCATCTCTCTTACATAGTTAGATATAATTTATAAGCATAATCTCAACGCTCCTTTAATATTCAATTTGACCATTATCAGGATCGATCATTTTGCATTGGATCCTCAACCCTATGTCGCACCCTAAATGAAGAAGATTTAAGGGGTGCCATTGTTCAGACGCATATCAGCTCCCTAAGGGTCACTACATACCTAGCATCGCTTCTGAATGAGAATAAGACTAGCGCTGAAATAAAACCTGATATGGTTCTTGCGTTTGGAGCTGGAAATAGGTATGGCTTTGTTCCCATTTTACCAAAAGTGGTCCCAATCTCAAGTCTCAATCTGATTTTATATTTTATGCAGTTTATAAATATCCTCTATTATTTGAATTTAAGACCAATTAGTCAATAATCAATAAAACAATGATTGACAAATGAAGACAAACATTTTAGATTGTCAATCAATTAATTACCATTTATCATTTCAACTATATTATATCAAAAAATTATTGTAATTTTTTTAAGAAAAATAATTTTTTAATGTAAATAAATAAAAATTATATTTATTTGAGTTTTGGTATACTTCTGCAAAATAAATTCATTGTAACCTAATGAAATGAAATTTTACAATATGTTGAAAATTTTTTTGTAAACTTTTTTCTCTTCCATTAAGTATTATGTTCATTCAAAAGGTATTAATTTCATTTGAATATTTCTAGACAGCAATTTTAAAGAAATGTAAACCCGTGAATCATAATAGTTTTATTTTATTATATATTTAAAATATATATTTTATATTAATATTTTAATCTACTAATTTGCTCTACTTTCAGTATCTTATTTAATGTACTAATTTACTCTTTGGATCATTTCTCTTATTATTGATTTAAATTCTCTTATTTTTATACCATATCTTTCAAGCTTCCCAGTTCGGAAATTCCTATTTTTAAACAGGTTAATAAAGAAAACAAGTTCAATAAACTGACCATTAAATGAATAAGAAAAATAGAAAATGAATCTGAAGAAATGATTAAATACAAACTACAAAGGTTTTCAAAACTAATAAAATTCTTCAACAAGAAAACAAGGTTAGTTAATCAATTGATAGCAATGAAAAATGTTAATGGTTAACTTTGCACACAAAAATTTGAAAAAATTTCATTTAAGACTTACAGGAGAAAGACTTGAACTTGAATCTTCTAATATCTGTACAGTTACTCCATCAGGAAATTGAGAGCTCCACATTTAAGCCTCAGCCAAGTCTGACTCATTTTATTTTCTCTGTTAATACCTGGGAATAACATTTTAGGGATATAAACCTATTTACAATTAATTAAAGAGTATAAGGTATTTTAGTCATGTTATTAGAGTTGTAAATCAAGTAAGTTACAGGAATACACAGTTAATGATTTTAAACTGGATGCAGAGAGTATTATGTATCCTTTGAAAGTGATCCCTTACCTTAATATCCTTACTTCAAACTGAATGCTATGAACACAAGATATTAGTCTAGATTTTTTTTTTAACATATTATTTCTTGTGATTATTATTTTTTATATGAATATTTTATAAATGAGACAGTTGAAATCGAGGTTAACACATCTGCAAGAAAGAATTACAAAAGCACAACATACAACACTCTATTGTTGATTATTTATTTGTATATTTATTTTTTTACCATCAACCAAACAATTATAATCTAAGTTATTGTTTAAAATAACTTTATATGAATTTCTGAACTAAAATCTTGTTTTTAGGAAATCAGAGTATGAAAAATCCTTGCAAGCAATGGGAGTAACAAATGTATTGGTATACTCTGAAGAATGGGTTCAAGTTGCCAATAAAGTTGTAGAAGCATTAGTGGAAGCATCTTTTTCATATTCTTCTTTGTATCCAAATGTTGCAATATCACCTGAGTTCACAGACTCTTCCATATCTATACCAAGTGATATAGAAACTATATTCCAACACCTGGACAATGCAGTAGCAGTTTATGTGACTCCACCAAATTCATATTCAAGTGTACCTGATCCAGTGGGGCTAGCAGTAAGCAGAGGAGGAGGTGAAGTATGTGGAGTGAAAAGCTTTCTCTTTGAATTTGAAATCTTTATTGAGTCATATCAGTGCCTTAAAACAAGGTGTTGAATGACTGAATATTTTATACACATAAGTCCTCACTACAGTTACCAAATATGTATAAGCTTAACATCAATAAATTTCATTTTTAAAATCAAGCTTTTATGATTATTCACTGCTAATCAGTAATCTGTTTTGATGTTTCAGATATAAAATTATTGGAAGACATCACCCAAAGTATGTCCTTCCAGTATGAAATAATTCAAGAAGATATTCAGGAAAACATTAATGGCAAAAATGAAGCTGGACAACAGCAAATAATGGCACAGAATAACATTGAGGAACAAATTCAGAAAGAGAAAATGAATAAACTCATTATGGACCAGTGGCAATCGCTTGCTCTCTCTCTCTCCCTACCACAAATTCAAATAATTATCTATGAGACTCACTCCATGAAAGACTCTGAGAACAAGGATTTGGTTGAGAGAGTTGTAAAAACTGCCAATGACTCAGCAAGAATAAACTTCAGAAAGAGGCAAGAAGAGCAGCCCTCTATCCAAAGAGGCACAGAGGAAAGTGAGATGCTAATCATCAGTAAAGATATCACTGTAGAAACACCTGAGAGTAACATTGAGACTGAAGGCCAATTGAGTGATTTTGAAGAGGTGAGACCATAATGATAGCTATAACCATGCTCCCTCCCTCAATTATTACTGTTATATATAGAGATGCTGGAATGTTATTCCAGCCCTCATTATTGACAAAGCAATCCAACATTACTTACTTAACCATAATACCCTCATATATCACACTAATTAATGTTTAGAATTTATTTAATCTTGCAATTCAACTTTTATCTGCTTCAAAACCCATCTTTTTTACTATTAACAGCAGTATCAATAGATAAAATCGTCAGAACACCTTGTCCTAGTTAAGTATTCTTTTATTTTAATTTACATGGAAATATTATTATAGCAACAAATCAAGCTATGAAAACAACTTTGATAAATGACTAGCAAATTAATAATTTTCATAAATTACAGGTACCATTAACAGATATATTTGAAATAAAAGACCTCACTGAAATAGAGCAAGCTACTTCTGAGGATGGCTGCTTCATTTCATTAATCAGGAGGAAGGTTAGTGTAATTACCAACTTAACTTCCAAGTAATACTATATTTATTGCTATTTTCATTACTCCAGCATCAAAAAAATTCTAAAAATAAGAATGATTCCTAAATTCAAATAATTAGTTTGAAACTGAAAGATAATAAGTTTCCGGACATCTTATGCATGTAGACTTAATACTATTATTATAAATTGTAATACAGCAATTTTGCTATTTTAAGATAATATATTTCAAAATTTTATATAGGTTAAGCTATTAAAGCACTAACATTCTTCAAATTACCCAAGATTAAACAGCCATTATAAGTTTCACAACTCAATGCTGGTAAATAACCTTTATTGTCCTCTTTAGTTCCTATTTTATTACAATCTAATCCATTCAGTTGCCAAGAGTAAATTCAGTGGTCATGCAAAAATATGCCACCATACTGTTTTGTATATAATGAAAATATTTGTATATTCTTGGCCACACACTTAGGATATCTTCACAAACTATTGGTGAAAAATTCACATCTTAACGTGAAAATTTATAAAACCCATCTTTCCTTACTTTGGATATCTTTCTGTTTTCATAAGATATACTCATTTTAGCATCTGCACAATAGACTTGATCAAAGTATAAAAAACAAAAAAAAATCTAAAATTGTTGTTAAAATTTTTAAATGAAATAGAAAGTTCAAACATCATATCACATTACCTAGACTTAGATAATCAGACAGATTCACTATTAGTGAATTCATTGAGAATAATTTCAAGAGAAAACTTGTACAATTTCAACTTGCATACTCGAAGGATTAATCTTGATCCTTCCTGTCGTTAGTATACTCTGTAAATTCACAAAAAGTTATTGCATAATGAGTCATGCTTTCAAATAAATAAGTGGTGATGAATAAAATCAACTTATTATTTTCCAAAAGAAAGGAACCACTTAATTCTCTTATGGTAACTGCTAAATAAAATCCATTTCTCTGTAACATTCCAGGAGGCAGGCTAGATCATATTAATTACATTTATAGAGAATTATTGTTACCAAACTAAGACAATAAATTTTACATTGAAACACATTGATAGAAAACTATATTCATTTAATGATTAAGTCAAAATTTTAAATCCTAATTGCAGCAATGTATAATGTTAAACTATATTCCAGGTTGTATTTATATAAAATTAATCATTTTTAGGAATTAATACATCTTAACAACAGATATCTAATACAAATGGCAGAGGCAAGAGGACTTTTTGGAAAAAAATCAAGTAACAAGATACCATCACCATCAGAATCTGCTAAAGAAGGGAAAAGAAAGAAGAAAGGAAGAGTATCATCCATAGATAGTGATTATAGTGGAGAGTATTCTACCACTCACCATGGAAGAAACAAACAGCTTGAGATTGAAAGGATTTCTGCTCCTACAATAGCATCTCTGAGAAGATCCTATCGTTGGGCAACTTGGAAGCACTGTAAGCATGATGATGGAAGGGGAGATCGGCTGACATACTTTGAGGAGAAAAACTTTGTATACCCTTGTCAAAGATGTGAAAGCCATGGTGAAGATCACTATCAGTTCACTCTGAAATTAATTGATGGGCGATGGTGGTCTAAAAAAGTATTACCAGGCAAAAGAAAGAAGAAGTCATTTGTTATTTACCGAATACCCTACCCAATCCATATAAGCATGATTGATTCTCCTTGAGAAAAGAGGTATTAAAAATTTTCAAGAATGGAAAAAAGTTATATCTGTCACCCATTTCCTCTTTCATAATATTAATTACAATCCTTACCATTGCAAATTTTAGTCTTTTAAGATTAATCCAATTGTCAAGGCAAACAGTCTCTTCAAAATACTATTCCTACACATACACTCAGACCACATTGTCATGTCTGAAGGGAAAAACTTATTTGAAGGAGTAATACATTAAAATTTTGTGCCATAGCCAAACAAATAAAATTTAATACATGAAATGATCAATAGCAGTTAAAAAGGAAAAATAAACAAAGATTTCTTACAGATGCAGGTTGTTTTATTAATAATCTCTTAAGACTTAACATGACATAATAAATTTATCATAAGAAAAGCTATGATTATATAATGGAAATACTTTCATTCTAACATAGCTCTTGAGTTTTGGTTGCTATTAGCATTTTGTGAAAAAAAATCAATAAATTAAATCAAGTAATTGGAGTACATAGTTAATTAACAATATTAAGGATAACTATGTAAAAACATTCAAACGTAATCTTTTTGGTTCACTGAACCAGCAGTTGTAATCAAGTCTTAAGAGTAACTGAGAGAGATGAGTGCCACTTGGATGAGACCTTAATCCAGACAAGAGCTGCATTAAAAATACCACAAGCCTATCAAGTTCAGACGTCATCTTCAGTGCCCAATCCTTGTCGGATTCCAATTTCAGTTCTTCCTCACTCTTTAATATAGCATCATTCTGATGACAAAAGCTTTCAGCAAGAGAAAGCAACTGAGATAAGCAATTATGTACCTGCAGAAAATTAAAATATAATTATAAACAAAGTATAATGACTGGAAGAATGTGAAAAAGAGAAAATGATTAATGACAGAATCATATTAAAAAGTTCTACATCCAAAATGATCTTATAATAAATTTCACAACTCAAAAGTAATTTATTCGTGATTTTTAATTTTCATTTCCAAACCCTTAGGGGTGAGGCAATAGCACATAAATTACTTTAATTATTAATATCTGACCAAGTAATGTTTTCCTCAAAAATAAAATGTAAATCTCGCCAAAGCATTTGCTAAATATGATAACATGATAAAAAGATAAACATACATGACCAGTATTAAAATTGAGTCAGTAATCATATATAAAATTTATAATAAGTAATACACAGATTGAGTGATAGTTTAAGGTTATACAGATTTCTAAATACCAAACCTAAAAATTAATTAAAATGCTAATATTATTAACAATCTCAACATAAAAAATATATTTTCAGAATTTATAAATACATAACTTCATATATCATACTACATATATAATATGCTAGCAATATTTAACATCTCTTATAATAAACAAATCTTACATCCTTGTTTTTTATGCCTTACAGATACAGATAAAAATTTATCCTTAAGAATTTCATCTCTGAGGTAAAAATAAAATGAAACTATATTTTAAATATTAATGAATAATGATTAAAGAATTATAATCACTTAATTAAATAACTCCTATTAAAACTTTAACAATAGGAATATAACAATTACTTCCATTACTACTAAAAGTTTATTTAGCAACATTTTAAACATGGTCTTTGCTTTGAGAAAATTACTAACAAGCTAAATATTTTGCAATATTAATTAGTTTTCAGTAATTGCATTTAATGTTGGTGTAGCATTTTATTATTTTTAGTGATTCATAGTAAATTACTTTGAAGAAAAAGTACATTGAGGATAAAATTGAACATAATTTCCTTTTAACATGATTATGAAAGCAGCACTCCAAGCATATATAAAATGTACACAGCCAAGGAAGACATTCTACTATCATTTATTAGCAATCAGAATGCAACAGGAATTCTTTGAGGAAATAAAAATCTAATGAAGGACAAATAGATGAATTGAGATTAACAAATAATTTTACTCTTGCATTATTAAATGATGAGAAATGGCTGACTTTACCCATTTATGACAGCAATAAAAAATTTGAAAAGCTAATAGTGCCAAACATGCCGAGATGCAAAAATTTAAATAAAGCAAAGCTTCTTGACTTAATCAACTTTTTACTGCGGCAATAATGACAAATCGAAAAAATCCTAACTCACCAACGGGTCAGCTTAATATACTCACAGTAGCACTTTTATAGACCTACAAGTAACCTTCATGTCATTATTACTTATGGAAGAATAAACTTACTTATAAATTAATTATGAGCATATGTTACTCTTTTTATATTTAACTTGGAAATAATTCTACAAACAGACTTGTGTTGTAGTAAGTTAATTTGCTAATTACATTAACTTTAAATTCATGATACTGTTTAGAAAATTCTGCAATTCTGATTATTGGGATTTAAACTTACAGGGTTATCCACTTTAGGTGTCTCTGCATCCAAGTTGCCCTCTCTTGACTAGATGATTTCCATTTGGGAGACCAGGAAATGGAAGAAATGTTTTTTATAAACTCAAATAGACATATCTAATTCTTTTATCCACATCTCAATCCAATACATATATTTTAGCTATTATTTTAACTTTTATGAGATTAATTTGTGCAGATCAATAGAATCTCAATTATTCCCCATAATTAACTCCCAATAATTAAGTATATAATTTACTTTCTAGCACTAATGTACTTAATTTGATAATTAATTAATGGTTGTACATTCCTGAGCCAAGCAAATAAATCATGCATCTGTAACACATATTTCACAGTTAGCAACCATTGAAAAGCATCTGCAGTCTTAAAATAATAACATTATAATAATTCATGCATTCTGACATTATTAAAAATCATTAAGAGAAAAGGGTTAGTAATGCTTAACCCCTTCTTTTATAACTGTTTAAGAAATAACACAAGAATACAGAATATGCTAAATGCTATATTCCATTCCACCTTTAAATAGGTTGAATTAACTATTTTGCAGAACACTAAAAAATCTCTCATAGACTAATATCTTCCACAAATATTGTAGTTAAACAAGGGAGATTCATTAATCTTAAGTAATTTGAATTAAGGGATATAATTTATAATCTCGCAATCAAAGGAAAAAGCCCAAAAATTAGAGGAATCAGTAAACTCTATAAGGGCTATCATAACTTTGTGAGTGTACAAAATGGAGCATATCATGCACTCCTGGAATAAAGAAAAGGAGGTAGCCTAAAGGAATAAATTTGTAAATTCAAAAAATTGGTTTGGATCAACTCTTTAAACACTGCAGGATTCAAATTAATATTTTTTATTGTGACCATTATTATGTATCATCAGTTAAAATTTTTCATACAAATTTTCTTCCTTAAATTTCAGTCTGTTGATTTTTAATCCACCAAATAATTGAAATAAGATAATTAAAGCAGCAAAAGCCAGCAAAGAATACCAAAAAGAAAAGCCTGATGAAAAATGGGACAGGAATATAGTTACAGGTCATGCACCTTTAAACTTTCTTGATGAGAACTGGCAAAAGGAATAATTCTGTGAAGACCAAGACTCGAATGAATCAATAAAATTACAGATACAGATATAAGTCTTGGTTGTATCATACTGATTCACATCCATTTGTACTGCATGATGATTATGAAACCTAGTTACTCACAAAGTTATATGAAAGCATCGAGGCTGAATAAGATCTTTTTACACACCTTTTTCATGAAAAATGCAGGAAAAGATTATTAAATATTAAGAAAAACACTTGAAAAGAAATAAATGGTAAAATTATCACTGAAAATTGTTTTCTTGCTTACTTCCATACTTACACATGGATCATAGTTCATAAAAAGAAATGTTTGGCTCATTATATTAGACTGGAAGAAGGAATGAGCTCTCCATATTGTTTCAAAATCCCTCGTATTTTGCAACTCATTCTGAAGAATTGAGTACTGACATTCCAACACATCAACTTGAAGGTAATACTGCAAGTTGTTGATCACAAACATTAGGCTGTTCCTCAGCTGGGACACAACGGTATCACTGTAACATACAAACATAATATTATAACATATAATTCAACAATAATTATTAATATCTTAACAGTATCTCCAAATTAATTTCTAATACACATCACATTACTAATCTTATTCTAATCTCATCTCTTTTTAAAGATATTTTGCAGCAAGATAAGTACAATTTCAATAAAATTTTGTTCAAAAACCACAGAAGATAAGAAAAGATCCTACATTTTAAAGAATAAATGACAATACCATGAAGACATTGAACATGAAAAATGATTGATAAAGGAAAGATTACACAGGATTAGATCATTTCACTTCAATTGAACACCAATCTCTATGGGAATTCTTGGTGAACCAATCCAAAATAAAATTTCACAAGAATTTACAAGAAAAGTCAAGCTTTGTAATTTCACAGCAATTTTCTGTTGAAAATTTTGAAAGAAAACATTGATACTACTTACAATTTCGATTTGAATTGCTTGTGACCTCTCCATACATTATGCAAATCCATTTGAGTTTTCTTAACTCGAAGGAGGAAACAGAATAATGTATTGTAATTTTGTAGAACTTGTGGAGTAAAGAGAATAACAAGAGGCCAACTTGGTTGATATGTCAATGCAAGGCGACTCCACCCATTATCTGGATTGAAGATTAATATTTGATAACATTTGATAAACATCATGGAAAACTTAAGTAAACTAATATCTCAAAATATTACCAGTGTTAGATTTCCCAGTGGTTATCCCATGCGGATTATCAACAAGAGTAAAACGAAACTTTTCAATTGATGGATCATCTTCCATAAGAATTTTTGCAGCAGCCACAGTGAAGCATAGATTTATATCTATAAAATAAACAAGAAAGATTTCAATATCGAATTCTTTAGTAAATAAACAATAAAAAATGCTCCAAGCAACATTACTATAACATTTCATAAAATCTGAGATAATAAAATCGTTCTATGGCTGATATTTTTTATATTATGTGAGACTGGGGGGGGGGGGAAATTACTAATAATTAAAATTCTTCCAAACTTTTTTTAAATTAAGGTTAAAAGTAAACGAAATAAATTCATCTATTATTAAGGAAACTTTTTGCTTTCATTTTATTAGTTAAGGATATACACTTTATAAATTATAGAAATAGTTTTTAATTTTATTCTTTGTTTATGAAATGATTTTAATCTGCTTTTCCATAATTCTAAATGAATGGCTAAAGTTAAAGTACAGAAGACCAAAAAGTTAAAATATAGAAAATCAATGAGGCTCACGAAAACAAAAACAAAATGAGGTATTAAAAGTGATTCTTAAGGTTAATTTGGGTAAAGGTGTTTATAATTTCATAGGAAATAATATAATTATTAATAAATTATATATATATATATATATATAATTATAATTATCGCAATTTGAAAAAAAAATCACAAATCATGATAGACTACAGTTGAGATGACATTTACCTTTGCATGTGGATGAAACAGGGGGGCCTACGAGAATGGGATCAGCCTGACATATAAATTCCTGGAAGAGTTCCCCTCGACCCAAAAGGAAGAAATCTTTCATAAGACGTAGCTGAACATCCAACTGAGCATCTTCCATTGCTAGAGTCCACAAATGCTATAATCAGAAAGACTAAATCAACTTTGAGGGGACATTATAACAAAGAGATAATATTAGGGTATGAATAAAATGATTTGATAAAAAATGTATATTTACATTAACGATGTTACTATTAAACTTACTTGCAAAACTCAAGTCAATTAAACATAAAACCAAACAGGGAAGCATTAAATTTGTGTACTAGATCATTGTATTTATTCTACTTCAATAACAATCACTTAATTGATTATGTAAAATATACCATGGGTAACATTTAAACGCGATTAATAATAATTGATTGAATTTGTATTATTCACTCATTAACATTTTGTAAAAGAAATGAAGATAAGAATAGAGAAATATTTTGGTTTTTGAACACTTTATACATCAATTGTGGGTCAGTTGCTTTAACCATTCAGTTTGGACTAAGGTTGCATGATTTACTTACCTCACTGACACAAGACTTTATTTCATCCACTACTTCCTCTAGTTCCAACAAACTGAAAGTGTCTAATTTTTGTAACTGAAGCAATTTCTTTGAGAAGTAAGCTTCTTTCTCTCCAAAGATCGATTTCTCACTTTTCTTCAGAGGAATTTGAGCTCCTATTGAATGAAGATAAGAAACAAGAAGCTTTAAGTATCACTCATAGACATAATGTATTTAAAAAACAATAACTACATCATTTACCCATTTATAATATGAGGTGACACAAGAAAATGGATTTATAGCTTCGCTCAACTATTTAGCTGAAATATATAGTAAATTTTCAAAGAGGGAATGAAATGTTAGAAGAAAGAAATTTCTATCTGTCAAAATATAATTTGAAATAAAAATACAATGGATATTAATATGCAAACACACCTGGGTGCTCACGTGGATCATTTCCTCCTAATAAAATTTTGTTGCCAATATAGAGAATCTTTTGAGCTACAGAGAGAGGGATGTATGAGGGTAACATATCATGTCTTATTGCATACTCTGATGGTGGAAGTTGATTCTTCTTTCCCTGAGAAAAGATCTTCAATCAAAAAAGATGTTTTTAATCAAACAATTTTTAAAAAATTTAATTCATAATCAATAATGATTAATAATAATTCATAGATTTGAAGATTTAAACATACAAACTGCTTATCATCCAGAGCAGTGCCTGGACTTGCATCACTATCAGGACTTGATGATGTCATTGAGGACTCTATATCAGTTTTATGGTATATGATAAATTCACCATAAGAGTCTATCAATTGTCCATACAAAAGCCAACTGCTGAGCTGGCTGATGAATACTGCATGGCAGCTTTTAAGGATGCTGAAAATTGATTAATTATCACATTTTTGGTTCTAATTCTAACCAATTTTCTCTAAAATCAAATAAATACCAAGTAGGACTCATGATCAATCTTCCATTGTAACTGAAGAAAAATATTCACTAACTTACCGATTCATAGCTTTCTGAACTTCTTCAACACCAGATATAGAATGCCGATGAAGAAATTCTAAGAGGTAGCAACCACGGACATTGTTTCTTTTCACCTAAATCAAACAAGAAATAAAATTCAATAAAAATGTAAATAGAAAATAAGTTCAATAACAAATTTTTGCTATCAAAGTAAAGAATTTTCATTTTATTTCCTCTAAATAGGAACATTATCCGAAAGACAATTTACCATTTGTTACATATTTTAATTACTGCTTAGAGGATATGATTGAAAAATCATCCTTTATAAATAATAGTGAGCACATCCATTTTTAAAAGACAGCATTCATTTTAAAATATCAAAAAAATAAAATACTTGCCTCCTTGATCAAGGAATTCATCATATTTAATAGCCATTCATGATTTTCAACTCGACTTCGTATGTGTGTTAAAGATAGACTAGGGTCATTAAGTATTTCCATCTCAAGGTCAACAAGAGTCTGATTATAAGGCATCAATACTTCTTCCAAGCCATTGCAGAATGCATGAAGATACCTCCCTGGACATTGATGCTCAGTCCCACTTGGGTTATACTCATCAGCTGAAAATAATTAATAGTTTCTGTATATGTGTATATATATATATATATGTACCCCAAGGAAGGAACAGATATACACTCAAAACAAGAAAATACCCATTAATCCAAGGGGAAGATCTTTAATTGATGTATTTCATCTAGACAATGTAATACTTAAATAATGTAAAAAATAATATACAGACTGCGAACAACAATAAGGTATGATAACATGGTGAAAATGAGGAAATGAAAATGCAGGCTGAATTAAGAGAGGACAACAGTTGGATGTCAGTAGTTTTGAATAAGATATCAATAGATGGAAAGAGACAAAAGAAATGGCTAAAGCTTAGAAAACTTAATCATATGATCATAGAATATGACTCTCTTCGTGTTTCACAGTTCCTTGATTAGGAATGCATTCATATTTTGTAAAAATACCACCTCTGAAAGGTTGATTGTGAATTAAACGCCAAATGCTGCTTTTCTGTTTTACTTCACAATTTTTAATGCAATTGAGAGGTATAATAATGTTCTGAAGTTGTCATTTCCTTCTAGAAATTGTTGGTGTTCTAAATGTTGGTTTTTTCTTTTTAGAGAGCAGAGGAAGAGCAAATGATGGATGTAATTCTTGGTATATTTTATACATAATTCTATTATTTGAAGTTTGTTCCACAGTAATTTCAAATATTAAACTTGTAACACTCTAAGCCTTTCCAACAAGTATAGATATGAGTCAGTATTATATGTCAAAAATTTTTCCACAAAGGATATCACAATATCTGCAATCAGATGAGGAAATATCATGTCAAACTAAAAGTAAATAAACTGGTTAGATAGCTGGGTATAAGGTTCATAGCTGAACCTCACTCACCAACAGTGCTTAAGAACAGGTAATATAAAATGCATTAGATCAACGTTTACATTCCATAAGATCCGTAGACATAATTCAAGAAAGGGATTCAAAGTAAATAAAAGATTTAAATTATTAAAAATTCTATATTTTTTCCAAACCGTATTAAAAATCTTTTGGAAAGCTGTAGGGTTTTTACATGACAGACGTAAAACAACCATGGATAAAATATTACTCTATTATGACAACCGGTAATCATTCTTTCGCGGAAAAATTCACTTCTTAATTTCTGGTTGTCTTAAACTCAGTATAATCAAAATAATAGATAGAAATTGAATTCATACACTTACTCAAAGTTGCATAAAATAAATCATTTTGGTGCTCTATAAAGTTTTTCAGAGCCTTATACTCAGAAGCAATACGTAAAATTCTGTTTAGCAGAGTTCTTTCCGAATCTTGAAGAAAATACACGGTTTCAGCTACCTGTAATAATCCAGAGAATGAAATAATATGATCAAACACTATAAAATAGACGAAAATGTGAAAATCTTACCTGCATTCGGTTGTCATTTTCCACGAAAAAGCTTCCAGGATACCCGGCCAATGCAAGTAGCACTTCATGTAACATTTTAGAAGAGTAAAATATCAATTAATGAACCAGAAGATATATAGATTCAATTCGAACTACAACCGTAGCTACGCTTGAATTCATTCTTCAGGTAATCTTTTGTGTGGGTGCATTTTCAATTTCGAGGCATAGTCAAGTGCGCATTTTCATTTGTGGCGCTGTCATCGATTCATCATATATTTTTCAAACCGATCGTAGGATACCTTGGACAGTATGATTTGGATGGAATCAGAAATATTTTTATTACTTTCAATAACATCTAAACTTTATTTTTAGTACTTAAAGAAATATAAAACTTTATTTAACGTATTTTCTGACTAATCGACTTCAACGTGATAAAGAGAAAATTTGTCGTCTTCCCAAGGATTACTTCAACAGTGTTCTTACAATAAATTAATGTAGAGGGAGAATTTCCTGAAAGGAATTTTTACTCTGATGACCTAGTTTTGAGAAATTTTGTGGGCGGTGGAAATCAGCATCCAGATTGGAGTAGACGTTTCCCTGTTAAGACCTCTTTTGGTCAGAAAATCAGAATGATTAGGTAAAATCATGTAAAATATAGAGAATTAGATATTCTACTCCCTATCGTTGCTAAAACTGCTGGAGTACTTGAGAGTCAATGACAATACCAAGAGAGAAATGTTCATATATTGGAGTATTAAATAGCTCCCGGTTAACTTCGCGCGTGAAAGCAAAATGATGTTTCACTTCCAAAGAGTGGAGATATTATAAAACATGAACGAAGTGAGAGAGTGTTGAGGTCGGGACTAATTTTGCAACATAATTCTCCGGCGGTACAGCTATAACGCGACGAACAACAAACCATTTAGAAACAAATATGAAGCGAAAATTCTCTAAGAACAACGAAGTTCAGTGGGCGCGCCTCGACAGGATGCTACTGTAGTGCTATGATAAGAGATACTTGAAAACATTGGATGTGGATGACATGGCTTCATCACTAAATGTCAGGACAGGCGTGCCGCCGAAGTTAGCTCCTAAGCCTGGTTAGTCCAGCTATGTTAATTTAACATATGCATTTATTTTTATATCTATTATCTAAATATTCAATTTTTTCAGGCACAGTAAAAGTAATGAGAGCCCTTTATAACTATACAGCCCAACAGGTAAATATCAAAGAATAAGGAATGAAGATTTATTGTAGTAGTACTCGCATCCAATAATATTAATATTTGATATAGCCAGATGAGCTGACTTTTCAAGAAGGCGAGGTCATGTACGTATTTGATCAGATGAGCGATCCGAATTGGTGGAAGGCGCGCTGTGGAAATAGAACGGGGTTAATACCTAGCAATTACGGTAAGACGCTAATTTTAATACTATCATCTAAGTGGAAATGCCGAGTATCTTCATTTAAGAATTCTTGGGAGAATCTAAGCAGCTATTCCATTTATAAAAATTGGGAATATTCTTCTTTAGTGGAATCACACACTGAAGAGATTGATCTACCTATGCACGAAGCTGCTCGAAGAGGAAACATTAGTTTTTTGAAGGAGTGTCTGCAGCAAGGAGTCTCGCCAACTGCTTTAGATAAAGCTCATAACACTCCACTTCACTGGGCTTGCCATGCAGGGCATTTAGAATGTGTGCTCGAACTTTTACCAGTATCTGGAAAAGCAATTAACTATCAGGTGATATATAAGTAAATTATTTCAATATTTTCTAAGTAAATATTCCTTTTTTAAGTAGAACTTAACGCTAACTTATATTTATCATTAATGTTGATTTTAGCAAAAATCCAATTACTCCTTTAAGCACTGTTCCAATTTTCGTTTTTAAATCTTTTATTTTATTTATTTTTAAGTTATTTATTATTGCCTTTTCATTTTGAGCAAATTTTACAATTTCGATTGTCCATGAACAGAATAAGTTGGGTGATACACCACTCCATTCAGCTGCTTCAAGAGGTCATGTAGATATAGTGTCAATACTACTTAGTGCATCTGTTCCAGCCAATGCACAACTTACAAATGCAATGAAAGAAACCCCACTAGATCTTGCCAGCAATCCTTTAGTCAAGAAAGTGTTAGAGGAGCATCTACTCTCTTTAAAAGGAAGGCGTCTCAGCAGTCAGGCATCTTATGAGCCTAATGAATATGGATCAGAAAATGACTCAGAGTAATATTTATGTTTGTTGTGATTAGTAAGCAAGGGACCTGTCTACTGGAATTTTATTTAATATTTGATTTTTATTTTTTATGACTGTTTTATAAATATATTTTTTAGATGTAATGAATTTCATTGATTCTTGAAATTCCATAAAAGCCAGCTGTTTTATTTATGGCTTTTCAGTTAACTAGTTTATACAAGTGTCTTGATTCCTTTCATTGCACAGTTCTGTGAACATTGGACTGTATTTGTGAAAGTTATATATCTAATATTTCCTTAAGTTCCTACATTAATTTGCAAAATTTTCCTTTGCTTAATATTTTTGAGAAAAACTTAAAGCACAGTTAAGGTGAGTTTTGCATTTATAATGCCTTAATGATAATAAACAATATTGATTTGTTTTTTTGTCAAACAACGACCTAAATTTTTATCAAGCAAATATTTTTCTGTCAAACATCTCTAGCATTGAAAAATTAATTTCTTCTTATAATACCTAAGGAAGGAGACTGAATCTATCCTATGTTGTTTGAGAAATTTTTTAACAGAAAATGCATTTAAATATTCCAATTACAAATAAGGTTTAATAATAATGTATAATAATAATAAGGTCATAAGGATGATTTATAAATGCTTGTATCATTGCATTTTTTAATACATAAGCCGTTAGGTTGAAATTAATTAATTGATTGCAATGCTTATATTATAGCTTTGTGTCTTATAAGTAACAGATTTTATCTGAGAATACCATTAATATATATTTTGGTGATTCATTCTTTTTTAAAGGTTTACAGTTAAAATTCTATCCTTATCTATATTATTATATGTAAGGGTTATTGAATAGTCAGCCACATGGTGATATTGTAATTAAATTTTTTAATGTTATAAATATTGTTGTAACTATTTTCTTACTCATTTTTAATGTTGGACCAAGTTATTTGCATTTGATCTATGTAGGCAAGTGAGGCATTGCTAAAGCTATCTCCTCAACAGGAAAACTTGTGCGCACATTATATTGTATTAACCGCCGACACTACTTCAAAATGAAATCATAATACTTATATTTCCTTGACTTGTTAGTTCTCTACATTTAGTACCATGAATTTGAACCTAGATTGTTTTATTTTTCTTATGAACTTATTAAACCATTTAGAAGGCATGAGCAATGGATATTAGGATTATGGACAATGGAACCTCTGATTAATAGTTTAGATCATTAGTTAAAATTATTGTGTTTGAGCAGTATATTTAATCCATTGTTCTTTAGAATTAAGATAAAAAGGATTTCCCAAACCTGGTAGTTAATTATGATGCCTTTAATATATTTTTTCCTTTTAAGAGAATAATGTGCTTATATTTTGTGTGTTTTAAGGTGAACAGGAATACTTCAGTTAAAATTTTTCTTTCGTAGCTCTTTCCAGTCTGCTATCAATCTTATATCAATTCAATATCTACATATCTTTCTGCTATTTACTAATAACTTTTTGATTGACAGGGATTGCTCTCCTTTATTAACGTCTTCCAGTACATGCTATATAAAATCTAGTGATTGGATAAATAAATTTGTAAAGATATTTCTTAACTTAAATTGTAATTTTCTCATCAGTAACTCTTTTCTCTGTTCTTTGGCTAAGTTAGGCTATTAAAAAAATGTAAGCTTAATTCATATTTTCAACAAAGTATTTGACTACGAGAGCTGGAATTTCAGTATCTCATTGACTAAATCTAACATGAGGTTTTTTGGCATTATTTTTGTCTTTTTTCAATTTGATTTTATTGTTATAAATTACTTTCTTTCTAGCAGAGAGTATAACTACAGGTATTACATGAGGTGTGTAAGCTAATATTAATTATGTCTGGTTGTTACTTTTACCCATTTCAATTGTTTGTTTTTTTAATCCTTCAATTTTTCATAAATTTAGCTTCGTATGTTGCAGTATGAAAATGCATGGTTATCATAATTTGTAATAAGAAGTATGTCGAATTTTTAATTATCTGTAAATAACATCCAATGTAATAAATTAACCTAACATTCATTGGAACTTGCATGCAAGCATATGTGACATATTTCTGCATGATTATCATGCATATAAATATGTTACATTTTGGAATGGAGATATTTATTTCTTTCCTCTCATTTGCACTTAAAAAAATAGTGAAATGGAACATTAATGTTTGCAACCTTATATAGATTTATTCATTAACCTCATTGAAAGATTTATTTTTATGTTATCAAGTGATGATGTATGAAACTGTTCAAGTCTTTAGTTGTTTTGTGAAGATAAAATGGGTACAAATAAATAGTCTCATATATTTAATGCATGTTGCTATCTCATTATAATCAACTTGCATGGAATGCAATATTTTGTTTTATCCATATTGTATGCATATATATTCATAATATTTTATCTGGTGTTTTAATTTCCTTTATGTTGTAAGCTAAATTTTTTCCTAAATAATTATTTTCATTGTTTTTGTACTCCAGTAGTCAATTCAAATAAATGACTTAAAATTTACTCATTGTAGTGAATTTCAAAATACAATTAAACTTGTTTTCTTTTTAATACATTAAGAAATTCTTTCATCAATTATTTGGAATGTGAATTCTATGTACTATTAAAAAATAAGTTGCTCTCTTTCCTATATTTTATTTTCTCTGCATGAATTCCTCAGACGACTCTGCAGAAGGATTGGTTAGCTATATATTGTACAAATTATGTTCAATTTTACTTATAAGAAGTTTTATTGGATGGCAACCTTGAACATAAAAATTTAATGTTTCAGCATGAAAGACAAATCACTTGGTTCTAACAATCCAACTATTTCTGACAACATTTCAGTATTAAGATTAGGTATAATCAAAATTTCTAAAAATCATTTGGAATGATTAACTATAATAAATTCACGAGGAACTTAAATTATTCCTTTTCAATACTTAGGATACATGAAGACTTGAATGAATAAAAATCACTCTCAAGTTTCCTGATGAAATTATAGGGAGAAAAGTAAAATCCTAGCAAGAAAGAACATATAATGGAACAAATAGCATTCTCCAATACCTATTTTGGTTCATATTTATTTATTGCTAACTATACACAATTATAGAACAAACATCATTGCAACAGGTATATTGTACATATTCTTCAGGAAATATTATGAATGATTTAAAAAGACCTTCATGCACATTTCAAAATAGTATGACTGGTTCAATGATCACATTAACAATATAGTACATCCAAATATAAACAATATAAATGCCTTTACATTTAATGGCAAATATGCAACATATAGAAAATAATGTATTATCTTTAAGTACAAACAACATTAAGATAACTGCCATATATATATCATGATAATCAGAAACATAAGATTTGTAAATAAGCTGAAGCAGGTTTCATTCAGAAAAAATTCAATAGATTGGATAAATGAACTTATTAAATATATATATGGTAGTATACTAGTTTTTATCCACGACATTAAATAGCATGATTCAAAATTTATTTGCCAGGAAAGTTTCCGGGAAATGAACACTTAATAATATTACCAGAGATCTCTCTTTTATACTTGCACGCATAAAATTATATGCAACTGAGCTGAAGTAAATTCATTGATTTTATTATTCCCTTTGTTAATCATTTTATTCATTTCGAAAACCAAATGTTTCTTCCCAACAAATGCATCTTTATTATATCATTATTTTGGCACATAAACATAATCACAGATTAATATTTTTGAAGTCTGTTTAATACTTTAGTTCTCTTTAACAACATATAGAGTGCATATATAAATCACCTCAGAATGAGTCCAATGATGATATACAAATTTGCTCAACAGTAAGAAATATCACAATTAACATTTCAACAATGTGATCCAAGTATAAAATATAGCTACAGGTGAAAAGGAATTACAGATTGGGAACTTAGCAACAAATATATAAATCTCAGAGAACATAGAAAGCAATGCAATATCCTTAATACTTATTACAAGTAATCAGAAAAAATGATCAGAGGTTACTACAAATTGTTAAGATTATATTTGTTAACAATGTAACAGAGATAAAAAGTGCATTTTAAAACTCCTTTTCACGTGCCAGATGAATTAGTTTTAGAAAACACTACTATTTATTAACAATTCAAAGAGGCTAGAGCAATTAAATCTGATTATCTAATTTCTAATATTAAACTACAAAAATGAATTGATGTCAAAGGAAACATAAGTTTCATTCTTTCCTTGACTTTGAGAGTTGATTTGTTCACTAATTACAAAAATTAGATATCCAGTGAAAAACTTATGGTTGACATAAGAATATAGAAATCAAAATTCTCTTTCATAGTAAATTAGCTGTAAAATTAATATTTTGTATTTCTACACAATAGTGAAATGGTTATAAAGATTTAAAATAATTTTGTAACAAATTTATGAATTTAATCTTACTAGCAAACTAATTATTTATATAATTTATTTGAAAAGACTTGTAATTAGCAAAGAATTTTTACTAGAAATGCCATTTGATTGAGTGCTTTCTTTAACTCAAAAAGATGACATCATTAAATTTTAACAATATTTAAACTAATATCTAAGAAATCTTTGATCTACATGGCTGGTGCCATTAGTAGTAGTGCCATTATTTTAGTGAGATCAAACCACAATTTAAAACTAAACTATTCAGTTCCCTAGAATATATGAGAATGATGTCTACAAAACAACAAAAAGAAGTAATAAAGGAACAAAAGTCTACTTTGATACTGCTACATACAATCAAATACTGACACTTACTGTAGAGCTATTGATTACTTAAAGTAGATAGATTGATGTCTGATATGATTTACTAAATAGTCTTACTAAGTACTTGAAAATGAAGATCCAAGAGAGCATTTTTAATCTCAAAGTATATAGAAAATTGATTGAAAAGACAAGACTAACAGCCTTACCAGTATAAAGTGTCAAAATTTAACAGCTAATCAGTCACAATATTTTATCTTTGGCACAACTCATTGGCAAATTTTCTGTTAAAAAGTCTTTTGGCAGGATTTCATAGTACCACTTTAATGTGAAATGATTTCACAATTTTTGAGCAATCGGTAATAAATCAGAGCCAACAGACAAGGAACAAGCATTTGTAAGAAGATAACAATCATCACTTTAACAAATTTAAAGTTGAACATTAGATAATATATAAAGCCGAAAAAGACATATCACACCATAATCTGGAAGGAATGAGGTGGACATCCCCAAGTATAGATACTGGCAGAATTTGTATATTAATAATGTCTTTTTGCATTTTCAATATATTAATAATACAAAATTGCAAGTTAAAAATATATTTGACATAGGATATAGAGTCCAAATATAAACACTTACAGCTGCAGCTTCCATTAGAATAAGAGCTTTGATTGGGCTGGATTCTAGTACCACATGATGATGAAAACTGTGTTGAGATCAATGTTCAAATTCTCAACAATGAGGTACTGAAGAAAAGAAGATAAGAATTAATAGCTAAATACTATTGTGAAACCAACCAAGCATCATTAAAATCTTATTTGTTATTTTAGACAATATATAATCAACTAATATATAACTTTAAAATACTTACAGGGGTATTGGTCTTATAAAACATACCTAAAGGTATCACCAAGTTTAAATTTTCAAATAAAATTATAGAATATAGGATGTAAAATCATCTTTTATAACTTTAAAGGGCCGCACAAATGCTTTCAATTATTGATACCTGTTAAAATTGCACTCAAGAACAAAATTAAAAGGTGAAACAACAACAGAATGAAATATTAACAATCATGAAGTATAATAGAATGTAAGCCGACATAAAAACCAAGAATGATGAAAGAAGAACCATTTCCCAGCTAGCTACAGAATTCTATTAAAACCTTTTGATTTATTTCTAAATAATGTCCAAAATATTTACCTTAGATTCTTCATCATAAGAGAACTTCACTGATTGACCATTGGCAGAGACTCCATGAACTGGTCCATCAACTCCCATAGCTCTTATTGCTCCTAAATTCACAGGAATCGGAACACCACGCCAAGTAAGCACTCCAGATAGTACTGAGCCTTCTAACTTAGTATTATCACTGAGATTTGAAGTTGATTTTTCTTCTTCAGGTGCTGTGCTCCCTCGTCCAAGAGTAAATGTCAGGAATGAATAATGGCCTTCTTCCCAAGTATCTAAATAAAAAAACACAAAAAATGTTATTCATTGGATATTTGCCCTAATTTATAATACTTGATAAAAATATATTAGGGTTATATTATATATATATATATATATATATATATATATATATATATATATATATACAGGTTTTCATAAGCTGTATATCGATCACTTTGCAAAATGAGGAACCAAATGACTGAATGAATCTCACAAATACAGTACATGCAATAAATGTATGACAAGCTGTTTACATGTTAGGCTTTGGCAATGGCATGTTAAATGGACAGAGGAATTTAATGGCTTACTTTAACAAATTGGAGCACATTAATGATGCTAACTTCAAATAATAGTTTTGAAATAATATTCATATTTTTACTTACAGGATTATGATGACTTTTTTGAATGAATTTTAAGCATAAGAGACTGATTCTAGTCATAAAATTTTAAAAATAAGAAGAAAATAAAAGTGAAACTTACTTAAGGAGTCGCCATCATCCCAATATAGAACTCCTTCAGCACTGTTACCCTCTCCCACTGCTACTAGAAGTTCAATCCTGTTCTGACGCCTATGAATACGGTTAAATTTTGATTTTCAGTCTAAGAATTTAAGATTACATGACAAGAGGGTGAATTAAAATCTTAATATCATACAAAATTAAATATGCAAAGTAAAGATTGAAAAAACTTGCGGATTATAATTAAAGAAATTAAACAAATATATTATCTTTAAACTTAAGACTGATTTTATGAAATATTTCATCTAGATTTTCATTGAAAATTGATAGACACTTCATTAATAAGAAAGAACTTTCTTAGACTTCAAGATTTTTTTATTCAACTCTTAATATTTACTACTTAGCATTTAAAAATCTTATGGAAATTACTAAGTTCTTTATCTTAATCAATAGTTTTTCACAAAGTAATGCCTTCTCACATTTACACTATAAAAATTAAGAAATGTGATCTTTTACTAATTATTTGATAATGAATGGATCAATTAAAACCTGTTGCCTCCCTCATATTCCAGTTGGTGAGGTTTAATTAATTAATTAAAAGAAATAACTAAAAAATCATTCAAGTTATTATATAGAGGGTTGACACATATCAGAGATGAAAATGGGAATCAAGTCAAAACATCACAGTGATTGAGAAGACAATAGAAGAATTTCTAAAACAAACACATAAGTGTCAATTGATTACTAATATGAATGGTTTATAAAATAATGAAAGATAGTTATTCCAATATTTGCAAGGATAATGGAACCGAATAAATAGAGAATTAAATTATATAATGTGAAGAATGAGTAAAAAAGGGAAGGAGGAAGGTGAAATTCCAATTGAGTTCCTAATGCAACTCCTTGATTTAAGACTTTAAGAGTACTTCTTTTCTAAAACCTTCATTTAAAAAATTGAATGCCATAAATTGCAAGACATTTTAAATGATGAACTTTAAATTAACTAATTCTTTCAACAAAGAATAAAGAAAATTGCAACTTACGTTTGAGTTGTAGTAACATTTGGAGCTTGCATAGGAATAATAGTCCCACCACGAACTAACAATGGAATGGTATCAATTGGCGCTGGAAGAGTCACCTTATGACCAGACTCTGAAGATGCAATGGCCTTTTTGGTGTAGAAGTCATACCAAACCCCTCTGGGAATGTAAGCTTCCACTGAAAGTTTACCCTTCAAAGAAATTATAATTAAATTTACATTAAAATCTCACATAAATTTGACGATACTTTGAATGAAATGTGTCAGAAGGGAAAATAGATTAAAATAATAAGCAAGATTGATTATAAGATAAATTTAGAAAACTTGATATTGACAATTTCTTACATTAAATTTTAGACAAAGATATAAAAGATTTTGGAAGTAAAATAAATTCAACATTAATGTTATTATAAAATAGATGAGTTAAAAGACAGATTTTATATTTATTTACTGTCTTAATTTCCAAGTATGCTTGATTGATTTTTCAGGGTATATTTCAAAGATGTTTATCCCCAATTTAAGAAACTAGACAGATTTTCCTTCAGATGTTTTCACAACTCAAACACAATTACTTATACCTTGTACATAATAAAGAGATTATTTTGAGGAAATTAATTTTAGGGCATTTATAAACATTTAACGTTTATAAAATGTGATGAGTGAAATATTTACTTGTATTCCTTTTGCAAAAGGCTAGTGATAGAGTGAAAAAATAATGCCTTCAGACACTTTACCTCTTCTAACACAGGTACTATCATCAAAGCAGATCCCCACAAAAACTGTTTGTCCAAAGAATGGGTGTTTGGATCCTCAGGAAACCTGAATATGAAAAAGAGCACTTAACTAGAAAAAAACTATGAAAATAACATTTCAATTCAATCCCTTACATAAATCATTATTTTAATGATACTTAAAAGAATAATTGTTTCAAAGATATATCCTCATTAATCATACATCTTTGGAGCAAATTTTAGTAGGTCAAAATTGGCATAAGTATTTGTAAAGAGTAGAGTTCCTGATTATATACTAAGTAAGTGCAAATTCCTGAACCTTATACCACAATTACTTATGTGCTAAAAGCCATTATTGAAAATGCATATGCAAATTTTAGAAAATCAATAAAATTGGAAGAAGAATAAAATGGTTTGAATGAAAAAAATAGTCAAAAAATTACTATATCCTGAGTTAGGTTTTACTCATGAATGAATACCAAAATGATAGTTTTAAGTATATTAAGTCATGTTTCCAGAAGTTAATTGTTTATTTTTATGGTTTCATAGGCAAATGCTGGCTTTTAACACATCCTCATAAGGGATCCTCACCCACCTTCCTATCCTGAATTTCTGGAAAATTTTTTTTGGAAGTTTTAGATACATACATATATTTTACTCTATTATAATAGTAAGGGTCACAACATTTTTAACTTTTACCAGTTGAATCTACCCTTAAAACTGTAACTTACTCAAAGAAAACAGGTCGAGCCACAGTGTCGCCAAATGCATGGGACTGCCAAAATAACGTATACAGGTATGGCAGTAAAGAGTATCGGATAAGGAGTGCCTTACGGGCAGATTGTAGAACTTCTGGTCCAAGACTTGCAGGGTCTTGATCCTAAATTAGAATAAGACAATTCTTTTAACATCGTAAGACATATATTCAAACAAAAGGTTAGCATGACTGATTGACTTGGGCAAAAAGAACCAACTTAAATCGATCTCTAAGGATAAAATGATTAAAATCCAGAGTAGAGAATATTTTTTTTATAATTTATATATATAATTAAATTAAAAATATAATTACTAGCACCAAATATCTTAAAATAATACAAAATTTTCATAATGATTGCAACTCAAAAATTTCAATGATATTTATTTAATAAGTATTTTAAAACTTATGTTAAGTATTTAATTATTTTGAATTCAACGCAAAGCTTTTTAAAAATAACTTTCCAATATTATTTTGACATACTTTACATTTAAAGATACATGACATAACATAGAGAAAGAAGCTTACTATGCCATCATCTGTATTATGGTTTCTTGAAAAAGGATAGAAAGCACCCAGTTGACTCCATCGATTGCATAGCTCCACTGTTGTATTGCCATTGAAACCACAGATGTCAGCCCCAACAAGAGGAACTCCAAATATATTGAAATTAAGTATTGCTAAAATAAAAAATATTGTATATGTAATATGTATTAATGGCTAAATACATTCAATTTTTGAAAAACGTTTCATTAAAGATTATTACAATATTACAATGAAATATATTTTCTTATCAATGGTGTAAAAGTAAAAACCTTTCATGCTATTTCAACCAGTTCCATTCACTGTAAAATTCCTTTCATTCTATTTTTCCAATTAAGAAAAGTATTTTGGCAACCCTTAAGATTAAAATATTTACAGGATAATACATGATAAACCTTTATCTTATCTCTTTACACTACATCAAGGGCATATCAACAGACCTTATCACTAACAAGTTTTTTCTATTTAAAAATTAGGAAATGAATTAATACAAACATTCAAAACCTCCTATATTCAATTCATAAACCCAATAGGATAGATGACAAATGATAAGGGAAAAATGAATTACAGATATAAACAACGCACCTGGAACAGACACACTCATATCATCCCATGTGGATCCAACATCACCAGTCCAGTGACCTGCATAATGTCCGTGCCCAGAGAAGGTAGAGCGAGATATGACAAAGGGTCGCTTTCCTCTAAGTTCTATCAAAGCACTGTAGAAATGATAGAACAATTTAATAGAGTATCACTTTCACTCAAAAGATGAAGGAAATTGAGCTAAATGTACTCAAAATGAATCTTTGCCTAATTTTAAAGACATCAAATGAAATTTTCATAAATACAATCATCATATGATGAAATAATGTTCAAAGATTATGATAAAGATTGCTGTTTCTAATACCATGGCTGGGTTAAATAATTTTTCTCCCTGTCGACATTAAACTCAATACTTAACACAATTTATTCCATTATGATTTATCTTAGAGCTCCATACCATCAGAAAATTTAGATTATAAAACCCAATTGATCAAAAAATTTCAATAGATTAAATTAATAACAGTAAAAAGATGGGTAAGATTTTGAAAAATTATTTTTATAATTGTGAGCACATTAAATCTTGTTTAATTTGAAGCATAAGACCAAAAAGTGCAAACCATACAAAGAGCTGTGTAAAACATGTTTCTCTCCCTATTTCTTCTAATCTAAATTAAATCTTAATATCTCAAAAAATTTATAAATAGGTAAAAGGGACAATTTCCATTAGTAATTAGTGTTCAAAAACTCTTCCTTTCTGGTTTACATGTAGGAGAATAAGAAAAGCATAAGTTTACAGAATGTACTTACAAACTTGTTACGATGGCATGAGTAAAACCATGTAGGTTGTGTACATCGTAGTGGGCTCCAGCAAAATGTCTTGCAGACATACAAACTGTTCTGTAGGCAAGAAGTGAACCCTCAATTGGTGGAAGGTAAGGGGGATGTTCTAAATCAGATTCTCTTCTGCCGGAAGGTCCAGGCTCCCTTCCAGAAGTAGGACAACCTCGTTCTGTTCCTGAATAAAAGTTTGAAGGCTCATTCATGTCCTGAAAAATCAATTATCACACAATTAATTCTCCAAAATAATGCTAATGCAATGTAAAAGAGTAATAAAGGAAATAAATTCAATTTTGTGTTGCTGGAGAGTTTCTTTTTGGCCAAATATGGGAATATAGTATAAAGGATTATATAAATAAAGCATTATCAATATTATGTGATTTCAGAGTGTAAATTTTAGTCAATCACTCACACTTTAGACAATTTGCTATGATTCAAGTTATTTTAAGTCTTCAATGCTATCAATATCATGTGGGTTGATGAGGTTATATGAGGAAGAAAAATAATTTTAACAGTACAGAATATTTCCTATAAGTTTGTTTTTTCAATAAAAAGTGAATTAAAAAATAATAGTAGAACATATCTTCTTAATGACTATTTTATGATCAACAATTACTTCATAAATTAATTAAATTACTGTCACCTACTCATTACTTAAAACTTAAAATGTTTGATCTATGAAAGAGGTTGATTTATTTCATGTATTTATATTTTTCATCCAAAATAACAGCTACAGTTATTCAAAGTGATTAAAACTGTTATTTTTATAAATATGAGAAACTTACAATCCAAGCTCCATCAAAAGCAAACTGACTATGCAATCTTTCCATTTGTCTGCTCCAGTAGGGTACACTAGCTGGATTGGTGAAATCAGGCCAAACAGTTGATTTTTTATTCCAGACCTTGCCAACAAATGGAAGCCCTTTAAAAAATATTTAAATATCACATTAGTGGTTTGCTAAAACAATGTACTAAGAAGCGGAACCCAAAATTAAAATGATAAAATAGAGCCAATATAATAATCAAATGGAAAGTTAATTTTAGGGAAGGAACCAAGTGAATTATTTAAAAAAAATTACTAAGAATCTACGGGAGATTTGCCCTTTTCCACAAAAACTTTTGTGATTCTTTCCATTATGGATTACCAAAACACCTAGCCTGATTTAGTAATGTTTAAATAATTTAAAAATTTTATATTTTTCTACGATAAGAAGTATTTTTATGGTGAAAATATTTCAAAACAAGAAAATTTAAGAATACATTTTATTTTAAATTATACATTTGCAAGCTTATAAGTAAATGAAATGTTTCCTAAAATGCTATGCAATCTTCAATGCAATGAAAAGATTATAGGGTTTGAATTTAGAGGGATTTTTCATTGAATAGTTGTTCATTATAAACCTTCTTCCATTACATGTGGATAGGTAAAAGCAAATTTTGAGTTGTGGCTACTTATCTATTGGTGTATATTGGTCATGATTTTCACATAAGAGTTTACTAATACATCTATTTCAAATTAACTTCTAAATTTTCATTCCTCTTAGAATTCTTATATGTATCATAACTGATCAACACTCAATAGTAAACTTGTTTCAACTAATTATTCCTAATTTAAAGATCCTATTCAATATACTTAAAAAGTAAAATATTTTCCAAATCATTTCAACTATTGTATTTAATATAAGTCTAGTTGTGTTCAAATGGATCCAAATTACATGGTTATTCTTATTATTCCTTGTTAAAACATATTCTATTTCGTTTTTAGTAAGTACACCTTGTGAAGTTTCTTGCACATTTTATCAATGCAGCATGATTCATATTTTCATTGGTTTAAATGCTCTACTTTTCTTCTAAGCTTTAGGCAGAAAGTCAGCTTGACTATCTAATGATGACGTTGAGTCATAATCTGATGATTTGCACATCACTATTCTTTCATGGGATGACCTGTTATCCTCTTTCCCAGTAAGACTTTCTATTTATGTTTCTCATGGGATGATTACATTCACCAAAACACAGCTGCTGAGGGAATTATTAACTTTTTCAAGAGAAAGCAGTAACTCTCAAAGTAACAAAAGAGCAGAATTTTTTCATGATAGCAAAATTTCATTTAAGGTTAATGAATATGGAAATTTGATAATTCTCTCACACAATTACATATTAGCTAGACATAATAAGTATTTACCTGATGAATTTCTGATAAATATTCCGGCAGCCAAACCTTCATCATAGGGGGGATATTTTCCTTTTCCATCTCCTCCGCTGACACCAGCATCAATGATAGGAATATAATGCATACCCATCTGTGAAGGATAATTTTATCATAAGAGATTTCAAAAGAAAGTTATTGTTATTATAATAATTTCCTGTAAAATGTAACCTTTCTTTAAATTTTCATTAATTAGCAACTTCATGTCACTTTTTCTGAAACTCATCATGAGTTTCCTTTTATAAATTTTATGTAATCCTACTTTAAGAAATAGAGTAGGTTCAGTTTTATTGCAACTGATCCATAATAAGGTCTTGATAAAGTTCTGACTGTATTTCAGTCCAAGATATTATATGAGTGAGTATGACATGATGTTTTTAACATAGGATGTTGACAGAGGTTTTGATGGAATTCAGCAAAATAAGGATAAATGACTAAAGATCTGACTTGCTAGCATACTATATGAAGCTCACAATATATTTTACATTCATCAATTAAATTTTCTTCTGATATATTGATTATATCCTTCAATAATAAGGGAGTAAGCATGAAACATACATATAAGACAATTAATAATTTAAATACATTTATAATTATTTTGGATAAATAAAAATTATTCACAATAGAAAAATAAATTTTATAAATTTCCAAACAGCTTCTTCCAACCTTTATTTACTTCTCATCTTCATTCACTTTCCAATTACTCTTCCTTGGACTGAGGAAGATTAAAAAAATGTAAGCAATCAATTCATTACATTCAAAACTAAAGACTCATAAGTAACATCTTGGCTCATAATATAAAAATACATCAATCATTGATCCATTTATGGGAAATTAGAAAATAGATCATTAGAAAATTTTATTGGGAAATGAACTATAAATTTTTAAAATTACAGTGGAAAAATATGATTACCTTATGAAGGTCCTCAACAAATTCAGGCAAACCATGAAAGGTTTGATTATCATAGGTGAAATCATTTGCTTCGCTCATATAATCAAGATCATTCCATTGGACATCCTGTAAATTTTTAGGATAAGTATTAGCCTTCTATTATAAAGATTAAATTATAACAGGTGATTTCAAATTAAATAGATGAAATGTACAACTACATTAAAATACACATTGGTCATAGAGTTTTACAGAGAGAACATCATTGCACTTATCAGACTATACTATAGATTCATTTTTAATTATTATCAAACAGGAATCTCAAGTAATAATCCTTGATGCTTTTAACTTAAACTTAAACAATGAATTTAAGTTTACATATAAAAGATTTTCCTGGAAACAATGTCCAACTAATTCTATACAAAAAAATTTACTTAATATAATGACATTCACATGTTTTTTTTCCAAAGAAAATATTAATTTAGATTCTAAACAATATAATATTACCTGAAAAATATTATAAATCCATCACAATGTAAAATATACTAATACATTTGAAGCTTTATCCATCAAATAAAATAGAATTATGAAATTATATAATGAAAAAATATAATATTGAAAATTTTAACAAAATAAGCCTTTTGGAGGTTTTTGAGGTAATTTATCAAAAATGTATTCTATTGTTATGCTAATTAAGAAAAGCTCAGGTACAGGTTATAATGAGAATTTTTAATTATAAACCTGGACTATGCAAATAGAATATGCCAAAAATATAAATTTATAATTTAAAATGCTAAATGAATGATTCATAGAAACAAATATCTGAGCACATAAGAAAATGCCTATCTCTTATCTCAGGACTTAACAATGGACTTTTTCATACCAATAAAAATTACTTTTTAGATAAAAATAACAAACTATTTCACAACAGTAACAATAATTCCTGTTATAATATTTAATAAATAATAATATTGTAAATAACATAATATAATAAATAATATAACAAATATTATAATAAATATATAAAAGTAGAAGCTAAATTTTTATCAACAGAAAATAAATCATCAAAAAATATTTGCTTCATAGTAATTAAAAGAAAAACAAATGCAGGAATCTACTGCCAACTTACTATTGGTAATCCAGCATTCCTATTTTTGAACAAAATTTCCTTTGTCCTGTTGAGCGTCTTGGTTCCAAACCTGAAATATAGATTGATAAAAGAAAAAATAATACTTAAGTTACAGCTAGCTGTTATAAAAATGAGCTTTTTTTATGGTCTCTCAGCAATAATTTCTTCACGATATAATATCCTTAATCTGTATCTGTATATCTGTAACTGAATCTATCCTTAAAAGCTGTGGATCATTCTATCAGTGGTGGAATAATCATGATTTGGATATGGAGAGATGATGGAAACATACCGACAAAGATGGAATCCAAGGCCCCAAAAGGGTGGCATAAATGGTCTGCCTATCAAATCGGTGAATTGGGAGACAACTTCACGGGGAGAAGGCCCCAAAAAGAAATGAAAATCTAATACACCTCCAATAGCACGGAAAGTAACTGCAGGACCAGGCTGTAAAATTACCTCTGTAATAAAATAATTAAAAAATTATAATAAATAATTAATAAAAAAACATTCACAACTATATTCAAATCTGAATTACTGAACATACTTTGAATACTAAATGTATATACTATGAAGGTCAGTTTGCATAATAAAAAATATAAAAGAATTGTTAAGTTTGAACAGTCTTTAAGACATAAATTTAAATAATTATGGGAATTGCATTAAAAATTATCAAAATAATATTAAACGAATTTTATCACAAAATAGTAATTACCCATAGCATTGCTGTTTAATAAAAAGACTCCATAGCTAGACCCATCTTTTTCTGTGGCCATATAAAAAGGATGACTTCCATACAGATTTGTCTGTAATCAATAGAACTAAAAATCAGACTTTGGAAAGAATCTATTCTTCAACAAGTAAATTGAAAGATTTTCATAAAATGGTGGGAACAATTTCTAACCATTGATGATGCCCAGTTTCTTTAATATATGGAGATGAAAACATTCTATCAATACTATTAGAAAAATAAGGTTCTGTAATTAACATGTAAAAGAATAATAAGTTTACATTTAAGCATTACTCAACAAATTTTAAAATTTACTAGTCAATCAGAGAGCTTAAGAACAGTTGAGAGAATAGCAGCAGATAGTCGACCTTTCAGACTAAAGACATGATTGCCCCAAAAATTAGAAATAAATAATTTAGCTTTCACAAAAATAAAATAAGAAAGAGAATAATAGAAATTGACATTGGACACATTTAAATAAATCATTTACTTTTAAGCTTTTATCAAACCATCCCCTTCTCTTCCTAAAACTCTTTACATGTAAGTTATACTTATTATACATGTTCTCTCCAATTTTATCTATTAAGTTCAGGGGTTAAGGAGGCTGTGGACCTTTTAAAGGAATTGTAAACCTTGTAAAAAAGGAATCATAAACCAAACATTTAAATAGTTGAACCAAACAACATCTCAATTTAAGATGAGGGCAACTTCGCAGAGGATCTGAGAACATACATAATTTTTTCAGTGAAAGAGAGAAAGAATTGGATGGAATTTCAAACAAAGATGTACGTTGACAAATAAGGAAAGGAATTAAGAATTTTCCTGGCATTTCCAGTTTTCATATCAAGACTTTACCTAATCTAGGTCAGTAATTCCTCATCAGAATTCCATTTACAATAGAAAATTAAAATTATTCTTAGTGATAATTACTTTGATGCACCTTTCTGATAAAAAATTCATCATCATTTCATTCATCAAAATATGCTAATTCACATAAAATCAATTTTTTATTTAAGTTTAAATTATTCATTTAAAGAAATACGCAGCAACAAAGTTTATAATACCATTAATCATGAAATTTAGAAGCATATTTTCCCAAAACTTACTTTGCCCTTTGGCTGTGTATCATGATTGAAAAGAACAAATCTCTGCCAATCTGTTGGCAAGCTTAAAGACGCTTGATGTTCTCCAAATCCATAAACACTTGCTTCAGGTGGTAATAAAGCAGATAACTGAATAAACTGATCAGCGAACACCAGGGCACCAACAGACCGAGAATCAAACCTAAAAAAATAAAAATTTTCATAGACCATGGTAAATAGACAAAAAAATCATAAAATATTTAATAAAATCTTCATTAAATAAAAACATCTAAGTATGGAAATAATATATTACAAAGTATGGTTATTTGAACGACGATACACAGCAAATCCTGTACGAGATTTATCTATTTCCACTCGATAAAGAGCATTCTTTAAGGGTGTTGAATCCTTCTCTGCCTTGGAGATATCCATTATTGGAACCTCAGGATATGGTGGCTCATATCTTGCATGCTCAGCATCGACTATCTGAAAGAATTCCTCCAATTACTAACCAAACTTGTGAGAGGTATTGGATCCATTCCTCAACTTTCATTAAGCAAATCTTGATAAAATCTATTTTAATATATTCATATGCATAAATCTCAGAAAATATATGTAACAATGAATATAATATTATTAAACATATATTTCATTACAATATTACTTGACCTTGAAGAAATTACATAGTTTGAATAGGGAAATTAATTTTTTAAATGAAATTTTTATTAAAATACAATAGTTTGGTTCTAATTACACATGAAAAATATCAGAAATATCCAATGAATTAAAAAATCATTCAGTCTTTCACCTTTATTCTCAATCTCTCCTTTGTTTCAAATCTCACATCAACTCTTAGAATGCGAGCATCTCTTGGATATGGAGATGAGGTATGCAATTTGAGAAATCCAGTTAAACTACTGAAATTAGGCTCCATTATCACGCCTTCATCATTTATGGAATCAAGCTCAACATCTGTAAATGATGCATCTGTAGATGACGATATATTCAACCATGAATAATAGTGACCAGAATCTCCAGGAGGAAAGAAACAATATGGAACATTCAGGGGAGGTAACTTCATTGACTTTTTCCACATAGGTTCCATGGTTGAACGTGCATGACCTACACGAGATAAATTCTTTCTTTCCATCCCATTCTTATTAGGGTAAGAATCTGAAAAATAAAGATTGTTTTTCATAAAGTACTACTATTTCAACACTGAGCTGGTATATATAGCAACTCACCAAGATCAACGAGTGGGGACACTGAACTGGAGACTTTTAGCGATGGTTCAACAGTAGAAGTTTCCAATTTTTGTTTGGCGTTCATCTTGTCTGAAATATATACATTTTGTCTGTTTACTCTTGGCACCCAACAGCAACCTCTAGCTTCGCACTTTTCCTTTGAAGCTCCATCTCCAGGAAAGCAATCAAACCTCTGAGATTCTGGAATTACTGAGCACTGAGCATACGTTGGTGGAGGTTTTGTAGGAGGTGGTAATCCTACATTTGATACTGGCTGAACAATAGCATTTTCGCCAATCGCTGAAAACCATACATGCCAATAAAATTAAACGGATGTAATCGATTCATTTTATCGATATAAATTAAGTTGATTTATTTCACACTTTCCATGAGGTTTTAAAAATCTTACCGATATCATTTTTCGATGAATCACTTCGAGCATGATCTTTCATTGCCCGTTCCCATCCCGTGTAACCAGATGCGCTTTCTGAAAATAATAGATCTTACAAATTATGTAAATATCAACCGAAAGGAATTTTCAACGATGTATTTTCATGAAAATAATACACTATTTTGGAAATGCTGGTTCTAAATTCATCAAGTCGTTATAAATCAATAAATTACACTATTTTTCTACTCTGATCGTTAAATAAAGCATCTAAATATAACACAAGATAAAAACTGAAAATATATCAGTATATACCATTAAAAAAGAATGCATGCAGTAAAGACAAAAACGTAGCCTGAATATGGCTTACCGTCGGTAATTTCCCAATGTGATTTCAGAAGATCAAAACAATGTAATAAATAAATCGCTGGCAATAACACGAAAACGAGGAATAGGAGAACGCAAATTAAAATCGACGCTATGTTCAGCCGAGGGCAATCTTTCCTCCCACATTTTCGCTTATTTCCATCCACACATTCGCAATCAACAGGCCCGAAATCTTCTTCATAATCTTCATCATCTTCTTCTCCCACAAAATGCTCGTAGGATGGCTTCTGAAGTTGTGTAAAACAATGCTGATTTAAATCTCCAGGATCAATTGACCGCTGTTGCAAAGCTTGACCAAAGATATGACTTTGATTATTAGGTTTCGGTTTCAAAGATAATTTGAATGACTTCAATATATGTTTCACTCCTTCTAACATGATGACAGAGTCACTCGACAGCTACCAAGAATCCTCCCAAGATCTACACCCATAAACTCCGTCAGCTGACCCGCAATGTATGTGAATTACTGAGCTACTGTCACAAAATAGGTCGAAGTTGCGCACGGAAAGTCAACGATTTCCAGCGGAGAAACCCTCAATGAGCAAAACTTTGCCGTACAATCTATATGCATCATTTGATTGTCTTTCTTTTGAATCTAAAGAGCAGATCAAAATTATTAGAAAAATAACAGTTCGAAAGATTTTAATTTAAAATATCTGGTAATGAAATACTTCTTTATTAATGCTCTTTTCCCTACGAAGACGTTTAAAATAATTCTAATTTTTCATTCTTAATTCTTACTATCATCATTTGTGAGCAGAATTATATTTAAGTATTATTCATAGAACTTCTATTCAAAATTAAAATATTCTTGGGGGAATTAAAAATTGAGTTAATTAATGTCCATGAAATCGTTGATTAAACATTACATACTATTCAATTTTCTTTAAAAGGAATTAAACAATATTCAAATAGGAGCGTATAGTACTGTTCTGGTGGCTGCCTTTTAATAAAAACGTTATTTCATTTAAGTAAGGTACATAGATAAGATAATATCAAACCTAAATAATTGTATGCTCGGCTAGATAAGCTGTGAAGGCATGACAGCTCTAATCAATTGATTTGGATCGATAGGATGATACGTATAGTAAGTTACGGTTACAACTGCTTTAACCAGAATGTTAAATCTGCGTGACAAATGTGGTGTGTAAAAGGAGGATAGAACGACAAGAAGAACGTACTACCAATAATGAAACAGCGCAGTCTTACTCTATCTTTCTCTTGCTAACAGTAGCCTCAATGATTACCTTTAACATTACTTTTACATACATCGCATCAATCAATCATCGATTAATTGAAATTTGAAAATTTAAGATCTAAATTCGTAAAAATTAGTCTGAAGTAATACTGAAGACAAGTTTACATTTTATTTAAAATAGTTACATTTAAGCAACCATCAGCTTCTCAAATGGGGAAATGCAGAATTACAGAGCGTATTTTACATATTCAATTATTTACATTAACGTTCCAACATCTCAATGTATATCTGAATAATTACAGTCATAGTAACATAACATAGTAGCAAAAGAATTTTATTTTCCACAAAATTGGTTACTCCATCACATTTCGATATCCAACTAAGTCATCCTCTTGCTCAAAAAAACCACTCTCTTACCAACTTAGCCCATAATATAAACAAAATACTAATCAAGTGGGGAGCCTGAGAACAGTAAAGTCAGTATACACCAAGAAAACATTAAATCCTTCACAAAAATAGAATGAAAAATAAAGAACAATGGAAGAACAATAACTTAAAATTTTGTGAATTCAAATAATTTTTAAGAATAGGATAGGGGAGCTGAACATAAAACTTACATGGCTCAAAATACATATCATTTATTGAGTTTATTGTAGATAAAAAGTATAAAAAATTCTTATCTTTTAACCTCATTCTAAATTTTTTGGTAAATATTAGAAACTATGTCATATAACATTTCGAAGTAACAGTAATGAAATTTGTTCAATAAAGTAGATTCCATCAAATAACTTTAATTTCTGGACATTCAATCTCCAAAACGTATGTTTTACCCTTCTCAGAAGGGAATAATCAATCAATGGGAAACAACAACAATTCTGCAATTGAACTCAGTTGAAGATGTCATTTTCCCATATGCAACAGAATTCATAATTTATGATACACTACTCTTTTCAAAGCATAGTAAGATATAGTGAAGAAACGAAGAATTCATCACTTTAACTATGGAGACACTATTTTTTATCAAGTCCAAGAACTTTGAGGAGAGCTTTAGGTGATGGATCACGTCCTCTGAAGCGCCGGAAAACCTCTCCTGGATGACAAGCTCCACCAGATGCCAAAAACGTGGAACGGAACCTAATACAATTATATTATAATTAATAAAGATAATAGATAGATGCGTCGAGCATAACTGACTGAAGAAATTGAAGGCTGTGAATAAATAATGATTTTAATTACTGAAAAGAAGATAACATTTGAATATGGTCAGGTATAACTAAAGACTCAAAAATTTAAACTCTGATTTAAAACACTCAATTTAAATTATAATTTAATAAATTCGTAATCTTTTATCCCTTAAGTGGTAAAATAATTATATTATGTTTTATATACATTTCTTATAAGTTAATTAAACATAGAAAAAATATTAGTGAATACACTTTTTCAAATTGTACAGTTAAGGAATGAAATAATTTTCCAGCAAGTAATCAAAAGATACGTTTGCAAGCAGATTATTAAAAAGAAAAGAGCCCTTCCTTTAAAACATACAGAATTATTAAAAGATTAAGTAAAGCAGCTATTAATGAGTGAGCTTGTCATTGATGAGAATAGGTGGAGTAGGATAATGCCTGATAAGGTGATGTACAGCGAGGATTTGTCCCTGAGACCATTATAGTAACTGCTAAGGCCTAATAGGAACCCTAGAATTCTAGAATTCTTAATTTTAATATTTCTTTACCTGGAGCCAACCTTCTCCTCTGTTTCCAAATTTCTTTGTTCTTTAGATTTTGCAACTGATTCCTCAGAAAAAGCACCAAAAATATCAGAAGCAACCATCAGAGACCAAGGTTTAGAAAAATAGCTAGCACCACTACTTCCAGAGTCAAAAACAGCTCTAAATGAACAAACGTGACAGTCTTTCTTATCAAGTGAAATTGCATGGTATTGAGGCCAAAGTCTTCTTACAATATCCATCCAGTACTCTGTTCTGGAATACAAAAAAGGGAATGGAATATGTAAAAAAAGCTGTCACTAATATATGAGTAACTTTTATTAACTACCCTCAATCAAATTGAGCTTAGAATACTCACGACATATGAAGTTCTAAATCTAAATCACTCAGATATAGCTCATGGCAGAGGTCATATCCAGCTAACTGCTGTCCTTCTGCAGCCAAGACACTTGCAACTTCATCACTTATTGGCTCTCCTGTTTCATGATGTCCACTAATATCTTTCAGTACAGATACCTTTGTTAACCTTTTTTAAAGAAATATTCAATCAAAAGAACATAACTATTATTTCAAAGAATTTCTTGAGGCTAGATTTAAAGAATATGTATATAAATACATAAAATAGAAATATGGACTGAATTTCAGTTCTTAAATCCTATATAAAATTAAGCACGGATATGATCCAATGGATTGTAATCAAGGATATATACTGATAAACATTAAACAGAAGTGAAAATAATCAACAGGACAATGATCCCCTTTTCTCAGTAAGTATGCATTCAAGACTAGAATCCAGATCCCCCCATTTTCAGCTTATCTGCTTAAAATGTGGGAATCCCAGTCCTGTAACATTTTCTTACTCCAGTTTAACCTTTTAATCAATACTCTATCAACAGATCTACTAAACTTATGATCAGCAAAAAAGAATGAAAAATTTAAAAACTTCCATATTTTCTTACCAAAGAGCAATAAAATTGCTGCAAATATCAACTGCATCCCACTCCACATTGTTAAGCCCATACACTTCACTACACTGAGCTGTGCAAAGAAGATGTTGGAGCACTTGGCCAAACTGAAATTATTTATAAGAATACACATAATTAGTATCAAAATGACTTTATAATTGCATTGAAATAATATCAGTCAATTTATAAATAAAGAATGAAAATTGTAATTAAAATTAAAAATAAATATTTAAAGAAAAACATTTTTCTACATTTATCACCATCTATCAGACATAAGATTGCCTCCATTTTTAGATAATACAATCATGAAAAATACGGGAGAGAAAAATCAAGTACTAAAAGCAAAATTAAAATTATGCACTCTATTAATATTAGCTTTAGAAAAATTTATTAAAAGAAATCAATCCATGAGAAGCATTAGAAAGGTCTAATAATAATAAACTTGCCTTTTGGAAAAGAGATTTCACCTCCCGTAATGAGAGTAGACAGGGCCTCCTGTCAGAGGGTGCTGGAAAATTGAAGGCAAGGGCAGCCAAAGGAATGTTCTGAGGCAAACGGTTTCTCAGACCAATCATCCACCCTGATACCTCACTACTTCTAAGTTTTGAACCTGGTCTAAATATATTTATCAGTTAAAATTAATGATGAATTTACATGGATTTTATAATAAATTTACATAATTTAAATTTCATTAGATAAAATATAAAAACTCCAGACCAGCAATTTATTTTCATTTAAATAAATGAATAATATGTTTACAGATATTAGCCATGGTATCCTTTGACTACTCAATTAATCTCATGTAAAACACAAACTATAATTATCAAGAAATTTGCAGTATTGCAGAAACAGATAATGCATGATAGATCCTGGTCTTAATGAAAAATATGTGCTAGGAAATAAACCAAATTGTTTTAAAAATAAAATTTTTGTAAGATCTTATATTGAACATAATAAAAAAACTTATAAACAATTTCTAAGGTGTAAGTTGTCATGTCTAGATAATTGAAAAATCTTAAGGTTTTATTGGACTAATTTCTTTTCAACTAACATTCATCATCTATTCTAAATGTTTATATGATTGTTGATACTAATTTTGACTTTACAGCATCCAATTAAGAAATTTCACGGAGGAAGGCGTTGTTTTGTGGAATTCCATCTTAATAATACACAAGAATAAGAAGTGATCGTACTTTTCCACAACTTTTATTACAATACAACCGGTTTGTGGAAAAGTATGATCACTTCTTATTCTTGTGTATTATCCAATAAAGAGTTTTATAAATTAATGAAGTGTTGATTTATTGTATTATATATATATGTATGTATTAGCCACATAAATCTGTATATAAAAAGAATAATAGATTAGACATCTTTTTACAAACACACTTTTACCATTAAAGAGATACATGAACATTTCAACATGTAACATATAAGGTTACTGAAAAAAATGTATGAAGAAATGAATTTATTCTTACCTTGCCCAAGGATCAAGATAAAACGCACCAAGAGTCTCTCCAGAAGATAAGTCATTCAAAGCATAAAGTCTTACATCTGGATGCCATGCTGAAGCTCCTTTCAATGGTAGAGGAAGACATTCAACTTCTAAAGAGAATAGATGACCACAGAGCTTGAATAAACCATTTAAGACTTTTTCAAGTGGAAAATAAGCTCTAAGACTATCTTCCTGAAAATGTAAAAGAGAAAATAAAACTTAATAAAACAGTATCTACAAAAATAAATGCAAAATTATACATGCAAAGACCTAACACTACAATACAGCTATCACATCAAAGGTACTACTATACACTAGTGAGTGAAAACTCGTAATGTACATATAAAGTGTGAAACCAACAAAAACATGTTGAAGATCCAGTGAACAGAAGAAAGATAAGAGTTCAAGGTGATAGAATGAATGAGAGAAGACAGAAGATAAGAAAGGGAGACCGAAGATCGGTCATAATTCTTTATGCTATCCAATTAGGGTTCAGTAGAAATAATGATAAATAATCTTTAATTTTAAATTTGTTAATGATAAACAACCCTTTGTGTATCATTTCCATATTAATAATAGTAATTATTAAAAACAAAGTAAACAAAGAACATTGAAAAAAACTGCCTTTCATTTTTATAGACAATTATAACGTAAAAACAACTCCAACTTCAATATATGTAAGTACCTTTGGCCAAATATCTATATATAATGAATATATATAAATTACACTCAATTTTGTTTTGATGGGTCATTCTGGGTAACTAAAATAAATATTTCTTAAAATCAATTTTCAAAATAAAAACTTAAAATTCCAATGCAAAGTTCAATAAGAAAAGTTTTCTCATGTTTTCTATTGGTGTTATATTCCTTACTAAGAGATAAAAATTTTATTATTTTTATATTATAAAAAACAAAAATAAGTACCATATTTGACGGCATAAAAGACAAACTGACATATAAGACACACCCTAATTCAGCAGACCACACATGAGGAAAAAGAATTTCTAATAGTTTGAGATAGCCCAGTGTCACAATAACATAATGACTTACTATTGCCCTGCTCCCATGCACTTTAGCTTAATTTAATGCTCCTAGTTTATACTGAATGGGATGGCTTAACCATTAGTCATATTTCCAAGGGTATTTTTTTGAACAAATAGTTTTAAGCACCGATAGCAATACCTTCACATACAAGACTCGGGTAAATTTTTTGAGATCTAATTTAGTAGAAAAAGTGCATCTTATATGCTGTCAAATATGGTAATTTTCAACTATAAGACTAACCTCAAGACCTTTGAGTGATGACCGTATATATTTCCTTCGCCAATATGGTATATCCCATATTTCTAATGGAGCAGATGGAGAATGACCACGTTCTTTGGCAAACTCAAGCAGACTTGAAAGTTCCTTCTCTTGAACTGGCTTAGCTAAGAATGAAATACATTTGCAGAAAGTTCAGAAGTTCTAAATTATTATTAAGTAAAAAAATATCCTTTATAATTACAAATAAGTGGTTAAATAAGAATTGCACATTAGAATAAAGAATTTAATATTCCCCACTGACTGTATGATACCAAAACTTTTCATTTTGATAAAATATTCTTCTTGGGTAGACAAATACACAAACAAATAAATACTATAATCTTGAGGAATGGCAACAGAGGATGTTGTCTGTTTAGAAAATGAATTGACACATGAAGTTTCCACCTTTTAACGAAGTTTCTTAGCATTATTTACCGAACAAACATCAACTCTTTCATTTTTTGTCATATTTTTTTTACATTAAGGACTTATTCTCTCATTCACATTTTACATGAATTTTCCAAATACTCATCTAATGTTTAATTTTATAAATAGAAATAATAAAAAATTGAATGTTCCTGATTAAAAATGAGGGTGAAGTTTAAAATGAATGTCAACCATACAATATATTTCTACAATTCTATATAAAATCAGTATCTTTTTTGGAAGAGATGAATATGATATTACAAAGGAAATACAATTCTTATAAAGTATCTTCATTATCAAAATAAAAATACCTTTCAGAAGTAAACTGGCATTCATTGCCTTAACTGTTTCCACATTTCCAGCCATCTTGGTTTCCATAGACATCTGGGCAGCATTTTCAAAGCCTAGTAAAACAGCTAGCTCTTTCCTGTGGGGAGGACATATTCACATAAATTCTATAATCAGGACAGTATTCAAAATTGAAAATGTAAGTAATGTGACGAAGATAGACTTTTTGCTAATAGTTTGCATGGCTGGAAAATTCTCAGGATTACAGGAATGTGAAAGAGACTGAAAATTCTGTAAAGTAAGTGCGTATAAAATATCTTAAAACAGCATCATTGAATATTCTTGAAAATAAGCCAATAGCTAAAACAGCTTAATTGCACTTGGGAGATTCAAGTTCTATTTCCAATCTAGTCAGACTTTTTTCACATCTGTTAAATCCTAAAAATTCTATTTAGCATATAATCTAATATCAATTCCCCAAATAACTTTACATCACTGAGATAAATTTTTAATCAAAAAAGAAATTTTGGATTTAAAATGAAAGCTAGGTTTTTGGAAATTGATACCTATAGATTAATAGGAAAGATATTAAGTTCTTGGACTAATATAACTATACAAGACATCAGCAGCATATAGTACCCATAACTACAGAAGTAATTTGAAAAATTCATGCAACTATTGAAAACCTTTTCTTTGTAATATTATAATAATATGGAGTGAACATCACCACTGTATGCACTAATAACATAAATTACTGAGACTGAAACTAAGTGGATGAAGAGATAAGTAGCTGTTACCATACACTTTGGAATCCAAGATAATGAAGTAAAAGAATTTGAGTTATTTTTTGTAAGGTGCATTTTTATCAATAAATTATTGTTTATATTAAATAATGGGATTTGAAATCTTTTTTAATACTTTTATTATTATATATTATAACATTATTGCACTAATATTACAGTTGTTCATCAATATTTAAAAAATGATTGAATTCATTTATCTTTACCTGGAGTTGAAATTTCATTAACCCTTATCAAAAATTATAATGCATTATTTTAGTTCTACATCTATTATCACAGCTACCATTGCCAGATATTATTTACCTGTTAAATATATTTTCAAATATGATATTACTTTACCTGAGGTCTCGAATTTTTTCAACATGAGAACTATTGTTCAGATCTTCCTCAGTAAAATTTTTCTTTCCTTTCAATCCATCTACTACTGAGAAAGAACCTTCTTTGGTTGGTCCAAAAGCTGATGCTCTACGGACAGATGCTTGCCAAACATTCCATCGCAGTTGTGGATCAGGGCAATGCTCCATGAACCTTGGAGCAATTCCATCAAGAAGAGTCACTTTCCAAGGTCCTCTTCTTGGTTGAGTCCTAGATTTAAAAAGAATTGTGATTTATACCCTTTAATTTAATAAAAATATGATGAATTGCAAGTAAAAAAGCTACCATTACATTTGGAGGTAAATGGTAAATAATTAAGTTATTTTAATACCTATCCACGGACATATCTTCTAAAAGGTCCACTGGAAAATCACGAACTACTTTTGGATCAGCAATGGTGTGACTAAATACATTTGTGGCTACCTGAAAATAAAAACATGGCAACAGATAGCAATAATCAGAGGTGGCATGGTTTCTACTCAATCAATAAATTACATTTCTTTATTTTATTTAAAAGGTTCATTGTTATCTCATAACTTGTAAGTATCTTAAGGCTTGTAAGTTCCTCTAACTTATGTAATCCTAAAGAACTATAAAAATAAATATTAGAAAGATGAAATGAAGTTAACTAACAGAAAGTTTTCCACTGAATCTTGCAGTCTCTTCAGCAAGTTGTGAGCGTATTTTCATAAACTGTTGAACTGCTGCTTCTCCATCTAGCTGTAGTCCATTCAGGTTACCTTCCAGTACATACTTTCTAATAACTCTTCTAACCTCCTCCCCATTTTCTGACTGAGATTTTTGAGCCTCCAATTCATTCCAAGCCTTGAATGACAGACCAAATGTCATAGATAATATATCATCACTGATACTGGAATTCACAAATGATTTTTAAAATAAACATAAAAAGCTTTTCATTATTTGTTCATATTTTCTACATAAACAAAAATATATAATATATTCAATTAAGAGCTTTACTCAATTTTGAAATTATATAGGTATTGAGTAGAAGAGTGCATACACAGAAAAACAGCTATCGTCAGATATAAATAGATAATGAGTGAATTACATGTGATTCAAAATTTACATTATTTAATGAAAATAAAGTTTAACTTTATTGTAAAGTAAAAGAAAAAGATAATGTTTTTATCATTATAAGTTGATAGAAAAATCTTACGTGATATTGTGAATGAGATTCTTTTAGTATACATGTAGATTTAAGAAAAAGTGAAGATGAAAAATCTATTAACAAGGTGAAATATGAGTATATGTTAGAGATAAATACTTGAGCTGGGGAGTGAGATGAAGTGTCATAATTGAAGATCACCATTTTCATATCTGAGAAGAAAAATGGTAATTTGGCAATTATTTGCAATAATTAGGGTAATTATTACATACCTTTAAAGCAACAGAATAAACGTGAGGACTGTAGAATCTCTTTGCTTTAGCAGCACGGGCGGCAAAGTGCAACTGCTCATAAGTTGTGGAGGGGATTGCTGGAGTTCCTCCACAAAGATAGAGAACTTTTGCCAATCCCCAAGCACTATCTAGAGGACTTCCAATATTTTCTAATTCAGGTAACACATTTCCTTCAAAATTAAGATTCCCATCTGCAATATTGAAAACTAAAATAATACTGATAGGAAATATGTATAAATCCTGAAATTGCAGCTTTTTTTTCACTCCATAGAAATTCACCAATCGAAATATTGAGAAGGAATTTGTAATAAATTCAATAAAAACTGCAGAAGAAACCATATATCTTTAACATTACTGATACTATCATAAGGTTAGATAGTAGAGAAACCTTTCCTCTTATCAACATACAAAAATTACAGCATTTTGGAAAGCAAAGACCATGATTAAGTAGTTCAATGAATTTTATTATATCTTATGCCTATGATAAACATCAAGAAGAAAACGGACTTTTCTTCCTTGACAACAAGATTTATAAAAGCCCCAAAACAAGAGAGGGCACAGAAGAAATAGTTGAGAAATATACATATAAAATATTTTTTTGTTATGTTCCCTAAAAATCGGGAGGGCTTTCAAAGGATGATGAAGGAATTTTTAAATGAAGAAATAGATAAGCAAAACTTAATCAGAGGAATATAATAAGAGGACATTAAGGTTGTGGTCTATATGTCGATAAAATAACTTGAGAATTTCCATATTAGGTATTTAAAAAATCCATACCTTGTATTTGTTCTTCAATTTTCCATAAGCCAGCTTCATAGTCTAAAGTTAATTTTCTTAAAGCACCAACGCAAGCATCACTCGTTAAAGAACCCAAATCGGGAAGACCGCCACCTTTTAGTAAAGGGTTGTTGTCAGGTATATCTGATGGATATTCCGGAATACTGAAAGGAAATACAATTTTCCAAATACATGGGCATTAAGTGACTAACTTTCAAGTGAAAAAGGAATTTAATAGTTTATGCCAGTTACCTTAACTTCCTAAGTTACCCATTCCATTATTTGAAATACTTATAATATTAAATTCTGGAAATCAATTCTTTTAGAAATAATTAACTTACAGAACAACATATCCGGTGCCACAAGTTGCGCTATTATGTAGGTTACTTGCTACGATCGCCGGTAACTTTCTTCGTAGAAAAACAGAGGCCATGTTTCACTAGTAACGATGCGAAAATCTTTTCCTTTCGTTATTCCATGGCGGGACTTTAACTTACTATCAGTCCCAAAATAATGCTTGAAAATGTAAAGAGCGAAGCAGAAATTTTGTTTCTAGTTAGAATTATATCGGTGGGGACAAGATAGAATATATGTTATGTAACAAATGCTCTTAATATACATTAATGGTCTTTACAGTTTAACAGAATACTTAAACCGGAGAGGAGCAAGTGGGATTATGAATTATAATTTTCCTCTGTTTAGGTGGCAATGTATGAGAAATAAATAACTTAGTACACTAATAAAAGTAAATTTCAATAGTAAAATTTAAAGTAAAACATGAGATAGGATCAATGGATTGGATGCCTTCACAGCTTGTGAGGAGGAGTGACACAATCAGAATAGGTATTAGGGCTAATAAAAAATTAAACGGATTTGTAAATGGAGGTGGTTGTTAACGTAAGACTACTAATTGCAGTTATTACGCACTATAAGTGGAAATGGGTTGGCATGACATTGAGAGAAGATAGAATTCTGAAAAAATCAAAATCCAGTCAAGGCATTACTTAAGTATTACATCAATCAAAAGAACTCTTATGCATGAAACTGAGAGAAAATCTAAATTTTTATATTCTTAGCCCTTCACACTTTAGAATAACCGATTGATTCCAATGTAACAATTAAAAAGAAAAATTGAAGTTCATTTTCCATGCAAAGGAACATTATTTTCTCTATATAATTAAAAGAAACCCTGCATGTTATAAAAACAGAGCATCAAGACACTTATTATAATGATAGTTTCAAAATATGAATATCAGTTTTTTTATAATACATCTTGTTCATTATATAAGACTACAATGAGAAGTGCTAGTGTATTAATTATGAAAAGAATTGAAATGTAATTTTTCTGAAAATAGACTTCGAAATATTTTTAGAGCTATCTTGATGACTCACCTTAGGAAATCACTTAGTAACAACAATTCAGATTTCAAGAATCTCTTTCTTTTATTTCAGGCAAAATTTATTTTTCAGACAATTTAAGAATGTTTCTTATGCAATCCTTGCATAGGGATAGCCATATCACAAATATGCAAGGAATGATTTTAATTAGGATTTTCATAGAGGTAAAATTTTCATAAAAAACTTATTTATTCTACAATATATGTAATTCATATTTATTTCTTTCGCAAAAGAACAGAAATTCTATTGAACCTCAAGGTATAAAAATTAGTTCTTCCCAACCAATAAATATTGCAGGTAATAAAAGTTAAATATTATGAAAATGAACATTCTTTAGTATTGGTTTTTGTAAATGCAATATTAATTACCAAATGTAACAGTGAAATAAAATATGGTAAAGATTTTAAAATATTTTTATTATTACATCAAAATTGTTTAATTATGTGTACAACTTTATTCTTTTACTAGCCACATTAAATCATTTTCAAATTATTTTTTTAAATTCTATAAATATACTTTATTTCATTCATTCAGTAACATCAATAAACATCCACCAACAGAGAAAATGAAAAATTCATAGCAAAATTCTACTTTGAAATACATCATAATTATTAATAAAATAGTATGAAAATATTCAATAATTTACATAAAATTTTACACAAATTTAATTTTCTCAAAATCTAAAACACAAGTAACAATAAGGGAAGAATTGATACAACAGCAAGGAGCCCATAATTTCTTTTAAGGACCTCCAATTAAAGCTACCAGCGCATGTTTGTAATCTCCAGATGTCTCATTCTGTAATAAATATATTATGTAGCATAAGTAAGTTATTCTCTAATAATATTAAATTTATAATTCTATTAAGGTTTATTTTATATCTTATTTAAAATTAAATTTCACAAATGAAAATAATTTCCAGATTTTATATCATTACAATAATGAAGAATGATTCATATTTAATGTAGAAAAGCAAATTCTAAGGTTGATATTATACCTAACTTAAGTAAGAATATAATACATACCTTAACAACACTCTCTAATGTTTTATCATACAGTTTTTCATATTCTCTTTTAATGTTACCCAAATCAATTTCACATCTGCTAACAATTATTCGTATTAGTGTAGAGTCGTTTGTCCCAGCACCTGCCATAGCCTCATGGAGACGTTTAGCAAAGAAACAGGCAGGGCTCTGAATGCATTCCACTGAAAGTGAATAAATGAAGTAATACAAATACGAACATTGAGTAAAAATTAAGCTACAGAAGGTTAAATGAATAGCCTAAATCTAATTAAAAATTATGTAGGATTATCAATAAAGAAAATCAACAATTTTGAAGAATAAATAAAGCAGACCATGGGTCATTTCCAATATCAAGAAATAAATTTACCAATAGCCATCAGCCCATCAAGCAGTTCTCCAGACATCTCGTCTCGCAGGGTTTGCTCAATAGTTCTTCCAGAAATTTGCTTGTATTCTTCAAATATAAGTTTCAATTGAGGAATACTTTCATGAGTTAAAATTCTGTTGAACACTTCTTCATCAGTTCCAAGCTTAAGCTCTCCTTTAAAATAAAAAGTTGATATTCTTCGTAAAAGGGAATTTATCTAATTGCAAATAAAAAGTAAAATTGTTATTAATACTGCTTTTGCAGTTTCATTTGGTTATAATTTTTCAAAATAAGCCAACATTAAATGGAAAATATTAATTCCCACATAGAAACTTTTGTTACAAATTAGCTTTAAGCTTTTAAAAGTTATGATTTCAAAATCAGTCAATCTTTTTTAATTGCTGTTACTATAAGGAAGATGAATAAATACACCTCAAATAAATACAACGCAATATTTAGCTCTCCCTCCTTTCTAAAGATTAAGAATTTCATACGTCCAAAAAATTAATTATCACCAAATATTACAATCACAAAAAGTGCAGGGTTAATTTGTTTTTTGAATACTCCAAATAAAGTGACATTAATTAATGAACACTTTCTTCATCACAAGTGAAATACAAATACTCTTAAAATTAGATTCTGAACTTCTTCATGGATTTATATTAGTAAAGAAACCTAATCACTTTTCTTCCCTGATAATTTAATCAAGTAGTTTTTTTAAATGAAACTGTGACACACTAGATGCAGTAGAATATTTAAGTTTAATTTTTCAGACAAATATGATGAAAATAGCAAGCATAATTAAGTAACTACTATTTTATTATGAATTTTTAACTTTCAGTAATCATTACTACAAAATTTATTAGACGTATTTGCCTATCAAGCAATCTTATAAAGTTTAAAATATAAGTGATCAGATCAGATTAGACAAGTTTTGGATGTATGATAAGAGTAAACCTGAATAATATCATTTATTAAAAAAATACAGGGATATCAAACAGCAGTTAAACTTATAAAACCCTTTTGAGTGTCTACCGTCAGAAAACAACTCAAATGATAAGTAAATATAGAGATTTATCATAGTATAAAAAACTAAGCATGAACAAAGTATAATATATAAAACTTAAGATTTCCAAGGCTCCCATTCCAAAATCATATAGCAAGCATGTAAATATGAAATGAATCCTACATTGTTACATGTAATGGAGACTTTAAAGCACCTTTTTTAAGAATTTTACTGGTAAGAAAAATAAAAATATATGGATCAAATCCAATGATTTTTGATCTTTTGAATCTTATTTGATTTGAAATTAAAAGTAACATTATGTCCTTAATAATGATATGTAACCAGAACAGTTGACATTCTAAAGTCTTCATTCTAATGATACTTTCAGCAGCATAATAGAAGTTTTGTGCATGTACATGCCTGCATCAACAAGAGCTTGTGCTTCCTCTTGGGCTGCTGCACGATCAACATTCAGGCTCCTTACTTCCTGCAAGTGGCATACATTTCTTCTCCTTAATTCATAAAGCAGTACCTTAATTTTTTACGACATGCTACTATTTGTAGACTGTCTTCACTGGCTAACTAGGTATTTTAGAGATTTTCTTACAGAATCCTTTCAATATTTTAAGTATGATAAATATCAATATCATGCTAGGTATACTGTTACAGGAATATAGTGGGAATATGAAATTCAAACCACAATCAAAATATTTTTAGTTCTTTATTATTTTCTTGCTTTCAAATAATCAAATGTAGTCATATCCTTTCCACACTGTGCAAATTTTAATTTAAATACATACACATTATAAATAATTTTGAAAAGGTTATGTAAGAAGATCCCAATTTGTCTGTGTGAAAGATTGACCTATTAAAGAGATTTCTGTATGAATTAATTAAGTTCTCATACCTAGCAGTTAATACAACCAATGGTAAGTAGATCTAAACGGAAAGAGGTTTTGCCAGGATGTGAAGGATTCAAACAAGCTTAGTGCAAAGGAAATCTTACCAGCTGCATAAAGCTCTTGTGCCCTTTCAGTTGCAGTGCTGGGGTCGTATGAATGTTCATTCCTCACCCCCTGGTAAGGTTTCAAATGGAATTTGTTTAATGATGATGAAGGAAGGAAAATGAAAGAGAAATTTGGGTATTTATGATTTAGAAAATAACAAAGGTAGGTGGCAAGATGGAGAGGAGAAAGAGAACCAAAAGATAATAAGCAGAAATTTAACAAATTCATGCTTAAAGCTACTTATAATTATGCAGCAACTTAGACATGAAATCTTACTATTATAAATATTAGCGAGATTCAACAAAATGAGTGAAGGCAATGTCTTATGGTAAAAAAGATAATATCAAAATTACATTTCTTAACTTTAGCAGTTACCAATCTTTCTTAATTTAAAGCAGTTTTTTGACATCTCTGGAATTTTTCCCAGATCTTATTAACCCGAAGTATTGGCCTTAACTCATTGTTGATTTCTGAATTACGATAATACATTGATACAAATTTGTTGTAATTTAAGTATCATCCTTCCTGATTATTTTAAAATAAAGTAAAAAATACTGGATAAAAAATTCTTTGTTAGTATCTGAAATCATATTTGACTACTTTAATTTGGAATAAAAATGGGGTAAATTTCCCTTTTCAATCTGCAAATATTTTTTCAATGAACGATGAAATGGATAATTTTATGATTCTTATAGAGATAGTGAGAAATACACATGCGTTTGGTGGTTTATTCAATCCATAGGTCTGGAGTAGGATTGTCCAACCTTTTAATGCATTGCAAATTTTCTCAGGCGCGAGCCATTCCGCTTTTCTTGAACTTGTTATAAAGTAACTTTTTTCCCATATGAAGCATAAGGGAAAAAAGTTACTCGCTACTATACAGGGAAAAAATTACACTAATGTACATACTACCCAATAGAGATATCATGAACAATGCATGCTCGTGATGTGCTGGATATTTCTCTTTAAATGGGTAGAAATTATTAAAAGTCAAATAGATTCGCTTGATTAAATTTTTCTATTGCAAGTTTGTGGTCAACGTGTTAATGTCAACAGAGAATAAAGTAACGAGTATAATGAAAAACAATAGGTATTTTCTAAAATCTTGAAATCTATTCTCAAATTCCTGTGGCAATATATGAATTAATGTAGCATATTTTTCGGTTTTTACATGTCTTTGCTGAGAATAATGGAGAGTGCATACAGTTATTGTTCTTAATTTTGAGATTGGCACAATTTAAGCTTACAATTTTAACTTAGTTTAGTAGAATGTCTTAGTAGAATTTCTTTGCTGCTTGAAGCATTAATTAATCGTTTTTCACCTTGGAGATCCACGTTCAGTTCATTTAAATGAGCGGTGATATCTGCTAAAAATGCCACATTTACGCAACGTGGGCTGCACGAATAGGTTTAAAGGATAAGACAAGCTTGGTCTAAGGTCTATTGAACTATCAAAGCTCGACAGAATTATAGAATTGAGTAGAAAATATAAAATTTAACATAAATAAGTAGCAAAATATAAGACTTAATTTGTAACAAATTTAATTCATGCACGAATGACTGCATACACTATTTTACCCCATCTCCCTACTATATATACTTAACGACGACTTTGTGCGACTTTCAGAATTATTAAAAATCATACTTTATTAGTATAATAAGTATTAGTTATTCAGTATTACTGTAAAGTAAAATAAAATAGCTCCAGTATGGTAGAATAGTGCAAATTATCTTGAAAAATCCTAATATGAAAGATCAAACTAAGGTTTATGGATACAGTAGTTCTATATTTATGAAATTTATTTCAACTTCAGAAGTCTCTAATTTTAATTCTATTTCTTCCAGGTGCATATATATACATACAGCATGCTACCCTTGCATAACATAGATTTCCTCACCTAAGAGCACTATTAAAAGCCCATTCATAATTCAAATATTAAAAGTTTGTTATTTCGACATGCGATTAGGTTTTATTCTTTCTGTATTAGTGTAACCATTTAACCAAAATTGAGCATTAATATAATATAAAAATATTCCCATCCTTCATCATTGTTTTTTCAGTATTGTCTGAGCAGTTATGACTTTTAAAAATAAATGGGAAAAAGAATGATTGGAAGGAAAAAGAAAAGAATAATCTTTAAACTGTAATTTGAGGAACCCCAGAATCAAAATTTTCTATAAAGGTTGGTCCTTAAAGGAAGATTCTTGTAGATTCTGACATCAGAAAATTTAGAATGTATGAATAATGTAGTATATACAAAAAATATTATGATTCAAGAAAAGATGACTGGAAATTTTTGATGATCAAACAAAAGTATAAGTGAAAAAGAACAAACAAATCAAAGGAACACAATGAACAAGTTTTAACAAATTTTCTTTAATATAATTTAAAATAATTATTAACTTTCTTGATAAATCAAATACTAATTGTGAGTATTCCAAAATAGAAGAAACAGAAGACCAACATAAAAATGTATTGGTATTCTGGAGATTCAAAATTGTTTCTACATTTTATTACAATAAGATGTAGGATTTCAGAAAATATCAATTTCAAATATTTTTGAAAATCAATTGTGAAAAGCTACAAGTATTCTAAAATGATATGAAACATTACATAATATCCAAGATTGATGCATAGTGTTTATTTCATAACCAAGTTCATTCATTAAGAATTATGCATAAAATGTGAGATTTCTTATGCAAATTAATAAAAAATACACATACATGATAAAAGTAATTTAGAATAAAAAATGTCTTGAAACTAATCTCTTATCTCCAGATATAGACAAAAATAAAACTTGGCCTCTGATTTTTTTAACCTCTAATACTATTTTTTGCCATAAAATTTAATTACAAAATTCATTATAATAATAATCCTCTACACACATTATCTTACTTACCGTGACCATGAAAGTAAGTAATCTACGAAGATCCCCTGAAGTTTCACTACAAAGATGCTCTGCCAATGGACGATCGTACACTATAAAGTTAAGGAGTAAATAATTAAAATTAAACCAAGAATGATAAAAATTTTGGTGTAAAATTAAAATTGATAGATTTTATAGGGTAAGTAGGGTGAGAGGTAAATGGAATGCAAAAAATCACATTCTTTATCTAATAATAGCTGGAATGGTATTCCTAAAAGAATCCAGATGTTTTTCCCTTATCTTGCTAAATTAATCCTTCCATAACATTTTTATTCTAGTGAAAATTTATATGAATTTCCATACCCTTATGAACTTTTGCTATTTATAAAAAATTAATGAAAATAAATTTATTTCAACTGTATTTCAAGATTTCATAGCTATTAATATGTTAAGAAGAATAATATCTTACTCCTCTCATAAGCTTCCACTATTTCCTTGATCTCCCTATTGTTCTTTGTACAAAGAATCTCCACCAGAGCTGCTTCATCAGTTCCAAGTCCTGCCATGGCTTTATGTAGTTGCTTTGCCAAGTAATCAATTGGGGTATACATCAATCCCACAATAACATCCTCAAATTTTCCACCCAGTTCACTCTTGAGATCTTTTATTAAATCCTGAAATGAAGAATGAAAGTTAGAAGTTAGATTATTAAATAAAATAAAAAGTCATTGTTGTTATACTTAAATTTAAAGAAAGGGGGTAAAAGATACTTTTATTAAATTCTCAAGATTCTTGATTTGCATAAAGCTATATAAACTGGTAGAAAGATAATCAGTTGCCTAACGTTAATTTGGAGATAATATTCCAAAGAGATTGCCTCAGGAGTAAAAGTGATGGACGCAAAAACTAGTTTAGTATTCAAAATTACTATTCAATTACAAAATTATTCTTCCAAGCTCTTTTGAAAGCATGCCAATTTTTCTAGTTATTCTGATAACAATTTCTGTTCACTTTACTGGATGGTCTTATTTGAATTTTATAATATATTACTTGCTTGAATTTCAAAAATTGAAAAATTATCTTAAAATACAGTGTTTCCTGAATCTCCGGAATAAAGCTTTTGTTTTGGAATAATTTTCTCGGTAAGCTTAGTCATTATTATTATTGGTAAACATAAGAACATTTTTTAAAGTCAAATTATTTTTTCCAACCTAAAAAAATTAGGGAAGAGTGTTAGTATCAAATATTCGAACCCTTTAAAAATAGGAACTATACCACATATTACAATGAATAGGTGAACATATACGAACCATCTCTTAAATTAGATGTGAAATTTTGTTAAATTTAAAGGAAAATACTAAACTTATATATCATATCGAACGCTCATTTCATTGCTAAAATGAAAGGCAGCAAAAGTTATTACATTTACCTTCTGCAGGGTTGAGGGCACAGAAAGTAAGTAATTAAAGAGTTATCCTAAAAATGGTGATTATTTCTGTATTAGTTCAGTATTACTCCATTTATTAGTAATATCATAAAAATTGACGACGAGTGAATATGTATCTTTGATTTTAATAGATCGTTATATTTTCTTCAAAACTTTAATTACTATAAACTTTTTGCACGAAATTCTGATAGAACCCACTACTGCTGCGGTCTTGTGACCTCAAACCTATTTCTATGGTCACACTGCGCTGAAAAATCTGTCAAAATATTTCTTGCGACTTTGATAAGCGACAAAGCAACTCCTATGCTCTCACCCCTCGTTCGCATTAAATTCGTTATCCATCTTATTTTATACCATAAATTTTTCCAAAGAAAATGTGTTAGGTCATTATTGTCCTTCAAATCTAAGGTAAGGAACAATTAACTAATAAAATTAAGCGTATAAATTAAATTTAAGATTGTGAATTAAATTTTACTACTTAAGTGTGAATTCAGATAACCTTTGCCACAGGAAAAAATCAAATCAAATTCCTCGTTGACAAAATTTTCGATTATATTATTTCTTTTAGGCAGAGCATGAGCTTCCTACGGTGGCTGAAAAACAATCATGACTGTTGACATTTGCTTCTTATGATTTTAATCATCGTACAATCGTTTACCGCAATCTACAGTTTACAGTCACGGAAAGGTTGAATATAATGGAGTAGGATACCAAGATCCGCTTTGAAAAATAGTTGACAAGTTGGTGATATCCTGCAGAATTCCGTAAATGTTCAGTTGAATGGGATGGATCGATAAAGTAGGCTCTCCATGTCCTCCATCAAAATTAAGGGATATAAAACTACATCTCTGTAAGTGCTTTCTGTCGCATTTTGAAAGGGTGTGGTTGATATCACATGATCAACCCCCTGCGGTATGTTGAAAATCTCTCTAGACGCTCTTTCGGAAAAAGCCTTAAAGTCATTGACACTGCTTAGTTTAATCCACGATTCAGTCCTGTTTATCGTTTAAGATTGAGTAATGGCTTTACTGAGCTATAACTGCGAATACAGAAGAAATTCATAACAGTCTTACTGCTTACGAATGCTATGTTCTACGTAAGAACTTCCGTGTCGTGGCCTTGACTATCCAACTGGGTCATCGCTTAAACTATATAACAGGAATACAGCCGATTCTTTAGATAGCTGTAAAAATTAGGTATTTAAAATATGGAATCATCCAAAACACAATCCAAAGTTTCCAAAATGAGCAATATATCTATGTAGGCCAATTTTTTTAAATATATGCAGTCGCTCATGTTTTTGCACGATAAATATAACGTATTAGCGTCAGAGACTGTTGATCAAAACTGCGAGCTATTATTATTTTGAAGTGAAAGAATTGAAAAAACGTAAGTATTCACTCAGTTATCAAAATTAATTATATTATCTATGAAATAAATTAAAGCAATAAAAGGGCCCTAATACTCATTGGTGTTATCCCAGAAGAGGAAATTGTCCTGAATATTCGTTTAATAAGAAGGGGAAGGATTTTGAAACGAGTAAGTTATTCCAGTATGAGGATACGGAAATAAAAAGTGTTTCTACCATGTACGCACGATGTAAGACATTTCTTTGTTTCAGAGGAAAAAATATACAAGAACAATGCGGAAGCTACTAGAATTTGGATCTAAAATTCACGCAAGCAATTCCGTCCAACTAATAAATATTTACAAACGAGAGGGAAAAAAGTTTCGATTCTTGGAATTTTACTGGCATTCTTAAGAGAATCTTTCGAAAAATGCGTCTTGGATGACTCAACACACCAGTAGAACCTTGAATTGAATGACGTTTATGAGGCAATGGAGCGTTACTCTGAAAAGACGACTCAACTCGCTAATCTCATGTTTGCGGATGCTTATACGCTAATTAATTACTGAACATTCGAAATGGAAAACTTGCCGTACAATTTGCGTAGTTTCACTTTTGAGAACCTTTTCTCATTCTCAGTGAAATTGTTAGTCGGTGAATCGAGCATAAAATCAAGGTCACTTTCAAAATTTTAGCTAGATCTTTTCAAAAGGTATGTTCATTAAATGGACTTAAAAAGGTTTATTTTTTAACATGAATTAATAGATTATTCGAAGGAGCCGACGTCTTCCTGCAAGGTTATAATTCTCCATTTAATCTATATTTCTCTCTATCTTCCAGAAGCCCACTTGCTCTATTATGATAATGAGCCATAGCCATTTCCGGCGGCTGAATAGCAGGCCTGAAAGCTTTGACTCACGATAACAAATTTTTTCTTTATAGAAGCTTTGCGGTCTATCCGAAGATCCGTCTGGCAGACGCCAATGGGGGGTGAGGGGTGTGCGGGAGTATGGGCGTTAACTCTCACCCTTCCATATTCTTGATTAAAGAATTTAGCTATCTCCTGACGTTGCGCGTTGGATCTATGGGTGAGAATTTCTATTATGGCATCCTCGTCTGTTCCAAGACCTTTCATAGCGGTCCTAAGTGCAACTGCATCTTCAGCAGGGCTGAAACCGGGAAAGGGCCGAACTGTAGGATTAGCGATCTGAAAAAGAGAGAAAAAAAATAAACGTGAATTACAAAAACTACAATTTAAGACATCCTGTGTGGATAAAATGAGTAAAACTGGATGATGCTAGTTCATCTCACAAATTACGCTTACATACCAACGAATAAAGATTAAAGAACATATAAACTTAGTCAATATTTATTAATATCAAGATATTTTATGGAACATTCATATTCATTTCATGACATCTTAGGGTGAGGAAACCATCATAGTTCCAGTAATATGTATATGGCACAAAAAATTTATATTTTCTTTGTAATATAGGGATGTATAGAGAGACTAATTTAATTTCAATAAAATGCATATTTCAATGAATATTACTTACAATAAAGTCCATTTCTGCAGTTGAAAAATCCAGTTGATTCTACAAAACAACGATGGTTATGTCAGCAGCACAAACTCTCAAATCCGGCAGTCTGTCACACTAATTTGAAGAGAAAAGCTATTTTTATAATACCCGTGAATACTAGCTCCACAACAAGAGGGAAAATAGTTATATTCTTAGAAAACTTAAAATCATAGTCTAGCAATGGCGTAAATAAATAATGAAAAATTACAGATCCAAATGAATGAAAGAGGAGTTCAATTACCAACCAGTTAGAAAACTTCTTCGATGACTTCTAAAACCAGCCGACGTAACGCTGAGACCTGCCTTGTAGCTCTAACCCGGCGGACTGAATGGGAAAGATATTACGTCGTCACTGTCGAAGGGGAAGATGTGGAGGAGGAAGTAGTCCACGAAGTTACGAGGAGAAGGCGCTGGACGCAAACCTCCGTATTCTTATGTCGACAAGTAGGAACCCTCTTTGTAATTTCCGCCGTCCAATAAGTTAATTTGAAGGAATATATATCTAATGCATTTACATCGAATCTATGTGATTGGGGGGTAGTTGCGCGGGTACAGGGATTCTTATATGTTTCTGCGCGGTCACTCGAAGAAATTCCACGAATTAGTCTCGCTTGAGCATTGAATCATAGGTTTAAAAAAATAAATCTACACATTAATCTTATGAAATACAGTCCTCTATTTTCATTATGATTTTTATGCTCTTAATCTTAATTAGAGAATAATTCAATGTGTACACAAAGTGGACTGTGTATGTGGTGAATATTATAACAGTCAGACATAACTCCTCATCAGCAGCAAGAAGAGAGAAGATCAAAGAGGAATAATAAACATGTGGACCAAAATATATCAGCGTAAGCGAAACACATGTTCTTGATCAAGTCGAAAACATAGAAAAACTCAAAGCATCTGCAGGCAGGCTCGGAATTAAGGCATTTACTCCCAATGCGCCCGCATCACATCCAAAATTAAGAAAAAGTTAATTATAACTAAGATTTAACAATATATAGATCCCGCATAATATCCAAACGGGCCCCACGTTTATTGGATCCGAAACTGTCTGCAATGAATATCACGGTTATCGTAGGGTAATTACAAATTGAGATTGCTTAAGAGCTAACAAATTCTACCGCCTTGGCGGTGTAACACTTTCCGCAACGCGGGAACTTCTTTTGTGGACAAACGAACAACCATCGGCTTCAAGTGAAGAAAATAGACAAATTGTCACAAAAGGATTTTGAATGAAGGAGGTGGGAAAAACGTAGTATTCAGTATTTCTAACGCTACGAATTCCGTAAAGTCACATTTTATCATTGGTATAACTACACAGAGAAAGTCTCAAACCTAATTACTGGAATATATCTATGTTTATTCATTTCAATCCAACTCTTCATATTTATACCGCTAAAAGGTTAATGTTGGGGTCTAAATAATTTAAGTAGCCCTTTGAATCTCCTAAGTAGAATTTACTAAAAGCATCAAGTGAAAATTTTGAGTTTTTTTAGATTCTTTTTCCTTAAATTTGCAATAATAACATATTAAATATAGTGACCAAATGAGGTTTAAGAATAATTTTAAAGTCAATGGCTAATTTCAAATAAAGTAACAGTAGAAAAAATATTTTTAAGCATGTCATTTTCGTCATCTATCCCTAAATTTGACATTTACAGTTCATGAGTTTAAGCTATTGTACATTCGAATTAATTTTATTATTTTGTCTAGCTCAGAAATAAGTTTTATGAAAACTTTTAGAGATCCTTATATTATGAAAATAATTTTATATTAATTTAGGAAAGTACACAATGCTTATATAAAATTGGTTTAAATGTATTATTGCTCAACATTTGGATACTGTTTGATGCCAGAATGTCTTGCAAACAATCATATTAAGTACTTTTTATTTATTGTAAGTCCCTCAGGTGTCTTCAATAAGTCAATAAATTATAATTTTAATGCTGATTTAATAAATGATCAACTTCTGTTTACTCAACATCAATCATAGGAATTTATTTTATTTTCCCAAAAATACCTTATTGTTTTATTTCTCTACAAAAAATATGATCAAAACAGCAATCAAAACATATACAAATGGGATATAGACAATCAGTTATTTTTTATGTACATTCACAATAAATGAGAAGCTGTACCAGTTTGAAAGCTCAAAGGCTTATTTGTGAACATTATGAAAATCCTGCAACAGCTTTTATCCCCAAGAAGCAAAATATAAATAATGAGGAAAGCAGCGCCTGCATTTTATGCTGATCCCAACCTAAGTAAACAGTACAGAATTTCTGATTTGATCAGAAAAATGAAGTACATCCTCTTTAGGCGATATCATATTCTTCTTCAACCAATTAATGCAAGCAGACTGGACTTGTAATAGCCAGAAACTTCATCCTATAAAAACAGAAACATACCCAATTTAGAATGAAGAAAATATGAAAGTTCTTAGTAATAATAAATAATCATTTTTTTAAATAATGGTATTTTAATGGTAAAATTATTCAGGAAATAATAAAAGTAAATCTACAGAAACCATCACCAAAAAATGATACATACCTCAATTTCACTGACAAGAGTTTTATCAAATAGGCGTTCATACTCTTGTTTAATATTTCCAAGATCAATTTCTGCACGACTCACAATTATTCGAATGAGGGTTCTGTCATCAGTTCCTCGTCCTTTCATTGCAGCTTCCAATCTTTTAGCAAAATAAGCTGGTCTGCATTGAACACATTCAACTGTGATGAAAATTTGCAATTTATTATATTTCATAAATCTTTTGAATACTGATGATATTTAAACATCTTCATAAAGAGTTTATTTAAATAATTTCCATTTCATTCCATTCGGATAATTAAATACTGTTATAAAAAGGAATATCTAAAATAATTCATCAACAAAAAATGTTCTTAAACAACTTGGCAGTTCACATGCCCTAAATGAACGAAAGCTCTAGTTATACTAGATTTTTTAATACATTACTCAATGTATTAACTCCCAGCTATATCACCTTTCATGTAATGTTATTTTATCTCTGAAACCCTTGGATTGCTAAGGACTTGAAGCTAGGATATAGTACTCAAAGTAATAACAACTATGATGGCAATGCTAATGCATGTTTATTCTTTTTTGACAAAAGTATTTATGAACCAACCCATAATGCTCTTCTTTATACACCTTGCCCATAGTTAAGTGTCATGTATAACAATGTTTCTATGATTACATACTCTTTCTTCAATGATAATAAATTATTTAAGGAACCTTTAGAAAACAAGTGAGTTCCCAAAAATGGATCATGGGTATTGAACTGATATAAAAGGGATTGGCATAGAAATACAATACCAATAATTCTTGAAAAATGGCAATTTGCTTAAATACACACCAATAGCTAATAAGGCATCCTTCAGAGAACCAGACATCTCATCTTCAATAGTCTGCTCTATGGTTTTCCCAGCAATTTCAGCATATTCTCTAAACAGAAGTCTCAACTGTCTAGGGTTTTGGTGGCCAAGAATTGAATTAAATGTAACTTCATCAGTTCCAAGCATACCTTCACCTGTATTGAAAAATAATCAATTATTATATTATGTAAGCTAATATATATAATATTTTATATGATGAATCGTGAATTGAATAAGTATTAGAAATTTTCAAATTAGTTCTTTTTCAATCAAATCTTTCATCAATTCTTAGTTTATTGATTTGTCACTTGGGTTCAAATAAGTTACTGACAAAAACAAATAAGCCAAAATACATATTTTTCAGATCTAACTATTTATCCAAGTAATTAAAAAACTTTTGAATTAGAGAGAGTTTCAAAAGTATAAGATATCATGCAATTTTTCAAAATAAAACAATGTAAGACTTTTCTTTCCCCACTTTTTGACAGAATAAATTAAAAATTGTATATCTCAGAAATACCTCCATAGAGCAGAAAGAAATTTACTTTATTTTAATTTAAACATTATATTTTAACAATATATAATTGAAAATAAACGGAATATAATTAGCCATAAAATTTTAGGTGATAATATACCTGCATTGTAGAGTATTTCAGCATCTCTCTTTGCTTTATTTTCATCCAATGGACCCCATTCAGTTCTTGCCTCCTATTATAAAGTAAAATCATTTTTATTTTATTATAGTTTCCTTTTTCAGTTCTTACATTACTCTGGGTAAAAGAATTTTCCTCTTTTTTGAAAAAAAAATATGGATATTTTACTTCATATTTTATGATTGTTATCTCACATTTCTTACATTCACTATTAAAATGATTTAATGAATATATTATGTCTTTTTCCTTAGTACAAGGGAATACATTATGATTTTAATCTTTAAGGAGAAACAGTAAAAATATTTGAGGAAATGAATAATCAAGCACAAAACTAAAATATACTTTAATTATTTAAAAGGTTTTTATACTTAAAACTAGTACAATAAGAGGAATTACAATCAAGGATTAGGTAAGCTGAAGTTTACCATGACAATGACTGTCAATAGCCGCCTGAAATGACCAGATGTCTCTCCCTTCAGGTCATCTTCCAAAGTTGTTCCATATTCTAAAAAAAAGAAACTTTGATGTATTTGTCACAGAAAACTAGTTATAATTCATAAATTTATATCTAGCACATCAAGCTACAACCTAAATGAAAAGGGAAGAAGAATATAAAATGATATGCAACTTAATCTTGCATTTATTTGAAGATGAAACAGAATCCAAATCAGAAATTTTTATTCTTAAAAAATTCTCTAAATAGCCATATGAATGTATTGTTAGTCTGATAGTAGGATAAAGTTAATATAACTTCTTTGAATATCTAATATAGGATTGATGATAAAAGCTGTGGCAAGTTCAAAGACTTTGAAATATTTTATTATAATATTCAAATAGTAATGTGGAGTAATGTATTTTAAAACTCAATACATAATAAAGATGCATACATGCAAAGATGTAAATTGGCCGATGGTAAATGAAATTTATTTGAAAATTATGATTAGAGTCTATTTAAATATATTTTCTAACATGTCTTTACTTTACTTCTGTTATACTACTAATTAAAGACTTTCTTTTTTATTTTTTTAATTAAAGACTTTTTGACTAAAGATTATAATAGAGAATACTTTGCATTGTTATCATTTAAAGACAGATTCAAGTTCATATTTTAGGAAACGGTTGAATAATCGTCTATTTATTAATAATTGGCGATCAAGAAGGCAGGAACATTATTCTTGAATTCAGAATGATAAAATACGATGAAAACATATCTATGTCAATTTTATCGGAAGTATCGATAGGAATAATTTAAATGCTTCTAAATCTAAATTATTTTCATTTCAAAATAATACTGCGAATAAATAATCACATCAAATATAATCAACAAAGTTTGTATAATTATATTATGTAATTGAAAATGTTCATCTTCTTTCGATCATCTTCTGAAAGCCACAAGTGGTGTTTAAAAAATAAGTGATTCTAAAAGTAGCTATTCTAATGTAAATGGTACTCAAACAGTTGCCATCATTATAACCTATATTTATTTTTTCACCACGCAAGTAGATAAGATGAATTACTTGATTCAACTCCTCCACGTAAACTAACTATTAATAAACTAATCTAAAGAGAGATACTAACTCTTGTAATGGTAATACTGTCTTATAAAGCAATCTATTAATTTTTGGTTCAACTAATCCTATAGAGAGATTAAGGGAACATATGCGTCATGTTTTCACACATTCCAATCGCCTTGGTGATGAAAGGGATTGCTCAGAAGTTACATCGTCGAGGATGATCGAGTTCGCTGCTTTGATGATTTGGTAAACAGATTTCTTAGAAGCAAGCCTCTCATGATCCCGTGCGAGCTTCACGTTCATGATGCTGGATTAAATCATCTAGTGACGTCATCTTCACTGTTTCTACTTCCCCACTCTCCCCTCATTCGCTTCGTTGGAATGCGAGATGAGTCATGCTTTAAAGCCGATGGAAGTCGACGCGCAAGAGCCTAAGGGAAATGAATCGCGTTGTTCGGATCCAAGGGCAAGAGGGCAATAAAAGAATAATAATTTTCCCTTTCGATCGGAACGCATCGGAACTTATCATGCGTTTCGGAGAAATGGCAACAATGAGGGCAGTCTGACTCCTATTTCGTTCAGTTGGATATAAAATGTTCCTTCGAGATGATACATTCCTCCGGAAAAATGACCGAACTAACCAGATGAACGATTTTCCAGCCACAATATTATAAAATTGGTAAAATTCATAAATCGAATCATTCAGATTAATTATTACAGTTATTGATGATCGTAACATGATATAAAATTTATGGAATACGTTTCATCGTGATGGAAGATTGTATTACATAATACATTTTCTCTCCGCTGAACCTGGTGATCTAAATGTTTATGATAAACTATTTCGTAATATTTTCTCTAATATGATATTCTCATCACTTACAAAATTCATTAATACCTTTTTAACCATGACCATGTATTCAACAACTTACATAATATACGGCGAATGACCGTGGTTAAGAACGGGTTTGATGCGTGCAACGGTTGATGACTGGTAAATATATGACGGGGATAGTGAAACTTTGCCAGTATATTCCCCGAAACACTCTGCTAAGGAAAATATCCGTTCATAAGATTATTCTGGCCATATTTTTCCCGCAAATCGCACGAGTAATTCGCCATAAGTATTATTCTATTCTATTTTAACATCCCTTATATATCTTTAACAAATAATTTGAAGAAACATCAATATTGTGTTCCACTTGTCAAAGGGCTACTGTTGCGATTCATGAAATTACAATAATCATTCTAGACTCCATTTCGAGATGCGTAGAGATTTTTTTTATCAAAAAGCAATTTTTTTATTTGACGAAAGAGTGAGTTAAACATTGCGGGCGAATGATACATCTCCATTAACTGATTCATTACCGGGATATTAACTTTTATAAAATATGGCAGTAAATTTAAAATTACATATTTGACTTTTACTGGGTCTAGGTAGTTTGCGTGATACATGAAGATAATTCTTTTCAGGGTATGGTTAGTGACTAAGGGATTTAGGTTTATTTTCGTTTTGGTCCAACCAAGGTACCATTTTGTCTTGAAGGCAACAGAGCACATAACTGCAACTCACTTTCGAGGTAAGCATCAGCGATCTCGCCAACCTCGTTATTTGTGCGGGTGCAGAGGATCTCCACGAGAACATCTTCGTCTGTGCCTGCTCCTGACATGGCCTTGTGCAATTCTCTCGCCAGGTAAGTAGCAGGTGGTAGCATCAAACCCACGATGACGTCCTCAAAATGGCCGCCAAGTTCGCTTTTAAGGTCGTCGATTAGATCCTGCTATGACGTCGCAAAAGCAGAAGAGGAAGAATTGTCCAGAGAAAGGGAGAGAGAGATAGAAAAAGAGAAAGAGGGAGAAAGTTGGAGGTAATAGGGCAACAAAAGAGTGCTAGGTCAAACATTTGGTGCAAAGTATCAATTCGTTTAAGGTTACGCTAATCAAAATTATAATAAGGTATACAACTGAATAAGACAAAAGAAAACAAATATATATATATATATATATATATATATATATATATATATATATATATATATAATTATATGATGAAAGTAATGAAAAAATCAAAATTCATCTTTCATAGATATAATACATGTGGATAGGTAGAAACAAAATTGAACAAATTTAAACATACATGAAGAAAATCGTTATGAAAAAATTAATCCACAATCATATTAGGTGAATAAAAACAACAATCAGAGATATGAATACCATATACCAATTTCTACATTCTATATTATCTGCATCATTCTTATATTCGACTTAAATGATGATTTATTAAGTCTTTCATAAAAGCAATAAAGAAAAAAATATTCATAATATCTCCCTAAATTCTTCTGAAAAATTTGCTTAGATAAATTATGTATATCTTCGGAAAAATTTTTCAAATAAAATTTTATTTTAAAGGCACCTTAGCGTTTTCAAATTATTCATAACTAAAAATTTTATAAGTTTGGAGATCGAATTACAATTTTAGAATACATCAACATTTCAGTTTCATTTTCTATTCTTTTATCTTATTTGAAACATTCTATAGTTTTTTCCACTTCCTGTTCAATAGTATCTCATATTTATTTTTGTCAACTATATAAATCACCTACAACGAAAAGATTGGATTGAATAGGAGAGAAGTAAGAATAGCTCTGACACTACAATAGAACGTGTTCGTGCAAGAATCAAACAGGAAGTTGTGAAACTCTAAGTGCTACATTATAGACCTAGAACACGAACAACATTATGAATCACAAGACGAGGTTATTGATGCTCATAAAATTGTTGAAATTTCCAACCGTACTTCTCGGTGTACATGATACGATGACATACAATTGCCTCTCTGTCTGGCGCAACCTTATATCGTTACCACAATGCATAAGAACTAAAAGAATAAGGACTAATAACCTGCCGTGAATGTAAGAATAGGATTTCCAAGGCCACCGACTCACCTTAGCCTCCTTATTCTCTCATTCTTGACACAAACTTCGGATAAATGAAAATCTAAAAGATTCTTTTTCTGCTTTAATCAATTCCGCGAAATTGAAGACATTCTAAAACGACTTCCTTTTTAAAAATAGTAAAAATTATATACGTTACGATGGCCGAATACTTGGAGTTATGGGATTCTAGAAAAATATGTAACGATATCAAAAAAATCCCATCTACATTACTCAATACCAAATATAATTACGAAGAAAACTTTAACCTAAACTCCCATTAAAAAGTTTTAAAACTTCTCGCTACCGTATATTAGAGGAATTGTAAGTAATAATTTCTAAGTCCAAAACTTAAAAAAATAGAAACTGTTGGATCACTGGACAACAAATAATCCAAATCAGTTCCAAATAATTTTACTTCGAACTGACGAATGATTCGACAAAAAAATAACTTTCGCGAACAAAATTCGAGGATATAGACGACAGTGGTGGTAAAAATAAGTAAGAAAAAATCGCGGAAGGCAAACGTGAGGTTCTACAGACACGATCTCAATCCCATAAACAGATAATTGCCGCAACCCCGCCTTTATAGCTGTCCATAATTGGTCATCGAATAAGCGCCTCCTTTGCCTAATATTAATCAGTGCCGTTTTGGCAGTCGATTACAAATGAGCGAACGTGAGGCATCCAAGCAGGATGGCACGAAAGCTTCGTTGGGCATTAACTTCCGCAAGAGTTCAACTCACTCCGCCGAATTCCGCCTTGTATTTGTTCGCTATCTCCTGACGTTGGGCGCTGGACCTGGCCGTTATTATTTCGATGATCTCGGCCTCGTCTGTTCCCAATCCTTTCATGGCTGCATGCAGGGCAGTGGCGTCCGCATATGCATCGAATCCGGCTGCGGGGCGGACCGTGGGCTCCGGCTGCGATGGAAAATAAGTTATTATTATACACAAGTTAAATATCATTATATAATATTACTGCACATCGAAGATGAGTGAAATGACTTTTTCGGGAAGTCAATTCCATTAAACCTTAGCACGTAAAGAAAGGGTCAAAGTATGATATCGGAGCAGACTACACAGTTAAAAAAATCTAAATTACTTAGTATAGTACAAATAAATTTCTTATGTATCCTATTTATTCCCCTCTGTAGTTAGAATAATTTTTCGTGCTTGATATAGGCACTTTATAGGTAATTTAAAACTTCTGCTTGAAATGATAAGCAAGAAAAGATCAAATACATAGACAAGGTGGGAAAAAATTCAAAAATTGGTGATTAAATTTTAAGATAATTTGTCATACGAAGTACCCATATCTTGAAATTTAATCACCAGTTTTTGAATTTTCTCACATTGTCGATATATTTGATTAGTTTGTCATACAAAGTATCCATAACTCAAAAAAGATTAAATATAGCTCCTCGGCTAAAATAGGAAATGAAAACTTACAAGGATGACTATATAAGACATTCTCTAGCACTCTCTAACACGTTCTCTTCGTTAACTGTTTACTCTTACGCGACTTCTAACTGATAAAGTTCATGGAGAAAACATTTTCTCAGTTTCTCAGTGAAAACAGGAAACACCTTATCTTCGGCCTAATTTGGGTACCGAATATGTATCTTCCGAGATGTTAGAATTTTTTACTTCCTCAAAACTATTATTCCATGGTGATCTATGCATATTTGATTTAAAGACTTTCATCAATATAGGTTAAATGGAAAACAGCTTTATGTAATAAAATCTAAACTACTTTCTATATTTTTAAAAAACTTTTTTCCTTGTTTTAATTCTGCTCAAATAAAAAATAAGTACATCTATTTTCTAAATCCTGTAGGAAATAACTAGGTAAGTCAGGAAACCTTTAACAAATAGGATTCTAATGCTTCGATTACCATAAACACTTATATCATAAAAAATATCAAGCCCTTTCGATATAAACTTATTTCTTTGTATATTATTCCATTAATGGAAAAAGTAACCGATTCGATATTGATAATTTATCCGTTAATTGCACCTTGCAATTTTCGATGAATCGTTTAAATATTATTTAGGTAGAAATTACTAAATCGTGTACTAAACTATGCAAGTTTTTCCGTTGGTGTGTTTTTAATGAGAAGATAGAGAACGTCATTCAATTACAGAAATGGAAAAGAATGTCGAAAAATTATGTATCACGTCAAAAGAAATTTAGAGAAATATTACGCTCAACTTAACTTAGCTTGTAACACTACTTTCATGTTTTACGCAATCGACCAAACTTGGGCACAAAGGATAATATACAAATCCCAAACCCGCAATTTATGATATAAACTAAAGAGAAAATTAATCTAGAGTAAACACTTGCTCAGCTTGAAAATTGATGTCAGTCGATACTAAATTCAAGATTAAGTGTTGACTAGGAAATTAATGTTTCGAAATTATGTTTCAAGGGTCAATTCCGTCATAACGTTCACGGTCGTATTCACGGTCAATTCCGTCAGAACCGTCACCAGAAAAGCGAATCATGTTGAATTTAGAGAAAAGGCGTAAATAACTTTGTAATTTAGCGCTGACTCAAGGGACATTCTAAAATAGTATGAATCACGGGATCAAGGCGACGCGAGGTCTTTTCCATTGGGACATCTACCTAAACTAGTTTACCATCGATTATTTGGCTTCCCAAAATTTTGAGCCAAAAATTCTAATCGATTCATAGGTTTAGCTTGATCATTTACTTTGAATTAGATTCTACTTAAATACCAATAGACAATGCATTCAATAAGAGAATATAAGCTTGAGATAATAACTGAGAAAAATTGATATAGAGATATTAAAAGTGACGAAGACAATCGAGTTATTAGAAACGGTAAACTTTAAGAAGTTTGCTTAGCTAAAACCATTAGTATATACAATGTCACGAAATTCAAATAAAGCATATTATAATCACTGAGAAAATCTTCCCTAAGAGGGAATATACTTCGTATGCTCTCGATTTTATGGAGCAATTTTAGAATAATTTTATCTCCTTACAAAAACCTTGAAGAGAGGTTGGCTTTTGTAAGTAAAATGTACCAAAACATCATTTTCGTATTATTTTGGTACAGATAAAGATGAAAGATACTTCTGTATCGATCTGCCTTTATAGGACGCTTTTCATTAAAAATGTGCAAGAAAATGCATCCTAGAGCACCTGTTGAGGTAATTGCACGAATGAGTTTCGTTTGCTTTCAACACGTGCCATCACGATGCAAAGGGAAAGCATATCCATAATTCTCATACTATCTTCATTAACTACTTTTGTCTTTTTCTCTAAGAGTTTTGAAGAATTTTTAACTCCGGTTAAAAAAATCATATAAAAATATGGTACTGAGAGTGAGACACAGATGTTTCGAAAAATATCTTCAGCAGATATATTTCGTTCTATGAGATACGAATGCTACCATACTATGGTATGGTATTAAATTTTTATTCGCTCATATCTCCTTCGAGAAATAACGTGCAATTACTTAAAAAAGAAACGAGAGTTAAATTATTCGGCATTGAAACAATATAGGATCGCAATCGCTAAAATATTTCACATGAAGGAAAACGTACGTATATCTAGATCAATCTATTAAACATGGACCAAAAAAACAGCGATACACCTAAACGAACTCCAAACCGCGATGTACATCCTAAATGAAGGCTTGAGAAACTGGATTACATTATCTGCTGCGATGGATTGATGAAATTTCCATTATGACTCATCAACACCATTGCATGGAATAGCACGACGAAATTCCTCTCCGTATGACGTTTTCTTTGAGAGATCAACGATATAAATCTATATTTTAGAATCTGCTGTATGGAGTTGATCAAAGAACACCATCGTAGATAATACACAGTTTGTAGAATCCATGGAAATGGAGAAAGTAATGAAATGACGAAAACGATCCTAATAAGTTTTTACAACTTGCCTTGCAGCTGCTTCTTTAGATATTGTCTCGGATGTAAGAGGGAATAGTATATTAATCATGATCACTGATCACAGACACTGAAAACGGAGGATTGATCTCGTGATAGCATTAAATTTCGACTAAATGAAAACTTTAAGAGATTCACTCCAGACATTCCGGGCGACCTCTTTCCGGAAAGCTGTAAACACTGCGGACGTAACGAAGAGCGACACGGTTGCCATGGTTACATCCTCGGAAGCTTGCATCCAGGACGACGTCGAATTAACGGCCAGAGACGGCGCCGTCTGCGGCCGTCGGAGCGAATAAAAAGAAGAAAATCGAAAATCTCACCAATATGGACGCCGGGCGCTGCATCGTCAGAAAACAGAATGGAGCTTCGTCGTGGAAGGCTCTCTTCTCTTAATCTCTATCACAAAAAAATCCTCTCGGAATGCAAAAAATGTTAAACCATGGGCGAAAAGCAGTTTCTTTCGGAGAAGGCTTCCACGTGAAGCGCGCGCCCTCGTGCGTGTGCCGGTATGGACAGTCGGCTGGAGGGAGGGCTTCCATACGTAGACAACCACGCCCCACTCCCACTCCTCCGCCGTCTGCAACCCACACGGCGCCTCCTGCAAATGCAATGCCCTCCCCTCCAGCGACCCCTTCCAGATCAACGGCAGGAAAGTAGCGGATGTGGGTGAGTGTGCTTTCACAGTTACCCTCCCAATCTCTCCTCCCATTTCCCTCCTCGAACCCTTTCCACTCCCCTCTCCTCTTTCTTAGGGCGATTAATAGGCTCCATGCGAACGACTTGGGACATCCTCCCCTTCCTTCATAAAACATTCAACCTTTATCGTCTTTCCTTTTTTCCAGATTCGCACATCACCTGCACTTCACGTGAGAGGGTGACTGCACACCATATTCTGCAACAGAGTTACGATGGAATGCTCTTCCGCATCTTCTCACGTCTGGTTCTTCGAATTGACCAGCTGCGCCTCTCATTGGTGGCTGAATACGATCAACGTAACTTTTTTCACCCCTTTTGGTGATAGGGATAGACCACCCATGGCTAACTTTAAAACGTTCGTTGTGGTTCAATTTATTCGGGTTGGATGTTCCCGATCAGCGAGAAAAAGCTCATATAGAGAAAACATTTTGTGCATATTAAATAAAAATTGAAAAGTAGCGGTCCTGAAAACCATTTTAACACGCCTTACGTTCCAAAATTGAATGGGAATGAATTTTTGATGATTCGAAGCAGTTAGAAAAGGCGAAAATCAGTAGGAGAAAATAAAAAAACTTTTTGGGACTTGATACGCTTAAGAGATAGGTAACTATTTTACGTAAATACATACGTGTTGAACTTCTTCTGAAGGAGAACTTCTATGAAACAATCCTCCTTAAACATTTCTAGCAGATTCAATGAATCCCTATCCTAAGTGATGGGATTACTTTTATTTAATGAAATCACTCAAAGTCTCTCTTTCATCACAGATTATATTCGTGACATCCAATGAAAGTCAAAAAATGTACTTTGGAACAAATGACGAAGTCAATGAATTTAAGTATTAGTAGGATCATTTTCGATATTTAACCCCAGTTTGAAACTTTTTATGCAAATTCATCGCTTGAATTAATAAATCGATCTCAGAGCTACGCATCGAAAATATTTTGTGAGTACGTAACTACGAAACTGGGTTCAAAAGTGTCAGGTAAACCTGGACTCAAACTGTTGATTGTCTACCTCAGAATCAAAAAAAAACTCGTACTGAATCAAAAGTTTGAAATTAAAGACTCTGAAGTGTCCAGCTCGAAGGATGAACAATCATAGTACGTTTCAGACTCGCTAGGAGAATGGCATATGCCGTATATCAGCACATGAACGTGATTATGGCTGTTCTCTTTTCCACATGTAACGAGGTGGAGATAAAATGCGACATCGATTGTCGAGGAGGAGATTGCGTGGTTTCCGCTCTACAATGATTCATCCAGACGAGCTGGATCTCCGGGGAACAACATCGATTTCCATGATTAACGTAAAACATGTAACCTGTCATTTTGTCGTGATAGAATAAAATATCCTTCATAGATTCGAAAGAGTAGATAATCAGTCTACTTACTCTTCATCACTTCATAACCATAACTCGAAATCGAAACATTCGGATAATCGAAAGAATACTATAAAAAGATGGATTTTTAAGGAAAATCGTAGCAGAGAAGTGTAAAGGAAGGAGTGATTGAGAGGGAGGCGTAAACAGATGAAAGAGCTTTCACCATACGAAGGAAAGGAGGAAATGTAAATATCAGGGAACGACTTCTTCATTCCTTGTCCACAAATAGCTCCCTCTCTCTAGAACTCAAGTCTTCATCCTTTCCATCGATATTCCCGAGCATTATGAATTTAAATCGACAGCTATCACTTTTACTCGTTCGTTTGTTCATGATGAATTGAGGGTAGATTATATCTGCACTATGAATCGTTGACTTTCTCTTCTTCCATAAAAATGTTGACGATTACATCCACGACTTATGTCATATTCTAATATTCATAGATATTCAAATTCAAGGTATTATCGCTAGTTATTCATAGTAGTTCTCTTGAATGATTCATTGTATCTTTTGTACCCTTCAGTATATGTTTTCGCTCCTCTTCCTTAAAAGATTTTTTCACTTCCGCTTCAGTGTAATGACTTAGAACTTTTATTTGTATTATTTATAATAAATATTTAGGTAGTATATATTCTATAAAATCTATCCGAATCAAATACATTCGAGAAGAAAGTTTCATAATCTAACAGGCCCTGAGAACTCAATTCAAAAAATTCAAAATATATTAAGCTCTATAGTTTTTCCTTTCATTTGGCGAACGCTTATTTCTACAGATCAAATTATTAATTAATACAACATAATGCATAAGAAAAAACAAAACTGTACAAAAAATGAAAGAAGACGATTCGTGTTGGTATAAATTCCATCTCGACCAATTTTCTTCAACGATCTGTATTACTTAATAAAACTAAACACCATTTAAAATGATTGAAGCCAATTCATAATTTCCTAGTGGATGGTTTATCCACCGATGAAATTAGAAAATAGAAATTTATTCGTCGAGGGCCACGAATATCTCTGCCCGAAATGCCCTTCGCTTCCATTTCCTCATTCCTAGAGATGATGACCTCACATCTATTCGCCCCCTTTTTATCGTCTCTCATTCTTTTTACTCTATTTCAACACCAGTAGCCTCCATTCTCCAGCTTATTTATAAATATTACACTCCTTCGTCCGTGAGCTATAATTTAAACTGGAAGTCCTAGTTTCTCAGCTTTCGCCGCTTCTTATTCCTTTATAAAAATAAATATAATGCTCACCGTGCTTTCCTCAATTCTCGCAATAATATTTTAGAGGCCATTTCTTATATTGATTGACACTCACTTTTAGTAAATTAGTAAATAATTTTAATTTTTTTATAATAAGTAAATAATTTTCCTTATTATTAGCGAAGTAAAATTAATTTAGATCTAACTCTAGATTTATACTTTTTTTAAAAAGGTTAGATGGAAGAAGAGACTTTTTAGTCTCAATCTCGCCTCCAAAAGAAAGACCTAAAGACATATATATATATATTTATATATAAATTATTTATCGTAAGCGCAGAAGAATTAATTTATTAAGCTCTCTTGTGAAAGTGTTTCAGGTGAAGCGCGAAAATTCTTCGCTAAAAAAACGTAACGAAAAGGAGATTCGCTTCCCACAGAATGTTTACTTTTTTGAGGTAAGCAAACAAACGAGCGAAATCAGCGTCGTAATAACGAGGGAGAACATCTTAAACCCGCTTTCTTTGTTCTCAAACATGGACATCGTTCCCTTGACAGTTTTCTATACAACCACTTAAGCTCAAACACAAACGATTAAAGACCTATTACAATTACCAGAATAACGTTTTGAATTACGTCAAGTGATATTCATCAACTCGACTGACTCATGAGATCGCGATCTCCCGATGACTAAATGGTAGTGATAGAAACAGTTGCTGATTCAAAAATTATAATTAAAATGATAGATAAAATATTTTATACATATTATACATGTATATATACGTACAGAGTATGTACTATGGCACGAGGCTTTCTTCACTTCCTTGTCTTTTAGAGGTGGTGGAATACAAACCCTATGCCAATACCTCTGAACCGAAACGGAACAATAACGACGCGCGACGGCTAGACTGCTTTCTTCAAATTGCTATGCGGTTGGCCTATTACTACGGCGTTCAAATCGCTGTGATTCTCAAAAATTAGCAACTGGATATACGCCGTAATTTTCGTAATTAAAACTTGCAAAGGAATAAAATAAATTCAGTGGAATAAGAAAGTGAAAGAATCTACTTGAAAAATCGCTCTGAGGTCAAGTTACAAGGAGGGGCAACCGAACGTAGCAACTTTGATGATTTAGCTCTGGTCTTTCCCTGACGTTATGATCATCGATAGTCAAAAGTATGCGCCAATTGATTATCAGATTGATTCCCTCGAAAAACTCACTATAAATTATATTAAAAGAATTTTTTTTTTATATTCTATCCTCAAATATTCACAATTTTAAGAATTCCGAAAGAGACGAAAGGACAGCATGAACAGGATTGTAGTCAAAAACTTTTTGTTTTTTAACTTTTAAAATTTTCCGAACGGACTTTCGGAAAGATGCGAGCTTTTGCTTTATCCCGCGGCATCGACTCTTGTGTCAGTCGGAAGCCATCCCTGAGTAGAGGCGTTTCGTATGCTAGAACTCCCTCGTGACTCAACGGCAATCCTTCGGAGAGTCGTCCCTCGGAACTTGTTTCCTCTTCACCCCCTCCTTCCATCCATTATTCTACAACTCTCTCCTCTCGGCTCACTTCAATGATCTCTTCCGACATATTTTCTTGGAGTAGTATTTTTCAAAAATATTTAATGCTAGTTGTGAAACACCAAACCTATTTCTCGTAATGTTTGAAAGTTTCACACTAAATTCATTTATTGAACAATCCACCGATAGAATTCTGCGACTGTAAACTACGATAACTCAACAAAATATTACGATCGTCTTTGTCGAGTTATCATATAGTTATCTGCCATGTTGGAAACAGAAAACTACGGTACGAATATTGTGCAAATCATACCGTACTGGAATCTGGATCGTTTTACATTTAGTCATTGGATTAATTAGTTATCATATATATTTTCCTATTATATATTGCTGGATTTACAAATGAGGTAAAGAATAAAAAGTATAATTACGTGTTACGGAAGATCTCAAGACGCATGCGTGGATTTTTAACAGAGTTAGAATGCGTCCAAATATAGAGACGGCGAGAGGAAGAGAATATGGCGTTGTATTTCTTAACGCATAACTTAGTATCCTAAAAGGAATAACTTCCTACTTACGTGACGTGATTTGGAATATTCGAGGAATTTCTTTAAGATAATAGACAAGTCTTTATGAAGGTGATTTCAAATAATCTGAAAACAATTCGAGGAATGATAGCGTTTCTATTACATGAAATCTTTTTAACAATGCATCGAATATTATAAAGCCTATGGATTCGTTATGAAAGATACCAAATAGATTAAATATCTTGAATATGGGTGAGCTCGTTGACTTTCTTCAGGTTTTAAAAGTTCGTATTTTGCAAAGCTTAGTCCAAAGGTTTAAGTATCACAATTGATTTTCATATTTCATTGTTTTCGTAATTTTTATGGATGCGTGAACTTAAAAAACTATAACTGATTCATTTTTGTTTCTTCCGATTTGTTACTCTCAATCAATTTAGGCATGACTTTGTGTAAGTAATTGAATAACCGCTGTAATAGAATTTGTAAGATAAGATATTCTATTGTATAAGAAATTAGTAAACATGTTCCACGAATATTTTAAGCTATTGAAATATGATCTGATCAATATTTGTGATAATAAGTTCGTATCGATCGTAATAATAAAAAAATCTAATAAAAGCCAGAAGCGTTTTTAACCCTTAATTTTTTTATCTGAGCGAACTTTCCGGTTTACTTATTTACATGCTCAATGCCCATTATTGAAATTACACTTTATTGAAATCCTAATTTTCAAAATAAATCTATATTTTCTCCGAAATACCGACTACCGAAGTTTTGTTTCGTTCCCCAAAGTTTGCGAAATTCTCCCACCGCATTGTCCTTCTATTGTTTTTACGTATAACCCTTGAAAGAGAAACTTTCGGAGTTCTAAATAGCCCGAGGTCATACTCTTACGTGAAAAACTTATAATTACGGTCACTGCTTCCTCATTATTTTCCAGTTACCTAACTTCAAGAATAATACGGTTGATAAATTCCACTTACATTTAAGCAACACACAAATCAACATTCATACGTAACAAATTACTAAATGCATTATGAATTTATTCCCTTTCTCTGAATGTGTGTGGAGTGAATCGATGATTGACTGAAGTCAATTTAAAAGGATTTAAATGACCTCGGATGCCAAAGAACTCCGACCAAAATAGATGCCGTTCGATGACTAATTCATCCAGAATTTTGTTTTAGAAATCTTTCTCAAAGTTTCGAAAGGCTTGATAATGTCCGTTTACTTTATTTCTATTAAAAGAAGAATAAAAAGAAACTGGGAGAGAGTTGAAAGGGACTTGGGACAATTTATATTATGAAACAGCAAACAGAAAGTCGAAAAAGAATTATTTTAAAATGGCGGATGCGATCTTTTACATCTGTTTGTCATCCATGAAGTTAATCTGAATGCTGATGATTCAACAAAGAGAGAAATTGCTGAAAACATAGTTTTCCTCGAGTTCGCGAAAGGTACGCCATCCGGCGGGAACGCTGATACTCTCTCTCTTCACTCCGTCCTCTCTCGTGTAACCTTGACCGGAACTATTGCTGGACGGGACCACCGATGCAGAACTATGGGAAAGGAAACGGTTTTGTGTGTTCCCAAGGGATTTGGAGAAAACGATCAGTAAAAATAATTGCCGTTTCGAAACCAGCTACAAGGACGATTAATGAATTTTGACTATGTAATAGCGGGAGAAAAAGTATATAAAATATGGTAATAATTTGCCCAGGAAGTAAAGATCTGAGATTGATTTACTATTTGATTTATATGCATGTGAAGTTAAAATGAATAAGAATTTTAAAATTTACATGAATATTGTTTACGAAAATGATAGTACAAATGTTATGTTATGATATTTAAACGAGACAAGTGATATATTTTAAGCATTCAAAAATTTCTACGAAAGCGGATTTTGATCCAATAGAAAGTTTTAAAACTTTACCCATAAAAAATACTAATACGTCATATAAGGAAAACACAAGCCATATCTCATATACATTATTTGAAGATACGATTCTGGTAACCATTTTGAATGAACAAAAATTTTATTTGACTTAAAACTACAGGTGAAACTCGACTGCCTCGAAAAACGATCGACTTCGATCCAAAACCGACGCATTTCTTATTCTACGGCAGGCAGTTTTTTAAGAATTGATTCGTATGTGTCGACACTCGAGAATAACCGACGTTTTATCGTCGCTACGAATCAATGGCGCGTATCTTCCTCGATAGTCCACTCTTTGAAGAACGCCATCTTTCTTTCGTTTCGATAGCAGTCACCATTAAGAATGCAGTAGGACGTTGACTTTTCGAGCTCGATTATGCTGTGCGTTATCATGTAAGTTAAATCAGGCTAATTATGCGCTTCTTGTTGTTAAGCATAAAATTGCGTCTAATCAGACTTACGATAATCGTGTTACGTGGGCGCAAGGACTTCGATGCCTGAACAGAAAGCGAATTATTTAATGGCAATAAAAGAGGAAGCGGGGAAAGGAATGCAAGTGGTGAGAAAAGAAAACTTCTTTTTCTCCTCTGCCGTGGCCTGAATTTTGTTTCGGAGGATGTAATAGTGGAATTCAAAATGAGCGCAAGGTGCTCGCTACCTCAATATTCATCCTTACGTCGTTACGGCCGAGGAAGTAACGAGTCATTTCTTACGTATTTCATCGTTTGCTTTAATTAACGTGAAGTTCAAATGAATAACAAGATCCGCTGAAGCAATGCGTACTCTTTAAATGTTTTAGTCGAGCGAAAATGTTTTCCGTTGCAATTAACTGAAGATAAGAAGTTCTTGTTCCATTGTGAACTTTTCGAAAGAAATTTAAAAGCGGATAACTGTACTCTTCGAATATTCTTTATCTATATTACTAATAATATTGATAACTAATAGTCCTTACTCCGAACAACTGGTAAGAAATTTTAGAATATGAAAATTCTTCCCACGTCGCACGACTGAGACATTAAAATTTTTCTAGAGGTGTAGCTGGAAATTCTTTTATGATTATAGAACAACCCATTTTCTCAGAATGCCAGGCGTATTACGAATAGGGCGCGTCGCATAGAATGACGAATTCTTCTCTGAGCTTTCAATGGCTTGAAATCTGATCAAAGCTGTGCTAGCTAGCGACAGCAATATCCATAGGAAAAAGACTGTAACTTAAAGGTGTCGGAAATACGCTAATTTCCTCTTTCTCCTTCCTTTTTTCACACCTGCCCATTTCCACCAATTCTCAGTTGAACGTGCGGTAAACACTGTCAACCATCACTAACTCTTACGAGACAATTCGGTACACCATCATGCATTTCACTCATATTATGTATTTTGATATCCTGTTTCCGGATTTGGACTTGCAATTACATTCCCATGTAACCTTAGATATAAGTTAGGTACTGGATAAATTAAAAAAAAGATGTTTGCGTCATGATCACAATTAGGTCTCATTTGTTGGAACAATGTAGAAAATATATCGAGGAATCTATTCAACAATATAAAATTAAAAATGAAGAAATTGATAAAAAGGCCCTTCATTATTTTTGATTATTTAGCTGAATAAAGTATTTGTTTTTTTAATTTTTGAATAAACTCCCCTCTTTCTTAAATCGATAAAAAATTGATAAAAAGGTCCTTCATTATTTTTGATTATTTAGCTGAATATTTTTTAACGTTTAGATAGATTATAGAAATAATGCGCGCAGAAGTAAGAAAATGGGCTGTGATCGTAAATAACGGCGACTATTATGACGAGAAAATCAATGGAATACCAGAACTGAAATGTTTTCATAGTCAATAGGCTTCAGGGCTCTTCGACAAACACTATAGGATAAGACAATATTTCCCTTGAGCTCCTTCCGTAGAAACCTTTTAAGTAATGGATTAATGGTGGCTAAATTTATTTTTTAAAGATCGATGCCTTTGAGCTTTTTTGAATTGATGTCTGAAAGAAATTTCCCGTTCAATATACATTACGGACGGAAAATTTTCTTTCAGACTTTAGCCTCCACAGTCCTTATATCTCGCGAAAACGATATCACCTAGTTTCATGAAATAACCCATTACTATTTTATACTATTTGTACCAACATTCAATCACTAGAATGCCAAGATCCCGTTATCAGATAAAGCAATAACTTAAATGAATAGGAATAAATATAATTCGAATTGCAATCTCATTCGCAACAAATAATGATGAATTTTAAAAACTCTCACGTTTGAAATGATGAAGGCAAATTGTTCAATTATCACGTTTTAAGATATCTAAATCCTTGATAAAATTAACTCTATGAAATTTCCGCTGCAATGCATTATCGGAATATAGTTTGAAACAAATTCAACGGGTGGAGATTAGAATCAGATATATCTCACTGATATAAAATTAATTTGAACGAAGCAAATTTTATTAACATTAATTACATTTTAATTGCCAATAATCAAACAATGTTACGCTGAGTGCGAATATTAAAGCAGGGGCCGTAAACAAGGAAATGAGCGGGAAAGATTACTATTAACGAGGAGTTCAGTTCATTAAGGAATGGAAAAAGTAATCATCTTTGCATGCTGTTTAATGGCATCTCACGAGGATTAATGAATTGGTTCGCATGGAATACCAAGACACGCAATTCGTTGGCGTCTTGCCCTCTATTGATCTCTCATCCGAAGGTCATCCACGTTTGGAATCGCCCACAAATTCTTCCTAATATTCCAAATCGTAAGCTTCTACTATTTGTAACACGTTGATTGAAGTTGTCATTGATGATGACAATTGAAGGTACTGACCTAAAAATATGAATGAAATAGCTATACTACGGGGAAATCAAGGACTACGTTCAAGCGTAACTCGTAGTATTGATGTTCATTAAGTAACCACTTCATGACAAGGCACCCATAAAATTCATAACTTTCCAGAAAACATCAACATTAGGTTTCATTGATAGTGAAAGATGATCCCTTTTTTTCCTATTGTGATAAAATGATTTTAAAATATTTATGAAAATACGTTGGATTGTTTACTTCGATGATTAGAATTATTATTCAGGAGGAGCAAAAAAGAAACATAATTCTCATAACTAAAATATGCGTATTGAAATCGATCAAGCATCTAGCATAGATCAAGTTTTTTACATATTAATTATATCCGAAAGAAAGTATTAGCTTCAACAAGTATTGTAATCGTTTCATCAATTCCTATCAACTAATTATTACACGAATTACATATTCGTTTTTTTATAAAATAATAATCTTTAACTAACATATATCATATATAATTAAAATGATATATGAACGTGCTTAGAGATTGAAAATGATAATAAAAGCGAAACTACTAGAGATACTTTTTCTGAAACGAGACAAATCGGAGCATGAGGACAGCGAATATTCGGCGCCGGAGTTCTAACGAAGATCGATTAGCTTGGATACAAATTCTGTATCGCGATGCGAAAAATTTTGAATTTCCCGCATAATAGTTTGAAAAGGACTATGATCTCTGAAGAAAACTGATTACGCTTTTTGAAACAATAATATGATATAAACATTCCAATCTTCATGAGCGAACGGATTCTTTTGGATTTCGCAGTTACTTCTATTTCACTTACAGCTGCTATAGCTTAGCTTAAAAATCGCTCAGACTGTTGTTTTTTGGCCAAGGAAACAAAAGACAACAAATTTTAGAAATAATAAAGATAAAATATTGCTCTATTAGGAAAATATCATTCACATGTCGAGAGCAATTACGTTTGAGTGGGAAAGGAGATGAACTCACCACATACTCGTCCATGTCTTCAGTTGTGATTATGCTTCTTCAAGTCGGATATTCGAATCTCGCGACCAAAGCAGGAGTGCGAAGAGACCTTCGACGGCGCGGCAGTAGAAATGTAGCGCGGTCAGGGCACGTGACCTATGACGTTACGAGATATCATGACATCATCGTCTGCGCGAGTCGAAGTGGGCGTAGCAGAGGTGTGTCAGTGAACGTCAGTTCTTCAGATGACCTCTTTTCCCGCAGAAATCCAAGAAGATAGGACATGAAACAGGAAATGATTAGTCACATAATGATTTCGTAGTTAAAATGATATACCTGCTATATTTATTTTTAAGGAGTACACTTATTTCTTGTAGTTGGCACGAATAAAAAACAAAGTTATTAGAGTGATAATAATAAGAATGTAACAGCAGAAATGAAAAACAAACAAAATCCCTTGTATTCTGTGAAGCCAAGAGTAGGATATGCGATTTGTTCTAGGTGATCAAATGCGCTATTGATCTATTCTTCTGCGCTATTTAATACTCCGAGAAATGTATAAGGGGAACGAAGAAAATATGGCATAGACTACCTTGCAATACACATAGGTCTTTTGGGTTAATTTTTTTAATAAAGAGTTGGTTTTTCTAAAATTTCAATTATACATTGAAAAGAAAGAAGTCCATTGCAACAAAATGTATACTTTTTAGTAAATAAGGAAACGTATTTACTTATGAGGTTCAACAAAATTTTACATTGAAAATAACTTCACTCTTTTTAAAGAACATTCGAACTAACATTTTACTAGGATAGTAGATCATTATCAAGATGTACCAGAAACAGTGAAGATCTTGCTCAAAAATCATTGGTATGGAATATGGATCCATCGTTTGTGATGCCTATCTTGCTGGACAAGTTCAAAAGTTTATATGATGCATGGAACTGCAACAAAATTTGTCAAAAATAATTTTAAAAGGGGGGAAACTAATTAAAATGTTAGAAACCGTCATTGAAATGTTAAAATGCTAGAATGGACCACACTAGAGAATAGAAGGAAGGTTAAGGGTTATTAGGCATATATAGGGAAGCTCATTTGGGGAGATTTAAGGTGTAGGTTGAAAGTATTCATACATAGAGGCTATAGAGACCACTCATTTCAAATTGAGCCATTACAACAATGAAACAAACTCTAAAAGTATTCGTTGCTAAATAGAACTCTCAATAAATAGATTGTTTTAATAAAATTTTAATTTTTGAGACATATCCTGAATAACAATATTTAATTTTTAATGAAGATTAAAAATTCCCAAGTGAATGATGTATTTACTTATTCATTCTGATTATATTGTGCCATTTTTCTATATTATTTTTTGATTGTGTTTATATTTATTATTCACTTTTTTTTTACTTTCATTTATTTTGTTACTTTCTTGTATTTTGTAACTTTTACATGATTTTTATATTTTATACCATACCACCTATCCACATGGCTTATGTGCAAAATTCAATTTAATAAAAATAATAAGGCATGATAAATTGAACTAATTAATTTTGCCAATCCTCCTTTACAAATAACTTTCTCTAACTTCAACTATTACTGATCATGGAAGAAAATGGACATATATTAGTATGATAATCTTGGTTGAATATAAATTGTTGCTCCTCAAGCCATTTTTGAGGTTTGGAAAGAAATTTTAAGGGGCCAAGTAACCAGAAATCAGGAGATACTGCATTCATTCAGATGGAAATATTTTTCCTTCATTTTCACCCAACCACAAAATGGATAACACATGAAACTCTCAATTAATGTTAATTATTTTCCAAGCAAATAATCAAAATAGATATAATTATAACAATTTTTTACAAATTTTAAATTACTGTGCCTTACCATATACTTATTGTCTTAATTATTTATTTCAATCTTTTTAATTTGTCCTTTAAAAATTAATTCTACATTTTATTAATCATTTGAAGTCAGTTGTCTCAATTTGAGCAGAACTTCCTGAACCAATATTCATATTATAGATAATTCTAAATAGGCAGAAGAAGGTGTGCTATAAACCTTATTCAACTCAGCTTTGATCTCTTCAGTGATGCGACCATTCAATATGACATAACAAAGTTCAAAAATTTAACTCTTTTCAATTTTATGTTTAAACCAGATTTCTTTACCTTACAAGTAAAGCTTTGATATCCATCCTTAACTAGTTATGCATGCTGAATAATATTACTTGTGATGTAATGAATACAAAATCATCAATTTCTGAGGTACAATTCATTCATTCTAGTTTCACAGTAGCTGTGAAGCTTTTCACATATGGCTGGTGCAGCTTAACTTAATATTAATCATACATTGTATTATGGAATTTTCCAAGCTTCTCTTGAAATTACCAGGTATATATACATATCTATCTACAGGATCTATTGCCTTAAAGGGCCTATAAATTAAATTAAAATTTGGTTGGATGATAGCTGTGACATGAGTGCTGTGAATGACATAAAATTAATTATAAATAAGCTTGGACCAAGCAACCTAACCACCTCAAAAGGTTGGACCCAATGACCAACCTTTTGAGGAGGTTATGTTACATCAATCTTTCCTTAATAAAATATGATTTGGATATTCTCATTATAAGATCCTCAATTAACCAAGTTTCAGTGATAACGACCAGATCACAATAAATATTAGCGACCTTAAATTGTGAAGTTTAGTCTTCAGCCTACTAATATTTTGGTAAAACATCGGTATAAGGAAAGGAATTTTGTTTATTTTTCTCCGTGGGGACCCGAGTAATAAGGTTCTAGGTTTGCTAATGCTATTACTTGTCCTATTTGAGATTCTAGCTGAGCCTACATAATGTTGAATTTTAGACAAGATATAAGCATAAACAACAGGGATATTTCTAACAAGTTGATGCTGGTATAAGAAGAATCAGGGTTGGATGACCCTGTAGACTAATCACTAGTTCATGAACCTAGAGGAGTTAAGAGATGACCCAAGAGATCTCTGAATGGACAACTTCTGAGGAAAACATTTGCCAGCAACAATATTATTATGCCAGAGGGCAGCATCCAGGAGTACATCACCAAGAATAAAGGGATGTTCTCTTTGAACAAATGATGATACTTATTGCATCTGATGCTTTCACACGAGAATTTATGGTCCAAAAAATAACAGCCAAGCAATATTTTTATCTTCTGAAGAAGTTTCAAAAGAAATGCAACCGACCTGAATTGCATGACAAGGAACACTGTAGTCACCAATCACAGGTTGCAATGATTATCCGTCGATAGAATTCTACCTTATAATTAGTCGCTGTTTCTTTGATATTACATTGATACATCAATCAGCTCAGTTAGCACCTTCATTGATTAATAAATTTTTGTTCATCGAAGATGTCGTCACACAGTCCAAGTTAAAAGAAGAGTGTCCATGCAGAAGAGGTTAAAGTTTGCAAATGTTTGGAAGTTAGAGATGGAGGAGTCAAGACAGTTAATAGATAATCGGCAAAGGACAGATTTCCATTTCACATTTGGTGCTCATCAAATGGATGGTTTATTTTGATCAGGACTAGTGATGTTTTAAACATCCTGCTTATTATTATAAGAATATTACATTCTCATTGTTTTCTTTATATATAAAAGGCAATGACAAATTAAAAGATTGTCAATCTTGCTTTTCATTTTACTGTCATAAATATATAAATTTCACTGATGATTTCTTCAAAACATCTTATCAGTTGAAATTCATACTTGCAGCGAGAAAGGTATGGAATAAGAAAGAACCTCAAATATTATTTTGACATTTACAATATTTCACTAAATTTATTCTTCATTAGGAAAATATTCTTTGTTGGTGATGTGAATTAATTTCCATGAATATACTAATATAAATGATATCAAAGGCATTGTATGGGCACCTTACTGATTATTCAAGTGCTAATTTGTCCATTTAGGACATTATTTATTTTTCCATATCGAATGAGGAATTTCCTCACACTCTAAATGATTTTTATAAAAATATTCATTCAAACAAATGAAATGATTATAAAAAGTAGTTCTTTCTATCAAATTGGCAATGAACTATTATTATACCAAATAAAAATAGTAGCTTCTAAGAGTAAATATTCTGTAATGGTTTCACCTCATGGCAGAAGCACAAACCATAAGAATTAGTAAATCAAAGATAAAACTTCAGGTAAAACAAAATAAATATCTAATATCAAATAATAGATAGTGTAGTTTTCACATTGTTGGTCTACATTATAATGTATTTTAAGATTATACAAGAGCACAAAACAAAATGTTTGCTTGATTATTGTACATTTTTTCCAACACTTTTTCAAAATATCTTTCATTTATGTTTATGAAGAACAAAGGCAGAAATTACAAAGAAAATTCTTCATTTCCATTGATGGAAATATTTATCTTTTGACTTAAAAACAAAAACTGAATATGCAATGAAGATATCAAAATGAACAGTTAAAAGAAAATTTTGAAGAGAAATAAACAAATCAATTACATTCCATAATGAACCTCAAATTTTTACAATAGGACAAAATTTTAATACCATAAATATTAAAATAAAAATATCTAAAGTAACTGGTATGCTATACAGAAAAAGGATATCTTGTACTTTGTCAAAATATTCCTTATTTTGGCATCTAGTAACAAGTTTGATCACCACAAAAATCACAGAACTGAATCTACTAGACATTCATTTCCTTAAATTAAAAATATCATTATTAAAAATTCTTTACATCACTTCATTATGCAGTACTACTGCTAAAAAAGAGGTAACTATTAGACTTAACAGTCTTTTTAGATTCTGTAAACCAACTCATGACTGGATTAATTTTGGTATAAAAATAATTAACTTTCACAAAAAAATGCAGAATTAAAAAATGTTGGTAATTATTATTTTTAGAAAAAGGCTATTTATTTTGCATGCTCTATAAAAAAAGGTTGATGATTTCAAAATTTAACAATTTTGCCCAATACTACCTACAATATTCTTACCAAGCTGTATTACTCTGAATTTAATACAGGTATCTATATACACATAAAATCATTCCTGGTTTGCTTAAAAGAAGGGGTTGTGAGGATCACTTAATTTCCATTATTGACAAATTTGTAGGGTGTTTCATGTAAATCAGTTTTATGCAGAAGAAACCACAATCGCTAGTGTTGTGCAACAAATTATTTGTATATTTTTGCAGCCAATATTCTTGTGACATACCTAAGGGCTTCGCTATAAGAAAAATAAAGAGATTTCTGATTTTGTGTTACTTCTATCATGATTCATGAGTCATCTGGAATCCATGAGAGGCAAAAGTTTAATTCAGCTAAGCAATCTCCAAGGGCCGAAAACATCCCAGAGGTGATCCTATCATCTTTACAAAAGAAATAAATTAAGCCTACATTCCTATTAAAAGACTTTTTTTATTATGGGCTTCAGAAAGTGATTTCAGTTGTGCTTATACTATGTAGAAGGATGCAATCCTGATGTACTAAGGAATTTTGACTCCTTAAATTTTTCTATTGACAGAACTAGATCTGCCATAGTGATAGGACGAAGAGCATCATGGAAGTCATCTTCATCAGACCTGAAAAAATATATTGAAAGTTAAAATATGCATTCTTCTCAAATATGAAGATAGTTTAGATAATTTTACAAGAACTTACTGTTTAGAAGATGAACTCTGGCTAAAGTCCCTCACTCGGTAAAGAGAAGCATTTCTACACACTTCCCTTAAATCAGAACCTGAAAAACCTGTAGTCTCACGTGCTAAAGCATCGCAATCTACTTCTTCTTCAATAGGTTCTTTACTTAAAATTAGTCTTAATATTTTAGTCCTCTGATTACAATCCTTGAAAAAGAATTAAATTAAGCTTAAAATAATTTTTGCTCAAATCAATTTTGATTTATAAATAAAAGGTATGAATGAGGATTAAAGTAATATAAAATACTTACAGGAAGTCCAATATTAAATCTAGAGGGCATTCTGCGAAGAATAGCTTTGTCTAAATCCATTGGTCGATTAGTAGCACCCATCAATATCACAATGCAAGACTGGTCTGTTACAAAACCATCCCAAAAAGACATAAATTGAGCCTTCATCATAGCTGTTGCTTCGTGATCTTGAGAGGCTCTCATGCGTAGGAATGCATCTACAATTTAATAGAAAGAACTTCTGATAATCAACATATACGTTAACTATTGTGTATAATCCTAGATCTCTGTAAAGAATAATATAAGCAGACTAATATTGAAACCTAGTACCTGAGAGGAAACTAATAAACACTCTAAGCATCGATAAATATAAGGATATTTACCTATTTCATCAATAAAGATTATACATGGCTGAATTTTTGCAGCAAGGGTGAATACTGCAGCTGCCAGTTTCTGACTTTCGCCGTACCACTTATCAGTTAACATAGATACATCCAAATTGATAAATCTTGCTCCAGCTTCTTTAGCAGTTGCTTTAGCAATTAATGTTTTACCACAGCCAGGAGGACCATATAAAAGAACACCTATAAAGAATTTTTACGATGAAATACCTCACAAGACGGTATAATTTGAATTGAATTTTCCAACGGCATATATATATATATACATTTATTTTTCGTAATCCGAAATTTGATAAGAATCAGGAATTACCTTTTGGAGGCTGTGTAAGCTGCGAATCTGTAAAAAGGTCTTGTCTCTGGATAGGTAATATAACCGTGTCTTTTAGTTCCTGAACGACATCTTCAAGGCCGGCTACATCCTCCCATGATACATTTATGTCAGATGGATCGACTAAATGACTAGCAATGACCATCTCGTAGTCATTTAATTGCTAAATGAGAATGAGAAATATTAATTTCGATAGTTATAACATTTAATCTAAGTTTAATAAAACTTTTCGTCAAAGCAAATAGTACGAAATCAAACTTGATACCTGCTGCTCAATTTCCAATCCTAACTTCTTACAAATTTTTTTGGCCTGAAAAAATGAATTTGTATCAGTACTACGTTAAATCGAGGCTGAAATATAAAGACGAGAAATAACCATTACCTTATCTTTGGCTTTCTTCTTTTGAGAAAGAGTATGATCCATTTGATTAAGAGCCCATTTTAGAGTCATAAAGGATACTGCAGTGAGGAGTGATAGTCTAATTATCACTCCTAACAATTCGGCTTTGTTTACCGAATTCTCACCGAATAGCCCCATACTTCCAGAGCAAAAAGCTTGAACTATTCAGATGAAAATTGCTCAGATCCCTTTGAAATCCATTAATGCAATGTTGCGCATCGATTCTCAACCACACTATTGCCAACCTTTAAAAGATTTATCAAAATATTTTAAAATGTACCGCATGTAATCCATGGATTATTTTCCAAATTAATTTATTGTCTTAGATAATTTTGATTCTCATTAAATCTAATAATTAATTGCAATAAGTCATTCAGTCATTGATATTTTAAACTAGGGGGATGGTTGCTAAGCAGATATTATCATTGGTTAAAATATCAGAGATGCACTACTAAATAATAATAAAGTTCCGCTTTACGACCATGACTTTAAAACAGTATTTTTGTCATCTTCAATCGCTCCCACACACCATCCCTTATATCAAATGTAAAAGCGTCAATGAAGAAGAAAAAAAGTTTAATTTTTCGCAAGATTCGGAGATTTTATTATATCCCTCAATATGCATCATCAAAAATATTTGGTAGAGTTGAAAATCTTTTATTTAGCAGACTATCAGATTTAAAAGATTCAGCTGCTCCTGTAGCATGAGTGCGCAACCTGTGGCCGTGTAGACAATTGCTGTAAAACGTTTGTTTATGCAGTATGAGATATATATATATATATATATCCCATCTTTATTATATGTATACATATATATATAATAAAGCATTAATAAGTTTACTTGGACTTGCTAGCGGCCGTTCCTAAAGTAAAAACTTTGTAGTACGGCCGTCAATAGCGGAAAGGTTGCGCACTCCTGTCCTATAGGGTCTGAAATGCCGCCTGTACTATTTTGATTAAACTCGCATGAGAAACTGAGAATCGAAAACAGCATTTTGATCTTCATTTACGGTTGTAGACACATGGCAACAAGAATTTATGAAACAGAAAATATTAATGTCGTTTTTCTTGCAATATAGTTCATCGATGATTGGGAACTTAATGCAAATATAAACCAAGGGCGCTCGTAATTTGGTTTACGCATGCAATGACAGGAAGTTAAGAATTGCCGATTTTCATGTAAACCGTGACATTATTTTATGTTTACGATGTTAATGAATCAAAGCAAAACTAACATTTGCGCAGTAAAACGATTAATTTTCCTCAAAACTTTCATAGTAATTCTCTCAAATTATATAAAAAATCGATACTATATCTGCAAGAATTTCTCTATTTCATAACAGGTAACAGACTTCGTCGATTCTGTAATTGAAATTTCATCAAGAAAATAATGTGTTTTGGGCATACATTTCACGATATCAGAGCAACAAATTTCTTTGCAATCTTCTCGACACGTCAGAAGTGTAATAAGAATACAGACATCAGATAACAGACAAAACCTAAAATTAAATAAAGCAATAGAAAAGCAGTTGTTCTTTCATTAGAAACGAACCTATTTTTGAAGACAGACCTAAAAAACTAATAAGAAGTGATCTGATATTCAAGACTACTTGTAGAATACACTTCCCGAATTCGTGAAGCTAATTCAGTTGTACTTCTTGATTCCCTTAAATTGTTGACAAATTATACCTTTCCAATCAATCAAATCAAAGTTAAACAAAAATATGATAAAGCAATCAGGATCAGAAAGCTGTGTTAGGCCCTAAGCTTAAAATCGTCAAAAACGGTTTGTATCACTAATCAGAAAAAAATATGCCTGGGATCAGATGAAACATACTAGATAATTCGATTTCACGAAACAACTAAGCTTCAAGTTAAAAAGATCAAATCAGGCTTATAGTGAACCGCATTTGATGAAGAAACTACCATACTCGAGGATAGGAAACAAGCAGTAATCTTAAGATAGAATTCACGGAACATATAGAAACACAAAAAGTCATGGTTTATAATAACACTAAGTCATAATATTAACAACATTTATTACAATCTTTCAGAAGATTTAACGGCAATGTGTCGGAGTTGACCATACACCTTGGAGGGTGGAGTACCAAGAATAAGATCGCAGATAGCTCTTCTAGCCAACTGAATATTTTTGAAAGAACCCAAGATATGTATCTTTGTATCTGCCAAAACTATGCGAGTTTTAGTCACGTTTTCAATAGTAAATTTAGTTTTCCCACCTTTGCCAGCTAAACGACCAATGGCGCGGGATAAATGATCCCCTTTTAATGGTTTAACATCTTGTATCTCGAAAGATTCTAAGAATAGATCATCTAAACGAAGAAGAGCTAAACTATCTTCGACAGTGAAACCACACACGAACGCTTTCACAAAATCTGCTGCTTTTTGCAAGTTTGCAATGTCTTCAGTTTCTTTTGATGTTCTTATTTCCACTGTCCTTTGCTTTAAGTTGAAACGTATCTGCAAATTCAAGTATTTAACCACTGGTTCAAATATCTTCATCCAATTTTCTTTGAGTGGTCCGTATCGATGCGCTGGCACTGGAATTTTTCTTAATTCATAGTCTAGTTTCCCTTTCTTGGTAGGAAGGGTTGACGGCTGAATATCCATCTCATCATCTTCCACAGATGCGGTTTCATTTATTTTTCTCTTTGATCCTTTCCTAGATTCCAAGACACCACTTTCTGCATTCTTTTGGACTGTCAACATCTTGATTTTCCTTGAAAGATAGAAAATAATCATATCATAATGTGACGCTGCACTTAGAAATTATAAGCTAATGATTTACGCAATACTCACTTAGAAACGATACTTTTTCCAGTTCACTCAAATCTTCACCAGACTACTAAATATTCTTGATTTATTGATGCATTTCGTTGCTACACGTGCATTGTCTCCATTTACAGCTCCAAAAAAGAACGAATTTCGTGTATCTTTTGTTTGAATTGAAATGTGATTCTGGTTTGTAGCGGTAGTTTAAATATCTTCCAACGGGTTCCCTTATAAAAACAGAATGCCCGTAGTATGAATAAACTCTTTTATTACATATTTAGTTATTAGACTATAAATTACGATCAACTTTACTTGTTGCAAAATAGAAATTAGTAAATATGAAGAATACAAGGAAAGCCCAAAGTTTCTTAATTTCCAAAATCTGGAACTTATTTTAATAACATTGAGTAGATTGCATAGAGGAAACATACGTTCCTTGATATTTGCATGACCTTTCTTCGATAAATATAATAAATTTTATATCATTGTTGATATTAATTTGAGGGAAAATAATGAGTAGTCAATGATATTAACAAATTAAATAAATATATATTTAATTAAATAATTAACATTGAATACTTTCCTCCTAATTATAGAAGTCTTTTGAATTATATTTTCACAAGGATTATTTATGTATAATTTTCTTGAATGTAAACTTAACATATCTGTATTTATAAGTATTGATAAAATGAATTATAGAGTTTATTATATAGTTTTATGACATATATTAATAAAATTCTGCTTAGTTTTTGATAATTTCAAACTTTTAAGTTAACAAAATCATTTACAAGTTGTTTTAAATTTCTCACATATTTTAATTGATCATTTGCCTCTCCTTTTTATGAATATATATTTGTGTATAGTTTAACTTAGTAAATGTTAATTGGGTTAATGAGACCTGTAATAAATATATATTTATCACTAAATTATATATACAAGTATATAATATTGCCTGTAAATGAATGGATACTTTCATCAAGTAAATTGAACCTTCCTGTCTTTCAAACTCTTTGTCTTTACTTTTTACCCATTCATAAGGTATAAATCTACTTTTTCATTTATCTTTTCTTTGGTATTTTCTTCTCCTTGTACTGCTGCCCTGCATTATAGTAGCTCTATCCTTGCTCAGGTACTTGTGCATTAGTATAATTGCAAACTGTTGTTCTATCCAGTACAAAACATCTTGGTTAAAATCTTATAATGATAAAATAAGATATATCTAGTTTGTTGGTAAACATTAGCCACTCATTTATTCTCTTGATTTACTAGGTAAGATTTCAATCTGTTCCAAAATTTGAAGAAAACTTCACAAGGAAGTACTTTACTTCTGATGATGCAGTTGAAGATATTTTCACAACCATGCAGACCATCACTTCCAAGAAGGAGTACTGATGCTGAAGACACTGCATCAAGTGTGTTAATTTCAAGGGTGATTATATAGAAAAATAAAATTGTTTTGATTGAAAATCATAGTCAGACCAATAACTTTTCACCCTATATTATTTTCAATAGTACTCATTTACATTCAACAGAAAACTTTGTTTATATCATATTAAAATAGATAGATTACTATAAAATAGAAATCACACAGATCCTTAAATTAAAAGATCTTTATTTTAACATAAAAATTCCAGTTGTGCCAATGTAAAAATTCATATACACAAAAATAATGATCTATTTATATATATTAATTTATCCCCAGCTCTGATGGCATATATTTCCAAACATACAAGATTTATTAAATCCCAATTTATCACGATTCTTTTTCAGGTAATTCCTCAGAAGAGGTGACAGCATTATCAACTAAGGTGTTACAAAGTGCTTCTCTAAGAGATGGGCCAAACTGTCTGAGACTTAAATGTCTGTAAGAGAGACGAGTTCTACCTCTACCCTGAATAGCCAGATATTTTTGGGCCCTACAGTTTTCTCTTATGCTTGGTAGCAAATCACGAGCTAACATCTTGCTTCTAAGCATCCAGTTCGTTGGCAGAAGGGGAAGGATCAACTCTGCCTGAGATGCAGAACTAACTGTTTTCTGCATTTTTGCATTCATCTCACTGGAATAAGAATTATATAATGAGTTACATATTTCAATAAGGTTCTCTTGCCCAAAATTTAGTTTAGAAGAATGAATACTGTGTTGTGATTATGATAACTCTACTAACAAAATTTAATTTGAATGTAGTAAATCAATTTTAATATTATTTAAATGAAATAGAATTAAATTATTTTCATAGGGTAAAATTTAATAACTATTTTTAACACCTTCATACTGAATTTTAAAAGCATAGAATTTAAATTACTAAAAATTAATTTCTAACTTATCAAAATTTTAGCTTCTAATTGATAGGTGCAAATGTTCCCTTAACAGTGAATGTCTATGATTAGAAGTTACTTATTATTCTTGAAATCCATAATAATAAGTTCAACAAGACAATGTTACCATCAACTATGGTGATATACTCAAGCATGTTGCAGGAAAAATATAGCAGTGATGCAACTGATATACTAGAAAGATAGGAGAAATACTTACCAGCTACTCTCCGATGGAATTACATGCATAAATTGATTGATAACATTTGGTAGAATGCCCATCTGAAAGACCATATCCATTCCCAAATTATCACTTTCTCTTCTTTCAGTTTTACAGAGTAACACATCACATGTGCTAAGCAAGTCAAGAACTTTGAAATACGATTTCATGGCAGCATGACTTGTAAGTTTACTTTTATAGTCATTCACACTAATCTCATTTTTTTCCATTGGCACTTCTTCATTTGCTTTATTTTCCTGATCTTTCAGGTTTGCATTGTCATTAGAAAAAGTTCTACCAGATACAGAACTTTTTTTCCTCCTTTTTCCTTTTCTTGATTTCTCTTTTGGTGAGCATGACATGATAATTTTAGTTTCATTAGAAAGTTTATCTGACAAAAATTCTTCACCCTTTGTGAGGCAGATATTTCCATTCCGTATATTAGTCTCTATTTCCATTGGCGAAACAAACATTTTGTGTTCCTTGGTTGTAACTAAAGGTGAATCTGTCTCAGATATATGCAAATCTGAATTGCAGAATGATGTGGATTTGAGTTCACGTGAATCTTGATGTAAGTGATCTGTCGAGTGAAAAAAATTTGATACTTAAAACATACTACTATAGGCAATTAACAATAGAATGTTAGGAATAAATACGTTTACTTATATCCAAATTGAGCATTCTTAAAGCAATTTCAAATGATACTTAATTTAAGTTAAAAAATATTGATGATCATAATTTTAGAAACTGCATATTAATTTTAAGGTAATTAAGTTTTCATAAAATAACTCAACTTTGTAGTTCTATTATAAATAAGATCAAATTTTAAACTACAAGTAAGTCATGCATACATATCAAACCCATAATTAAGAGTTAAAACAATTTCAATTTGACAATCTGAACTTCATATTTGTAACCTTGTTCCTTTAACCGTCTATAAAAATATAAGAGATTTATGTTTAGATTTTGATTCACAAAATGTTTACAGAAAAGAACTAATTTGGGTTATTAGTAATGTTATACTACTCACCTATTTGCACTGGATTTGATATTCCTTGATTTATAATACCATCTACATTCAACCATAATTTTTTTATGTAATCCTTAAACATCCACGAATAAGGGTATGAGCAGTTGTAAGTTTTCTTGCATCCACAGGGGTTGGCAACAATCTTATTGTCAGGATAAAAATCATAATTTCTAGAAGGCTTGATATCTTGCAAAACTTCATCTGCATATCTATCTTTACCCTGATGTAAAATTCTTGATCTTGCTACACTTCCTGCCCAAAAGTGAGCTTGTTGCAAAGCATGTCGAAAGTCACCCAACGATTCCCTAAAAATACATTCGCACCATTCCTTGCTAACCCACACTCCCTCGCTAAGACAAATCAAGCGCAGAAGAGCTTCTGTAAATGAAATTTACAAAAATGAGTTACTAACAATGAAAATATTTGTTTAAACAAATAAAATTACTAAGTATATTACTATAATAATTACTAAGTATATTATGAAATTTAAAAAATTTGCACCTCCAGGATTAATGCTTGTAAAAACACAATATTTTCAAAATTTAATGAGGCTTCCTGAGAAATATATTTCTGCAGCTTTACCTTAGTGGATTTCGCAGATCGGACATTGGAACAAAATCTCCTTAATATTAATTTAATTCCTATTTAATAAATAAACTCGAACCTTTTGCAATTATATATTAATTCTATACTATGAAGATAAAATATAAATAAAATAGTATTCACCTGAATTTAGATTCTTAGAGGAGAGCTGAAATGGCAAAAGAAGAGGAGATTTGGTTTGCTTGGCTAGAAGGGTGTTTAAATGAGGACTTGACCTAATGAGAGCTTCCTCAAGAAGTAGGTTGTTATTAGATCCCATCTTCAGAGGCCCTGATGTATGAACCTCAAGGATAAATGGTCTCTTGGATGATGAAGTAAGAGAGGTCAAGGCAGTAATAAAACCATCATCTCTATCATCGAAGACTATATCCACCTGTAAAAGCAATAATAGTACTGAATAATATAAATTTAATGTAAATGCATGCAATGATTACAGTTTATCAACACAACCATTTTTTTGAGAATTTACTCCAATTTACATTAAAATTAAAAAGAATTAATAAAAACCAGATATAATAATAACAATAAAAAATCAAACATTAAGTACTCTGACTATATTACTGAAGAGTTTGAACAAAATATTTTATTTCATAGGTGAATAAGCTATAGATATATTATCAAACATGAATTTGGAAACATAGTTAGCAACAATTTTTCTTCACTAAGAATTACTTCAGTTTTTATTCTAAGATATAGAAGTTATATATAGAGATAATAAATTGTAAACTCTACACAACTTAGTTCATAAAATAAATATAAAACTTACATCCTCAACAAATATCACTGACATTCCTGATGCTTCAGCTTGTTTTTGTTGTAGATTCTTTGGTTTTTTAGCAGCAATCTTACCTGTAATGTTTTGGTATTTTAAGATAACAAAATATAAATAACTATAACAATTATATCTTATTTGTAAGAATACAACCAAATAAGGAAAATTAGGTAACTATACTCACCACCTGAAGGTTTAAAAAAAGAATGAACTGGAGAGCTATTTACTTGATGAGATCTAGTGGCCTCCTTCACCGTATCCAACAAATTTTTTCCAGATCGTTTGGAGGATGCATTAATTTCTAATACCTAAATGTGACATTAAAACAACTTCAACATTAAAATCCTCAGAAATGCAAACATCCACAGTTCAGTGCAGTTACAAGTTTCTATGAGCTTCATAATGAACAGCTTGAATATAATTAAGGATAATTGCTAACTACATTGATTGTTGCATTATATTTTCAATATCAAGAAGAAAAAGGCTGTTTTAGTATCTCATGCATAGTCATAACTTCATATAAATAACATATATGATTAGAGGGTTTTTGAATGCTATAATGCACAAGATTAAATGACACACATCAGTGAATAGATGCATTTTCCAATATAAGACACAGCGGATTATAAGGCACATAAAGAAAAACAAAATAGGAGTTAGGGTCAGAGTAATAAAAACAACAACAACAAAATTTCCACAGAAAATTTACAAAATTGTTTTTATTACTATGGCATTCCACAAAGTCACGCCTTCTCACATTGATTTCGTTAGGGTCAGACTTTATTCAAGTCATTAACAACAACTATAATTATTATTATGTTGTAACAGATACAACACCAGACCAGTGATTATGCTTAGAAAGTCAAGGATAGTTACTATGTTAGTTACCCAAGTTATAATAAAAGATTTCGACATATTTTACAGAGCAGTGTGAATATAGAAATTGGTTTGCGGTGAGGCACACTGGAATATAGGATGTATAATAGATTTCTAACAGATAAATGGATTTTGTATATTTGTATGTGTGTTATACCTTATAGTAAAAAATACTATGATTAGACCCATTACAGAATCTAACACAATAGTACTGACAACACAACAAATATATAACCAGCATGATACACTAAACAAGTTGTAATAAAAGTCACCACAGTTAGACAGATTCAAAGGGTGTCAGAAGGACTTCAAACATCACTGAAATTGTATAAAATATGGTGTGGGACTAGTTGCAAATAAATATAATTTATTAGACACATGTTATATATAAATTACTTTATATATAACTAAATTGCAAATTTTTAATTTAAACTATTAAAATCTTGAGTACTGGAAATGAGTGATGCAGTTAATTTATATGAAAATAGTATCAGAAATCAATAATAACAACACCAAATAGAATTTGTTGCAGGTCATTTAAAAATGGTTTTGCACAACTGCCAAAAACCTTCCTTAAAATTTTCTATAGGAATCCTTACTACATACACTATTCCATCTCATCATCACTCTCTGGAATCTACTGAATGTAGACTAACTGAAAGGCTTCATTGTAAAAATTTGGATCAACAAATTATGTCAATTTACCAATATATAATTCAAATTTCACCAGAAAAATGAAAAATTGTGAGCTAGCAACAACTTCCAATACATGTATAATAATTCTTAGAAAAGAAAATTTTTAATATGATAAAAAATTAATTAAAAATTTGATTACCTTAAAACCTAATTCTTTTGCAATACCATAGAAACCAGATGTTTTTCCTGAACCGCATTCTCCAATTAAAATTGCAACATTTGGCAGTTTTCCTGATTTTTTTGTTTTCTCATCACTATTTTCATCATCTGAACAATAGAATTCATCTCCACTTGAAGAATCTGAAACAAAATAAATAAATAGCGATATAGTAAACTGCTTCACATTACATTATAGAATCGAGTTAAATTGAAAAATAAATATCCTTATAAAGATTATATGAATTATACATATGTAAATAAAACTACAGTTTTTAAGTAAAAAATACAGACTAATACCTTGATTGATGTCATGACCCTGAGCTTGAGAAGTCTTATCTGCTCTACTTCCCTTATCCTTCCATTTTTGAAGCCAATCCTTCAGTTTATTCAGTGAAGATAAATTTTTTCCTAATATGCAAACATCATCAAAACATCTGGGAGAAAATATGTCAGTCCAAGATTCTGATGAAAGCACTTCCTGATCCTGTTTATTTTTTACGGCAGTCTTAGAGGCTCCTGCAGGTAATGAAAAAGATTGTTCATTTATCTTATTTTATGAAAGAATCATAGCCCTAATTTAAACTGTACAATTTCAATATTGCCATCATATCTATCAAAATAATCATCTTTCTAGAATTTGATCTACCTTTTTCTTCTGAGTTCTCAATTTCATCATTTTTGTAACTGTGCAAACCTCCATAAAACTTCCTTTTTTGATGAATGATTTTAAACCATCTATTGATAGGTAAACCAGGGTAGTCTTCCTTGAGTTTTAGCAACATTTTCTTTCTCAGATCAGCACATAATTGATCTGTTGGTAATGCTGAAATGTGATCAAAAATGAATCCCTTTGGAGAAGGAGCTGGGAGAAAAGATGATAAGTCAACGTGCATCTTGTATGAAACTCCTGGTAGCATCATAGACCTCATAATCCAGGAGCTAACTCTTAAAATTCTTTCAAAATCAATAGGAGAGACTTTGGAGGCAGCTCCATCTTTCAGTGACTTAGAAATACAAAAACATGGCAAATATTCATCCTTCATTGGAGATATAAAATTGAAATCATAATCCATCACCACGTCTTCAAAATTTGGAGGTCCTGAAATAATATAATAATACAGTTATTTAAGTAAAGGTCTTATTATTTTGAATACCAAGTTCAAAACTCTTAAGATGTACAAAGAAATTCTTGTAAAGTTCACAAGAAAGAAGTTTAAGTTTAGAGTTTATTGTCCCCCTATACTATGCCCATAGAGTTCGTTTAGTTGGAAGGCATAGTAAACAACCCAGAGGGACTAAGTAGATTTCTGCCAGCATTCATTATTAACATACGACAATTGGAAAGAAACCAAATCCTTAATACTATGCTTTGCATGTAAAAATGTCAAGCTCAGGAAAGGCAAACAAAAAGACTCAAGATATGGGTGCCATGAATGTGAAAAAGCATTGTTTTCACATACTTGTTTCATAGATTATCATGCTTTGAAATCTTATTAAAATGTTCTAATAAATTAATTAATAAATAGTTTTTTCATTTAAACAGTGAATCTGTATTAATTTATGTTTATTTACAATAACAATTGATCTCAATAGATAAGGTTAAGGTGACAAGATACCCTTTACTTTTCTGCCATTCATGTGATGAGTAGCTTTCTAGAGCTCTTACTTCGCTACTTTCCTGATCTGTAGCAATAGGGTTAATAGGAAAGAACTGCTTAAAGAAAAAGAATCTGAATCTCAAAATGAGCATTGTCTGAATACTGGAGTTCATACATTCAAGAAAGGAAAGAAATCATGCCAATTTACACTGCTGCATATATTATGTTTATTAGTAATTTTTGAACGTAACGTTCTTCAACTTTTTCAAAAACAAATAAAATAATCAATTATTTAAGAGCAGTTCTCTCCATGAGAGGTAGCTGAACAACCGTAGCTAAATGCTGTAATTCTAAAATAAATTACTCACTGGATGATACCAATAAGTTGGCCAAAGGGGTGGGAATACAAGTGAAAACTCCTAAGTTAAGTTCTTCATTCTTTTTTAATGTTTCAACATCCTTTTGGGTTAAAAGTGTTGCTTTTCTTTCTCGTAGAAAAGAGTCTGAGGCTTGTTTTGATATGAGATTCCAAGGAAAACACCCATCATCACATTGAAGAACATGTGATATTACAGGAAATTCATTCATTCCCTCCAATTCAGCTTCAAGCCTAAAAATTAATTTTAAATGAGTATAGGGATTTAAATTAATATGATATAAATAGAGTAGAGAGATATGAAAATATTATGCATAAATAAATGTTATTAAAAGAAACCTTACTTTTAAAATTAAGATCTGAAAAGATATTCTATACAGTTAGGCCCTAGCAATAAATAAATGGATAAATATAAGCATTATTTAATGATCTTACTAAGGAAAATGCAAACAATAAATTTTTAAGACAAACTCACCGTTTTTGCTGCAGGAGCTTCTTTTTTAATACTTCAGGCGTACCACTTTGCAAAAATACCTGCTTTTTCCTAAGTTCTTCTTTGGCAAGGAAAAGGGGAGCTATTTTTACAAATGCTTCCTCTGCAAAAAAGTACTCAATAAATTAAGAATGCTAATTACATAAAAAGGTGATGAGTTAGACAATTTGTAATTATGATTCTAATAGAAAGAACTTCAAGGAAGAAACTGATGAGTATGATTTAAATATTTGAAAATTTCATACGCCGATTTTTGTTCAATAAAAGAAATTAAAAAAGAAGGATGTCATAGAGACTTTCCTTTTAAAGTGAAAGAGCAATGGCAAAAAATGGGACAAAAATATTCCATAATTTAAGAATTGCTATATGAAAGAAATTAAAATCTATTTTATAACTATCCTTACAGTTTTAGATAAATTATGATAGTGCTGAGGAAAATAATATTCAGTTGACCTGATGATTTGAATATTACACTGCCCAAACGAAATACAAATAACTTACTTATTACAACCTTCTTTGAATTACTGACTGAGCTTAAATCTGATATAAGTATAATTTCTTCATCATCTTTGATGTTTGAAGAAATCTGGTTTCCACTTCCAGATTCTAACAGACTCTTTTTCAAAATCTTCTTATCTTTCTTTTCCTTGCGTATAATCGGTGAAATGTCATCTTCTTTGTAATTAGGAGAAGCTGCAAATCAATGACATTGATTGAGCAATATGAAAAATCAAATCATTCTACCAATGAAATAACTAACAACATGATAACCAATATGACTTAAATCTAGAGATGGAGTTATTTTTATTCATTAGGAACACATTTTCAATGAAAATGAATAAAACAATTAAAAATTATGACTCACACATATAGCATTTCTTCAATCAACTTTGTATATAGAAATGGAAAATAGATGATTTCAAGATATCATTTATATAGATATAGAATTTTTATCAATATTTAAATAATAAGGAACAAAAATTGAGTATAATATGGACATACCTTTACTACTTTCCAATTTATGTTTCAATCGTTGAGATCTTCTTTCAGAGGCCTCTGAAGTTGATTCATCTCCATGTGAATAAAAAGAATACCAATTACTTTCTCTCTAAGTAAGGTTTAGATTTTATTGGTTAATAAATACAGTATTTGATGGCATATAAGATGCACCCTCACTTAGTTTGCCACACATAAGGAAAAAAAGGTTAAAAAGTCTGTGCGACAGTGTGGTATTAAAATAACATAATGACTCACTACTGATTCCATGAACTTCAACTAAATTAAACACTACTAGTTTATACTGAATGGTGTGGCTTAATCTCTTGTTTCTTTCAATAATTTTTCCAACGGTATTTTATTAAACAAATAGTTTTAAGCACCGATACAAATACCTTCACATATAAGACGCGGGTTGATTTTTTGAGATCTAATTTATGAAAAAAAGTGCGTCTTATATGCCATCAAATACGGTATTTATATATATGCAAACACACACACACATCAAATATGGTTAAACATGATCAAGAAACTCACTCTCTTCATAGGTTTTATCATTGCTATAATTTGTTTCTACAAAATATGGAGACAATTTTTCCAGAAACAGCAACAAGATGTATAAATTGATAGGGGCAGTTGCAGTGGATATATAACAAACATTTCACATTGTCTAAACTTCAATACTTTGTTAATGCAAAGCAAATTTAATTTTACATAATACAAGAAATACAGCATCTGTGTTGTAAGCACTACATACTTTTAAAATTGAGGAGTAAATTATTCAATAATTGAGTATAAAAAGGTATAAATTAAGGATTAAAACATTTAATATATATTTTTAAAACCAAATAAGATAGCAAGCAAATATTATTAAAATATCTTCAGAAAAGATAACCAGATTAATAGTAGTATTAGATCATAAAAAATAATAAGAATTTATACATTTTCTAGCTACAAGTATTCCTTCAAAACAGAGTCTGACGATAAGTTTTAAAGTCAATTAAAAGAGGCTAAAAGACAGCATGAAGAAGGTCATTCATACTTGATTAATACTCCATCCATCTTTGCAATCCATATACGGCAAAGTTTTGGTATTCTAAAATATTAGAATAACAGGCCAAAATTATTTATCAAAGTATTCCATTTAATGATGAATGTCAACCTCAAATTATGATATGAAGATACACTGATGTAAGGATCATCTTTTATCGATTTTTTTCTCATGTTTAAATTTTCAAGAGATAGCTCAATGAAGATTGAAAATCAACAAATAAAAGCTACTAGTTCAATTACTGATTGATACTTTCTCCAATTTCAATTAATATTGAAGAAAATGGAATACCCACCAAAAATCTTTCATCAGTTTTTACATGCTCAATGAGAGCAATGAGATTTTTAGGAAAGAGAATTTTTCTCAAGACCTGGGAAAGTTATAGTTCGTTTTTTGATACTTCTTCATGGCTCTTTATTCACCTGAATTTCTCTTTTGAAAACAAATAATCGATTTGCATTTCTTTTTTCAAAATGGGAGTTAATTAATTTAGTTACATTAATTAAATATTGAAAATATATATTCTCTATCTGGGTTTATTCATCTTTATACAGTAAATTATAAATGAAGGTTAAGATGAAATGACCAAGAAAACTTATTAGTAAAGAAAGTGTGAGAATTAAAGATATTCTATCAAATTGAAACGAAATAGTCAAGAAAATGACGATTTATATGACCAAAACTCACCATTAACAAATGAAATAGATCTTGACAACGATAAATCTCGCACTCCTTCCTTTTCTGTCTTCTCCTCGATCACTTTTGTCCCAATATGAGTTTGAGATTTCCTTTTCAAGACCGGTGAATGATTTTGTTTATCTAATTGCGTAGGACAAGCCGTCCCTTTTAGTCCATTCTCGCTGCAGGGAGAAACATCTACGATAATTTCGGACGAAGATTCCGACAACTTAGAAAAGTAATTTAAAAGATTTTTTTGGTTTTCAACAGGATTGTCATCCAAAGCATTATTTGAAGTATCAATTTTTCTTTTCTTGTTAACCCGTGATATTTCAACAACCTTCACAGAATCATTATCATTTTTCATTTCAACAGGAATATTTACACCAGTTTCCTTTGATCCATAATTGGGGCTCTTGCTATACGTAACGTTACACGCTGAATTTAATTCATCACCAGGTGGAAAATTACAATTAGATTCCTTATCATAGACTTCGTCAATATTAACACGTTCTTTAGTAGATGCTACATTATTTTCTTGATCAGAATATGATTCTAGATCCTTCATTCGATCCTTGCAATGAAGGAAAGTTTTTTTAACATTTATGAGATTTGTACTTTCTACATCTCTGAATGTTTCTTCATTTCCGCCAGAGTTAATACTCACTTCTTTAAAATCTTGATTGCGAGAGGGACTTTCACAATTCCTTGTAAATAACGAACGCCGGCTACCTGGTTTACTGTCTGAACGCTGGGTACGAGGCGAAGATCCATTCAAAGAATTATTGCCGTGCGCTGATCGTGGAGTGGAAACTCCAGATGTATCACTCTCCAGTCGGAGTGGAGACATATAAAAGCTGCATTCATCTTTCTCGCTGGCACTATTTCCACTTCTATTCATTACTTTTTCACCTGCCATCGATAAATCTTCCCTTGTACTTTCATTACTGATGAGATCACGTTTCCTCTTCTTATTATTATCAACTAAGTTTAATGAATGGAGAGGTTGAGGAAGCTGAACTACCAATCGAGTTTTCTTACGAACATTTTTATTATCATTGTCCTCCAGCTCATCCCCAGACGAATACAAAACCCACACATCGGAACTCGGGTTATCTTCGGTAAAAGAATTCATTGTTGAGTCTTCTTCTTTCCCCAAATCATCTAACTTCTTCTCACGAAGAAAGTAATCTGTGATAGATTTCATTATGCTGTTCTTTCATCGACTATCTTCTTCCCGTTAATATAACTAGCAGGTAAGACTCACGTCATTCTCCACTAACAAAAATCCTTTCCGCTGCATTTCTACTTAATTAAGCAACCGATTTCAAATAAAGTCACAGAAAATAATACTGAAGCTCATGAAGTTGGTCAGAGCTGACAAGGTTAGTTAATTTTCACCTCGGCGGGAAATAAACAGATTCGTTGAACTCCGACTCCCCTCATCTACCTTCTTCATCGCATCCTACAGAAATATAGCGCCAAAACTTCTAGCCACTGCAGCCAACTCACGGGAACGACATGGCCGACAACATTTCCTTTCAGAGCGGTTCACGACGATTATTTCTCATGAAAAATCGAGAAGAAAAAGTGCTGAATGTAAAATTTTCAAACGAAAGGTCTTTATATACTAAGATGACTTACTGCGCAGTGAAATTGGAATATCTCAAAATATATGTGGGTGAAAGAAAACTTAAAGGCCTTTGCTGACTAGATAAATCAACAACAAGCCAAAATCATCCTGACGGTGTCTCTAGCGAGATTTAATTATGGATAAATATTCCCTAAAACTTATAGACGATGCTGAAAGAACAATAAACAAAGTTTAAATAAGAACTTCTAGCCGATAAGATAAGTAGCCATAAGGAATTTTGCGAAATCAAAACATATCATTCATACACGTCGGATTCTGTAGAGAAAATTCCTTGCTTTTGAAGATATTTCCCGTGGTTGTCATCGAATCGGATTCAGTTGTTGTTTATTTAATTGACTCTATTACCAACGTTAACTACCATTTGCATTTGCTAATTTCTATGGGGAAGATGATCTCCCCTATTGCCCTCTTACGATATTCGTACGTACTTTTCGAAATAATTATAAAGATTACGCTTTCAAATATTCAATTTTTATGAAATACGAAATGAGAAACGAGAAAAACATTGGTTGAAGATTTAGCGAAATTATGTCAACTTGAACACGTATTGCATTTTGAGTATATTGAAGAGAAATTTAAGTTAATGATGATGGAATGTTGTGAATCGGCTGTAAGTTACGAAATAATACGAGCTTTATCTGGTTTTCGAAACTTTCTTTCGTGAAAATATTGTACTTACCGCTAAATAAGTTCATAGAATCAGTTATAGCTTAAATAAGATTCTATAATAAATTATTTACAATTTACTTCATACCCTTTTATCCTTGTTTTTTAAATTATTAAAAATTTACGTTGCAGCTCAAGGAAGAAAACTTACCTGTAGAAAGAGAAAATGATATTGTCGAAGAAAAGGCTAAAGACATTAATCCTACGCAATCAGGGAACTTGAAAAAGAAGCGGAAGAGAAGAATTAGGAAAGATGTTTCGAAAGATGATGTGGCATCAGGCACTGAGAGGTACTTGAACCTATTTTAAAATCCGTTTGTCTCGTCTTCCTTTAATGGTCCGATTTAAGTGAAGTAAGACCAAATCACAGAAGAAATATGTATTTTCCGTGATATGGCCAAGCTTATTTCATTTTTTACGTATTTACTGATATATTGCGGTTGAAAAATTAGTAAGGTTGAAATACCTTTGTAAAATGCAATTTTAATGCAGCAATCATGAACCAGTTAGTATGGGTATAACTTAGAGAATATAAGTATATGATTGTTGATAAATAAATAAGTATATGATATATATGATAAATAAGTAAGTATATGATTGTTGATTAATCTTACTCAATTATTATTCTTTGCTAAAGACTATTAATTTACATGAGTACGCTTTCCAATAGTTTCTATATTCTAAAGAAATTTATCGTAATTTCTGAGAAATCACATTTCGTTAAAATGAATTAGGGATAAAAGGTAAAATTAGAATCTGATTAGGCTTTTATGATTCGTTTCCAGGTATATAATTGAAAATCTTATCCTGTGATCTCTATAATAATTCAGAATAAATATATAGTACCTATTACTTATATTGTCGGTTCTGACTTGAAAGTTTTGAGATTACTTTCAGTGAAATTTACCACATATGTAAATACATGAGAGTTCATTGTTTTGTATTTAATCCCCTAGCCCATCTCAATCCGAAAGTAGGAAGAATTCTGTAGGAATGGTAAAAACACAATCCATGGAGGACCCTGCTGGTAGCCCTTCTAAAGGGAAGAAGTTAGATCAAGAATGCCATGCTAAAGATGGAGTAAAGTATGTTAAAAAAGGGAGGAATTTTAAAAAAAAGGCTGCATCTGGTAGTAACGCCAAACAGGTAAAGTTATTATGTTATCCCAGTTTGAATTTTATCTTAGCATTTTGTCACTGTTCTCTGTCGGAGTCTATTTTTTGCTTGATTCTTAATGATTTCTTATTGTTTAAAATGAGGACATTGTTTCAGATTCCTAGCATGCAAGCACCAGCGCTCAATAGTATGCAACCAATGTCCCCTAATTCAACTCCTCCCAAACATCTTAGAAAGATACCTGCTGGCATACAACCACTTAATTATGTAAGACAATCACCAAAAGAGAAACAGGATTCACCAAAGCAAGACAAGTTTTTGCCATATTGGACAGTTCAACAAGTGGAAGCAGGCTTGAAATATGGCACTCTTATCTCTGTAAGTAGTACAGTATTTCCTTCAATTAGCAATCATATTAAGGTGGTATAACTTATATTGTTTTCAGTAACTACTAAGATGTCATTCAATTTGCTTGTTTAGTTGCCTTTACAATATTTTTGTGGAAATAATAAAAGCCACGAAATACATACAGTGAATTATTAGTGATAGGTGTAGGAACTTAATTTTCTTGTAAAATTCAATATGAAACGATGTAAAATGACTAAAAGATTTCCTTTATAGTTCTAAGATTCATATTAAACCATATTATTGTAATTTAACTTTGATTATTCAATTGATTTAATTAATCCAGTTGGAGACTTCATGATACAATGTATCTTAATGAATTGATCAAAAGATCTAAATTCAATGAATAATAGCTTAATGTATTTGAAATGTGTAAGATATATCATTTTGATTAATAGGTTTTTATTTCAATTTCAGGGTATCATACGGATTAATCCTCGGAATTATCAAAAAGCCTACATCACTCCTGCTGTTAGTATCTTTCCCTATTTCAGAAAAAGATTAAAATAACCTTCTCCTGTATCTCTATTTCTCCCATATTTCATCAGCTGGGTTTGTTCAGCTGGTCTTTTTTTCACAAAATACTTCTGTAATGTCATCTTCTCCTGAACATCTGAATGAGTGATACTTTTTCATCTAAATAAATATCTATTACTCTAACTCATCATAGATATTGTGGGATAATTTGGGGGATGAAAGATGCTAATTCACCAGTATATCATACTACAGGGTCTTGAGCACTTTTTTTATTATCTAGTCAGGTATATTATTGAAACCTTTAAAGTGGTTGGAAGGATTTTAATTTTTGAATTTATCACTGAAACAGGATGATGAAGACTCCAAAGATGTTCTCATTGATGGTTTGATTGATCGCAATAGGGCTTTAGAAGGTGATGAAGTTGCGGTGAAATTGTTTGACGAGTCCAAGTGGCAGGTTAGTTGCTTAATTGGTAACTGATCCTGAGAAAAATATTATATGATAATTTTTGCTTGTAGCAGATATTCTAATTATTCTCTGGGGATCTAAGAAGTTTTTATCTCTCATTTCCCTTTAATGTAGCTCTGAATGATTATGATCGAAACTTAATTTTTATAATACCACCTGGCCTGGTGCCTATTTGTAGTTCTAATATACAATAAATAAATAAATAAATAATACTTTCATTTTAAATACTGAAAAATAAATTATAATCTCTTTAAATGATATCACATTTTTGGAATTTTTTTCCATTAGGCTTATGAGAATGGTGATGAAGAGCAAGGTCTTCAGAAAACAGGAATGGTGAGTGTTAAACTTTATAATCATATGTCTCAAAGATAATAGAAAATGCTTTTTTTCTCTCTCTTCTTACCTTTGAATATATATTATAATATTTAATATGACAGAAACAAAATTTATGCCATTCTTTTCTCTTTTACATGTAGTCTAATAATGTTTTACTTTATTAATAAGAATGTTTATAGTATAAAGACATACTCATGTGATCATTTTTACTAAATAATTGCTTCATCTTTTAAGAATGAGTGATTCCTTTCATTGAATTCTCACGTGTATCAGTTTTTGATATTCTTTCCCTGTTTGAAATACTAATGAGTAGGGTATTTACTCTTGTATTGGTGCTTCTCTATGAATCAGTTAGCTCCCTAGAATTTCATCTGTGAATCTTATGAAGAGAGTAAATTTTTTTCATTCCACATGGAGTCTAATGTATATAAATTTTTTATTTATAATACGTTACAATTTATTCGTTGGACCAGTTGGCAACAGTGTAAAGAATAAACAGTAATAAAGAATTACTATGCAGCTATCATGCATTTGCACTAAGAGGGGAGAAAAAGCCATTCAAGACCCTCCAGCATAAAGTACAAATGAACATAACATCCAGTTAATTTCCATAGAATTATAAGATTTGCCTACAATGCTGTACATTATACAAAATCTCTTTCCCTAATTCCCCTCCCATTCTGTCTTAGATTTCTCATTACCAATTGAAGATTCCTATAAGCCGTCAAGGTAATTTCTTCAATGTGGATCCCACATTTAAGTTTAACACCTAGATATTTGCATTTTGGTATGGTGGGTATGGTTTTGCCATACAGTGTACAAGAATTTACTTCTAGGTACTTTCTTATAGAAAAAGTCATGTGTTTACACTTTCGTACATTGATCACCATCCCATTTACTTTGAACCACTCAGCTAACTCTTTTAGATAACTTTGCAAAATTTCTCGATTCTGCATCTCCTGTATAATATGCAGTTGTGCACAAAAAGTCTTACTCTGTATTAGGTATTCTTAGGGATATTGTTGACATATATAACATAAATTATGAAGAGCAATGGTCCTAGAGCACTATCATAGTTTTAGTTTAATTTAGTTATAATTAATTATCATAATTTAGTTTAATTAATTTAATATGTATCTAGGGCATGTTCTTTTCTTAAATAATCCTTATGATATATAATCGTATTTAATTTGCTTGTTTAATTGTTTATGATAATGTATGTTTGATTTTTATTTTTTATATTTACAGCCATTGAAGGTTGTTAATATTGTGCTTATTTGCTTGATATTCTTTTTGTACTGTCTTCATTCACCATTAGTAAATAGTTGAATATTTTTTTTATATTTCAACTTTCTTCTTTACTCAAGTTACTTTTATCTTTTTCTTTTAGGTGGTACATATATTAGCTAAGAATCACAATCGTTGCACAGTGGGGTATTTGAAACTTGTTAATCAGGCAGCCAAATCCACTCCTGCCAGATCTGGTAAAATTATTTTTAGATTTACCATATCTATCATTAGATTATAATCTCTAGATAATATATGATTTCTATAAATATGTAGTATTAATTTATTCAATGTTCAATGATAAGTCAATGGACGCATCCAGTTAAATTTTATCTGCCTCCCATATCCTTACTATTCCTTATGAAATTGAAACCTCTCTTCTGACTGTCTTCTCTATCTTGATTAGTATAAGCTGTAAAATGCACATATTTTATTGATTTTATGTCATATCTTTCTGATATTTTTCTGTTTCAACATATGAGACTTTGATTTTTATTGCTGACTACATCCTCACTGCCACTAAAAGTTAAATTATAATTACATCTATCCTGTCCAGTTTTTTAATTGGCGAATTTAATTTCATTCCACCACTGATGACTTTCTCTTATTGTACTATGATGAGAAAATTTGCCTTTATACTCTTATCTATTTGAGTTATTTTTAGCACATGTGTTAGGAACTATAGGAACTATATATACATTTTGTGTTTTTAGTAACTCTTTCATTCATTCAATTAATATTATATTCATGCAATTTGAAAATTTATTAGTTCATTTTAATCTCTTTTCAGTCATAAATGATCAAAGCAATATATATGTTTTCTGTAGGTAAGAAATTAAAAGAAGCAGACTCTTCCTTAAATTGTAGTCCAAGTTCTCAATCTCCCAATATCAAGCCAACAATGGATAATCAAGCAAATCAGAGGTATGTAACTCTTGAGATGATCCAATATAAAAATAAATTAGTAGTTTTAATGTAAAAATACTGCAATTTTCTGAGGATACTAAGATATTCTCTAAAGAACAATATTCATAAAATAAAAATTCCAAATAATATCAATCATGCATGTTGGAAAAAAGTCCTTTGCTGATATGAAGTTAATTGTTTTATATTTACCAAGCATTCAGTGTGTTATTTGTGTTGGTGTCGCAGTAGTTCATCCAGTATATTGGAATGTGACAAAACTCCACCTGGAGGAGAAAGTGCTCCATATAAACTGCCAGGCAAGGTGTTATTTTCTCCTCGAGATGCCCGAATGCCACGTATGTGGGTGAAGACATCTCAACTTCCATCTGGGTCACCAAGTGATTTAAATCCTAACAATTGCATGAACCATTTATTTCTTGCTTGTATTGAAGAATGGAATACACAGCCTATAGCCAATGGGTAAGTAGTTTTTAATCATATGCAATTCTATATTCCTATGGTAAAAATTAAGTTCAGTATTCAAAAATATAGTTCAAAGATGCTTAGATTAATTATTTGCCAGATAATATTAGAATCTTCTCTCTAATTTTTCTCACCACTATTCGTGGGATGATATGGAAAAATTTATTTTTCATGTATATCTTTCTTTTGATTGAATGTGAATTGTACTCTGTTTATGTTCTTATTAACTCTAAATGTTTAAATTAGTAGCTAAATTTGAATACCGTTATGAATTATTTTGCATATATATTTACAGAATTAGACTTACTTTCAATGTGGTATGGTAAAAGAATTACTATATTTTTTGGATAATTAGGCACACCCGATTATAAGATGCAGTATCACTGAACAAATGCATTTCCATATAAAAGACACACCAAATTATAAGGCTTGTATAGCAAAAAAAGAAGATAAGTCAGACTTTATTTAATCATTAACAACAACTGTCAATATTGTTTACTTGTAACACATTTTCAATTCTAGACCAGCTATTATGCTTTGACAATCAAGGGAAGTCAATTCAAAGAGAAAATCAATTTTTAAGTCATAACATAACATTTTGATAGATTTTTCAGAGTATTATGAATATATAAATTGGTTCAGGATAACTAGACTTCAGCACAAAAAAGATTCACATATAAGGTGCTCCTCATAGTTTGAAAAATATGGTAATAAGAAATGTTGCTATTTTTCTTCTTAACTACTCCAAGGAAAATGAGGACTTTAATTAAAAATTATTCAATCTCTTCCATAGTATTTTGATAAGTATATGTTTAAACAATATTCTAGTAAGCTGCTTACTTATATTGGTGAAGCAGATGAAGTGGACACTGAAACAGTGGCTCTTCTTCTTGAGCATGGGCTAGATGTCACTCCTTACCCAAAGAATATATTTACTCTGCCTCCACTTCCATTTGAGATACCTGAAAAGGAGTTAAAGGAGCGTATGGACTTAAGGTTTGTAGTTATTAATGACTTTTTCTATTTCTGCAGAAAAAATCCTCTTTGCACAAACTCATTATGTTCAGTCATTTTCACTTTTCTTTAATCCTGTAAAAATTGTTTGATTTTGATGTAGTAAAATATCAATAGATAAATAATATTATGGTGTAATTCATGAAAGTAAAGATCACATTTCCAATATTTTAAGTACATTTCAGTGGAATGTAGTGTATCCTGATGAATAAAAATAAAGTTCAATAAATTAAATTAAATTAATCTATCTATTTTAAAACTAGCTGTCTACAGTTGAGTCAAAAATGTGATTATTTATTTTTTACCCTATTTTAGGGGTAGTTTAATATTTACCATAGATCCTGAAACTGCAAAAGATCTTGATGATGCTTTATCTGTAAAAGAATTAGGGAATGGTCTCTTAGAGGTGGGTGTGCATATAGCAGATCCCTCCTTCTTTTTAGAAGAAAATTCTCCTTTGGATCTTTTAGTGAGAGAGAGGGCAACAAGTATCTACTTAGTACAAAATGTGAGTATAAAATTATTTTTTTATATTCATTCATTATATTAAATACTAAATACATCATGCATCTATATTTTGTTAGTACATTTGAAATGTATAAATAAAGCGTTTGAATTTAGAACTTTGAGAAGCTCTCTCATGATGTGCAAATATCAGTTTCACTCATTTATCCTGTATAAATAGTATAAATTTTGGCTTGATACTTTTGGATACAATTTCTAATAGAAGCTTTCTTTGTTTTAAAAATGATAAATATTAATATTTATTGCCTTGCTTTAGACATTTTGTCCATTTCTAATTCTATTGTTTCCTTACTGGGAAGCATTATCTTCAAATTATTATATTATTATTATTATATGAATTGATTTTTCATCATGGCTGTTATTATTTTATGAAGGTTTTCCATATGCTGCCAAAAGAACTTTGCCTGCTTTGCTCTCTTCTGCCAGGTGAAGATAAACTAGCATTTTCCCTTATCATGACTGTTGATACCAAGACATGGAAAGTTATATCGCACAAATTTTCACGCTCAATTGTTAACTCTAGTGCTCAGTTATCATACGATCATGCACAGGTATGTAATATTGTAATTGTTGTATTAAATTCTTGTGTGATTTTTAATTTCTTTTATGAAATTTGAAATTTTTATCAGTTGTATTAATACAGCCATGGAGATTGAAAACTTCTGTATTGTTATGACAACTTATTCAATGTCTCTTTGCAGTTGCAATTTTTTGTCCAAAATTATTCAAACATTCAGTTTGAAAAATAATATTTTGGTTGATTTTGCATACCCTTTTCTCTAAAATATCTTAGTTATTGTTTTTTTTTCCAATAAATTTGTCTCAAATTGATTCTGTCAATTCTTACAGGCTTTCATCAAAGACCCTGGATGTATTAGTACTAATATAAAAAATTTCCCTGCTGTTCACAATGGATATACTTTGGAAGATTTATGTAGAGCAGTCAATTTGATTTGGCCATTTTCTGCTGCTTTAAGGGAAAGACGATTTTCAAATGGTCTGAATGATGAATTTTATGAAAATGAATCTGAAATTGATGGAAATGACCTTGAATATAAAGGAGGAGCCTTGAAAATTAATCAGCCAAAGTTGTGCTTCAAACTGGATGCAGAAACTTGCATGCCTCAGGAAGTTTTTCTTTATGAGAATAAGGAAAGCAATAAGTAAGATATCTACTGCTCTTATTTTACAAAATAATGAAAATAAGAAATAATTAGATGTAATCTTAAGAAACCAAATTATAACATTGAGATGTATTAATAATCTATCATTTTTTTGACCTGATATCAGTCATAATTTTTATTTTTAATGTAACAAATATTTTTTATAGCCTCATTGAGGAGTTAATGCTGTTGGCTAACATTCTTACTGCTCAGAGATTAGCCTCAATGTTTCCTAAACATGCATTTCTGAGACGACACTGTAGACCAAAGATGAGAATGTTGAACAACCTGTCCCAGGTTTTGATGCGTTATGGCATACACCTTGATACGTCAGCCTCTGGAGCCTTAAATGCCTCACTTGAGAGGTATGGATCCTCTGATATTGAGCCAATGAAAGACTTAGAGATTGATAGCTCTATAATTCTATCTACATCTTTTGATGAATCACTTCTTACAAGATCTGAAATTGAGCCAATAAAAGACTCAGAGACTGATAGCTCTATCATTCTTTCTACATCCTGTAATGAATCACATCTTACAAAGTGCAAAAATGGAGATGAGTATGAAAATCCTACAGACTCAAGTATAGGAATTAGTGTACTTTCATCTGAAGATGCTGTTCTAGAGATTCAGCAAGAAAAAATCATAAGTGAATCCATTTCATCTTCTGTTTCTGTATCTGAAGTTCAAGAAAACTTTAAAACCTTGCTTATTAGGGAAAACAAAAACACAAGTATTTTGGAAGATAAGGACAAATTTTTTGGCTCATCTTGTTCATCAAATACTCAATGCATCAGTGATTCATTGGATTCATCTCTTGAGAAGAAATTGAAAGACACTGGAGATAATGCAAATTGTACATTATCTCCACAGAAAGTTCCAAGTGAAGAGGAATTGAGTTTGGCCCGTGGTCTGGTTTTAAATCATTTATGTGCTAAACCAATGATGGTGAGTAGACATAATTTTTAATTTTTCTATGTTATAGGATAATTAGTTGATTTACATTTTATTTTCTTATTTGGTAGTTAACTAAATTTCCTTTGTGACTTGAATGAAATTTATAGTCTTTTAATGCAGTATAGAAGAAAATTTATGATTTATGTAATATACTGTTTTATGCATGATTATATAAAATCTTTTGGGAGGGATTTCACTTAATGTACAGTATATTTTGGATAATAAGTTGCACAATATTGTAAGAGGCTGTACCAATGAATATATTCACATATAAGGTGAATTATTGATTTTTAGCAAATATAGGAAATTTGTATATGAAAAGTAATGTATTAGGTCTACCGGAATGTTCTGTCCGTCTTTAGAATGAAACAAAAGAATAGATTTTTTCATACTTTGAATGAAGTTTATTGAATAATTTAATTGCCATCATTATTTATGACTTCTCTATAGCGTGATAGCATTTTGTATATCCCATTTTTAATGAATGTCTTATCTCTAGAGGCCAAAAATTTAACTAGTGTTTGTCTGATTTCTTCTTTCTTGAATTGTTTGCCCTGCGAGAAATTTTGTAAGGACAGAAACCATTGGTATGCGAACGCGTCTCACTTAATACAAACGAGAATGGTCTTCACTTTATTCATCTTAGACCAAAATGTGTACACATTGTAAGCGATCAAAAGAGAGAGCCAAATATGCGTTTAATGAATATGAGCTTAATTGTTGAAATATTGTAACCGGAACGGATTTTTGGCCTCTAGAGATAAGACATTCCTTAAAAATGGGATATACAAAATGCTATCATGTTGTAGAGAAGTCATAAATAATGATGGCAATTAAATTATTCAATAAACTTTATTTAAAGTATGAACAAATCTATTCTTTTATATCATTCTTAAAACGGACAGAACTTTCCGGTAGACCTATTATTAAAAAAAGCAGTACTTACTGCATATATTGTATCACTCTGAGTGTATTTATCAGGGTATAAAATTACCAAGAAATATTGGATATTTAAGAAATGATAACATAACAGAAATCCTTTGTATAAAATAGGATCATCTTTCACCTCAGCATTGACAATTGCCAGAGCAAGAAAAGTGACAGCTGAAACTTTTTCATTAAATGTAGTAGAAAAATGGAACAATAATTGTATCTGAGAGAATTTAATACAATGCTTTTTTCTGAAGACATAAAGTGGCCAAATTAGATAAAAAATGTAGACTACATACTTTCAATCAAAATAGATTATTACTAAGTATGTGTTGAGCAACTACAACACTTAAAGTGACAGACAATTATGTATTAAAGGAAAGATTAATATTGATTACAAGAAGTTAATTTCATATATCAGAAATGAAACAAGTAAGAGGGAATTGAAGATAAGATAAAATTTTAGCAGATTAAGGTATAGAATATAGGATGGAGGATACGTCTCACTATTTCAAGTATACTTAAAATTCTTTTGCTATTAATTAAGGAATTAGCTAAACTCCAAGGAATATATATTTCTATCTGCTCTAATTTACTTGACTAAGTTTCTTGTGAACAAAAAGAAGGTAACCATATTAGAGAAGGGAATAGGAAAATAAGTTGGACTGGGATGTAAATGTATTCAACTTGAACAAATTTTTGGAATTCAAGTTGACATTTTTTAATTAGTGCACTATACCAAATTATTTTATAATTCTGAAATTAGGTAATAAACCTTGGTTGTTGAATGTAAAATAGAATTAAAAAGTTCTAACAGTATAAAGAGATATGGAGAAGTACATATTTAGAAACATTAACAATAAATGCAAGACACTGGAGATAGTGATGACAGAAGAAAGTAGTTCCTCCTCAGAGAATTGATGGAATGTGATCTCAAGTTCACAACTGGTTATCAATTCTTCAACATTTCAACCTTTAATGTTGCAGTGCCATATTTAGGATAATGATATGCAGAAAAAAAATTAGTGTCTTTGTTAGGTTTTGTTCTCCTCTTTGTTTGTGTGAGGGATGGCTCCATTAAGGATCCTGGTTTTGAGGGGTTATTGAGGGAAGTAATGGAACTTCCTTTTAATTCCTTCATAATGGCTTGCAAGATCATTATTAAATATCTCTTCTATTCACGTTAGGTAATTTACTTATTCTTTGAATCTCTATGTCTCTCTAACACTACTGGGGAATTTTCCTTAGAGAGTTTTCTTTTTGGGGGTTAAGTCAGATCTTGATATCTTTCTTAGTTTTTAGTCCCAGTTTACTGTTCCAGAGAAAAATATTTTGGCATCCTTATTTAGGTGAATGATTCTATTAATGTAAGTTATCAGTGATTAGAGATTTATGGAGTGATCAAGGTATATGCACCTTGAATACCATTTTAGATTAATTTTAACAGCTCTGCTCATCTTTCCTTTGTGGCTGAGTATACTTGAGAAGCACTTTTAAAATTGCCCAAGCTCTAAGGCTGACATTATCTTTATCCTGAGTGTAGCATTTAAAAGTCTGAATCTATTGTGAATTTGAAATTGAATTATGATAGGTATCATCATAGGCATTATTTAAATGCACATAGTGTGTGGTGAGATTTATATATGTGTGACAAGAAAATTAATGATAATAGATTTATTACTAATAATAATCTTAAAGCTTAAAATATCATATTTAATGAATTTTACATATTGGTGTACTGTTAGTACTATGATGTTAATGTCTTTTTCTCTTGCCCTAATTCTGTTTCAGAGAGCTGAATATTTTTGCTATGGGGCAAAATCGGAGAAATCTGCTAGGGGGAACTTGCAGAATACTGAAGAAGTTAAAGTTTACACTCATCACTATGCTTTGAATGTTCCACTCTACACCCACTTCACCTCTCCAATTCGACGATATGCAGATATCATGGTCCATCGCCTTCTAGCTGCCTCTTTAGGGTACCAATCTCTTCCACAGCTGGACCCTCAATCAATACAGAGGTTGGTGAGACGTTCATATCTTTGATGAGTAATGATATTATTGGAAGGATTGTAATTTTTTAGAAAAAATGTTAAAAATGTAATGAACTTTAAAATATGTACGTTGTAATCATTAATTTTTACGTGTTAAGAACATTAGATATTGATGTACTTCAAGACTTCAAAGACTTTTATATTTTATTGATTTTTATAATTTAAAAATTAAAGTAAAAAATTGCTCTCAAAATAACTCTAAAACCCCTTTTTCTTATCTATAGCAAAGTCATTCCTTTGAATGAAGCATGGAATAACTTAAATATCTAGTAAATTAGAAAAATCCTTCCTCTAATGAATTTTCCTCTTTTAGTCTAAAAAGTATTTCTTAATTCAATTTTCAGTATTGCCTCCAATTGTAATAAACAGAAATATGGAGCAAAGAAAGCCTCAGATGCGAGCAATGAGCTATTCTTTCGTTTATGGGTTCGGTTACAAGTAGAGAAGAATGGTTGTTTTGAAGGGGCAAGGAATGTTGAGACAACCAAAATGGGAGATTTAGAAGAAAGACGAAGTGAAGGAGGTTTAAGAGAAACAGCAGTTGTGGTCAATGCCAAGGACTACTCCTTTGATGCGATTCTTCTGAGATTTGGAGTGGTAGTGCGTGTTTATGTCAATGTGAGTTTGTATTTAAAATATTTATCAACTTTTAAGAATAATTTATATTTCAACCTATCATAAATAAATTTAATAAAATTTCTTTGATGTATTCCAAAATATTTTATCAATTTTACTATAGTTTTTAACATCTTCAAAAATAGTCTAACAATTGAACCTCTAATAAAAATTTATTTAAAAAATCATAAATGACCTTAATGGTCTTTTCTTAAACCTGAAACATTTTAAGGACTTCTTGCATGTATCTAAAAGTCAGTAGTCATTGGTTATTGCTATTCTTTTTCACTTTGTTGAAATAAAATTATTCTAACAGATTAAGCTGTGATAATAATTTAAGTAGTCACACCTATCATTATTCTGTCATGTGGTTACCCTCTTTCCTACAAAGGCCATGACAGTAGTGTATAAAGGGTGCCATTTCATCATCTTATTAAAGATAGGAACATCAATTCAGTTCATATTATTTGTCAATTATGTAAATTAGTTCAATATAAAGTTATTTTATTTAATGAATAATTTTTATTCTTATTGTGTGAATAGATGTTTAAATATTAGTACATATTATATTATAAAATTCTATTTCACTTAAATTTGAATGCTTGTAAAATTATTCACCCACAATCATTGTCATTCACTACAAACTTTGTTGTCTACAATCTCACCATGTGATTATTTAGTGATTATTTTGAATATTAAAATATATTTTCTGAAAGTTTTATGCTAATCTTTCTAAATCCTTTTGGCAGAAACTTCCTGCAGCTGTCAAGCATCTTAAAAGACATGGATCTAGTGTGATTTCTATTCGCTGGTTTAAACCTGGAGAGAAAGCTGTTTCTTTTGACTCTCCTGTACAAGACATTACAACATTTAGTATTGTAAGATTAGAAATCTACTATTCATACACAGTTCGTCGTATCCGTGCAGAACTGCTAAATCCTTTTGCTCCTTAGGAAAATAAATTTAAATTCCTTAGGAAAATAGGTTCTTTAAGTCAAGCATTTAAGTGACTTACTTTCTGTGATCACTCTTGTGTTAGTTCAGATTAAAAAATAGTATTTTACTGTCTCTACTCTTTCACAGTTATATGGTACTATTTGTAATATTCTCTGAATATTATAAATTTTGTACAATTTAATATGAATATCCTTGGAATGTCATCTTTCTTAAATTGCATTAATGTTATTGATTGTGGATATCATATCTGAAATTAATGAAAAAAGTTCAACCTTTATGAGGACCAACCTGATAAGAAAATAGCTTTATGACTCTGATACTAACTTAATCAATTGTTACAGTAATCATTGTTCATATTTTAACTCATTTTTTGTCATACATTATAAATTTGGAAGAATTTAAATGTATTTTTAAAAGGATTTTCTGTTACAATCAAATGACTAATTCTGACAAAAGGTTGTATATTTTGTACCTTTGGTATCTTAATAAGAATTATTATGAAATATTTGTGGGAAATCACATCATGTAATTCTTTTACTGTTATTGTTTTCATCTGTTGTATAATGAACTTCAAAATGTCATATTTTCTCTTCAAATCATTGTCATGAATATGAAAAATTTTCTGTGGAGTATGTTGCTCAAAGTAACTGTCGCATCAAAAACTAAGCACACAAGATTTACTTTTACACCTCTTCATGAGATTGTCCATTGTAATAGTTTAAAATTATTTGTGAGAAATTGAAGTATTTGGTAAATGAGGACCTGCACAGTTTGATGAAAAAAATATTTTCAATGCGATTTTTCATATACAATCCTAGTCAAATTATTTTATAATTTGTTAGACTAAAATACTGATGAATGCCTTTTATGTAATTTTGAGTATGCAAAACTTGTAAAGAGCAATAAACTATCTTGGTTTTTATTATATAGTTTATTTTTAACCATATACATAATATTATAATATATTTCTTTTATATTCATAAATTGAGATACACTTCATAAACCTGACTGATTCAATGCAGAAATGTGGTCCATTTTTTGGCATTCCTTTGAACTTAATGATTAATATTTTTCAATTGGAAATAGAATTAAACCCCCTTTAATTATTAGTTGGTTGAGTTTTTATCCTTAGCTTTCATAAGAATCACTCATTCTGTTAATTCAAGAATGTGGATGAAATTCTTTTCTATCCTTCTTAATTCTTATCCTCGATATGCACATAAGGAGAAGAATTGGTTGAATTTTAACTGATGTTTAATTTCTGACTGGTTTCTACTTATAGGCCGTCATTCATTGCTATGTGGTCCAATGTCTATATTCTAAGACAGTAAACATTGAAAATTATAGTGGAAATTTTAAATAAGTTTCCTACCTTATTTTATGTAAAATGTTGTCCTATGAAGTATAGCCTGAAAAAATTGATTTTAATTTTGTAATATTGCAGATTAGAGTATAAGTTTCGTATCTTTGACTATTAATTTTTCTTTCATTTTCATAATTATCTTGTCATATTTGTCTAAAGTCAGTGGTGATATCATATCCCTGTGTTAATTCTATCTCATTATTTATCCCTTATGATTATATATAATCTATCATTAGCTTTATTTTAATTTTTAATAATCTTTTCTATCCAACTTTCAATTTTCTTATTGGTCATTAAGCTCAAAATTTTTTCCATATGCTCAACTTTACCAAAGGCTTATTTTCTTCACTCCATTCACAACACTCATTACATTCCTTTCGATTTTTCCCTTATTGTGCTCAGATAGGGGAAGAAACAAGTTTTTTCTAAAATTACTTTTGCTGCATGATTTATTAATCATTACCAGCAGAATCGTATTGATTTCCTTAATGTTTTTTCAGCCATGGTATCATGTTAGTATTTTCACCAGGAATATTCAGAAATCTATAATTGATAATAAAGCACTACTGCAATGGGAAACCAGATTTTAATACGGAAATTATCGAAAAATAGTGCTCAAAATAAAATTATTAAATATGAGATTTCCGTAATTTTTCTTAAATTTCTGCCTTGCTATTAACCGGTGATGGCTTCGACTTCGAAACTGTTCGAAAAGGTTGAGTCAGGGTAAGTGAGATAGCTCATCTTCAACAGCCATGTCCCGTTGTGGTTCAGAACATTTATTTTTCATCGAATAATATTTTGTCCTAACTATACCGACCTCATACACAATGATCAATTTAAAACGCCACTTGTAAGAGGGTCGTTCCAAAACTAAAGCCTCCTGTTTTTGTGGTGATTTTGGATAACCGCGACTGAATATGGTGCAATGCTGATGCTTGAACCTTCCTATTGCATGAAGAGGTAGCTCTCCGTTGCTCTGCGGTAGTTTGTGTCAGCAGAGGAGTGCTCTAAGTCTGACAGGGCCGCGCGAATAAATTATCCTTGTTTGATAGAATTCCTCGCTGCTGAAGAAATTACACCATCGGCGCTTCTTAAGTATCAACAGCTGACTCATTAGACGTGAGCAACCTGAGATGATCGGTATGGCATTTAGTAATACACTTGTTATTACGCTGTTTAAATATTCTCTTTCTAGATGGCAGCGTTTAGTACGAACAGATGCCGCAAAGGCATCTAGGGCACAGAGACATACATCCGTTCGATTTGCACTGTTTTATGAGTTGCCAACATTTACGGCTTTTCTCAGCTATGCTTTAGCCAATATTAACTATTTATTTACTTAGTATTCTCCCTAAGCTTAATTTTTGAAATTTGAGTTACAAAATTTAAGGTATATTGTTCCTTAAGAGAAAATTTCCGACTTGATTTGTAGTGTTGGTTAGGATGCTGCAATTGTTATCGAGCAAACAGAGAGCAGTAATTTCATCCCTAAATTGATCCTGTGGACAATAAATGTTTGCCGCTGGTATTTATACTCGTTTGAACATGAGAGCGAATCGTTAAATGTTGCTGAAATTAAAAACAGTCGATTGGAACAGGAGAACTTATGTATTCGTTACTGATGTGAATTACCCGCTGTTTACAACACTGGCCTATGGAAATTGCACTTCGTCTGTCACTTGAGTAGTAGATCGTTGATCCGGTCGTAAACATTTTCCTAGTTATTGCCAGTACGGTTATTATTTCTTCAGAGACTGGCAAGATGATTGATATAGTGTTAGAACAGCGAATTATCATTAAATTTTTAGTAAGGCTTAGGAAAACACCTGATGAAAGTTTCAAGTTAATGAAAGATGTTTTTGGGGAATCTGTCTTGTCGAGAGAAAAAGTTTGCGAGTGGCATAAACTATTCAGCGAAGGTAGGGAAGATGCACAAGATGACTCGAGAACCGTTTGGTCGACTCCAGAGAAATCCGATGATAATGTGGAAATGGTGCGACAACTAATTCGATCAAATCGAAGAATAACAACTCGAATGATTACTGATAAATTAGGTTTAAGTAAGGAAACTGTTCGTCGGATCATAACTTTAAATCTCGGTTTAAAAAAGGTGAGTCAGATGAACAATTAGCTTTTAAGGACATACCACTATGCTGTCGCTGTTTACTCTTTGTAATTATCATTAATTTTATTCACGAAGGGCGTTAGTTCAGTTTATAATTATTAATAGGATATTTTCACTTAGCCCTTGCTTCATCCACGTAAATAATCTCTCTCAGTTATTTGAAATTTTTATTGAATTTCCTTCCTTAATTGGGTTCATAAAGAAATCAACTAATGTAGAAAGCTAAGAGAAATAAATCCTTAGATGTCTGCTTATCGAAACTATAGTATAAGAAAACCTTAAAACCTTGCTTATTTCGGATTAGTAGGTAGTTTGCCCCTTAAATTACACCTGTATAACTTCTAAATGACTAAAAATTCCTTTATCTAACTTAGCAGTTGAATGATTTTTAGAGATTTTTATGTAAATGGAAAACTAAATATTTATTGTGCTCTGTATTCTTAACAGATAGCCCCAAATAAGAGCAATAGGGAGAAAGCCAACGATGGTGAAGTCAATTGGGGAAGTAAAAAAGCAAGAAAGAATCGGGAGGTTGGTGACTCAGTCACTTCGACTTCTACTGAAGATGAATCCTATCAAAAGAAGTCATCTGATCAACCGAGAAACAACATCTTTTTCCAGGACGAATTTTCATCAAAAGCAGTGGAAGAAGGAGAGATGTCTGAAGATAGTGAAGGGGAGTGGGGATATGCTGAAATGGGGGCTTCAAGTGAATCAGCTCAACAGCCAGCATCAGGAGAGCAATTTGAGGCTAACTTAGTGGTGGTGAAGCAGGAAATTATGGATACAGATGATGAGTATGGGATGGACGAGCATTATCACTCAGGAGATGAAAATGGTGGCTTTGTAGATAAAGGAGAAACCTCTTGGGATAATCAACACACTATAAAAGTTGGAAACCACCTTACAAGTCAGGTAATATTTACAAATGACCTTCTCATTTTTAAATTTCAATGCTGCAAAATATTGTCTTTTGCAAGAGAATATGCATAAAATTAGCCTATTAGTTTTTAGGCACATGTGATTTCAATACTTTTAGGTATAAGTATACCTGTTAATGTTGGAATGTTGTTAGTGTGCAGTTAAGCGTCTTAGTCTGTTTCTGCTTCTTCTGTTAGTATGCATTTATAGCTTCTTGAAATCCACATCATAAATGAGTTCCTTGTTAATAAAAAAATAATTACATTGTAGAATTCATTTCTTGTAGTTAGTTTCTTGTTGTGTTATTATTTTGGTTCAACAAAATATCAACCTGGATTTAACAGTGCTTGCATAATGTATAAACTCTCTGATAACTTAAGTGTTTAGATACTTCTTGTTTTGCATTGATTGATTAGTTAGATCATAAATATTGCAGAAACATGAAATGTTTCTAAATTATTCATTTACCCCTAATGATGGTAACTGTTCATCATTATAGTGAAATAGTGAAATCAATATTGGAAGGAGTGACTTTGTGGAAAACCTTAGTATATTGAAAAACTTTTTAATTTCCTCAGATGATTCAGTTAGCAAACAAAAATAACAAAATAGATTTAATAAAAAAGACAACTATTTCAGGTACATTATTCCAAAGAAATTGGACCTGATAGGGAAATGTCAGAAGGCAGTGATGTTGGAGACTGGGATGACACTGAGCATGAAGCTGTAGAGTCTGCAAAACAAACAGTCTCAAGGGAAGAGCATTCAATCCATGGAGTGGTAATTAAACAGGAGGTTATGGATGAAGAGACAAAGGATTACATGGATGAAAGTTACATCTCAGCAACTGATGAAAACGGTGAATTTCAAGAAACTGAGGAACCTCCTTGGGATAAGTCTCCTTCTTTAGATGATATCCCAGGAGCTGTTGAAGCAGAAGAGGACATTGAACCAAACCAAGTAAGTTTAATTTAACTGTCCTTGGGAAGAGGCTCATTAATGATTAAATTTCTGAATTTATCATCTCATTTTATGTAAAGGTGTTTTTCTTTACCTCTGACTGTAGAGTTTTGCTCATTTTATTTTAAATTGTGAGGTTTAAATATCTGGAAATTATTTTAATCAATCTATAATTCATTGAAAAGATGAATTTTTGGCTTTAAATTTGGTATTATTCACCTGTAAATCTTGTCAACTCTTTTAATTCTCCTTATATAATTGTATTTTCAGTTATCCTACAATGAGTTTGATGCAACAGATGCTGAGGATCTGCAGAAGAATCACAAAGAGTATGTTTGTCATTACTGTAACCAGTCATTTGTAAAACAGCGACAATTGTATGGTCATATGGCAATGCATTCTAGAAAAGGAAATTATTCCAAGGCAACAACTTCCAGAGAATCTCCTCAGAACAGGCCCTTAGCTAGGAGAAGGTCTGCAATGGATCACTCTAGACCAATGGCAAGAGTGCGCTCTTGGCTTCAAGAGCAGCAAGCGCAGATGAAATTCACTTGCATTGATTGCTATGAAGAATTCATTGGAGTTGGTAAACTTACCTCTCACAAGGGTACCCATCGCCAAAAAGATAAAAAGTTCCACTGCTCTGTTTGTAATTACATATACCCACGTGCTGTAGATCTCATTTTTCATGAATGGACTTATCACACAGGAGATCGACCCTTCCCTTGTGACAGGTGCCCCTCTGCTTTTGCTCGTCAGACGAGCTGGACATATCACATCCTTGCTCACATCAACAATGGGTCTAAATTTCCCAGTGGAAGAATGAGGAGTCAACCATCTCAGGTTTCTCCACCATTAGAGAGCCCTTCCAAAAGTGAAATGGTTACTCGGAGAAGTGTGACTCCTAGGAAGGCTGCAATTGAAGGAAGAGCTGCATCTCAAATGGGTGTTTCTTCCTCCATTTCAGGAGCTTATCCATTTAAGTGTCGAACTTGTGGCAAAGGAATTATGAATGAAGAATCTTGGGAGTATCACTTAGTGATTCATCCAAACGGTGGAGAAACTAGACAGGATCTTCCTCCCAAGGATTTGGAAAGATTAAGAACTTATCTTCGTTCTATTCTAACATGTGAAAATAAAGCCAAGATTGTGTGTTTACAGTGTGGCGTTATAATTCAAAGCCTTCGAGGCCTCTCAAACCATAAATCTGAAAAACATTTAATGAAAGGAGGATATAGGTGTTCTGTTTGCTTCAAGATGATTGTAAATGTAAGTCAAAATCTTTTATTTAGATTTTTAAATGTAGTGCTATGTGTTTAACGTAACTGCTCTTCTTTTAACTTCAGTCTTGTCTTGAGTCTTCAACCTTTATTGGGTATCAACAGATTATTAGTTTTTTTGTATTTTAAAAGTATTTTGTAGCTCTGTTTTTAATTGGTAGAAAAATTTTTTAACCTCTTCTCAAGACCTCACTTGCTGAATAATATTGCCTGTCAATTTTAAAATTGAAATAAAAAACATTTAGTAGTGTAGTATTTGTATAGTTTTTTGCATGTTTATTATAAAATGCTTAAAAATATAAAAAATCTTTCATTCTTCATTTATTATGGGTATAATATTTTTCCTGTTTTTCAATTCCAATTAATCACAGCTATACCTGTTCATGAGAACTATTGTATTTTAATTGATGAAAATATTAATAGGATTGATCAATTATTATCTGCGTTCATTCGCTTATTTTAAATATTTAATCCAAGCATTTATTAACTTAAATTATTTTTTAGTACATTGAAATTCTACTACTCTCTTTGTAAGGGCATTACTATTCATATTTTAAATAGATTGGAATCTATTAGTCAATCTATTATTTTCAGGTACAAAAATTCATTCGTCATGAGATTTCACATTCAAAGGTGAAGATATACAGTTGTGAGATGTGTAGTCGTGAGATGGCTGATAGACTGTCATTCATCCATCATATTATTAGTCATTTCAAAGAACAGCAGATTGAATCTCAGTCAAATGTTGCTAAAGGCAATCAAACAGGAGTGACTGATGTGGTGAAGCAAGAGGATGTGAAAGAGGAAAGTTTTGATCAATTAGTTCAGAGGCTCCTCGTGCCTATCAAAGCTCGTCTCAAGCAGGAGTTAGTACCATGCCTGCAATGTGGACAAGTTTTTGAAGGGATACAAAGGTGAAGTATAAGTGAATTTTGCTTTTTGAAATGATTAAGACTTAGAATTTCTCGTAACTTGAAATCAATCATGGTAATCTCTTTTTTTGAGAAAATTTCTTTGTTATTAAAAAGGTTCCTTGAGCTTTAAACCCATGAACAAATACTTCTTCAATGGTTGCATTTTCTATGTGGTACCAATATTTTATTAATTATTTAATACTTGTAGACTTCAGTGTCGATATGCAATTCTGAATTATTTTAAATTTCAAAAGAATACATTAAATGAACTATTAGAATACCTAGTATTATCATTTAGCAGACAAGAGATGCAATTAAAATTCAACTAATATTACATTTTTCTCCTATTAATCGTGACAAAATCTGTTCCCATCTTCTTCCCTACTTCATTTCCCAAATCTAAACAAAGCTATCCTCCATTTAATGAGACATGGTTTTTATTTTATTTTACTTTCAACCTTCTTTACTGCAAAATTGCCTTTTATATCAATGATTTTACTCTTGTGTCTAATATCAGGTTCTTGCTTTTAATTCTTTTAAGGTATTTGAAGTTTATTTCTTTTAATTTTTGAAGTTGGATTTCTGAAAGTTTTTTTCATTTCAAGAACTTGATGAATCTCTATTAGATTTGGTATCTGTATGATTCTTAAAATCTGCAAAATTTCTTGAATTTAACATTTTTTAATTTTTGTTTTAATCCTTCTGCATCAGGCAATGTACTGAGTTCATAACATAAAAACTAACATGTCATTAAGCACCGTAGCCAGTGTTTCAAGAGATCCTGCTTACTTAAATTTTTAATCTGTTATAGTATTTCATAATCAATTTATAAATGGTATCATTCTAAAATAGAATGAAACCTGCTTTTAGTGATCATAGAAGTTATAAAGTATAAATTAATCATATTTCATTGATAGTTGAAGAAATTTTCAAAAATTTCTTTCACTGTCTGGTGACTGATTGCTCAGTAATTTGAAAATCCTGAAAATAATTCTGAATGGTTTACTTCTCATGAAGTCAGGGTGTTCCAGTGCCAGAGTTTGAGTTTCTTTAGAGGATGATTTTAGATTAGGGCATATTTCAAGGGTTTGTTTCCTCTACCTGCATCTACTCTTGACTATCTTTCTTTGTAAATATAAGTAAATTCTTTTAAGACTTCCATCTTCTTTTCTTATTACTCAAATTTAAACAATGAAGAGGTCCTGTATCTTTATACCTTGTTTGGTTTGTTAGCTATATATCCTTCCGTATGAAGTTGATCTGCAGCCAAGGTTGACTATGGCCAGGTCAGAGTTCATGAGAGGCTTACATTGAAGTATACTTTTTTGAATGTTAAATGATTTATTTTTTTAATAGTTCTACACAAGCATATAACCTGCATGTGGGATTAAAAGAAAAGTTGCAATATAAAATCTTCTTCAACTTAACCATATTTTATATAGCTGTTTGTTATTATTCAAGTAGGAGAACAATTTCTTGTCCATTGAAGTGTTTCATGTAAACCAACCTGCTTTTCAAAGTTAGAAGGTGATGTGTGTTTGCATTAACGAAAATTCATTATTACTCGCAAATAAGATGAAGGAATACTGGAATATAGGTGAAAAGATAAAATTACTTCTTCATTCTTTTTGATTTGGCTTTCTAGGAGGGTAGTATTTGTGCATACCCAGAAAACATAAACAATTTTATAATCAAATGTTTTATTTTGTTTGCAGACTGGTTACTCATAAGGAAACACATGCAAATAATGCTGCTGGAAGTCATACTCATTCCTGTTGGGTTTGTGCTGAAGCATTTGATTCTGCAAAGCCATTGGTTGAACATGAATGGATCCATACATACATGAAACCGTATGAATGTTACAAGTATGTAATTTTATATTTCTAATTTATTAATTAGAAATTATCTAGTTCAGAAGTATTTTATCATTATTTAACTGATTAAACTAGTGATCTTGGTAATTTTTAGCAATTGAAATTCTTGAGCTCATAATTTAAAGGAGGTTTAAATCATTTTTATGTTGTGCCAAATTATGTCCTGTATCAAAAGATTATGTTATTAATTTTCTGAAAACCATTTAATTTTCTCTGGTTAAATTTGGTAATTAAGTTTGATTTGGAACTTTTGTGAAAATTTATCTCTTTTATACTTTCAGGTGTGAAGATAAATTTTCTTCAAAGATTGCTTGGGTTAATCACCTCCAATGTCACTTCCTGGAAGGAACTAGAAGTCCTAATTGATGATTTAACTGAAATCTGTATTATATCAAAATTAAGGAAGTTGGTCTGAGTAATGTGAACTAGAACTAATCCTGAAGTCAGTTTTGATTGCCATGAGGCACTCTGACTCTTATTCATTATTATATCCTTGCAAATTAAATTTTTGCTTGGATAGTTAGCTTAAAAGATTGACTCATCCTGTAAGAGCAGAATTTGATTATTGATGTTTGCATTATGCATTTATGAGTAACAAAGAATAACAACAGTGCAGCAGACCATTATCAATCCAGCAACTCTCTTTGGTCTTAATAGCAGGGTCATCTTCTGCTATTGGCCTTTGTGGGGCAGTCATACCCTTGGAATTTTTAAGTCATAAGTAGAGTCTCTACTTACAAAGTTACTACTAGATAATCTCCATGTGTTATTTTAATATCTTCCGTATCTGATTAAACCCAATATTTTAGGTGAATTGAAATAATTTTTTAGAAAGAAAAAGTCCTTTTGCAGTTTCCATATAGAAATTTTAGATAAGCAGTTTTGGCTCATGCAAATCACCGATAGACCAGATGATGACCCACTAGAGCCAAAATCCTCATTATTAGGAAATTCTTTTGGAATTGAATTGCTTGTACATAGTATTCCTCTAAGCAAAATGAGAAAGCTTTTGGAAGATTCTTTCTAGCTCAAGTTTTTGGTCAAATCTCCATATCAAATAAGATTTGTTAGTTCAATATTTTTTAATATAGAAACAGATAGAAGTTGATTTGGATCAACTATGATTTCATTAATGTTAATATTATTTGGCAATTTTATGGATTATATATAGAATGCTGCATTTCTTGAAACCAGCTGTTTAAAGTTGGTTTTCTTATCCCCACAAACATTCCAAAATTGTGAGAGTATCCTAATTTGGCTCATAGTGTTGATAAATTATATTTTTTTAAATTGATTTTAATGCTTTTAATTTGTTTGGAATTATTGAATCTTATACATCAATAAGCCTTGTATAGTTTGTTTTATCTGTAATTTAAATTGTTTTACTCTGTTTTTAAGTGTATAATTACTACTTGTCTTGGCAATGAAGAAAGTGAATGCAATATTTTAATAAAATTGAAGTACAGGTATTCCAGGATATTGAGTTAATGAACTTTTTTAGAATGTGTGAATAATATATCTTAAAAAAGGCAGATATATTATTTAGTTGATGTCATGAAAGATTTTAATTATCTCTATTCTTTCATTAATATTTGGTAGATGAGGTATTACTTAGGGTTTTCATCTAGAAAGGAAACTCCTTCCACAATGATTACAGATATTAAATTTTATGGTAATGAATATAAGTTACAGACATTACTTTGTCATTTTTGTGTATGGGAGTTAAATGATACTTTTAAATATGAGTACATTATAACAGTTGTTCAATCTTAAAATGTGAGGGTATTTTTATGATAAAAATTAAATAGTTATCATTTGAGATGTCATGAAAATTCTATTTTTGGAAAGTGCAGCTCCCAATTAATTTGAGGAACAGATGTTAACGATATGTTAATATTCTTTTCTTTCAATCAGAAGAGAGGTAGGTGGGTTGTAAACTTTAAGGCAATCATCAAATGATGATCTTGAAGATGATCCTGATAAATAATGACGGATAAAATTTATTAAAATCAAAATAATAGTAGTAGTATAAAACATTATTTTAGTAGATTTTCAGTTAGTAAAAATAAATTTTAGAATATCTAAGAAATCACTTGAGGCAGTGTGAGTAAAATTTTACTGTTGTCTTGAGTTTGAGAAAGTTTTATGCACAATTCCTATGCTTCATTTTCTAACCATGGAGCTATAGCAAAAATAAAAATTAATATCTGATATAAAAACCTGATACTTCATCCTGGAAGGGAGTTCAGCTTTAGAAATTAGCCTAAGTGGAGATTAAATTAGTTTTTTAATACAAAAATTCATTTATTGAGCAAGCATTAACTGGAGGACAAAAGTTATTCTTTATTGATCACGTCCAAATTGTTAAAATAATGGGCTCAGCTTATTATCGTAACAATTTGTTTCATCTAGATATTGAAGTTGCAAAGAAAAACATTTTGTATTCATATTTCATCTTCAACTAGGTTCAGAATTACATCATGAAAACCAGTGAATTAAATTACAAATTGTGGCAAAATTCACGATGTTTGGTACTTAAGCTCCCACTGTATACTCTGTAATATAAAAAATTGTCCAAGAAAAAGTAGAAAAAATTCATTAAATTAAACTTCAATAGATGCCATGAAAGCATAAATTAAAAGTCTTTAGGATGCTAACATCAGGGATAGAATTAATTAGAAGAAAATTGTTAAAATGGTAATGAAGTTCATGGAGATTTTATCAAACATCAAATCATTGGATTTTCCTAATGAAGTTCATGGAGATTTTATCAAACATCAAATCATTGGATTTTCCTAATAAGACAAGTAAAATTATTGATTAACCTGGGATTAATACTTACAAGTGTATGTATTCAATAATATTTTTGTGACTTTAAACTATAAACAATTTATAAAATTTCCAATCTTGTACCCTATATTAACTTGTGATAACTTACTGAAAGATTTCTATCCGGAAATAAGAATAGGTATCTATTGCAGATAAAATCTCTTAACTGAGCAGAGGATTTTGAACAGGTTCATTAAGTAATTTCCACCTTAATAGCCCAAATATTAAGTTATCAAGGGAGATGTGTATTAGTTAAATATATAATTAATCACATTTATATTTTCATATTATTTTATTCTATTTGTTATACTGTAGATAATGATTAAAATAGGTTAGAGTTTTTCATAGATTTTTATGAAATATCTTAGTAGGATATTTTATTGTATTATGATGTTATAAAGGAAAATTTAGTCAATCAAAGTCATTTTCTCAAAACACCAGTCAATAGTATTAAATTTAATTTTTATACATTGTGAAAGATAAGAACAATATTTTTTGGCTTGATCATTTTTATTGTTTACAAAAGACTGAAAATAAATATAAAATTAAACTTGGCAAATAAGTGCTAACTGTCTGATCTATTCACCTTTCTTTAAAATGGTACATTTTTCGTGTGAACATTGATGTCCATAAAACAGCAAAAGTTTTTATTTGGATGATCATTTCCTGCATTTATAAGCTACATAGCTATTCCTAATTAATATTCTATTATTATTATTACTTATAGATATTCTCTTAAAAAAATATTTATGCAGGAGAAGCAGTGTGTTCATTCATAAAAATACATGTCTAATGTATGATAGTCAACAAACAAAATATTTTTTTATAAAATCAAGATGTTTTGGCATTACTCCATGGAAGCCTATGTCACTCATACAAAGATAGGAATTGCTCTAAACTCTTAAAGAAAATAGTGTGTAAGTTAAATTTCCTTTCTTTCTATATATTTTAACAAAGCTTTTAAAATTTGATACATAGACTTATGTTACGGATTAATATAAATTAGGTGATTTATTTTAGTTAGATCTTGCAAATGTAGACATTTTCTCATTGACCTAAATATTATAAGGATATTATTTGTTCCTGATAAGTGATATCACTTACTCAAAATATGAGCTTTAGTTTAGTTCAAATATTTATTTAACCTATCTTAAAGAAGCTATTGATTATATTTCAATATACTACATATATTAATCAAAAATTGTTTCCATAGCATCTGAAAGTTTTTTTACTTGAAAAATTTAATTGTTTGTGATTGCATAGAATTACAATCTTACTGCTTTTACTTAAGTATGTGGATTCATATTATTTCTTTTTATATTAGATATTTTGAAGTTTCACCTTCATAAATTTTGTGTCCAACGTTTGATACTGGCTGTTACTGATAGTTTTCTCTTCCTTACCTTGCATGTTCAACTCCTTGAACAACATATTCTCTAATTTTTACTGTATGTACTATACTATAATACTCTCTTTGCCAAATGGATAAAGGACAGTAGTTGTAAAGTGACATATTCAAGTAGGTACTTCTTTAGCAGAAGCTAACATATTATATTAACATATATATAACATATTAAGCTAACATATATATTAACTAACATTATATAGCATAAAAATTTATAACAACAGGGATATTAAACCATTTAACGAAGGGAGAGACTGCAATAATGGAATACCATAGAGGAAATGTTAAGTAAGACAACCAATAAGAAAACCGACTAACTTACTTGTTACAACGAAGGATAGAAATACTAATATGGAGGTTCTTTTAGTTCTTTGATTTCTAAAGAATATTTGATATTCATGTAAATTACATTATCTTTCTTTTCATCTACCACTTGTGGCTTCATTAATGCATCAAGAGCTGAATTCAGTAATCTCTGAACTCAGTATTAGCTGAATTAATCAGAATTTCTGCATCATATCACATGAATCATCAATATCACTGCTGTCAGATGATTCTGGAACATTAAACAGAAGTTAACTAAATATGGCGCTTGTGGAAAATTTGAATATTTTAATTACAAATAATTATTCTCTTATTGAAGTTTTTCAAAAAGATGGCTATCAATCTTTTATGAAAGGATCATAATGATTATATTTTTAGTAATGAAATATAATAAAAAATAAAAACTAGTTAAAAAAGTATTTTTTTCATTATACATACAGGAATTTTATTTATAAATGGGAAGATTTTATTTTGTGTCCAGATCTTGTCAGGCTACTTTCACCCATATCAATTTTTGATTATATGTATCATTTTTAGCTCAGGGTTTTCCTGAAACATTAAGATCAGGACAGTTAGCAGGAATAAACGAGAATCTTGCTAAAAAAGAATAGATTATCTGAAATTTTATAGAAAGGCCACTTTAAGTGATGAGGTATATTATTCTAAGAAATTTTATTGACAAAGTAAAGAAGTAGTGTAAGTAAATAAGAAGATAATATAAATCAGCTTGATTTAATGAATGCCTTATTTAAATTCTGATATAGTCTAATACCTAGTTAATTTATGGACAGAGTTAAGAGTGATGTATCTTTTTTATTTTCAATTGTAGGTTGGTTACAAAGAGTTTGCAAAATTTAATTCAAATGATCTGAAGGAGAGTCAAATGGATACTGTTGTTATTATTGAAACCAGTTATTCATGACCAAAAAACCACACTTTAGTTATGAGGGATGGCACATAAGGAAAGGTACCAGTGGGGTAGTTGCGAAGTTGAGTGATTCAATTTTAAAAGTATGCTCTTGGGTCTACAAAAACAAGTAAAAGGGAAATTCACTTGTTTAGATTGTCATGAACATTTACTTCACACAAATGGATCTATCATGTAGAGGATAAGGTATTCATATTTCTTCATATTATGTTTTTATTGAAATTTTATTTTTTACTGAGTTGTGTCAGAATGACTTCAATGTCGGAATCCAGACAGACCTTATCAATGCAACATCCATTTTGGATCTAAGGCAAATAAAATAAGAATTATTGAGACTATTTAGTGGAATATTTATTTTATATATACAATGCTCCAGGAATAATTAATTATTGATGTTGGAGATCCTTATTTTTGTTTTCTATTTTTAACCATTCATTAAAAAATAAAGTTTTATTTATTAGCATTTTCTCAGTGGCTCTTAGTGATTACTTAACCTTTTAGACATTAATCCTTAAAAGATTCAATTATAGCTTTACTCTGGGTGTAATATACTGCTGTGGAAAAATTTTATTCTAAATATAAGTAAAGTCATAGATAATGTTTTAATATTAATTAATTATAATTTATTTGTTTTACAATAATGTTTGTAATTTAAAAATTTTACCGAGGTAATTACCTCTCTTTGATACTCTATCCATAAGGAAGGAAATAATATATCCAATCTATGATTTCCAAGTCAATCATAAAATAAATCTTTTGGTGAAATTTGTTATTGGTTTGTGGTTAATACACGGTAAGGCCTAATCGAGGCTCCAATCTAAGGAAAAGTATTTATTGTATGAACTGATTCATCAGGGAAATGCGGCAGGTATCGTTCTTCCTCGTGATAGACTTCTTCCAAATCATTTTCTCAAAATAATATAAGAGAGTTAAGCCATATCAACATTCAGCACAATGGAATTTAAATAAAAGTTTGATTATATAAAGTTCTCTTTGGAATGCTGCTATAACCAAAAAAATACACAAATGTAAACTTGTGCATAGTTTCTTTTAGCATTGAACATATTTATTAATGATTCATCAATTCTTATAGTCTACGTGTTACCTCATTCCTCGAATAAGACTTGTTATAACAAAAGCAATACAGTGACCCCCTAAAATAAATTAGTTTATTTCTTACGTTTTTAATGTCTCTTTGTTGCAGCTGGTTAGAGAATCGTTGTATTCCGTTAATTGCACGGCAGCTGAGAGGTAAACTATTTATCTTTTATAAGTTACTTTAGGAAAAATTAAGAAAATTTATTTATGATTATTCCGAATGTACCCCGAAAACTTAGCAATTCTTTCATAACTACTCATAAATCCATACATTTGAATGTTAACGGCTGTCAAGACTTACACTTTTATATTAATTCATGTGCTGCACTCATAAATAAACTTTTAGGCACAAAAGAGCAAAAGAACTCCTTTCTGGGGGAGTAAGAATGATCTTGAGCTTGTAGATCGTTTCTGTAGGTCATTTGGAAATTTGCTGCGTTTGCAATTTGGCTGTGGAAAACGGAGATTGATTGATTTGAAAATTATATGAGAAGAAGTTCCCAGACATATAGTTCGGCAAAATACACATCTATGTGCACAGCTGAAGCCAAGAGATGATCGAAAAACATTCTAACTTGTCCACAACTAGCGGTTTATCACATTTTATAGACCAAATAATTATTAATTCGATGACTGATAAATTAGATTATGTAATTGCTGAAAAGGATGTTCAATATCTTGCAGACACAGGAATTCTCAACTCGAATGCTTATGGATGCCCTTCATACACGACATAGCACAATAACCTGCATGCAGTGAGCACGCTTCATACCTGAAATTCATAAACATCCACGCATCGAAGGTGCTCTGTGTACTACAATGGCAGTAAATCCGGACGCGGAAATGTTGTATTCGCCTATATGTAGATTATGCCTTGGCAAAGAGGATGATTTTACTCCTATTTTTGATGGTGTGAATTTAACTTCAAAGGTGAAATACTGCGTTGATATCGAGGTATAGTTTAATATCAATCCGACCTTCTATAAGTCTTCCGTACAGCTATTCCCGAACTGTTGTTTATTAGTATTGTCAGATTATTAATTTAATGATATTAAAGAAATTAAGACGAAGTAGAGTGAATTTTAAATGATAATTATATTTTTAAGATGTATTTTGTATAACTTAGCTATTTGAATTTATTTATCTCCTACTTTACTGCTTTATTGTCCACAGTATCTACTTATATAAAATTCGACGTTTCTCTTTTATGAGATATTTAAATATATTTTCATTTTAAATAGTTTTATTTTAGTGTAGTTAACTTAATTAGGAATCAAATTTGCAGGTTTCACCTAGTGATGGACTCACCAACGTTATTTGCTTGACTTGTCTGGAAAATGTGGAACGGTTTTACAACTTCAAGAAAATGTGTGCTGACAGTCAGTTACAACTCAGGAGGGAGTTTAAAAACTCGGATAACTGCATGAAATTAATGGTTAGTGGAATATAGAATTGTATCGAATGTTATGATTTGGTACTCTTTATGTATATTGCCTATTGACAGATTCTTTAATTAAATTCTCTGAATAAAAAATTTCATCGAATTGAATATTATTTGTTCAGACTATTTTTAGTTATTAATTCAGTACTTCAAGATCTTGCGATGTTGCTTATAAACTCAAATATTTTTGAAAAGTCAGTGAATGATATCAAAAAACTTCTCAGTTATGAGTAAATTTTCGTATTAGACGTATAACTTATTATTAAAAACACAATCTTACTTACTGAGTCTTCAGACTCAAGTAATTGATGAAAAAGACTTGGCAATAAGTAAGAGAAACTAATGGAAGTTCCATATCAGATATGAAGTGTAGATTATGTGAACCCTTACTCATTCTTGGGACATGGAGAATGAACTTAAAATATTTATTTAATGAAAAATTTATTCTGTATATCTTCCTCCAAATAATAAATTATTTTGATAGATTTACTCTTAAATAATTTAATGGACTTATCTAATCAGCCATTAAATTTTATGACAGGAATCATTCTCTCCTTAGGGGCAGAAATAAATCTCATTTAATTGATTTCTAGTACATTTGATGTCTCTAAATGAGAAAAATAGAAACTAATCTATATCACCATACTTTCACAGATTGTTCCTGAGAGTATCAGCAGTGGTGAAAAAGTAAATGAAAATGGAGTTGATTGGAGTACTGAAGAGACCAAGACATCTAAAGAAGTTGGAGAATCTGTGTCCTCCACTTCTGCCGATGAATTTAAAACTGTTGTGGAAAGGTCATCCGATCAAACAAGTAATGAGGTGAATTTGCAGGAGCATAGAGGCATAAATGATGCTGAGCCTGAAAGAGATTTGTCAGAGGGTAGTGAGGTTGGGGAATGGGATAGGGCAGAAAACATTGAGAGAGATGAAGTGTCTGAAGAACTTATAGAATCAAGAGAAGATCAAATCATATCAGTAAAGCAAGAAGGAAGGACTCAAGCTGGAGATAATGATTATATAAGTGAAAGTTTCAATTCAGGTACTGATGAAAATGGTGAATTGGATGAGACAGAGGAGGCTTCTTGGGAGGAGTCATCTACATTGAATGATGAGCTAGTTCCTGTACAAACAGAAAAGGAAGGCTCTTCCCACAATGTGAGTTGCTTTAGTTTTTATGGGTGAATTGTACTTGAACAATTTTTCATATTTCAGTTGATGCTTTAAAATTGAATATTAAATAATTAGTTGAGTATATAATTTTGTGGTGACTGAATGTTGCCTAAATTTTAGTATTATATATGTTTATAATTTTACTATATTTGAATAAAAGTAATTGTTAATAAAATTTAAATTTTAAAATTTCAGATGGAATCCACTAATTCAGAGCCTACTGTCAGTTCTGAGTCTGAAATGATATATCACTGCAAGTATTGTGCCCTTAAGTTTGCTAAAAAACATCAATTGTATGGTCATCTTGCTATTCATAAAAGGAAAGGTCATCATCATTCAAAAGCTACTTCTTCCAAGAATAGATCTCCTCTGCATTGTAGGCCCCTGGCTAAGACTCGAGCATGGCTTGCTGAGCAACAGGCTCAGATGAAGTTTACCTGTACTAATTGCAATCAGTGTTTTACAGGGGTGGATGAGTACATCCTTCATAAGCAAATTCATCGACAGGAGGACAAGAAATTTCACTGTTCTGTTTGTGAACATATTTATCCTAGAGCTATTGATCTTGTTTTCCATGAGTGGACATATCATACTGGTGATCGTCCCTTTCCTTGCAACAGGTGCCCCTCAGCTTTTGCTCGTAGAAACAGCTGGACATATCATGTTATTTCCCATGTAGGCAAAAAGAGTAGATCTTCCAAGTGGAGTGTGAAGGAAGTTTCCTCCATTCAGTCTCCAACTAAAAAATCTGAGACTCCCTTAAAAAGTGAAATAGTTACTCGTAGGACAGTGGCTCCCAGGAAAGCTGCTTTGGAAGGAAGGGCTGCAGCTCAAATGGGCGCTGTATCAGCATCTGCTGGTAACTTTCCATTCAAATGTAGAACATGTGGGAAAGGTATCTCAAGTGAAGATTCATGGGAGTACCATTTAGTGATCCATCCAGATGGTGGAGAAACAAAACAGAAACTTCCCCCTCACGAATTGGAGAATTTAAGGGCTCAATTACGTCAAATTGTGGTCAGTGAAAAGAAGGCGAAACTGGGATGCCTTCATTGTGGAGAGGAGTTTGTGGGATTGCAAGGACTGGCAGACCATAAAATTATGAAGCATCAAAGTGTAGGAGGTTACAGATGCTCCGTTTGCTACAAAGCAATTGATAATGTAAGGGTAGTTTTTAAAACAAGTTATTAAATTAAAGGAGATATTATATATTGTCAATAATGACAGTAAGAGTTTGTTAATATAAATTGAATGTGAATGAAAATTTAGATGACTGTATATTCTATTTTGCAGATTTGATTTTGAAACTCTGACTGCTTCATTTCTGATACTTGTTTAAAAAATGAAGAATTTATAGACTGTAATATTGTAAAGTAAAGAATTAATTTGTGTTTTGCATGGCCCAAATTGAAGTATTCATAAAATATATTGCAGTATTAGGTTTAAATTTAATTTAAACTAAATATGATAATTTAAGGAAAAAAAGTTCAATCAAGGTTTTATTTTCTATTAAATTTTTGTTAAATATTATCATTATAAGTTTTGAAAAGTTGTGTTATTTGGTTACAAGTTTGAATTAATGATTCCGTACATACCATAATTTTTATATAAAATACTGAAATTATTTTATTTATTTATTATTTCATGTTCTATTATTGTTATTTAGTATTAGTATTATTTATTTTTCTTTTCAGGTTCAAAGATTCATCCGCCATGAGATGTCTCACACTAAAGTTAAAATATATTCATGTGAGAAATGTGGACGTGGGATGTCAGATAGAATGACCTTCGTGAAACATATTATTGCTCATTTCAATGAGAATCAGTTTGATGTTCCTTCATGTAGTAATGTTAGCAGTCAAATAAAACTCAGAGATACTGCTGAAACAAAGGAAGTTAAGGATAGCAATTTTGAACTGATGGTGGAGAAATTATTGAGTCCTATCCAAGAGAGACTAAAGCAAGAGTTATCTCCATGCCTTCAGTGTGGGCAAGTGTTTGAGGGAGTTCCTAGGTATGTTTTTTAATCCTTGTTGTTCTATTCTAGAAATAGTATCTTCCCTGTATGTCTTCCCCATGATATTAGAGATCTTGAGATTAATTAAATGAAGATTAAATGTAAGTTCTGAAAAGGTAAACTGTCTGTAATAAGAATGGTATTGATATTATATACATGGTACTGAAAGTCAAATGAACAATAAGGAATAATAAAAATTATTATCATAATTTATTTATTATACTGCAACAATTAGTGATTTAAAATCTTTGCAAAAAAGAGTAAAAGTGTAATTCTATCATTTACTGGTATTGCCTTTAGTCAAAACCTAATATATTGATCGGCCTTCCAAAAGATGCAAAGTAGAACATCCATTTGAAAATTTCTCAAGAAAATATGTCAAAGTACTTTGTGTATCAAGGTATGTGCCTTTGAAAATCCCCAACAGGAAATAGTTGCAAGAAAGATTCTTTCTCAATTTTATGGTTCTTTTCTCATATACAACATAATGATCCACTTTGTTTCCTTTGTAGAAAATGAAAAAGGAGGTAATGGTGCAGTTACAAACTATAAACATATAAAATTTGAAAAATAGATATTATTATACATCAATTGAAAACACTATCTCAAGTAAAATAACATATCCTTAAATGCTTCACATAACCAAATAAATAAATACTATGTCGAACAGTTTTTTCTGGAGCTTTTCAGGGTTCATGACAGGCCTTCACAGCTACCGTAACGGTTAACACCCAATTCCCTTATAAAATACATGCATTAATTCCACAAAATATCGGAGCATTTCTTTCTGAAGAATTTTGCATTTTTAGGCAAGGGTCTTAAGAGTGATATAGGTAACTTGTTCCATTCTGAAATTCCCCTGTAAAGAAAAGAATACTTCTTTATGTCTTTTCTTTGCCAAGGCTTAATTTTACATTCGTGGATATACCTTCTCGTATTCACGTTAATGCTCATTTTATTATTGGCTACCTATTCTTCTATCAAAATTAAATCTTGCTGCATTATTTCCCTTTTTTGTTGTTTTGTTTTTGATCCTTCTGTTAAGTATGCAGTCGTCTGCAAACAATGAAATATTTGATTTTATATTAAAAGGCGGATCATACACATATACTAGGAAGAGTAGGGATCCTATTACACTTCATTGCGGGATTCCAGATGTTACTTCTATAAAATTAGAATATATCCAATTTATTCTTACCTTTTGGGTCCTGCAACTGAAAATTTTTAAACCAGTTGACTAGTCTTCAGTCAATATTCAGTTTTTCCAGTTTAGCTATTAGTCTGTCATGTGGAACTACACCGAATGCCTTCGTGAAATCTATCATGACTGCATCAACTGTATCTTTATTGTCTATCGCATCCAATATATCTTGATAAAGACGCAAAAGTTATGATTCACAAACCCTTTCCTACATCTGTGCTGGCATTTGCTTGTTTTATTCTTGCTCCAAAAACTTCTTAGATAATCTGCAATTAACTTCTCTATTATTTTGCAAACTACTGAAGTTAAGCTAACTGTAATTTTGAGCCAGGGTCCGATCTCCGCCCTTATGAATCGGTATAACTATTGATTTTTTCCAATCTGTTGGTAAATAACAATTGTTCAGTGAAGTGTGAAAGATTAATTTTTAATACGGTACTATTCCTACTCCCCCTAACTTAAGAGCTTCACCAGCTATGTCATCAGTTCCCTTCCATTTATTACTTCCCAACTCTGTAACTTTTTTATAAATATCTTTTCCACCGATAATAAATGGTTTGGTCGATATAAGTTAATTATTTTTTTTCCAATATGCAACTTATGTCCCTATGACTTTCTTGCCCTCGTTTTAAATATATACTGCCAAACCATTTATTTAAAATATCTGCTTTTCCATTGTGTTCAAATATTTTCTTTGAATTTTCATCCTGAATCATGGTTATGTTCTGATTATTATCTTTTCTCCTTCGAAGATATTTGATTCTTTATCTCCAAGAATATTTTCCAAGAATTTGTTCTTAGCTTCTCTTTTAGCAGAAGTGAGTTCCTGCAAGAGATATTTTTACAAGAGTGAGAGTTACATGGATAGCTCCCATGTGATGAAACATGAAGTATGCACAGGATTTTAACATATGTAAAAAAATCAATGTCACTCTTATTATTATGTACCCCTTAGAAGCAAGATTGAATGTTCTTGAAAGATAGCTGAATTGCTAGAGAAACCAATTGGCAATGAGGAGATATAAGTTTGAGTCCTGGTATTGTCAGATTTTTTTTAAACATCTGTAAAAATCCTGGGGATACTGATTACACACATATATGTGTTGTTTAGGAACTAAGTTCACAATATGTCAACCATGGCATAAAATATTTCTCTCTCCATCCTCCATCTTAGAATGATAAATGGCCATGTTAATTTATTTCACAAATTATAGCTTTCTTGATGAATGTTTGTACTAATGTAGAAGATATATAATCAACCAAAGAGATGAAATGCCTAATGTAAGAGGCAGACCTTCAATTCCATGTTTATGGATATCAAGTAATTATATGGTGTGTTTTAATGCTCAAGTTTTAATCTGAAGAAGTAGTTCAATTTTGGGCACTCATTTCAGCTAGTTCAAAATTCTTCTATTGGAAGAAATTTGTCAAATATTGCCTCTTCCACATTGAGTTTTTTCCTTCATTTTCAGGTTGATAACACACAAAGAAACTCACTTGAACAATTTAGGGGGGAGTCCTCATTCTTGCTGGATTTGTGCTAAGGCATTTGAGTCTGCAAATGCTCTTGTTGAACATGAATGGAATCATACTGAAACAAGACCTTATGCTTGCAACAGGTGAGTTTTCTAGTTAATCTTATCCCATTATGCAATAATTATTATCCCATTATGTGAAATCTGTTGGGTAACTGATATTTTGTCATTTTCATCATCACCATCATAAAATTTTTTGCATTTGAAGATCCTGGTTTATGTAGTATTTCTCTGATCCCTTTCACTTATCTATTAATATATATATATATATATATATCTGTCTCACTCTGATTTACAATTCAAATGCAATAATGAGAAATTTTGTACGAACTTCAAAATATTTTTCAAATATCACTAAGTTTTAATTTTGTTTTCTAAAATGTATCATTGTATATTTTCTTGTATTGTATCTTGTATATTTTCAGATGTGAACAGAAGTTCTCTGTAAAAGAGGAATGGACAAATCACCTTCAAACCCATTTTCTCGCTACTTTGGCAAATACCTCCAAAGCCTTGCCTCAGCCTAGTGGTTCACCCTGTGGTAAAAGACTCAGGAAGGCATCTAGTGAATCATCATCTCTAGCACCTCCAGCTAAAGTTCCCTCAACTGGCCAAAGCTCAAATATTGGAGTGCTGAAACCGTATGCCTGTGGTCAGTGCAAGAGTTTGTTCTCGGATGCTGAATCTTTAGAAGCCCATGCTGTAGAGATGCATGGTTCAGTGCATCCTTTCAAATGTAAGATCTGTGGGAAAGAATATCGATTGCTTCTACGCCTCATGCATCATGAATCAACGGTACACTCTCAACTTATGGGACATCATTGTGAGTATTGTGACAAAAGTTTCTCAGATGCTAGTCACTTGAAACTTCATGACCTTTTGATACATGGGGATGGCCCATTTATGTGTGATGTTTGTGGAAAGCGGTTTCGTATGAATGGGCACCTCAAGATCCACAAGAATATGCACTCATCTGGCAGGGATAAGAAAAGGAAGATCCCTTCATCTGTTAGAAGAGCAAGCAAATTGACAATAGATGAATTAGAATATTCTGAATTTGATGTCTTTGATTGAATTATAGTTTTAATTTAAAGTCATTAATTGAGAAAAGAAAGAATAAGTTGATTTAAATACCCATTCAACTTTTGGATTTAAATACTACCTTTCCTTCTATTGGAAGTTTTGTTTGGGTATTTATATAGTCTGAGCTTATCGTGGCATCAGATTTATGCAAGAATTGTATTTGACCTTAGCACCAACTGTATGTGGACAAGTAATTCTAATCAAGAGCTTGAAGCTGTTAATTCATTTCTTGAGCATCAAATTTTATGGAAGTGAATTTATATTTTACATGCTTCATTAAATTGCATTTTTTAGATTTTTTAAAAATATGCAGTCATTGCTGCTGTTGATCCCATTAACCAAAGCTGTATTTATGGTGCTTCAACAGTCAATTGTTTTTGACTTTTGTAATTTTCTCTCTGATACTCAAGAAAGGGAAACAGACTTTAGCTGTTATATTGAACTCTCATTATCCTTATAATTAGAAATATTTTGATTTTTAAACCATGCTAAATATGAGCTAGAGGTAGTTAACCTCAAGATTTTATACAACCATGTGTGTTAATGATTGCTTGGACAGTTTAAAAAATGTTGCATGTGGACAGATTTTAAAGTGAAATAGTCATTTTTTAGGCAAAGTAACTTGCAGTTGTCTGCTGATGTTGGGTACATTTGTAGTCAATATCATAATACGATTTAAGGCTGTAAGTTTTTGAATGAAATATTATATGCATGTAATTAAATGTAGATGAAAATTTTGATCACCTAAAATAACTGGAGAATCAATTCATCTACAGAATGGGTGTTCGTCTATGTTATTTTTGTCAGCACTTAAAGAGGATTCCAAAGCAATAAATTTTTAACAAAGCTTAAAAAAAATTCTTAAAGCTTTATTTTGAAGCAATGTACTAATGTAAATGATAATGTCTAGATTTACTGTCAACAATATTTTAATACTTCAGAATATATTTATTTTGTCTAAGTGCAGTAAGTTCAGAAGAAGATTTTATGGAAAGTATTTGTTTTTTTAGTAATTCATACAGATAAATCTGGGTTCTGATATCAGTTTGTTACTTTAAAAGTGTACTTTTGAACATATTTTTAAAATTATTGAATACCTATATTTCTTTGTTGTAAATTTTAATATGGGTATAACCTAATAGGGACTAAAAAATAATCATAGGTGTTGATATATATACATATATATGTAAGTAAAGCTGATTCTGAGTTTCCTAAGCTGCTTATAAGAATTAATTCCATAGTATGTTTGCTGTTTCATTTTTTCTGTTCTCTGCTGAAGGAAGTGGTTTTCTCCCCATCATTACATTGAAATATTTCTTATATTTATTTGATGAGAAGGATTTAAAGAATTATGTTTTAAATGTTAGTACTCCTGTTTAAATTATTAAGCATATCCATGCTATAGATACATCAGTTTACATTCTTACTTTGACATAGTCTGCTATGTGTATTACGTTATCGTTAAGTCTGAATTAGGTATGAAGGATATTAAGTCAGTGATTATCTAAGTTTTTTAAAGGAAATTGTTAAACAGTGTTGATAATTTTTAATTTACTAAATGGAATATACCACACATTATCATATTACTTCTCATTAGTCATGATTAATATGATGCTGAAGATTTTATACAAGGGGCCATTATTTAATATGCAGGTAGGAAATGTATGTCATGAGATGTGAATATTTTTAGTTGGATATTAAATTTAAAAATATATTAATAACTATCAGTTTCACTTCCTGTATTAGTGTAACTTAATATGTGACACACATTTATTGGATTCTGCTTTTAACACAAAAATAATTATTCAATCCAGTAACTGAGACAAGTTCCTAAGCTGGAAAGAATTAGGAAAGAATAGCATGCAACAAGTCTCTGAAGAAATACTGCATTGTGTTTTGAAAAAACTCATACATATGAACATAGTAAATGATTCAAATGCAAATTGAGCAATCACAAAATTTTTATTGATACATTTGTTTCCTCTGCACTTTTTATAAAAAGCTACAAACTTTTAAATACTTGTATTTCCATGCTGTCAAACTTTCCTTGTATGAAGTATTATATAGATTCCTGCATTGTTAACTCATCTTTTTCCATTCCTGACATTATCATGAGATAGGAAAAATTCAACAATATACAACTCTACACTGAGGTAAGACTTTTACAGAGTTAATACAAATTAAGAATGACAGGAACTGAAGCTGGCATAATTAGTCATTATATCTTCCAAAGATTAGATTTACTTGTTTGGACGAAACCATTTTGGTACCTTTTGACTTGAAATTTGTGGAACAGATGTACTCGGTTGAATTTTTCTGGAATGATTCTTCATTTCCTTATTTGGCTCATGTGTAGAGGGTCCCTCAGATGCAATTATTCCTTCTGAGAGAGAAGGATTCACCTTGATTCCCCTAGAAATGTCATAAATGAATGCTGGCTGGGTACTGATTAAATTCGTGCCAATCTCTCTTCATAAATAAATAAAGCTAGCAATTGTAAAACAAATTGACTAAAAATGAATTTTTTAAACAATCATATACTTCATTCGTATCCATGAAAACTTATTTTTGTGGTTATGTTATAATTTTTAATAACTCTCAGCTGATTTTCCATGAAAAAATTTGCTACTGAGATCTAAATACCTCAACTTTCCACTGATGACATAATTAAAATTCCAAGAAAATTTACATCCAAGCTACTAACCTTGACTTAAGTGCAGCTCTTGTAGCACAGCTTTGACTTGTCAAGTTATTCAAAACATCATCTTTCAGGTAATTGTTGCTAGTTGAAACTGTCTTCCACACCTCATCTTCTGAACATTTACTTTTGTCAAAGGCAAAATAAACCAAAATAGTAGGAAAGCCATCTACTTGATATAGGAGTGTTTCAGGATTCAGGGTAACTTTTGGAGGTGATAGATCTGTCATAAACAAATTTTAATTACTTCAAAATAATAATTATATATATGTGTGTATTTTTATAGAACTCTGCATCATAAAATTGTAAAAAATACTTCTTTTATAAATTCTGCATGAAAATTCTTCACAAACAAAAATAGTTAGGAAAATTTCAGTTTTAACTCAAGTTCACCATATTCTCAGTAGTTAGAAAGAAAAGAAAATTACAGAAAAATAATTGATCAAAAGAAAATAGATGAGGATCTGGTATACAGAACAATAGGAAAAGTTTATGGACAAGGAAAGTAAACAAACATAGAAATCACTAAAAATGTATACTTAAAGAACAAGTAAACCATTTATAATGATAATGAATATTTCATCACTAGAAAAAAACTCTACAAAATAGTATCAAATGAGTCTTCAGCAATAAATAATCAACCTGCATTAAACCAAATTAAACTCATAAAAAACATTAATGGTTTCATGTATCATCATTAGTTAGAATAGATAAAAATCAGTAAAAATATGAATAAAAATTATATATTAAGTTAAGATTAAAATATAATTTATAAAATTTTTCTGAAATTCAATAATTATTAATCTTATTATCATTACTCACATAATAAGAACGGAAGCTGAGAATACTTAATTTGCAATGAAACAAATTGTTTTACATCCCCTATTGTGTTTCCTCCAACAAAACAGCCTTGCAGTACTATTCGATCAGGGAACATGACTCTGATAACACAAGGCATTGCTATTTTATTCATCTCTTGCTGATAACGCACACTTGAGGTTATCAATGGTGCATCTTCAAGTTCTGACCTGAAAAACACATACCCCAATGAGGTATTACATAAGACAGATATAAAGGATTAATAACTAAAAATATCTCAAAATCATACTGATAGGATTTTAATTTTAACCATTACTCGTTCTTTCTGGTTTAATGATTCTAATCGTTGATATTCTATAATAAGATGAGCTATTTTACAGTAAGATTCATTTATAAATTAATATTAAATTGATTTGACAAATTATCTATTCATTTATTCAGTAAAATTTTGTAAATAATTTAAGATAAATATTCTGTTGTCAGAATCAATGTTGGTTTTACAAAAGAATTCCCTAATGCAGGAGGGGATAAGTACATTAACTCACTTTCATTAGGGTAATTATTGAACTAATACATTAATTTATAGTGTGCATCTATATTAAATATCAACATTATAATATATAAACTATAGTATTTACATTTTTAACATAACTTAATAGAATAAAATGAATTCAAGTTACTTACCGTCTCTTTTGGAGGTCTCTCATCAATATGCGTGCGTCTTCTACCGTAACTTCAAAGAATTCATCAGGAAGATCTTTGGCAAAGATTTTAGCACTCATTGGCTGAGATTCATTCAAACTAAACACACAACCGTTGTGATCTCCAGGCTATCGATAAGAAAAATTTCAGATGAAACTTCTGATCTAATAACAAATATTTAATATTTTAAATGCCTTAAAAATTCATACTGCAGAAGTTAAATATATTTATAATAATAACATACCAAAAATTTGATCTCTTTGTCAAATTCATCCACATCTGCAGTGCTAAGATCAGGATTATTCTTATTTGTATCAGAATCATGGATTTTACTGTCTGTCACATCCATTGGCTCTTCTTTTTCCACTTCACTTGGCTCCAAATTTATTAAATTACCCTGATTTTTAGAATTTTATAAATAAGAAAACATTAAATAAATCCATCAAATCATCAACAATGAAAATAAAAAATTGTAATTGGGTTACCTAATCATTTTTTTTGGCATATACCCTTTCATGCATTTATGGGGCACTAATATACATATTATGCACTAACCATAAGATTTATTACCACCTAATCTCATGTCATTATATCACAAAGGTATCGACCTTGATGATCTGTTCCTCAAATTTTGTTCACACATTAAAGAGATACCAAAGAAAATATCCATTCATCAAAGTTCCTTAAAAAATTGATACTATAGCTTTCAGTTTAAGTAAAATTTTATGCAGTGAATGAAGGTAAGCTCAAATTCATAGTATTTTCTTTAATTTTGTATGTACTTCCTTCAATGGAATAACCATAATCATTAGAAAATTAACTTACCAACGATAATAATTTCCAGAAATGAACTACTACTGAATTTAAATTCAATAAAATACACATGAAAAGCTAACTACTGCCCTTATCTGACACTTAAATTCAACATTCTGAAGCTATAGTATGAGTTTTAGGAAAATTGGACTACAATAATTGGAGAATAAGGAATGGACAAACTCAATACAAATCTTATACATAGGATTAATTAAAGCTTAAGAATATACTATTAAAAAGCAACAATTGAAATAATAAGCTTTTATTCCATAATATTTTTTGTCAAAATTTATCTCTTTTACCTCAGGAGTAGGGTTTCTGCATTCTAAAGGATCAATATTTTTATCCTCCTCCATTGGTTCAGAAATATCAGCCTCATTATGTTTTTTGGTAATTTTTCTTTCATGGAGAGGAGATCTATCCTTCAATCCCTCCTCTTCACTCAGGGAAGAAGCAATGACACCTTTATCCTTTACAAACCATGAATTAGACAAGGTTAGAATTATTTGTTTCCTTTCATTCATGAACTACATAAGAACAGGATGATCAATAGACTTCAACATTAATCCATTTAAATCCAAAGATATAGCTTTTGATTTACTAAGGTTGATGATAAAATTAACCAATATAAAATTGATGATTGAAGGCACATTGATTGAACACAGCTTAACTGTGCACAATATTGAAATATAGAAGGACCAATTGCAAACCTGGCTGCAACATATAAAATCTATCTCTTAGAAAACTTACTATATCTTATATAACCTTTAACAGCTTAAAAACCTTACAGCCTTTTCTACTAGTCCAAGCACTAATTATATCCCTATTTGAGTAATATGATATAGTTTTAAATGACTTGACTCCCTTGATTAATAGTAAATTAATATTAATATATATTTTAACCAATTAATTTGGTGATATAATTCTAATTTAAAATAAAGAGCTCAATATAATAGAAGAATAGCCAACATCACTAACCAATTCACAGAAGTGAATAATTAACAAGGCTATGAAGTGATTTAAGAAAAAAGTTTCATCTTTTTCATATAATGCATAAAATTCTTCACCAATATTGCCTAGCCTATGATTTGTCTTATTTCATTCTCAGAACTTATATAAATGCTATATTGGAAAATTTACAACACTAATGCAAAGAACTGATGTGTCCAAAATCATTTTTGTCCTAAGAGCTATTGGAATTTAATGGCATATAAATTGAAAATTAAATATATATATAAAAAACTAGAATTGAAATGTTCAAATACAAAGTCCTTATTGTAGTATCAAAGTGACAATTGAATATCATTATCAGTCTTAAGTTCAATATATACACTTATAATCGGTGTTTATCAATTTGTTTACAAGTGAAATGATACATGAATTACGACATATTTTTCAGTTCTCCACATAGTTTTCCTTGATTGTAGCTACAACAAAACAGCTAATTGCAAACAAAGAAAATGTATTTGGAACTAGGAATGAGATGGGATCCTTCACTTTGATCTACTTTCCTAGTTAAACAATGTTCTATACTAGTAATCTAGAATACATTTCCATCTACACAAGAGATAATTTTCATCATTACTATCAGTTAAACTAAGCAGTACTAATCATGTTAAAAACTTTTTTGACAGCTTAATAAAAAAAATTTAATACAGAAGAAATATTATTTTTATACTCATATTCAAGCAATGAGTATCCATAATTACCTCATTATTTGATGATAATTCCTGTTCATTTACTTTGATGGTGATGTTATCTTTCATTGGTGACTCGGTGTCTTTATTATCAATTTCTGGTGACTCTATCTTAGGTTTTAAAGATGGTCGAACTAATGGAGCAGATACATTAGCTTGAATTTTCAATGCTTCAGGAGTTCGATGAATGAACCTGTTTTTAATGTTGCCAGTTACCATCCTCTTAGATTAACAGCTTACACAGATACATTTAAATTATAATTAACAGTAACTAGAATCCAAACCTTAACATGGCTCGACCTCCAGTAATACCAAGAGAACGTAGGGTTCTTTTCTCTAAATCCTCTCTTCCAGAAACCTCTGTGCGCATATAGACTGCAACAGGATTTCCATCCTTTGAAACTTCAACTGGACAAAGTTGGCTAAGTATTGTCCACAAAGAGTCTACAAGGAAAAAAACGGAGAATAGTCGAGAGAAACAAACTTAAGTTGAATACGATTGTAAGATTTTGACTGATCAAAGAATGAGGATCATAGTGAGGCATAATTGGTTTATGACTAGCTCAAAAGATGGCTAGACTCTATTTCTAATAGAATAATACAAGTAAATATGGCTCATTTTGTTTTTCCGCAGAAATTACATGAGATTACGGCGAGAAAACAAAACTATCTTTTCAAAAGAATATTTTGTCGATTGGGACATTGAAATTGACATAATAATACTAGAAACTATTAACTACGAAACATTTTTAAAGAGAAAACAATTTTCAAGTTAATAAGTACCTGAAGGCATAAAGCTTCCAGTGAATCTTTCTCCCGATTCTATCTGGACACCAATGAAAACTTCAGAATCTTGTCGAATTTTTACAGCAGGGACCATTTCTAATAAAGCGTTATTTGGGAGTCCGGAGAATCGAATCACATTACTAAGATCCATAATCTTACTATGATGCCTGCAAGAGAATTAAAAGAATAAATCCCCAGTTATCTAACTGCAAAATAACAGAGAATCATAATTGCAAATTCATACTTAAGATCAAACTCTTTCGAGTTATATCCATGTTTCGAAGATGCCTCCTCCAGAACCTAGAATATTTAGGTCTAGATCATAAAATCCATTGTAAAAAAAACAAAGTAAAACTCAGTCTAAATTGTAAGAAAATAAAAATATTTACGATAGCGTACATAAGGAAAATTACCTGTAGAAGAGAAGTGTTCGCTGTAACTTTCACAGTTTGACGACGTGCATTGGGGGTTAAAACAATTACGCTTTTGTAATTTGACATAATTCTCTCTTAACTGAACAATAAATTATGGAGCAAAACAGAAGTCACTACGATATCGTTCAATACAAATTCAGAAAAGGAAAGCTCAGCGAATAATTGCCTATTCATTTCATACTCAGGATCAGACAAATATAATTTTGTTTTGTTTCTTGATCACATATCGTTATCGTTTTGTTACGCCTGAGTCCATGCTTCAATGCTCCATGTGGGTTAGTGTTTTGTGACGTTCATTATTTTTCCGGCATTGACTATTTAGTCTGACTGAAAACATGGAAATCGAAGAGGAGGTATCAGGCTCTGAGTCTGACGATGAAAGTATGGCAAGTGATCAAGAAATATCGGAGGATGCTGAAGTAAAAGAGGTTGCGGTAAAGAAAGAGGTTTACTTACCTGGAACATCATTGGATGCCGATGAAAAGCTCGTGTGCGATCAGTCAGTGTATGTTATGCTTCATCATGCTAGCACTGGTAATTGTTCTTTAGTATCTAGTATCCTCGAGTTAGTCTACTTTTCCCATTGTGTGCTATCTCCAATATTGATTTATGTTTTACATTTTTTTTCCGGTAATAAGGTTCTCCATGCTTGAGTTTTGATATTATAAAGGATGATTGGGGTGAAAATAGAAATACTTTCCCTATGTCTGCTTATGCTGTGGCGGGCACTGAATCTCCTAGAGCTCATACAAACAGTGTAGTGGTGATGAAGGTGAATGATGATAAGTCAGATGAATTTCACTAGAATTATTGGTACAGTTTAGAAATCGAAAACTTATGTACATTTTTAATCTCTTATAGATGTCAAATCTTCATAAGACTCAAAAAATCGAAAAAGAGGATGATGATAATGAGGAGGAAAGTAGCGATGAAGAGGACGAAGAAAAGAAACCAAAGCTTGACTGCGCTTTAATAAAACATCAAGGATGTGTTAACCGAATCAGGGTATGTCTCAACATTTATACAATTAATGCCACTATGTGCCATTCATTATTAAAAGATGATTCTATATAAGCGGATTTATTTGTTACATTGGCCTTAAAGATAATTTCTGTGCAATTGGAAATGGAGAATTGCAAAATTGACGAATATACACAGTTTTTCTTAAAATTCAGTTTAACGACTTAATAAATTTAAAGTAACTAAACTCGTACTGTAATTCTTCAACCCTGTGGTAACTTCATGGAAACTGTTTTACCTTATAGACTTGGCGTTCTGATTGATTTGAGTTTGTCTGAAATAATTAATGGCTATTTGTTTCAAATTTTCTGTTTTCCCTTCTATTTACCCTTTTTGATTTTTCTCAAGGCCTCTCAAGTGAATCAGGCTGTTCTGTGTGCCACTTGGTCTGAAATTGGTCATGTTAACATATGGGACATAGGCACTCAGCTCAGAGCTGTACAAAATTCTTTTGCATTAGAAAGTTACTGTTCCAAGACCAATGCTGAAAATGATGCCTCAAGGAAACCAATATTCACTTTTACTGGACACCTTTCAGAAGGATATGGAATGGATTGGTGCCCCACCCAGCCTGGTAATTTCAGTTTTAATTATAAAAAATACTTGATATTATATTTTAATCTATACAATGATATATTTGTTCATTTATCTATTAAAGTATATTTCTTAGAAATGGTATAAAAATTATTGCATTTCAGTCCCAGTTTTAAGCATTTAATTGTCATGGAAAATACTTTTTATAATTTAGTTGGCCTCTTATTATGTCAATATATTTAGTAGATAGTTATTTAAAATACAAGTACATATCTATTTAACGATTCAGTGTTAAGAAATGTATTGAGTACATTGAACCCAAACCAAATTGAATTTGCCTTCATGTATATACAGTAGGTCACTGAAGTCATCTGTTCATTTTAATGTTTTAATCTATTACATTACCTCAGGTGAACAATTTAATGTATTGTAATTTCAATTTATCTCCATTTATTTAGAAAATTATATCTCTCACTCACTCATTTATGCTCATTGCTACACACTTTTGAAGGAGTGATTGAAAGTGATTTTATTCTCTTGGAATCTAGATTTCTGCATGTAAAAGCTTTTGTGAAGGTTAATAGTAGATAAGGATGTCTTTCAAGGGTTTTTTATCTACTTCCATTTATTGTTGACTGTTGATCCTCCAAATGAATCATACAATGAATTTTTCTTAGGCCTTAGTCTACTTTACATCCCTTACTATTTGAAGTGATGAGGGTTTTTTGGTTTACCTTTTCTATGGTTTGTGTACAATGAATCTTTTATGTAATGTAGTTGATGGAAGAGCTGATAAGTTGGAGCTCCCTTGTTCAAATATACAGCTGTATTTGGGAATTTCATCCTTTTATTACTCAAATCACACTCAATAATTTTTGCATCCTATGTTAGCAGAAGTTTTGTGAAAGAAATAGATAAAATTTTTCTTAGGATATTCCAATCAGAGTTGTTGATACAGGACCTGTGCTGGCAGAATAGGCTATTGGGGACGTAGTTAGAAATTAGAGCATTTTTACATCATGAAGGCTGGTTAGTATTACTCATGCCGTGGGAATACAAGTGTTATTCTCCTTGAAATAAGTGCTCAGGAGGCTTATAAAATTCTCAGGATCCTAATCTTATTAGACTTATACACCTCTATCAATTCTTGGGAAGTTTTAGAACTTTATTGACATTTTTTGCAGATCTGTCTCTGTGATGTATTGTAAAATGTGTATCATTGGAAGAAAAAATCTAAAATTTCTAATATTTAGGTGTTTTAGCCACTGGAGACTGTAGAAGTGCCATACATTTATGGCAGCCTGATGAAAGTGCATCCAGTTGGAAGGTGGATCAGAGACCTCTATCTGGACATACCGGGTCTGTGGAAGATCTCCAATGGTCACCCAATGAAAGACATGTATTAGCTTCATGTTCTACAGACAAGAGGTAATTAAAATAATCAGTCAGTTGTATTTTATTTCTCAATTTAAAAAATTATTAAAATTTATACATATGCTATGTTATATATCTTTTCTGACAGGTAAAAGATAATGTTATTTAATGAAAGGAAAAACTGTGTTACTCTCTCAGAGTATAAGATGATGAATGAATTCCTTATGGAGATATAGTAAATGCTTGTTGAAATTGTTGAAAAAGTAATTATAATTACTGAATATTTGATTACTGTGATTATGTTAATTTAAACTGCAATTGTTTGAGAAATATTTGTCCAAAAACATTTGAGGCATCACTCTATTTGCATTTAATTTTGCATTTGTGCTAAATTGTAAATAAAATAGTTATTTTAATCTGGAACTTCATTGTGAATAAAATTTAAGAAAATTGTAATAACATTTAATGTTGATATGGTATAAATTACTATATCTAACCTTTTCAGAAATTAAATCATTTTTTAGTCTTTAGGTAAATTTCTCTATAATATAGTATTGCTAAAAATCATACTTCTTAAATTCACTATGATATAACTTCTATGGATAATTATCAAGTACTATAAAAGATGTACAGTTCCTCAATTGATTTTAAATTGATTATGTTGATGTATACTTACATATATTTAAAAAAATTAGATGTCATTTTAGCTCCTTATCTTGGATGGTTATGGGTATATGTATATGTATATTTATAGGCACACTTACATAATTCAATTATATTTTCTAGCATAAGAATTTGGGATACTAGGTCAAGGAAATGTATGCTTACAGCTGATAATGCACATGACATGGATGTTAATGTCATAAGCTGGAGCCGTCTGGAACCATTTATTGTTTCTGGTGGAGATGATGGAAAACTTGTCATTTGGGATCTAAGGATGTTTGATGTATGTTAATGCCTCCAATAAATTTTTATTAAAATATTTTATCAAATAAATAGATCTTAATTCAACCATACTCAAAAGAATTTGTATAAGTTAATATATGATTTAACACTAAAGTATTTTTATTACTTTCTTTTATAATATGCCATCTGTAATAAATATAAGGTTGCATTATATTTCAATGGTATTCCTTCATCTGACAAGTTGAATTGATATTTTATTTTTAAAATCATCATTTTACATTTAAGTCTGGTCAACCTGTTGCAACGTTTAAGCATCACATAGCACCAGTAACAACAGTGGAATGGCATCCAACAGATAGTACAGTGTTTGCATCAGGAGGTGAAGATGACCAAATTGCATTGTGGGATATTTCTCTTGAGAGGGATCAAGATGCTGAATCAGATGAAAGAGAGACAGAGGTATATCAACATGAATTATTTTCTTTATCTACTTATGGGGATGGTGGAACTTATGACAATTCAAGAAAGAAATCTATCTTAATAAAGAATAAGGTGATAAATGTATTGGTAATTAGAGATAATTGAAGGTATTCATCTAGTTTTCAATACATCATTTTCACAAGTAAAATTAAAGAATTTTGCCTCTTTAAAGGCTGTATGAAGTTTGTAATGGTACATCACTGGGCATTATGGATTTTATCAATTATGCAAAGGATCATCTCAGGAAATGTTGAGTGGTTCATAAGTATAATATGATGCAGTATATTTTGATGGTCCCATTTTGTTTTACCACAAAGTTCCTTAGACCATTGGTAATTAATTGAAGGAGTGGAATGGAAATTTCAGAATTTTTCTGATTAAATATTTTTATTCTTTATTATGACGACATAAAATTTCCATGGCTAAAAGCTTTCAGGTGATTGAAATTATTAAAAATCAATATTTCTCTTTTTTTCTCAGCTAAAGAATCTACCACCACAGCTACTATTTATTCATCAAGGTCAAAAGGAAGTGAAAGAGCTTCATTGGCATCCTCAGATACCTGGTGTCATTATTTCTACTGCAGCGAATGGTTTTAATATGTTTAAGACCATCAGTGTATGATGGCTATTTTTTAGTATGTGAGCATATCTGTTAATAAATGTTTTTAAAACCATGTTTATTTTACATACTTCATTGTATTATATTATATGTATGTTTTACTGAACTGTATAAACTGAAATGAAGCTAAAATCAAAGCAATATAATATGTATTCTTAAAAGCTGAAATCTATCATCATAATGGTACCAGTATAATGATACAATTTCTGATTCTCCTCTCCATCTACTTTTTGGATCTCTGTAAGGTTTCTTCTTGTTCAATTGATCATATAGATAAGTGATATGAGAATTACTTGGTTTTAACCTAAGATTCATCCGTAGTGATTGCAATTTCATCCTGTACAGTCTTACTTAGTTAATCTGCTTCAGCTTTTAGAATTGGAAATCTCGAATTGCTCTGAAATCTGAATCAGAGATTCTGCTTTAACAATAATCTTAGAAATCACAGTTTTGTACAACAATTGATTATATAAAAATTATTGTACCTATTTTAGTTTCCAATATTCCCAGAGAACAAGGATCTCACAATTTGCCTCCAAAACCCCCTAAGAAAGAGTAATTGTGTAATTTTTCATAATTGAGTATTTATATATCAAAATTGAAAATTATGGGAAATGCACATGAAAAAATATTTTTCAGTTTTACTCTTCCATGTAATATCTGATTAACACAATGCTTTTTATACCATGAAATAAGCTTTGGAATTCTCTATTCATTGAAGATTCAGGTTTCATTTCCGTTGACTTTGGACTAGTAGGAAGGTCTCTGTTTTTAGGTCTATGACTACAGTTCTTCACCTCATCATTGTTTTCATAGGGTTCCTTTCTTCATAGCTATATTGCCTGGTTTAAAAAAACCATAGTGATTTACAGTCTAGAACAGATTAATATGTGGCGTACCCTATCATATTATCAGGCATCTTTGTACACAAAAGTAAACTTTAATCTTTCCAGATTAATTATGTATTCCAGATAAACATGTTTGATGGAAGACCTTAAATTAACATTGAAACGGTTTGAAATTAAGATTAAAAACTGTTTGTTAATGTTTGTACCAGCAACAAATTTCCATGATTAAGCATGATGAATACCCAAACCAAAATATTATTTCCTTGAGCTATTTTCAGTTTGAAATTGATGAGTTAGATATCTTTCTTCTCTAACTATTGGAACTAAAATAAATATATATATATATATATTACAACAGACTGCTAAAAGGATATTGGTATGATGATATATTCTTAATATATTGCATTAAAATGATAAAAAGGATGAAATGTTTTTAAAGAAAATTTATTAAAACAATTTGTAATTTCATAACTGTCAGCCATCATAGAAGGCAATTGTAGTTTTTACCCGTCACCAACTTTCATTTTGATCTGAGATGGTATTAGTAGGCGACAGTCTTGTAGTGAACTTCTCCTGTGGCAAGATTTTTGACTTCGAGTTGCTGAGTAGACACACCAGTGATGTAAGGTGCGGCATAGACCTGAGGAGCTGTGGCAACTACTGTTGGTCCAGCAGCAATTGTCTTCAGATGTACCTCAGGAACCTTAACATGGACCTCGGGCGTGGCAACAGAATAGCTAGTGATAGCAGGAACGGCTACTGGGGTTGCTACAGGGGTAGCAACAGGAGTAGCTACTGGTGTTGGAACATGTACGTCCACGTCAACGGGTACCTTTTGTACAGAGACCTCAGGAACGACCTATGAAGAGTATTGTTGTTATTTAATTGGTTATTAGATATATGATAGGAGAGAACTTATCGTATAATTATATAATCACTTTTATGCTCTCTTGCATATTTTATAAATATGAAGTAATGGCCAAAAGTGATTAGTATAACAACTGCAATTTTGTTCAAATGTGAAGGCATTATAAGAAACAGCAACAATTAGAATGGCTTCAGGGCTGCTTCGACTTACTTGGGTGATCTGGGGAGTGATGCTGGCGACGGACCTTCCGGGAGCAAGAACATCGGTCTTGGTGACAAATTCTCCAGAGGTGGCGGCTTCTCGGGCGGCAGCGTCAGCCACTGGGTTGATTCCAAGAGGAGATGGAAGATCTCCTAGAACCGGCTTCACGACGGTGGAAGAGTATCTGTCAAAAGAGCCGTTAAGGTTACATTTATGCTTTCAACGTTTTCACTAAACAATTCGAAACAAAGTGATAGTATGTAATCAGCGAGTTTGAGATGAATCGGGCTTACCCAGTTACAACGGGAGTGTTGGCATAGTGGACAGTCTTAGTGACCGGGACAGAGACAGAAGCGGTGTAAGCGACTGGAGCAGCGACAGCAGCTACTTGTGCTGGTGCTGCATAAGCTACAGGGGCCACAACTCCTCCATGTATGAGACTGGGGCGGGCAAGAGCGGCCGAAGCCAGGAGGAGGACGGCAAATGGAACCTATGTTCAAAGAGAATATTCATAACTAAATACTTCAATTTCTTATTACTGTTTCTCCAATATAATATCCAATGCAGCACCTTCCAGTCCCACTGCAAGAGAACTTGTAATTAAGGAAAATTCAATTTCAATATCTCTTGGAAACATACGATTAAAACAGATAGTAATATTTCTACTGTATGTAGCGTTGAAATTTTTGCATTCCCTCCTTGTCACATGTAGCTATAAATCATTTTATGAACGCTATCATATAAATAGAATGAGTTCTTACATTACGACAAAGGTGGGGTTTGAAGTACTAGGGTTTTAAAGAATTGTGTCATCTTACATCGAGCTCAAATCTATAGAGATTAAATAGATTTCATTCAGCACAAGATGAACTATTCTATTGATTATTCGATATATTATCTTTAACCTTACCAGGGCGTTCATATTGGAATCAATTTGTCTTCTCCGTTGCTGCTTTGCTCTAGTGCATAATAATGGAGTTAATGTCGCCTTATATACTTCTTGGTTGTGTCGAAGGGCGCGAGTTTGTGGGAGGTGGTGAAGGGGGGAGGAAATGATGGCGGTCAATGGGTGTGGTGGTTTCTCCGGGCTTTCTTTCTTCCTGTACAGATTTCATTTCTTCGGGCCCTACAAGATGTCAAATTTACGACAAAAATTTTAAAACATTTTCATATTTGCGTTGAAATAAGTTCTTGTTAGATCATTAAAATTTTTCCTAAAATAGGAGTATGAGAGATATTGAAAAATACGAATCTGTTTAATGAGACGAAACAAATTTCACTTATTTTATCGAATATAATTTAATATCATTTCTAAAAAATTTAGATTAAAGAATATAATTTATTAATACTAAATCTGTTAAATGTCAGAAGCAAAGAATTCCGAAGTAAAATTCTTTGAGTATTTTTTATGATATATATAATTTTGAGAAATTTTCAGCTATTATGAATAGGTTATTTAATAAGATAAATGGATATGCTTATAACTGGCTTACATGAAAATATAACATGAAAATGTAATGCAACATAGAGAAGTATAATTATATGGTGTCCAAATTTAGTCTATAAGATTTGTGTCCCGTTCTGGTCATAATGTTTATTATGTGCATCAAGTAATTGAAATGACTCTATGAAACAAACGCACGAAATTTCGAGATAAATAAAATATGTTGCTAGAAACGAATATCTTAACCGACTTAACATCTTCACTGTAAAAAAATATGTTTTACTGGAGTAGATGAACCTTATCATTTTCTAAAATGGTGATATTTTAGTTCCGTCAAACATCAATTTTTACCATGACATAACAGAGTTCATCAGCACATTTTATTTGGGTTTTTATGTATGTATATATGAAAGGATCGGAAAACTTTTAATCTTATTCCAATTATATTCATTTTTAAGATATCGTTATCGTAGCTGAGTTTCGCTTAGTGTGAATTCAACAAGATAAGTACCACTTGCCATTTATGGCTCATCGTTCTTTCGTTCCGTAACATCGGAGTTTCTAAACCGCAAAGGATATGAGAGTACTGTTTCATCCTTGAGGTGATTCGTTTCTTGCCGGAGAATCTCCTACTGTTTTTCTAGAGGCCATTTTGAATATCTCTGTGAAGCGAATTATGGAAGAGAATTTAAGTAGATTTCACAACGACTATATTGTGTACGAACAGCATGCAAAATAATTAACGATGGCTTGTTCCAATGTCATCTGGGAACGAGAATTACAATTAAATTCTCTAATCTCTGATTAATTGCTCTTTGAAGTAAAAAATTTGAAAAATATTTTTCCTCAAATAATTTTGAGGCAAAACGAAGAGTTTGCATTCTATAAGTTTGATTTAATACGGTTAGATTATTTGAGAAAAATGAGAAATACATTTAAAATATTAGTGAACAATAATTTACTATTTTAGTGCTTCTTTATAGGAATCTATTATGCAATTTTATTAGCATAGATTTAAGGACGATTTTTTGAAAATTGCAGTGTCGTTATTTCAACTTATAATTAAGTAAAATTACGGGCTTAGATATCTAAGATTATTGAAAATATATCTCTTATACTGATAAATTAAGTTTAGTTGAATTCATTTTGTAGATAAGAGATTTTTAATCCGTAATCACCGAAGGATTAGAAGGTAGTGATAGAATTTGCAAATACAAATTAGTCATTTTATTGATGAATGAAACTGCTCCATAAATTTGGCATTGAATTACTAAGGGGATAGTTTTAAACAAATTAAAGACATCTCCACCAATCAACAAATATATTTATTGATAATTATGTTTAAACAATTTTTAGAAATCTTTCATTTTTGTATGGGTTGCCTCATGAGGTTTGTGGGTAATAATTTACTCATTTTTGCAAGCTCTGAGAATTATTTCATATCTGAAGATATAAGTATAAGACATACCCCGGAGAGACAATAAGTTGAATCATACAGTTTGTTTTTAATCTTCCATAATGGATTAAACTCCAAGTTCAAGCTAATGAAAAATTGCGATTAAATCCTCTAACTCAAATTGTGTTATTTCAAGTAGGGAATTATCTTCTTGCGATATACTCCGATAATTTTAATTTTCATTTCTTACGTGTAAAATGAACGTATTTATATATATCTAAAAATGCATGTAATATTTCAATTGATATATTTAAAAGAATCCTTATAAATATAAATAACACATCGAATTTTAATTTATATTCTATAATTACCATTCTAAATCTCATACTCTTGTCGTAAAACCGCACCTTCAATGTAAAGTTGAGAAACCCGATACTAACCGTAATCCATCTAATGTCCTCGAATTCCGCTATCCAACGGAATCTTTTTTCATGTCGACGGAAGAGAACAAATATTATAGGAAAAATTCAAGTACTGTTTACCACTTATGTAGTTAGTTTCATTCTAAACTCAAAATTTATTAATATAATCTTCTTTTTTGAATTATGATTTGATGATTACATTACACAGAGTTACAGGATACTGGACAATCGTTACAGCAGATTCAATGCATCGTAGACCAACTATCAAGTGGAATATAATTCATAGGGAGAATACATGCATATTTTGCTCGTATCATTATGTCAATTCATAGTAATCTTAAATTGCACTAGCAATGTCTTTAGATATCTCTTTTATTACATTTTAACCTCGCTCTATTTAAATATATGTTTCAAGTATAGAGGGTATCTGCTCAACATCAACGAGACAGTTGGTCTATTATAACGGTGGAAGGATTTTATCCGCTAACGAATATGAAGTTTTTGTGATACAAATAGGTATAAATAAATATACAATAATTGACCGGGTATTACCGCAGAATGTACATAATAATCTCATTGTAAAAATACTCCTTTTTGTATATTTTCATTTCTATTTCATATTATTTATAACCAGTTGTAAATTCAGGGTCTTTATGTCGTAATAATGGTAAAGAACAATGAAATGTAGAAAATATAATAGGTGAATAACATTCTCTACTCTGTAGACCAGTAAAAAAACGGGTTATAACTCAACGAGGATGAAAAAAAAAACAAAAGGAATCAAAGTAGAAATAAAGGTAAAAATTTAAATTATCCTTCTTTATAAATTAACGAACGTATAGAAACTTCTGATATTAATTGAAAAGGAAATGCTTATATTCATCGTTTATTCGATTGATATCGAATCTCATTGCCAAAGTTTTATATATTCAAATATCTTACCTGAATGAAAAATATTTACAATACATTTGACATACTCCTAAAATTATTTCATATTCGACTTAATTTATAATATCCTTAAAGCGGAAGGATCTGAATCTCTGCTGAGATGCTGTGTTTGTTGGTTATTATTATTACATCTATCGAGATACGTATCATAGGTGCGAATGTTAAGGATGGAAAGAAACGTAGGACTTCGAGAGATGAGAAGATATAATTCATAAAATTAGCACAAATATTATCGATTTTATTTATTTTCAAGAAGCAACCGGTTTCCGATAAAATCGGTATAAGCAGGATGAACGCTTCTGGTTGCTTTTTTTAATTAGTTAAAGTATACGAAGAATATTAATAACTGCAAGTAAAAATCTTAGGATTAGAATGAAGTGGTTATACCGAGCCTAAAGCATATCTTTTACTATGTAGATAACAGATATTGAATTTGAAGGCTGCCATCATAGCTAGTGAACATAATCCACATATCGATACCAAGAAATAACTTAAACATCCTTTCCTTCTTCCAATAAATATCTTACGTAGTGGAATCCTGCTTTCCTTTTTTTTCCTCTAGTTTAATTATAACCTAAACTACATTTATCGAATCCTATGCCATATCGATTTAACAGTCATAAATTTAAATTGCATATTAAACATTAATATTCACATTGAATTTGTTGTAAGTCACCTGAAATCTTCGATTTCAGTGAAAAGTTTGTTCTTTTGGCTTATGTAGATTTAATATTCTCAGCTTAAAAAAATAAAAGATTAAGTATTGCATTTCTTAAATTGTTTTAAATTCTTTTTAACCATTGAAAACCTAAGTATAAATAAAATTAATTTAAATTTAAAATTTTGACGAAGGAAATGAAGAAAACATTACCGAAAATTTATGCGTCAGTTAAGCTTGTTTAAATATTATTTGCGCCTAAAGATAGCATTCACTAAATAAGGGTAGAATTCCTAATGAGATAATAATAAGTTTTTTATTTTCTTTAATACTATTGCAGTGCGCATTAGTATTTCAAACTATCACACCTAAAGTTTGGCAAGGTAAGGATTTGAGGGTAGAAAACTTGTCGTGTTAAGTTACGCGGCACGGAATAAAGTCAAGGAATAAAGGAAGGGATAAAATTCTATTCACTGAATTAGATTCAGTTTCAAGTTCCGATAACATCGGAATTTTATCATTTCCACCTTTCGTTGAGTTCTGTCAGACCTTGTTTAACAGGAATACTATAAATATATAACACCAGACGAAATCTTGATCTCAAAATGCGTATATATTTGGTCGGTTAATTATGTATATAAAAGACAAATATTGTATACTCTCATAATATTGCAGCAACCCACACGAATAACTTATCACGTAGCTCCCACATTCACGTCATGTACGGTGAAGCAGTGAAGTATCTATGCTTCGCGAAGAGAACAGTGGGCTGAAGGGATAAAAAGGTACAAGAGCGATGTTGCTTTACGCTAATGAGGCCTCATCTCGAGTGTGCGTTTGTATGGTGAGTGTGTATCTGTATCCCTGAGAAATGTCGCATTCGCAACGTAGAGTAGAAACTGCAATAGGAGATGTTTCGTAGAAACTTACAAAAAATATTTGACTCTATCTCAGACGCATCCGTTCGCTGGATGGGAATCATTAGAAGTTACGGATTGTTTAAGCTGAAGATAAATTTGTTAAATAAATTTAGATAAATTTCGATCATCGAAGTTGTTTTCGAATTCATGCGCCTGCCTATTTAAATAGGTAGTTGAGATGATGATGATAAGATCAGAGAAATCAAATGCTAAAACGAACTGGATTAAGAAACTGTTTTCTTCGCGGACTATAGAAGACATTAATCGTTTCGACAAGTAGAATCTTAATCATAATGACAATTATGAAACTGAATTTTATTTAATTTATACAACACCACAGAAACAAGTATTTGTTTCTGTGGTGTTGTATAAATTAAATAAGATTCAGTTTCATAATTGTCATTATGATTAAGGTTAACGAATACCACCAATTAAAGGCCAAGACCATCTCCGCTAAGTAGAATCTTGGTATTACGCACCCACTGCCACACACTGGAAGGCCGATTGTGTGGTTATAATTTCGATGTAGAAATTCGAGATCCAAGTAAGTTATGGAACTTATTAATTTGTGCAAATTAATACAACTATACGCCACGTAGAAAATTTTTCTTTGAATCCCTTATTCTACCCCAGTTGAGTCAAAAATCCCAAAATTAATACCTGTCAATGAATATAAATATTGCTCGTAGAATTTCTTATAGAATTAAAATGCTCTTCTACAAAATTAAATTTGAAATCCTACTACCCCTATGAAGTCATACGAACAAAAGCCACCTAAAAGGATACCGATTATGGAAATAGGTTACTTAATATATACTCTATTATGCTTACGAGATTGCGATCACAATATAATTAATTATTCATAATTTATTTAAAATTGTATAAAACTTAAATTTCAACAAATTTTCGCTTGAAAGAAGAAGATAGGATTTTAGCTGAAAACTGGACATGTGAAATGTGTGAGCTAATCACATGGCAGAGTATTGACTGATGAGGTAAACATGATGCTTTCGTGTCTATTAAGACACTGAAAGACGCCGATGATGAAGTTTATAAGTTGTTTAATTGCCTCTCGAATGATTATTTCCATGATGCATAAGAGCTAGGTTTGATTATCTTATCAGTTTGAAGGTTCATGATTTGAGAGTATTTCTATTCTTATAGATATCTATTCTTATAGATAGTATATTACCTAGTATGAGGTGAAATAATTTTTTATGCTTAAAATGCTTGTTGTTTCATATAAGAAATTTCCGATAAGTTTTTTAAATGAAATAGAGAGACACTCATTTAAATTAAATATATAATATTTAAAACATAAGATAAGAGAATTAAATATATAATATACACGTATGAATATTCATTTTTTATTGTTGCAGAAAACGATACAACTTTATTTTAAGAAAAAGTTGGCTAGTCTTTTATAGAAGATCATATTGAAATGGCAAGAAAGCTTATTTTTATTATTTTATTTTGATACCGCGAACACAACGGGGGCTTAAAAGAGATGCCTATTGCGTTAAGTATAAAAAATTAAACCAAAATAAGTTATAATAAATAATAAAAAAATTATATTTGGGACTATAATGCTTATAAACTACCACCAGATTTATGCATTTGAGGTTTTTCAATCAAGTGCAACTTTTTCATCCAGAGTACACATAGATATACCATAAGAGTAAATAAAGATCACAGTTAGTACTTTTATTTTAGAGTTTTCTATTAAAATTTCAGATGCTCTTTTTCTCCTTGTACTTATCCTTTATAAACTATATAATTTGGAAATATAAAATTAAATTTTGTGTAAAAAATCAAATTTGTAAGATTTATGTATTTATAAAATTGCAAGAGGAATTCATAACTGTGCTCTTTATTATTTATCATTCATTAAATTTAACTTTCAACAAAGTGTTCCTATGGCATCATATGTTTTAACAACACTGTATTTTAACTATATCCCACTCACGACAAGAAGGCTCTTTGGTCGAATTTTAAATATTTTATCTTTAAATTTGTAGAAGCTATATGAAAATGTTCGTTTTATTTTCATTTTTCTAATGTGCTTTTTTATTCATAAGGAAAAAATCACAATTTATTTCGAGCCTTTATAATATTACCGGATCCGAGTCCGGACGATTTTTATAAAAATAGCATGTTGATTTGAATAAAAAATATACGAATAAAATAATTGACTGTCAACAGGCATTGTCGTTTCTTATCTATCTTCTAGAATTTTAATTCAGCGTCGTAATATACTTCGATTGTTAGATTAATTTTTATGGTTTCATCATTCAAATATGCTCCATCATGCCATTCTCCTTAGATCAGTTTTAGTGATAATGGGATGAAGTAATGCAGTAGACAGGGTAAGGCTTCTATTAATGCATTCCTATGAAGATATTCACCATTAGCACAAAAAGCGGTCGAGCAAATTACTGATATGAAATAGAGGGGCTCTTAATACCTGAATTCGAACTTCATATACACTACGCTGTATTTATAGCTTTGGTTCAAGCATACACATTTATATCTTCATTATATTGTCCTATATAAATTTTTGACTTATAATAATTACTTTTATTTGCTCATAAGAACATCATAAGTATAATTGCTCTTATAAAAATAATAGTATTTTATAATTGGGTTCTACAGATGACGCAAAAACCCATTACTGTTAATTTTTCAAAAAAATTTAGTTTCGCTTACGATACTAAATCAAAACTATTTGACTGGCTGAATTTGACGAGCGTTAATCGTCATGCGGACAGAAACCTCGTCCCGGCTGGCTCACCTTGTCTTGGGTCGGCTTTGCTAAGATATGGACCTTTCGTCCTCATGGTCACAATGAATTGCTCGGATTCAATCGATAGAAACGGAATTACGAGTACGTGAGCTTTTATGATGTGATATATTAATATTTTTTCAATATATTGATAAATTAACTATCCTCAATGATATAATTAATTTTGATTAGCATCAATTTTCTTAGTAACCAATTCATAAATGTTTTAAATTATGCATTATTAACTTCCAGTTGTACCAAAGTACTTCCTAAATTTTATACCCAGAGTGATAAAAAGTAATATCAAAGACCGCACAAACATCCACTTTCTGAACAATTACAATGTGTTAAGTACAAACTTAACAGTGGACGTTCACAAACATCCACACCCTGAGAGGTAATTTCCTCCTCAGCCGGGATTTGAACCTGGGATCTCAGCGTTAGAAGATGAGAATGCTAATCTGTGAAGAATAGTATAAAAGCTAAATAATGCATTATAAGTGTGATCGATACGACGAAATATCTCTCATAAATCTATAAAAATATATAAATATAATTTAAATAAATATTTATATAGATAAAAAATAAAGAAATTTTCAAACAAATAAAAAATACTTGTCATAGATTAATAAAGCACAAGTTAATCAACATAATTAAAGAAATGACTCGACAAGTAAGCTATTTTAGCGTTTATCATCCAAAAAGGTATTACTTATATCTCAACGTATCACAGGAAAAAATTAAAATCAAATTAAGTTGAGAGAATATTTCAACATATCCTTATACAATAAATAAAACTTATTCCATGAAAGGAACAATAATTAACGTTACTCCCAAAAAGGAGAATTATTTTTTAACATTCATCTAATAATTCAATGAGGATATATAGAAAGAAAAAAAATGAAATTGTAAATCAGTTGGTTGAAAAGGAGTTCTGAATTATCAATCAATTTTGACTCCACCTTTTAATCATATCCAACCATAAGCTTCTACCAACATCAACTTATTTTAATTTTTAAAATTTCACTCAATGAACTCAATATTAAAGTATCAACTCCGAAAAAGGTCATGTAGGATAAATGGAAAGGAAAAAGTAATCTACTAAAAGGATTTAACCTAATGCTTTTCTTAAATTAAATGCAATATAAGATGTAGATATATATTTTCCCCTGAACTAGAAAAAGGCATTTATAATTTTTAAAAAACCGAAAGAATTCTTTATACCGGGAGTATGTATTAATTTACGATGTATCATTCATAAAAACAAAAATTGAGGGATAATGTAAATTTCAAATATTAAAATTAAATCGAAGTATGGGTACTAAAATAGATCTTTCATCACGGATTAAAAAACTTGATGATGAGCCGCAGCCACACTAGTTAGCCTTCCCCCCGACTATGGGCGGGACCGCCTGCATCCCTCATCATACTATTCCTTGCACATCGATCATCAAAACTGCAGCAACCGAATTAAGTTATTCGATTCGATCGACCTGCACCACCGGCGAAGCTTGGAACTTAACAAAATCAGAAATGTAGATATTATATACCATTTGTTTACGATGATTCAACTCTGGATAAAGATTTTGTGACGTACTTATTATTTATTGCAATTTTGCAATAAGAATGATAAAAATTGCTGCGAATGTTTTGTATATTTCGAAAAATCTTGCTTGACTGCTTCATGAAGTAAACTTAACATGAAAGATACAAGATATTTCAAGGATCTTCTCTGTTCTAGTATATTTACAAAATCTAGAAGACTATAAGAAGAATCTATTTATTAAAGAATCTACATTCTCTATCATTCCTAACGCTTCGTATCATAAAACAACTTCCTTGCCCTGCAGAAAAAAAATTGAATCTTAGACAACCCCACCATTTCTTTCCTGCCCCTAAAAACGGATCGATAAATATGATAATTTGAACTTGGAACAGTATCTTTTTTATCACAGCACCTAAATGCCAAATGAGATCAACTCTATCACAGAACCAAGTTTCAAAAACTCTGCGAGACGGTACCCCGTTCATGAAGTTATTTTATCTATCAGCATAAACAACACTTCTCGATTTCCTTTTCTAGGTCACAAAATCCAAAGACTAAAAACATATTTTTACTTTCTACGCATAATACACTTAAAAGAATATTCTCAGTATTAAAAAGTAGAATTTCACATTGAAAACGTTAAAAAGTAAATAATTGTAAAGGCATCAATCCTGTGCTATATCTTTTTCAGTATTGTACTCGAACTAAACTCAGATATAATTGCAGCGTAACAAAAATACAAACTTGTAAATGCATAATCTACCATCATAAGCTCGGTAAATATTGATAAGAACGTATGCTAAATAGATCACTGCAGTGTAAATCGTAGAAGAATATGTAAAAAGACATGTGCTAGATTACAAGTTCCAACAAATAATATCTAAATGAGGATCATTACATCAATAGAATAAATAGACAAATAATTCCAGTAACATACCAAAGGTACAAGCAATTCCATAACATTTTTAGGAGCTTATATCTAGAAGAAGGAAGGAAATACAAAAATTTTCATATCACAATGGGTTAAGTAGGACAAACATATGTCCATGAACGATAAAAGTTCGCAAAATGTCAAAAATAGAGCTCCAAAATGCAATTCAAATCCTTGAACTTGATTCATTTTTGCACTTTTGAAACCGAAAGTCGCTGAATATTAATTCAAGAGGAGAAGATGTCGGCATCGAAACGTTTTTACATAGCTAGAGCGGGGTCCTCCCAAAGGAGGAAAGGCGTGTCTTGGAGGATACTCTTGGCCGTACCACGCCCAACCTCCGTCCTCATCCCACTCTTTCCCTCATCTCCGCCTCCGGCTGCTTTGGATCCCGCCGTATAAAAGGGAGGATCGCCATGGCTAAAACACACTTCACCCAAACAGCAGCAAGACTCCCACGGTCCAACAACGCAATCATCATGAACGCAGTGGTAAGAGCGGCTTCCACTCGCACTGGGCTAGCCACCCAGACTCCCTAGCATCTAGGGATCCGGTACTCCCGCAATTCAATACCCAATTTCATTTGTTATCGGTGTCCCCTTCGTATAAATTCAATCTTTAGATTCTTGGCAAACTCATACGAACTATTTCGTCATATGATCATATCATATGATCGACTGCTCCCCTCATTTAGAATCAATCATGACCTCTCGATCCTTTGGGCATTTTGCCGAAGAGAGGAACTCCAAAGATCAATCTATACTTCGATTTCATCATCCTCAAGATGGATGTTCTCGAATCTTATCTAATCCTCTAAATTCTTTAATAATCGATCGTACGACATTTCCGGCCCATCGACCTTCCCTAAGCCGGTAGAAGGATGGCCTCGTAAGGATCATAAAATATTTATTGCTTTTCCCACGAATCGTGCGTTGAAATCTCCCGTCACGAAGATCAACGTTCCATCAAAGAGATTTATTTTTCTAAAGATGTTCCCCCGAAAAGACGAACTGTATCAAATGCATACTTTCGCGGTCATCTCCACCCTCTTAACCGTGCTTTTCTTTCGAACCCTAGTTCGCAGTCCTCTTCTTGGCTTCGGCCGTCGTTGCCCGCCCTAGCCTCGTCCACGACGGACTTGTGGCTCCCATCGCCTATGCCGCACCGGCTCAGGTCGCCACCCTCGCCGCACCCATCCACGCCCGCGTTGCCACCGTCGCTGCTCCCGTCGCCGCTGTTGCTGCCGCACCCATCGCCACCCGCGTTGCCGCTGTCGCCGCTCCAGTCGCTTACACCGCCTCCGTCTCCGTCCCAGTCACCAAGACCGTCCACTACGCCAACACCCCCGTCGTCACCGGGTAAGCACTCGCCCCATCACGATGACTCTTTCTTTAGTCGCCAAAGGCAAACGAGCCTCGGCGAAAACGTAAGGCATCCGTGTGATTCGTGCGATTATCTCTGCAGATACTCCTCCACCGTCGTGAAGCCCGCTCTCGGAGACCTTCCATCTCCCCTTGGAATCAACCCCGTTGCCGAAGCCGCCGCCCGTGAGGCCGCCACCTCCGGAGAATACGTCACCAAGACCGAAGTTCTTGCCCCCGGCAGGTCCGTCGCCAGCGTCACCCCCCAGGTCACCCAGGTGAGTCTCCGCACCCATTATGTCGATCCCCAACGTGCTTTCCATCCACCGCTTGATTCACCCTTTGAATAATGCGCCCATGTCGTGCAAACACTCATGCATCTCTCCCGTTCACCTCAGGTCGTCCCCGAGGTTTCCGTGAAGAAGGTCCCCGTTGATGTTCCAGTCGCCGTCCCCACCCCCGTCGCCACCCCTGTTGCCACCCCCGTCGCCACCCCCGTTGCCGTCCCCCACATCACCAGCTACTCCGTCGCTACCCCCGCCGTCCACGTCAAGACCATCGCCGCCGCCCCTGAGGTCCATGTCAAGACCATCGCCGCTGCCCCCGCCGTCGTCGCCGCTGCTCCTCAGCTCTATGCCGCCCACCAGGTCGTCGCTGCCCCTCAGGCTTATGCCGCTCACCTCGGCTACGGCATTGCCGGCATCGCCGCTCCCCAGGTCGAAGTTAAGAACGTGGAAACCGGAGAGGTCCAGCTTAAGACCCTCGCTTACGGAGCCCTTCCCTACGCCAGGTGGTAATCACCAGGAAAGAAATTTCCGTTAAATGTCTGATAATGTAACATTTACCAAGGAACCTTGCCTTCCATGAGGGCTGAATATCTCCTGGTGTTATGGAGCAGGACTCAGTGTAGCACTTAAACTTCAATCTATTATGTGCAAACTATAATTTTATAAAAATATATACAAAAAGAGCCACAAAAATGTACCAAAATAATAAATAAAAATTTATTCCAAAAATCTCTTGCCTTCTGATTCAAAACCTTCTCGATCGAACTAACCTTCATTCCACGCTGGTGCTGAGATCGATTTCCAATAAAATCGAGCTATTTTTAGTAAAAATTGAATTTTGATAAAATATATTATTCGATTGGAGATCTTATCATCAAGATGGTGCCTCGTTGGAAATTTATTGCTTTTTGATTATTATTTATAATAAAAATTATTGATAAATTTTTATTTCACACGATTTGAATAATTATTATCAATGCAGTAAAAAATAATGCTGTATAATAATAAGGGTCTCAATCGACTGACCTACACTCGTTCTACTGACAGACATCTCTAATGACGATGCTCGACTGACCGTCATCTCGCCTGAATAAAATACAGTGGTACCTCGAGTTACGAGCAGCCCGACATACGAGTTTTTTGAGATACGAGCTGGAGCTCAGGTCATATTTTTGTTCGAGATACGAGCGCAAATTCGTGTTTCTGGAGCGTCCAGCTAGTTGGTGCGTCGGGTCGAGCATCATCCAAGAAAATCTCTCACTCACTCGCACGTGTTACCCGCTTGAATCGAAGTGTATCTTGTGCGCTGTAATCATTTTTGCGTGATTACTGAACTTTTTTACAGTTCAGAAAGTGCAGCCAAGAAGGCAGAAACAAGTAATAATTAAAGTTACGTTAATGTTAAGGTTAGCCTAAGTTTAAAGTTAAGAGCATTGTTTTAAGTATTTTCTTTTATTTGTAATAAATAAAGTGTTGTTTTAGTTTAAAGTTACGAAAATAGTTTTAAGTTTTAAAAAAGCGCCGTTTACGTATGTGTTTAGATTGCCTACACTCCTTCCCACCTCCTCGCCGTTCACCTTCGTTAGCCGAACTTGTCCGTCACCAAAGTAAGACTATTATTCTAAATAACTCTTTTATTTCTTTGTTTCATAACTTTGTTACGTATTTCTTAACTATACATGTTTATTTGTTAATTAAAAACATATCTTTATTCATAATTTACAATGTTTTGGGGATTTTTCATAGATCCGGAACGGATTAAAGGCATTTACATTACTTTCAATGGGGAAAAATAATTCGAGATACGAGCAATTTGACATACGAGCAAGGTTATAGAACGAATTAAACTCGTATCTCGAGGTATCACTGTATGTAATTTGCTGTAACCGGAAGCCGAAAGTTGACGTATTAATTTCAAATTAAATAAATTCTTAAATATTAGTTTAATATGAATTAATTCTTTGGAGAAGTTGATGTATAGTTTTTATAATTAATTTTGTGTTTCTTAACACATTTTAACTCTTCGTTCTTTTCCGTAGCATTATTGCATATTCAGAATAAAGAGTTTTCTATTATTGGGAATCAACTATTTTATATAATGTTATGTATTTCATAATAATCATGGTTTCGTGAGTGAATGACTTAAACTTTAAATGACATTGAACTACCGATTAGTAATTTCACAGGATACCTACCAAGTGTACGAAAAAATATTTTTAATATTTTTGCAGTACATCAGAAGTTTTATTCAAATGAGCTGTCTATTAGTCGAGCGCCTATCGTCGATCGTGTGAGTGTTGGTCGGATGGCATTAACAATAATAATAATCTCTCATTTTACAAGGATATATGCATTAAACAGTTTGAGGACGGTTAAATAGAAGTACCAAAGGATTTTTCTCTTTATTAACTGGACGTGATTTCAGATAATACTTATAATATAATCTAAAAAGTGTAAATGCTGTTTCTCTTGATATGAAAACAATTGTTGTATATTTTGGAAATTTTTATCACTGTATTTTTTACTTAATTATCTTTCCGGGGTCATATCCTTAAGTTTGGAAAATGAAATATTAGATGACTCTCACTAATAACCGAAAATATGCTTATAGAAAAAATTATTAATGAATAAAAATTAGTTTAACCTACCAAAATATCTGAATTATTGCAATAACCTTATTTATTATTATTAAAATCTATACCAAGAAAACTGCTAACCTTGTGTGTAGAAAATCTTCATCGAATAATTAAATATACAGATCATTCTTTGACGACTAATGTAAGATTGAAAGCGATTTATTGAAAAATCGTTTTCTAAGTAATAGTTATATAAAAAGTTATTCGTCTACCTTATGAAATTATATTGTAACATTTATCTATAATTTCTGTTAGTTTCGTTTATTATCATGTAAACTTTAATGTAAGAATGGTCACTCATACCAATGATATAAAAATGTCCTCCATATAATAACATACAGTAGAAGGTATTTGACGGTATCTTAGAAGTTTTATGTTCCAAGGAAAGCAGACATTTTAAGATTCAGCGATAAATATTTCCTTATTTTACGCTCAAAGACTCAAAAACAACGCATCCTTCTAAAAAATTTGAATGGACTATTATCATTTATAAGATTGTAATTGTATTTTGCATATCACTCAAAACTACCTTATCAAATTCACTCCCAAATTAAATCATCGTCATCGGTCCATTTTGATGAATGATAAATGAAAAAAGTGACTTCGTTTAGCAATTACTTTTCATATATTTTTATACAGTTTTACAGGCATCATACAGGCAACTCATTTTTACCATGTTCTATACGTAAGATAATTATAAATTTGATCTGTATGAAACATAGAACATGATTAAAACGTAGATCAATTTTAACGAAATATCTAGGATAGGTGTTTAGATTCATAAATTCTTTTTAAGTAAAAATTATATCTTTCATCTATTGCATTACATATTTTCAATTGAAGCTTTGCTACATTGGGATTTAATTAAATTTATGAAGTTACCAGCGAGGATAAATAATTAACTAGTGGTTGAAATTCATAACAAAATATTATTTTTTTGTTTTAGGTAATTCAAATTTCACTGAAAAATGGCTCGTACTTATTGGATATCGTGTGAAAAGCAATAAATTTCCAACGAGGCACCATCTTGAAGATAAGATCTCCAATCGAATAATATATTTTATCAAAATTCAATTTTCACTTAAAAAAGCTCGATTTTATTGGAAATCGATCTCAGCACCAGCGTGGAATGAAGGTTAGTTCGATCGAGAAGGTTTTGAATCAGAAGGCAAGAGATTTTTGGAATAAATTTTTATTTATTATTTTGGTACATTTTTGTGGCTCTTTTTGTATATATTTTTATAAAATTATAGTTTGCACATAATAGATTGAAGTTTAAGTGCTACACTGAGTCCTGCTCCATAACACCAGGAGATATTCAGCCCTCATGGAAGGCAAGGTTCCTTGGTAAATGTTACATTATCAGACATTTAACGGAAATTTCTTTCCTGGTGATTACCACCTGGCGTAGGGAAGGGCTCCGTAAGCGAGGGTCTTAAGCTGGACCTCTCCGGTTTCCACGTTCTTAACTTCGACCTGGGGAGCGGCGATGCCGGCAATGCCGTAGCCGAGGTGAGCGGCATAAGCCTGAGGGGCAGCGACGACCTGGTGGGCGGCATAGAGCTGAGGAGCAGCGGCGACGACGGCGGGGGCAGCGGCGATGGTCTTGACATGGACCTCAGGGGCGGCGGCGATGGTCTTGACGTGGACGGCGGGGGTAGCGACGGAGTAGCTGGTGATGTGGGGGACGGCAACGGGGGTGGCGACGGGGGTGGCAACAGGGGTGGCGACGGGGGTGGGGACGGCGACTGGAACATCAACGGGGACCTTCTTCACGGAAACCTCGGGGACGACCTGAGGTGAACGGGAGAGATGCATGAGTGTTTGCACGACATGGGCGCATTATTCAAAGGGTGAATCAAGCGGTGGATGGAAAGCACGTTGGGGATCGACATAATGGGTGCGGAGACTCACCTGGGTGACCTGGGGGGTGACGCTGGCGACGGACCTGCCGGGGGCAAGAACTTCGGTCTTGGTGACGTATTCTCCGGAGGTGGCGGCCTCACGGGCGGCGGCTTCGGCAACGGGGTTGATTCCAAGGGGAGATGGAAGGTCTCCGAGAGCGGGCTTCACGACGGTGGAGGAGTATCTGCAGAGATAATCGCACGAATCACACGGATGCCTTACGTTTTCGCCGAGGCTCGTTTGCCTTTGGCGACTAAAGAAAGAGTCATCGTGATGGGGCGAGTGCTTACCCGGTGACGACGGGGGTGTTGGCGTAGTGGACGGTCTTGGTGACTGGGACGGAGACGGAGGCGGTGTAAGCGACTGGAGCGGCGACAGCGGCAACGCGGGTGGCGATGGGTGCGGCAGCAACAGCGGCGACGGGAGCAGCGACGGTGGCAACGCGGGCGTGGATGGGTGCGGCGAGGGTGGCGACCTGAGCCGGTGCGGCATAGGCGATGGGAGCCACAAGTCCGTCGTGGACGAGGCTAGGGCGGGCAACGACGGCCGAAGCCAAGAAGAGGACTGCGAACTAGGGTTCGAAAGAAAAGCACGGTTAAGAGGGTGGAGATGACCGCGAAAGTATGCATTTGATACAGTTCGTCTTTTCGGGGGAACATCTTTAGAAAAATAAATCTCTTTGATGGAACGTTGATCTTCGTGACGGGAGATTTCAACGCACGATTCGTGGGAAAAGCAATAAATATTTTATGATCCTTACGAGGCCATCCTTCTACCGGCTTAGGGAAGGTCGATGGGCCGGAAATGTCGTACGATCGATTATTAAAGAATTTAGAGGATTAGATAAGATTCGAGAACATCCATCTTGAGGATGATGAAATCGAAGTATAGATTGATCTTTGGAGTTCCTCTCTTCGGCAAAATGCCCAAAGGATCGAGAGGTCATGATTGATTCTAAATGAGGGGAGCAGTCGATCATATGATATGATCATATGACGAAATAGTTCGTATGAGTTTGCCAAGAATCTAAAGATTGAATTTATACGAAGGGGACACCGATAACAAATGAAATTGGGTATTGAATTGCGGGAGTACCGGATCCCTAGATGCTAGGGAGTCTGGGTGGCTAGCCCAGTGCGAGTGGAAGCCGCTCTTACCACTGCGTTCATGATGATTGCGTTGTTGGACCGTGGGAGTCTTGCTGCTGTTTGGGTGAAGTGTGTTTTAGCCATGGCGATCCTCCCTTTTATACGGCGGGATCCAAAGCAGCCGGAGGCGGAGATGAGGGAAAGAGTGGGATGAGGACGGAGGTTGGGCGTGGTACGGCCAAGAGTATCCTCCAAGACACGCCTTTCCTCCTTTGGGAGGACCCCGCTCTAGCTATGTAAAAACGTTTCGATGCCGACATCTTCTCCTCTTGAATTAATATTCAGCGACTTTCGGTTTCAAAAGTGCAAAAATGAATCAAGTTCAAGGATTTGAATTGCATTTTGGAGCTCTATTTTTGACATTTTGCGAACTTTTATCGTTCATGGACATATGTTTGTCCTACTTAACCCATTGTGATATGAAAATTTTTGTATTTCCTTCCTTCTTCTAGATATAAGCTCCTAAAAATGTTATGGAATTGCTTGTACCTTTGGTATGTTACTGGAATTATTTGTCTATTTATTCTATTGATGTAATGATCCTCATTTAGATATTATTTGTTGGAACTTGTAATCTAGCACATGTCTTTTTACATATTCTTCTACGATTTACACTGCAGTGATCTATTTAGCATACGTTCTTATCAATATTTACCGAGCTTATGATGGTAGATTATGCATTTACAAGTTTGTATTTTTGTTACGCTGCAATTATATCTGAGTTTAGTTCGAGTACAATACTGAAAAAGATATAGCACAGGATTGATGCCTTTACAATTATTTACTTTTTAACGTTTTCAATGTGAAATTCTACTTTTTAATACTGAGAATATTCTTTTAAGTGTATTATGCGTAGAAAGTAAAAATATGTTTTTAGTCTTTGGATTTTGTGACCTAGAAAAGGAAATCGAGAAGTGTTGTTTATGCTGATAGATAAAATAACTTCATGAACGGGGTACCGTCTCGCAGAGTTTTTGAAACTTGGTTCTGTGATAGAGTTGATCTCATTTGGCATTTAGGTGCTGTGATAAAAAAGATACTGTTCCAAGTTCAAATTATCATATTTATCGATCCGTTTTTAGGGGCAGGAAAGAAATGGTGGGGTTGTCTAAGATTCAATTTTTTTTCTGCAGGGCAAGGAAGTTGTTTTATGATACGAAGCGTTAGGAATGATAGAGAATGTAGATTCTTTAATAAATAGATTCTTCTTATAGTCTTCTAGATTTTGTAAATATACTAGAACAGAGAAGATCCTTGAAATATCTTGTATCTTTCATGTTAAGTTTACTTCATGAAGCAGTCAAGCAAGATTTTTCGAAATATACAAAACATTCGCAGCAATTTTTATCATTCTTATTGCAAAATTGCAATAAATAATAAGTACGTCACAAAATCTTTATCCAGAGTTGAATCATCGTAAACAAATGGTATATAATATCTACATTTCTGATTTTGTTAAGTTCCAAGCTTCGCCGGTGGTGCAGGTCGATCGAATCGAATAACTTAATTCGGTTGCTGCAGTTTTGATGATCGATGTGCAAGGAATAGTATGATGAGGGATGCAGGCGGTCCCGCCCATAGTCGGGGGGAAGGCTAACTAGTGTGGCTGCGGCGACCCTGGCGGCGGTCGAACTCAGCGGTCACATTTCAGACATACTTCCGCCTGATCCTCGATTCAGTTTCATCATTAGATTTGGCGACAATGCCAGTTTTTTCGTCTCCGGAATCCTGCTCTGGTCGTGTAGAGAAATGCAGCACATCCGAGGAATCGCTCGAGGGAATCTTTGATGAACAATCGAAGCATGTAAAGAGTTCTTGTGCACTCCTCCCTCGTCATAGTCATTGAGTACTTGGTATTGATACTGGCGTGCTTAAAGCCATTTGGATTCAAAGGTGTATCACTCGAGTGGTTATTGAAAGAACATCAGATAAATATCAATTAGCTTATTGTACTAAATTTTGTAAACAAATTCAATTATTCTGTACAATTTAATTTACTATAAACGACGCATATTCAGGCGTTACTTTGTGATCATTAGAAGTACGATTAAAGTCCGTACTAAGGAAAACGTTTTTACAGAAAAACTTCTCTTTGGTTTAGTAAAAATGGATGCTATAGATTTTAATTGAATTTAATTACTCTGACATTGTTTTCAATCGAGATGCAAGTTGCAGGAGCCTTGTTAAGGATGTAAACAATTTAAACCAGTACAAAGTTATTTATTTAGTGTGTAAACAGTTGATTCTCTGACTATATTCTTCTTCAATTTCCATTTATATAAAAAGATATTCTTCATTTAAAAAATTAACAAAAGTTACTTGCTATTTATCTTTGACGTGCTATTTATCAATAAACTATAGTGTGTATAAAATTTCTCTTATTGTACATGGGTTTTTGATTATTTAAATTATCCTAGAGATTATGTACTAACGTAGGGACACCATAAATAATGTATCGATGTCGTAACTCTTTCCTCAGAATAAAAGCTTTACCTTAGACGGTACAGAAACAATGGTATTGTCAAGCTTATGTATCCTCTCTTGAATGCAATGTATTTTGGTATGGTATATGCTTTTTTTCTGAACAGAATGAGCTAATAACTGAAAAACCAGCAAATTAAAAAACATATTCTTCAGTAATAGCATTTAATGATTTTAAAAACAAATTCCGGAGGGATATTTTTTCACACAAACATACACGACAATTTCATAGAAGGCACGGAATCGGAAATTGGATGCAGGAAACCTTCATAAAGATTTCAGTTGTTAAAATAACTAGCAGTTTGTTTCTGACTTCAATCTTTCTTTTGAAATATATACGACGACTATGCATTACAAATGCAAAACGATTATTTCCATGAATGGGAATTCCGATTCGATTTTCGCTGGACTTTGGACTCAAAGTGAGGCCGTGAATATTCTGAAGGCTGCTCGAAGAGGTGGGTGTTGGCGTGGGAGGGGTAAGGGCGTGGGTGAGAGCGTTGTTGCCAAAATGTGAACCATATCAATACTGCCAGATCGCCGAGACTTATGATTCTTTTACAGTGTTTATATATAGGCTACATTTATTGTGTACATTTATCGTTTATATTTATGGTGTATATTTATAGTGTTTGTTATTTATAGATAACAATTAATCACTAATTTCCATGTCAGTATTACTTCTCAAATTATCGTTTTTCGGAGTATTAGTTCATATGTATTATATTAATATAGAAGTATTAGTTCATATATATACTATGGGAATTTTACTATAGAGAGGAAAGTATTTAGCGTAATTTTTGGGTAGTAGAAAGGAAATTATATGCATAAGAAATACGTTTTATAATACACAGTGAATTTGTTATCGTTAAAAATTACGTATTCCTTCGTAGTAAATAAATATTACGAAAAATCTACACATATTATTCCACCTCACTGTGACGTTTATAACTCAACAATCGCTCATCATTGGATACATTAAAAGTGTAAAAAACCATATTGAATACGTATAGAGGCTTTATTTCCGTCCTCTTCCTCCTTCCCCTCGATCTATATATGGAAACTAGAGACGGAAGGGTCACCAGCCTCAGAGCGCCCACAAGGGCAATCGCATCTCTTCAGCCTTTCACTTTCCGATTCCAAATCATCCCATCTAATTATCAACCCCAAATTTTGGCGTAATTACTTTGCTGATTTTCACGAATAAATTTTACGCGACTCAAGATTAAGGTAAGTGTATTAAAATTACCCTAAGGCACTTAGGTGGAGTCCCGGTGTATTGTTTTTGCATCTTTGCATAAACTCTCTTTGATAATTTTTTTTATTAGAGATCTGCAAATAAGACACAAAAATTAATAAATGTTAGCTCAATCCGAAAAAAATATATATCATGACAAAATTGTTTACCACAACTTCAGATATGAGGAAAACATGCATGATGATTCGTTTACCCTACCTTTTATGCAAATGTTTAATTTTAAGTACCGATTATTTATCTCTTGACATTATATTTACATTCAATGATATTCTCATAAAGGGTTAGTTTTTAAATGGCGACCATATTTTCATCGAATCGCAGGAAACGAAACTCAAGTTGAAATTGAATTTTCATTACACAGTCATATAATATGGAATGTGGAATCTGAAATAAATAAAATGATAGTTCAAAAGGTCACAGCTACGTGTCTAACTCTAAAAAGTCTTGCTCGAATTAATCAAAATCTAAATGTTCAGAATATTTTGATGACGTTGATTTGTAATTTAGTTTCTTCGTATGTATTTTACTTATTGTAAGGGTATATATACTGCTATACATTTCGGTAAGTATGCTTACAACGGTGATTGATAAACTGCTTAAGTTTACAGGAAAAAATATTCAATTGAAACGAACACATTTTATACAAAAGTACAGTATATTTTTCAATACAATATATATTTTCGATTATGGATGTCAATCCCTATATTATCCTATTTACAAATCTATCATATTCTTTCTCCTCACTTTCTTGTGTAAAGGAAATTTAAGCGTTGAAGTATATCCAAGATAAATTTTGTGCTCCACATCTGTCACCTCTTATTAGAACAATAAATTCTTAAGAGCGTTTCTTATAATTCTTAGAATAAAGCAAGTATTCACTTATGATTGCATATGTTGAATACTCTTTCCTTATTCATCCTACGCATATTTGCATATGCATAGTTTGTAACTCGCAGAAAAATTGTATTTACTTACTTATCCAACTTCATCACCTTTGCTATCTTTTCTGCTTGGATTTCCGTGAATTATTGTCAATAATAATAAAATAACAATGAGCGAAGCTTTCAGTATGTATTATCTATTAATCAATATCCAGCAATCGATGAAATACTCGAACGAGAGAAGACTCCATTCAGCATAAAATCTTTCCTATCGTAATCTCATGCAATAACGACGCTAATATAAGGATACCTCGGATATATCATGCCCTTTATTATTTTATGGATATTAATAAGCGAGTGAAATTCGATGCTCAATTCAATAAATATGGCAATAGATATAATAATCGTAGGAAATTGGAATATATACCATGTTAAAAAATATTATATCGGACAGTTTATATAATCGTTGTCATTTTCTGTGAGTCATTTTTATCTACCTTCTTCTTCTTCTACTATAAAATTCCAACTACCATGTCTATAGAGCCCATATATTTTTGAATTCATCACCTTATTGTGGTCATCATTGCATCATCTGATAATTCGACTTCGTCAATAATTTCTCTTATATTTATTTAGGTACGCTTATGAATTTTTCGTGGAAAAATCACTGATAATTTTCCAGAATTTTATTTTGGACGACTCGAGAAACTGATGTTTAAACTCTCAAAAATTCTAATGATGAAATTAAATCGATTATAAAATGTATCCTTTCAAATTGATCGATGAAATATCTACGACAGGAGTGTTAGGGGTTATCGGAAAAAACTTTCGCCATCCCCTAACCGAACTAATTTGTCACTTTTCTCTTTTTGTGGCACCCAGTTCAATGCAGACTAAGGATGGCTCCTGGTATGAGTAGGTCAGCCGCGGATCCGTTAGTAAGGTGGGGCCCAGGAGGGGGCGTATGTCGGGAACCCAAGGCCGTTTGCCCCCGGTCATCGGTTGAGGCGGATGCGAGGCGTTCAAACTGCGGACCCAGGCTACTTCAGTAATTTCATGAAAAAACAGCTGACGCCCTCATAAAACGATGGAAGATTCTGGAATTCTGGTTTCCCGCCCAAAGTCATCACTTTCCGAGATTTTACATTGTGGATTTTACTATATAAAGGATATGACTCTTCTGTCAACGATAAAAATGAATTGCACTAATATGAGACTGGTTTGTAATGAACATACTGAATAACCATGACCGATAATTAAAGCACACGCTTTAGTAATGGCATTTTGTCAAATTCTGCAATTTAAGAATTGGATATTGCTTTTTATGATGTCTGTACTCAGAAAATACCGATGCTTGCGAAACATGTCCTCGGTAAGCGGATGTATGAATATTTTTTATGATTCTAAGAATATGATCTCGTTAATCTTCCTTTCATCATCCATCTTCCCTAGTGTATACGGAATAGAATTGATAAGTTATACGAGAGAGATTTGCTTTAGATCAATAAACAATTTGCATCTGAGTTTCATGAATGATACGATCTTTATAAGAATATTGAATAATAATTGCTAACGATATTATTTACAGAACATTGTTGTTAAATTTATCTTATAAATCTAGTAAAAATTCCAGGATGCCCTCCTTATTTTCATAATGGTATTTATTTATCTGTAAGTAAAATATTCTGCAATGAATTGGATTCTATATACTATTGATCCTTCATGAATAATGAAATATTCATTCTTAATCAAAAATACGTAGAATATCAACATCGAACCTTTCAATGTAATTAATAAAGGAAGGCGTTACTTTCAAGTTTTTATTAACCTTTTAAGAAATTAACTTAGATTTAATTCTTTTTTCCAGACTTAAGCTACATGTACTGAAAATGTTGTCATTAAAACATTTATACTTATTAGCAGATGTTGCATCGAATACAAAAACAGTGCTTAATAAATAATGCAATAAGTTTCCTTTACATTGTTGACAAAAGTATATTTTAGATTACTTTTCTTTGCTATTTATTTTCCTTTCCAAGCCTTTTAATCGAAATTGATTCATTTGATCATCATTTGATATTCCTTTTCACCAATCTATTGATACAATCAGTATATATAATCGAGATTAAAAAAAATGAATCAGTCGTATAAAGATTTTATTTATGCGACAGATTGCTTACTTCTTCACGACTATCGATTTTTAATTAAGGCGTTTTTATGATTTTACAGCCTTATTTTCATATTTTAAGTGATTATATAATATGCAGAATAAGTGATTTTTTAATCTATTCCTTGATCGATGTTTCAAACAGATTTGCTTCGCTAGATTTATGAAATACTCGTGAAATATACGGATACTCGTGCTACCGGATGAATGATTTCTATATCTTTTAAATTAGTTTAGCAATAAATGGTCATTAGGTTTAGGCACTCGATGCTCCAGCAAATATAGAGACCATTGCCGTTCTTCCACTTGATCGAAATCAGCCAGTTTCAAGGTTATGTTTGATGATCTCTCTTATCTCATAATCACATAGAATAAACTAAATCAGTTAATGCTAGATACTGAAAAAAGTTGTGTAATTTAGAGTGAATCTGCAGTGTGAAAATCTCTATCATATTCATCCTTAAGAGAGGAAGATTACCGATAGAACGTAATTTCTGCTGAAGGCATTTGATGGATTATATAAATAGTTTTACAATAAATAGCTAAATCTTTTTATAATTATTCTCCCGTTGTTCTTTAATCACGTACTTAAACATGAGAATATTAAACCAGAATATAATTGTCAAAAAATTTTTAATAAATGATGGATTTCAGATTTGAATTTAATTTTCGCGCCCATTAAAATTTCGTAAGGTTGCTCCAATAAATAGAGCTCGTTTCTCGTGAAGGTTAGGTGACCCTGATCTTGTAATATAACGCATCTATGCAACCCGCACTGTGGAAGTAGTAGTGACGGTTGCGTACCTTTGCAGGATATAGCATTCAAACTGCTGTTTCTTGCATGCTAACATACATTTTGATTAAATACATCGAAGAATGCATAGTTGAGGAATATTTCGATAAGTTTAACAGCTTCAAGTAATAGAATTCAAATTATACAATTATATTGAGAAATAGAGGGTTAAATTTTGAAATGAAATTCTAAACGATATTATTTCAAAATGCAATTTATCTGTACAAATACTTAAAAGAATGTGACTGAGAAGAAATAGAAATCAACCAATAGATTGTAGGACCATGAGAAAAGAGTCAAATTTTTCAATATATATAAATATTTATGTTCACACACATATTGCCAGAAAGAGTAATGTCAAATTGACGACATTAGAAAGAATTATCACAAACAATTTTTAAAAATTGCCTTAATTTATAACAATTCTAAAATGTCAACTAAAATAAGCAGCTCTTTTTCACTTTCATAGAAGGATACATTTTTTTGTAAAATAAGAAACTGATTATTCATTCATTGATACCGAATAATAATAGAATATATTTGCAAGTTACGTAATTCTTTCGTGTGATCTAACAAATAAATTCAGGTGATTAATCTATTTTCAATTCATTGACTATTTCCATCCTCAAATAACACTATCTAACAACTAGTGAGCTATTATAACAATTGATTCACGTATCGTGAATTCTCATTTACTTTCCTCAGGCTTATTATGCGATAATCTGAGTATTTGTATTTAATCTTAATAAATTGAAAGAAGAAATTTCTTATTTTTGGTAATCCACGAGCCAAAAAATAGCCTCATAACCTCGCTCTTAACAATCGACCTCAATTATCATGCTCTTATAAGTCTGAAATGATAAAACTTGTCCTTCATTTCTTTGCCGCAATGCGTACTGTACATGATTGAATAGCGGTTTGAGTAATGACGGAAATCGTCCTTGTGTTTCATACGTAAAGATTGGTAAATGAGATCACTGTTTACACATCTACTTCCGCTATATTTTTGGCCCATTGGCTGAAATTATTTTTTGAAAAACCAGAACTTCATGTTGTAATGATTTTACCTTCACATTTAAAAAAATATAAACTTGTCCTCACATATCTATTTGGCGACTCCAAGAAAGGTATCGAATAAGAATATTACTCACTAAAAGCACTTCAGCGTTAATGGGACATAGTACATGTTTTATTCCAGAGAATTGACCCAATGCAGCAAATATTCGGTCAGTAGAGCGTCAAAGAGTACAAACATCGCCTTCATGATACATTCTAGAAACATATGTACGTAATAATACATTATAGATACTTAATAGTTCTAAAAATATAAGTTCTTTTATTTATTACAGAATTTGCCTATGAAATTCACTCTCTAAAATACAAACCGACTCGCATATCGATGCGTCATTATTTGTCAATTAATCATCCTTCAGAGGATTTTAATAATTCTGCTCAGTGCAGATGGCTCTTTCTTTCATCCGAACCGTTCATAAAACGTGGACTTTTTGATCGATCTATAATTTTTGCTCTCACGGCCTCCGGCGTGGCGCTGTTCATGACCTTGGGGCAGGCTCCTCCGGCGACCAACTGTAAAGGCTATCTTTCTCAAGGTCACACTCCTTCCTCGAGTTTCGCTCTTCAGTTGGCGTCATTCCCGACCGCAGGATGTGAAGCCTTTGAAGATGCGATATCTGCTGAGGATTCGTTTAAGCGTCTCTAGACAACGGAGGTGCTTAACATAAAGATTGAAAATGATTGGCGTCGGTTCTTTTAATGATCATCCATCCCAAAATCACAGAAAGTCTATTTTTGTCAGAAACTAAATTTGCGATTTAGCAAGGGAACAATATCCATGTAGTACACAAGGAGGGGATTTGAGGGGAAAATTCCGAAATCTGAAAAGTTTCCCTCATATTATCGTAGAAACGAGGTCTTTTTTGTAATAGATGTTTAACATTTAAAAAATCGAAACAATTTACCTCTTCAAATTATGTCCATCCAGTTAATAAGAACTATACTCGTAAACCTAGATTAATTCTTACTTTTGCCTTCGAGGAAATTTTAAATTTATATATAATTAATATATCACTAAATATACGTTATTTTATTTCAACTATTTACGTTTCGCTTTATATACTTCAGGGGTTAATTATTAATTAACCAATCATCTCATTTATTAAAACCTACTAAAATATCTCTTTCAATATGATTATTCTTGTGGTTGCTTGCATATTGTGATCTGAATTCTGACCTTCAGAAGCATTTTTATATCGCGATATATTCAATAAAACTCAATGAACTATAGAATGCTTCAGAGGGAATTACTTGAAATTCTATCATCTTTATTAATTAAGGATTGATTTGAGCTAAAGCTCTATGATACTTAGTTCACAATCGCTTTCTATCAAAAAATTATTTGTCGTTAGCATTTTGGTTGACACTAGGTCATCTTTAAATTATTGGCAGATGATAATTTGTTTTAAATATTACACATATTTGAATGAATTTGTTACCAACTCAAATATAATAATTTATATTATAAAAAATTATCATTTAAAGGAAAAAACGGATTTTTGAACAATGATTTTAATCAAATCGGATGCATAATTGCCTTATGATCCTTCGCATACTATATTTTATTTCATTCCCTCTTCAATAAAGAAAAAAATACGATTCTTGGGATAGTAATTCAATCATTAAAGTGAAGAAAGATATTTCTTTTAACATAAAAGCCGAATGTTTTTCATTACTGCTCTCGGTTATAATCACAGAAAATTAAAATGAGCGTTTGATTTTATGTTAACTAGCACCTAATAAGACAAAGTATAGGTAGATAATATATTGAATTTGATTGTAAATATCAATAAGTATGCATTAGGTATACTTCAGGCATTATTGCTAAAAACTTCCCGGTATATTTTATTAATATTATGTGAAATTAATTCATTATAATCAAAATAATACTTCATTAATTACCAAAGCGACGGTTAGGAACTTTGTTATTTATATGCAAAAATTCGATTGGTTTCATTAATAGTACGTTGAGGTTTAAATTTATCGCTCTGTCCTAAAATTTCGAGTTCCATGAATGTGCAAAGCTACCTGACAGAATTACTTTCATATTAATAATAAACGAAGTGCAATATTGAAAGTTCGTGTTTTTCTGCACAATATTTCCATCATGGTTTCATCTACATGAATCTTGAGTCACGTGAATAAATACTACGGAATATTTAATTCTAGGGAGATTGATTCGTAAATGAAGTTCATATTTTTATAGTTTATTTTTTCTTTATATTTCTCTTTGTGTTCTACATGATTTTCTTCCATATTCATTTTTATATACTTGATACAGCGAGATGATTTTTCTGTTCTATCATATTTATCCATAATTAACGGCATGTAATTGTAACCTTTTCATCCAGTGAGCGTTTTTCATCTAAACCGTTTTTTCTATGTAGTTATTCTCTGCTGATACCGTCTTCTCCATCGACTTAAAAGCAACTTCTATTCGGAATTAAAGTTCCTCAATGAGACGCTAGATGCCTGCATCAGTCAGGTAATCTCTGTAACCATCTCATCACTACCAACTGATTCGATGTATTCCCGCCGCAGGGGAGGTATTTTCAATTTATGATATTGACAGGGATGTGGATAAATCCTAACCTTAGTTGTATAGTCTAATGGCCCAGAAATTTTACCAAATTCCAAGGAGTTCTAGGACTGGATATTTAGACTTTTCATCATGCACTTTATAGGATCTCTGTTCTCCAAGTTACCAATAATTTGAATGGGAAATTAATATAACGTTTAACTACTTTCCATGGAGTCCGTTATCGTTTGGAAGGTAAATTACTCTTTTATCAATTTAACGATGTACAAACTTAAGAAAACAATCATAAGACTTAGAAATGTCATCATTACGTACCACATTGTACCGTTAATTGCTATGTTAAATCCAATTCTCATCCAAGTATTAAAAATATCCGCGATCAAAATAATAAATCTGTTGATGTATTTGATAATTGATCTGTTGATCTGTTGAAAATGTGTTGATACTTTAGATTCTATCATACATTTATTAGAAAATTTCCATTGGAAGCCGTACCTAATCTATCTATCAGATACTAACGCACCAGTGAATGTATATCCTCGTATATTTTATTAATAATAATAATGCTAATTCATATGATTGCGGATGGGACGAACTCCTGAAAATATTTTAAAGATATCGAATCATTCATAAGTTAATTTCGAAAGTAAAAGATGAGAGTTAGCTGTAAAAGTAAATATAGTAAACTACTCGAAAAGTTTAAGAATGATCGAAGAGAGTTTTTGACTGTGATCGAGTAATTTTGAGTTCAGGTCGAAGACAAAATTACTTGACTTTCAATTCGATTAATCGACTTGAAGACCGAGGAAAGTCAACGAGTCGTCACTTGGACAAAACTCAACGCGTTGCATCTCTAAAAAATGTACGATTCCTTTCAAAACTTATTTACATGATGTTTTTTTAATTTGTAATGTTCTGATGTACATTATATATACTATATATTTTCCAACGATGTTGAAAGTACAATTAGGTGAAATTGCAATATGAAAAATATCACTACTAGTCATTTTAGATAATACTCTCTTTTTCAGTGTGTGGTGTAAAGTAACGTAATATTAATCTCATCAATTATAAGATGAGACCTATATAATAGAGGTTGAGTTATCACTTATTCGGGCTATTCTTCTCGTTGATGGATTCGTAATGAATTCTTAGCTCCAGTTGAAAAACTTAGTTATCTTTTAATTATTTGTGCCCTCTTAATTGTTGCAATAGATCTTAAGTCAGTCACAGTTACAAACATTATTTCAGATAGAAATAATTCATAACATTGCAAAAACGGAAATGGAAAAGGGTGGTTCGAAGAATGTAACTAAAATAGCATGCAACCTATTTATTGCTTTTAATTTATTAAAAAATGTTTACATTGTTGTTTTTAATAGTTACAGGAATGCTGGAGCTCTAAGCATATTTAAGCTAACCCTTTCGATGTTTATTTGAAACATTAATGCTTGCAGATGGAAAAAAGAGCTCCGTAAGGAGATGAATAATTTACAGCGAGATTGGAACTCGACATAGTTTACAAGATTCTTACAAACTATGCGAGAAATGGTGGCAATTCTTCTTTCTCTAATGTATTGGGTTAGTGCCTCTGGTTCTTGGTAAAATGTACAATCATTTCGCGTTGAATATCAAACAGTAGAATTATGACATAGCCATTCTTCTTGTTGTTTTTGCATTATGTTCTACTCTGTGTCTAAAGCTTTTATTCGTTTTCCATGGTTGATATATTGTGGATATTAAGTCTTGGATCAGGAAGAGATTATTCAGTCGCATTTGATCGTAATGGGTCCTCCATAACCGATGGGAACGTGCTGGACTCCAGTCACGATAGTTTTAGCTGGTGCTGTCCTCACTCCATACACGCCATCGAAGCTTCTGAAAATAAGAGACACACTCTTTAGCTTTCATGAGCATTTGAAGCAGTTTATAGAAATTGAAATTTTTTATGAGAGATTAAAACTGTCGGATTAATTCAAGATACATGTCTTCACGTACCACTACGACCACTACTAAAAATAATTCAAAACTTCTTCCAAATAAATTCCAGGAAGTAACCACCTTTAGGATAAAAAAGTATTATAATAATCCAATTTATTGTCAAGAAGGAAAATAAAGTTAATTGGTATTAGGATGCAAATTGAAATTTGGATGTAAAATTTACATTACAAGTGATGCTTGGTGAATAAAATTGGATTGATCTATGTATCATACTGTATGTTAGGAATAGTTCTCTTTCCTCATTCTTTTATGTATAATATAAATTAAATTATGCATTTACGAACTTCGGTGATCATAGTTTCAGAGTTAACCTATGAAATAATTAATATTTGAGGAGGATTTTTCGGTCTTACATAAAATAAATCATATAATATTGATATTTCTTACCCGATGGAATGGAGCTTGAGATCATCAGCAGTCACACCAAGAGAAACGGCGCTGATGGGATTGATGTAATCAGTCTTGAGAACGGAGCCTCTCACAGCAACTGGAACAGCTCCTACAACGGAAGTGCTCTGAAAGACAGGAGCTCCGACGGAAGCGACGGGAGCCTCAGCGCTGATGGAATAGGAGAATGATCCGGATGATTTGCCTTCAGCAGAAGCATCTGCATTCTTGGTCTCGATTTGAGCTTCTCCCTGAGCTGCAGCATCAGAGTAATCAACTGATTTGACGAATGACTCAGTATAAAGAGGTTGGGACACTACGGCATGATGGGCGATTGGTGCAACGACAGCTGGAGCATCTACACGATAGGAGTAACTGAAGGCGTCAGATCCTTTATCCTCGGAAACTTTGTCTCCGTATTGAACAACAGCCTGCTGGTACTCGACACCAACGGGAGAAGCAGCTACGTAAGAAACTGGTGCAACGACGGGAGCATCAGCACTCACGGAGTAGGAAAATGATCCTCTATTTCTAATAGCGGCTTCATCGTTGATTACGGATGTAGTATAAGCAGTGTGAACTGGAGCTGGGACGACAGCTGCAGCAACTGGAGCCTCACCGTTAAAGGAATAAGAAAATGATCCGGAAGTCTTATCTTCAGCTTGGGTGTCAACGGACTTGGTGTCGACTGCTTGAGCTTGCTCGGCGATAACGGAATGATGAACAATAGGTGCTACAACAGCAGGAGCATCAACGTGGTATGAGTATCCGAAAGCTCCGGAGCTCTTTTCGTCGGAGATCTTGTCACCATACTCAACTGCGACGGGGGCAGAGGCCACATAAGATACTGGGGCTACAGCAGGAGCATCAGCGGTGATGGAGTAAGAAAAGGATCCTCTGTTCGCAATATTAGCCTGATCCTTATGCACGGAGGTGGTGGTATAGGCAGTGTGAACAGGGGCTGCAACGACTGGAGCGGCAACGACTGCTGATCTGATGGGAGCTTCGGCGCTGAAGGAGTAGGAGAATGATCCGGAGGATTTGTCATCAGCCTGGCTGTCAACTGACTTGGTGTCAACGGACTGAGAGGCCTCAACAACTGCGGCGGAGTGCCCAACCAAAGGAGCATCAGCGGTTACGGAGTAAGAAAAGGCTCCGCGAGATCCAGAATCTTCAATATTCTCCACGGTTTTGACAATGGATCCGGTGTATGCGGGTGCTGCAACCACGGCTTGGTGCACAACGGGAGCAACTACTGCTGGTTCATCAACGCTGTAGGAGTAAGCGAATGAACCGGAGCTCTTGTCATCAGAGGTCCTCTCACCAGATTCAACGGAGGTGTGTTCATATGCTACTCCGACGGGAGCGGCAGCGACGTAAGAAATGGGTGCTACGACGGGAGCATCAGCGGTGACGGAGTAGGAGAAAGAACCTCTGTTTGCAATGTTAGCTTCATCCTTGTGCACAGAGGTGGTGTAGGCGGTGTGGACTGGAGCGGCAACGACAGGAGCAACGACAGCAGCTCTTATTGGTGCTTCCGCACTGAATGAGTAAGAAAAGGCCCCAGAGGACTTCTCTGCTGATTCAGCACCACTGGTTTTTGATTCGAAATGAGATTCAGCTTCTTGCCCAGCAGAGCTATCTTGAGCAGAAGATCCAGAATCTTGAGAACTGACTCCTTGAGTATATTCGAAAGATTTGACTAGAGATTCAGTCTGAACTGGTTGAGCAATGACAGAGTGATGTACAACAGGTGCTACTACAGCAGGAGCATCAACATGATATGAGTAGCCGAAAGCTCCGGAGCTCTTTTCGTCGGAGATCTTGTCACCGTATTCAACTGCTACGGGGGCAGAGGCCACATAAGACACTGGGGCGATAGCAGGAGCATCAGCAGTGACGGAATAAGCGAATGAACCTCTGTTTCCGATAGCGGCTTCATCATTCACAACGGAAGTAGTGTAGGCAGTGTGAACAGGGGCTGCTACAACTGGAGCTGCAACGACTGCTGATCTGATGGGAGCTTCGGCGCTGAAGGAGTAGGAGAAAGATCCGGAGGATTTGTCATCAGCCTGGCTGTCAACTGACTTGGTGTCAACGGACTGAGAGGCCTCAACAACTGCGGCGGAGTGCCCAACCAAAGGAGCATCAGCGGTTACGGAGTAAGAAAAGGCTCCGCGAGATCCAGAATCTTCAATATTCTCCACGGTTTTGACAATGGATCCGGTGTATGCGGGTGCTGCAACCACGGCTTGGTGCACAACGGGAGCAACTACTGCTGGTTCATCAACGCTGTAGGAGTAAGCGAATGAACCGGAGCTCTTGTCGTCAGAGGTCCTCTCTCCAGATTCTACGGAGGTATGTTCATATGCTACTCCGACGGGAGCGGCAGCGACGTATGAAATGGGTGCTACGACGGGAGCATCAGCGGTGACGGAGTAGGAGAAAGAACCTCTGTTTGCGATGTTAGCTTCGTCCTTATGCACGGAGGTGGTATAGGCGGTGTGGACTGGAGCTGCAACGACAGGAGCTACAACTGCTCCAGCTACTGGTGTCTCGGCGCTGAAGGAATAAGAAAATGATCCAGATGATTTGTCGTTGGCTTGTGCCTCAACAGACTTTGTTTCGATAGCCTGGGCGGCCTCAACTGCTACAGCGGTTTGGCTGACTGAAGGAGCATCGGCAGTAACAGAGTAAGAGAAGGATCCACGTGATCCCGCGCTTTCCGCTTTGTCTTCGGTCCTTACGTAGGTAGTGACTGGTACAGGTGCGGCTACGACAGAGTGATGAACAACTGGAGCACTGACAACGGGTGCGTCAGCATGGTATGAGTAAGAGAAGGATCCTGAAGATTTGTCATTGGATATTTTCTCTCCGAATCCTTGGAAACGATTTTCTACGGCAATGCCGACAGGAGCAGCAGCTACAAATGTTGCTGGAGCAACCAAAGGAGCATCTGCAGAGACGGAGTATGCGAAACTTCCAGAATTTTCCGATTCACCACTCTTCACTACAGCAACGGATGCTGGAAGAACAGCGGCAGGAACAGCAGAAACGATTGGGGAATCTGCATGGTAGGAATATGCGAAAGATCCTTCTCCTTCTGCCTTGCTACCTGCGTGATGCTGAGTGCTTTCGTATGTGACTGCAACAGGACCTGGAGCCACGCTCAGATATTGCTCGTCATTTACTTTGACAGTATCAGCTGCACTGGCTTCGGTTTCAACTGATTCTTGTCCAAGTATTCTTCCAGTTATCCTTCTTGAAGAAAAGGTTGTTGGAATACCAATAACACCGCCCACAGCGACAGGAGTTGCTACTGGTGCAACAGTTTTGAATGCATAGTTAAATCCACCAGAGCTGTGTGCGCTGTGACCTTCAGCGTCAGCAGATTCTTCATGGTGAACTACAACAGGGTCTGCAGCCTGTAAACAAAGCAATTCGTAAAACACTCAGTACCACCTTTCTATCGATAAATACACCCTTAAGAGCACGGAATTAAGTTCCTAAAATCCATTATTCTTATTATTTTAATGCTAGAACTATAACAGAATTTTCTTAGTTACACTCAAACTCATATTATAAGTAAATTCTCCAGTATTATGCTTCATATGAAACATTATTTAGAAGTTACGATCCAAATTCTATGTTATTACTAAATATGCCGTCTTTTCCCTCGTTATTTATTACAATTGTTTCAGATGATAATTAATATTTGCATGAGTAGTTCATATTATACTCATTAACCATTCTGCATTTTCTGAATAGATAAATTCCCGATATTCAGTACCAAGGAAAAAATTTTTTAGGGTACTATCCTCATCAATTTTAATACCAATGATCGATATCTCTTTTTTTTGGAAAATAGTAACCGCTTAACTTAAAACACTTAAACATAACATTAATATAAGAATGATATCCCTCGATTGAAACCAACTTATGATAATGAGCTCCTTATTGAAATAAAGATATCATTGAGTAGTAATAATCAGAGCAACTGCAGTTTGCGTAAAGGAGTGAATTTCGACTTTCGGTTATTTTCGTACGCTTTTATAAATATTTCCAAAACCTCATATGATATGAGCAATGGTTTTAATATGTCAATTTTTCCGTACACATTTAAGGAGTACTAGTATTACTTTCTGAGTGAAACGAGACTTTTAATCTCTAAAAAATCTCCTAATTGATGGTATTTCACTTTCTTATGTTTCGGGAAATCTTACCTTAATTTTATATCCGAAGGCGAAAGGATGCTCACGGGCCGCATGTGTCCTCACACGGTATCCATAAACGGGTTTCACACGCTCCGTGATCAACTTCTGCTCAACAAATCCTATTGTAAAATAAATGTGATATACCCTATTAATCACTTTTTGTAGGGATTCCTCATCTTAAGTCTCCGACCACTATATACCCTCAAAAGTAAATTTACATAGCCAACTATACTTTAAATCAGCCCATGCAATTAAGATATTGAATCAATCAGTAAATTCGTGTTATAAAAAATATTAACAGATTATAAATTTATATTTTTTATGATATGAATTTAAATCGATGTAATTTTGATTCATCAACTATCTTATTTACAAATGTCTATGTCTATGTAGATACCCTGCGAGCCACCTTTCGGTGTGTGGCAGGGGGTGCATGCACCGTGAATTTACTTTCCTAGACGGTTATTTTCTCGTATTGTTCGAGGGAAAAACGAATTTTTAAAACGGTCGGTTTTCGCATCTATTTCCCTTATTTTATTCGCTCTATCTGATCGACCTATATAGCAGGGAGGGCGCATGATCTGTACTACGTCTTCCTTGAACGTTTCTTCTTTAAATCTGTTTAGCAAATCTAATCTACGCTTAGATCTTCTTAGTTCTAATGGTTCCCATCCCGCATCCTTGAGCAATTTAGTTACGCTAATCGATTTATCGTAGCAATTTTTAACAAAACGTATCGCCTTCCGTTGGACCTTTTCTAATTCACTTATATTACTTTTATCGGCAGGGTCCCATACACTACAAGCATACTCGAGGTGTGGTCTGACTAGCGCAAAGTAACATCGTTCACGAACTTTTTCTACACTCTTACCGACTATCCTCTTAACGAAACCGAGTTTCTTTAAAGCTTTTCCACATGTATTACGGATGTGGGTATTCCATGAAAGGTTATTCGTCAGGGTTAATCCAAGATACTTAACAGATTCTACTATTGAAATCTTTTCTCCGCGGAGGCTGTAGGTGAAATCATTATTTGTAGTTTTCCGTTCAAAGAAGTTGACAACGGAACACTTGTTAATATTTAACTCTAATTCCCAATTTTCGCACCAGGCCATTATTTTATCTAAATCATTCCTAAGTACTAATCTATCCTCACTGGTAGCTATTTCCCTGTAGATAACTGTATCGTCCGCAAATATCCTAACCTTGCTATTAATTTCTCTGCTGAGGTCGTTAATATATATTAAAAATAGGAGTGGCCCGATTACGCTACCCTGTGGAACGCCTGAGGTTACCTCCACTACGTTTGAGCAAATACCGTCAAGCACTACTCGTTGTTTCCTATCGTTTAGGAAGTGTTCTATCCACATTAATACTTGAGAATTGATCCCCGCGATTTTTAATTTATGCAATAATTTGTGGTGAGGTACCTTATCGAAGGCTTTACGGAAATCTAGGAATATAGCATCGACCTGTCTTTTGTTTTCCGCAGATTTTAGAATATCGTGTATTAGTAAGGCGAGCTGCGTCTCGCAAGATCGCGTTTTTCTAAAGCCATGCTGATTTCTTGCAAAGAAATTGTTCGCTTCTAGATAGCCCATTAAGAAGCTAGTAATAATATGCTCCAATAATTTACCGCTTAGTGATGTTAATGAGATGGGCCTGTAATTTGCAGGATCGTCCTTTACCCCGTTTTTGAATATAGGCGTTATATTTGCTAATTTCCAATCTTTTGGGACCCTGCCTTCGCTTAAAGATTTTTCGAATATTAATTTAAGATAGGGAGCTACGAATTCGGCTGCCTGTTTGAATATCCGAGCTGGTATATCTTCTGGTCCAGGGGCTTTATTCGGATCGACCTGTCGCAAAAGTTTGATGATTCCCTCTTCCTTTATCGCGATTTTTGGCATTGCTTGAAATGTATCTACCCTGTGTACGGCATTAAATGTACTTTTACTCGCGAAAACGCTCCGAAAATAATCATTTAGGGCGTTAGCTTTGCCCTTTGCATCATTAATAAGATTACCGCTTTCATTTTTTAAAGATCCTACTGTCTGTATTCTACCTTGGACCTCACGGACAAACGACCAGAAAGCTTTAGGGTCCTCGTCAAGTTGTTCACCTAATATCTTCTTTTTGAATCGACGGAGGGCTTCACGCATAGTTCGCTTGGCATGTAATTTAGTTTCTCTATACTCAATTTTGATCTTACTGTTTTTGTCTGAAGGACAAGAAATGGTTTTTAATTTAGCGTGTAAAGCTCTTTGTTTTTTCAGAGCTTTCCTAGTTTCGTTATCATACCATCTAGGTTCATTTGTTTGTTTGGAAAGCTTAGAGGGAACGAATTTATCTATTAAGTCGCGCACTTTACTAACAAAGAGGTTCCAGGTATCCTCAGTATTTAAGAACTTCGATCGCGTTTCGTATACTGGAAAATCAGATTTAAGTTCATCCCGAAGTCCTTCGAAGTCCGCTCTCGAATAAAGATATATTCTGCGCTTCGGTTTTTTATGCCTTACTAAATTTACATCTATATCACAAATAACGGCTCTATGATCTGATATTCCATCACATACTGTAGTCTTTAATATACGCTCGGGCGTATTAGTGAGGAGGATATCTAATAAGTTTGATTCCCTGGTAGGTTCATCAACTATCTGACGTAGCGAATTTTTTTGCATTAAATTTAATAAGGTTCTACCCGAGTCGCTATTTCTAGCACCTTTCTTTACGGTGTGAATATTTAGTATTTATTTTAATTTCGCTAATGAAAGATTAATAAACAATTTCCAATACATTTCATTAAATAATAGATCATAGGGTAATACTTCGCAGAGATATTTATAATAGGGACATTCTTAATGATCATGATAGCCGTAGAGGATGTCCTCTTGGTACACATTGAAATAAAATGTTATGTAAGGAGTTACTATAAGGACATGGAATATTTATTCAGCATTAAATAACTTTAAATCTCAATGAAAATATGATATCGCGGTATTTTTGTAAACAATCTAGTCCATCTGATGTTCATTAAGTGAACAGCTGAATTACTAACAGACCAATGAATGCACAAAACTAGTGAATATGCGGCAATAAACACAACCCCCCTCTTCCAATTGAACTGACATCATAGATATGGATGAATACTTAGTCAATTTAATAATGCTATGGAGATAATCGATAGATTTGTATACCGGTGATCGAAATGTTTTTATAACTGTTGAAAATGAAATAAATATTGAATTAGAATTTCTCGTGTATAGAGGATACCCTGTGTGAAAAAAATGAGATTTTAGAGTCTGTAAAGGGTTAAACATGCGTAATAAGAATATTCTGACATCGTTAGAATTCTTGGGAATGACGTGGTATACTTACCGGTTGTATGAGTATGAGGAACTATGTGGCCATGTGGGGCTCCATAGGCAAGTGCGAGCGTCGCAAGGACGCCGAAGGCCACCTATAAAAAGACAATTTCGAATAATTAGTAATGGCTCTGCTTTTTAGTTAACAAAAGAGAAAAAGAAATTTCAACTTTTTTCATCCAATTTGCCCTCTTTGAGCTTTTCGGATACTTTATTTACGAAAATAAAAATTGATGTGGATTTGATACGAAGAACATTATCGAGACCATGTTGTCGATTATATTCGATATAAATCAATAGTTTAAATAGGTATTGTGTAGATGCAGAATAGATGAATCAGGCGTCTTCAATCAACGACAGTTGTAATCGCAATATTGTAATCTTCAATCTATTTTTTTTCAAACTTTTTATTTATCGTTTCTTGATTCTAATTTTTATTTAAAATTTGAAAAAGATTTTTGGAGGATTTTTGTGAGAGAACTTTAACTTTAATTGAATATCATATCATATTAATACAGTAACTTTTTTTGCAGTAACATTTTTCTATTTATATTTTGAATATCCTATGTTGAATTCCTGATTTTCTTATCTACTATTAAATGTGATGAATTTTTCAGAGTATTCAACGGAAACCATGAAATCCTGACGTCTTCACTTGAATAGAGCAATGTCTCGGTGAATTTGGAGCGAGAAAAACTCGCGAACATCTGAGGTAAGACAGATATGGTATCACGTGATTGAGAGTATGAATACGTGAGAGTAAGATGCACCAATATCAGAGTTCGCTTAGATTCCGCAGAAGTTAACTATTTTCATTGAAGACATGTTGAAGAAGGAAGAGATTCAAGAAGAAAGGATTTTTCTTAATTATTATATTAAATCTTCGCTGTTCTCACTCAAGAATAGGTATCTGTATGTTTTGCGCATACTAGTTAAGACTTCATTAATGAAAATGTCTATTACCATTCATTCACAGAATATACATTCATTTTAGGAGACGAAAATATATCTACCCATGAAATGCATCGCTATGTGTTATTACCAAGCGACATATGCTGGATTTGGTAAGGAATGGGATAAATGGATAAAACTGCGCAATAAATCGAGCTTCGGCGAATACATTTCAATCACTCTTTAGAAAAAAACGCATTTACTTTAATCGACTCGTTCGTGTCATCCCATTTCCGGAGACTCGTTTCCCACGCATTAAATGCACTCCGTTATTTCCCAGTAGTCCTTGAGAATTCCTCTTTTTTTCCATTTGAGGACCAAATTAGATCGATATTTCCTCGTTTAGCAATCGCAAGATGTCTGCCGGCGGAAGAGTCCGCCGAAAAGAGAATCTCGTCCTTGGCGACCCTGAGTGTCCAGGAAACGGGTCGTCCTTGAGACTCCACCCTCGACTGCTTTTTTCTCTTCGTGGACAAGGAGGAGCGGGAAGTGGGAGAACCGCATGCCTTCGACCGGCAATTGTCTGACGATTGGCAGGTGCTGCGACCTTCGTCACTCTCCAGAGTAAATTAGCTCATCTATTTTCGGGAGGATCGCAAACGCTCATAGCAGTTGATGGCAGAAGGGAAAGGAATGAGAGGCAGCGTGTGGCCGTTGAAGACCATTTCAGTAAGGCGATTCTGGGTGCTGTTAAATTATGGATGTGGATGTATTGTCTACTTATGGCTTTTTACGGACAGCTTATAAAAATCTCTCGCGCTTATCCTTTCTTGGTAGCTTGTTTCCAATCTTCAAATATGTCGAGTGGAATTGATTTAGGAAACGGTTTAGTTTGAAATCGTTCCCTTTCTACCGGCGACGAGATGTATTGTGTTTTAATAAGGCCGTTACTTAAGGACTATATATAGCCTGTTACTAAGGCTTATATTCACGGTACTAGAATTATTTCATTAATTATTTGAAATTTTTACGTCATTGAACCAAAAATGCATGAGAAAATGTTACTTATTAATTATACTTTTACTTATTATAGAACTCATTAATAGTTTTAATCTTTTATAATAATTTTCCGATTTGATTAAGGGATAAATTGCCCGCCTTTGTCGTCACGTATTATTGTCTTCTTATGAATATTTTTTAATTACTTGATGCTTCGTAGTTTTTTTCGTAAGAAATAGCTAAAAATAAGTATAAAAATAATAGATCGATTTATTTTACTTTCGTTCAACTCCTTAAAATGATTCAATTGTTCAATAATTTAATAATTTAACATGATTATCTGGAAAATCCATTGCTAGGACAATAATAGTGATGTACTAAAAATAGATCGTTATCTACACCCTAAGAGAAAAATTTCCCATCGGCCGGGTTTGAGACACGGATTAATTTAGTTTGTATCAATTATTATGATTTATAACTTAAATACTTTTAACAAAACTTATATATTTTATAACTTAAATACTTTTAAATACTTATAACAAAAGCGTCTTGATTGTAATTAAAGCTTACTAAATATTTAGCTTTAATATAAAGAAATGTCTCTCATTCTAAAGACTAACTCAAATTTTTATATCCTAGTGTGTAATTTTAGGAATTGCCAAGGTATTCTATTCATTTCTTTTCTAAGAAAAATTTGAGAATATACTGTCACAGTTTAATTAGCTTGGTTCCGCCACCTGCACTAGTTCAGATCTAGTATCATACGTGTATATAATATGCATCATATTCTCCGTAGTGAAAGTCAAAGAAAAAATTTATAGGTTCAAGTTCAGTGTAAAATCTTACAGAAAAAATAATGATTAGAAAAAAATATATATTCAACTATAAAACTTGCACCTATTGATATGAAAATTATGAATTGATTATTATTAGAGTCGTATGGTTATATCCATAGATTGATAATTTTCGGTTTTAAAGTCTGTTCTTACGTCCTTGGCTTGATTACCACGAATACTTAGGGTTTGGGTGACTGATATTGAGGTAATTCATTTGCAATGATGCGAGGTATTAGATGAGTGTAGAGAAAAAGAACAAACAAACCAAATTCCAACCCATAGAGATAGCCGTACCATTTGAGATATATATTAACATAATGAGTTGCACAATAATTATATTCAAGCTTAAGGCAAAGAGAATTAGTATATAGAATATACATACAAAGTTTAATTGATTTTAAGTTATAGTTAATTCACATATAAAGTATGTGTTTTTAATGAGTGTAATTAATATTCTCAAAGTAAGATGGAGCATAGGACTTAAACTAAACATGAATCATAATATATTCAATTAAGATGTGTTGTTTTGAGTTAACATGTTATTAGAATTTTTGAGGGCACTTGTCTAGATAAAGGAATGAACTTTAGAATACTTTTCCGAGAGTGGAGAAGTTTAATTTACTTTTCTAAAAAGAAAGATATTTGGGTGTATTTTACATTAGGCTTACATCTTACCGTGTTAGTTTTATTTTTTAATGAACATTTAACTTCGCGCCTAGGAGTTTTAATGATTCTCTTCTATTTTATAATTTTGAGATGCAGGACAGCCAATTTACTGAAAATGTGGTAATTTTTTTTTAAATGTTGCACTTTAAGTTTTAATAGATTTATGAAGGCATGAGAAAAGATTAATAGTGTTCGATTAATACCACCAGATCATAGAAACCAAGAATTCCTATTAAAACTGACTTGTCAACGTCAAATCACGTGTAAAGAGAAAGATAATTATTTTTTTCATTACCGAGAACATTTTTTTCTTTTATGAAAATTATATATTTCTTTTATGAAAATTATATGTGTAACATTGCTTTATCCTTTGAATATAAATAAACGGGAAGTAATGCAAATAAAAATTTGCTTCTTGCGGAAACTTTAACGTCTATAAACCACGAAGGACTCTACCACAGAGGATTATATTACAAAAATACTAGGGATTGTGAGGTTGGATTGAATAAGGGACGAATAAAATAACAAATAACCCATCATTTGTTCATTATTGAAAATGTCACAATGATTGGATTCAGTGTAAAACGAGCATAATCTAAAAATAAAAATGTGAATGGTATACGTGTATATCTTAATGGATAAGGAAGGCAGTGAAAATTTATTTCATTGGCAGAAAGTTCATTACTAATTATGAGCTATGAAAATAATTAGTACTTTTTACATTTTTAACTAAATTTTAGATATATATGAGAATATTAAGTTCGTTACCATCTTTATAACTACTCAACGGATGTAAAATTTAAAATTTTCAATTTACAACGAAAAGTAGCGTTCAGCTAATTATTTCTGGACGAATAAGAGTAAAGTAATACTTCTTCTATTTTAAATAACATTAATGGGCCTACTATATTCGCTAGAGATGCACAATTTTTTTTAATTAGAGAAATTTTAAAATCCACAACAGTCTAGTAGATAGATAGTCTTTTATGATATTGTCATCAATAATTCTTTTCAATTCATTCCTCATACGACTTCTATTGTAGACACGTAAATGCTCTCTCTTAAATAGATCTAAATCAGAGTAAATACAGTTACTCGAATCGTTCTTCAATACCTTTACTTTATATCTTCAATAATTTAAGTGTGACTGTCAATAATCAATTTATTCTAAAGGTCAGAGTGTGTTAGAGTTAGATATTGTGGTTTTCAAGTTTACTTATGAAGAACTTGTAAATACTGAGAAGATTTAGCCATTGTCTATAACAAAATTTACAAATCGAGTAAATAAATATAAATCCTCGATTAAATAATAGACAACGTTAAAAATTTAGAGAACTATTCTTGAATAATTCTATATCATTTGTTGAAATTTTACGTCGATAAAGAAAAATAAACTATCAACTAAATAATTTACAATGGTAAATTACCATTGTCGTGCGGAAATACCTAAACTTCATGCATTTTTTAAAGAATGGTATAAAAGATCCTATGCTGGTCGTAGATGGTTACTTCTCCTAGAAGACACAACCTTCCATTGGCTAACAGGTTGCAAAAATCCCTCCTCCCTCAGTTTTCATAGCAACATGACGCATAAAACGTGACCGTCGTTAAGGGCATCGCAATATCATAAAAAAAGTCTATTATCCTGACCTTGAAGGGATCTAGAATCTATTTGATGTAAAAATTTATTAAGAGGCATAAAAGAAGAAAACCACAAAGCAGAAGATGAGGTTAAAATAGTTGCGTAGCTATTATCCCAACTATACAACAATATGTGTTGTACCCCAGGCGAAATTAAGCAAAAAAAATGGTCCTATAAATGCTCTAAAATGTTTGGTGAAAAGAATCTCGTGACGTAATACTTCCGGTGAAGATTTTAATTCTAGAAACTCGCTTTTGCTAAGGTCACGCAGAAGAATGATATCATCAAGAATTACGTAGTCCAATTTCATGGCTGTAAAAAATTGGCTGAAAATTACCTGTTACATTTACATACTTATATAATAGATTACTTGTTAAACTCAAATTGGAAATGGATCAAAATTTACGTCTTTTTGCATACTCAAAAGTTCTTGGCTTTTAAAAAAATTTCAAAATAAGATAAAGCTATATCATGATACTAGTTCAAGAGTTGTTCTCTACTATCTGAATTTAGTTTGAAATTATCTACAGTAAAAAATCCTGATTCAGGAATTTGTAATATTAGAAGATAAATTCTAAAATCATTTTATTCGGAAACTATCCGTTAAGTTTACTGAGGATGCATCAATTCTGCAATTTCTCCTCAAGAGGAAATTCTTATATAAGCCTAGGAGATGCGGAACGACATACTCAAATAGTTAAAAAATATATATAAAATAAGAATAGAAAATGAAGGAATACAGTTTTTATAGTTTTTCATAATTAGTAATATTTTTAAGTAATAGAATTTTTATGATTATTGGGTCTATTTTATATTTGAAATTTTCTAGATTCATTAAAGATGTAGAGCAGTAAAATTTCATTCGTTTACTTTTCTTCTTATTTGCGAAACGATTTATCCAAGAAAAGTATATGTTATAATTGACTAAATAAGGGAATACAAAACCTATGAGAGATTTAAAACACAAAATCTTAAATTAAATAAACAAGAACATAAAATATTTTTAAATAGTATATCATGTCATGGAAGCAAAAATATTTAAGCTCTCCTATTTAAAGGAATTTTCAGAATGTCTAATATAGAAGAATTATAATTGAATGTATATTAGTATAGATGAAATACATCTAGTTTAGAAAATGATAAGAATTAGTGAGCATCGTTTCATCAATCATTAATTTTGTTCAAAAAAATTGCATTTGGAATGCATAGCTTTATGAAAAGGAACATCTAAGAAAATCGAGGTGTGCTGTAGGTATTGCGTAACGATTGAACCCCGATCTATGCATGTATATCCAAAGTACAAGCGATGGAAGCACCGAACCCGGCAAAAATGCGAAGCAATTTTTCACGTGCACCCAAAACAAGTCTGTTGACTCACAGCCACTCTCATGTTGCACTCCTGAAGTCGGCGAACCAAGTGTTGTCCCTGTGCGTCCTTGGGGCGATGGACTTCTTCCAATGGATCTTCCGCTTCTTCTGGACTGACGCCGAAGCGCTCCTCTTTATACAGCCTCCGTGTCCACCCCTGCGCGCCCACCCCCTCTGCAGGGGCATCTTCCGCGCCCTCCACGCCACTTTGGGGATGAGAAGACCCTGAGCACTCACGTTGACCGCATGTGACAATTTACTTCGCAATAAGAAGATCGCAATACTCATTTCACACTTCGATAATTGATTTCTCGATTCTAGGAATGTGGAAAATGGGGTGACATCTCGGGTGATATCTGAAAGACGAATGGTCAAGACACATTGGTCGTCTCTGTTATTTAAAATTGATTCGATCTTCAATTAAGGTGTTAATTCCATAAATTTTGGAAAGGCATAGACCTTCTCTATGGTGTGTTGTTGATCATGATTTCAGAATATGATCCAAAAAAAGTAAAAGGGAAGGCAAGGAAATTATGAATTGCTATATAAATAATGTTTAGCATAATTTCATATAATCCTACAAAATACAGTTTTAAATAGGAGACATCTATTCCTTTCTTTATGTTAGTTAAAAGTTATCAAAAATACACAGTATTTAGGCATAAAGATAATCATTAGTCACCCTAAAAGTTTGATAAAATTTATTAAAAAAAATTATGAAATACAAATAAATGTTATAGACCTTCAGAGGCGACGAAATTTTAAAGGTTATAATAGTGACGCAGCTTGACATAAAGTAAATAAAGTGGAGGAAAGAAAGATTCAAATCGCGCCTCAAAAATCACACATAAAGATGGAAGTATTCAATAGTGCCAACAGCTACTATTAAATACATTCAGTTTTTTAACATTTTATTTCGTATAAAATATAACAATAAGCACAATTAAGTGAAATAGAATTTATAGAATGTTATTTAATAGCGATCTTATAAATTTCCCTTACGTTCTCTGAGGGCACAGCCTTGCTCTTTATTATTTCTTACTTTCTAGTAGGGTGTTGTAACCGCGTATTAAGAACATACTTCTCAATCCCAGTTGTAAGTTTTCACGAACCATAAAAAATACCTTTTAATGTTTATTCAGACCAAATTTTCTCTAATTATATCGTTAAGTCATTGGGTAATTTCATTCAATTCTAATGATATTTAATCTTCATTGTACCCTATTTCTAGTTTTGAATCGATTTTTTTAATAAACCCATATTTAGTGAATTTCTTATTGATCTAAAATATACCAATTCAGTCCATAAATTATCAAAATTATTTAAATGATACTTATTTATTCCATTGTTATTGTTAAAATATTACTGTAAACATCTGTACATCTGCTGTTTTCAGCTTTATTGTTTGTGAATACGGATGAGGTTTCATAAATTGTTACGTTACTCAAACACACTCTCATACACCGAAATTTAATCGTTATGCTCCTAAGTTAAGTCCATTTCACTTCTCCATATTTTCCAGCAGCATAGATTAATTGAAAATAAAAATTTTAAACTGTCATTCTTTTCATAGTTTTGTACATATAACCATATTTATTGGTTTCCATGAATCTAATGACAATGATAAAAACTAATGAATAATGTTCCTCTCTCTCCCCTTAAGAGTATTTTCTCATAATTGTGATTTCAAAACTAAGTTTATCTTAGACATTCTTAAATATAATTATATCTAAAAAATTACATGCTTAGATCTTCGAAAGAAAACTGATATAACCTTTGCATTTTACTCTAAATATATCTCAACATTTCATTATTTAAAGATAATTTCAAATAAATAACTTTTATTGATAATATTGTTTATCTCTTCCTCTTCATACTGCTAGGTTCTAATTAAATTAATAAAATTCCCTAAAGATCACAATACTAATTACACCAGTCGTTAAGTGCTTCCTTAGACTGGAATATAATAATTTACTTTTTTTCAAACTAGATAATGATAGTATATTCCATTGGTATCCATTTTCGGCGTTTATGATTTGGTTTTTAATTATTGAAATAATTCTAAGCAGAAACATGTTCCTAAATCTAGAAATCCTTCAAGAGAATTAGCAAATCAAAAGGTTTGATTCCAAAGCAGTGGAAAGAATTTATGTTCCATTATTGTGTTATAAGAAGACTGAAATATTAATTTTCTCCATTTTTTTATGTTTTACATTATTTTTGCTTCAATTGCTTCTTCTCAAAGAATGAAGAATAATCCTTATTAGAGCATGGTTTCAGAATAAAATAAGCATAATGATTCATTGTGCCAGTCCATTATTTTGGGAAGGTTGAGGAAATGACTAGATAGGTTCTGGAATTCGAATAATCAGATGTGTGGTTTCTTCCTGTTAAAGATGGGACTGGAATCGGTCGTTTTTCCTGATGTATCTTCCACCGCGGATATCATCCAGTCCTTTTGAAGGTCTATATGCTGCCTTATTTAAGGCCTCCATTTCTGGGCTAAAGGCGCAGAAATAACTTTTATTGCTCGAAAAGGAAAGAGAGGATAAGAGGTTCGACCTTCTGCTCCTTATAACAAGGAAATTTCGAAGAAGGGATCTCAGATGGTAGAAGAATTTTTCGAAATCGCTCTGTTCTTTTTTCAAGAATTCACACCTCATTTATCTGATCGTGTTTCCAACAAATTGGCAGTTTTATCTGCATCACAGTAGTTCTGATCTTTTATCGAAGAGTTTGATATCATTGTGGGAGCGAATAGGTGTTTTCTGTCTCATGACGTGTCTCATTTATGCATAACATTTTACTACTGAATAGTTTTCGAATTTATTTTTGAGTTCAAGCGGAGTCAGTACACTTTTAGGAATGAGAGGAGACTGAAAGGTGATGAATCATGGATTCCTTGATCTTTCACCTATCTTTCACGTAATATTTTTTGTTGTTATTATATAATACGTGTATCTTTGCTCAATAAATTACCAGCTAATATTTTATACCATTTTATTCATGCGGTTCAATATTATTTAGTGCTTAATAATGTTTTTAAACTAGTAAGTGAGGTGCTATAAATATTGATATTGCTAATTTGTGATTTAAAAACATCGTTTGTTAAAGGAAAATATAAAGTAAAAATTTTTCCCTAATTATTTATTTTTAGGTTTTATAGCTCATGAATTCAGATGATAGAAACATTATTAAAAATCATCAAAATATAAAAAATGACCAAGTTTCATCTCGAAAGTTCATTCTTAGTTAGGTACTTCTTCAGAGATACTCTGGAATGAACTATGTTTTCTTCCACTCCAGCTTAACCATCGACCGAAATGTTCTCATACATAATAAGCCACATCTTGCCAGCTCCTCAGCAACCTGTCAACCACAGTTTCCGCCCCTGAGCAAAAATTTACATGGCGGGTTGAATTGCAGGGGCCGAATGCCCTTGAACGTCTTTGAAACGCTGCAGTGTCACTCTTTACATCCAACTTTTGCGAAAGATTGAGATCACTCTTCGTATCCTTAATCATCAGTTTTAAGTATTCTAAAAATATATATCTTAAGTGGCTTGGATTCTATGAAATATTTAAAGTAAAAAATATCAATGAGCATTTACAAAAAATCCGTAAAATTATATTCGATTCGATCATTTATATTCTATAGTCCTTCTAATGGTTTACTGTTTCAGCTCTTTCTTATGAGAATTTATATCGTTTCAATACTTCTGTACATTGATATGGGAGGTCTTCCATGTTATTTTTCTTCCCCATCCAAACTGATTGTTTACATTCTTTGATTAATTTTGTATTACAAATATCCCTGTTAACTTCTGGAAAACTATTAAATATATAGTTATTGAAAATGAAAAGCCTCTATCTTTTATAAAATCTATGAATCCAGAAATGTAAGGATTAGAAAGTATTTTCATTCGTCCATTATTTTATGCTTTTTAACTTCAGTTAAATTCATCTTTGAAAATTAAAAAAGAAGAATCTTACTGATGAAATTGACCTTAGAATCAGTTGATAATCTATTTTTATGGAGTATTGTCTATATGACGCAAAAATTATTCAAAACCGATCACTATAAAACTCGTAATTAAAATAAGATTTAGAGTGGATGAAGCTTAAAGTTGAGTACTCTGTCAAGGGCATCAAGTCCATACGCACCGAAGATGATTAACATATCTTACGTCTACTATTTTATTCAGATCAATTGGTAAGATTCACCTGAATCAGCCGTTACTACGATCCTCGAGCTTAATTCCCAACCTAACGTTATGTTCGCAGCACATAATGGCTCATTCAATATGAGCATTGATGTATTAGCAGCGGAAGATGCCATCTGTCTCTCAGTAGCAAATTACGGACAAGTTAATTAAAAAACGAGGTGCTGGGAAGCGCAATAGTGGAATGCGGTCGGAGAGTCGGACCGAGGACAACTGAGTTATTTCGGATGTTGCCGCCTATAAATCCACGCCTCACCACCAGCTCACCTTCTTTGTTAATCTCCTTTTTCTTTTCAAAGAATTTCCCAATTTTTCGTGTTAGTATTCACTTCCTGAGGCATGGAATCCAGTTTCATACTACGCAGTGATAAATTGAGATTTCTCGTAACTTACGCGTATCTAACTCGTTGTTTCTTTCAGTAATATGACATTTTTTCACCAAAACTGATACGAATACGATTCAATATAGGAGTGCCAACCAGATTGGAATAGAGTCAAAGATAATATTAACAGAATGAAAGGGAAAACACAAAGGTGAATTATGTTTTAAGAATGAATATCTGATATCATGAAAAAAAAAATTGAATTAAAATGTAGATTTGTAGTTTAAAGAGAGGATTCTAGAATGGCTGAATGTATTTTAATGAAGAGTTGGTCAAAAGAGTTAATTGTGTCTAGAAAGGATGACTAAAAACTTAAGATCAGAGTTTACGCATAGATGGCAGATTTATACTATACAATTTGAATCGAAATGATACATTAACTCAATATTTAGGATACAATATTTTACGATATATTCTAAATGTATTAATTTTACAAATTCTTACAATTTTTGCAAATCTTTCTCATAACCGATGAGTGAGCCAATAATAAATTCAAATAGAGAAGCCATCATATAAGAAAATGTAATCTTCAAGCAGTTTTTTAATTAATTATAATGAATGTTTAAAATCAATTATGTGTTAAAAACATTTAAGAATTAATTCAAGGTTTTTGAAAACTTTTATTAAGGCATATTATGAATTAAAACATTACTATTTTGAACATAGTGTTGCACATTAGAAGGTTATGCATAGTATTTATATGAAAATCTATTTGAAATTAAGAGCAGTCAGAACGTTAATTTTATATATTCAGCGAGAAATTTTATAAAATGTTTATCTTCCAGGAGTATCCTATTTATTTCAGTCCTCAAATTCTATTTAGATTACTTATGTATGCAAATAATTTGATTTAATATCTAGAATAAAATACCCTATTTATTAATTTACCCTTAAAATTTATAATAAGAAGTTACTAGCATGACCCATCATATCTTGAATATTACATATAAAATACAAAGGATTATAAATTATCGGTAAAGAATTGAATACATTAAAATTGACGAGCGTTGAAGTCTCTGATAATCAAATCATGGAAATCTTAATAGACAAGGAAAATTAAATACATTTTCGATAACATATATACATAATTACTTATGCTGAAGTTTGTAATATATATATCAGGTTTTATTCGATTTTTAAAATTTAGAATAGTATTTCAAGAAAGAAAGGGAAGAAAACAAAGTAATAGCTTTCTTTGTTTTCATTCTTACTCATTATGTTTATAATACACATTAATTGTAAATGGAAATACTTTAAAGTCCCTATTTACCCACTATAAAGACATTTATAATAAATATTATCTTATTTAACTCTACTTCGAATATTTTATTTTTATTTTCTTTGGAGATTTTTGGATTTAATTAACATTATCATTTATTATCTTCATTAACTGTTGAGGTATAAGGAAAAATAAACATAAAGTTGGATCCGTTTCATCCATACATATTTGATTCATTGGAAATAAAATGGATATAAAGACTTATTCGCGCCTATCACAAAATTTCGGCAATTCTATTAAAAGGTTTTGGAAAAATAAAAACAAATCCGCTATATTTTCACGAAATAATCGGTGGTTCATCATAAAAAGAAGATTTAATCATTTTATTTTCTTTAAATGAAAATAAATGCGATTTCTTAGCACTTACGGTAATAATCAGCCTATTGGTTATGCCTTACCTCTTTTACATGTGTTAAATCAAATTAATCTCCCCTTTTAACGAAACTCTGAAGTTAGATATTTATTTACATTTCCTTTCAGTTCATTGTTTCATACTTCTCCATTTCATAATTCCCCTCAATCTTCGAGATTCAGTCACATTTAAAGAGAAACCGGTGTATAATTTCCTCTTTGAATAGTTATGCCTCAGGCACGACCTGTTTGTCCTCCGTGCTGCCGGCATAACAGGGGTCCTCCCACACTCGCTTTTCACTTTCCTTAAGCAACTTCGACACAAGGCTCCTATATTTCGTCCTTGGATTGCATAAGTTTTCGATCGCAGGGGACGACGAAGTGAGATTTTGCGGAAGGCCGATGACCTTTGTGGTTGAAAACATTGGAAAGTTTCTCTGTCGCACTCCATTTTATATGCATCTATCTGTCTGATCGTCGCGCGTTTTTTGGAGAAAGGCCATGATGGGTCCCAAAGTGGTGGAATTGTTTTTAGCAAAAATCATCGTTTATGCCTTACCTTGTTGTATCGAGATTTCAGGTCAAACAAAAAGTAAGTCTTGTTTGATTGTTGTTTTTTTGGAAAATGGGATACGAGGACGAAGGTATTAAGAAAATACACATAGATTCCTAAATAGAATCCTAAATTCATATATATTTTATATTCCTATTTCTTAGTGCGATTTTTTTATTTATTTCTAAAAAAAATCGCAAATATTGATGATGCATATTTATTAATTTTTAGAATACAAAAAATCAGAGAAATTTTAATTATCGAGGAAAAATGTTGGATGTTAATTCAATACATGAATTCGTCATTATGTGTGTACACATTATGATATACAAGGAATAATCACTGATTTTGCATTATTTTGAAATTTTTATGTAAGATATCTTTTAGGGAATTGTTTTAAAATTCAAAAATCTTTAATTTGTCAAATTTTAAATATTTCATTAAAGTATTGAATGAATTATATGGATTTAAAATAAGCTAATTAAGACTGATTAGAGAATTTAAAAATATTCCTAGATTACGCCAAGCATTTCTCTTTAGAAATAGAGTAACGAATAAACGTTAAAATTTTTAATTTTCATTTAAATACAAAGAAAAGTGGTCATTAGGAATCTATGTGAATGAATATTTATTCAACATTTGAAGCCTCAAATTTTTAACTTTTTTTGATTATTACGGAATATACATGAAAGTATCAGACATATGTGGGGTTTAAAATTTTTTTTATCATTTTAAATTTCTCTTACCTCAGTTTCATTTTTTATTTCACTTTCAGATTTAAAAAAATAAGAAACATTTTGTGACATGATTATTTAAAATCTCCTAATAATTAATTTGATCATCCACATTCTCCATCACATCCATCATGAAAATGTACATATAGTTATCAAAATTTAATATTCGGTTTATTAGTGGGACATAATTTGACAACGATTTGATGATTAGATTTTATATTAAATTAGATCTTTACATTACATTTGATTTTACATATATCTGTATATGCAGTTGGATTCTGCTGAAATCTGCTACATTCGTGAATTAGAGTAGGTATATCGAGAAGTAATACATTTCAATAGTAATTCCAAGCACAAATCCTTGAATGCCTACTGTGTGCTTTAGGTTGCAGGAAAAATGAAGTTTAGATAATAGGAAGTATATATAACTGTGTGAATTTCTTTATCAAGATAGAGACATCCTATTTAGATAGAGAACCTTCTTTTCTGCAGGTAGCTCCGATGCATCAGAGAAAAACAGGCAAAGACGTTGGAAATAATTCTCTTATGATCGGGAAAGGAATTTTGAGACTTATCAGCAAATTAGAAGATCGGATTCTTATGTAAAATAAGCTTGATTTATTGTAAATTTTATATATCAAACGAAAAAATACTTGAGATATAAATGAAGAAAATAAAGACACATAGAGTTAAAGTAAAATATCTCCCTCCTTATATTTTTGATTCCCTAAGTTATTCACGTAGAAAAGAACAGAAGATAGTGGTGTATATGTACTATAATTGCAACACAAAGACTTGTAGTGTTTTACTCTTTTGATCTTAGCTTAGGTACCTTTAAACCATAGTCTGTCAATGCCTTATTATGTATGTTGATATTCAATAATCTTATATTCTTAGTTTTTTTTAATAATATAGATATAAAAATCCTTTGAAGTACTGACCGATATCATTATTATTTAAATGTTGCAGTTGGACGACTGTCCGGTGGCAACAAATATACAGGGTGATATACTTGGGTATATAGGATATACAGGAAGATAGGAATAAATACTTGGGTGACAAATAAACCGAAGGATTAACATTAGTAAATAAATTTATGTATAAATATATATATTGCTAGCTTAAATTACCTTTAAATTCACTGTAAAGAGATGTTGGTTCATATATTGCATTAATAGTATTCTATGATGGTGAAAAATGAAGTTACTTAGGACAATGTATTCATTAATTGAAAAATGTTAAAATCAGTATTTAATAGTGTTTAACAGTAATTTAAATCGAGATTTATCGTTAATAAATATCATCATAAAAATTACCATTGAAAAATCTTTTTAATGTTCATCTAAAATCTGTTTTTTCGCCAGTTTTTTTACAACAAAATATTACTCATTCCGAAATTAGATTTTAGTTTTTCATAATCACCATTAAAGTATTGAAATAAATTAAAATAATAAAAATATACGTATTAGACGATCGTCAAAATTCGAGACCCATCTGCGATATAGGGTGTCAGATAAATTTATATGCTTGAATTCACCCATCCGAATCAGCTGTCCCTTTTGGTTACTCCTCATCCACCTGGCAACGCTACAGAAGCATAATTTACAAACTGATAGTCAACCCGATCTTGATATGTATCTTGAAAATGTCTACGTATGGCAAAAGTGCAGCGGTTGTATTTTTACAATTTCCATTGTATTCAAAGGCGCCTCTGACGGCGTCCTTGTCCATTACAGACGACCTTGAACCGCGAATCGGAGCGTATTCTTATTTCATCTCCTTTCTCTTCATCTCATCCCATTATCCACGCCCTTCCCTACTTTTTATTCTCTTCCATCGCAAACTCGCTCTCAAAGTTTTTCTTATTCTCTTTTTTAGGATCCATCCTCAAGAGCGTTTCTGATCTCTTTTCTAGACCTGATTATCTTTTTGTATCTTACAGATGTCTAAAACTTTCAGGGCACGTTTTTAATCGCTAAAACAAGATATCTTCGAGGTGAAGTACATTCTTTAGAGATTTTAAATGAATCAATCACTTTTTCATGATAATCAACTCATCTCTAAACATATTATAAATACTCTCGTTTGCCTCCTATCTATCTAAAATTATTTTTTGAACTTTATGCAATGAATAAAACAAAAATGTATATAAACAAAACAAGTGACAAATATCTAATTAATATTATTTCTCCGATAAAATGTCCAAATTGTCTATTCGTGGTTTCAGCAATCAATACTTCATTCAGTCAGTTTCAGTTATTGTAGATATAGTTAAATAAAAGTCGATGATTTTACACACTCTCTCTAAGAAGTATAAGTTGACGAGAAAGAAAAAGTTTATGTGGTCAAAACATTGAGTTTTGATTCAAGCTAGAGAATAACCTGAGCTCTACAGTCCAATTTTGTTCGTTACAATAGCATTATCTTCAGTCATTGAGTTTTCTGAACTGTCTATTAAGACTAAGAAATTATTAAAATTTTACGTTTGGATAAGAATAAATGCGTTTAATTTATTTTAACCAAGGATAGCATATATATATATATATGTTTCAATTATTTGCTGAAATCGTCTGTAAAAAATCATGCGAAAGTAACCTGATAAGCTATGAAGTAGTTAATTTTTTTCTATTCCTTAAGAAGTATTATAAGATTTTGTTCCAATCATCATATATTAGTATATTTTAGGTTCGTTGGAACATTATACAATTGCTTAAGTTAAAATAATTAAAATGGTGGAACATCTTTAAAAAGTTCGTGTAACAATCCTAAAATTAAACATTTCATAATAAATTTTATGAAATGTATGGAAAATCATCTTTTATGAATTTTATATGTAGGTGGACTGCAAGGAAAGAACGACATTAACTGATCTTCATAAGTAAAACACTTAAGAAAGGCTTACGCTGAGGATTGAATTCGCTCTCTTCAGCAATGCAAACAGCTCTTTGAGAAGAAATCGTATCGAATAAAGCATCATCCAGTCGTCACGAATGCAATATTACATTCTCAATTAAAAGAGATATAATTCAAAAATTTATATTAATCGCGAAATAATTCAGAATAGGTCAACACTTTAGTACCATTAATATCTTTTCATGGCCTTTAAGGCTTTGAATTCTTCCGAAGGCAAAAAACAGTTCACTTGGACTGACGTCCTTGCAGAAAATGTTGTTGAGACCGTTATTTCTCCTTATTCCCATTCTTAAGAGGAGAAATTATAATGGCGTACTGAACGGCTATCATGAATGGTTTATCATTTGGGAATTAATAACTTTAGCTAACAGAAGAATACGTTTATTTTGATGAATAGTGTTCTTTATATGAGTTCTCATCACGTCAATATTATATGGCCACGTAAATATGCATAAAATAAAATGAAACTTATATCAGTTTAACGTTAGAAAAACAGTTTAAAGCAATTAGCATCAATAACTTAACTTCTATCATCATATAATTAAAATTAATAGCAAAGAAATGATACCTCATTATTGCAATTGAAATATCTCTCTTGTTTCCTTCTTATGTTATATCATATGTCGATTATTGTTATATATTTCCTATGTCTCGTAATTTGATTAAAATGTAACTTTCTGTAATTTTTACAGGTTCTCTGATGAATTGGCGGAATTATGCACAATCCAACTCTCCAATAGAATCATTGATATAAAATATTAGATAGTAATATATGCTTAAGCACTCCTTTTTTTCGTTGTAAATTCAATAAAAGTAGTTTTAAAAAATGACCATAACCTGAATTTTCGCGACGTTTACAAGGTTGATAACCTGCAAAAACTTTTATTTAATGACCATCAAACTCCATCAATTAAAAGACCAATAAAACTATCAACTCATATCAAGGTAGCTTACTTAAGTGGTTCAATGTCTTTTTACAGAGCATTTGATTGTTTCAAAGATGGGTGTATTTAAACTTACAAGACTCATAGTTTTTAGTAAGATGTATTCCACAATACACTAATAATCAGTTATAAATAATAGTAACAAGTAATCAGTATCAATGATAATTGATGAAAAATAATTCTTAAAGCTTTGTAAATTCTTTTCACTTTTCCAAATTTCAATTTTTCTTCGGATTAAAAAATGTTTAACAAGATTGGATTTGGTTTTTATCATTATGAGAAAGAGATTTTTGTGTATTTTAAGACACTGATTGATAATAATCCCTGAGGGTTATGTATGATATTTTAAAATTTCCATTTTTCTTTTGTATGTCCGAGTAACCATAACCAATCGGAAGGGAGGGTGAGGAGATGAAATTGAACCGATTAAAAATCATGGTGGGAATCGGTGCTTTGTCAGTGGGTGTGTCGCAAATGATGCAACTTTTAGCTGTTGGACCTTGAGGTACTTTACGTCAAGCTCTCGCGTTACCTTCACATGAATGCTTTCCGTTCGTCAATTACACTTGCCGAACTTCACCCTGTGCGTGTCAAGTGAGTCAAAGGCGAGGGCGGCTCTTTGTATGATTTGAAAAGACGGCTTCTTTAACTTCATTGTTATGCATTCGTACCGCAACCTTTTTTTCGTAAGAATGTTTTAGCTGTCATTTATTTCTATAGTTAAGAGTTAATTTATCGATGCTTTTTGTAAAGAAGAGGAGAAAGTGATAAATCAAACAGATTCAGTTCACTTGGAAATACAAAGATAGAAATAAATATGAATTAATAAAGGGACCAGTTCATAGGCCTGATTTTTTGAATGAGAATTTAAATGAATCCTCAAAATTCCAGAATTTTATAATAATAAGATAATAATCATTCTACCTCCTTTAGGTTTTACTTAAAAACATCCGGCTCTCTGACTTTCCCGCTATATGAGGTGTTATTCTTAAGATTGAAATGAGTCAAAAATACGTCTTCGACATGGAAGTGTTAGCTGCTTTTAAAATTTTCACAAACGGAGAACAAAAGTATTAATGCATTTTACATGGTACATAATGCATTAACCTATTCATCATGTTTGAAAGTTTGATGATAATTGAATTCTCGTAAATCCAATTTCTGAACGTTCGGGAATCGTTGTTGATCGAGAAATATTGTATAATTAATAAAGGTTGTTGGAAAGGCAAATAAAAAATACTTATAAATTATTTAAGCTTAAGTATACGCATGAATTTTCCACATTTAGGTTCACTTAGGTTAGATTTGATCAAATATCAGATCGTGTTTATAGTGTCGTGGGCATAGTAAATGGTAGGAATAAACCAAATGAACCTGGTCGAAAGTACTTAATTGATAACATAGGTTTAGCCTAATGTTTCGACTTTACCCCACAGCGTAGTTTTTCCTTCCCCTCAAACCTCTATCACGCAATATATAATAAAATTATAAGGCCCATGGGATCGCGAAGATATTTTTAAATTGGCCGAGATCTTCAGCATCATCAACGTTGATTCGTTGGGAAGATGTGTGTCGCCTTAGGGTTCGAAGTTTCTGGAGAAGAAGAAGTGGGAGGTGAGAAGAAAGATCTAGAAGCATCGGGCACTTATGCACGAAAGGCAGGGCGTGGAAGGCATCCTTCCGTTGCAGACTGGAACATAGGAATGGAAGGGGAGGCCGACCATTTTGTGGCCCATGGGTGTGGTCGCTTTTCGATATGTTTGACCCTGAGAATAGTCCGGTCCAGCTCATCGCTGTTGCCGAGGAAGAGATCGCCTCCAGAGTCTCATCTCTCTTTTTCTGACCGAGAAAAGCGAGTCTGCAAAAAATGAAATCGAAAGTGTATTCCATTTTAAAATGAATGGGTTGCTGGGCCGAAGATTACCTTAATATACAATTTTTAATGGATGGATATCAATTATACACCCATATCAGAACCGAGCTCCAGAAAAAATTGACAATCACATCTCATGAATGCTAGTGATACACTCTTAATAAATCATATTTAATTCTTTTGATTTGCATAAAGTCGGTGCAAACATTTTTAATCTTCTGGGAAAATAGATACCTGTATATCTATAAACACATAACTCCTATATATTTTCATTTTATACATTAATGAAATTAACTTCTATAAATTATTTTACCCTCAGCTTATGACGAAATACTGCATTCAGTGAATCTCAATATTCTATATAAACTCATTTCAACATTTAACTTCCTACAATACAAATATCTCGTATAAAACATTGGTATGGCAAATATTGAAGATTGCTGATGAAGGAGAAGTATTAAATTTATTAATGGAGTACTTTGAGAATGAAATGACAGAATTTTATTTTCACAAGTTTTCCTTAATGGTGATAAGGAAGAATGATTTATGTCTTTTAATATGCGGATATCCTCTCCGCTAAGAATAAATTTATTTCTCGCAAGACGAGCGGTGATTCAGCGTTGTTATTCTTGTCACTATTCAATATAGAGAGAGTAAGCGGTAAGCTGGTAACGGATTCTCACTTAATACTACGGGAATCTCTTTTCTCCCATCGCCTAGCACAACCCAACTCTCCATCTCGTTTGGAAGGCCACGCCCTGCAATTCTGACCTCAAAATACGACTGACGCATTAAGAGGATGGCCTTGGAGCAGATGCGATGAGATGTGGATTTCGGAAGAGGCGGCTGGGGAAAGTGGTAGTTGAGGGAGAATCGGCTGTTTACTGCCGTGAGCAGTGCAAATTAGAAGATTAGGGCACTTTGTACCAACAACTACGCCCTCGAATTCAAAAAGAGTGAAAGTGATATTCGTTGGATCTTCGGATCCTCTCATGGCCAAAATCTAGATTGAGAGAGTGTTAAGCTGGATTAAGGATTGATGTGGATTCAGGAATCTTTATGAACCGATGACTAATGTAATGGCCGATAAATGTATAAAAATACGCGAAAATCATAATTTTCTGCTGAAATGAGTAAAGACATCTCTTAGTTGTTTATCATATGAGATTCATCTTTCTCAATCACATTGAGCGTAGAAATCTCTTAAATAGAATAATTCTAGTATTGTAAACAAACCATGTGAAATGAAAGGAACGAATCTCTCAAATTATTCCTTTTTTGAGTCATCTTGAATATAACGATTCCAAATACTTCGAGAGATTTCATATTCGTATTTTACTGAGAGTAGGATCGTTTTAATCTCAACATCTTTCACTTTCAGGCCATCGAATATAGTTATATAGCAATGCGTTTTGTTTACGCGGAAGTATTTATAAATTGATAGGCATTAAGAACAAAAGAAAATCGCAAATACTACAAACGAAATTGTTTTCTATGGCAGAATACACACTAGATAAATAATTATTGCTCCTATAAAATTAACAGAGAAAATAATAGAATTTCACAGACTTCATAACTGTACAGATATGGGAATAATATATCATATTCATTGACTCATTTCTGATTCTAATTAATTTAAGAAAATAAATTATGAATCGTCATTACATGATTATAAATAACTGTTATTTGTTATATATACATAAGAATATTTTATACATATTTTTAAATGGTCATAGTATGTGTATCAACATAATTTGCTAGTTGAAATTAATTTCGTAAAATTCCTCATAATTTATTGGCGGAAATGAAAAAATTCACATCCAAAAACAAATGTACTGGATTTGAATAAACCTAATATAATAAAAATGTATCATATGGTGTGGAGGAGATTGCTTAGGTATGTGATGGAAAGAATTTATGGGCATACAAATAATTCTTTGCTGCAGCATTCTTAGGATAAAAATGATCAGTAAGTTCAGTGCATAAAATAACTTTTCTATGATATTGTTTCCGTTTGGAATTGGTTTTTCTTATAATTATGGATTTTAATCGAATAAATATATCAATATTTTCCACATATTAATATTTTTTCTTTTATATTTTTTTTAAGATTCTTGCCTTCAATGAATGATCGGTCGTTGAAGTCTCCTTCCATAAAGTATTTTTTCTTATATGAATTGCTTGTATAAGATGTAATAAATCTTGGCTAAGAAATTAAAGTTTTTGACAAACATAATAATAATTATTAATATTTTAATAAAGAACTTTGACCCAAAAATTTTGATAAAGGCCTGTTTCAGCTCCATAGAGGAAGAGAAATATCTAATAGAGCTTGTATTTCTAATACAAGCATAATTAATCTTCCTATATCTTATGGTGTCTGTTTTGATTGCTAAAACTCACATTTCAGTAAACATTATCCTTTAAATGAGCTAAAGATGATAATTTTCACATCACTTTTTATAAATACACTTATTATTGGTAACATTTAGATATTTTATTGACTCAGAGAGCTTATTGTTGAAGTTTATATGGATTTAGGTAATCAATGTTATTGTCATTGCCTCGCTGCTAAGGAAACGCAAAATAATCAATATTTGTAGAAAATACCATTGTTATAGAAATTGGAATCGACGAAATTTATCTTCTTATTATAAATAGATACCTATATAACAATAAATATTATTTATTTAATATTGTCGTTTTACTATAATAAAATTTAAAGATGGAAATTTTTATTCCCCATTAAGGTTGCTTTTTGCTTGAGATAAGCCCCTCTAAATAGGTTGTGCTTGATGTATCTACGCCTCATCTTCGCAGAATTTCAATTTTGCTCCCTCCAAATATAGCGGATGCTTTCCGTTGTAGGAAGTTTCCTTGGCTTTCGTGAGATGTCGTTTTACCGCATCATTTAAGATGCCAGCTTATGGTTCAGATTTATTCCGATGAGGCGCTATCTTCCCGCCTCACCTCGTTTGACCGGAATTCGTGAGATGTTTACTCTCAAAATAAATCTGAGGAAAAAATATCAAGAGAAGCGGAGGAAATAAAAAGGAACATATTTTCTCCTCGGTCGCTCATACTTTTCTTAGAACACATTATTCTATAATTATTATTCGATAAATTTCTTTCAATTTCTATCAATTCGTAAAATTTAAATTTAATTATGAATATATTTTTTAGTACTCTCATGAACGTATATTCATTAAGAGTTTAAGGAATAAAATAATGATGTATGGGTAATAAATATAAATTTTATTCATTAACATTTAAGGCTATAGGAATAAATATTAATTCAATGAATAAATAATTAATTTTACTATTAGTTATAATAATTATGTTTTTTTAACTTTATGAGTAGAGAAGAAGTTGTATCACAGGAAAATCAAAAGTAAAAAATATTGGCGACAAGCAATTTAAATTCATTGGATGACTCATTGGATTCAATAAATATCGGACACTTACTTTATAGACATTCATTTGACCGTTAATTATCTATATAGAGCGATATATTCGATAACGAAGATATTTTTTAAAAGTTTTTGTCATTATTATCCTCAATGAGCCAAAATCAATCGTGATTTATACTCTTGTAGAATAATTTAGAATGAATTTTGGGATACATTCTTGATATTCATGTATTTTATTGCAATAATTTAATTATTAGTAACATTTGATTCGATGATGCATTAACGAAGGCATTATGAAACTATTACTATGATAAGTATTGAAATATTAACTTTAACCAAGAGATTATATATGTAATAAATGTGAAGAGCTGTAACTATTGATAAGATTCTTTATATAAATATATAATAAAGTTCTATAATAATTCAAATTTAGCTTTAATATGAAGAACTATATAGTAGTTTAGAGAAGTAGTTTAAAAGAGAATTTAAGTTATAATTAGGTTATAACATCACTGAAAATACATATTTTCCGGAGAATTGAAGATGTTTTTCCATATGAATAAGATCGAAATAAGGATTGACACTATAGAATGATAATATAGAAGTGATTGAGACGTTTATATATTTGCTCAGTATTAATTCTCTCTGTGGGTCAGCTGGGGATATTTTAGTAGTTTTATCGATTATTAAAAGTAGTGCAGACATCTAGTAATTCTCTACTATGGTATTTACTATCGTTTAATATGGCAATCGTTAAAGTAGGTTGAGAAACTATTAAGTATCAAATTAAAAAATAAAAGTGACATAGAGAAATTTTGAAATTGAATTATTATCGCCAAAGCTTGAGAATTCACTTAATAAACTTATATAAAATATATCAGAAATAAAATTATATACCTCTGAATTTATTATATAACATTTATAAACAAGGATTGCCATAGTATAATACAGTTTCACGTCACGAGCTTAGATTAAAAGAAATATTTAACATCTAATTTCCAACATCTCATCACCTCTATATAGTTATAAGTAAAATACAATGATATCATGTTAAAAATAGTAAAAATAAAATTCACGGATACATAGGGAATTTAATAACACAAATGGAATTCAATATCCAATCAAAGCGTATTATTATTTTTAAAAACTACGGCAATAATGCTTATCTAGCAATGAAATATTTTCTAATTGCATCTATGCTAGAATAGTATCATACACAAAATGACTAAAATTATCTTAGGGTAGAGGAAATCCAAGTAAAGTCTGAGAATATAGATTTTTAGTATTTTAAAAGAATATAGTAAAATGGAATAAATGAAAATTAATACGATTAAAGTAAGTGAAAGAAGTTACAAGTGATTCAAATAAATAACCAAGAAATGAAATGAATTAGACTTAGTTAAAATTGAATATTTTACAATGATTAAGTCAAATGGTTGTTAGTCGGCGGTAAATATTACGGAAAATATATAATGGAATGGAATTATTGAAGATCGGAATTAAAACGGCGCTAGTGAGAATAAAGTTCTCTAAATTAAATTATTTTAATCGTTAAAAATGAAATGTTGCAAATAAAACGATTTTTCGCAGATGACATCTATGATGCATAAGATTTGATCAGGATGAGTTAGTTTTCAAAAGTAGCGTGTTATAGAATTACTGGAACCGAATTTCCTAAAACTATATAAAAAAGGAGTCTATTCATGAAAGATGTCTTGATATAGCTTTCCGATTAAGATGAATTCAAACGCAATAAAAAGTTACTTTCAATTTGTATATTCAAACTAAAAATCGGACACTAATTTCTGAGGATGTGGTGGAATATGAGCATAGCCGGATTGGAAGATATGGTCAAAATTGTTCAATCATGGAAAATACTACGTTCCAACATTCCCTTCGGTGAAATAGGTTAATTCACTTTACCCAACTTAAATAGAAATTTTATGGAACTGTCAATAAATTAGGGTATTTATAAACAAGGGGAAATGAAATTTTTAAAATAGACGTTTGAAATAAAATCTTTGAATAGAAATGAACAGAATGGAATTTATAAGCTACTATAAAGTTACATTGTTTAGAATGTAATAGATTTTAATATTATTATCTCAGATATACTACAAAAATTACTATTTGGTAATGATTAATTTAACTTGATTTCTGACATATTTATATACCTTCTAGTTCAGGAAATATTAATATAAAAATAAAATAACTTTATTATTTTACTTCTATATGCTATAGATATCGATCAATATCTCCTTTAAATCCAAAATTTATGCTGGTAGAATTTTATTTATATTAGAACAATTTTCATTATATTGAGAAGACAATATAGAGTTAAAAGTCCTAGCAATAAGCTAAAATATACTTCTACAGCATAATTAATCGATAGAAAATTAGATAAAAATATGATTTACATTGAAAATGATTACCTATTTATTTTTGATTTCGACATTGATATTTTAAAAAAAGACAGGCTTTATCAGGCACAATAAGCGAATCCCTTATTCATTCAAATCCACTTCCTGGTCTGAATTGCGTAAGGAAAGGATTCCTCGTTTCCCATATTTGGGATTGATGTGTCCTAATGAAAGAAGGCCCCTGACCTTACTCGGATATTTTCAGGAACTGTCGCGTGGATGTGGCGATATGTGTAAGAGGATATTCCCTTTCCAAGGACTTCCCGAGTGGCATTCAACCACGCCCACTGCGCTCTACGTCTTCGCGCTCACAACTTTTTGGCCCGCCCTTTGCCAAGGACTACCTAACAGGAAGTACGTCATTCGACAAAAGCCTCTAATGATCTAATTTTAATGACCAATCACGAATCATGAAGTTTTAATAAAATTCATAAAGAGAATTCGATTGATACCTAGTCTCTCGAACTATTTTTGGGTTCCTTCGATTTAATTCGCTAGGTATATCCACGAATCCGGTTAAGTGAGTGGTTTTTCACGGCCGACGTCCAGACACCTACGCCGGGACCTTCGCTGCACACGGAGATTTAACCGTTAAGCGAGATACACAAGCTATTGACGCACGATTTTCCCGCGTCAATGAACTACATCGCCCAAACCACAAAAAGGGTATCGCCCCGACTATTTCCGCCTTATCTATTACCCTCTTTGAAAGAAAAGAATTTTCCAAATTTTTAAGATGCTACGGCTTATAAATTTGAATAATTTGATAGATCTTATGTAAAGATCTTTATGTATGTAGATAGAGTCAAATAGATCTATATAAGTGTAACTTACGTGATTGCTTATATATAAGATTCTAGTTTAAACCATATTTTATAGATATCGATATCTATTTCAATAAATTATATTCCGATACACATGCAAGCATATTCTCATCCAAATACTAAAGCAAGGATAAATACTATTAAATTATAATTTAATATAAATTATATGTGTAAATAATTTTTTGATAAATTTATGGTTAATAAATTGATCATTTAAAGTAAAATTTGTAATAGTTAATAAAATAACGTTATTAGAGCTTTATCACTGCATTGACCTACATAATTGAATATTTTTAATATTGACATGTATTCAGAAATTATTTATAATATATTTATTTAAGTTATTAGCTGGATAATAAGAGATCTGGGATTTTTAGGTCAGAGAGAAGTTATATAAATTACACAAATGATATGATATCAATTTCTACCGAAAAAACTAAATTTCATATTTGTATCATTAATATCATTTACCGTTTAAAAGAAAAATTAAACTTCAATAAAAATACATCAACTTAATTTGAACAATATTTTATTAACAATATTGAATTAAAAATTATATCTTATAGTTGCTATTTCAATTTAAATTTTATGAAATTCTCCTGAAGTTGATTGAAATCTTATGTTTTTGTAAATACTTATGAAAATGAGTATATAGAACGCGATTTAAATTAGATTGAGATAGCTGATGAATGAATTTTACGAAGATAATTTTGCATTTTCTACGCCTCTATTTATTTTTAAATATATTGTAGTTTTGTCTTTGATACATATAGATTATGATTATAATATACACAGCTATAAAATAATATTCCAAAGAATAGAATTTAGTAAACATTTCACTTGATTATATTATGCTTGATGGAATCGTTAATGATTTTGTCTCTTTTATATTTAAGTTATGAGTAATTCAGAACTGATAATTATTTTACGATGACAATACTCATGAAAGAATCTTTTTTTAGAATTTTACATAGATATAAATAAAGATTATTTTTCGCTCTTCAATAAATTGATACAGGAGTTTTAGGAAAGATGATACCAAATTGTAAATTATAATTTTTAAATAGTTTATTTGAATTTTGGAAAAATATTTAACCTTACTCTTGCAGTGACTTCTTATAAATAGTTTAATTTTGCGTACGAAAAATAGATTGAAGGAAGATATCAATGTTTATTCCACTTTGAAAGCCAATGCTGAGATTTTTATCCATCATCTCGAATCAATAATTTAAATCCTTAACATTAGAATCAATGTAATCCGAATAAAAATTTTTCTCACCATTATTAAAAGTAAAATCGAAACATATATCAATATAATATAACAATCAAGGACTTGAATAAGGAACTTTGAATTAATTTTTAGTTTCATCGAAGAGATCGAAGTTTAATTAATCACGCTAACTGACATTTTACCCTTCATATCCGAAATGTGGCTACACTATTATCTTTCATTGTCGCCGAATATAAAACCAATCGACATTGAAGCTGTCCATTGGGGATATTGGGTAAACGAAATAGCCGTAAGAATCTTGGTGAAAAAGTGGTCCACCTTAAAAAGATATTGAGATCAGTGGGAGGACATGTATAGCGATTGTAGTTATGATTCAACACAAAACGACCTTCATAATCAATCACTTTTATCGATATATTGTTATTAATTTTATATAATTTGAGAGATTAAATTTTAATACCTTAGTAATCGAATTACCGATTGAAGTATTTTCTTGAAAATAAAATATCAGAGAGCCATAAGTTTTTGTAACTATCACGTGACTATTTCTATTTACTTCTCTACTATCAATATATGACCTACATTATAAATTAGAAATAATCTATCAAATGCTCAGTATAAAGCTATTTTTATTTTAATAATCACGATTTTAAAAAATCATCTGAAAAATCATAGTCTTACTTTTTACTACAGTTGAAGTTCGTTCAGTCCCGCTACGTTAATCTACTTCCGTAAAATATCGGTAGATAAAGTGTGTGTCATAGTATTTAATAGAAAAAAAATCATTCCAAACTTCTAAAAGCGTGGAATAATGTATATATGCTATCGTTGATGATTCTTCTTATTCTTTTGGTAAATTTCGAGGTTATCCTTCATCATTTGAGAGCCTTTTCCATCTCTAATACGTACGAAAGTCCGTCACCGTGTCCAAACCGGAAGTAGGGAAGGATAAGGCGTGGCTCAACCATCTCAATTCAGTGCACTACCACCCTTCCCCCACTCCCGCCTCTCTCTCGCACTATATAAGACGAGCCATGGTATCTAAGGACATCAGTCGCCTTCCAAAGGATCTACAGCCTTATACATCAACAAAACAACTCAATCCCAACCAGCCAACATGTACAAACTCGTAAGTGAAGGAGAGTAAACCTCTCCACGTTTGTTATAGTGCATCACTTTGGATTACTCGGCTCTAACTACCTACCCTTCGCGGATGGCTCATCTTACTTCCGCCTTTGCGTGTTCACCTAAATAACTTTTCAAAATATTTCTCGTTTCTGTTTATTTAAGTCATTCGGTTTTTTATTCAACATTATCCTCCAAGATCTTAAATTACATACCCTCGATATTGTACGGGCACTTAAATGCCTCTTTGAATCGAATTTTTTCTATTCTATTATTATATTATCTATTCTAATTTGATATTCATTGAAATTTCCTCAATTTTTTTACTAGGTAATAATCCAATTGTTCTGTGGTATATAAATTTCGTAAAATCGTAGTGTTGTCTCTAATAATTCTGTAATAATTATTCATAATATCATCCAAATTCAAGTTAGGTCCTTTATTTAAAAAAATACTCTCCATATACTTTTACTCATTAGATCTATTCCGCAAGAGTATTCATTACTTTCTGATATTCACACTATTCACTTTTAGTTAAATTTAAAATTTATTTTGTCTATTTTTATTCATAACACTTATTCCTCTATTATTTAAAACTAATTTATCTATTTATATTTTTCTATTCATCTTTAATTAACTATCTTGACATAATGCATATTTTCTCTAATCAATCTTATAAGGATTGCATTCTGAATATTTTGTATATAGCTCACTAAATATCTCTTTTCATTATGTGCTATCGTATTTTAAAATATATTACATACTTGAAGATCTAGGAGCGCAAAACTCCGTAACAATAACAACTCCATAGTGAACACTACTCGAAGGAACCCAACTGTACCAATAATAATGTCTTCCACAGGTTGTTTTCGCCGCCCTCTTGGCCGTCGCCTTCTCCGCCCCATCTGCACCTGCAGTGGTCACCTACGCCGCCGCCCCAGTCGCTGCAGCCCCAATTGCTTACTCCGCACACGTCGTCTCTGCTCCCGTCGCCATCCCCGCCCCTGTCGCCTACCACACCGGATACGAGGTCTCTTACGAAGTTGAGCCCGTTGAACAGCACGGATATTCCATCAAGTACTAGAGGACTCCGCGATGGATGTATTCCAAAGATGTATATATAACGCTAATTCGTGAAAATATAATTAAAATTTAAACAAACTTAATCCGGTGTTTTCTATCTTTTACTATCCTACCCTGGACCTGAAAACTTGAACCACTTTAACTTTTTGGGGAGTGAATCTCATATTCGATAGCCATTGACATCACTGATTAGGATCGAGAAAAATCGAAAAAATATTTTGCAGATTGGATGCAAATCTCGTTGATCTGATATACAGGAATGCGATCTTTATCATGAGTAAATCAACTACAATGAACTATCGTATTTCAAGGAATATCAGAAACATATCAATTAAAAATCATAAAAATATTTTTATAGATTGGTTTAATGAACTCTATAGCAGTCCCCAATCCTTCCCTAATTATATACATAGTTTCCACCTGTTCCCATATCCTCTATATCCTTCCCAGATTTTCACATTTATTTCGTTTGTAAAGAATGTTTTCCAGCAGTGAATGTACTTTTTCGGCGCATATAATATCGTTCTTTTACTACAAATCAATCTTCTTTTGTTTCTTTTTTTCTTTGGCTTTTTATTTTCTCCTTATCTAAAATTCTGCGAGAGGAGTTAAATGGAAGACAAAAAGATTAAATGAAAATCACTTTAGTCTCAATCTTGCTCAATGAAAACTTTGATTATTATTATATTTACCTAAGATGACACTATGAGTAGAAACGAAGATCGTGTCATTAGTAAATTATTCTGTAGTCTTTCATTAAAAGTTTTTTTCACTCTTGTTTGTTTTCACTCTTATTATATCACGCTTTGTGAAGCAAGGATTAAAAAAATAATAAATAAGCGAGGGTTAATAAAATTTCTATTCATTAAAAGTATGGAGAAGATATTAAGCAAATTTAGGATTTCAACGTTGAACAATGAACGATTTTGTGTTCACCTTACGTCCCCCATGTAGGAAGACGATCAGAATGGAAATCGTATTAAACGGGTTTCACCAATCCATAGTTTTATTCATTGCCTTCATTTATTCCTTTCGCACTATTTTCAGTTTCAGTTCAAGGGATAATATGATACGTGCTGCGGTTTGGCATTGTGCCCGTCTCCGTGAGTAAAGGCCCCTGGTTCGATTCTCGATGACCGCAGCTTCAAGGGACTCGTACGCGAGTGGTTGCAGAAGATGAGCGCAGAAGAGGCAATGGTTGTGCGGAAAATAAGAGAAAATTGAAGAGCTGAACCGCAAACCAATCGCGGTGCTTTTTATGAGGAAACGTTCTTCGACAGATTTCCACCGAGTTCTCACCATTAAGAGATGAATGGCTCACTCACGAATACGATTGGTGAAACATGAGCGATAAAATTCAATATGTAATCGAATCTAATCGAAAATGGGTCAAATCGCTTTTATGGGTGAAGGTATTTCGTGAAATATTCCTACGATGTGTTCGATCGATCTTAAAATCTATAAATATGTCAATGTTTTCAGAGACAGAGGACTAAAAAGGTTATCTATGTTCCACTTTCGAGAGATGATATTGTCCGCAACATTATTGGAGTTGAGCGTAAAATATTTTACTTTTTTCTTGTAGAAATTATTCTATTTCCAATGTGATTTTATAAAATTGATTGCCGGATCGATTAGTACATATATAACGAAAAACTGTTTATTCAATTGTATTTTAAACTCGTAAATAGAATTTATTGGTGATCAGTTCTGTAATTAGTATCGTATCCTCAGGCTTCATATCAACTCACATATCAGCATCTAGATCAACGTACACTTTAAAAAATCGATGAAATTATTTTAAGTGACTTGTTATATATTTCTATAAAATAATAGTTACTTAACCAAATTGAACGCTAAATCGAAGGTCGGAGTGTATTTCAGCAGAAAATGTTTACCAGAAATGAATATGGGTCTCCGATTTATATTTAAGGTCTTTTTTTAAATAAACACTGGTTTGATTGGAAGAAGTGCTTTTCTATCAGAGATTAAAAGACCGATTTCTCATTTCGTCTGCGTTTTATATTTACTTTCTCATAGAAAAGCATCTTCATAATTGGAGATTAAATATTTGCACTATTTTATTTTATTTTTGTGGATTTCAATGTCAAAACATCAGTTGAAATGATTGCACATTTATTTATGAAATTACATTGCCTTACCATAGTAAACTATTCATCTAGTACGACATCAGTGAAACCTGAGGCATTCATCCTGATTCGGGCTAATATATTACGTTCACTTCATTTATGTCAGACCCTGACCCTGAAAAAACTACATCGAAAACAGGAGCTTCTATCAATAATAAGGCAGCCAGAACTTCGTTCCCTTTCGACGTTCGTCACATCTAAACACTCATTACAAAGACCTTGAAAAATATATTTTGCTGATAAGTGAGGTTCTCTATATCCCGCTCGTCTTCTGTAATACTCTTTTCAGCCACTTCTCTATCTCTTATATAAAGTCCAGCTCCACTTTTTCAGTCTGATTGCACAGGTAACTTTATCCAATGAGTAAATATGAATCGGAAATCCTCTTGACCCAATAAGGCAGTAATATTTCGAAACAAACAAATAATAGATTTTCGTATCATACCTTTTTTAATCACTAGAAGGAGTGTATTTTGAATCTTAATTTATTTTTTAATAATTGATTTTCAACAGTACTAGCTTAAGAAAATCTCATTTGAATACGTGCTCAATTGACCTTTTAATAAGAAAAAATCATCTTTACTCATCCTAGTTAAAAAATATAATTATCTGATTTCTTTTCATTAATACCCGAGCACTTTTGTTGTATAACCTTTTATGTTAAAGGATATCTATATCGTCATGCCTATCCTATTCAATGTCAAATCAATTTTATTATGTAATTTGATTGTTTGCGTATATCATGGAAATGATATAAAAAATGACTCTCTATAGTGATTGTATATAGTGAGTACATACTATATTTTCATACCCAGACAGCTGAACAATAGCTATGAACTGTCCCATGAGCACTATCTACATTAGATATATGATTTAAAAATTATAAATGAATAAATATTTATGATATAAATGCGTATCTTTTCGTTTTTAAAGTTCATAATCATTCAATCCAGTCGCTCCAACTCATCGTGTAAGGGTATTTTGACCTTCCCTTAATTCTGTGGATTGCATTTACTGGAGACTGTAGAAGAATCATGCAGTTCGAGGCTGATGAAGTTCTGATGAGTACTGAGCTTAACCGAGAGGAATTTTAGAGAAAATATCTAAAGAAAAATACTTAGATATAATTTTAATTATTTTTTATAATTATATTAGAAACGATTGTGGGTAAATTATTAAAAATGCCTATTAATTAACGTACTATTTTTCAAATATATCACTAAAATCTTGATAATTAAATGAAATTTTATTATACCACCCATTAAGTTGATATTCTGTTTTAAATCATTAAAAATAACTACTAATTTTAATTAATAAAGATAAGTCTCAAGTCTTATTCATACAATTCAATCTTATCAGGAATCACTAAAACATTGTTATCGAAACCCATCTTTCGTACATGGGATCTTAATGAGAAGACTCGAAAAAGTAATATGCTATGATTTATTCAGTATAACTTTAATATTATTTGATTTCATTTTCACGATGATCTATAACAAGAATTTTTAATAAAAATTACACAAATTTATAATTGTACAATTATTCTTGAATGGCAAGAAATTCTCTTCCATTTTCCGATGGTTGTTCTAGTATTATTGTAATCTTCAGGTTGTGGTTCTCTCCTTTTTCTAACTTATTTACATCCCGACATAAATATCTAGAGGATGTCATATAGTAATTGGATAAGGAAACAGATGCATTACCTTCTTTATAAAACTAATTAAAATTTTTCGGGAACTAAAGATATCTTTCGCATTGAGATTATCAATTCTTTTATATTTTTAAGCGAGGAAAATATTAAATAGTTAAATATTATTTCAAAATTACCCATTTATACTTAAGAAATGGTAGCAAAACTTCTTTCAATAATTCGTGTTTGACATTTTTATCACCCAATTCTCTGATTGCTGTTTACATGTTTTAAAAGCTTACATATTAGACGAACGTACATATTAAAATGGTACTCAATATTTGTAAATTAAAAGTAATATTTAAATTAAAAAATGCTATTTTATATACATTAACTTGGTTAAATAAAAATTTATAGAAATTCAACGGAAAAATAAAGAAGTTATTGGGTTTAAAATTAAATTTTCCTGAAAACAGATAGAAATTAAATTAATATAATAAGAATAGAGCTCTTATTTAAATTAAATAAAAATATTCATGGTTACTGAATTTAGAAATTATTTGGTATTTTTAAATGAGTTGATAAATTAATGTTAAAGTAACGGATTCAAAAGTAAATTAATTGTTATATTCCATATTGGAAGGGGAATAACTAATGCTTATAATGTAGAGAAAATTTGAAGGTGTGATTTTCTGATTAGGTGACTTTCTTATTTTTTATGAAGAAAGTATGCTTGAAATTTGATGATTTTTGTTCAATATTTTTATTATAAATCCTCTTACTATCAAATGATAAATATTTTTAAAGAATACTTAATGTTCTCAGAAAATGGATATATGGATTTATATAAAAACTAAGATGTAATTACTTCATTAATTTTTGTAATTAGGGAAAAGAATAATCTCTAAAATAAAACATTTTAAAACTTTAATGTTAATTTGTTTCTAGGGATTTCAAAAATATAAATATTTTCCTCTCAGCTCATATTTATTTACATAAAGAGAAAATCTATCAAAGTTTTCACAATCTGAATTATTCCTTCGTAAACATCTCGCAGTAATGCTTCAGTGTTTACTATGAATGAAATTATTGCGACTGGACATCAGTCCAATACCAAAGTTCACTCTTTACTTTTGCAATATTAAAGTACGCCAAAAATTTTCAGAACCCTAAACCATGCTTGTAAGAGAGCGATGTTATAAAAATAACCGGTATTTTCTTGAAGCTCAAAATTCGCTTTTAGTATCCTCAATTTTCGAACCTTGACACATTTAGTCAAGTAAAAATCAGCTTGAGAGTAGATGCTGATTTTCATAAACATCTCAGAGAATTAAAATGATAAAAGATATAGATTCGTAGACTCAGAATGATCAAGCTTAGACCACTTATGAGCACAAACAATGTTATGAATGTTTGTTCCAGCTATTGCAACTTACAGTAAGTTATAGCTCGTGTCTCGCTTAAGAGTATCTAAAACTAACAAAAGGCATTGAATTAGATCGATTTAGTTAAACTTGTTAGCACAGTAGCGTCTGGTAAAAAAATTCTTGCAGATTTTTCTTCCGGAGGCTGCTCTAAGACTGCCGAACGGATTTTGATCACGTTGACCTTGAAGAAGGTCAAACTTGTTCGGAACAGATCAGAAGCCAACGCCTTTTCAAACCAGAAACTCCCCTCCGGTCGCAAAATTCTCGCTTCCCGCTTTTTAGTTCTACCCATTCTCATTGTGCTCTCCTATTGTTGTTCTCTCCGTAGAAGTTTTCCGCGCGCGGACTATGAAATATCTTTCCTAAAAACATTTCGTTTCCTATTTTAATGATTCAGCTAATTTTCCTGGAACTTTATGAACTGGTGAGTGAGATATTTATCGGGGGAAAACTGTTGATGGTATCTTAAAAACTGCTCGAGAAATGAATGTATATCGTCATGAAAATAAACCTAAGAAGTGTAAATAACTTTTATTGCTAGTCTGTTAGATAATTTGGATTATATCCATAAAACAGAGATAATATTCGAGGATAAAATAAATTGACGTCATAAATTTTCCTGGAGTGAATAGTATATTTTGGAATATAAGCTGAGTAGGAAGGTGGATTATTTTTTGTAGTATGTAGTTGTGTTCTGAGATTTCTTCTGACCGTTCTATGGAACTAAGTGATTCCTACGCTATTGAATGCAAAAAAAACGATCTATTATAAAATCGAATTCGTAAAGAGCAATTCATGGATATTTTAGATTAAAAACATCAAAATTGTTTGTTTCTTTTAAAACCACTTTTATGAATTTTATATTATTATACGTATATCATATATTATTCCAGGATTTAACAGTGGAAAATTAAAACATTGTTTATAGCTCCTTTTTAAGTTTTCGAATCAGCTTAGTTTTCTCGCACGTCTCCATTGTATTTATAAATTATTTTGGAATATATTTAATGTAAAAGTAGTTTCAAGTTAACATCACATAGAAGTTTATTAAAATCTAAAAAAATAATAATATATTCCTTTAGCCACCTTTATGTTTTAATTCAACTACATACAAATTATATTTTTCTTATATTCATCTCATGATATTATATTTTAGTGCATAATGGAAAGTATTTTATCCTGTATTCTTCCTGGATAAAATGTTTAGTTACACTTCATCCTTTGCATAACTTAGGAAACCTTTGTCACGTATGCATCTACGTAGAACTTATATCACCAAAGTATTTTTTTCACATCCTTAAAGAGTTGGTGGTAAATAAATTTTTCCTTTTATTGCTTTCTTATCCAATCATATGACAGAAATAAGGAAAATCAATAAGTTATAGTCAAAGAATTATATATCAGCCATAAAACCCTACCTCTTATAGAAAGAATTATAAAAATTAATGAATGGCGATGTTATTTTTTGCGACATTTAACCTTGAATCTATTGCACTTTTAACCTATTTGAAAGGGTATCTAAATTAAAAAAAAAAACAAAAAAATAACAAAAAACAAATGTATAAAAGTATATATGAAAAGAGGCTGACAAAAAATTGATTATGGAATGGAATACATGACTGAAGGTTAGAAAAAGTATCCGTAGCAGGAAAACGACAGCAAAGAAGGAGGAAGTGAAAAAAAATTTTAATGTGTTCCTCTCTATGAGTGATTCAGTTAACATTCATAGGAAACAAACTTTTGTGAACAAAAATATGAGATATATATCTCTGTAGATATAACTACCTCTGTATCTTATAAAAAAATAAAACTCTCAAATCTCATATATGTTCATGAGAACTGTAGGAATTTTCGATAGAATTTAAAATGAACGTCTACGTGTGGGAGCCACATCCCGTAAATGGACCATCGAATTACTGCCCAATTTGAAAGCCATCAGCAGCAAATGAGTACCTTATTTCCAATCAAATCTTTAAAATATTATATCATTATAATATGTTAAATAATCTCTTTTATACTCCAACTTCAATTTTCAGACGAGGAAATTTTGTGAACTAGTTCTGATAACGTGATGGGACCAAAAAGACGGTCTTTAAAACACTTAATTAAACTGATCGATGTTTATTTCTGATACAATAATTTTCTTTAGAACATTACATCGATAAAACTGTGCCCGCTTCCGTCATAGAGTATTAAATTTCCCGATTCTGTTTGTATTTAAAGTTATTCGGTCGTTGAAGTCTCCAAACAAGCGAAATTGGCAGAAGGCAACTGAAGAAGGCACTTGATGAAGAAAGCGAGCGTATCGACCACAAACGATGATTTAATCGTCGTATGGAAGCCTCGAGAGCGTCCTCTGTGAAGGGAGGCGCGTGGGAGCGGTTCGGTCCTCCCCACGCCTCCTCACGGATTCTCCCATAGGCGAGGGAGTGCTCGGACAAGGTCAGATCCTCGTAAGGGCGGGGCTGCATCCACCCCTCTTACCACCTGACTATATAAACGCCTCGGGGAGGACCCCAAAGCATCACTCGCAATCCAGAGATAACACAGAGACAGTCAGACGTCCGAAGACTCCTCATCACCATGTACAAGCTCGTAAGTTGAAGAGAACTTCATTTCCCTAAATTTTGCGGACGTGCTCACGAAAATATTGAACCGATCGACTTCACCTGCTGAACAATATTTTTAATGAATTGTTTTCTGATATAGGAAGATATTGCAAATTTTCTAGTTTACCAATTATAATAATATTGACTTTGATCAACGGTTACCGCGTATTATGATAGCTCTTTTTTAAGACGTAAATGCGTTATAGATTTGTATGAACCGCATTTCTGAAATAATATGCAATTACTTATTTGCTTCAAAATGTAGTTTGCTTCTTTTTTAACTTGGTAGGTACTGATGCAAATTCGTATGCATTAATCTCCCAAAATTAGTATGGGAACGATCAATTATCCTATATTATAAGTTAAGTTTTCATAAAAACCTGAACGGACTTGAATATTGTTTTCAATTTAAATAATTATAAATAAGTTCTCATGGGCACTCATCCGCCTGAAAATTTGAGTTCTTCCAGAAAAGGAATCATTTTAAAGCCAAAAAGAGTTGGATGGAAGGACATCGAATATGCACCTTCTGGACTACAGTGTATTCAGTTCTGATAATATTTCTTAATTTCCAGGTTGTTTTCGCTGCCCTCCTGGCCGTCGCCATCGCTGCCCCCGCTGGACCCCCGGCTGCCGTAGTCACCTACGCTGCCGCCCCAGTTGCTGCCCCCATTGCCTACGCTGCTCATGTCGTCCCTGCCTCCGTCGCCATTCCTGCCCCTGTCGCCTACCACACCGGATACGAGGTCTCTTACGAAGTTGAGCCCGTTGAACAGCACGGATATTCCATCAAGTACTAAGCATCTCCATCCTTTCATCACTGCAATGTAATAGCTCAAATTTATTTTGATGACTTCCACCTCATCTCTTATAAATAAAAGTGTGTGAGCAGTTATATGAGTTTAATTATTATTTCCCCACATCTTTATGATTGATAACTCTCTCCTTCCTTTCTTCGTTGATTCAATACCCGAAAACGCCAAGTCCACATATAGTGTAAAAACTAAAACGGCTTAGCAGGACCGGTAAATTTACAAATAACCTGACTTTAGCTTTGGTTATTTATTGATTGTTAATACTAATTTAGAATGTCTTAGTATTTGACTTCTACGGCTTTTTATGCTTTCACTGGCATAATTATAGGTCCCACCCCGAGTTACGAACATTCCCTCCTCTAAATCAGCCTTCCGCTTTATTTCCACTTCCAATCTATTAGAATCTGTGTGAAGCCGTTGTTAAGCAGGAATTAACAAATAATGTATATTTTTACGACGAATGGAAAAGACTCCGATAGGGAATTAATATATATAATACGTTTCAAAACCTTAATGAGGATTTTGTTTCTACGAGTAGGAGCTGGCTTTATTTCACCAAGTGATGATGATATAAACTTCTGGATAACTCTCTCGATGGATGAAAGGAGGCCGGTCCATTTTCTGAGTATAATGTAGGAGTAAGTAGTATTATGATCTTCTTCCCAGTATACACATTATAAAAATACAAATTCAAAGAGAATGAAGCTGCATTTCCATGTCCTTTGTGAAGATTAATCGGCTTTTAATGTTAAGGGGATAAAATAAGTATCTTAGTTTGAAATAATTTTAGGGACTAACAACACAAATAGAAATCTAACGATTCGGGAAAGTTATTTTTAATACATTCCACAAAACCTTCCCGATTTCTTTGTGATAAATATTTATCAATAATATCAACGAAGCACTGATAAAAATTTTGATCTGTTGTTTTCACTGCTTCCCAAACAATAAGTTGTATGTGAAAACCTCACTATAGCGTTAGAAGAAATTTAGGATTGGAATTTGACATTCCAAAAGCCGTCAGTGAGCGGTGAAATTTTTAAAGGAATCTAATGACGACTCCATGTTTCATAATTCAAATGTTCCCAGTTAAGGTTTTATTTGAAACTTTCCAAGACTAAGCTCTCCTTATGATGAAATCTCTCAGTCTGTTAGTACTGTCAAATCAGTTCACTCTATTTTATGCTGTTGTGTGCATTATAACTACAGTTGGTTGGCCTCTGGTCATAGGAATGAACAGTGCTATGTTCAGAAATGCATCATTCTTAGAAAAGGAGATCATACATTATTTTGGTTCAGTTGTTGATTTTTGCAAATATTTGAGAATGTAGTAGTGCACCTTGGCCTGAATTTCCAATTGCAGGGACTGATAATTTTTATTGCAGTATACTAGAAACTATTTCAGCAATCTGATTCTATTGTCAAGGCTCATACTTTTCTTTCAATATCTTAATATCACTTCATCATTATATGAAAATCTGTACAAAAAAAGTTCTGTATCATAATGGGTGGTCATCAAGATTTCAGTGATCAAAAAAATTCTTCAATATCATTGTCATGTTTCAAAATCGAAGAAATGATTGGTACTGGACAATTTAGTAGAGTTCACAGAGCTGTTTGTAAGTCTACTGGTTTGCACATAGCCCTGAAAAGAGTAAATTTGCTGAACTTAAAGGAAGGTAAATCTTCACAGGATTGTTTGAAAGAGGCATTCCTACTGCAGGTGAGGTCTTTTGAGTTCATGAAATCTAATTTACTAAACAATATCCTAATTTATCTTGAATTATTCTTTACCATATTTCTTCATACCTTTGTTTTCTGTCATCTTTAGCTAAGTTTTCAATTATTTAATTTCTCGCACTAAAACACTGAAAATTACTCATATCTGAATTTTGATCAATTTATGACCCATTACTACAAATCCTACTTCATAATATTTTTCATTCCATTTGGAGGTGCTTTTTTGCCTTCTACCCTACTGGTTAAATAATTATTAACTATTGATGAATCTTATTTATTATCTGTTAATTATCTCTGCTCAAGGGATACAAAAACCTCATATTTTCTTATAAAAATTGTTCTACTAATTCTTATTAATCAGACTCAAATTAGTAATCTATAATAATTTATTCAAATGAACAATTAACCATTGCAATAGGTAAATGTATTTAATAAATAAGTATTTTTGTCATAGATATATAAGATTTGATTATATTTTACCTTGAATCTATGATTTACTTGCTCTTTCATATGTATCATAATATATTTTATTACTCAGTAAATACATATAATTTTCATTGATTACATGAATAAATATATGTAGATAAGTAAGATTTTAATTACTTGAATTTACTACTGATAGAAGTTCACAGTTAATTCTTTTCTTGTAATATTTTATTTTGTTCCAGAAACTTCATCATCCCAATATAATAAAATGCTTTGCATCCTTTCTTGAGGAATCTAATCTTGTTTTCATTCTTGAGCTAGCCACTGTTGGAGATATTGCCCATATGATTAGAGATTTTGCTACTGCTGGATATTTGATACCTGAAAAAACAATTTGGCATTACTTCTCACAAATAACTAGTGCCATTGAATATATGCATTCAGAAAAAGTTATGCATAGGGGTAAGTATACCATTAATATTTTCTAACTTATTAAAGAATGCTAAATAAATGGCTGTACATGATGTTTTGACCTAACCTCTGCTTATATGTCACATAAATACGAGCTTATGATAATGGAGCCGTACAATTCATCCCCTTAATAATAACATTATTGAATGAACAATAAAAAGACATTACCTTATTTCAACAATTTGAAAAATCTGTGTGTATTAAATTCTCTAAATATTTGAGTGAAAAATAGCAGAACTTCATTTCAATGCATGTAATTTCTCAGTCTCTCGAAAGGGATGTCATACATAATTAAGCCTAATAAATACATGAAAATAAGATCAAAGTTAATAAAGTAAACTGAAAAACCTTACCAGTATGATAAAAATATAATTTTGAAGGATAAGAAAATAAATTCATTACAATTGTAAAACTAGCACTTATATTAATTTTAAAGTTATTTATCCAATTTTTTTAGATATCAAACCTGCAAATGTTTTCATCACTTCTCAGAATAAAATTAAATTAGGAGATTTAGGCCTTGGGAGATTTTTCAGCCCAGAGACACTGGAAGCTTATTCCTTGCTGGGCACTCCGTATTATATGAGTCCAGAAAGAGTAAAAGAAAATGGATATGACTTTAAAAGTGATATATGGTCCCTTGGTTGTTTATTGTATGAGGTACTGACTAACTGAAATTTTATGTAGCTCTTTTAGCCTTTAAATTTTAATAAAATATTAGGATTTAACTCCCTCATAATCTTTTCAGATGGCTGCCTTACAACCACCTTTCTTCATTAAAGAACAAAATTTGAGTATTCTATATCACAGGATTGAGAATGCTGATTATGTCCCTATTCCTTCAGACTCTTACACAAAAGAAGTAAGTTGTATTCAAAAATATTAGTTATTATTTCCAAAGTATTTTTTCTATTGCTATTGTTGAATTGTTTTAAAAATGGAATTTCAAGCTAAGTTTGACCTCAATTATGGGGTGGCTAGCTTTTGAAGCTCAAGGTTTTGGTATTAGAACCCCCAGATAATTTTAGAGAAAAAATTATTGTATTCATCCATAGATAGCATGCATATATATTCAAAGTGTAAATTATTATAGAAAAATAAATTTCTCTCAATGATTTACAACAAAATAAATTAACTGTGTAAATAAATTAAAGAAAAATATTAATTTAATGTAAAAGCACGTGAAAGAGTTTCCGATCATCTTTTTTGAAATTCAGAAATCCAATTCACGTATAAATCAATAGATTTTTCAATTAAAAATCTTCCATAATTTACTTTTAATTCACTACATTTTTGTAGACAGCAACTTTAATCCAAAATCACTCTATTAATTGGGAAGAATAGGAAAATAATTCTGAGGTATTACAAGAGTTCCTATAGTTATTTATGAAATAATATTTTATTATAAATTAATATATTTATTTACATATACAATATTTATATTTACTCCACCCATTCAAGAATAGGCTTTGGTACAAACATATAAAGACATTTAAAAAATAAAGAATTATTTTAAAATTTACATTTAATGACTCCCTTATAAATTTAATTTGCAGCTTTCCAGCTTGGTTGACATTTGTCTAGAAAAGCAATCCAACATGAGACCAGAGGCAAAATATGTGCACAGTATAGCAACTAGAATGTATAAAGAGTTCTTAAATGGTTAATTATTTATATTAAATATAGCAAATAGAAAACTCAAAATAGTCTATAACTGAAGCTTTGAAACTTTTTGAGTAAGAATGTTTCAAAGTAATTGTATTTTAAAATTTTTTTGATTTTTTAGACTATAGGCTAACTATGATGCATATTTTCATGTCCCATATATTTAAAAAATTTTATAAAGCTGTTTTAACATCAACATAGGAAATTTCTTTGGAATAATGTTCACAACAAAGGGCAACTTATACTCATATTCTATAAATTTAGGTAATGATAAAGTCAACAATGATAATCGAAGCATGATCTTTTTTAAAAATTTTTAGATTAAAAATGTTTGTCTATAATAATTAAATACATTTTGAACTCTAATAACAATCCTCTCCTTTTTATTGAAAGATGTAATTGATCAAATATCTATACCATAAGTGATATGAAGGTATTCTCTGAATTTTGATACTGTCTTTCAATTTTTATAATATAACCAAGAGGGATGAGGTAAGTATTCTAAAACTGGAAGGAAACACTTCAGCTGGAACTAAAAAACATAATATTAGCTCTTAACAAAAAAAAAATTGAAGATAAAGTAACAAAAATTATGATATTGTAGGAGAAAAAGTAGCAGATGCTACCTGAGTTTGCATTAAATACCAAGAAAAGAAATAGAAGGCTACTTTTTATTCCGAAGAAGTAACCGCAACAATTATAAGGATGGAGTGTATATAATCAAGTGGAGCGGATGAATGAAGTATTGGCAGATTATTTTAAAATTGCAGGGACAGAAATTGCTATCATCTTCGTTGAAGAATTGAACTACTGCCTTTGAGAATGGAGAATACCCATGCATAGCCTTTCTACAGAAAAAAGAAAGCAAGAAGGATTTGAAGAACTACCGCTCCATCAGTCCCCTTCCAGATATCCACAAAACTTTCATGAGAATTATAGGCAAACATATGAATAAGATTCTTTTGTTTGTTTAACAGAGTGAATAAGACAAATCTTGAAGAGGTTTTAGTAAGATGGACCATATCCATTTGCTACAGGAAATCATCAACAGAACAAATGAAAAAGAGATTCCATTAGTACTGAGTGTCATGGACTATGCACAGGCTTTCAATTCAGTAAGTACTTCCTCTATACTCCAAGCCCTAGAGAGCCAAAGGGAAGAAGAGGAGTATATCCATCATCTTCATAACAGTTATAAAAATGCCACTGCTTCACTTATGCTACATGAAGTAACTAAAGTATTTAAGATTGAAAAATGAGTTAGACAGGAAAATTGCCTTTCACTCATTCTTTTTATAGCTGTTCTTGAATATAAATAATTATCTATATATAGACAATTGAAAGCTGACCAAGCAAAGAAATTAATGCAAACATGAAGAAGGGAGCAAGTAAAAAGCAACTTTGGAGTAAAAAGAACTTTGCATCATAAATGCAAATGGGAAGATGCTAAGAGAAATTGAAGAAACAGAAAAAAAGACGGAATGGATATGATGAACCATTATATGAAATACCAAAACATCTTGAAGGCACATTAATGGCTGATGGGGATATAGATAAAGATAAATAAGGCCCAGGGGTAACAAAAAGTGAATACAAGATAGGAGTAAACAATATTAAGAGAAATATCACCTGGAGTGGGAAATATCAATGGAGAGATGATGAAAGCCCTTGAAGTGGAATCACAAGACACTCAATTTTCGTTTCAAGAAAGGCAACTTTTTCAAATTAGCCTTCAATTACCTCTTTGATAATGGATTCTTCTCTCAGAATATGCCCTATTCTGCAAGCGTTTCTCTTTCATAATTTTCCTATTAACTCTCTTTATTCTTATATATTTTGTAATACCTCTTCATTTCTGTTCTTTTCAACCCATTTTATCTTCTGTATTCTTCACCAAGTAACGTCTTGAAGCTTTCCAGTTATTAGGTATTTCTTTCCTTTAATATCTGTATCTCTCCTCCATACAAGACATTACTCCAGATAATATATTCAGCAGCAACCTTCCTCAGGTTTTCATTAATCTTCCTGGTTAGTATAAACCTCAGACTCTTATAAATTATTTTTTTATTTATTATTATAAAACTTTGTCCGTTTTTATCCTAGATCTAAGTTTCATTGAGCAGTTCCAACCTCTTATAAGTATACTTCCAAAGTGCTAGAAGTTATCTACCTACTCGATAAGTATTTATTCCCCCTTTATATATATGTCCCCTATTTATTTTATGTCCAACTCATCCTCATCACTTTGGTCTTCTGTTTATTTATTGCAATACCATAAACTTTTCCATGTATAGTAATTTTGTCGATCATCACTCTGAATATCCCTTCCAAAGTTGATTTATATTACCTAATCATCGATATATTCTATTGCTTTTACATTGCATCCTCCTCTCTTTAAGTCACCCATTCCCTTTATTTATTTTTCAATATTTTTTCAGTGTATCTATTAAAAGATACTGGGGATAGTCGACTCTGTTGTCCTTCTCTACATATTTGCAAAAAACTAATATCATCCTGCTCTAACTTTACCTTCTTTGTCTGGTTAAGGAAGAGATTTTTTTGTTATTCTTCTGATTATGATAAATATTGAAGATGGGAAAAATGCATAATTTATTTCTATAATCATTAGTATAACCTGTCCTACATAAATTTTTATTCTAAAATTAGAGCAATATGAGTAAACTAACTTTATTACATGTTTTTGAATGAAATACTCCCATTGCTTCACACCTTATAGTGGTGGGAGGGCTTGTGAGCTTTAATGATCCTAAGCTTATGTTCCTGTTATGAACATCCTTGCTGGGTAAGGCCAAAGGCAAACAGATTACTATAAGTGAACCATTGCCTTAGACCCAACAGTATGCAGTAGTAACAAATGATGTTGGATAGATTTATAATAAATAGCTATGGGTTTGGTGAAAATGGCTTCAATGGTTATAGTACTGTAATGTTAAAAGTAATGGGGAACTACCGCATTACTTTCCTTTGTGATGATTTATGTTAGGTATGAATAATTATCTTAGGGTAAAACAATTATGAGGAGGAAACTTGTCCACCAATAGGATCACAATGTGGAGACTAACTTAAATGATAAAATCATATGTCCATAAATTACATATTGGTACTTGAAATGTTAGGATTTTATACATGGATGTTAGCGAGGTTAGATGGGAAGGAGGACAACCTGAATCAGAAACATTCATTTTCATTTACTCTGGTGGGTAGCGGGTAGAGACAAGAGTAGCAGTAGTATAAGAAAGAATCTCAAAGAAGCATTACAAAGGTTATAACTTTGAGTGATAGGGTTATGGCAGCAAAGTTAAATACTGAGTCAGTTGATCTACTTGCTTTTTACAAGCATATGTGCCAACATCTAGTCATGATGATGAGGAGATAAGGGAGAATAATAATTATTAATCCTGCAATAAAAATTGTATTTTCAAAGGAAGATGAGTTAAGTTGATTTTTTAAGCAAGAAACAAAAGAGTAATAAAAGTTGGCTGAAACAGTTTATAATCCTGTTAATTCAATATTGCCTGAGATGAGGCAATGAGAGTGCTCCAGTTTAAAATGTATGAGGCTTTTGAATTTGTTACTAATTAGACACATTTATTACAGAAAATACTGTACACTTAACATAATAATGAAAATCATGCAGACAAATATTTTGAATACATCATCTCAGGTTGAAGTTCAGTTACATTATTACTAACTTAAGATATTCATAGGTGTATAGAAATATATTTATATGGTTTCTATTTTATTAATATATAGGTATTTTAGAATCAAAATTCTACTAGTTTAAATGCTTGAACCTAAAATCAACTTTTTGGTTTCAGCATTACATATGAAATTTAAAACACAGTAATGAAATACAAAAAAATATATATATATGAATAATTATATTACATTCATATAAATGTAAATGCAATTAAAGAAAATAATCATGATGAAATTCATTTTTATAGCTACTGATTAAACATTTTGCTTAATTAAAGTTGCAATGAATTTGGTATAGCTTCCAAAGGGTGATTGATTCATTACATTTATTTGGAATGGCTTTATCTTTATAGAAAATAGGAAAGTTGAAGAAATTAATTTTAAGTTACATTCTAATTCCCTTCAATGATATTATAAATCTCTATGGCAAAGGAAATTTGTGTTAATGGATTTTATGATCAGCTTTATATTTCATATACTCTTCATCGATCAAGAAGTCATAATCCCAACAGAAATCACCAATGACCATTGTTGACTATTATTTCAGAGAGAATTCAAGAGTTTTTATTTTGCTGCTCTCTTGAGCTATTTTTATGAATGAATTTTAATGATACATGCATTCTCTGATCCTTCAATTGTCGATAACATTCAATCTGTTAACAAAATTATATTTTCATGTCCCAATTTATAATTCATATCTGTATATATCTATATAAATATATCTGATTTCTTAATTAAGTATTTTCCACGTTAAGTTTAATTATCACTTAAAGTGCAGCGATTCAAAATCAGTAAAAAACTAACGCAATTAGAAACTAAAACTAAATACAATGAATTCATGCAATAATCGTAATTTTATAAATGTATTGCTACACTCTGACCAACACTTTTTTCAGATACCTTTTACAACACCATATAGAGTGATTTTTACTTTGATAACACAAATTTTAATCTCCACATAATCATTTCTCCATTATTATTCCGCTTTTACTGAAGGAATTAACATTATCCTTAGTTGTGATCAGAAGTGCTTAACTGACTAGTCATTTCGTTCTTAAATTTAAGAAAGTTTACGCGTAAATATTTCATTCTAGGCCAAAAAATTCCACTGTTTACTCGATTTCGAAAAAAAACATTATTGTGTGTACTTAAACAGATACTAATTGTAAGATAAAGGTTTACAAGTGCCCTTTGTTTATTATATCTACTGCTTAGGAGACAGCATTTTCACCAAGACTAGGAACCGAAATTTAAAAAAAATATGAATATGTGATATTCCGTGGAATATGTATGAGGTAATTGGTGATGCAAGAGTAAAGCATTTTTTTAAAATCCCTACAACGAAATATTTGTATTTGAAATGGAGCCATTAGTTTTTGCTAGTTCATTATAAAATCTAATAGATGGAGCTGTAATACGCATGATATTTCCTAATAGCAACTTCGCAAGATTGTAATAACGATGCTATTCTGTTACTAGTGACGCTTTCTTCGGCATCACGTTTTACCGAATTGAAGTTATTAGTGATAATTTAGTAGCTGTTCCAGTACAAGCATGTCCACCGATTTCTATATAAGATATTACGTTGGCCACAAAGGAAAATTTGGGCACGAGTTTTTGGAATTTGAATTTCGACCCGATGGCAAGCTACGGTACGCTAACAACTCGAATTATAAGAATGATACTATGATTCGAAAAGAAGCATACGTTCACAATTGTGTTATGGAGGAGTTGAAACGCATCATCCACGATTCGGAGATCATGCAGGAAGACGACTCTCTTTGGCCGCAACCTGATCGCGTTGGTCGACAAGAATTAGAAATAGTGATCGGCGACGAGCACATTTCCTTCACCACTTCAAAAACTGGGTCTTTAGTGGATGTGAACCAGTCAAGAGATCCGGAAGGACTTAGATGTTTTTATTACCTTGTTCAGGACTTGAAGTGCTTGGTATTTTCTCTCATTGGACTTCACTTCAAGATCAAGCCTATATAAACAAGTAATAATGTATTTCTCAGTTTGTGAAAGTTATAAACATTGATATCATTGTACGAAGTAAGTGAATGAATCGGTAATGCAAGTGCTAATTAAGTTATTCCGATAACTTTGGCTTTATGTTTATAGTTTGATAAAATTGTATGTATATCTAATTATTCTCGTTCTCTCACATGTGATAAAAATTAAAGTTTCTCCTTTCTGATTTCTAGTATCTCACATTTTTAAGCTATGTTTTCATTGTCCGGAAGTTTTTAAGTATTAGTTTGGAAATAAAATCATCAACTAAGGTTATGAGTGTCTTCCTCTTTCATCCTATCCGAGTGCAAAGTAATGGGATGATGGGAACTTCAATGGTACAACATAATCACACAGACAACTGTTTTGTAATTTTTCCTTCAAGGTTCATGTATAATAACAAATTGTTTAGTTGCTGAAGATGTAAGTTCGTATGAAAATAAGTTTTCAGTCATTCTCAGATTTGCTACATGATACCAAATTATTATCTTTTTTTAGGCTATAGTAGAATATGCTGGGATTTTCTTAACTAAACAACTTATATTTATTCTTTACTCATTGCATGAATGTTAGACTATCATTTATCAGGTAATAAAACTTAATTTCCTACTTTGCAAAATCCTATTGACAGATCTGGATCTATCATTGCGCTTGCTGTGTGAAAACAGATTGCAGCTCAATAGGATTGGTGTTTCAGATTCAGTGAATGCTATTGAGGTTGAGTTGTGATAAGTAGAATACTTGTTTACTGAGTTAAGGTCAGCTTTCTGAAGAAATTAGTGAAGTTGAATACATTGCTGGATGAGAATCAATTTTAGATAAATTACCAGGTCAATTTCATAAAATAAATATTGTATTACTCTTATATATGTAAAGGTTAATTTAGCTAGTCAATTAGAATGACATAAATATGCTGTTAGATCAAGTGTGAAGAACAAAATTGGTTGAATTAAACAAAGAGATTCCATAGAAATAGGCGAATAATTGTTTTCATTAAATGAAAAAGTCTCTATGTTCGTAATCATTAATTTATGGCAAATATGTGCAATTTTTATTTATTTAAGTGATTAAGGATAAATAGTTGAAGTTCAAGTTTAATATCCTGAGGGTTTACTCTTAAATTTCCATTTTATTATAAGTAATTTTTTGAGATCTCAATCCCTGTGCAATAAAGTTAACTCATAAAGATTAATTAAGCAGTACAAAAGATCAGCTTTTCAAAATGCTTTTAGCCTAGTATGTGAAATTTGATGGATGATATGATGAAAATTATTCAGTAATGATAAGTAGAGTGTTCCATTTACACTAAGAAGTGTTGTTGAACTAATAATGGGCAATTATAAATAGGTTTTACTTTATGGATGCAGATCAGTCACATATTTTACCTTAAAATAATTAAATTTGAATATTGATTCTTTTCATGATTAATGTCTTCTGAAGAATCATCTGTGCTACTGCAAGATTCATAATTTGTCTAGATTAATTTGAATATATGTAAATCTATAGTGCAGAATTGTTGATGACTCTAATGGATCATTAAGTTAGATGTACCAGCAAGTCTAATAAAACTGTATGAAATATTATTTGACCTTCCTCATCCAAGATTATGATTTTGTACTTTGTGAAATCTGTTTTAGATTTCATCTTTTAGTCTGTTGAGTTATTTTTCATAAAACTATTCTTACTTCTAAGTCTGCTTAGGTCTAGTCTACGCCTACAAATTGTGTTATTTGTAGGATTTAATCCTAGCTGTTTGAATTTCCACTCTTCTTATTAAATCCCAAATCTGAGTGTATTAATTTTCCATAACTCTCTGGCAATCACAATTTGATACATATGAATTAATACTAATGTTAAACAATTTTAAGATAGAGAGGAATTTTTACTTTAATAGACTGCACTTGGCTTGGAGGAAATTTAATTAATTTTCTGTCTTTTAAAAAATGCTTCCCTAGAAGTACCCTGGAAATAGGTGGTTGTAAGAATTTAAAGGAGGAATTATTATTGAGAATTGTATAGTTTTTAGCATTCGTAGCTTATTTGCAGAGGGGGATAAAAAACTTGTAATAGGTTCACCATAGTAACTGTTAGTTAGGAACAACTTATCTTGACTAATTAAATATTATACGCCTACTTTTTGAGCTATTATCTATCCATTGTAAAGATAGAATGTATAGTCTTACTGTTTATTATTTCTATTACTTCAGAAAGCAAATAACTTGATAACAAATCAATTGACATTCCTTTTATAAGATGGTGACTGCTTAAGGCCTGCCCGCATCTTTAACATTTCCAGTGGAATTAGAAGAAGGCAGGATATCAGGAGTAGTAATAGGAGGAAATAATATGCAATTGGTAATATAAGTATAGCAGATATTGCCACATTTTCCATGGAAGGAGATGATATAGGAAGGATAACAGAAGTAGTGGAAGAGGTTGAAAATTCAATCTCAGAAGTTGCTCCGAAACCAAATGAGGTGAATGGTATATGAGCATGAATGAGTAGAATGTGTGAATGCTGGTGAGGTAAGGAGAGGAGGTTTCAGATGTGGGATGGTTAGACTAGAAGGTTGGAAATAGGTGGTTATAGCTGAATGGTGAGGTTCGATGAAAGATAAGTAAATGGAGGATATCAAAATACTATACATATATTCTACAGAAATCATGGAGCTGGAAAGGATCATATTTATCAATATAAGGATTCTTGCGAAATTCCTTCCATTTTTAAGCCCTGAAAATAGTGTTAAAATGCGATTTGTAGAATTTCTCTGCTAATACTATCTAAAAGAAATAACTAATTATAAAGGATAGTTTAAGTAATAAGATCACTTAAATGATGAACAATTAAATACCTCTTATGAGGTCCCTTTATGGCCTCAGATAACTAAAGCTTAAACTGGAAGAAAGAGAGTTCGCGTCGGAATCGGAGAATCTCCATCGTGAAAATATGACTAAATGGGAGATAAAGTGGAAAAGTCACTCACTTATGAAAGTATCAGTTAACAATGTTTCAAAGAAGTACTTATAAGTTAAGCAAAATGTTTAAGAAATAGAAAGATATATAAAACATGATGAATCGCGCAGTATTCAATAAAAGCGTAAATAGCTTTAAATTATGTTTGAAATATTTTATACTATTTTTAATGGACAAAGTAGCATAATAATAGAATTAGGGGTTTAAATTGCCGCCGAAAAATGAGATAGTTCCAATATCTTCCAGTAGATGAGAGCCTATCGTAGCAATACCGCCAAGAGCGTCAGACTAATGCTCATAGTCTAACTCGAAATTATATTTATTGAGTTTCGTGTGGTTGGATTGGATCGTTTCAAATATCATGTGTCCTTACACGTGCTGTCTATGTGAGTGATATATACGCACACGTTAGAATGATTATGTATGGTTTATGTTGGAGTGGTAACTTGGTTTGTATTTAAGTAAATTTGGTTAATGTTTTTTGTGTAACCATACCTCTTTATTTGAATTTTTAGTTACAATTGTTCTCTATTACCAAATTCTTTCTTAGCGATGTTAAAATGTTCTAAAGAATTCATGTTTTGAAAATATATCTATGTATTTATTCATTGATTATTAAATTATCAAATTTCTGTGTACTCAGTGTTAATATTAATCTGTCTCCCAATTACCTATGTATTATACGGTAATCGGAAAGAGAAACTGTTTAATGGTTCTACTTTGTATAACTTCTAAACGCCTTGATTTTGAAATCTCACTAGGAATTAAATCACATGCTTTTTTATTGAATAGCCGATGTCTTGGTCTTGAGCAAAGCTAAGAACTGAGCAGCTACACTACAGTTCAGCGTATTAATTTGTGAGAAGTTAAGTTTATGTTTTGCAGGTGATGCAACTCCCTTTGTCAAACTGTTTAATATATTAAAGGTTGAGCTGCTAGAATGTGAAATATTTTCTGAATTTTTTGTATCGTATTACATAACCCTTTCTCATAACTTTGCAATTGCTAATAATTGGAGGAACAATTAAATTTAATGTTAGTTTTGCTGATAAGACGATAATGCCCATGCTTTCCAGAGATCTTCAGCTTTAACTATGTTCCATTTCTGTGGCTAAATTATTGCACAACATCTGCCATATAGGATATATAGTTAACATGTGCTAGGAAATTAGTATATCTAAAAGTTATATAGCATCATACATCCTCACCTTGGGGTTAATGGTAAATGCTAACTTTAAAATGATGAAAAAAGAGAGTGGAGTGTTAATGGCACTCACTCATTGAGAGTTGAGCCCATTGGTTTCATTACCAATGTTGGCTCCTTTCATGAGTTAAGAGAAGCCAACACAATGACCTATCACTTTGATCGCTGATTTTCAGTTAGCATGACATTTGAAACCTGGCTAGTTCTATGTTATTGGAAATACTTATAATTAGTGTTCTCAGGTTCCCAGCTAGGCTGCATCTCCTTACACTGTTGATGGTTCATCTACCAACACTGCTGATGTTCTCATTACTGATATGCTCTAAATATTCTGCAGTTTGAATGGGAATTGGGGAAAATTTTTGGGTTCTTGTTCACCACTAGTCTTTTTTATAGTGCATATTCCCTAGCAAATCTGAGGGTTAGTCACCCCATATGATTTATATTTTGGGGATCGTTTTGGATTTCCTTTGTTAAACTCCCCCAAGATATTTTCTCCCTGTAGTGGGAAGGATTTAGGTGTCCTCTCTGGACTGGAATCTGGAAGAAGGGTTTTCTTAGAGACATTCTTCTGCTATTGCCAACTTCATTGGTGGGTTGTGTTGGGTTGGTTGAAGCATATTATCTGCGATACTCCTAAAGGTGAATTTCTATGTTTCCTCTCATTTCCAAATTTGGAGTCTACAATAGGAGGGCATACTTTGTATGACTTATTAAATTCTGAGGTTGAGAGATCTTTTGAGAGAAAATGACCCACTGATAGGTATAATAAAAAGAAAAAAGATACGACCCCGTAAATATTAATTAGTTTGAAAGTGGAAAAAATTACCATATCTACATTGCATTTATCTTTCAGTAGCTTCTGCTGAAAGTAGTTTCTCGCGATTGAAATTTATAAAATATTATTTGCAGTCTTCAGTTAGCCAAGAGAGATTTTCAGTGCTAGAAATTCTATCAATAGAAAATGAAGTAGCAAATTCAATCGATTTTGAAGACGTCATCCAAGATTTAGCAGCAAAAAAAGCTAGAAAAATCATTTAATATTTATTATTGTACTATTGTTTAATGTACCTATTAGTTACAGTACTTAAAATAAATATTTATTTGAAGTAATCTTGGAGTGCACAATTTGAAGGAGAATTTATTTTGGCAAAATTTTAGAACCCGGCCCCGCAAAAGTTCGTGCTGGCCATGCCTGGAATTTATATCCCTTTAAATCTTTTTCAGCTGTGCTAAAGTAGTTTGAATTCCCTTTTCCTGTGTTGGATAGTGATTTAATTATTAAAAACCCATCCAATACACTTCTCTGTAAATGTCTTGGTTCTATCACCATTTATTTTATATTATTTGTAGTGGTGAGTCATTTTTGTGGTTGTTCTTAAGAAGGTGGAGGGCAAAGCTTGAGAATGGCGGCTATCCTCTCTTCAGGCAGTTATCTTTCTTTCTTTCTGAAAAGAGGACAACCACCATTCTCAAGCTTTGCCATTCACCTTCTTTAAAACAACCACAAAAACGACTTTAAACCTTGCCATTACCATCAGGAAGAGAACTCCTGACCTGACTGACTGAACTGGACCTCCCACAAGAAGTGGAAATTGGGAGTTTTCTCCAAGAAATATTTACTGATGAACTTTAGTTTCCAAACCCTTCACCATCTCTCTCTTTACTGTACAAAATATTTCCACAATGCACCCAATCCTTTCCCATCCCTTCTACCCTCCCTCCCTCCCTCTTTAAAAACCTATATATTCCCCAACAAAATACCCTTCCATGCCTGAAGATGTAATGTAAAATTACAAAAGTGGTTGCTAGTAAATCAAATTTTCTGTGGAAATTATAAATTTTTTTCATCATACCATGGCTTTCCACGAAGTCACACCTCCAATATTGATTTCATTGGAGTTAGGATATCATATACACAGCATTTCACCTTATTTGCATTTAATTTGTCTATGAACGTAATAAAAATTATAAGGAACTTTTAATAATTACACAGCTTGATTGTTTTTTTTTTTCCAGATAATGAAAACAAGATTGTGGCTATTTAATTCAATTTTTCTTGGTCACTTTCTTTTTTATTTTAATTATTTGGGAGTTTTGATATAGTTTCAACAGAATTTTGTTATCCATAAACCAGAAATTTTATGTTGGATTCTTTTACTTTTGCTTTCTGAGAGGTGGCTTTAAAGTAATTATTGAATTTATCAATAATGTAGACTGATGAGCCATATTTACTTTGAAACCCTTGATGGCCCACAGTTCTTAGACATCACTTTATGCTCTGCCTCGTTGACAACTTTAACAATTACTTAATCCTCTTTGTTACTACCATTTGTTGCAAAGACATGACATTATCAGTCTCTCAAACATGTTGAACATAAAAATTTTTACAATCGTATATTACCTGATCTTTAAGATTAGGTGAGTTTGTATTGAGTCCTACTGTCTCAATTTTGTTTACAAGTTACTTTTGCTCAAGTTTGTTAACCCTTGATGTAAGATCTTCAATTAGTCTCTCTTATTTGTCCTTTGCTCTTTCATTGTGTCAATGCATTCCCTAAATTCACATATAACTTCACTGTTTTGCAAGATCACCTTTTTGTAGTTGACATTTACTTCACTGAGGAACTCAATTGAGTGCCTAACTTCTCTCGATTCTTTAACAATTTCATTGTGCAAACTGCTGCTATTGTGCAGTTGAGTGCCTTAATCTTTTGCCATAATACTTTTGGTTACAGCGGAACCCTCTTGTTAATCCCTATTTTGGCAGCTCAGGCATCTCTATTCTTCCTTTTTCTTAATTGATTTTGCCTTCCAGGTAGACTCAGCCACACCCGCACATTTGTGGTAATAACACCTGTTGCATCCAGTGTAGATAACATAGCAACCATCTCCAGGAAGCTTATTAATGCACTTCACACAAACCATAGCAGACAACCACTCTTGTAGATCTTTTAGTGTCACTTCCGGTAGATAAACCACGTGTTCTCTCAATCTATATGTTAATCAAGAGCTTGGCAACCAATTACCATAAAAATAAAGTTATGCATTCCATTTCATTAAATTATATGAAATATGATTTGTGGTAAGTGTACTAAAGATTGATTATATTTTATTATTATTGTAAAACACTCAAAAATCAATATATTGCACCTATATAGTGTAAAGATAATTTAAACCTGATAATAGTGGCTAGTCATTGTATGATTTGGCATCATAAGTCCAAGATAAGCTAGGCTCATTTCAATCTAATAAATAGTGACCTACTTCAATAAAGTTGTGTTCAGGAGGCAGCTGTTCATGGCTGGTTCTGTTTCAATAATTCAATTCTTATTGACAGTTATACAGTAGACTCTCAATTATTCGAACCTCGTTAATTCGAAAACCTCTATAATTCGAAGAAAACCCTCGGTCCCCCGAGAGAACCGCTATAATTCGAAGAAAATCAATGTATTTTGGTCCCCTCGATAATTCGAAGTGAAGCTAGACCGGCCCACTTCACAATTCGAAAAATTATTCATTTCATGGAATGTGTCGAGGCATTTTTTCCAAGAACTTGCCTCCCTCCAATGTCTATGATTCATGCTACACCACCCCTGAAATGCTTTAGTGCAGTTTCAGCCTTAAAATGGACCCTGTACTTTATAAGTCTTTGTCGCTCTCCAAAAAGAAACAAGTCATCGCGGCTGTTGAAGAAGGAGAAAAAAGAAGGATATAGCTCTTCGTTTTAATATTCCGGCATCTACCTTATCAACTATCCTGAAGCTGAAGAGTGCTTGGAACAGACTTCCAGAAGTTCACATAACTTTTAACGATTATGTTAATATGTTGATTAATTAATGATGTTGTCACAGCGAGTACATTGTCTGATAAAGACATTATGAAACAGTCAATTGTGGTAGGTCAACAGACTTCTGACAATGAAGATGAAGACGACGATGTTCCGATGGTGTCTTCTAAGGAAGCAATCTTTTTTTAAGAGGGTTGCGTCGTTTTTTCGAACAGTCCGAAATGGATAACATCCAATCTGGTTGTGTGTTTAAAGCGGTAAGCACTTTGGAAAATGCTGTGGACCAGATTGCAGCCAACCAAGCGACCCAACCGAAAATAACCGATTTTTTTATGAAGAAATGATACAACTTTTTTATAATAAATAAATTGATCCACATGTATTTCTATAATATGTATTTTTGTTTCTACCAGCATTCACAATCTTATACAATGACAAATAAAATGTAACTTTCTTCAATTCGAATTTTTACTTTCAGCCCCTCTTTAATTCGAACTCTCGCTATTTCAAAAAACTCGATAATTCGAATTTTTTGTTTGGTCCCTATAAATTCGAATTATCGAGAGTCTACTGTATAAGGTTGAAATTAAAAAAAAAATTATAGCCACTGTATCTGTCACAGTTAATTGTACTTCATTATTTATTTTAAAAATGTTCTATTATCACATATTAAAATTCTGTTGAAACATCATCCCTTGGATATAGAATCATACAGCAACTTAAATAAAATTCATTGTTTATTTGGCCTTATGTTTCTTAACTATCATAATATAAAATGAATAAATTTCAATCTAAGCCTTTATTTAAGAATTTTTGGAGTTTTCCTGTGAATGCTGTCACATAACAATATGAATTCTTATATGTTCTATAATAAATTTTTAGCACTAATAAATTAATTACTAGGTTCATTTCTTGTAATATCTAATACAGATATCAAACAAATAAATGCATAGTGCAACTAAACACTTGTAATTAAGTAATGTATAGTAATAATTTTACATTGAAGTGGTGATACTATTCAGAACAGCCTCATTTGAATATAATGGGGATTTCACTTAAAGAATGTATTAAATTTTATTAGAGAATGAAAATAATTTTTCAAGTATTTTTAATATTTGTTTTAAGTCTTTTTAACATTATAGATTCAATGAATTTATGATCTCCTTTACTGATGATATTGTTATTTTAAAGGTATGTTTATCAATATTTCAACTTATCAACAACAAATATTTTTTATAGTAATCGGTTGGATTTAAATATCTAAAATGTTTAAAATAAATAATCTTGCATGGGGTTGCGCTAGTGGACTTCATTCTTGTGAGACTTTATGAAATAGAAGACAATTTATATAACCCATAACATCTTACTTTTTCTGCTAAATTTTGGAGTCTCAAAATAATCTACACAGACAATAATATCAATCTACAAAGATATGAATAATAAAATAAATTGTCTTATTAATTTCACAATTTAAAACCATCCTGACCAAATTGATATTGTTAATAACAATTTTAAATAATTTTTATCAATTAGCCGTTATAAAATAAAAAGTAAAATTAGTATGATAACCTTGCAAAATTGTAAATTATATAATCGTAATGTATGATTTAATTACAAAAATTTTTAAACTGATTCTAGAATTCTATATTTTGATGCAAAGTTGTTTGATGCTGCATTGAGCTTTTTAAGCTTGAATCTAAGGAAAGATATTTAATAAGGTGTTAAGTATACTTATTGTGTGCTGAATGAGGAAAGATAAAACAATATGGAAATGCTGAATGTAGAGGGTAATGATGTTTTAAATAGTGGCTGCTCTCTCATATCATATAACTCATTCCTTGTGTGCTTTTACAAAGTCTTATGTCTGATTTTAAAATTTTTTTCTTTCAAATCTAAATTGAGTTTTGAGAATGTGTCTATAAACACAGAGCCTACTATAACTGAATTAATTGTACTAAAGCATCTTAATTCCATAAGTGATTAAATATTGCGAATGCTTTTTGTAATTTGATACTGTAACTAGCCAAATAAAGAACGATTCTGCTTAAGATTGGTTCCTTCTTTCAAGTCATATATGTGATTCTGAAGCGTATATATGCAAATATTTTATGAAGAATAGATGAGAAGTGGAAACCATTGAAAAACGATAAATCAGTCTCGTAGATTGAAACAAGGATGTTGAAAATCTGCTTATGAGAAAATGAAAGCAGTCAGGAGTGATTTAGAGCTACTACTATGCATTGAAATTGGTAGCATATTTGGTATGAGTTAAATTAGATTTAGAGACCATATGAAAATAGATATGTGCAAACTTAGATAGTGAAAGTAGTTGAAGTATATGGGACCTGAATGAAATTTGTCTCGATTTTTTATTTGTATAATGATGGAGCCACCCTTGATCATGGATTTGTTCGTATCTGGTTATTTGCTTTGCTATCAATCGTTATCTATTGATATTATGATGGCATAATGAATAACAGTAGCGTTAAATTTTGTTCAGCGTGAAACAGCTGTAATGCTATATATTTATTTCAAGTGAGTGAAAGGAGTATTATTCAGTTACCAGAGGGTTATTTCTTCATTAGAAGAATTACTTGATAACTATTCAAAAACGTATCGTATAACTAAGTAACTATAAATAAATCATTTGAAAAATAAATCTTTCTTGATAAAACTTCTATGCTATTATATTAGAGATCTTATCATATAAATTTAATTATTCATTGATACTAGTTAGTCATCTTCTATCTATAATATTAGTATTATAATACTTTCAATAAGATTTTCGAAAAAAGTTTATTACGGCGCTGTACAACGTTTTGTGATATATGCGTTGATGAATTAAAGAGTGCTTTATCTAACATATATCAATTGAAGAATCCTAACTTCAATATGGCCATTATTTGTTTCAATTTTAGTTCAAACAAAAAGAATGACAATTGCATGACTTAATTTCATAGTATATACATATACGAGGGTGGTCTGAAATATTTCCTACCCCAGACTTTTCAGAAATCAATAGAAATTTTTCAGAAAATATGCCACGAAATGTTTGAAACTTTTCAGACCAGCCAAGTAAATAAGTGTATTAAATATCTTTCGTAACTGCAGAACCGAATATTTGAAAGTGTTAACGTGAGAATGTAGAATGACAACACTCAGCATATTAAACATTTATTAACTCTGATTTTACTTTAAGAGTTATTTTACTTGTACATCAAGTATCTTGTAATAATTTGTACAAATAATTTTCATTTTTACAGTGTTATACAGTTTCTAAGTACATCATGTATTCTGGTCGATACAAGTGATATATTATGCATATGGTTTATAAGCATTTTCTTACTGTAAAGTAATTCACATTTTAGAATTTTTGGAGTTGATATGGTTTGATAAGCGAACTCAGAGAAAATTTTGGAATTGTGTTCCTTATGAATGATTCACAGCAATTTAGTCTTGTATAAATAAGATGGTAGTTCCAGATCGTGAATTGCTGTTAATTATCAAATCATTACAATGGATGAGTATAGCAAACTTTCTCTTAGCCGTATACATTGAAATGGGCAATGGAAAACTGCGTAGTACATCTCTTTCATATTGACATTAAAAGTTTAGCTCTTATGGTTTCTGTGTCCCAATTATTACCACATTTAGATTTATATGTTGGACCTCTATTTCACTTCGTAAAAATCAAAAGATGACCGTAACGTTTATATGTGAAGAACTCAATACATTCTATGGGAGACATATAAGATTTCACATTGCATATTGCAGCTCTTATTCTATCGGATAAAGGTGCAGCTTCAACGATGAATTGATATTCCTCCATAGGCTGAGTATTTTCCGTTTTCCTAGGATCCATTCCCTTAAATTTCTGAATCGAAAGTTGTAAATGGATAATTTTGTATTACAAAGTTGTACAATTCGTAGTTGGTAGAAACAACTGAAAATTCACGATATTTCAACATTATGAGAATGTTTTTTGTTGCGAAGGAACTTTTCAGATAGAACCTTTTAATGCTTGAAAATGTTTATTTCATAACTCTCTCCGAATTTCAATATCAGCCTATTTACTGTATATGGTGGGAACGCTCTGACGTGCAACACAATATTTATTTTATATCAGCAGTCTTGTTCCACACAGATTATTCTGTAGATCGCTCGTACGCCCTAAATATTTATTTTTGGCCTCTGTTATCGTAAGAAATTTTATTTTTCAACATCACGAAAGGCTGGCGAAAGCGCGGAAAACTCTCACAAATTAACTTCCTATGGCCTCACTGCACGCAACTCTGCTGGAAATCATTGCTAAGAAAAGACGTGTGGCAAAAATCGCAAATCTATTTGGACATTGAATTCACGATTGTCGTCGAAGTGAGCAGACGACAGTTTATTATAAGCAGACGATTCAAAGTAAGAAGGAAGTTAATTTCCCTCCTCATTGTATATAAATAAATAGCATATGTTCCCAACTTAACAGCAGAGAAAGATATTAGATAAATTTTAATTTGAATGGACCCAATCAATTATCGACGGAATGAACATCGCCGACAAATTTCACGTTGAATTACCTATCCGAAGTGTCGAGCCGTCTTTTAGACTTGACTTGAGTTCTCGAGAATTCAACTATCTGGAGAAGGAATCGATCTCGGGGAAGCTAATTTTCAAAACGACAAAATGAAAATACAGATATCCCACTAGTTTCAGTGTTTTTTATCACTCCATAGTCTCTGAGATTATCAAAAATAGTTCATCGAGATTCCTTTGTAGCAGCAGGTCGGGCAACTATATCCCCTTGCCTCTAGGCAACCAGCGAGTACACTCCCGCGCCGCGGGTAGTATATCTGTCGCGGCGGAATCAATTTCTGCCGACGGACTTCGGTTCGTTAGATCGATTTCACCTCTTGCATTCTTCTCTCCACAGACCCATTTACATATCCTCAAATACTCTCGAGGGGAGGAGAAAAAAGGAGGGGGAAGAGTGGATCTCCTCATTTTCTCCTCCACGCTTCCATTTGCATCTCCAGAGATTGGGGGAGAGCGACGCCCTCTTCTCGTTTTCTGCTCTGCAGTTCCAGAGGGATTCTCAGAGGAGTAGCCTCTCGTGTTCCTCAGAGATAGCGTCCTCATCCCTATCCTCCTCGTCCGAGCACTCTCTCTCCCTCCTCCGCCTCATCTCCGACCCTTCTTCCGTCAAATCTTCCGTCCAGTGCTCCAGTTCTTCTTTGTGGTGTTCGAGGGCCATTAAAGATGGGAAGAGGTTGTCGCACGCCGAACACCTGAAGGAAAGGAGACAGAATCATCTTCCGCTGTTATTTAAATCCGTAAAATGTGCATCGATTTTTGAATAAACTGCGCTCTGGCGAAAATTCGTTTCTTTTTATGGAAGTTTTTATGAGATTTCGAAAATTCTAGATGGTTCAAAATTTATTTTCGATAGCCTGAAAATTTTTAATTGAATAATTCAAAATCTTAGTAAGTTAGCGTTTCAAACGAAAATTTTTATATATATACATTATCTGAAAATCTAAAAAAGCTATATTTTTAAATTTATAAAAGCTAAATTTTCTGCACAAATAAGTTTAATTATTTATAATATCAATTATAATGTGACTTTGCAATTGTATAGATAGCTTAATAAGTTAGAAAGATTTTAATTTAAGAAAAATCAGTATCAAGCGTATACCAAGCATGTTTCAATAAATAGGTAGAGGAGAATATAGTAAACGTGGGATGACTATTATTGAGCTCTATATTACATATTAAATTGGCTAAGGACGTCGGATGAAGAAATATACGATAAAATTATACTTGAGCTCAATATGATCCAAGTAACGCTCTTGATTTATCCTTTATCAATATCATGGTCCATGCGTATGAATGATAGATAATTTACACTGTAAATGGCCGATAGTAATTCACAGACGCAATTATCGTGGCTTGTCTGGCCAATTATACTCGTACCATAGCATGATGGAGATGCAGCCATGTATAGGCTTTATAGTCCGTAACGGAAACTGTTACAAAGTAATCGATCGATCCAATAATTTTCTAGACTCTAGTAGTAGTTAATGATTTTTACGTCAATTTCCAATACCTTTGTTGTCAGGAGAGTAACGCTCTTGATTTTGATAAGAGAGGGCATGTTAAACGGATTTTGGATGAGTTCTACTCCCACTGGGGAGTGTGATATTGACGCAGCATCGTTAGAGGACTGGGGAACCGTTTGAGTTAACAGGTGCAGAATTTATTGAGGACTGGAAAAGCCAATAAGGCAGAACTGGAGTCGATACTCTCTGACTAGGTGTCTCCTCCCTCTAAATACTACTTGCACTAGCTAGCATGTTCCAGCTGTTGAATAGTCTACGTAGGTTACAGCATTGAATGGAGATAATATTATTTATCGCAATATTCCAGTCAATGAAATTGCTTTTTTAAATTTCTTAACCCAAAGAATTTCGAGTTTAATCATACAGGCTTATAAAATAAAGTTCTGATATTATATCATAAAATGTGACTATAAGAATGAATCCCTTTAAAAGAAATGAATGCAGTTAATGTGATTTTTTTCAGTTTCGTGATGGCACGGAAGAGAGGTTTAAGATGATCTTAAAAAGTAAATTTTCAGATGTACAAGAATTTAATGTACAAACCCGAAATGCCTTTTCTTTTGCTGATGATGTGCCAGTTGCCTTGTTGTCGGGAAATATCGGTCACATACATTACACGTCAACGATTCCTCTGAAAAGAGAGAGAATGCACAATTATCAATAAATATATATTATATAATAAACAAGAGATGCTTTAACGACCAAAATAAGAAATTATACTTAAAATATACTTCGTAAGATGAAAAAGGAGAGTAAATTGTAAATAAATCTATCAATACCTGCATGAATTAGTTACTACTTATTAGTAAATAAGTAAACTTTGAAAAAGTTTAGTATAACTTATGCGTATGAATTATGATAAGCCACCTTTCTAGAAGAAATATAATTAAATATCATATTTACATTAGTTAATATTAAATGTCTTTTTAGCTACAACGTTTATCACGCTTATTAGTTTTCCGTAGTTTGTTTATCGTATTCATTCACTCAATTCTCCACTTTTGATGTGAATGAGTGAGAAGTTTACATATAGGTGTGTATATTTATATATTATCAAGATCATAAAGTTTATTATTTCAAAAAAGTTACGATTATAAAAATTTAGTTTTATGACACAAGAAAGTTTTACAAGAGAAAACGGAATGATTGAATGTTGCCTTTATTATTCATAATTTAGTTATAGTCTTGACTTAGAGCTAAGTTCAAAAGACTGAGAAATCAGCTAATTGAAACCTCTGCTAGTTACACTTAAATTGGATGATAAATGAATACCAGACGATTTATTAAAAGAACCAAAAGAAACGTATCGAATCCTCATTTCTTTTGAGTAATGAGCTGGATCCCTTTTCATTTTTTTCTATGAATCATTGAGGTCAAACTTACCTTAATTAAAAATCTCGACCGCGGCATTGTGGGATATCTTTTGCCGAGTTCTCGGTCGACTTTAAGCCACTGCTTCATTTTTAATTAGGCTTTTCTTTATTATCCGTCTTTTCGAAATGAATTTTCTTTTTTCTGGATAATTTATCGACGTTCGTTCTTTTTATATAAAGATAATTAAATAGGCTTAAAAGTGACCTTTTGAGGAATTATATATTTGTTTATTTTCACTCATTTGTATTCCTGATTATTTACTAAATCTGGTCAATTCAATTAAAAAAAAACTCACAGAACCACACACTAAAAATGACATTCGATATAAGTTTCATATTTTGCATAATTTTTCAAATTTAGTTTAGTAGAATAATAGAGAGTATTTGGAGCTTTAAAAATATTTGTTTACTTTGTGAAAATTTGGGATGGTTTTTCACTGTCAATATTTTAAATAAAAATAAATAAACCTTAGCTAAGTCACCTAAGTTTTAAAGAATTTAAAGTTTAAATATTGGCGTTTTCTGGTATTTAATCTTTGCTAGGTTTTATTTATTTATTACGTAGATCAAAACCAATCAAAATTTTTAAATAAAAATTATTTTAATCAGTAAACAGTATTTAAATAGCTTATCACTATTCATTCATACCGACTTTTTTAGACTCAAGTACAACAGAAGAAGATAATAATTCGAAAAATCTGATTAATCCAGTAAATTTTAATTCTATTTCACTATGAAATCTATTCGTTTAGTAGAGAAAGTCATGCTGTTATTGCATGAAGATCAAATTACTTCTTTTTTATCATAGAAAGTGGCTAATTCATTGCGGAAGTTTGGGTCAATCAGCATCATTAGGAAGTGTGGAAATATCCCTCGTGCATTGTAATGAAGTTAAAGGAGAGAGTGGAATAAATGGAAACACAGCTTTCAAAAAAGCGAGAAGAAATAATGTATCGGATTGCGTTTCTATCTCACTCAAACATTCCTCTCGATATTCAAGCACGCTTTTACAAACTCATTTTTTGCGCCATAACATTCGCCCTCCATATTCATCACATCGGAAATTCCGGAACGACTTTTGACTAAATGCATTTCCAAACCGACTGGTATTTCCGTGGACGAACTGTGTTGATCTTTTCGCATGCGATGGCAGAACAAATTTCTCTCTCTCCATCTCGTTACTGTGTCAACTTCCCCTCGTGTTTGAGCGTGATTCCATTCATCTTCTTCCTTTAAAAAAATCTCTCTCCTCTTTCATTTCCAATCCCATTCATTCTCTTTTCGAGGCTTAAAAATACCATCTTTGTCTCCACGGCTTATCCGCATGATTCTTCCATTTTATTTCGACCTTCCGCGGGCATTCTCCTCTCCTTTTGTTTCATTCAATTACGTTGTTTGTAGGTAGCGGTGCGATCGCCGACTGGGGTCGTTACCATGGCGACGGGTCGAGAATGGGATCAAACCGTTCCCCAGGACAAAATTTCCGTCGTCTCTTTCCGCCCTCGGCGGGATCACCGCAAGTTAACATCCTGACAATGAGCTCCATTTGAATGCTTAAGTACACGAGGCACCATTCGGGAGATGAGAACGAAATATATGACTGCTGCGCTATCTGACGTCCGATCCTAGAGGCGTTCGGACGTAACGACCGCGTAACGCATTTTCGTATCCTTTGCGATAGTTCCAATAGGGATGACACCGTCCATTAGAAGAAGAGGGAGGGTCGAGCAGACTTTAAAGCAGGCGATCTTTAGCATAGACAATGTTACGGTGGAGGTTGAAATCCTCTTTCGAAAGAAGATTAAAAAGAAGGAGGGATTGCCTCGTCGACGCGATGTCTGCTCGAGTGAAAGATTATTCTTTCGGTGGTGGTAACTCGGTTATCGCAACAGCGTTTCTTTTGTTCTCTGCTCCGTTGTTCTCGAGGAGTTTCGGCGACGACGAAAATTAACGGCGAATCGGATTAAATGATTTACGGATCAGCTGAATTTACTTTCGTCCTAATTGGAAGGAGGGATTGTTGGAAATCGACACTCGTGTCGAGCTCATCAGATATGAGAATTAGGTCTCCGAGAGAGGGATTTGAGCAGAGTTTTGGAAGAGTTGCTGAACCGGCCAGACATGTCTCGTTCATGGACTTGGAAGTCTTCCAAAAGGGACCACGGATAACGCGGATATATGTGCTACACCCTGAAAGCCTACATATCATTTGAAAGACTGTTGAAGCATAAATAGAGAGACAGTATACGATATAGAGACGATATATACGATATAGAGATAATACATACGATATAGAGACAATATATACGATATAGAGACAATGTATACGATATAGAAACAATATATACGATATAGAGACAATGTATACGATATAGAAACAATATATACGATATAGAGACAATACATACGATTTAGAGGCGATATATACGATATAAAGACGATATACGATATAGAGACGTTATGCGAACAAAAGAAGTATTCACGTTTGTGAATCGTTACAAATTGAATCCAAACCATGCAGTTTTTATCACCCTCATCTCCATATATTTTCATCTTTAACCTCCATCTATTTTCATCGAAAACATTCCCCACATTTCCATATTCTCTTCAGTGGATTATTTTGTCTTTCGGACGACGCGTATTAGAGTACAAAGAATTCGAGTGCACCGGAAAGCGACTTCCTGCTCATCCTCTTCTCGCACAGACGAGAGATTTTTTCGAGTCCATTCGGGTCGCTCCAGAAAGAAAAGACCTCGTTACACGAACGGCGCTCTCGCCCTATGGTTACATTCAGACGTGCGGTTTTCTGCTTTCGAAAAAATTGTGCCCATAGGAGAAAAGCGGATAATTGGATGGAAAATCGGGTCTTTCCACTTCCTCGAATGGATTGAATCGGTGGAGAGGATGCCGTCTAATGAACGAGGGGCGTTAAGAGAGAGATGCCCAGGAGGGATGACCTCCAAGGAGGTGATTTGCTGCTGGGCGATTCCCCTAATAAACGAGTTATCGACAGAGGGCTGCCCTGAGGGGGACATTTTCTTTTGCAGTATCGATCAGTCTCCTCATCTGGGTTTGCCATTGTCTGTCCACTGTTGGTGCAGTGGTACGGGGGACGATGCAACGAAGGCGTGTTTTTGTATTCGCCCCTTCCAAAGGTCGGCAGAGGGCAAACAATCCCCAAAGTGACGCCTTCGTAGTTTTGGGTCCATAAACATCCCATGAAAAGGAAGCAAATATCACCTGGTGGACATCGATGTTGTTGGGATAAGGATCAGATTTCAAAAGATATAAATGCAACACGTAAAAATAGTGATCGAGATCTGTCTCGAGTGGTTTTGATTGCACTGCTGTCGCAGAGAATTAAACCCTGGAATCGTAACATTTTTAGGACGTTCCGCTTTGTGCGTAGTTGCGGTAAAAATACCGCGGATACTTGTTGTCTCTTCAACCGTTGCCACCTGGATACGCGACGGGTAGTTATTGAAATAAATCAATATTATTGTTGCATTCCAGTAAAGTATCAAAACTATCAAATTGTACTATTTACTAAATATTATCGTTACTAAACAAACAAATATTATTCGTCATCTGTATTGTTTCCTTAAACATAGCGGTATTAAGTTGAGATTTCGTTTCGCGATGAGATTCGAAGAAATATCGCCGAAAGGAGATTAATTTAATCCCGAAGTAGATGTTATTCTTTCCCTTTCTATATTTGAAAGCAGAATTTCGAATAAAAAAATACGAGTTTCCGATTCGCGGCAACTGTTTGTTCAGAAAATAAAGACCGTGCGGTTGATTCCTAATTAAACATTCGATTTCCCTCTTCAAATGCTTTTAGTTGATTGCTTATCTTACGTGAGTAATTATTCGAACTCTATTTCCTTTCATCGAAGGCAAATTTTCTGGATCGGTGGAGGAGAAAGACGTTTACAAGCGATATGCACATCAATCAAGTAAATCACGGAAATAAATGTTCAGTCATGTCAACTTTACTTCAGTCCTTTGAAGCTAGGAACCTGATTCTGTAATCTAGCGAGATCTCTACTATTTTGATGTCAATAAAAACTACATCCATTTCTTTTGTATGACATGCGTTAATGATGATCAAAATTAGTTCCAATAATTGAGGAAGGTCATCAAAATGACTTATCTGGAAGGTGGCTTTTGTCGGATGCTTCAATATATTAAGAATCAAGAGCAAGTTTGTATTATTTCCAAGTTTATATTTGAATATAGTTCGATAATATTGATTAAATTTTGTTATTCATAAATATACATTTTATAAATAACAATTAATTCCAGATGTTTTGCATAGTAATAAATTATCCCCATAATTATGACATCAATAAAATATCAGCAGATAGCATATGTATCGAAATATTTTTACGATCATGGTTGCTTCCCCTAATTATTAAATCTCTATTGAATTTTTATCTCATTTAATTTAAGATACGATGTATTATAGTTAATCTTTCAAATATGTAATCGACTTTATAAGTCCATCATACTTATATGCTAAGAAACTGCGAATATAAACTTTCTTCAAGTATCGTAATATTGAAAACATCATTGTTGTCGTTTTTTTTCTGTCTTAGAAAAATCTCCAATTCTATTCTCGATATAAATACTGTAAAACCATAACCACGAACAACTAAACCTCCCATTCCTGATGCCTTGATTACCCTCCTCCTTTATTTCCCATTATCCTCTCGTATACGGATACTCTTCGCTCCTTAATCCCTTTACATTTGACCCAACTGCTTTTACCCTTCATTTTGATTTCATCAATTTCGCTACCCACGATATTTAACACTTACTCATCTCATTCGTAACCTTATTATGACGATAATGATAACGATCCTTTTCCCATTTAATTTATGCCATAGATCCCTTCTTCAGCCTTTATCATCACTAGGGCTTCCTTTATCGTGTTTCAAGAGGATATCTCTGTTGCTGAGCTCCAACATTTTCAATCGCGCGTTCATTGAAGAGTCACTTGCATAAATGCATCGAACGATAGATTTTCAAAAATTTCTGCTTCAGCATCGGAGGATGGTAATAGCCATGTCATGGATTTTGCAGTATAGGGAAATTGATCGGAAACTCATTAAGGCAGCTTCTTCTCAAGAACCCTTTGGTACACGATTTTTTTCCCGAGAATTACAGTTCTCGAATCTGGAAACATGAATCGTGGAGCATGTCGTGTAATATGAAACTTCCAACCAATATGAAACCCTTGATCGAAATCTCATACTTTTAAAGATCGTGCATAACGTTCTTCTTCAAAATATAAGTAAACGATAGTATCGTGATATATGTATATATTTAAATGTCCTCGTGAAATGATGCTGCATCTACGATGTGTATAAAGACGCATGACTGGAGTCACGTTTAATAACTCCATCCAAGGTTCCTCGTAAGCAGGGTCCCTGGAAGCCATGCAGTACTATATTAAGAGACGTTAAATTGATTTATTGAGCGTCTGTTATTTTTGAAGACTTTGATTTCTACGCTTTAGCTTCAAAAGTGGATGAATATGTAAAGTAGGAATAAATTGAAAGTCTAGAATTCATCTCTTTTTAGTGGAAAAAATTATAAATCAAAAACTTATATGGCCAATCAAGTGAATAATGATAGGAATTTTCTTGTAATATAAAAAGGAAAAACAGAATAAACTAAAATTTGACACAATTGAGTTATTTGGATTAAATTGGAACCAATTCTTTTTTAAGTAAGAGAAATTAGATGGATTCTCTTGTGGGTCACTAATTGGCATTTCATATCTGGAATATTTCGATAGATCCATATGTTATCAAAATGAGATTCTGATTTTTAAGGGCATTTACTACTATCTCCGGAAAATACAACTTAAAAAAATTTTTATTTGGATTTTTGGATCCCGTGAATGGATAGAATAATTAATTAATTCGATTAAGAGCACAACAGACGGGTGCATAATGGATAATTCCAAATGTGTAAGCACATTTTAATTAGCTTTGATTCTCCTCTAGTTAGTTGGTGGTTAGAATCCTCAGATTTCATATTAATTACCAAATTTTGTTCCACCATCAATCACCTGTATATTTGCAGCTGGCTCATATGTAATGCATTTAATTTAATTCAATCTATCATATTAACGCGGCAATTATTTATTTGAACTGTTAGCAGAGAGTTAATTGCATCAACGTAACTTTAGAAAATGAGTTCATCTATGGGAGAAGTGTTTCTTTGTTTATACAATTCAAATCTTATATTATTTTAATTAGAAAAAGTAAACTAGTTTAATTCATAGAGGAGAGGAATACGTTCTTTTGTTTAGGGTCAGTGAGCTAAAATGACTATTCTTGCGGATATGTTTTATTTACAAATAATTAATCGATTGCAATATTTGTTAAACCCTTATTTATGCAATAAAATAATGGGTATAGAATATAAAGAATGAAAGGTTCACTAGCTCAGACCCTATCAAATGCTTGCGAGAAAAAATAATCTTACCATTCTTAGAATGAAAATCGATACTATTGTAACTTTCGTAATAGTCAACAATTCACTTTGAAATCTGATACTATTTCTATAGGATTTTCTATATGTCATATTCCTTGTTATAACTCAAATTTCTGATCCTCGAAAGTCTCCCATCTAGTGCGGTTTCCTGTGAATTTCACTCTTCTTTGACTTCCTCGTGATATTTCACACTCCCAGATACTTTGCAGAGAATCTCTCTTAAATTCCTCTTTATTTCAACTTTTCCACTTTTCATAGATGGCTTTATAGCTTTTAAACTCATAAAAATTACCTTTGAAATATAAAGAATCCTTTGTTAATGTTTGACGTGGAAGTTAATACGAATTGAAATAAGTGATCCTACTTTTTATGATGACTCACAATGACTAGTGGGTAATGATCCAATGAAGGATTCGGGAACTGGAGGAGAAGCCAAAAATATTAGCATATAACCCAAAGTACTTTTAAACTTCATACATTATGTATAAATGTATGCAAATTCACAGTTCGTGAAATGGAAAACTCTGTTATTCTTCGAGTTTTTGTCTATCTCCTCTTCATGCAAGAGCACTCCACCCAAACTCTCGATAATATGAAACTCGAAGGATCGGATATTCTCATCTCCAACGCTGCTCAAACAACGTTTCAATCCTCAATATCTTCTCGGTGTATTCAGCGGTAGATCTCGGAATCAAAGCGAATCTGGGATACAACCGTAGAGTGCTTTCACGCTTCAACGTCATCTTTGATGTCCATTTTATTCTCATCTGCTCATCTCTATCTTCCTTCGGTTCGGAAATGGCGGAAAAGATTGTGTTTGGGATCATAGAAATACGTTTGCAATCGTTTTTATAGATTCTTTGGTTCGTAATGATTAATTTTTGAATGCAAAAGTTTGAAGAGAACCTACGCCAAGAGCATCTAGAGAGGAACGAATTTCTATTCCACATGAGGAACTAGAGTTCACCGAGAGAACGTTCGAAGTAGTTGGACAAAGATTTCTCGCCATTCATCATTCGACCAAACATTGAATCGTGTGTGATATAAGAATCGTGTATATATACATAAGAATTGTATGAACTGAAAATAATCTAGAAAAATAAATAACTGTAGAATTCGAAATTCACTAAAATGTTCAAGACATGTTTTCATGATAGAAAAAAGATCGAAAAAATTAATATAATTGTTAGATAATTGAACAAATTAATCCATAAATGTAACGAGTAGGTTACGCAGGAGTTAGCGAAGAAAACTCTTTGAAACCAGTTTGATTTTACGTATTACACTAGATTAATGAGGATAGATGTTGACACTTGATCACATTAACAACACGTTCAGGTTTCAGAAGGTTCAGTAGAGTGCCTAGAGAGCGGTGAGAGCTAAAGCCGTGAGGAATAGGAGGAATGGCAAAGGAGTTGAGATCTAAAGGTCACAAAGAGGAGGGGGAATAATTTTAAAGGTGCGGAAATATGCAGGTTAAAAGGGTTGAGAGATTCTCAGGAAACAAGTATTCCTTTTAAGGTGAGCACGGGCCCTTAAGAGGGTGGAAGGCGAGAAATTATTAAAGTGCGACAAATTTATGTCTTTTAGAGCTGGATTGAGAAGTGAAAATAGGTTATGTGGTGTCTATTAATAGTATAAATAGCGAAACACCATTCAAAATCTTTTACTCGGACCTTTCGTGGTATACCTAACTGTATATCTGAAAGTAATACGCTTATAAGTGCTTTAAAATCTTACACAATGTTGTATGAAATGCATCAGGATTCGAACCCGAGCATCTTCGGCCAAAGTTCCTTTTCCACTATTCGAAATCCAAGCGTTCTTCGAATCTAATGGAGGAGTTTGTATGATGATATATTGATCTCTACTGTGAGAGGATTCCGATTTTATTAAGAATAGTTTTAAGTCTTAAATACCTTGTCCAAAAGATAGCCAAGATTAATACGCGTTCCATCCTTTAGTAGCTTTAAGTCCCTCCTCGTGTTTAGTTAGGCAGGTTCTTTTAAAAGAATGACGGTAGTCGAAAATCCTATGCAATCTCACCATCTACTTACCCTAGCCAACAAAGTTTCCTAAACGGCTGAATGTTCCAAAAGCTAGCTCAATTAGTTAGAGCAAACTTCTAGTAAGTGAAGATTCTGCTGGCCAGGCTTTCAGTGTAAGTTTAAGTGTTTGCGTGTTTGATAAAAAAAACTTATCCGGTTTGATATAAATCAGATACAGAAAAGATGAACAGCAAAATGCCGGAGTAGAATAAATTGAAACGGATAACTGAAATGAATCCATATTATACGGCCAACAAGAGAGAATTTTCGTAAAATAAAAATAATAGAACTTATCATTGGAATGATAAATTGTATCAAATTTTAATTTACTACTGAAAACCAATTCATATAAATTATAATTTACAGAGAAAATGCAGTAGAAGCAATTAATATACAACTGTGTGAACAGAATTTTCGTTTTCAAAGATTTAAAAGTGTCAGGATAAAAGAGTAAAGATGATAGATAGATAGAAGAATGGAAAATAAAATTAATAGACAATTGATGAAAAGAATACTGTTTGGGATATGTATTTGGTATATTTTTATTCTTTTTACTTATAAAAAAATTATTAGGAAATATAATTGCATGTTTAATAATATTTAATTAAATTTAGGGAAAATTTAGCCATTTAGAATACCGTTGATGCTATAACCATCATAATATAATTCTTTTGAAGCATATCGATAATTCTAGCTGAAAAATTGATTTATGATTAATTTTAGTCAATAGATTTTATTACTGATGAGTTTATAGCGTGTTATACTACTAAAGATTTTTAGGTATAAAAATAATCTTTTCGGAAGGAGTCGATCTTAATCTTTGCCTACAATAATAGTGGAATTGAAGACGAAAATTATAATTTGTGGTGAAGGATATGAAAGGCTTTTTCCCATTTTATCGTGGTCCGCTACTTATTTTTAAGGAGATTACGAAGAGTTGGATATCATATAAAATGAGCTTCGTCGTATGAAGCCAATTTAGAGGAAATACAGTATGGCTTCAGCTATTGTCTTTCAACTGATCCTATTTATATTTATCTGTCATATTTCGAGTATATCTTTCGGTTAACATGTAATTATGGAGGCTTTGGTTCTTGGTAATTCTGTAAATTTCATTCTAATGGATTGTTTAGAGGTTTCTCCAAATTTAGGACAATATTTTCAGCTGAAAGCACTTAGAAAGTATTTATTTCATTATGTTTCATTTAATTCCTTTATTTTGTTTTCTTATTTTTTTTTAATTTTCATTTTTCGGTACCTAAATTTCTCAAGTTTTGTTATCTTTTTACATTATATATATATATATATATATATATATATATATATATATATATATATATATATAAAATATATTTCTATATTTTTCATCCCTAGTTATATATAGAACTATCAAACTGCTCACTTGTCAGGATGCATTATAACTGAGATATCTAGATGTATCCTTTATCTTAGAAACTCTTTCCACAAAAATAAATACTTGGATTGTATTACATATGAGATATAATCTCCAAGCTGTATAATTATCATTCCAAATGCTGATTATCAAATTGAATCCTTAATATTAACATTTTTTAACTGAGTATTTTCGCCGAGGAAACACATATAAATAAAAATCAATACTTTTGTTATTAGATATTAAAATAAATAAAGTATTTTGTAAGAATGATATTAGCTGGCTGAAGGATATATAATTTGAAGTAGTACTCGAACTAAAAGTTAGAAAACAAGAAATAAAAACGAGAAAAACGATATGACTGGGAACCAGGTCTACAAGTAGCTGGACGACGACTAAATACAACTATACCATCGTGCAGCAATTCCTAGTAATATCTGCTCAATCATTACTATCTCTTCTTAAAACAGTATGTGTAAAGCACTGATTTTCTTGCATTTTATAGACCTCGACTTATTTATCATTTATTTCATACTTTATATGATTTATTATATATATATATATATATTATTTCTTTATTTATAATAATAGTACTTATTTTTAATCATTATATTAATTTTTATTAATTATCATTTTAATTTATTATTTATATATTCTTATATATATTTACATACTTAATTAATACTTCAACAGTACTTCTAGAAGCTGCTCGTTGAATTAGATCACGATAAGGTTGTAATACACTCTTATCCGATTAATGTATTTTTGAAAAATCCGCATCAGTGATTTACCCATCGATTTATCCGGAAAAAAATTAGACTCGGTCATCCCCTCGAAGTCGCGGATCGTATCTCACGATAATGAGGATGCCGTTTATCAAAGTTGGAACTCGGTTTATTCACACTGTGGTCATCGATATTGATAATCGATGTCGATCCGATATGGTTCACCTTCTCTGACGGGTCGATTGCGTAAACCTTTGGCGATACCACGTGAGAGGACACACGAAAATAAAAGTTGCGACCATTGGCACTCACCGTAATCGGAGTCTTCGGAAACCTCGTAGTCTGTGTAGCAGAGGGAGCCATTTGCCTCATCGTCTGTGTCCTCCTCCTCCTCCATCGGTGCCACCTGCTCCTCCTTCCCCCCTCCTCCGCCCCACTCCCCCTCCCCCTCTCCGTCCTCCTCCGACATCAGAGTGGACAGCTTGTTGTATCCCTTGCGGCTCACTGCGGAAGAAGAAAAACAGTTATGGATCACAGAGATATATGCCCAAATCCTACCAAAGCCTGATAGCGTTTTCCCTGAAACCGCTCCCAGTAATGGCAATCGACGAATCGAATTCGCCAGAAGCGGAAAGATTAAAACGAATTGCTTTTGCGTCGCCGACACGTCTCGATTCCGTTCGGAATTAAACAGAGACAGACGTAATAATTAGCAGGTAAACAATTGATATAAATAACGTTTTCTTAAATTAATGAAATCTTTGAAAAATTTCACACAGGAAGGCGTTGTTTTGTGAAACTTCATCGTTAATACACAAAAGAATTAGACGGGATCGTACTTTTTTCTACAGAATTAGAAATCTGTACGTAAATAAGTACGACCCCGTCTAATTTTTTTGTGTATCTTTGAAAACATCTTCCACTAAAATATTCAATTTCTTTGATAAAAACTTATAACTTACCATTGTAATATAAAAGAAGGGTGAAAGTAATGGGCACTGAGTTCTTGCAACTTGAATAAATGGTTGAATGGAAGAGAAGAATGACTGGGTTTCGAACTCAGGTCTTCAGCTTTTTGTTCCACTCTGTATATTTTTTACAGCTGACATAAAAATCACTTATAGGTTTAGGTATCTATTATACATCATGAATATATATGTGCACATAAGTTCTCCACAGAATTTTAAAAATCTACTAAATCACTGAAGGAAATGAATTGATTGAGAAATATCTACTAGCCAACCCCTTAGCATTATTACCGTTGTATATTTATTTTCTATCGGATTTTGTCAATAAAAAAGATTTATATATATTAAAACAGTAGATCTATGTTCATTTCCACAATAAAAAGACAATTTTTATATATAAAGCTAAAATGTATCTGAATAATTCAATGGAATTTGGAAACGTTTGGAAATTAAATTCATTGAAATGAATGAGGTAGCGAAAATTAAAAATTTTGAGGTGATGGACATCAATATTTTGTCAATTTTATCTAAATTCAGTCTCTGAGTTTCTGGGAGAGGATTGGTTGATTTTTGATTTTCCGTATCGATCGAAATACAGCGTATCTGAGGAGAATATATTTTTTCTACAGTTGCAGAGCCAATAAATCATTCACTACATTCAAATTCGTTCCCGGAAATTTATGTGCCGTTTGATGGATGAGAGTTGGGATTGCACGATGCAGAGGTGATATAAGTCTTGAATTAGATCCATTTATTACACTCCTGCGCGGCTCCTGTTCAAATAAATTAAAAATGTATTTTTGGGCCAATTATTAATAACCTGAAAAAATTATCGAGCCCATCCCGAGCACCATATACGGAGGACAAAAATTCATTCTTGTGACTATATTAGATTTATGAGTAGAGTTCGCCCATTAATCTAGTGGTTTTTCATCCGATGAAGTCCTAGATTTTGCATGCAAATATCCAAAGGAAAAAACTAGAACCCTGATGTTTCAAGGTAATGATGATACCTTTAAAAATCATTATTCAATGTTGTTGTGTCTTTTTTAAAAGTATGAGAATAATTGCTGCAATTATGAGAATAGAAAAGAACTTCTCATATTTAAATTAGAGACAACAACTGTGATATATTTCTCACAATAACTTTTTTCTTTATCTCATAATGTATGGCAATAAACTCAGTAGCTACTTTGAAATATGCACAGTAGTCATGAAAACACAACAATATTCCATGGAACCTTACGAAACTAATAATATTTTATAGTGGATTTATTGGATAAAGATACATTTAAAAGTTTCTCTTTATTGTACTTATAAAAGTGCAAGGCTAATGAGTACTGAGAAACTGCTCGAACTCGAAAAAAAAAACATTTTCCTGAATAAATTTATCTAATTATATATATTTGAGGTTACACATACCTTTAACTTTCTCAAATTTCAAAGACTTACGTCAAATTCTGAGAAAAAATAATCAATAAATAAATTAGGGTAATTTTAAATGGATGAATGCTAAGGCAAATATTTAAGTGGATATAAATTTCTCAAATTTCAAAACAAATTATGCGAGATAACATCCTTTAATAAGCAGATGATTAATGCGAATCGACCCTAATTTTGAGGCATTATGCAAGCTATCAAAACAAAAAAGAATAGAAAAAAGAAAGAAATAAGAGACAGATTAGATTGGTTTAAAGGAAGCTCTGGAGATTTTTTACCGAAAAAATATCAGTTTTCCTCGTAACTATTAACCCCCGAACATTTTTGGGAAGCATGAGTCTTTTACTCATTATAGATGTTCCTTTAAACCTTGAAACAAAAACCGAACACTTATAATTAGATTCAACTTTTCACGACACCGAGAAGTCGTGTATTGATTAAAGTAGACTCTATTGCTTTTTTAAACCGATATCTACAACGAGTAATATTTTTTCACTACTTCATTATTTGAAGCTTTACTTCTCTTGTCTCATCATCTAGGTACCTGGATCTTGCTCACTTTATTTCGCCACATTTTACCTCATCGTATCCTTTAACGTTTCACACCCCACGTACCTCTTTCTTATAGGTCCCTTTTTATTACATCTCAGATTCTTTCCTCAATTGTTCTCTTCCCTCCGGATACCACACAATTCCCTTCTTTCCACATATTTTCCGCTTATTCTTCGGGCGAGTTTCCAGAAGCTATTTTTCCTCCTGCTTCCATCCTTATGTTTAGGGTGAAACGATAAACCACTTTCAGAATGTATATAACGGTCATCTTCTTGAGGCCATCGTCTACTGAAGGTAACCCATTTTTGTCGAAGTGGCCTTTTTGCCATCTTTCCGCCGGATAATCTGGACCACATCCACTGTTTTGTCGACAGGGCTCCGGTACTATAACCTCATTCGGTTTATCATTTGCATAGGTATATTTATATACAAACATTTCAGTTAAAAATCTAGTGCACATTTTAGTTTAATTATAATGTATCAATTACTTGAAAAGAACATTGGATAGTGTTGTAGTAATATTTAAATAGTTATGAGTTTGTATAAAAGAAAGATCATATAGCTGCAGTAATATACTTCGATTATTCACATCAAAATTGTCTGAATAGATGAGACGAAATTTTCAATTATCTCTTTCAAAATTTGAAATGAGTTTTCAACAGATAAAACTTATTTCACTTTTGCAGCCTTTGAAATAACGAAACTTTCAACCTGAAACTCAATTTTGAAACATTTTACATATCATATAATATTTCTGGAACCAATATAATAGACTGACTTAATTAATATATGTGATAAACTCATTAAAATATACAATATCGTTTTAGATATGGTAATAACCATGTTTATCGATAGACAGTATCAAGTTAATCAGGTCAAGTCTTCACCAATACATACAATTTAGTTTCAAACTAAGTTCCTCCTTCAAGATGGTTGTTGGGATAATTGCTCAGGGTTCGGCTTTTAATCGGAACAGATTCTCAAAAGGAAACCTTACAGTATTTCCTCCATCGTCTTAATACTAATTAGGCTTCGTATCCCAGCAAACATCTCGAGAGTAATAGTGCATGGTAATCTGAGTGCTCTTGACGAAGGCTGAAGCTCTACTTCGCTGAAAGCACGTAATTTTATCCTCACAGACGCTTCTCCTGCTGCACGTTTTATGTCACGTAATTTCCTTATCGTAAATCATTGTTAATTGTGAGGCGCATTGAAAATTAATTAATTAAATCTCAGATATTTATACATAAGATTACGTCTCTTTTATTTACAACGCTTTTCATCATAATAATATTTCAGATAGAATGATAAACATCGTTATAATTTTGTTAAATTCCTCTACCTTTTAGTTCCGAGTTACGCTAAAATTAACTGCCATCTTTATGCATTTTATCAACAAACTCTGTTATCGACATCCATCAATATTGAATAAAATTTATCAATTTATTGTATCGGAACTAGCATTACGCCATCAGTGATTTTATTCACTAAAAAACAGAATTTTTGTCGTGCTTTCTTAGTTAAAACATGTTCCGATCTCCTGTTAGTGTCTAAATTCTCGATTATCCGTGCCAGAATTGAGATTTTGTTCTGCTGCAGACATTTCCAGTGCTAACATTGCAATCAGGTCGATCTGGATCGATTGCCGGTGGACATTCTATCACAAAGTCATTGAAACGCTTCTGAGATTCCGCAGCAGTATTATTGTCGTGCCTTTGACAGTCCCACGTCCATCGGAAATCGAACGCGATACCGCTTTGACCGATGCCTACGCACTTTGTTGCCCAGAAGGACGTTCTTGAGATCCGTTAACCCTAAATTCTCTTGTGTCGTACGAAGGTTTCGCGGAGATTTTACAGTTCTATTGGCACGAAATTCACGGAATGTATACGAATAATTATTTATTTGTTTGTTATATTGCTTGTTATATTGTTTGTTTTATTGTTTGTTAGATTGTTTGTTGTATTGTTTGTTATATTGTTTGTTATATTGTTTGTTATATTGTTTGTTATATTTGTATATTTTTGATTCCCTTCACTTCAACAATCAAACTTATATTCGGCATTTAATAATAACTATGACTTCTATATTATACGTATAAGACACTTTTCCTAAACCCCTAGCATTTTAAAGTCTAATCAAATACATTAATTCATAAGGAATTTCATTTGGAAAAAAATTTACTTGATATTATCGATCATTTCTGGCAATACCCAGTGTAACTTATTCATAACTATAGAATTAAATACACAACCAATTATATTGTGCTTTAATTCCTGATTTGGTTTTGCGCAATATTTGTTCAAAGATTCCTTTATACCTCCATACAAAGTAGAAAGAAGATAACGGATTCCCAGAATCCACTTAAGGTAGAAAGGAAACTCCTTCAAGTAGATCCAAGGCATCATGTAACTATTCATTATATACTTAAAGAAGTGGAGAAGTGGAATTCATTCTAAAATCTTGAATTGAAGTAAAATTTGCTCTGACACCGGGATTAGATTAAGGTACAGGACTTTGAATGCCTTTTTCTGCAATGAGTGTAGGTTTGCATGCTATTAATCAATTCCAGTCTGCTGCGTAGATATGTGAAGGACGTGGAAAGAGAATGAACTTCATCCATCTTCCTTCCCCTGAAATGAGCTGATAATTCAAGAGGATATTTCTTTATCCCTAGGGTAATAAAGCGCTCCTTTATTGAAAAACATCAGAGTGAGATCTCTTTGTCTTGGACGTGATAACACATTTTCCTCAAATAAAAAATATATTATGGAAGTCGTTGAAAAGCTATTAATCACTTTCATAAGTGATGGGTGGTTTTTAATGAGATTATAAGAGAGAACAATTCATTATGAGAGAAAAAGTATTCTATAAAGGAAAGGTATTTTTTATCATGTCAACCAGAAATAGCCCTAAAATATAAAGGAATTCTCTTTTTGAAATAATTGTTTTACGTGTAATAACTACTTTCAGAATTTCTATATCCACTAAAAATAACGGTATTTGGGATCATAAATTGTTTCACAAAAACATAGAAATATCTCTTCAGCACAATTCTGCATGATTTTCATATTAAATATTATCTATTAATTTATAGTAATGAGAGAAAAAAATTGATAAAACTATGTTTACTAATATTTTTCATATATATTGGTAAATGCTCCATCCAATAATTATCGCATCATTAAATTTTGCCCTTGCCTCAGTGAAAAATGTATTCCTTTTATGAATTAGTATTCCGTATCTTCCTATACACCATACTCACGAATGCTAATTTACTACAAGCAATTATATATCTAAATGAACAATATTTATATTAGCCTTCTATTACGATTCAGTAGCAGAAATTTTAGTATTGGCAAACTAATCAACAAGGTTAACGTACAGCTTGCATAAATAATGAACACGTTCTATTACTTGAGAGTTAAAATTTATCTATCGTGTGTGTATTATGTACTACAAATGAGTTAAAATATAGAATAAGCTATTAATGACTCATTTGACTGTAAATAGGAATGCTGATCCGGTATATTATTCATACCCTATTTACGAGTTCAAATGTTGTTTTTTACTGATTAATCGAGCATGAGAATTAATATTCACTGACAGATATGGGAATATAAAACTTCATTCTAAATAAATACTAATCCAAAGGTAATTTGTGACAACTTTTAGTAAAAGATAAAATTACATACGCAGTATATGAATTTGTAATGAGATAGATAAACGATCAATTCTGGGACCTATTATTTCCACTTGGAGCTCCAAGATATTTTAAGTCTTTTTAAATATATTTCAAAATGATGAGTAACTAAAATTATTTTTCTTAAAATAAGTACATTAAATTGGATACTTAAAGGTTCATTCAAATATAATTTTCTTTTTCGTTGATTTTCATCTATTTATGATCATTTAAATATTCTAACTATAATGTAACTTTATCTACAATCTCCTCTTGAAGAGAAAATTTATCTTTGCTCTTCGGAGGAAAAACACCGAAAATATTTTTAAATCTTGACTTCTACTTCGTCTGTCTTCTCTGTCAGACCCTTTCTGGGTAAAGTTTTAATTCTCTGCGAACTTGGACATACCTCTAACTATTTTCCCTTCGAAGAGACGGAAATTTCCTTCTCCTATTCTCCACTGAATCTTTTCCATCCATCCAACTCTCTCCAAAGAAAGGCTTTTATTCTCAAAGCATCGCTGAAACTTCTCCTCATGTATAACGCATCCAAAGTGCATTCAATTTACTCCTCCTCAACGCATTTCAGCTCAGATGGAACCAATTTCTATTTTGGGAAGCTATATTTTCCTCTGCCGATATTCCCTATTGTAATCATTCAAACCTCAAAACTTTTTCTTTTCAATCTTGCGCGGGTTTCATCTCTCTGTACAGTGCATCATTTGTAAATATCGGAATGAAGGCTTTCCCTTTTTTATATCCGTACCATCTTCTTCTCTCGGGAATGCACAGGTCGATCTGAAGACGAAGTCTCGACAGTGACGCTGTATTCACGAAAGAAGAAGACTAAATTTGAAGATATCTTTCGAATGAAGTATATGATTCGGTCATTACTAATTAAACTATCTATTATACATATTAGTTACGTAGAATAATATTTCGCTGTTTATTTTTATTTACGTATTTATTTCCATGGTAATTTCCGATAACGCCGCATGGGACAGCGAAACAATACGGAAGAGGAGTTTATGGTACTATGACTACACCTGCTCCGTCCATCGATAAAAATCGAGGGGGTGACAGGAGGGAACAGTAAGCAAACATCGTAATATTTCTTCCCCTTTTCCCTTGTTTTTATCGTCCCCCAAAACGAGATCGTATTGACCATTGGAAGGCAAGGAAGTGACAAGATCACACCGATCGGAATGTCGCAGAACTGGAAGAGTTTCGACCTTCGTTTGTTATATTTTTTATTTCGGTTGGAGGCCAATTCATCTGTACAAGAGCCTCCATCGATTTTTCCACTTTGCGCTCAAGAATTTCGAGAATATTCGTCGCGGAGTTTTGAAAATGGGGAGAGAGTGTGAATGGTCGGCGAATAAAAAGCTATTGGAAAGGAGAAAGGAGGATCTGAAGAAAATGAATGGCGCAGTGGCTGAATGGAGGGAATGCCGATTATTTCCTGGAATTCCGAGCCTATTGTGAACGGAGCAATATTCATATATTTCTTTAAAGCGAGAAAAACATATTCAGGAGTGGAGGACTTTTAACTATTTCAATCATCTTGGCTGTGTCATCAATTTTTCCTTCCCTTTTTATATGCAAAACCATCTCATCGATCGAACCGTAAAGCTTAGAGAAAACATTTTTCTTCCCATCGAAAATATCCATTTCTGAAGGTGCATTTCTGCATGTTAAATTTCGATCGAATTTTATGTATCGTTCCGTTGACGTTTTTTTAAGATATTAAATCTTCAATTCTTACCTCTTTTCGGAAATAAATTGTTGGAAAGCTTGGAAGAAGTTTTCATGAGTCTCACGCTTCCAATATCTTCACTCCCCAGTTGTTGACATTGTAAAGAAGCTTTCCGATCATTACGTCATCGATATCTCGAGAAATTTCGATCCGGCTGCAAATTCGATTTCTTCCGTTGACTTTAATTCGAATCATCGATTATAGGGAAATGGATATCGAGAGAATAGGAAATGAAGGAGGGAAGGAATAAAGGGTTGAATGGAGCGGAGACCTCACGGAGGTGGTGAGGGAAGACGAGTCCACTTATTGCTCTCGAGGGAAAGGTCGTGTTTGCACACATCGTGCTTTATTCGAATCCATTAGATCGCTAAATCATCGACGGATGATCTGTTGCGATCTATTTGATCTTATGCAAGAATGTATCCGGAGTAATCGTTATTTCAAAACAAGATACTTGTGAAGGTCCCATTCACCTCTTCAGAATTTCCTAAGTGCCTCCCTTGAAATCAATACGACCCGAACATCGTTCCGATCTTTGGTCAAAAATAAAACAACAACGATTTCCAATATGAAGGCGTCTTGACGTCCAATTTGGTAAGAAATCTTACTCAAAGTCACGAATTCAGTTGCAGGTATTGCTGTAGTTTTAATCTCCATTGGATGATACTATTTTGCATTTTAGGCCCGAAGCATTTCGTTAAATATTATTAAATAATACCAAGAGAAACATTAAAAATTAACTTATGCAAGATATCTGTAATTTTTTATCATAATTTTAATATTATAATCAATTCTATAATTCAGTAATAGCTTTTAATTGGAAATTAAACTTAAATTCATTTATTCCTAATTAGGGAGCACGATTAATAGATTAAGTTATTCATTCAAATGTAATATTCCATATTGATTGCGTGATTTTGAAGATTACATGATAAGATTTGGATACATAGTATTATAGTAACAATTAGATAAGAAAGTTCAAGTTGACATAGACCATATTATAAAAAACTCTGACATAAAATTTACAACCGATCAATTTTAATTTATAGAAAATATGTTACTACTTTAGATTTGAATTGGGTAAATAATATTTAAAGGATTTTTTATCAAAGCTTATGAGAGATTGATTTAGTTTTAGAGATACTCTTAACTTTTAGGAAACAATTATTATTTCACCAAGTAATTTGAGTAGCAAAATCTTTCCGGTGTTCCTTTAAACTCAATCTAAAGTTCCTTCCAAATATTTCTTGCAGATTAATTTTTATAAAATATATTCCTATTCATTATTCAGATGTAGAACTCAAAAAGTTTTTCATTTCAATAACAAATAGCAAAGAGATCAATCAAACTCTTACAGTTGTCGATTACGTATGGTATCCGCAATTCATAAAAAATTACGAAATTCATTTTAATTTAGGGCAACTGAAAACATTGCATATCATTCCTCACTTCAATTTCTCTTCCCGCGGATACATTCACTTAATTAACTATATTATGACGAACCATAAATTTAAACAGCTTAAATCTTATTAGGAACATGATTTTTAAAAATCATTACAAATGTTTTTTTACATCCGAAAGAATTTTTTTAGGACGATATAAATTTGTCATTTCTCTCGTTTGTTGATATTGACAAATGTAAAGAGTAATTTCTCTTTTGCTACAGTGACAAAAGAATGGGGTGACTAAATTTTAATGTATGCTTCAACAAGTTGAGGTAAATTATTAAATTTAGCGTGATAAATAACCATGGATATAAGTAAAGAATTATTTTCACCGTGTAGTGAGAAGAGCTCTTATTTTAATGAATATCCTGTAATATGCATGAAATATTTATGAGTGAAAAACTATAAAAATAAAATATTTCTTTCGAGCGGTGAATATCACTGAATATGTTTTCATTAGAAATAGACGATTTATGAAAGCATAGTTACCAAATAAATTTTCTAAGTGGAACATAATTAATTATTATTACAATTCAGATTAAAATATGTATGAAAAATAAAGTTAAATCATTACTAAAAAAATTTTGTAAATTTCTACAAAAAAAATTGGTATATTCGCGACCGGTTTCGTAATATAAAATTACATCTTTTAATTGGAATTTTGGCATTCCACGAAGTCACGCCTTCTCATATTTATTTCATTAAATCACTATATTTAGAAACAATTTTTCACTGCGGCGAATTTAAATATTAATCTGAGTTTGTATATCTTAATGATGTAAACGAATAGACGACTGACAAGGTAACACGTGATAAAATTGTCAGTAGATTACTGATTAGTATTACTGCAAATAGTACTAATTAGTTCAGTGATAGATAGCCTTTAAAATACCTGTGCTTAAAAGTGAGAACATCTCTAAAAGTAGTTTTCGCGCCTATTTGAACGGTTTTAAAGCCACGTTCAGCTGTAAATTAAAATTAAAAATTATAAATTTTGAGAATTTTGTGGGATGCTTTTCAAAATATTTTACAAAGCGTTATAGCAAATTTTATTCATAGAAATACCCCAACAGACTGGAATTATCTTGAATACTTGATAGATTTAAAATTCTCATTGCAACACGTACTTTCAATATTTCAATACCGAAGGTGGTTCAATATATTATACACAACGTCTTTAAAAATATAGGAATCTAATTTTGAGCAGAAATTGTGAGATATAAACCATAATACCAAGAGAGCATCACGAAGAACTCAAATAGTAAATAAATGATGGGTTTCCCGATGCAAAACATTTTACAAAGTAGGAAAATCGTGAGATGCACGGCGGAAGGGCAAGCACTCGGATATAGCCGACGGACCGAATATTTTGCGAGAGAGAGCTCAGAAAATAAGGCGTAGTAAAGAGGAAGGAAAAGAGGGATTCAGACACGTCAAGAGATAGCATCGGGAAGGTCGAATTTTGCAAATCCATCTGACAGGGAGATGTCAGGGATTTCAACAAAAGTGTAATACAGACGAAGAGAAGAACAAGAAGGGCAGACAAGAGCGAGATTATGAGTGATACTGGTCTGTAAAAATTAAAATCGAGCAAAAAATGTGCAGATGACGTACTTCCCTAAATGGAACGTTTTATTATTTAAGAGATTATAATTTTCAGAGGGGAAACAAAAAGGAAAAAAAACACGTGAGACCAATTTGGTTCGAATAAAAATAAAACTCCGGTTTCTCAGAAATGGTAATGGAGATGAACGAAGAGAAGAGATGGAAAATCAAGATGAAGAAGGAATATTGTTAAAATTGTTAAATAATTACCATAAGTGGTACCACGAACATATTAACGTAGATATAACTGATTATTAGAGAAAGAGGGACTCTAAATACCGATTCCACGAAGGAATTATCCTTGTACGATAGAAGTGAACCGGGGGAATTATATCTCAATCAACTTCTTCATCACCCCAATTCACGAGGAGGTCTTTGTTCCATCCGACCTTCTCTGCTCTCGCTCTTTTCACATCTCTTGATGATCAATCGAGAAAAACTGCGGTCTAGCGATTGTCCTTGCCACGTGTTCACTCCTTCACGTCCTCTTATATCCTCGCATTCATGTCGAAAACATATTTGGCTCGAAATTGATTTTTTTCGTGGAACGCTTCGAAAAGAAGTCTTTCGAGGGCATTGTCCGTCAGTTTGCAGATAGATGTAGACGTTGGAATCGATTAGCCAATCTCCCTGATTTTCAGGATGATGAAAATGACTCCTTTTATGGCTCAACTAAGTTTCAGCATTCCGTCACCGTAGCGAGTGACCGCAGCCTGTTTCCATGCTAATGGATCCCCAACGACCGCATGCCCTCCGCGCATTAAAGAAATTCGCTTACAAACTTCCCTTTCACCTCTTTCGGAGAATCATGCCCACGGTGTTACAGCTTATTGTCTCTTCAAATAGGAAAGTACTTGGAAATTCCATCGAGATCAATAGCGCTACTTACACACGTGGACCTGAGCTGTTTGATAACGATGTTACTACATTAATCTCGTGTTGTCACTCAGGATATTGGTATTTTAAATTTGCGGATGGAAACAGATGACAATTAACTATGAATGAAACCAAGGAAACCAAAGTGCTAACCTAATATTTTGAAACGGCAGTTGGACCCCTTTGCATGACTAAACTTGCTAGAAAACTATCAGGATATCTTTACGTTGAAATGATATAGATACGTATGTACAACTGTTTTCACAAATAAATCCTTTTTCTTACGTCATTTTTTACTTACGAGGAGGCTCAGAAACCAGTATAATTATTTATTTATAACGAATAGCTAGTAATAACTTTCCAAAAAAAATATTTATTCTGCTATTCTAACAAGTTAATTTTTAACCTTTTTACATTCTCTTATCTTGTTTTAAAAATCAATGGGACGGATCTCTGGTAATAAATGTAGAATAAATAAATAAAGTTAAGTATATTAGATAAAGTTTATCCATATACATATAAAAAATACTTGGTATTAAATAGTTCCTCGCCCAGTATTTATCTCTTTTTACTATCTTTCCTTATCTACTCGTCCAATTTTTTTCCTACTGCCGGTGATACTTAATTTTTTGTCTACTTTCATCCGCTTAATAAGTCCGTGAGGAGCTCTTCCTCATCTCCCAGATTTTATACAGAATATCAAAATTTCAGCTCCAAAAAGAATTTCCACCTCAGCTTATGAAACGAAAAAGCTAAGCGATATTCATAACATGAACCATGTTAAAGTATGCGGAAAAAATAAAATTTGTGAGCAACACGCTGTCCAAAAAGAAATGACTTGGCCTTTACGAGGAAGAAAGCTCTATAATAAAATGAGATTTTTCTCTACTGATGACTAAGTTTACGTCAAAGGTGCCGTGGCAATGGAAGATACGTCTCCATTTAGGATACTCTCAAAGATGAAACGCTACTTTTACGAAATGTGCTCGAAAAACTTTTGGAGACAACGTTTCCAAGCGCTAAAATTTTAGGTCAGATACAGATACTTTAGGGGCAGATCAAGTTTCTCGAAAAAAAAAATAAAGAGGAAAAATAACAAAGAGTGAGAGGGGAAAATCTCGCGCCAGATCGAGGAATAAAATAGGCCGAGCTTTTGAACACGATGACGCGCATGTAAGTGACAGGAGTCGATGAATGCAAGATTTCTCTTATTTTTACTTTTATTTAGGGAAGGTGCGCTTTGCTTTAGGAAATGAAAGCGAATCAGCGAGGCTTACGTTCGTTTTGGTGATGTAACGTATTTAGTTTAGGATATTTTGTTTACTTATACTTTAATTCCTCCGCATTCATTTACCTCATCTGCAAGCAAATACACCGAAGGGAAAAAACAGCGGATCGATTGAAGCAAATCTCGTCTTCCGGTCATCGCCTCTTCCATTCGCAGGAATATCCCTCCATTTCCCTCTCTTTTACTACTCCTCTACGTCTCCTTGTTCCTTCCCTACTCATTCTTTTCCACGAAAACAGTAGTTTGGTTCGGATTTTTTAATGTTACTGATTTTTTATGTTACAGTCACGCTCTTCTAAATAATTAAATGCTGTTATATACACGAAATATTTCCCTTCATTCAAATCATTCTCGTCAGAGGGACCACGCCCAATGTTAACCACTTCTACCATATTTTTCATTTAACAAAGGAACTTACGTAATAGGAGTGTGAATGTAAACATTACCATTCTTAATAATCAAAAGCAACAAATGCTCGCATTAGATGCTGTCAGAAATAAAAGAATGGTAGGCAGCTTTTCGAATTATATATAAGCTATATTGATAAGTATATATATAATATTTCTGTTTTTTATGTTTCTCGATGACTGGTACACGATTACTTCACTATCGGTTAAACGCCATTGAAGCTTTCATGCGTATGATTAATGTTAAAAAATATTCTTATGATTATGTCACGTCCTTTTAGATTATAGTAGTAATTATAACACTATTCCTAAAGGTTCTCTTTCAGAATTTCTAAATTTTCCATTACAAATATATTTCTCATAAACGAATATGTAAATTGACGTTAAAAGTAGTCGTTATGTTCTTCGAACATTAATGATTATCTTATACTTTCCGCAAAATCATTATTAACTAATAATAAATATAGCTATTGAATGATTTTTTCAGTTATTAACTTAAATATTCATAAATGAAAGGATTAATTTATTTGATTTTGTATAATATATGTACATATTCAATTTTACTTTCTTTAGTTATCCTAAATGATAGATGCTTAATTTGTGTTTTGATTTCTTTGTTATCATGAAATACACATTTATAAGTTAATGAAAATAAGTTAATCATTCCAACTTAGTTAGGCCCTGATTGGTTAGTTAGATACCGCCTAGTATCTAATTAATAACTAGTTAGTTACTAACTTACGTGAGAAACCTTTTTGATACATTTCCGCGTAGAAAATAATTGTAGATATCCACTCGCTGTGTACATTGTTGTTGAGGACGGGCAAATAAAGGAAGGTGAGAAGCGGAGGTGGGAAACTCATCGGAAGGATATTGGGAATGACGCACCAGATTACGAAAGTGGACTTAGTCTCAGATGAAATATTGAATGAGCGTGAGAAAGCCGTCAGCTGCCGCTGAAATGCGCGGAAACTTTTAATTGCATTAACCATTTTCGGTTCATGTCTGGTTGTAATTTAATAATTGTCTCGCAGCCCCACTTGCCGCATCATCTCTGCAATTCCCTTCCTTCTCACCTGCTTCCTTCCCTTCTCGCGAGATTTATGTGACCTTCAGCGGAGAAGATTAAATCGATTCATTTAATTAAATTAATCTCATCTTTTAAACTGCACCATTTTATCAATTAAGCAATAAAGAAGGTAATTGTTAATTATAAACTTTGTGTAAAATTTACGGCTTAACAATTGAAAAAACGATATGTTCCAAGTCGTTGTTGAATGTATTAGTTAACTGAAAATTATGTAAAAAGAAGGAATAAAATTCAAATACGATAAAAAAGTGCCTAATATTTGAAATGGTGAAAATGAGCTCTCACTCAAACATATCGATGCTTGTCACATAAATATATACTTGTGTTATTTATAAGTTCTGTTCATTTCGTGTACTCTGATTACTGACGTAATTTTTGTTACCCTTTACGTAACCCACTCCCTGAACCCATTCATGCATTTTTTTTTCTTTCACCTTCGCTCTTTCCATTAACTTTCCCAGATTTCTCACTCTTTTTCACTTTGACGCCTCCCTTCTGTGGAAATAAATTTTTCGTGCTTCATAAGACATCGCAGTTCCATTCCACGCGAAACTCACCTTTCCCTTTGCTCTTTCATCTTTTTCTGTTTTTACAGAGATTGCCAATGATTTATCATATTTGCAGCAGAAACCTCTTAAATATATATTTATAAATGTTTTTGGCATTAAGTTTCAGATATGAATCAAATAGAGAATTTAGATATATACTTGATTATTATTGTATATATTTTAATTGATATCTAATGAAATTTGTCGTAGATTATTAATGTTTGCCTCCTTATAATAAGAGCGGACCATAGAAAATTCACTCTCAAAGTGTATTCGAGAATCGAATCAAAAATTTCGCAAAAAGCGAAGGTCTATTGGATCTAGGAGGAAATCCTTTAATCTATATACAGTCAGATTACGTAAACACTTCCCAAAGCTGTTTATTTAACTCCTTAAAAGAATCTGAAATACCTCTTGATAATACGGCTTTCGGCTCTAGATTAAAGCTCCATCGACGAAGCTAATTTATCATCTTAATTTAGTCATCAGTAATTAAATCTTCCAACCAAGTCGCTCTCAAAGACCAAAATTCTCCTGCGACGCGAACGAGCGACTCACTCGGACATCCATGTTTAACTCCGAAATATCCTGATTATCATTCCTCCTTATCTCGTATTCACTCTGAAAATTTCATGAGGACGAAGTGGGATCGAGTTCGTCCATCTCATTATCGCCCTTATCTGCTGGTTTTGGGACAATCCGTTGAAGTAACCGACTGAATACAATCAAAGCGATCTCTTTGCACTTCCCTTTCATCGTTAATTAGAGTTCCGCGACGGTAGTGGTTCGGGAGACAAAAGAGAATCGATATCTCGATGAGGCAACTATCGAAGAGGAAGTATGAGGCGATGGAGTGCACGACTTCAATCCTCTGTTCTGGATTGTGCTACGCCCGCGCTTTGTCAAAGAAAAAGGGGTAAAAGGAAGGGGGAGAAGAGAGGTTGGTACTCGTTGTTTCCATTTTCAGGCAAAAGGAAGCTGAACTAATTCTTTTCCCTCTTTAAGGGGAAAACGAGCGGAAAAAAAGGAATATTTTTGTGATGCAGTGTCCAAAAGAGAGTAGAGTGAGGTCCCTTGCTCATTATTTCATTAACAAAGGAGACAAGGGAACGAAATAATGTAGCGAAAAGAAAAACCTCGAGTTGTGACGTCAAGGCGAGTTTTTCCGCGCCGTCGTTCGTGGCAAACGTCTGCAAAAATGACCGATGACGAAGAAGGAACGCGTCTGCAAGGAAAACTTTTCTCTTTGACGAGCAGTTCTGCCTTTTCTAACTAATTAGCGTAATTTGAGTCGAAATTTCCTCAGATTGCTCTTTTTGTAGTTGCTGTTAGGAGGATGACTTCGAACTCGAAAAACAAACGACTTTTGGATGGAGGTCAAAGGAGCGTGAAATCAAGAGTGGTGATTATTTTAAGAAACGAAGGAATCATAATAACTATCGCAAGACGAGGATGGATGTTTCTTTGGGAGTTAATTAGCGAAAGCGAAAATGACGTGTCATAAAAGCGAAGATGCAGTGACAATTATTTCTTTCCAGACAAATAGAGCGTTTCCGAGACGGAATTCCGTAATAAATACAATTATTTTTCACTTAGACCTGCTACGAATAATTCCATAGCTACAAAATAGAGGAAAATATAAAAATAGACAATTATATCGTCTTAAATGAAAATAATCGTTATTTTACTGTTTAGTGATCGTATCCAATGATTAAAAGTAATCAGAAACTAATGCAGTGGCTATTCTTCCCCAAAAAGATATAAAATAAAGACTAATATGTTCAAAGAATGATTGCCATATCTTTCTATATTAATTACGTACATAATTACACTCAATTTAGAACATTTTAACTTACTCCAGTAAATGTTTTTCGATCCCTGTATCTCAATTCTTTATTAGCCTATTCACCAATAATTTTTCACGTCAAGGGAATTTCCAAATTTCATTCGTAGGATATTCTTCTTAATTTTTAAGGTGTGATAATTAGCAACTTATTATTCAATATATCTTTCTTTTACTTCAGTTTAAAATGGTATAATTCTAAATCGAGTCCAACAAATGTACAACAAATTGAATGGCGGTAGAGAAATCCGAACGATGAAATGGAATCTTCTAGTTTTGACCAAATATTTATATTTAATGTTCGATTTGAATGAACACGATGTTTGCACTCCTTGGGTTCTCCAAGTTCTCCCTTTCGCAAGGTTTTTCGGCATCATATTGGTGTCGTATATATATTCGTTGTAGTGCGAAATAAGTTCAAGGAACTTCGAGGATGTCAGAAGGCAAAGCGTTGCGTAGCGAATATCAATATTGACATGAGTTGAATGTGAAAATTCTATCCCTTTTCTGGCCGAGAAAGAGTTCGTGAAGAGGAAGCAGTGAATGACATCTTACGGAAGAAAACATTCTCATGGTACATATGGAAACCAACAGTGTTCCTTGACAGTGACATGCTCAATTTAGAGCAGGAAATAAGTCACTCTGGGTGACTGACACCACAAGAAAGGAAGGAAAACATAATTTAGTCCAAGATCACATATTTATTTTGAATTTGCGAAAAATATACAGCATGCCATTAACTTTATTCGTGTTAGAGCTTAATAAGATTTTTATTTGCTATGAATAATATTTAATCTCCTAAGTGTGGAAGGTCGTTTCTTTGAGAATTCAAAAGCGCGCGGAGAATATAATTAAAAATTTTAAATCTCTATGAATAAATTAATATAAATCAACGTAATATTGACAATAAATGTGAGAACTGCCATTAATCGTTATTCTATGAATTTCTTATGATTCGGAAGATTATACACTCGTTACGTTTCGTAAAATATTATATACTAGCTAAGAAATTGTTGATGATGATCAATCAATGGTATGACTAAAAGAGTTACATATATTGATTGTAGAATTTGGAGGATAAAGTACACACATTGACTTTGCAATAGCTAAGTTTCTCATATATGTACGAGGTTGAGTACAAATTAAAAGCATGTTTTGTGTAAATATTGTCTTATTCGAAGACTTAAATAGAGAAAGTAATGTATTTAGGTGTATTAGTCGAAGTAAGATGAATAACCCATTAAAAATTTTCATGAGATAAGACACGTGTTTTGAGAAAGTGAAAAAAATTAGTTCAATGGCACTTTGATATTCTTCCCATCAAACAAGGCGTAGGCGCAAGCTGCGAAATCCAATATAAAGTTGTATAGCGGAGTGCATGGATGAAGATGGATATGGAGGCCAAAAATGAAAATAATACGTCATAGAGTTCTTCGTCACTAAAAAAGAACAAAGAATTTCGAGACGTTCCAAAAAAAAACTAACTCGAAAAACTTTAATGAACATATGTCTCCTTCGAGAGGTTATATGAGCTTTCAAACTAAATGGAGTGCAGCTGAAAGAGCTTAATACAGAATGCGAGAGGCTGGAAAGGGAGCAGTCATTTTGATACGTCTTTTGCAGTTGAAGTAAAATGAGCCATAGGACATTTGAGAAGATACCCTTCAACGAAAGAAATAACAAACTTCTGATCAAAAGAAAAGTCACAGCTAATATGTGAAAGCTAAAGAACTGCCAGAGAGAACCCTATTACGAGGGATGCAGAATGTATATTTTGAGAAAACCATTCTCTATCAATAAGCTCTTTATAAAAGAGTTCCTTTGTTCTCAAACTTTTCGTGATGATCTTCTCAAGGCTTTGTACGTATTATCCACCTTTATCCTTCCTCAAATCATTTAAATTATATTTTTCTCGATATCGTACTTGAAATTCCACAAGGAAATGAACTATAGGGTTAAGTTATGATAACATATTCAAGAAATAGTTTTATAAATTAATTAATTATTCACATTTTGGCAAAATATTTTTATAAGAGGGAAAATATAATTATTTTAAATATTATCTTTTGAGATTAACTCCATAAAAGACTACTTATTTGTAAGTAAGAGTTATGAAATATAAATGAGAATTTATCATTTAGATTTCATTTGAAATCCACCCTCATCGATATATTCAATCATTTAATTCTAATTATTTTACTAAGAATTTTAAATCATAACTTTTAAATTAAAATACTCAGGAATGATGAGGGTATTGTTATTAAATTTTCGAATTATTTAGAAGAAAAAGATTTATAAAAATAGGATTAAAATTTTTCTAAAGTATTTCTGCCATATTATTTGAGAATTTTATCTATACATATCGAGTAACAGCAGTAGTGTTTTGTAGAAAATCAGGGGATTGATTGAGCACCATATAAACTAAAATAAAGAGAACTTTTCGAAAATGTTAAAATGAATCATTGTTCGCAGTAAAATGTAATGAATTATTTAAAGTTGCAAAATTAGAGTTACTAAGATAGTAAAGTTATGAGCATAATCATAGTACTTACAACCTTCATTAATGAATTGTGATTATAAAATAACAATTATGAAATAACATTAATGATTGTGATTATTTAAGTATAGAAAGGCTCTACTTCAAAACAATAATTTAAATAAAGTAAAATCCTCAAATTCCAGTTCAACTGAAATAGATGTAAAAGCCAGTTTTTATAATTTTAATAGGATGGCATTTGAATCTCGGTCAAGCTCTCTTTTTTTCCTCTCATTGCGGTTAATGAAATTTTTTACCTTTTATCTAATCTGCAAATGGTCGCATATGAAAAAGACGTTTTTTAATGAAGCGAAGTAGGTCATCCTTTCACAAGAGATTCTCATTGAAGCATATGAGAAATCCAGAATCATCCAGTAGTTACGTTTATGAGATATATTTTAGTTCTTACTTGGAAGTAATTCTTTCAGTGATATTACGTAAGACATCCTCTTTGAATAAAATTAAATAAGGGCAAAATAGTGGTATTTGTTAATAATCAGGAGGTAAATTCTGAACAACTTAAATCAGAATTGTTATCTCAAGAATTTATGAGCTGGTTTATTCATTACGATAGTTTCCCCTTCACGTAATTTTCATTGTAATATCAAGGAAATAATAGTGTTTTCCTCTTTAAATTTTTTCTTCCTCATTCGAATACATTTTTTAGTTTTTCATCGTTTAATTAGGTTTTTTGATTTATTTTTTAGGTACTTCTAAGCATATATCCCATCAAATTTTAAAAAAATTCTTCGCTAACTTATCAGTTGAAAATATAACAATAAATATATAATTTAAAATTCGCTTTAAATGAAAAAAGAAACACTCATTCTGTGTTTTAATTTATATTTTCATTCAATAGTTCTCGATCACTTCCATATCTTCTCTACTTTTCAAATCCCTCCACATCCCAGGTATTCCTCTTCTTCTTATACCTTGTTAATTTCACGTACACAATCATTAATTATAATATTTTTATAATAATTTTCAACATATTTGCCTTTTAACCGCTCGCCTTACTTTCACAGCGTTCCTTCAAAAATTTCAACTAATACAGGTACAGGTGTTCTCCTCTTCCAGTCTTCGTCAGTTTTTGATGTTCCCTGAGTGGTCCTGTTTAAATTGAATCACGTACCATTCATTTAGTTACCTATGACCGTAAAAGCGAGACAAAGCCTGCATTTTTTCCTCTCAATGCAATCATCCATGCTTTGAAATTTGCCAGTGTAACGAGGACTTAAAAGAACGCGACCCCATCGAAGAACGCTGCAGACAATTTCGCTCAGCCGTGGAGAAAACTCATTATTCAGTTCTATAATGGAGACATCAAAGGAGAAAAAGGCGGGAAAAAACCGAGTTGAGGAATTCGAAATGACTGAGGGATGAAAAATGTGAAAAACCTAAAGTGTGCTTCACTTGGTGGGATTTGAGAATGCAAAAAATGGAACGGATGAGGTTATTAAAGACGAAAGTCATAATAGGAGAACGAGACGGCAACTTTAGACGATGCACGTTTTGAAGAGACCCGAGAGAGAGAGAAAGGAAAATTCGAAGCGAGTCCTCGGCAAACGCGATACTTCTGAAACATTTGTTGAATGGAAGCAGAGGGCGATATGCGGAGAGCTCAGGATGAGTTACTGTCTGCACTCTCGTGAGAGATGGTTGTTCCGTCTGCAGCGCTCTACTGCCTGAAAGGATCACGCATTTAAATAGACCCGAATAAAAGGAGAGGAGGTCTGCTATATATAATGGCGTGGCGAAGGAAAAACAAGTCCTTCGCATATCTCCGCAGAATCTTCTGTAAAATTTTTTTAAAAAAATTATCGAATTTCTCTGAATTACACAATATGCTAGGACAAGCTCTCTTGGACGCTGCCAATACTCAGTATAACCCACAGGCTATGGAAATTGGATCTTGTATTCAACTAGTAGTGTCGTTGAAAGGGCCTCTACATACGACGTCATTCCTTAAACTGTTGCGGTATCAAACCCTGACCGCTTTTACCCAAGACGAACCAGCAACCCGCTTGCCCATATGGGAGCCTATAATTAATCGAATGAGAGAATTTGGGGTTGGATGTTGAGGGAAGAAGACAAAGGGGCACTCAAAGGATAATATTAAGGGAGGAATGACTTATTATGTCAAAGCGCTATTAGCTCAGAAATTCATTAATCTCATACGAGTAACTTTGTATAAAACTTACGTACTTCGACGAAAGGTAAGATTTTTATATAGAGTTTTTTACTTGAGAATCACTTTTCGGTGTACATCTTTAAAAGTTTGATGCCCGCATATAAACTTCATTTATATAGTTAAATAAGACATAGCTAAACGATATGTTTAGTCGGAATTGAATACATTAAATAAGTTTCATTAAGCTAAACTTGAGGGTGAAGTATATAATAATTTTGAAAAGGCTCACATGGTAATATTAGACTTGAATTGCAAAGTATAATGTCTATAGTATATGATTAATAATGTTTGAAGGTAACTATATTCGTATGGAATCTAATTCGTGTAAAATTTATAGTCATTTCTATCATGATATATCTAAACCTCCATCCTGTTATCGCCCAACAATCATAGTGCATTATATCCTGTGATCTATACACTAAATCCTCTCCGAATTTTAGAGCAAAGACGGTGCGTAATGCTGGATCACTTTTTAAGCCTCTCAAACAATGGGTTCTCCATACTCGCTTGCTAAGATTGCTTCAACAATACACGAGGAAGTTGCTTTAATACCCTCATCATCTTCAGGCACTCCCTCCTGTATATATATGGCCATTATTCGATATTTTTGAAACCTCTTCCGGTTAAGGAGGACTACTCAGTTTCCGAGGATCATAAGGTATTCTTGTATGCAGAAAAATATATCCATCGTAAGCCTTTTCCGAATGTGAATGGAAGCCCAAATCTCTCCATAACTCACAAACCATAACGTGATGTAACAAAAGGAAAGGAAAATGGCCTCGTGAGGGATTATTCGACGAATTTGAATGGAAAAATGTTACTTGCCCTCAATTCTCCAATGTAGTCCTGCTTGTTCATTCGACGACGTGGACTTAATCTTCGTAATCCGTGCGGCTTAAGAAGTCATTATAAAGTCACAGAGCAGAAATTTTTAATCGCGAGGGTCATATTTCTCAAAGATAAATAAGAGAAGGCATTACTTGGAGCAGATCGTTCATGATGAGCTGGCTTCATTAGAGGGAAAGATAGTCGAAGCTCTATTTCTTGAGATCAATAATCGCTCGAAGTATGAGCGCTTACCGAAGTTCGAGATAAATCCGGAGCAGTAGCCAAGTAATTAGTGGAGCAATTAACGACCTATTTTAATGGCTGAATTTTCATCTGAGTGATCACAAATAATTGTCGTGTAACATGTGTAACGAAGTAGAGATTTTAGCCACGTGTTGAAGAAAGGAAAATACATACCTACGTGGATATACCTCTTGTTCTATATACTATATATTAACTTTTGCTGAGTCTAAAATCCAATTTCAAGCATTTCTCTACAGTTTTTTCATTACTTCAATCCCCTTAATCAATATATATGTTGAAATGCTTAATGAAAATTAATTTTTGGCATGGAAAAAAATCTACTGCACATTATAATACTCGCTCCTTATGAGCTCAAATTATTCTTAATATTTAATCCTCTCTTGTAAAATCATATCTGCAAATATGGTAGCTATATTCTCACCACCGATTAAATAAACTTTCCTCTGTAGAAACGACTCATCAGTTGGTTGACTCTCGAGAAATTAATCTGCATCCAGTCATTAATTTCCAAAATCCCCTCCCAAGGGACAGGATTGAGAGGCGACTTTGATTCGAAATTTAGAAGAGCCCTTTTCAAAATTTACACTCTTTTCTTCCAAAGTTAGCAACATTCTTACTTCTCAATGACTTCGGTTTCCTCATTTCGAAACATTCTCATCTCCTTCCTTTGTCGGAAAACTTTTGATTCTGATGAGGGTGTTTCCAGTCATCACTTTCATTCCCTCTCAAGTTCTCTTCCTCTTAACTGTTCCTTTCGTATGTATATATACAATAGGAGATTAGACATCAAATCGAGTGACAAGTTCTGTTCAGAACAGGATCTTCCCTCGTAAAATCTCCTATATAAGGTTTCAAACTAAGATCGTGTCTTACGCTTGTTTATGTTCCGCGATTATTAGGCAGTGAAAGGTTGGGCGTAATGGCGGGTGAGCAATTTAATTCGGCTTTCTCCGATAATAGTTTCTTCCGACGTAGCTTAGCACCCCTCATGATGTTCGTGGAACTTTGTCTCAGAGCTGTCATTCGATGCGAGGAACGATGCATATTACATCACAGTCCGTAAATGGGACGATTACGAGCTCAGAATTCATTCCGTATGTAAGACACGTGAGGCAGCGAAGCGTTATGTAGGTGGACAGAAGGGGAGGAGGTTGAGAAAGGGAAGGAACTTTTACGCGGTATCTTCTCGGAAGGGATGATGACAAAGAGTCGAAGGCAGACGTTTGTCGCCGCTCAATCCACTAGCAATCGATAGGGATGTGCCACTAGACGCCCTTTGCCCTCCCACCATTTCCTGCTCTTATTTTACACTAGCGCTAGGTTTTCCGTTGAGTAAATTGTCTCTTCCATAGCAACAAGGACCATGTAGACTTCTGATTTTATATTGAGAGATTGAAACTGTATTACATACGTAGAAAGAAATAAAAAAATAATATCTGAATAAATTTTTCGTACCATGGGAAACGTTAGAAAAGGGATGGAATTGATAGTAAATTTTAAAAGAACTGAAATTGATTAAATAAAGAAACATTGCTTTTAATAATAAATTTAATAATAATTTCAAATTAGTTAAAAGAAATATCATGTTCGCCATCCGTGTTATAGGTCCTAAGTTCTAAACCCGGCACGGCCATTTGTGTGGAATATTCTCAGTTTCCGATAAACTATACAGCTAGATACCTCATAATTTTTTAGAAAAATAAAACATAGAAAGACTGTTTTATTTCCAGCAGTTATTAATTTCGTGAATTTTTAGGGAACGAACTTGGAAAAACTAATTTTATTTAATACTAAGGATGTGGTGTATATTTACAATAGAATACTTTTATTCAGTCATGTGATCTTCGTCGTCGAAAATAGAAGAGGGCGAGTCTGTTGCTCCCTTTAGATCTTTCAGCATACATGTATATCAACGATTTACTTGGACACGAGAAATAGTTCTATCCCATGAGCAATTCGTTATTTACAAAATGTGAGTGCGTCAATAACATCTAGAGCTTACGAGCTTATCACGCATTGTAAGAATCGTCCTGCTATTCTAATTTCGTGATCAAAGGGTCGTGATATTAGGAATTTAAATAATATTATATTAAGCTACTTTTCAAATGAATCATTTATTTAAAAAAACATTTTCTTTATAAATATGATTCTTATGAGAGTAATTTGCAATTATCATATTTTTAACCAGCAATCAACCGATAAAATAGCAACAATATTCAAGAGTGTTAAGTAATTAGTTTTTTATGTGAAGGAGGAAGTAATTACACAACGATATTAACGTATTATTCACTGGTTATCTCATCAATTGTTTTGCATCATACTCGATGGAAATTTGATTATTTACAGTGACTTTGAATTATTATCGTTTTCATTATCTTCAATGCATCATCTTTTTTCTGAACCAGAATTTTAATAATTTCCGACTTTTCCTTCATCTGACCTTTCTATCCGAATAACGGATTTTGAAACAAATTTTTGCCCAAGTATTTTTATCCCAACTCATACGTCATTTCCTTGGGAAGAGCGGCGAAGAGCAATTTCAGTAGAAAATAGACAGAGCCCACCACCAGATGGCATTTCGAGACACTCGCATTCCTATCCCAAGATTCTTCCGATAATTAACCTTTTTTAATTTCTTTCTTACCAGAAGTTTATTGGTCGATATTCTCGTAAACGTAAAGCTGAAATACCAATATCGAAAAAGAACACAATTACGCACCCAATATTTGCGCCAAATACGGTCCATGTACCACTGGTAAAGAAAGAATTTCTTTCCGCAGAAATAAATTCTTTACTACTTAAAATACCTCTAAGAATTCTAAAGGAAGATAAAAATGAATCAAAAGTACAATATTTGATTATAAAAAATGTTGCAAATATGTCCAAATTTAAAAGCTAAATGAAAAGGTAAGCCAAAGACAAGTGAAATTTTCATTGTTATTGATATATAAAGCTAGTACCAAATCATTCTACACAATATCCTGCTAAATAGAAATTATTCATACCTTACTCAGAAGGGCATTATTTGGAATAAATCATATATTCTATAAATAATAAAAGAACGAAAAAGCTAATGATAAATTGAACGATCTCTATGGTAACTTAAATACACAAATATACCGAAATTAAGGTTGGATAAATAACCTATGGGTTACAAAGCAAATCATCTTCTTCATCTGATAAAGAGCACGTCAAATATTCAAGCCCTTAAGCCATAAATTCGGTTTAAAAAAACAGACAAGCATACTTGAAGGATTTTACGAATTCATTAATCTTATTTTCCCGTAAATGGTTATTTTCTCTTCTGAGCTCCACTCAAAAATCGCCCACCGCCTTTTTAATTTTTTTATACTTCCCGTGTCTTTTTTTCCATTTGAAGCTTCTCTCCTTTTCTCTTCCTCTGGACAAATATTTGTCTTTGCTAGGGCACGAAATTAATTGCCTTCTACCTCTCGTACACCGTAATGAAGTTTAAATTCGAGAATTGTGATGAATTTTCAGTCAGAGAATGATAACTCGCAAATACTAATTTGGCTTTAAGTTGCATTTCATTGCTCAGAAAACACGCAAATCTCATCTCATTGAGGATTAATAAACGTGACATGATAATTTGTTTGAATTCAAAAAATTATCTCATTTCTAAATAATGAGCTTTATTATTTTATATTGAAGTATCATCCGTAATTTTTGTTACCGATTTGACTCACTTAATAAAATTATACGACATTTAATCTGTACTAAAGAATTTTATTAACTGTCTAATTGATATAATTATGTACATTAATTATTTAATTGATTGTCTAAGGCAATTTAAGTTTATTATTCAATTCATATATAACATTTAGGCCATTTCCGCTCTTCATTTCAACTCTATCATACACACTACTACTATTGATCAATAACAAAAAATTACGTTCAAAGAAAGATGAAATTTATCCATATTTGTGAGCTCTTTTGAGTTTCGGTCAAAAATTCAACCTATCCTATCTTTTTTTATCGAATGAATTTATATAGTATTAAATATCAATTGAATTTTCTTGCAAATGGATTAGTATTTTTTCTTATATACTGATGCCCGTGTTTCATAATCTGATGAATTTTATCGGTGTAACTTAATTATTTATAAGTTTCAAAATGCGTATTTTCCCTAAAATTTCAATAACAATACTAATGATTATAATCTTTTCGCGAAGAAAATTCATTTCCATCTCATTGATATTTTGTGGAGAAAATATAACTTATTTAAACATTTAATGCATTTACTTGGATAATTTTTCATGTATACTTAAGCATTATTATGTTTATTGTATTTAATTGAAACTTTGTCGCCAAGCTGTTTCTACTTCTCAAAACAAAATGGAAATATGTTAAGGAGCAAGAGTCCTCGCATATTTGAAGCTGCTCCTTTCTTTGAACTCCCTAAAACCTTGGTAACTAAAGCATCATTGCAATCCTTATCCTCGCTTTGTAAAGACATATAAAGAACCATTTTCTCCCGTAATTATTGTCCGCAATGATGTCCTTCCTCGCCAAAACTACTTATTATGGCTTAATTTTATTATCTTCTCCAACTTGGAAGCTAAGATCCTAAAAGGTTTAACTGCATCGTCATTACCTTTCATTAACATTAAGTCTTTCCGTTTATAATGATGCCCGAATGTCTTTTAATATCTCAACAACAATAATAGAGAAGCAATTTCATTTCTTGGTTCCAAAAATTCTTAAAAAGTAGGATTAAATCTTATTCTTGTTAGGATCTTATTTTTGTCACAAAATAAACATTTATCAAATAGGTAAATTTAAATACAATAAATAAGTGGGGTCCTTCCAAAGTTAAATAAATATTGCGTTTTCCGTCCACAAATGCAATTAATTGACGTAATAATTAGAGATATATTCTACAAGGAACGTTTGTTTTGGTTTTCCATTTCAACTAATCTAATATTATTTTCTTTCATCTAATCTAATATTATTTTCTTTGATCGATTCATCTATATCATTCAGATAATTCAACCTTGAAGTACTTAAAAACAATTCATTAAAGTTCCTGTTGTACCAGTAGATAAATATTTCTGTATATTTATTGAAAACTTTTGCTTCGTAGGTATTGATTGAAAATCATTTTTAAAGAAATTCAATCCGTACAACGTACATCAAATATCAAAACTCATACCTAACAAATACATCAATCTTCATGTGAACATATGTTAAGCATAATTCGCTTAAGTTTTAATTTACTTTCATTAATGTGGATCATAAATTATATTATTGGAGTGATTTTGTAAAGAAAACGTGAAAGTTATGTTCCCTTTTATACATTCATACAAAAGAATTAAAATGCTCCCTTTTCGAAACCTCGTCTGTATTATTATTTTTTAATTTCATTTAATTTTTATGAGTCCCTGACTTTTCTAACCACCGGAAGTAGATCGATGTTGGAGTTGTGGAAAAGTAAAAGAAAACAAGTAGTTAGTGAAATAACAAAGGGACCTAGTTCCTTTTGATCATAAAAATTAAATTTTTAACGACCGGATGTATTTTACCTGAAAATATATTTTACCCGAATTTGTCTTGATGAGGTTTGTTTTGATTTCACGAAATAAACAACGCTTTCCTTTCTCTCATTATCATAATTCGTACATGCAAAATACTTAGTACGGAATTTCCAAATGAGGAAGAGATATTCATATCTGTATGATTTCATGATTAAGAACCTCCTGCATATATCACCTCGGTAAAGAGAGATTGAGAATTACAGTATGCATTTTTTAGAATATGGAGGGAATTTGGAATGGATTTTTTTTTAAATGGTTGCATAAATTTTATAAAACTAAACGCGAATGTTTTGAGCATTTTTACATTAGCTACTATGTTAAATAGTGAACTATCTTGACTGTGAAAAAAGAATAAAGATTAGTTACTCCACGGACATGCGAATAGTTACGATTAAATATCGATTTAATCATATATTTGATGCTAGACATGGAAAAACAGGTGTTTTTCATCGTATCAATTTTCAGTGCGATCGTTATGCTTTGTTTAATATGATAAGGCTAAAAAATGAATTATCAAATTCCCTAGCTTTATTTTCAATTGATTATGACAAAGTAAAACATTTTTTTTGCAAAAATCGCTACAAAACGTGAACTAATTTTCACTTATTACATAATTTGATATCTTAATACTTTTAAAAGATTCTCTTCTAAATCCTATTCTAATAATTTTATAGCTTTTCGATTATTTTTAAGTTATTTGATTATTACAAACAAAACATCGATTCAACTGCCTTTCCGTTATACAATTAGATTTAGGATCCCACTTAGATTTTCGTATGTTTTTGTTCCGTTGTCTACATTTAACATTTCTTATCGTTAAAATCATAGTCGTAAAATATAATTTTGAAAACCAGACCGGGATTACCCATTCTCAAATCGTTATTACGACACATTATTGCAGTATTCGAAAAAGGTAATCTCAGAGACACGCAAAATCTTAGCGTGTAAGATCCAATGCCTTTTTTGCTGAGAAAAGATGCACATTTTGGATGTTTCCATCGTTATTACTTCAGAATCCCAAGATAGTGCAAAAGGCATTATTAAGCTGCTCCTTCCAGCCACTCCCACAGCTGAGTAATCTTATGAAGCCCATTTGCGAAAATTTGCAGAGATGAGATGAAATAGGAGATAGAGCGTACAATTTTCTTCAAAATAATTCAGTACATTAATCGTTGCCTATTCCCTTTCCGAAGTTCTGATTTTATGTCGAGTAGGGCAAATATATTTAATTTAATCATGATTAAATTTTCTGCGTCGGGCGAGAAAGTGTATTATATCAAGACGATGCAGCAAATTTTTTTCATGCTACCTCTCTTGAACCTTTTTTGTATTTAAGCGATGGGTAAACAAGGAAATTGGAATGAGGAAGCTGAATAATGTAATCGAACACTTAAATAAGGAAAATTTAATCTAAATTCGAGCGAGAGAATTGATGATATGCATTAAAATATGAGATACTGATAAATAGAATAAAAAATTAGATTTCATATTGATGCAATGATATAGATATTTACTTAGTAAACGTTTGTTTTTGTCATTTATTAATCATTGGTTGGATAACAGGAAACAAGCAAGATAACCGAGATATCAAAATATAATCAATTCTCAATGTCACCATCAAATAAAAACATTTATGATGAAAATACATATAATTAAAACAAAAAATTTCAAAATACAGATATCGAACCGATATTTATCTTTCTTTGTCGACTTCCAATAGCAATATTTATACAACGTTTGCTTTGTGATGAAACAACATCGTGGCCTCTAAATTGATATTATTGTTTGCGTGACGATTGTTTGTATTGACGATATGGCGTTGATTATTCACACCTTTTCACTCACATCTAATTACACAAATTGACGTGTAGCGTGGACAGCTTTCAACTCGCAACTCTTGCGAAACAAAACACTCGAGCTGCACGACTATAAAAGCCTTATGCTTAAAGATGGGTGCTGAGATACAGAAACTCATTTTCCCGACATGTTTCAACGTGTTTGTTCGCGGCATTGGAGTCTAATATTTCCGCGAGAGCGGTGCCTCTAATATAGGCAGAAATAGGGAGAAAGCCGTTGACATGAAACTCTTTGTGACGTTCGCAGGTGATTGGCGTCCGTACGAAGTGGAAAATTCCTCTTTCGGAAATGCGTTCCCTCACTACTTCCCGAGCTATTTAAGAAGAATTAATGCCTGAAACACGAATCCTCGGCTCTTTTCTTCCCTCTCTTTGATTGCTTCCCACGCTTCTTCGTTCTTCCGTGGAAACGTAATTATTTCTTGAATAACGGGAGTGACGGGCGAACGCATTGATTTCCCCGCTTTTTCTTCCCTCAAGTATCACATCCACTTTTCTTTCTTCTCCAGACCATTTCGTAGCGGAAAATTCTTACCCTGAGAATCATCAGATGTTGTTCCACGCAATCGTCCATCTCGTCTTATGTTTTCTTAAATTACTCGATGTTATTTAGTTTCTGTTTTGATGTATACTCAGCCGCGGTAGTTCGAGCGGCCGAGCCTTTGGCATCCGAAGGTAAACAATTTATTCCTCTATGGAAATAAGGCCGCTGTGTCATAATGGATTCTGTTTATGTGATCTTATCCTCTATCTCTAACTATCTTTCATTTATGCGAGGGCTTTCAACGTATGGCCTGTCCGAGTTTAAATTACCCATAAGGCACAATTCCTAATGGAAAAGATACAGGTGAACGTTTTGAGTAAATTGATAAATAATGTATTTAGAATAAAAATATGTGAAAATGTAAATTTGGCGCTCTTCAAGTTTTTTAAAAGATCGTGTAACACGTTATCACATATGGCAGTTTCGATGGTTGAGTGACAAGCATGCTAATTTACCATTACTAAGGTCCCGGGTTCGAATACCAGCAGATGGAAAATTTACCCCACAGGGTATTAATGATGGCGTTCTTCCAATGCTAATTAATTCATTGCAAGATGTCTTATGAATTAATATTTAGGAAGACCACGTTAAAAAAATAAATTATGAAGATAATTTAAATTATAAAGGTTGGAAACGCTGTCGCATTATCCACTAATTCATTTTGGTAGGTTTGAAATAAGAAGTACAGTTTTTTTCTGAACTACAAGGAACACATAAAATCACCATATTTGATTTTAAAAAATTCCGGTGTGCCTCATGTACGAATCCTTGTTTTTCCTAAATCTAGTGACCTCAACCAATTTATATGTTCATAATGCACTGAAAAATCCGTCGAAATAATTTATTACTACTTTGGTAAGCAACGAAGCATATCTCATTGATTGTCGAGAGATAATTACCGGTTATTTTAAATCTATCATAAGTAAAAAATTTTTGCAATTATTGTTAATGATTTGAATAAAGTCTGACCTAATGCAATCGATATTGTTACGCGTGACTCCGTGGGAAGCCATTATGCGATGAAAGCAATGCCTTAGTACTTTTCCATCCTAAATTTATTCTGCGACCGATTTCGTAAGATTACCAACTAAGCCAGGAGATGTACGTAATCTTACGAAACCGGGCGCAGAATAAATTATAGCGTGGAAAAGTACTAAGTCTTTTCTTTCCCCGTAAAGTCTGACCTATTCAACAATTTCTTTTCCCTTTACGTGAATTGTAATCCTTTCATCTGAAAAGTATAGCACTCGCTCCTTTAAACATTAATTTTTATTTAACATATTTTTGAAAATTTTCTTTAATAATTATAGATGAATGAATATATAATACGGATAAGTATTATATATTTATAATTACGGACTTATAATTGAAATGATAAAATTTCGGTGATTCTTGAAAACTTATTTCTTCGACACCGGAGCTTGATTGACTGACGAATGCCCTTTCCGTGTATTTCCCATCAACTGCCCTTCTGCAGAGAGCCCAACCTTTTTACTCCCACCCAACCCTCATCTCCTCAAACACTTTAATCGAGAATGAGAAATGCGTCGCAATTGGAGTGTTTCCATTTTGCGGTTTCTATCCCATTTCCCCGAATCCAAACCTCCATCCGCTCATCTTTGCCTAAAAAGCAGCCTTCCACTTCCACCGGAGGACGGACTCGTCTTTGCAGATGGCGCTCGTAACGAATAAAAACGAGGGTGTCGAAATATTTTAATTTTTCGGGGGGGTTCGAATTATTCACCGGAATTACGTTGCGGGAAACGAAACTCGTTTGAATAAAAAAATGCATTTCGCGTAGCCCACGCCGAAACCCAGAAATGTGCTTTGGGGAAGATGTGAAGCTAATTGCATTTCCCAGGATTTACTCCTGTCTCGGAAGGAAAGTGCCTGGAGGAATTAAAAGGTGCTGAACTTAAATAAACAGCCAAAGAAGATTACCGTATTTGGAGCTTCAAATCGAGAGCTACGAAAGTTCAGAGGTGAAAACTCTTCGATTGCCGATTTTATTTTCTCTTGTCTAATAAGGCATTTTAGATTATTTCAAGAGGTTTAATTTTAGTTAACTATTACGATACTAGACATTTTAAATGATGTATAAGAGGATCAGATGCCACAGAGACAAGTTTTCTCGGACGTATTCTCGCTTCAGGGCCATTGAAAAATTCTGGAAATAGCGTTCTATTTTTACGTAAATTTTTGTGCATATGGCGTGTAAAATGTACTGCATAACATAAAAATTCATCAAAGGATAGTTTTGTTTTCAAAATTTCAGTAAAATCGTCATATTTCATTATCATTATCTTAATATGTTTAATATTAGACTTGATGAATTTTCTCTAGTTTAAGCAGTATGCTGCATTTCCGAATTCACTCACTCAAACTCTCACTGCAGTGCTTCATACGTCGCTGGTGCACTCTTCCAAATAGTGCTAAATAACAACGATTCGTTCGTTTGACGGAACTTAAGTTTCTTGAGTGCTCGCGTACGCTTTGAATTAAAGTACTTTTGAATTATTTTCAAAGGCGACTCAAAAATAGTTTTACAGACGTCGTGGACTAACTCTTTGAGTATTCCTCATTCAAAGAAGTCCTCGTACTTATAATCTTCCCCCCAATTTGAGGCTATTCTGACTTCAAAAGGTTGGTACTTTCCGAATACTTCGAAATTAAGGATAAAAGACCGTATTTCGGAGTGCTGTTTTGCATTTTGTTTCCGCTTAAGTGCATATTAAAAGCCGGACTTAGCAGCTTTGCTAATTTATGCAACCTACTGAAATATTTTCGACCCCTTCATCGTTAGATGTGGAAAACATTCAAGTAAAATCAAGTACATGAATACATCACATGATAAATAAGGTTAAGAATCCCTAAGTGCAACAGTTTAAATAAAAATGCACACATCTTTTATCTTTAATTCTTCAACACACATTCATATCTTTAATTCTTCAACATAAATTCATATCTTTAATTCTTCAACATACATTCATATCTTTAATTCTTCAACGAAAACTTCATTATTAAGACTTGCTCACGAAATTCTCATGAAAGATTTTTTCTAATTATTTTCATAGGTAGTTTTTAGGGAATACTCTTAATCAGTGACAGCTTCTTTAACTCCAAGATGAAAAACACCAATAGATTTTTACTTTTTACATTGTCTAATAGAAATTAAGTTGATTTCTGCTCGTTCTCCTCTTCGTTGTATTTGGTATCGATTTTTTGACCCTCGAACTTAGAATATCAATAGCTATATCCTTCGGTGCCTCCAAGATTTGCCATGAATCTATCGACAATGAAATAAATTATTGACCCAAAACTCCGTTATATATTTCCAATATTTCATTTTACGTAAATGATCTCTTATTATTTCTTTATAAATTTGCCTCACCCTCTTCGTACCACCCCAGTTTCCCCTTTTCTATTACAATAAAGCGATCCTTCCCATTTTGTTACATTTCCACTTAATTGTGTTGACCTTTCCCCCTTTTGCTCTTAAGCCTTATTTGCACCCCTTTCTAATTCCTTTTTAATGTCATCATTCTTGTTTTTTCCTTCCTTATTCCCTCTGCTTTACTTTACGGATCCTTTTGCTATCATCGAGGTTTTTATAATCTTATTATCGCTGTCCTTTCCAAGTATTTTTCTTCGTTTTCATTATCTGACATTTTAAAATTTTTCCACTGCCCTTAATGTTATTTTTCCTTCTGCAGCCCAAGGCTGTTATTAGTGGTCTTCCGAAATTCATTAACTTTGTTTCGCTTCGATGCTTCGGTTTCCCATCTACGCGACTATTTTGCCCTAAGGATTTTGTCAAACACTAAACGTATTTTCGCCCTCATCTAGTCATGCGTTGGATCCGCCGTACTCATCGTAAATAGATTCCTAAACAAATTTATCAAAGTTTACAGAGAGAATCCATCCTGTTTATATCTTCATATCGAAGGCGTCCAAATTAATTTGAGATGAAATACAACATTCATCAAATTTAAATTATAATTTTGTGAAACTAAAACTATTCTATTCAGATATAGACTTCATTATATGATATTCTAAAAATTTTAGATATAAATACTCTTACGATTCTTAGAAACCAGACTTGTTACCTAAATTTTTGTATGATAATTATAAAGTGTAAATGCTCTAGTATGCATTCGTGTAATTTAATTCTTCGGCGTATAAGAACCACGGCTTCTTTCCTCTGTTTCAGTTAAATTTCGTCACCGGGTTTCTTCTTGGCTCGATCATTCCTATCACAATTATTTATTGAATTTTAGGTTACCTTTTATTCTAATATTATATTTATTAATCAGTCCCGTAATTTCAACTATTTATTGTCAGTTTCTTCTCTCGAGGATCATATTTCGACTGATCAATGCAATCTTTATTGCTTTACGACAATTTTCACTAAATGCTGAATTTTCTTTAGCCAATCGCTAATATTAACATCATTGTAAACGAATCAAGCGGTTCAAGCAAATACCATCTCAAAATATTAAATATTCAAAAGATTCTTACATTGTTTATTTAGCCTCAAGTGGATACAAAACCTTAACCTAATACTAGTGAAAATAGCGCTGAACTTTATATTATCTTCATCTAAGAATTTAATGTATTTTTCCCCGTGAATCTAAGTTAATATACTTTTCTTCTTCACTCATTTCATCAACGAATTCCGAAAATATTTATACAGACTCTGAGATTTTTAATTAATCTTCATACCTTCGCGTTGTTATAACACATACTTTACTCAGGAAATAGCGTTTGGGGAAGATATCGTCGAGTGTTATCCTCCAGACATCTTAATACGAGGAATTCGGTTTGCTTAGGCTCTTGACTAAGGAAAGGAAGCCTATGAAGTTCTCACACTCGAGTGAACAAGTCGCAGATACTTCGCTTCATCTGATATCGTATTGACTCTGAGAGAATGGAAAATTAGCCACTTTACCTCCAAACATAAAGATTGCATCCGAGGATAAATTTGTGGGACGAGAAGAGGGTAATATCCGTTAGAAGGAGATGAGAGTGGATATAAATTTCCAGGATTAATTACCTTTCAGTCAACTTCAGAAAATACATCATTCCACATCCCTGTTGATACACTAGAATATTTCTCGAGAAATCTGAAAACATCAACTTCTTTCCCTTAATTCTCACGCTATTATCTAATCCAAGAGAATTATTTTTCTCTCGCAGTGTACATCGATGATTACGAAATATTTCTCTGTTTCGCCGAGATTAAAAATTAAACGCTCGATGTAATTTAATTTGAGACGTGGAATGTTTGCGCGAGAGAAGAAGTCATCATTATTTCATACTCCATTTGGCATGACAATAATCTCACAAAATGAAACTTGGGATTCAGAAATGAAATAAGCGCGTACATACACGGCCATATTCTCCTCAGGCTCTGCATACAAATTAACTGCTCGCGCTATATTTCCCAGAGAGGCTGTTTTCCCAACGCTCAAAATGTAATAGCATCGGAATGAAATACTTCGAAAAACGAATGAAATTTCAAACTGGAATTGCTGCAGAGGCCAGCGATGTGGTGGGGAATTGAATGACCGAGAGAGAAGTTAAGGGCGTTTATTTTGTCTGTCGATTACGGAATGCAATTGAATGATAAAAGGAATTGAAGTGGCGCTCTCTTTCGTTTTCTTTTGTTTTTATTCCTTCGAGAAAAGCATCGAATTCCAAAATGTTTACTGAAATAGACTAACTGTTTGGTTATATAGTAGAAACGAGGAAATGGAAGGAGTGGTTGTAGATATTTGTGAATCGGAATGAGGGCGTTAACACTCTGATTTCGAGCTGAAAAGGTAGTATAAAGGTTTCGGTATGAAAAGTGACGTAAAAGAGACCAGGATAACTCTATCTAGAATTACATGATAATATGGTACTTTGAGAAACAACAAGAAGGATTCAAACCGTTAATATTATTGCTGCTAAAAACGAATTAAAGAGTATATATCTCTGATCATAACGTTTATAATTCTAATATTTTATCCTTAATGTATACATCCAACTATTTATTATGACCTTCATAAATTTTTGAAGATTCAGATTAATTTTTCTCTTTTATATCTAACCAATGTTTTCCCTTAATTCATCTAGTATTAGTATTGACGAGGAATGAATAATATACTAATCTACATACATAATTAATTCTTGACGACATTATCGTATGATATAAAAAATGCTTGCTTAGTATACTATTTCTCAATACTACTCGATTATTATTACTAATTTTGATACACTACTTGACTGTTGTACACTCACAACAATCTTTAATGAGGATCTGTAAAATGAATATTACTTTTATCTAAACGATTCCATTACTTTTTGAGTATAGGATTGAAATTATTTATTCATACATAATCATTTGTTAGCTGTTTTAAATAGGAAGCAAGTGATTCCGTTTAGGGCATAGCCTTTTCCGACATAAATTGCAACTCAGAGTGGGCGAGCATGAATAATGTTTCAAATAACTTATCCTCAAGTACCGAGAGATCGTTTGTAACACCGTGCGTGTGCATTCCAATCGCTTTTTAACAGAAACGAAGGTATTTAGGATAGCGCTGGGAATTTAAAAGTTGGAGCAATGAATCTTTCCAAAGTTCAGCAGTAGATTGCAGTCGGTTCTCAAAGTGCATCCTTCCCCGCACATTTTATGGGTCCTGCACTCTACTGAATACGAATTTCAATCGGTCACAGAATCAAGGCAACAACTGAAGAATAGTCCAGCACTTCCATTTCCGATCTTTGATCAACGGGATGCCGTGAAATATTGAACGAATAATGTTATTAAAATTCCAACAGCATGGGAGTAGAAGCTTTCAAAGTTAGGCATAATGGAGCCTCAAATGGAACATATTTTTACTCGAGCACCTATGATTCAAGTCCGACACTATTCCGTTTGACTCCCATCTTTTGCGTTGCCGAGCAAAATGACTAGAGAGATGCGCGCCATCTCCCGGAATCGCATTATTTCCAGAATGAATCGCGGAGCTCTCAAAAACGACCTACGACTGTTGGAGCAAAAACAGACATCGCTCTTTCTGCTTCGAAAAGTTTTGATTTCGAGTCCACGTTCGCGGTCTCCGCTCGTTCCCATTCCATTATTCGCGGCAGACGCGAAATATCTCACAAAACACACGAGCGCTCCTTTTTTTATAGTATTAAGAATCGTAAACGAAGGAACAAGTTGCTTGAAAGTTCGCTTTCAATCTGGAAGTAGGTTAAGAACCGAATGTGAAACTAAAATGCTTTGTTTCGTTGGGTTCTCTCACTCGATTCATCGCACATAAAAGTGGAATGGCGCCCAAAACTCTTTCCCGGATGGCTCTCCGTCTCCCCTCTCTCACTCAAACGCGCGTTAATACTTTATAAGACGTATTTAATGTCGATAAAAGTTAGTGCGGTTGTGAACAACTGTGGCCAATGGCGGATATAAGGCTCAGTACGAGTGCCACTTCATCGAGTTGTTTATATTTTATCTCAACGAAAATAACGGAACGATCTTTTTTTTAGATCCATCCATCAAGGGAAAAGCTTGCAGTGATCACGTTCAGTGAAGTGAACCATGAGAACTCTTTGATGTCCTTCCGTGATTTGTATACGGTCTCTAATTCGAGCACGGATTTTTCTAGAAAATCCTGCATCGAGAGACATGGATTTATCCTCAACCACGAGGTGGAATTCGAACGTATGAATAGATCTACGACGAAATATCTTCCTCGTCTGCTTTAGGCTCATATATTGCTAAGTTTTCTATCTATTGCCCTCTCCTTGTACTTCTTAGGAACTTGTTCCAACTTTTTGTCGGCAAATAACTCTTGTCTCTATTTTCTACTTTGCCCTTTCCCTTCAAACTCACTTCCTAATACTTTTCTCAGCAACACTTTCTATATCAATAAAGATCCAACCTATCCTCTTACCTTTATTGCATTTCTTTGATATAAATAAACACTGTTCTTGGCCACTTATCACTCCAAAGTTTGTTTCTTATACCCGAGCATCTTATGTTTTCCTTTCCAGACTTCAATTTCGCACAATCATACGAAATAATATATCATTCTGCAATATTAACTATTGACTAGTTCGCAGTACAGAAATGAACAAAGCAGTAAATTAAGCTAATAAACTAAATTCGACAAGAAAGCAATGTAAATGGATCTGATAAATAATAAAGAATACGATTTATTTACCGTAAATATTTTTATGAGGTAAATTGTTGTTGTCTCCGAAGTAAGCCGATCCGATAGCAATAAATGACGGAAAAGCTTATGTTTGCTTCACAAAAAATAACACAAACAGTGTAACTGCGATGTAAACACCAAAAGAAGGGTAAATGTACACTTTCTAATGGGATGGGTTACTGCGGAAACCTTTATAAATAATAATATATATTTTAGTATCTTTAACCGACTAGATGAAAATTAATTGCTTTGAAAATATCTGTAACATTATTAATTAACTTTGAAAGGGAAACTATTTCAATAAGGAAACATTTGGTAATACTAAACGAGATCGTTCTAATAAAAAGAGAATAAAAAATGCCTTGGTAGAAATAATAAGCATAAAAATTAATTTCTCACTCTTTTAGTAGAATAGTCGGCTTAAATTTCATACGTTACAACTGTATAGAGGAATGTACATAATACTCCGAATAAACGTAAGAAATATAGGTCACATTTTACATAAATACTTCCTCTATAAGGAGTAAAGTTAAAATAAAAAAAAAGAACATAAAAAGTCAATATTTCCCTCTCACTCACTATTGCAATGGAAATTTATGTTCACAATTAGGTTCTGATATAAAAATACCAAAATAATGAGTATCTTTTAAGCATTTATCTCAAATTCTGTATATTTCAAGTTAAATGCTCCACTGCCTTATTAAGATGTGATTCCTCTTGCTAATTCGGAGAAGAAATAATAAAAATGTTCCCGATATTATCACGGAATAATTCTGCGTACATGAAAATAAAATTAAATGCTTGAGTTTCATTATTAAGGTCGAAAACGTCTCCTATTACTTCCTGGAGGATATATTTTTATGTAAACCCGGAAATTCGTCACAGCTGAACATATGCCGTGAATATTAAAAGAATCCAGTAAATGTGACCTGAATCCTTGCTTTCGTGACTATTTTCCATCGTGATTCCCATCAAGACCCTTTTAATGGCACAGCTACAATTTTAGAAATCAGGAAATTTCTTGGCGTTAAAGAAAGAGAGAGTATTACATTAGTATAATAGGGTTATCGACTGAATAAATTACAGTAGTGCACTACCACGCTTTCCATTTTAATTATAATATAATGAATTTTTGTTTACAGTTGCGAATTCGATGTAAATTTAACTATCAACAAGTGACTCTTACATCATGTGTGAATGATTTACAGGAACGTACATTTCCCAGAAATGATTCTTTTCTAATTATGTACGCGTAATTAATTAGTAAAGCACAACTTTTGTATCGTACCATTACTTTTTATAATTTTTAATATTTACTGCATTACATTACAATATAAATTCATAATAATATTTATAACTCTATTATACTGTTCTATGATCAGAATAAAAAATAAATGACTGTTAGATAAAAATTTAAATTGGCAAGTCATCAACAAAAATGTTTACCTAACTCTTATGTATTTTATGATAGAACCACTCTCAGAGTATTTACCAGAATACAATAAATCTTTCAAAAAGAAATGTAAAAACTTTTATCCATGAAGTAGCTTTTTAAACAGGTATTGAATTGAATATTGAAGGTAGTTTAACGTTTTTACTTGTATTGTTAATTTTGTAAGTACCATAAAAAATTGTATGAATCTACTAATGTTCATATGACGCTGCCACCAGGCATTCAGCCTATCTGCATCAAATTTTTGTAGTAATAACAATATGATTTATTTTACTTTTATATTATATAAAACTATTTTAAATTCTGAAAAATTAATTTTACTATGGTTTTTTTATTACACTATATTTTTTCTAACAATTGTATTTACTAGATAGGAAAACATCTATTCTCGAAAGAGATACTCCAACAACTTGGACGTAATTCGATTCAGTCGGTGTGGTTTGTTTCAACTTTATCCCGCCATTGTCAAAAGAGAGCAGTTACGATAGAGCTTCCCAATCTTGGAAATTTATTTCCGAAACTTTCTGCGAAGGCGTCTGGAAGAAACGAGCAATCCCACCGAAGATATTCGAGCGTAACTTTCCTTTTCTTTTTGGTTCACGGTTCCCGATAATTCTCGAAATAAACCCTCATCTTCGTCGCAATTATTGCATTACGTATCGACCTTCCCAATCCTTCCGGTTCCGATCAAATCCCATCGAATTCGCAGACACAATAAACGAAAGCGGAAAATTAATCACCTCCGCAGAATCCTCGGCCGAGGAGCTTTCGCGCAATATCACGAGAGCCTCTCTCTCTCAAGCCGCCACATTCAATTTCCTCAGCAAAATAAAACATCGTTACTTTCCACCCTCAGACCGCATCTTCTATCTCCCCCCCTCCTTATCGACCTAACACTCTCCTTCCCGGGAAATTTCACTCGCTCGAGAGTGGATGTAGACACGCCCTCTCTCAAATGGACCCATCGCATCCCTTGTAATTCACTTACAACCGAGTTATATTGCGCCATCTACAGTGCGATTATCGAATGCCCTCCGAAAGAACGTAAGACATTCATTCCCAACCCTCATTTGTAAATATTCTCGTATCCCTGGCGACTATAATTGCTCCAATAATACTCCGAACCTTAGTTGGGGATTTGTAATGCGGAAGATACCGTGGAATATGATGAAACACTCGCATAAGGGTCGTAATTTGATATGAATCGCCAGAGATGAAACGGGTGATTGGCAATTTGGCCTGAGGTTGATTTTTTTGGGAGCAAATCATGCGAAATGATTCTGACGCCAGAGAAAAAGAATCCGATACCGTCCTCGGATGTTTCCCGATATTTTTGGATGCGCGACGATTTCGAAATGAAATTCCCAACTGGAAATGAATGTCTCGAAGGGAAAGTTTTTAATTGATTAATTAATTTGCCAAGAGCTTTGTTTAATTTTTTTCCTAGATTGCGGGAATAATGTGATTGCTATTAATGATTAAATATGCTCTAATTATCACGTAGAAAATTTTTGGTAAAATTAAGTAATTTCACTCTCCTTTATCTAAATTTTATACTTTTTTGTACTTTATGCTTATATTAAATAGATTTATTTATATATAAAGATTTATTTGTATTTTGAAAGTTCTGTGAAACAGATGCCCAATCAGAATTCAACTTTGCCATGAAAGGATCCATATGTCTATTTATCCTCCATCAATATTTTTAAATAGACTAATTGCTCTCTCCAAAGTTATCGAAATCTATTTTTTACATCCACCTTTTCCATAAACTTTCTATCTCGCAGAAATGTTAGCACTCTTTCTCTCATACGAAACCTGTCAAACGCGCATTCCAAGTTTAGATTTATATTTTCTCGACGATAAACTGAAGATTGGTAGACTCAATTTTCTTAAAAATTTTTTCTGAAAATTAAGCTATTTTAAGCAAAAGAGATTAAAAATAAAAGAACTTCGAAATTTGATGAAATGGCTTAAGTTTCAGAGGAGATATTACGAATACGGTTTTACGTTTCGATTTATATTTCGAAAAATAAATTTAGAGATCTATTATATGAAGAATGGAATGTTTTTAAATTTCTATCGACTCTGAATAGATATGCAAAACTGTGCAATATAATCTGGAGATTTTGTTTATTATTTTTTATCTTCTACTCATAATAGACAATTGAAGGAATAGAAAATAAAAGATCACAATTTAAGCCAATGTAAACTATTGTATAACCACTCGTTTAAAGTAATTAGAATGTGTACTAAATTAAATTCTGATTGATAGTTCCTCTCCATAAAAATTCGGAAAATTCAGCTTTTCTGTAATATTTTCTGCAGCCAGTATAATTTGAGGCCTTTTAAAATAATCGTTTTTTTTTCAAGTGTATTTTGCTTAAATACATATTCTTAAAGCTCGAACCAAATTGGACGTAAAGAAATTAATTTAAATAATATAAAATATATATGGATAAAATTTGTGTAAGTATTAACTATTTTTCTCAAGTGTTACGTAAACTTACTTTTTACGACCACAAATATACGAGACTTCCCGAATGCATGCTTAAAATTTCTCGATTTTGTGAGCGAAAAGTTATCGCACGAGTTTTTATCGAATTACGAGTTATTTGCGAAGTCACGCTCAAGAGTTTGTCACCCTTCCATTTGAGTCTTCAAAAATTTGGAAGTTACGCACTTCCCCTGAGCAGTGACACCAACTGGGAGATGAAAAGAACCTCGTCAACTCTTTCCCTTGAATTGTACGTTTCTCTTCCTTGAGAAGAAGTGTCTCTCGAGCGATGCCTCTGGCCTTGTGTTTGAAAAAGAATTAGGGTTTTTGAGAGGGTCAAAACATAAGAGAAGTGAAAGCATTTTCCTTCTTGTTCTCCTCATTTCTGCACTTCTGTACGATCCGTAGACAAACGGATGTCTCCGGAGGTTGTCGCGCAATTAATATTACAGTTGTTTACTTTTCGAGTTTAATATTCTTTCTCGGTTTAAAGAAGAAAAACTAGAGGCGAGTCCTTGAATTCAAGAAAACTTGATTCATTCATATGATCCGCATAATCAACAGAATATAGTATGAAGTCTTTTATTATCCGATGCATTAGTAAATTTTAATTTGGATTTAAAGAATAATACATCCGTACAGGAATAACATGAAATAATTTACCATTCGAAACGAGTAGGTCAAACTCGCGTTAAGTAAGCTCAAAAGCGGTGCACTCTGATACATAACAAAATGTACACTAAAATATTTAATGAGTTAATGCGCGCTGTTTGAAGTGTACAAATAACTATTAATTTGAACTGTTACTATTTCTACACATGGAATTCGTTTACTTACTCTTTAAAAGGTAATAAACTTCCCAAATTTGATTGTTCATCAAACCAATTATAACAGTTTAATTTGTTAAGTTTCGTTTTGCACTTTTTACGTTTTAAACTCTAAATAATAATATCCGTAATTCACCTCTATGAAATTATTTATTGATGGCATGATAATTACTAACTCTAATCGAGTAAAATATACTTCACTCCTCTAATGATTTACTCAGTGCCTCCAGTTTAATTATTCTGTGAATTATTCCACTTAATTCCCTATTATTCCTACTCGAATTTTTTTGGATTTCTTAATGTATATTAGGTGAGCTTTGAAGAAATTAAGTTGCTCTAATGTAAAAGGGTAAATGGACCTAAAATCTTCAACCTTCTTGTACCCAATTTCAGGAAGTCAAGGTGAAGAGATACTTTCAACAAATTAAGTTCTTATTTAAAAAATTGGGTACCTCTTAGATGCGAAAGTGAAATTATATAAGCGTTTTATCTACTGACTTTCCTTTGTAACAGTATTTTGTATAAAAGTGTATCAAGAAACTTTTTTATGTAATCATAATTTTATCGATTTATGAGAACGCAAGCAATTTATGTAAAAAATAAATACAGAAAAGTATTACTTAAGCATATTTGTATTCTTATTTAACAGCCTATAATATAAAGAATGCTTTGTTGTTTTGTATTAATTATCGGTTAGGAATCCATTACCAATTATTCAAGTTAGATTAATTAGCCTTGGTGTGTTCTTGAACTAGGAAATTTATTCAAAGGAAAAGATCAACCTCTGAGAAGGACAGCATTGTATAGTAGCAGTAGTAGCACTGTAATGGTGATCCTAATCATAACTTTAAACGTTTCTACACTTCTAAAACTGAATTTTTGATCGAGAAGATTGTCTTATCTGTGATGGGAATTCCATCGACCTCTCTTGTGGTATTCAGTGCGGACGAATGCCTTCTCGTTGCCTGCAAAGCCCCTGAGAAACTTCTGTCTTGGAAACTTACGTTTCGCTAAACAAAGCCCGTCAGCAACCCGAAGTTTTGATCTATCTCCTTGAACCAACTTTTTACGTCTGCAACTACTGACAGCGCGTGCATGAACTTAATCTACCTCTCTGACGTATTTTGGTCTCGATGATGGAATTCAAACTGCCTATTTGTCGACTAAGAAGTTCTCTGGAGAGACCGCAAACAAATTATAGATCTTTGGAGATGGATGAAATACACTCCTGTTAGCTGCGGGTAATCATATAAGTGTATCTAAATAAAATGAAAAATCCTTGATAAGGAAGTAGGGAAGTTTGAATCAGCAACAAATAAAACATCCTTAGATAATGAAAAAAAATTGAGAAGTTTTAAATTATACGTCTAATTAAGTAAGGTTTATTTAATAGATCTTCACCTTTTCTAGCTCATACAGTTGAATCGTGTCTTATAAAGAAAAATTGAAGATTGAGGAACCATTTCCATAAATTATTGCTAATTTAAAAAAATATTTAGCCTAATTTTCCTTATTCATGTACATAATTTACATAATTTAAATTTATTTTTGCCAACTTTTGGGTATGATAAATTCAAATGAAAGCAAAAACAATAATTGATTAAATTTTAATATTTATTGTTTTCTTCTTCCATTTCGTCGGATAAATAAAAAAGTTTGTCTCGTTTGATTAATTTGGAAGAAATGCACCTTAACTATAATAGAGGAACTTAAATGATGGAGGAGGAGATTGAAATAAATTAAAAGTTGAACTATACATTTAGCTATGTATAAAATTTCATATAGAATTCTCCAGTATTATGATTAGTATTCCAAACAGTTTTAGGGCTTCTTTTACTTAAGTTGTCGTTGTTCGAGACCGTAAAAAAATCCTAGTTTAAAGAATAGATGATTTCAGAGTTTTTCCATGCTCTTTGGAAGGTTATCATGAATCATGCCTCTGATTCAGATTGACTGCAGGGATGGGGCACTTTGACATAGACAATGCGAGAGTGCAAAATGCGGTTCGCAACCTGGATTTACGAGTTCCCTTAATTTCTTAAAAGCCATCAAATATCTAACCTCCAATGGAACGAAGGAAAATCGATGGTGAGGCTGCCTAAATTGGCACATGGATGTTACAAAAACATCCCAAAAAATCTCCTGTCACTCCCTATTTTTCTCTCAGCATGCCAAACATCTTTTTGAAAGAGTAACGTGAGATGACGTATTTGACCGAATTTCCACAGGTTGATTTTGCTAAGCGATACACTTTGGTTGCCTAGAGGTCAGTATCAATCAACAGATCAATTACATTCGCACTTTACACAGTTTGACTTTGAAGGATAAAATCTCATTCAACTTTGAATTTTGTAATTTATTTCATGAACGAAAGATCCCAGCGATAATTTGTATTAATAAGGTTTTATTAAAGGAAGTTTTGTGGAAGTCTTTTGTTCTATAAGAGAAAGGAGAGACTAATGTTCTTTGAGAAAACTTTTAACGGGATCATTAGGCTGATGATGCTACATCAAAAACTAATCTTTTAAGTGTAAAGGAATGAAAATATCAGTCTTAAGCATTGAAAGGACAATCATGGACAATAAAATATTTATTTCACTGTTAATCTCTAAGTTTATCTGGTAAAGTACGGGTCATTCTCTAAAAGCAGAAATAAAAAGTGATAGCTCATATAGAAAGATATTTTTATAGAAAACGATATGTCGCTTTCCTGGTAGATACTGTGTGAAAAGGATTCTCGGGTGTTTTTACTCTTGTTTTATCACAGCTTCTAGAACTTTTGGTAGGAGTAAAATACTTTGTGAATCCACTTCAGCTATAGAACGCGATTTACCTCACAAAAGGATTTCTTGCTCTTTCTTTTGTTAAATTGAAACCGCTCGATCTCATTCGATACCTCTTTGACTTGCGGTTGCTTAAAGGTTATTACCCTATCAGCACAAAAGGGCGGTAATAACTCTTGCTTGATTCCTCCTTTAGATGAAACCTTGAGTACGAAGCGACCTTTGCTTTTGCTATTACGAGCCACTCTTCTTTGAATAACTTCACACGCCATCGTTCCATGTGCCTAAACAGATTTTAGCAAGTAAGTGCTTAATATCCTAAGGTCAATGAATGCTTTAGTTAATATTGTTTCACATTTCTTTAAGCCATAGAATGCTTTTACACTTCAGATTTTTATTAAATTCCATCTTATTTTCTTTAAAGAGAATGTGTTGCGCCCATCCCTTATTTCCGTCTCCTTTAATAAGTGTAATTTCAATATCAGAAATCAAAGAATATGTTAGCTTAATTTACAAGATTTCTTGTTATGGCTGAAATATAAGCTTTTGTCTCCTTGGAGAGCCCAATGCCTTCAAATGTAGCCTGCTTTACCTCTTTTTTTCCTGTTTACGAATTAAAGTTATTTAAGCGTGAAAATGAATTATTTTTATGTTTTTAACGTCGAATTTTCGTTTTTTTTACTTTATATTTTTCAAACCAATATCGCATAAAAGTCACGGTGATCGATTTTGAAATTTTATATTATTATCTGTAAATTTATAATATAAACTGTTTCGTAAATTATTCTATAATATATTTGCACTATTATAATAATTATTATTATTAAACTAGTAATAGAACTAATAAAAACAACTTTGTAAATTTCCACAGAAAATGAAAATTTTCTGTGGAAAATTTACAAAGTTGTTTTTATTACTATGGCATTCCACGAAGTCACGCCTTCTCACATTGATTTCATTAGTAATAGAACTATTTTATATTCTATTTTCCAAATTATTTCATTCCTTTTGTTAGTGTATTCAATGATGAGTATAATTTTTACTCTCAATAAATTTTAATATTATCCAAAATAATACGAAATTGAAAGTAACGTCAGACGAATATGCTATATGAATATGTTATACTAAGTTTTCCGATTCATTGACGTAACTCTATCGATCTCATGGCCATCAAAAATAAAGATAAGCTCCACTAAGTTCGTAAATATAAATAGTTAGTACATATAAAAATGCATAATCTCTGGAAAGAATATTGTATAATTTGAGCCAGTATAGATTTAAACATGTAAATGCTTTAAATCTTTTGAAGCTGGCAACTCGCCGAAATTGTAAGAGGTGTTTTTAAGCTGACCATCTTTAACATCCCACGCTCATAACACCTTTTTTTGCGAGAGCCATAATACCCGCCGTAGAGAGAAGAAGAGAGAACTTAGAGGGGGGCTTTGTCGAAAATTTTTAACACAAAGCATCGATTACGTCGTAACTTTCGGAGTTTATCAAGGGAATTTGGGAAGCATCCCCTTTGTAGAGCTCTGGTAGAGGCTATAAAAGCCTCGAATGTTGACGGAGATGGCACAGAATTCGCCATTAAACGAGTCGTAAATTAAAAGTACCTTTGCGACGACACTCGAGCGCGTCATACGTTTAGGGCGAACGAAGCAATGGAAATTTTATCAAAAGATTCCGAGTTTATAACTCTTTTCGTTCCGCACGATCGCTCGTTCATAGAGTCGTTATTTTTTTATTTCGTTATTCTTCTTTTTATTTCGTTATTCTTTTGGTATTAAGGGAACACGGTGCATATGTTCACAAAAGCAGATCGTTTAATTCGAGAATAAAACTGCTCATTTGAGTTTTTCAAATGGGAAACTGAGCGTTGAATTATTTTTCGATAAACAAAAACGCTCCGATGCTTCACTTCTGTTCGATTTCAAAAACACACGACAGTCTGCGAATGATAAATTCATCACAGCATATAGAATCGGATTCGTGATTTATTCAGAGAGTTTGCAGACTTAAAAATGCTTTGGATATCCCGACTGCCATTTTGAGCCATGTTTTATGCAGATGTAGAGATAAAGCAATTTAAAGCTTTCCTATTCTTTTTGAAAGGATTAATTCGAAGATATAGTTATTTAAGTATTTTTAATGCTTGAATCCAATCTACGATACTGCGAAATGTTGACTTTAAATACACCCACTATCGATTCTCGGATCTGGAATAATCATTAGTTAGGAACAATTAATTTAGTTTGTGGATGGATCGTCAAATTAGTAGATAATATCGAATGATACACACGTACTCGAACTTACGATATCCAAATACGATATCGTATCTTACTATTATAAAATAAAATATTTTACGAAACATCAATCATTGTTTATATTTCTAGAACATAAATGATTTTTTCTTTAAGAAGATTACGTATGATAAATAAATGAAATTACTCTGAAGTACCATCTAATCGTTATTTATCTTAGTTTAAATCTCATCCTTCCATGCATTGTGTAAAAATCTTGAATGATTTTTTTTGTAATTTTTAAAGAATTTGTTTTCTTACATTATAACATAAATTTCAATACGCAACAGCAAAAATAAAGAAGCATAATTGAAAACTAGCTTGTGAGGTAAATTTTTCATATCCATAACTGTACGTTGATAGTTCTTGTGAAAAGAGATGTTTATAGATAACCCAACCTTTATTATCAGCACATCCTACTTCTGATTGTTGTTTGTTTATTTATCTCTCATATTTTTAAATCATTTCCTGGGAATGAAGCAGTACATTCTCCATCTTGTTATCGCCACTAAACTGTACTGAGCTTGGAGTTGAAGTTCTCTCTTTAGCTTGAATGTTAAGCCATCATTATTCAACTTAATCTCGATCGAGTCTACGAAACACTTTGCAAGTTACTAATCCAAAGGCAGAAGCCAAGGTAGTAATCTGTTCCAACGTTTTATTTATATTTATTTACGATTCACACAATTTATAACAACATGTAATCTTTAAATATTCCTTAGGATGCTGATCGCAACATAGACTAGACTTTTTAACATATTTTTATGATGATTAATCAATTAAAGCGGTATTGCTGTATTGATAAAAGCGAAGAACTCGACAATTTTTTATACGGAAGTAAGACATATTTCTGCAAGATTTTTTGTGAGGAAAAATTTATATCTTTTCCCCATGAAAAAGAACTTAATTTTTAATTTTCTCTATACAACATTCAATATTGAAGTGAAATAAGTAACATCACTCCATTATAAAATTAATTATAACTAATTAAAATACCCTTATTTACTAATAAGGTGAAATATTATTTCTAACAGTCCCTAATAAAATTATTTAATTAAATATAAGTAAAATGTATTCATTCCATATATCTATTATTACTGAAAAGAATGGGATAAAACTAGGAAAATGAAATGAGCCTCAATATGATGGTATTATTTGCAAATCATTTCAATTTCGTCGTTGCTGAGCTTTCTAAAATATGCGGATTCGCTTGAGTAGATCGTAACTCGCATTTTATAGTTTAATAAAATATCCCTCTTCCTTTTTACGGCGCACTCTTCTAATTCCTAACTTTAATAGCCTTTCAATTGCGCGAGAATGACTGCAGATTTTTATTTCCACCCATTTAATGGAAATTCGCATGGAAGTTGATTTGGCCATTAAAGTTTTATTGCATCGAATATCTACCCTACTCTTGGTAAATATGTTCCTCCGCATTCAACCGAATAATTGTGATTAACCAGTAAAATAAATCGAAGTGAATGTAAATTCAGTCAATAAAAAAAACCGAGTGACTAATCGGCCTTTGTTGTTTGATCGATTTCGGGGCGTTTGGATGAATATTTAAAAATAAAATGATTTTGATTTATTCTCTATTTAAACTATAGATATTTTTAATTATCAATGCAATATTTTAATACAATCTCATTTTTAATTCCATAAAACATCTCAATACTCTTCTGTGCAGGCTATGGGTGGAGAAAGATCTGAAGAATTTTATAGAACATCATGTTTCTAGATGATATCATATAGATGCCGTTCTCCTATAGCCCCTGAAGGCCATAGATTCCAAGAATCACTAGAAAGAATTCTATCTATCTAAGAGGAAGGAACTATTCTTTCAGTAATTGGTTTTCCTCGAGGTATTTCCGTCAACTCATTAAAACGCGAGTGAAAAAAGAATAAGTCAGTATCGATCGAGTAAAGAAATATATCTTACAGATACGTATAGATATATCTATTTTAATATGAATAAACATAAAGTGTTTAATTCACATACAGTAGATCGAATAGATAGCAAGTCTATTTTCCAAAAGTATATTTGTTTAGGCTCAAATTAAATTTTATAAGTGATTCATATTGATAAAACTCTTTTCTAAAGAATTGCAATGACAATAAAGCAAATTCATTATATTTTGGAATCAAACTGCGACCTCGTTGGAAGTTTAGGCAGCTGTACGAGAAATCTGATTTCTTTCACTAACAAGGGAAATAATCCGTTAAAATCTGTTTTAGAATCAACTCCTATAATTTAATACGAAAGAGTAGTTAGATTGACTGGCAGTTGGGACTGTAGTACGAACTTTTATTTTATGAAAAATTTTTCTTCGAATCGATTTTATTCAACAACGTACGAATTCTTCGTTCCATTGTTATTTTGGTGAATAATTTTCGAACACGCTCGGATTAATTTACATTTATTCCTGCACAAAAATAATGCAGAAGGTAAGTTACTAGCATCATTCGAAATGAAATGCATGAATAAAATAAATAAATCCTGAAGAATAGCATCAAAAATGATTGGCATTTCAATTTCGAGAAAATAATAGCTCTGTTCAACACAATGTGCGTTCATCCTGCAATTCAGGTCGACCCATAACGTTTCCAAATTTGAAAAGAATTCAGATTTGATTGATTTTACGGTATTTCCGCACGTTTTCCTACACCTGATGACTAAGAGGAGAATGGAGTTAATTGGTAGTGACAATGATTTTAGCACCGAGTTCGGATTAAATATTTAACTCGTGACATGCAGTTGAGTATCCGCACGCCATGAGAGTTGTGCATGCTATCCCATTATCTTTCACTGTCATTCCATTTTTACCCCGTGTCACTCCAACATTAATGAAATTAGGCGATGTTTTAACTTGGTTTTCCAGTATTCTGATTTGCTCGAGTATAATGTGATAGGTAGTTTTCAGTAAATAGAAAAGAAGCTGAATAGGGTACATACAAAATGTCTTACATACGTAGCATATTTAACATGATATACCCAAAATGTAACTTCAATACTTTGTTTGGACGTGAAAGTAAATTTTTCACTAAAAAGTCATAAAACAGAAATTATTTGTATTTACATGTAGGCTATGTTCTATTTTTGAATCCAAGAACATTTTAATTTATTTTCTCTAGGTCCAGTTTCATTTAATTATCCTTTCTGGATAATTGGTTTATCGGATACTATGTAATATAAAATGTATGTGCTTCTCCTGATAGCCTCTTTATTTAATTCTGCTTTTCAATATATATTGCTGTCATAATTATAATCTAAAATCAATATTCGCAATTAATTTAAGAAGCGAAATGTAAAATAAGCCCTCCTAATTGGATTGTTCGGCTTGGTGATTAATAAATGGAAAATAAAAATCGAGAATATTAATACTTACGTAAACTCCCATACCATTACTGTTGCTTCTTTTGTTTACTTTTATTTACATTGCTTACGTATAGCACATTAATTTTCATTAGGACTCTTTCCTATTTCTCATTTTCTATCCAGGGTTTAAATATTTCATTTTGAGACAATATATATATACATTTGGAAAAGAAATAACTCCACCAATATTTAATTTGACGTTTCCTTTCTTAATTATTTTAAAGAGCATTTGTTATACTCTCAATAAAAAGCAACCATTAATGTTTTTAAACTATCGAAAAATTAATAATAATTTGATAAATAATCACTCAGTTAAGATCAATAGGCAAGTTTAATTTTAATTTGTTTGAATAAAGAGAGGAAATTTAATAGACATTTTTTTATTTTTGACGATTAGTTATGGTTATGTAAATTATTCATTTTAACTTTAACATTTTTACAGGACTGAGATATATTTTAAAAATCTATTTCATTCATTTGAAATAGAATAAATGTTTCCACAACACAAAATTTGAAAGATGTTCATTATCTAAATTATATCATAGCCTTATTTTCTCCATAGAAACCGATTTTCCTCAGAAGATCAATTAATTGGTCTAATAATTGCGACTGTCAAATTTCCACTTGTAACGCTATGAATCAATATACTTAACATTTTCACCCTCCTTTCAAGAGAACCTTCGTCATATCTTACTTTCTAAAATTAACTCTTTACTTTTCCGCTCTTGAAAATTCGCCACAGGAGTCAAGAGGTAATAAATCATCCTCAAAATTTTACGGAATGACTTTTATTTTTTCATTCGATATAGAGTTCCCTCAAGTTACTCGTTCTTCTATTAAAAGAAGCTTCAAAAATTTCTTCCTGAAAGAAAAAAGGCATTTGTACGAGAATTTTTCGAGCTTCACCTAAAGAGACTGATGCTAGATACCTCCTACTCTTAATTAAGTGGAAACGAATTCCCTCTTGATTTACGTGAAATATGAATTGAAACAATTCCTTTTATAAATTAAATTTACGAGACCACTATTTTAAAAGAACTCCGAAGTAATATAACTTTCAAAATGTGTTTATAAAGTTTAGCCTGATCGAATTTAAGGTTATCAGTTTATATAACTTTATATATCAGTAAAATCAGTTGGTGAAGTTGTTTTATCATTTCCTTCTTTAAGCATTTGTTTATAGTCGATATCATATGCTTCTCTGATGTACTCAATCTTTTTTTTATTTTTTACGAAAATAAGTACATTAAACTAAATTCACTCTAAAAATATCCAGTTATATCTCTTTGCATTAATTATATTTTAAGTAGGGCTTCGTCTAATATACTGTGTATTAGTGGATAAAAAACACTTTATATCAAAAACAACTGCTTCTCATCCATTTAGCTTTTCTCTTTTCAGTTATAAATATATAATAGCTATATTTTATAATAGTTATAAATATATAATAGTATCATAGTTTGCAATGACGATATCAGTGTACCTGTCCGGCAAGTGGGAGACCTGGGTTCGAGTCCCAGTCAGGTCGCTATTTTTCACTTCTGTTTAAAATTTAGTATCTCAACAATAGAACTTACACAATGGAAGTTGCTAGGTTAAATATTTCGTTGAAAGTTCGAATGTAATTAATTAAACTATTTAAGAAAAATAAAAAAATTATGCCGGTTTGATCGGCTATATCAATGAGATAGGGTTTAATAAAAGAATGTCCCTAAAATGAAATCGATAATATGCTTGCGATATTTACATTAAACAGAAATGGAATAATATAGATAGAATCTCTTCTTTCAATAACTTTTTTGGTTTTTAATTATAATTTTATGTTTAAGAATACAACATTTAGTTCAACGATTTTATAAGAAAATACTATCGACAAGAAATTTCATTCACCGAACTACATATATACTTAGACCTAATTTGATTTTCTTCTCAAACAAAAAATACTCATATAAGGGCAATAAGAGTATTAATTCTCAAATCATAAGATTCCGGTACCGCCGAACTGTATCCTTGGCGACAGATTGATACTCTTATTTATATCATACCGTAAAAAAGTTACTGCCAATAGTTACGTCATATTCATTATGGGCGCGCATATAATGTGAAGTCAATCTGTACGGAAATGGCGAGAGTTAATTCAACATTTGCGCACACAGCCAATCTACTAAAAGCCTTTCCGTTTCATTAGTTTGGAAAGAGAATAGAGCGGGAGTGGAGCGAGAAGTCACGTGACCATAAGGAAGAGCACAGAGTGATGGAAGGGAAGAGAGCGAAACGGTGTTGCCAAAAGCCACTTCCAGATGTCGCTTACTGCTCCCTCAAAAGTAGCTAAAAAGTCCTACATCTAACATAAAATAAAAAAGCTCTGTCCGCCGCAGACAAGTTTCCTTTTAAAAATTTCGATCGAAATACTCGGAAGTATAAGTTTTTTAATCAACTTCCATCGCAAGATGGGTTCCAGTAAAAAAACGCTTTCTTCCGTCTCCGACACTTCTATGACATATTTACGAACTGCTGGAGTGTAAATCGATAATATTCGAAGAATAGATGTCATAAAAGTCCAGCGCGAATTTCTGTTGTGTACTCTGTGCGATGGTGTTAGAATTCAGTGTCGACGTTAGAATTTTTGATTTACATAAACACGTTACCTTGATCTAGTTAGATAGTTGGAAGAGACGAATTTTAAAATTGTATTTTTACGTGTGTGTTCAGCGAAGGGATTGTTCATGTATGATGCAAAATTGGTAGACGTTCTACGCGGAATTGTAATTGAAGAATGTATTAAATTTATCTTACCATTCGTATGAATCATTCAACTTGACTATCAAGTTGTCATCAATATCAGCTTAATTTATTTTTTATTGAGTAAGTAAAAATGTAACCTCTTGGAAAGCCGTAACCAATAAAATGATACAAAACCTCACAATCTTTTGTTACATTCTGTGGAATATTACGAAGAATTGTAAAACCTCTTGGTATTTTGAAGAAATGTACCTATCAAAATTTTTATAATCAATTCCCTCCATTCCATTTATTATTTAAAGCTATGCATTGGAGAAATTTTACGTTGAAAAATGAAAATGGTTATATCTATCTAAAACCTAATTAAGAGCAGATATACTTTGCGTTAATTGTAAAAATATGATGCTTTGTTTTCAAAATTAAATTTTTTTCGAAATGAAGATCTGGGCTCAGTATTAATAAAACTTGATAGGCATAGGCTTTGGACAAACAACGAACATACCCATAAAAGTGTAAATATGAAGGCTTTTAATGGGATCGTAAGACTTTTATGATAAAATTAAATCCGGTAATGCATTTATCAAAATAACCGCATTCACATACTCAGAATATAAATCCAAATCTCTCTTTCTCTCTATCGCACATTTTCCGTATTACCAATGCAAGAGAGACTGGATTTCCTATTCAAATCAATGTCTCATTTGTATATTACTGTTCTATTAGTGGCAGTAATCAGGCAATAATTGAATTCTGGACGTTGATTCCAAAAGTGGAAAACATGCAGATGAAAGTACAAAATTTCCATGATTAAATTCCATCCGAGTCCTCATTAGATTGAACATCGCTTGCATTCCAGAATTGGCTATAATTCCGAAATTAACTGTTAAATAAGAATGTCGGGAAATCAAGCGAAGTTGTCCAGCGAATCGGAATCCGTAAAAAACTTATAGAAAACAAAGTTGTCATTAAGATAAATCAAACAAATTTCATTAATCCATCCGTTTTTTAAAGTCATTTTTAGTAGTGTTATTAAACTTTAGTTCAACTAATTGTATTGTTGATTTGGATTTATTTTTGTAAGTTCGTTGTACCGTTTAATTATTGGATTTTTAGAGTCTCATATTTATATTGGATTTAAAAAGTCAAATAAAAATTAAGATAAAAACATGTTTGGATTTCATTGCCCTATTGGAACAGATATTTCTTTCAATTAAAATCATTTTTATTTTTATTGCTATGATTCAAGCGCAATTATTCATAAACACAACATTTATTGATACGTGACAGAAATACTTTTCTAAACGCTGAAATGAATTGTTTATTTCTCTGGTTACCTTGGCTTCAATTAAGAACTCTGAAACTAAAAGTCGTTCTTTTCTTTCCACGAAAATTCCTCGAATCGTAATCTAATTTGAGACAATTGCATTATTAATTACGGCCATACCGTAAACTATGGCTCATTCCCAGAGACGGCTTCATCATTTCTAATTCTTTCCGCTAATTAAAACTTTTCGGAGGTTAAGATAATTGTGTTATTTCGAATCGAAAGAGAATCTCGGGGTTTTTCGTAAAAACAATCGTCATTTCGGGGCGAGAGATCTCTGCTCGGCAGCAAATCTTACACTCATCTCGTGTACTCGAGCTTTAAGTATAAGCTCGTTAAAGAGAAATTCGCTCAATATAGCTTAACAAATCGTCCAATTGGCAACGCTGTCAGACAGACGAAGGGATTGGGAGAATGAGACAAGAGCAGGAATAAAGTGGAAGAGGAAAGAGAGCAGTTGCTTCGTTGCAAATTAATGGAAGAAAGAGATGCCGTAGGAAGGAACTGACGCATCCATTGATGTTTCTCGATTTGATTCTGTTTTTTTTTCTCCTTTCCGGAGACGACTTAGGGAGAAAATCGTTCCTGCGAGCGTCTTTTCTTAAGCCTCGTCTCAAACTTTAACCCACTTCCACATTCTATTCATTATTTTACTGCTGCCGAGCATTCTCCGCCAGTTTTCCTCGAATTTCCATCAAATGAACCAGAATAAAAGTTCCTCTCGAGTGGCTATGAACCAAGGACAAAAAGCGCTTCCCTCCCGAAGAGGGACGTCCAAAATAAAGACTCATTCCGAATGTTTCGTCCATTCTGTCTCGATAACAACGATTTCGTCACTTTTTCACTTTTACATCGAAACGCACTCAACGCTGCAGACATTTTGAAGGGAAATAGAGCATTGATTATTTTGATACAGCGAGAATACGATATTTCAACAATATAATATTATGAATGCTTATTTTGGGTTCAAAAATTCTGGATGAAACTGATACAACTTCGGATTCTTAATAAGCCTATTATATGTAGATAGTTTAAGCAAAATAATATTCTGATGAATACGCATATTTAGAAAGAAAAAAGTTCGCTGGAAAGTCTTTAAACTTATGATCTAATATGTAAATATTGATATGGATAGTCTTGTATAGAGAAATTTAAGAACTACTCGGAAAGAATTATGTCCTAATGAGCTGAAAGAGAAGTATATTTGAGATGTTACATAAACAAGTTTCAGTAATGTTTAATATTTTTTAATATCTCAATACAGTTTTTCGGAGTACGAGATAACAATGAGGATTTTCAAAAGTATTGTTGTGAAGTACAGATAAGTTCCGAAGCAATAAACAGGTTTTGAGGATAAGAGGAAAAATAAGCATAAATTAAAGAAAATCAGTGTGGATAGCGTAAAAACAAGTAAGAAAATCAACAAAAAGAGAAAGTACGGATTTGGCGGTAAGGAAGTTTTCTCTGGGGTATAATGGCAGAATTCTACGTTTGAGATACACATTAAAGATGCAGATTTGCCTCGAGAATACAAAAGTGTCTGAGTAATGAAGATGCTGAAATGTAGAAATATACGATAATTGGAAAAGATAAAATTCAAGGGAAAGTCTTACTTGTTCAAGAATGAGGAAAGAAGAGGACTGTTGAAACAAATGAAAGTTATTAAGAAGATATATGTAGGTTAGTTCGTTAGGCACAATCTAAATCAAAGAAATATCTACCTAGGAGGAGAAAGTGAAGAGAGGAACATGTTAAACATTAATGATACTGTTAAGGGAACTGAGGTATTGAGGATACTTGGGACAGAAATTCAGTTTTTAGAAGAAAAGAAGTGTAATTACGGGTAATCAACGTATCTGCAATAATTCAATATGATAAGTAGTTTGGAAATATAGAATAGCTTCCAATATACATCTACACATTCATCAAACAAATGACTCATTATCTCTCTAAATTTGTAGTATGGAATAGTTACAATTTCCTTGTTATTTATCCTAGAAAATGTGCATTATTTATCATCGTAGAGCAATTATTTTCATTAATTATAACATTCTAAGTTCGCTTTAAATTGCTTCATTCAATTACACCAAATATTGCAGTAACAATATACATACGAACATAAAGTTTCGTTGATGCAAGATGGACTGCGAAAACACCAACTTGTTTTCGCATTTACTAAACGGTGAGTTTTCATTGCTAAAGCTCATATATGCACGAGTACTCGTTGCTGCAGAATGCAGGTCATGAAAACACTACCTATGATAATATTTTTCTCTCACGCGAATTAGGATTAACGAGCTATCGTGAAGTTGCTCTTTTGAAGTGCATGAAATGGTATAGAGTAAATTAATAATTACCACTTGCAGCCGAGTCTGATATGCTCATAAACCAGTTATTAAGTTGAATAATCATGACCTTAACGCTAATTTGATAAGCTACATAAACAGATTATATTCAATGGATTCATGCTATATGATTGCAGTAAAATTTATTTCTGATATTTCGCTCTTTACATGATAACTTTATGCTTTATATGTCATCGAAATCACATTTTCTCTTTGATATCTATGGTGACTCTTTCCGCTGGAAATTCGCAATTTTTTGCTCCTGCAATACTCTCCTATAAATAAATTGCTTTCCGTACGTTATATATCGAAACAAATTTATATCTGCCGAAACGATACTTTCTATTTTCACGAAAGTAGTCTGCGATATAAAAAAAGGTTTCCAGATTGATTGATGAGAACTCAGTCTTTCAAATCAAATAAAGGATGATAAAGACCTTCAAAATTAATATAAAATCTTTGAAAATATCCAACATGAGAGAATTATTGAGGTGTGAGATTGGAAAGATTGAAATTTCTCACTCTCCATTTAAATACATCTCCCTAAGTTTTCACACCCACAGATATATATGAATGCATATATAATACGAATGATATATATAAAGCAGTTTATATCGACGAGTATGGACAAGCTAATCAATTTTTAAAAATCCCCAAAAACTTTACTGTTCTGCTGCTAATGAATTATATGAATAATACGACGTAAAACAATAATTTCGTAATTATAGATATCTACAGTATCTTGAATATCTCGGAATTTAATAAAAGCGGCACAAATTTGAAAACCAGTTCAGAAAACTAATTACATACTCTTCTAAAAATCCCCCTTTATATTCGTACACATTTTTTGAAGACGCTATTCTTATTTCCATATTTATAATCTATTTATCGAAATATTCATTTTCGAGGATTAAATTAATTTCAATGTTATCCTTGAAGAATTACATCGCACATAGGGTTGCATTTCCCTTCAAGCTGCTTTTATTTAGCTATACATTAGTAAAGAATCCGTATCTTATTGGATAAATTCTCAAGGTGGAAAGTATTAGTTATATTCACCATATTCTTTAAGTTTAATACTAACTGCTCCTAAGAAATAGATTACAAGAGAAACTGATAGGAACAAAGTTTGCATGCGTGTCCAAACAACTCCATAACAAGCTAAGGTTATACAGGACAGATTATATCTACATTACGATGTATAGAAATACAGATAAAGTTCACTCACCATTAGCTTTGTTGCCGTTTCTGTTGTTGAGGTATGTGCTTCCAGCGCCGCTGCCAAGGTTGTTGTTGATGGCGTTGAAGAAAGCTCCGCTCGAAAGGCGGGTCCTCTTCAGAATCCAGAACATGGCGTTTGCTGAGCGTCTTACTCTTTCCTTGAGAAAAGTGAACGCCTTCTGTCTTCCAATGATTTTCTCACGATCTACCCCCAAAGAGCTCGAAGGCTTGTCGAGCGATTGGATTTCTTTCGTGAAAAAAGGTTGTTTCTATCGATACAAGCACAACCGAAAAAAATACCAGATGATATTTTTGGTACAATTCTCTGTACGATATGATTGTTAAGAGAGATCACACTGAATTCACAGTCTTTTGCTACCGCAAGCCTCCTATATAATTCCCTCCACTACTTACGTCTGCAACGGAAACTTGATCCTGAGCGTTTCAATTGTAACTTTCGTAAGATTACGCCCGTAATTGCTTCCGTATTACTTTTTGCCTACTTCGGCAGAATATACTACACTTCCTCGAGTGAAAATCTGATACTGGAGCCTATTTCTTCCGCAAACCTTCCAGTAATCCTTAACGTGATCGCTCACGAAGCTTTTACGAACGAGAAGGGCCACCGTTTATTTCTGCAATTTATCTTCCCCGGATATGTATCGAAGTCTGCAAAAAGCGGTCTTTGGACGCGTCTGTTTTCCTTCCGAAAGCCGGCTGATCGCGAGGAAAGATCGCCGCGCCAAATGTAAGAAACTTGATAAATGCGGGTCGAAACGAAATAAGGCTTTCCCGGGCGTTGTAAAGCACGCACGCCACCCAAAACCTTCCTCTCCGTTATTCTTATGAGGTCGAGGTCTGTTTTATAGATTGTAAGGGCAGGTGCTTTGCGCCAATGCGACTCTGGGTCAGCGGGGTTTTCAAGATGGCGCCACTGTCCTCTTCTTCCGTCTCCGCTAATGCACGTCAGATATGCAGACGAAGTCCTTCCTTCCGGTCCCCACACCACTCTCTAACAGCTCTTCTCTTTTCTTCAAATCTCTTCCACAAAATCGTGAATCATTTCTCTATTCGAACTCAAGTAATTGTCTAGTCCTTCAACAGCAATTGTCGACGTAATAAATAACCATAAAAATGAATTTTCTGATCACCGGAAATAATTATTACGTCTTAAAAGGTTTGGACAAAAAATTTCGAAAGAATCGTCTCCCAAAATATATATCCGTTAGATTTTCCAAGAGCTCTGAATTACGATATGATTTCTATCCACCATAAATAGATACCTTGATGTACTAAATTTCACAGGATAAGTTGTGCAAATCTATACAACTTTTCTAACGTAAGAACTTGATAATTTTAAGATCTCGATATGTCTCAACAGTACCGATAATTTATTCGATATGATTCAAACGAACTCTTCCTTAAAAGTCGTTCGTTTCTATATTTTGCGTCTTTGAAATGTTCTTGATATGATTTGCCCAATCGTAACCACCAGAAACTCACGCGAAACCACTTTTTTCTGGAATCGATTTTAATGAGATCGATACACTAACGAAGTTATTAAAATAAAACCAAGTATTACAGATGTCCGAATCTGATTTATTAGAGATTAGATATCACTCCGTTTCCCGACTCCATATTCGAATTTAAAATTTCCGATCGATGAAATTTTATCTCTATAATAGCACTATCGGTTTCGGATAATTTCAACACCTTCAAACTCCCAGATATGCTGACTGGTTTTTATGGATTTTCACTTGCGACGCAAGACACGATGGCGTAAAAATCCTCTTCCGTCGCCGAGAAGATATCTATTCGAGCGGAGTATTATTCCTCCCCTTTCGACGGCCGCCCCTTTACGAGCCTCCCACACATTTTATCCGAAACAATCTCTATTCGTTCGATCGGCAGAAGCATTGCATTCGGCCAGAGACACTTTGGTCCGCACCCACCAGATGTCCTCACCCACTCCTTTCGTGAGGAAAAAAACTCCTCAAAAAATCGGAACTCGGCCGTCGCCCTCCCCGGAAGCTAACTCACGCCATTAATCTCTGCTCCGAACGGATTAAAACCTGCCCTTCCGATTCCCTCATCTTCCCCGTCGTTTCCCTCGCTTTACATGCCAAACCTTCCAACTTTAACTCCTCTTTCCCCACACGATTATCCCTTTCGTTCGCTCCTCGTTAATACGTCCTCCGTTGCCTTTTACGACGTCTTTTGGTGCTTAACGTCCTCTTCTAATGCGCCTTTATAACACTTTCTGCAATTATCTCGTCTTTCTCGGTGCGATGCCCTTATCTCGACCTTAGACGCATCCGATCGGCCCTCAGGGGTTCTTCGGACGAACGATGTTTCCCGTAGCGTCTTTCTGAAACGACAAGAGAAGCGATTTGTTCAGAACCCGCAACCATTTGTATTCCCTACGCGAGAAGGATTTCCAGTCCGTGGGGGAATCCAGACCTTTCACGATTAGGATTTATCAAATCCTTTGATCTCGGTGTTACCAGTGCTGATTATTATAAATGTACGTAGCTACTTCTCCGAGCATGAATTAGTTCTCCAATTTTCTCGTTGGGAGGACTGTTTCATAAACAAAAGGAAATATTAGATGTAAGCGAACGCTACAGAAACCAACTATACAAGTGCAAATTTCTTCTTATGATTACGCGAACTTTTTCTTTTCAGAAAGGAATGAAGTTTGAGCTTATCTAATATGAATAAATATCTAATGCAATCCCTAATTGCAGCAACCGTGTGTAAACAGCTTTATTACCTGATTCTGAAGCTACATTTAGCCATCAATGATGATTAAACTGAGATGCGCATTTCAACTAGAATTCTTTCATCGTATTAAAAGCGGCGCATTGGAATAAAATTAAATTATAATAAGGTGCATATTGCGAAAAGATATTTACAGGCCAATGCTAGAGAATGTAGTATATATATTGTTATATTTTAGGCTATAAAACCTAGAAATAAATTATAATCTAATGTCATTAATTTTATCATTTTTATTTGCCGATTTTTGCTGTATTATAGTTTCATATACTGTTTCATCGTATTAATTCTCTTCAAAATATTCACTTCGATTAATGAAAAAACATCCTTTCGTGTGAATTTTGAAAATTTTGGACTTCTCGAATAGACGAAAATTTGTCACGGATTTCAATTTTGAATTTATTAAATAATTATCCCACTCGATGTAATATTAGGACGAGATATTCAAAACCATTCACTCGCAAAATTAATTGAGTTCCAGGAATTTGAGCCTCGATCTATTAGAGTGTACCAGGTACTAGAGGTCTGCATGATCATGGTTGAGTGTCGATGGGAAGCATTTGATGTGGAGTAATAGACATTTTCGCTTGACCGAGGAGCCATCGGGAAAGGAAATATAGGAATGAAGTAATATGAGAGTGTTATTTAAAATGTGCCTTTTTAGTGGATGCGTAATTGGTAATGAAGTTCGAAAAGAGGAAACATTGTCGGTCGAATTCTACTAGAGATTTTAATGAAAAACGCTTCGGGTAAATTTATCGGAAAAAAGGCACGTTATTAGAGTAACGAGGAGCAAGCAAACTCGAACAGTAAAATAACTTCTTCGTGAAGAACTTTGAAAGAGGAAATAAAAATATTATTAAGCCTTGAACATGCTAAACAGGTGAAGGTCGTTATAAATTGCTCCTTTATTAAGGTTGGGCAGTGAAAGTGTTTTTTAAGGCCTTTTAATGTAAATTTTAGCAAAAGGATGTCGTAATATATAGGATATTTTGGGTTTTATTATTTTCTAATTTATTTTATTATTATTAAATGACGATATTATACATTCCTAAAATAACTTTAACAGAATGTTTTGCTAGCTTCTTAGTCCCCTTTCTTATGATAGCGTCTTCATGCATCGTTAATTATCCAACTGAAATTACTTTTTGATGACATTTCTGTTAATGTTTCTATTTTTAATTTTGTATAATAAAATTTGGTCGTATAATAGCGGCCATTTAACCTTAAGTCTTCGAAAATGCAAATAAATAAATCATGATGATTTATTATAAAATATTTAAAATTATGATGATTTAAAATGAAGTAGAGGGATAACAAAAAGCCTAATCTTGAGATAATCTTGCATTTTGTATGAATTTTAAAGGTTACTATTTTAGCGTTTCAACAATCGGCCAAATAAAATAAATATAATAATAGATAAATATGAAAATGGCAAGACGTAGTTAGATATATTTTTCATGGTAGCCTTTCATTCTACATCGCTTCCTTACCCATAAATTAAAACAAATAAATAAATAAAAAAACTCAATTTTCATTTTTTTCTTTGAACCTTCCATCCATACAATATCCCAATTTTCGTCATATATAGAAGTTGATTAATAATCAATAGAAAGCAAATTCTGATCAAAAGAAGGAAAGATGTTCGCGTTACAAAAACTCATGAAACGGAACGACCATCTATATCAAAGCAAACTAATATGAGTTATATTGATCACTGAATCCTTTCAGGGATGATTATCAATACCTCTCCATGATTGAAACACTCGCGTACTGAAACCAATCAAATTTATATTATTTACATTAATGTGACCTATATTCTAGTTATTTATCTTCCCTTTTCAATTATCTCTACTCGTGAGGTTTCTGTGTAAATGATTCCATAGCCGTAATTATGAAGGAAAGATATAAATATTGATGAGTATAAAATATATGTTTGAAAAGAATAACTTAGTGTAACAGGTATAACTTTTAAGAATAAATAATAGCAGTAGAATAATTAATAGTTAAAAAATAATATATTGAATTTCCACGAAGATGCCTTAGATGTAATAATTGGCCATTACAATATGTTTATTTATGTACTCGCAACAAATAATATTTTAGTATCCATAAACAAGGAGCATAGAGTGTGCTTTCAATCTCTCTGGAGTATGCTACTCTGATTAATTAAACACAATCACCGATATGTTTCTTCTTTAATACGCCACGCAATCGATGGTAACGACACAGATTACGTCATATGCGTCATAAAAATCCTCTTAACTGTAACGACGTATTCTGTTCTATCTTCTATGAATCCTAAAAAATAATTCCCAATACTCTACACAATTTGCAATCAACCGATAGCTATTATTTTTCCCTAAGATTTCATATAATTAATCCGTGACATCTTCGCCAAAAATAGTATTTTGAACTTAAACACCCGTAAAAAGTTTTAATTTCTTCATTATACTCATTTGAATAAAATTAAATAATTTGTTTGTTTAGAGAAATCATCGTCGAACTTTAATAATTATAATTAAAACAATTTTAAATTATTTATTATATTACCCTGTTGACATATTCTAATAATTAAATAACAGTTCGGTACCTTATTTGTAAACTTAATAAACAATTTTACATGAATTATCGTTCATAAAAATGTAATCTTTGTGCCTTTATATTCATTATTGCAATATACATGAGAACAATTCACGATAGGCAAGAAATATCCTACGCAAACTTCTACTGAAACCAGGGCAGTATAAGCGGATTTGTTAAAATTCGTTAAAGTTTGTCCAAATTCCTATTGACCTACCTGGTTTATGAAGCGCATGTCGTTATAGGAGGCGCCACTAAAACCCATTCTTTCGATTGGTTGGTTCCAGCAAAACCTTTTCCTATCGAATTCTGGCGTAGCGTTCGTCCGCACCATTTCAGCCGAGATTTTATAAATAAAGAGGAGAATTGGATTCCGGTGTTTCGTCCCGAACGAATTCTGCACGCTCCGCGGTTTCCAAGGATGCATAGATTAGGGAATTCACTCGCCGTCCCAATAAAAGGCCTTCTCCTTAGGGATGCGGATGAAATTATGCTACGGTAATTGGAATCGTGATCCGGCCTCCGTTTCATCCATCGGCCCGTTATCTTGTCGGTGATAACGGAATTACCACTCCGCCGTTCGGGATTCAATGACAGACGACGAGCGAAATTGAATTCTCCATTTTGTTCTTTTTTTCGACGCGAAGTCTTACACTGCCCCGTTTTGTAAATAAGAAGAGACGAAGCAGCAAAAAGGGGAAGAGAATTGAATAGGCCCCGAAATCGAATTAACGAGAGAATTAAACTGGATTCTTCTGGTTTCGGCGCATATTTTTGGAGGAGCTGTTTCCAATTCTCTTTATCGCTTTCATGGTCCATTAAATGCTAAAAATTAAGATTAGAGCAAAGGATTCGATTCCTTTATCCAGTCCCCTTATTCGAATTCAGCAATTGGGTTTAATCGAAGTGTGTAAATAAGCAGCTGTTACTATCCACGATAACTGTTTGGTAGTTTATTTCGAATTGCATGTCCGATTAATTCGACATCCATTCATTTATCTTTTTTGCAAAAATTAAATGTCTCTCGAATACATTTCGATTGATCCTGAATAATATTATCTTATTTTTATTAATACAAGAAACTGAGTAATAGTTTATGCTAAATGAAATGTTCTCATGGCCTAAAAATTCATATTCTTTATTTACAATCCCATTATTCTATTTTTTAGTTATCAACATTGGAGCAATAAGCAAGTAAAGAAATCGTTAACTATTGCCTTAAAATCCTTTTTCATAGAAGCAGTTTCTTTTTTAAATTGAATTTAGAAATGAATTGATATAATTATTTTTATTATCTATCTCTGACTACGGAAATATTCTTTCAATTGTAATTACTAAAATTTTTAATATGACTTCATCATGTGATAACTATTGGATAGCTCTTTTATAAGGTGATCTAGTCTATAAGATCTTTTGTTTAATTTACTTCGCCAAGGCGACATTTATTACATCCATTAAAAGTTTATTTCAACGAACCAACTTTAAACTCCTCGTCATAATCGTAATAATACTTTTAAAACCAATCGATATCTTATTTTGCATCTCATATCCGATCTTAATTTTTTATGATTATGAGTAATTAATTTAAAATAGAAGTTAATGTATTAATTCTGATGGACGCTAATTTAGTCCGAGTTCGTCATGATCAAACGAATCGATTTGTTAAGATTTTTATTGAAATTCACGGTGATTTACATTTACGTACGACTCTTGAATAATTAATCTTTTGTATCTCTCAATTGAATTGTTTCAATATAAATCGTGAATATGATTAACTTCAAAATTATTTATTGAATCGATTTGCTGCTTAAATTGATTGACAACGAACTGAATTTCTGTTAAGAGAGAAAAATATTTAAAGGTATGTCTGAATTAACGTTTAATTGACGTTTCTTAAGTTCATTTAATTGTATAGCATTTCTTTTTTATGTACATAGTGTTTCAGAGGCCTTATTTATTTAAACATAGCATAGGTACATAGGTGAACGCAAGATAGATACTTTAACTTCAATAGTGTTGAGTTGTCTAACGATAATGGTTGAATCAGATTATCTTTAATAAAAATGTAGACACCCTTATGCTTTTCATTTTTGAAAAACCCATTCTGAAGATCCAGAAATAGCAGAAAAGTGATATTAAGCGTACGTGGAATGAGCTTAGGATTTCCTCGAAAAACACCAGAAGGTCGTACAGAAATGTTAGAGGGGATGTATTAAAAAGGAACGTGAGCTATGAATGGATAATGAAAGAGGATGACGAGAATGAAGTGACTTTAAAATGAAAATTTTATGCAAACGAGAACTTTAACGAAGAGAACGAGAAACATAAGGCTGATAAACGAGCGAGGAAACAATTATAACGGCACTGAAAAGCGTAACTTTAATCCATCCTCATAATCACTTTCAAGAGCAATGAAAATCCATCTCCGATTGGAAAAATTGAAACTCTCGTTCACTCTACACGCGTATCGATTTGTTCACGCACCGGTTGAGGTTGGTTAGGGTTTCCATGAATTATTCCCATATTTTGTAATTAAATATGGTCTGTGTTTCCATGAAATATTCCCCACGTCGCAAATTTATCGGACCGGAAAGTAATGAAAATTCCACCGCCATCTTTTTTTTCCGCATCGTCCATCACGTACGTTTCGGTAATCTATAAAGCGATTTTTATAAAAATGTTTCCTTGAAACCGTTGGCGAAACTTCCACCTATAAACGAATCACCTTGAAAGTTACGGGGAGGTGGTGAATAGTCAGGCAAGCGTAGAGAATAAAAGAGAAGGGAGATCGGAATGGAGAAAATATGGAGATGCGGATCTGCAATAGAGCGAACACGTGGATGGATTTGCATGGGATCTCGTACGTTAGAGATAAAGAGGAGGGGATTAAGTCTTTCATTAGAGCGGAATCGAGGCAAGCCAAAAAGGCCGTCGCGACGTCGATAGTTACTAGAATAATAAAAGGGAAATATGCGGAGCTACGGCTGTATCCGACGAGAAACCAATCTGGATCGGAGCAACACAATGAAACAACAGGCGGGAGAGGATAGTTGGCAACGAGTGATCGAAGCGATATCAACAATCCCACGTTCGCTCGGAGAGTAAACAGAGTCGCCAAGTCCGTGGAAACCGAGGGAAAATAAGCGGAACTGCGCACGTGGCACAAAGCACCATCTATTCTCCCCGTCTCCCGGCAAGTTTCGTCACATGAATTCGGAGTAGTTGGGCGTTTCACACGCTCTCGCCGTAATATTGATTTTTACCATTCCGCTTGACCTCTATGCCATATTTTGGTGCGAATGGTTTGTAGTTGGTTACGGTTTCTTTGCACATGCAAATAAATAGAGAGGTTTCGATGCACAGAGTGACTTTTAGGGAATTCCCGGAAATTGATAAGGGAAGGATATACTCGTCTCACGGCCCGAATCCGTACTTTCTTTGTCTATTCCACTTCGTAGGTAAGTATAACGGGCTGTTCCAGCGGGTAGATGGATGCTCGGGAACTTTAGCCTCAAAATGCAAATCAGGTGTTTTCAGCGGGTTGAATTTGCGAGTGCTTTGGAGGGAAGAGATTGCGGGAAAGGATTTCCGCTGAATTTTTTTTGGAGCGCTGAAAGACTGGCGAAAAAGGCATCTATCTGCGAGGTCTCGACTGAATGGACCATCCCCCCCCCCAAAAGGCTTTATTATCTACGTGGAAACGGTGCTTTGTTGAAATAAAACGCGTTTTGCGGACTCTTTTTAGCTGGTTGAAAACATTCGTTCAAATTGGCGAAACAATAATTGTTACCTTTCCCGTTTCCCCAAATTCAACCATTCACGATTCAACAGAATTTTTGTTCGATTTCTCAGTCTGCAATACGCCGCGAACGAATAAGTCCATAAATAAATTATGACGAAGAATTGTGAATTTATTGGTCGTGTCGAAATGGGAACCATAATTTGTAGAGTTGCATCAATAATGTTTTGAAATTCGTAGAATCCCCTTGTTCAATTTACAACCGATAATAAATATCATTTAAAATATTAGTTATTTACGATTTTAATATTATTTTAATATATTATTTTTGCATATCATTATCCCTAGTCGATTTAATACGAATATATAGAACAATGTCCGCTTTATCACATCTGTGACGTAATAACTCTGACGTCAAAGGATTGGATGATACATTTTCACATCTCCGTTTAGGATTTAATTGTGTTTATATTTAAGAGCTTTGTGCGTCATATTTACCATGTTGTGCCCAGATATTCTCACGGACCTTTTTTTGATGTTAACTCAACATTAAATTATCTACGCGAGAAAAAATGTACTCAAAAGCTTACTCCGCTGATAAAATAGCTGAATATGAATTTATCTCTGACTAAAAATCTCTTTTGCGTTCACTAGAAAAGAATTTATGCATTTAATTTACGCAAACATAATGAATTCGGGTCATGGTGCCTGTGTATAAAGTCACATGTTCACAAACGTATGTATAATATATAGACGTATACCGCGTTTCCTATGATACAATAAAATAATTCAAAATCAAAATGCATTATTTTAGAGATATAATTTACTTGTATTTGTCTTCCAAAAGTAGTCTCTCGAACAAACCAGTATCTTTAATACTTTTTTATTATTATCTCCATTTAAATCAAGCCAATGCAAAAATGCGACATTAATAATTTCTTTTACCGAAGTGATTGCTGCAATTTCAAAAGTAGCAAGGTATTTCTAAATTCGTACTCAACGTGCTCTTTAGAACCTCACGTTTTCTCGCTATTCATGTGTGGAGCGAGTGCATTTTGAACTGAAACGTTCCATTAATCCTCATTACGCATCAAACATTTTCCTTCTGAGGCGCATTGCAATAGAATCATTCTCCTTTTTCGAGAAATTCTATTTTCCATTGAATTTAAGTAAACGATGCGGTGAGTTTTGGCGTGACCTTTAGGAATCCTATTTTTTCTTTCTTCAAACGCAAACCATTATGACTTTTTCTTCATGGAAATTTTGTATCCGATGGAAAGGTCGTATGTTTCTTGATTTAACATGTTCTTCTAGAAAAATTCCGAAAAACATCCACGAATCGCTGTTGTCGACATAACTCAAGAATAAAATGTTCACATGTATATTTCTCATCTTCGATAATGATCACACAGTCTGATTCTCTATTCAACTGTTATCCAATCCGCAATCGCATTCCAGTGCCGCTTTGCCTACCTTCAACTGCAACGCTGTTGTCCCGTCCCTTCGCTATTCTCAGCTCTATTTCCCAAACAAATTCCTTCGATGAAAATTCATTCATAAATACGCTCTTGTATTTAAACATGAAACTATTTTGACATAAATTTTATTCCTCGTTCTAGTTCTCCTTCATAATTATGAACTAACTATAATCAGATTAATTGTAAACGAAATTATGAAAAGCTAACAATTTTTACATTTTGAGTATTTAAATTATTCTTAAATTTTATCCAACCTTTTCTGTTGTCAATCGTTATTTATCGATTTAATTTTTTCTAAGATGAATAGCATACATGAAAGCCATGACTTTATACTTTCCATATGTTACATCATAATTCCACAAATAATGGTCAATAATTTTTTAGTTTTCTAATATTAACTCAAAATGAATCGTTTTGTTTCCTATGGGAGTAGATATCTAATCTGTCGAGAAAAACTCTAATTATTACACTTAGAAAACGCTATTTAATTAGCTCTGATATTATCTATAATTTCTATGTCTTAATTGTGCTTTTAAATTCAGTTTTTAAATGCTAAATTGTGTATATTCGGAAGCAAGGATATTTATTTAATTTTAAGATCTAGGTTAAAGTTTCGAAGAAATGAGGTTTTTCCTTCCAAGTAAGCCATTTATCAATATTAATATTTTTAATATCCTCAAGCTTTGATGCAGACTTTTACAGCGCATTTTACAAACAGCTCATAGAATTATAGGTCTCCCTTATAAAATGGCCTTTCTGAGTAATTTCTAATGCGTATTCAGTGTCAAGCTATAAGTCGCAGAAAAAGATTTGAATGGACAATGTTGAGTCGTCTTCAAGAAGAGTTCCTGTTATTGTACACAATATCTCAACGAATGAAAAGAAATTTTAACCTCTCTTTCAATAAATTTAGGGTTCCACTTATCCTTCCTTTCAAGCTTTAAGAAGATTCATAAAAAATTTAAGCGGTTTAAAAGGAATTGAGGATTTCCTTTCTCCAGATCTCCAGTTCTTTATCTCATCGATTACCATCAATAACATTACGTCAAGATGGATTTACCAAATTGAATGCGATCCTTAACGCTCTCTTAAAAAAAAACGTTATTGAAATCTTAAAATAAGTGAAGTATATTTCCTTCGGTAACACATACCTTCTGAAATATTTTCCTTCGACGTAGAATAACCTGTTTCTATAATTCGTTTGTTCTTCTTAACCTTCATTCTTTAGCAATTTCATCACGTCGAAGGAACAGAAAAGGGATAAAAGTTAAACCTAACCTTCGAAAGTTTGATAATGTGTTTAAAGTCCGCAAAGCGTAGCCAAAGTGACAAGAAAGTTAATTCCACTAAATCGAACGTTGTGAATTCTCGCGCGCAACTGCCGGCATTCTAAGAACTAAAATAGCGGTGAACTTTAACGATCGATGATTTTTCCTCCGATTGGCGATGTCAGAGAAATGCCCAATGTTCCAGAAGATGGAGTCTATCGCAATATTCTCTTCGTCATAAAAGAAGAGGATCTTGGAAAAGGAAAGATTTTCGGGTTTGAAATAAACGTCAAAGAGGATAAACATTCGGAAATTATCTTTGCAATCATCAATTCGTTTATTTCCTGTTTTTACAGCCAATTTCTCCATCATCCACTCATGGATGAAAGGAGTGTATTGATTCAGAATTAGGTATGAAAAAGAATCTTTTATCTATGTGAATGTTGAAGTTAAATGCCTAGTCTAGTAGTTAGAAAGCCAACAATAAATGCCATTCTCCTATGTTTTATATTTCACTAAAAGTGACTTAACAAATTTTCTTTGTGTTTTTTCTATCATATCAGACAAATAAGATTCAACAATTAATTTACAAACTCATGGTGATCGAAAAGAAGAAGTTAATAGAACACGACTATTTTCAGAGATTAATCATTGTTATCGAAGAGTATTTCGAACTCGAAGTATTACAATGAACGTTTTCTGATTAAATAAAAGAAACTTTTTTCTTTCGCCGTGATGCACCTCCAAAAATAATGCCAGCTGATATGTTTTTCATCGTGATATTTAAAAAGTAAAGCTTTGAATTAGGTTTTTATTCTAATACCATTCTAATGACAGTAGTTTATACGTTTGTAATACGTAATCTACCTCTGAAATTTCTTTAAATTAGACCAGATTCGCCATTTCAAGTAAGAAAAGAAAATCCGTACTAGTGAGCTTACAAATCTAATTTCTTGAATTAATTTCCAACGGTATTATCCAGAATAAACTGAGTTCTATTACTTACTCAACGGATTGAATTTTATTATACCTTGAATGTTGTTACGGAGGATTAACTTCCGAAAAATTTATTTGGTTCTCAAATTGTCTGGGCGGCGTTAGAGGTAATATATTCCAATGAAGTCTCGAGTTTATAGCCTAACTGAGGTTTGCTGAGTTTATATTATTGTTCTCAGATATACTGTTTTGTGTTTCACTATAAAATTTAATAAACTAAATTTAATTTTAAAGGAAAGACCCTTCCTATTTCCAATGCAAAGCATTTGAGTTTGGTGAATTAAATGTACCCCTGAATTTTCGCAACCGGCAATACTTAAACGTTTTGCGGGTTGCTGGCACCCAGGAAACCTTAAATTTGATGTTCCTTGGTAGGCTTCCCAAGATTCGACTGGTGAATGATTGTGTATTTGAAAAGCTTCTATCTTTCAGACACCCCTTCTTTCCATCTTTCATTTAGAATGTACCAATTAAATTTACCATTGCATGTTAAAGAATGATTTATATGCATAATTCTTATTCTGCATGGAATATCACTTGTAATCACTTTGTCTAGAAAGAAACTGTAAGCTGAACATACAGGTTTATACTTTTTCTACCATAACTTTTTGTGGTACTTTTTGAAGTAATCTTATTTAATACGACTTCGCACACTTTTAGTTATGCAAGTATACATGGATACGTTTCAGTGTACCAATTCATTGCTGCTCAATCAAAATTAATAATTCCCTAAAAATAATAAATTAATCCACTGCTCACTCTTAATCACAAAGTTAATAAGAATTTGAATATTTTTAGATATATGCATAAACCATAGCCACAAATCTTTCCGTGATACGCACCAGAACCTCTCATCACAAACAGGTTCCACAATTAACATTGGAAGAAGGTATTATTTATTCAATAGGAACACCTTTATTATCAAGTCTCTTTGGAATCGAATTTCAGCTTGGACTTGTTAGATAGCTTTCCTCTAACCGAAAATGGTTTACTCAACGTGTCAGGCTTAAAGTAAAATAAAATCTTTCCTTCAAGAGTTTAATCACATTCGGACGTACTTATTTATAAATGAATATAAAATATTAACTATGCTTAATAAAGATAAATTATTTAAGAATACGGAAAATGTTCTATTTAGTGTTTTATGACGTTTTAGTTTGAAATCTTACTAACCGGTAATTTAAAAATGTATTATAAATAGCAGTGATTCGTTACTACACATACATCCTATGGTATCAATTTTTCGATACATTCAACTTTATTTCAGCGTAAACTTCTTATGGAATTTTCATATATTAAAGTTAAATCTTAGTCTGAGGAATTTATCTTTTATCAGTCTATTTATCTACAAAAATTGTCTAATTGTATTTCTCATATTCAAAATTAGTTTGTATGTTTTAAATAAAAAAGTAATAGAAAATTTAGTGCTGAAATAATGCGTGTCGTTGTTCATTTCTAGTTATATTCCGAGGATCAAATATTGTTTTACATCAGTGAGGCTCTTCGGCATATACGCTTGAGAATTTTTATTGACATTCTGAGTTTCAACAGAGTGTAACCTACATAAGAGCACAAACTTAGATCACGAGAATTCCATCACAGCCATCTTTGAACTCGGCTACGTGCATCCCCTTGAATAGCATGCAGAACGAACTGAAGGAGGAATATGAGTTTTATCTCAGTGCCCCAAAAATAGTATCTGCTCTTTTGAGTAAATGAAAGAAAAGCTGAAAGTTTAGCACGATTTACGAATGAGTTTTTCCGTCCTTATTGAATAGAATAGAAAGATAAAAAAAGTTTTATTAAAACTATAAACTAATGTACTGAATACTCAGTCAAACTATTTTCATCTGAATAAACCTTTATCGCAAAAATAACTCAGTATTACTAGATACATCCCAAGTTTCATTAAACGACGTGTATTTAAATGGATATCAGTTTTACATTTGCTAATTGCACAATATCGATTGTTTGGTTATTATGTAGAACTATAGATACTCAACACTAAATATTGAGCTCGTAATATATATCTAAAGATAAAAAAATGGTTATTTGTGAAACGACAAAAACTTTTTCAAAATTGAACGAATTTATATTTTAAATGTAATGTAATAAAAGGGATTTATCAAAAAGAGGTACCTTTTTCCGTCCTTATTTTATACTCATTGTCTAGTTGTTCTAGAATTCCGAAGTACCATATCTCAAACATTTAATAGGTAAGTCCGGTCCACCAACCTCAAGGGGAACTATAGAAAGTATCACGTAATATGGATTTGAGATCTCATCTAATAATTCATTCTAGAATATATATGGGATCCTACTCTTTTCTTATCAATTCTTTCTCTATTCCTCCCACTTCACGATTTATCATGTTTCAAAAATATTATTTTAATACTGAATGATGCAGCAAAATTGTAAAATATTTTCAACTGGATTGAATTTTTGTTATATTTTAATAGCAAACACTTTATAAAATCGCTATTTTATCTATATTTTTATATTAAAATGCGTTATTTTCTCATGCATACGATTTACTCCCGAAGATTTGTTTCACAATGAGAAAAGTCAAAAGTCAATTTCTTTAATGTACTCATATTAAATATGTTAATTATATTCTCATTGTGATATTGTATATTAATATTTTGGGATTAAATATAAAAGAATATAATTATTGATTAATTTCATTTGCTCGAGTTGGGAATGGAATTTAATTCACAAAATTGGACTATGTTTTTAAGACTAGTAATTAAGCCTGAAGTCACTTAAGTTTAAGATAAGAGCGATCACTCCTAGTCGTAGACGTAATGGAATTTCAAATTGGAGAAGAAGATAAAAATAATACGGAAGGTTAAGATAATAGAGAATTCTTTTACGGCGAAAATATAAGAAGCTTTGGATATTAGGAAAGATCTATTTTTAAAGTATGATGAATTACTGAATGAGCAACTTTATGAATTTCACCTGTTATTAAAAGTGAATTACTCTTACAATTCCCCACTGAGCGATTCGACCGTTAGCGTTATTCTACTTAAGAGTTGGTTACGAAGTTGTAAAAGCAAATATAATAAACTTCACGTGATCAGCTTTTCCAGGTGTAATCGGTTTCTGAAAGGATCTTTTCCATGAGTTGAGATGACAAACTGAAAAACTCATCAAGACTTAGGGCAGAAAGGTAAAATCTCTCTCCTTTCAGCTAAAACAATTTTATGCCATAATTCTTTGTGTCTGATTGGGTAAGAAAATAAGACGATTTCCTCTGGACAAAACCTTTCGCCTATGATTAAAAATTAATTCTCTCCAAGTGACGGAGGTAGAAATAAATTCTAGGAATAATGGAAAATAGAACATTTTGTGACGATTCCTGGAATTCTCCATACATATACTATTGTTTATTATTATGATAATTTTCATTATTAATTTCTTGATTTAATACTTTAACACTTCATTTGATGTTTTTATGTTCTTGTTTTCCTAATTAACGCATTTAATAGAGGTTCCATTAATGAGATTATTCCACTCTTCTGCTTTAATGTAATACTTAATAATCGCAACTTTAATTAAAACTATAGTAGCGTAAAATTATAGCTAAAAGAATAAATAATAGGAATTGATTTTCATTTTACAAAGGTTAAATTATATTGATATTTTTTAAATTGTTCAAATAGCTAAAATATTTTAATTATCTTTCTATAAATAATACATTAAAAATGAAACTAATGTTAGCTTAAAATATTCACATAGTTAATTCACGTCCTACATTGAATTTCCCTTGTCGTTCATTCACATGTTTATCGTCCTTCTTAAATTTTCCTTTTTTTTTAATATACATTGTGTGAATGGAAACATTTTTATATTTATAATGGCGGTGAGGTTTTTTGATTTTAAGCGTGTATAGTGAGGAGAAAATCGAATTGTAAGTTAGGAATGGAAGAAGAGCCATGAAATGCACCTAAATTTCATTCGTACGAAAATGGTTTCCGAAAGAAGAATCGGCAATCTCAGCCGTGCAACTTTAATATGCAAACTTCGTTCGCAAATCTCTCCAGTAATAGCTTCAACGGAAAAGGACACAAAACTTATGGAATGATGGATGATATGGGCGTGGGAAACCTGCGAATGTGAAGGCAAGAACGCTATAATGGATCGATCGGTCAAACCTTCAATTGTTTGGGATGCTCTACTCAAGAATTGAATTTGGAAACAATCGGTATATGATTATTAATGACTATCGTACTATTACTATCAGTATTTTAAGTGACTTCAGCTATATATTGAAAAACCTGTCTATAGTATATCTGAAACGTAAAACCTTCACTTAGAAAGTTGATATCTGTTTTCCATTCACTGTAATACACAAACTTACTTCACATAATTAATGCATTACTTATACTTAGGAATTAAAAAAAAACCTCATCAACTCTTTAACTAACTAATGAATAATCATAATTCTTTCTGATTGATTTTTATCGGAATTCACACGCATTATAGTACCACTGCGTACGCATCTGACTAATTTCCTTTGGTTTTAATCGTGTTTTGAATGATTACTTCTGAACTTCAAATTAGCAAGGCGTTTCCAAAGAAATTAAGTAGTTAAGTTAAGCTGATTAATGGCCTTTTAGGTAACTATTAAGCTGATGAATGGGAAATCGGATCAGAAACTCCACAAACACTCATTATTCTTTATAATAGCTGCATATCAGTTTCATTGTAACATCACAGCAAATTACAAAGCGCTTCTCTGTAAGTTGATCTTTGGAATGGACTAGTTTTAAAGCGAGAAATACTGATATCAACCAGTGCATTTTATTTACCATTAATAAAAACATTGATTGTGCACAGAAGCAAATTATATCATAATTTCGATTCGTGATCATTTAATATGGTACTGATATTTAAATTATTATTATCAGTCATTTTCTCCTTTCTTAAATCGATCTTAATAATTCTACTCACCGAGAAATATTCTTAAACTTCTATGTCGTAAAAATAAAATTAAAAAATATGGATATATTTATGCATACCTTATCTATCAGACTTAAATAACTTTTACTCATAATTCTATAATTTAAGTATATTTATAATTTCAGACAAAAGCTACTTAGAACTTGGACCAAAATGATACCCTTATATTTTTCATATTGTAAAAAACAAGGAAAATAATAAGAAGTGTAAAGTACCGCACTGTAATCTGTAGCTATTTCCTCGGATTTGCGAAGAGACTTGAAGTGGAATAGTCGTGAAATGAGAAATGGCTTTCCAGAGAGTCGCCGTGGGCTGTCGTAGAAGGAAGCAGTAAACGCTCCGGAAGGGTTTGATATGTCGCCCGAGGCGCTTCGAATCGTACCACTTCTGCTCACGGAGCAATTCTCACATCTTGAGACGCATGTTTCTGCGCTACTTTTATGGCGAAAACCATTATCGCATTTTGAGCAACTTCCTTCAATCTATTTACGTACCATCTTGACCAAGTTTCATACGTCAAACTCACGACGGGAGAGTTAAATTCAATATACTTATATATTATATATTAATTCGGCACATTTTTAAATTCGTTCATCAACTTTAGAGCTATTATCTGGCTGGAAAATAAATAATAGGCAACCAAAAAGGTTATGTTATGAACCTTTATATGGAAAAGATACGGAACTTTATCACTGTCATACAGTTTTACAAGTAGCTACGAAGTAGTACATCGCTGCAATTCTTAATGTGATATAAAATGGAACTTTAACGCTCTACTTATTGCTACATTTTTTGATGCGTCCGTGACACTCTGCCCTTTTCCTCATCTTCTGTAAGAAATCCTTTCCAAATCCCTCCTCCCTCTTGGGCAATCCCTCAAACAGCACTGTTATTTCTTCGAAATCTCTTAAGATGGAGCATCATCAAAAGGAACAATCTTTAAATAGAGCGTGGATGCTTTTCATTTACTGTGACATGGTTTCGTGCACGCTCACGGAAAATTTGAGGTCTCTTCTTTTCACAATGGAATGAATTTTCTATTCATCTCTTACATTGGATATGGAAATGTGCCCTTGCAACATTGAGTGATTCTATTGCATGGGTTTCGTTTTTTTGAAACAATTCTACATTCTTTAACTTTAATACGATCAAAGATTATAGTTATGCAAAAACATATATAATTAAACATCTTAATCTATGGGAAGAAAAAAAATAATGGAATAAGCTTATGACAGAATAGTAAAACAGTGCAACCATCTGTATTGTTTTCTATCTAGAATATTATATAAGGTCTAATAATCATCAATTTAGGAAAACTTGAATTTTTCACTTAAATCTATTATTTAACACCACCTTTTTCTATATAATGTATTGATTGCGGTGTTCTGAGCAGAACAGTATTGTCAAAATTACTTTAAGTTGTCACAAAAGTTATTGCACTTTCATGGGCGCAAATCATGTGCTAACTTGTACTCTAGGTCCATCTACATCTATGTTTGATTGTTGAAGGAATTCAATGTTTTTACCTATCGCAAGAAGGTTTATTCTTTTACATCGCATTTCAATCCAGCTCACATAAAAGTAGCTGCTTTAAAAATGCTTCCGTTAAATTTTGCTACAATGACGCTTCTTGACATTGTTGTGATGTAAATTTTCCCAATGCCATCTTAAATCCTCCCCTTTCCAAAATAAATATATTAGAAATGTGATTTTTTCGAATTTTTGCGCCGAAAGTAATGCACTAGGCACGCTTATTCACTACACTTACACACTTTTTACGCATTTTCTTACACTCACAAACCTCTTCTCCTTCAGACGCATACAGAAATATATTCATGCATTCCTCGGCTCACGCATCATAATACACAAACCATCCGTTACCTTTAATTCTTCTCAACTCTTCCTTTGCATAATGTACCAAGTTTTATCTTCAAATTCTGCTCAGTCTCCTTTTCCCAAGCACCCTACCTTCCTTCGATTGCTCCCTCCAACTCAATATCTCTCTTCCACTACCTTCGCTCTATCTCTTCGATCAAAAACCCTTTCTCCTCTTTTGTTTTCCTTTTAACCCGACTTACTTTTTCCAGTCCACACCTGACACACACACTAAAAGCCAGCTTCTACCCTAATGTACTCCTTTCAACAGACAATCTCCTCAACAATACATTGCACGTGAAAGATTTGACCAATCTCTTCCAGATATCTTTCTCGAGAGCCATTCATCTTCAATTCTCTTAGTCTTATCGGATCTTCCTCAAATGCCACTTGCTCACCAATACTATCTGATGTCGTTAAATATTGGGGTTAGTTCCTATTTTGACCTGAGGTTTAAAAAACACAAATGGATTGGTTCGGAAAGTACCGAATTGGTGGAGTTTAAGCCATGATCTAAAAATTAATATATATTATATTAAAAAACTGATTCATCAAATTTTAGCCTGATAATTTTAAATATAGCCTTTAAATAAACGTCTGAATGGATTATTTTTCATTGTCTACGACAACAGTTTAATTCAGTCGTCAATCATAATGTTTAAATATTCCTTGCAAACCTATAATATACACGTTAGGGGACAGTAATAAAGCAGGGGACCTGGGTTCGACTCCCAGTCGTGCTTTAATTTTCTCTTCTAATTAGTCTTTTATTCAAGTCGTACCACACATCTCGCTACGTCATATCATCTTTCCTTAATCCGATGATATTATAATCATATCCAGTTAAATTTTTCATTCAAAACAAACACGAATTAGTATGATGACTTTCATCGCCATTTTATGACCGGAAATAATAAATCTCGCTCCATCAACAGCTACTTCCGTCACGTCTACGGTTCGCAATTAGGGAAGAGTGCCAAAATGGATTCTCTTCGTGATAATCCGAATAGATAAGGCATCATGATGAAAATAGGTTCATCGATGAACTCCGATCATTCAGGTAAGAGTTCCGAGATCATGCGATGCATAATGCCGACATCGACCCAAATGATTTGCACGTGCCGAAGGAGCTCATAATGGAGGCTCATGTACGACAACCATGCAAATAACTCCGATGGGGTAGGATCTTCTCTTTCATCATATCCTCTCGAATAGTTTGCTTCTTGTCGTGCCAGAGAGAACATAAAATATTAATTTACTGCATGAATTTTTTAATATAAATTTTTGTCGTTCATAACCGTTAATAAATACGAATGTTCGTGTTTGAATCGTATTTGTTTCGATACTTTGAAACTTCCATCAGTGAAATACGAATGACTTTTGCTATTGCATTTTTAAATAATAATATTCTTTATTTTATTGCCATCTCTAATGATTTATCTATAATTTAAATTAAGACATAAATTATTGTTTCTCAAAGCTCTAATTTTCGTTAAATATCTTCTTTATATTTTCACAAAAAACTATACTTGCATTGTTTTCACTTACAATTACGTTATTTTTCTAAAACAACAATGTTTAACTCTCTAAATGACGGTTAATGCTTAAGAAGAGTAGTGGGCCAAAATCTGATCCCTGGTGTAATGCAAAACCTCCATTTTGAATGTTCCTTTAGTTTCTACGTTCAACGGTTTTTTGCGATCGCGACTTTTTCATCAGTCTCGTAATTATCCTTTCATTCGGAACGCTGTTTGAGATGGAGATTTGACAGAATGTAAGATTCTTTTCTCGTAAGATCCTTTTCTAAAATCCTCTCCAACTTGATCCTCCTTTCCCGACGAAAGTTCACCTGCAACTATTAAGTTCCAGATCTCCTCAAGAAACCGCTTTCCTCTAATTCATTTTCCTTGCGAATAATTACGTTCTCCGCTCTAAAAGGTCCAATAATTTCCAATTTAAGTGGAATAAACAACGAAAATTTGCAATTACGTTCCATTCAGAGGTTTGAGAAAAGAAACGAGTTTCAGAAATGGCTGATCAAAAAAATTAGGCAAAAAGACAAAGTAGTACAAACAAACTTCAATTCATTGCTCATGATAAAAAAGTGGATTTTGAAAGTTTAACGTTACTGAGGCCAAAACAAATTTTTCATTGTTATTTCATTTACCTATGCAAGATTCATTTCAATTCACTTGTGATAGTTAATTGAAATAAGTAGAATATGGAAAAGGAACTTAAATTTTACCAATAATACCCAATGAAATAAAGAGTGGAAGTTAGGCCTATATTTAGTGATTTTTCTCTTTGATATCATTATGTAATTAATATTACATATTACTGATACTTTTTTCATTGATAAGTTCCTTTTTGGTTCTAATTTCTAATTATTAGAATATCAGCATAGTATGCCAGCAGAAAATTTTATACTTTTATAGAATAAAATTATGTTATTTATAAGCTAAGGATCGCAAAAGATTTCATAAAATATCGGAAGAAATTTAATTTAGGATATTTCCAGAAAGGCTATTTTAATTTCCACGGTGTTTCATTCATTTAAAATATACGACGCTAAAAAGGTAAAATTTAACCAAACTTAGCTTCGCTATATAATGAAATACTTCCATATTTCTGGAAAATTCTGCTCAGCTCACCCGTAAATTCAATTTAACATTTTTAATTCCTTCATTTTGATCCTTTAATTTTCAGTATGAGCAGAAAATCTCGGAAGCTGGGGAAAGGGACCGTAGGGTTCCGAAATGAATGAGCCAATCTGAGAGGTTTTCTTTACTCAAGAATCAGATGTCCATGACTCTAAAAAGATTCCCCCTTTATTAGTTTCCAATAAAATATATCTAAAAGGGATTTTCAGAGTCGAATTCATCTTCATTCATCAGCGTCCCTTTCTTCAGGAAATATTTAGATTAAATTTTTTCGCTGACTTTTATTTTCGCGATCACAAACATTTTTTTGAACGAGAATGCTAAACAATGATCATGACTATCTGTTGTTTATTCGATGAAATTTTGAATAAATATATACTCAAAAAAAACAAATATTTCAATTCCTGGAAACATTTATATACTTGTATGTTGCAAATGAATTACCAATAATCGTCAAGATCCTATTATCTCACAGTTCATAGTCAAGAAAGATTTAATATCCCATGTGATGGTTAGCTTACTAGCATAAATGTTGACAAAAAGTGCAGTTTAGACAATTAAAAGTATGAATATGATTCAATCGACAGAAAAAACCGACTGTTCATTCTTTAAACCATCGTTGAAACTGGATTGATATAAACCTTGTAGCAACCAGTATGGATATAAGGAAAATCTTTTTACGGCGCAACAGAAGCGATGTACTAATATACCGAAGTGCCTCATTTGAATTTGAAATTAATTAAATCAAATAACAAAGGAAAGGAAAGTGATGAATATTGATGGGCGATTTATCGGTTGGTGATGTTACCTGACGAAGGACATCTACAGTGTGAAAAGGGATCTCATTTAATGTTTTTCGGAAGTTTATTTCGATAAACATTCACTTTTATTTTCCATTGAATTTAATTTTATTTGAGTATATCATTGCAGGGAATTATTCATAGTAAGTTGTTACAGAAATCAATGATGCGAAAGTTGTTGAGGTTTTCCATTATCTTGAAGTAAGTCGATATATTTAAGTATTTAACGTTAAGATTAAATTCTGCAACCATTAATTGTTAATTATTATATTCTAATCCTTTTTCTTTAGTTTTTTGTAGATTTAAAAGAGAAATTATCATTTAAAATTTACTTTCCTCTGCAAATTTGGTATGTATTCGTATAGAAATTTCTAAATCATATATTTCAGATTTATATTCTATTTCAATGTTATATCAAAACATTAGACGTACTGAAATTCTTTTTAGAGAATTCTTAGATCGACTCTAAGTTAATAATAGTAGGGAATTTAGTGATATACATCCGATATGGAATATCTCGTTAGAATTGTTAGGGAAGTATGATCGAATTTTAAATTGTGAACATTCCTTTACATTAGTTCCTGAGCATCTCCTGGTCATATAATAAATCAGATTTTCATAGGTTATGTTAGTCCTCTTTTCTAATTTTTCACTCTTTATTGAGCTATAAGTAGCAGAGGCTCTCTATGAGTATATGAAGGAGTATATATCTAAAAGATATTTATTTTCTAATCTTCTATTTTGTTATATTAATGATGTTTTCTTCATTCCTCATCGGAATCGAAAGTTATGAGAAACTCTGAAAATATTATTAGGTTTATTAAGAAGCTTAACTACTATATGATTATAAATGAGAATTAATTGTTATAATTACAGTTCCGTATTTAAAAATTATATTTTTCCCGAAAACAAAAATTCATTATCAATCATACTAAATATTTAATGTTACGAACTTTAGAATGGTTATGCGTAGTAGAAAACTTATGGAAGCGAATTTTATTTTGAAATCTTCTGAGCAATGAAAGATGCGGCTATAAATTCAAACTTCAGTTAGAGCAATAATATCTAATGCTCGAATCTATTGCTTACAATTTAACCATCATTGAACAATAGCTCACATTTCATGTATAAAAATTTTCTGCCCCGCAGAACTGAGTGAGATAAACTGAACGAGAATATACTAAAGCTCAGAAAAAATGTCATTTTAAGTATCGCTTCGTTAGTTTTCCATGAGTTTCTTTGTACAAACTTCTCTGTTAATCTCACGTATCAATAATTATCTTTCCTTAAGTTTATTAAATAAAATTAAGTATTGTCTTCAACTCGTTAACTTCTATAATGAGTAGCTACACATAATAATCTCCACAATCTTCAAGGTGTTAATTGTCAAAAGTAGAAGGGTTGAATTGTAGGAACATAAAATGCCGTATTCAGTTCGGATTAGATAATTCTTCGGCGAATTGAATTCTCGAAAATCCGGATTAGAGCTTCCCTGCGGTGGAATGAACATCGAACGAAAAATTCGCAAAATGGTTTTTCCGGCTCCATGACAAATTTTCACGCCAACTCAATACGTATTGGAATCCTGTGCTTAGAGCTAGTTTGGTGGAATATTTTGCTATTCCAGTGTCCTTTGATATTGCTGCAATATTTCGATTTCTTTAATTAAAATTTTAAAATTATTTAACATTCAAATAGTAAGTTGGATTTTTAGCGTATATTCAACGTTTATTGAGGATATGAAAGCAAATCTAACATGATGTTGATCTAGATTCATAAGTCGTATTTAAAATAATGTCATAGACATAATATCTCTGTGCATTAAGTAATACTTCGTTGGTGATTTACATTGGCAACATTGTTGTTGTTGATAACATTAAATCCTCATTTCTTCAGCAATCAAAACTTAAAATCAAATCTACCATTCTCTTTAATTGTGAGAATAATTGTTTCAACATACTCTATTCAATAATTCAAAGGAAACAAAAATAAAAGTGAGAAAGACCCCAGTTCGACTCCCGGCCACATCAAACATTTCCTTCCGTTTACCTATCAATTCATTTGACGGCTTAATTAATCCGAAAATCTTCCCTCACGTAGAGCACAAAGCATGGGTGGGGGACCCTTTCTCATCGGCAGCCACATTTACCATAAAGAAGATAAGCAAGGCCACATGTGGATTCGCCATGACTTGCGTACAGCTAACATTCTAATAGAATCACACCGCACTCTATATACATACGAATTCGTTCGCAAGGTTTGCTGAAGAAGAACTTTAACCAATCCAACTCATTAAGGATCCGTAAACCAAGTTGGGATACGGAATTGTTTAATTAAGGGTATTAATATCAAGATAAGATCTAATGTCCATATTATATCCTCAAATACACTGCTCTTTCCCAACTTCTGGTCCTGATTAACTTGTGGTTTTTAATACCAAAAAGGTACGTCAAAACCAGCTGCCGCGACTTGGTGACAATGCTCCGTAACCCACTGATAAAAATTAGCAACTTTGAACTTTAAGTCACTGCTTTCTTCGGTGACTGAAAAAATACAGCAAAATCCAACGACAACAAAATCGTGCCCAAAACTTTACCACAATTAAAGCGCATTAATTCTCGAAAACGAAACCGCTTTGTTTGCCCGAATCCTATATTGACAATGCCACAATTAGTTAAGCTCCTTGCCTATCATCCGTGCACGAACCTTTTCACACTTCATCCCATCGATAATCGCTCGTTGGTCACGCCGTCCGTGAGGAAGGGAGTAAAGCAGAGTTGCGTGCGTATCTTACCTAAGAAAGTCGATGTTGGTGGGCAGCGCAAATGTGTTCCTCCGTCCGACACTCGAAGGCGACTGAGCTGTGGAATCGTTGGAGCTCCGGAGCATCCCCTCCACCCCCCCTCTTCGATCCACCGACGGGAATTACTCCCACGGCACTCTCATTCAACCAACTCCTCCTATCTTCCTCCTCAAAAAATCCCTTCTCTCACTCGTTCATAGATAAGCTTTCCCACGACGAGTTTTCGAAAGCTTTTTTTTTCCTCCGGACCGCTTTTTTATTTCGCGCGTCTTTTTTTTCTCCGAAGGCGGCGGTGTCGCCAAAGTGAATATCTGTTCTACGTATCCTCGAAGGGCTGTTACGGGAGGATGGAGAGAACGTGGAACTGAGACAATATTGCTCGATCGTGGCCGCTGTCGAGTATTACTTCCGTAGGTGTGAGTTGTGTGGAGGAACAGCGGTGTGTTTTCATACTCGTGTTGCCTTCTTCGAAAGGATGAAACATATGTTTCAGGGGTTGCTTCGCCTGTCTGTTCTCGGCATGCTAAAGGAGCTTCTATCTACTTATTGGGGCGATAAGTGCTCCAGATGGGAACTCGAACCCTTTTAAGGAATCGATGCGCTGAAATTTATTTGAAAAATCTTGTTCCCGCATTCAGTGTTAAATACTCACATTTACCGGGTGTTAACGAGTATATCCTCTGATTCTAGCTTCTGACTCCTGGAAGTTACTCAAAAAAAATTTCGTGTGTCGTTTTTAAAGTTCATACACCATATATTCTATATTTATTTTTTATATACAGTAGACTCTCGATAATTCGAACCTCGGTAATTCGAAAACCTCTATAATTCGAAGAAAACCCTCGGTCCCCCGAGAGAACCTCTATAATTCGAAGAAAATCAATGTATTTTGGTCCCCTCGATAATTCGAAGTGAAGCTAGACCGGCCCACTCCACAATTCGAAAAATTATTCATTTCATGGAAAGTGTCGAGGCAAATGTTCCAAGAACTTGCCTCCCTCCAATGTCTATGATTCATGCTACACCACCCCTGAAATGTTTAGTGCAGTTTCAGCCTTAAAATGGACCCTGTACGTTATAAGTTTTAGTCGCTCACCGAAAAGAAACAAGTCATCGCGGCTGTTGAAGAAGGAGGAAAAAAGAAGTAACCTGTGTAGCATTTCAGTGCTTACTGCAATGGAAATGGCTCACAAAGCATGGGAAGGGTTTAGCTCACAGACAATCGCAAATTGTTTTAAAGCTTGCGGATTCATCAAGGATCAGGAATGCAAGGACGAAAATTATGTGGTTCAACAAGATCTGCAAGATGAGGGACCTCTTTTGAGTGCTTGGAACAGACTTCCAGAGGTTCCCATAACTTTCAACGATTATGTTAATATTGACAATAATGTTGCCACAGCGGGTACATTGTCTGATGAAGGCATTATGAAACTGTGGTCAATTGCGGTCAAACAGATTTCTGACAGTGAAGATGAAGACGACGATGTTCCGGTGGTGTCTTCTAAGGAAGCAACCTTTTTTTAAGAGGGTTGCGTCGTTTTCTCGAACAGTCCGAAATGGATAACATCCAATCTGGTTGTGTGTTTAAAGCAGTGAGCACTTTGGAAAATGCTGTGGACCAGATTGCAGCCAACCAAGCGACCCGAACGAAAATAACCGATTTTTTATGAAGATATGATACAACTTTTTTATAATAAATAAATTGATCAGCATGTATTATTATAATATGTATTTTTGTTTCTACCAGCATTCACAATCTTATACAATGACCAATAAAAATGTAACTTTCTTCAATTCGAATTTTTACTTTCAGCCCCTCTTTAATTCGAACTCTCGCTAATTCGAAAAACTCGATAATTCGAATTTTTTGTTTGGTCCCTACAAATTCGAATTATCGAGAGTCTACTGTATATGGTACTTTTATTCTGAAGTAAAACAGTATATCAAATTGCTCATTTGCTCATTGCTCAGTGCAATTACTAACTCAAACAGTGTAATTTTTTAATAATGTTAAAAATAGGTTTTCAAATTTGTATATATATTTAAGTATCTAGAACAAGCTACAGTCAATAGCTTAAAACTCAGAAGAAAAACTAATTTAAAAATTTAGAATTTATTGACTAATTTACTGACATAATATAGTAAACGATTCTTACGAGGGGCTTATAATTTTTTTTTAAAAGTCACATTCTGTAAGTAGACGTGAGATATAACCTTTTCAGCGAAAATCTCAGCCACGGGGCGAAAATATTTTGGGAAAATATCGTTTTAAATTTTTTCACGCCGCGGCTGAGATTCTCGGGGAAAAGGTCGTATCGTAATTCAACGTCTACTATCTATTAATATAACGCGACTTTTTAAATTTTATAAGGCTCTCGTAAATAAGCCTAGTAAGGCCTTTTGTATTTAGGGAAAATATCTTTATAAAATTTTGTATCAAAAGTCGTATTTCATCCATATACCGAGCAGCTTAGGGAAGCCTTTGCAGAAAATAACGTTAACGCGGACCGATTGATTTAATTTCATTCGACGCACTGATTTCAAATTTAAATTTAATTCTTTTTAACCAAATTACGAAAATCCTTTCCCATAATGAGGCGCGTTTTGATTCGTCAAAAATAAATTACTTTACGTGTGACATTCAAGCTCGTGTCCGCACATTGACGCAGCAGTCACAAAGAGTTAAAATGTGGTTTTTTTGAAGCCTTGTAATCATTGGCGCAAGAAATGAGAATAAAACTTTTTCCGTTGACTAATTAAAGAGATGGACAGTAACAATGTAGGAGTGGTAAATTGAAGAGGATATCGTTTCCATGGTTCGTGTATTAACTCGGAAAACGGCTACGAAACAAGCGTTGAATGTAATTCTACCAAAATTAGAAGCAGAATTCTCCAGGGCCAAAGAGTGCCCCCCCCCGTTGGTTAGTGGGCTGTATTTTCTATTTGAGTTAACTCTTATCGGGGCAAAGCCTCCCAAATCCTCGAACCAGGAAGAGCGGACCTCATTTCTCGTCTTTGACTTCTCTTTCAATTCTCTGTTTTTCCCTCGATCAATTCATTTCGAAAATCCTGTCATCGCGAAATCTCGTTATCACAAACCTCGCTCAAACACTCACCTTTTCAGAAGTTGTTAAGGAAAACAAGCTCTCCAACAAGAGCCTTTCCCGACTCTAAATCAAGAATAAATATCGCCCTCGAAGGATTTTGATAAAAATTTGTATCGGAAAAATATTTTTGAGATAAATTTTCCGCATCGTTGAGCCTCTTGTGCGGGAAACGCCGCCTTAAAGCCATCCCTTTAATGCCCTCAGTGTATTCCGAGCAACTGCTACGTGGCACTCGGGTTCGAAACCCACCACGTACACCGATGTCATTGTTCTCCCCTTCGTGTAGCGATTGTTGTTCAGACGCGTGCATGCAGCACAATGAATACAACAGAGCCTGTACCGCATCATCCTCCTCAAGCCTCTACTTTACATCCTTTTGCGTATTCCATTCCATTTCCAATCCCTACTCCATAATCTTAAAAATTCTGAGTTAACAGGGGACGCGTCCTAAATGAGAATGAAATATTAATCAAGAGGGTTATTTAAGAAAATCAAGCAGATGTCTTCCATTCCGATAATTAATTAATCCGATTTTTTTAAATGAACACTGGTCTTTTAAATGAATCCTCTCCAAACACTGCTCAGTTTCTACTTACGGCTTCGAATTTCAGTTCTTTCTTAAAGAAGGGAACCTTTTTAAGCTTTTTATTTAAGACATTTCTTTGGAGGAATCTATTAGGACGTCATTTGCCGTAACTAGAAAGCCTTGGAGAGGAGTTCATTTTTTTATCGCTTTGATATTCAAAACAAAACTATGAAATTTTTATTTGCTTATTTTATCTCTTTTTTAAGTATAGACTGTTTGCTAATAAAGCAATATTATAGAATTCGTAAAAGCAGTATCATTTAATGTGCATTGTAGCTGTTAGTAATTTCATATTTCACCTCAAATGAATTCCTTTACAAGGTTTCATATTCCGCAATAGAGGAAATTAACCGTTCAACAAATAGATATCGCACTATGAATATCCAATTACCTTCGACTCAAACTTATTTTGCTTCAATTCTATTACATTTCTGATAAATTTCGTTAAATATCACCTTTCTAATAACATGGCTTCCGAACTGTTAGTCTCTATGGTAACACGAGTATTGTATGATGTACGATGTATGATGATTTTGATTTTCGAAAAATCACTATTATGAAACATTTCATGGGAATTTTCGATTTAGAATTTTAGATTAAAGATCGCAGTTGAACGAGAAATGTCATCGTGGAAAATAAATGAACACATAGTAAATAATGGAAATTCGGTTATATTACTAGGATTCGAATTCTCTCTATATGTTTGTCAAAGCTTTATATCAAACGTTAGTGCAAGGCATTTCAACTACGCAGTTACCATTTGTTGACTCCTCATTTCCCAGCTGGATCGTCCGGCAACTGCTCTCTCTGTAAATTTGTATACCGCATCCGCTTGACTCCCACGTTATATTGTTTGAATTTGACGTAATCGATCTTTCTAAAGTTTAGATTTATCGAAGTGCTATTTTATATTTTATTTAATTCATGTTGATTTCTTTTTTTCCTACAATATCTGTATTTTCAATCAAAAGAATCGTATGTAGGCAACATTGGATATCATTAGCAATTAATAAGAACTGATTAAAAGAAAAGAGATAAATATTGAAAAGGTTAAAATAATATAATTAATTAAAAATTAGGGGTAGTGGGATTGATATGACGAGAATATAGGTCTTTTTGTAAGGAAAGTTTAAGCTTTAGTTTCTATTTTTTATCTCGAGCATTAGAAATTTATTTTAACAATTTTTCTAAAAGATAAACTATGAAATTCGTTTGGATTTATTATGTGAGAAGATTTTTCTGCGACTTATTTTTAACTCTACTGATAAATCACTGTAAAAATATTATTTTGATTTAAGTAACTAGGTTAGGTTTTGTAATCTTTAAATCTATCCTAACCAAGAAATGGATATAGGCAAAGCACCCATTTCTGCAAATAAAATGGAATAAACTCTCATAAATCATTTCTGAAATGAGATAAGGGCTTTTATGGAGACGATGGAATGGAATTCTTTTATTCATTGCCAATCCATGAGTTCTATTCAAGAATTGGATTAATCTGTAAAATTAAATTAATAATAAATCTTCTAATAATAGTGCAAAAAAAATTTTTGATAAATTTATTTGCAGAAACTTCATTTTAGGATTCTGGGACAGTTTGAAAAATCGAGAAAGATGAATTTGTGTACTTAAGATCCATCCAACTTTGAAACTTAATCTTCTTTCATTTTCCGTTTCATATAATTTCTTACATTTTTAATAAAAGTAAACATCGTCAATAACGCTAATATATTTATTCAAACATGTGTTCTTATAGTATCTGTACATGAATATGTATCTTCGTTATTACTTATTATCGGTATCGGGTAGTTATTGTTTTTCATTATGCATTGTACATTTAAATAGATTTTCTGATTTATATATGAAAGGTATCCTTATTCGAGATAGAATGATGGAAAAAATTCCTCTTCTAATGCTTATCTATTTAAAAGCTCTGTTAGTGCTAAAATAATTTCTTAAAGTCTGGAAATTGTGGCAACAGTTACTCGAACAGGAGTAAAATTAATTCTTAAAACTTTTAAATATATATATTAAAATCAGCCAGACATGTAAAATAAAAATAAATTAAATAAAAATGAAAAATTTCCAAAATACCAATACGTATTTGCTTTGGAGATGTGGCCTTTATATTTATTTAAAGGAAGACGATATTGAAAACTTTTTGTTTATTTTGAAAACTTTAAAACTATTTGAAGTATTTTTGAAAATTGTGGAATATATTTTATAATAAAATTAGGGAAAATAGGGATTCCTAGTCTCATGCAGTAAAACGAGAATTCATGTCTACGCTGAAAGACGGAATGTAGGGTTCGAATTTAGACGAAGAATGAACTTATTTGGAGAAACCGAATTATTTTTGTAAATGAATTTCGATTAAAACCGATCGACAGTTAACCATATTCGTGTTCTTGGTAAAAGAAAACCATAAGTAATGCATCACTGAAATCATAGACAAAACGTAAATAAATAAGGATTCAATATAAGATTTAAGAAAGTAATACATGAAAGTATTGAGGATCTTTTATTGCTCGAATATTCCAAATACGGTTGGTACTTTTTTGAATTTAACTTGTAAAAAAGAATAACTTTTTCCAAGTTCTTAGCGGTTAGCGTTAGAGATTACGTTATATTTATATTAAAATGACGCAAGGGATATTATTTATCATGTCCACGAACCGTAAGGCGAGCGCTCAATTCTATTCCTATTCCTTCCATTATTTTTTTGGAAAGAAAAGTTATGGAAAGTGAGTCGCAGGGCGGCATTAATATCTCTGGAAATGGATGCAGGAGCGCTGAACTTCTGCGGTTCCAAAACAGCTCCCATGTGGGATGGGCAAACGGCCCCTTTCGCACGGGGACAAGAGCGTTGTGGGACAAAAGAACAAAGACAATGCTATGTGCGCCAGTCCAGGTTTCTTTCCGCCCCATGTAGTTCACGTAATTTGTAATGGATTCCACCCCTTCGCCACTGTGGTAAATTGGCTGAAAAGCACGCGCTGCCGTGGATTTAGTCAGGAATGTTTAATTTTTAGGTTAAAGGAATGCGAAAGTAAATGTTACTGAGCCATTTGGGACGAATCGGCGCGAAATTTACTTCCGTATTTTCGCCTGAGTTACTATTTGATGCGGAGCGGAGGTGAAAAATATGGACGATTACCGTCAGTCGGTTTCCCTGTGTTTTCTTACCGCACCGCCCAACACCTCAACTCGCAAACTAAAAGCATTTGGCAGGTGAATCCATAGCGATAAAATTTCATCGTAGTTCTCGTAACAAAATATCTCAACATTCACAGGGTTTGATTTCGATATAGTACCTAAATATCTCATAAATTCCAATGATTCTGCCATTAAAAGTATAAATGAAAGTCGGTTTTGATGTAACCAGACGCATCAACAGATAACTGGGTTGCGGCACACGTGTTGGCCTGCCTTTCTGACCAACTCACTTCCAAGAGCCGTCCAATTTAAGTTCTCGCTGTGATTAAATCAACTTCGCCGAACTAAACGGGTCCGAAGGCCCTAGAGTACAACTGCCGCTTTACGAGTAATTGCGCACACTCAATGCACTTGAGAGTAATTGCTTGCCAGAAGGATGCCACGGAACGAATCAAAATTCTCGTCGCATCAGAGCCTCCATGGATTTTGCGCATCCATAATAATCAACTCGCCATTAATTATAAATATAAATTTATCATTTACAGAGGTTTTTAATGAGGGAGTTATTTTAAGTCTGGAACAATTTATCCAGCGCATAAGGTCGTCATTATCCAGAGCAACGAATGCATGTTAAATTTATTTTCAGTTTAAATTTATGCTAAATATTCTGCACTGAAAGCGTATGGTTTATTCAGCACAGATTTTCATATGGTTAGTAAACAAGATAAGAATAACTATCGTGCTATTATTTTAGAAGGGTTTTTCTTCATTACGAGGAAAGTAAAACTGTATATTTTAGGGGAAGAAATGGAAGATTATTCGTCAAAAAATGGGCTTTCTTGCAAATACTGATCTGGTGCTGGGAGAAAACAATACGAATTAGACTTAATCCACTTTTGAAAAATAGAATATACTTACGAAAATGTTTTCTACCACCATAACATATGTATAACTTATATGAAGACTTGTTTTATCTCAACTAGAGATATTCGCTCATTTTAATGCCTCGATTTAGCATTCTCTTTTATATAATATTCAACTTAATACTTATGCAATTATTTAGGAAGATAAAATTTTTTATTCATCTGTAACTGATTGTTATTCATGATAAGTCTACGACGAACTGTAGTCGGTGATGAAATATCTCTCTTAATAATACTATTTTTCCACAGCAGAGGAAACATTCACGAAAATGCCAATTATAATCTTTAAAATCATCTTCAGACCATTATTATTTCTATTTTAATTTTGTATATAAAATAAACTTCATTCAATTAAAAATATACTTCATAACCTTAAATATTCGGAATGATTGAATCAAATAAACAAAATGATGCATAAAAATTTTAAATTTATTTCTCACCTGCCAGGTGATATCATTATTTCCCAGAAAAAGGTTAATATGGAAACAACATGTTTTAAGGAAAAAGGAAATTTAAATATATAAGAAATGCTAATGTGAATTTAATGAAAAAAGTCGCACCAGACAATCATTCCATCGCAAGGTCTCAAGAAAAAATATAAGGATGGACTGATGTCGCAATTTCGCAAGGAAAAGTTGGACAGCTACTTCTGAGACACCCTGTGCTTGCGTCACGTGCTCCTCTTTTTAAAATATTCTGCACTTTATTTTTTCTCACTTCAATTAATGGAACGTGGAGAAAGAATAATAATTTCGCGAATATTTCTCAAAATATAAATATTCTACTTTTCCGCTTTTTGTTGCATCCTGTAAAAGGAATGAATCGAGTACATAAAAATATATTCGACAACTTCATGGCCAACTACAATCGATAACTTCACGACATTTTCAAGAAATATTTTACTCTTTTAATCTTTAACCTGTATCGATCCGTGGTAAGATATAATTGTGAGTAAATTCAAAAGCTTGATTTTTATTTGCGAACTGTATACAAAGGAAACTTTCAATTGCCCCTAAAATCCTGACTTTCTTTGAGTCATCAGCTTCGGATACGAATTTCTTGAATAAACAATAAAAAATACATTTTGAGTTCTAAATGTGAGAATAGAAGAAGAATTATCCTAGTTTATGAACTTATTTTCCTTAAATTATATTTATAATGTTAATTATTACAGGCTGCAATGATAAAATGTTATATTTTTAGGCAAAAAACTATAATATTATATTTAGTGGATAGTGATGTTATTGTGTTTTATATTTTTATAAACACTTTGGCGTGAAAAGATTTTATTATTACTTATATATAGTGCTGAGTAATATAAAATTTTGAATTTATTTATCAAAACTTAAAGTATTCAAACTTCTCAAAGCTTGTATCATTTACGCGAATTGTGATTTATGAAATAAAATAACTATGAAGCAAATTAAGTATTCAGGCTCCTCGGATTAGGCCAATACTTCTTGAAAATCTGTTTTAGAGATCCAAGTAAATACATGTCCTTTAAATAAACGCGCGAGTGCACATCGAAGTCTGTAATTTAGAACAAAATTTCCTCAGATGTGGACAGAAATTTTTATGTAACATATTAATGCTTCTTTCTTATATGAAGACAAAATGGGAATGCATGGAATGTATGTTTAAGTAATAGAGCTTTTTATGATAAATAAATAAACATACATATACATATTTATATGTATATGCACGTATAATAGCCAGCTCGAGGTCATGTTGCGCAATGGTTGTTTTAAAGCAGTTATGAAAAGAGTTGAGAGACGGAAGAATAAATAGGAAACGTATGGATAATTGGCGTGGGTGGTTTGAGGAGTGGATAGTAAAGCAGAGAGATGGGAATGAGGGTTAATGCGGTGGAAATAGCAGGGAAGTGTAAAGGGTGACTGAGCAGGGTTGCCGGATTTCAGAAAGAATCATCCTTGACTCTCACAAAACGCTCAAGAATCCCAAAATATCTTGTAAGGCGAAGATAGAGCCTGTTCTTGGCTATATTTGAGGAAAGACAATTCACTGCAGTGTGTAATTTCTGATAATTCTACATTTTTTCAGAAAAATTATTTTATTTGCTAAATGAAATTATAGAAAATTAGCGGAATAAACGAGCTACGAATGTTTACATCTCAATATTTTAGATGAATTACTTTCTACTTGAATAATAATAACGAACTTTTCCTTCCTTTAGCTAATGCTTTTAACATAAAAATTAACCAGACTATTATCACACTCTGTTGCTGCTGAAGTCTAAGAAAATATGCCAATAAGTACAGCTGCTATATCTTTACATCATTTTACCGATTTATATCATCATGTGCACTCTTAGACTCTAGATATTTTTCTTGAGCTCTACGTACTGTTATAACAATAAAAGGATTTCATTCTCATTCAAACAATTGGAAGAAATAAATCAGGAGAAATATTTTCTATTAACAAAATTTTAACTTAAAAACTGTCCAAAATAAGACTTAAGTTAGTATAGAAAATATTCAATATTTCTTAAACAGCCACATTCCACTAATTTTTATTTTAGGTCTTATTTTTAAACGGTCAAAACATTAAGTCTCAGAATTATTACCTTTTTATATCTAAAAAAATGTGTAAAATAATTACCATACTTTTTAGTGGTTACCCTGTATGATATTTTATGTCATAAAAAGTCGTGTACTAAATGATATATAATCTCTACGTTGAGACGAAGAATTCCGACTTTCAGTTGTAATTATCTAACTAATGATACTACACTGACATTGAATCCCTCTCGCAAGGAACACACCCAAAAAGCCACCTGAAAATCTGTATAATACTCACCTGTAGTTCCCTTTGTTATGAGTTATTCGTAAACTGAAATTGAAAACGTTTCCATAGCATTACTTACTGAAGTTTTCTTCCTAATTGAGTTATGGAGAGTCCAACTCTACTAGTCGAGTTGATTTGTCACCAAATAAATTGATATAGGAATGAGAGGCATATTTGAAGCAATGTTGATGAAATATGAAGAGGCGGAAAAGCAGCTGAGATACGATTCTACTTGTAAGAGAACTTGTCTAGAGCAAAACGCTCCGAGTATTACAAAGACTTCGATTACGGACCGGTCCACAAATGAAGTCTGAGTATTGTCTAAACAATCTGCTAGTAATTACTTCGTTATCCAATAAACCACAGAAAGCGATGAGTTAATTCCTTTGACATCAGTAACAGACTTCAATTAATTCTGATTGTGACTTCGTTGTAGAATATCAACATTGAAGAAGGGAAGCTGTTCGATACGAGTAACTATAGTAACTATCTACATACAGAATACAATTTAGCCACTTACATAGTACCAACGGATATGGATGTATTCATTCCCCAGGGCTTTATAAAATTACTCTATTTTTGGTCAACCGATTTTTCATAGTCTTGTGCTTCTTTTAAATTTTGAATACCTGTCCTTAGAAAAATATCACAAGTAAGAGACTGTATATTTTTCAATGTAATTCTTTAGGATGAAATATTAAATACGTAAAAATCTAATTAAAATGCCACCTTTGTATCCAAAAAATATATCATTTGATATTCAATCCTTATCCTTCTCTATAATGTGAATAGTTATAGGAAATCTACAAGAATACATGAATGGCCATTACATAAGTTGGAATATCAAATGCAAATGATGACTCTCGAAAGTGGATGATGGTGAGGAATAGTGGCTCTTAGGGTTTCTATCATCTTTTCTCCAAATAATATGCAATTCGGTATCTGAATTTCATATATATATATATATCAATCGAAATAAAATCGGAAATAAAGTAAAGTATATTAAACTATTAGTTAAAATATATCAGCATTGAATATTACTATACTTATTTACCCTACAGCTAAAATAAATCATTATGTTCATATACCTCTTTGGCAGTATTCTATATCAAAAATTATATCCATGAAATCGTGGAGTGCTTACGAAATTAAATAATACGACAGATAAATAATTGGTCAGATTAAAAGAAGAGACGATTTGTATTATCATCACAATCATGATTTATATTCACTGAACAAACCTTTTAAACGTTGAAAATCATTTCAAAGTTCTTGGAGGGTACTTTCAGATCACTTGACTTTAAAATTGGACGATTAGTCGCGCAAGCGTACACTTGGATGGAGATTGCAAACACCCCCCAATCATTTTCTGAGATCTGTGGATGCAAGGAAACTAAAAGGTCATGAGATTTCCATCCACAGCCACCAGCGAAAGTTGTGTTAACTTCGAGTGCCTTCTTTTGAGATTAAATGATAATTAATGACTCTTTAAAAGTTCCGGGATCTACGTAAAACTTCTACAGTTTCATTTGTAAACACCAACTGTTTCAACGGATTACCGCCATCATCCAGCAATTTCAAGTTGAGAGGGAGGGCTGAGATGGTTTCGAGGAGCTGACGAAGTCTCGTCTTCATAAGGAAAATGTTGCTTAAACCTCGTTCTCTTGAGAAGGATTTCGCCTAAATTATTTCACCTTCCTTCGCTCGTGGTCCTTCAAACTTCTTCTAGTGATTCATGGAGTGATGGGAAACTTTTGGAGGAAGACTTACCGTGCATGGTCATAACAGTTATGATTAGTCTGCAGGTATTACTAACATTTACGGGCTGCAAACTTGACCATTGTAATATATATTGACTTGTATCTCTGTGGAATACTACTATAAAAATATAAATAAAAAATTCATTATTCAATTATTACTTTAATCTTGTTATAAATGTAGGCATTTACTTTGCATCGAGGATAGCCATTGAATACAAACAGTTATTTTGATGTAAAGCTATGAATTATCATGGATTTAATTATCTTTATTCAATTCTTCTGCAACAGAACCAAATTTCTTTCTTCCAACTATAAAACTTACCTTAAGGAATTTTTCTTATAATTGATAATTATGTCGTTTTGACAAAATATATAAAAATAATTTCAATCCATATAATATAAAGATAGTTCTGGAGAAGAAAGAATGGAATATTTCTCTCCATATTATTTGAAAACAGAATAATAAGTCTTCTTTTGTTTACTGAAAGAAACTGTTCATGGAACTGAACCTTTCCACGTTTTTAATCAGTTAATTAGCGAAATGTTTTTAATATTTTCATATTCAACCAACGCAATCAGTATTATTTTTATCACATACGTTTTCTATTTATATATTATATGTTATAATATTTATATATTATACGTAGACGATTAAATTCCAAACCATTACGTCCAACTCGGCGAATTTCAAGTCCTATTCTTTCGCAGATTTTCACAACCACATTTCGTTTTTTATCAAGGGGATAAATATTCATCACTCGTGTCCAATGAATTTCAATCAAGAGAGCGATGAATAAATACTACGTGACAACAGTTCCCCGAAGGCACACCCCCTATTGTTAATGAATCTTTATGAAGAGTCGTTCTTCGAGATCACTATGGCATCTCAAACATATTAATATTCTCTAACTCCCAAAACTATAGTTCACTCGTCTCCTTGAGCTCTTTTACAAATTGAAACCTATGCGGCTGGGACCTGGGTACAAATCTTTAGTGAGTTTCACGTTACTCTCTATCAACTTTCAAGATGTACATAGCTGACATCAAAATGGCACTCGGCTGCAAATTTTTACCGGGCATTCTTTCTGACTACCCTAACCTGTTTTAGCAACTGTTGATAAATGTCTCCTAAAATGATCGTAAACAATCTATTAATTTTTTTTGAGTAGCCACACATGTTTAAAAATAATAAAAATCAAGTGTTTTTAATAAATATTATTTTCACACCCATCCCTAAATCTTTGTTTACCTCGTTCTCTCTATTTACATATTCGAAAATAATAATAATTAAGGACTTTATTTGCAAAAATTGGGACTAATGAGTCTATCTTCCATTCCATTCTATTTAGCTAAGTATAAAGATAAAAATTGTGCATATTCATTATATACATCATCAAAAACAAATAAAGAAAAGATATAAGTATAATTATATGAAAAGATATAAATCAATGAAACAAAATCATATGCCATGCTGGAAACTTTTATTAATAAAGTGTTATGAGGAGGAATGAGGAGGAATAAGTCAGCTGAAGTTGAATAGTTAAATCTTCATCTTTATGGGCATCTGATTCGATTACTCATCTTCAGTGTTAACAAAGTCATACTAAGGAAAGTACGTAAGAAAACTAAAAACTAATCCGTCCAATCTTTGAGTGTGTCCTTGATTTGTAATTGATTATAGATACGCGATAGTAAAATTACTATCATATGTTTTAATGTATTATATATATATACATTCTCTGGTGCATCTCATAGACAGTGAGAAAATATAATATGTTAATTTAAGCACTAATGTATTTATTTTAAGTGGGTTGTTCAAAAAATAACGAGAATTTATAAATTTTGCTCGTTTAGAGTGTCCGATTTTCCTAAAAATAATTAAAATATGTTGGTAAAAGTGTCCCTATATTATGGTAAAATTTTTAGTTTTATTCGTGGTTTACATTATTTTTAGGAGCCGTTGAGGCAAGACGTGTTCCTATGAGCTCGGAGATTTTTATTTGTCGAATTTAGACAGATAAATAAATATTTTTTTCAAAAAACGAAAATTCCCGTTATATTTTGAACACACCCCGTATAATCGTCCCATCTCAACGAACTTGAGAATTAAAATTTGAAAAGAATAACAGTAAAAATAATATTGAACTATCCAGGAGCAAACCTGAAATAAACATGGCGAAAATTGACTGTAAATTATAGTAATTCCAAACATGAGACAGTTCATAATTTCATAATGTTTCAGTTTTCCCCTTCTCTTTTCCTTCTGAGACATCCCTGCAGACTTTCTTTGTCTCATTGCTTTGCCAAAGAGTTAAACCTACTTCTAGAAATTTCCAGGTTCATTTTCCTTTCTCTTTAAGTAATTTTGAAATCGCCTTGATCCCTCGTCTTACGGAAACTCTTATCCTTCCGTAAAGACCAGCAAAACGAATAAAAAGAGACCTTAAATTTCATGGAAGATTTTCCTGGCTTAAGAGTAAAACTATTGTTTGGTCCAAAGTATTTCATACGGAATATAAAGTATGACATTAAATTTGATTTTTACCATTCTAAAAGATCTTCGCTGAGGATTAAAGATAAGTCGTGATATCTGAATGTTTCTTGTAGAGTATTCGAGTAATTGTTCATCTTTTATCAACTGTCTTTTAATTAAAAGAGTTAATCCTTAAAAAACGAAAGTATCTCTCAGTTGTGAATGCTGAGGCAAACAGCGCTGTATTTCATTTAATCATCCCTTCAATTTATACATATAAACTAGTCTCGATCGGGCCATTTCATCAAAACTCCATAGCAAGTTCAATTTAAAAGTCAATTATTAATTATAATACGGTATTCTAGGACTAATAAAGAGATTGAAATGAACCTTTTGAATATTTACAATTCTCAATCACTAAGCTATTCGATCGAAAAATAATATTATGAAAATATATGAGATGTTCAAATGCTGTACTCTTATATGTAATATTTTATTATCAAATTCAGGTTTTAGCTTTGTAATCTACTAAAAGGGAGAGATGCAAACATTGAGTTTATCGATTTTTTCCAGACGCCAGTCGTCAAAAATAGCTATCTTTAAATCCGGAGCAGTTTTTTTATATTCATGTTTTCTACCGATTTTCGGAACTTTAAACTTTAAATTTTCTAATCAACTTTAAATTAACCACTTCATTGAAGCAGCTTCACATTAATCTCTATCTATATGAAGATCTTTCAAACCATCTTCTGGTGTTTAGTATGGAATGTTAACAAGGATCGCTCAAGCTTTCTTTTGCTCATTATCACACATCAGCAAGGGTTTTCGATCTAAGTTAGAAGAAACCCTTACGAAGCTTGTCCATGAGGTTGCTGCTAATAGTGTTTACTAAATCGATAAGTTTCCTTACCTTTGATGTTTGAGGTAAGATTCAATATTATTTCCTTTCTGAATTATTTTGCAGAATTCATAAATTCGTTTTCCGAATTCGTGCTGGCATAGTGCTCAGAGTAAATATTAAATATATCCCTATCTAATATTCAAGACTATTGCTATTCTCTTCCGTTGTGCTGGATTTAGTATCTGCTTCGAAAATCGTTTCATAATTGTTAAATTCGGGAAGCAGGTTATTTGAAGTGGCACTGAACTTCCTGTCTACCCCCTCCTCAACTCTCTCCCTAACTCGCAATGCGGTTCGCAATTTGCAACGTTTGCGTGACATCCACAACGAGGTCAGAGCCCCATTGGATACACGCAGCCATCAATTTACCAGCGAGTTCTACACCCAAATCGATATTCAACCAAAAGAGGGTTGGCATAAATTAAATGTTTTAGGAAAGGCATTCGTGCAGATATTGGACCGCGAAAAAAAACCGGTGGTTCAACTTAGATTACAGATGCCATTAGGGTAGGCAGCTAGTAATCATTCGCAACATTAATTAGGTGTGTACTAAATATTTTAACATAAAAGATTATATTAGATGCGGGGTCAATTCATCGCTACTTTTAATCAGTTAGGGATTTGTGTACGTGTGTAGTGCAATCCTTGGATTTGACAGATGAAGTGTAGTCATAGGTCGAAATATTCTCCGACATTTGCTTAGAATGGGAATGAATTTGGAAAGCTAATGATGGGATATATGAAACCAAACTAGAATACTTTTTCGAGGATCGTGTGAATTCATCGTTTCAAAATAAGGTTTTCAAGAATCCAGCATAAAATTGTCTTATTCTAGAATTTCTACGAATTCATAGTTCAAAAGATGTTTCTATATAATCAATAAAATTATAATGCCTGATAGTTACGGATTGAAACCAAATCACGAGTTCTGCTGACCATCAAGCGTCATCCCGAAAAAATATTGCTTCATCGCCATTTGATTTATTTTTTTGGTTTTTCATAAATTAAAATTATAAATTATTTTTAATAGACTACCTAAAATTTTATTGCAGCATCAAAGATTTAAAAAATGTAATCGAAAAAAAGGAACAATGAAATTTCATTTAATTTAATTGAAAGATATTTTTCCCACTCATTAATTCTTCAATCTATTAACATTGCCAAATGAGTGATAAAAAGTTTTATTTTCATTAAACTCAACCAAGAATAATTACCCATTATGTACTAAGAGGCTACTATGAAAAATGAATGTTATTTTCTACCTTTTGTTCAGCTGAGAGTGATTTTGTTTGATTTTTGTCTCTGAAATATAAAAATTACACTGACAGATATCTCTAATCTAAAATTCCTTACTTTCTATGATTAAAGAGAGGAAAATCATCACCAGCTTATAAGGTAGAACAATGTATCTTTCCTGTAAATGAACATTTTAGTAGAACTATTTGCTCTGCCAAAAACACTTATTACAGGTTTATAAATAAAACTGAATTCATCCTCTTGATACATTATGACTGTTATTTTCATGATTGTTAAATAAAAGAAAATGATTATTAATTTATAAGAAATTCTAATGAGGTTCTCCATTGAAAAAAATAAAAACTCTTATAAAAACAGTAGCTCTTAAAGTGATAAAAAGTTTTATTTTGATTAAACTCAACCTAGAATAATTACCCATTATGTACTAAGAGGCAAGATATTATTTTCTACCTTTTGTCTATCAAAAACACTTATTACAGGTTTGTAAATAAAACAGAATTCATCCTCTTGATACATTATGACTTATTTTCATGCTTGTGAACTAAAAGGAAATGATTATTAATGTATAAGAAATTCTAATATAGCTCTCCATTGAAAAAAATCAAAACTTTTATAATAACAGTAGCTCAAAATATTAATCATAAGGATTCAGCAGATATAGAATGTATAAAAATATACATATAATAAATAAATAGAAAAAAATTACCAAGATGGTGTTAAAATCCTGAATATATTTGAAATTTAAATAAAATAACAATCAAGAATTGGGCAAAGGAAATGGTCCCAGTCAGAATGATAAATACTAGCATAAGATTAAGAGGTAAACAGGTGCAGAAAGATCCTCCAGTGCTGCTGTTGAAGAATTGACTCAACTCTTCGGGATTATTTAATTTAATGTTTGTAAAGTGTTATTTGTTGTGAGTGGTTAAGGGAGTAGATACGATAGATAATAATGATTGACTTGTATAAGATGGAGGAGTTGTAATTTTTCTATCTTCTTTCCTAGATAAGTCAGTGGTAGAAACAGCAATGTTTGATTAAAAACACATCATCAAAGAAAGACAAGACTATTATTTAATTCCACAAAGTACATCCCTAACCACATTAGCTTTCTTTGTGAATGATTGAAATGATTTTTTTGCTGTAACACTTTGAAGAGGATATTTTATATATTACGTTATATTAATAATTAATATTGTATGATTTAAAGCCTGTAAGGAATCACTTTTTATGAAATGTCAAGACACGGTCATCATGAGAATGTAGATGAGTAAATACAGAGAATACAAGAGAAACTTAGAAAACAAATTCAAGCAATTGGTGACTTATCATTTCATGAGCCTCAATTAAAATTCTGTTTATTAATTGTGGCAAACATCTTATTCAAGCTAGATCGCTGACAGCTTGTATTTTTAACATGTTTATCCCTTCTACATTTTTATCGTATTAAAGTCCTTGTATCAAAAGGTTTTATACGACCCTCCAATCTTGCGGGCATTTTCCTCCAAAACTTTGCTTATAATAGAGGATTTATCTTTCCAAGAAATGTAAATATCCTTCGTTATATATTTGTATTTAATTAATACTTGAGGCATTGTGTCTCTTTCCATCCCTTCACCCTACAAAGAAAAAAGAGGAGAACAAGGAAGCATACTTTGTAGGTATTTCCAAATTGGAAGCACATCGGTTGTTGGTAATTTAATCTTTAAATTCCATAGTCAATGGTTTGAAAGATATATGGTATACATAGAAAACATTTTCAAATGAAAAGGGAAACATGGAACTAAAATATCTTAAATCCCTTGGCAGTTATTTCACTTTCACTAGGAATTGATCATTTGTTTGAAATTTATGTGGTAAAGGTAATGAACAATTAAGCGCGAGAAAGATGAATAAAAACCCAAGAATGGAAACGCGAATTCAAACGTTTTTTTGAGAATATATTACATGTGAATAATGAACAACCTTTATCACTCATTCGAAATGCCGCCGTAAATTCAGTGCGTTACTCCACATTCAGTTGTCCATTTGACAATTGATTCACCGGGGCGAATTGAACTCAACCCCTAGACCGAAAGTTTTAAATTTTTATGTTTAAAAGTTTACTCGAGAATGTAAATAAGTTCGGAATGTTATTCAGAGTAAATATAAGTGTTCTTCAATCGATATTTAACAATGACGACGGCAGATCTACGGAAGATAAAGGACGAGAAGTGATTTCATGACGTACATGTCACATGAGGTTGGAGCGGTCGGAATTGTCAAACCAGGTAGTTTACTTGAGATATTATTGGGAACGTAATATACCATAGATTTTTAATTTCTTCACATCTGATCTCCAATTTAACCTACAAGTAATCAAACTCGATACCTTGTGCCATGGTCGCATGACATATGTTAAAAGTTACTATCTGCATTTCCTTGTCCGTTACTGCTTGAGTTCATTTTATTATCAGTTCATTCTTTCTTTATCTTAATAGAGGGAATGGTGACCTCAAAGCCGTAAATTTCGGGGCAAGAAACTGATCAATTTCGCATCCAAGGGGAAGGAGGCACTTCATCTAGGAATGAATCGAGCTTGGATACCAAAGCTGCGGAGGAAACACACTCCTAGGCCTTATTTCATGGGTGAGCGATTAATGTATAATATCAGTGTAAATCAACCATTAAAAGAATGTTAATAATGTACTTGACTGGAGTAACATTATTTGTTGGAATATCTTTCCAAAATCGAATTTCTCTACTATAGAATGTAAAGAGATTAAAGCGATTAATGACTAAGTACATTTTTTGGATGATCTTATTAATCCGTAAGTTTAAACTATAACGTGAGCTGATGTACGATCTGATTTTTCTTGTTCTTTTATATGAATCATATTCATATCATCTAATTAGATCTAGCTAAAGCGAGCACTAAGAATATCCTCAAACCATCGGTTTGTTGAATATCCGAGTAGTTGAAGATTACTTCTAGTTTTTATTTATTGATTGTAATCAATTAACCTGCAATAGCTATGATTTGTCTTATTTGAAATCCAATCCACCATTAGGGAGACGATCCATTGTCTGTTAAGCAAGTTGTAATTTTGCATCCTTTTACTAGAGCATCAAAGTAATTTCTGAATATTATTATTCATCAGGTTGGAGTGGCATAAAATGTCGGTAGATTGTTGCTTGGTATAATATCCATAATCTACGGACTAACTGTTACTTCTGGACCAAGGCAACAAGAACTATGCATGGGTTCTTCCATCGAAGGATAAAGAGCTGCATTTCCCCTTGGATTTGGTCACTAAATTGGATGCGTGGCAGAGAGTTGCAACTGACAGGTTTGTACTTCTATTCTTTCTTTTTCTGTTATATAGTATAGACTGTTTCTATAAGTATTGGCATATAGGGATGAATTCCGTTAATGTGCCGAGGGAGGAATAGAATGGTATACAAATTTGATTCATTCATAGTAATTTGTATCAGTCCAGACGGTCTTTACCTTCTCTGTCATCCGTAACTTCTGAGGTGGTAGTTGTAGCAAATCGACAAGGTGCTTCTCTTTTCAGTCTTGAGAATTAATATTCATGTTTTTAGCATCTATGATAAATTGCAATTTTAGCGTGAAATTCAGGGATTTTTCAACCTTTTCCTTCCCAACGTGTTTGAAATAACCTTCGGAATCATTATGTTAAAAGGTCGATACGTTTATTGTCTCCATAGAAAAGAACAGTACGGCCTGATATTTGGACATTGAGGAGGAACAGTTTTGCCTGTCGCCAATCTTTATCGTACAAAAAGTTGGGAAAGTGAAGGATTATCGCAGAAATAAGAAACCAGTGTGGGAATTTGTGTCATATTAAGGGTGAAGTCATATCAAACAGTATTTAAAGAAGAAGCATGTGAAGTGGGGATAGAAGTTTTGCCTTCTTGCTACTCCACTGTGTCCTGAGAGGAAATGTAAAACGAAAGTGAAATTGCCCTGCTTTTTCGGAGTCAGGCGTTGATGAATTTAGTCGATAATTTTTTTAGAAGCACACGAACGTGCTTGCTTAGGAAATGTTTTAAAGCATTCAATTATCTAGGTATCTTAAAAAAACAACAATTCTCATGCGCGTGCCACGAATTCGCCAATCCGTCGAGAACCACGATTATTCTGTTCCGAGGTCAAAAATGTTCAAATTCCGCTCTTACGGCCGATCGCGACTCCTCGAACTCCGCGCACCGCGGTACGAAAAAATATTTTAGGAATCGTTTAAAGCGTTCAAGTTAGGAAAGAAATGTATCAGTTAGTATTTTATTTGGATTTCCGTAGTTTATATTGTGAAATGACTGAATTTTGCGTACTTGCATCCTACAAATGAGTTTCTGAAGGTTGCATTGCTTTGAAAATTTTTAAATTGTTACTTCTTTCCATTTAGCTCTCAGAAGTTGCACTGCTGGGTCTAAGCTGCGAAAGATTTATTTTCTGGGCAGTAGTCTCTAACCTCGAAGACCCAGCAGTGCAATTTTTGAGGGGTTGTAGCTTATAAATAAAAAATGAAAATTTTTTTCACCCGAAAAAAATTAATTCAATTTCAAAAGGAAAATAAAGAATTAACGGTGGGCGCCTTTCGGCGATTGGGACCGCGCCGCCCACGCGGGTTCGAGAGCTGGGAGCGGGCCTTTAGGCTCCCGCAACACACAAAGTACGGGCTCGATTCTGTTTATATTACGAAAAAATCTCCTGGTTCAATTGGCGGGCGGCCAGGAGCTCCCGACGAGAACCGAACCCGTGAACTTCGGCGTCGCACCTAGGTGCCTCGGCCCACTCGACCAACCGCTCGAACGAGGGAAGTCGAGCAAATTAAGCTTTAGTCTCACTCATAAGCGTAATCGTCATCGACCATCCTTCTGTCGAATTTCCGTTTCATGTCAAACAGTGTAAGGTCCAGCCAATTCAGCCATTATTTCTTGATGTTGCATTTTGATTTATTTATTAATTCTTTAATCTAATTTTTAATTATTTATCCATTGTGCAATAAATATTTATGCGTTATCCGTATGCTGTACTTGACGTTCGTGTCTCATAAAGAAAACGATGGTAATTAATTGCCGGTTCATTTAATATTTGGAAATCGTTCAGAGTTCTTAAAATGTATTTTTTCAATTGCAAATCATTACAAAAATATGAAGATAGATTAAATTAATATTAATATTATTATAGCAGGAGCCAAGTTAGTACGCTATATAAAATGTTTAACAGTGCTTAAAGTTTAGCTGAAGTGCGAGGTTAAACATACATTCAAAAACAAGTTTTACTTCCGTCGGTATTATTCTGCAATGCGGTGATGAGTTCACGTATCGTCAGTCAAATAGAGATATATGTCCTCTTCGTTTATCCGAGAAAGAATTGGAATATGTATTTAAAAAATCTGCCCGCGTGACATCCCCTTAATAATTCGATGATCACATATTTTAATTTGTGATGACGATGTTTAAATTAACGCTGTGATGTATTTTTCTGCGTGAAGCCTTCTTTCTTTTTCTGAAGAATAATAGCGCATTCTAGATGGAAGTTGACAATACTTGTGAAGTTTTCCACAGGGGGCGATTACGTGTTATTTGTCATTTTAACTTGCAAATTCTCGGTATTTTGCCATTTTTATGTCAATTGAAAAGATCCGTAACATCAAATAAATATTCATCTGCTATTTTAATATAATAATTTATAAATTGTTAATATTTTCGGAAAATAACCTTCATAATTGCAATATTTTTTGCTAAAAATCTTTTTAAATTGATACCCCTTCCTTCCCTATTTCCTTATTTCTGTGGTACTTCTTACAAATATCGAGTTTCACTCTCTCACAAATTTTTCATCCTTATTGCTGTATTAAGTTATTGTACCTAGTTCAGCCGCCAAGCATGCGATCCTATACCTTCTCGGTAAAATAATTTTGATTTGCTGCGGCAAACTCCTTGCAACAAACTTTTGTATACACAATTATAGTTAATTATTTGTGTAATTCTTCACCATTTACATCCAATATTCTTTGAGGCACTGCTTTAATATCTGCCAATTTTTTTCTCCCAAAAAAGGCCTATGTATTTCTTTTATCCTACTCTACATATACCTGTTAAAGCTACCCTGAGACCTTTTGATGATGGATCATTCTATCTCTATTATTTTCAAAGATAAAATTTTCATTTTCATTTTATATCATAGTACCATATTCTTCATCTTTTGTGGATTTACATTCAATAGAGGCTTTCAATGGAATGGTTTTTCAATTATAACCCAGTTTAACAATTGGGTGGGTGGAATTTTTCATTCATCTATCCGAAAGCAGTCCCAATCCAGTGTCAAAGTGGATGTGAAGTTGGTTATGCATTCCTTTAGATATCTATGAAGTTTGGAATAATTCATCATATTCTAAGAGTGTCCATCTTTATTGTACAATTAATGAAAACTGTTAATAGTTAATTCTTAGTAGTATCCTCATTAGATTCAGTAGTCTTATCAGATCTGATATCAGATTTGCAACATTTCTCCTTTCGTTCAATATTACAAGATATTCATTTTCTGTCACATGCTGATCATATCATTCAAATCCAAGCTAAAAAATGCGTCAATAATTGATGAGACTAGGTGTATTGCCTTCAGAGGTTGTCCAGTGTGAATAGCATTGGGAATTATGATTTATTTATGGAAGAGAATTTTTGAGTCCTTCATTTGATTTCTGTTAATATGGACATGCTTGGATAATCTTATTAGGCTTTGCTGAGAGTAGTGCCTGGAAGTGAGCTCTTTTTTTCCTTCCCTCTTTTGTTGGTCCTTGAGTTGATATTTGGGGAATGGTTGATTTTGATTCTTCTATGCTGTTTTTGAATCATGCATTCATTCCGTTTTATGCTAACTAGCTTCCAAGATTACTTCTCTGATCTAAGAACTGTCATTTTTTTCATCATCATAAAGTGTCCAATCTGTATTGTACAATTAATGAAATTTGTTTAAAGTTAATACTTAGTATTCTCATCAAGTTTTTTAAATTAAAGTATATATTAATCATAAGAATTCAAACACTGTTTTTCTTAAGGTAATTTCTAGCACCTTAATGTAGGTTTTTTTTAGCTTACTTAGATTATCATCAAATTATTATTATATCTGATGATCCTTTATTGTTTAGATCTATAAATACAGGTAGTTGACCTCTCATAGGAAAACTTAATATCATTGCAAGTCAAAGTGGTAATAGAGTTGTAAGGGACTTAGACCAGTGGAAATTGGCTTGAGGGATGAGGATTAAAAATTTTTAATCATCATATGTGTTCCATAGTTAATTATATTAATCAAAGTAATAATTAAATTTATAATCTTTGAATGGACCATATGAATAGGAAAAAACTTCACTTCATTTGGAAATAAAGTGAGAAGGAATCTTCCACTCTATATTTGTCAGAATAGCAGAACTTGAAATTTTTTTTATTCATTAGTATCTGCGCCGCAATATTTTTAAAATTATATGAATCATAAGAATTTAAACAGTTTAAACACAAGGTCATTTCTTGTAGCTTAATGTAGTATTTTTATCAGGATTAAAATTTACTAATTTAATTCCTTTGTTGTTTGAGAAAATTACTTCTCTGATCCAAGAACTGCCCCTCAAGTCCCCATCAAAATTCTTGGAGAATTAACCATAAATAGTAAGGTTCTCAATATGTTAGAAGACATGATGAGGATTAAAATTTACTTATGATTGTATGTGTTCCATAGTTAATTATATTAATCAAAGTAATAATGAAATTTATAATCTTTGAATGGACCATACGAATTGCAAAAAGCTTCACTCAATTGGGAAATAAAGTGAGAAGGAATATTCCACTCTATATTTGTCAGAATAGCAGTTCTTGAATTTTTTTTATTCATCAATATCTGTGCAGCAATATTTTTAAAATTATATGAATCATAAGAATTTAAACAGTTTAAACACAAGGTCATTTCTTGTAGCTTAATGTAGTATTTTTATCTTATTTAGATTATCTTTTATTAAAATTTATTAGTGATTAAACTGTTCTTCATATTATTTCTGTATTGTGTCCTCCCCCAAATTTTGTTAGCAGGATAAATTATTCATTTCAAGAATCACAGATCTATCATTTTTGAATGTCAGATCAGAAATTCAAATATCTTCGTTTAACATAAATACTTGATTTTCTTATCTAATGTCAGTAATTTACTTGTGCATGATTTAACCTGTAGTTTATTTGAAATCCTGCTTGGTTTTTATGGACATGGAAAGAGCAGAAAAAATTATAATGAGTTGGTTAGTTTTACTTCCTTGCTTTTTCAATCGAGAATTTCAACTGCATTTGATTTATTTTAGGTATTAATCTATTTGAAATGTTTACATGCAATCTTTCTTTGATCATGAATATCATTGCATCTTAGCATGATATATCATGCAACTTTCTATAGTGTAAAATACTGGTATTATAATGACATTTTTACTAGAAAAACTTACCTACCCTTGAACAACTTGCTGCCTTGATATTTTTTTACCTTTTCGTTACTATACTCATTTTATCCATTTCTTGTTTCTCCTACTCACCTTTTTGTTAGTTTCTCTTTTTCAGTATCCTTTGCATCTATATTTTAACCTGAGGATGATTTGGCTTTGTCATGTAACCTTGGTTTTGTTTTTTAAATCCTGTTTTAACTTTTTTATAATCTCATAAGATGAGTATTTTGTATGTAGAATGTTTCTTTCAAATGTCAGTCAAGTTAGATGAATCCTACCTTTATTAGAGATTCATTTAATTTTAATTTTTCATTATACTAACTCATGATCTCTATGGTTGTGATATTGTAATTGCAACTGAACTTATATAGGGGGATCCTTTATAGAATCTCAGTTTAGTAATTTATATCAGTTTATAATGAGTGAAAGTGAACAAATTTTGGAGAAAAAACAAGCCCTTTTATTATTTAATCAGAAGTTATAGTTATATTTTTACAGCAGATTTGCAGAAAACAAATTATTTCAATGAAAGGAATTTGTTTGATTAATAATATAATTGCTCCTTCTTTTTAGGTTGAACACGAGAAAATCTTTTTCTTGCATTAAGTATTGGTCTACTTCAGCTGATGAAGCAAAAATGCTGCATTATAGTATGAAGGTGTTACTGAGTGAGTAATCAACAATTATAATATTTTTCTTGTTTGCCTTTTAAGGGGACTGTTAGGACTGAGGCATGGGGTTCTTGATAAAATTGGCATAGGTATGTTCCTAGGACAATACTAATAACAACCTGAAAGTTAAAGAGGTCAACACTCCCTAGTTTCCTTAAAATTATTGTTTAAAAATTGGCAATTGCTGTTTTCACTGATGAATATCCTATTTGTCTGAATAAATGCATATTGGTGAAAATATTTTCATCTTGTCTATAAAGTACGGCTTTTCCTGAAATAGCATTCAAGTTTACAAAATGTTTAGCTGAGGCTGGGCGAGTGGATGAAAGAAAAAAGTAAATATCCATAGTGGATTTGAACGAGACCCTAACATTTCTGATTCAACACTTGCTTGATGTAGGAGTATTCGTTTGTGGGAACCAAGATTGTCGATTTTTAAACAACAATTATAAGGAAACTAGGGAGTATTGACTCTCTAACTTTCAGGTTGTTACTAGTACTGACCTAGGAATTACCTATGCCAATTTTATCAGTTCTAGTGGTCCCCTTGTTAATATCAATACATACAGCTGAATGTAATCTAATTTGGAATTTATTGCATATTTACATTTCCTCAGTAATTTAGACTATACAAGCCACCTTAAGATAGATCCATATTATGATTTGTTTATAAGATATTTATTTTACATTTGTAATTTTATATATTAGTTTAATCCAAGTTGATGCAATTTAAAATTAACATCAAAATATATATATCTTCACAGTTTCACATGTACTATTCTCTATCCACATTACTTTCAAGTCATTTAAATAAACTCCCAGAATTTATAACGCTTAGTACATGAAGGTTCATAAATGGTGCCTTCTGAAAGTAATGCAATTGAACTTTCCTTACAGCTGCACTTAGGTGGATGCAGGAATGACTCCATCCTATGCTGCTCAGAAGTTTCAAGAAGAACATGGCTCTGGATGCCTGTCAATCAACCTGCTTACTCTGCAAGGGCCTACCATGCAGATGTATGGATGATAAGTAACCTCTCTGCTTCCTGGCCTATCCCCATTGGTCTTCCTTCCTCGAGGCAGCCCTGGAAAAACTATTTCCTGAATAGAATATTTCTCCAGTTTTCACCTGGGTAAGGGCCAAGAAGGATGTGGCCGTAGAACTAATCCTTTAGCAACGGTGTCCAGAGAACATCTTTTCTCAATAGAAGAAATTTAATCTGGAACAATGACATTCCAGTAATCAAGAGATGTCAATCACAGTTGATGACACTGAAAAATATGTACAGTTCAATGTAAAATAATGCTTAATTTTCATTGGTTGAGCAAATCAGTTTGACAAGTTACTGTAAATAAATAATTTAAATTCATTATCTTGAGAATTACTGATATATGCTGAATAGCAATAATGGACCTGAGTCTCATTCAAGTAGCAGCCCCATTGACTGTTAATGAGGAGGAAACTAAAATAAATTCAGATTAATATTCATGAGAATTGAAGGTAGCACTTCGTAAATGTCCACATCATTTTATTAACAATGGCCAGCTTTAGCTCATGCCATCATCAACTTAGCCCTGATGATGATATTTTCACATTTCTTCTACACTTGAAAATATCATCATCAGGGCTAAGTTGATGATGGCATGAGCTGAAACCAGCCATTGTTAATAAAATGTGGAAATTTACAAATAACTCTCTTCAATTTTCATGATTGAAGTTCAATGAAGCTTAAAGCAAATACAGGTATTATTGAAAAAAATTACCTAGTCCCATCCAATACAATAGAATTTAAAAATTCATTCCCTTAACATTTAATGAGATTGTTCATTTTTACTATTAATTAAACTTTGGCTAAATCAGAAAATAATGCTCATGAGAAACATCTGGTAGGACAATGACTCAAACCTGCATCTCCCAATTTTTTATCAGTGGCATTTATTTAGCTAAGTGACATCACATCTTGCCAGGTTATGTCAGACTTTTAACGTATTCTTTATCTCTTAGATTTCTTCTAAGCTGAGTAACTTCTGAACCAAGTATCCTTTAGGAGATAAACTTATCTCCTAAAGGATACTTGGTTCAAAAGTTACTAAAGTATCATTAAGTTTAAATAACTCTTAAAGATAAGTTTATCTCCTAAAGGATACTTGGTTCAAAAGTTACTAAAGTATCATTAAGTTTAAATAACTCTTAAATAGGTGCCTAGTCCACCAACACTAGGGTGATGTCAGATGAATTATGATAATGTTATTAAAGTATATTCTTTAGCAAACATGGATTACAATATTAGAACTTTTATGATTCAACAGTGTTTTCCTAATATATAGCAACTTAATGAAATCTATTACATCAATAAAAACTTGTTAAATCATCCAGCTAATAATCAAAGATATCAGAGTGATACATTACAATTGATAGTATTTGCCAAAGAGAAAAGTAATTTCCATACAAAAAGGGAAGTTAAATAAATTTGGTTCAATAGGGTACCGAACAAGCATCAACCACTATGTCACAATATCCTCAAGTATGGGAATAAAAGTGAAGCAATTCTTAAACATTAATTACTTGGAAACTATTGAGAGGTAGCCAGAACTAACTTCTAATATCACCATGAGATATATATTTTTCACTTTGAGATTATGGCCACTGGATCCTTTTAAAACTGTAAAAGTCTATTAAACAAAACTACAGTGCCCATGCCAACAAAGTATCCCTAAGCAGCATTTAAGAATGCTCTGGGTATATTGCTTGATTAGTTAGAAAAACCAGAAATTGAGAGATAACAACTTGAGGTCCAATCCTGCCAGACATTTCACATCAAGCTAACATTAAAATTATAGTTTTTAACAACTCCCAACCATTACTGGCAAAGAAACATCTAAATGAAGTATTATATTTGTCAATAGTTCTTGAATAGTACAGTCCTTACATATGACAGAGAAACATAATGGATCAACTTACCAATGATGATAATGATGACAGATGCCTTGCTGAAACTATGGATCATCTGCTACATTTATATTTCAGCTGAGATATTGCGGTGTAAATATCACTGATGTCCTGTAACCATTGAAAGTGTGTCAACTATAAAATGTCAAAAATAAATGATTTTTTTGGCTTATTCTATATGCTCATAGTAAATGATTAGAGTTAAACATCTTTCATTTATCATTTCAAAAATTATAATGAAAGAAGCAGCCCCTTGAAATGGAGATAAGATAATCATGGGAACATTTATATTACTATCAAAGGTTGTTTTAGGCTTTTTGCTTCACTGTTTCAGTGCATTCTCAAGAAGAACATAACATATATTACACAAGAAAGATTTTTATGTCAACATCTCCTTATACACTTTTATTAAAAAATAATTTTGCGCAGATACTAATGAATAAAAAAAATTTCAAGTTCTGCTATTCTGACAAATATAGAGTGGAAGATTCCTTCTCACTTTATTTCCAAATGAAGTGAAGTTTTTTCCTATTCATATGGTCCATTCAAAGATTATAAATTTAATTATTACTTTGATTAATATAATTAACTATGGAACACATATGATGATTAAAAATTTTTAATCCTCATCCCTCAAGCCAATTTCCACTGGTCTAAGTCCCTTACAACTCTATTACCACTTTGACTTGCAATGATATTAAGTTTTCCTATGAGAGGTCAACTACCTGTATTTATAGATCTAAACAATAAAGGATCATCAGATATAATAATAATTTGATGATAATCTAAGTAAGCTAAAAAAAACCTACATTAAGGTGCTAGAAATTACCTTAAGAAAAACAGTGTTTGAATTCTTATGATTAATATATACTTTAATTTAAAAAACTTGATGAGAATACTAAGTATTAACTTTAAACAAATTTCATTAATTGTACAATACAGATTGGACACTTTATGATGATGAAAAAAATGACAGTTCTTAGATCAGAGAAGTAATCTTGGAAGCTAGTTAGCATAAAACGGAATGAATGCATGATTCAAAAACAGCATAGAAGAATCAAAATCAACCATTCCCCAAATATCAACTCAAGGACCAACAAAAGAGGGAAGGAAAAAAAGAGCTCACTTCCAGGCACTACTCTCAGCAAAGCCTAATAAGATTATCCAAGCATGTCCATATTAACAGAAATCAAATGAAGGACTCAAAAATTCTCTTCCATAAATAAATCATAATTCCCAATGCTATTCACACTGGACAACCTCTGAAGGCAATACACCTAGTCTCATCAATTATTGACGCATTTTTTAGCTTGGATTTGAATGATATGATCAGCATGTGACAGAAAATGAATATCTTGTAATATTGAACGAAAGGAGAAATGTTGCAAATCTGATATCAGATCTGATAAGACTACTGAATCTAATGAGGATACTACTAAGAATTAACTATTAACAGTTTTCATTAATTGTACAATAAAGATGGACACTCTTAGAATATGATGAATTATTCCAAACTTCATAGATATCTAAAGGAATGCATAACCAACTTCACATCCACTTTGACACTGGATTGGGACTGCTTTCGGATAGATGAATGAAAAATTCCACCCACCCAATTGTTAAACTGGGTTATAATTGAAAAACCATTCCATTGAAAGCCTCTATTGAATGTAAATCCACAAAAGATGAAGAATATGGTACTATGATATAAAATGAAAATGAAAATTTTATCTTTGAAAATAATAGAGATAGAATGATCCATCATCAAAAGGTCTCAGGGTAGCTTTAACAGGTATATGTAGAGTAGGATAAAAGAAATACATAGGCCTTTTTTGGGAGAAAAAAATTGGCAGATATTAAAGCAGTGCCTCAAAGAATATTGGATGTAAATGGTGAAGAATTACACAAATAATTAACTATAATTGTGTATACAAAAGTTTGTTGCAAGGAGTTTGCCGCAGCAAATCAAAATTATTTTACCGAGAAGGTATAGGATCGCATGCTTGGCGGCTGAACTAGGTACAATAACTTAATACAGCAATAAGGATGAAAAATTTGTGAGAGAGTGAAACTCGATATTTGTAAGAAGTACCACAGAAATAAGGAAATAGGGAAGGAAGGGGTATCAATTTAAAAAGATTTTTAGCAAAAAATATTGCAATTATGAAGGTTATTTTCCGAAAATATTAACAATTTATAAATTATTATATTAAAATAGCAGATGAATATTTATTTGATGTTACGGATCTTTTCAATTGACATAAAAATGGCAAAATACCGAGAATTTGCAAGTTAAAATGACAAATAACACGTAATCGCCCCCTGTGGAAAACTTCACAAGTATTGTCAACTTCCATCTAGAATGCGCTATTATTCTTCAGAAAAAGAAAGAAGGCTTCACGCAGAAAAATACATCACAGCGTTAATTTAAACATCGTCATCACAAATTAAAATATGTGATCATCGAATTATTAAGGGGATGTCACGCGGGCAGATTTTTTAAATACATATTCCAATTCTTTCTCGGATAAACGAAGAGGACATATATCTCTATTTGACTGACGATACGTGAACTCATCACCGCATTGCAGAATAATACCGACGGAAGTAAAACTTGTTTTTGAATGTATGTTTAACCTCGCACTTCAGCTAAACTTTAAGCACTGTTAAACATTTTATATAGCGTACTAACTTGGCTCCTGCTATAATAATATTAATATTAATTTAATCTATCTTCATATTTTTGTAATGATTTGCAATTGAAAAAATACATTTTAAGAACTCTGAACGATTTCCAAATATTAAATGAACCGGCAATTAATTACCATCGTTTTCTTTATGAGACACGAACGTCAAGTACAGCATACGGATAACGCATAAATATTTATTGCACAATGGATAAATAATTAAAAATTAGATTAAAGAATTAATAAATAAATCAAAATGCAACATCAAGAAATAATGGCTGAATTGGCTGGACCTTACACTGTTTGACATGAAACGGAAATTCGACAGAAGGATGGTCGATGACGATTACGCTTATGAGTGAGACTAAAGCTTAATTTGCTCGACTTCCCTCGTTCGAGCGGTTGGTCGAGTGGGCCGAGGCACCTAGGTGCGACGCCGAAGTTCACGGGTTCGGTTCTCGTCGGGAGCTCCTGGCCGCCCGCCAATTGAACCAGGAGATTTTTTCGTAATATAAACAGAATCGAGCCCGTACTTTGTGTGTTGCGGGAGCCTAAAGGCCCGCTCCCAGCTCTCGAACCCGCGTGGGCGGCGCGGTCCCAATCGCCGAAAGGCGCCCACCGTTAATTCTTTATTTTCCTTTTGAAATTGAATTAATTTTTTTCGGGTGAAAAAAATTTTCATTTTTTATTTATAAGCTACAACCCCTCAAAAATTGCACTGCTGGGTCTTCGAGGTTAGAGACTACTGCCCAGAAAATAAATCTTTCGCAGCTTAGACCCAGCAGTGCAACTTCTGAGAGCTAAATGGAAAGAAGTAACAATTTAAAAATTTTCAAAGCAATGCAACCTTCAGAAACTCATTTGTAGGATGCAAGTACGCAAAATTCAGTCATTTCACAATATAAACTACGGAAATCCAAATAAAATACTAACTGATACATTTCTTTCCTAACTTGAACGCTTTAAACGATTCCTAAAATATTTTTTCGTACCGCGGTGCGCGGAGTTCGAGGAGTCGCGATCGGCCGTAAGAGCGGAATTTGAACATTTTTGACCTCGGAACAGAATAATCGTGGTTCTCGACGGATTGGCGAATTCGTGGCACGCGCATGAGAATTGTTGTTTTTTTAAGATACCTAGATAATTGAATGCTTTAAAACATTTCCTAAGCAAGCACGTTCGTGTGCTTCTAAAAAAATTATCGACTAAATTCATCAACGCCTGACTCCGAAAAAGCAGGGCAATTTCACTTTCGTTTTACATTTCCTCTCAGGACACAGTGGAGTAGCAAGAAGGCAAAACTTCTATCCCCACTTCACATGCTTCTTCTTTAAATACTGTTTGATATGACTTCACCCTTAATATGACACAAATTCCCACACTGGTTTCTTATTTCTGCGATAATCCTTCACTTTCCCAACTTTTTGTACGATAAAGATTGGCGACAGGCAAAACTGTTCCTCCTCAATGTCCAAATATCAGGCCGTACTGTTCTTTTCTATGGAGACAATAAACGTATCGACCTTTTAACATAATGATTCCGAAGGTTATTTCAAACACGTTGGGAAGGAAAAGGTTGAAAAATCCCTGAATTTCACGCTAAAATTGCAATTTATCATAGATGCTAAAAACATGAATATTAATTCTCAAGACTGAAAAGAGAAGCACCTTGTCGATTTGCTACAACTACCACCTCAGAAGTTACGGATGACAGAGAAGGTAAAGACCGTCTGGACTGATACAAATTACTATGAATGAATCAAATTTGTATACCATTCTATTCCTCCCTCGGCACATTAACGGAATTCATCCCTATATGCCAATACTTATAGAAACAGTCTATACTATATAACAGAAAAAGAAAGAATAGAAGTACAAACCTGTCAGTTGCAACTCTCTGCCACGCATCCAATTTAGTGACCAAATCCAAGGGGAAATGCAGCTCTTTATCCTTCGATGGAAGAACCCATGCATAGTTCTTGTTGCCTTGGTCCAGAAGTAACAGTTAGTCCGTAGATTATGGATATTATACCAAGCAACAATCTACCGACATTTTATGCCACTCCAACCTGATGAATAATAATATTCAGAAATTACTTTGATGCTCTAGTAAAAGGATGCAAAATTACAACTTGCTTAACAGACAATGGATCGTCTCCCTAATGGTGGATTGGATTTCAAATAAGACAAATCATAGCTATTGCAGGTTAATTGATTACAATCAATAAATAAAAACTAGAAGTAATCTTCAACTACTCGGATATTCAACAAACCGATGGTTTGAGGATATTCTTAGTGCTCGCTTTAGCTAGATCTAATTAGATGATATGAATATGATTCATATAAAAGAACAAGAAAAATCAGATCGTACATCAGCTCACGTTATAGTTTAAACTTACGGATTAATAAGATCATCCAAAAAATGTACTTAGTCATTAATCGCTTTAATCTCTTTACATTCTATAGTAGAGAAATTCGATTTTGGAAAGATATTCCAACAAATAATGTTACTCCAGTCAAGTACATTATTAACATTCTTTTAATGGTTGATTTACACTGATATTATACATTAATCGCTCACCCATGAAATAAGGCCTAGGAGTGTGTTTCCTCCGCAGCTTTGGTATCCAAGCTCGATTCATTCCTAGATGAAGTGCCTCCTTCCCCTTGGATGCGAAATTGATCAGTTTCTTGCCCCGAAATTTACGGCTTTGAGGTCACCATTCCCTCTATTAAGATAAAGAAAGAATGAACTGATAATAAAATGAACTCAAGCAGTAACGGACAAGGAAATGCAGATAGTAACTTTTAACATATGTCATGCGACCATGGCACAAGGTATCGAGTTTGATTACTTGTAGGTTAAATTGGAGATCAGATGTGAAGAAATTAAAAATCTATGGTATATTACGTTCCCAATAATATCTCAAGTAAACTACCTGGTTTGACAATTCCGACCGCTCCAACCTCATGTGACATGTACGTCATGAAATCACTTCTCGTCCTTTATCTTCCGTAGATCTGCCGTCGTCATTGTTAAATATCGATTGAAGAACACTTATATTTACTCTGAATAACATTCCGAACTTATTTACATTCTCGAGTAAACTTTTAAACATAAAAATTTAAAACTTTCGGTCTAGGGGTTGAGTTCAATTCGCCCCGGTGAATCAATTGTCAAATGGACAACTGAATGTGGAGTAACGCACTGAATTTACGGCGGCATTTCGAATGAGTGATAAAGGTTGTTCATTATTCACATGTAATATATTCTCAAAAAAACGTTTGAATTCGCGTTTCCATTCTTGGGTTTTTATTCATCTTTCTCGCGCTTAATTGTTCATTACCTTTACCACATAAATTTCAAACAAATGATCAATTCCTAGTGAAAGTGAAATAACTGCCAAGGGATTTAAGATATTTTAGTTCCATGTTTCCCTTTTCATTTGAAAATGTTTTCTATGTATACCATATATCTTTCAAACCATTGACTATGGAATTTAAAGATTAAATTACCAACAACCGATGTGCTTCCAATTTGGAAATACCTACAAAGTATGCTTCCTTGTTCTCCTCTTTTTTCTTTGTAGGGTGAAGGGATGGAAAGAGACACAATGCCTCAAGTATTAATTAAATACAAATATATAACGAAGGATATTTACATTTCTTGGAAAGATAAATCCTCTATTATAAGCAAAGTTTTGGAGGAAAATGCCCGCAAGATTGGAGGGTCGTATAAAACCTTTTGATACAAGGACTTTAATACGATAAAAATGTAGAAGGGATAAACATGTTAAAAATACAAGCTGTCAGCGATCTAGCTTGAATAAGATGTTTGCCACAATTAATAAACAGAATTTTAATTGAGGCTCATGAAATGATAAGTCACCAATTGCTTGAATTTGTTTTCTAAGTTTCTCTTGTATTCTCTGTATTTACTCATCTACATTCTCATGATGACCGTGTCTTGACATTTCATAAAAAGTGATTCCTTACAGGCTTTAAATCATACAATATTAATTATTAATATAACGTAATATATAAAATATCCTCTTCAAAGTGTTACAGCAAAAAAATCATTTCAATCATTCACAAAGAAAGCTAATGTGGTTAGGGATGTACTTTGTGGAATTAAATAATAGTCTTGTCTTTCTTTGATGATGTGTTTTTAATCAAACATTGCTGTTTCTACCACTGACTTATCTAGGAAAGAAGATAGAAAAATTACAACTCCTCCATCTTATACAAGTCAATCATTATTATCTATCGTATCTACTCCCTTAACCACTCACAACAAATAACACTTTACAAACATTAAATTAAATAATCCCGAAGAGTTGAGTCAATTCTTCAACAGCAGCACTGGAGGATCTTTCTGCACCTGTTTACCTCTTAATCTTATGCTAGTATTTATCATTCTGACTGGGACCATTTCCTTTGCCCAATTCTTGATTGTTATTTTATTTAAATTTCAAATATATTCAGGATTTTAACACCATCTTGGTAATTTTTTTCTATTTATTTATTATATGTATATTTTTATACATTCTATATCTGCTGAATCCTTATGATTAATATTTTGAGCTACTGTTATTATAAAAGTTTTGATTTTTTTCAATGGAGAGCTATATTAGAATTTCTTATACATTAATAATCATTTCCTTTTAGTGAATTTAATTAAGGTATGTTTACAAGATTATAAGTATAAGCTGTACATGAATATCTGTAAAATATAATTGTGGTTAAGAGGTGTTAAAACAGAATTTTTCGTTGTTAAATTAGTAAAAATTGGCAAAGTAATGTACCAGGCTTGAATACAAGAATTCTATAAAACAGTTTAAATAATTTTTTAACAACAATAAAAAATAATAATTTTGATTAAGAAATAAATTGATTAAGAATTACATTCTTAAGTCCTATTCCTGGATTTTTATGCTTGTTTTGCCAAGTTAATTTTCTGGGATTAGCATGTAACTGAAGAATTACCTTCAAAACTTTGTAACATGAACAGTTTATTCTCAATCAAAGTCCATATGTTGCAAACTATTTTAATTAAATAAGAGTTAAGTATTGGAATTAATTAAGTTAAAGATTTAGGCAACAACAAATACAAATAAAGTTTAAAACATTAATTGAAATAAGTCATCAAATTCTTGCTACTCAGTATTTCATTAATGCCAAATTGCACTTACCTTGGTTATTTAACACTTACCTACTCTGATTATCATCCTAGCATTTAGATAGATAAACCATTTTGTCATAAGAATTCTTCAAAATCAACTACATTAATTCATATGTAACATGTAAGAAACAAGCTTAATTTTCTGGTCCCTCAAATGATTCCCTACTTCATGATTTATTCAGCTGATCACTCAAATAGATGAAAGCTAATACTTATAGATTCTCAGAAAATTAATGGCTTGAAAAAATATCCTGATATTGAAATTGAATTAGAAGTAGAAATTAGGAACACCCTTGTAAGTATCTGAGACTAATATACCCTTTCCCTAGCAGCATGACAAAGGAAAGCTTGCAGGATATTTATGTAGATGCAGATTAAGGATAAAAATAATTCCTTTGCCTTTAAATAAACATTCATTAACTGAAAGTAGAGGTTTAATGTCTGATGTGAAATATAGATAATTACTCTAACGCCTGGATAAAAAGTAAATTAGCCAAATGTCGTAGAAGAAACCAAGGTTTACATCAACAATCCCAAATCTGTGTCGTTCTTGATTCCATATAAAATAACAAGGACATATGAGATACAAGCTATAAGGTACATTTACATTAATTGTCGCATAAGCTCAAAGTAAATTTAAAGCATAATGGACATGAAAGTATCATTGCTAAATATGTTTTTATATATGATAGCTCAATTGACTAGAGCAACAAACTAGAAATATTGACTTCAAATTTTAGGAAGTCCTAGTGTTCTTCTATCATCTACAATTCCTTTAATTTACAGGATAATTTAACAGAACCATTAAATGATGGAGGTTCTTCATGGTTCAAAAATGTTGTCATCTAACAAAGGAGTTAAAACTAAAGGTTCTGAATTTGTGCAATAATAGGGAAAATATGTCCAACAGACAGGAAATCAGTTTACTCATATACCTAAATTTTAACTCAAATCTGTTTGTACTCTAAATTGATTAAAATCTATATATTACTAAAATAAGAAGTCTTAGAACTTTATTCTTGGCATTTATGTTAGTCTGTTACTGAAAGATCATCTGCAAATGCCATGTTTGTGAATTAATATATATATATATATATATAAATATGAATTCTTTTTCGGACTTCAATCATCTTTCATTCAAACCTTCAGAAGGAAATGCCATTCCTTACGGAAGGCATACCAACAATCATTGCATTCAACATATTATCTCATTTCTTGATAAAAATCCAAAATATTACACGAAATTTTGATTTCCATGAAAAATTTATAAAAAGCCTTAAATATAAAAGGAATATTATCAATAAATTTCCACAAATACTTGGCGAAGAATTTTATTTTATTTTCAATAAAATTCATTTTGTCAATGAAAAAAGGCATAGAGAATCAACTACAAAGATCTCTTTTGCCAGGCAGTAAAATTTTGGTTTAGATGAGAGTAATAAAAAAACATGATCACTATCAGCGACAGGGTCCTAACATGCATGTAAAAGACCTTCCATCAAGGGACTCGTACTCTCATGTTGCTTTCAGTTACTTCCAACCACAGTCATTAAATTTCATTTGAAGTTATTTACTATTTACAAACGTGTGAAGAATTAAAGACAATTTTCGAACTTCACAAAACCATGTTCTCTTTTGTTCCTCAAAGGCAGTCTATTTTCTTTAATTCAAGATCTCAGAGGCAGAGGTACACTAACCCCTAATTGCACACTTTTCCTAAAACATAAATAACACAAATATTCCGTCAGCTTGACCTCTTCCTGCCAATATAATGACAAGGAGATCGACAAATACAACAGTCCACAACATGAGCCCATTTTCAATTCTTGAGGTGGACTTAAAAAATAAAAAAATAGCATTGGTTTATAAATTAAATATCTTTGGGGAAAGGGGTGGGAGTTGAAGGTGAGAATGGTTCAGAAGAGTGGTGAGCAAGCAGTGTGAAGGTCACTAAATACTTTCAGGTTATTTATCAGTTTTTCTCACATTGTATATCACGTCCAAATTTCACCTCTTCCATGTCAATTATTTGCACTATTTGTACATGATTTTAGATAAAACCATGAGTTATATCAAAGATGCAACTTCCTCTATAATTGAATCCATACCTAAAAAAGTGAGTGAGAAAGAATAGAAATATCTGCATAGTGCAGGAGAATGAAATGAGTATCAAATAGACAGACATGTCTTTAAAAGAGAGACAGATATGGCCCCTTCCTCTAACAAGATTACAAAGGTAGCATTTTCTAAAACCTTATTACTCATCTGACCCAATCCTTTGCTAATTAAATGGCATTCTATGGCAAAAGAATATTGTCCATGAAACAGAATCAAAAATGAGGGAACAATAGTAACAAAGAGGGTTCAAATCATAAATCAGACCCATAATATTTATAGAATTAGCTTAGCCAGTAGTTTAGTTATACAGAATATCTTTAATGATCTTAGAAGATTGTGGAAGATTAATCTAAGAACAAATATCCAAAAGAGTAAAATTAGAAAGAATTTTTCATGAAGATGACTTTAAGGTGACAATAGATAGCAAAGTATTAAAATGAAGAAAAAATACATCCATCTCACACCAAAGGGGATATTTATTCTGGCAAATCACTCAAGTTAAGGAACATAAATAAGAAAAATAAAAAAGGATGTAACCTTAAAAAAATGCGCTAAATGAAATGCACAGCATCTTGTCAGAAAATATAAAAAAAATCAAGCAAGAGAATAAAAATATGAGTACCAAGAAATACATATGCAGAATTCCTCAAGTGATTTCAAGAATATTTCCCCTCAACTCCACGACCAAGATTGTTACAAAATATTTAAGTTTAAAAAAAGTAGGTAAATTGTATATTAATCACATTTTTTTCCTGTAAATTCATCAAAGACTGAGATTGTATTTCCCAGACACTTTGTGGTATACCAGTTGCAATGCTACATTTATTATGAATGGAATGTGATTGGTGGAAAAAGAACAAAATCATACTTTAAAAAACAAAGGACGAATGCAGTCTCTGTTAAGAAAACAAAACAAGTTTCATTATGATTCTTAAATTGATGAAGTTCTATCAAAAATGCTGACATTTTCATAATCATATGCTAAATTAGTTAGGATGTAATTAAAAGTGATTCGTTGGTAGATTATGCTCACATCAAGATGAAGGAATGGCTTAACAAACAAAACATTCTAATAACTGGATACAAATTGTTAAGGTAGACTACTGCACTGCTTCAATGAATCAGTAAATGAGAATAGAGAAAAATGCCATTTGAATTTCACAAGAAAATATAGGCCAAAAGCACAAAACAAATAAGGGGCCACACTTATAAGAAAATGGAAAACCTTGTTAAGCTTAAAAAATTCCTTGAAATTTCTCTTTCATGCAACCAAGAAGCTAGTAAGAGCTACAGAAAATCATATTCCTGAGGAAATTCAACCTTTTCATTACCTCTACCTCTTTGAATACTGAAAAATTCGAGCCTTGCTAGGGATGTGGAAAGAGGAAAGATGCTAAGATTAAGGTTAAATTTGTACGCTTTGAAATCTTCATAGCACATGTGTGTTGTGCCTATAAAACTGTTGATGATTCCTGGGAGGATTCAAACTGATGAAGAATATGGCAGCTTTAAAAGGGGATCACATATTGTAGATTTCTGCTACCTCCACTCCCTGCCATTTATCTGTTGTCCTAAATGGACTGTGTACGTGTTATATTTTGCACCACACGTTTCCCCCACCAGGCTTCCAGATCAAAGGCTTTAAAATCTGCCAAAAAAATCATAGCAATAAGAACAATTAAAAATGTTGCTTCATGAAAATTATCTGGAGCTAATAATAAAGAAGCAACCAACTTGGTTATTTTCAAAGCACAAATTGCTTATCATATAGTTTCAAATGAATTTTAAAATGAGAGAAAAACAAATACGTTACATACTTAAAGGATAGAGTTTTAACAGTAATTCTGGGACTGTTATATAAAAATTATGTACAAATACAAAGAACCTTATAAATATGTTAATATAACAAGTATACAATGACACAGACTATGTCATTGTCAACTTACCTTTCAACTGAGGATTAGGTTCCCGAGCTTGATAATAGGTTACTGATGGAGCTGCTTCGGAATAAAAATAAAACATAAATCATAGTCAATGCATAAATTTAACAAAGGCTTTGCTCTATACTCATGTTTACTCACCTTTACTGCTATCGGATCCATTTTGTCCTACATGTTCAGCCTCTCTAGAAACTTTATTCCACGCTATAAATAAGAATAAGTAAATACGATTATAAAATATCCCCGTTCAATAAGGATTTCATCGAAATAGGGTAGAAAATTAATGAGCTTACAGTCATAAATATATTTGATTAATTCTTCATGCTGCGGGCTAACATTTTCTTGCTGCATTCTCTGGCTACTCAGTCTTTTCCCATTCAATGATTGTAATTGGGGTTTTGTATAACTATTGGAAAAATACACGTTGAGAAGGAGTTATAAGAAACACCATTTTCCCAATTGACACACGTAAGATATCTCATGATGCTTAGGTCACTAGAAACAAAACCATGCATAATATTCTTTACAACCAATATTTACCTCATTTCAGCTAGAATATCTTCCTTTAGAAGATACAAATCGTTCAAAAGAGTAATATTCTTTATCTCCCAGTAAATCCCAGGCTAATGATGTTTGCAAAGCCATAAAACTGCAGCTTTCTATGGAAATTTTAATATAAAACCGCCTAAATAAATACAAATGTGACTGCCTCCCAAATAAATAGCAAAATCTTTAGCAAAACGAGTTGTTTACTTTTCCACCCACAGATGTTTATTTTTTCCGTAAGGCTGGCTGTCACACGCTTAGTGCAGCAAGCTGCAAAGTATCATGGGAATTTTGCTCGGTGGTTGTTTTCTGATGACCTTGAGAATTAGGAAGCTAGAATTTCTAGCTCGTACTATTATTTTTGTGTGTGGTAAAAAATAATAAAATTTACAACTCTTTAATAATGTCATTAATATAATAATTTAAATATATTCCGCTAATTATTTTCGTGAAGTACAATGCCTTTTGCGGAAGATGGCCGCTGCACTGCTGGTGTAGTGGTATCATGCAAAATTCCGATTCATGCGACCCGGGTTTGATTCCTCGGGCAATGCATAAATTTTAGAACAATTTGGTTCAAACGTATTACTCCTATAAATTTTTTAAACCAGTTATTTAATAAATAGAGAACTTTAAGAAAATGGTCATTTGGATTTGTTTGATCTTCTTACATTTGTTTTTCGAAAATCAGTTGAATGAACACTCCGTCTCTTTTATCCATATTTTACCATACCTTCCCAATTTCTTACTTAATAAATAGCCTACGAGGGTTTTTCATTCATGAGTCCATTAATGATTATACCATATTTAGTAATGAATAACATTTTCAGACATTTCATGAAGTTTTCTTGTTTTTCAGCAAAATGTTAGATGAGTTTAGTTCCGATTAAATTAAGATTAAAACCCAATACCTCAGACAAACATTAATCCTAAAAACATTGTGTAAAACAAAATAAAACCGATGCCAGCATGATCATTCATAGGAATTTATATTTTATAAATATTCTCTATTATTTTAATTTAAATATACAACACTGGCACAAGCACTGTATATATAAATGTAAACAACATGACTTAATCTGATTAAAGGGCAAATATTTCATTCATCAGTGCTTATTGCTCTTTGGTCATAATCAAGATCTGGGTCAGAGATTAGCTTTTCATGTACATAGCTTCTAAATAAAGTACTGAAAAATTGAACGAATGAATACTGTAGTAAAGTTATGAAATTAGCCAAGATTTGCAAGGTAAAGTTGATTTCATTTTGACCTCAACATTAATCAGAATCATAATTCCAATTTATAAAAGTGCTAAGATTCTGATTCTCACTTCCTCACTAAGATTTTCTTCACTCAATAATTTCAAATAAAAATAAAATTACAACTGATTACAATTGACTAAAATAGCTCTAACTCTAAAAAGAAGAAATAGCCTAGTTTTCACACATACAGGTATAAATGAAAAAAATTTAGATGTTCATGGTACTACCAAATTTCAATTTATTTTTATGCAGCCTCATAATATTGCAAATGGAAGACACATGATTCTCAATACATCATCTACAACTTGTACATTCCACTTGTAATGCTGATTTTACAAGAGAATTACAAAATGTTATCATACGTGTGCATTAAACATATTTACAATATAAATTTCCTTTGTGGGAAAATGTAAATTCAAGAAAACATGCATTGTAATAAACTTGAAATTGAATAATGACTGTACAAAGTCTGTAAAAATATGAGTTATAAAACCAACAAGAAATATAAACAGCATTATACAATTATCAGGTAAATGGAAGACATTATGAGCTTAAGGATGGAAGTGGAAAATATTGTAATGACATGGCAATTGTCAATATTTTTAGAACAAATGTTCTCAAATTTAAGGAATTTTATAAGTAAGATGGACTAAATCAGTTTAAATTACATAATAATGTACTAAACTTGAGAAACATGTTACTGTGCTGTTGAATTACAGTAAATATTTTAGATTACATAATTTAAACTGGACAGAGAATCAAACCTGTAAATGCCACTACAACATTCAGTGCCACCTTCTAATATTTCACATAAATACCAAAAATAATATTTTGTGCAAAAAGATGCAACACTTTTGACTTACTGTAACTCAGGTTTCTTTAAAATATTTCTTAAGAATATTTGTATTATTACAAATAACATTTTACAACATTTACTCAACAGCCACAATAACTGATTACATAGAATTTGTTGACAGAGGAGTAAAATGCTAGTACAAGATGCGCTTTGAAAGAAATGTGATCTTTAAAACTGCAACATAAAAATTAGACTTATAACCTTGGGGAAATTGGGCTAAAAAAAGGTTCTTATATTCCTCAAACTATCAAAAATTTCTAAGAAGAAAAACTTGAGGTCTTACTATTCAATTTTGATTTATCGATTTCCATTACACTTTTCAATCACTTCATCTAAAAAAAAACTTCAATCTAAAGCATCCAGCATTAAACATTAAAAGTGAAAAAATAATAGCTTATACTTATAATTATATTGTACTAAAACTGACCTGGGTATTATGAAACTAATTAATTCCATTTATGAGCATATAGAACTAACAATGCTTTTTTTCCATTTAAAAGGCATTCACTGCTAGACAAGATTTACAACCAGTTCACCATTGATGAGATAAAATGGAGTTATGATGGAGATATAACATATAATAATTATATAATAAATCAATTAATTGAGTTAAGAGGAAAATATATAATCACAGACTTAAAATTTTAGTCTAAATTACTGACCTCTTGCAGGCAGTAACATTTACTCTATGTATATACCTTTATGCTACTGCCAATCAGATGAATGAAGAGTTAGAACATATATATAAATATCTATTATCACAGTAAGTTTTAAGATAAAAGTTTTAGAATTGAAAAATTTTAAATAATACACATAAGTTTACTCAGACATAATTTCAGAGTTGCATAGAGGTGTTTAAACATTCATGTTTATTATACCCTGATTATAAGTGCATAAATGTCATGGATGAACCAGCACAATATTTTTGGACCATAATTCTATTGCCTTGCACTGAACATTCAAGAGTTACGCAAAACTCTATGATTTACTTTTTTAAAATTTATATTACTAATGTGCGTATAAAGCATTAATCGAACATAGATAATAGATTTAAGACTAAAGCAACAAAGAGAGCTTAAAATCATACTAATTACTTTAATCAAAGATTTAGAATTAACATGATAAATGTAACATAATCAATTAAAGGAAAGAATTCTATTTTACTCAATTCCTTTCTTCTTGAAAATAATTAGCTAGGAAGTAAGCATTATCATATTAGACTGAAGGATCAACTACATACTAAAATTTATTCATACACAATGTTCTAATAGAATGCAAGCACAAGACCAATTTCATTTCCTTTTCGCAAGTATTATCAATTAGTCTGTTTATATGTGAATGAACTGAGTGACCCAAATAATTGTGTTTATTTTAACCAATTACAAGAAAGTGTACCTAGAATATTTTCTTAGATGATTAATAGAGAATATTTTCATACATTATCTTCAGCCAAAAAGCTTAATAAACATTTAAGATATTCTGCCTTATTAAGCGATAAAATAAGATGTACTCTGGAATGTTTTGTACGATTTCAATTCTAGCCCTTTAACAATGATTAATTTTTGGAATCACCGGAGAATTATATAGGTTATTTATACCAAAATGTAGAAAATTAGCATGTCTTGGGAGAGAAAATATTTTTTTGTGAAACATTCACTATTATTTAACTTCCATAAGTTTATTTTATTTGAGTTTGAGCATATCTGTACCAAAAACCTACTCCCTTTATTCTTTCCTTTTCTCCCAAATACAGAACTATTTAAATTATTTCTTATGAAAGATACGCAAATCAGTCAACATAATTTCAAATACTTCATATTCATTTCTGATAATCATACATATTTCTGACATTTTCTGAACTATGAAACAGCACGGAATGTAGGGATTATGATAAGTAAAAGGTGGTATTCAGTCAGAATATTATGTGAAGAAATAAATTCTCTTTCCATTTAATCATTTTGTTGCATTTTTAAAAATTTATCTTTAATAAATCATATGATTTGACATCATTACTATATTTGTAATAAAAACTTTTTGCTGATAAAGAACTCATAAAGTGCATCAAAAGTTTCAAATCACTATTGGCCAACAAAATTTCTCAGTTTAATTACCTAATGAATTGAAAAGTTTAAAATCTCAATATCTGCTAGTTTTGTAATTATTTATCTTTTATATAAATTAAAATAATTTATATAAATAAAGCAGAAGCCTTAACATAGTTTCAGATGCTTTTTTTGAGCATTTTGACAAATCCAAGACTTTTTTGGACCATTATCAGCTGTTTTGTACTCTATGAAAGGGAGTAGCGCCAACTTCTGCATTTTAGTGATACAAAGTTGAAAAAAATAACAAAAAAATCCCAAAAAATTCCTAAATGATTTGATTGACAAATTATTTTCAACAAAATATGATATCATTGTAATAACAATAGAAAAGATGAACCCCTATACTAACCAGCATGGAATATCTAACATATTATCGTAAGAAAATTAAAGCAAAGTAGCTTTTTATTGGAAATTAAAAATGATACTCCTGATTTGTACTCTATTTATAGTATTAATAATCTTGCCTCTTGATCCAACACAAAATGTTGACCCAAGCAAATGCACAAGTACCAACATATATTACTCTTGCAGCAGGTGGAACCAGCATGAAGTTTACGGCTTGAGCTGGTAGCCAAAACATACAGCTGGACTGGAAAAAAATTGCAAGTAATCTTAAAATTTATTTTTTTTAACATGGTATTTCCCTTCACAAATATCATGGTAGATGGCTTCAAAATAAATCAATCTTAATTAAGGAATACAATACAAATGATTGAATAATTGTTCACCAGTACCATTCAATTTTGATACCATCAGTTTCATCATGTTTACAAAGTTTATCTTTAAAACTCTGTTCTTCAGTGACACAAATATTAATTCAATATATAGTTGCCTAACCTAAAACTGGAAGTTCAATTCAAGTCTCACTTGAATAAGCAATCTTTCCAAAGCAGTAAACCAGCTAAATATAAAAAAATTATAACCATCCCCATGATTTTCATATAGTTGAGTCATAATTCTGAAGTAATGCTATTATATTCTAAGTTTAAAGATAAAATGCAGAGCTCAGAAAATTCATTTTTTGTTATTCCTCCCTAATTAGAGCTATAATTTTTCACTATAATTAAATCAGCCTTTCTTTCAATGGATAGGCAATACATTTTATTGAAGAGTAAAAAATATAAAAATAATTATTCAAAATACAGTGTGTAATAGCATTTTATATCAAACAATATTAAAGGAAAGAAATAAAACAGTTAAATTACAGTTTAACTGACCTTGAATGTTGGAAGAAGTTTATTTCTACATTCCTCAAATAAATCTTGTTTCCTCTCCATTATACTCATGCCTAAAAAGAGAAAAAACAAATTATTAAATTATGATTGTAAGTAAAAAAAATAACTAATTTTTCCTTCCTAATTAATACAGAGATAATTTTGATTACAATCTTACAATTCGGAGGATATAATAGTCATAAGGTATAAATGAGTGCTAATTATCACCTTGATTTTTAAACTAAGGAACTAAGGATTGGTAGATAAAATTTTTTTATTTACCAATCCAGTATGTTGACTACATACTAAAACATTTATAAAATTCTAAGAATAAATTTGATCTTACACGCAAATGGGTGCAGACTATGACATAAACTGAAGTGAAATTAATGGAATCACAGATCTTGGTGGTTTAAAATTGTTAAATGTGATGTGGGAATAAATTTATAAGCAAATATCAAAACACTCTATTACTCACTAGGCCATATCCTTCTAAGAAATACTGTAATATAGATTTAATCATTAAAAATTCAACCAATTTATCCTTTATTTCCATCATCATAGCATAGATATATGATGCAGACTATTGATGCATTAGCTTGAATTTAACTCTTTAAATAATTTTGATTTGAAGAATAAATTGAAAACTTAAGGCTATAAAAAATTAGCTGCAAGTAAATGATTCCATCTCAACATACAAAATACCAAATTGACTTTCCAAAACATCAATATGATAGCTATCTGTAAATTCATACGGTAAAATAATTTCTACATTATGATAAATGAACATTTCATCATCCAGATTTTAACGTACACCAGTCACGATAATGATAAACATGTTACCACATCAGCATACCAGGAATAATTCCAATTATTAAATAAAAAATTTACCTCAGAAAGATACAATAAATGCTCCATATAATGGAATGGATCAACGAAATCAATAAACAGGGTTGAACAACCAGTTAAACAGTTAAAAAATAAGATGGAAGGATAAAGTAATTTTTATCAGAAATCCCTTTATAGCACAATACTTCTCTCTCCCAAATACCTGGCAGAATGATTTTCACTTTTGTCTAAATAATGACAGCAGTCATGGGTTGCTGATATTTAATCCACTGAATTAAAAATATAATTTAGAAACCAAAGCTTAAATCAATAAATATACTCACTGACATAGAAAACAACAAGCAAGGGTGGAGTGAGTAGAAACTGATCAAGGACTAGTTTCTTTGCAATTACTTTGGCTGCTGTACCAACATACCTCCTGTCTAACCATTTGTACCTATAAACACAAAAGTTTTTTAAGAATGTAAAACATATGTCTGTAAAATTTTATGAAATCATTAAACTAAAATCAGAGAATAGAAAATAAAATTTTGGAAAGTAAAACAATGCATAAAACACAATATTTGAAGTGGAAATTAAACCCATAATATAAATAAAATCAGACCTTTACCATGTAAAACCATCACACTAAAAATATTTTATAGTCCAGCAACACTAAAGATATTATTATAATACAACATAATAAAGTAAAGTATACTAAAATTATCCTAAAACTAACTTTTAATAATATAAAATATGCATCACAATTGGACAAACAAACTGAAGATATTTTAAGTATAATCATGTGTTCTTCACAGAACATGACCTAGACTACTATCAGGATACCACATATTCATAGGTTACATTAGAACAGTACAGTACTATACAACAAATGCAAACAATATCAACCACTAAACACCCATACTATTTATCAATTCAAGTTTCATACAAATACAGCTCAAATAAAATACAAAAAAATTACTTCAAATATAAAGTTAAAATGGCCTCGGAAGATATTAAAAAACTACAATGAAATTCAATGCTATAGAAGACGATTTAATTAAATTTTAATTAAATATATATATATATTTTCTCAATGGCAAAAATTCAGAATTTTGTTCATGCAATTTAATAAAAAGTCAAATCTACAAAATCAAATCATACTATAAACATGATATAAATGCTTATTGAGCACAAAATCAATTATTTTATAAGTATTTAATGATAAAAACTAATCAATTAGTCAGAACTATCTTTAAATGTTGGATAAGCTACAAGAGTAAATGTTTGGATGTTGACAACGGATGTGATCGACAAGGACTTATGAATTTTCACAAATATAAAAATTTCAAGCAAACAAAAATTGAAAATTAACATCCCTCATTTTCCAGCCAAAAGCTTTTTCATTCTTCATTCAAATTTACTTGCATTAAACATACAACTGGAAATTAATTTAGCAGCAAAGCATCCCCCTTTGATTATCAAAATCATAGACTGAACAAAAGAGAAATACATTTCCTAACAAGCCAATAATATATTTTTTCATTTTGAGAGATCATGCAATAAATATAATTCAATGTTAATTATCATTGATTTTTGTGCAACAAGTGAATATGTCTTTACACTTTTAATCTGAAGTATATCATTAAATAATCCATTCAACTTTATTACAGATTTTGCCATGTTCTTCATGATAAAATTTCTTACTTATTACATGTATTATAACCCTCATTTACCATATTCATTCACATCATATTACATGTAATATCTTATATTATTTACAACCCATGCATTAATAAATTTTATAGGAATTTCAAACCCAAAAAATAATAAATAGAGAGTTGAAATAACTGATATAGAGAAAACAGAAATTTTATCAAACTTACAAGAAAAGATTTTTGATAACCTAAGCTTTGATATGTTGCATCATTCTCAGGCAAACAATTCATTTTTTTTAATATGTGGTCAAGGAGTGGTAGGGGAGGAGAGAATAAGAGGGACAAACAGTTTAAGTTAGTGCTTTATGATTCTGAAATTTGGATTGTATTTGGGATGACTAATTGTTCCTTAGATTTCATGGAATTTCTTTTACCCTTGAGATGAAAGTACTCCATTTCCCATGTAGGTACATTCCTTGAAATGGGTAATTAAGATCTGTTGCAGAAAGCATCTCAATATTTTCTTCCTCTTGCAGAAACTTCCTCCATATGGTCCTACAAAAGCCCCTAAATTTACTTCAATTGGTTAGTGTCACTCCTCTTCATGGGGTCCAACTTGTCCTTGCCATTCCCGAGGATGGTTCCAGGTTTCAAGGAAGGCTTGGAGTCAATTCTGAAGAGGTTTACTAGAAAATGTCTTGCTGTCCAAGAGCTAATCTTCACATAGAATAGAGCATCACAAGGTTAGGGATGATAGGGGCCTCTGAATTGGAAAATGTTATTGAGTCATCTTTATTTCCAATTGAGGTTGTCAATAATTTCTATGGGATAGCCCTTTGCAAAAAACTTTCTTATGGATGCTGGGAGTTAAAAGAGGTATGAGGATAAGAATATAGATAAGGGAATATAAGGTTATTAATTTTTGGGATTTGTAATTTCACAATTTCAAGGATTAGATGTATGAAGAAGAAAGTCTGTCTAAATGTCTTTATGTTAGATTCCAATAACATGCTTGTTTCCTAGATTGAAAATCCAGAGATTGAGGTTAGGAGAATACCATTCTCAGGTAATCCAAAGAAGAGGAGATGATGGAATGTTGGTAGGTAGGTTGTTAGTAAGCTCAAGGAATATAGCTTTCCAAGCATAAATTCGACCTGATTTATTTAATTTGTTATGATTAAGCTAAACTTTATGAAAGGGATTAATACAAAATGGACAAAAGACACTTTTGTATAAACTAACATGATAATATTACACTAGGGCCACTAGTTTTGTCAATTACTTGACATCATCAGGTTCTGATCATGTAAAGTAATAAATATAATTAACTTATTACCTGGACAAATAAACATTAGACCAGTTAAAGTAAGAACAGAAGAAGGATTTTCTGCTCTAAATCTTTCAGGGAAATTTTGGTCATTAGGGAATTAAAGTGGGGAACCAATTACTAACCTATCCTACCTCATTTTATTTATAAACTTTGCCATTTAACTAGAAATAATTTTGATAAGGCACTGGTTTAAGAGTTTACAGATTTCATAGTTTAAACTGGTAGTATGGTTATTAAGAAGTTTTTAGATAATGATATGAACTTTCAAGCATGTATTCTAGCAAAAACTGTACTTTTTATGCCAAAGTATATCTGCTTGGTGTTTGATATTGAATTTTGTAGAATATTTTAAAGCTGTGTTTCATTTCTATCTGTCTGTCATGAAAATCTACCAAAGACCTTGCCAGAAGCAACTGGAAGGAGTGAAACATTGAATTTAAATAAATCCATAAAAATAGAATAAAATCTGGGGAGGAAAGTGCTGATGAATTTAGAGGATTTCATGAAAACAGCAAAATTTCTTTTTTTTTCAAATATATAGAAGGCTTCCATTAGGGTATAAGATACACTTGAACATACAACATAAAAGGGTTTGGAAATACTTATGCTACAGTGTTAAAGAATAAATTATATTTTTTCTAGATCAATATCCTAAGCATTCTTTCAAAATATCACCTTTCAGACATCTCTAGATGACTACATCATGCCTACAATCAACCATTTACATTACACTGTGATCATGCTTTGACATCCTATTATAACATTTTGTACAACTACCATATCAAATTCATTCCTCACCAGTAGTAGTAAGCCTGAGGGAAGAATCCTAACCCAAGAATTCCATAATGGATGATAGCTCTTGTATCATAAGGAGCAGGTTTCCCATTGTTCTGTGAGTGACAGAAAGCAAAAGAGTTTGGATCATTACAAATCCAACCATACAATGCAAATAAGCAAGCATTACAAAATACATTCCACATTCCAAAGCACAGAAAATGAGAAAAGGAGAAGTTGTACATAACTTATAAATATTTAAAAGAGAAAAATATGTAATTTACTCCCTTAAAAAACATTATCATAAATAAAAGAAAATAACCAAATACCATGCGTATAAAATATTTGGATAAATAAAAGTTCCAATCACTGCATATCGTTTGAGGACACCAGTGTCATAAGGCTGAGGATTATCTTTCACCTGGAAAGAAACAGGAAGGTATTGGAATGAAATAAAAGAAATAAAAATAAAATGCATTCACAAGCAAGGTCAAATACAGTCAAACTCCTGGGAGACAGAATTTGCAAAATACATTTGCAGCAGTGTTACTGCCCTTGCTCTGACAGGTGATCTTCCTTAGCTAAATAATTTCTTTCCATGTTGAGGTGAAAAATATTGAAAACTACCCATGAGAGCACATAAAAGATAATTACTACTTCATACAGGCAGAAATTTCTATAGTTCAAATTTAAAGAATAAATATTATTGAAAACGTTAATGAATATATAAAGTAGGTAAACGTCTCTGTTCTATTAAAGTAACCATTCTAAAGAGTTCCTAACACAAGATATTATCAGAAAAATACACATTTAATATCAACAGTGGAAAGATAAAACAATATACAACCATGAGTGGTCAATTAATCATGCAATTCTATATTCATAATGAAATAAATTCTAATTGAATTGGAAACTTACTTCAAATCACTTTGAGTATAATTAGTTTTGGGAGAAAGAAACAGATACATAATAAGTTTTTTGGTGAATGAGAATATTGAATATTTAAGGTCAAATTTTAATGGTTTAACTGTTCCATTTGCAAAATCATTTTTCCTCCTTTAGAAAATATAAATTTATAATTAGCTCTCAGAGAGCATTGGAGGATACATTTATAACTACACTTAACATATGTATCAGTTAAATATAAACACATATGGCATGAATAACTTGGTTTGGGATTTCAAGAAAAGATTTTATATTTTGAAATATTGCCTAGAACTAAAATCATTTCAGATAACTTGAATTTAAAAGTTAAGTATTAAGTAAGAATTTCAATAAATTTAATGCCATATAAGACTGGCTTTATAGCTACAAGAAAGAACAAAAGAAATTGTTCCATACATTTTCAAGAATACGTACACATCTTTCCTCCCATCAAAAACGTTAAATGGTTCATACAAATTGATAATCTTCTTTTCTCATTCAAACAAAAAAATGGAGTTGAGTTTCGCGAAATCTCAAATAGCTAGGTAGGCAAGAGTTTAGTACAAGCCAGATGATTGAAATGAATAGTAATGAATATGAGACACATAAAATGACACAAATCTGGATACAAATTTCTTTAATACCTTTGAAAAACGTTCTACAATTATGAAGATTAAAAAAAGTAATTTCTAAGAATCATGAGGGGGAATTTTGTAGAATTTTTGATAATATTTTTTAAATATAATTTTGGAATCAAACTACGAAAAATAAGTGGAATAAATAACTTAAGATATGTTAAATTATGGTTGGGCTTTGCTTATCTTTAAATATATTCCATCGAGGGAGAGTAAAATGTACAACATGAAAAGCTGATTAAACACATCCTTGAAGAATAATACTATCTACTCCTACTTTATTCCGGCTATCAGGAGTTTGACTATAATAGGAAATCCGACTTTTGCTCACAAGAATTTTTCTTGTTAAAGTTTGTTGAGAAAACTCTGCTCCCACATATAGCGTTCCGTAGACTAAAGAGTTAACTATCACAGGGTGTTTATTGAATATCCTCTTTGCTGCGTTCACAATTGCCATTGTTAAAGAACTACGACTTCACTCTTTGTCACGCTGGAAAAAAATATCATAAAACATGACAGCACGCTCTAAATCAAATTATGTACACGGTAAATGAATTTGAATAAAATAATGTATACGGCAGTAAACTGTGTGATCTAACGTCTAAATGTTAAACTTACAATGTTTCCCAAGCATTTGAACTAATTTAACTTGATGAATTTGACCTCCGTTTCGGACTTTCACTCGGTTGTTAAAAATGAAAAAAAAGTCTACGCTCAATCAGATGCAGTTGTTCTGATGAACTCCATTCAAACGCTCTGAAAATTTAACGTAATGTTAGTATGACTTTCTTGAGGAAAGACTATATCATTAAGAATTAATGATGTATATGAAAAAAATAAGAATTATTTGCAAATAGATTTATCGCCGCTGAATTCGTATCGATTGGCTTTTTATATCTAATTGAATCCTCAGTGCTTTATAGGAGAAGTATGTTAGTCCTGAAAATCTTAATAATGCAACCCATAATTATTGATGTTGTTTTCAGATATACATCAAACTAATTGCTTACAAGATGTAAAAGTTCGGTTCGATAAAATATTCTTTAAATTCTGGCGCGTATGGTTAAGGCATAGGAATACTGTTCACAATTTTAAGGCGAGGGTTTAATATGAATACAAGAGAAATAGCGTCATTCAACATTTGTTTCACAAGCTACCAAATTTATATTTAGAGGCACTCTCAATTACCATAGAGAAAGCGCTCACTTGAATTATGCCAATTAATTTTCATCTACGAAAGTATTATTATTACTTCATAGTTAAAGTAGTTGTTAACTAATAACTGAATTTTAGATAATTATAAACTTCTCATACAATGATAAGAATAGCTGCAATGTCTACCTTATGAAAAATGTTCGCATAAACATATGTACATATATCAGTATCATCAGTATTCTTTTTGCCTTCACTGTTTAGTTTTTGCCTTAGCTCGCGTAAGGCCGTACCCATGTCGTGTCTGAAACAGTTCTACAGATCGCTACTAGATGGACGTAATGTTGAAGAGAGCCATCTTTGGCGGCAATAAGAGTGAAGTCTTCATTCGTCTCTAAGCAACGAACAGGTGCCTTTCGAAGTAGTGCCGTCGAACGATTGCTTGAAAATATCTCTGAACTAATCTCCATCATCCTTATAAGTTGATTTTTTTCTAATCTAAAAGAGAAAATAAAGTATAGGAGGACTTTTCAGTTATGTGTGTAAAATTCAAACAGAGAAATGTTTTAAATGTTGGTGCCGTTTAGTTAATTTGTGATTTAATGAAACAGTGTTACATCATCGAATTTCCAAAAACAGTGATCGATTATGAAGAGCAAGGACCCCTGCCCTCTAAACCCGTGCATAAAATTCGGATTAAACAAAGTTTTACATCGGAACAAGCTGAAATAATCGTGAGCTATGTCCAATGGTTATCGCGCAGTGAATGAGGATTATTTGTACAGACTTGGAGCAGAAGAATTTCTTCGACATCTTCGTCTTGTTTTTGGACGATGGGACGTGAATGGCAGCGGATTTGTGCCCTTATGCACCATCGAGGAATCAGGAAGGCGCTACTTCCGGGGATCCAAAACGGTGAGAAGGAATTCAGTTTCCTGTCGCGTACGATTCTTTCGGAGAAACTGACCCTCACCGATGTGGGTCGATGAGGAGTCGAGTTATTATAAATACATCTTTAAAGATCACTTCTAACTATAAGAAATTTTTGGAAGCCAGAAGAGTTTCGTCTCGGAGAATCGCTCAGAATTTTTCTCGGAAAAAAGAATTTCAACAAAATGTAAGGGCTCTTGGATTGGCGTTTTCTTTATCTTTAAAGGGGTGGTTATGGCTTTACACAAAAAGGAATGCAAATTTTGTTAAAGATGTGAATTAAATCATTCATACGTTTGTTTTTCGTAAAGAAATATCTTCTCTTGTTTTAATTAATGAGATTTTCGCCAGCCGTATCCTGCGCCACGGAACGACCGCAGTGAACAATATTGCCAAGAAAAAATTCGCGTGAACCTTTTTAAAAAATATCTGAACATCTTCGAATGATCTATTGAATTTACAGAATGTTTTATTCGTATCCCAAAAATTTCATATACGATATACTGGTCTTACAAAAATTAGTTAAATATTCCATCATTTTATATTAACTGATATTCCAGAGAAAGTGTATTCCAATTGGAAGGATTTAGTTTCTCTTATTTTTCATAACTTGACATACCGTTGTTATTTTTTTATTGCGAACTGATGAAAAATTAAAATTTCTGTTTATTTAGATTGAAATGTGAATTTTCTGTATTTTTTGTAGTTCCCTGAGCTTTACCATTATTGGCTCGAAATCAGTACGTAACCTGAGGCTATCTACTATAGAGAATCTGATCCTTGGCTTCTCTTTCGCGCTACGTCTGCCTATATGATACCTGTTATATATTATATCCTCCAGCAGCTTAAGTGTTTGCACATTTGGCCTACGGAAATGAAACTAGAGCCGTCGTCACCAAGCGCGGTCGCACCTGTCCCACGTCTATTCGGGAGTGAGAGTGATATGAAGAAGAAAAAAAATCAGTTCTTTAAATCGATTTCACTGAAATACGTAGCCTTCCAATAAAATATAATTAAATCATATTTTCAAAATAGGACCGGAGAGTAATCGTCTATTAACCCAGGAAAGGGTCAGTAGATGCGTAGCTAGGGTCGTGTCCAATGTAAACGGGTTCCTACAGACGATTTGTTGAAAGTTTTTACGTAATGCATTGTTGTGTTGCCGTATACGATATCAAATACCATTAAGTGGATTAAAAATGATTATAATGATGATTGTAATAACGGGTCAAATATGGAAATTATGAATTTGACTTATGCGCTTAAATTAATAAGTCCATTAAACGCATTACCAATGATTCTTGGAGATATCTCTTACTATTTACCTTGACAACCATATCTTCACCTTCGTTATTAAATCATGGGATAAATTGTCTGCCCTCTTTAAAAGGAGCCAAATAGAAGCTATAGAAATGTAGCCACTTTTAATCATCGTAACTTAGAGTTACTGAATGCAGTTCCGATAAGTAACGTTATAACACACTACATTTATGACGATCCTCACGTGAATAAAGATGAAATAATCGTTAACGGGTGGAATAGAGGTGAAGCCTTAAGTATTAAGGAATGTGAGGAAATGGAGTGTATGATTTGCGGAAGGTCTTTATCCGGACGTCACTTGAGCTAAAATCCACGAATGGTAGACGATAATGTTGCCAAGATGAACTGCATATCAAATTTTTTGTTGACATATAAATTCAATAAAGCTAACAACTAACTGGACTTTTCTCATTTATTTATGAATAGAATATGATTCTCCGTTAGCAAATTCTATATTTACTGGTGTAAATAACATTATTCATAACATATCAGATTTTATTTAATATAGTATGTTAAGAATAGTAACATTTTTGTTTTGCCTTCATTATCGTGTAGGAATGCATCTCAAACATGTTAAAATGAACTATTCAAATAATTATCCTACATCGAAGTATGAAAATGGAACTGAATCTTTAAAAATATATCAGTAACCTTTTTCTCATTCATCATTGAAACATAAAAGTTTATGGAAGGAATATGACAATTGTATGGATCATAGTTCTTGCAAAAAAGTCTACTACTCTAAGTATCAGAAAGAATTGCGAGTTTTTTTACCATGACTGTATTTACTTGTTAAAAATCAGAAAAAATCTTTTGTATGGAGTCTGTTTTTCCGACAAATATACCGGATAAGCACAGTTCACGTGCGGCCGTGTCAAAATGAAGACCTTGGTAGAAGTAGGTCACATTAAAAGGGTAATACAGTCATGATTAAACTAGAATTTGAAAACATTCAGGTATTTACTCACCTCTGAAATATAAAAATAAGATTACGTAAAAGAAAGGAGATAAATCTGTATTTACTGCTATATTAAAATCTATACCGCATCCCTCGATTTTCCTTTTTAACAAGTTTTTTTTACAGATACGTTACATAATTATCCTTTGACCAGAATATCAAAGAGAAAATCTAAAAGAAAACACTTGCTGACATCAATAGAAAGTGCAATGTAAGTTATTATTTATCACTCTGAATCTTTTTATCATTAATAAATCATTCGCCCTTGAATTTTTTAAAGTTCAGTTTCTTACCTTTGATCCCATTTTCCGTACATGTAGAAATTTTTAATTTCATAGTATTTCTAAAATAATTGAAAACAAAATTAACAGTTAATTGTAATTAAATAATTTCTGACAGTGAATTGCAGATTAAAATTTCCCTTTTACTTTTCCAATGCTTGTTTTATCATTGCATGAATTAGAAAATCCGACATTTTTTATTCTTGCCTAAAATGATTCTAATTATTGTGTTGATAACAGTTCTATTCTGTACAGTTTCTGGCTTCTTTTCTGCATCGTGTGAAATATATATATTCACGAATATCGATAAATACATGTAATACCGGGATAAATCTTTTATTATGTCCTAGTTCTGAAAAATAGGTTATGGAAGCCTTCCGTGGAACGCAAACATCTTCAAAGGATTGTGTTTTCTCCCATTGCAACCTCAGTATATATTTTCCCATTCAAGACATAGTTAAACTTCTATAAACAGGAAGGTAGAAGATATATTTATATATTTACATTTTATGACTATAGGTAGGCAATAAGGTGTAGGTCGTATATTGTAGGAGGGGAAGAAAAATTAAAGCACGCTGTCAGATATAAGTCGAGAGGAAGAACTCCTTTAACCTTCTCTGGATGTTAAAAAATTTCCTCCCCGGCGGGGAATCGAACCCCGGTCTCCCGCGTGACAGGCGGGGATACTGACCACTATACTACCGAGGACTGATGCTACTGGGTCCAATGTTACATTTTTTAAAGATAACGTAAATTTATAGCGAATTAATTTATTAATAATAATTATCATCATACTTAACTCTTAGCTTTAGAATACGTTGCTTTTAACTATTGTTTGCATTAATCGGAAACACTTATTGAGCCAGATTCTTCGAAAATGTTTACTATTAATTCAGAAAAACACTTTCTTTCTTTAGTTTGAAATATATTTTATTACTCTTTGTGATCTTCTTGAACTTTAGAGGTCTTTTAATTTATAGTAGAGGCGCAATTTTTCAAAATTTGATAGTGAGGAAATATTATTTCCGATAACACAAGTGTACATTTCAACCAGATTTAAACTGCCTACATCCCTATTTAAATAAGGGTTCAGATATATCATAATAATGTACAGTGATTATAATGGTCTACTTTCAACTCCAAAGCATTGTAACTCCAATACCGCAGATAACCCATAATACAGAATATTCTAAATCTTTTATTAAAAACGCCATAATTACGGATATGCTCACTGTGTTGTGGAATTCGGAAAAACTTTATAGCGTTACCTGGAAATAGGCAACACGCGTAGCTAATCCTTGCGTTATGTACTCGTCTCTATAGTACACCCTAAGTAATCTTTTAATTTATAACAAGATATTTAATGAAGGTCAGGTACCGCGTACATAAGGTGCATAATTAATCGGTATTGTTCAATTAATGAAGGTTCATTTACATCGAATGTTGAAAATTTTAGAGAAAAAGTTCATTGGAATTGTGTAATTATTATTTTAACTTCTGAAATGAATGAATAGGTGGTGTGATATTAGTATGAGTAATAAAAGAGTACCAATATTATTTAAGCAGTGATAATAGAATGAAATTTCTCATTTTTATTTTAAATAGAGGAAGCTACTCTTGCATATCTTCAGCTGTCAGGCTTCGCGCGAAAGTAATTTAAAAACGTGATGTAATAAAGAATGAAAACTATGTAGAATTACTCTTCACCAATTTATGATGCTTGGATTTTTTTGTTCGTTATACTATGTTCCATTGCTGAATTTTTCTCTTCACTTTATTGAAAATGGAACATATAAATATACACAGTTACAGCTGGTGAACGAATATATGAAGCAAAGAGATGGAAAACTTCGAGCATAGATAAGCTAATGAGTGAGATGAGGTGTATTCTTAGTGGAAGGGATGATTAGATATGTCATGTGTGAAGGAGAGAGCCCTATTATAGAGCAGACTAAATGATTATTCAGACTTTGTCTTTCTTACGTAACTTAGTTAAGATCCGCCGATTACTTGGTATTCTTTTGCATTTGAGGATAAAAATTTAACTCCCTCACTATCTAAACACACATGAAAATCACATTGGGTTTATTTATCACCATTTTAATTATAATCCTTATCATCTCTAAATTCCATTCCCGATGTCATTAGTATTTATTAAACTGTTTTGTATTTTGGAGCTAAGTATGGGAACGTTCGAGAAAAAGTGTGAATAGAATTGGTGATGGTGAACATGAAATTTAATTTTGACTTTGCGTAGAAATGGTTATGGGAGAAAACATGAAGATTCGCAACGGTACTTGAAGTTTCTTTTCATCTCCGAGATGATTTGCAAGAGCAGAAAGAATGCAAAGTAGGAAATATTCATGGAGCAGAACAAGTGGTATGCCTCAGGCTATTGACGTCCTGTTGACTCCATTTATTTCAAGGTGGCATTTCAAATAGTTCAATGAAAAATTTCCTTGATTATGAAAATAATAAGGATTGAAATTAGTATTGGAAATGGGTTTGAATTAGAGATAAATCGCAAAAAATCTTTCAGGGAAATAACTTAATGATTATGCTTTTTATTTCCTACACATGTGTACAGAGGCTGATAGAAACACAATACCTCAGATTCGTTTTTGAAATTTTTTTTGTGAATTTTAGATAAGTATACTTATTGAACTAGGACGATTTCCTGACAACAAAAAAGTGAAGTTACTGCCGTAAGAAATGTCATATAATCGTGGGAATGAGTCAGGGCGCTCGCTTCTCTAAAAAAACGTCATCGAGCGACCCGGTTTCCTCTCTCATCGGAAAATCATCGTTTCCTGTTTGAAAGTTTTTCATCAGTATTGTATTGCATTCTGCATGTGAAGATTCATATACAAAGCATCCTCTCCTGCTCCACTCGTGACTCGTAAACAGACTAACCATGGAATCATGTGGTAAAAGCTTTCAAAAAATTTCATAGTGGAAGCCTATATGGATATTTATTTACTTATTGCAACGCAGCCAAGTTTGCGATTCATTCTAGCACATGAAATGTTCCAATTTGTGGCATCGGGAAAAGATTGGTCATAACATCCGGTTTTGGCCATAGCTATGCAGCAAGTAGTACACGTTATGAGCAATTGATCAATTGACCAAGCGGGAACGCAACCTTAAATGAACTTAACTCGAAGACTAACGAAGTCCGCGAGGATAAAGAATACACGATGTAGGCATCATCTGTCTTTCCAAGTGTATTTAACCTTCTTTTGAGAGAAACTCGATTCGAAACACGCGAAGGAAAGCCAATAGACTTTTAAGAAAATTTCAATAGTCAAATATCATCTAGAAATATTTTTCGTAAAAATATAGCACGATTTTTATGTAATTTACGTTTAGCGTACCGAGATATTCCCGGAAATTAGCTTAATATAAATTAAATCTAATTTATTGACGAGTCTGAAATAGAAACAGCTATGTATTCAAGCGGTTATTTCAATCAACCAAACATTTCAATTAAATTAGGAATTCATTGGATGCAGGGCGATATTGATTCAATAAATACATTAAAAATGTTTGAAAAGATAGACGTTTAATTCTTTCGATACAAAGATATTTGGAAAGATATGTATCCTTAGTTTAAGTAATGGAAAAATATTTTCCATTTTTTAAAAGGAACTGCTAACCTCCATTTAAAAAGAATAACAAAGGAAGCACCTCCTGATGATGATCCAACGATCATCGAAAATATGGTCATATAATAAGACTTTAATGTGAATAGAAATTTTTGATACTTAAATTTTCAGGTAATTTATGATAATGTCCCAATTGAAGAAAGTAAAAATAAGTCTCTAAGGATGCATTTCATTGCTTTATATAATTCGTACATTATTCTATGTTCTTTTCTCTTTTTGGCGTAGGGAAAGGTCAGGTTAATAAGTCTCACATATAATATAATTCATAGCAGTAAAATAAGACTGAAATTGTCTCGAAAAATTAATTCTTAGGCGCATAGAAAAATTAAAAAAGGAATAAACTTTACTGGAAATATATCGTTTTCGCCTAAAATAATGGTCGTTGATTGATGTGGTAATGGATACGTTCGCTTTGAAGTCAAATAAATGGAAGCGAAGTAGAATTTATTTTATCACTAAAAAAGGCATTTCTCTTGACCATAATTGATTGAATTAAATTTCGTCTTCAATTCAATTGGGTGCATTTATATGTTATCCCGATTGGACAGTCTCCTCCTCCTAAGTGATTTTATAAATATTCTCTTACGAATACGGAAATACTCTTAATCTGGGAATCTCTCGTTAAGCTCTTCGCGTGGTCGCTGAAAGAATTTCCATGCGAATGACCCTTGCATGAAGTTGCATGCCTAACCGGCTTCGTAAGTAACACCTGGTCACGAATTACCACCAGTGACGCGACACACAATGGCCTCATTCTCCAAAAATGTCTTCCAAATAGCACGTCCTATGCCTATTCTACTACATTCCCACGGTGACTTTTAAAGGTAACCACAATATACAATATGCTTGGATAACCATGCAACATCATCACTTTCCAAATTACCTTGGTGTCGAGGCCTTATAACATAGGGTTTCTTTTCTCACGGTTTCCCATAATCGAATACGTATCCCCTTTCCTTTCCATATGCGCGTTAGTAGTGATCCACAGATGAATAATTACGTTGAAAACATGTGCATTGAGATTGGTAAATAATGATTTTATAAAGGAAGGAAAATAATTAATATTTATAATATAATATTTTATATTTTTTAAAAATTTAAGTGTAGCCTAAACCTTTGGTGTGATGATTTTTGTCGTTTGAATTCCATTAAATGCTCTAATTTTAATAATGTTCACACTTATCAGTACCCTTAAGTAAACTTTGGAATTAAAATGGAGATAAGTAAATTTCTGGTTACTTAAATACATGTTGTATCTGGATGCATATCAGAATACAGCATTAAATTCAACTGATATCGTGTGAATTGCAGAGTTCCCTTCTGGTCTACCATTTTATTAACAGCTCCCTCTTATAAAAATTTTTTCGTAAAATATTTATTTGCGGCTGTTTTGTTTTGTTATTTTTATATAGGTTACGATCATGGATTTATCGTAACAATTATTTACGAAATTTATTACGTCGTAGCTTTTCTAATTCACTAATATAATACATCAATCGAATTCATAGGTGCTGTAAATTACATCTATACTTTCAGTCTTAAATAGGACACAGTAATATTGATCGCGGACTTAAACTTCGCTCTTTTTCTATCTCTTCTATAAGAGCTTTTACACTTATATTATTTATATTTTCGTATACTTATTTACATAATAATATTTCACGATGGTCATTCCAAGTTATCATTTTACTTTTGATAATTATTCCCACGATGGCAATATTGTAATCATTACTAATTGATTTTTGTTCGAAGAGGTGAACTACCTTGCACCTAACTATCTCTAGATATAAATCAATTTAAGGTTTGGATGAGACCTATTCCACCTTATTTTCTTTTTCTTGGAAACTAAAGTCAATGAAACTTGCGAGGTTTCATTAAAGCGTTCTTTTTCACATAGACTGGTTTCCAAGGAGCTTGGAATTTAATATTGAGACGCCTTTCCTTCATGTACTGGTGAAGACTTTTAATGGGATCAACCCTCAAGTCGCCACATTCCAACATTTTTCGCAATTTTTCTCTCAAATTTTTTTTAACGTCTTCGACACGAAGAAAATGCTCCTCTAGATAACTCTAAAAGATTTATTCGGCAATCAAACGACTAATTTATTTAATTCAGGTGCAAATAACCTCCTCTACGATATAGATTTTTTATCGCACGACGATTCTCAGCAATTACTCCTATAATGAAACTCCTTTTTAGAAACTTTTAAAACAATATTTTGAAATGCGAAATGGATTGGAATTAATGCGTAAATTTACGCGTTTGAGAATATTTTATAGTAGCTTACTCAATGGAAACTATCTATGAAAGAATTGGAAGTACACTAACAGGATTTCATCTGTTTGCGAATGTTTTATCCCGTTAGTGCGAAGTGTTGGATGGTAGAGTTCGATAAAATGTGAGAGTTGAAATACAAAAGATCTCATCTGTTTTCAGAAATAAAGAAGCCAGTTTTCCATAGCTGTTCCGGAAACACTCCCTAGCACATGAAGCAATCCATCGCTACACGGGCGCTGATTTTCCTATTCACAACCGTTGCAACACAATTCGCATTCAAATCGGATAAAACTTAGGGAGCTATTGAGTTAACATTCATTTTCTCTCCACATTCTAAATTTTCGAGAGTAACTTTCGTTGGTTGATATGTGCTTACATAAAACTTGCGAGTCGTAAGTTATAATTAAACTCAATTGTTGTGAACGTAAATTCTCATTCCCGAACTAAAATTGAACAATTGAGTCTGAAACGGTTTTCATATTGTTAGTGGTGATAAATTTATTTCTTTTCATCGGAAAATTGACATTTTACATATTTAATCATAAAACTGCGCTAAAGAATCAATCTCACAAACCTTAAAATTGAATAAACATGACATCAAATTTAAGTTTCCAATTTTGGTCTAATTAGTATATTATTATTTCTTCTCAGTTTGCTAAGTCTTATCGAATCATTCCAAAAGGGTGCCCAAAAATAAATATCAATAAAAATACTATTTATCTGACTTATCGGAAAAATTTATATAGATGGGTTGCCAAACAATTGCTAGCTGGATTAGATTTTTGGTTTTTAGCATTTGCTATAAGTATAGATATCAATTAATGAAGGTATGGATAGCTCTTAAATTTCCGAATTAAAATTTCCGAAATTTTAATTTTATAATTTAATGTAAACGGATCTATCTACCCAATTTCATACATCTAGAAGTTGCTAAACATAATTAAGCTAAAGTGATTTAAACCTATCGCATTATAATTTAGAAAGCACGATTAGTTCCGAAAGTGTTTTAATTCTAATTGTATTCAAGAATTCACTTTCGCCTAAGACGTTTATCAGGGGAATCTTTTTTTAGTTTCAAGCCTGCACATTTTTGCCGCATGTGTACTTTGTAACTAGATTTGCTTACTCCTTCTAACACTGAAACCAGAGGGAATACTAATCGGATATTACGAACGGCAGCCATACTCTGTTATTGGTCAACCAATTTAAGTTGAGGAACGTGTTGTCCTTGCTGAATACTAGCACTTCGAAAACAGATTTTACCAGAAATTTCCGTTTTAGTTGTTTTCTTATGCTCAATAGTTCATTTAATCACGCGGAAAGTTATTGGATCGCTTTTACAATCGTGGCGGATCCTCGTTAGAATATTTATATCCCCTCACGGAACAAGAATACATTACACAACATATAACATACGTTGTCAAAATGTGTGTTTTGTTTTAATTTGATTAAATACGTAAATTAGAAAATAAAAACGAACAACCTATAATATCTAAAACGATTTTAAACGCAGTATCCATGTCAACGAGGGACTGTTGGTAAAAATGGACTGATAATCGCGTAATTTTAGTGGGCAATTATATAATTATAATTTTCAATTATAATAATAGAATATGTTAGCCCTTAATGCGTTACTAAAAATTGCAATTAATGGTTTCACCTGGCGAGAATAATTTACCTTCGCGGAGTTAATGATCTTTTAATGGTTAATATTTGTCAAATTATTTTCTTGGCTTAGTAATCTCTGTTTCAATAAAATGTGAACCTTTCACAATGGAAAAGCCCAAAATTTAATTTTAATAATCTGTTTACATTTATTGACTGTGATATTGATTCTCTATCAATTAGGATTATGATTTAAAACACCATTTAATGTAAAATATCTAATGTTGACTATCAGTATAGGATGATGATATACATATATGTATCATGGACAACGATGCCAAACAAAAAGTTGTAGGTATTATTAAAACATTCAGTTGTGATATAATTCTATATAATTAGAAAATACCTCAGTTATTCGATATGATAAGAAAATATTGGCAGTGATTCTTAAACATTAACGAGTAAACAGTGTATACTGAGTTTATTGCTCACTGAACCATCGGTGCAACTAAATGATTTCATTATGCAGTTTAAATATTCAGTTTGCGTCAGAAAAGAGGCCTTAAAAGATTAATATCCTAGATCCTACTTAAGAGTATGTATAAGCCTTCTTCGCAAATATGAGTAAAGAATTGACCTTCAGAATTCCGATTGTAGCCTCATGGCTAGTTTAGCATTTATTATGGTTTTCGTATCTTAAATTTTCTGAAGATCCAATTGTGTGTTTTTCATAATGAGGAATCAAAGTTTAGATCTCTTGTTTTGATTGAAAGTTTTAATTAAAATTTTATTTCATACTCAACCATCCAATCCATTATCCGATTCCATTAAAATTTTTACCAATCGACATTTCAAGATAGTTAATGCTTCTGTCGATCTCGAAATCAAGTAACATAGAAACAATTGCGATGACATATCTTTGCGTACTTTCGCAATTTTTTTAAAACATCATATTTTTAAATTTCAGGAAATTTCAGCGTTCGCCCATACATTGGAGCCATGCATTGGAAGTTGTGTCTGCTTCGAGAGATTTGTGGAAGGAGTGCTGTGTTGGATGTACGGAAACCAAGGTAAGGGGATTGGGAAATATTCCCCAAAACTTTACCAATAAAATTGCTAAAACCGATCTATTTTGTATAATGCGAAATCTTTGCCTTTACATATTAGGTCGTTATTTTAAAAATTTCGAAAAATACAAGTTTCCGTAGCTATATGCTAAATCGCCACAAACTGTTAATACTCTTGAGCCAGTAACGAGTACATGATTTCATCAATATTGATTATCTTCCTTATTATATCCATAGCTCCAAACTCTAAAGTATCATCTTTTTACTTACGGTAACTTAAAAACTCACTAAGTATGAATCGCTTAGACGCGGGAAGATTTGAGTATATTTAGGGTATAACGAAAATTAATCTTTAAAATAATTCATCAGAAAAACAGAACATCTCATTTGCCGAATTAGCTTATGAGCATCACCAATAGATTACGATGAATAAATGGCTTTACACTTAAATTAGCAGGCATCGGAAAACTATCGATCGACTTAATCAGAGAAAAAAGAAGTACTTTTGCAAGATCAAACAGAGCTTAGTTTTATTTTTTATGTGCTATATTTCACTTAATTGTATGGACTAATTGTTAATTCCAATTTCACTCACATAAAACAGCCATAAGCAAATAGATTTATTGTAATATTGGGATGTTTCCAGACGACTTTAATTTATAAAGAGCAAAGAAAATACCCTTTTCAATATGCTTATTAAATTCTGTAATGATTTGAGATGAAGCAAAATATAGGGAATATAATGAAGTTTAACTGTATCATTCTAATATGCGAAGTGGATGAATACAATTAGATTGCGAGGAAGTATTGGTACATATTATTCAGAAGATGCACCACGTTTGCAGCTAAACAATAACGTTCCCCTACGATTGCTCATGTGATACATAGATGTATGATTTAATTGCGCTGCTGATTACTTTGAAAGATAGGGAGACAGGGTATAGAATGCAAACTCAAAAACTATTCGAATGTTGACTTGCTATATGTTTCTTTCTTGTACCGACTTTTATGTTATGAGACTCGATGTCGAAACTATTATATAAGATGTTTTTAAGACGAATATCGCACATCGCAAAGCCCGCAGTAACATAGCTTTAGATAATTCCATTAATATAATTGCGCTAAAAGTACGTGATCTGTACACTTTCGCCCTCTTCTGCCAATGACGTCCACTTTAAAGCTTCAAATTTAATTAATGAAACATTATTTTATCAAAAACGCTGAAAGAAGTAGATTCATTGAAATGTCAACGATTAACTCCTTGCTCCACTGGGTTTAATTTTAAGAATGAAATCGAGTTTTCTAAAAAGTTATTCCTAGATCCTTACTGAAATTTTTACTTCTTACGACTTTCACTAGTGTTTCATTTGTCATAGGAATGAATTTATTTGTAAATATCACAGATACGGAAAATTGTGCGCAATTTCGAAATTAATAAATTCAATTGACTTTCTACCCCACCAAACATATCATATCTGTGTATAAAATACTCCTATACATGGGATAAGATAGATTTCAAAACAAATATCCGTGAAGTCGAATTTCTTAATTTACTTGGTGAATTAAAAAAATATGCGGAAATGAAGAATATCGACCGTGGAAAATAAACTTGCTAGAAATTATATTGGAATGATATTAACTATCTACATTGTGCTGCATATCATCACGGAATCCATGAAATCAACAACTTAACTTGAATATCAAACAGAATTTTTAAAATACATGTATGTACCCTGAATGGAGAAGCTATTTATAATTAAGAGCATATAAATTTTTTTGAAAGTAAACAATTAAAAACGAGTGTATCGAAAACTGATTAAAGGTCGGAGATTTAAGTTGGTAGATTTTGCGTGGAAAAAAATGAAAGAAACTACAAGTATCTTAATGATGCTGTTTTGAAAAGGAAAACTTAAATTTGAATTCTTTGATTCTTGAAAAAGAAAAATAGATTTTTTAGAATTTTTCACTGCTTCGGTTCAATATCTTATCCTACAAGTTATTATAATTAATATATATATATATATATATATATTCAATTAATAATACTAAAGTAATGTGTCTTTACATTCTTTTTCTGTGAAAATTACTGTCAGATTATTATATTGTGTACCATAAAATAACCTTGGAAATCATTTTAGAATAGAATATTAAAAGTTTCATGTACTGGTGAGTCTTTTACAAAGATTATATTAAGTATTATGATGTCACAAATATAAAATCCGAAAAAGATAAAATATAACAATAGACAATTAGTTTATATTCAACTATAGCACTAACTCAAATTACAACATTTGAGTTATAATTTAGGATTAAGCACAGAATTAGCACATTCACAACTGTTCATGAGGATAATTTAAATATAAAAAATATAGATTCAGTGGAAGGTGAAAATCTTGAAATCAAAGATAAAAATTCAAAAATATTGGATTAGTTATTACCTTATTATATGTCCAATACCACATGAAGATACATTTAAATATAAAAATATAAGTTTGGTTTATTGATAAAATACATAAAAACAGAGAAAAATAAAATTTAATATATTTAAAAGCTATGCAATAGGCAAGTTAGAGGAAATACTAACTAAGATACATAACAAAAATTAATTGCATATATCACCACACAAGGATACAGATATAATCCTTATTAACTCGCTAAGAGAGTTATGGCATAGATAAGGCATAAAAGAATTTTATACCATCATTATTCTTGATATGGAGTGATAAATATAATTGTTACAAAAATGAGAAATTTGAAGTAGGTTTACACTTCTTGTATCAATGATAGGAACATTAATTCTTATTTTAAGTAGATTTTCAATGCTTATTATAGAGTTTATGAAAATATGTCAAATCATACACTGATCATCAATGTATCAGGGAGGAAAACTCCATTATTGCACTAGTTTTTTTGTATTTCATTTCCCTTATAATCTACTCCCAATCTTAGACAGATCTAAAGAATTTGTTTATAATCTCTCAATAGGGTGATTACATTTTTTGTTATATGGTCTACATATGATAGTATTCTACTCAAAAATTGGTTTATATATTGCACAATATAGCATATGCCAGACATAAAATTTTAAGCTAGGAATTCAATATATCTAATCAAATATAATTACGCTTAAACTTCATATCTATCATCATCATCCAATTCAGTCCAACACTGGATATCAGTCCTCCTTAGCTCTTTTCAATTATCTTGATTCTAAGTCACCTTTTTCCGTATCAACCCCAAGTTCTTAATTTTCCTTCTTTCATCTTACCAATGGTCATACATTCATTCTCTTCAAATCTTTTAACATACAACACAGAACTTAATATCTAAAGGGAAACCTTACGTTTTGCTACATGACCAGCTCACCTATATTTCATTAAAATTTCAATGTTGCTTGCGACTCCAGTCATCCTTCTTCATTATGTGTTGCATTTACTGTCTTTCCTTTTCATATTATAACCAAACATTCCATACCTCTAAGTGTTGTTTGAAGTCTTTGTATTATTCTTGCATTTAACACCCTATTTTCACTTCCATGAGTTAGAAATGATAGAATTTCATAAGTCAAAGACTCTCTTTCCAAAGAATTCTTAATTTCAATGATTGCATTTCTTGATTGAATTCATTTTTCCCTCCTTCCTAGTTTCCTCAAGTTGTTTTAAATAGTCATATTTCATATTCTGTACATATTTTTAGAGATCTTACATCAAGTTTTATTGATTCTTGAGCAGCAGTGTTATATATTTAAACTTTACCTTTATGGGTTTCATTCTTCATCTTATCTCTTATCCTTTTGTGTTCAGTTCCTTAAGTGAATTTCTTCGAATCATGATATTATGTGTTCTACACTAGTTAAGAAGTATTCCTTGTTATTTATTATTTTTCCTTTATTCAGACAGATGATAAACAACAAAAATAGTAAAATTTGCATACTTCAAAAACTATTCTTTATTTTCATGTAATTATAATCAAATATAAAGTATTTCACTTAGATTATATTTAACAAGTCACAATATAATTATAATCATTCAATGGGATATATTATTAAACAGTCCATAACTAAGATATATTTTGTTTTAAGTAATTTCATAAAAATAGTTATCGAATCAGTATTTCTAAAAATAAACAAACAACTCGCTGAGTATACAAAAATGTTTAGGAAATCTTCTAAGGATAAGTGTGCTGATACGCAAAGTTCTACTCACAGAGTTAGAGTTTCACATAGTTATATACAAACTTACCTCTATTACATTGGTTTTAGGAGGAAAATTATAAAGAAATAAACTAGTTTCACTTCATTTCATAACATACGTGTAGGAATAGTAAATGTTACAACATAATTATTCTGCTATACTTTTTATAAAAATTGTCGTCATTTGATAGTTAATAACAATGGACAATAAATTCTGTAATAAAACTTTTTTTCTAAAAAAAATACATAAAACATAGGTGAGCAGATAATTCTTGATTGACACAGAGGATTCAAAAGTTATCTGCTCCAAATACAGACTTATACCCTGTTTAAATCTTTAAAAACCAAGAAACTTAAATAAATCAAATTATTTGTTGATAATTCCAAAGTCACTTCCGTTTCTACACATATTTCAGAATAAGAACTTGATAAGATGCACATTAAGCATCGTCTCAACAATCATTTATTCATGGATTGTACTCCCAAAGTATATAAATCTCCATATTATAAATATAAGGAAATAAAATACATAACCAATAAAATAATAAACAAAATTCTTTTAAGTCATATGCATAGAAGAAAAGTTTTTTCTATTGAGTCCAAATAATTTAATTTTAGATTTTAACAAAAGGAGAGAAATGTTTAGCCTAGCATAAGCCTTAATGCAGATAAATGAAAATCCAAAATATTGAGCAAGTTAGCCAGTAATAGAAAAAATAAACTTCACTTGGTATAATCAGTGAATTTTTTGAAACAATGAAGGCTGGATAAAATTCAATACCAAAAAAGTGATCTTTCATGGTAGCTCAGTAAATCATAATTTGAACCCATCGAAGTTAAAAAAGCTGACTATTAGACCACAACATATCCTTTGATAATAATAATTCATTGGTAAAAGAAAATGTTTCATATGATTCTTTCAAATAATTCAGCAAATTCATTAAAAACTTAGGAGCATTTTATAAAAAGATTCTTAAAAGAAAATACTTTGCACTACTATTATATATTCACATTATTATCACAGGAATTAGACATGGAAGATTAGTATCCAACATAATAAGGTTGAGAATATTAAAAAATCAATGTTCATCGTATGTGATCTTAAAATAATTTTAAAATATCTGACATTAGCTCCTTACACAGTTGAATTATTCAAAGTAAAAATGATGCAAATTTCTGGAATGATTAAAGTAATCCGATCCATTCATGATCCTTTGGAATAAAAATTTTTTTAAAGAAAAGTAATTTGGTGAACAAAGAGATATTATAAATGTGGTAAATCTTAAAATATGGGAAGTCAAAATATTTTGACATCTTTCTTTAAGGCCCAAATTTCCAATTTGAATCTGTCAAAAAATTCCAGGAATTAGTGAATATTGTGCAGCACATGGGAATATCAAATAGCAAACTCTAAACTTCTTAGAAGTATTTTATGGCAGTTTAGGAATGAGGAGATAGGTTTTACTACATATTTAAAGGATAATTGGAGAGGATAGATACTCTCCAAAAAAGAAGAGAGATGTAGATCAGTTTTTAGAATATTAAAAAAAGGAAACTATCTGTACCTTCCATGGCACTGAGTAAAAATACTGATTTGGAATATTATAATATATATATATACTACAACATCCTAGAATCCAACATAGAACTTACAGCACCAAAATCTATTTACATTAATGCAAAGAATATGTCAAAAATGTTAAGGAATTGAGAGAAATAAGTCAAAGTGGATACCTGAAATAACAGGGAATCAGTGAAATTAAGGGCAAAAGTGAAAATTCCTGGCCTAACATGATTCTTTCTTTCTTTATTGAACTTACAAAAACTTACCAAAAAATGGAAAAAAGCCAGGTGTACCTGTTTTCAAGGATGAAGATGGAACACAGCAAAAAAATATGTTAGTAGTTTTGTTGTAACCTCCCTTATTTGAAAAAAAATGAAGAAGGTAATATATTGCCTTAGAAATATAAATAATGAGTACCAATGGCATAGCCATTATCAAAATAAATTCAAGAAAGGATTTTCAAGTGAATTACATCTTTTGTCCCTTTCTCAGGATACTAGAGGTTGATTGTTGATGAGAATACAGTTAATGGGATTATAATTGAAAAACTTCTAACCACTTCACATAATTAGAAGCATATACTGGTATTGTACACATTGTGTATGCAGGAAAGACATTATCAGGATTTCACTCTACTTCCAGTTCAATATTTCTTAAAATAATTATAATTCTTCTCCATTCCAAGTAAAGAAAATCTAGGTTGATGTACTTTTCTTATTTATCATTTCAACCAACAATTGTTGGACCTTCATTTTAAAAACTGCTTGATCTTCAGGTGAAAGCAATTTCATGTCATGAGCTACTGATATCAAGAAGAGTTCATTTGGATCTTTCTGCTTGGTAATCTTTTTTTTCAAATATTGACACAATGCATCCTCTACTTCTAAACTTTTCTTAAGAACAACATTTGATGGTGAAGGAGATGGAACCTTTGAGATTTGAGAGCAATCATTGGGTTCACCCACTACTGGGTCTTCTAACAAATATTCTCTTGGTTTAGTGACATCATTTATAATATAAGGAATATCTTCACCATAATAATAACTTCTATCACTAAACACTGGAACAGGAATTCCTGCCTCCAAGGTCCCTTCATAGTCTATCAGCCTTTCTCCATTAACCAGATCAATGAGGCTATATCACAGAAATAAAATTGAAATTCATCATTAGACCAATGTTGTTAAATCATGATAATAAATTTTTATAGAGCAAGCATCGTTAAAAAAACTGTGATTTTCTTAAAGCTAGTGTAAAATTTTAATGTCAGGCTATGAATCCTTGATATTGATTGATCCTATATTCTTCAAAGACCTAATACAGAGTTTGAATAGTAGTTTATAGTTCATATTTGTAAATAATGAACATTTGACCAAAAAGTTATCTGACAGAATAATAAAATATTATCTTCTAAAGGCTTACCAAATTAATGGTATTCATTTTTTCCTACTTCTTATTCTAACAACTATATATTAATAAACAGAGAGGATTAGGACTTCTTTGTCATGCTAAATAGTTTTTCATAATACTTAATGCACATATTCAATTATAATCTTCCAAAAATGAAGAGAACAAAGTGAAGTGAGATGGGTATTTTTAACTTTTATTGCATTGTATAAAATGAAAAGGGTTGAGGGAATAAATTGAGGAATCTTTCATCAATAATTTCTTGTTAATGATAAAGAGAAGGCTCTTTTTGATTTAATAAATTCATTTATTAATATTTATTATCCACTTTCACACTTATAATGTGATTGGTATCGGTTGATATCTGATTCATTCATTTAATGACTCTTACAAACAAGATGAGATGGGTTATATGGAGGAAAAAGTCCTGGTAGCTATAATAAAATATAAAAGTTTGATAACTGACTCAAAATTACAATATTTCCTTTGGTTATGACTTAAAAGTTAAGGTTCATAAAGCATGGAAAGTTGTTTCTTAGATCAGCCAAACATGTTTCCTTAAACATAATCTTCATACAATAAAAAAATTCAATTAAAAGTTTTCATCATAATTCTCACAAATAAATTGAATATAAATTTTAATAATTTTCCTCTAATCATAAAACTTTATGGGATATTTACTCATCATGAAATACATTTAAAAATGAGTCCAAAGATAAAAATAAGGGTCGATAATAAATAAGTTCTCGTCCAGTAGCCATATGGATTATTCAAAGCTTCAGTAAAATTATATTATTCAGGATGATTACAAAGAGATGTGAAGCTCATATAATAACCAATATCGAATGTTTTAAAATTCAACATACTAATTACAAACAAGAACATTATTTCCTCTGATAGAATTAATGGTGATGAAATAAGTTAGGTAAAAATATTTTAAAAAGTAAAAATTGAAGAGACTGGGCATTTAGCAAAAACTTCTTTCCAAAGAAACAATAAGATTTGCAAGCATCAGTTTAGAAAACAGACATGAAATAAAATTATAGGTATCAGTTTATATTGGTAGATATAATATGAAATACTAAACATTAAGAACCTTAATGATTAGAATGTAATCCTTTCTGACATCAAAGTGCAGGGAATAATTTAAATTTGATGCTGTTTAAAGCTAAACAGTATTATGTTGCTGTGAATATACTATTAAAATGATCGAAGCATTAACATTATGATAAAACAGGTCCCGATGAAATTTCATCGAACTTAACGAAATAAATTATAAAATACTTCAACACTAGGATCTTACTTGTAATTTTTCACATATGGTTTCAGGAAACTCATAGCTTCCGAATATGGCCATGATATTTCTCCTGTCTCATGATCCTCGTTTTGAACAAGCCATGCATAAGTTTTTACAAATATTGACCAAATGATCTTTACTTCAGACCCTGAAAAATGACCGATGCTTGCTGATCACAAGGATTATGAAAGCATAGCTTCATCTTATAGTAAACTCTCTTCGAATATAGTTGTCGCCAATTAATTGTAGAATAACAAATTTAAGTTTTCTCTATCAGTAAAATGACGTTGATTTGAAAGCTATATATGAATATAAAGAAAAATAAATCGCGTAAGGTTGATCTTCAATAAAGGATAGTCAAAAATGAAATTCATTATCGAAAGACGTTAAACGAAACCACAGAAATTGAGCAGCTTCACAACAGAAGCAAAGTAAATTCAAAATGAGCCAAAACCTTACGGAGCATTCAATTAGAATAAGCCCGGAAACTCTATGAACTAAATCTAAAAAACAATAGTAAATAAAGGCGACAAAGTAGTATTTTACTTTCAACCGTAGGTATAGAAAAGTTTTGAAACGTGATAAAGTATTACTAATTTTATTCCATTTCTTTCAAGAATCTCTACGTTTACTGAAATTTTAAAAATGAATTCTTCGATGGTTATTAAAATGTTAACATATGGTTTTCAATTTATTCAATACGTACACTTTTATTCAAAATGATTGCAGATAGAACTTTCTTTAGAACTCACCTTGTTTATTTAATTTTTGACCTATTCTATGAAAAGCAGCATTTATCTTTTCAAAATCCCTGCAATCAATCGTAGAGACATCGTTCATTGATAATTCTGTCTTGGCAAGTTCAATTAGAGACAGAATTTCGGCTTCGGAGCAATTCATTTTGAAATAGTTGTAAATGCTTCCTATTTGAAGAGAGCCAATCAAATGAGACTTCCGACTTCTAAACGCAGCATATTCTTCTGCTTATCTCTGCGTCTTCTGCTCAGTCCTCACGGTCCTCACCCTGTCTCGTGTTTTCTTCAAAACAAGGAGTCAGTCGACAGTCGCGAGAACATTGGCGCTCTTTTCAATTTTACAAATATTCTGAAACTTCAGGAAAATCCCGATAACGTAAAATGTTATCCATCTGGTAATTACAGCTTTTACAATATGATAAATTAAACATAAAAAATCCGATAAGTATTTATATTTTGCGACGAACTTGAGAAGGAATGAGTTTGGACAATTTATTTTCGGAAAGATCGCTAACGCTTCCGGTATTGAGATTTAAATGTAGTCCACGTGTTCTTTAGGAAAGCGTGTATAGACATCACGTTTGGAGCTATAAGGAAGAGAATTCACTCTGCCTAAACTGAAGGGCTTCTCAAGCGACGACCTGCGGTTCGATGGCTCCAGTTGTGGTTGGTCGCCTTCCAACGGTTTATCATACAAAAACGCATTTGTACAAGTAAACAGTAAGGAGACAATTTATAATAACGAGTATCTCTTGCATGAATTAATTAATCTTTCGATGGAAGAATATAGCTGTGAAATGAAATGTTTTTCAAGCAAAATATGGAGTTTATCGCGGAATTTTAAGAATTGCGAAAGAAAATTTCTGGAAGTAGCAACTCGATTCGAAGTTGAATTTAAAAAAATAATTGAAATACATAATTAACCGTTTATGGTGCTAATCAAGGTCAATGAATAACGAAAAATTCATCTATATATCAGGGTTTCTCAAGAGAATGTTTTACATAAAGTGCTAATAATCACAGTATATGCAGAAGTTTATTTTCATCCTCAAATATACACAAATACAGCGTCACGGTGGTTGTTTGAAAATAATAAATTCAGTGTTCTTATAATCTTTTACTCTACTTGTCTCTCTTCGAATAGCTATCAATCCAACTAATTAACTCTTACTCCTTGGATTTCATATATTAATAATGAGAAATTTCTAATGGTTCATCTTACTCTTTATGTTTTATTTATTCCCATGTAACTTTACGTACGAGATTCCTAAATAATAGTTTACAAGAGATACTTTTACTTCAATTGACTCACTCTTAAATTAATTTTTTTTACTCCAAGGTTTATTTTCAGGATTTATATTCATTCAAGTTACAAAATCTCCCGAATATCTGTTATTTGCAAATATGACGAACCTTTACCGAGCGGCATTTTTTTGTGGGAGTTTACACAATAACTTGAGGCTACTGCACTTTTGCAATACATATAATCCGCATACGTATTTCAGCCATCATGGGAAGCAACCACCTTTCGTGGAAATATATCAGAGATTTTAAAACGAGGAGGAATTCGTTTACCTTTATATTCGGATATGATGGTAGTGAAGAATCGCGAAGTTAAAGAGGAAGTCCAAAGTTAAAGGTGGTGGACTAGGGTACCAAGAAAATTTTAGCACGGAGAAAATTTTAAGAGCCATTCGTACCTTAATGCAAGTGTTTGCTCACCATTCATGCTTCTTAAGTCGGATAACTCTGCGCAGTATTCAACGAGATCATTTAATCATTTCTTTTCATCATGGAAGTTCCATAATTATAACAGCCGAGGGCGCTGCTGAATTGAATAAAGAGCACATTCGATATTTTTGGGACTCACGATTTCTGAATGAAAAGAAGATGTACATCCTTAACGAGCCAACGTGCATCTCACAGCACACTCATTTAAAAATTAAATTTATACTCCTTCTGTTCTTTCACTTGACTGACTCGCATTATCTAAAGGTCCTCCAACTAAAGATTTTGCTTTGGAAGTCCCTTCTTTAATCTCCCCCATTTCTTGTTTGGAAATCTGATTATTTATTATCATTTTTTATTCCGAATGACTTTAAATCGTTCACTTTTATTCTGGTAACTGTTTCCGTTAAACATAAACAATTATGGAACCTACATGAGGCGTAGATTTCTTCATTAATCGCCAATAGGTCTTGAAACTCGAAGAAAAATTTGGTTGTTATTCTCTTGTATGTATTATAATATTTTAAAAATTTTTCACGCTAGCGGCGTTGAGGAAATGAAGGAAACTTAAGGCAAAAATATACAGAAGTGACTCCATCATTAATATTAGTATAAAAACATCTTCATTATTATCGACTTAAAGAGTTGTAGCATTGATAGCGGTCAAGTCCTTCCTCTCGACGATGTATCATGAAAACTATACGTGCATTTCGGACAGTATTTATTTTAATTAAGAATTTATTAGACTGTGTGAGATATATAATCTTTAGACAGGCTCTTCTGTCAATTATCTGTAGTAAATATGTCGATCCCAATAATTCTTGTATACTTGTATACATCATTATAACTTTCGTTCCCTCTCCTTTATTTTGTTTATTTATTACTAAGGATATCAACACACAACACGAAGCCTATTAAAGTTCACGATTAGCAACTAGAGAATTTTACAGCTCATTAAAAAAAAACAAATGAGCTGGAAAATTCTCTGTCATGGTATTATCCTTAAGTATTTATTCAAATTAATAGTTTTTAAATATTATTAATTAATAATTAAAGAAGAGAGGTTAGTATTACGAATATCTTTATAAAAGAAATATTCGGCACATCCTTAGCTGGAGAATAGCATGTTGCAATTTCCAAAGTTGAGAGGGGAAGGTTTGTTGGTCGAATTATGCAAAAGGAAAAAGATTATCGTTCAAGGTGAACATATTGTGTGAATATGAAATCATTTAATTGATGTGAAATTTAAAATGGGTGAAGTATTTTCTTTCTCGCTTTTTCTCAAATAAATTGATGGATGTCCGAGAGAAACCTGTGAAAATATGAGAGGCTTTGAGTTAAAGAAGCTTGAGCAAGTGTTGATGGTTGCAGTGATAGTATCTTGTTTGCGAAAGAGGCTCAAATGCTGTGGGATACAATGGCTAAAGTAGCAGAAAAATTTGTTTGAAGAAAAGCCGTGTAAGTCAGTTCTTCTATAATCTATTGCGAGTATTAATCGCTTGTGATGAATCGATTTTGATCCAATTAGAAATATCGTGGATTTATTTATGAATAAATATTCAAATTTGAGGAGGTATTTTTACGAATAAATAAAATATAGTAGTATAGCTATAAAAACTGAAGTACATAAAGATCTAAAGACGTATTCTTAAATATATTTGCTGTGCAATCATTCACAGAAAATAATCGTACGAAAAGTTCTATGACGGAGACATCTTGCATATGTATGTCATTAGGGGGTTTTCAAACTTATAAATTTTGTTTGGAGACGAGATTTAAATTATCCAATGAAGTGGAAAGCAAAGTTGCCCTCATCGATTTTTTGAGGAACATGAGTGAAAAAACCAAAGAGGGGATAGCATGTTAAACGAAGTATGAGTAATGAAACAAAGCCTTTACGTCTCGAAAAAGGTGAAGTGTTGGTACAGAAAGGGAGTATAAAAGCAGGGTAAAAATATTTGGGTTTTATCCTCTCAAAACGGTGATATGAAAAATTGTCATTTGATAGGATTGATCAGTTGACTTCAGTGGATAAAAATTTGCAGAGCTAGGGTATGAGAATTTAAGGAATCACTGCGAAAATATTGGAATACTATTCTAAGATAGCTAAGGTGAACAGGTCTTTCCCCTTATGTTTTATTTATTTCTAAAGGCAGTGAGTGAGTGAGGGTAATGGTAAATGAATGTTCAAAATAGGGTAACTGTAACCAAGGATACAAACCAATATACTGTTGATAAATAGACAAGGGGAACTGAATGTTCACATCATCAATATTTGTTACATATTCATTAAATTTTTTACTCTAGTTAATTATTATCTATTTATTCATTTTCAGTGATTAATTAAATATATTAACTATTCATAATTATAAATAACCAATATAGTTTTATATTACTAAAATACTCATAAAAGTATTCAATTAAATATTCATCATTATTGATAAAATTAAATATTCATTAAGCAAGTTGATTAAATTAAATCATAACAATGAAATTTCTCAAATGAGGTTTTTCAAATTTTCGTTTTCCATTACCGTTATTTTCTAGTGTGGTATAAACTAATTATAAATACTTTGATAAATAGTATTATTTTATTAGAAAATCATAAAGTACGGAATTAAAGAAAACAGTTAGTCTATGTTATAATATTTCTTCTAAAAAGATCTTAAACCTTCAATACGATACTCTCATGAAAAACTCTTGGTCTATTTGTCCCTCTTATTTGTGCTTGATAAAAAACCCACGAGGGTTTTCAGCTATTCTGTTAATATATTAGTACACAGCACATCAATATTTCGTGACATCAATGATCACTTTATCCATTAGCATCATACAAGTCGTAATATCGGCGGATGCGTAGGATGAAAGTAGATGGTCGATATTATTAGGCATAAAAGCCTTCTTGATGGGACTTCTTCTATAAAAAGCTTCATTAGTGACCCTTTCGAACCTATTTTTCTCCATTCTGATCGAGTGAATGCCCTTTTGTCGGCCGACATCTTTCCGAAACCCAATCGCGTTCTTTACGACTCGTGTACAACAAATGACCATCGGCAGTCGCACGTGATCAACGCACATGCACACAGTCCATTCCGTGGTATTCTTCCTTCCAAATGCACTCGCTGCGTCATTACGAATAATTGGATTGCCGTCCATCCTTAGTTCTGAAAACAAGGACCCATTTCCCTGTTGTGCTAATGCACTCGGAGAAAAATTTCCTTTCGAGAAACCACGTGTTAAGTTAACGAGTGCTGAAATTTTGTTAGCATATGCAATAATAAAAAGGTTCTCCGAAAATAATTTATTATATGTATACCGCTAAATTGCCATCAAAATGTAACAATAATCTCTTAGAATTTTCGTTTAAAAATCGACTCATCGATAATTAACGATTCGAACTTGTTCGATTTGTTTACTTTTTATTGTTTCGAATGCAGTATTTTTTGTTTGAATAGTTTGTTTGTTATTTCTCCCAACTCCATTCGTTGTTGCTATAGTACAATACATCTCATATCAAATAACTTCGTTTTAGTTCATTGCTGCTATTTTAAGTTACCTTTTAATTAATACTATAATTACAAGGCATGCTTATCCGCGATAAGTATTTCACCGTATATTCTAATTTCACAGACTTTTTATCCCGCTACTTATTATATATTAGTCTCTTAAAATCTCAAAATTTATTTGAAAATTATCTTTATAAATATTTTAAATTTTCTAAAATCATTTACGAATTAAATTATTCTATCAACTAGGTTGATTATGATATTATATTGATTATGACTCTTGAAGGAGGAAAAATGTGCTTAATAGAAAGTAAAAATAGAGAACAAAAAATAAAGTACGTGTTTTTCAAGAAGGAATAGTACTATATGCGTTATCTCGTTAAGGCATTCTTTTTGATTTAGAGAATTTTTTGATTGATATAGGAAACCTTCCAAAAATTCTGAGCCCATGACCCAGTCTTTCCTTTCGCCTGACGCTACGTATGTAATCCGTTAATTGAATTTACAATGCTCATATTCACGTGTCCGTAGCATGTCAACAATATCAAACGACGTAGATTCCCCTGAGCAAATGAAGTGAATAATTTTCATAATAAGGGTTCCAATTTATCTCTAATATAACGGAAAATATGTATTTAAGGCTTCCCTTTAAACTTTAAGCCGAGAAGCGGCTAACTGTAGTTCAATGAAATCATGGCAGATGACAGCACGTGTATAAAAGCCGGCGCTTTTCAGATAAAGTTTTTAAGGACTGTCGCAACTTTTAAGGTACCTTACTTTATGTCCCCATATGGCACAGACAATTATTAAACTAACAAATATTAGTAGATAATCGGTCGCAAGAGAGAGAGAGAACGGGATGAAAAGTGCTACGAAAAGTCATGAGGTATTATTCAAGATTATATCACTGAAACTTTCTTTCATTGAATTCGTATCCAACTATTTGAGCCACATATATTAAAATAGAATAATTAAATTAAGAATTTTAAGTTTAGACTATTTATTATTAATTAGACCAACTAATCTTAAAAATTTTCTAGGACTACTTAATATATTATAATATAACTTACAAGGACACAGGCAGAATTGTATTCAATTCTACATTTATGTACTTATTTTAGGGAATCTACATTTCGTCGCAGGAGCTCACGCCAACATCCTGTTAAACCCGCTTTCGAGAATATCCCCGAAACACAGAAATATAAAACGTTCGTAATAATGATTCATTCTTCACGGTTTGCGAGCTGCCCACTCTGTGGAATGAGGCAATCCGAAACACTCCCTCTAATCTTACGGGACTTCGAGTGTAAACCGAATTCCATTTGCGATGCTCAGAATGATGAGTTCAGGATCCTTTTTTTGATGAATAATTTCGTTGGGTTCTTCATCGAGTGATAGATCACAAATTATATCTACAGTTATTCACTGCGTAACCTTGAAATAACGCATTTCTAAACTGTATCCCCAAAAAAGACTATTTCCACTTCCAAAAGTCTATGACCTATTTTCCAAGCATCGGTAGTCAAAGTTTTGAGTAGATATCAACTGCATTGCTTCCGCAATAATTAACATTCTGATTATTATTAACTTACGTGTGAAAATATCGAAATGCTTATATTATTAACATTCAAACTAAAACCAGGAGAATGTTATTTTTTGAACATTGAAGGTCAACAATTGGTGACCCATTGATTGAATTCTTTGAATTTATCTTCTCTGAGCAAAACCTATTACATTCACAACTACGTATCGATTTGGATACCCCCAAAAATTATAAGTAACTCGTTTCATTTTATGAAATCACGATAAATTTGTTATTACTAAACAAATAAATATTATAAATGCTCATAAATGGATGTAAGCTGTTATTCAAACTACTCTGGATAGGAAATTCATTCATCGAAATTTTATCTTGCATTTTTCAGCCAATCTGAACGATGGTGTTAAAGTAAACATAGTTACGATTGTTGAATTAACTTGAGTGTGATCAAATAGACCAAACCAAGAGAATAGAAATAAAATTTAACATTTGAGAAACGCTCAAGTGCAGACAGAGAAAATACGAAGGACATGAAAATTAGTGATTAAAATTGCAACAAGAATCCTGATAAAAGTTCCCTTTGCGGTGAACACCATCTGTTGCATGTCGCAGGAAGTGCAATCAATAACTTCCGTGAATACTTAATCAAATTTTTATCGCATGACAATCGTATCATGAGCTTAGAACGAGGCATTCATTAACTACCTTCATGCTGCAACCATTAATTTAGTTGAAATGTTCCATACAGAAAGAGAACATGGGAGGACTAAGTTGTCAGGGTCGAGAAGTATTTCCTTGAAATCTATTCGTCGCGTAGGATGACCGCCCACCCAAGAACTCTGGCTTGTACCATGTTACATACGAAATGACAGCCCTACCTAAAGAGGGGATGCTAGAGGAAGTATGATGGATATTCTATGAATAGATTGAATGAAATTTCGGCTTTCTAAAGAATTTCAGCAATGTTTCATGTTGAAAATCAGATTCATCGCTCCTAGACTTATTACTTTCATCAAACTAATAAAATATCATCGAATTCTTATGGAAAATTTAAACTAATTGAAGCATTTAAGTACATTTCGAGAATTTCTAATTCACGACAAATAGTATCCCCGTTACCCTAACCTCTTCCTATTCATTTTTAAAGCATTCTCATTGTGCCAAGTTTTTATTTTTTGAGTCCAAAACAAAGCGATAAAATATTAGATTGTGATTCCTTCTTTAGCTACATTCGAACTTTCCGTAAATACTCTTCCATTATTATGATTCCCTTATCGGAAAAGCTGTTCCAGCTGAAAGCAACATCTGAAAAACACGTGGAAACCGGCCGTAAACCTATATATCCAAAGGAATTTAACTCTGACATCATTTCTGTCAATAAATCTAAGATCGTTAATCTGGAACTGTCTCAAATTTTCTGAAGCGTATCCAGTTCTATTTATATCCCAAAATTTCTGCAAAGGCAATATATCTCCTACTGCATCGTTTTAGATGTATCGAAGATGGATATCGGAAAAAATTATTGATTTTTCTTCGGTGAATTGTCATCTGCTCCAGTGAACTGTACTTAATATTAGCGTATTCATCAAAATTGTGTATTAAATATGTATACTTTCGGTCAATTGGTTTCGGACCGTCTTTTAAGTCTTTGTTAATATATAAAATTGCGACGGGTCATCGTTAAATTCACAACTGCGGAATGAATTTGGTTTCTTAGTTTTTATTTGCTAAATAAATTGATTGTACACTAAATCTGACGAAGGACACATGATTCCGTTCATGATAACCAAAAATAAGACATTTTGCAAGTCCCCTTCGTAGTTCTATATTTATGGAAATCTCTCTTTCCTGTTTGTCAAAGCACCAGAAACCTCAATTTGCCAAGTAAACGCTACCTGCGGAAGATTTAAGAATCACAAACACACTCAATGATATATGGGTGCGTGGCCTAAAAAGAGTAATATTTCAGCCATGATGTTCGAAAGCTTTAAATCAAAGACAAGTTTATTGGATTGAATTGCTATTTTTAACTTGTGCAATAACTAATGAAAAAAGTAAGCAAACATAAACTGTAAGCTTTACCCAAAGATGATTCTTTTAGAAGTTCTCATGATAGAAAGAACCCACGATTATTTCTTTTACGTTTGGAAAATACCGAAATATACTGAAGGGTCCGATACATAGGGAAATAAAACAAATGAAGCTTTATATTCGATTCGCGTGAGTGTCTTCATACTTACGTGACCAGTCTTTCTATAAATTGGGTACCTTTACCAAACGTGAAAGGGAAGGTAAAATTTACGAGGAAAATGTGTTAGCTGAATGATAATAAATTTGATGTTCTCCACTTAAAATTCTGGTGAGTTCTAAGATACGTTTTGGACCTTACCGGAAGACCTGACGCTTACAAATGATTTCACGTAAATAGCATTGAGTTTTTCTTATGCTCAATCTCGGAAAGAGAAATCATGTTTTTTAGTTCGATTCTTCAGGAATACTCAACGTTTGTTTATTTTGATAAAATCCAGGATCAATTTACATCAGTGAAAACATTATGAATCTAAAACTCTGCTAAAGATGTAACTGGTAAGAGTTTGATATTAAAATTATTGATAATTATATAAAGGAGAAATTAATTAATAATCTATCCCATTACATCCATAATAAGATCGACTGTTTTTTAGATCTGTGTATATTTTGAGATGATTGTTTTAATTCTTATTTACCCTTAATTATTTAAATATTACCTCAACGCGGAATTGCTAACGATTTAAGTGCGGAATTATCGGGATCGTGCTCATAAGAAATAAGGAAAGACGGGAAGTGAGCGAAAGTAGGTTCTCCATGGTGACTGTTAAACACGCGTGCACGACTTCAAATGGAAGTGAGAGGGAATTTCGGCAGCTCCCTTCACTCTAAATGAGAAATTTGTAACGCAGGGTTAAGGAACCTTCAAGTCTAGAAAAGGTCAATCAGGGTGGAAATAATATAATCCCTCGTTGCGAGCAATATAAACTGATTTATCAGCTATGTATTTTCTTAGAAAACCTTATTGACATTTGATTTGCACATTTAACATCGAAACAGTACTTATACTTAAAGTATAAAGTTTCTTTGGTTGAACTTCTCTTACAACTCGTGTTACTCCAGATAAATCAAAAAGTACAGTGTAGAAAAGCAATAGAGAACAGTGCAAGAAGTAAAAAACTCTTACAGTTGCTAGGATACGGTGACGTTAAGTAAAACGCCGGAAAAGAGAGAACATTATAAAGGAAATAAATTGGGGTTAAAAGAAAAAAGGTCGTTCTATAAAAGTAAAAGGATTTAAGAAATAAGTCCAATTGAATATGATAAATATTTCATACAATCGAATTTCATAATAATCAAATGCTATGGAATGAATACCGAAGAGGAGATGCTATGGATTCTGGAAGGGAAATCCGGATGTAGCGAATATAATAAAGGAAAGGGATATAAATAAAGGAATAGATTGTAAAATAATTTTTTCCTCCAAGAATACGCGAGAGTAATCGATTAAAAACAGCCATGGTTCCCTCCCTCTGCCACACACCGAAAGGTTGCTCGAAAGCTATCCACATAGGCATAGAGTTACAAATATCGGGAATTATAAATTTAACGTTAGTCAATGAGCATAAATATTTTGAATTCTATTGAAGATACGGGTAAAATACTTATCACATGATGTGTCATTTTGATTCCCCTCCTTCCTTGATTCAGCGAATTGCAAATGAAAGGATCATTCGTAATTCTTTTTTTCTTAAGCGTTTATGTGTTTGTCTCAACAAAATCATACCGTAAAGAAACATTGAATCTAAAATGAAACGGTTCATGCACCACCATAGCCCACATTCTTTTCATTATGCTCCGATATTCTACACGAAAGCTATCCGCACAGCTTCGCTTAGGAATCAGAGTAGGTCAAATTACGAATAATTAAGCGGTAGAACATTCAAAACTACATTCATTTACATTGGCTTTTCTCTTCATCCATATAAGGGGTCTAGTTTCTCTGAATTTAAATCTCTAAATTTAATAGAGCGTAGTCATATTTTAATTCGAATTAATTCTTAATCTTCACTTTAAGCTATTAATGAAATGCAATCTTGGTCTTTTATAGTAATGAAGTATTTAAATGAAATAGGTATGATATAATGAAGAATGTGTCTATTTGCTAAGAGAAATACTAAGCTCCACTGAGAGTAACGTAATAGATTCGATTTTAAATCTTCAATTAGATATCATAATATTATGAAATACCTTTCCTCTAAATTTATCTGTAGAAATTAAAATCACCCATGTTTACCATTGGTAAAAATATTTTTTTATTTTTCACTCGTCCCTAAATAGAAAAAATATGGAACAGCATTTTAATTTGTACTTGGCGTCAAAGTTAAGATTGATTGGTATCCATTGCAATCAATTGGTAGATACTTTGCCAAACTGACATCAATTTATTTCCTCGTCTTAGAAAAGTCTTTTATCGATTTTCATAAGCTATTTTATAATAACTTCTGTACCTATTCTATCCAATATTCTTAGCCATCTAAGCCATCCCCTCTCTCTAAAAACAGTAAACAATTTGAAATTTACGTTTCGTGCTATCACATCTACTTCAGTCATACCAATGTAAATAAATCATCATAAGTTATAAATATGTCCTCGCCCTATATAAAACCGTAACGGTAACGGAAAATTTGAAAAGATATATTGGTAGAAATTTTATATCATGACAACAAAATAGATTTTTAAATAATATTCGAGAAAAATCGTTATTGATTATTTTTTATTGTTATATTGAAATGAAATTTGTGTAACTTTAATGCTTGTATCTTAGGTTGACATTTAAACTTGAGTCATCTGTTATTAGGAGTATATGAAACTAAGTGGAAATGAGAAGAGAATTCTTTAACGAACTACAAAAATACTTACGCACTTCAACTGAAACATTCATGGCAGATAAATGACAAACGTGATTTTTTAGAGTAGTAAACGAGTTCTCGCGTCATCCAGTTCAGTATCAGCGCTTACCTCACCTCTAAAGAACGCTTACCGAACGTTTTTGTATTTACATTAAGCAGTGAATGAAAATTACGTTGTCGATAAAATATCTCGTATGAGATCTCTCTTTTCTGAGATGAAAGTTCAGCATCTCATAATCAACAGCTGATTTCCATCATGGGTTCGTTTGAAGTTTGAAATCCCTTTCGGAAGCTATTTTTACCTCTCTCCTCCCATTCGAGAGTCATTTTCAGTCTAACTCCTCTTTAAAAGTTAGATTTATTCTATTCGATCTTCAGCTGTTCTTCTAAAAGAACTTCGTTGAAGCGTCCTTAAGAGGATGAATGACTTTTAGCTCCGATCCATGAACTGTGTATCATCGCGAGTCGATATCACGCACTTGATGGAAAAAGGACCCGTTTCCGGAAAGAGGGGTGAGATTCTCTCACTTAATTTCCTGTGCGTGACGATTCATGTTGAATTGATCAAAGTTTCCCATTCATTAATTAGTCAGGAAACATCCAGTCATTGGGTTCGTGAAAATCGATGTCCTATGTACGATTTTTATTCATTAAATACGATTTTCATTCCATTAAGGTAGATAAAAGTTTCTAAATAGAATTCGACTATAAATTTAGATTATAAGATAAGCTGTCTTTGATCTCAGTTTTTAAGATTTAAGTCTATTTCTATTATATCAAACACATTCACTTGAGAAATATCTCAATTTTTTATTGCCATCATCATAAAAACTCATATAATTAAAATAAATTAATATCAGTGGAAATTATACTCTAATCCTTCAAATTTTAATGCAATAGCTAATATAGTACACACGCTCTCAATCAAAATCAAATTATTTGGTAAAACTCGCCAGCGTGAACACCAAAAAAGCTAGAATTTTTTCAATAAATACGATATAAACCCATAGTCTCATTTCCCCTAATCCTCAGATTTTTTGGACGTCAAAGACGTCGAGGAATACTAGTGACGAAAATAGTCTACGCACTTCGTTCTCCTGTTGTCTTTCAAACTTCCCTCTTTCCCTTCCCACCGTCCACGTGAGAAAAAGGAGTGATTTCACCGCTGTTGCCAGGTTACGTGCCAAACACCTTGGCGCATGCGCACTGGGTCTTTCCTCCCCCTTCGCGCCCGACGTGACCGAACATTCCCCAGACTATCATCCCGTCCCGTTTTAAACGGACGTGACTCTTTCCGTTCCGAGGGACCACTTCTTAGTGCTTCGCCTCACTGCGATCGCCGTGCGTCTCCCTTGGAACAGGTGTCAATTCGAGAGGAAAGATTTTTCGCGCTCTACTTTCTACCTCGGTTCTTCACTCGGCATCCAAAACCTTCGGCCGTCCACTGTGATTCGAAAAAGCGTTGTTTTATGCCGTTTCCGTCCGAAACATTTCCTTCGGATGTTTTTGAATCCAGACACCGCCTCTACGGAAGTACTCGACGTGTGACTGCGTGTGTGTAGAGAATATTATTACACATCAGAATTTTTTTGTTGATCGGGTGCTTCGAGAGAGTGTCTCCTGCGGATGTCCGTCCCTCTTCCAGCGTGACCAGGGAACCTGAGACATCGCCGAGTGCAGCCGAAAGGGTAGAAAGGATTACGGGGGCGGAGTGCTGACGTCATCAAGGTGAGAGGCGCCCTGAGAACGCCGCCGTGTCCATAGAGACCGCGTCTTTCAATAGCAACCGACCCTTGCCGAGTTTCGAACGTACCGCGGCTTCGTCGAACTTCCCGCGAACTGCATATATCGACCGCTTCCGAATCCCTTCAACGGAGCGCATTTATTTTTTATGGAATCGTCGCTCTTAAGAGGTTTACGGACTCCTCATTGGAGGAGTCGTACGGTGGTATTTTTAGATGGCATGTCGCGAGATGCGATGATAAAGTGACTCGGAGAAAACGTTCTGTTTTGCAATTCCCTCGGTCGAAGCGTGCCGTAGAGTTTATGTTTAGCAGGATGTGGTATTTCCCCAACAACTCCCCGTACTGGGAACCGGATTCTCTTATCGTGAATGCCCGATCAAACGGTGGTAAAAATGACTACAAGATGGGTCGAAACCATGGTACGATAGAGCCATCCCCAGGTACAGGTGTAAGGGTCAGCATTGGTATGCTAAAAGAGGGAGGCCTACCTCAAAGTCGGTGAAGAAGTCTTTGATTCTAGCTGTTAGTAGTGATAAATGGTAAAAAATTAGATACCGTAACAGGGCGATCAAGGAATGTTGTGCTAGAGTAGGACGAAAGGGGTGTTGAACCTTGCTTTAAATGTAGCGGAAGGTTTTGATGTCTGGAGGGAAGCGGAATGTTATGAAGCGAAGCGAAAGAGCTATTTGGATAAGTGGAGTTGAATACTGAATAGGTATATTTGAGTAGTACGATTGAAATGAAGAAGAATGATCGACAAGATGCATAAGTTATGTGAAAAATACGAACATACTGTATGAATGAATTACCTAGGAGTATACGAGACAATTAATGTGCTTACCTATCAGAAAATGCTGTCAGACGTTGTTGTGAACCAAAAATATACTTTTGAAATTTATTTTGCGAAGTAATTAAAATGGTATTTCCGTAACCGTTTTAAAATTTGAGCGTGTAAATTTTTAAATTTAAATGCTTCAATGTATATTTATAACAAACTTTGCTATTTGCTTTTTTATAAACGAAACTGAATTTCGGCACTTCACGTTTCAAGTAACTTAAGAATCTAAATCGTTTTTACTCGTAAGCATGAATTTGACCGAGAAAATCGAGTAGCAATGGTTCACGTTCAATGAAATGGAATGGAGATTTAAAGCGGGAACACACGGAATTGTTCTCCTCGCGTTGCATAATTAAGTCTCTGTTTCAATGCCGGCCGTAGAGGTTTACCAATCTCCATCATTCCGATTTGAAAACAGAGGTCGCGGTATTAGATTACCCGCTACTTTTATTCGTTACATAACGTACCATAACATTTTTACAGACGAAAGCCGCATCCCCGTCTGATAGAAGCTGTCTCGAGGGAGCATTCGTCACAACCCTTTCCTGGATTCTTTTGTGTCAACATTCCTACGCCCTCGTTCGCTCTGCACTCGTCAGGTTTTAGGTCTGCCGATAAGATTGCTCCACTTTGCCCGCGCTCTTTCTTCCTCCCAAGTTTCAGATTCCTTCATCACCGCATACCTGCGATTGCACAGCGATCGGAGACATTGACCCATGAGATCGTTTCATGTCGCGTGGACTCTATTCCCTTCTACCAGCTATTTTGGATAACACCCAACTTAAATGACGATGCTAGTTCGTGTGCTTTGCCTGGGATCCAACACGTTATCCTGCTTCTTGCATTTTAATCGGGGGCTTTAAGAATTCCATCGATCATGCGTGACAGTGTGGGCCCTTGAAAATACTCAAGCGTTTTATCACTTGGTATTTTTGCGTAACGTATTTCAAGCACATCCATCAAGTCGGCGCTGAAATACTGTTGCCATATAGCTAGATATTCATTACGGTTACATTATTTACTTGTTACCGAGTTGATCAATTTAAATTTTGTTAGAATGGGTTGGTTTTTATAGGTATCTTTTGATTCGATAAAACCCTATACGTATTCTTAACCTGTCGATAGCTTTTGTTAGGTGGGTGGGAGGAAATAATACCATCATCATTTAAGATTGTATATATTTAATTCATTTCTTAAAAAAGTCCTCTACAGTGGATACTTAAGAATGACATTATTTCTAAAGGTGAGATTTAAGATCGAATTTCCCATTTTGCCGAACAAATTGTGTGGCTTTTACTTAAGTGTTTATAATGGCATGTTCATAATTAATTCAGAGGTCTTCATTGATATTCAAACTAACAAATCCAAGTTTTTCCCCGTATACATTAGGCTTCAATCAGTTAGGTTTCTTGGGAATTCATTGTCGACATTCACTTGATATTCTTGCGTGAGCTTCCAACTATCACCTGAGAGTAAATAACGCAATGCTGCGGGGGATCAAATTAGTTCTCAAGGAATTATAATTAGTTATAAGGATTATTTGTTGGCACTCATCGTGGCATTGATAGCCATGAAACAGTGACGGATAACGGGATTCAAATTGTCATTTGAATCTACGGATTGTTGGGCCATTGTCGACTCTGTGCAAGGACATCTATTAGTGGAACATGTCGACAGACTAACAGACCTCCGTTTGAGCGATTACTTGGCGCGTAAAGGTCACTTAAAAGTGAAACCAGTCACGCTTTCCCACACCTCCATCATAATTTCAAAACAGTTTTGATGATCGCCGATCGTTTAATATGCTTTATCTGCGGGATGGAGTTCTAGCATATGCTTTTCCCTCAACCTTCTCTTATGGGGGAGCGTTGATTAGTGAAATGGGTATTTTTGAATGCACTTGTGTAGGTCATGCCTTTGTATGCAAACGAGGTGACTAATATCTACGGATGGTCACGATGCTGGGAGAAAAGCGGAAGATATCCTGAAACTCGGCAGCACACGGCCTCAAAAGCCTTTGTTAGGTCGTGAGGAAGCCGAACCAAGATCCAAGATTGGAAATTTCTCATAAGATGAAGTCACTTGCTTACTAGAGATGATGTTTTTGAACGGAGATATTGTTGACATACTCTTGATATCGCGTATTAATATAAGGTGCGGCAACAGATGCAGGAAAACCGGTCTCATTGGTTAACTCGAAGAAGTCAAGGAAACAGAACTTAAGCAACTGTTACCTGCTAACAACAGGTTGTAATAGTTACGATCGGTAATTGAAATAAAGAGGTTTTCATTAAAAGAAAAATTAGTTACAGTATTCTGTTAAAAGTTCACTAATTTGATTTATAGAATTAGTATTTAAATTCAGCTTTAATTTCGAATAAATTTTCGGCATCATCTTTAGAAGGCTACTTAGGTTATTCAATGTTCTATTTAATCTAGATTACGAATAATTATTTTTGCATTAGTTATGAAGTTTTTTGATAATGATACGTAATAATACGTAATTAAAATTTCTATAGGAGAAATAAAGAACATTTCCCGATGTTTAGTTGTTTGTTTAGTTGTATTTTTCATTTTTCTCAAGCATTTTCTTACTATGATTCGGTTTAAGATCGTTTTTTATTCATCGTTATTTATTTACGATCTTTTATGCTGTAATTATTCTAATAGAAATCTTAGATTATATTTAACAAATTAAAATCTATGTTATTGATATATCTGTCATCCATTATATCAAGCAAAATAAAAAAAATGTAGCGCACCAAATAGAAACTCCATGAAATGAAAAAGTGAATGGCAATCGAGAGAAATCCACTAATTGCCACGAAGTGCATTTAAATAGACGAAAAAATTTTCTAATCATATGCCGTGATTTGTGGGATGCGAAGAGAAATCGTGAAAGTGGGAATTTCTTTTCTTACGGGTGCACCGAAATGGCAAGTGGTGGGCGTACGATCGTCATGAAATTCGCCAAGAAAGGAACGAGCTGCTCGTGCGATGCTCCCTTACACCCATCACTTTTACTGCTCAGCGATTCGTTCCCACGCAAGACGTGTTCCTCCTCAACACGTTACAAAGCTCCTCTACTTTCGCCTCCGTTGCATTTTGATCATCTTAAGTGGGTGTTTAGCCGTTCCAGGGCTTAATGCAATCCTCAGATACCGAATGAATTCTTCCAGCGATCATTCCTTTTCCCATAATCAATCTAAGTCTATGAATAGTTGGTTAAGACTCATACTATCTCACCTACCTTTACTCCCACCTACGAACGCCCACTGTTTAGCCAAATCTAACCAGGATTGCGAGTACTAGATCAGTGGGAGTTTGCTTACGTGTATGACGCCCTAGAAGTATGAACACCTACACCTACCTAATCTTCGAGATTCCTTACACGTTTCATGCTCTAGAATAGAATAATATACACCTACACTTACGTTTGAGATTCTTTGAAGCGTTAAATATAGGTCTATATTCTTTTTATTAGGTTTCATAGTTTATTGAACGTGAAATATATATCCCTATATTTTGTTGACGATTTATTATTGCTAAATAGTTTCATATTTCGGCTATATCATCTTTTTATTCTAGCAAATTCCTTAATTATATGACGTAGTATAAGTGTACAAGAGATCCCTTGTCCCAGATAAACTGCAAATTCGAATTATGAAATGTCTCTGAAATTTCTATCGTTTCTATTGTATTTTCATTGTATGACATCATTATGGTGGAAAGATTGATCTCAGCGAATCTGGTTTTCAAAGAAGAAAAGCATCAGATCTGAAGATCGAAATCCGATGGGAATAACTCAGCATTTATTTGAATGGAATCGCTGAAAGAGATCTTGATATTCCTTCTCTCGGGAAATCAGAGCCTCAACACAAAGGAGAGTTAATCCTTAATTCACTTTCCTTTTCCTTCGACAGCTCCGTTATTCGTTTCAATATTCAGTTTCCTTTCACGGAAATCTCTGCCGAGGACTTGAAGGTGGAGTGCTCCGTTTTGTTTCGTTTTTCCATTTTCAAATTGTCTTTTAACGAAAGGAAATAGTCGAGCGAAACTTGCTGACTATTTTTATTTCACAGATAAGTAAGGCACGTAAACTTACCGACTGTATTTCAACATTCGAGAGTGAGTAATATATGCAACAACCTCTCTACCCTGACTAAGTTTTCAACGAATTTCTGAATCACCGATTTGCGTGAATCTCCTGAAATGACTCGAAACTGTCCGATACAACTTTTAGATTGGCATTCCAACGTACGTCACTCAAGTATTCTTAGGATCATTATGCCCATTTTGGGGAATTCTGATTAGATTAATGTCGTTTATATATCAGTTTATAAAAAATCTTAATGTGTTCAAGTGAATTTTTAGATTGAATAATTAAACAAAACCCTGCATATGCTGTCCTTGTAAAATCTTCATTCCTTAATTTAATTAAATAATTTAGTCAAACGAGACTTGTATTTTGTGATAAAATGTGTTTCCCATAAGCTTTATTTTATATTTCCCAGAAGCCGAGTCCATTTGAATACACTCCGCTAGTTGTATTGACAGGATTTGAAAAATGATATAGCATTTATAAAATTATTTCGGCTGACAAGAACACGCAGCGCGCATATCACTCACCGGAAATCGAACTGAATACCACATTCACCGAAGTTGAGTGCGTTATTCACTTGTCCATTGGGAAGGCCAATATTTATTTATCCCATAGATAGTCTTCCCAAAAGGTATCTCAGATATGTCACCTGAAGTGAAATGACAACACTCCTTCACACCAATTCTGCCTCAAAGCCTTTATTTGTAGTTGCATAAGGGATACAGTTGCAAGTTTTATTTGTTTATGTACTTTCATCCATCACCCGAATATACAGAGAAGGCGCTTTTATGATTTTATCACCCTGAGTTATTTGTGCTTATTTATGTATTTTTTCTTTTTTATGTTCGTTATTTTTTCCATCTCTTTAAGGATGCGTTTCAAACTTCTATTAACTATATTTTTATTATTTTATGATTCCTTTTAATTGCTTAAATAATCAAGCACTCGTATAATAGAGTTTTATGTACCATCTTTCATTTTCAAGTCAATTTTACGTATGTTATTGCAGACTTCCGAATGTCATATCTCTGTCCTAAAAAGATTCAATTGCCTACACTTAGATGATATTAAGTTATTACTGAATGTAAGTATTCCCATGCTTCCACTTTCACGTTTCATCATCAAGGGTATTTTAATAATGTGAATGACAAGTGTTTGCCTTCGTTAGGATATTGAAGGCCGTTCACACGAAACCTTTAAATATTTAAACACCCATATTTTCTAGCTAATGAAATAATTTAATTGATTTGTAAGTTATAAAAGATTACACCTCAAACTTACGTCCTTTTTGAGTCTATAATGTTAGTTAAATCTATTCTTTGATCCACACATCACCATTTTTTATTCTGTAACGTATTTGAAGAAGACACTGGGGTATCTTCGATTTGATGAAGGATATTTTGCTTAGTTTTATCTCATCTTTACTGGCTCAATTTTTTTCAAATCTATGAAATAATCTCGGAGCTCCTTTCTCATTTGTTTTCCAACTCTCAGAATGTCGTAAATTCGTAGAGGCGTTTGCTCTCAGTTAACATGTAACGTCTTGTATATTTCTACAAAGCAAACGAACAAAGCTAAAGTCGGCATCAAAAGACAATCCTTTCGAATTCATAATTCATAAGGTTATTTCAGTGCAATTAAAACGCTATCTTCTGCCGCGATATTTAAAAATTCCGTGAGAAAGGACGAAGTGTTGTCATTGGTGTAGAAGAGGGCGTGTGTGCCACCTGTTCCGTGGGGGAGCATTTTGAAGTCAGGTGAGCGAAACTGTGTGCTCCGCTGCTCCGGAAGTGGGTCCCACGGGAAAAAAGTGATGTTCCCTCGACCGTGAATCGAGAGATCCAACGACAGAGTGTGTGTTCAACGTTCACAGGTGACGGTCAACGATTCAAACAAAGAGTACTTCATAAAATTGACTCTCAGAGATCATCTATAGCGTGAATTCCACTAACGAAGTGGTAAACAGCAGAGGACGTTCGTACTCGATATTCCGTACACCTTTAATTATTGCGAAGTTCATTTATAAAAGTCCCCGTGTATAATGAGTACGGAACATAGAGAAGGTATAGGACGGAGGTTATACCAATGTTTACGAACAAGTAGATATGAATGAAATCCCTCGCTATTCTGTGTTTATTACTCCACCTAATCGAGTCCTTCGTAACCAACCTCAAATAGTGTCTTTCAAGTACAAATATTTAGGTCATTAAATATTATTTGCGTACTCAATATCTTCTTTGGTTTACATTTAATATAAAATTTTCAACGACCGCTATTTGACACAAAAACACGCGAACGAAGACGTAAACATTTCCGAATATCCGTTGGTCGTGGCCTCGATAGATACATCCGTAATTTGTGCGCGCTTATCTTATTAGATTACGGACTCTACACGTGAGAGTTTTGATTTTTACCATCATTCGTAGCTTAATTGAGTTACATTCATCTATTTTGTAGCTCTTCTTTTAGGTTTTCGGTCGAATAGAAAGAGTTGTGACGTTCTTAGATCTCTGTTCGTCGTTTCGGTAATCTAATAAACGTAGGTTGACATTTCAGATTTCCAAAATGAGAATTTCCTTTCGCAGTCAGGCTCATTACGTCACTAAATCTTTTTTTCCTTTTTACTGATCGACTGCCAGAATTTCGTACATTTAAATGAGAACGGAAATCCGCTGTCGCAGAAATATTTCGACATTTTCTCTGAGAAAGTATCAATTTCCGTTCCGGAGTTCGATTATGTTCATCTTTTAGGGCAATCAACTTAGCCTTTTGAGGACGATCAGCTGCTTTTGAGATTGCTGTGTTGGGAAAGGGTGAGAAAGAAACCCTTTTATTTTCATTTTAAAGCTTTTTGAGAAGCCATCTGGCAATTTTTGAACAGATTGCATATTGGCAAGTTCAGGTGATATTTCATACGATATTAATGTTGCACCTTGAAATGAATGTAGCCCCTGAAATTACGTGCAGGGTATAATTTCCATTTTAATGATATCATCAATAAATCTGATTAACGAAGAAGTACCAGCAACTAAGTCGGTTTTAGAAAGTTATATGTAAGCTTTAGGTTTATTATTAAGTTTCATTCAAATGTTATCGTAGTTAATTTTTAATTAAGAGAAAAATGAAAGATAAAACTTAATGTAAATCCTCAAAAATGTCCATTAAGTTAGTATATAGTTGTAAATTAGAAAATATATTAGACAAGTGAGATACACATGTATAAATGAATATGACAGGTTTCAACGTATCATCGTGACAACTCTTCCATGTATTTCAAAACGAAATCAAAATAAAGTCATTCTTATTTTAAGGCATGAAAATAACCTCCCTTAGATCTTCGTCCAGGATCGTTGTCCAGAGTGATTCATGCGTGAGGCATTTCCCGAGGGAAATGAGTGTTTGACGAAGCAACGCATAGGAGAGATGTTTCAAAGGTGTAAGATCCTTCGTGGTTTTCCTCGTTAGCTTTTCTCGAATTAACGATCCTCGGTTTAACATCCAAGAGCGACTTTTCCAAACGTACATTCATGTTTATCATTATCTCCGAATGATCACTGACTTTACCGGAGAAGTTTATGACAGCTGCAGTGGAAAGAGGAGGATGTTATGCATACTGTGTGTGGATCATCGGGAGGCATATGGAGGAAGAAGACAGCTTTCATTAGTCTACTTTGGGGATAAAGGCTCATCAGAGCGGATGATAATCTTGATTAGCGATTACTTTTAAAGATGAGGTTTTTTTCAGAAACGCTAATAAAGCATCTCAAAAGGTTATTCATCGTCTTTTCACGAGTTATCGGAAAAAGGTTTTACAATAGAAAGCGGGTCATCGCATGAGCCGATGCTAATTGGGTTAAGAGGACAGCAGTCGATTCACCCGAAACTTACTTTTATGTTTTCGCTTGTTTTTATATCTTTTGGACGAGAATATATACTCTCTTTGAGTTTTCAGGAGTTCATGGAATCATGAGATCGTCATCAAGACGAATGAAGCTTTTAAGCGACGTAAAATAAAAGCAAATGCATCCGTACCGTATCATATCTCTAAGGCTATGAATAAGCAAGGGACTACTCCATTACAGATTCTGATGAAAATATAAACAATAGAACCTTTGAAGTTATATTTGAGTTCGCATCTACAGCTAAACATATGAGATTGTTATCATAAAGCGCTATAAAACGCACCTGTATATATTTTTTAATACGATAATTACATCGACAGAGGTGAAATTTTCCGTCATTAAATATAGCTAGCCAGATTTATGTACTTCATTTTTATTTTCATGATTAATTTGTAGGCTGGAAATTAATTATAGATAACTTTTTCTGTAAGATTTATTGCGATAAAATGAGTAAGAGTATGTATGAATGAGTATGATATTAAATAGATTACTTAATTTTAGGAAACTAATTATAAAGAAAATATAAAAAAGTAGACTAGCTACAACCAAAAGTTCCTGGAAAATCGTTGGAATATTGAAGTTTGTTGCTTACAGAGCATCGAATCAGGTTTCTCAAAATCTAAGGATGTAAATTCCTTGAGATACTACTCAGGAAATGTAGGGATTGATAATTAGAGAAACACATATTCACGTTTGCTTTAGGTTCTAAAGAAGACGAACACGTTCCGAAAGCGGTCACCATGCAGAATAGATGAGAAAACGTTGAGTACAAACAGGTTTTCGTTCTTCTTTTGTCCAAATTCCTCCGTAGCTTAGAAACGGAAGCCTTGACCTCTTATTCAAAATGCATGTCGGATGCAGAGGTATTCTTACTTTTTTAATTCCGCTCAACGAATCGTGAACTTTATTACCTCTTAAGCTCAATTTTTGACTTGAATTTCTGTCCAAATAATATCGTTTTCAGAAAATTTTGCGTTAATAATATACAAAACTATAAAGAGATGTGATTTCATCTGTGGTATATCACACCTTATAATGATCATCAGTAAAGTAGTATCAACATAAAAAACACATTTCTTGTAATAGAAAGGAATGAACAACTTCTGAAAACTAAAAACCCCTTGAAAAAGCATTCCCTGAAATATTTTACTGCTCTGTATCATATTTTATGACTTAATTGGCTAGGAGGTTAATTTAGTAGGACTGTTTCACATCACGAACGGATTTGGTGAAGCAAAAGTAACTGGAGCTCATTATATCCGAGGGTTTATCCTTCACCACGGCGGTCTCTTGTTATCGAGTCGAGACTTTATTCAGCACAGCAGTAAACGTCACTTTCGCGAACGAATTTAATCATGGGTGATATACCATCCAATAATGTCTCCGAAGAAGTAAGTTCCGAGTAACTCTCACGTTCAAAGGAAAAGACCTAAACCGTATTTGCGAGATGGTATTCTCAACTTAATGATGAATATTCAAAATCATTACGCCAAAGACCTGTTAAATTCTTTTTCAGTTTCCTCAAATATTTTATTTTAAACTTTTCAATGGAAAGAAAACGGTAAATTACGTAATATAGCGATTATTACATTAGAAATATGAAGTGCATAATTGGAGTTACCTTTTTATACAATGCTTTTGTAACTATTAATTTTATAATATGACGAGAAGAGTTTTTCAATTTTTATTCCATAAATATGTCATGGCTATCAATATTTCGGCAATTTCTAATTTCTTCATATTAATCAATCAAGAAAATTTGTTTTACATTGGTAAATATTAAGGATGTTATTTTCTGATATCACGCTGAAACTTTTATATTACAGCGACAGATGTATCCTAAACTGATCGAAATTCCTATCATAGTTTTAAAAATAATTCAAATATTTCAATTTAGGAGTTCATTTGCAAATAAGGGTTCAGCTCTTATCAAATGAAGTTTCAATATACTTTAATCGTAGGACGAAATTTCTGCGATATATATCTCTCGTATTTTATATGACGCGTTGAATGAAAAGGACACTACAGAATTTCTCAATGAATCGCTTAGTATATTTATATGACTGGCGTAACTCATTGCATTGCTCCGCATGTTTAATCAATTGTTAGAGCCGATTCTAGTGACGTAAATGCCTGAGATGCGTATATAAGATAAGGAGAAGAGTCGTACGCATATAGAAAGGAAGGGAAAGAGCTGAGTTGTATACTAACATCGTCCTTTAACGTCTTATGCCTTGTTTTGAATAGGTTAAGAATTCCTCGTCCTTACATAGAGTATGTGTTACTGTTATTTCAAGTTCGATCTATGTTAATTTTGAGTCTCAATGGAATAGATAAACGTCCGACACAGAAGTATCTTTTAGTATGATTCATTTCTTGCGCGATTGAAAAAGAGGTGTACAGAAATAATGTGTTTTATGAGCTTTGTTTCAATTTAACTTTTCCCTGTTAGAATAAGTGTCGTTGAAATTTAATTATTATTATCTATACGTATTTATGTACGTAATAATAGCCTTTATTTCACTGTATATCTTCAATTAACCTTCCATTCGTATGCTCTTACGATTTGGAGGACTTTGCCCTCAAGAGAGGTCTTCCTTACCATTGATATTGCATGACGCTCTCTATAGCTTAGGGAATTCACTTCAGCACGAGACTCCGGAGCTAAGAAATCCAGACGTTGGCGTGACATCACGATGGCACGAGTGAAATATGATACTTTTCTCTGCCAAGACATCATAGAAAACTATCTAATAAATCGCGCGGTCACGAAATTCATTTTCGCCGGCAACCGCTCGTCCGCTTTATTACGAAGGAGCCGAGCTAATCTGTCTCGAAGTTTTTACAGCGCAGTTTCCCTATACTTAATGGCTCTTACATGTTTTCCAGCGGCGTTAAGAGGGGGAGTACGTTTATGAGAGCACGGATAATGGATAGAAAAGAGTTTCCTGCGAAAATACGATGCCCAAGATATATTCGGATGTAAGCCAGAGATACGATCAAAGGGATTACGGCATGAAATAGGGATTATCTACCGAAAAAATCAAATTTGGCTACTATCGGAACATCTCGAGGTTTTCCTTTACAATCGGTAGAATCTTGCCGAATCCAACTTGTTTACTTTAGATCGTAGGAGTGATGAGGATACAATTTTCGTATTTTTCTATTGTTTATTTTTTTTTTCGGGAGAAAATACATTTCATTCAGGAATTTGAATGAGTGGTTGGCAGATTATTTGACCATTATTATGGTATTAAGCTGAAGGGAACGCATGTTTCCCCATCTGAAATTATTAGAGCCTCTCCATACGTAGTGGATGGTAGCCATTACGGATTGAGTTTCAATTCTCAATTTGAGATCTTGAATATCGACATCCACATTCCGATCGACCAGAAGGTTGTCGCTCTGCTAAGGAACGGTAGGAGGACTCGAAATATTCCAGCCGGACCTCTCACAAGAGTGTAGTAGAATCTTAATTTGAAACTGTACACGTCCCATACGACGTATCAACAACTCATAATTGCCCTCAGTATATTTACGTTCCTTTTCGTGCGGTGGGTGTGTAAGACTAGCTCAAGGCTCACAGCGCCACAAAATACCCATGCGACAACAAGAGAGACGAGGTTAATAGGGTATTCATTGTGAATGGCCTTAACACGATAGCACATAGTCGTAAATGGGGCGACACCTGCGGTTAATTCGGTAAGCTGAGTAGGGATCACACGCCATGGGATCGCCTTCGTATATAAATGCTTCATTCTGCAAGTCGACGTTCGAAGCCAACGTAAGGCAACTAAACAAGACGTCACGCGTTTGCAGAGGCTTCCCTCGCATCGTGCTTACCAAGCGCCTCTAACCCTTTCTCTGGTGGAGGTCTCTGCAGACGCGGGGAGATGGTTGTAACCGTGCCACGCTCGCGAGGGATTATCACGAACCTGCGAGAAGCTCATGAAATAGCGATGGCATTCGGAGATCCCTTACGATAAAACCTCGTCTCTGATGAAGGTGTATTGTTATTTTACGGTCGTTTGTTTGAATGCGTAATGAGAATTGTATAATTTAATTCCTATATTATTACCGCTCGATTTTAACGAGTTAAATAATAATAGAGGACAATAACAGCCAATTATAATTACGTAATAATAAAATGTGGTAGAGATGCATGACAATGTTAGATAATAGTATATAGATAATTGTTATTCGTCCATACATTATGATAGAATCATTAGAATATTACTGAAGATATGAAGATAACGGACTCGAAAATGGTTGTGCTAAAAATGGTTTCAAAAAGGGGTAATTTTACTGAAATAATTAATCAGATGTCAGCGAAGGAAATGAATAGGTCTATATCATAGTTTACTGCCGAAATTCATTAAGGTGATTGGAGTGCTTGGGCATAGAGATAGGGGAGAACCATAGCAAAAGATGTCTGATAGTAAAAAAGTTGTAGAAGGATATGAGGTAAAAAAAGGAGAATTATTATTTACTTAGTACAGGGCGAGTTGTGCATGAGAAGGTATAGCTCTGAATTTAGAAGCTGTAGATATTCATATCAGTTTCTCTTTGGCACAGGCAAATTCGAAAGGGGTAGAAAACTGTATTACTTACTATCCATGTCAGAGGCCAGAAGACTACACACAAGGTAAACATATAAAGGAAATAAAATTAAGTTCGATTCCCTCGCGTCGTGAATGTGTAGGTTTTCCTTGGTTTCTTATTTTTTGAATTGTTTTCGTGTCTATGGGAACGCTAAATAAATAAATAATATTGATATTTTTACTTTTGATTTCGAATCATAGAACTTAATAATCTTCAAATTGCTTTTGAAGTTGAAACATTAAATGATGAAAATGCTTCTTAAGTCACCTAATCAAATATGGGTTTTTTTAATTATAGAAGATGCAAGAATACTATACATATCGGAATATAACAGTCCAATAATCTGTCAAAAATAATACGATAAAAGATTTAAAAAAAAACAAAAAGGAAAAAAAAATCGATCGAGTGGTACGGATAACAATAGTTAATTTAGTTGTCGAAAGTATTCACTTTAATGTTCTCTTTCAATTTAGTTTCAGATTTACTCTAAGCAAATAATACTGAACGGGGAATAAACCGTTGTACTACATTATTTCGAAAATCATACTTAAATTAACATCTTCCCATTCTGCTAATTTTGAAAACGCCATTCACTTTAAAAGTTTTCCTTTTCATTATTTTTCCTCGTAACTTTTTAATTCCGTGAATTTTTAACTTTCTTGTCCTTTCCTTTTGATTAATCTTGAATCTCATTTCCCTGGGCTAGCAAATTGCTCTATTTTTGTCCTGTGAGAAGATTTTAAATTGAAGGTTAATCTTCGAAACCAGTTTATCCAGTTAAAAGAGTAATAAGCCTTTCACATTTTAGATAATGATCCTCTGACCGTACTTTAATCAACTATCCCATCCATTTATCCGTTAATATCCATCGAAATTTTTTACGACACTAAACTTTCTTTTATGGATTACTGAACTCGTACCTTTTTGAATATAAATATTATAAATTATGTTTCATAATATTATTAAGTTCATAACTCTTAACATTTGATAGACGATATTTAAGAAATGTAGGAGTAATAATAATTTATTCAGTGTTACATTGATTTAGATAATAACTCTGCAATTTCGCATTTCAAATGTAATTACAATTAGTTCCCAAAGGATTTTAATTGGGAATTGTACCAGAATACGCTCTTGATCTGGTTTATGTCCTTCATTCATTAAAGGAGCCATTCATCGCTTCAATTTAAGTGCAGGTATAAGAGGTTAGAGATAACGAATGGGGCATTTAAAAGCGTGGGTGGCTCAATCCCCAGAGGAAAAATTAAAAAACTCGCCACCGACCGAACACTCGATTGCTAATTTCTCCTTTTTCGTTTCCTTCCACTGACTACACTCCATTCACCTCGCCTCCGGCGTACGACCTTAATTTTCCTCTTTCCAATTACTTTCTCGCGCTTTTCATCCTATTTCTGCCCCTACGACCCTCTCGACTTTTTGACCTTTACCATTAGTCCCTTATGCACTCCTCTCTATTACTTTTTTAAGTACTCCTTACGCTCGTGCTAACAAAAGCCCATTTTATGACGTTCGTCAACTGTCCCTTAGTGATGCGGGGAACCTTTACCATTGTTGTCTTCATTTTTTTTTAGAAAAAACTACCTCGTACTTGTTGATTTATATGATGCTTTAAGTTTGTTTGTATCCATTCAAAATGTATGTGTTTTTGATCGAAATACCTGATTGGGCTCAGTCTAAAGAAAATGTTTTGGCATGGTGAATAATATTTGTAAAAGAGTTACTAATATATGCATTTTTTAAAAGTATTTTTAATACTATCTTTAATGACTGCCTTATTGTAAAGCTTTTTTGTACTTTTTATAATTATTGTACATCGCCGGAAACACATTAATTTTAGACGGCATAATTTCGATTAATCGAAGATATTTGAAGTATTGCAAAACACACGTTGAATTTATTTATTTAAAATCACGTCGCAATTAGACAATACATCAGGTGGTGACCGTTATTTATATTAATTTTTAATACATTTTATATGTGTATCTATTAGAAATATATCATTTTTAATGAATCCTAATAGTCTCTGGGTGGAAAATTTATGATAAAAAATGGAGATGTCTCCGTATTTTTCATAAACGAAAAGCAGCAAAAGTTTTCGAATCAGAAAAGTTGAAAATTTTACCAATATTGAACTTATCAAAAGTAATCGATATTCGATACGCACAAAATGTCCTTTTTTATTAGAAAACTATCAAAACTGTAATTCAATAGATAAGGCAATGTAATCCAATGAAAAAAACAATAAAACAGTATAGTATTAGAAGCGTTCTCTCTTTAGTGTGACCACCTTCACTTGAATCGATTACAGCATTCACGAGCCTAGGAATTCTCCGCCCGCTGTTTCGTTGCGTGGGTGGAGATTTGTTCCCGGATTTTATCATTCCTTCCTTTCTCTCAATAAAGTTAGCTCTCTCTCATTCCTGGGAAATGTTCGCAAGCCAAAGCTTTATATTGAGTACACGAAAAGGATTTATACGTTGACACTGAAGAGAAAATATTGGGATTCCTAGAATTTCCAGCGGTTACATCTTAAGATCAATTGATCACCTAATGGGTCTTTATTTGGCTTTTATTTTGTAAATATGTATCGGAAATTTAATCTTGTTTACATATACATGTATGAATATATATACTTACCATTTTAACAACAATATCAACGTAAGAAATGCAAATGGTTAAAGAAAAATAGTTGGAACAAATATCTATTACACTCCAGTCTCTACTGAATTCCATTCCATGACGAATTGTCGTCTCAAAGAAATTCCCAACAACAATTTAGATATTATATTCAACGAATGCTTTCTTTTTCAAAACTTCGTGTCTAAAAGTAGATTAGATTCTGACGCATGAGTCCGTCCGAAGAACTTCGAAGATGCGTGACATCCGAGCATTCATCTTTGGACAGCGTGTGATTTAGATCTTCCTCGTCCAAAAATAACGACATTTTACTTTCCATTCCTTTGAAGATTGGGCCACCATAGTTTTCTTTGATTAGAAATTATATCCTGTCACGTTATTGATGTATCGGTTCCCCTTTCCATCGAGAATTGACCGTTTACTGAAAGCACTAACTCTGTTGGATTCTTTTTGGTACGAGCCATAGGTATTCCTCTCCTTTTATCCACAGCCCTTTACGTGTTTCGTTGGATTCAGAAGCCTTTGAAACAAAACCCTCGTAAATCCTTTGTAATTGCGTGCAAATTCCGGAATTTCGTATCTGTGACGCGCTCGAATTGAAATTCTATTTAATTTCCCTTCCTTTTGCTTTCATTATTCACTTTCGATATCGGAAATTCGTATTGATTACTTCATCTCAAGAGTTACGCCGAAAAAAACTTCGATACATAAAAATCGTTTTCTCAGTAAAAGTTCCTTTTTGGCCCGACACAACTCGATGAATTCGAAAGATAGTTGCGTGCGTGAGGAATTGGATAACACCGTCTCAAAATCCTTTCGACTCAACTTTATACGCTCTCTCTCTTTCTTAGCCTCTCTTTTAGCCCTTCTATCGAATTCGTGCCCTTTAACCTTTCCGACTCTGCAAAAGAGCGACCGAGAATTTTCGAGGTTCAACTATTTGGATGACGACGGAGTTCGTATCTTGATTACTTGTATCAGAAAGGTGACTCAAGAGTCTCGGTCAACTCCCATCCAGCATTATGGTTTTTAAAGGTAGACAGCCATATAAAAATAGTCTACAATAACTAATAACTTTAACGTTAGGTTTGATTTATCACTAGGAGTAATTTTCAATATAAAATATCCAACTATAGCATAGTATTTGCATGGAATAGGTGTCCGAACTGTATTCCAATTGCACGATTTGTAAGCAGCAGTAGTCGAGGGAGAACGGACTCTCATCGAATAATATTACGGAGTGCTCCTTGAAAAAGTGCCCAAGATATAAGTTGAGGAATTCCAAGAAAAATCGTTGAAAATAAGATAAGGCACATTCTGACGATCGTATTTCTTATTCATATTTCCATGGAAACTGATTACCATCCATAGGATGTACTTTAATATGCTGCATGAACTTGAAAGGAAAAGTTTCGCATATGTAAATCATTCCCGGTACAGTTATATTCTCCTTTGATCAGAACGTGTGAGGATTATCTATTGTCAACCAAGAATATTAAGTTCGACAGCTGATGGTTTTTATAAGATCCGTCTCGTTGCATAATGTTTCTTATTATTATATAAACCATAGAATAGATTGAAAGATTTAGTGTCTAATTCTAGTTCTCTAATTGCAATGCAAATACAATATTTGTGCATTAATTACTTAATGGATCCTATTGTTAAAAATGTATACAAATGTTAACTTAAAGAAAAATACTGGTATGGTTGTCTCTGGTAAAGTTGACTCTATCTTTCTGCAGTAATTCGATTAGGAAGTAATTGAAGATAGGGTTTAAATGGCTGAGTCTATTCTATTCGAATTATATTTTTACTACGTACATCTGCGTGGAATTATCTTATATTCTAATGCCCCTATGAAGGTTTTATACTATTATTGTATAGATACACTCATTCTTTCTTTCATGAATTTGTTTCTATTACAAATTAACCTCATTAAACCTTCCAAAATTATGCTCTGCCGTATAGAAGAAAGAAGATCGAAAGATGAGTTCATACCTTGTATATCCAAAATGCAGTAACTTAAATTGTAGATAAAACGATTCCCACTTATATCAAAATTCCATTAATGAATATAATGCATCCACTGTTTATCCTTCCCCTCTCTTTTTTAATGTTATCCGGATAATTTCGATTCGTCACTATATATAGAAGCACTTTCCCTTGCATTCCCATCCCACCAATGTCTCAGTATGACAAGAGGTTTGCTAAGTGTGGGATTGTTCCGATGATGCATGTCAATGGACCATTTTTATCACCTGAAATATCGAAGAATAATTAGCCGACTGCAGTGGAAACCTTTGACATTTGAGTCCATACAAGCGCTGTTTCATACCTTGATCTGGGTGACCTTAATTTTAATCGACTGAATTTGTGTGCGCATAGATTATTTTTGCAATTATTTTCTCTCGTACCTTTCAATGAATCACAAAGACCTCAATAATGCAAATATAATATCTTTCCTTTACGCGAGTCCATTTTTAATATTACCTTTTTTCCTACCGGGCGTTGCCGTATCTCGATATGTGGGTCGTAGTCATATTAAAAAACCTTGAAAAAACGTGAATTATCGGTACAAGGATAGTACGAAGTCAGCATCGAGTACTGCTTGAACTCTGGAATGCTCCACTCCACTCGATTTGGAAATACGGCGGATGCTAAAATATAAATCGATCCAATTGCAGAATCCATTTCCTGATTAGCTGTCGATGCGTGTTGGAAAAGAAAAACGAAATCCTCCACGAAAAGAATTCGATCTGTTTTGCATTCGTTATCGATTGTTTACGAACGCACGAATTCGTTTCAATTGAATTACGGTTTCTATAAATATTTATTACGTGGTAAATAATCTAATAAAACATTTCAAAGTTAGGAATTTACGCTTTTAAATTAATTACAATTTGGATAATGAAAAAAAAAATTGCATTTTCTCTTTCCGAAAGGAATAATTCAGAACTCATTTATTTATTTCAGCTTCATTTAAAATAGTTTATTTTTCCTATGGATGATAATTCAACCAGTTAACGTTTCCACTAATAATATTTTGTTTTTATTTTATTGTTATACTGTGATCTAATGAGATTCATCATCTAAATATTATTTGTCGATCATGAATATGTGAATGGAATGATCGATTTCTAGGGAAAATTACATCTTTTATTCTACTTCGTTATATTTAAAACATACGAAAGGAAAAAAATCATTTATGTTTGTAAAATTCTCAAATTAAAAGTTTTATTTTAATAAAAACAATCTACAATAAATTTCCATGATACATAACTTTCCAACATCCATAGTTATGTATCGTATATATTCAATGTAAGGTCCACCTTTTTTTAGAGATATCCATCCTATTTCCGTAACGATCAGATTAAGTAAATGACTGAGAGGCCTCAAATACAGAAGAATAAAACAAATCTTTTTGATGGATTGAGATTTTTATCCCGCTATTTATCTGCATCCGAAATCTCTTCAAGGCTGCAAAGTGAAAGGTGTTTCGCGAGGCATCCTCTCTCAATGGACCCTGTTGAATCTCAGCCATCTGAAATATCATCACGAAGCATCGCGAAGATCCTACCGATCGTAGATATTTTAGGCGTTGTTTTTGCAAAGGACCTTATGCGGGCGTGTTGCATTTGCCGAAGGTAGAGCGTGCAGATGACACGGATCGGGCGACACGTCGGCGCAGTAAATATGCCATGAGGGAAAGCGGGGGAATTGGGTCGAGGGGGAGGGAGCCGCAATCCGACAGATAACGCACACGGCGATTCTAAGGCATTCCGCTTGTATTTGTATTCACAGTTCCCTTTGGAAGATTACCTCTCGTTCCCAGTTCACGCATTCAACTTTAATTTGAGACGTACTCTAGCCTTCTTTACTGCTTAGTTCAACGAATAGGAAAGCTAGCAGCATTGGAATTACTCTCGAAGTGGTTTTCTCTTGAGATCTCTCTCTTTTGATTTAGTTTCGACAAATATAACGTTGGCAATATTATGTATCGCTCCCGTGTTAATCATATTCACAGTATGACGGTATATTTTTTGAAAAAGAATAACGATAATATATTCAACAAAATGATTTTTACGTCATTCTTATATGTTCTTCTTCGATATGAAATGACTGATGGAATTCTCAACATTGCAATTGCTTTACCATATAAATGAAGAAAGATTCGTTACGTTTTGATGCGTTTTAATCCAGGCTAAATTACTTCAATAATTCTTCGTGGTTACCTACGGTAAAAAGGCTCTGATTATCATCGTTTTTCATTGGGGCAGCGAGTTATTTCATCTGATTCTAGGAAACGAACGCTCTATCGAACATTACGACCCGAGAAGCCACACTTGCTTACTGTCTGTAGCCAGTTGCCCGATTCTATCCATTATTTCTTTGTTTTACCTAGCAGTTTTTACTTCGACAACGAGTAATGTTAAAGTATAGAAAAAAGAATAAGTAACAATAATAATAATAATAATAATAATAATAAATCGTAGTAATGAATTAATAACAACCACAACTATTCGACAATTCCTCACATGGCGTTTTACAAAAACTTTTAAGAAACATAAGACTTTCAACGATAAAAAATAATAAGCTAGAGGCAAGGTAGAAAGCAGAATATTACATCAGATCACAAAATTATTTCCTCTCATAACGGTTTCCTCTTGATATAATTCATACAATTATTGCATGGGAAACATCCAATTGGCTTATTCCTTTCTGCTTTTCTCTTCCTAACTTGGACCGATCTCTTACTATGGGACGGGCCCACACGAGTATCGCATACTAAATAGTTGATGCATGTCCGAGGAATGTGAACTGCTTAGAGTAACGGCTTTTATCGACTACTGCGATTGTTTCGTTTTCGATTGCCCGTAAATCGCCTGTTTTGGAGATAGAAAAGAAAATGTCCTCCACTCGTGGTAGACGACGAAATGGAAGTAGACTGAGTTACATTATCTGAGTTTACATTTTCCTTGATTACTCTGAGATCTGATGAGCTACATCGAAACTAATTGTATGAACTTGTAGGCTTCACGTGTTGTAAAATTATTAAAATAGATTGATTCTTAAACTTTATTTGATTAAATTTTACGTACTAAAAGGGATGATAAGGTGTGGACTGAGAACTAATATTGAGAAGTACCATTAATAGATCGTAAAAAATAATACAATGCAACTGATTATTCAACAAATAAGACCATTAGTATGTGAGTTAGAAAAAAATAAATTAACATTTATTTATATGCTATGATGTATGTTGGTTGGTACAAGGGATTGTGGGGTGCTTCTGCATATTACGCACACTTATTTATTTGAAAATGTACGAAGGATCCCACCAGTAACTGCAACTTGTAATAGTAATAATAATAATATTAAGGAGGAATAGTCTGTGTACTCAGCGTTCTGTTCTGGGCGATATTCACAGAAGACGATACTCTCGGCAAAACTTTCCATTTACGAGTAGCCCTGTTTTTTTTTAACTCTTTCGAGTTCAGTCACTCGAGGAACTTTCGTGCACAGCTTTCGCCATACCGCTCCGTAACTGGGGCGCACCTTTTATTTGCTAGTTTTACAAGCGCGGTTCACAAGCGCTCTACAAGGACCGATCCCCGCTGAATATACTGCAGTTCTCGTTTCATGGCCATCTCCCTTAAATGCTTGTGTCTTTTGATCTTCTTAGACTTCTGCTTCAGCGTCCTCTGAATTTTATTTCTCCCCTTTATTTATTCAGAATTCTCAATGGTCTCCACCGTTTCACACGATCTGTCTTATCTTAGCAATGATCGAGATAAATAATTTGAAGATCGGAAAGATCGATCTGTAATAGCTTAAATTTACGCGACTGCTAATATGGATGTTTGGGTTAAGATATGATGATGTCTAATGAAAGCTTTTTTACTATTTAAAAGTACATAAATGAGACTAAATCATCTAAGGATTGAGAAAAAATATTATAACCATTAATTTTCCTTTTTATTTTTGTTACCATCTTATTCCCTGTATCGTAAGGAGTATTTTGCTTTGATGCTTTGATTTAACGTTTCGATCCATTGTGAATGAGAAGTTTAAAAAAGATCCATTATGCATTCATGCATTATCATGGGAATTTTACGTGTAGAAGTCGAGTTAGTTATTTTCCTATTTAATAATTTGCGAAATATATAAAATATAAAGGGCAAAGTATATCAGAGGTAAATATCGAAAATTTGGAAAGATTTTCTCAAGTCAGGGAGTTCTAATTCACTTTTATTCAGTCAAAGATAAGCTAATATTTTTATAGAAAAATCTTCTGCTAAGTGACAAGCGCAAAAATCTTGCTCGCCTTGAAAAAGAGAAATTTATTTGAGCATCTCGTGCCAGGGGATTAGATACACGAGAATGTACGATCGACGGATTAATAGTGTCATAGATTGTGTACAAAATCGAAGCTTATAAATAAAAGGAAATTTTTACCTCTAGCCTCATTATTTAAGGACATATTTAGATTGATAAGACAATTAAACCTTACGTGAGTTGAAAAGTTTCACTGTTCCTGTGTTTATACTCTCGTTTCCGAGCTTATCCTTCATTTATTAAAATACTGAAATGTTTGATGTATTATTGAAGGTAGATATTTATAGTGTTCGGTATTACTTCCTCATTCACGGGGACTTTAATTGTTCTGCAATTTCCTCTGTCATGCGTTCGTCGCATATTTTCGCTGGAAAGAAGTCAAGAATTCTTTCATAATTAGTTTCGTTTATGTTCATAGCTTCTATCTAATACAATTTATATATTCATTTATCACGTACTGTATATTAGTGCCAATTCAAAGCGAGAAAATCAACAATTATGTATTAAAAGATATAGAACAGATATATAGATAATAACAAGAAATATCTGTATTATATTAAAAACGAACTAGAATAAACTAAAACTATTAATTATAAGTGCTTCTTAATGTTATATCTATAAAAAATGCCTTTTTACGACTTTTTTTCTAATTTGCTGATTTCTTTGCAGGTGAGTTATTCTGAGCTGGTCCTCAATTTCATTGGAGAGGAATTCGTATGGGAGCTTGAAGTCCTTGAAAAGCAAATTGTTCTACCACAGTAAGGAAATAATTTAAAATTTAAATTAAAAGATATTCCCAGAAATATGCATTATATTATATTGCTTATTTGTTGCGATACATTCTACTTTGTGTCAAAGTGAATTTTTTTGTCCATTGGGTTGAGTTTTCATGGGAAACTGGGCATAGTACAATACAATTCTGAAATGCAAGAAAAATTTTAGCTGCAATTTCACTTCACTTAACGTTTTTTGTACTGATAATTACAAAGAAAACTTTTCTTCGTACAGTGAAAACTTTTGCTCTCTGGATGTTTTTTAGCCCTCCATCGAATTTCATTTGTTTATATTACTATGGAAACCAACTTAATTTTCCTGTCTCGTCTTCGTTTATACTATCTTTTAATTTAAATTTACAATATAATTAAAACAATACTTTAACTTCAAAAGAAACATATATAATGTTTAGAAAAATAAGATATGCTGTGTTTCAAGTCATTCTGTGTGCGGAATCTGTATGTCGTGCTTCAAGATTTCCTTTCGCAAAATCAATATTTCAGTGCACGGAAAATATAAATTTTCTTTGTGCAAGTAAGAAGAGGGCGTTGATGGTACGCAAGATTCATCTTCTCTTGCCCTTATGGAAGCTCTTTTTCCTCAAAGCGCTGCCATGTTTCATCTTCCATTTAATCTTCTCTTTGATCATTGATTCCATTCCAATCTCAAGCTTTCGTTGCTTTTAATTATATGGCATCGTTGCTATGGACGCAGTTTTTTTTTGGACAGGTATGGTAGCAGAACGACTAAGCGAATGTAACATCGTATACATGTTATCAAAATATTCAAACGACTGCAAGTTTTTTCGGTGTTTTAGTCGTATTGTAGGATCTTTTCCCTATGATAAATTTGTCGGTGTACTTCATCTTTATTTGTGCATTCATTATAGCGTTTCTGAATTTAGACTCATATTTTTTTAACCACATAAAATTTCGATATCCCTAATTTATTATATATGCTATCAATAATACATTTATTTACATGATAGATGAAATTTAAATTTTACTTTTAATTATAGATATTCAATATACTTTTATATCGAAGATAATCTTTACGAAAATTATCATACGTAATTCAACTTTATGATATCATCAAGTGCTTATTCATTCGTCTGTGTAATATAAATACAGTGGTACCTTGAGTTACGAGCAGCCCGACATACGAGTTTTTTGAGATGCGAGCTGGAGCTCGGGTCATATTTTTATTCGAGATACGGGCCCAAATTCGACATACGAGCGCGAATTCGTGTTTCCGGAGCGTCCAGCTATTTGGTGCGCTGGGACAAGCATCATCCGAGAAAATCTCTCACTCATTCACACGTGTTACCCGCTTGAATCGAAGTGTATCTTGTGCGCTGTAATCATTTTTTCGTGATTACTGTACTTTTTTTACAGTACAGAAAGTGCAGCCAAGAAGGCAGAAATAAGTGATAGTTAAATTTACGTTAATGTTAAGGTTAGTTTAAGTTTAAAGTTAAGAGCATTGTTCTAATTATTTTCTTTTATTTGAGAGAAATAAAGTGTAGTTTTAGTTTAAAGTTAAGAAAATAGTTTTAAGTTTTCAAAAAGCGTCGTTTATGTATGTGTCTTGAGTGCCTACACTCCTTCCCTCCTCCTCGCCGTTCACCTTCGTTAGCCGAACTTGTCCGTCACCAAAGTAAGACTATTATTCTAAATAACTCTTTCATTTCTTAGCTTCATAATTTTGTTACGTATTTGTTAATTATACATGTTTACTTGTTAATTAAAAACGTATCTTTATTCATAATTTACAATGTTTTGGGGATTTTTCATAGGTCCGGAACGGATTAATGGCATTTTCATTACTTTCAATGGTGAAAAATGATTCGAGATACGAGCAATTTGACATGCGAGCAAGTTTACAGAACGAATTAAACTCGTATCTCGAGGTACCACTGTAATAATTATTAAATTCGGCAAATAACTAAGTTATGCTACTTAATCCTCTTCTATAAACCTTTATTGTGAAACATTTATTTTTATTAGTTTTTTTTATGAGTTACGTATCATACAGCAGTCATTTATATCGTATTCGATGTCTGACAACACATTTTCTTTTACATGTATACGCCCTTAGCAACATAGAGAAACGTAATAATTACCAATCCCTGTCCACGCTTCCCCGGTAAGCTTCAGAGAGGAATTCAATCGTTACCCCTCAATTGGAAGAATCGATTTCTAATTAAAAGAACGCGGTTTGAACCTCCATCGATAGGCGAATGAGGTAATTTGGCAACAACGGAGGCCTATTCCTGAGAAAGGGATATTCTCTTTTTTCTCCCGCTCTCGTGGGCTTCGGTAACGGGATTTGTGCGGAGGGGTGAGAAAGTGGGAGGTCGAAGGTAAAAAGATGGGCAATTAGCTGCCGGTGAGAAAGGACGCTGAAAGGAAAGTGTAGAAGAGGGAACAAAGGAAATGGAATGCGAGGTGTGGTGAAACTGAAAACAGAGATACAAATGCTGGGAGTTGTGCATCCTTCATGAGCTGCCGAGAAATCTTTTTAACTACGACAAGGTGGAAAATTATAGGCCGGAATTACGTACGAGTTAGTGATTGGTTTTTATCAGAAGGTCAATCAATACATAATAATTGATTCATGAAAGGAACAGAGGGCTGAAATAGAAAGGTTTATTTAGGAATTACAAACGAATACAGCACAAACAAACAACGTAAACAATGCAAAAAATGTATAACTACAATAAAACTACGTAAACATTTACTTATGTATACTTTTTTTCGTTGGATATACCACAATTAGTTACCATTGTAATACCACTACTACATATCATCTATCGATCAATCTCTTTTAGTTCAGAAGCCTTTTATAAGAGCCGATTTACACTATAATTCTCCCAAACGAACAAGGTTACAAGAGATGCAAAATCTACGCTTCTTGTCTTGACGCTTGCGTTTATTTAAAGAGAAGTTGAAATACTTTTATTTTCTACTCGTCACTTTGAAGATGTTTTGGCTTTCAGATCCATCTCCCAGCCAAAGTAAAAAGTGAGTGTTTCTTATTTTAGAATGTATGGAGAAGGGTGTTAAGGTTTCGTTAAAAAAAAATTCTTAAGTCGTAGATTCTAGATTTTATTTTCTAGTTTCCTTGTTAGTGGAGTCTTTTTTCTTTTGCTTCTGTTAATTCTAAAATTATTTATATTTAGAATTTCCGTCTTGAGAGAAGAGATTAATTTCAACTCTGAGTAAAGAATTATATCTAGAAGATGAAAAACGCGCAAATTTTAATTAAAATTTATGAAAAGTTGAGTATTTTTCTTTTTTCCCACTAGGCTATGTAAACATTTAGGAGAAAGGGGGAAATGGTTTATTTTTACGTGAGGAAGGAGACGAAGCAGATCGAATGGCTTTCGATAGGCCTCGAGTTTGAGGGTTTATAGTGTGTTCTTAAATTTATAAACGCCTCATCATCACTACAAAGTACCGATTGCTTGTATATACCCTAAGGAGTCCCAAATAGTTTTACTTCTCTCCACTCATTTAATTTTCATATTCAATTTATAAAAGCTTATATGCGTAATATTTTGATTAGTCCAATAACTTCACATATATTTGAAATGAACAATTTTACAGCAATTATCGCCTTTCAAATAATCTGTATATTTTCTTTCAAATAGTGTATTTATCATCGAACATTAATCTTCTTATGCCGTCACTAAGAATAAAGCTTATACATTAATTTCAGTTTCACTTCATATGATTTTTTCCGAGTAAATAATCTATCAAATATTATTGAAGTAATCAAGAAATCAGCTATGTTGTTTTTTGCTCAAATTTAAATAAGTATATATTAGTGAAGGATTTGATTGGGTCTAAAATAGAAATTTCCATTACACACTGTAAATCCAGAATTTGAATTAATCTAATACTTCATGCTACTGTGCATATTCATTAAAATCTCGTTTCTTCTTACTTAGAAAGTTATACATTCGAAAATTTCTTTCTGATGAATAGTTTCTAGTATTTCTTATAGAAGGTATAAACTAGTATTAAAGCGGATAAATATTTGAACTTTCTATCAATTTACTTGAGAGAAAATTAGAGAGTTGTTCAAAAAATTTCTGTTAAATTTAGAAAACTTTTTACGAAGATATAAAAATAAATTGCACAAAAGCTAGGAGGTAATGGCGTGAGGGAGTAAAAAAGTCGGTACTTGTCTTATTTTATGTGTACGAGGAAAAGGTGCTATGTAAAACGGCGGAGTTTCCTTGGGGAAAACCGATGCCAAGAAAGTCAAGGTTTAGGCAATTGATTGAGGAAAGAGATTCTCTCTATATTCTTCCCATCCTTCACTTATAGGATCTCATGTTAGTATTATTGTATTATTTCCCCATAAAAGTAAGTAAATTTCAATGCATAGAATGCATTTATTACCTCGAATCACATTTAGAAAATTTCATAGTAAAATGACGCATTATTAAATGAATATTCATCAAACAAGCAGCGGATGAATGAATGATTGTTTATCGGAAATATATCAGATATCTTCATTTTAAGCATTGATGCAGACGATATCCGATAAAAGTATATTTCGGTCGTAAAATCTCCAAGTTGTTTTTTACCTTCACAGTCTCGAGGTCAACAGCTATGACGACATCTCCAAAATGCGACTGTGAGAAATATGAACGCTCATCCGAAGGTAAAAGGAAAGGTACAGAGAGATGAGGAGGATAAGTAGTGCTACAGTACGCGTCCTTTACGCATATTTATCATGTTATATCTGTTTGAAATTTCTATGACGTACGGGACAGATTACTATTGTTAGTCGTATATAATAGATAACTCTGCGGTGGATAACAATTAAAGTTAGAAACAGATCTATTCAATAAGAGCTTATGAAAGTAAAAGATTTTATTTCCGCTCAAAAATTAATTACACATATCTTTTCATTAATCGGCTCTCGACCATACGGGAATTGCGTAATTCAGGGTCATTAATTAATTTAAATATTTATTATGGCAACGCCTTCGAACCTTTTCCTTCTACTAATTTTAAATCAATCTTCATTATAGAAACCACGTCCTGGTTAAATTTCGAAATGAATTTGAAGGCTCGAAATTGAATCTTTTACTCATTTACAAAATCAGTCGAGAGTAATCCTTGAAACCTTCCGTAAAAGGTAGAATGACCATTTCCGGCCGTCGAGTGTTTTAATTAACGTTCCGATTTTCGGCAAATTGCGTAGTTACCTTGCATAATAATCCTCATACGGTATAATTGCAAAGAGTTGCCACGGTGAAACGCATGTTCCCGGCGATTTTCACTGTCCAAAAACCCCAAAAAATGGATATTTTTCGAAAGCGGCGGAATAGCTGATGATAACAAAGGCCTCGATGGTAATCAAACCGTTGGACATTGCGGGTGGTGGTCGAGCACGGATGAAGAGCATTCAATGATGTCCCGTTGGCCGAAAGGTCAGCCCATTGCTGTTTGGGGTGATCGACCTCACTCGCTATTCCATTTTAGCCCGATTCCTGGACCATCGGTGGTTGTGACATATTCCCTCAGCTTTTGCTCCGCATCGAACCTTTTCTTCTCGGGGCGGAAGAACCTTTTAGTGAAAGAAGATTAATGACTCCCATCTTAGGTAGTGGTAAAACCAACACACGGACTGAAAGCGGAAGATTTTAGAGATGCAGTCTATAAACAATGAAGTTTATTAAGCCCCAAAATAGAACCATTATTAAAAGGGAAGAGAGGTAAAATAGAATGGAACGAAAGCAATCAACGGAGGGTTGAATCGATTTTTCTCCTCACGAAAGAAAAGTTAAATCTTTTTCGGGATTTTTTTCGGAGAATGTAATAGATATTGGCTTTGGAAGGGTTAAAAAGAGTAATAGTTTAGGCTTGAGGGAAGAGAATAGAGTACTATTTTAATCCTAGCTAGGATCATATTCCCTTCTAAGAGGTCCTACGCATCTGAATGCTATTTGTTAAACGTAAGACAACATTTAGTCTCCAGAACATATTAAGTGAAAATATCGAATTTCAAATGACTAAACGGTGAAGGATCTTTTGTTATTACACATTCTTGTAGTTATTTTCGTGTTAAAAGCGTCTCAAGCTTTCAATCAAGGTTTAAATACGATAAGATTGCTTTACTGTGAATTATCATGTACAGGAATATTCAAATCAGTTAAGGAAAAAGAAAAAATCACTTTCGCAAAATCGCAACGATATTTAGTTTTTCTATCTTCATTTTGGAATTTAAAACTAATATTTTCGACGTAATATTGTTAAGCTGATAAATACTTAGGTGACATAAGTGTTGTCTCCTGCTCCATCAACAAGAAAAAACTTCTATGGTTTCAAAAGGATTCGCCAACCTGTTTTATAATACGATGAACACTCGTGAAAGTAATCCTTAAAATTTTATTTGTTTATCTTTATGCATGAAATGATACTTCTATAGATAATTCGTAATTAACTTTTACGCATGTATTTTGTTGTTTGAATCACTCACAATGATCTTATTTCAAATTTTTATTCCTTATTTCAGCTTTGAATTGAAAGAAGGTAGTTTTACAAATATTGATCTGTAAAGCAAAATTAACTGTGTTTTATGGAGTGAAATACACTTATCAAGGAATATACATAATAAAAGAATTTTTAATTTGAATTTCTATTTAAATATAAACTGTTCTCTTTAGATTTATTCTGTTATACTTTGAATATTTTACGTATTAGGGCTTTAAATGAAAAATAGCGTTTTAGAGGAGAATTTTTGGATTTTGAAAAGGCTCATAAGGAACCAAGTTGAACGAAATGTTTTCTTAAAAATTTTATTCTGATGCAAGGAGACTTCGGCAAAAAATTGCTAGAGATTTGGATATTAAATACTATAATCTGTCGCCCGAATAAAGAGAAGATATAACTGTAGATGGCCTTTGAGCACCTAAGATCGTAAGGTTGAAATTCAAGACAAACAGTTTTACTAGTGTATGAAAAAGAGGGTATGAACAGAAAGAGGATCACATTGTCAATTTTACGTGCACGAACGACGAGTGACGTCGAACAAAAAACGCATTCGTCGTGTACACAGCCTTCGAGTGGCTCTCAAGAAGATCGAATTAGTCTGAGAGACTTCCTTTCCTAAGGTGTAATTGGAAACTGGATATTTTCTTTTGGAGAGATCCCTACGAAGTCCTAAGAGCGCTGTCGCATGTCCACCTCGAATGCGCCCTGCACCAGAGGCTTCTTCGTGGTAAAAAAGTGAGAGCGAGTGCAGCAAATAGAAAGGGGACCACTTTCTCTACCGGAAGCGCGTAACTCGAGTGCCCCGGAAGTGAGTGAATAGGACGACGCCCTCTCTAAGATCACATCTTCTTCCGCCTACGATGGGCTTTTAGATTATTCAACGTGCGTATTCCTCACGCATTGACGCCCCCCCGTAGGGATAAGAACACGCAGATTTCAACGCGCGTCTGCAATGGGCGCTGGAGAAGCGGGGTTTGTGTACGTCACTCGGGGGATGACTACAAGGGCGTCAAATGAAGCCTTTTCCGATTCACTGATTGTGTATGTAAATACATTTTCTTTGAAACTAACCCCAACTAAATGAAAATAATATAATTCGTATAAAATTGAAAATCAAATCAAATTGAAAGGTATACATAAAAGGGGAAGAAATAAGTTACTGAAATTTTCAACAGCAATAATACATTTATTGGTCCGTCTATGAACAAGTAAACATAACATCATATATATAGTTGAATGTAATATATCGAAGGAAAATAGAAGCACACAATTTTCCGCACACATTTCACAATATTTTTTATCGACCACAACACTAACCACAAGAATTAACCGCAGGCTTTTACCCCATCCCACTTTAAATTCGCTTTTGAAAAATACGCCGGTTGATCATGGAAACAGCGAAAACGGGCGGATATCTTTGATTCGTCTTCCAGATATTGCTCTTGAAGTCCCGCAATGTATGCCGTTTTGCAATTTTCCTCTCATTCTGTTGTATTATATTCTGAAGTACGAAAATAAAATTATATTTCTTTAAAGACAAATTTATGAATATCCAACGAGTTTTTATAATGATTTATCGTAAAATTAATGAAAAGGCAAAGAAAAACCGTAAATAAAAATCATGAAATAATGAAGCTTTTAATGAATTAATGACTGCTTAGTATTCCAACTATATTTTCGTTCAACAGCAACTCCTGTAAACATAAACATAGTTGTTATTATTACACTAGTCCAAAGTTTTCTCGAAAACCCTTCCTTTTAAGTTGTCGATATTCATTAACTCCATCGCAAATCGATACAGAGAATTGCAAACGAGTTCATAAATAAGCATAAAGCCTGAAAGACTCACTTTTTCCTGGAAAACGGTTACTTTGCGTTTTCTTTATCCCTCGACGTTCGCGTGCAATCTTTCCCGAAGCCAGGGAATCGATCGGTGGGACAAAGAAAACTATATTTGACGTCATTTTGCTTCCCTTTTTCCGATTCCGAGAAAAAATCGTACGATAATCGCTCATTTGATGTCGGAAAATTGTAAAATGCGACGGTATTCAGATATCACTATGGATTTCAGAAAATAACGTGCTTATTTGAAAGCCTATAAGGAATCTAATGATAGATTTATATTTGAAAGATAATAAAATCAAGTTGTTTCACATTTAAATTTATTCTTATGTGGGAAAAAAGAAATGTGAATGGAGCACTAGGATTCCAATCTTTTAATCATTACTATAAATATAAATCGCTATCCATCTCATTATACACTTTCCATTGATTTCTCTGCCGATTGATGAATATACCATATTATAATTTTTGTAATGCTAGCTGTATATTCAATGCAGTACGTCGATTTGCAGTTCACTATGCACGTAAATTTTTTATCATATGTTCACCAATGCTCTCTTGATATTTTACGTAATTAATTACCACAGCGTTACCCGGAAATATGAATGCAATATTATTAAAACCAAATTAAAACATGATTAAAATCATATTGTATTCTCTTTGAGGTGGAATTGGTATTATGGGAAGAGGGAGGCGATTTTTTCTTTCATTGAAGTTGACTTTCAAGTTTTACTTCATTGATTAGTTTCATAGTTCATGACACTTCAATTGGTGCCTCCCTGAAAGGAGACATTTTAATGGACATGTTTCCTCCTTCCGCCAACGTCATTTAAGAGCGGCGCTACTGTAGGCTTCATGTCCACAAACAATAGGCTTTATAATACCCGATCGTTAATCCTTCCCTCTCTAGTTTTCTTTCTTTCGAGAGCGAACTCAGTGTTCATTGTTTGTGCATTTTCCCTTTACTTTCGTTTCTCCATTTTATGTGGGAAATGGGTTTTTACCCTTCGCAGAGTCCCTTTTTTTAACTTTGTTTTTGTGATGGGTGCTCGTTTGATGCGATTGAAGAAGCCCATTTGGAGAATTTTATTGCATTTTCGGCCCTTATTTCCATTTAAGAGTTTCCCTCCGCGGATGGCTGAGTTTCCTATTGGCCGGGTTTTCATCGTATTTTCTAATTAAAATTGTATCTCTTTCGTGTAATGCTTTCGAACAATGTTAACGCGAACCTATGACGCATTTTTCTTGGAATTAATTTTTTTACAGTAACCAATTTAAAAAGCTAAAAAAGTTATTCCGTCTGCAAGGAAAGTACGAGCATGAATATTCGACGTACCTTAGTTACTATTCCACGTACAGAAGTGCGTGGGTGTTATACCTTTCTATTTGTTCGCTTACCTCTTCCTATTTCTTCATCTCTAAAAGTCAGTGGCTCATCTTATCCTGTATACTTACACCGTGAAACACGTTTAAATTAAATTTATAATTGTAAATTATACATAACTAATATAATTGAAGAAAAACATCGTATCAAAACTTTCTCCCGAAAACTTAAGTATAACAAGTGGTTACAGTAATAGTTATCTTTTTAATAAGTAAATACTCATTATACATTGCTCGTTATAGATAGATGTCCTCAAGATAATTTTTATACATAACGGAACCATTTATATAATCTGAATGGTTACATATATAGTGGAAACATCCACAGGTTTCGTCTTGCAAGTCGTAATAGGATGAGCTCTTCAGTTTTCGTTTCGAAAGAATACAATGCTTCGAATCTGTCTATATACACTTCGCACACACACACATTCTGTTATAAATTTCCTTCTCTGCTTTAATGATACAGAGAATGATAGCTGTTTAGGAATTTTAATTATGTTTATATACGCATATAGAAGGTTACGTATTGTATTTAAAACTTCTAAATATTCTCTATTCTTTGAATATTCGGAAGTGCCTTTCTTTCGTGGACGGAATGTGTATATATTTGCCCACTTCCGAACGTGCGGTAAGTGTAGGAATGCAGATGCGACACCCCGTAACCTAATCCGTGGCCATATGGCACTGCCCCTTCTCTGACCCATCCCTACGCTTCTGGACAGCATCCGCGCCACTTCCAATTCACAAATGAACTTGTTTTATCTTATCCCGCCTCTTTTTGACGCACTCTTGGGCAAGTGTTCTTCCTCTTAGTCGGTTTTTCTTTCTCTCTATGGGGCGACTGTGATTCCAGGGCTTCTGGCAATTTACTGCTGATACAGTCCATGAAGTATTCACCATTAAGGTAAGGGAGCGAAATTTATAGAAGCAGATAAGATCCCGTGCACGGAATTTATTGGAGGTTAAAGCTAATTTATTTTACGGCATAAACATTTACGTTCTACAATCCTCATTGGATATTTTGAGAGAGGATGTACGTATATACACGTATACAGTGGAACAGAAGTGAAATGTTTGCTTGGATATGAAGATAGAGGAGGATAGATCCTATTAGAGGAAAATATGATAACTTTTCAACGCCAGAATTTTTTTCCAACCTCGGAAACGAATAAAAATTGAATGTAGTACACTTTCACGAAGGTACGATCACGATGTTTGGCTTTTACCGAAAAGCGGCTCGGTACATCGCCGACTTGATACCGATTGTGAACTAGTATTTTGACCCACTTCTACATTTTAGTCGAGTACAGTTTCTCTCGCATAAACCTCTCTTCCTTTATTTCGTCTTTTTCCAATTTCTTCCGAACATTCCAGTTTATTTTTGTATCGATGTCAATCACAGTGCAGTGCATTTATGACTGAATGTAAGTATAGGTCAAAGTATACTGATTGCGACAAATTATGATTCGTGTTTATTTATCGTTAGGAGGATATGTTCTTCTGTAAATTATAATCTGGTATAAAGCTAGTTTGGTTGGTTTACCTTGCGCCTATTATCTTAACTAATCATTTTACTTCAGTAATTTTAGTTTTACACTTTCAATCAACCAATAAAACTATCCACTCATATATTTTGGGACATTTTCGTATCTGAACCGTAATTTCCAGCCTATTCTCCGATGCCAATTTCTATCAATAACATACCTGATCTGTTGTATTTCGAAAAGTTTTTAATTCAAGCATTTTTTACTCATCTCAATAAATAGGATTCGTATGGAATGTGAACTTTTATTTAAGCCTATGGCCTGAGGTTAACATACGGTTGAGAATCTTTGCCGTAAACGGTGAGCTAAATCACAAAGCCGTAGGTTGATGGTACATCGTATCGGTTGACCTCACTGAAAGATTGCAGCAGACCGAGATCGCCAGTCGACCGGAGTCGTGGACTCTTTGATGTACCAATTGTGCAGGAATGTAGGTGTAACACACTACGTTTTCTTTGGATCAAGTTCTAAATTGATCGATTTATACCCAGTTTTGGCTTAATGTATTGGATTTTTATTACTCACAAAGGAAAACCGTAAATTCGCCAATTTATTGTACCAAATTTATTGCACAGAAAGAACGTTTATCTTTGCGAAAAAATGTTACTACGTAGAGATTATATCAGAGTGTGGAGAATACTGGAAAACTATAAATAAAATTTTAATTATCCTTTCTGGGATACAATCGCACAGTTTAAAAAGGAATTTGAATCTTGTGAACGTTAAACAAAAATATCCTAACGACTGTGTTTAATCTATAATACTGAATACGTTAATTCTCAAACGATTGTTCAGTTGCAGTTACTCGTTTGTTTGTTGTCCTCCTTGCTTGGACCATTCTCCCTTGTTTACACTACCCTTTAAAATGTATAGTATAAGTTTCAAACATCCTTGTCCTATTACTAACCATTGCTTGCGTACCAGAGAATACATTCCGGAAAACGTAAGGAAAGAGGTCACCAACCTACGCAGCGCGACTCACATCAATAACATTGTTCTTACGGGAAAACTGGTTCCGCTATCCGAGGGAAGTTTTACGGAGATAACCCTTCGAAAGAATTCTTTTTCACTTCTGAGCAGAGAGACGAAATAATGCGGGGAAGATCACAGCTGAGTTTATGCATTTTATTATTGTTTTAGGTTCAACGTTGATAAATGAATTTATCAGGATATTGTTGTTTTTAATATTTATCGTATTCAAAGTTGTAATATATTAGGACATTTTTATTAAGAGATTAATAATGAAGATAAACTCTTTGCTTTAATAATCACTGTTTTCGATAGAATTTGAACGTCGAGCCACGAATTAGGAATAATTAATTCGTTCTTATTTAGGATATGCCTTTTAAATCAAAACCTACCGTATCGTACCGAGCTTTTTGTGATTAAGTTCTTTAAATTTGTTCACTTATGATTCCAGTAAGTTATTCTATCAAACACTTTCCATAGTGATTAAAAGAGCAAACAATACGTAATAGACCCTAAATGTTAATTAGATTGTTGAGATGATTTATCAATTATACCGAATCAGTGCTCATTATACTGTTTCGATGTTTCATTAAAGTCCATATTCCTTTATAATCTATGTGATAGCAAGACGGTCGACTGTAGTGGTTGCTCCCCTCTCTTCACATACCAGTAACGAGTAAAAAGTGCCATCCGTGGTTATTTCGGAGACCGATTCACCACCACTCTATATCCGTCGCGCATGCGGAATGACTTCGAATCAGTTTATGGATCTACAGATGGCGTGTTATGGAAATTAGAAATGCATCCGATATCTGTGGGAATCCGAGGGATCGATCATAATTCCCCTGAAGACCCCCTTTGGTGAGGTTTCCATGAGAATAAGGGACCAGGATGGTCGGATATCCTCCTGAAATCCTATTTTCATGTTGATTGATTCCTGTTTGTTTTTCCCTTTATTCGATATTTTTTTACTCGTTCGTATATTGTGATGTATCATTAATGAGTTCATTTTTCTATAATATTTCGGATGAACTTAACTTTTTACCTACTTAATTATATGTTAGAAGATACTGTTATGATATTTTATAAATTAATTTTATCGTTTCTGCTCCGTAAAATTCAACGTTTGACTAGGTTCTTTATCGACAGTTTCGCATCTAAATTATTCTCTATATCTATATTTAAGAAGTATTTAAAACTGGTTCTTAGCTAACTAGCATTTTATAAAGATCTGCAGATATCTTCTTCCTGTTCCGTTATGCTTTCTAGCTTGTGGTTACGTTTGCGATTTTCTAATATTTTCTGTTTGAATTTTCCATTCCTTTCATATTTCCTGGAATTTTTTCTCAGCTCCATTTTCACAAGTTTTTTTCCGTCGATGTGAATTTTTTACTAGTATAAAGTAACGAAGCTTTTTACTCTTAAGGGAACGGCTATTTTTCACTACTTTTTAATACTAAATTTAATGAAAATTTGAAATTTTTACAATAAAATTTGTTCATATATAATATTATACATGAATGAGTGTTTTGGCTAATTTTTAATTTGAATTTTTTTTCGGTGATAAACAAAAGTTTGAAAGTAAGTTGTGAAACTTGATGGTAAAAAGGTTTAAGTTATTACGTGGAAAGATTATCAATTGAAGGTATTTCAACTTATTATTCAATGATAAAAGAAAATTAAAGTTTCTTATACTATTCGTATTATTATATTTATTTGACATCATATCCTGTGAAGTAAATAGAGGAATGCCACATGTGATTGATTGATATTATGATTCATGCTATCGATTTATTTTTTTTTTAAAGAAACACACTCGAATTTTGAGTGAATTTTTCGTTTACGTTTTCACATTATTTACATAATACGGACAAAAATAGAGCATCTTTTAAAACTTGTTTGCGCTTTCGTTCGGTCGAAGACGAGTGAACAAAAGGAATTAGAAGCACTTGTCTGTCGAATGCTATGTACTGACATCTCTCGCTCTCTCTTTTGTACGAATGGTGGTGTATTTATACCGCGGTTACTGAACCAATTTCAGGAATGCTGTCACCAGGAGTCACGGTGCTGCCATCTTCGCCCGAGTGCGACGACCATCAGCTCATGACCACCTCCATGGAGACGGACTCTGCCATCGGAGGCAGCGCTTCCCCAGACACGAACGGGAAGAGCGCAAATCTCAGGTATGGCGCCCATTCAATTTCATTGGTTTGTCAGTTCGAAAAATGCGGTTGTTCATTTTACCTCTGAATAAGTCTTCTTTGTATTTGAAAAAGTTTTAATAGCATTTTAAAGTTATGGAAAGCAAATTGATCCAAAGAGGACTGTGTCAGTCGGAAGTCATGGTAACTTAAGCCGAAAAATTTTTGTGGTTCATTTACAAAGAAAAAAACCCATATGATACAAAAACCGTATATCATATTTATTAATAAAATTATCTAATATGAATCCAACATGCCAACAACTCAAGATATCCAACCGCATGCAAAAATTGCTTAGAAAGACTATATCGATTTATTATTCATTCTTTTCGTTCTGAAATTAAATTTTCCATGAATGTGGTACATATTTACGAATCCTTCCAGCTCGTACTCAAAGCTAAGTAGTCATTTTTTAGCAACAGTTCCCAGTTCGGCAACGATGATTCAGTTAATGAGGTGAGGAAAAACGCTGTACAAATTTCGTCATATACAAACATCGTGTATTTCTATAGTTAATGAAAGAAACGATTACGTAAACTGCTGATGAGTGATAGCGAAATTTCACCGAGAGTAATTGTTTTTCTCATTGCAATTACGCAGACGTATGAATTCGAGACTTGAGAAGCATGAGAAAATGCAAACCTTGGGTTTTTCTCACTCAAGGAATTGCGCCGTCTTTTATTTTTCATGTCCGTTGAGAATTACAAGGTAATCTAAGAAAAGAATAAAGGAGAGTGGGTAAACAAAAGAAAACAAATGATAGAAATCTCGTCAATGAAAGGTCAAGCGCAACCCAGATGCAGCACGTGAAGATATGTTCCTCAGCCCTAAAAGCACGTTCCGAAGAGCAAGAATTTAACGAAGGCGTCTAAGAATAGAGAGGTCCCTTACGTTGCTTAGGAAACAGCACTGCCATTGTATGCGAACAATGAAAGATCTTGAAAACATTCCCATATTTTAAGAGTTATTTTTATATTGCTCTGATTCTTGAGCGTATACTCCTGCTACTGATATTCCCTAGCGAGATAATTTTCTTATGAGCTTTTGTTTCTGGTTAACTTCTTTGTAAACATATCGTAAAATTTACGTGAGATGAAAGTTTATTAATTTTATTTTTATTCCTCTTCGTGTGATTGTAATGATGAATAATTTGCTGAAATAATGAGTTATCATTTATCATCGTGTACTGTGAGAGTTGTGTGGTCGATGATGAATAGGAAGAAACAAACGATCGTGACTTATCTTCACTTTTCAATGACCTCGGAAATACTAAAAACGAAGCTCAGTATCGTGAAACATTCACATAACAATCGCCTTTTGTTTATTTCTTAATTCGATAAACGTCGTCTCAAACAATTAAAAGTTGCTTTTAAATAGGTAAAATACCTATTTCAAGGATCTACGATGAAGTGTGTTTGGAGAACGTTCCTTTACTATCAGATATCTTCTACATAAATGCGAAGATGAGATGAATGGAGAAAAATCGCTAGGATGGTAATATGCGGAAGGAAATTCTCAAGAAAAGAAACTGACTTAAGTTTAAAATTCATATGCTATATTAGATATTTATTATTTTTAAGAGTTCACGATTTTTTCTATCAATTCATTAATAAGCGAATATGAATATCAAACAGTATATCTATCAATACAAATGATTTTTTTTTCAAGGCTTTAATTAAAATTTCTTGAAAAAGATCAACTCTATTTTTATGAAATATAGAAAACAGAAAAATGTGAGCTCCCTTGAATAATTTAAATGATTTTAAAATTTCCAATACTTTAAAATGAAGTGAAACAATATTCTGAGGTAGTTGTAGTCATATATAACCTGCACTGCAACTAGAATTTATTTTTTTAACCATCCCATCGTTTTATGCGTTTTTTTTGCTCAACTCTACTTGGTGGCATCTCTTTCCTTAGATGCACTGAGACTTCTTTCCCAAGCAATTTTCTATTTCCTCTCCGCTTTCCCACTCCCTTTGTGGAGATTTCCCGCCCTGTCACGCTCAAGACTAAACACGTTGAGCCCAAGTTAAAATGTGGAACAGGTGTTGTTTATTTCTAGTTTACTAGCTGTTCTTATTTCGAGTAGACACATCTAATATCAGAATAAATATAATGGTATTCAGAGGGAGGGAATTATTTCCTCGAAAGTTGATATGATAAAGACGTTCATCGAATTTAATCTAAAGGATGTACATTCATTTTAACACGGAGTTGTCTTACGACCGCTATGGAGATGGACGTTAACGAGTTTAACTATCATTTTAAAAAATTAATAAGCACAAAAACAGACATCGCAGAAGCAGAGGATAGAATCCGAAATTTAGACTTTTTATCGTTCATTTTACTTAAATCACGGTTAGGAAGCGTGTGAAATAATTTTGAAAAGAAACACTTTTTTCAAGTAAAGTTATACTCTACTTTATTCCTGAATTCTATATAATTTTCAAGTATGATTGTAATAAAGAAAAGATCTTAGATTGGCAATGGAAATCTAACTTTTATATTATATTTATAATATATGTTGACCAGCTGTCACTGAATTAGCTGACATAGCCTTTTTAGGTGTTAAAGTGTTTTCTCTCGGATGTTCGAAAATGACTCATCTTAGAAACGGAAACACTAAGTGATTTTAATCAGTGGAATTATCTGCGGTCAACATTGTTTCCGCTGTTTAGTGACGTCACATGACGTTATATCGGCGACTATAGGTATGGTTTTCTCCAACAGGCACGCCTTTCCGGTTGACGTAATTAACACCTATCTTCGTGCGTTCAAGGTGTAGGAATAGCTTATTAAGCTCTATTTAAATACCTTCACTCAATTTCCCTTGGGATTTAAATTTGCTTCATTTATCTGTAGTTTAAAAATCTGTGAATGGAATCTCCGAAGCAAATTAGTATTGTTAAAGTAAATTCAGTGAATGTAACTTCGTATTCCTAAACAGCTACTTGTTGGAAAGAAAGATATTCCTCATGACATTAAGTGGAATTTCGATTCATATATTACATATTCAGTGCTCCATGTTTAGAATAATTAATTGGACATTGTTAAGTGTGGTTTGGTATTTTATCATCCGACTAAAGTACTGTTAATCTGTTAGATGCAAAATTTTTTTCTAGTGCATAAGATCGGAATGGTTATTTTTCAACTGTAAAGATAAATAGCTATGTAGAAATATTTATCATCATATTATTTAAATATATTAATACAATTTTAGAGTAGTTTTGGACACTTTATTGATATTTTAACGTGATGGTTGAAGTATTTATCACGTAGATATCACGCTTATATTTGTGCGAGTTAATCCAAATATAGAGTATGAATACAAATGTTCGCAAAGCCAATTTTAATGAGTACTCAGTTTCAATTTTCGATCTGTCTGTGTTTATTTCTGCTGATTTAAGCTGAAACGTTACCGCTAACACTAAACACAAACGAGCTTGCGGAACTTAATCATAAAGAGAGTCACGATAATTGGACCTCTTCATTTTGCGGCACACAGTTTACGAGTATCATTTTGGCTATAATTGGAAACGTGACGAAGCCGAGGAACTCGATTTTCATTCATTCCAATCATCTATCAACACAGCGTTCTCTCTCTTCAAATATTCTACGCTACTCCATTTCATTACAAACAGACCAATATCATTCGTCGAAATAAACCGTGTTGTCTTTTCCACTCGAGAAATCCAGATTATAACGAGTTCGGAGTTGGCTAATCATAGCTTTTCCAGAATCCTCCAGCGCCGGAAATAGAAGTTGCAGTTTTCGAAAACTTCTCTTTCAGCAACTTCTGGGGTGGAATAAATAAAGGAGAAAATTGGGAGAAAGGAGGGTTTGTTAGAAATCATTCGTCCTTTGTTTGATGAAACCCCGTATTGATTCAAACTTTCCAAAATAACTTCAACCCGTTGCTAATCGAATTTCATTTTGAACGATTACTCGATACAATACGAGTAGTCGAAAAACAACGAAGACAAGGAATGAACGAAAGAAGAATTTTAATTTTTTCATTATTTAATGGAAATTGATATATTTATAGTAACATCACAAATATTTCGTACAGCAAAATATTATGGTTCTTATAAGTTCCGCGCTTAATATATGAGGGAGAAATGTTTTCGACCTGAGAATGAAAGACGTATATTATCAGATTTATCTCAACGAAGGCTGATTTAATTGTATCTGCGGATGATTTCCTCCGGATTTTAGAAATTCAGACTTCGATTTCAAAAATTGAAATTAATAGTGAAATACGTGAATATAAACAAGTGTTTTTACGGTTAAATTCATGAAACATAATTACAATTTGAGCTTAGTGATATAATTCAACGTATGAAACCTCCTCCATACAGATTGAAGTAAAAATAAAATTTCTGCCAACATGATTTTCTGAAAACTATAGTTTTATTCATATCTTTTTCTCTATTTTCTAATTTATGTATTTAGTAAAATACTCCTCAGTGATTACAAATATATTCTATCTCCGGTATCTCTTTAAGTTGGTAGTGATTTTCGAAATTTTTCTTATTCACTTCCCTTCCATAATACCTTAGAACGCCATAAGCAATATTCACGTAACTGAGTGTGAGAACGGAACCATTCTATTTTATTTACACGTATTCCTTCCGTTTTTTAAGACCTATTCCATTTTTTGCTTGCCTCCGGTTACGTCATCATCATTCGAGCGAGAATTTCAAGGCGTTCGCTGCAACCGCGGGAAAATAAAGGGAATTGTGGGAAATAAAACATTCCCTTCGCTGCAAGTGAAACTGAGGACAGTAGATCTCGTAATTCCTTTAAAAAAAACAAACAAAAGTTTTATTTAACCGCATCGAGATTTTTTCTTACGGAATGAGCGTATACGAATAAAATAAATGGAAATTAAAATCCCATGTGAAACGGTACCTAATGATTCCCGTGAGTTAATTACTTACTTAACGAGAATTTTAAAATAACATAATGTTTCAATTCTATTGGTTTTCTGATAAAATTTTGATATTCCACTCCAAAATTTATTTTCATTTTTGAATCTTCTTTCAGCTCAATCAAGTGTTTGAAATTATTTTCGACGGTTCAACATCAACCGAATCCACGTATCAATACTTGTATATGCTAAAAAAGAAGACAATGAATACTACTAAAAAGTTAAATGAAAGTAGTGACATCAGAGGTGAGAGAAAGATGTCAAAAATTTTCCTTTTACCTGTGTGCCTTAATTTGCTCGCAATTATAAACGAACTATGAAAAAATTAATCAAGTATATATATATATATATATATATATATATATATATATATATATATAGAATACACTAAAGAATCAGTTGGTCATTATTTAAAAATAGGATAAATTTTAATGAAATATCAGTTTTTTCCAGTATCTTTTTTCATTAACGATCAAGAAATAACCATCAGTATTGACAAATAAATAATTTTAATTTATAATTTTATTATCTTTCAGTTTACTCGATGGTTTAAGTGTTGCATAATTTTCTATATACAATACTATAAGAAGTTACGACTATCATCATTTGAAGGGGTTCTTTCCGAAAGAACTGTTATTACCACTAGCAAATAACCTTTTCATCGCTGAAATGAAAAAAGTTCAAGCATCATCGAAGGACATAAGGTAGTCTATTTATGGTGTTCATGGCTCTATAAAGCGATTCTCTCTTTCATCCAACGTATATCGACATTTCCCCTACATCCATTACAGTGGATAGCAATGAAGACATGGATAAATCGATATGAAAAATACGATAAATATTCGTAATAAATACTTTGATTTAATTTGAGTTTTTCTCAAACAAAATATTCTCATCCAACAATTTCACATTTATGATAGAAGCTATTTCTAAAGAAAATTTTACGTTTTCAAAGGTTTAAAAAGAAGCTTTAAAAGTAGAAAATGTTAATTATACCCTCCATAAACATATTCATCTGCTTGATTCCTTTTCTTTTAAATAAAACAAGTAAAACTTATTTGTGAGATAAAGACCGTTTAGGCCTCTCATAAAATCTGTTTTTGAAAGATAATGCTTCCTTCTCTAACATAAGAAAAGCTTTTTTTATAATTTGCTTCCAAACAGTAGAACGATATACGTCTTAAGGTGAATATTATTACCTTAAAGTCGTATGAAGTTCATTTAGTGCAACAAACATAGAGGCGGAAGAGCTTATTGGTGATGCAATTGATTCGTGATGCCTATTCCACTCCGTGATGCAATCCTAGAAAGAACGTGTGACTTAGTCTTGTTCTTTTAGTGCCGTTTCTCTCTTTTTTATCATGCAATCATAACTCAAAGCCATGAAAACGATAGGAAACGGTTGGTGCATTCAGGAAGAATACGTAGCGACTAAGTTTCTTTTCAAAAGGAAAGAGCGGCAAGAAGGGAATTTTAATCGCTCATTGTATGTCCGCCTTAAGGTATTTACGCTTTTTTCGCACGAAAGACGCTATTAGGATCGATTAGATGACTTTTTGCATATTTTTTCTTTATGACATAGAGTCACCTTGCAACATCGCCTCTAGATGAAGTAAATTAGCGATCTTTATTCACACTCGTTCTAACTTGTGACTACTTACTTCCCTTTTAAGTGTTTATGCACCACCTTGAATATCGTGAACCCTTAGTAGCAGAAATTACCTTTCTTCTTCATATGATTTTATATTCTTTACGTTTCCTCTAAACTTCGATTTCCATGGTGGTAAAAGTGTCTAATCTCTGTTGATATTCAATACTTGGATAATATTGGCATCAAATATAGAGATCACCATTGTTCATAATCTTTCAAAGTTCTTAATTACAATGCTCGAACTGATATATGATTTTTTCGTTTCCATGAGACTCGAATAATTAATGTTTCTTATAATAATGATAATGAATTCTGAGAATTTAAAACATTCACTTTCATTATCAAAGAATTATTTTTGTAAGGAAGCAACCAAATAAATATAGGGCTACTATTAACATATAATACTATAAACATTTTTATATACGTTATTGAATACCGTAATTATTTGCAATTTATTAAAAACTGAAATGGTAAAGACGATATGCATCTTCAGTGAAAATAAACAAATTTATCTGTTACATTTTTAACGTATATTAGGAGATTTATATTTTTATTTCCCTGTACATACTGTGCAGATTTACTCTAATTACTGGTGTCAGGGTGATTGTGAAATAACGCAAAATATGAAATAGGAGTTTAATATCCATTATCACGATACGTTCACGTTTAATGAAGCTGAGGGGTATTACACACGAATCCTAGTTGTAGTAGTCCTTTGAATTATTCCTATATACACGTTCACCGTACTTTGTCCTGATGGGATTCCTTTCCATCCACAGTCAGTGTTCCAGTCTCTCGGACGGCGAGAGCTTCGAATGTTATGGGGAAGGTGGGCCCGCACCGGACTTCGAACTCGGGGACTACGATGACGAAGAGGGCTCCTCGCCATCCTATTCACCCCGGAAGACATTGGACGGAGGAGGGAGCCCAATCAAAGGCTCCGGAGGGGCGCCGCATCTAAGTCTGCAGAGGAACGCTTGGGCGAGGTCAAGTTTACGAAGAGCACAGCAGCAGAGGTAAAATGCGCATATAATAGCGCAAATTAGCTTTTTCATTCTCATTTCTCTCGTATCTTTACTCTGTAGCATTTTCAATGTAAAATATCAAACTTTTGTAGATTGTTTATTCTTATAATAGATTTAGTTGGAGATTTTGAACGACAAAGGTAGTATTATTTTTGTTATTTTTAATCATTTTGGGAGTATTTACTTATTTTTGCACACGGTAGATTATAAATTTGGGTTATTTTATTCGCACCGATAGATTCTTGTCGTATTTTTTCTCTCTTTGAATACTCATATTTATCCACCTAAAATTGTCATTCAAATTAGTTGTAGATCTTCTCCTTTATCATTAATCATGATGAATCTATATCACGAAAATTCTATTGGTCACATTGTTATTCTAAATTACATTAAATTACATTATTCTTTATAATATGAGTAGATATTTCCCCAAAATCAGTGGAATATTTTAAATCGAACGGAATTAAATAATTGAAGTTCGTTGAGCTATAGCACTTGTATCATTAAATATTTCGGGTTTTGTCTCAAGAGTGAGAATTTTAAATTTATATATTATAAAATATATTATGTTTTCAAAAATAGGATCAAAATTATTTATTATAGAGAGATATAATCGTTTAGTTATTTGATGAAAATAATAACTTTTATATATTTCATAATATAAAAAGTATTATATTGCTTTGAGAAATGAAAATAATATACGAAAAATAATTCTTCAATACCAGTATTGTTCTATATAAATAATATTATTTAAATTCCTTTGCTATTCGTAACTTAGTAATTTGCCTCTTTCAATTATGATACTATATAATTGTCAAAATGTTATCACACTTCTCATTTTAAATAATCATTTTCATTTTGTTATTTTCATATCATTTTCTTACTCGTAACCTATCCAAATTATTACTATAATTTATTTCATGACTATCATACTCTTTCCTTCTTAAAGTTACGTATGTGTTTGTGTCTTGAGAAGAAAGGACAATGCAAATCATTTCAGGAGTATAAATCTTCAGTTTTATCATTTATCTTTTCATTCATTTATCTTTTTTCGCCTCTGCAGCCACGGAGATTCCTTGTCCAACCGGAGATGGGGTTCCTTCAGACAGTAAGCACATCATCTCGATTCGATCTTTCTATTTTCGCCATTGGGTGGTGGTGCTTTTTGCTTGCGGTGATTTCCTGGCATCTCTCGTGTTTGCGAGAAGTCCATAACACGTGTGGATTTTCCTTCCTCGAATACATCTTCATTCGCATTTGCTTCTAAACTCACTTTTCATATCCTTTCGGAGTCTTTTCAAACGTACCTAAATGAATTTCAGTTTTGAAAAAGGAAATATTTTCTTTCGCTTTTTACTCGATGCATACTACATAACCTGCATGGATGGTTGTAACAACATCACGGTGCCATTTCAAATTATTCCAGGAAATTACAGACTTCAGAAGAAGTGAAACTGTGACTACTGGATTCCCATAACCACTGCGTGTACTGATTTTTAATTTTATTTGGTTATTAAAACATCTAATACTCTAATCACTGCATCTCGCTTACTTGCTTCCGTAATATTTTTGGATGAGGAAATGTATGTTGAATTTTCTAACAAAACCTTAATCCTTATACACTTAACCAACTATTTTATCAACTTTGATAGTCAAAATCGTTTATATAGTTTGAGATTTATATAGAGATATATAGTTTATAGATTTATAACCAGGTATTCTGAGAAGCGTGAAAAACATATTAATCTCCCGAATTTCTCTACACGACCTTATCATATACTAATGACCTTGATCAAGCCACACACGGATCATTTCAATTACGCAAATATTGTAAGATAGTGTTTTATTCATCATCAGGTTTTTCTGTTCTTTTCATTTGCTGTTGACATTGACAGAAAAGGAATCAGCGTGAGAATTTGAATTCGAGCAAATGTACTCTCTCCGTTCCCAACTCTCGTTTTCCCAGAGTGTTTCGCAAAGAAAAGAATAGGCATCCGAAAGTGACATATGAAATCGATGTCCTCCAAATGCGCCTCAACTTCTCTCCCGTTTTCATTTTTTCCGTTCAAATTAAGCGGACAATGGCATGAGAAAAGGAAAGTGGGTTTGGTTACGGACTGGTTATTTCCATAAGTGCTGCATCACTCGTTTTTTTTCGCATCTTATTTCCTACTTTTCTACCTTCATAAATTCTCCTGCGCCGGGTTCGTTGTTATTCTATTTCGGGACGCAAATATGGAATATTTTATCATACGATCTGCCATATTACCCGCAGTAAGAAAAAGCTGAGGTTCCCTCTGTTGCAAATTTCATCTTTATGATCCATTCCCAACTGATATCAGAATTGAATTTTGATGAAATGGGTTCAGGAAAGGTGTAGAATAATTTTTTACAATAATTCACGCGACTGCATCCCAATGGTTAGAGTTTTTATGCTTCTGTGTAACCTTGTTAACGTTATATAATCAAAATATAATTTATGTCTCTATGGAAACATAGATATATCGTTAGTTCGAGTATATACTCTCGGAATGTGGTCATGCTTATCTGGAAAATTATAGGTTTATATTCATTACAAAAAATAAAGTTCAATAATGCTTAAAAGCTATATTGCAAAACCGTGATTTTGCTGTGTTGTTCTGAATTTCTCACTCATTTCATTTCGGGAATTTTTACGAGCTGAAATTGCATAACGTTAATGGGCATTTTGAAATTAAACAAATCGAAGATATAATTGATGTTTCCTTTAATAACTTATGATAGAAGAAATTGGATTTTAAAGAGTTTTAAAATTTATGTTTCTCATTTTGAATTTGATATAATAATTAAAGAAAATCTAAATATATTTTATGTATTGAAATCGCTTTATAGATGTTATGATTGCTCGCTTTACTCAAAGATGATGTGAATAGTTATTAACGTAATGGATGAAAGGATAATATTAATGGATTTACGTAATAATCTATGGTCACGATCAATTTGAATCTACAGTGAATTCGATTGACGATATTTTCCGTATTTCACTCTCTTTGTACGTTCGTTAGTAACTAAGCAAACTTTCATTATCATTCCTATTCTTCGATTAAATAATCGATTAATTCCAACGAAAATTCGTTTCCTGGAAAATGAACATTTTATTAGGGCGCTTTAGAAATATAGTAACTTTTAACTGTCATACATGGAGATAAATAAAACCTGCTGAAATTATTCAGATTTCTAAATTCTCCTGTCTGCTGAGAATATGCCCTCACTTTCTACAAAACACGCGAGTTATAGCGATAATCTCCTGTAAAAATATTTTCGCAGTTTTCCTTGAGTCATAATGCAAGAAATCATAGGCTTTCGAAGTACAAATTTTACAGCTCACTTTAATGATAACAGCTTTGTTTTCAGAAACTATTCCCATTTTGAATCACTTTGAGAGGAGCACGTATTGATTGAATAACGGCCTGCTTGTTTTCATACACGTGCGATTTTCAATTTTCGGTTTTCCCAGCTATTCAGGGTGAGTAAGCGATCATTTCCCCGAGTTCTTGCAAATATTCTGCTAATTTTACAATAGTTTTATTGTTCTATTGCCGTTACCGAAAACTGACTTCAGATTTTAAGTCATTACTTAAATTGATATCTGTTAATACCATTTATTACACTTATAAATATACTTCGCAAATATGCTCTTTACAATTCGTATGAGTAGGATTGGGTAAATGAGTATTACTTATACTATTGGGTATATGAGTATATACTTCTTACTATTCATTTGAGTATCATATGAGTAAATGAGTATATTCCCTTGAATAGATATTGTGTCCGTAGGGTTTAGGAAAGGATTCATCTTACAATTAGGGCTAAGTTAAATGGATGTCCTAAGGAAACAAAATTCAAAGAATTAATTTTTGGCTCGTCGAGGAGAGAACTCAATTAAGGACGTGAGAAAAAAATCGAAAAGGATTCGACCGAAAATAGATTAGTGATGAAAATGAAAAACATAAAACCATAGCTAATGATATTAAAAGGTGAATATGAAACCATGCGAAAGCTGAAATCCCTTAACTCCCTCCATTAGTTAATCGAATTAGTAAATTAGCAATGGTGCTGAAACGGAAGATAAAGCGAGAAAATATTACGTTTTCTATTACGAATTGGGTTACGATATTTGAGTAATCGTGAACAAATACGGAATAAGAATTATTATACTATTTATAATGACGAAATTTTATTCACTTTCTAAAGGTTTTATTAGATATCCCTTGAATTATAATTTCAGTATTCGGAATCAGTATCAGCTCCTATTATTGGACACTCATAAAAAAGCACTTAGATATGAATATATATAATCAGATATAATATCAAAAAAGAACGTAATTCACATATTACAAAGAAATTTACTATTTATATCAATAAGTAATCTATATACTTTTTAAAATTCTTAATACTAAAATAAACAAGATGTCAGTCTCATATGCATAACGTCAAATATGCAACATTTTCAAGCAATTAATTTTAGAGAATAATCGTACTATAAAATCTTTTATTTCGTAGTCATATGATCTCAGCCGAATTTCCAAGAATTTCTGTGAGAATACAATGTTTTTATAAACGATATGCATGGGGATAAAAGAGTAGGTGGTTGATAAATGAGGTAGTCTTTCTTTACTTTCTCTTGGTTCGGTATCTTGATGAAAGTCTAATTTAGAATTCTGCAAGACATTTCCAGGGTGCCTCTAATATACATGCACGATATATTTTTCATGGTGAGCTATCGATTGCCAACCTGCGATCATTCACACTCTGTGCTAAGGTTACTGAACTTACCTTCGAACTCGAAATAGCTGTACTATACGATGAATGAAGACGACTGTTATTGATTTTCCAAGGAAATTACCTTTATATTAATAAAATTTTGTTATTTACGTGTTGTGTGTGATTTGGAATAGTACGTGGAGTACTTTAAACAATGAAGTCATAGAAACGAATCCTGATTGTGATTTAGCACTTTTTTCTCTAGTTCTCTCTACCCTTATAAATACCACATCAATAGACGTTTGCCAAAAGGATATACTGTAAACTTTAAAAAGTAAGAGCCTTTCCTACTTTCGTAGTGTTTTTATATCACATAATATAGGAGTGTCGTTCGTTTTTCTCATTTGTATCTCACGTCCTTGGCATCACGTCGAGATATTACGTCCTTCAAGGGTCAAGTGTAGGAAGAAAGAAGATTAAGAGAGATTAACTCTTGATTGAGAGGTGAATTTTATCTTCAATCGCGAATCGTTGCCCAATTATCGTGTAGGAAACAGTAAAAAAATCTATCAATTATATTCAATTAAAAATCGTGAGCTCTTTTTTTTATCAGCTTCTTGAAATTAAAGTACTTTAATGTCGTGCCCTTTTCCACTCGTTCCGGTAATTATTTTTGCTTCTAAATGAAGGAATGTTTTGTGGACGCGTGACTTATTCGATAGCAGTTGGGTGTAAAGCCCTTTCGTGGAATGTATTCGACGAACTCAAATGACCCCGACCTGTTGCACTTTAGTCTCCAAGGTGAGCTATCAAATCAATTAATTTATTACGAAAAAGAGCCGAGAAAGGGTTGTGGTTTAAATGTGTCTAAATTTAGATGTTTTATATGCTCCAAAATGTATTCACTTGAGCTTTTAAAAAGCCTCGACGGTGGATTTTTTTTAGGTTTATTATTTTCGTTCTTTTTGAAAAACTAATCTTACTTAAGGAATACATTCCTATTTTATTCGTGGTGAAAGACCTGAATATCAGTATATTGTTATCCTCTTAACTCGAATTTTAATTTTTTACCATAACAATACATTTTATAAAATTTGGAATTAATATAATTGCATATTGAAATTTTTTCGCGTGCTTACATTATTATTATTTTGAAAATTCATATTCAAAGTTATTCTCGTAAAGTACAATAATTTTTCAACTAACAATAATTAATTAACGAATGTTAATTACTAGTTATTCTACTGGATGGGCAAATGAATGTTTTTCTTTAGATATTAAATTTCTATGCAATAAATTTTACTCACTATAAAAAAGGAACCTAAAATCGACTATTCGTTTCTGGATCTTCATAATATGCTTTTTAATATACACGATGATGCATAATTAGCTTATTTTTGATGTTTTTTCACATCTATAAATACTCTTTAACTTTTATTTTTGAACCTTTGATTAAATTTTGAAAAAAATTCCAAAAAACTTTATTCGAATTATTAGAACATTAAAATGTCTTCACTGGTAGTATTCATTCTCTTTTCATTATTAATTCCATCTTACAATCCCCTGAAAAATTATGAATTTTTCGTTTATCTGTAGACATGTTATTATTTATATGAAACTTTATGTTTTTGTATGAGTAATATGGATGTAATTTAGTAAAATGCGGGGATGATTCGGGACTCGAAGCAAGTACAACACTTTTCCTCGTCGAGGATGACTCATTTATTTTTCGGCTTCTTAAATGGTTTCTCTGTCGATCTAATAAATATCTATCGTAGTCTCCCCTGCTTTCACTGTGTCCGAAGGTCGATAGCCCATCCCTTAGAGTCCAGCGATTCCAAGAAAGATGGCAAAAATCAATCTTGCCGCCACGTGCGCGCATCGGCCATGTTCCCTCCAGGGCATACGTCACGCCCTCCCATCCGCCCTCGGCGCACGGCTATCAAAATCAGTCGCTGCGGCGCTGTGACATCGACGGTTCGCCCAACGACGCCTCCTCGCCCACGGAATACTCGAGTTCGAAGCCAGGGAAGCCACTTATAGCTCGCGTCCTTCGTCATCTTCCGGTCGCCCTCAACCATCCCCTTCTGGTAAGCGTATTTCCTTTCATTGCAATCGCTTTCCGCTTCTGATTAACATTGCTAGGTGTTTATCAAACATAGTCTGGCCTATGATTCGGGGATTACAAATCGAATTAAAAGAAAACATCTTCTATCGATCCAGTTTTTCAGTACTGGTGCGGGAACGCATGACGTTTCTTCGTCTACGTAATTGGGATTTGCCGGCAATACTCACAGCAATTGATAATCATTAAATTTATTTACCATTTTGTCGTTCAGTACCGTCTGCAGATTCCTTCCTGTTTATCCAGGATCTTTACAAGCCATATGTGATCGAAACCCACTCTTTTCTTTCACTTGAACACTTGGATAATGTATTGCACGAGCACACCAGATGGCAAATCTTGTTAGTTTTTCAATCAATCCCACTACTGTTGTTAAATCACGGGTCATTGACACTGAATCCCAAAGGAAAAATCCCTTCCCAGACAAAAATTCGGCTCTCCATATGTCGCTGATTAATGCATCGTCAATGTACAAGTTGATATTAACGAAGTTTCACCGCGTGTTGTATGCGTGGTCCGCTGCGGTGGGCGCGACCCGGAAGGTGTCCGCTGTGGGCAGAGGAGTCGTTTCGACCAAGAGGACCTCTTTGTGCTCCAGCTGGAGGTCAACGGAGGCGTAACTTACAATGCAGCGCTCCTTCCCTTCCTACGATGGGAGAGGTAAAAGAAGGCTTTGCCCGCTTCTCTGCATGCCTCGAGCGCTTTCTAGACATCTCATTTGGACAGTAGATTTTTTAATTGCCGTTCCACTGATGCGATTTTAATTCACGCGTGATTTTTTCACGAGCGAAATTGATACTTCACACGAGCGATATCGAGCGTAATTTTAACGGTGGGATTGGAAATGTTTTTCCTCACCCCCCTCACTGCCACCGTGGACTCAGAAGAGTACACGAAAGACCTTACTTACCATCCTGATTGATTTGGATAATTAGGTGGTTATTGTTTCATTTATTCTTTCATTTCTGTCTCACTCCTTTCTTAGTTCGAGTGTTTCGTCGATAAATGAATCTGGCATTACCCATTACTCGTGCGCCACACCCTGTATTACCCATCAAGATTTGAGGGCTATCGAAGTGCTGGCAAATGATAATTCGGAAGTTAGTATTCGGTCAGCGAAACTCAGACCGTATGCGTTGACTTTATTAGGATTAGATTTCCGTTAGCCGAAATTTTTAATCGTGAGGTCGGACTCTCTATGCTTCGAAGCTTCAGTCTGCGTTATCGTATTGACTCATTCCTCAAGAAAAATATATTGAAAACAAGGAAAATGATGTCATAATTTCTTGGAATGTTCGTGCCAGAGTCTCTCAAAAAATGAAAAGTAATTTAGATTAGCGTAAATAATGATAACATTTACACTTTCGAGTATTCTCTACGTGATTTTCAAGCACTACTACCAAGTTTTAATTAATTAGTGTCTATGTTCACAAGGAGTTAGAATCCCAGTTTCACTGGATTATTTCACGAAAATGTGTACTCCTTCGTTATCAGCGATGATGCCTTAATCCAATGAATAATTTTGTCCCTATTTTTATAAATGAGAATCTTCGATAGTAATCATCATTTCTGAAATATTCTTCCTCTTTTCTAAAATAAGCTATTAGCTTTGTGTCAGGAAATATGATGACAGCAGAATATATTTGTATTCGTCGCACGATGCCTACTCATCAGGAGATACTGACTTTTCTCGTTATCATCATCGAGATAGAAAGTTTAATAGACTCGAATTTTAAAACTGCAAGTTTAAAAAATTATAAGCTATCTTATATAAATGTCCGTCTCTTAATTAACTGATTAGTTCATTCAGGACTGATGCCCAGAGAGTAAAGAAGCAACCAATTTATTTTTAACCGAATATGATCATGTAATTCTATTTAATCATGGATTTTAATCAGTAAATAAATTTTTAAATACATTTCTCGACCTTCATCAACGATATTTTCGTTTGAATATCTTTGGTAGTTTGCTTATAATTGTGCAATATAAAATCATTTAAATGACTCAGTTAAATGCGTAAAATGCCATCAACTTAATGTTTATTTAAGTCAAGTTTTTATTGCTATTATTTATTCAAATTTACGTTGGTTTTATTAAATGGTTTTGCCTTTGGGGAAGAAGTTTCTAGTGGGTATGACATCAAAATACCGCTACTCTTTGTTTAGGAGTGTGAAGTGAACAGAGAGAGTTTTCTAGACCGAGTCACATAGGTATTCTGCCATTGTTGTTGGCTGAAAGTGAAGAAGTATTTTGCATTGCGAACTGTTCTGTAAATGGAAAGGTCTATGATTGTTTCCCATTTAAGGTGTGGTTTTATAAGTTGCAAACAGGAAGTTGGCGGCAACATCGTCCAATTTGCATTTATTAAGTGAAAATGGAAAAATGATGTAATGATACTTATTTATAATGTGAGGCATCAATCATGCGGGAGGATAAATATTCTTTGATGAATTTATTCAAAAGCTTCATCATACTTATCATTAAAAACAAGAATCAGCTTTGAATTTTGGTTGTGATAATTTTTTACTTATGATGTAACATACACATAGATGTAGTATTCATTAATTTTGAAAAATAATTTAGCTCATTTTTTTTCTTTTGACGTAAGACGAATTCATACTCGGATACGTAATTTTTTTCATCTCTTCCTTTTAACTTCAATAGATGCATCACTAGTAATCCAAAACTTATTGAAAATTGAATTAAATTCTTCCCGTATAACTATAATGTTTGTGATTTCTAAAACACTTGATCGCAATTGAGGAAAACTCGTTGTTTATATTAATTTCTATTTTTCAATCTTGAATTTTTTAAATAATGATCATGATATATATAATAAAAAAAATTCAATCTTAATTATGCAAGAGTTCCAATTCATAATAAAATTTGTTCGATTTTTTCCGTTTGCCTTACGGCAACTCGTTTCTCCGTTCAAGCAATTCTACGCAATGCGTCGTTGCGATTCCTGCATCGAAATCTCCACTCGAAATATTTTTTCTTTCCGCAAAGAGTGAAGTACTTCATCAGTAGGAAATAAACTCGTTTATACCGGAGAATCATGGAAACCTGCCCAATTTCCAGTACCTGAAGGATAAAAATAAATTTTGTGATTTTTTTATTATAAACAGTTGAAGGTATATTTCAAAGAAGTTCTACGAACATACCCAATTATTATATTTGCTCTTTTCGTATTATTTAACTCTAATAAGTAGGTTGTAAGTACGTGTTTTTAAGATTAATTTTACGAATACCAAAAATATATTTCACCCCAACTTTTAATTCAATTTTACCTGCGGTTTTTCTCGGATATTTTTTCGGTCCATTCATGGAAAACTCCTTCCTTTCCCTAAAATACTCAAGTTATTAATTAAACTGTAATCGCATCTGTAAGATCTTGAGCCTTTTATAGCGAATTGGAATTAACTCGAAGCACGTAACTGTCGAAAGTAACCTGTGATTCTCCGTAGATAAAACACTCAATTTTTAACCATCCATAACGATTGTACGGATTTATTCGGCCAGCTTTGAAATATAAAGTTACGCGAATTTTCTCATGTACCTTATTTTAAGATAAAATTTTACATACAGAAAACAGCTACTCGGGACAATAAGTCAATTGTTGTTTGTATTTTTCTGTTCTCCTTTCGCCAGAAGACATTAACCGGAAGTCGTACAAGTGCAGCTCCTCTTCCGGCTGTTTTTCACCCCTTCGCAACAGCAAGGTTTCCTCAACATATATATGTGTATGCAAAGGAAAGGGGTTCACGAGAGACTCATTGTTCCTTAAAATTCACCATTGTTTATATTAACGCAATTTCCATTCCTACGAATGGAAAAGAAGTAATTTCCCTGAGAGATAATTAGGAAGATTATGTCGAAATTTACAAAAAAAAGCATTTATTTTATGAGATATCGTGAGTAATTCCCTATATATATTATCATTGTAACAATTTTCATTAAGGGAATTTAAATTACGTAGGAAAATTAATATGTAAATAGATAGATTGATTTTGTGTCGGAAGAGAATCTGCTCGGACATAGTGCTCTATTTTTATTGATTATAATATACTTAAAATGTTAGGAACTTTTAATAATTCATATCGATGATTGATCTTTACGTATTATAACCGAATTAAAGATTTTTTAGAGGTACAAAGATATTTTTAAGAATAGTTCATAGGTTTCTATGTAGTTCCAGTATTGGAAGTTCAGAAGCGCATCTAATCATAGAAATATCTGTAATTAGGTACTAATTTAATCTGTAATAAGGTAGTAATTGTGGACAGTCTCTGATTCGGAGACAATTACTAAGTGAGTTGAGTAGACAGCAGTTATACAGTTATTCACGAGGATAAAAAATTTTGGAATGAAAATACGAGTTCAGGTAGTTATCTCTGATATCGTTACGCCCACATTTCCCCCAAGGGCTGGAAAGATGATTCTTCTATAAAAAAGTGGAGGCATCTCTATATTGTCCACCAATTACCCAAGGAATTTCATCGCGGCTTTCTCGCCTCTGCAACCCAACTTCCGCTGCCCCCTTTCTCCCTCCCCACTCAGGTGTGCCATCTCTCTTTCCTGTGAACAGTTACAGTTTAGGTCTGCCTCGTTCGACGATGGTTGTGCTCAATACTACATTGCGGTGAAGATGTCCGATCTAAAAAGTTCAGATTAAAAGTGCATCGTAAGAAGAGGTGGTCATAATTCTCCAGATAACATCGCACCCAACGGATTTGACCCACTTAACGCTTCCTCCCGTCGATTGGAGATTCAGATATCAACGAAGTGGCTGACCGTTTACGGATAATCGAACGAATGAAATTATGGTAAGCCGAAATCGAATTGAGAATCCGTGATTGTGTTCTTACCGTTTCATCGTTTTTCCCGATTAGGAATTTGTATACTTAATTCATTTTTCTTTGATTTTTTCCCATTTCTTCTTGAGGTACTGTAAGGGTCATCGATACGTATCTACGCATATGATGACCAAAGACTCAAAAAGCATTTTGTTCGATCCAAACCGTTATCGTTTAAAATATGCATTCGTATCTTTTTCCCGCATTCCCTATGACTCAATAACATGAATCGAGGAAGTTTTTAGGTCACAAACTATTGAAATATCTTGAACCATAAATTCAACTTCAGTTAGAGATTTTACTGATTGCATAAGCATAAAAGTTCATCTACGTTTGACCCTTTAATCTAGAATCCCTGACACAGATTTCTGATTAGGTGCTCATCAAACGAGTCTATCACATCCTTTGTTTTTGAGTGATGATCTAAGCTAGATGTTCTCTAGTGCCCGTGTATCGTGTCGTAAAGAACTGTTGCTTCCCATTCCTTCGTATAAGTTTGGTATAAATACTGTTTCTATTGCAATGAGGACTTTAAAGCATTTTCCACTGTTTCAGATTTATGTGTAAAATTGGATGATTTTAGCACTTTGTTTCAGAAACACTACTGTAAGTAAATAAATGGATTACGTTTACAATTTGCTTTGCCGTATGCTAGGATAAAATAACTCGCACATTCACTTACTTGAATAATTATTACCACTCACTCACATTTTAGATGTCGTACAATGAATTCCGAAGTACTCACTAGATCCGTAGCATAGTCACTTGGTTCTTGGTACTTGATTCTAAAGTGCACTCTCTTTCATGAGCATAATTGTAATCAGATATGTTGAGTTTCGAGAAAGAAATTCAATTCTACCTAGTAGGTAGTATGTTGTAGACATGGATAGCTTTCTTACCCATAATGCGCTAAAATTTAATTCTTTCATTTTAATGTGGTAGAAGATTCCATTCAATGTCTTCTCTTGGTTTTTATTTTTGAGTTTCAAATTTAAATTATATATAGTTAATTTTTCCGAACATTATATATTTTTAGCAACGTTATGATTTGATAAACCATGTGGAAAGCTCATAATAGCTTATTTGTATTTGTCATGGAATTTCCAACAAAGAAAGTTCCCGAGAGAATCTATAAGAATTTCAAAGTAGAGGTGTTCAACTGTGTGATAAAGCGTCGTAAAATAATATTTCGAACGAAACATACATCCTAGAAACGTCACGGGAAAATATCGAGCAACGGCTATTGATTTTTCGGAGAATTATATGTTTGTTTCGCATAAATGGTCTATTCGAGTAAAAAGACTTCAATGTACACCGCATATCGCGCTGCCAATAATTGATAACTTCCTGGACTTTAGGCGAATCAAATATGTAAAAGACACGTGCCGAGGTATTGTCAGACGTGTCACGACGCTTCTAAATAATGAGCTATCGTGACAATCGATTCTCTTCGCTAAGGCGCAATTTAGTAAAGTGTCGAGCGCAAATATAATGATGATGCTTGTTCGTTATGCATCAATGGTATCTACATTCACGGGATGTGAGTATTGTATGGGATCCCGCAGTCAGGCGCCGCATCACGCGTTTTGAATTGGATCGAGTCCAACGTAAGGCCCTACGACCACCGTGGTTTTGACTACGATCCTGCATCAATAAGATTGGTCGTAAAGTCATAAATTCAAAGATTTCTGTTATTGAGCAATTCATCTCGTTAAATGAAAGGGTAAGATATGTTCTTTCATGATTGATACTATACTTAATTGACGGCATTATTTTGGTTCGAATAGAACATAATGGGTAATTATTTACTTAATTTGGATAATGTGCTTGAGATTTTAGACGGGTTTATAATTATAAACCGTGAACTGCCAGTGGTGTGTGACGGGGAACTTTAATTCTATAACTCATTCTTTGACTTGTAATCGTTAGACAATAATTATTGGGTTAAATAGTATGAAAACTGAATATAAGTAGATTTTGAGGGCATTTGTCCAGACGATGTGAACCTAACGTTCTCCTTGCTGCATTGAATCATGAGATTCCGATAGAATAAAAATCAAGAGAATATATACCTACAAAAGATATAAAAGAGATTCAATGGAAGCTGGCCGAATTATCTTTATTTTCAGAAGATAAAAGAAAAGTTGGAGTTTTGGAGAGACGATATAGCACCGAGGTATTTGCTCCACATTCATCTATAGGATACGTGTGTATACATTTAATTACATTGTTGGATACGAATCAATCACAATGTCCTCAATTTTGTCATTCTCTCGTATTCTTTTATATTTCCACAATCGTTATCGTTAGAGATGAACTCCGGATACAATAGATGGGATCGTAAGGGGGAGCGGTCGCCAGGAAAGAATTCGAGACAAGGATTTCGTCGGGCATTCCATCGTCGTCTCATCCAAGATCGAAGTGCCCTCGTACGTGCTAATTGGCATCTCACAGCCCACTCGAGCAACGCCTCGGAATCGCCCGTGCGGTCAATAATGGCTCCACGACTCCCCTTTTAATTGCTTCTCGTCACTGCGTTCAAATCCGCATCCGATATGGCATTTCCTCTGTGGAACATAACGGTCGCCGCGCCGCTCTCTTCCTCTGGATAATCCCTGCTTCGTTCCCGCTGTCGATTCCCCTAAACAAAACGGCAGCGTAATCGGATCCGTGCTTTATTGAATCAAAATGGGGAACGCAGTACCCTAAAGCGCCGCGTTATATAGAGAGAGAAGAGGATACAAAGAGATATTGCCCTTTCAATTCATCGGCTCGAGGGAGTGAGATAAAGTTCCTTTGGACGTTAATATTGATTTATCGTACTTGATGGTGCAGCTGTTTTCCTTCGTCAATTATTCAGGCGCAAACCTACCTTAATGTTAATGAAGTTGGGAGGGATATTTTCGCAGCGTCCGACGTCGAACAGTTGCGAATATATGGTACTGAATTTTTTTAATTCTACAATTATCATGATTGAGTTTTAAGAGCTTGTATCGCTTTTAATTTCTGAGTTTTGAATGTGAGATGCAGAAAATTAAATTAAACCTTTCTGATTACATGAATATGCTCTTTGAAAGATTGAATGGACTTGAATCTTTTGTATTTTTCGAAATACATAAAACCCTCAATCATATATAAAATCGGGATTTATATTACCATTACTGGAAATTAATCCTAAAGAGTTAAATTTAAAACAATTGATAATACCACTGATATTTCTGTACCATAATTGTTTAAACGCCAGCATCAAAGATTTAAATAGTGATTACCTTATAGTTGAAGCTATTTTGATTTTTATTTTTCTTAAAATTCTTAAATTAATTCACTAAATTTTCTGTAACGCACTTGGGAAGAATAGAATATAAATATAAATTTATTATATTAATAGTAATAGAAATGCAAAAGATATTTGAAAATAATAACTTGACATTGGCAGTTTTCATATGTGACGAAAGTGAAATTTCTTTAAAAGGACATGTATAACGTTGAATACGTCCACAAAAAAGGGATGGAAACCACAATATCCAATTCTTTTCTTCATCAATCGCTGATTAAGAATTCACACCTGCCAAATACTCCCAATCCTTCATTGATTACGTAAAGCATTTGAATGTGCTGTTCTTTGCAATTTTTTTGGAAAGTAGGGTTGCCTAATCATACTAGTGGAGAGGAGTGCACGTGGTTGTATGTAAATATTTCGTTTAATTATTGCAAACAAAATTTCTTTGGCAGCTGCAATATAATTATTTTGATCCCTTTTATTTATTTTCGAGAATAACTCCTTCGTCCATGAATGGGATTGAATACAAGAAAAGAAATAAGAATTATATTGAAGTGAGAGAACTATTGAGAATATTATTGCTATTCCTTCAATGAAATTATTTAAAGTTATACTCGCTTCTATCAGGTTCTATAATTATTTTTCAGCATCATTTTTCAGTTAATGTAATTAAAAACTTGGAATGAAATTACATATTTCTGGGTGATATTTTAAAATTAGTTCAGGAACATTCTTTACATTAATCTTACGTAATTATGTCAGGAAGTAAGTCATAAAATCTATTTGTGGTGATTAGATCGTTTTTTTCGAACAGTTTTTATAAAGCATTAAAAATCTGTGTTTATACGTTTGAAAAATATTACGAGCACACAGTCTCAGAGTATTAATTTTATTTTCTATTTGATTATACATTCATATCACCCATCAATATTTTGTTTTGCTCAGTTAAAATCAAATGAGATACATCTTGGAAAAGGGGCAAATTTTTTCGTATAGTTTGCTATAACCACTATGTTTTTCGTACGGTTTCCGATGAATAAAGTTGAAAAGATAAATTCCTACTTCAATTTATCTTAATACAACCTGAATATGATTTTTAGGTTTTATTAATTAGATTTATACACAAGCAGAATGTGAAGGTACTTCGGAACGAACTACTTTCACTTGGAGAATTCATCTTTATATTTTATCGGTTGATTTATATTCATGTTTCATTCTGCTAATATATATATTCGCGATTATTTCTCGTGGAACGAACAACGAGAATCTGTCGCTTGTGCTTAAAAGAAAATAAATCTCCAGCTCAGACAGAAAAAAACGGCTCTAACCAATTCTTCTCTTATTTTGGAAGATGAAATATGAATTCCACTCCGTGCCTCCATGAAACCGCACTTCTCAGGAGAGAGATATACGAAGAAAGAGGATTAGATCGATTGGAAGTCTCGTTCGGCTCAATCGGTCTCATATCTTCCTCATTTCCTCTTTTCCTCACACATTGATCGGCTAATCGAAGCAGATGAATCACACGTCCATTCAACGGCAACTCAAGAGGAAAAATCCTTCTTCCATGCCTTACCTCTCTGATCTTCCGGAATTCATCGCAGACATAGTGCTAATTGGTTACTTCAAAGATCCTTTTTTTTCTTTTTGGGAACTCTTGTAGTCCCTTCAGTAATATCATTACCTTAATGGAATAAATTCGTAATAACATATCAATGCTTCGTTAAGTATTATTTATAAAATACTTACATTTTCCTGTTCTGAATTCGCAATAAAGTTTTTAGAGTGATGATTATTCTATCTGAGTTAGTTAAAATCTTTCTTCGTCTTTTCCAATCGTATTCCATATTTTTAAACTAAATGCGATTGAGTTTAAATGAAGGTATAATATGCTTTAAATGTTTATAAGCGACTTATATGTTTTAGTATTCATTAAGAAATTCATACACGATGAATTCGAGTTTCGTAATGGTTGAAACTCAGAGAAAGTGGGAGTAGTGCATTGATCTTGATACTCAGGCGGGCGAAGCAAATTCTAATCTGATTTCGAAAACTTTTTACGTTCTTTCCGGGGCGTTTGTTTATTAAGAAGGCACAAGTTATGGTATATAGGATATTAATAGCCAATCTTATTAGCTTTTAATTGGAAGCTCTCTCGAGGTAAAACTTTTTAATAAGAAGTAAAGGGAAAATGAAAGGACTTCCTTAATGTTGGAAATTCTTGACGATCTCTTACCATAAGAAGTTTACGAGGAAAGATGAGTATTGAAGTTCGTAACTTTCATTCCTGAGATCACTGATAATCTATACACTATATTTTAAAGAAATTTTTAGCTATGCAATTTGTATTTTAATACTATCACAAAAGTTCTGATATCTCTAACTTCAATTTTATGAACTTTATCGAGTAAATCTACCTAAATTACGAAGCATGAAGCTATAACGAGTAGCAAGAAAATAAATTAGAGAGCTGAATATTATGTATTTATAGGCAATTCATTGAATTACTAATGCATTTTAAAATAGGTTTCCTCAAAACTTAAGAGAAAATAAAAGATAATTAGATACGCGTACATGATTGCCTTTCGCTCAGCAATCTGCTCTAGTTAACGGAAACCAACCGCTTTTGAACGAACGAACAACTACCGATTGAACCCATTGCCGTATTATTTGGCCGCGTATCATCAGACGAAACAAATTCCACGTTCCCGAATATCGTAAACGTTTCCGTTGCATCGCGTCACCTTGTCACCGCTAATTGAACGAGAAGGTATTCGCCACAAAAGCCTTGTTATAATCACACGTGAGCTCAATCGTCCAAATTGCCTTACAGCTTCGGCGGCCCGATCAAGTTCCTTGTCACGATCGCAAAGTGTCGCCGTGGAAATAGATTAATAGCGGCGCTGGAGGAACGCCCACTTCCTTTGTCATCTTCGCTCTGATTTCTCCGCGTAATTGCCGTTGAATTCCTATTCACAGCTCCACTTGCTGTGACCGGCGGAATTCCGTGAACTGCGCAAATCCGTGCACTGGATCGATATGAGCGTCAAAGTGTCCGGAGCACGCAGGGATCTTGCGTCCCACAACAGGGTCACCGACCCATAGGCACTCTCGGGCCCTTTTTCGACCATTATCGCATTTTCCAGATTTTGCTTTTACCGTTTCCCCTCGAAGGACTGACCCTCTTACGTAATTAAAGTTTTATTTTTTCGCCTTAAGAAAGCAAGCACGAACATGCATGCATGTGTACTTTTCTCGAGCATAAAATCTAAAGTTTCATTTAATCTAATTGCCATGAATGAATTTAGCAAAAGATGACACACAATATCACGTAATCAGATAAAAATTTTGAATTCCTTACTAAATTAGATTTCATTATTGGTAATTTTTCTTGGGAATCACCAAGATGATACCATTTATTGTATCATTTTTTGTGGAATGTCATCTTTAATAACAAGTCATCCGTAATAGATTTAGAATTAATCGAGTTTTCTATTCAAAACATTATTATTATTATATTTCGCTAAAAATATTATATCTTATATTAAATTGCTAGATATTATAACTAAAATTATTAAAATTAATTTCAAATATAATCAATGTGAATTATATACCTTTGATAAAAATGTTTAATTATATATTTGATAATTATTCATATACAAAAAAATAAATTACTAAAAATGAAATTGTACATACATATATATATATATATATATATATATATATATATATATATATATATATATATATATATATATATATATAACATATATATATATATATATTCATATATATAGGATATTAATGTCAGGCCCAAACCGCTCGGGCCACGGAGCCGCCGATTTTTTTACGTCATGGCCTACTAAATCTCACTTAGGAAAAATTCGAAAACCGACCCTACCTATCATGGGTTCGATTCTAGGAGGTCCCAAAAATCGACTTTCCCCCGTAAGAATGCATGGGGCCGTTTTTCAAATAATTTTTAAAAATACTTCCCATTACGCTAGAAAAATGAGATTTCATACAGCTATTGCTATTATTGGTATCTATGGAAAAATGCTATTTTTTACGTACAATCGGTCATGGGTTCGATGCCAGGAGGTGAAAAAGTTTCAAATTTCGAAAAATCGTAGCTCTCTTAATATGATACATAGATCATTCAAACTTTCTACACTTATAGATACGTATATGGTGTACATCGAAAAAAATCAACAGTTGCCTATGTGTCACGGGTTCGATTCCAGAGCGTCCCGTAATCTCGATTTTCCCCGTTAGGAATGCATGGGGCGGTTTTTCAAATAATTTTAAAAATACTTCCCATTAAGTTAAAAGAATAAGATTTCATGTAGCTATTGCTTATATATATGTCTACGGAAAAATGTAGTTTTTTACGTACAATCGGTCCTGGGTTCGATGCCAGGAGGTGAAATATTTTCAGATTTTGAAAAATCGTAGCTCCCTTAATATCGTACATAGATCATTCAAACCTTCTAGAAATATAGAAACATATGAAATGTAATTACAAAAAAATCAGCATATGCCTATGTATCACGGGTTCGATTCCAGAGCAATCCGTAATCTCGACTTTTCCCGTTTAAAATACATAGGCCATATTTCCGAATGATTTTTACAACACTTCCCAACCGCGCAGAGGTTCAAAATTTCACACAGCCATTAAGGGGACAGTTCTCATATAAAAGCTATCCTAAGATTATCGTAAAAGGTCGTTGGTTCGATGCTAGGGGGCGTTAATCAATTCTCCATGTGAAATACATAGGGAATTTAGGACTCATTTTAAGGTACTTCCTTAATGTATTTCCATTTGAAATTTGGCATGTTTATAAAGATTGTCATACATAAGCGAAAGATGACAGTGATTTCCGTAGGATGGCCCTGGTTCGACGCCGGGGCGGGATTTTCGCTGCGGAAAGAAATGCATCGGAAATCGTATTCAGTGCATTTTCAGCTGCGTTAATGCCCTTTACTTAATGTTTAGCAACGTTTAAGCAGAGTAATTTTTCGAAAAATTTTATTATTTACTAAAGATAAATTATTGCATTGCTTGCTGTAAGCAAGCGCACCTTTACTCGTATATATATATATATATGTGTGTACAATATTGTGTCTATTTCTATGGTTATATTCACTTTAATGGAATTTCCGAACTGAATGAATATTATAATACATAATAATATAAAGTTATTTTAGTGATAGCATAAATGAGGAAATAAAAAAAAGTTTGCATGAATAAGATCATGGAGAAGGCATAGAAAACTTTCCAGGAGAGAATGTATGTCTGATGTCTTGAGTTACAATACACTTTTTAAATATTATACTTTGTATATTTTTATTCATGCATATAGAATATGATTTTTACATATTTCATACATCTCAATAACATACACTGATTGATGAATTATTGTAAAACTGTAGTCTCTCCTGCAAACACTGCTGTCAACACTTGTGATGAGAGTTAAAGTCATGATGAGGTCATTTTAAAAATACATAACATTTTATGTGAATGGGTAAGAAAATCAAATTGTTTATTTAAATAAAAGCAATTATAACTAATGAATAAAATTTAATATTTAGAAAGGAGAGTTGCATGTGGTATGTATGTGTTTCTGTATAAATATGATGCATGAAGGAGGAGGAGAGGAATGTTTGAATTCTGAAAGTGGTAGAGTATCAAAAAGAAAATTGTGAATGGAGGCAAAAAATGCATGAATTTGTTCTGAAAAATGTAAAGTAGTTTAAATGAAATAGGAATGAAAGATTTTGATGAATGATAGAGGCTGCTTACTTGCTTGTTCAGTAAACTGCATATATTTGTTATTAATGCAACGTTATTAATTACCTATTTTAACAAGATTGCTAATCTTGTTAAAATTATACCCTCATATTCAGAGAAGTTTTTCCTTAAAGTCATGATGGATTCATTTGAAACATCTTAGTATATTGAAGGAAATATTTGCAAAATTCACATCATTTTATAACTAATGACTTTTAGCTATTTCTACTGGAACTCATCCATAATTGTAGGAATAAGAACATAATATATCTATGTTTTAAAATTTTCTCAATTTGTTGTTTAGGATAAAATTACTATATTTATTCTCAGTTTAGTATTGATTATTGATACTTTAATTATTTTTTACTTGCCTATTTGGCCATACTTAATCAAAATATTGATGAATACATTATAGAACTTGCATATAAAAATTTCAATGAATATTGTTAATATTAATATTGAATACTGTGAATAATTCAGTTAGCAGTTTATTTATCAATCTCCTTTTCTCCATTTCAGCTCTGGGAAACGACTTGGATCAAATGCCTTAGCAAGGTAAATTTTTAAAATCATTCTAAAATAATGCATTTTGAAAGTAATTTATGTATTCTAAAAATAACCAAAGCCTTAATTACATGCAAGGTCTTACCTTTTAAAGTTGAACTATATATAATTCATTAATTATTAGCATAGCTTCTAAGTATCAAACTATCACATTGCATATATTATAAAATGAAGGTGATTAAAATATCATCATGCATTATAATGATTCTAATGACAGACATGGAGAGACAAATTATCAACACTTTAGACACTTAAACAATACATAAAAAATGAACTTCATTAAATGGTCACCATTAATAATGAACAAAGCAATTGACAGAACAAGAATGAACAGCATCCTTCAATTCATAGTATTTTTGATAAAATTTATTAAGCTATAGAGTCCGTGAAGGAGCACAGTATATCTACACTAATTCGAAAAATCAAAGATATCTCAACATCATAACATATTACTATCATATACATGTTATAGTTGGACTAGTCATCTGTAGGCATCATGGCATCACAAAATACATAATAACAACATTTAGTGCACATATTTTACATATCATTTATTCAGTGTATTTTATGCATCTACAATTTAAACCTATTTGAACCCAATATTTATCACCAATATCAAAAACTTCCCATCCCTCATAATACAAGTTTTATTATACTCAAGTATTAGCAATCATGCAGTATACTTGCTTTTAAGAATCATGTACAAAAATATACATATGTCTCATTTCAGTTTTGATTTGACAAATGATTCTTAATTATTAAATAGGGATGGTGGTTTAGGGGAGTACAATAAGAATAAATTACTTACAATTCCCAGTCGTATAAAAAAATAAAATAAGAGACTATTCTCTAATGGCAGGGAAACTAGAGAGATGTATAATAAGAGAAAATAATAAATATTATAATAATTGTTCCAAAAGGTTTCTACCAGACTTTATTTGCATATTTAAGAACATATTTCACTTGTACATTAATCCAATCAACATCCTTTAAATACTGAAATATATTTCAATTATCATTCAACTATTATAGTTAAATTTTTGCTACTCAAGGTATTTTCAATATTTGTTATTAGAATTCTGTTTTCATTTTTAACATGGCATTAATACTTGAAATATATTTTAATTAGGTATTTTTATTCTGTAGTTAATCCTTGAGAACTTCATAAATGAAAAATTACTATCAAGAAAATAACTTAGGCTGATTACTTAAATCATGACGAGTTTATGATTCCTTTTATTTTATTTGATGTTCATCTTCCAAAAAACTTTTGATTCATTGCAATGAACTAATTTGGAAAGAAAGGTTGTGCTCTTGTATAAATATGGTGATGTTCAGGATTTTTTTTTCTAAATTATTGTATATAAAATTCAAGCTGTTTTGATGTAATGATAACCTATGTCTCTTTCCACGTTTGATGAAAATCATAATTTAAGAGCAATCATTATTAAAGAGTATTTACACTCAATTGCAGAAAATCTTAAAGAATCAATCCAAATGACCAAAGGTTGCGTGAAGAAAATAAGTCAATATGTAACATGAAAATATATCATTACTATACAAAATGTTTACACATTTTATTCGTTGGAATATCTTATAATTAACTATCATTTAGGATTATTTAATTACCACACATAAAAATAAACTTCTTTCACAATGTAGCACTTATAGGGCTTCTAAAGTTATCCAACAAAACATTGAATTCAATCATTCCATGGGCTATCAGTTGTTTAACACATTTGACTGTGACATTTTGGAGAAACTGATTCATAATACTGTAAACATAAGCTCTTACCTCTACAAAGATACTAGTCATTTCATCTTTAGTTCCTTTCCATAAAGTAATTGAAATTCTATCAACTTTCTAGATGATTTAGCTATTCTATAGATCAATTCAACTCTAAATATCTAATTACTGGCTATCCAAGCCTTTTCATTAAAAGTGGACCTTATAAAGAGGATATAGATACTCCAAAGATTATCATTCAGTGTCATTTAAGCAGTTTTAAAATCACTCCTAAATTTGATTGCAAATTTATAATGACATTAATATTGCTAGTAATGATTGCTTGTAATTAATTAATTTGGGTTCATATTTATAGTTTAATTGGTGATTAAATTAGCTTGGCTTTGCTTAATACGTATGTCATCAACTATATGCAATATGACATTATATGTAGGCCTGTCCAAGCAATTTCTGATCATCTCTTCTCTTAGCCATGTTACCTTTGGGTATTTGATGTTGTCTGAGAATTCATATATACATGGTTTATGAATTGTGAAATTCAAAAGTTAGTAGATTTTGTCTAGTCGGTGTCGTGAGGGTTGTTTGTTGTAAAATGAAAAATATCCAAAGTATGCTATTGATGCCACAATCAAATTATCTGTCATTTACCTAATAAGTAGCATTCTTGTTTTAAAATATATTCCAGAGGTGACCTTTTGACATCAGAGTTAAAGGGTACATATTTTTTTTATTTTGGGTTTTTATACCATTGCTTATAGAAAAGTACTTATTTATTAGATGAGACACAATAAGAAAATATTACTTCGTAATTTATTACATTATTTTTAGTGTAAAATTCATAAAACTATCTCATGAAATTGAGAATGTAAACAAGTAAAGCAGTTAGTATTTTAAATAAATTTAGAATGGAATATAGTAATTAAGGGTTTAGATCATAACACCCGATGTAAATGAATATTAATAATTATTACTATATTCTAAAACTCGGTTTCATTTCATCGATAGTATTTAAAATTGTAGCTTTTTAAATCTCTATTACTGCCTGCCTTTTGCTGGTAGACTTAGCAAAAACTGTTCTTTTATAGAATCTCTAACATTTTCAATTTTATATATTTTAATATCTTCCATTTTATGTGATTATATTCATGTTTATCTGAATAATGAGAATATATAATGATTTAGGAGGATGAATGAATCCATCCTAATTCACATCAGTTTTGACAAATAAAAATTTTCAAACATATTCAGGTAACTAAAAATTAAAGTTTGTTGCATTACCATTTCATAAAAACTATATTTCATTTCAATGGAGACCTCATTGTAAATGAACAGTTTAGTTCTCTATCTAATAAATCGATTTTAATACAATTGATAAAATTATGAATTTGCAAAAACATTTCAATGAAAATTCAATTCCTCCTTATCAAGTCCAAGCATGTGGAGCAAATCATTCCCTGTATCCTAAGTGCACTCTGAACCGAAATATACATGATCTTTTTCTATAAGAATGATTTTTTCATATTTTTAACCCTTAAACTCCTTTTTATCCTTAAATTCCTCCCTTTATATATTTCCTTCAATCAATTTTCTGCTTTCTTCTATAAGTATAGTTAATTTTCCCATAGTTTTATATTCCATATATACGTATATCATTTTTAACACTTTTTGTATTTAATAATTTAATGTGATTGGCCTTCTTGGCTATTTTGAATGTTTAATAATAAATAAATGATTACATGCTATTTAGGTTCAACCTCAAAAAATAGTATTTTATGGAATAGTAAAACATCTGAGTATATGAATTAAGTAAAATTTATTAATTTTAAATTTTATAACTGCTAATTTTATTAGAATTAGATAGTAAATGAAGAAACTAAATTTCACTGCAAAATCAATCCAGTAGAGCAAGTACAGTCTAGCACAAAAGATAGTATGCATCTGGTTCAAGATTAAAAAAAATATGATGATATTATGAAAATCAAAATGAAGCAGTTGTATGTATATTGCAAGCTTTATGAAAAAATATGGTAATGACAGCGGGATATGTATACATTATCAAATAAAACCAGCACTAGTAATGAAACCTCCATATATCACAAAATCAAACTTAATGATTAATGAATCAGCTAGCTGGGTAGTAATATGGTTCATCACTAAAAAATAGAAATATTTCAAACCAGCTTTTTAGACCAATACAAATAAAAATTGGAATATGGCATTTGCATTTTAAAGGCATCAGCAGCATTTTTTTCCTTGAGAATTCCAAAGTATCATCTTCTGTGCATTGTTAAAAATGTTGTCCAGGAAAATATATTTCTTCAGTAATGAATAATTTTTAAAAGCATTAACCATTAACAAAGTAGTTAAAGAATTTTGAGAAATGCAGAAGCATAAATATTGGATAAGAAAATACTGTTAAAAATCCTCATCTTTATGAGAGGTTATCATTTATCTTTTAAAAATTAACATCAAGAAAAGAAGCTATTGTTTCTAGGCGAAAATATTAAATTGTAAAATTTATCATAATTTATTATCATTTTTTCATATTACTAACTTCCGTATTTCTCAAGTTTATTCATTCTTTTGAGCTTGGATTTTCAAATTAAAAAACACTATTGCTCTCTTTCATGTTGCTTGAAAACTTAAATGAATTACGATTACAATGAGAAGACTTCCTTTTACCAAAGTTGCTCTGAATAAAGTAATCCCAGAATCTATTCTTTATTGGAATCCATGCCTATATTTAACTTGATATTGATCTTCAGTCTTAGTCAATAGCTGATTATCATTAGTTTGACTCACATGAGAATTAAGTGATTTCTGATGTGTGTAAAATAATTCACATTTCCTTACAGTTAAATATATTTTGTAAGCTTTAAACTTTCCTCTCTTATACATTTTAATTACTCACAGACCTTTTTATATAACATTAAAATATGGAAAAACAATTCAAAACCTGAAGCAAATAATATTTTAATATATTATTCTTAAGAGATTGATAGGAGATGGACTGAAAGTCAGGTGGCAGTATCATACCTATATTTTTAGTGACATTCATTAATAATTACCTACATTAATAATGACATACATTGATAATTGCATTCATTATTTGTAACAACATTCTTGACCAATGCTAAATTGAAGGTTACAATCCACATGCCTATGCTCATCACCCATGTCCATGATCCACATGATTATTTTATATCCATAAAGTTTAAGTAGCTAAATGTTTCTCCCAAGTATAACATTGATGTATGATTGAATGTTCAAATATATTTTATTTGAATGAATTATTTTTGAGTTGATCATAACGATACCTTATTTTCTAACAATTGAGTGTGGAGGAGAATCTGAGGACTAACTCTTTGCCCTTGTGTTGTGCAGTCAACTGTACCGAAGCTCCAGTTTCAACTCGTCGTCATCGGGGAGGGGGAGCGGCGTGTCAGCCGGTGAGGCCAACTGCGATGAGATGCTCTTCCCAGAAGACCCTTCCTCTCTCGAGGAAGGAGTCCTTGACCTCAACCATAAGGTGAGTACTCATTGTTCCTTTGACCCTCTGCAAAACCCTCAAACCTCCTACGAGAAAATTTCGCTGGCAATCGTTTCCAATCCTAACTACCCACGCCGTACGAATATGATCTCAGCGGAACTGTAGCAAGCGCGGTCTGAAAGAATACTTACTTCTCATCTTACTATAATTACAGTTCATCAAAAAGGTCCATTTTTAGACTCGTGGTCTTGATTTTATGTGCAAAATTTTATTTCCACCATTGTTTGCGGAACTTTTTATGTTGTTATACGATAGAATTACTCATTACTGGGTCCCGCTAACCATCTGCATCATGCAAGGCCGCAGAGCCGTGATAGACGCATGGCATAATGCGGTCACACCACTAAGCCAATAGATGTCATAGTAGACAAGTATTGGACGAACTATTTTGTTTTGATACCTTACAAACAACGTTTAAGAGTAATCTGTCTTCTGATATCGATATTTACGTGTAATCTCTAGTTCGAAAAAAATTATACAATCGTTTTAGGATATCAATATCAAAGATAAAATTGTATTGGCCAAGATCATATATCATCTTACGAATTATTGATTATCTAGTCCGGTGTTAGGTGTAGATGTAACTAATTACTTAACCATCCTTCAATGGTGATCAATTCTTTAATATAGAGGGAATCATTTTCATTTCATCACGATATCATTATGTAAAGTTTTTAGTTAAAGTCACTTAGTTTTCTTTCGTATGTAAGATAATAATATTTAAAAGTGAATAAAAGAATCGAAGAGTTGAAATTTTGGGAACTAACTAAATGTAAAGAAATATTCGACCAACTATTATCATAATTAGAGTTTAATCTAAAATAAATCAATAGGCAGCCATAGAATGTACATCATGCTACTGGCATCTATCCTTGCGATGGAATTAAATTCAATTATGCTAAATTGTAGCTCTTCATCTCAGCTTACGTAAGAAGGAATTATTAATCCTGTGTCATCGGTTTGGTATCTGAGGGAAACGAATTTGTGAAAGGTTAGTTCCCGCTTCGATTGAATATTTTCGTTCCGATGAACTACTTTGTATATTTTATGATAAGTCAATATCTATATTCGAAGGTGTTCACAAATATTTATCGATATGATATCACGAAACATTTCATTTGAAGAGGTGAAATACGGGAATTTCTTTTTGAGAATTCGAAAAAGTTTCAGGAGTTTAAAACTTTTGAATTTATTGTAGTTACTCATATTCGTGAATTGAGTTTTTTATATTTTAAAATTTTAGTAGTGGATAATGCTTCAAGAAATAGCGTGTTTAACTTGCATAGTTTATAATGTGTATAACTTGATCCTTTTTTATGGAAAATATCTTATTTTAGTAGCGAAATTCTTTAAAAAAACATGCTTTGAACAATTTTCCAAGCAAATAAGTTGGAATTAGCTATCAATTCAACGATCATTTTTCCAGCCATGAAAATGTTATTTACATATCCACCTGTATCACCTCACATAATTCGATATGTATGTGCATCTTTTCATTCCATTTCTTTCAATATAAATTGCTCATTCGTTTTAGTGACTGTAAGATTTCAGTGTTATTTGCAGTCCTTTGGGTGTAATCGCTCCAGAAAGCATATTTGCCCAGAATAGAGTCGAGTGCTGTTATTTACTTCACGAGCATGAATTTGTCGACGGTATCGGTCAATCATTGAATACCTCAGAGGCATTGAACCTGCAATTATTTGCAAATAATGTTTCCAAATGATTGCCCTAACTCTAAAGAGCCGCAAAACCTTGGCATAGAGACAAAGCTCGACTGTCTTCAATTTCTCAATAAGACCTCGCCTCACCACTCTATTTAAATCCATCACCATGGACGCTAAATATACTGCACCTCAGTCCATACGTATAAAACCAAGTATATACAAAAAGCAACGCTTAATCTTCATAGCGGTTGTAAGTTATTGAAAAGTTCATACTGTTACTTAAACTATGTATAGTTTTCATAGCGGGAACTTTTCCTTTAGATTACGACACACACATCTAAAAATGTCAAAACTTGCCAAGCGATATTCGACTCCGTTTGTGCTAGTATTCGACTCAATGACGTGGACGTAGAAAAAATGAATCCTTTAAGAGTAATAAATCCATAAGGCATTTTTTTCATTCACTTGTCATCCATCAATCTCTGGGCGACAAACTGACAGCGATTAGCTTTATTTACTGTGCGCCATATGAAGACCGCACAAGGTAAGTAAATCTATACCAACTTCAATAATTTGTCGGTTTCTATTTCAATAAATTTAGTTGGAGAATGATCTAGAGGGCCCTTGATGATTGAAAATTAATTTAACTTTTCAAAATGAGGAATACCTTGGAGATCCTAAACGAAGCCGAGTGCGGATGGATAGGGAAAAGTTTCCTATCGCATTGTGACGAAAGTAGAAAAACCATAGATCCGGAAAGTTTGAAATATTTCCTTCCGGACAAAATTCTCAAGATTGACGGAACCTCAATAGTGTTCCGCGACCGTAGTTCTCACCGAAAAATATTTTCGGATAATATAGGCGGCGTTCTCACCTTCTGGAAAACCGCACCGTCGACTTGTTGAATCAGTGATTCCGTTCGCGGTTTATTGGTAACTTGCTAGTATCCAGGTCTCTAAACAATGAAATCAAGTTTATTTTTCATTTACAGTAGGTTCAATGAGGGATAACGTGGGTAGAGTGCGTAACAGGATAGAAAATATAATAGCTTTCCTTTTCGCGTCTTTCCCGAAGTAGACCTCTTGCCTCCGATTCCATAAAAGGCGCGATGGCTTGTCATACGAGAGGATCGCATCTGAACCCGAGAGATGTAATATCCTCTTAGCGAAAGATGGCCAGCACCTATCATCAACATTAGAGCCAACGTCGGACGAAAACACTCCACACAGCATAAGGCAACAGCGTATCATTTCACGAGTCGGGACGGGGGAAGGCGTCGCAGCAGAGGAGCGGAAGGGTGGAGTGCAGAGGGGGGCAGACGTAGTAATAGCTCGAGAGTCGGAAGTCCGTCAGTGAGGAGGTTGACTCGTGCGGAGTGGTGAGCGGAATGCGCTCCCACGAGCTAACTCCCATATAGACGGTTCGTTTTCGTATCCTTGCATATAGCGCGTTTGAGTCATGAAGTCCGAGAGCTTCGTGCACCAGACGTCCATCGGATTTGACTTCGGGGCGCATTTTTCAAGTCGAGTGGAGTCGTCGTGTGTCCGGGAAAGCGGAATAGAAAAGGCCGCAACCAACGACCCATTTTGTGCATATCTTCTACGCAGGCGATCGGGGAATGGCAAAATGGAGGTGGATTAAAGAGAGCCATTTCCTGCTCTGAATGGTGGTGATTGATCAGGCGAACATGCCTATCGGCGGAGTGCTTTGACAATCCCCGCCGCTCTCAAACAGCGGAATTCGATGCATGCGAAAGTGAAGTGCCGGTGCTGTTGGTGATTGTCTGTTCGTTTCTTAACCGTCCTCTCTCGTCAGGTGACATTTTTTTACAGTTTACTCGTGAGTTGTTCATTAGATTCTTGCGTAGGATTCGTTGGATGTGCTGTACTAATTCGGTGCACGCCCTCAACGCCCCTCGCGGTGGAATGCCGGAGCGGATTTGGAGGCAAAGAAAAATTTTTGAGATAATCGTTCAGTCCAACCCCCCCGACCAACTGACGAAATGCGAAGGGTTGTTTCTTGAAGGGGCGGGAACATTTGGAGTTTTAGGGTGAGGAAGCCTCGTCTAGAAACCTACAGACCCAGATCGGTAGAATTCTTTCTCGTGAAGTCTTATGTGAATGTTGCGGTGAAACAGGTGACGGAAAACTTGTGAATATATTGCGCAAACTTTATCATATCGAAGTTGTAGAATACGTAATATTTACTCAACCCAGTCGATCATATTCTGGTGGGTTTTGGTTGAGCTTCAAGGTTACCGGAAGTGTTTCCATCGACTGCTTAATATTCCATATAGATCTGTTAAGGGCTTGTGATATGAATATTGTGATCAGTGAAGTGAAGTGAACCTGTGGAATATTTTATTACTCATTTAACAGAAGCCTGCTCATCTGCAGATGACGGATAACGTGTGTAATTTTATTGAATTTGATCGTTTGGATTTTAAAACTGTTAACTCGGTGCTTATCGGTATAATTACGTTCGAGGAGAGGTAAGATGGATTTTAATTTTTTTGATTTATTACTGAAATATACCTGAAATGTGTTTCACCTTCATGATTCTTCTGTAACACTGATTTCCCGCTTTGTTTCCCGGAAAAATGTGGTTACTTCCGATTCAAACTCAAAAGCAGTTTCTGAGGAAATGAGTAACGTTTGACCGCTTGCGTTTAGAAAAATCCAAGAACTAATAATGTTACGTACGTCAAAATCCGAGAAGTAAAAACTTGCACATTTTTTCGAATTAATTTGATTGTTCCTCTATATTAATGAGATAGATTCTTGAAGATATCCTCTCATATTTTACCCATTATATTTTAACTTTTACGGTCGATGTAATTTTCTGTCCACTCCCCATAAATTCGGAATTCTCTCCGAGATCAAATGCTCTTGTATTTCGTGTTTAGTACTTAAAAAAGTTACGGTACAGGAAATTTTGCTCCAAAGAACCATTTTCTCAAAATAAGTTATTCTAAATTTCGGTGTTCGATTTCGTAATGCTATAATTTTAAATGTGTATCACTAATATTTATGTTAAGCTGTTCAGGCCTAGTTCCAAGAAAAGTGGGGAATCCCTGTTCGTTAGAATCATATGAAGTGGTGAAATACAAATAGAATGGCATCATTTCTGGCATTACTTGGTGGAACGGCTTCGTGATTGGGTGGTGTGCTCGCTTCAAAACATCCGCTGCGTGTTATTCATCCGGAAAAAAATTTGGCATTGCTCGGAATGAAAACAATACGATGTAGCTATTCAAAATTCTTTTGTCTATATACTAACGTCAAGGTGTATAACCATTTTTATGAAGTAAAAAAATCTTTAGAATCTTTTCGGTGATGCAGATACTAGAAGATTTGCAGAATTACTCCTAATTTGCTCATAAATTTAAGTGATTTTCAATCTTGCATCGGCGTATTTCACTTCAAGCCTGCGGATTTAAAAAAAATAGACTATAGTGAAATAATATAAGGCGCGACGCCACTGCTTGCTAATTGCTTAATCATGAGTAATTCCGGAAAAGGAAAATCATGAATCATGTTTCAACGAGAATAGGAAAGGAGAGTTTATGTCCAGATTAATTTATTCCTACATTTTGATCGAGATTTAATCCATCCCGGAAGGGAGTGACTTTCATGGAAACAAAGTTCATGGACCTCGAGGCATAATTACAGAATGAAAATTTTGAAGAAAGTCAAATCAATTCTGGTTCATTTAGCTTAGTTTTAGCTTCAAGCAAACAAAACGATATTTCACTGTTAATTTTAACAACAGGTACATTTAACGACGAAATTGTAAACATATAATGGTAACATAACCTTTAAAGGCTTTAATTAAATTTATTCCCCGAGAAAATCCTTTCATATTGTCAGTATTTCCCAAATGTAACGGTTGGAACACGAGTGGATATGAGAGGAATTATTAAACCATAAAATTTTTAAGAATTCACGCTCGTTAGCTCGTCATCTTTTTGTGAACCATCGGGATTTATGCTCGATAAAATTTCTGATAGCTGTCATTATTTGTTTGATAGGGATTTTTTTACGGTTTCTCACGAAAGAAAATGGGAAGATCGCCAACCTTATTCGAATTTTAAGAAAGAATGTTTATTAGAATTTGGATACATTGTTATCGATAATTGATCACGAAGGATCTTCAAATTATGGAAATTTTAACGATAAATATCGATATGAATTTTTTTCAAGGAACTTTTTAATGGTAGAATGGATTCTCACTAAGCAGAAAATTCGAAAAGAAAGTTCGATTCTCACAATTCAGAGTTTGGGTTCTATTTTCTCCAAGAATTAGGGACGGTTTCGACTCAGTTTTGTATCGAAGCCATTGTCTCATTCATCTCACGACACTTTCACCAAATATTCGAATTCAGTTCTTTTGGGATATTCCTTGATATCATTTTGGTACGTAAAATTAACGATCGGTGTGTGAATTATTTAAAGTCGTTGAATCAAATTCTATGTGAATATCTTCCAATGTGGTTTCTCATACTTTCTTCCGATCCAATGGTACAGTCAAAATTATGCTTATTCGATCAATCATAATTTGTTAATTAGTGCCTAATCACTTTTGACGATTTTCTTCGATGAAATATAAAAAAATTCGTTTAAATCGTTCTTGTAAACTACTAAATTCAAAGAAGTAAAAATAAAACAAGTCCTTCGTCAATATTGGAAACTGATATGAAAAATTTTGAAGCTTTAAATGATTTTAAGTCTTTATTTTTTGTAAATTTAATATTACAAAGACTAATTTTCCTCGCTTTGCTGATACGGGGACAATCTTCAACGAAATATGAAAGATTTTGCAGCAATGATAATGGCGGAATCACTCCTCAATCGATCATCCTAGACATGCTCTCCATGAAAAAATTCTTTTGCGAGTTCCCCTGCAAGTAGTCGACCTTGACGAAGTTCATTCATTGAATGCCTCGTCTGACCAAGGGACAGGTATCGGCTGAAGAGGAAGGTTAGTTCAGAATCCAACAGCAGCTCATTTGTTTTGGTCGAGTGAGATTACTGTGAACTTGAAAGTCATCGAGAACTCAACCTATTAATATCCTTAAAATATTCCGTTACGTTGTTTATATGTCAGATCACGATATCTTATTCTCATGTACAATCGATGTTTTCCAATTTTCGATTGCGATTTCTTCAGCCTCAGAGTGCTAAAATCTTCTATAAAGTCCTACTGTCTCTACCCACTAACTCTATATAAAGCGATAAGTGTTTCGGCATTATCTAATCTAAGATTATTTTCTGTAAATCTTTCGGATCACGACGACAGAATAGGTGTTACATTTATGATATTTTCTATCGAAGTTTTTACACGTCTAAATAAGTTTTATGCTCCAAATACTTTATAGTATCCATAAATATCGTAGAAAAAATAGTAGAACTAATATTTAATCTAAATATATTCGTGAATGTAGATTGAACTTTTATAACAGTAATAATTAAGAAATGTTGAAGATAAAAGCAGAGCAGTAAATTGAAAGTGATGAATGGATGGAATGAATAATCCTGAAAGCACGCTTACGTTTGCATCAACGCTTTCCAGCGCGAGTCTATTCAGTCGCAAACAATTGGGTATATTGGTGGGCGAGCGAGTTCAAAACCCTCTGTTCTTCTGCTCGCCAACTATGGTTTGACAACCCCCCTATCCTATTAACTGAGATATATTACATGCATTGGCAAGCACCGTCGTCAGCAGTGCCGGTGCACGCGTCTTCCTCATTCGTGAATTGAGTCTAAGGGAAGATCATCACGGTAAGGGCTTCACTTTCTCGACAGTGCGTCATCGGTTCCAAAGGAGGATGCTCTGCTTACGTCACAGGAGCTTGTGTCTTAAATAGGACGTATTTAGTGGTCACGCAGTTTATGAATTCCTGCCTTGTCTCAACCAACCAATAAGGAGCGATTTAATGTATGCATGTCAGAAGCATCCCTTCCTACCGAAGGTTATGAATTTTTTTTCTCGGAAGAATGTCCCGAGGTTTGTTTGCATTGGAAATTAAGTTGAATAACCAAGGGATGCAGAGTTGAAAAGTAGATTTTATGGAGTTGGTTGTTGTGCAGTAGCGGAGTAAATAATGTGTAGTCATAGCGGAATATTATCATAAAATTCTAGAAATAGAATATTTTCTTAAATTTCGTTGAAAGTATGATTAAAATAACTGGTTGGTATTAAGGAATTAGATAGGTCATTTAACCATCTTTCGAGCATTATTCCACGAAATTATGAATAAAAATTGCTTTTGACGTTAATTGTCGTAAAATTCTGTTTTATAGTGATTTTCAGGAACTTGGATATCTTATTATTATAAAATATATATCGTGAATTACCGAAAATTTTACTCGCGCACAAATGCATTAACTGAGGAAACAAAAACGGTTTCAGTGTAAATAGCCTCGGAGGCAAATATGCTTACCTGTCATCTTTCCTGTTCGAAAGTTCCTATTCGCTAATATGAAATATATTTTTTTAGATCAGAGCTCGTGCGTCTTGTAGGAAAAATTTCCTTTTCCTCGATAATTGCGAAATAGAAATACTTTGAAAGGCCTCGGAGATACTTTCACTCGCATTAAGTCAGCGGATCAATAAGGACGCCTTTTAAGTTCTTCTTTTGTTTAACTTGCGATGTTTACCGGACGAAATTTCTCGCCAAGAAACGCCTGAAAATTTATTCCGAAAGAAACTGAGAGAAGAAGCAGTTGCGTATTTTCTTGTTTATATTTCTTAGGTATATTTAGTGGTAATTTTTCGATATAAATTGAAAAACATTTCAAATTTCATTCATTTTGAAATGATGTTTTTCCACCTATTTCAATAATTATTTCGAATTTTAAACCTAAATTGTGAAATGCTTAGAATCAAAAATAAAGTAGGATTTTCACTTCGTAGAGGTTTTCAGTAGACGGTGTTTGCCCTATTTACTCCACGTCAAATACGACATTGTCGTTGGACTGGATTAGAAAACGTCTGCGAACCTTTTTTAACGGAAAACTGGATTTGAATGAATAATTGTTAATTCACATTGGCGGAAAATCGTCTCAAATCACCTTGCTAGGCATTGCCCGTTTCCCAAGGAGACTATAGATCCACCCTTGAGCTAAATCAACCATTTCCGCCGCCGATCGTCTGATGATCGATGATCACTCAAATCATCAAAGATTTCTCTGCACTCAGCGCTGCCGCCCCTCTTCAGGAGGATCTCTTCAGCGCACCGCTCGAGAGCGCCTCTTTGGCGGAAAAAGCGATAATTTTCTCTTGGCAGCGTCTTTTTTTCTAAAATTAAGCACAACCGAGGGCGTTGCTTGAAATCAGAATCGTCGAATTAATTCTCGCCCATTTCGGCTGAACTCCTCCTGAGTGGGCGTTGCTCAATTAGATCTCTCAAGTCGGGAACCAGCGACGTCGGAATGGGATTACTACCAAAAGGGCAGGAAACAAGGCTTCATTGAATGATATCATGGATAAGTTTGGGTCGAAAGCATTCCCCCTATCTTCCATTTCTCCGTTACATTTTTAATACGTGTTTCCTTTCAGTTTTCTATAGTCGTAGGTTGTCACTCAACATCGCTGCATTGAAATAAACCTTCGAAAATACATGAGCATGAAAATCTATCTCACGATATTTCTATATATCCCGTTGCTTTTTGTTTTTATGTTTATTTACTAGCAACCCATCGCAATTTGTTGTCCTGCGTGACCAGGTGGTTGGCTGCGTTCTATCATCCCAATTTAAATTAGCACGAGAATTTCGCACGATAATACGATTTCAAAGATCGTGACACGTAAATATTTGATCGCGTGGAGTCCTGATACATCTATAAGAGTTCTCAAGACCAAACCTCGAAGTAGCTTCTCGATAACCAATAAAATCGAACTTTTATGTCCGTCTGTTTCCCCCCTGCGTCGCAAGTGCGCCTCCCGTAGTCGATGGAAATAGCTTTCTCTTCGGATGAGAATAGTGCAAGGGAGTGTTCTTCGTCTGAAGGTCAGAGGAGGTCTCGACCCATCATTTCCTTCGTGCGTCCCTCCGATATTCCCCGAACAAAGTGGGTTCTTATTCTCTTATGGACATGGTTTTTCATTGGCAGTTGGCTTCTAGAATTAGAAGACGCCATTCGGTACAGAAATCAAAACCAACTCTTCCTTCCTTCCGTGAGGAAATGTATGCATAAGTATGCATATGCCTTCTTAATCCTGCTAACGACGCTCCATTAAGATAACAAATATAAAAAGAGATCTACGAACCAGAAGGTTGGCCAAGTTAGATGGAGGGCCTTAAAAAGGCCTGCAATCAAGCACTAAATGTGTTATCAGTCGCCGTCGAGAAAGTTCCTTTTAAAATTTTACTGTTTTCTTTTTAAAGTTTAGAGAAAGAAATATATTTAGGGACTCTCTTCAGCGTAAAAATACTATCCTCATAAGTTTTGAGTTCCGAGTAAAACCTGAAATTGTGGAAGTAGAATTTTCCTGCTTTCTCTCAAATCTCGCTAATCAGGAATAAAAATCGGGAACGCGTGAAACAGTATTCAAAGTAGTTTTACTCCTTCCTTGTGTAATCGCAAGACTTCATACATCATTTAACGACTGGATTCCTTGGTTGAGGAAAATAAATATTCCTGTCAGAAGAATGGAAAGTTTCGGAGAATCGAACGTAGTAGTCAATGAGTGTTAAACCTTGTGTAAACACACTCGAGCATTAAATGCATGCCTTAGCATGTTAAGAGGGAACAAAAGAATTTCCAACAGACCTTTGAAGGTTTAAACAACGCTAGAGTCCTAGTAGGTAACGTCAGTTTTATTTGAGAGGGATGATAAAAGTGCTTACCTATAAAGCTGACTTATGGGTTCTTCGAGTTATGGAGCTGCGGAATTTTTTGATCCCTTTGATTGACCGGATATGTTCTCCCTAACGGACTCTTGCCTTTTCGTTAGATAGCCGTACTCAACTACAAACTGTAATCTGTGTTACAAGACTATCGGCGATTGGACGTTTAATTCATGCGCGACAATCAAGCGATTGTTTGCAAATGTGCGGGTCGGACTTCTGTTGCCAAGTGCAGCTAAGGAATGAATAAAAACGATGCTTCTTTGAACTTTTTCTGGTGATAACTCCTTTTGAAATGAATAATAATTAGACTCATATCCTTAGTAGAGTTATCTGAATTTCCTATTTTTTATTTTAATCTATAAATCGAATAAGAATTACAGAATGAAGTCTCTCGAAGAAGGAGGAAAGTGGGTATTTTCTATTTGATACTGATTTTCGATTATTGTCTTTATAAGTTATAAATTTTTTGTACTCTCTTTATATTATTTAAACTAAAAATTCACTTGAGGAAACTAGGAATATTACGAAATTATCTAAAAATGCCAAAATTCACATAGTCGAGCAAAGGTCTTAATAGGAAATAATAATTGTAATTGAAAAATCTATCCGGTTCGTATGACGTACATTAAAATTCCAATTTTCAGTAGAAAAGTACCTACTGTTATATTGTATTTATATCATCTCTCTAATTAAACATCGGAGTACGGATTATGCTTGAAACGGGCATAGCAATCCGCTGTCTCTCAACCGCACGTCCCCGTGTTCTTATTAGATGTTCTTACTGTTACCGAACGTATAAATATGATAGTCACGCCGTTGAGCGTTGCACTGAATTGCACCAATGAAAGGCGTGAATTGAAGGCAGATGTTCACCAAGTGCGGCCTTTGAATTGAAATAGGAATTCCTTCACGAGTACGCAAATAAAGCTCTGACTCAGTTATACATCTGCCGGACAGTAAATTACAATGGGCAGTTCAGAACAGCAGAGGAATCAGAGGTTTTTTAAAGGCTGAAAAGGGATTAGTGTACTAAAGAAAAAAATAGTTTTTCTCTTATTTCACATAAAAATTAAACTCAAAGAGAGTATTATTACGTTTATTTTTTCGTTAAATTTGATAAATTCTCTGTGAAAGAGATAAATACATGTGAAATAGAAACTCACGATGTTTTTGCGAGTGGTGCGTTGAATACGGGAGTCTTATTTATTCAGCATTGGTTGCGAATTTCTCTACAGCTATATTATAATTATTGATACTTCGAGGTTGTTCCTAGAAAAATTAAGGTTAAAATGGAAATAGATACAACATAAATGTAAGTCCTTTAAGCAGTTGGAAGTTAACGCATTGGTTTTCGTATCCCCAAATATACCGACATATTACAGATTTCATCTGCGGAAAATTCAAACGAGGCATTAATGTATCAATCTCCAAGGTGAATTTCATCTTCCACATAATACTTACTTCCTTTTCATGTTGCTATAGTAAGTTCAGTTGCCCACAATACTAGAAATGAGCGGAATATTTGTGGCGAAATTGTAGAGAATTGGAGGTATGGCTTCATATGGAGGTCAAATGCATTTGTTACCGAAGTGTGCGTCAGGTTACAAAATGGGAACTACTTAAAGAATTGAGGTCAGGGTATCCGAAGATGGTAGGTCAAAGGAGGATCCTGCGGTAGAAAAACAGTTGAAGGAGAACTGAAGCGAGAATTTTGCGGTAAATCAGCTGTAATCTCAGCATTTTGAAGCCCTATGATTTGTTCCTCTCGAGCGCTTTTACGAGAAAAATTTTATTCGCATCAGTATATTGACGATTGGGGCTCGGAAAATGCTGATTCGCTCAATTTCTCTTATGCACAATTTTAGTACATTGCGATAATGTAAAATACAGCAATATCGATGTTTCTATAATTATCTCGATAAAATTGAAATGTCGATACAAAGGTTTTTGTTATTAAAAAATTTCCAAGTTTTCTTATTCGATAAGTTAATCCTCAATTCAGGGTTCAAATGATTTTTCAAATAAGGCATCAAGGAAGTAATTTCCATACATTAATCTATAATTTTTTCACAGATAAAATTAATAAAAAACATGTACCTGAAAATAAATCAAAATATAAAATCGATCATTTTTAAGTCTCATATTTTGGATCTTCTCAGACTATCAAAGCATGAAAATGGACATAAATATGCTTACAATCCATGGGATCGCACGTAATGTGAAATGCAATCAATTTTTTCTGCACTAAGTGATAAAAGCACTACCTACTGTATTACTGCAACAAATTACTTTCGTATCGCCTTTGATCTGAATCCTCAGCATCACGCACTGGACCCAATAGCAGCGGAAATACTCGAAATTATCTATGAGTTCGTGATGAGTGGAATCTCCCTTCCGCATTATGAAAGATGACCGCTTCTTGAAGAACAATCTTCAAGTTTCTGTCCCACTTAAAATTTCCTATTTTAGGCCGCACGTGTGGCATAGAAAAACGAAGGATATAACCTATTTGCTGTATTCATTCGTCTCTTGCAGGATATGAGAAAAGTTCTGTTATATCTGGAATTAAATCATCCTGGATTTACAAAACTAAATATTCATCCTTACTTTACAAAACTAAATATTCTGTCATAAAACTCTTTCATTTCTCTACTAATTACGACACACTGCTTCTATAACGTCAGAATAGTTGGAGGAGAGAAAAGTGAAACTGTGAACAAGACATTGCTCATACACTCCACGATTTGATTTTTGTGAAAAAATTGATTTTTTTGTTCAGAAATCTTCAAATCTACCCTTTCCTTAGGTTCGTAATGAGAAAATTATATATTTCCTCTCCTTCATCACTTCCAAATAAATATTTTAATGAAAGGAGAACATTGCATGAAACTCCATGCTACTAGTTTGAGTTCTCGTCATTTATAACAAATAATATTTTTTCTAATATTTTTTTTACCACTTTTAGACCAAAGCTGCTCATCTCCGTTTCCTTTAACTGTGTTCTCTCTTTTTCATTACTTACGGAGGATAATAATTATATACTCAAACTCGTACTTACTGTTTCACTCGTATTTTTTCATCATACTTAGACCATTTGTTTTCATGGTAAAATATATTTCTGTGGAGAGGAAAACAACATTTTACTCAGAACTATAATGCTTCAATTCCCATAGAAAACCATTTAATATACACGAAATTTTGTTTATAAATGTCCATAGTCCATTATATTTATTAAATTCAACACTGATTTCTATTATTCTTAAAGGTACAGCGATGAATGGGAAAATAGTTGCGTTGAAATGAATAAAATATTGAGCATGTTTAGGTAAAGGAATCAAATTAGTTCTCCAATCGTAAAATAACTAAAGTTGATGAATCCACGAGCTGCTTTGACTATTTTCTGCGCTAACCACTCATTGACCTTTGAAAATGGATAACCCTGAGAGTGGAGGGCTGAAGTGTTTTTGCTCAAACTTTTGGTTAATATTTCCGCCTCGCTAGCCATTCAAAGAGCAGATATTCTTGTACACCAGCGGTACGGATTCCGATAGGGAAGTTATTCGCAAAAAACTTGTTTTTATAAACATTAGGCGCTCCTTGGAAATGACGCGTCTCGAAGAATGGTAAGGCGAGGAATAGGATTCCAGCGACCGCTCTGCATTTTGACGTGTAAATGGCTTCTCTTGAGGCAATATCCGCTGTCCATAATTACATTAAGGAGACGGAGGCCTTCCGTGGCCACTGTTTCTTGCTACTTACGAAGGTTACATTATATGGCCCCAATCACCATGCGGATATTTTACCCAAACAAAACTCTCGAATCCAATTTTCATTACAGGAACTGATCCCTCGGATTTATAAGCTTAGCGTAATCTATTTAACCAATTATTCTTCGGTTCGTTTCCATTTAAAGGAGAGAATTTGCGAATTATTTCGTACAGCAACCATGTACATGAATGAATTGCGCTGGAAGACCGTTACGGGAGCTGAATGTGTTCATGCCTTTATTGAATAAATAATGGAGTTCATTAGCTTGGAAATAAATTAGACTCATTTGAGTAACAAATTATACTTGCTATTGAAATCTTAATTTATCTAAATGGCTACACTTTCTAGATTAGTCATTGCAAGCAAAATCATTACATATTTATTCATAAATATAATGTGATCACAAAACATCTCATATTTTCATGATAGCGTTTCGATAAATTCATTGAATATTCGATTGTAAACTGTTTTATATAAAATACAGGAAATATGTCACTATCTAAACTCTTCTGGATCTATATAAAAGTAACCAATATTAATTAATTACATGTAAGGTAATTGGAATTTTTTAAATTGTATTTTCTTTCCTCTCTATTGGATTTCATAAAGTATTCATCGATTTTATTGAGTGAATATTGTCTTGAAATTTGCGAACACTCTGCAATATATATAGTTTATGATTCATTGTTTAATTTACGTTCGTTCTTCTTCATCTTTTTCCTTAAAATAAATAATATATTTTAAATGCAACTGACTTGCCGACTTTGCATCATTAAATATTATAAATCAATAAAGAACGATTCGCGAGAAATATATAATTTAGGTTTATTTTATATAAGTTATAAATATGACGACCAATAGTCCTCATAATTTTTGTAATATTTATTTATTTTTATCTATGATTAGTAACAAGCGATCATTATAATTTATTTTAGATTTTTTAAAGCATTGATCAGTTGCATACTCATGTATGCAATAACGCAGTTCCATGATAAAAATCCATCGGTTTTGTTGAAATTTGCGTTTCTGGTTGCAGATATTGCACCATTATAGATTATGAGGAAATATTTGTGTCAGTTGAAGTCAATACCCAGTTATGTAGAGGTGAGATGTTAAAGGTTTATATATATAAAAGTTTATGTCAAATTAATGGGAAAATGTGATCTCTAGTCAGCATTTTGGAGAAATTCTACGTCGTGACTATTCTAATCTAATAGTATAATTTATAAAATTTGACCTATTCTGTCTGCTGTGAAGTTAACGGCAATATTTTCCGAACTTTATGAAATTATTCTGTATTTTCTGGATGAAAAGTTTCTTATCAGTAGTCCGATTCCTATTACATGCGTGGTTTTGAATGTGCGGGTCGCAGAACCTTTGTATTTCCGTTCTTCCCCCAATTGGAGCCAATAAAGGAAGTCGTAATTCCACCAAGTATTCCGAAATGAGCGTTCCACGTTCGATTCGTCATTCGCCGATCACATAATCAGCTGTGAAGCGAGTGCGAGTCGACCCCTGACCATTGGGCTGACCTCCACCTTCATCTCCCTAGAAGAAGCTTGTGCGACCCAAGTGTTGCGTTAAGGGCGGCCGTGTGATATGGTAGACATGAGCGACATCGAAGAAAGTCCACGAATGGAAGAGAGCCCGATAACCACTGAGGGCCACCCTCTCGGTGTGTGCAGACAAAGCACGGGTGGGGGCAGCAGTGGGGGCCTTGATCTGGACTTGGACTTGTGGGAGGGGCAGTTTGAGTTCGTAGGGGACGGAGCTTTGGATGCGTGGCACCCTCAGCTGCCTCCCTATGGCACCAACGGCACACGCAAGAGCGAGGCTCGCTTTTGGTGCGAAGACTTAACAAATCAGGTGAGGGGAGAGGCTATCGAGGTGGATGACCAAAATTGTATCGAGTGATTACCAACCTACACTGTGCATGAATATATCCCGAACAAGAATTAATATTTATTCGAACCTGTTCTTGGAAGAGAACTTTGCGCATTTTTACATAATTTAAACAGGTTTGTTTACAGACGACTGAGATAATTCAAATGTACTGAATAACCTGAGGCATGTAGCGTGAAGTTCTTCATTACTACAGTAATAAGCCTATATTCAAATGTCTAATCGACTTGAAGGAAATCTTAAAAGAATTTTCTCTAAGAAAATCATAAAAAATTCAGTAAATCCTAAACTCGCTAAGTAACTCGCTAACGCATAACAAAGGTCTCTATCTTCAAATATGTGAACGATAATGCCTTAAGTGAAACGATGTCGTTGTCCGTTGTCAAAACTTGATGTAAACAGAAGTATTGATATTAATGATGGTGTTATAATGTTAGTACCTGAAAAGTCCATGGTATTTGATCTACATGTATAGGAAAGGTTAAGAACGGAAGGATTCCTCAAGGTGCATATTTTTTATATATCTAGACCGCGATAAATTTGATCCAAATCTCGAGTAAGCTCAATGGTTGTATATTATAGCTATCATCAACCTAATACGTTTGATGAAAAATTGTCAAGTGGAATTTGGTCTAACCTCCTCATTTCTGCTTAAAAATCAACTATCATTGTTGAGGTTTATAATGCACTATTCACCTTTTACTTCCATGTAATAAAATATATCAATGTATTAGTCACCACTGAATGTTGGTTTTCCAGATTAAAATGACACGAGGCAATCTTGAGAATTAGTCATTTGAACATCTCTCAAATTTCTTTTCCTCTTCGTCTTATCGATATTTAGCCGACTTGCTTAGGCTATCCAGCAAAAGCGATGAAAAAATTATTTGATATCGTATACTTTCCAAATCGATAAGACACGTCTTAGATTTCTGAAATGTAATGGATCCTGTTGCCAGAATTCACTCGTAATGAATGAATGAATAGTTATTTTGATCAGCTGTTTTAATTTTGATGAAAACTCTTGTTTGACACTTGGCATCTAATCGATTAGGAAATCCACGTACACATATGCAATGTAAAAAAAACTATATTTCTAGTGCAGAGCCAACCTCCGATTTTAATTTCAAATCAGATTTCAGTAGATTAAGAATTATATGTTCCGTATCCCATCGTTGGAAACTAAATAGATTTTTAAATTGGTGTAAATAAAATTCAAAAGTATTTGAAAGTGAAATTTGCATTTTTTAACTTCTTAACATTTTCTGTTCATTCTTTGCAGATTCAACTACTGCAGCAGCAAGTCAGCGCTTTGGCTGATAATCAAACCAACACCGACGACAGATACCTGAAAGCAAAACAAGATAATGCTACGCTTCAGGCAAGGTAATTCACTTTGATCCAATTTTTGCTCTTCCCTGCTTTGGAATGGTATCAGTTCTACGTACATACCCTGTTATAATGTAGTAAGACCTTCCTTATTCAGAAAGCTTGCCTTAAGTAGATAAACTTTCTTCAAATAATGATTCTCTGATAATGTGGGATAACATATGACTCAAAAAAATACTTTTTACAGCTCCCTATTGTTTATAATATCTGAAGTGAAACACTGCAGTGAAGCCATTTATAATTGTTGAGATTCTAAATGAGATTGTTTAGTGAATTAGATAATGTATGTTGCAGATTGTTCCTGATAAATATTAATTTCATAAATTTAATTATATGGCCAATTTTTTTTTAATTTTAATTTTTACAATCAACCTCACTGAAAAAATGTATAATTTAATAAATCATCAATGTTGCTTTCTTTGCAATTACATAAAACTGAAAAATGATGAGGGGGAAACTTTCTTAAGGACTTCTGAATTTTACTGCAAAATAAAGTATATTATATGGAACTCTTTTAACATATTTTCATATTAGGAAATGGGAAATTGTATTTCCTGCCCCATATTTCCTCAAAGGATGTGGTATTTAGATTTAATGCCATTCCGTCCTTTTTAGTCACTCTGTGATCAAAATAATGAATCTAATGTGCATGTTACTATTTTTATTACATTTTCCATATTACTGAATTTACAGTGCATAAAAAATGCATCAAGGAAATATAAATGAGAAATATGTATAAGCATTAATAGAAGGCTAATAAATGTAAAACAAAAACAAAAAGATGAGAATGCTGTTGATGTTGAATGTATATTCAATGATCACAACTCTTACCAATTTTATTTATCTTTGTAATTAACTTTCCCTTTTTTTCTCATATTGGTCATGAAAATTTCAAATCACCCCCTTTTATCCATTAATAGCTTACATTAGTTTTTAAGGCTATATACCATAAACTCGTATCGGAAATATTTTTTTGAACAGTGATATTTCAAAGTAAATTTAAGTATTATTTTACTTATTGTGTACTTTCTTCCAATAGATATTTTGTAGTTATATTTTAACAGATATCTTTTCCATTGATATGCTGAATAGATATTTTGAGAATCCCAGAAGTCCTTGTAGCAGTTAGTAGCAAGCAGTTTATTGCACGAATGAAAAGTATTGGCTATTTTACATTAGAAGTTAATTGTTGTAATATTTTAAGAAGATTAATATATTTTTAAATTACATAAGAGATTTTTTACCAATGGAAACAATGAAAGGTTACTTTTAGTTAGGTCTAAATGATTATTGAAAATATTGCACAATTTCAATTGATGTCTAAATTTTCTGTAGAAAATAGTTATGCATTATGATAATTCCACTGGCTAAAAATCTGCTTATAACGGAGCAGATGATATATATTTAAATTCAATTAAATTATGCTTTTAATGAAACTTCTTTAAAATGCCTAATATCAGTTAAAATTTTATATTTTCAGGGTGGTTATGCTCGAAGAGCAGCTGCGAGAGGTTGAATTAAGATCTGCAGAAAGACTTCAAGATGAAGTAAGACGGAATCGTGAGACAGTAGCTAGGCTCGAAAGGGAAAAGCAACTGGAATTAGAGAATTGCCAGTACAGGTAAATATAATAATGTAAATAAATGTAAATGTTGTATAATTAAATAATGTTATATATGGTATGTTATAATATGGTAAATATGTTATAAAATTATTAAATGCATGGAAAGGAATAGATAATAATTATATATTATTACCAATAAATGCTTTTTTGTCTTAGAGGAGAATCATTTTAAAAAATAATTCTCTTAGATATGAACATTTACCTCTTTAGATTTGATCAAAATTATAATTCATATTGTAAGTATTGACTAGAAATGCATAGAATGAAAATATATTTAATATAAGATTATGAACTTGGCTGTGTATTCTTAGTCATTTTACTTCTAAATTTAAATTTTTAAATTTTTCTGTGATTCTATCATTAGAAGATTATTGATATTGAATCTTAACAGTATATGCTTGACTAGATATATCTTTCTATTTTGATGGAAGAGCTTCATTTATAATAATTTTTTATTAAAATGTCATATGTTTATAATACATTTCCAATCAATTAGATTCAAGGCTCTAGAGAAAGAATGTGCAAATGCTGTGGAAGAGGCAAATAGATTGAGAAGTCAAGTAACTAATTTGCGCAAAGAAGCATCAGAAGCATTGATAGGTCAGGATGAAGCAAGGTCACAACTAGAATCATTACAAAAACAAGCTACAAGTATGCAAGAGGCTGGGGAACGTGATACTCTCAGAAGTGCAAAGGCAAGTGGACGGTTAATTTAACTCTTGGTTAAATTTCTAGTATCCTTTGATGTACAGAATGTGAATTTTGCCAATTAGCAATTTTGGAATTTTTTCATTTTGTGTTTCTTTGCATATTTTTTATGACCTTTTTCGTATGACTTTTTTCATTTCATAATATATTATTTTCCTTATGTCATGATTACAAAATTTACCAAATATCAAATTTCTAATGATTGAAAGTTATGAATTGCAACAATAACATACCTCCTAATAATTATTGAAGTTATTCATTCAACTTTATTTGCAAATTTCATAGGTGTATTATAACTTCTAAAGTGTGTTATTTTGAGTAATAAATGTTCATACTCTTAGTCTCTCCTTATGGTCTGATAATCAATACAATACATAACTAATTCAATAAATGAATTCATTCAAACAGATGGTAGAAGAATTGCAATCAGAAGTTGAGCGGCTAAGGGCTGAAGCTCATGCGTTGGGAACTTCACAGTTGGCCTTAGCATTCAGGAACCGAAGTTCATCAGTATCTTCAACATCTTCTGAAAGAGATGCTAGTCGATCTGCTCAGATTTCTGAACTGCATGGAGAAATCCAATCTCTTCGTGAAGAAAATAGGGGTGAATATTAAAACATTCAAATAATATCATAAAATCAAAAAAATTCCAAGTAGAGAGAAGAAATTTAACAAAAATGACCCTTTTATGAGTGCATTGCTTAAAATTATAACTCATTATGCTAAAAATTATCTTATATCTGAGTCTCAAATATATGTGAACTTGATTGTTGAGATAAGTTTTTCATGAAGTAACAAGTGGGCCTTTAGTTATGCTTAATGAAATTAATATTTAGTTAGTTCAATGAATATTATTCCCAACATATATCAATACTGATAATTAACCAAATGTTTTCAAATTTGTTTTTATTTTCAGCCCTGAGAGAAGCTAATGAAGAGCTTGAAGCTCAGCTGCTAACACTTGGTCTAGAACAGGGTAGAACTCTTTTACTTAGTTCCAGAACTGGCGGAGTCCTTGGAGAGGATGAAAAAGCAAATAGCTTGGCAGCAGAGCTAGAAGCCATGTCACAGGATGAGGTAGAGTTGAAAACATTTTTTAAGACTTTGTATGAAGTTCTGTTTATTTGAACAATATTTTGTTAGAGGTATAACTCAGTTCAAGTTTTATTTGTCTAATAAAACAATGCATTTATTTATTAAGAATTACCATCCATTTTAAAGTGTTTTTTTATTTTGATTCTTATCAAGATAGTTCACAAACTGAATTATATGAATTTGTTATAAAACCATATGCATTAACATTTTACAATAGTATCCAGAGAAAGAGTTTATAACAATCATTATTTCAGATTCTGATGTTGTAACTTCATAAATTTTATTTTTTTTATAATTGTTATAAAGATATTAAGTGGTTTGAATATTTTACTTGCACTTCTGTGATTTCTTTTTATATTGCATTTGGTATATCTCCTGTTAGTTATTTTTTAAATATTCAATAATTAATGGAAATTTCTTACTTTAATTTCACATGTTTTAGTTTCATTTAAATAAACTCACAGTAAGATAGATTAATAGAATGATTGTGAATATAGATGCTTTGTAGATGCATAATTGTAGAATGTGCACCTTAGATGTATTGTTTTCTTCAGTTCGATATATAGCCAATCAGGTATATCTTGTTTTTAACCATAAGAAATGCAAATGGAAAGCTGAAGGAAACAATATCATGTTGCTTTTAGGGGCATTTGTGTTTTGGTTAATTGGTGTGCTTTGGTGGACTTAACCCATAAGGGATTCTGACATTTTTTTCTTTTGACAGTCTGTGGTTGATTCAACAGAGGACCAGATCACCATTGAAAAGGTAGGGATCAATATACAACCAATCAATCAATTGGTGTTGAGATTTAAAATGCTTGCTTGGGGCTGTCAATTTTATTGTCTTAATAAAAATTATTAACAGCTTATTATTAATCTTTTCCTGCAGCAAAACTAGTCCTTAATTTCGGTCCTGAGATATTTCTCTCCCAAGTGAATTTACTAACTTTTACGAGCTTTGCTAATGTTAGTTTGCTTTATTATTTTTACAGTGTGTTTTTCTTTATAAGCTGATTGCTTAGCAATATTACTGTCTGATAAGAAGTCAGCTTGAGTCCTAGATTTCAATACATACAAACTACAATACGTGTATATTCCACTAATGTACTCTATGAGCTATTCCTTGATATCTAGGTTAGAGAAGATTGTTCAAAGACAGTTTTTCCCTAATTGATTCCTTTGGCTTATGATCTATTAAATTTAATGAATTTCAGTCACAAATAGTTAAGCTTCAACTTTCCTGTCATTTTCAAAAGTAATTATTAACTTTATTAGAACTAGTTTTTCTATTAAATAAGGTTTCAAAGAATTTGAAATATGTTCCTAATTATCTCATTCTTAGAATACTGCATTAGTAATCCATCCCAATATCAGAAGGCCAATTGTATTTCAATCAATTACAATTCTATTGGGATTCTACAAGTTACAAAGAAAATCAAGTACAGTCATCATGCTTTTGAATTTGAGGTTGATATTTTACTAATGGATATGATTCAAATTCACATTCAATACTTTATCAGATAGTTAATGATGAGATGTCTTTTTCCTTACTGTAACAACTGAGCTATCCTGAAAATAAACGTTGTTTATGAGCGATACACCATTAATTTTTGCATATTTTTAAGATAGACCAATTAAATTTAAATGTAGTAATAGAATTCTCTCTTTTTGATGAACACACTTGACAACATGTATTTGGAATCTTTATTATTTACATTTCAAACAAGATTTTTACTGAATCTCGAACTTAATACTTTGCATAATTTGAATAAGTTCTTATTATTAGCTAGTAATTTAGATAAAAGACAAAATAAAAAGCAGATAAGGTGGTTTCTCTTATATTTTCCTAAGTTTGATATATAATAAGAAATTACTATAAAATATGTTATTGTCTGATGATAACGATTGGCCAAGTCCTTGCAAAGGTAGAGTATTCTCTTTCGGCAATTTATTGTTATCTGTTGTATATGTATTTAATAGTTACAATTAACAATTTAGATTTTCCATTAGAACGAAATGCATGGAGGAAATGTATTATTATATAGTCCTAAATGTAATAATCTTGTCTTAAGTTTTGATAGTTTAAATAATTGAAGCATGATTCTTAATTGCCAATGCTTAACTAATGACACGTTTCTCTTGTTAAGTTGAATTTTGTTACATTATGTACTGTTCTTTGTATCCCTTGATTAATATTTAATGGTAAAAATCAAATTATTAGTAAATAATGTATTTTCTTGAATTTTATGAATTGTGCTATTCATTCTTTCTTCAAAATAAATATCAAATATCTTTCACTGTATAAAATTTTAAATTGCTGTTAAATCTGTAATACCTGAATGAATTACTCTTCTCATGCCTAAAAACTACTTATGACAGAGAATTTGGTAATGGATAACTTACTCACTTGTAACCTGGATCTTATCAATCATATAACTGCTACTAAAAATAATTCAAGTGAAAGTGGTGTAACTTTAACTGCCTATAGTTCACATTTGCTTACCTTCTAACTTAATTTATACATCTCCATAAACACACAGTTTAACACTGTATGTCAAATCTCTGGTTGGCTGTAGGAATGCTACTCATGGTGTTGGTTGAATAAAATGATTAAATATGCTTTTCAATGTCAGAAATGAATATTGCATGACATTTAATGTTTAATTAAATTTACCTCTGTATCTTTAATGAATAGTTGCGGAATACCCTCCGAGAACAGCAGGAAGTCAATGCAGACTTGAGAGCATATATAGATGGAATACTTCTAAATATAGTTGAGAATTATCCACAGCTGCTTGAGGTTAAGAGGAAGGATTAATGCCATTCACCCAGAGGACCTTGGTCTCATTTCAACCAAATCCTTAACACTCCTACGTCCATTGTAAATTTATTTATTTGTAAAATATTTATATTGTAACGAGAAGGGAAGCTGAACATATTTTTGACCATGAATTATTACTGTGATATTGTGAAAATATGTTGAATGTAAAGCACACAGTTGTATCTCAATAAAATTTATTAAGTTGATTTTCATACTAACCACCTGTTTTTAATTTAATCAAGTAAGTATAGCAAAAATATTGATTTAATGTATACATTAAATGAGTCGAGTATTTCAGGTTAAAAGTAAAAAGACTGGATGGAATATGACATTAATCATTAGAAAGAAATAGATATATAATGTATAAGTTTTATTAATCAGTTCCATTAAAAATAATCATTTCTTGGCTACTGGTGAGATAAATTTGGAGAAAACATGTTTTTACCTTTATTGCTGTTCATTTCTTTTGTAATCAGGAATTATTTGTGGACAATAGAAAATAAATTATTCTCTAATAACAGAAGATAATGCAGAAATTTCAAAACGAAAAGGAATTGAGAATCTTGTCAAATAAAATGGGATTCTTAAGATTTACAATCATAATTTGTTCAAGCAATTTGCATTAATGTAACAAAGATATTATTTTTAAGAAATTCTGGATACAAAATATTATTCAGGAGTAACTATGAAAATATAAGAATATAGATATAGTCATATGAAAATTGAAGTAATAATCATTCTTACCAGAAATATAAGAACTCAAATACAATACAGGATCAATCAGAGCACTTCAACACAAATTTATGGTTGATAACACCAATGTAACGTAAATAAAAGTAAATTCATATAAAACAACATTAAAGTAATTAGTTAAAAATCATAATAATTAGTTGGGGGAGATGTATAATGTTGGTATTTAAATTCGTTCATAGGAAATATTTGTTAGATATACAGAGATATTGTTTCAGAAAAATCTTAAAATTCTATGCCACTTGTGTTGTTTCCTAAGTTATTCCATTTGCCATTGATTCATATTCTAAGATAACTCGATAGTATTCTAATTTTAGGAACAAAGATGGATACTACTAATATTTACTTAAGTCTAATATACAAAATTTGTTCATCATTGACTAGAGTTATGGTTTCCATCTTAGATGAATATATAGAGATCAGAGAAGTCTTAATAAACTATTCAGGCATACGTACTGTAGCAATTAAAGTCTAATTAGTAGTTTACTAATGCTATAACCCACGTATTATTGACCGTCATCAAGAAAAGATACGTTTCCATTAAAGTACTACTTCAATCTAACTACTAATTTACCTTGAGTGAAGACCGATTCATTTCAATATAGAAGAATATAAAATAAAAACAGACCGAAGATGGTCCAAGTTATACTGGGTTCTCAATTCTTATTAAAAGTTGAAATCTAAAGGAAAGTATCCCTAAGATGGAATGAACTATCAATCATAAGGAAATTAACAGACTAGCTGCTTAACCTAATCTTTGAAAAATTAAATTCACTTTCTTGGAGAATCTAGTTTAAAAAGTAACAATATTAAATCATCGAAGATAGACATTAAAAAACTTTGGAGAACATCTTCCTTTCTTATGAAATCGGTGCAATTCTCTTATAACACTATTCGTTTTACTTATTAGGTAGCACGAAGGTACTTTTGGTTCAAAGAGAAAAATCCTCCAAAGATTAAATGATACAATTATGGTTAATCGCATTGACAAGGAATGGTTGTATTTATGGTTCAGATTCTCCTTAGCGTGCAATCCGTGGAAACGTTAACCTAGGTTGCAGGTAAGTTTGACAGGTGTCAGATTATGTGACATTAATATATATCATTTCTTGCATCGTAAAAATTTTGATTATAGAGTGATTATTTACTAAAGATATTTTAAAAATGTTTTTATTCATATGGATGCTCATTTACCACTCTGCTAGAATGAAATTATTTAATATGACTACAGCTGTCTCATACGAATCATGCGCAGTTCGAATGTGCAGAAAATCGTTTCGTGCATTGGTTACATTCCGTAGTTCCTTGAAACGACCGATCTCGTATGCATGTTTCTTGTGTGTTCTTGTAATCTTATGAAGAGGAGTTAGTGCTATATTTCTCTTAGAGAGAATCAGTTAGTGTTAATATTGGAAATTGTATCTTAATGTTTGTATAAGTAGGGGAAGTCTTGTAATTCCAGCCTAACACATCCATCAAAGATTTTGTAGCAGGTGAGTTGATAACATTTATTGATAAACATATGACATTCTCAATGATAGTGTTTACATTAACTAAATTATATTTATTAAGCGTGAATGCTCTGCCGCGTTATGATGTCAGCTTTCTACAGTCAATGACAGCATATAAAGTTAGCTTTATCATCTTGCGATAAAATATGTAGTGGATAATTTTCAAGTTCGTGGGATATTGGTTCTTATTCAAGATAAGACATTTTAATATGATTTTACGTTTTAGTCATCATTATTATTAGGCATTCGTCAGCTAGTGTGTTGTGTTTATCATCTTCATTTACCTTAGCCGATCGTCGATTTTACCTTCCTTGGTTATGTAACTGTGTTAAATTTTGGTATTGCTTTTACGAATGATTTCGTAGTTCTGCTTTAAAATTTCGAAGTTAAATGTATACATATACAAAATATATGATGTTTGTAAAAAGTAAGAATTAGAATGCTTGGCGCCGATGATGCATTAGGTGGATACCTTCTGGAGGCTTGTCATCAGCTGATACAAATAATTGTCTTCTTAGAACGTTCCAAAACTAGTTTTCTTTTGCTTTACCAATTGGACGGCTTATTTTATTACAGTCATATTTATTTTACCACTCTTCTAGATAACATAGGGTCATGTGGGGGCGTACCTATTGATTATTTCTGCGCTCACGTACCTTCGAATGTGGCTCGTGGCCTTTCTGAGGGGGTTTGAAACCTAACGTTGAAAAAATATCAGCACTATACTATATTAATGAACTTTGTAGTCGCTCTTTCCTAATCTTGCTCTTTTGCTATTACCGAAAACTTTTTTATGATCTTCTATGTATTCTTCGTTCGTTCGTCGTTATTCGAAAGTCGTTTATTTTGTTTTTCATACCAATGATAAAATTTGTTTCATTATAATACCTGTCTCTCAAAAATTGGAGGACTTAGATATTAGATATCTTCTGTTTGACCTCAGAAGATTTAGTTTTCTTGGGAGGAATCGTTTAGCTGCTAGTGAATCTTATATCCTCGCCACCATATGGTGGATTCAGTATAACTTTTTAATTTATCGTCTTCTGTCTTTTTATATTTACCTTGCTATTGTTACCTATTCAGTCTCATAATTTAATCTGTGGGAGTTAACGAATCTCAGAAGTTCAATAATTTCACATTAGACCTTGTCCCACTTCCATTGCTTGGCGTCATCTTTTACCTTTGTTCTCCTGAGGTAACAGGATATCATCTTGCGATATCGCGAATTTTTATATAGTTGTTGTGATACTTTCCCGCTGTAAATTACGTTAATTATTTATTTTACGGAGAAAATTGCGGAAGTTCACCGCATTAAAAGTGTATAGAACAGTATTGTCGTTTTTTTCGGGGCTTTATGGTGATAACGTTTTTGTATATTTCATTTTGAATTTATGTGCATTACGATGATTGAATAATGTTGTACATGTTTTAAAACTACATGTTGGGGTAAGTTTTTTAGTCAAGTCAAGTTTAGTTTTGAAGTCAAACTATTAAGGACGATCTTGAAATCAGTTAGTGTACATATTCATCAGTATGCTATTGTTTTTACAGGAAACATTTTTTCTGCCGAGTTTCATTTGCATGGCTATCCATTCACACACTTTTCAGAAACCTTTCTGGAGTCTAATTAATCTTAAATTACCTTCAGGCTCTCATCTCCATCTCCAAGACTACATAAAAATATGAATAAATCATAAATATAAATCTACAGTGACATGTAAGATTTAATAATAGATATTCTAATCGTACATAATTTTCACTGAATGTGATGTTAATTCATGATTTTTAGGAATCTATATTGACTATTTGAAAATTCTACAGCAGACATTCATTCTGATATTTTTAGGGATTTGTTCAACAATAAGGGACGAATGTGAGTAATTTTTTTCTTTACTTATCATTCTTAAATATCCCTCATCGATAAATGTCATAGGTGGCGCAAAAGTAATTTTAATCCTACAATATCTAAGACTCTAATGCGGTGAACGAATTTCCAATCACTAAAATTTTAATTCTTCTAATAAATTAGCATGACTGTCGTTATTTTCCTTTCGGATGACAAAATTCTTCAGATCTTAATCCTAATTTATTAGTTGCAGCACCTTACGTTAGTTACGAAGTTAGCTTGCTCTCGATTCTAACGTTATGTTTTGTTGCCTGCGTTAAATGCAGGTAGTCGCTCTATATTTATTCGAGTGTCCCAATCTGTGTCAAGTTTGAATGTCTTTTAGCAACTTTCGCCGTCATGGTTGTCTGTTAGTAGTTGGTAAAGCAATTGAGAAAGTACAAGGAGTTGTTTAAGATTTAATAGTGTCTTAGATTGAAAAAATTTCCAATTTGTTTTTGTACAAGAGCATTTTTATAATTTTATTCTTTATTTTTTACTCTATTCCAAATAGCTATATATCTTTATCGAATTAATGTATCTTTTATTGTCAAAGTCCGTCCTTAATTCAAATATCGTCCTAGATGTATTCGTAGTTTTTGATTGAGCGTCTCCATTTCTAGTCAAAATTGCTCGACCCAAAAAGTCGTTCTGTTTCCGGGTTTTCAAGAACTTTTTGGGTCCAAATGGATGGGGCAAGCAGTGAAGGGCAGTCCAGTTTGCTCTGAGCGTTGACTAGTTTTCGCGACCTTTCAAGCTCTTCTCATTTCAACACAGTTTACACCACCGCTGAACATTGGCTCCGTAGGCTATTTTTTCGTCATATTTACATCTCACCTTCTCTTTTAAGCCCGTTAATTTTGCTCTCAGAAATACGCGAAAACACAAGTGTTATCTCGTGTAATCGAAAGAGAAAGCACTGATATGATCGGAAGGAAGTTTCAGAATTTGAGGAAGTGACGGAAAAATCCATCCATTCAAGTCATAAAAAGTAGACCGACTCGATTTCAGATGTTTTGTAAGCTATAGTGTTTCTCGAATGGATCTACCAGTCCATTTTCACGCATGTACTTTGAGACTTGTACCTGGGGAGTATTCAAACGAATGATAATCGTTATCATTGGATTTCTAATGCTTTTCTAATGGAAATTCATTGGATTAGTGACGTCATCGGTGACAGAGAAAGTAAATGTGAACGGGCCAACGTCCCTGGGTCGTCTTCCGTAATTCAGCCGCGTGTTGCATATTTATCAAGAGCTCTGCTCACCACGGTTGGGTCTTCGGAAGCTAACGATAAGTTTCGATACTTAACAACGCCGAAACATCATGGGCTTGATTGGACTCGATTGGATTGGACAAGTTTTTAGCCTTTCAGAGCTGTTGTTGAAATAAAGGCACAATATATAATGTTCGACGCAGACATAGTCTCCGTCCAACAGCTACGTAGTCCGAAAAGTTACACCAGATATCGCCATAGATGGTTTATTAATTGTTTCCTGAGCTAGTTAAGTCTAAGCTTTCCTCAAACAGCTTTTGCAGAAATTCGATTAATGTACCTGCCCAAGTTCCGACTGCCGTTTGACTATTTTTCGCTCAAGGAAATTCCGGAATGAGTTAGCTGATAATTGCGGTTAAGGAAATGGCGGAGTTTCCAGTAACGATGATATCATTGAACGATTGTCCCATATCGACTCACTTAGCTGATCGCTAAAAAGCCGTTGCTAAGCCGAAAATCGTAACCAAAGAGTGTTGCTTTCAAGTTGTGCTGCACCATCTCGTAACTTTTTCGCAAGCTTGGGATGTTCTAAGTGATGTTCACTTTCTTTTTCTGATGAATCAGCCTTGCGAAGGTGTCCATTCCAGGAAAGAAAATAAGGAAATTTGGTTGCAAAGCGAATGAAGCTAATGCAGCTAATGAAGGCTTATCGGAAAGAAAAAAAAACGCGCCCGTAATCTTACCGATAGTGAAACAACGTTATCAGCGTTTTCCAGCGATTTATACGTCCGTTAAAAGTTAATTCTAGAAACTTGCCCGCGCTTGTATCCACATGCAGGATATTGAACGAGATAAGGAATTAAAATATATGACAAAAATCGCTGCGCTCCATATCTCCGCTTATTGCATCATTTACACGTATATCTCTGCGCCATCCTCAGCTCTAATGTAATGCTGAATTGTACCTCTCTCACTGAAACGCTGAGAAAAAAGTTACGCTAACTTTTGGTATGCTGTTATTTTCCAGTTTCTCTTGGATTTTGATTCTTGTTTCACTAACCACTCTCTAACGTATTGGAATGATTGGCCTGTTTGTAAATAACTCCTCAAAACATTTGCGTCCATTTATAAGCGTAATGTACAAAGGAATTGAAAGTGATTACTTTTAAAATATTGTTTGTAGATTTACAGTTAGTCTCAAATTACAAGAAACTTCATAAAGTTGAATTTTTTGGTCCTAATTGTGTCAAAGATCAAGGGTCAAGCCTCGTATCCAAAAGACGCCGGGACAAGGAAAAAAGACGCAACGGATATCATACGCGGCTCGATCAGTTCAAGGGAAATGATAGTTCGAAGTTCTATCACTTCAAAGTTACAAAATAATCCATTTTTGCTGCGTTAGTAAGTAAATGTCTTCCTTCATGTTAGGAGGTGTGCCCAGGTCATGGCAGCGACCCTTATCGTTTTCTAAAGCTTTATCATAATATGTTGAATATTTTTAACGTATTTGAAATGAATCACTTCTGAATATAATGTCGACGAGAAAACGTTAAGTACGTGGCACTTAAATAATAATCGATAGTCGATAAATTTTTTAAGAAAGATCGATTTTCCAACCTATCTTAGTCAAGTATCCGCTGCGTCGATGCATTTTAGAATTATGTTTCCGTTTAATTTTGTTACAAGCTGTTAACAATTAATTGTTCAAAGATTTTAATCTCTATCCACGACCATTTAATTCATCATTCAACACGATTTCTTCAGCGCCGCGAAAAAATGTAAAAGAGAAACCAGTCGCAGAATGGTATGAATTGGATCCAATTTAGTATCCAACCAGTTTTCGGCTGCCCAAAGCGATAAATGCACTTGACACACTTTTTTCGTGTGTACACTATGGTTTCTCAAACAGGAGCGTGTTGACAGTGCGGGCATCCAATCAAATTCCTACGGAGAGATGCATTTTTGAGACTATGTCGGAATGCATCGCTCATTCTTTTCCGACGGTCTCCGCAAGAGACCTGAATTTCCCGCACTCATAATCATCCGTTCACGTCCATTCGCTTTCGTTCCGTTTTCCTTTTGGGAAGCCGTTCATCCAGTTCGACCCAATAACCCTTTTTATTTCCTCTCAAATCTTCCGTCTGGTCCACTGAATCGTATGTCTTCCGTTGGCGAATTTGGGCGAATATTTCATGCTCAACGTGTTTCATCTCGACTCGTTCGGAAATTGCGGTACACCCGAGGAGCATCGGCCGTGCGAGCACCGTTATAAGCAGTGCGACTTGGGATGGGCACCCACGTTTCTCGTGTGTGTCGCTTCGGGTGCATGCAATCTGATTATCGGACGATACTCGGGAATCTGATTTTCCCCCATCGGTTTATTCTTCTTTGCCTTGCTTCCTTTGAGGTTTCGCATACAACGAATTCCTAGCTAAAAAGTTCGTAGTTGATTGACACATTAATAGGAGCTAAAATGATATATAATGGTGTGTAAATAATATGCACGATAATAATAAATCATATCGCTTTTATTAGCAATTCTAATAGTATCTATTACATTCAATTTGAGTTTAGAAATTAGTTAAGTTTCGCTCCTTTTTTGAGTTCTTTTAATTAATTAATAAATTTTTATATCAGTTTCTTGTAGTAGGATGATTAGTCGTGCTAAAAAATCAGTGTTCGTGAAAATTATGAGACCAATTTTAATGGAAGTAGAGATATTTTAAGTGTGATAGCATTTTATACATGGGTCTTGATTGGATTTTTGTTTAGGAATTTCCTGTGAAGGATTTTGTTTAAAAAATTCTCATATTTTTATATCATACTTTGTTATGAGTATTACTGGATCGCTCTTTTTTAATTTTTGAAATTTTCGACTGCGCCAAAATTAGTAATTATGAAATTAAAATATTTAACCAGCTAGTCCCATTATCCAATTTGGCACTCCTCCAAACTTTTTTTATCGAGAATCTGATGTTTTTTATAGGTGAGATTTTCCTACCCTAATTATCCTGGAAGAGGAAGAAATAAGTAATTCGCTACGGAAAGTTATTTATGTCGCTCAGTATAATAGGTTTACTACTTGTTTCAGCACCTCCATAGCTATAGTTAAAATCATTTAAAATTTCAACAAAAATATCAAGTTTGAGAAAACATATTCACCCTAGTCTTTCTCTCTCTTATCGTCTCGTGCATTCTCATGCAATTAAAATAGTTTATTATGTAGACGTATAGCAGTATTCGACTTGCCTTACGAGATTCTTCTTAGGCAGCATCTCAAGTGTAAACCAAGTAAAAATCCTCAGTCATTACCCTCTGCGGGAAATTACGCGTATCATGCCGGAACAGCTCTCAAGAATCCTGTTAATTATGCTACTTTCTAAACGTTTTACGACCAAATAAATCAGTATATTCCGCTATTTTCTCTTTCACTTTTCGCTCCACTTGTCGTGGGAGGATTTTGCCTACGTAACTATGCTATTAAATACGTGGAGAACTGAGGCATGGCGACCGCATCCTTATTTGGAAAATTTACTCGGACAGGATTTGTTATGTAAACGGAAAAGTCTAGTCTAGTCCTGTATTTTGTGTCTAAATCAGGAAGAAATGGAATGCAGGAAATGTTGTTAGCGTAGCATCTTTCTGTTAATATTTATATATTGCTCATCGGGTTTAGTGTCGTGAATATCCAACGTGAAAACCAGTTTTAGTGGGAAGGGGTATGATAATTAGAATGACATTGAAATAAGAAACTTATTTCTCTAAATAGGAACTAGGAAGTGCAGATTGTGACGTATAAGGATTATTATTAACCCCTGAATTCAAAATATTTAGCTTTAAAGAGTTCAATTTATTCTTAATCTTTTCGATAACACCACATTATCATTCTTAGATAGAGACAAATTTGTTGCCAATGTGGTTGTCTTATAGAATTTATTAAAGAGATTTGGGAGTGAAAATCCTATGCAAGGACCTTTCATTGATTCACGATGTGCAACTGTAGGATATGAAGTGTACCATTTATTTTTAGTGTATTTTATCTCGATAAAGAATCTATTGAAAGTTGGGTTTCCAGAAGCAGGTTTATGAAACCTTTTCTATATCCAATTTTCCTTAGTCCACGAGTTATCGTTGAATTTTATCATTCAGTAAAACGTAATAAATAATTGTACACTTGTCGGAGATTTGCACAGTAATTTATGAAAGTTTTCTAGGAAATCTTTTTTACGCAACGTATGTTAGGAAATACTTTAGAAATAGAGTTCTCTATTCAATTAACGGTAATAATATTTATATAATGGAAAGGTAACTTCTGGAAACAACTATTTTCTAGAAAGTAAGATCTAATGTTTCTGTGCAATAATAATACCGTTCGAGATGGAAGCGATTGATGGCAAATGGAATGAAAAAGTTTTTATTTAAATCCGTAAATTAATAAAATGAGGAATTATTGTTGAGCTGGTTGTTTTTCTGTAGACGATGCAACATTCGAGATCTTATGAGTCATTGTAATACATAACGAAAGGAATACCCTAAAATTATTAAACTATTATTGTCAATGAAATATTAATTTGAAGCTTTCTTCTTTAAGTATAAATGATTAAGAGGAATGTGGGAGATTTATAAGTTGCAATCATTTTCCTTTTATAAAATTGCTTTATTGACATAAGAGGTTTCCTTTAGAATATGAGGACACACGATGACTTCAACTTTTAAATAAGACAGCTTATCTCGGTTTTTTTCAAATTATCTACAGTTGGCAAACAACAATTACGTCAAACGTTATTCTATTCATTTCCATAAGTCACCGCACATCCTCTTAAATTGGATTTAAGAACGATCGATTCGTACGCATTTCTTTTAGTGGCAGTATCTCGAAAGAGGCGCTCAAATCAGATTTGTTTTGGAAACAATTTCCTTGGCAACGGAGGGACCTCTCAACATCTCAAGGCCAACGTGCGGAAGAAAGGCACTTTCGAAGGTCCCAAAACGCCCGCGTGTGTATACGAATGCGGATGTTATGGCCTTAGAACGGATTCGAGGTGTTCGATACAATGCAGAGTTTTGCGCTAGATTTCGTTCGTGCGGAGGAAAAGAATTTTAGTTAGATTTCTCACAGTCGTTTCGAAATCGTGACCGTTTCGACCTTCCTCTCAAGTTTCCGTTCTTAGAACATTACGTACAGTTATTCTTTGGTTACGCATTAAACGTCACGTAAATTTACGGATCACTAAGTTCCTCGATTTCCTACCATTTTCGCGTTTTCGTTCGATTGAGAACTGAAAATCGATGTTTAATGGGCGAGCGGATTTATGGTTGCGGTCGTTTGGCCAATGTACGTGATTGAACAGTTATTGTTTCTATGTGCTGTTGGTTGCGTTACGCTATCGAATAAAGGGCTGTCTCATTGTATTGTATTTTTGTATCGCAATGGAAAATATTTTACGAATTTGAAACTATAAAGTAAACTGCACATACGTTACATATTAATACATATACAATTTTAATACGATATAATAGAGCATCATATAACTTACATCAATGACTATTTACAACTAAAGAATTTATGTTGTTATGTTAATTGTTCACGATTTTCTGTCCACCCTTTATAGCGTATTTTTACGTGTTACCTCAGTATTCCTTCGCCCAGTTCCGTTTACCATTTACGTCAGTTTTTTGTGAGGTCATTCTTTGGGGTAGATGAAGAAGTTCCCCAAAATAGCTACCATGTAATATGGGAAGCGTATGGTAATCCCGGAATTTGTTTGGCCTCAAGAGCTTACTGTTGGTGTAGATGGCTTAACAGGTGTGTCAGCTCATTCTCTTGTTACTTGCTCTATTGTTTTACGTATCAAGAAAGGTATCTTATTCTTCATTCTCTTTTGATATGTTAAGAACCCACAAGAATGATCCTCAGCGATTAGTTTTATCGCAAATGATTTTTCACTGGCTTTTCCCTTGGTGCATGATTCATAAGTCGTAGGTTCCTTATAGTACGTCATCTCAAGGTCATATTCTCGCTGTAACGTTGTTAATTCACTGCTTGTACCGCACGAAAACCACATGCTCGATTCCAATTCATTTCGCTTCTTTCAATTCCTTTTGGTAATTTCTTTGTTCTTTTTTTTTAATCCGATTGCACCACCTACTTCTTGGCAGCAATCCAGGCAATGAGTTCATCGAACTCCGCAATTTTGGCGGAATTAAAAAAATATATCGGAATCGAAACCATATACATCTGACGGAATGGTATCGTGGGAAGATTTCATAAGGACACGTAAGAAGTCTGAGAAATGCATTCCTCTACTGTGCAGCAGCGACATGACCTCAGCTCTATATCAAATAACCAGAATGTCCACAACTTCCTCAGCGACAATTGGAGGACTTCCAAAAAGTTTCTTTTGAGGAGATAGAAGCCAAGTGCTTTGGGGAATGTTGTCTACGTGGTCGTGTCTATGTGGTCGTATTGTCTCAATCCCAGCTGTGCGATGTACACGTCACTTCATTAAGTAGCTCCGAAAGATTAATCCAGGTCGGAATTCTGCATGTTTTCGCATGTCGTCATAAATAGATGGGTTAACAGTTATGTTACCTAGAAAACTTGCCCTATGCATTAAACTCTGCGTAGTTAGGTAAATGTAACCAAACTATCAAAATCGATTTGATCCAATTAAAAGCAATTAAATCATCAACAGTGATCGAATCTCGAAATATCGTATCGTTTGTTTATCCATTTAAGGGAAATAGAAATATTAGTTTTTCGTTTCATAAAACTTAACATTTAAAAGTATACAGTTCGTTCGTTCTAAATATATTTAAATACCAGAGCGCTAGATATAGATGCTTTTGTCGTTTGTCATTAATTTCCTTATGTCAAAGGACTTCTTCAGTTTATTCTATGTTTAAAGATTTACATAAATTTATATTTTCAATCTGTATTCCACTATCTATGATCTTCTTAGATTTCGTATCATAATTCAGTCATCCAAGGAATTTATTTTGGAATCGTAGAATTCGCAGTTCTTGAACGTTTATTGTAGAATTAAAAAATGAATCGTTGTGCATTATTTTTGTATTATACCGTGAAGTGGTTGGCAGCCGAGTAACTGTAACTATCCGTTTACTAGGAACAAATAATTTTCCTATATATTTATTACCCAAACACATTATCGCACAATGAACTATATGAAGGTAAAATAATCTATATTTTCTCGAATCTATGGTATCATCCCATTGTTGTCTTTAAATGTTGATTATGCTGTGTGAATATTATGATGTCAGTTCTAACAAAACATGATTGTAAATAATTATTTGTTGGTTAATCTTAACCTTACGCGCGTTCATCTTGAAACCGAAACAACGACAGTTGAAGTTGATACACAAACATTTTCTTTCCATTGCTCAATATTCGTTTTCATTTCCCAGCATTTACGAGAGAGAGGCGATCAATTTTTTTGTATCTCAATCCCTATTAACTCCGATCTACTCGATTTCCTTCCAACTTTTTAGTGTCGAACAGTCTCCATTTGTAACGATTCATTCATGCCTTACTTGTGTGGTTATTTCTTCTTGCTTCTTACACGTGCATTCGAGCCACTTTTAATTAATTAGATACAGCGCACGAAGTCATTATCACAGTTACGACGCGATTCATCTCATTGAAGCGAAATTATAGAATGGATGCTAAAACTTTAATCGGAAATGAATTAAAATCCGCATTACGTTTCGGAATCCGAGCACGAAACGAACGAGAGAGTTAATGAAGCGACGCCAGGCTGGTCTTAAAGCACAATAGGAGTAATTAATGGATATAAACGGGCAGACGTCTTTTAATTCGAAATATTCATTCCTGATCGATTGCTCGCGTCGACCTTGCCTTTGGGGTCTGTCCTTCCCTCTATTCGTCCTTCGTTTTTTCTCGTGGTCGATTTTTATCGTCGCTTTGCTAATTGCTCCGTTGCGATGTTAAAAATGTGTTTGTTTTGCCGAAGAGTCGATCTTCTTGCAAAAGCAGTTTGGAAGCGTTTGACTGGAAAACGTATTTTCAGCACATTCGTGAATTTGTTACGAAAATCAGTCGATGGAACGGTTGGCGAGTGGAATTATGTCATTTCGTTCAATATTTATTTAAGTAATTTATAGTAACCTAAAAATTCTCACGGTCAATCTCAAGACTATCCAGCAGCAATATAATTAACTTTTTTATTTGTGGTTATATTCACATTTTCCTCTTTCTTTAATAAAAACCTATTATATGTCTTACGATTATAGATTTGTATTCTTTCCCGATATCCAATTGATTCCGATTATTCTGAGTTATGAATATTTGCGAAACGTTACCAGTGGTTGTATGCGTCCATGAAAACAAAAATAGATTGATAATAGTGTCTACATTCTTATCGTGGGAAAGTATTGCAGGTGAGCACTTGAAGATATCAGAGTATCGACAAAACCGGTTGCATTAACTGTGGAAGTCACAGTGCGGTTTTTTCGAAGTCAGTTGCCAAGGTATGACACCGAGTGACTAAACCAACTAATATTGATGTAGAAAATGGAAATTATTGTTCATTTTCTTCATCCATACCATCTATTTGTTATTTGAATTACTAATCACAATAAATAATAAATGTATTTTATGCTTTCCTATCGAATATACTTACTCATCTATCGTTTTGTAGTGCTACATTTGTAATCTCTTCACTTTTAAGCTGTTGTTCTATTTAATTAGTTTAGTTAACCGTATTTTATGAATCATAATGCTTAAAGATTTAAGTTAACCTGTATATTCGCATAACACTCATTACAGAACGTTAGGTATATAATCTATATAGTATTACCTGTATTGATGATTTCCCACGATATAGTTCGAAAGAAATTCAACTAATAGGCGTTGACCCTTCTTTTGGATCCGCCCTGATTGGTAGATAATTAACATAAATATATGTCTGAAATGGAAAAGAAGTCATCTAACTAAAGTGATACCCATGAATTCCTCTACGCATCAGTAAATATCTATCCTCTCAAACCATGAAAAAAAGTACTTCGGCGACTTAAAGACTTTTATTATTATATAAGTATTTCATGTGAAACTTGATCACTGAATCGATCAACCTTTTCTTTTAATCGTCCGGAATATCTTGTTATCAAAGTCCGTTCAGCCATAATCTGTTCTTTTATCTTATTCTTATTTAACGCACACACACAAAAGATATTGCGGCACAATCTTATTTGTCTTTATAAATGTTTTGTAAATGAAAATCAGGCTGTTAGTCTTTCATGATCCAGCAAATTACTGCCGTCAAAGATCTGATAGATCTAAGTGAACTGACGATAATTGTTAGTTTTCTTGTTAACGTAATTATTATTTAACCAACATACGTTTCGATATACTGAATATTAATATTTAATAACAAGTGTGGATTCAATCGGTTTTTAATTCTAACAAATTTCGCTATTAAAAATAATTTTAAAAATTACCCCAGGCGACATATCTCTGGATATCTTATTAGGCATATTATTATTTCTAAATTATTTTTACCTGAATTACTCGTGGGTATTTTTATTACAATCTGCAATGACTGCAGTTTGTCTGTCGACTGTTCCAGAACTTCGTAATGGATTATAAAACATTATAAATGGAGTATCATGGATTTTCATTTTTCCTTTACTCCCTGCAGCTTCTCTAAAATTGTCGTCGTGGTTGAGATTTAAAAGAGAATTGAATGTTGGATTTCCATTTAGAAAATTACTCTCCGACCTTCATACTTCGCTAAAACTGCTTTTAAAGCAGAGCTCTAAAAGTTTGAGAGAACTTCTATGGAAAGAATACCTCTAGGAAGTACTTGTTCAAAGAAGTATTAATGATGGAAAACCTTCCTGCATTGAAGTTCATAATTATGAGCGCAAAGTATTTTTGCTATCTTTTTGACTGTATTGTTGACTTAATTCCATTGTATGGAATGCGAGTCTGAATGTAGATTTTTTCGTTTCCCATGGATGTGTGCACTATAAATATTTTACCATGGACTCTAAAGGCGCTTTTAGAACTATTATTGTGACATTTGATGTTTCGAATCAATTTCCGATTCGCGTTCGAAGAACTTTTCGCACAATCTCAGCTGTTTTTATCGACTTATGTGCGAGAATTCTGCTCTCGATCGCTGTGCCCAATATTTCGACCGCGATTTATGAGCCCACTTCTCGCAATTTAACCCTTTCGGTAACGACCATCGAATTTGATATTCCCCCCTCCCAATGGACCTTTTAGCTGACGCTGGCATTCATCAAGACTCCGCCCTCGTTTGGGATGATTTTCCGGTGAATATGCTGTCGCGAATTTTCGAAATAAACGGGATACGTTTTCATCATTGTAGGCGGGACTGAGTGTATTTTTCTACGAGTTCAGCGAATATATATCGTTTCGTAAGTTCAAGCGCAGGATTTGGAAGCGTAGCTATAATTCTGAATAAACCCATCTTTATCTTCTGTTGATGAGTTAAAAATCTCATCTATTCGTTTCCCGAAGATCACGAATCACCCTAAACAGCGAAACTGAATATTTCAAAAGCTTCAATTTACAGGGATGAAAATGATAAGGAAAACAACTGCCATCGCATTAAGAATCTGTTCTTGACTCTTAATTCATTTTCGAGTAAATAATGTATGTTTTGCGAACCGAGTTGAATTACCCCTGAATCGCATCAGTGGTTCCCCGCATTTTATTATTTTTTTTCCAAGCTTTCCTTTCGCAGCAGGAACTCGTCACGCCCATGCAGCTCCAAAACAAAGCTTTCACATGGCTCAATTTCAATCTGAAAGCTTTTCGTCATATTCACTCTTGTGTCATGAAGACTTCTTTTTGCGACCTTCGACAATGTATGGCAAGAATCCTTTGTTTTTCACCCTCTGCAATTACGAACCCTTTTCAAGAATGATCTTGTATCAAAATTTTCAACCCATGAATGCTGGCCAAACCTTACGTACCTACTCAGTCTCTCTCTGTTGTGACTTTTGTACGTTTCTAAAAAGAACGAAGTCTGCTTTCGAGGTTATAGCGGAATGTTTCTGTGTGTTTACAGTTACCTTATTAACCAACAGACTTTATTGGGGTTGCAGTCAATTCAAAACTGATTCGACAGCAGAATTCATTGTGTAATCCTACAATCGTATAATTAACTAACTTTGTATAATTTGACCTCGTTACTCTATATTAACCATTTTATTTTACAGCACAATGTTTGCTTCAAGCTTGGAATCAATAATAGAAGGCGTGAATTCGTGGAAAGCCATAGTAAAATGAATAAACTTTGTAATAAATGAATTTGTTTCAATCATTCAGAAACGGTAACTTCTCTTTGTCTATATTTGCTTACTGAAGAATGTGCCTCACTGCAGATGAATAGGTTGCTCAAGATACCTTCTTTAATGGCACATAAAGATTAGTAAACAGCTAATGTAATGCAGCTGAAATGTCGCATTCGAGCACAAGGTATTCTTAAACCTTATCGCCAAATAATGGAAGGTTGTCTGCGATAGGCTTGCCTTTGAAAGACTGAAGGGAAGCACGCGATATGTGCGCACAAAACGAGTTCCCATCGTAATTCCTTATACGAAGAGACTATTTTTCCGTACGGAACTCTAACTCTGCTTTGAAATAGCACGTTAAATGTCAAGCATCAGCACTATTTCGCCTGCCATTTTCCGGCGTCGTTTTACGTAAGCCTTTTATTGAATAACCTGCAATTTATTTTCTAATCTATTTCGTCTGTTTTGTGTAAGTTCGTCCTACATTTCTCGGAGGAAAAAATTTTCCTTGTGTCATATTTATATTAATGCGTTGATAATGAATAATTTCTTTAGCCTGCCTCATCCATATTTGTTGTATAAAAATAATTTATGCACTGTATTATAGAAAAACGAGTTTCATACCCCTTGCATGAAGGTATTATGTAAGCTTGATGTATCCAGTAAAGGTTCTAGTCATAAAATAAAAGAATCTGTCGGAGAGTTTAATGTATGTTATTTTATAATGCAACTTAAACATGAAATACCGTTTTATATTAAGCGGAAAATGGAGTGGAGTCTGTCCGATAAAGATATGAAAAGTTAATGAAATTAGATTTAAGGGTTCGTTTGTAACGTTATAGTTTCGGCAAATGCAACGATTTGGCCTTGATTATGCCTTTTTGGCCCAATAAACATTTTCAAATCAGACCTTTAATTTGCTCTCAAAGAAATATTTATGAGCCAATCTTAGGATATCCAGGTCAGCAATTATCTTGCATCTTGGGCTTATTAAGTAAAAGTATGAACGGAGTAAAGTTTTTTTCCTTTATATTTCTTTCATAACATTTTCCTAGGTACGATGATCATTAGCTTAAATATTTCTGTTTTATTCTTATTGTTTAATGTTTTATGGAGTCTGTAGAAGGATTGTTATAACTTCATTTGGAATATAATGTTCCATTTATTATGCGATTCAAATGAATACTGATTATTCAATTAATATTCAATATTACGTTGCTACAGATCTATTTTACGCTAGAAAGCAATTAAGTTAACGTACGTGCTTCGAGAAAAATACTACTTCCATGTTTCTGAAGACATCACAAAAAATTTTTACTACCTTAAAAACAAGGAGTACCATTGCAAAATCCTCTATGTCGTCGTCTAATTTCTGGCAGCATAATATAAAAGATACAGAACACTTGTAGTCGTATCCATGGTTACCTTATTCGGTGAAGTTGTGATGCATTTCTTTCTTCAAAGAGCACGGTAGATACGTAATTACTTATTGGTTATTTTAGTATTGTCATTATTCTCGTTTTTTAAAGCATGCAGTCGTGAATTAAAGCATTCGATTTAACCTTCCATATATTACTGGGTGCAAATTTGAAGGAAGTTGAAAGATAGGAATCAAGACTTAATTACCTTTTTAAGGCTTTGGTGTCAATACTGTTTATTGTTCGTGGACCTGAACTATTAAACATATATAATAGTCACATAGGAGTTATTTTATTCATTGCATAATACAAACTGCCGATGAGTGTAACTAAAAGAGAGCAATTGTTTCAGGGGGTGCTAGATCTGGCGTGGACGCCAGTCCTTCGTCCACAATGGCGGCGGTCGCTGACATGAATAGCTCGACCGTTGGCCCCCCCGACTCATCCACCATCAGCAGCTCCTCCGTGGCCTACGATGCCTCCAGCACAGTCGCACCAGAGGATGTACCACAGATATTCTTGCAGACGAAGGCTGCCCAAGGGATTGCGGGGGCCTTCGTATGGCTGGCTATGTTCATCACATTCCATCAGGTAAGTTACAAATTGTTACGAATCACTAAAGCTCATTTCGGGGATTCTATTGGAGTGTTGTTGTCTAATTATTGGGTTTAGAATCAGCGTCGTACCAAATCATTCTATACCTTAATAAGATAGATTTTTTAAAACTATTTGAAGAGGCTCAGTCTATTAATCTCTTTGATTAACTCAATTATGGAGTAATGAAAACAAATTATTCTATTCTTTAGAAAGAAACCTGGAATAAGGCTGTTCATACAATCTCACTTTTCACGACGTATATCTCTGATTTCCCAGGTTTCTAAACTGCGCAGTTTCGTTGCTCTATAATTAATTGGCTGCATTAATGGTGGTAATTATTTTCTCTGCTATGAATCAGTCTTTCTGGAGGTAATTATTTAGACCTCATCCTGTTTATTTCATTAACATATTTATTTTCCAATTTCTTCTCGACCCACGAAAATATATTCCCAGTTTCTTTGTGCATCGATAATAGAAATGTAGCTGCATATTAAAACTCTAGTTGAACTATCGAAGGCTATTGAATACGTTTCGTATGTTTTTAATTTCCTCTCATTCTATGTAAAAGCGGTAAGATACTGAAAAAATCCTAGATATTTGACTTAATCCTTAATAACTATTCTTTAACGTAAGTGTGGTACTGGACGAGTAAAAAATTATACAATATTAAAATATTTTTATTGTGATATTCAAACCATTCGATAGACTTAAGTCCAATATAAACTTTTAATAAATATAATTACAATTAATTTTACTGTTATTTCAATTATTGTTCTTCTGTCAACTATTTAATCTCCTCTCATCTAATGAGGACTTGCTTTAAGTTTTGCAAGGGAATTGGAACTTTTTCCGTTAACTCTTTCTCTATGTAAATATTTTTTATAGCAATGGTTCAGTAAGTACGTTTGGTACGTTTCAAAATATCTATCTAAATATCGAGGTTTCATTTACATTGTTTTATTGTCTCCCTCCTGTCTCTAACTTTAATTTTATCTCTTCGTTCATCACTTGCTTGGATCAGCATATCAGCCCATCGTCTTTGCTCGGCATTCTTTTATTCTGTACCCTGTCAACGCGCTAAGAGACCTTCATTATGTAAACCCTTTTATTTTCGCTCCTCATTAGTGAAAAAATTTTCTTAGAAGATTTTCTATCGCAACTATATCTCCTATCCTAAGCCCTGATTATTTCTTAACCAAGTCTCTCTGAGCCTAAGTCCCATTTCTTATACGTTTCGTAGGTTTCTTTTCATCCAGTTCTTTTCATTAACTCATTATTCGTCATAACTGTTCTCTTCCAGATTGAAATTTCTTGTTGTCTTGTTTCCCTCCGAATGTTAAAATCTGAGCATCGTTATCAGAGACAAATGTTCAACAGAGATTACTTTCCTGGACTTATTTAAGAAATTGCGCGCAATATCATACTATATTTACATCGATTTCGTAGAAAGTAAAACTCCCAATAATTTGCATCTTTTCAATTACTGTCGAATCGTGTTCGTACTAACTAACTCTAATTTACTGAAATATATTCTGGCTGGTTTGGATTCGCGCTGTTGTTCTTTTGTCGATGTATTTTTTGATGATTGTATTTTGTCGATGCAGTTTCGTGGTGAGGAAGGCTGGAGTTAAAAAAAAATTTGAGTTTTATTCGGAAAAAAATTCGTGCGTACAAACGTAAAAACTTTGACACTTGGTTAGACTCCTCATTAAGCTTCTGATTTGCCGAATACTATTCTTATTTATGTTTGGCGTTTAAGAAAGAACGTTTTTGTGCAAATTTATTTACAGAACATATACAAACTTGTTTTTAGTCTTGGTATTCGTTTCAAGGGAAAAAGTGTTCTTTCCATGATGAAATTATTAATTATATAAGTCGTATGAATTTTTATGTGTATCGGAAAAACAACTTACGTAAAGCTTGACTCGATAACGCATCGAATTCTGAGAATAGGTGATTGACATTATCATCCTCAATGTTTGCTCTGAATAATAATTATATGATAAATTATTCGAATACCTTTTACTCGTTAGACCTTTAATCTTACCACGTAACTCTATGCTGATATCTTTTCTTCGGTTGCAACCCAAAGCGTTCAATCGAACATCAGGATTTGGAATGGCTTCTTATGGATAGAGGAATTTCCTATCTCTCTAAGGTCTTTCCGTTTACGAGAAAGAATGCAATCTTTTGTGAATCCCGCTCGTTTCGTCATTCTTTCTTTCGATATCTTTTCATCGGATTCTGTGACGTAGCGCATTATCTCTCATCTCACAAGGCCGGTTCGTTCTTTTTATTACAATCGATGGCCGAAGTGTCTGCTCGAGTATTTTTTGCTACCGAATTATTTCGCAGTTGTTGGTGAAAGTTGTATTGTTTTCTTTGGGAATAACATCTCTACATTTCTCTTATATCTTTCCAAAGAGGACTACTTTGTGAATTTTTGGCCATATGGAAACCGTAAGAGTCACCGTTTCTACTCCGTTGCAGACTTTCCCATTCGCTGTTTAATGGGAACAAATGCAATTTAAAAATATTGAATGGCTCGAGGGAGAAATAGCGGTCAACAACCATCTATTGACCTCATGACACTGTGCTCGGATCTAGAGCGTATGCAGATATATATACTCTGAAGGCCGGAAAACGTCTTTTTTTCTATATCTCGTGGTATCTTTTCCGACAGAATACACTTGTCATGATGATGAAAGGCTCAGTCAATTCATTTTTTTTTACAGAGGGAAGAAAAGTACCGATTTGTATCTTATTGAAATGGAATATAGAACTCGTACATATGTTGTCACCGATTCCATTCAAAGTGTCTGTAATTTATTATTAAGTATTACACAAAGTATTGTTGAGATTGGTATCTTTCTATTACTTCCGTACTCGAGCAAAATGTTTTTTGTAAAGACTAGATTTTGAAAAGGTTAGTAGTTTATTTGGAAAATCTAAGTAGTTTATTTGAATTGTGTTGTTATTAATATGGTTGTTAATTAACCTCTCCACGCAATAAAATAATTGTATATTAATAATGCTTTAGGCTGTAAATTTGAACGCTGATTATTCAAATTCTCACTCAGTTAAGTCTGTATTTATTGTTAATCGTTAAAATACAGTACAAACTTCATATTTATAGAACTGCTGAAAATATGATCAGAATGAAATGATTGAAATATTTAAGAAAAAATACTTACTAAGAAAAGAATACTTTTTTCACCCCCTCAGCTTCAGTTGTTTAAATTTTCATGGTAACGACTCCTTTCAAATGCTTTTAAAATAATATAGATCTTTTCATTGTTGATGCTTTAATATATTTTAACATGAGTGGAACCTGTTCGATAAAATTATCATTTGATGCCTATCATGTTCATTTTAATACAATATAACACTTAAATAATAATAGTTTTTATATTTTAAATGTATTATTTGTTTTAAACATTATTAAGTATTAAAAGAAATAGTTACATGTCTTTGAGGTTATGAGATAAAATAAAGGAGGATGAAATTATTTATTCTGAACGAGCTCTTTTCTTGATTTTTCATCGCATATTGAAAAATTGGTGATACAAAAAGTGTAGTAATCTGATATGTGAAATTTATTGCAAATATTGAAGGTTTTGCGAAATTAAAATTTCAGAGCTCATCTGAATTTTTCACATTCTTAAATCCGAAAAAGAAAAGATCTCATTTACTAGCATGCATCCTAATTTTTTGATACGACAGAAGCTTTTCATTTTTTCATCCTTGTTGCAGAACTTCTAATTCCAGAGGCGTCCGACGATTTTTTACCACAAAATGACGTACATATGTAATATTTTCCGTGAAAAATAGCTGAGCTCTACTTTATTTACTTTTTAAGTGAATATATGTTTTTTATCAAATCATTTATCCCACAACTACTTATCAGTATCGAAATTTCAGCAACTCTTCGTCATTCTGTCACAAAACACCATGTATCTCGTTGCCCTACGTTGTTTTTATCGGATATTATTTTAGTATTATCTAAGATTTGCTGGATTGGACCTCACGGTATTCAGCTTTAGATTTTATTCCGAAACTTTTACCGCTGCACAAAGATAAAGCGTCAGTGTCAGGTGTGTGTACGTATTTAAAAACACCAACTTGCGCAATCAACGATCTAGATAATATTTTTAGCTTATGTCACGATAACAAAATCCGTCGGCTCAGTTAATATTAAACCCATGAGTAGTCGAACGCCACAACCATCTAATATCACATAGCACAACGAAGCGGGGGAATTCTAGAACACATGATTGTGGTCATGAAGGAGCAGAGGCTGTGCTCATTAGTTTAGAATAGCATCCATACAATAGAGAACTGTTTCGAAACGTCTAGTATCTCTTTCTTTGTCATTAGAGCTCAGTAGCACGCTCTCAATATTTTCATTCTAAAGCGTAATTATTTTGCATCACGTGGCAGCTGTGTGCAATTATCGTTTGCGGAGGATTTGCATGTTATTATGTATTTTATTTATTTCATACCTTCTGAAATACTTAGTCGTTGAACCAGGTTTGATGATCACAATGGCTAAGAATAGCCGTATCTGCATTGAAAATGGATGTTGGAAAAACTAATGGTTTTTATTTTATCATTTGTTTGCTTTAAGGTGTATGTGACCATGATGTGTTTTTTATCTTATCTATTGAGTAAGGAAATAGTTTTATTTACAATTCTTGCTCGTGTTTACTTAGTATTGGTATTAGAGTATTTACGTCTAATTCATAAGTGCATTATTACTGCGTCGATACGCTAAATTGTATGGTAGAGTAGTAATGACCTATTATTTGACGATGCCTTTCGATACTTGCAATGGGAATAGAGAATGATCTACCTTGAACTCATCTCTACTGTCACACGAAAGTCCGCATCTACTTTCTAATTTGGAGATAGAAACTGATCGCAAACGCGTTCCATTGGTCGGCTATGAAGAAAGCTTCATTTATCATGCGCAGGATTTCCTCTCGTTAAACAATCCGTAAGTCACGTTTTTTACACACTAAAGAAACCACTGGGTCAAATAAAACAAGAGACTATTTTATTTGAGATTAGTTTGTCTGGTTTTAACAAGATCGAATCATGTCTGTAGCTAACAATTTCTCTTACTTAAAAAATATATTATTTAGTTCAATAGGTCGAATAGGTTTATGTATTTTTTTCTTTGTCTTTATCTTTCTTTATATTATTGTATTAAAAATTTCTAGTCAATTGTTTCCTGTTTTTATTTTAATATCCTAACTTCTACCTTGATAGGTTTTGTCCTTTCAACCTGCAAATTATAGAAAGGATATAAATAAATGTTTTGTAACAGACCAATCTTCCGGAACTTAATCATCTGAAGCAGTCCTAAAATTATACGCTTCGTTTAGAATATGTGCTGTAATTGTTTTTATTTACTGCTCAACTGAACTGAAACTTGCTTGAACTTGAAATTTTTAACCAAAGCCCAACTTGGATACAAAAGCTTCTTTCTAATCTTCCTCAGGTTCCGTCATGCTTCAGTAGTATTTCCGGTGTTTCATTCCTCACTCAGTTCACTCATCGATCGATTTTCCTCTTATCTAAAATACCATCATTCATTTTTCATTCGCCGGAAAATGTTTTAAACAGAAAGAGTGAAACAATTCTTACAAAAGTAAATTTTTCATCTCTTTTCATTTTTTGTCGCTGTTTTATTTATATTTATACGTATTTACTTTTCGATTTATTTGTAGAGTATTTTTACTGTGTTCAGTCGCATTTTAACTTTGATTTCTTTCGCTAATTTCGCGAATTCAGTGGTTGAAATTATGCAATATATCGAAGATTCAGCGATGTGAGTCCTCTCACTATTAAATCTGTTGGCTACAAGAGGTCTTTTGTCAAGAATCGATTTTTTCTGAACCCGATACATAATTCATGTTTCATATTTATCACGTTTGATAAGGACATCGAAAATAAAATGTCCTCATCGTTTGAGGTCGCAACATCATTTTGAGCTTCATGTGCCATTTAGTTTTTAGTGCTCGTTCACATCCATTTTAATCTTTTTATGGGGCATTTTATCGTTAGCTTACAATCATACTTCGTGAGTTGTATTTTCGACGTTCATTCATTTCTTGACGTTTATTCCTTTTAAATTCATTCTGTATTCCATCTTATTTTCCTACTTTACTTGGGATTACTAACTCTCGGTACGTGCTTTGAATAAATTTTCGAATCCAAACTTGTTACGCGGTGTTTTTGCCCGAGAATAGCTTAAAGATGTCAAACAATTCTTTATGAGCAAATTTTCTTTCTACATATAATTTTTAATTTTGTAAACATTTGTATGAAAGAAAATGGTCTATTGTAGGTAGTTATGCCCGAATTATTTAACTCTTCTCTTTTAAAAGTCTGTATTTCACTTCATATCTTTCCAAATTTATTAATTATCTTAATATCCTACACAAATATTTAATGGTTTTGGATCTTCAATTCCATGAGCAGGATCCAGTTGGTACAAGTATCAGTTAGTCTCCGGTGTCCTTGCCACATCGCAGCTCGTCTAATTCCTGTAATATTCATTGACTCAATATTGTGCCTATTCGCAATTCATGCCAGATCATCGTCTTCTCCCTCGGTCAGTAAGAAGTAATTGAACCACGAGCGGTTTCGTGGTCTTTGGTTAGTATCAATCGCATTGAGTTCATCATATTATCTCTGACGATATTGGGAATTCGCCTGGCACGTGTCTTCTGAGAGGTCACGAGCCTCTATGCCCCATCGATCCAAAATATATTCCTTGGATAGTCTAGATTAAATCTTATCTTCGATTCGTGTGCATGCACGCAAAAACGAATCTCACTCCATCGCATTAACGTTGACAAGATGTAGAAATATTACCTAAAGTCATAGTTGGTCTATTGTTATCGTTTTATTATCTTCAAATCCATACAGCGTTGAAAGCGAGTGAACTTTGGCGATTACCCTCTGAATAAAGCGTTTCTTTTTTATTTTATTTTCTGTTAATTTTGTTATCATTACGCTTATATTTGTTTTAGTTACATAGAAGAGTACTTTTGTTTATTTTTCTACTTGAATTCATTATCTATTGTGCCTCGCAAGTATAATGTATTGGGTCCAGCCAAATCACTAAATCTTTAGTTATTTTCTATAACACAGCGATGTCTTAGGTAACGAAAGCTGTCCCTGGTTTAATTTCCGTTTTTTTCCAAGATTCAACCAAGGAATCTTTATTGAAACGTACCTTGTCGATTGAAGCCATAAACAATTCGGTTTACTACTGTGATTCGATATTATACATGTATCTGCAGTTTTCTTGTATCACTCGTTCTCGTACGCTGCTATGTACTTAAATACTTCGAGGAAATCATTTTCCTATCGTAACCTATATTTTTACTTTTGTATTACTATGTACATTTGTTTGTTATGATATAACATGGAAATGGAACGTTTTCCCTAATAATCTACCATTTGGGATCTATCGCTAAGCATCGTTTAATGATTTGGGAATGTTTTGGTGGTGAGTCTAATGCTGTTTAAAACTAGCTAGGGAAACCCTCTAAGTGATTTTTAACAGATGTACACTCTACTTGAGTGACCCTCTTTTGCTTCTTTCAATATTCATCACTTAGGTAATCACTATAAACGGCAGCATCTCTAGATGAACGTTTTTTGAAACTGGGGTTAGTACGGAACGTCTCGAAGTTTTGATGAAGTAACGAAACCCAATAGCTCCCTTTTTCAGCGTAGAGCTAGTAACGTTCTTATTCTTGGGTATTCGTTTCTTATTTATACATCTCCTCTCCATATTTCTTTTCCCCCCTTGCTCCTTCTGTCAGATCGATAGCGTCTTGGCCGTCCACGGATTATCAGTGCACCGGGAAACTTTTCTTTTAAACGCTCTTGTATCTTTCTCCGTTCCAGCGTTTTCTCAGCTCGTTTTTTAATTACTTCAAGTGTTTCGCAAATTTTTATTTATTCATAATATAAGCAAATTCATCTTGTTCCATTTGAGCAAGTGTTTGACCGTTTCAGCTGAAAGTATTCCACGTAATTCGTAGCGGTTCAATTGTTCGATTCTAATCGCTTAGCGAACAATCGATTCGTTGCTCATCGGAATGAAGCGTATGTTAGATGAAGGGCAACTAAAGCAGATGTTTCTCATGCCATCATGTCAATGATGGATCACCTTGAAAACACTAACCATCTCGATATCGACATCTGCTCCATTATTCAGCGGATCCCGGATTTGAAGAATTGAGATTCTCCCGGAACTTGGCGTTTTACTCCAATTTGCGGTAGTTACATGGATGGCTCTTTGATGGCCGATCTATGCCCGAATAAAGGGAGTTTGGGATAAGGGATGCAGCGAGAGTTCTTAATAGTCCTATGTGTATACTACTACGTTTTCCAATTGTAATGGAGATGAACTATCCAGGGTTTGGGGTCGTTTCTTTTTATTTATCTAATTCCTTATCATGACTTAGTGATATTCTTCGTGGTTTGGAGTTTTATTTTAAAATCGATAGAGCGATTTATTTCTACCTCTTATGTTCTATTCTTTCTTGCATTGTTTAATTTTTAGCGCCTTGGTATCTTTTTAAATTTGCTCAGTTTAGAAATAAAAATAACAATTTTCACGGGGAATTTTGGAATACCAATTACTTAATGATGAGTCTGAATTTTGTTTGTTGCGGTTAATTTTGAATTTGTTATTGATAATGGTGATTTTCAATCATAATAATCCTTCGATATTTTGATCAAAAATTAATTTGTACGAATACTCAACTCAGGTATGCAAGATAATTGCCAAAAACGTTGCTACCTGGTGAACGACCTAAATGCGACGGAACTTCATTAAATAAATAATTATAATTAAAGATTGAAATTAACGATAATATTTGTTTAACGTAATAATAAATAAATATTTATTAACGATAATTTCTGCTATATAGGTCGATCAGATAGAGCGAATAAAATAAGGGAAATAGATGCGAAAACCGACCGTTTTAAAAATTCGTTTTTCCCTCGAACAATACGAGAAAATAACCGTCTAGGAAAGTAAATTCACGGTGCATGCACCCCCTGCCACGCACCGAAAGGTGGCTCGCAGGGTATCTACATAGACATATTTCACTATCACTCCTAACACAGGAAGTAGGGTTGTCTACTAAATGAATAAACGAAAACAAAGTCGGTGGTTAACGTAATACGAGACTGATAATTCAATTTTCGGAATAAAATCCTCTTAATTTAGTCTTCTTTGAGTATCCTTAAATGCCGGCTTCTCTAAACACTGCCCCATTTCTATACCTTGTTTATTCATGTCCCTAATCTCCCCTCGGAGTCTCCGCTTTAGCGCCACTGAATTGAGCTTTATGAAATGGCTCTAAAATCTTTTTAATCTAAACCATCGTGTGGACGGAGTAGTTGTTTACGAATAATTAATGTCAACGACGACCCTTGACTTTAATTTCCTCCGGGTATCCCGCCTTCACTTGTTTTCAACTCTTCTTTTCAGCTCCGAAGTGTGACTATAAAGCGTATCTATAGTTATTTTTGAGGCCCTCTGACGTTTAAGTAAGTGCGACTCCTTGAGGCCGAGTTGAAATATTTACATCCCTCGCTCGAGGCGAGAGAAAGAAACGGCGAAATGTTTTCCCCGAAGTCTTTCTGGAACTCAGCGCGGAGTTGCGGCTGCAGAATATCCTTTTACCTCAATAAAGCTGAGCTGGCGCTGACCGTTAGTAATTCGTGGGAAAGTGAAATTTTCTCATGGGCACAAGATTCGCTGTATTCGGCAATTTACTTCTCATTCTTTCTTTGTCTCTGAAATAACCCACTCTGAATCGGGAACACCTGTTCAGACCTTTGCTTTAATGTGAACGTAACTGTTTCTATACAAACGGTGGATGTACCCGCATCATCAGGGCTTAGAACTCCCAGAAGTGCTGTATTTCTGTCACCTTCTCCGTTAGTTTCTTTTGCTCAACTAAGCGAATTCTCGCGATGTACTCTGCGTATTCAAAGTTCGTCTTTCCTTGATATTGTTTTGTTTGTCGAGTTGTATGACCAGAAGCACTTTTTCTGTTTACGTGGAAGGGAACGGACGCGTTTACTGGTGTATAAGAACTGTAATTTTTTATCGATAACACAGGAGACAAATAGATAGAGACAAGTAAATTGTGACAAAATTCGAGTTTTCTTCGTACTACGAAGTCTCTCTGAGAAATAAAATTAGTTAAACCGATATTTGACCTGCTTTAGGATATCGATTAACTTCGCCAGAAGCTTACGTTTGTAAACGCCTCATTTTTCACTGCTGTAAATCCACACGGGATAAAAGTAAGAGTATTAATTAATGTCCTTCGAAGGATTTTCTTAGAGTATTATCCTACGAAGTTTTTTAGTGCACAGTTAAATTCAGAATTGGAATTATACGTCCCGCATTTCAAGTAACGTCGTGGCTTACGTGCACAGCTAAATGAAGCTCCATATGATCGCGTTCCGTGGAAGCCATAGTTATGTCCAAAATTAGTTAGCTATTGAGTAATTGAAGGGAACTAATACAATAATTTAGAGTTAGACCTGTAATTCGATCTTGTTAAGAAAGAATACACATCGAATGGATAATTTCATCGAAGTTTAAGCCGTTTAATACTGATTTACGATCTTGCATTCTTCTTTTTTCTGATGGATAACTGCTTTATATAATGAGAGAAATAAATATTTGAATTTAACAGAATTATCATTTAGAGAAAATTAATATTTTCAGTTATTTAAGTATTAATTAATTATTAGTAATAATTGGACTTAATAATCCATCGTCGGAAGTCGGAATAATTATAGGTTTGAAAATGGTGTGAAAACTCTAACGCTTGCTAAAAACGGGATTAATTTATAACGTAACTTAAATTATACATGAATTTATTAACAAATCACTGAAAATGTATGTACAGTAAGTATATTACTATTCATGAGTCATGAATTTTGTCACTAACACCTTATTTCATTAATAAAATGTAATAATTAGATAGTAGTATCATTTGTTGTTCTTTTATAACTTTTATATATTCTCTGTTCGCCGTTCTCATTACTTTCGTATATTTTATTATTTTCATATTTTTAAATTTATTGTTTGTTCATCTTCAGCTGTAATTGGTCTCGTGCTGTATGTTGATATCATAAAAATAAATAACTTTTTACTAAATTTGTCAGTCAATAAATTGAGGGTGCTTATAAAATGGCGGTGCTTATACTCGATAAAATGCGGTGATTGTCAAGCGTACAAACTGTTTGCATGCTTAATATGCATCTAAGCTTATGAAAGCTATTTATGATTAATGAGATATTGAAGTATTTATATATGTATATAACCATTGATAATATTTTACGTCTTTCGATAACGCATCATTTTCATGTTTAGAATTTGCGCGTAATATTTTTTGTAAATTTATCGTATCGATTTATTATGATCGCGTACGTAATCATGTTAAATTTTCCTTCGTTAATAAATTTCAGTTATGTAATCAAATCAAGGCCGATCAGAAAGTAACGATGGCTTCCCATTCTAGTCAACACTGTAAATTCCTCTTGGCATTGTTACCGTTCAGCAATAACGTAGAGGAGGCCATCTTCTCTCGGGATTACGACCGCGAGTTATTGACTTATCCTATCAATTTTCGTATAAGGAGTTTTTGTGCCCATTCGGAGTATGAGACCGGAAATTTCATTTTTAGTTCGAGAGTAATGCAATTTTAACGCTTGGGTCGGGAACCTAATGATCACCATGTCCGTACGTGACCTGGATCGGGCGGAGCGACCCCTGCCTCAACCCTGGGTCAACGCAACGTAAATTGGGCCAAGAGGAATGCGGAGATGTTCTGCGCCCACTGCACGTGTCCGCGGAGAAAATTTGCAAAAGTAAAATATAGTGGGAGAACTGCTGTCGGAATAGGCGGCTGTCGCATCGATTTTCGAGCACTCCCCACGGCCATTTATGATGCGAGCCCCAGATTTATTTCGCTCGGAATCTTCGCCATCACAACAAACCTTGTTTTTGGCTCGATAACGTAACCGAAGGAGTATTTTTATGCTAAGTTCGTTATTATGTAATCGGAAGTCATGTGTGCATTTTATTCCGTATATTCTCTGTCTTATCGGCCGTGATAATCCTAGGATGTAGTTTAAAAAATTTTAATTAGCATACACCAATGTATTAATCAGTAGAATATTTGGGAATTGATTGATTTGAAAATTAATTTTCTGTGTTCTAAGTGATTGTTCAGTGTCGTGAACATTTCCTTTGAAGAATGCCGGAAATTTTTTTCGTTGTTACTCCTCCTTCGGACATCGACTTCCTTTCAGAACATTCTAAGTTATGGAATAATAAACGGGTTATATTAAAGGTTTATTGCTCGACATATTTTGCTTTCACTTCCAACGAAAAAGATATCCAAATTAATTCAGTTCACGATTGATTATTCCTTTTCGTTATTAACTGTTCGGAAGTGGAAAAATTACCTGTTTTTTGACCGTTACCTGTTAAATTACCATTACTTGCTCTTGTGATGAAAATTATCCTTCGCCGCTATTCGTGAATACGATTGATTCGATTTATTCTTTATATTTTACTTATAATGTACTGTGTGCTTTGTATCTTTTTTTGCCATAAATGGCACATCTATAACCGTGTGAGTTTAACCAACCACAGTGACAACTCTTCAATAGTGAATATTTATCTTCATAAGAATCTTCATTTCTTAAATTTATTCCAATTTTTTAAATGTAAGCATCATATCTTTTCCAGTTTTATTTACATGATGTCTCATCGATTGGAAATGCGTCACAAACGGATCGACCTCGTTTTCTTTGATAGGAACGTTTCTTCCTGTAATTGGTCCGCACTCCGGCTGTAATCGGTCATGCGAAAGAAGGGTGAGCACTCATAGCCCTTTGAGTGACGTTAGCCAATTTGGTATTGGCACTATCTCATGCGCGTTAGCGAAATGAAATACTCCTACTATAATCTGATCGAAATTAAAGGATAGGGAATGCAAGTCATTATATATTAGCTGATAAACCATATTTTATTTTTTTTATTACATCAATAAATAAATTCCTTTTTATTAATTAATTTTCGAACTGAGTAAACATTTTTTGCTTTAATTATATGAAGAATATCTGAATACCTAACTACCAAAATTGGCAAGGAATCTGCTAATCTCGAAGCGGCCGATTAATTTGACCAAGTGAAACAGTTATGTAATTTGATAGACGAATAATGTATCGTATTTGTCATTCTCTCATCTCGTGCATCCTTGGTGCATTACCTTCCTCATTACCCATTGTTTGAATTGTCATAGGCAGATAAGTCAGCGCATCGCTGCTGTATTGCGTTCGTCAATTTCTCCGCATTCTCGTAAGCGGGGTGTTCCGTTTCCCGCAAAGCGACCACAGCGCTGCAGTGTTCTTCTTGGTTTCCGCGGCGATCGCAGGCCTCCGGTGTGCGAGAACGCGCCTCACTTCCGTCGATCGATTCCTGCCCTCTCCCTCCATCACTTCATCGCCTCCTTGCAAGTCTTTCCTCGGTCGAACCGACGTCCTCTCGCGGGGTCACCCCTCCTCGCTGTGAGCATGTTGACAAAGAAACTACTATTAACTCTGGAAATGCGGTTACTAGAGCTTCGGCAGAGTTGAGACCGATGTGTGCGATTTCTGCATTCACTTAATAAATTTCAAACATTTCACAGTGATAATTTGACTTTTTCAATCCGTTTTGCTTTACTCATTTTTTAATGTCATGTTGTTGATAAAACTATCATGTAATTCAATACATCCTCGAGTTCATCGTTATTCACTACTCTATTTATTAAAAGTTATTAAATAAAAAGTATTCACCGTAAACAATGTTTATTAATGAGAAAGGATATTTGGTTTGTGTTGCCTTTACATGTTCTGTCATCCATCCCGACTTTTGGTGAAATTTATTTTCCTCTTTTAGAAGTTTCTCTCAAGAATATTAATGTACTACATTATTCTATTGAGGAATAGATCTAGGCATTCACTCGTTCAAAATTCCACTCTTTTTTCTTCATATGCATGGGCAGTATTTCGTTATCATGTAGATTAAGATTTATTGAAAATTATTTTAAGACTTCTGAATACAATTTTAATCTGCATTTTCAAGCTCTCGATTGAAACACTCATCAAATTTATTCCTAAGTTTCAACAAACTTCCTCATTAAAGAGGTGTAATCTCTCTACATAATTATGATGAGAGAGACTTAAATAGAAAGATAATGGAACAATGAAGTACTTCAAAAATGCAATTGACTGAACCTATTTTAACTTTAATAAAAAACTAACCAGCAGATTTAGTGCATATTAATTCTAGTATTCATTGATCAGATGATTTAACTCTAATAACCTCGTGCTTAAATCTAATTTTTATTCCCTAGCATCTTTGAAAATTGAGAAAACCTGCCTATTTACAAAAACATGATAGATGATGATTATTCCTTGTGTTTTTGTGAAAATTCCTACCTTTTTTGTGAATGTTGATGAGGATTATGGTTGAGAGGAAGACTGAATATAATGTATGGCTTATAGATTTTATAGCTTTATGCCTCTCTTCGTTTAATACCTATTACTTCTTTCTTTAATCAATTGGTTAATGTAAAGGGAGACTCATTTCTAATTAATGTGTATGACTGTCCTTCTAATATTCTCAATATGTAAAATATTTTGTCGTAACCAATATTTTTGACAATTTATGTTTTTTTCCCCTAATCTTAAGCATTGTATTTAACTTTCCCACTTAAACATTATTTTTATTTTCAAGAAAAGATCCTCTTTATTGATATATTAAATCTATGAATTTTCATATTATCTGGTTTGTATATACTCTCTCCTTCATCATTTGTGCTGTAAATATTTATCTAATTTCAGCATATAATTGTAAATTAGCTTTAAATGATGAAGTATTTTTAAAGAAATTGAATATCAAGGTATAGTTTAATAAAGTATCCTAATATTTCATCTAATTGGTTAAGCTGTTCTTTACACTTCAGTGCAACAGAATTTAATTTTATATGCTGTATCAATGGTTACATTTTGTATATTACTTTCAGATATATCTTCATCTAAGATGGCACACCAATTCTTCAGAGCAAAGGTGGATTGTTCGTATATTATTCATCGTTCCAATATATGGATTTTATTCTTGGGTTTCCCTGCTTTTCTTCAATTCAGAGTCTTATTATGTCTACTTTTTCACCGTGAGAGATTGTTATGAAGGTAAATTCCATCATACAAAAATGTATTATTTTATTAGAAAAAACATTATTATAATGATACTAGAAGATTAAAAGTTCAAACAATCCAAACATCCAGTTTTGTCTTAATAAATTAGCTGAATCTAGCAGGTGGCTTGAAGCTTAAACAAGAAGAAGATTTTGTAGCCTATTTTTTAGCATGAAAAGTGCATTTAATTTGCTAGAGATTATATGAAAAAGTAACACACATTATTTATAATATATCCTATAAGTTTTAATTTTTTTTCTATAAGATATTGTTTAATAAATGTAAAAATAGAACTCATGTTCTGTATGACCCCTGAATGCACATTTATTTTCTAAAGCATTTAAATGCTTGTACTTTTGGTGGCTTCAATAGATATCTTCTGACCTCAATTTTTCACAAATATTGTGAATGTATGTTCACATTGATAAAATAAAAATCATAATTACAAAAACTTTTTGGATGCAATGATCCTGGACAAATGAATGTTTCTAAATTAAGAAATCTGTTTGAATGCTGTAATAATTTGCAAAAAATTTCTTTCACAGCTTTTGTGATCTACAGCTTTTTGAGTTTATGTTACGAATATTTGGGAGGTGAAGGAAACATCATGAGTGAAATTCGTGGGAAGCCTATTAAGTAAGTGGCTTGGTTTAAACTATATGATATAACTACTTCTTAATCTATAGAATTTTTGGTTTAATTGTATTTTATTCCTATAAAATATTTATTTAATTTAAGAATTTATTAGGTACCAAAGATGTGTGTTAATTTTTTAGAATTCACTCATTGATTTTTGACACCGGTGAAGGTCAATTTCGCTCTCATTAAATTATTATCAACTCAATCAAATTAATTAGTTTGGAATGGATCAATCCCATATACCTAACATATTGCCTCGAAGTATTTATGCCTCATTTGAATTAACCTACAAAGATGGATTGTTTATTTCTGTCTATATAGATTTTAATGATACATATTTTTAGTTATATTGATACAGATACCTCTATATAATACCTATATATATAAAATTATATGTATCATATACATATTTATATTCTCACTCCATTACAGATCCAGTTGCATGTATGGTACATGCTGTCTATCAGGAAAGACATACACTATTGGGTTTCTTCGTTTCTTTAAACAAGCTACACTACAGTTTTGCATTGTGAAACCCATTATGGCTTTTGTTGTAATAATTTTGCAAGCCTTTGGTAAATACAGGGATGGAGATTGGAGGTAAAATTATGTTATTTTGTAACTACAAAATTCTTAGTATTTAAGATTTTAAGAATCACTTAATTTTAGCAGAACTTCTTGTATTTGTCTCTTTATATGAACCATATATGCTAAGAATTAAACAACTTTTGTTGAAACTTGATTCTATTCAAATGATTTGCATTTTTATGTAACTTACATACTTTATACAGTTACAAATAAGTAATCTTGATGTTTCCTTTACGTTAAAGATTCCACGATCTATTTTGAATAAAATTTGAACATGGAGGTATCTTTATTTTTTTATACTCGTTTGGAATTTTTCATTAAATATTTTCTTTTAAATATTGCAGTCCTGATGGAGGTTACCTGTACGTCACCTTGGTTTATAATGTCTCCGTCTCATTGGCACTGTATGGATTGTTCCTCTTTTATTTTGCCACTAGAGAACTACTCACTCCATTTGAGCCCATCCTTAAGTTCTGCACTGTCAAGTCAATTATTTTCCTGTCCTTCTGGCAAGGTATGCTCTATTTTTATGTTCAATTAGAAAAAATCCTTGTTCATTGTACCTTATTAAAATAGGCAGGCTGGTAAGGAAATCAGCTGAAATTTTCAAATTTATTTTTATAAAATAATCATTATTTAAAGTTCGGTAGATATGCATATTGTCATGTGAATTTATTTTTATTTTTTAGAGTATTAGTATTTATGAAAGTGGAGTAGAATTTCATTAGAAATTTCATCAGAAATGATTATCAAGGAAATGATTGATAATACCTGTTTCATATTCTTTAAGAAATTGGTAGAATTAAATTAAATAATACATAATTATGTAAAACCATGGAAAAGATGTGCAATATAGTTTGTATTATATTAGAAAATCTTTTCTTAAATACTCATATGTGTATATTTATATAACTATTATAGTTAGAAGGGTGTTGTATATTTTTTTTTATTGTGTCTTTATCAGAATTTTAAATTTCATAAAATAGTACTTTTCTTTTCTTATGTAGTTTGTTTTTGTTCTAAATATTTATTGAATTTGTATTATTAGATTTTTTAATACTTTTTACTTGCATGTAAATCTGGAAGCCATAAACATTCATTTCAAATACTCATATTATTCACTAAAATATTTCAATTTCCCTGATTTATATTGCTATCATTTTATGAGTTAAAATAATTTATTATTATATATTTACTTAACAGGTGTGCTTCTTGCTGCATTAGAGAAGGCAGAGGTGATTGCACCAATGCCAGGTGGAGGTGCCAGTGCTGGAACAGTTTCAGCTGGCTATCAAAATTTCCTAATCTGCTTAGAAATGTTTATGGCAGCAGTTGCTTTGAGGTATGCATTCCCTCATCATGTCTATTATGCTCAAGGATGCAGACTTACTGATTCTAGAGGACGTTCTGTCACTATGCAGAGCATTTCCAGTAGCCTCAAGGTAAAATTTTCGTACTTATGCTTACTGCTTCATATTTTGAAGAAAGTCATTACTGAAGAAGCATGTAATTTTTATGGAAGTTGACATAATTCTATGAAGAACTGATCAAATTGATTTTAGCTATCTGGTATCTCTTCATAACTTTCAATGTTTTACTATGACTTATGAATGCTATTTTTATTGATTATCTTCCATAATGCAACTTTTATCAGGAAAACATTAAATGTTTCCAATTAAACAATACTAACTAGCTGTTTCAGTTTAATGATAGCATCTCTAGCTATATTTGGAAGTTAAACATTTATTTAAAATTTCGTCAGTATTTTATTTACATATATACACATACATGCATTTTGGTATATTTTAATTGTTAAATTCATTCCTTACTCTTAATAAATATGTTTTCAGGAAACAATGAATCCAAAAGATATCATGACGGATGCCATTCACAACTTTCATCCACAGTATCAGCAATACACTCAGTACAGTTCAGGTGAGTTTATAGTAATACCAATGTTTCAGGGTGCAAATGATAATAAAATAAGATGAATGTTAATGTTTAAATTTCTATTATTAGTGATGTTAACTTTTTTAAGATCCTGTGAATATTCCTTTAATTCCTTATTTAGGGTGTAGCTTCCCTGTGTATAATTAGGCACTCTAACTTTTTGTTGTAAATAAGTAGACCTTAAGTAAATATTTCCAAATACAGAATTAAGCATTAGACTTTTAATGGTATGATTATTTTGGATCTCACTAATTTTTACTTGATGCCATACATATAGCAAAATCAAGTGCAGAAGTATGAAGGGCAATTGAAATTTATGTTTTTATTTCACTATATTGCTGTAAATTTATAATTCTTTTATGAGTGACCTACAAGTTCACTGGAAAGAATGTGTTATATTTTAGCTATCAAAATAGCAATGGTTATTGTTGTGATTGATTTGAAATTTAAGATTATCTTGAGATAATTTTATTTACCTCTAAAGTAGAATTAAAGGAGAATATTAAAATAAATATAGCGAACAACTATTAGTTCTATCAAAGCAACCTTAAGAATCCTTAATTAAGTACATGACATCCATTATAGAGTATACATTTGAAGAGAGTGTTAAATTTATAAGTGATACTGCTGTCATTGAAAGAAAGATTAAGGTATAGATTTGATAAATTTGTTTAAATTTCAGTTAATTAAATTTGAAGCTTGTATAATATTTCAATCGAGTTACAACTCTCTTACAAATAAAAATAAACCATGTTATGAATATTTGTTAACAAGTTTAAAGCCACTATGAATAAAGAATTAGAAATAAAATTGATTTTGATTCTCAGTTTTCATTAGCAAACATTTTACAAAAATTATAAGTAGTCATTTTCTTAATTTCATTGCTTACTAAGGTGTATTTGTTAAGAATTTCTACAGTATTATTAGTATTTAATAAGTTTCTATCAATATCATCTGCCAAAAAGTTTGCATTGTAAATTTTACTCATTGGCATGATTAAACCACATTAAAATCTGTTTTATATTTTAAAAATTTTGGTTTGGTATATTTGTTTAATGTTGTTTATATTGATGAGAAACTTGGTTCTTTGTTTACTATTTTTTCTGAAACTAAAATTATCTGGGTGCTAAAAAGTACAATATCTATAATAAAAACCTTATAACTTCAATTAAATATGTTTTTGTATGACTTTAATAATTTTTTTGTAGCTAGAGTTGAAAGTAATGGATCATAAACTTTTATGAGAAGTATATTGATTAGACTTTTTAAAATTAACCTATGAACCTGAATTTTATTTTTCTTTTATCATTTATGCTCAGTATCTGTTAACAGAGCATTAAATATTTTTGTTTGCTTATTGAATTTACAATTTAACTCATCTGTTTACCTACTGCATGTTTCAGAGCTGAACACCACTCAGCCATATGAGAAGCTGTGAATACTTCATAGCAGCAAAAGAAATTATCATGTGTGCATATTGTCACTTCCTGATTGAAAGCTACCATCCCTGCTGAATTTAGGCCTGATCCTGCATGAGGCATTAATTGTAATATGCCTGTGTATATCACCACAAACCAGCTTTTGTATTTGAACTTTAGTGTTCCTCTTAGAGGAGTCATTTTAAACTATAACCTATTGAATGCTGGCTTATGTCTTGCTAATGCAGCTATGCTGACCAAGTAAACATAAAATATGGCCCATGAATAAATGTGCCTCAGTTTTTAAGTGATTGCATGAAGTGTGAATTTTTTCTTCCGTTTACTAATTGTTTTCTCTGAAAATTTGTTCTCTTTAATATTATAACTGACTTATTAAAATGATATTTTTTATTTTTGTTAATGTTCAAATATGAAATTTTCTTTAGTTTTTACACTCCAAGAGTGATCTAATTACAGACTTAAAATAAAGAATTTTTTGACATTAATAGTTCAAATATGATTGAGTTTAATAATAATCAATGTAAATACACTTCTAGGTTTATGTTTTTCTTATAGTAATTGAACTTGGTGCTTAAATACCCATGATTAGCACCTTTTATGATACTTCTTTGCTGAAACCATTTTATGTTTTTGTGTTTTTTGTTAATATTGTTTTCTAGGAGAGCATGTAGTATTTCAAAATCTGAATGTTGTTAATTTTTAACTCAAAGTGATACAAGACAGTAGAAAAATTTGCTTTACATTCGAGTTTTGAGAATACTTTGGTGCTGTCCTTGAATTCTTTTGCAAAAAGTACTTATTTCACCTATCATTTGCTTCCTTCAGAATTTAGTATTTGAGATTATTAATTGATTGTAGAGCAACTTACCCCATGGAGGTATTTATAATCAAAAGATGAATAATGTGAAAGAATTTTACTGTAAAGGGAACATTTCTCATATTTGAGAATGTCTCTGTCTGTGAAATGACAATTCAACATTTACTAGACTTCAAATGATTTGGTTAATGAACTCTCTTTATAAACGATCAAAGATAAATTTATCTGAAGTAAGATTCTCTAATTTTTATTATAGTCTGATGTTGCATATAATACTCATTAATTTATGATTTATTAACGCTAAAAAGAAAATAGTATTCGTTCTGAAGTATTGTAGAATTTCATTATGGAAAAAATTCTCTTGATGTCTAAAGTTTTTCATCTGTTAATTATGATAACTAGAAGTTAATTCACTATCTTGATATAGGTAGTTCTATTTCTAAAATTTACAAAGAAACTCTAACGATCCAAGGTAATGTTTTTTGTTTTTAATTTTTCAAGCCATCCTGAAACTTATTCAGGAAATACTGATGAGAAAAATACTAATATCTGAGGAAACAACCATCATTTCTCCTACAAATTCATTGAGCTAATAGAATATCTATCATTGGTATTTGTGAATTATTGTAAAAGTGTTAAATGTTTGTCTTGTACTTGCAGTGGAGTTCACAGATATTGGATGGTACCAGCATTTCTCGTATGAATCAGGTCAGGTGAAATTAATTCTTCGTAGCAATGTTGAGTACGATTTGAAGAAATATTTGATGGAATTTATAGCCTTGGTTCTTTAATTGTAGAGTCTTATTATTCCCTGAAACCTACTATTACATACCAAAAATTCTGTGTAAAACTTTGATAGATTTTCTTGCTAAACATTGTATTTCAAGCTTTATTATTTTACCATTCTTTCAATTTGTTCCTGCTTCATTTTATAATTTGAAAGTTCTTTATAAGTTTATAGTACCCTCTTTAGATAAATCATCTGCATATCCTGTTGATTTGAATTCAAATTTAATTTATGATGGTAGTGCTATTAATAATTTCAAATTGAAAACTATCATTCCAACACTTGTGACTTTCATATTTATATAAAAATAGACTGCAAGTATGAGAAGAGTATAGTTTTTATTTAGTTTTTGTTTTTGTCTTTGTGTGGTTGTGGTAAATGCATTCCAGTTGTTCTTTGTGATAAAATAGTGCTGTTGCTATGCTGACTAAGAAAGCATTTATGAATTTTAAAAATTATAATTTAAGAATTTTTATTTCATAAAATCCTATTTATAATAGGGATCAAGGAATTAAAGAGAGAGGATGTGAATGTTATTGCTAAGCATGAAAAAATCCAGCCATGAACATTTTATTTTGCACTTCACTGATTATAGCATCTGAAATGGAAGTGAGTGCCTATGAGCTTATGTACTAATGTTTGTGGTCAACATGTCTACCCTTGTAAGACCTAAGAAAATATTATCATTTACTCATTAATTTTTCATTCATTCTATCAGAATTAGTAGTTTTTATATTTAACAAATCTTATTTAATTTCTGTACATTTGTAATGTGACAAATAAATATTTTTACTTTGGTATTAGAATACTTCATATTTTTCCTATTTTGGTGAGCATGCTTAATTTATAGCTGTTCCATAACTGTATTCTTCTCTATCCATCAGGATAAAACAAGAAGATATAATTTTCAACTTCAACTTTAAATACTTTGAATTTATATTTTGGTGAGCCACTCTTTTGTTAGATAAGTAATAGAAGTTGATACAATATTATGTTTATATAAAATAAAAAGCCTAGTATATCACATTTTGCTATCAATAGTAGATGCTTGTCATATTATTTCCAAGAACTTATCAAGAAAATGATTGTTGTGAAAGCTTATACAGTCTTAGAAATGCTCATTAATTGCTTAATATTGACAACAATAGAATTAATTGCAATTTTTCTTCATTATTTTTGTAATGAAATCAAAGTAATGTATTTAACAAAATTTTGCTTGTTGCTTGTTTTTCAGAATTAACTTATGGATAATATACGTATAATAATAGATCTTTTGTACGTTGTATCATTTGTTAAAAGTAATTTAATCTCAAGATTTTAATTGATTATCTTCTTAACTAGCCTTTTTCCATCTGCCAATTTATTTTTTAGCTGTGAAATGATAGATACCTTATTTATATTGTTTACCAAGAAAATTATGAAGCCCCTTTTAATACCCTGTGGTTTTAATTTGTTTAATTATTCTTTTATTCTCTGATCTAACACAACGTTAAAATTTTACCTTTGTTTATCAAATATTTCTATGTGAAGCTCAATAAGAACAAAATACAATATATAGTCAATGTAAGAAACAGAAAATAGCAGTTTGAGCAGCATTAAAAAATCATTTTAAAATTATGAGTATTAAATATGTATTTTAAATTTTAAAACAGGCAAAATCTTTTTCATGAGCATCTATGATTTCATCAAGATGGGCTCTCATAATTTATGGTTCATTGTTGGCACCTGTACTAGAATGCGTCTAGCAAGCATGCTAAGGTCAAGCACTACAAATACAGTGAATTACCCTTCTCTCTGTGGCATGTTAATTCTATAGGAGATAAGTAAAGTGACACAGTTATGAGAGAGAATATTTATTTGTATTGGAATGGAAGCCATTATACCATTGCTCAAATTGGGCAAGTACTAAAAAGCTTGTATGTGCTTATGATTTCCAAAATGCATGATAACTGCAACTGATACAGAAGGCCCATACCATTTAACTAATATATTTGTATACTCTCTAATCTGACAGAGTAAATAGCTAATAATTAGCTCAATCCTCATCTTTCTTGAAGCATGTTTTAAATGGTAGATAGTTGTGCTGAACAAAAACGTGAGAATGAAATGGCTTTTATAACCTTTCAAAGCTTTATTGTACTCGGGTATTACATAAAGGAGTAATTTCTTAGGAACTACACAGAGAAATACTAATACTCTAATAGGATACTATAAAAGGATTGGATAAAAACCTACCTCATTTAGAATGAAGAGCTGGTATTGTAAACTTCCCCTTCTTTTCTAGTGTGGAGAGCAAAGAACAAGGTTCTATAATTTAATTTGCTCCTCGTGTTGACTAAATATGTTCAATCATTGAACTATATGTTTATAACTTAATTGATATTGTTCTTAAATAAATATTTTTACAGGTATGAATGCTGTAATAGTTAGTGTTTTTTTAATGAAGATATATCACAAAAATATCTTCTTAACTGTCTTTATGAATAATTTTGTCCACATTGAGAAATGGAAGATCTAAGGATAAGTTTCTATTACCCCTGGTATGTTGGTACTCAAAATGATTTATGAGAAAGCATAGCATATTAGGGGCATACACAGAATAATATTGCTGCTGCTTCTATGATGGTAGTTATCATGATTACACCTTTACAACAAAGTGATTTGGTTTCCCTTCAAAGTGTGGCTGAAAATTAGTAGTTGTCTACGTTTAATTTTTTGTTCATTTCTATTTTCTGAGCATTTTGAACAAAACTGTGTATTGAATTTCCTAAAGTTAAGTATTTATGGATTTTATTTTCATTAATTATTAAGCATTCATTATCATTATTACATTGCTATCCTCCCAATCACTGGGTTGTATTTATTTACACCATATTATATATGTTGCATATAATCTTTTGGTCTATTTGCCATGATGAAATTTGAAGATTATTTGATCTTAATGCATCAATCTCTTCTACTAACAACAGCCACCTAAGTTGTATGTAGTGAATGGATATACATTTTGTCTTGCTGTACTCATTCAATTCCAGTGTAATAATTTTTTATTGAAGTTGATTTATTTACACATCACAAAAATTGATAAGATTAAGCGTAATCTAAATTTAATTTTACCCAGATTTGAAAACTCTATCCAAAGTTGGACTAATAGTTCAAATTATAGTACTTGAGTGATTGTTTACCATCAAATATGGAATATTAATGCAGGAATGATAATTATTTCCTTCTTTTACTCACTGGGGGTAATTAATGCTAGGTGGTGCTTCAAATTCTATCAGAGGGATGAGAGTTGCAAGTTACGATCCAGATGATCCTACCCAAAATGGAGTTGGTGGTATGGTAAATGGTGGAGGAGGTGGAGTGACTGGAGTAGGAACTACTATGGAAAATCGTCATCAAAGGTTGCTACCAAATCAAAAAGTTTCAACTATCAGCAGTCACTACAATGAGAAAACAATGCTTCTGAGTTCAGATGATGAATTTCAGTAAAAGGAAGCCTGCTGTCTCTTATCTCTATCTGTTGAACTTTCTATTTGCTCATCCTTCCATCTTAACTCAGCCTTATACCAAACTCTCTTTTCTCTGGAGGAAACTACGACCATCATGGTAAGCTTAATTTACTGAGTTGCTGATTTAGAATTGTGAAAATCTAAAGGTATCAGTTTCTTCATCCTCTAACAATTTTCATTTGATTGTTTATTTCTGTTCAACGTTATGAAAATTGTTATAATTTCATTATATATAACTTAATATCAAGGGTTGCCAATGATACTCAATATTTCTGAATAAATTTCATCACATTGACAACATTTCTTTCCAAACAAATGGAAATGAATTTTACAAATACACACTGGTCAAAGTTAATATTTATAATAACTGTTGATTCAGGTACAAAATTTTAAAATTGAGAATAAATATTTAATGCTATTATCCTCTCTTCCTTCAGGTATATTTGAATGGTGATATATTCATTTATAATATCTTGCAAAAGAAAGATAAGATATTGTTTGTGGAAAGCTTGGATTAGTAAAATCCCAATTGATGAAATCCTTTGTAAAATTTAAAAAAATCTGGGATTTCCCAAAGAATTATTAAAAATTGACTCTCTTAAATATTTTTCCACCCAAGATAATTTCTCACATCTAGAGATAAATTTGATCTGGAAACAATGAGAGAGTATCTTTTTTAACCAAATAGGTATGGATCTATGTACATGTTGATACTTAACCTACCCTGTGCAAAAGAATCTTGGATATTTGTTGGATGTGTTGTTATAAGAAGGAAACCATTGACCATGCTAATGTTGAATTTTTTGATGTGTTAATATCTGACCACAATTTTGTAATGAAAGGATTATATCCTATTGCCCATTAAATTTGACAGTACATGTGATTACTGTTAAATTAAGCATCTGTGGTTGTTTCACAAGTATTCAATTTTTTGAATGGGCCTCCTACATCAAGAACTGACTATAGTAGCTTTAAGATTATTCTTTTACCAGAAAGATATATTGACTGTGCTGTACTTAAATGCTGTATATTGTCTCGTGCATAAACAAAAAATTGGTGTTATGAGAGAAATTTTCAACAGGAAAACAGGAAGTGTCAATTAGTGGAAAATATGTGCTTACTTCAAAATTCAAAAACAGTTTATGGGAGTTTCTGGAGAGAAAGTGCCTATATGACAGGTGTCACCAGTTATGAATCTGCAGAGGAGTTATCTGAGCAGTGCAAAGAAAAGAAATGAAAAGAATTGTCAAAATGGTTAGAGGTGTCATTGTATTAGCTTGCCAGGAGTGAAAGCTTGTGGTAAATGCTTCATGCTAACCGTTTATGGATGTATATTGTTTCCTGTTCATGTATGTATAATATATGAAATTATTTTCTTGCAATTTCTAGCCTCATATTTATTTAAATTTCCTGAAAAAAATATGATTACTACGTTAAATGAGCTGGTTGGCATTTAATAAACCAATTCTTAAATGTCAAATTGCGTAAAGGGGATCTCGATACCTAGGAAGGAAGTCATTATAACTATTAGAGCCTCAAGCTTACAAGGCTCTAATAGAGAGCTTAATGCTTACAGACAACTAAATTCCGATTTCTTGTATTTAAAATAAAACTGGACTTTACATTACTTATCGAAAAATGATGATACTCCAAGTAAATGCATGGAATACGATTTTAACGGAAAAATTAATTTTAAAACTATTTTATATATGATAGAAAATAAGAGAAAAATAATCTACGTTGGTAAAGCAAAACCGTTGTTTCTTCGGGAATCCTCGAGTACCAATAAATTCAATAGAAATTTTAATCAATATAATATCGCATGCATTCAACAAAATTTATCAAAGTTTAAGAGAAAGAACTCGGGGTTTCTTCTGGCTTTCAAAGCGTCCTTTACAAAAACAAGTTGCGGGAAGCCGAAGATAAACGACGGTTCGCATGTTGCGCTTCTCTGAGAAGACAAGTGAGTGTTAGCGCCTGACCTCGTATTAAGTATGTGAGAAGACTTTTTAGCGATATTAACTGGAAACGATAGATTTTAGACAGGAAACTGAGCTCAGCGCATCTATTTTTTGAGAAAGGTCCTTTAAGATTTTTTTCTAGCTTGGGTTTTTGAAGTATACTGCATTGCATGTTTAATTTATCTCTTTTGACAATCCAATACATACCATTATTTACGATAGCACGAAAATGGCGACCTGTTAGGAAATATTTTGAAGAAATTTCTTGTATTCGCTAGAAAATCGTATCCATATGGTCGTTGAGAATGCAATATTATTCAATGTTCATATTATTTGATGTTAGTGAAATACAGGAATCTGTTCAATTGAAACTGTTGTCTTATAGCAGTGAGTACTGTGTAGTGAAACATTTTGAACTGTGTTGAGAAAATTATCCTATGATATAATTATCAAAATTTTCAAGGAGGCAAATATTGTGCTGCTTAAAAGTTTATTTAACTTGTTAGAGGTCAACTGTGTATCACGTGGATTTATCGGTTGGTAATGTAGTGACAAGAACGTTACCCGCTCCTGTGTATTCCACGAACTCGGCCTTCCTATTAAAGTATTGTCCTATGTGTATAAATTTCTTGGAATAATTCCACTGCTCTCTTTATTTTTGAAAATCACCACTTTAATTGATTATTGTATTTCTAGATTCGCCTCACAACTTCAATTTTAGCATGTCTATGTGCATAAATTAATGTCCATGTAATAACATTATAATCTTGAAAATAATCATATAAAGGATCTCTAACCTATCGAAACTTACGTACTGTGATTTCTGATTTAGATTCACAACCAGTAATTTTTCTTCCTTTTTTTGTTAGCATCTCGGATATAAATTGGGACGTGTCATGAGAGTTGTTATTAAATATGTTTCCGAAGCTTTTTGAACATCTTGTCAAAAAATTGTCGTTCTGTTGCATACTACGAGTTTTTAGTTGTAACGTTACATGAGTAAGAAAATTATTTCAGTGCTATTCTGTTATACCTTCATTTCGGTGTAGGAAGTGAAAGAATTTTTACATATCAGTTTTATTGACTTCACTAAAAATTAATTTGCCGAATAAAATGTGATTTACTTTTGGCATTAAATCATTTTAAAAGATCCTCGTCCTTTGGCTAGAAGTTTATGTGCAAATTTTTGTTCTACTTTCATACATCAAGTTGTAGTTGATAGATAATTAGGCGGCGAATATCCGATATTCCATTTAAAATTCATATTGTGATAAATTTTGCGCAGTAAATTAAATTAGATCACAAAACTTGAATATTGTATTAGGATAACGTTTAAGTAGTAAGGATTGTCCTCTGAAAATGCAAAGCAATTGTTGTCATATACAAATTAGATTACAACTTTATGCTTGTTTTTTTCTCTCATGCAAAATATTGAAAGAATGAAATTTGAATGGTTTTGGATTCTTGAAAAATTATGTTGTGTATATAATTTTTACAGGAAATTCGAAATCCATTAGTTATGATCAAAAATGAAGTAACTTGGACTAGATTGACAAATATTTTTATCATATTTTTCAGGGCACCGATGAATATCCAAGTTATTGAATGCAGTAGATATCCAGGCTGGTATTATATCCTAAGGTATCTGGCTTATGCCAGAAATGGAGGCACAAGTCCATGACTTAATTGGTCGGAAAGAATATTCCCGTGCTATAGAGTTACTGAATCAGTGTTTAGCGTCACTACCCAAAGGAGGTACTGCTTCCTCTGAAACTGCACGCTTACTTTTGGCACGATCAGAATGTTGCCTTGCGTTGAGGAGGTATGAGTTGGTTGTCTCAGATTGCAGAAGACTCTTACGTTTAGAAGGGAACGCATCGGCCAGATCCAGAGGGAGAACATATGGTGGAGGTAAAGTTTTCTATGTTTTTTACTCGTATTATTTTATTATATATTGACTTCCTTATGTTTGGAAAACATTTTTGTGGTATGATTTACCTTTATTTCAAAATAAGTAGATCTGAGATATCTAATTAGAAGCATCTTAATGAATTTCAGTACAAGTCTAAATTGGGAGACATTAAATATTTTACCAATATACATGTGTGATCAATTGAAGTATATAGATTATGTATCTTAGTTCTAAATCAATGAATTTTAAAATTTAATTTCTTTATTTTTATATGATATTTCTATGAAAAGTTTGATCTTATTCTATCCGTGAGAATTCTATTAATTTTTTGCTAGGGATACCATGTATGTAGTAAAATATAGGATTAGATAAAGTGAATTATATTTTTTATCTCTGAAATATGTTCCAGCAGATGGGCGAGGGAATGAAAATGAAGAAAGTAATGATCACATACGCACTCCAGCACGAAAATGGTTGGTTCAGGCTCTCCTATCCCTGAGACGATTTGCTGAAGCTGAAGAAGCAGCTCAAGAGTGGGAGTCCAGTGGTTGTGGGAATGAGGATGGAGAGGATGATGGTGAGGCTGGAAAGGTTTTGGAAATGCTGAGGACTAAGCTTGGAAGTGCAATGATTACTACTAAAGGGACTGTTGCTCCCTCAAAGGTAAGACTTTCTTCTTACTTGATTATTTTCCCTTGTTTCAAAAAGGAATACAAAATTTGTATAGTTTTTTATCAATTTGTGATTGTCTAATTATTTTTTCATTCTTGATTAAGTATTGCAAGTTTGAAGCTAGCTTCAAAGTAACCTTGATAGATTATTATTCTGGTGCTATGCACTTTTGTTGCATGTTTATATGTATAATTTAATTTGATCCCGAAATTTAGGCCACAGGAAGTTCTAACCTCAAAAATATTGTACCTTGTACTGTGTTATAAAACTACTCACCCATATTTATTATATATTACTAAAATTTTATATTTTTTAGACAATGACTCTTGATTAATGGTATCACTTGACAGGTTTTATGAAAGAGATTAATGTCATCTTTCTATCTTTTTGTATGTAATGGTAGAATTAACTCAAAAAATATTGAAAGATATCTTATTCTTCTTCATCATAAAGTAGTAGGTTACTGTTTAAATATCCCATATAGTATAATAAGTGTCGAATTTACTAGATAGTGCATCAGTATTGGTTTAATCTTAAGATATAGGAGAGTGAACAAAAAATTTCTGTTTTCTGTTTCATTTTCAATGTTTTTTTTACAATTTTATTGTTCTATTTACTAAGCCATGTTTGGGAAATATGAATACTACTTAGCATCACATATAATACATCTTCTATAAAAAATAGTATTTTTAATATGAAAAATTTATTTACAGTTGAAAGCATCTGCTGCTGTAAGTGCTGCTTGGAACCGTACCACAAGAAACCAGCATCCTCAGCGCACTGCAGCACCTGTTGTACTAACCTCTGGGGCAAGGAGAACCCCTCCTGTTGAGGCTGTCTCTCGATCAAATCAAAGCAACTGTGTTCCTGACAGTAGACCCTCGTCTACTCAGCCATTGGTAAATGGATTCCACCGGGATGGAGACGATGGAAGTGGTGCAGAGGAAGAAAAGGAGGTTTCTAGGGATGGAGAGAGGCAATGGACAGCATTTGGTTGTCGGTACTGTGGAGAGTCCTTTGCAGATCAACAAAGTTTGTCTAAGCATTGCCGTGGTGAAGCCCATCAAAGGGCAGTGGCATCTGATGAAGGCAGATTATGGAAATATAGACCACCACCTAGAGGTATTTCTCTCAGGTAAGTTACTCATTGTTCAGATGATTTTTACTTATTTGTAACAGGTTTATGATTGTTGTTAATTGTGTACTGAATTTATTTGTTATTTTAAAGTCATTGGGAATAAAATATTCTTGCATGAAAATGAAGAATTTGAAAAATATATTAATTTTTAATAATATATGATGGACCTTGTAATTACTCTTATGGAAAGTCAGAATTTTTTATTACTTAATATCCTCTCTGACTATTCTTCTAATATGATGGTTGTTCATAATTCAAAAATGTATTCCTGAAGATCCTACTTTTCTTGGAATTGTATGAAGAATTTTCCTGTAAAACACCACTATCTTTTCAAATTGTTCATAATTTTTGTTCAATTATAATGTGATATAATATGTGTAATACATTATATGTGATATAATGTAATGTATATAACTATGATTTTCTTAAACTTTCATCTTGCTTTGGAAAGTTCATGCCATAAAAGATCTTTTGCTTTTCTGCAGAATAGTTTTCTGATGTTCTCCTGGAAGAATTAAACTCAGTATAACCCAGTGGAGAACTTGAGAAAACTTCATCATCATCTCAATTTTATGCCAATTCTTCTGATCTTTTCACTTCTATAGTGATAGCCTCAGTTCAAATGGAGTTGCAGAAGCTGCTATTGGGCATTCATTATGTGCAGCATTTGCAGCAAGTGGGCACTGTCGTCTTGGTGAGCGTTGTTCAGAAGCACATGGAGAAGGAGAGTTAGCAGAATGGCTTCAGAGGGCACAATTCAGGAGACAGAGACTGAGAGAGGCAAGAGAAGCTGGGTTATTACCTGGGCAACCATTTGCTGAGGCTTTACTGGAAAGATGGGTGCATGATAGGTCAGTGAAATTATTATTAGTCATTTAGTGGTATTGCAATTTACATTTACCCAGTGTAGGACCTGTCATATTCTTTCGCTAATGAAAAGATAAAGTTACTCTTCAAAATTCTGTGAGATGTATCTTTGATGCTTGTTTATGCTTGATGTTAATGATATGCAGGGAAATGGCTGCACAATATTCCATAAAATCATATCCTTTATACAAAAAACAAAGTTTATCTTTTGCTTTTCACTATTATTTAAATGTTTATGGTTCTTTATTCAAATTTTTTAAAAAGTGAATTATATACCATCAAATTGGTGATAATTATTGCTATTAAGAAATATTTTTAAGGAAATAAAACAATTAAGTTATTAAAAACAATAATCCTTGAAACTAGTTGAATGTAAATCCTGATCTGAAAATACTAATTTATATGTGTACTAATAAATAATGCTTAGGATATTGGAAATTGAAAATTAACAGCGTTAAAGAAGTGACTTATCATTCTTTATTTTGTCCTTAATGAAGAAATTACTAAATTGCACACATCCTTCACAAAAGTTTTATTTTTGGATCTTTGTGTATGAAGCTGGTTTGTTATTGCATATATTTTGCATCTGAGAACCAGAGTTTGTTTTCCTATGTAATATATCCATTATGGCTGCGCTTGATTAACTACGTTAATTTTCTGTGATAGATCATCTATCCTCTAATCACCTCTAATTGAATTACCAAAATTCCTTAACCTTTCCAGGTCGGTCATGTCAGAATGGGTCGATGGCCTTCAGCTGGAATGTACCCCTGAGACAAACTTGACTGTTGCGAGAAAGCCTGGTCATGCCCAGTGGATGTTTCGCCTATCAGCCACTCCTGTTGCCAATGGTGCTGCTTCCATTTCCATTGAAACTGTAGCTCTCTTACAAGATGCCTGTAGGCCTCACTTCTTCATTGTGAGGGCTGCACTAATTTCACGTTCAAATTTAAATAGTTCCAGTGGTAGTGCTGATGATCAGGTAAGTTAATTTGAAATTTTAATTATTTAGATTTTACTTCTATGATAAACACTTTTAGAAAGATTAGAAATAAGCTCCTGCTAAACTAGCCAGAACATTTTACAAGTAAGAATGCTCTTCTATGCCATCATGATAAAAGATAAACTTATCTCTAAATAAAACTTTAGCTAACACAGTACTTAAATACCATAGAAAATATTGGATATTGCCGTTTTAATTTTGGAGAGTAAAATCAAGTTTCTGAAACTGATGATTGTCCTTCAGCCTCTTTTATTTGTTATGCTTTCATAGAGTTGTTAAATTATTGATTCTCATGTATCCTTTTAAAGATTAAGTTAGAAAAAGAGGTTCTTAATTTGATATTGTTTCATTTTTATATTTATTTAGATTTGTACTTTCAAGATCTATCTATTATTATAAAATTCTCTTTGCTCACTATAGTCATTGGTAATCAGAAGCTGTGTGGTTTCCTTAATTTTACTCTACATATATTATTGAAGGCATTAAGCATTTCTTGGAAATCATAATTAGCCTCATTTGTGGGAACTTAACTGGATTCAATGACCTAACTACCTATTTTCTCTCTTAGGTTGAATATTTTGCATTCTTGGCTATACTTGTGGCTCTAATCAATCATAAATAATAATTCAATTGCTGTAATTAATGTGATTGCAGTAATGTTTGGAAAATATATTACTTGTTGGAAAATGGCAATTACTAATGCAGAGCTTTATAATTCACTTCTGGTTTTAAACCTGTTTCCTCTAACATGATATATGAAAACTTGAAGATCTCATCAAATACACTATTTATTAGTATTGTAACATTACTTGGCAAATTGTAGTAAATTCAGTTATTGAACCTTAAATGAGTTTTTTGCTATTAATATTCTGATCATCTCAAATTTTAGGAAAACTTAATTTTCAAAATCAACATAACTTAGTAGGTTTAACTAAAGAGGCATTACATATTCTCATTATAATTGAAAATCTTAAAACTCTGTTGATGTATAATTTTACATTTATCTGGTTGGTATACTGTTTTAGTCTGAAAATTTAACCCACTGAATTTGCAGAGTGGTTTCCAGGAGAGCAGAGAGGAATGGGAACCGGACAATGATCAAGAGTTTACCTTCCCATCCGGTACTTTTCTATCAGAGCATTCAATAGTTGAAATTGTGGTAGAATTTTCCAGTGAAGTATATGGAACATTTAGGCAGGCAGTGGTTTTTGGCAGTGGTTCATCACGTCAAGCATTGGTGAGACATCTTTCAGTGGATGTGGTTCCAGCAACTGAAGATGGAGCTGGGGAAGAGACCAGTGAGGAAAAAGAAAGTGGGACAAGACTGGATGATGAAGAAGAAGAAGAGAAGGTCAGTGTACTTTTAATTCTGAAATGAATCCTTGGAAACTGTAAAATGACAAAATTCTAATTTTATTAAAATATGTTTATTTTAAATTATATATTTCACATCCATGGAAATTGATAATGGAATCACATCTAGTTTCATTCCGTTCATCCAAGTTTTATTTGTGAGCTTGTTTATATTTATTCTTGAACCTCAAAATTCCAGGTTTCAGTTCAGTTATCCATGTATGCCCCTCGTTGGGATGCCTTGAATGCAGACATTGTGGAATTCAGTCCCAAGGCACCACATGCACCAACAGATAGAGACAAGGATCTGTTAGCGGCATATCCTACACCACAACCTGGTTCCTTCTCCCTATCCAAACATGTGATACAGGGGGTCCCTCTCTCACCAGAAAATTATAGGTTTGTTAAAATTGTTTAGATTTTGTTATTTTGATGCCTATGCTACTAACTCTAGTATTGATAGAGCATAGAGATTTATTGGCATTAGCTCTCCTAACTATTCATGATTGCATGAGAAATAAAATTTTATTGAGTATAAATTTGATTTGAAAACTGTTAAGATTAAGTAGTTGTTTATTCTTTGATGTTCCACCAATGGAAATTTATTGTTAATTTTTCTACATAATTGACCGATGTATAACTAATATTTGAGTGTTACATATTTTAAGCATTACGGAAATTTTCTCTATAAAAATTCTTTATTATTTATAAATTTAGTTAGTTTAATGCAAATCAATTAACAAATTTCACTACCTTTTGTGTTTCAAAAAATTTGAGGATTTCTCTGAATGGTGAAATTTTATTCCCCTCTCCGAAAACCAACTCTGTCTCAGTAAAATTTACTTGATATTAATCATTTATATCTTAATTTTAGGAGTGCCTACTTTGTTGAGTAACATTTTTCAATCCAAAGCTTTAATTTCTCATGCTTGCTGAAATTATTTTCAGGAGTCGAACTCATGAACTACTCTGGGTGGAAGAAATGGCTAGGTATGAACTTGCAGCTCAGTACAACCTTTCATGTCGTCTTCGACTAGCTTCATGCTATCTCCTTGCATCAGGCTCTCCCCCATCCATGTCATCTGCATCCCCTCCTTCCTCTGCACCCTCTGCTCCCATCGGTGAGTGGTTCATTATATTTATTATTGGCTTATCTTATTTGATATTCAAATATTGATAGGTCTTATTATTTTGTTGCCTTTTTTGTTTAAGTTTAATGCTATAATTAAATTATAATTTTGTTAAATTTTAAAGGAGAGAGGATTGATAGAAGTTATCATCAATTAACTAAATAGTATATTGATATCATCCTTTATAATAGGCACTTTTCACATAGTAAACTGTTCCTAGAATTATTGCTTTCATTTGAGTAAACATAACTTCAGGGTACCTCTAGAGTTATAAAATTTAAGAGAAGTAAACTAGTAAACCTAAGTCCAAGAATTATAGTCCAAGTTGTTTCATTGCTGTGAATGGTACTGAGCAAACTACTTGCATTAGTAGATGTACGAGAATAATGGGTCATATATCGTGGTATTAGTTTATTAGGTAATTTTTAAAATTTGTTTAGCAAGTTTTTTTTATTATACTGAACCCACTGAAATGAAACTTTGATCCTATTTTTCTGAGTTTTTCAGTTAAGTTGGCTCTAATTACAGATTGTACTCAAGTTTTCATTTTATTTATAACCTTTGTTGTGTATAGTGAAGAAGTTTAACCTGTTCTTATCCTTTCTAATGCAAAACTTATATTTATCTTTTATAGGTAATGCATCTGCTGCCAAATATGCCCACAATGGAGAGTTATTTGCCCTTCTACCCCTAGCAAGAGATGTCTCAGAGGATACTTCTGCAGGTCGCCTTGTCCTTAACAACTGTACCACTGTACTTCTTGCTCCTCCACTTCCTAAGAAGTAAGATTGAAATTATTTCTTTTATCCAGTGCTCTATTTTTTGGATATGCAGTCTGTTGCTTTAGTTATATAATAGTTCTCAACTATTTTTTTGATTCTGAGTTAGATAAATTGCTTAAGTTCAATGAGAGAAATGAATTTTATTTGCTATAACACCTCAAATATAGGCATATATTTTTTAAATCTAAATCTATACTATATTGGCTATCCATTTGAGATAAATATTTCTGTTTTAACATTTGTTTTTTAATGAAATTCAAAGAATTATTAAATAAATAGTTATACATATTTGTTTGATCTTGCATTTATTTGAAAATTGTAATTCATTTTTATATAGAAGTAAAGTAGGCGAATCAGAAAATGAAGAAGGGAGATTGGAAGATGGAAATGCAGATGACTGTACCAAACAAAGAAGGAAAGTTTACGAGGCTCTCATTGAAGATAAGGGTAGAAACATGGTGTACCTGCGATTACCAGCTGAGCTAGTGCAACGACTGAATCTTAAGCCTGAAACTGAGATGGAGGCTGAAGTAAGAATTTTCAAATCCTTGTTACTTCATATCATGTATTATTTTATTGTATGAAGATCAAATTGCATGATGGAAGGTTAAACAAAGTGAAAATTTGTGACGAGAATGAGATTCTAGCACAGGTCCCTTTCTTTTTGGGCAGGTTAGACTTATTGTGCTTAGATATGTATATCACCATTTTTTAAAAATCCTTGGATAATAGATTAAGCTTTGATATTGAGTTAAAAATTTTAAGTTTGCTGAAATGTTGTACAAATTGCTATGTGCATAGTTTATTCTGAAGAGAGATGTGTACAGCTGAGAAGATAAAATTCTTATCAATCCTTCTTTATAGCCTTTCTTCTTTGTTCAGAGTGATTTTTGTTTGTATTTTTAGGTCCAGTTCCAGTTGAATAGAGTGCCCTACTGTGAGTGGCATCAGTCAGTTGATCGTGTACCAGATTTACAGCTTTTATTTCCTGATACAAATCTACCACCAAACATTCCATGGACTCCACAGAGGTAAATCTTCACATTTCCGTGCTCTGATCTGATTTAAAGCACTTTAATTTTTCCATTTCATTGGGGCATTTTCTGTATTCCTCTTTAAGAAAGTACTAAAGAAATGTTAAGAGGTAGTAGAGGTAAGTCACTGTTCATATTAAGAATGAAAGAGGTATTAAAGAAGTTACTTAACTTACTTTTAAAGCTGTAAGTGGAGTATTAAAGGTCTTTGCCTTAAGATCTTGAGAAAAAGGTGTTTGAGATCTTGTAGAAAAAGATATAAAAAGAGAAAATCTAATTTTATTTTATTTAATAACCTATGAAGATATTGTTGGAAACTAATGTCCACTAATTAACTGTACAGTTGCAGTTTTTGATCGATTTCCTTGTAGCAGTTTACTCTAATACTAAATTGTCATCTTACCCTCACATCTTCAGACCTGTTGGCTATATAGCCAGTTAATTCACATCAACAATCTTTTACTTATACTTATGCTATATATTTTTATAATGAGCCCTTAATTATGGTATTCTCTTGTCAATTAACATAATTATATCCATCATCTAAACTGAGCTTAAGTAAGAGCAAGTAGAACAGTAAGGATTAGTACTAAAAATTATTTGCTGTGTTATGTATGCTAGAGAGATGGAAATACTGAAAAAAAATCTAAGTTACTGTGGAAAAAGAAAATCATTTTCCTCTTTCAATGAAATTTATTTTACATTTTTATCCTATTATCAACAATCATATGCCAGCCATATATTAAAAAATTGAGCTCATTCAGCAAAGCCTTTCTAATGAAGTTACTGTTTTTTCTTTGAATATTATTTGGAAATTTAAAGAAAGACCTCTGTTGTTAGGGCCAGTAATGATTTGAAAAGGAAAGATTTTTCTCTTGTCATTAATCTTTCACTGCAAAACTCTCATTAGATTCAATATTGATGTTGTGATTGTTTATTTATGTGATAATATAGTAGAGGTAGTTTCATTTCTTCTTTAACACAACATCTTCCATTAAAATATCAATCGATACTGCATACTAATATTTTTTGACCAGATTGTTTACATGAATATGATGGATTGTATAGTTTATTATCTAAATTAGTACCCTCTGTTTACAGGAATATAGTTGAATGAGATAGCACACCTGAATAAATTGATAAGTATTTTTGGAAGGTGAAGTGCATTATCTCCTTAACCATACCAAGAGACCATAAAAAGAATCTAAAGGCTGATGACAATTCGGTGTTTTAATGTTTGTCTACTGTACTGTGTTTCCTCCATTAGGTGTTTTAGTCAGTGAACTTGAATTCTCACTTGCTCTGTAGGCAATGGAACGAGACCCTGGACTCAAGGCTGAATCCTAAACAGAGGGAGGCTGTGGTGGCCATTACAACACCTGTTAATCTTCCATTGCCCCCCATCCTTATAATCGGTTAGTAATCCATTTCATATGTTTTCTTATTAGTAAGTGCTTACTAGATTTCCACTTTCATATTTATTACTTTATTTTATTATTTCCATCTGTGTATTTTATAACATATTTATCTTTCACCTTCTGCTTGCTAATTAAGACCCTTTCCTTCCATTACAAAAGCTGGGAGTATTTCTTTGATCTATTTTCTCTGTTTGTTTGTTGTTTGTTTTCTTGCATGATTCATGATTCATATTTGGCTCCTTGAAATAATATTATATTCAAATTCCAGGAACAATATTATGAATGAGTAGTTTTAATTTTTGATAAATCAATATTGCATTTAATACTCATTATAAAATGTTTGCTGTTTTCTTGGACAATTGTCAATTAATCATTTTTTTAAACTTTCAGACTAGCTGTCGTAATAATTATTTTACTCATAATCAATATCCTTTAAGTTGCAGCTCTTCTAATTATTATTTAATTTTCTTTCAGTTTGTAATTGTATTGTTCAAATTAGGTGTTATAGAATGTATTCTCATTCATCTCACATGTGTCTCAAACCTTATGAAACCTTATTATGAAGTTCTTTCTGAACCCTGAAATTTGAAAACTCTTTTGGTTTGAAGATCTTAACAAACTTTTGTTGGTATGTAGAATTATTAAGTTATTTGAAAGAGCAATAAATTAAAATAAATTTATATTACTCATTCTGCATCATATGAATTTTATCAAGCAAAAAATGGGAAATTGAACCTTAGTAGAAAGCTTATGGGAAATAGGCTATTATTTTCAGATTAGAGAATATAACAATACTCTTAATTTTATAATGCTGATGGATATGGAGCATAGTTACTTTTTATTTTCTTATTCTTAATGCATATTTCAAAAATTAACAATATTATTCATACTATTTTCTTCTAATGTGTCATTATTCTCATTATTGTAAGAGTCTCCATCATTGTGTATTTTTATTGTACCTGCTCATATCAATGTTGCAGTAATTCCTTGATAAATGTTAACTCTTTTATCTTTCATCATGAAATAATTAGCTTAGGATTAAGAGAGATTATATTTTATTTCAACTTCAAGTCAAAAGGCTTGATGCTGGGGCATTTAAGGCAAACTATATTATGAAGTCATTTTATCTATGAACAGAATGTAAGAATGCTATACCTTGAATTATTCCTTGCTTAGGATATTAAATATTGCTCTCTTCTATTATTTAGTTAAAATATTGAGAAACATTCGTAAATGAAATTGAATGTAGGACCTCACAAACTAATGCAAAATTACAAAACTCAGGCATCTATCATATTAATTTATTATCTATTCTTCCTAGTTATTTTATATTATATTAAGAATTTTTGTATGTTTAAGAGATGGCTGCTACCAATTACGATATTTAGTATTGATGGTTGTAGTATATATTTATATATTATTAATATATATTTTATTATATATATACATGTGTATTTAAGATGTCTGTTTATATTTTCAGGCCCTTTTGGAACAGGAAAGACTTATACCTTGGCTCAAGCTATTAAACAGCTACTCCTTCAACCTGAAACCAGAGTTCTTGTCTGCACACATTCCAACAGGCAAGTTTAAAGTATTTTCTGTATAATGGTACTTAATACAATCTCAGTTAGAAGAACTTATAATGTAAGTTTCATTCAAGATATACCTTATTTGAGAACAAAAAGGAATATTAGTGGAATCACATAAGTGATAATTACAGACATTTAAATCAATAATTGTTACTAATTTAATTATGATTTATTGTTTTTGAAATTCCTTTTCAAGAAATTTTTTTATTGTTATTCTTGAAACATGGCAAGTAATGATTTATACAGTAAAGTTTAATTAGTGTAATTATTGACATAAGTTGCAAAAATGAACATTTTAAGGAATTTTTAAAAATTAAACTTCAAATAGATTCTGAAATATCCATTGTTCAAAACTCATAATTTAGTTTTTATACATCCTATCTTAGAGGATGCTGATTGTTTATTTAATTATATTATTTTATCACAGTGCTGCAGATTTGTATATAAAAGACTACCTTCACCCATATGTCGAATCTGGTCATAAAGAAGCTCGTCCTCTTAGGATATACTACCACAAGCGTTGGGTGGCTACTGTTCATCAGGTTGTGCAGCAGGTAATTGTTATAGCCTTAATGATTTTATAATCGATTGTTCAGATAAATTTCTATGAAGTGAATCATATCCATTTTATATTTCAGTATTGCCTGATAGAATCAAGTGGTGGTGTTCGCACATTCCGTGTTCCAACACTGGAAGATGTAGTGAAACACCGAGTGATTGTCGTTACTCTCTCTATTTCAATGTACCTGGCCTCTCTTGGATTACCCAAAGGTAGAGTTGATTATCCGCACAAATCATTATTTTTTAATATTAATTTATTAATACATTATAGAATACATTAATTTTTAGTTTATTAATTATGAAAGAGTGAATGTTACAACATGTGTATACTTTTATGCTACTTTTATGTCATAAATACTTACACTCAATATTTTTCAATAGGTCATTTTACTCACATCCTGCTTGATGAAGCTGCCCAAGCAATGGAATGTGAAGCTATCATGCCATTAGCTCTTGCAACTGATTCCACGAGGGTTGTCCTTGCCGGAGATCACATGCAGGTTATTATCAGAGACAAGGAGTAATGTTGCACGATAAATCACAAGTTTTTGATTGAGATTATAAAGTTAACTTGTAAATCTGATATTAGCTTTAAAGATGTGTAATTTCTGTAATTTTCATGTTCTCTCATTGTCATAGTTAGTATTTTAACTTATTATAATCAAAAATATATCAGTTGGACTCTGCTATTCATTTTCCTAGCATAGATTTATAAAATATTATCTTGTAGAGAAATTTTGTTGGAATAATTAGAAAATTTAAAAATTCAATCATAAAATCTAATTGTAGGCTAATATGTGGTTAGTACATGTCTTTCTTAAGTATTGAATTAATGTTCATATTTCATTCCTTGAATTAAATATTTTAAAATAATGTTATTTTTCATTTCAGTTAAGTCCAGAGCTATTTTCTTCTTTTGCTAAGGAGCGAAACCTTCATGTGTCTCTTTTAGAAAGACTGTATGATCATTATCCTCCCACATTTCCTTGTAAAATACTTCTCTGTGAAAATTATAGGGCTCATGAAGCGATCATTCAGGTAAATGCATTTCTTCTTAGTTCTTGTAAATAGTTAATCGGAATTTATTCATTTGATTATTTATTAGAAAGGTATTATGCAGCATTTGATATTATAATTTATCTCCATCTATGTTTCAATGAATATTAAAATAATGTTAATTAAAAATAATTATACTAAATGAAAATACTACTTATAATTTGAAAAAAATTATTCATGTACATAAATCTCTCATATTATTGTTTCTATTTTCAGTTTACTTCTGAGCTTTTTTATGAACAAAAGCTTATAAGTAGTGGAAAACAACCTCGCCATGATCGGTACTATCCGTTAACATTCTTCACAACAAGTGGGGAAGATGTACAGGATACAAACAGTACTGCATTTTATAATAACTCAGAGGTGTGTGATATTAATATTTAAAAAATTGATACTTAGTACTTATATATTCATTCATTCAATTATGATTAATTTTCTCGCCAGGTGTATGAGGTAGTGGAAAGAGTGAGTGAATTACGTCGTAGATGGCCGACAACATGGGGTCACCTAGATGAACACAGCATTGGTATCATGACTCCTTATGCTGATCAGGTTTTTCGTATTCGTTCTGAACTGAGAAAGCGGAGGCTTGGTGGAATATCTGTAGAAAGAGTGCTTAATGTTCAGGGTATGGCATTTATAGACTTACTATATGAATATTTTTGTATGAATATTTTACATATTTCTTTATGAAAGTTTTCTAGCAAATAGATAAATCTAACTGAAAATAATGAAGAGTCTATGTGTAATAATTATTGTGGTATTTACATTGCATAAATTTACAACTTTTATTTTCTTTATCATATAGGTAAACAGTTTCGAGCCATTTTCTTAAGCACTGTACGAACTCGCAGAACTTGCCTTGCTAGTGCTGCTGATAATGCAAATAACTCCTCTGGTCAAACAAATACTGTTGCTCCGGAAGGAGTGGATTTTGGATTCCTTTCTAACTCAAAGCTACTCAACACTGCCATAACTAGAGCTCAGAGCTTAGTAGCTGTGGTAGGGGATCCAGTAGCTCTTTGCTCTGTGGGAAAGTGCAGGTTTGATTCTTAATTTTGTTCTAGTTGGTGATTAAGTTAGTCTCTTGATCATGAAAAATTTTCCATGCAATGACACCTTAGTTACTCAATCTTGAAATAGAGATGGATTATTGTTAACAAAAAAATGTTTCTGTCCAAGTTACAATTTCCTGTGTATAATAATAATAATAATAATACCAATCGATTCTTTCCATATCCTCCCTTTAAGCATAGTGAATGTTGAATTTGCAGATAAAATTAATGATATGTATCATTTATTAATTAAAATTTGCAAAAGAAAATTATTATCAATAAATCAAGTAGTTCAGGGCAACATATATTTGAATGTTAATATTCATCAGAAGAACAGTTAAGTCATTCTGAAGTCTATAGACTGATGGACCTGTTTAAAACTTTTACTGCAGACCCAATTTTTGAGGTGCATGCCAAGATTGCGGAGGTATTTCCCGCAAAAATTCAGGTTTTTGTTTAATAAATTGTAATAATTATAAATACTGCTATTCATCCTTATATTTTTTACTGTTTTTGTCATAATTATCATAAGGTTCAAAATGAAAAAATTGCGCGTTTACCACTTTTATTTAATATTACAAAAATTATATATCTGGAAACAAATAATAAAACAAAATATGCATTTTAACGATAGTTGAGCCATAGAAAATCATAAGAAATGTTTGTTATTTCACGTTCGGTCAATAGCTTGGTATTTTTACTATTGAAATATAAAATTGTAATGAAAAAAGCGCGATAGCTTATTCAAAAGTTGCATTTTAAGAAATATCTACCCTCCTGCACGTGTTTTGTGGGAAGCATACACCATGAAGTCATTTCTTACATTTTGCACAAACGGTGCGTGCTCATCTCCTCTGTCCTCTTTTACTCTCAACTAGCATACTATACAGGGTTCATTATAAAAGTAATGCGCATGATTTTATTATGACGTGACTATCTATTGTTGCATGCTCGGACAGGTCGGAAAATGAGGTGTGAAGTCTGCTCTTTCAAACGCACTCAATTTCAGCTTGATCTGAGCAGTGAGAGCTGAAGAACGTGTCTTTGTGTGAAGTGTGTTTTTTGTCTTTGTTACACGGCGTGATGGACAGTATGAAAGTAATGCGCATTTTCTGAGGGAAAAAATTATTGATCCTTATTATTATTATTACTTTTATAATGAACCCTGTACATGTCTTTCTCTCTTCTTTGGAGTACATTTTTAAAGCTTTATTTCCCCAATAAGGGATTCCTTTGATGTTCAACGGGTGACTTTTTTATCTGAAGCCACTCCTTAGAAAGGTCTTATATGATACACTCTAATGGAGGAATTCTGCTGAGTAGAAAAACACGGCCGATAGATCGGCCCATCCGCAGTCAGAGAGTTAAAAGATTCTTAGTGCTTTTTAGAAAATATAATAATAATAATAATAATAATAATAATAAATTGCCTTTATTGAATCAGGGAAAAATTTAGTTTATATAGACCACTAACCCCTACGGACAAACACCAATATATCCCATCACAAGCCAGAAAATTTTTCGATCCGCCAGGACTCTAGCCTGGGACCTCGGGACTTAAAGTGCTAGCTAGCTCTCAATGCACTATGCACTCAGCCACTGAGGCAATGATACCAAATATGGGTTTATTAACAAAATATTAATATTAATTTTACAAAACATCTTTTAGTTGTGATATTTAAATGCTTAACTAATTGCAAAAATCAAATAATTGCACCAATTTATTAAAATTTTTTACTTCAGGAAAGTCTGGGAAAGGTTTTTGGAAATATGTCACGAAAACAATAGTCTTTTTGGCACTACATGGACCCTCCTGCGGTCTCAGTTGGATGGTGTTGAGACTCGACGTACCTATGTTCTCAATCCCTTGGCCCCGGAATTTGTTCCTCGCCATCAACAAATTCAACAGCAAATGCAGCTTCAGCAGCAACTGCAACGACAAGCATTACAACAAAGAATAGGTGCTGGCCACCAGCATCAACAACAGCAGCAGCAGCAACAACCCCATCATCATCAACAGGTTTTTGATAATAATAAAATAATCTACCTAATTTTAGCTCCTTAAAGAAATTATGGGTAGGAAGCTTTAATAATTACGAATTACGGAGTGCTTTCTAACAGCAAGCAATACTATGATATATTTTTTAATAAAAAATACGATTTCTCAGAATTTTCATCTTCGTACATGTTGCTGAATATAAACTAAACAAAATTATTGAAGCACATAGGCATAGTCTTGCCATGCATAACTTAGCAGAATTATTCCCATAATCTCGGTTTTCCCCATAAGAAATGCACTGACTATTTAAAATTTTTTAGGGCACTTCCCACCGCGTAGAAGCTTAAAATTTCTCACAGCCATTAAAGGACCATTCTCAAAGGGCCCATTCTCATATTAAAGCATCTGTATGAATGTTGTAAATGGTCGTTGGTTTGATGCTAGGTGGCGTTTACTATATCTCCATAAGAAATGCATAGGGAATTAAGTACTCATTTTGAGGCATTTCCTTAAGGTATTTCCATTGGAAATTTGGAATGTTTATAACAAATAGTCATACTCTAGCAAAAGATGACAGTAATTTTTGCTGGATATACTTGGTTTGATGCCAGGGCGGGAATAATTATGCCGTAAGAAATGCATGGGAAATCAAAATCAATGCAATGTATGGTGCAAAAATGTCCTTTATGTTATGTTTAGCATGACTTATCAAAATAATCTTTCGAAAAATCTCACATTTTATCAAAGGATATATATGTACTGATTGCTTGCTGTCAGCAAGCACACCTTTACTCGTATGGATAAAAACAAAATAACTCAGTTATTTCATCAAAGTTAGCTCAATGTAATATAATTCTAATTATTCTAATTTTTAAAAATTACCTTTGAAATATTATAATCTCCCTTCATTAATCTCACATATTTCACTCTTTACTCTTACTCATAAATTCATTGACCTTGATCTCCTTATTTTGCATAATTTTTGGAAATTTTCATTTTTCAGAATTTCCCTCCATATATTTGCCCTCATCATCCTCTCAACCAGCCTCACCATTTCCCATCTGGAGTTAAGCAGCATCATGGGTCAGGAAATCATCCTCATCAACCATCTTTCCAACCACATATGCGAGGTCAAATAGTCAATCATAGTGATTCAACCCCAACTGTTGCACGGCATGGTAACCAAGGAATTAGTACTCCAACTCCCACTGGAATACCTCCAGTAATCAATTCTGGAATGATAGTAGATGTTCCTCCTCCTATTAATAATTCTACTCCATCTGTTGCTACAAATCCCGGAAACTTTCCTAACTCTGGAATGAATAGATTTTTTGTTGGTGGTTCCTCTGTGATTCCTCCATCTACTGAGGGATTTCCTTCTGGTATTGCCAATCCTGCTGCTGGTCCAAGATTTTCTAGGGATAGACCTGTGCCTATTGTTCAACAATATCAGTTCAGGGTCAGGAGGCAGGGGCAGCAACAAGCTGTTGGAGGGACTTCCTTAGTTCCTAATGGCCCAGGACCACCATTTCCTCCCACTCATGCATCTGTGCCGCATAGCAGTACTGCTTTGCCTGCTTGGTCACCACCGTCTGTGGATGCACCTGGGGAGCCTAATCGACAAATGGGAGGAATGGCTCGAAATATGATCAATTTTGGAGAGGAGGCAAATGTGTTTTCAGAGGAGGTGGACAGTTCATTGCGAGGAGATCCTCGTAGGCCTCAGAGAGATGACAGGTCTGCTGCTGGTGCACAAATTCAGTTTTTGCACAATGTTCATTTCCCTGAAAGACCTCCTGTGCAACCTGGGCCAATGCGTCAGCCTGGAGATAGAGAATCAGTGCTACAGAGGATAGGGGAGCCATCTAGTTGGGGAATTGGAGGTGCGGAAGCAAATCAGGACTTACTCTCTCTCCAAAGGAGACAGATTCAGCGCTCTGAGCTAAATGCTCCATCTACCTTCTCCCCTCCATCTTCATCGCCAGCTCCTCTACCACAGCCCCTGCAGCAGAGGCCTACAGCTCCTTCAGGAGGTCAATTTCCTCAGCAGCCAGCTCCTTATCGCCTTATGCTTCCACCTCATTCTCACAATGAATTGCTGGAATCTAGAGCAAAACAAATGGAACTTTATTACCATCTGCGTGAGAGCATGGGAAATGAAGCAGCAAATCGGTGAGTCTACATTTAATACATCTAATTTAAATATTAATATAACAGTAACTGTATTTGTTGTTTCTCTTAGTGGTTTTTATCATTGCAGATGACTCTCCTTACGGTTCATATATAATCACACAAATAATTACTCCTTTAACCTAATTAATGTAATGGTGTTAATTTTTTTATATTATATAACCTTTCAATTAATGTAAACAATTAAACAAACTATAAATGTAACAATGAAATTGTTTCATTATGATAATAACTTTAAACTCTAGGTATAAAAATATTTTCTGATCCTCATCTTCTAAGTGTGCCAACTTTAAGTATTCATTTAGCTGTATTATTTCTTATACATATTTTTCTATTTTTAAACTGAAGCTCCTTGCTTTTGACCAATTTTAATATAGTCAGCTTTGAAACTCTTCATGCTTTTAATGTTTATCCTATCTTAGAATAGTATTTTGACTTCTTTTGCTGATTTTCATTTAATAGGATTGCATAAAATAATTATAACACATCTTAATTTGGGGCAAAATTAGGCTACAGAGACCACTGTTTCATTTCACCCTATAAATAATGGACATGATTACATCCAATCTTAGGCCAAAGAAATCTGATCTGCCAGGGACTTGAACCTGGCACCTCAGGGAAGTGAGCACTAGCTGGAAGTAGGCTAGCCAGAATATAAGGTCTATCAAGGGTGATATTCTGGCTATTTCATCTGTATATTTTCTAAGCCCCAAAATTTTAACGTTTTTATAGATATCATGTAGGTTCATTTATTTTAGACCACTCTAATTTCCATACCTATTACTTATTAGAGAGCATAGTAATTACCTGTTATTTCCCTTTATTATGTATTTTATATGTGCTGGTTGGATGATGAACCAACAGGTCCCAGTGTTCACTTATCAATCAAAAGTCATGAATTCCTAAAAAAAAGTTCATCAGATCTGTTCAGAATCATGTTATTCCTTTATTTTTTTATTCAATATACACTTGTGATAAATACAGTATGGTACTTGATTTGAACTCGGGAACTTGGTAAACTATGTTTAAAAAGTGCTGTAATTTGCAGCTTCATGGATTTGGTGATGCGCATGGGAGCCAATGGTGGTGGAATGCAAGGTGGTGCGGCTCAGCAACAACAACAACAGCAGCAGCAACAACAACCACCACAACAGCAAAGATACTCACCACCACCTCCTGCAACCCAGCCACACCTTGGCCATCCAAATATTGGTGGTCCAATACCAAACCACTTAGCCCTTGCTCAGCGACAGATAAATCCACACCACCAACAACAACTGCACCAACAGCAACTGCAGCAGCAAATGCAGCAACAGCTCTTACAACAGCAACAGCTGCTTCAGCAGCAACAGCTTCTTCAGCAGCAGCAGCAGCAACAACAACAGCAGCAACAACAGCAACAGCAGATGCATCAGATTCAACAACATCAGTTACATCAACTTCAGAAGTTACAGCAGCAAGCAAGGATTGCTCAAGCATCACATTCTGGAACACCACCAATTGATTATTTCCTTAACTCGGATATTAGTCTTAGTGAGTAGCATCTAAGTGTGTCCTTTTGGCTTATTTTTAATAATAATTTTGGATTTTTTAATGAAATTATATAAGAATTTTTAATGTTGAATTTTATCCACTTGTCGGGGAATAATTTTATAATGCTCATTTGGTATAATCCCTCTATAATATATACATCCTCTTCATATGAATTAAAATTTTTGATTATCATACCACATACTATCCTTATATATAAAATCCGTTTGGTGTGTGTCCGGTGTTTACGGTGTTCTCGTAAGAAATACATGTAAACTTAGATTTTATCACTTGCATTCTTCCTTTCTTTGGCAAAGTTAAATTAGAAATAACCCACATATGGATTTGAAAGTAGCACCAAAAGAAGGGAAATTGAATAAAGTTTCTTATTTTGGTCATGAAATATAGTTTAAGATTGCATTGTGTGTCTGTCTGCCACATTAACTCCTTATATATATATGTTGTTTGTTGTCTTTAATTAGATTACGCTCGCCTATTAGGTGTATGCACAGCTTGTATAACTATAATATTACATAAAAATGTTTGTCTTTTTCAGCTATTGGTGGTGGCGGAGGACAAATGAATACCTTCAATGAAGATTTGCATATGAGGCCTTCATCTCCACCTGTGGCACCTGGTATCCGCAGTTTGCATGAGCAACCTTCACATATGTCTCAACAATTTCTGCATACATCTCAGGTTAGGCTTACTAAAGTAACTATAAAAACAAACTCCACTGATATTTTTTGTCATTTTAGAAATTAAGCTGTCATAGAGATGGTAAAAGAATTTTACATAACCTTTATAGCCTGCCTGTCAGTAATTAGAAAGATAATTGAGACAATGGAAACCTAAAGTTGTTAATTTCAGTGCAAAACATTGGTTTTGGGTGGTTTTTTAAATTGGGAGGTTAGGACAATGATGAGTTTCTATAATATGTAATTTAAGGAAATTAACTCAACTCCATTTATATGAAAAAATATTTATGTACTAGAAAATATTGGTTATAAGAATGATAATGCTTCCCACTAGTGTTCTTCTTTCAGTATTAATTTCCACTCCTTCGTCTAAACTAAAGTATTCATTTTTTATCTTATATCAAGTATATTATGCAGATGAGCTGCTGATGCTCTATTTTAGGTGGTGAATACAATGAAGAGTCACACTTGTCATCAAATTAAAATTATTGTAACCCTATGTAGGTGCAATATATTGATCTTTTGAGTGTTAGATTATGATAACCAATATTTAATGCACTTTAATAAATTATATTTCATGTAATTAGTTGGAAGAGAGTGAATAAAATTATTTTTTACGTTAGTGGTGACCAAGTATGTGAGAGACAGTTTCGTAGTTAACTCTTGAAAGATATTTTGAAACATATTCTATAAAAAACAATTCTTAGCTTGAGAGAATGTGAATATATTTCATGCTATTTGTAACATATTTTTTATAATAGAAATACAATTAATGATTCTTAGGACTGAGTATTTGTTTCATCAACCTTTCCTTTTCATCAAGTCTTTTTCCTTCTATTATTTTCATACTTGAATCCAGCAAACACTTCTAAGGACCCCTTTTATGTTTACATGTGTGAAAAGCTATTTTGACTATTTAAATGATGTCTTATAACAGAATTAATCCTCTCCTGAGCTTAGCTTTTATCATGAGAACTTAGCTGCTTACTATCGATAAGCTAGAATGTTTCAAAAGAGATTTAAGAACTTCAGGCAAGCTGTTCCTTTCCTTTATTCTTCAATTCTGTTTTCATTTTTTGCTTTTAGTTCTCCTTAGTAATCTTCACCCATCCTAATCAGAAATATGGTTAATAATCTGTTGACCTTCAGTTTTTTTTCCAATGTCTCCCAGCTGAGGATTCTAGACATTTCACTTACTCTGTCTTATTCTTGTGCCTACCCACTAACTATTGCACTGCCTTTCTTTGAACTCTTTTAATTATAGTTATGTTTAGTTGTGCAGATCCCACAAATTGATTTACATCCTAATTCTTTCATTCTTTTGCTGCTTCCCTTCAAATTTCTCCTTACGTAATAGAGTTTACAATACTTTTGATGAAATTTTATTTAGATGTGGTCCCTAAGTATTTGCATTCCTCTACGCTTCGAATAAGTTCTATGTTGTGTTCATAATAGACCTGCACTTTCTTTCTCTTGTATTTGATGGTTATACGCTTACTTTTCTTTGTGTTTATTTTCATTCCATTTGAATGCAATTAGATCTTCCTTATGTTTATTTCCCTATAAACAACGCAGTCATCTACAAAAAACCTGATAATGGACAAAATGTTTTTTGAATAGAAATGTTTTTTATTTTTTTGAATAGACATATTTGTTTCATTTGTAAAATAACAGTATAGGTAAAATTTATTTTTTACTGTTACAGTTAAACCATCATTCAAGACTCTCCACTCCATTGCCTGGCACACCACCAGAGAAACGGCATAGCTGGTATGCTGGTGCCACAGATCATACAGCAAATCATACAGTTGGTAGCCTGTCTGACCACGAGTTGAACCTCTCTGGTCCTCCAACTTCCGCATCAGCTTTTGATCTATCTCTTCGTCTCCCTCCAAATCTCGGTCTTGGAGATCCATCATCAAGGCACAACTTAGAGAGCAACCCCATCATTCCATCCTTATCCTCTCTCTCCCAGCCTTCAATTCCATTGCCTTCCAATGAAAGGAGGATGACATCCCCACCTTCATCCCCTCCAGTCCATCCCAGGCAATCTGTCCCTCTGTACAGAAGGAGGGCTGGAGGAGATAGATCCCCTTCTCCTCCTGCTCCTCGAAGGAATATTCTCCCTTCAACTTCGTCCCCATCTTCCACTTCCACATCCTCACCTATTCCATCAAATGTTCACCAAAACTCCAATGCAGAAGCTTTTGGAAACTCTACGGGGGAAAAGTCTAGTAGTGGTAGCAGTAGTGCATTTGCTGGTTACGCAAGAGCTGCAGTGTCCTCAGGATTGCAGCGGAATGAGAGCAGGGAAAGGGTAAATGTTTCTGCTGCACCTTCTGCACCATCTGTCATGCAGAGACCTCAAGTTGCTGTGTCATTTTCCAGACCAAATGCTCAAAATTCTGTAAGTTTCAATTGGTTACTCTTATTATTTTTAGGTGTATGATTGTTAAATACTATTTACAAGTGTAATTATTACTATTATTATTAATAATAATTGGTATTCATATTCTTTATCAGAAAACTTTAACTAGCTATATCCAGATTAATTAGTAATACTCATTATTGTTTGAATAGCATATTGTGACTAATCTTTGAGTCTTTAATGATTGTATTATTAATTTATATATGTTTAGTTTAGGAAAGGTAATAGAACAGTATTTAAGGCTTTTGCAAAAAATAGTAGGATGAAGAATTTTATTGTAATTCAATAATTTTCCTTTATTATATAGCCTTTTTTGTGAGCCTATATTTGAGGCTCATAATCAATTCAGCTGTCTGTGCCTCTTGCCATGTATTACTGCTAAGATCTACTATTATATCTTCAATTAGAATAAATACGCAAACAATTATCTTATCATGAAGATACTTCTTAGCCACTACAGTGAAACCTGGGTATCAGGGATGATACGTTTTGTCTTGAGTCTTAGAATTAGTCTCTTTAAAGAAGCTAATATCAGCTTCACACACTTGTAAACATGAAACTGGGTAATAAAAACAACTTAGTAAATTTCCACAGAAAAAAATTGGTATATTTGCGACCAGTTTCATAATCAAAAATTACATCTTTTTTAAATTTTATATTAAGAAATCAATTTCGAATATACCAATTTCTTTTGTGGAAATTTACAAAGTTGTTTTTATTACTATGACATTCACCTAAGTCATGCCTTCTCATATTGATTTCATGAAACTGGGTATTCAGAGCTCTTGAAAATGTCCAAAAGAACCCAGTATGAAAGTTAAACTAGGGAAATTACAAGAGAAGGTTGATGTTACTAGTAATTAGTTTGCTAAGTATCTTTAATTGTAAATTTCTTTTGTACAAAAACATTTTTATTAGTATACCATTTCAATGCAAGGTGTCAATAAATTAGAATAATATATTATGCATCATTGTTGAATCAGTAAACATTACAATACAACATATCCTTCAAATGTATCCTGTGGAAATTACTTGTTTTAGTTCTTCCAATTATTTGCTTCCATATCAAATTTAAGGAATGCTGTTAATATCTACTTCTGCAATTGTATGAATTCATTAGTCAGTCTATACATCTTCTTTTGTTAAGGGTCGAAGATCACCAAACCAGCACATGTCACGCTCTGCAATTTCTTCATCAAGAGGCCAAATGTCAGATGAGTCTCATTCAGAAAGTCAGCAGCAAAGGGCAACCATTATGAATGAACATCAGTTGCCCCAGAGACATCCTGGAAATGTTCAACAGAATCAAACAAGGTTAATGCAAAGACGTGGAATGCCAGAAGGTTTCCAACAGTCGCAGCAACAACAACAACAGCAGCAGCGGCAGGCTCCAGTCATCACTTATGCAAGTGTACTGAGAGCTCAACCACAACAGAAAGCACCTGCTCCTCAACAACCACAAAGCAATTCAGCTCCAGGAGTGAAGGGATCTAACAGGGGAGATCCATTTTCACTACTGAGGGAGCTTGGGGGAGGGAAAGGGAACACTGCAAACCATAGGGGGGCCCCAGGACTCTATCATTACTTTGCATGAGGTGAAAGTGTCATTTTTCTCTGAATTCATTGCAAATAAACAGTAGGGGTTTTTCAATACAGGAATAAAACTCCAAGCAAAGTGTAAGATATTGCAAAGATGTGGGCATTCTGAATTAAATCCAATAAATTAAGTGCTTGATATTGCAAATCATTATTTTTGTCCAATCAAATATCAAAGACAAATTAGAGCACTGAAAATTTTATCATGTTATAAGGTATCATTTTCATTGGGTGGTTTTGAAAGAACACCTAGTGTTATTAAAAAGAGGGTTTTTTTCTGCATCCTCTCTCTCAAAAAGTTGTACGAGTGGTTTTCAAAGTGTTGCTTTGATGGTATAAACTGTTTTAGGCTTTGTAAAGTATTGGTGGGAGCAATTTGACTGTTTAGAAGAGGGTGCCATCTCTAGTTTTGGGATAGTTTCTTAGCTTCCATATATTCTGAAATTACTCGAACTTGAAATGTAAATCATTAGCCAGATTTAATTCTTTTATATTTCACCTAGCATACTGTGTGTATTGATCTTGTAAAATAAGTTCATTAAATATACTATAAAATCATTTAAAGAAGAAATCTCCTGGTTGGAGCAAATTTTTCTCTTGAGTAAGATTTTTACATAAGAGAAAAGATAAAAAAATTTTATCTGAAAGAATTAAGTGAGGATTAAGATATCATGATTTGCTTTAACCCTCTGAGATCACTGGTGTTTTATTTAAATGTTAAAATTAAGAAAATGTGGATATTTCTAATTGAGAATTTTGAAATGCTAGATGTTGAGGGCGTTATAAGTGAAACATTTTCCCTTGTGCATATTGGGTATTATTTGAACATTTCATATAATTCTAATTCTAAAATTGAAAGAGATGAAAATTAGATTGATTGAGAGTAAAATTAGTTTGCAAACTTTTGCCAAATGTGTGGATTTGTTTTTGCCATGATCTTGGGTTTGGAAATGATGATTGTGAACATGGCCATGCCCCTCCGTCCCTGATGACTCTAAAGACATCCATGTGGACAACTGTTAGTGATGGATTTGTATTGCCGTTGCAAAAGTAGAGTCTTTATTATTCTACAGAAAACTCATCTACTAACTAGAAGGGATACTATTTGTGAGGTCAATGTTCATATGTTCAGTTACTTTACATCCAAGGCATTTCATTTCTTACTACTGCCAGATCAGAAATCACAACAGAAATTATGTATTTGGTAAAGATTGATTCTTTATCATAAATCAGTAGTAGGATTTAGGAATGTTTTTGATTGTGTAAAGAATAATTTATTTTAATTGCCTAAATAGTCCCTTATTTGCAGCATTTTAAAAATGAGGAGTGAGGTGACGTGTTCATTGATTTTATAGTTGCAATGAAGCTGTTCTATTAAGAGACTATCAGCTGATATATAAAAAAAGAAAAAACAATCCTCATTGATTGCTAATGTGTTCGAGTGTACGTAACTACATGATAAGAAATGTTTTGATTATATTTTACCTTTAAAGAGTTTCAGTATTTGGTTATTCAAATTTGGGAACATGAGGAAACCTTTGGTAAAATCTGCAGAATGTGGACTGTTAGAGAAGTGCTAAAGGGCACTTTTTGTTAGAAGAATACTGTATCTCCACATTCCTAAGGTTTTTCACTAAGCAACTCTGTTTAAACATGAGTGGATCATCAGGATCCTGAAATCGAGGCTAAGCTGAAAAGGTTTTTTACCTTTAGGTAGTATATATGTATATAAATTCACCCTTACTGGTATATATTCCCAACACACACCCATATATAAATATATACATACATACATCTATATTTTAGAGTTGTATTCTTTGAAAATATTTGTAGACTTTATAATGGAGACTCTGATCGTGGGTTGGTGTTTTTAATTTATCTACGCAGCACTTATGATTTATGTGGTGATTACAGTGCTTGCACCATTTCTCTCGTGTCTCACTTACTCCTTGAGTCACAAAAAAATCAGTTGATAATTTAAAGAAAAAGTGAGAAAAAAATCTTTGAAGATATCTTGATGGAACATTTATTTTTTGTAGAATTAAAGAAGTTAAAATTCAATTAGGAAGTTGTTATTTTTTATCTGCATAAACCTATGATGATTTTGTGGATGATGAATCAACCATAATGTGTTGTTCATAAGCCACTTGCATCCTTGCATTATCAAGAATTATTTTGAAATGATTTTTTATCAATGGATGCACTTGTTTGACCATTTCAAACAAAGGTCAAATCCTCCCCTTGGACATCTAGAACAGGTAGTATTAATTTCCCTAAGAAGTTTACAGTCATTTACAATCATCATTGAAAGGTATGGAAGTCACATAGTTTTTTCAGAAAATTTATCATACATCAAAGTAAAAATATTTGTTAAAGTATTATTGTTACAGAGCATTTTATCTTCCAGCTTCATTACAGCATACAGAATTGCTTTTCTAGAATCTGAAGCAAGGCATCTATTTAAAATTTCAGATTCAAAGAAAGGAATTTGCTTTCTTAATGCTGCTGGAAAGCCAAGCCACCTTGTGATTTTAATGACAAATTATACTTAGAATGTTGATGAATGTGAAAGAAAAGCAGCAACCAATGTTTTTCCTATCTATAAATTAGCAATGAATTAAGGAAAGATCTGTGATATTGAAGCTCTGAATCTTTGTACCCTACGTAATATTCCATGTTAATTACAGATTTATGAGTGAAGTTTAAGAAAATTTATTAGCTTTTTACTATAGTAATTCAATCAGTATTATCTGAAATTATCTTAAATGATTCTTTCATTTGTATTGACACAGTTCTTAAGAAGTTCAGGTGAAATGAATCTACATAAAAAAGTAAGAGTGATTTTTAATAATATCCTTGTGTTAAACCTTTCTGTTGATTATGTATGGATTATTTATCCATATTTATTTAGTGAGAAAATTAACATTTGAATAAAATATTGAATATTATCTCTGCTCAGCATCTACCAATATAATGAGCTGTTAAAGCATTTTAAATCTAACCCTTAACAATTTGGGTATGAACAAAGCATCTATTTGTAACAACAAGCGATTTTTCTACAATGGCTTATGGAAATTTCAGTATTATACAGAGAAAAAAAACATTTAGTAATGAAATGTCCTCCTATAAAATTATACATTTGTTATGATTCCTATAGACATCAAGATTAATGCTCATTGAATCATGATTTGGTCTCCAAACTTATATTTGTAGGTTGATGTATGTTAATACATCAACCTTGATTTTAACTAATAGATTGAAGAAAGAAATGGATCAGTCTTTAGGTTGAATCTAATTGATTATATTAGTTGATATCTTTTTATTAATCTTTTATCAAGGAAATGAAACCTAGGAGTGCAATGACCAGAGAGAATATTTTTATATTTTAGTATTTTATCTAAATTATGATAAAGATATTTCATTTTCATTAAATTACTCTTCCAAAAATCAATTTCAGTTTGAAGAAATTTTAATTTATAATACTTCTAGTAAGAATTATACTACTTTGATTATTATATATTTTGATTTATTATATATATATCAAAATTATTTATCAATCCTTTTGATCAGAATAAATAAATGTATAATTTTTACAAAAAATCATAAAAGAAAAATATAAACATCCATTGATTATAGTTTTAAACATTCCCTTTAAAACCAGAATTTTTATATAACTTATGTTATCAGTATTAGTAAAATGAATTGCTTGTCATTCCAGTTAACTTTTTTATTATTATAACCTCACTCAAATGTATAAATTTATTGCTATATTGGTATAAGCAGTTATTGCTTTTCTGTTAAGTGTTTCTTAGCTCTAATAAGGTGATACAGAACCTGAATGGAATGTAAATCATAATCCTGTATTTTATCTTTAATTCCCTTAATCCATAATGTGTAGCAAATTATTTCTAGATCTCAAAAAGATTTAGCAATATTATTTCACATAAAATGTAGTTTAGTGGAAGAGGACCAACAGTTTGTGACGACTAATTTAAATGTCATTACTTTAAAAGAAAGCATCCTTATCTCCCAATACTTGTTATGTGCTAATGACTTTCTTCAATATTTATTTTAATTTTTAAGTAGATATTTTTAATTGAGTTGTATTATGCCAAATGCCAGTTGGCATTTGATTTTTTTAGGATATTGATATTTTATATTTTACTGCACAACCTAGATAGTTATAGACGTGATGTGCTTTAAGTTCAACTCTATGATTTTACCGAGATAAAAGTTGAAAGTCCTGTCATTAAATGTAATCTTGAGATTGATACTATTATTAATTAACATATATTATGGTAATGTATAATGTAGCAGGGGGTTTTTGTCCCGTAGAAGGTTTCCCCCTGTTATACAGTTGTAAAATATGTACAAGTGTAATTTATGTAATGTAAGCAGGTGAAAATCAATGTACCTAACTAGATTTAAAACTTGATTTGTCTAGCAATTTTTCGTTATAAACTAGCTTGCCAATAAATTCTGCTGAAATAAGAGTTTCATTAATATCAATAATCAGAAATTGTTTATGTTTAGGTAGTCTGAATGTATAAAGAAAGATGGAATTGAAAAGAAAAATTTTTATACCCAGTAAAGCATTTTTCCGTTACCTTTATGCCATTAAATGATTTATATATCCTTTATTCTGGCATTATAATGTTTCTTTGGATCTGTTTTAATGTACATTATTTGTAATATATGATCAAAATTTATCATTTTCTGCTAAGGTTTGCAATAAATATTTTTGGGTAAATTAAACATTCTAGATAAGTCATATTTATATCATCATTTAAGCTTATTGTTTTACTTGCAAATTATGCCATCAGTTGGTCAGAGTTTCTTGAACTTCTGGTCTTAGTATCTGTTAAATCCAGTATACCTACTGTGTACATCATATTTGTTTCCTTCCCATGTTTTATCCTTAATTTATGGACTCCATTTAAGGTAAAATTGTAACTTGTGCAGTGTTTATCTTTTAGTTAATGATTAGTCTCTACAATTGTTTTAGTTGAATATATGAAACCTTATTTCACTGTGGAATAACTTGCCTTTACCTATAACAAGGAAGCATTGTATTTAAGCTATGTCACTGCCTATAATCAGGCAGCTTTGTAAACTTAGCAATTTGCAACTGAATTATAAGGTTTAAGAAGTTGAATATAATTTTCAGGTAAATTTTGGTTTTACATTTTCATTTTCACTTTATCAGGTTAAAATAAGTTAAAAAAAGTGTTTTTAATTTTTACATAATCCTTGGGAATAATTATCTGGTAGGTAAAGATAGCGAAGACTAATATTTTTGCCAGTTTTCCTCAGGGCTTAAAACTCTATTTTTGAAGTGACTCTTAGTTATATAATTTAGTTAATCTTTATTTCCATTGTAATTAACAGATTGTTCTTAGATATGTCAGCTAATTTCTCATTATTACTAGGTTTACCTCATTTTTATGATTGAAATTTCTTATTAATTATTACTGTAATCTTGGGAAAATCTGTGCATTTAGATTCGGAATTTCTCAGCTTTAACAATCAATGCACTAAGTTGAATAAAATTTAGGTAGAGGTCAGATGTGGTATACAGCATGTGTGACAAATGTTTTCCTTCAACACTATCATATCTTCAGAAAGCAATAAATCCATCATTTTATAATGATTTACTAATACTAGCCAATACTCTAAAATATACTAGGAGTACACATTTTAAATTTTTTTTACATATAAAAAGGAATTAGATAATGCTTGATTGTATAATAGGTAATTCTTGTTTGTGATTAGTTAAATGTGTTCTTCACTCTAATCAAAATACTCTTTTGCACTTGCTATCTTATAATCCAAGGTAAATGGTCAAAATATTAACTTTCAAACTCTTTTAAACCTTTGAATCAAAATGAGATAAATTCCCCTCAATACTTAAAAAACAAACTCACAGCCACCTCTCTCCCTCCTCCTAGTTGATTTTATATGCTTGATAAGCATCCCTTCTTCCTCCATATTTGCAATGGCATGTTTACCAAAACTCAATCTTAAAGAATAATTAAATACAAATTTGTTGATGCTAGATATGAAAAGAACTTTTAAAATTCTTCTTGAATTTTTATTAAATAAATGTATCCATGATAATAAAGTTCTAACAAGATATATTGTATATGTTAACCATATTAAATGATATAGGGAAAATTAGAGAGTCATGAAAGTTTACTGATGTATAGTTGTTCAATTTTTTTGTTAAAATCAATCAAATGGCCTAGAACACTTCTGTATCAAATTAGGTTATCTTTATTGTCGATACTTATTGTACAGAGCATGTTTACTAAGCATGAGATTTTTAAGAGCATTTTGGGAAACACTAAAAAACAGACAATCAATTACATCTTTCGTGAAGAAAACTCAGTGTTTCACATGATTTGGAAGATTAAAGATGGAAAAGTATTTAATCAGCTTTAAACATGGGCTTAGTTATATTATTATCTCTTTCTCCATTAATTAGCAAGCATAGGAGTAGCATAACAGAGAAAATAAATTACTATTAAGTTTTGAGGAGAATGATCTATAGAATAGATCAGATAGAACTGATCTCTGGCCACTATCTAGATTAATTTGGGTCTGTTATTGTCCAGCAATTTTTGATTTTTACAATTGAAATTTTACTGTTGAGTTTCATTTACCTCAGTTATCCATATTACTAACCTCAGTATACATAATGAGAAATAACATAGTTTGGTGCACTGAAAAGGTATTTAGTTTAGTATGGTTGGAATATAACCACAACAGAAGTATTTGAAAATTAATTATGGCTATCACAAGTATTTAGAATGAGGAAAGTTATAGTGCTTAGCTTAGTGAAACTAGCTCAGTGTAATACAACAGAATAGTGATTGGGAATGAAAAAAGGGAATAGATGTAGTTCATTGAGTACCCTACCATCTACAGATGTAGATTTGTATTCACTTTGCATACAGATCATTATGTGTTGCATTATATTGAGCTGCATATAACATACCATTCTATCAAAGGGTTTTGCATTTTCTCAGTACTTGCAGAATTTAACTCTTTCAATTTCAGTTTTTCGTTATTATTGTATTTAAATTTTAAAAATTTAGCTCTAAATTGTATGGATCCATGGATTTAAATTCTTGGTGAGCCTTAGAAATTATAATTTTTAAGAAATTTATAAATCTACATAATATTTCATTTCTTACAGTTTTATCTAGCTTAAAAACCCAAAGTCTATTATAAGACTGTTATTATTAAAACGGAACCATAATTTTTGAGATTTAATTTTTACAAGTTATCTTTAATCAATACGTGATCCTTTAATCCAAACACAGCAATGGTTTTTATGTATATATATATATATATTACAATACGTTACAAGTTGAGAAGAGAGAAAGCTAATTATCATAATTTCAATTTATTGTCATCAATAACTTTTCAGTTCCATTAATTTGACCACTATTTATCTCTATCATTTCAAAGGAGGAATGAATGGTCTTGAATGTCATAAATAAAAATCTTCATAAGAGTTAAATCTATGAATTATGTCAGTAAAATCAATCTATTTTATTGAGATGTATATTGGTTTCATCATCCTGGTGTTCTTCATTTTCCTTTTTTTGTCTATAATATAAGCATCTGAAAGGAAGCAGAGACTATAGAGAGATGATACTTTACTCGCTAAGGATAGATATAATATGCATGCTTATGAGTATTTTTCTCTTTTTCAAATTTAGTCACATGTATTGACTATTTATTGAATTTAATCCTCATAATCAGCATTATCACAAATGAAGAAAAATTTACATTAGTAAATGACATCTGTAGATTATAGTGATTAATTACTTACATAAAAATAATGGTGGGAGGTAAAACCAATAAGGCTGAAAGAAGAAAAAATGCTTGTGGGAAAGCAGTTGCTAAAGTTTCTGAGTATAGATGATTGTATATTGGTTCAAATACCAAGGGTATCAAAGCCTCCATGCATCCAAGTAGTGAATTGACCCTTCCTTAATGAAAAAAAGTAATTTATGAAAAACTTTGTAAAGAGTTCAGTGACTATTATATATTTTATCTTAAGAAGTTATAATAGCTTGCAGTTAAGTCAATAATAAAAGTAACAACTTCAGTGAAATTGTTCCTGTAAAAAGTATTATACTAATTTCAATATGTGTGAGTTGCTAAGGGTTGCTTGCTAAAATGAAAGTCAAACTAAAAAATATTAGTAAGGCTGCAAAAACTAATTTTTCCAGTTGCAAAATAGAACTGGTTAATATTTTAATGATCAGGTAAGATATATAGAGGTACAATACATAGGTTAGGAATGATAAATACAAGAAGAAAAAAGCAAAATACTATAACAGAAGATAGTTATTTATGTATGAAGGTATCCAAGAAGAAATTAAGTGAGATAGATGAAGATGGATATGATTTATGCACAGTTTCTTTCTTAATTTCTATGTAAATTACTGAGTAATACTTTTAAATCAAACGAAGGAACTATTTGCCACTTAAATTTTTGAAGAATGGAAGTAAGAATGCTACACCATTTAAATGTTCATCATGTTCTCAAATTAATTTCAATTTACCTTGTTCATCCTTTTCGACAAGTTTTGTTATTATTGCTCTTGGTATCACTACTACTTGTCCATTAGCCATCTCAACCAGTGGAGCTATGGAAATTATATAAATATATTTCTTTGTTAAATTGATGTAATTCTAAATTAAAATGTAGATAAGGTCAATTCAAATGACGGGGAGTATTAGAGCCATATGGGATTCATTCATAAAATTTTTTATGAAATAAATTACACTTCATATAAGAAGTAATTTTTTAATGAAAGTAACTAAATAAGACTTGAATACCTATATACATGAGTAGTGTTGAGTTTGCCAGGAGGTAGAAACTACTGGATAGTAGATGGCTTATGCAAGACATGGCACCAATTACTGGGTCTGCCATTTTCATGTGGTAACTGAATACTCCCATGGCTATGAATGATCCTATAGTGAATTCAAATGTAAAATAAGATAAATTTATGGCTGGATTATCAAAAATTTCATTATTAATAAAAGGAAATTTTCTTCTGATGCCATGATTCATGATATCACTTTAAATCCATCCAAATAGTGATGTGTTTAACATAGATAAAATCAAAAGTAATTTATCTATGTAATTTTGTATTTGTTGAGCTACTTATTTCTTTGTATTGAACTTGATAAGAAAATTGATAATGATACATCTTTGTTTCATAAAAAATTAATTGGGAAAGGTTTTATCTAAGATTTAAGTAACTGTAGTACTTATGATAGGATTGAAATATTTAAGTCATCCTAATCTTTAATGTTTTATGGTTTTATTGGCTTAAAACATGTATCAAAAGCGATATTACTACTTCTCTGTGTATGAATTTATCAGGGATATAAATGGTGAAACCATGGCATTTGTATAAGGTTTGAAAATTTTGTTTTCTTTTTCATGATTATATCATGATTCATCTCACCTATAACTTCAAGTACCATCAGAAACATTCCATAAATCCCATACTCGACTTCATCCCACATGAATCTATATCGTGTGTAAAGGAACATAACTGACTGCCTTCCTGAAAGATAAATAAAACATTTCCATTTGTGCTTGCTATTAAATAGCTAATTTTTCTTCCAAATGCTCACTTAACAAAATGTAAAGACTCTAGTTCTATAAATTAAAATTTCAAAACTATGATGTAGTTCTATATGATTAATAAGATTCATGAGTATTCCAAATTACTTTTTGTTGATCATTTTAAGTATATTTACTGTAAATAAAATCTTAGTATAGAAACTGATAAATACCTATTTTCTTTCTAGTTATACCAGTAAAAAAATTTAAACTTATTTTCATCAAAAGTAAATAAACTTACCACATGAAGCTCCAAATGAAAGGATCAAACAGAAAAGCATCAATAAAATCAACTTCCTGCTGTTACCAGAACGATGACGGAAGGTTACTTTTAATGGTGCTGCAACTTCACGAAGATCTATCATTTTTCCTGATCATGAATAAGTACTAAATTGTTATATGTCAGTAAGGAAATAAACTGTTAACCCAAAATCCATATCTTGATGCATGGATATCTTAGAACAGGATTCCTCACCTTGTCTCTAAGGAAAGGTGATAATTCATTTTTATATGAAAGACTTAGAGATTTTACTGTGCAGACATACATAAAAGATCAAATTCAAATGATAGACTGATTTTAATGATAGAATGATGGAGATTGTTTTTATGTTTACTTTTGAATATTAATCTCTTTCCATGAGTTGAACATTATTGATTTCATACAAAAAAAATCATTTATATTTTCACAAAATTTAAAGCAGTTACTAAAAGTATTGAAAACTCAAAAAGGCAAAGTGGAATATATATTTCACATACCATAAATTTTATATCTGTGAAAGTCAAAGCATTTCCAATATCATAAGTTCCATACTTACTGCAACATATTTTTTCATCAGTATCTGTAATCAATAGCTCATGTTTCTCCTTCACTAAGCATAGTGTTAATAACATAGCAAAAATTTCCAGAAGGGCAGCAACTCCAAAAACACCTACAAGATATATTTCAATTGAAAAAAGTCACATGGGGATCATATATTTGGCAATTTGAAACAATTTTCAAATTTTATCATCAATAATATTTAAAATTTTTGACGTATATGCAATTCACCTGAAAATCCAAATCCTTTAAAGAGAAAGCCAGATATGAGTAATCCAAGAACTGTTCCTACACACCAAAATGCATTAGCTAATCCTAAACGAAAAGTATGTCTCTTTTCTTGGGTCTGACAAGCAACATGAGCATAAGCACTAGCATCAAATGCTGTGGTGGAACCAGTTAAGGCTACTGGTAAAGCAAATGATAATGCAGCTAAAGTGGATGGTGCTATTGGAAATACCCAGTGAAGAGATGAGTCTCTGAAAATGTATCTCTAAATTTAGAAATTTTTTCATATATGAATGAATGAATAATTATTATTTTTAAATTTTATTTATTAAATTTGATGAAACAGTTTAATAGATTAACATTTTTACAAGCCTTACAAACCTGAGCTTAGCTTTTTGACCTGAGACCAAGAGAAAATGGTTCTTTTTAGCAAAGTTTGGAAGTTGTCATTTGTTTATCAAGAAAGGTTGATTGTTTCTGAGCATACAGTATTAAGAGAAGAGGAATAGATAATAAAAATCATTAATTTTGAATTTCTTGAGAGGAAATATACAAAAAAGAGTGCAATATATATTACTATTATAATATAATAAAACTATTTTTCATTAAATTATACCTGTTATTGAAGAAGGTACTGAAGATGAACAAAAAGCCTGCCTGAAGAAACCTTCCAAATAAAGAAAGTAGCATGACAGCCCTTCGATGTGTTCGAGTGGTTTTATTACCATCACTCCATGCACCTAATAAAAGTACGACTGGAACTAAAATAGAAAACTCAACTGCAGACCGCCAGGCCTATAATATGTAAGAAATCCATAAATTTTGAATATTTTCTTTTAGAATTTCACTAAAAATGTTGTAAAAAGTTCTAAATTAAAATACTAGCAAATAAAAACAGAAGTTATGAATGTGTTTTCAAAAGCGATATCTAGTTCATGTTATAAAATATTTCTTTATATAATTCTTCCCTTAATAAGGAAGAATTCTATAGACCCATAATATTCTATATACTTCTTGCTTCATAATAATTGCATGATTTCCACTTTTTCCATCTATCTTTCCAATTCTAATATTTGTATTTTCTACTCTCTTCTGATGGTCTTCTGTGTTCTTCAAACTCATGAATCATACTCTCTTGATTTTTTCTATCAATCTATTTTAAATGTATCATCAAATTTTATTAGACAACTACAGTAGATTTATTTATATAAAAATAATAAAATTGTGCTCTTGCTCCAACCATGTATTCTAAATAAAAGTTTCAGGAAAAGGAAGAAAACTTTTGGAGTATTTGCCATTCATTTTGAATTATTATTATCATAAAGTTGTTCATTTAAATGGAATTTAGTTTGAGTAAGATCAAGCAGTTGTTCTTATCTCTATTAATGCCATCTTTCCATTATTTGCTGATAAAACGATTAGGGTGCAATGGATAAGTAATAATATGTGAATGTGGTAATGATTAATTGTTAACAAGATGAGTAAAATATTATTGTTGGGAAAATAACAAAAGAATTTTCACTTTTTACCTGAATTTTTGCAACATCACTTTGGATGACAGCCTCAGCTTCATCTAATTCATCTTCTGCAACCACTGTTAAGAGTTTATGGCATATATCTTTTGTAATGTTTTGTCCTCCTATCATTAATTTGTCAGAAGCATGTTCCATACAGACTATATTCAAAAGTAAACTTTGCCATACTACCTGTAATGAATGCAATCCTTTAAATAATATTATTTCCACATTATACAGAAGAAAAGGGGAATAATCTTAAAAAGCATTTATGTATTTTTAGACAATCATGTCTTAAGTGTGGCTTTATCTAAAAAGTATAACATTTAAATTCCTTTATGTTTTAAGTTGTTACTGAAAAATATAAATGGCATTTGTAGGTTCTCAAATCTCACAATAGCTCTTTTAATTTTTTTCCTTAGCACAAAAATAATGTTGACAGACATAAAACGGTTTAATTTTTTGCAGCTTGTAAATCTACAAGAAATGGGTCATATCAGATGCACAGCATAAGGATAAAACCAAATTTTTTTGAGGATTTTGATTAATGGCTAACAGTGATGTATGCCTTGTTCTGTTTCAGTGTCTCCAATTTTCATGACCTGTCTCAATATTGAAATTATAACTTATTTTTATAATTTTGGAAGATTAAAAATTGTAAAAACTACTCTATGATGTTAATTTGGCTTATAATATGGCAAAATTGGGTTAAAAAAGACAGCAGAACTTCCTTCTCAATTTAAAGTTTGTGTCTGAACTAAATCAGACTGTAAAATTATTTAATGTCTTCTTGTTATATAAGGGCAGATTTTTTATATACCCTAAATAACATATCTTAAAATATTTTCCAGTGGTAAATGTCTCAATGAAAATTGTACATTAATTAAGCTCTTAAATATTCTGCACAATATGAATAGTTTCATAATTATCAATCTCAAAAAAGCATTAAATTTTTAATATAAACTATGTGAATTACATTAAAAGAAAGAGAGAGAAAAATATTCATCATATTGTCTTCCAATTAAACATTTACATGATTTATTAACCCCTAATATTAATATATGGTACTATAATCTTGTAAAAATTGATTATTTCATTATTTAAGTAAAAAAATATGAGGACTAACCTGTACCAACATAGCTGCTGCCATGTGTATCACCATCACTGGTTCTACAGTTGCAGCACAAAAAAAGGCCTTTAATTTTTCTGTGGGACTTTTTCTTTGAACATGAAGAACTGTTGTAGCTTCATTATTATCCATTATCAAATCTTTCTCAGTCTCTAACATATCTCTTGCAAGTTCCAATTTTGTTTCTTCATTGTTACTATCTCCCTTTTTGTCCATATTAATGGAAGCTATTTCTTGTAGTCATTCAGCTTCAATGATTAATTCAAAATAAAAACGAATTTGAGTGATAGGTATGAATTGGAAATTAAGAATATAATAGTACTGTTCTTAAATGTGTGAGGATATTATTCATGGCTTGAGTCTGTTTCCTATATGCATTCACTTATATAGGATTAATTTATCAAAATTCTGAAGTAAGAATTCAAACAATAATTTTCAATTCTAAGAATGAAATATGCATTATTACATAGTGCTGCATTTCATTCATTCATTCTATTTTAAGTGAGAAGTATGAATCATCAATATTTTACAACCCCTAAGACGTACGAACTAAATCTACCCTTCTTCTTCACAAATTTTGGCTTATAAAAAGTCTGCCTCAAGGAAGAGGACATTATTTTTGTCAATAATTAAGATTCAGATATTCCAATATAATGATCGATGGTATTTTAATTTCCGCGTCTAAAAAATAAGCTCAAGGTATGTTGTAAATTTTTAATTCAAAAAGAAATTAAGTATATGACGGTTATAGAAATTTAAATATATACGAAACAACGAATTCGGTGATATGTACATCCAATATCTCTTAGAAATTTAGATATTCACCATTCGTTACATAAGTATTACCATTAATCTCTAAGATCTGAGATTATATTAGAGTAAAAAGTAATAAAAATTGCAGTTCCTGATAAAAAAAGAATTCTCTTAAATTGCAACCTCCATTAAATGAATTTTTCCCTTTTAATGGGTTTGTTTTTTGTCAAAGAAACAAAAAGTTATGCATAAAAGTTTTTTATAGGTAATGAGCTATTTTTATTTCTAAGAAAAATAAAATATAATCAAAGCTTATAGTACTTATACCTTTCATGACCTCTTAACATTGTCGCTCATTGTTTGACTTCCAATATTTTGTACCTAAGTTTCCCAAGCTTTTGATTATATTTGCGCTCTATTTAATACGATATGAACTTAAAAGTTATTAACCAAGGTGACTTAGAGAACTTCACTATGCGATTCTCCAGGAAGCTTTTACAGTCGACCGCTATTTCCAAGAAATAGACGGGAGACCATGGTTTCAAAAACCAAGAAAAGATAGAGTTGAGACACCGCATAAAGTATGGCTGTAAATTTTTAGTGATTGGCTTGAAATCCAATCGAGTGTTCTCAATCTTTATCTCCACGTCGCCTTTTATCAGCTATCAATCAGTTTTATAATAGATGATGGAGAAGGTAAAGTAAAAATGAAAAATTTTAATTTATACTTCGTCATAAGATACATTTGGAATCCTGTAATTTTTTTAAATTTTAGGCTAACTCAAAATATAACATCTCATTCTCAAAAGTTTATTTCGAAACTTTATATAGATCTTTTGACGATAAAAGTTATGCAAGTGTTTAAAAATTTTCTTGCTTTAAAATTCTAGCGGGAAATTATTCTGATTGTGAGATTACTATCATTATTCATTTACTCCTCGAACAGTCGGACACGTGGATGTAAATCGAGCGAACTCGATGCTCTTATATAAGTTATCTCTTAGATAAGTTCCATCAAAGGAGTTGAAAGTTTGAGTAGAGGTGAATACGCTGAGAGGTAGACTGCATAGGAATATCGGATACGTACCATACAAATAAAAGAAGTAGCACTTTTTAATCAGAAGAAGTCCATAATTTACTCGTAGTATTATTAATTGAAATACGCGTGAAAGACCATGGTTAGTTAATTAAGTAAATCTTAATTCATTGTGCGATTACGAGGTAAAAATACAGTTTTTGAAGGTAAGACTCTTAGATCAACTTATATTTTTATAGAGCTCACCTTTGACCATGGATAAAATGTTCTCACTTATACTTAGAAGCAGGTGAAAAAACTATATATACTCATGTCATCGATGTTGATTTTTCGAATCCCGTTCAGTTTCCCAATAAGCATGTCAAGGTGAGCTTCCAAGCAGTGGTAGTAGTTTAGACGAAATCCAGGGATGTTACATGATACAACTTTTGGTATGATATAACCATCAAGGTCAAAGTTCAATGTTCGATGAAGTTGGTTTTCTTTTCTGAAGTTGATCACTTGCAATATGCCAGGTTTAAGCGTAGGAAGATTATATTCATATTATTTTAGAGCGGAGACATAATGCGTATTTACATTACAGCGTTTGATTTTCAGCTAGAATACGAAGATCATGAAATATTTCAGATTCAGGTAACGTTATACAGGAAAATCTTAAGTGGCTTCATAAGTAGGAGGATCACAGTCATTTAAACGGCATATTGGCGATTAATTACTTAATATTTCAAGTAAGTTTTTGGGAAAAAAGGATGAACTTAACTTCTTCCGTCTTTGCAAATCTTTCCCATTTCTCTGAATCCTTGTTTCCAAATCTGTTACTCCAGTCTAATATGATCATTTCTGATTTTATTATTCGATTATATCTCATCCTGAACTCATTAAAAAGTGATCATAATTAGAATTTAATGAATGCTCGAAGTAGTAAGTTTGTACATATCTATCCTCCATCAACTCAAGAATCGAATATCATTTGACAATCAAAACTTGAGAAATCATTATACCATCCCCAGAAAACAACTATATGATTGAAATTCGTCCTAAGTAAATGAGATATTACAGATTTGACGCTTAAATTTCTTGCCGGGAAGACACCTACAATGTATAACGCGTGATTGTATCGACAACAAAGTGAATTCCCAATTTACGCATGGTGAATAAAGTTGAAAAAGATCAGATATTTTTTAGAGTGAAAAAGTGACTAACTTAATCTTCTACAAACTAAAGTTATTATATATAAGGTTAACTAACATGAAAGACTCAAGTAGAAAAGATATCAGATGTTATTGAACATACTACATTATGATTTGCGGCAGGAAGGAAGAAGTTAAAGAGTACTAGAGAAAAGATGTCCTAAAAGAAATGTATCATCTATATATAGAATTTCTGCAATGACCGATAGTTGCCGATATGGAATTTTGGATTCGGTTCACTTACTAAACTTCTATTTATACACTTGTAAAAAATCAAAAATTTGTATCTTTTTATGGGAGGATAAAAAATATTATAATCGAATCAAATTTATGCCGAGATTTGCTCAATTTTATTTATTTAGTAGGTAGGTGTATCTTATTGTCTTCTCCGCATTTAACACAACATTAAACAAAATTATTTCATATTAAACCTTTGAATTCTTTAAGTAGTTTTAAATAGTTTCCTTTTTTCAAGTTTTCAAATCATGAATAATCGTGCGAAATGAGTGGAAAATATAAAACTTACATTTTGACCAAGTTACAAGGCACAAGTAGATGAAGCTGCTCATCTCACTGGAGTACACTATTTCAATAATTTATGAATCTCGTAAAATAATATTTTACGAGATTCAGCTCCAGAAATGATCGTTTGGTGGATCAAAATATTTTTCACAGCGCACTCAAATAATTCTAATTTTCATTCAATCCTGTGTTCAATTGGAAAACTAAGAGAGAGGTAAGTGTGGAGGATGGGAATGGATTATATCGGTATATTTTTCTCTCCGCTTTAAATCCTCTACTTTCTATCCGTAATCCAAGTAACTAAGGAATCGAATCCTACAATTTCACTTTTCCGCCTCCTCTCTCTAAAACACTCTCACAACGAAAGATCATACGGACACTTTCTCGTCATCGAATGAGAGTTTTTTGGTCACCTAAGCTCATGACGTCTCAAGCGTCAATTAGTATTCCATTCTGAAGTCCTTCCTGCACTAATACGCCTTGTACATCCGTACTTCCTTCCGCTCGTCTCAATTTGATGGATGTAATGAGATAGTCCGATGATAACTCGATAATGAACGTCTTGTGTATATTAATTCAATTGAATATGAGCTTTAATTCATGTCATTTGGGCAAGACCTTAAAAGGTATCCTTCAATAAGCTAAAAAGTCGGTTGATCCAACGGTAGATGTTCAAAGGGAATTCAGCCGAAATCGGGCTGAAAACTTTGTCATATAACTGTATGAATGGTTCGTTTGTGTCGGTGATAATGAAGGAGTTGCAACATGTAAACACAAGATCACAAAATATTAGACACTATTGCATTCTCGAGAAGAAAAATTGATTGTTATTGACTCGTACTGAGATAGAAATGGAGTTAGTTAACATGGGAATTATGTGATTATTATCTCTTGTACTTTTCAATATGACATCGGTGATATGGTATCCTCAAGCACTTTCCAACTTTCTGTGTTCTCAGATTCAGCTTATCTCAATTATGCATTGATTGGGTTAAGGTCTATCCTTAGCTCATTTCTTTAGAAAAAGAAATACACCAAACAAGATGATTCAATTGTTTATGCATGTGCGGTGGTAGTTTCGCATTTCAATTGAAATATTTTCAAGAGTGAGTAAATGATTAGAATTCTATAGCGGCACATAAGTTCTTTGAAGATAGACAGATGTCAACTGTGATAAAAATGATCGACTCGATTGTAATCTTATCTATTGCTCGGATATTGATAAGAAAAGCCCTTTGCTAACTCCATCTTGGCGGAATGATATCCATTTTTGTACAGATATAAAAAATAGATATCGATCAAGCATTTCAAAGATTCTTTCAACAGATTTACGATTTCAGAAAAATCTGAAAAAATCCATTATGAGTTGCTGATACGTCCTTTTTAACGGGTGAAAGATTTTCTGAAAAGTATACAAATAACATTTAAAGGTTTTTGTAAAACTTTTAATAACAATAATAATATAGCAAGAGATATTCCATCTCTAATGGGCCATACTGCTCACATTCGAATATCAAAAATAAAATAATAATTAAATATTATCAATTTACAAATTTTTCATAGAAATCAGGAATCAAAAGATTTTATTCGTTTAAATTATCTTCTTCTAATGGAAAATACTAAAATATCATTGCTTTTACATCGTATTTTTTGGATATGATCTATACTTAATAATTAAAGGTAATACTTTATAAAAATTAGTTATTAGTAAATTAGGACTTTATTTTGTAAATTTGTTTTTCTTTTGTTTAATTGATTTTCTGTTGAAAAGGAATGGCTTTAATTAATGGTGATGGTTTAATTACTTAATAATTAAGAAATGAAAATTATTATACATCCAGTGCTTCAGAGAGCTTTGTTAACACATATCGATAACATTCGTAGCTGAACATACGCCGTTTACATCTTCAGCTAAGATATTAGTTTGGCTAAGAACTTCGTTAATATAACTCGATTGACCCAAATAATTATTAATGTGTCGGTTACGGTGAAATTGAGTCGGTTGTATATGGTAGGAGATTCCTTTTTTCACATTCTAATTATTAATTTAAATTACAAAAATCTCTCTGCATATAGACGATTCTTATCGTTGCACTTAAGTCTTTTCGAAGACCCTATAATATTACATATTTCAGGTAGCAAGTCTTACTCATTATTTTTATACTTTCATTCAAATGAGGTAATTCATTCTAAATGAAAATTATCCCAAGGTATGTCTCAGACGAGCAAGATAATTACATACCTAATAAATACATAGTCTCCCATCTAAAAGCGATTTATCTTGAATAATTACCTTCTAAGGGTACAGAAAACCCATAAAGGATGTAAATAGGTTTGATAAATATTGCTTTAGTTTTCCTCGGAATTAATTCTGATTCAGTTTTATTCAAGTTTCGATATTCAATTGAATGTCATAGATTGCTAATCACGCTTGAACTTATTGCATTCGAATGACGGCTGATATTATGGAGCTTAAATTTACTTCCGCTGAAGTCCACCACAAACATTTCACTATCATTTAATCCTGCTAATCGAGAATTAACCTGAGGAAAATACTTAGTACAATGAAAAAAACACCCTTCGATAATTCTTTCGATATTTACCACTACTTTGAATGAAAATGGAATTGAAGTACAAAAACTTAAAAATGCTAAAATGAGTTTTAGCTACCAAGTAACTATCTTCTTTGAGAGTGGAAAAGAGATGAAAAATTACAGACTGTGCCAATTGCCAACAGTGTGTAAATGAAGTCATATGATTCTGGAATCCCTAAAAACTTCATGGTTTCAGAGACAGTTCGTGCAAAATCACACACCATATTCTCCAGCGTTCACTTCCAAAGCAGTGATACTCTCCCTGAGATTTGAGGCTCTGGAGCGTGATGAAAGATGCCTTGGATTTTGCTGTGAACTATTGCGCGAGGAATCAACTTCATCCTTTTCGTAGCGCCACATGTAATATGTCGCCGCTGCGTTGAGTATCAGCAGAGCAGTTCCCACGATCCCCAGAGGCTTAGTGAGAAATAAAGATAGAACTAAAAATATCATCCAAATATATACATTTTCACAACTATGACTATGTTTCAACTATGAACCATTTCTTTGCCTGGTCGAATTCTATGTAAAAATTGAAAAATCAAAGTGATAATCGAAATTATTCCGAGGCACGCTTAAAGCATCTCTTTCTCAATATATTCATACACATCTATAACATTAAAAAAACTCAGAGTAATTGTGATTTTTATTTTTTTATAAACGTGAATGTAATTGTATTAATATTTCATAGTATTGCGTTATGAAAATTCAAAGGCAATCAAACATTGAGATATTATACGAGAAGATAATTGAGAAGCATCTTAACCATCTTTGCATGCTAAGCTATTAATATCTAATACCGATTGATGATTACAGGAATGTAGGTTAATTTATACTTACTCCAGGAATGTAATTAACTGCCTTGAAAGGTGTGCAGGATGTGATTTCCAAAATAGATATGATCAAAGTAGCGATGATCATCATCATTGACAAACCAATGTCCTGTTGTAAAAGATGTAAATAAGATATTAAAAATGAATAGATCAGAAAATTGCGAATTTATGATCATATTTATGTTATGGAATTCAAATTAAATTTGAAAAGTGAATGAAGTGTGAATTTGAAGAATTCGAAATGAAACAGGATTCAAAATATTATTACATTGACATTTAGTATCGTAAATGAACGAAATCAATGTCATGTATTCAAAATATGGGCTCTTATTTTAAACATGATTTTTAAAGTACATTTAAAAACTAGAGGTCTATTAAGCATGTAAATGAAACATTGAAATGTGTGGCAAAAATTTTTATTTCCGTATTAATATCTCTTTCAGTATATTTTCAGTATCAGTTTGTATTCACGATTAAGAAAATATGAGAGAAGAGATGAATAATAAAATAAATAATAGTATACAGAATAATCATAAGATTTCCTCGAACATTTCTTACCAGCGTCACCCATAATTTTAAATACTTTTTGGCTAATTGCAAAAGGTATGCCGCGTAAATGACGGCGGAGAGAGCTGCTGACGCAACCGTTGCCAAAGGAAACAGCCATGGGAACCAATCAGGAGCCTCCTCGACGTGATCATTATCTCCTCGGCATTTCCTTAGTTCATTCCCGGTCAGAAAGAGGATCCCAGCAATCATCAATAGAATCTAGACGTCAAAGATATTCAAACTATCGCTATATTTGGAACTAAACTGGACAACATTCCCAGTTTGTTGCCATAGAAATTCCAATGGATTAAACGATTAAATATAATATCGAAAAATAAATATCCTTTTTAAAATTAAAACAAATATACAGTCTTTCAAATATGGATGAAAATGAAACAAATAAGGAAAAAAGGACATTTCGGTGTACTTTTAGGAAACTCTGATCTATAATTCCACTATCTTAAAAGGAGCGGTCGATGAAGGCCCATGGAACTGGATACAGTGTTACTTGGAAATACAAACTAAAAAAAAATTAATAACGAGTTTAACTCCATTTACCTATAACAATAGAGGAATGAAGAAATGAAGCTACAAATATGATTTTAATCTTAAATGAACATTAATAATTAAACTGCATTCAAAAACGGAAGCCGTGAAAATAATCAATGCAAAGATTTTAAATTAATTATTGAATTATTAATTAAATTTTATATTACATATAAAAAACGGAAATAATGTGTCTGCAGAAAGTTTTCCTCATTCGCATTTTATTTTAAAAGGATTATTAAGTTATAATATTATAATAATAATATTTACATTTTTTATGAATTCTATTTCTGATCGTTTATTCTATGTTTATTATGTTTAGATGGATGAGAAAGATAATGATCACGAATTACAATAGTCATGGTAGTTAATGTCAGGTTTCATGAACTTTATGGCTCTAGCTCGGATTTCAATTAGATGAAGAGATAAAAAGTATATATTATTGCCTAAGAACTAAAAGATACAATAATTTTTATTCAAATTTTCGTAGATATATCCATTAAACGCTTTTAAAAATTCAATTTGTTTTTTGGGATCAACGTAAAACCTGTCAATCGAAATGTTCAGTTAAGAAGAAATTAAGGGCAAGATGAAGAAAATTATACTTCATTTTAAATTGATTTTATACAGTTAAATTGTGTCACATGATGATGATAATAAACAGAAGTGTTTAACACAAAGATAATGATTAGATTTTGTTTTGTCACGCGCTGCATCTCATGCTTTGCCTGGATGCTGGTCAATATATGTTGCGTATTGCGTTACAAAAATATTTTCTTTTTAGTATTTTCGAATCCACCCCCAATACCGATGCATTTATTCATTTTGGTTCATTTAAGTGGATGAAGAAAATTTCAAAAATGTTATAATCTACCAATTATATTATATTATAACCAATCGTAATGAAATGGTAATTTCACCGGGTTGCTTAAGTAAATTTTCTCCGACTTTCACAACATATAGTCATGAAGGAGGCGGTTCTTTAATTCTAAAATAATTATTTTCCGCCGTAATTTCATTCAATTCAACCGAAAGTGACTTCCTTAATCAAGGGCCAATTGTATGTTATTTGGGAGAAATGCAACTTGACCAAAAGATAAGTAAATGGCCGCTTAAGTAAGTGAGTGACGATCAATTGTAATGGCTGTGACACCATTTGCCTCTGAAATTCAGATGAATACTTACAATAGCAAGTATCTTCGTGATTCCAGCCTTGGAAATTATGTATCGGCTACTTCCGAACCTTCGCCTGATTCTCTCTTTAGCTGGTAACGTGTAAACCATCTTGAAATTGCAAACTTATCACATGACGGACGTGCTTTTCCAGCTCTTGGAAATAATATGGGTTGAATCACTTATTCATTTCAATCTTCGGTATCCAGGCTTTTGATCGGATATTAGTTGTATGAGTCTGAAAGGTTAGGAACACATTCACTATATCTTTTGGCTAGCGAGAACTTATCTGAAAGATAAAGAACCATCTTCGGTCAATTTCCTCCTGATAATCGCGATACTCCATACCTCTATCTTGAGCTTTGAATGAATCTCAGTCTTTCAACAGATCATTGATCTCGCAGATTTTCATAAACGGATTCTTAACGTTCAGGTTCTGAAATTTAATACTCATAGCTTTAAAATTCTGCGCGCTTTTTCGTCAACAGATTATAACGTTTAAACTAAAAATCGTCGTTAAGATATTTTGTCAGCTTTATCCTGTATTAAAATGGGCAACACAAATAACAGCTATTGATCTGAGATAAACTCTTTGTATCAGATATGTTTCTTGATAGGAGAAAGAATTTCCGTCTGTAATCTTTGATGAAGCAACTCATAAATATTTCTTTTTATGATTGTCTTGCATTCATTTCCCAATAAACACTGAATTTGGAAAATATTAAATTTAGTAAAAAGTGAAATTATAGTCGAAATTTAGCGAATGTTTGAAATATTTTTTAATTTCAATCGACGACATCTTAAGCAAACTTTTGGCAGAAAGCGAAATTTCCTAAAGAACGTAATAGTTCTCAACTCTGCTGTACATTGATTGATGAGGGATATTTTTCCAACAGCTTTATTCGCTAAATTCATGCTGTTTATCTGAGTATCACATTTCCGGAGGAATATGTTTAAATTTTAAAATTACTAAAATTTGCGAAATTGCTTGAAATAAACTCGTGACTCATCGTGGTAACGGATATTATACATTCGTTCTGTGAATAAAATTATGATTTTAACATTAAATGACATATAAATATTAAAATAATAAAAACTTTAAAAAATCTTCTCAGCCATATTTTCTGAACTTACCCCAGGTTGTATAGATGATTATGAGACATAACGATGAAATGTGCCATCTTTTAATAACTCCATTTTTTCCTCCTTCCCTCTTAATTGATATCTCTAGAACAGAGAAGTGTTGCTGTAATAAAGTACAATTTTTGCGGTGATCCTCTAAGTATTAATAGTTTTTTATTTAATTTAAATGCATCATTTAGTATGGGTTACTTAAAATATTAGGAGCTGCAAACGAAGTTCCTTTATATTTCATCCAGACATTGAGTTTATGAGATTGTACAGATGATACAGAATTTTTATCAAGATTTTTTTACGGCCTCTAATATAATACCACATGAAAGGTATAATATCGGTATCAGAGTAAATCACTAAATCCTGATTTCAAAAAGAAAATCCGAGATAAGTATCTGAAGTATTCAGATATACTATTAAGCAGTAATCATTGGGGTATATGAAAACAAAACGCTTTAGAGATTGCCTGGTTTGTTCTTTCATCTGCCAATGGAATTAAGTCAGCCAGAGTATCAAGCAACCTCGTAAATGAATTTAATTTAAGATTGACAAATATTTATCAAATCTAAGTAAATTGGGTCAAAGTTAAAATGGAATTTTTCTCTTTATGATGTAAGAGAATTTTTTTTACGTTCTGACTGATTTTTAGTATAATTTGTAATTGTTCCTATTATCTTTGCAAGTAATGTTCCTTGTCCCTTTTTTCCCCAAAAATGGTATCCGAGCTCTTCGCAATCATCAAAATTTTTATATTCTAATTAGCCATTTTTTCAACATAAAAATTAATTCCGCACATTAACATTACCAATCATAGAGTTATGATGTCAAACTAACCGTTTTTCTTTGATAATATTGTTGCGCACGCTTTAAAATTTAATTTATGCTGAAAAATCAAAATCACTGGGAAGTGCAACAGTCCGTATCATCCAATGCCAATGGAATGATTTGAAATTGATTATTTAGTTTCTTCAGATTCATGTAATTTATAATACAGATATTTAGATGAAATAGTTCAACTGCTTCATATGCTTCATTGTAATATACTTTTGTATAATTCTCAAGCTTGAATAGATCTGAAAAGAGTCGAACATGACTGGGACTCGAAGCAGAATCTCCTAATAAGGCCAACCATTAACCTATGTTGCCAGAACATTCTAACACATTAGAGCAACCAACTATCCATTAGGAGATTTGAGTTCCAGTCCTGTCGAACTTTTCTCAAGTCTCTGCATTCCTGGAAATATTACAATCCGCGAGAGCTTTTCACGTCAAGTTAACCCTTTACCTTTCATAGTTTTGATAAGTCCATATTTTACCTACGCGACAATTCTTTCATATTTGCTAAAATAGAATAAAATCAATTTTTACTTTATGGAACTTGTTATTAAGGCCCAAATATCCAATGGAAAACTAATAAAGTAAAGTAGCTATGCTGCACAGTAGCCAAGTTTAGTTATTTAAAATCCACAGATAAAAAATCAGTTCTATATATATTCGTAATGGTGATAATGCGTCTGATTTAATCCTCTATTGACTATTAGATGGAGCAGAAGAAACAAGCTTCATCTACATTCTGCCAATTTCCTTGTCATCCTTACAGACGGCTATGGCTTACACGGAGTAGTATATAATTTATCTCTGGATATTTTATTTCCTAACTTCTCTGTGTAAAAGTGTTGAGGAACTTATTTAATTTTCAATGTAGTGTTATTGCTTTTTGCCAAGTGAAAGGAAATTTTTGAACCTTCATTCATTGTTCACAATTTCCCGCTTTTTCAGTGCTATGAAAATCTTTAAATATGAAAGGTTTAAGATGATAGTTGTAACATGTAGATGCTGCTCATGATATTCTGGGAAATTTATTCGTTTCTTTAGATTCTTGCAGATTATTATGAAAAATGTTTGTTGCAAAAATAGATACTTATGAACAGAGATATGTATGGAATATATACTTATGGACAGAGATATGTATGGAATATATACTTATGGACAGAGATTTAATGGCGCTATTTGAGCGATCTTTGGCCGAGGTGTTACGCAGCTCATTGTTTTTCTCAAAGGTAATATTAAGATGTTACAATCTTCCAAAGCCCACGCTCCCAGAATTAAATCGTCACGAAGCGTCTAATGGATTCCTTCATTCCCTTTGTAATTTGGCAGCGAAGGAGGACGGTACCAACTACACTAGTACTATTCGTTGCCCTCTTTGTGCCTCTTTTTATCTCCTTCATAAATGTCCTCGAGATAGAAGTTGGGCAGCGAAATAGTTTTGCCAAGTCTAAATCACTGTGCCTCAATTGTCTAAAAGCATTGGGCTTCGAAATGCCGGGCAAAAATTCTTGTTGTGAATGCCTAATTAAATTTCTCACCTTCAAATTGGAAGATATCCCACTTGGACGTGTTACTCAAATCTTTCCCGACTAAAAATGTATTTTCCGGGTGGCACAGTTACGTACATATTGCGGTCCCATTATACCCGTTGTGAAGATGGTTTCATTTTTTTCATCAGATTATTAGCGTACTTGTCGAACTTATCTTTCGTTTTAAATTTCTAGTAAATTCAAGGTGGGAGGGGTGTTCGACCAAAGTTGGGCGCACCTTGGAATTCATTTGGTTTTGGAGAGGACCGCTAAGAAGACATCGAAGGAAGGATCCGGAGAATGTGTGACGGATTATGTGTCGGAGGTGACAAGACCAAGCGAACGGAGCTAGGAGTCTGGACAGCGATATATTTTGTATTTGTAAATTATTGGTTGTCACGTTAGGCAGAAATATATTTCTGTTTGTTTAAATAGGATATGTTAGTAATCGCATCGTGAGGCCAACATGATAACGAAAAGATTCTTGCTATTAATCAAACGAAATTATAATACCAGCTGAAATAATTTATTGAAAATGTTTGAATGACAGCAAACGATGGGATTACTTATCTTACGGTCAATTTTTCATAAATATATCATGGTAAAGAACGATTACCTTTTTAATCATATCGTATGTAAGTCATTGTAGCGGATTTCTCCTTACCAAGGTTGAAATGCATTTTATAAGTAAGAAACTCTACATCCATAAAATTAAAAACATTTCCAATCAATAATTTACATGACACAATTTTAATATTTTGAGTTTTTATGCATATTTACGTAAATTTTAATGCCATTAATAACAGCAATCGGTCGTCAAATTTTCCCATAGCCTCGTCGGTTTTACGTCCTGCGCCGCTTGTTGATTTTGCTCGCGGCAACTAATTTTGAATCAGACTTGGAACAAGGAGGAGGCGGATTCAGGCTGGGACGGTTCTAGGAACTTCCAGTTCATGTGGCCATAACTTCCGCAGTCCAAAATAATCGTAATTGATGTACGTAAGTAATTCTATTTCTAAAATTATTTCATCTTCTACGATATTCATTAAAATGCGTGAATGAAATTACTCTTATCTGCAGGTATCTGAAATAGACCCATACATATTAACGCCTATGAATAACACCAAAGGAAACCATTCTTTTAAAGTTCAATAATTATTTTCAAAACATTTGCCCAAGAATTCATAAGTAATACTATAGATAGTGTAGCATCTATTTCTCATTGAAATATTTGTTCGTTCGTTCATCTAGAACCATCATCAATACGATCTTACGATATGCAAATAACTATAAAGAACGAATTTTTTTCGAGATTCAGTTTCTAATTAAATACTAATGTTATATATTAACATCATTAGATAAAAAGTCTGACTTCCGGAATCTGAGATTTTTTCTCCGTGAATTCAATTCACATGGGACAAAGGAGTAATGGCAAACTTCATTCGGAATGAAATGGAGAGATGATATTTTTTATGATAGACCGGCAAATTCAAGGTAAGCATGAGTTCAATTGAATTGGAAAATTTAAACGACAACCTTCACTATTTTTGTAAATTATCATATACTGATTATTAAATCATTCCTTTTGCTGGAAATATATATACCATTAGTATTCAAAATCATTGATATAGATTTTCTTTCATATGATTAGCTGAAATGTGTAAAGTACATCAATAATTTCATTTTCATTAAAAATCTTCATTTTAAAGAATTTAATCTCTCTTGCATTGATTGCTAATTATACCATAATGTTAAACAGAAGTGAAAAATAGCAACCTGACTGGAACTCAAACCAAGGTCTTCCACTATCGGGGCAGATTACTGACAACTACCCCACCATCAAATATCGATTCCACTTCTGGTTTTGGTGATACCTTGTGAACAAGGCAATGGTGCACCGCTTAGTGGCACCAACCACTGCCAAGGTCCTCTCATGAGGTAGCTGCTCACAAGGCAGATGTTTAAGGATAACACTCCTTTGGATAACTAAATTAGGATAGGATTGATTTTAATTGTACCTCTTTACATGCTGAAGCATTTGCTTTTTTGGAATGTTAAGCAGAAGGGAAAAATAGCAACCTGACTGGGCCTCAAACCCAGGTCTCCCACTAGCCGGGCAGGTATGCTGACAATTATGTCACCGTGCTGCATCACATCCACTTCTGTTTTTGGTTTTGCCTTGTGAGCAAGGCAATGGTGCAACATACAGTGGCACCAACCACTGCCAAGGTCCTCTCATGAGGTAGCCGCTCACAAGGCAGATGCTAAAGGATAACCCTCCTTTGGATTATTAAATTAGGAGAGGATTGATTTATATTTTACTTCTTTGCATGCTAAAGGGTGTGCTTATTTGCAATGTTCAACAGAAGGGAAAAATAGCAACCTGACTGGGCCTCAAACCCAGGTCTCCCACTAGCTGGGAAGGTATGCTGACCACTGTCACCATGCTGTATCGATTCCACTTCTGTTTTTGGTGATGCCTTGTGAGCAGGGCAATGGTGCAACATACAGTGGCACCAACCACTGCCAAGGTCCTCTCATGAGGTAGCTGCTCACAAGGCAGATGTTTAAGGATAACACTCCTTTAGATAACTAAATTAGGAGAGGATTGATTTTAATTGTACCTCTTTGCATGCTAAAGCATTTGCTTTTTTGGAATGTTAAGCAGAAGGGAAAAATAGCAACCTGACTGGGCCTCAAACCCAGGTCTCCCACTAGCCGGGCAGGTATGCTGACAATTATGTCACCGTGCTGCATCACATCCACTTCTGTTTTTGGTTTTGCCTTGTGAGCAAGGCAATGGTGCAACATACAGTGGCACCAACCACTGCCAAGGTCCTCTCATGAGGTAGCCGCTCACAAGGCAGATGCTAAAGGATAACCCTCCTTTGGATTATTAAATTAGGAGAGGATTGATTTATATTTTACTTCTTTGCATGCTAAAGGGTGTGCTTATTTGCAATGTTCAACAGAAGGGAAAAATAGCAACCTGACTAGGCCTCAAACCCAGGTCTCCCACTAGCTGGGAAGGTATGCTGACCACTGTCACCATGCTGTATCGATTCCACTTCTGTTTTTGGTGATGCCTTGTGAGCAGGGCAATGGTGCAACATACAGTGGCACCAACCACTGCCAAGGTCCTCTCATGAGGTAGCTGCTCACAAGGCAGATGTTTAAGGATAACACTCCTTTAGATAACTAAATTAGGAGAGGATTGATTTTAATTGTACCTCTTTGCATGCTAAAGCATTTGCTTTTTTGGAATGTTAAGCAGAAGGGAAAAATAGCAACCTGACTGGGCCTCAAACCCAGGTCTCCCACTAGCCGGGCAGGTATGCTGACAATTATGTCACCGTGCTGTATCGATTCCACTTCTGTTTTTGGTGATGCCTTGTGAGCAGGGCAATGGTGCAATATACAGTGGCACCAACCACTGCCAAGTTACTCTCATGAGGTAGCTGCTCACAAGGCAGATGTTTAAGGATAACCCTCCTTTGGATAACTAAATTAGGTAGTGATTGTGGTTTTTGTGTTCTCTTTTGCATAATAGCAAAGTAAAGTAAGGGCAATTATCTAAATTCATTCATACATAATCACTTTTATATTTCATGGCAAAACCTCATTTAATTATGGGTTAAATAATTCAATATACAAGAAATAAATAAATCCATTAAAAAAATTTAAAAATACCCTGAGGAATGAGTAATCTTACATAATTATATAATATGGTATAGAATAATTTTAACCATATTCTGAATTTAAATGTGAAATGGCTATGAATATACAATTGCATTCATTTCTGTTAACAGGGAAGAATGGTTTGGAAAAACTAAACCTATTACACATAGAAATAACCTGGATGCAATATAAATTGGACTGAATTGCATGATTGACGGATTATAAGATCTATAAATTGGTCTGGAAAGTGATTCTGAAGCCTGAAGGCTTTGTTGTACAAAGTTGTTAAAAGCCTTCTGATTAATTGAACCCATTAATATCAGAAAATAAATACATAAAAAGGGATGTACACACACACAGTAATTCATCAAATTTTTGCTTCTGTAGATTTAATAAGCTTTGATGATGATAAGTGTATAATTCTTCTCCTAAATATATTTTTTTATCAAATATAAAATATTTACTTTTGATGTCAATACGGAATGATATAATTGTAATTATTATAGAAAGACTTTTGGTAATTACACTCCTAGATAACATTAAATGCATTTTTATTTAACGTTCTAATGGTAAACAAACACTTCATAAAATAAAGTAAAGCTAAGTGAAAATTTATAATTGATTTTTCCATAATTTAAGTTAATAATAAGCTTTGTAAATTTTCCATCTTCTGTAAATAAATGTACTTTGATGAAAATATTTTCTTGTACATTATAGAATTTAATTAACTGTTAGTTCTAATAAATTATATGGATACTTTGCTGATTTACACAAGATCAAGACCGCCTCATTTTCTAATATAGGTTTGATATACTAGAAGTATACTTTTTTAAATATAAACTATAAGCTATAAATTTTCAGACTCTTTCATCTATTTAAATTCCAATCCATTTCTTTATTAAATTTTTACGATTATACATATTAACAATATAAATGTTCAAAATTTACATAATGGTTAATTTATGGTATAATAAATAGCAATATATATGGTATAGCAAATATTTTTTAAAAATTTTAAAAACAAAAATGGTAAGAAAATAATATTTTAAATATGTCAAATTTTATATTATGAAATATAAACTTTTAATAAATTAAATGTATTTTTGAAAAAATTTAAAAAATGAGAATTGTCAAAATATTACAATTTAAAATTATAAAAGAATAAATTTGATAAAAGTATAAGGATTTGAATGTGTCAAATGCAAATATATATTACTGTAAAATTGTTTTAATTTAAAACTGAATATTTGTTGCAAATAAAATTTTTAAAATTTAGAATTGTAAGATTGAAAAAAGTGAAATTATGGAATTGTATTCCATTTTATGTAACAACATGCAACATTTAATGTAACAACATTTATTCTCAGAAAGTGATTCTGAAGCCTGAAGACCATGTAAAGGCGACCTGACTGAGACTCAAACCAAGGTCATACACTTGTAGGGCAGGTATGCTGACCACAACACCGCCATGCTCCACATAGTGGCACCAACCACTGCCAAGGTCCTCTCACGAGGTAGCCGCTAGAGAGGCAGATGTTAAAGGATAACCTTCCTTTGGATAACTTAATAAGGATAGGATGCACTTATCCTTATTAAATTATATCCTAGTTTTGACTGTGCTAATTTTAAATTTTTAATATGCAGTGGAATGCATGTTTTGGTTTTGAAGTAAATCTACTCTTTTTATTTTTCACAATTATATGAATTTTATTATATATATATTTGTGTTAAGGATATTAATAGATTCATGTCTTGATGTTAATAGAATTATCAGTTTCAAGAAATAGTTAAGGATTGAATCAATTAAAGGAATTCTTGGACGAATCACTTTTAAACTCATAGTGGTTCATTGTGCATAGATTTCATAATTCCGTTTATTTCAGGTCACCATTGGTACCAGGAGCTTTGCCTTCTGAATCAAAGAACTGTCCTGATAGGAGGATCCTTCTGCTCTCCAAAATTTTAGTCTTCTTTTGTGTTCATGCCGAGTATACTCACTGGCTCAAAGTAATTAGTTTTTTAAATGCTAGGTGCCGTTTGTGGACAGAATACTCAGGGTATCCAGTGGGTTTTTAAATGAGTATATTTTAATATTAATCCAACCAAATCTTTTTATTTTTAATGAATATAGGTAACCCAAAATGCAAATATCATACAATTTGTAGCAGGAAGTAAGAGAAAACATATTTTTCTTGATTAAGAGAGGAAATTCATACTAAATTGATAACTTTATCCATCACATGATGTAGTAAATGTTATATTTTCAGTTCTTATTTTCAAATAATGAGTAATATTGAGAAATGTAAAAGTATATAATAATATATATAAATAGTAGAAAACAAAGCTAAGGATAAACAATTAAATGTACACATATGATAAAAATGCACTGAGTACTTCCTTTAAAATTCCCTAAATTATATAGAAAATCAATCAAGGATATGGCATTTTCTGAACAAATTCTTCATCCTGTTTTTTGAGGACATACTATGCACAATCTCATTTAAAAGAAAATAAATCTCCATTCTGAATGTGAATATCATTCTGGTAAGTGAATTCCAAAGGGAAAATAATTAAATTCCTTAATTCTAATTATTATCATATGATAACTGATTTTGAGACTGTTCCTCCATGAATTCAATTAATATGGGGCAAAGGTGTAATGGCAGACTGCATTTGGAATGAAATGGAGAGATGATATTTTTTTGTGGTAGACCTTCATCTTTTGTGTAAGTTTAAGTTTTAAACTTTATCACAAATTGTATTAGAAATGTTGATACAATTTATCAATTATGATTTTTACCCATTTTATACTTCCTCTTGTTAACAAGTTATCTCTTTTTCTGGGAAATTTATTTTATAAATATTCAAAGTTATTGAGATTAATATCCTTTCATATGATTTTCTGAAATATGAAATAATTTTCTAAAATATTTAGCCTTAATATCCCTTTCAAACGATTCTTTAGCTTTTACATGTTTGATATTATTTATGTAATCTGAGAATAAACAGCTTTTCTAGAATAAGTTTTAGATAATTGGATAATTCCATGTGTTGAATTATGTTAGTCTATTGAGAACTATACACCTTGAAATATTCTTTTATGATCACACCTATTTTATTTATTTTGGTATATTTATAAGATTCTTGAAAATGATATACATTTCTTCGGTTATGAGTATTTGAGAGCATTTCATTTCAAATTCTTATGGATTTCATTTTTTTGCAGATTATAATACCTAAGATATTCTACCATCATTGAGGAAGGACTGCTGATCTTATGAACCATGGATATTGTGTTTACCTGAGGACATAAGGTATAAATTTTTAGTTTATGATATGTTATTTATTTTACGGATTGCATTTTTTATACTAAGTAGGGCAGTGACGAGTTATAGTATTTATTTTTTATTTCCTTTACTTACTTGCTAGGCTTGCAGAATGTGAGACTGATCTTCCAAAACTTGAATTGTATGGTAAAGAGGAGCATTCTGGGGCAAGGTATTTGAAACATCTCCCCTTGATTTTATTTATTTATTTATTTATTAACAAATACCTCACAAACATCCTCTTGCGGGACAATTACAGTGAGATTTCAAACTCTATCAAACTTTATTTCCATGTAACAGTTACTGTTTTAATATAACTCTGATTTTGATTTTTATGAAAGCATTTGTCAAAGATTTTTGTATGACATTCATTGAGAAATATTTGTTAAAGTGATAAATTTTTTCTTTCTATGCATTTTAATGTACTATGGTTGAATCGAAACAAATTTATATGTCAAATAATTCTTTTACTAATGTTGAATTATATAATTATATTGTATGCATTTATATTTATCTTAATTTAGAATTTATTCCCTCAGAAATGTTTTAATTCATATTTTCTATGTCATTATTCTGTTAACTCTAATTTTTTATACTTCTATCTGGTTATGTTACAGTATTTGATGAAGAGAAGTTAACTTTTAGGTCATTGTATAATTCAATGAATATATATAAACTATGAATATATTCCAGCATTTACAAAAGTGTATGGACTTCACCATTATCAACAGTCATCAAACCAAAATGCCAGTGCCCCAGGAATGGGACGATGATGCTTTTTGTCTGTATCCTTTTTTTAATTTTAAATAATATATTTTAAAATTTATCCAAGTAAAGCTCTTTTGCTAAATTGCTGCTGAAGCCTAAATTTTTGTTTTATAATGAGTCTTTTAATAATATCAGAGATGCTTCAGAATAAAGCCAATTCTAATAAGTATTTTTCTAATATGTTTCAATTCAATTTTTTATTAATTATAATGAAGGGATATGTATAACTTACATTGTTGCAATAAGGAATAAATTAGAATTATAATATCAAAATATTAATTATTTTAAAAAGAAAATGTACCAATGATAAATGTATCTGATCATATATTTTAAGTTGATTAAATGATTCTTTTTAAGTTTATTCTTGAAATTTTGCATATTTGTCATCTTTATTTTCAGGTGAATTAATCATGTATACTCATGACATTATTTACTTTTTAATTGTATTTCTCTATTTGGCTTGTATTTTAGTATATTATTGTTTAAAAATTTCTTATTCTATGATTTTTTATCTACTTTTTTACTTATTTCTTTTTTTTATGATTGTATTTGTTGCTAGTGATAGTATGATTTAGGATGTAAGTATATATCCTAGGTTTAGGGGATGTTATAAGAGTATATGCGGTATTGGGAAAGGGTTCGAACTGGGTGGGTTTTAAATGAGCCAAGGGTTGTATTTAGTGTAGGATTAAGTTAGTTATTATCACATTTATTATTTTTGTTATGCATGTAAGTTGATTTTTTTTTGTATTAGATCTTTTATATGTATTTCAGCAATAAATCTTTTTTTTATTTATATTTAGTTGCAAGGAGCAACCCTTCTACTTGCATGAATCAAAGGAGGGCATCAAAGATTTGAATGAATCCCTAAATAGGTTAGTTAATCTTTTTTGAGAAAACTGCTTTCCTTGGTACATCATGAAATATAAATGGTTGTTGTAAAAAAGACAAGAAAATGATTATTCAATTTAATATGGAGAATGCAGCAGTTATATGTATTGGATAATATCTTTCATGTTTTGGTAAAAGATGTAATTTTCAAACTATAGTGAGTTTCTTAGACTGCTAAATTCTCATTCTAATGCTACTAAAATCAGAGCTATTAGAATAATATGATTGGCAATATCCCAGTAATTTTAAAGTTTAGAAATCTGAGTTTGAATAATATTATAATTAATTATTAAAATTTAGGTATAAAGTACGATATGAATCTCTGGACTTTCTTGTATCTTCAGATCTAGAGAATATATGGAGACCTAATATGGCATGCAGTAGGAAGCTACACCAAAGCTTTCACATCACTCCAAAGGTTAGGAGTCATCCAACAGGGACTTCCTGGATGGGACAAGTGGCGTGCTTGGTAAGTTACACTTCTCTCTAACTACCCATGATATTACAAAACTGATACCGCCTATAAGACGCATTTTTTTCCTAAATTAGTTCTCAAAAAATTTACCTGCGTCTTATATGTGAAGGTCTTGGTGTCCGTGTTAAAAACTATTCGTTTAAAAGAATACCTTCGGAATTATGACTAAAGGTCTCAAGAGATTAAGCCACACCATTCAGTATAACCTAGGAGTAATAAATTATTCTAAAGTGCATGGAAACAGAGTACAAGTGAGTCATTATGCTATTGTGGTGCCGCTAGGACTACTATAACTTTTTTTCCTTGTGGTTGGCCTACTAATTGCGAATGCGTCTTAATGCAGCCAAATACGGTAATTTCGTTACTCTCAGATGAAAAAATTTGTGTTGCACCCATTGCGAGGTTAGCGAAACCTTCCTATCAGAGGATCATTAAAAACTTCTTTTTAAATTAACTACTTACTGTAATATTTCCTTGAGGACATATTTGACTGAAACGTTTAACCTTTATATTATAAGATGGATACGCTGGAATTCATCAAAAGACGTCGACGGAGGACGCCACTGGACCAGGGATGCTGCCGCCTGCGTGGGAGAGAGAAGATGATGAGCACCATTCCGCCGATGATACAAACAGGCAACTCCCTCGCCCATAGCGAGGTAAGTAAACCTTCATAATTGTTGATAATAAACGACATATTTCGCATTAACTACTTACTGTAATATTACCTTGAGGATGTCTTTTGCCCTTACTTGTTCCTTTGAATTTTTAGGGGGCATCGCTGGAGATCACCGAGGGACATCGCCGTAGATAGCAGCTGGACCAGGGATGCTGCCGCCTGCGTGGGAGAGGCAAGATGACGTCCCCATGGCCCTGATGAAACAAGCAGGCAACTCCCTCGCCCATAGCGAGGTAAGTAAACCTTCATAATGGTTGATCATAAACGACATATTTCGCATTAACTACATACTATAATATTTCCTTGAGGATATCTTTGGCTTAACTTGTTCCTTAAAATTTTTAGGGGGCTTCGCTGGAGATCACCGAGGGACATCGCCGTAGATCGCAGCTGGATCAGGGATGCTTCCGCCTTCGTGAGAGAGGGAAAATGATGTGCACCATGGTGCCGATGATGCAAGCAGGCAACTCCCTCGCCAGTAGCTAGGTAAGCGAAACCTTAATAATAGTTGATCACTAGGAGATCATCGAGGGACAACGACAGAGGTCGCCGTCGGTCCTTGGATGCTTCCGCCTGCGTGGGAGTGACAAGATGATGAGCACCAGGGCGCCGATAATACAAGCAGGCAACTCCCTCGCCAATAGCTAGGTAAGCAAAACCTTAATAATAGTTGATCATTAGGAAAGCATCGAGGGAAATTGCCGGAGGTCGCCGTTGGACCTTGGATTCTTCCGCCTGCGTGGGAGTGACAAGATGATGAGCACCAGGGCGCCGATGATACAAGCAGGCAACTCCCTCGCCAATAGATAGGTAAGAAAAACCTTAATAATAGTTGATCATAAACGATTTATTTCTTATTCAATACTTCCTGTAATATTTCCTTGAGGATTTTTTTGGCTTAACTTGTTCCTTTAATTTTTTAGGGGGCATCGATGGATATCATCGAGGGACAACGCCAGTGGTCGCCGCAGGACCTTGGATGCTGCCGCCTGCATAATAGAGGGAAGATGATGAGCACCATTCCGCCGATGATACAAGCAGGCAACTCCCTCGCCCATAGCGAGGTAAGTAAACCTTCATAATGGTTGATCATAAACGACATATTTCGCATTAACTACTTACTGTAATATTTCCTTGAGGATATCTTTGGCTTAACTTGTTCCTTTAAATTTTTAGGGGGCATCGATGGAGATCATCGAGGGAAATTGCCGGAGGTCGCAGCTGGACCAGGGATGCTGCCCCCTGCGTGGGAGAGGCAAGATGACGTCCCCATGGCCCTGATGAAACAAGCAGGCAACTCCCTCGCCCATAGCGAGGTAAGTAAACCTTCATAATAGTAGATCATAAACGACATATTCCGCATTAACTACTTACTATAATATTTCCTTGAGGATATCTTTGGCCTTACTTGTTCCTTTTAATTTTTAGGGGGCATCGATGGATACCATCGAGGGACAACGCCAGAGGTCGCCGCCGGACCTAGGATGCTGCCGCCTGCATAATAGAGGGCAGCTGATGTGCACCATTCCGCCGATGATACAAGCAGGCAACTCCCTCGCCCATAGAGAGGTAAGGAAACCTTCATAAGAGTTGATCGTAAACGACATATTTCGCATTAACTACTTACTGTAATATTTCCTTGAGGATGTCTTTGGTTTAACTTGTTCCTTTAAATTTTTAGGGGGCATCGATGGAGATCATCGTGGGACATTGCTGGAGGTCGCCGCTGGACAATGGATTCTGCCGCCTGCGTTGGAGAGGCAAGATGACGTCCCCATGGCCCTGATGAAACAAGCAGGCAACTCCCTCGCCCATAGCGAGGTAAGTAAACCTTCATAATAGTAGATCATAAACGACATATTCCGCATTAACTACTTACTTCGGAGCATTACCAAATATAGACGAGCCCTTTATTCTAAAAAATGCCTACAATGCTCGCAATTTCTATGAGCCACCCTGCCCGCCGCCTCGGCAGTATAGTGGAGCCGGCGAGGGAGCACGATCGGAGAGTCCACGCAATCAGCTCCCATTATGAATATATTGTCATACGGTTAATTGTACTAAGAATTTTATTTTTTAACGATAAAATGTCAACGGTTAATTAGTGGAAAATAGTACTTATGAGCGGTGAAGTGTCAACGTACGGTTAATTGTACCATAAGTTGTATATTCTTTGTTAAAAACGCTATGATACTACATACCACTAACACAGCCTTAGTTAAAGTAACTGACGATATCCGTATATCGATAGATGGAAGTTAATTAACAACGTCGATCCTACTGGACTTCTGTAAAGTCTTCGACTTCGGAGACTCGGATATAATTCCAACAAAAATACGTGGTATTGGTTTTTCTGAATCATCAGCTGCTTGGTATTCCTCTTATTTAAAATATCGTTAATAGTTATTTCCAATGATACCACTTCCGCTTGGATAGATATAAATCGCGGCCTCCCACAGGGATCGATCCTTGGTCCTTTTTTATTTTCCCTTTATATAAATGACTGCCCACAAGTTATTAAACACTGTAAATATCATTTGTATGCTGATGGCCTACAGAGATATCTATTGATTTAACCGTCTCCTGTTGCCCTGAATGCAAACAGTATGTGAACCATGATCTCGAATAGGATTATTAGCTGTAAAGTTGGGAAGTTCAATCCTTCAAAATCCAAGCCATTATCATAGGGTATTCTGAGTTATTAAAACAACTGAATCATGTCAGCTTCGCAAAGCTCACTTTGAACAATACTGAGGTCTTCTTCTGTAATTCTGTAAATGATCTCGGTATTTACTTTAATAATCATGTGACATGGTCGGAACATGTCGTTAAAATATCCAAAATAGTTCATTTCACTATTAATTCCTTGAGGAGCTAGGGAAGTTTCTGAACGCCCTCAATCTGACTGCAGCTAGTAAATTCGTTGATCATGCCTTACTTTGATTACGGTGGCACCAAGACCTATCAAGAGATCAAGCTGCAACGTTTCCAGAATGCGTCTGTTCGCTTTATATTTAAATGAATGCATATTTATGTGAGAAAAGACGACCATATATTCTGTACACTGAAGAAATTAGATTGAATCAAACTCGAACCTCGCAGACAGCTTCATATTCTAACGTAAACTCAGTTTTGCGAAAGCAATCTCCTGAATATCTCTTTTCTAAATTTGTTAATTTGACTGCATCCATAATCGCAATACTCGAGGGAAAAGCAATTTACTCGTAAAACAATTTACTTTTAAAAATATTCGTTGCGAAAAAACGTGATGCTCTTTAGAAAATGCTAAAACTCTCCGACTCGGACCAAGAAATCATAACTTTGGCTTTATAGCGCTAAGAGAACTAATCTTTTTACAGTAATCGTAATTGGAAACTCGTTAGTTCTTAGAGTAGTTTAAAAACAAACGGATAATTTACTATAATTGTCGAGTAATGGCGATAAAACGTCAAATTTAGGTAAATTTTTACTAAACATCAAATTTTTGCTGAAGATAGTAAATATACGTTTAAATGTACTAAAAACATCGATTTCAAACGAAAAATCGTCAAACAACAGTAAATGGCACTAAATATATCAATTTTTAGCGAAAACGTCAACAACTCTTTATTGTACCAAAAGTATCATTTTCTTGCGGAAATTCTTTATAATACGGTTGATTGTACAAAAAAGGATTGATGTTTATTGAAAAAAACGTCAACTAAAGGTCAGTTGTACTGAATGTAATAATTGTATGCGAAGGATACTCATAATACGGTTAATGGTAATGAGAGTCTATTTTCAATTAAATAACGTCTAAAAACTGATAAGAGCACTAAATGAATAAATTTATAACGAAAATACTTTAACAAGCTCTTAAAATCAATCATTTTATATAACCATCATTGTACGCTCGTCAGTACTAAGAGTGGTAAATGCACGTGGACAAAATCGTCATCGTTAATTAAACGATAGGGATCAATATTTAACCTAAAAATCGCCATTATACGGTAAATTGTTATAAAAATATCAATTTTTAGCGAAAAAGGCTAAAATAGCAGTCGAGAGTTCTAGAGAAAGGGAACATTTAGTGGAAAAGCGTTAAGCTACTTACGCTAAAAGTAGCCGACTCTCACCAAAGAACATAAATTAACTGTCCGTATCGTAAACGACTAGCATTTCAAGGATTAATGTAAACGCACGATCTTAAGTGCTAAGATAATGAAAATGGGTTATAAAAACGCCAACAATCGATTAATTGTACTAAAAGTACAAATTTTTATTGAAAAATGTGAATAAACACTCGAGATCGGTAAAAGTAGTAGTTACCCGGATGAAAAATAGAAAAAAGTTTGTGATTGTTCTAAAAGTATCAATTTTAGCGAAAAGACGTAAAATAACGGTTATAAGTTGCAAATTACAAATGCTTAGTATGCTCCTTTGAAGGCTTTTCGTTTTTGAAGATAATCGAATAAAATAACTCCGTGGTGCCTATTTGTAGCTCTAACACACAATAAATGAATGCTCCTAAAAAGAGTCGTAATCACCTTCCGAGCCAAAAAAAGTTTTTCATTCTTTTGGGCCCGATTTTCCCCATTGCATTCCACTGTTCCAAAACTCAGATTTACTGCGCCTTAACTGCGCTAACGGAGCGCGAGAAATAATCACTCGAAGACGCGTTTGGTCTAACGTGAGCATCCAACGCGTGGCCAGTTCTCATGCTGATTTAAGATGTTCGACAAAGACGTTCTTTTGACAATAACCTCTGCTAATTCTCACTTTAATTTGGCGGTCGTTTTTAGACCTTTTGGTGAACTTTGGCCATTTTCATCGGAAGCTGGACGTCCCGAGAGTTTATCGTGTCCCAAGTTCTTACGGCCACTTTTAAATTGATGGTGCGGAGTCCCTATACACAGAGTACAACCCATCTGTCATTTGCGTAGGCGTATTGCCTTTCAAAAACAAATATTTAATGACCGCTCTATATTGTCCATATTTACAAAAACACTTCGACTCACTCAAACGACTGTTACATAACGAATGCGCAAAAGATAAATCAACAGATCAACAACAAAATTCTTTTATTTGCAAGTGTTTGTATCTGCATGTTGAGGCCGGGAATCACCCTCGTATTACTGCCACCAAGGAACTAAGCGATAACTACTGCGAGTTTACAGCATAACTGAGTTCTATAATGCTGGTTGCATAAGAATTATGAAAATAATAATCTGCTTGTACCATTAGCAATTCCGTTGTATAACGGGGAAAAAGTTAACAAACAATACTCATGTATTTTTCTATGGGTTCAGTTATTTGTTTTCCGATTAGACGATATCTCGAAAAGAACTTTGTCTTTTATATTAATGATACATTTATTCCCGATACATTGAATCCAATTCCGTTTCAACCGGCAGTACGCTCTCGTAATGTTGATTCTCGTAACAATGATTAATAATCGAAGCGTAAAGCTCGAAGCGAGGCAGAAGAAGTGAGGTAATGGCGATTATCATAAAAAATTTTACTTTATCAAGAGAGGTAGACATTCGATTAATACATTGAAAAATGTGATAAAGAATTTAAGGAGACGAGCATACTTATCATCGAAAGCAGGAGGAAGAACGTCAGATCGGTATTTCTACCTTTTGATTCGTGCTGTAGATCGTAAGATAATCCTGTTTTAGCCGGGATAACTTCTTACGAGGGTTCGTCTGTAACAGGTTTTCCTGAATAATTAAGATACGAAATTACAACATTTATTACACGGGCCGATTTTAATTGCGTGATAGTCCCTGCTGCTCTTGGGTATCCATTATGTTGGGTGGCAAGATTCCGCCAATTTGCAGGGAACAAGGAAATTAAAAAGACCACTATTAAGGAAGTTTATCTTAATTACCATTTTGTTCAATAATATGTATGTGGTTGGATCAAAATAAAAGGAAATTTATAAATTTTGCGCGTTCGAAGTGTCCGATATTCCAAACATTTTTTAAATGTTGGTATATAGGTTCCTAGTTTATGGTAAAATTTTCAATTTTGGTTTGCAGTTTACTTTAATTGTAGCAGCCGAAATGTTTGATAAACGAAGTATATGCTATCTTCCTCGATTTTAAGAACGCTTTCGACTCAGTCCCTCACAACAAATTAATTTACAAGTTAAAATTAATCGGTATAAATAAAGAAATGACTGGATAAGGGATTTTCTCCGCGATAGGGAACAACAAGTTTTACTTGATGGCGTGACTTCAAACAAAGTCAAAATTACCTCTGGCGTTCCACAGGGCAGCGTAATTGGGCCGCTTCTATCCTTAGTATATACGAGTAAAGGTGCGCTTGCTTACAGCAAGCAATGCAGTAATATATCTTTTAATACAATTTAAGATTTTTCGAAATACATTCTGAAAGGCCATTCTAAACATAACGTAAATGACATTTTCGCAGCGAGCATTGCATTGATTTCGATATCCCATGCATATCTTACTGCAGCATTATTACCGCCCTGGTGTCGAACTAAGGCCATCCAACGAATTATACTGTCATTATTGGCTTGAGTATGATTGACTTTATAAATATTCCGAATATCAAAAGGAAATGCATTCAGGAAGTACCTCAATATGTGTCCTAAATTCCCTATGCATTTCAAATGGAGATATAGTTAACGCCCCCTAGCATCGAACCAACGACCATTTACGACAATCTTAGGGATGCGTTTATTTGAAAATGGTCCCTTTTATGGCTGTTTGAAATTTCGACCCTCTGCGCGGTCGGGATGCGTCATAAAAAGCTTTCGGAAATATGGTCAATGTATTTTAAACGGGAAAAAACGAGTTTACGGGGCGCTCTGGAAACGAACCCATCACACCTAAGCAAGTGTTGATTTTTTTCAAAGTTTAATCTATAAAAAATATAAATAACAAACTATTATCAGACGCAGGTTGGGAAATATTAGCCGATAGAGGATTTGCAGCCAGATTCTGTTTGTTAGATACATGTACGTTTAGAGAAAGTACCTTTTCGGAAAACGTATTGAAATTATGCGACCACCCTGCCATCCAGTCCTATAATGCGCGTAAAATACGCGATATAGATCCTAGGACGAATCTTTTTCTTTTTTCCCGCGCACGATATGCGATAATAATAGACTAAAATACGCGATAAAGTAATATAGTTGTTTACACCCCCTGCCACACTCCGAAAGGCGGCTTGCAGGGTACTCATTTGAATGAAGCAGTAAAAGTAATATATGAGTACAGAAGTATATGTATGTTTTAACCACTTAAAACCTGTGACTAAAGAAATACCAAAAGTAAATAGTCGTGCAGAAATTTTCGTTATTAAATGTTGGTAGAACAAGTGATGATAGTTTTTTAAGAGAAGTATCTGCATCAGAATATAAAACCACCAGCGGTACTTAGGACACTAAAAGTAAGACGAGAAAATGAAGTTTCATTAGGAAAAGTAACTCATAAGATATATACGACGGAATGGAAAATCCAATCCATAGATTTAGTTCCTTTGCAATGTTTGACAGGGAAATGTTTAATTTTATAGATCGATATGAAAATTAAGTCAATTATTTTAAAAATCTCAACTCAAAGATTGTATTGTAAAATGTTTAGTATCTGATAGAACTATTATCTAATGTATTAGTTTTAATGTTTTTGAATAAATGCTAATGAGATTTTCATAAAACTTTGTTTTCCAATATTCCAGGTTCATTGTTGGATTAGCATGCCAGGGGTCAGAGGGTCTGAGCGGCTATCACTTACTGGAAAGGAGTTCACCTTGCCGTACCAGCTGAACCAATGAGCTGGAGATCATCTCGGTGAAATCAAGAGTAGCTGAGGTAGTTGGGCATCTCAGACCATATGCCTCAGGTAGATATTCTAGAAGTGTCATTAACTTTAAGCTGTTAGGTTTATCTTAGTTATAATTAGTTAATAGGAAAACAACCCTTGGCTCATTTTGCGCGTTTTCCTGGGTATAATGAATGGGAAAAATATCAGGAATTTTTAAAATTAGATATGTACATATAATTAGAAGAAAGAAGGAAAAAAGGGAGGGATGGAAAAATAAGTGGCATAAGAGGAGGGGAGGAAAATGGATGGAATGTGAGCAGAAGAAATGAAGGGGATGAGAGAGTGAACAAATGAAGGGGAATGTGAATGAGGGGAAAAAGTAAAGGGGAGGTGGATGAGGGGAAGAAAAAATAAACAGAAGGGGTAATAAGAGGAGGGGAAAACAAATGAAGGTAGGGAAAATAGGGGAAAGAAAAAAAGGGGAGACGAGGGGAAGTGAAATAAGGAGTAAAAAACGAAGGGGAGGTGAAGGAGGGGAAGAAAAAATAAGACGAGGGGAAAACAAATGAAGGTAAGGACCTTGGGGGAAAGGTAGGATTTGGGGGGGGGGGGGTGAGGGAAAGAAAAAACAACAGAAGGGTGAATAAGGGGAGGGGAAAACAAACGAAGGTAGGGAAAATGGGGGAGAGAAATAAGGGGAGGACGAAGGGAAGCAGAACAAAAGAATGGGAATGAAGGGGAGGTGAAATTAGGAAAACAAACGAAGGGGAGGTGAAATGAGGGGAAAGAACACAAATGGGAGGGGAAAACAAATGAAGGAAGGGAACTTGGGGGGAAAGGAGGGGGGGGGGGGGGGGGGGCAAGGAAAAGCAAAACGAATGGAGGGGAAATAAGTGGAAGCCAGCGATAGGGAGAATAGATGAGCTAACGAAGGGGAGGGGGAACGAGGAGAGGAGAAAGCGAACGAAAACGAGGGGAAATTAGGAGGAGGAGGAGCTGGACTGTAAAATAGTATTGGGAGGTAGGGAAAATGGGGGAACGAAAAAAGGGGGGGAAAGAAGGGATGCAGAACAAAAGTAGGGGAAATAAGGGGAGGTGAAATGAGGGGAAAACAAATGAAGATAGGGAAAATGGGGGAACGAAAAAAGGGGGGGGAAGAAGGGAAGCAGAACAAAAGTAGGGGAAATAAGGGGAGGTGAAATGAGGGGAAAACAAATGAAGGTAGGGAAAATGGGGGGAACGAAAAAAAGGGGGGGGGAAGAAGGGAAGCAGAACAAAAGTAGGGGAAATAAGGGGAGGTGAAATGAGGGGAAAACAAATGAAGGTAGGGAAAATGGGGGGAACGAAAAAAAGGGGGGGGGGAAGAAGGGAGGCAGAACAAAGGTAGGGGAAATAAGGGGAGGTGAAATGAGGGGAAAACAAATGAAGGTAGGGAACTGAGGAGGAAAGGTGGATGAGGCAAGGGGAAGCAAAACGAAAGGAGAGTTTTCTTCAATTAATTTCCTTGGAAAAAATTTTCTTAAATCTTATTAAAATATTTTTTTGTGAAAATTTAAAAAATATAATTTTAGGTAAACTTTTCCTGTAAATATCATAATATTCTGTCGATGAACAAATAATTATATAGGTCTGTATGTATAGGGGAAGAAAAAATTACAGAAGGGGAAATAAGGGGAGGGGAAAACAAATGAAGGTAGGGAAAATTGGGGAACGAAAAAAAGGGGGAGGAAGAAGGGAAGCAGAACAAAAGTAGTGGAAATAAGGGTAAACAACACAGATGGGAGGGGAAAACAAATGAAGGTAGGGAACTGGGGAGGAAAGGTGGAGGGGGCAAGGGGAAGCAAAACGAAAGGAGAGTTTTCTTCAATTAATTTCCTTGGAAAAAATTTTCTTAAATCTTATTTAAATATTTTTGTGAAAATTTTAAAAATACAATTGTAGGTAAAATTTTCCCATGAATATCATAATATTCTGTCATTGAACAAATAAATATTCCGTCTGTAATTTCTTTAGGCTAGTTATAAATAAAAATTGTTTAATCAACTTCAGTGTTTCAATTTTATCCTTAAAACATTCCTCTTCCCAAATCACATAAGCATGTGTAAAGAAACATGCATAGCTGACAATCTTAATTTCATTCATTAAAAACTGATTATGTTAATTGTGGGGAATGGAACATTGGTTTTGTTGTTTGTATGTTTATACGAGTAAAGGTGCGCTTGCAGACAGCAAGCAATCAGAAATTATATCTTTTAATAAAACGTAAATATTTCCGAAAGACTTTATTCGGATAAGGCATGCTAACTTAAGGACATTTTCGCAGCGGACTTGACATGACTTCGATTTCCCATGCATTCCTTACGGCAGCATCATTCCCGCCCCGGAGTCGAACCAAGGCCATCCTACGAAAATCACTATCATCTTTCGCTTATTTATGATTATCTTTATAAACACTTCAAATTTCAAATGGGAATACCTTAAGGAAGCACCTCAAAATGAGTTTATAACTATATATATAATAATGAGTCCTTAATTCCCTTTGCATTTCTTATGAAGTTATAGTTAACGCCCCCTAGAATCGAAACAACGACCGTTTACGACAACCTTAGGGATGCTTTTATATGAGTATGGTCCCTTTTATGGTGTGAAATTTTGAACCTCTGCGCGGTTGGGAAGTGTCATATAAAGCTTTCGGAAAAATGATCAATGTATTTCTAATGAGAAATATCGAGATTACGAATCGCTCTGGAATCGAACCCATGGCACATAGGCAAGTGCTGATTTATTTTAAAGTACAATATATACGTATCTATATGTGTTGAAGGATTAAATGATCTATGTACGATATTAAGGGAGCTACGATTTTTCAAAATTTTAACATATTTCACGTCCTGGCATCGAACCCATGATCTTTTGTGGATAATTGATAATAATTAATACATTTTTTGTAGAAACGTGCATTATCTATAGCCACATGAAATTTCGTTGTACAACGTTCCCGGAAAGTATTTTTTTTTTAAAAAAAATCGGCGAGCCCGTGGCCTCAGCGGTTTAGGCCTGACATTTGTATCCTCAAATTTTTTAACCCTCTAGTTATCTATATATAATAGTAATATTTAATAATGTATTTTGTTTCCTCTTAAGCTTTCCCTGCTGCGAGGTCAGGTGTAAATTTAAATGTCATATTTTTCCAACATAAGATTTTAATATTGTAATATCAATATATTGATAATAGAATCATTTTCCTGAAATCATAAAAAAATCAAATTATTATCCACTTTTAACTCTAATCTAGTAATAGTGTGAAATGGTAATTTAATTTTCATCAGAAGATGAAATTTTTAAGGAAAATTTTATTTTACCTACCATTAGAGGCATGTAGATATGACCATTTGTAAGGACTAGTATAGTCAATCAACTAAAAAATTTTCCTGAAGATAGAATCTTAGCATAGGAAATCATAAAAAAATCAGAAATTTTCCTGAAGATGGAATCTTAGCATAAGAAGAGTGAAATTTTCAGTTATTTTAAATAAAGTAAATCTTTATGGGTTACTAATTAGGTTTCTTTATATCATTTACTGTCTCATATTTTAATTCCATTTTATGATGCAAGATATTTTATAGTCTACTTATCCTCACTTTAAAGTGAGGATAAGTAGACTATAAAATAGATAAAAAGACTATAAAATTTTAAGCTTTGATGATGATAAATGTATAATTCTTCTCCTAAATATATTATTTATCTAATAGAAAATACTTACTTTTACCAAATGATATAATTGTAATTATTATAGAAAGACTTTTGGTAATTACACTCCTAGATAACTTTAAATGCATTTTTTATTTAATGTTCTAATGTTAAAGAAACACCTCATAAAATAAAGTAAAGCTAAGTGAAAATTTATTATAGATTTTTCCGTGATTTAAGTTAATAATAAGATTTGAAAATTTTCCATCTTCTGTAAGTAAATGTACTTTGATGAAAATATTTTCTTGTACATTTTAGAATTTAAGCATCTGTTAGTTATGATAAATTATTTAGATTCTTTGCTGATTTACACAAGATCAAGACCACCTTGTTTTCTAATATAGGTTTGATATACTAGAAGTATACCTTTTTTTAATATAGACTATAAGCTATAAGTTTTCAGGCCCTTTCTTCCATTTAAATTCCATTCCATTTCTTTATTAAATTTTTATGTGGGCATGTGATAAATAAACAATTATAATTATATGTATATATAGGTTAATCAAAAAATTAATGCAAAACTTTTAGCATTAAAAAGGGTTTTTAAGGAATAATGAAGTGCCAGTAACAAAAAGTTTTAAGAAGAATCAAAGATCATCCTGGACTAACACTTTTTGAGTTAAGCTCCTTTTCCTTAAAATATAAGCAATAAAATTTAAAAAATAGGTAAATTAAAGAGATTACAAAACTTTCAAAACAAATCATTTGCAATTTAACAAATGATATTGAGTGAGCAGTTGTTTGTGCAAGGCGATTGAAATTGACATGTACCTAAAATGTAAATATTCAAATTTAATTTATGAATTTGAAACGGAAAAATCTTTTGTTTGGAAGTAAAATAGGAAAAAACCTTTTAATCTTGCCTGAGTATACTGGATGATAGACAAACTAACCATACTCACATTTCAGCCTCTGATGAAGTAAGAAAACATGAGATATTTCGTCAATGAGGAACTTTCAGAGAACTACTGAACTACTTTGAATATTTCTACTATAATAGATAAAAGTACAGTAACTCTACGCAGCTCACTCATTATAATTTTAAGGTGCATACCAAAAGGAAAAGAGAAAACAGCTGACAGTACCAAAAGATTGCCAATGTGTCATACAAGAAGATTCCAAATACAGGGCAGATTTAATGTAAACCTTGGGTTTTTTATTTTCAAATAAATTAAATGTAAATCCACTGCAATCAATTAGTAAACTATGAACCCTTCGTAAAGATTAATTCCAGTTGGTGAAGAAGAAAGGTTTGATTATTGTGTTAGTAATAAGAATCTATGAACTGAAAGAAAAAAATTACTGGTAAGATCACTTAATAGAGTGGCTAACGGTATAAACCTTTACATTAATATTAATAATACAAATCTACATGTGACACAGTAAGAATAATTGAAAATAAATTTGAATTGAATAAAAGAAATCGTCACCAGTTTGCAGAAGACCAAACTACAGAGTAACGACCAAGTTTCTAATACTAAGGGTTGAATTAGTTGTGTAAGGTATTGTATGTCATACGTTTCAAAAATTTTGCAATAGAAAGGATCTAGGATAATACGTAAAGGAAAAGAAGTGGATCGCATTAATATAATTATCGCCTAAGGAACAGTAATGCTAGTGATGGAGTTATTATTCCTTAAGAAATTAAGCTTACCTTGTCTAGTTCTAGTTATTCATCTAAAATATGCGATGGCGAAGAAGATGAACACCTTGATCTAGATCTAAATACATCTAAAGTTATTCTTGTTTTCATCATATGCAGATGAATTTCCCAAGAACACCCATGTTTACGAAGTGCACTATGGAGATGATTGACGAAAGTAAATTGTCTCGATTCAAGACAACCACAGCACGCTCAGCCCAGTGAAATACCTAAGGCAGTGGAAGTATATAATGAATTGAGAATGAAATATGCGAATGTTCGATTATTCGAAAACTATTTCTCAAGCTCCGTGTTCGGAGTTAAGGATTACCGATTTAAATCTTAGAAATATCTGCTCGACAGAGGAATCAGTTTGGAGGAAAGCTATCATTACTATTTTGTATAATCTTTTTGTTTGGCAATACGAAATTTATTTAACCTTTCGAAGATGTGATCAAATCAGAGGAAAGCTTCCTTCGGACATGATTGTAAGCAGTAGAAGATGGGGAAATGAAATCATACTTACGTAAAACCTTTGGAACGAAAAAAATAATTAAGGAGTAATAAAGTGATAGGTAAAATATTGAAATTAAATAACTTGATATTTAACAATTGAATATTGAATGAGCAGTTGTATGAGGGAGGGGAGAAGGAGGTTTCCACCAATCAGAACGCTGGGTTAGACAAATGAAAACAGAGACGGACATTTTTCGAAGGAGCGCCTCACTTCATTTAGGGGGTTCCTCCGTATCGGTCATGCATCACGTGCGAAATCTGGAGTCCACTATGACTTCAGAACGTGGTAAGTTGATTTGAATATAATGTGATTATTATATGAATGGCGTAGTTAATTTGAATTTTCGGAATTAATGTTTGTGTCGCCGGCTTAGGTGGAAGTTTCGAAATAAAATTTACCGATCGATCGATTTTGTAATAGTAGACCACGTGGTACATTTCGAAGATAAATTCAAGGTCAGACATTAACTTTAATTTTCGTACCTTTCAATGGTTTAAAGTACTTAGAAACGCATGAACGTCAGTGTCTTTTGTAAAATGAATATGTTAGAATGTGTATTAGATAATATTATTGTTTTAAATTAAGTAAAGAGGACACTTTTCTAGCACATAAGGTTTCTAATGCGAACCTTAAATTCTTTTTATCATAATGTCCATTTATTCCTCAATAAATTGCTTATCTTTAAACAAAAAGTTCAGCAACAGATAACGTTGTTAAGTTTGAGTTAAACTTAGTTGATTGAATGCGGTATATGTGTAGAAAACTTTGAAAGAAAATTCATATACGTTATCGCGAATTATGGGAAAAATAGACATCCATAAGCGAGTCATCCTCTCTATGCAAATAAGATTGCTTTTGTAAAGGAATAACAAAATGTAGCTCAACTACAATAACTCAAAAAATTAATAATAGTATTATATATATATAAATATAGTATTGTAGTATTGTGGTGTTTTGTTATTTTTTTATCTAAAATGAAACTTACACGACTTCTGTCTTGATTCCAGGTGCCGTTCGTCGGTCATTCCGGTTCCCAACGCGTATTACGGTTGCGTTTGCACGCGTGCGTACATCCCCCAAGGTATTTAGAAATGCGTTTCTTCGTTCCGTTTGTGGTATTATCGCGATAAAGGTATTACGGTACGCACGCGTGCTATATCCCCCAAGGTATTTAGAAATGCGTTTCTTCGTTCCGTTTGTGGTATTATCGCGATAAAGGTATTACGGTACGCACGCGTGCTATATCCCCCAAGGTACCTAAAAATGCGTTTCTTCGTTGCGTGTGTGGTAGAATCGCGAATTGGTACCAAGGCACACACGCGTGCACTCTCCCCCCCAAGGTATAAGGTATAAGAAGAACGCATTTCTTCGTTGCGTGTGGTAGAATCGCGAATTGGTACCAAGGCACACACGCGTGCACTCTCCCCCCCAAGGTATAAGGTATAAGAAGAACGCATTTCTTCGTTGCGTGTGTGGTAGAATCGCGAATTGGTACCAAGGCACACACGCGTGCACTCTCCCCCCCAAGGTATAAGGTATTTCTTCGTTGCGTGTCGTAGAATCGCGAATTGGTACCAAGGCACACACGCGTGCACTCTCCCCCCTAGTATAAGGTATTAGTATAAGGTATTTCTTCGTTGCGTGTAGTAGAATCGCGAATTGGTACCAAGGCACACACGCATGCACTCTCCCACCCTAGTATAAGGTATTAGTATAAGGTATTAGTATAAGGTATTTCTTCGTTGCGCGTGTAATGTGATAGTATAGAGATATTGTATAGGCAGGTGTGTATTAGGTATTTTAGTTAAATATTTTGTTTGTTTTGTGCGCTCATGTATGTGAAAATCTCCCGTCGTTTTACTGGTATATATGAAAAGGGTTATTTATCTTATGTATATATGCGTATTTGTTATAATTTATGTGCTAATCATTTTTTTCCAGGATTTTTTTGTTTTTTTCGCGTATAATATTTATTTCTTTATGTAGTATATATTTAATGTTCCTTATGTTACCTTTCCCTATGTATTTATTTTGTTGGTTTTTACTCTGGAGCTCGAAGGAGCGAAGGAGGTTTTCCATCAAAAAAACCTTCCCTTGGACTACAACCTTGTCGCGGTGGGAAGGCTTAAAGTTTCCGCATTGAATGGTATCTCATGGCGGTAACGGAACCAATGGTAGTCCATATTTAAATAATAGATGAGGAAGAAGAGGATGCCGGGATGAGGATCGCAGACCTGCCCTCGAAAGATTACGCAGGGGACGTTCAGGGAGACTTTCTACAGAACGGAGATTATATGCCTCCTGCAGCAGGCCAGCGGTAGGAATCGCAATTCCTGTTCTGTGTACAGTGTGACGCGACGATCGGTTAGTCTATTTTTCCAATTTAAGTTGCTTATTTAATGTGCTCTGTTTGTTATTTACAAATTTTTGCATGAATTTATTAGTTATTTCTGTGCGTGCACCTGAAATCTTATTGAAAATGGTAATTCGTTCAATTATTTGTTATTTCGTGTATATATATGCTTTTGTTTATGGTTATTCACTATCTACTTTTTTCACGCATCTCACTATGCATTTATTTGGTTTTTTATGTATGAGTGATTACAATTTTCCCCATTTCTAAGGTTTGATATGGTTCTTCTACTAACCCTTTGTATATACATGTGTGAGAATTTTATGTAATTTGTGTTCTTTTCTCATATTACAGGTTATAGCATGATATCCTAAAACCGAAATAACTTTTCTTATATTTAGGTCCGCCGAATAAAGGTTTACCTTTTTTTAGGTATTTCATGAATGTGTTTATTATTATATATTTCTGATAAGTTATTTGTTGATTGAGTACGTAAGCGTACAATATTACGTAATTTGCCTAAGGTGTTGTATTTTTTGTAATGTACTTTGTCTTATGTTTGCTTCAATTCATTAGCAATGTTGATCGGATACAACTTTACTATTTAAGCGTATTTGTATGACATCTACGTATAGCGCTTCGTTTACAAATAACATTTCCCTTATACTTTTTATTTGTTATTTTTGTACGTACTCGCGCCTCTCTCTCACTCGCACTTATATGTTAACTATTTATTCAAAGCATTTCCATTCAGTTCCATTTCAGTTATTCTATGCATTTTCATTTCAGCTGGAATAGTAATGATAATTTATTTGTTCGTAAAAATTGCGGTTTCGGGTAGATTTTGATGGTTTTCTTCTATTTACCTTTGATAGGAACTAATTAATTTATATTGTATTGTATATTATATTAAAAATTTACTTGTAATTGGAGTACGTGCGCGCACAATATATACTAATTTTTTTATTCAATGAGTTTAAGGTCTTTTTGTGTTTTCTTTCTTCTCGTATTTGTGTGAATAAAGTTGTTATTTGTGTACACATGCTTGCAATTGTTCCCCACTCGTAAGGTTAGGTTTATGAGTTAATTAATTTTTTAATTAATTTTTATTAATTATGTTTATTTATTAGTAAAGCTAGTTACTTTTCCGCAGTGTTCAGTACCGGATGAGGAATGTCTGCCTCTAGGAAAGGCACAAACTCTGCCTCTCGAACGAAATTCTTCGCCTCCTCCTGCCTGAAACAGTCCTGCGTTGGGTAGTCCTATTATGTTTTAGCGTCACTGGAAGATCGGTAAGTCTATTTCTCCTTCTTTAAGTTGCTTATTTAATGTACTGTATGTCTGTGCGCGCGCCAGTGAAATCATTAAATTAGTAGCTCGTACAATCATTTATTATTTCTGTATATATTAGATTTTATCGTGAATTATACACACTTTCAGGATTATTTTAAATTACTCGCTGTATCCTATGTTTACACGCTTGTTTCTCTAAATTTCAGGGTTTTTGTGTGTCCATTTGATTGCATTCTTTCCTCATTTTTAAGGTTCGATATGTTTCCTAGGATTACCCTTTGTATATTCGTGTATCTATGAGAATTTTATGTAACTTGTGTGCTCGTGCGTCTAATCAGGCTCCAATTTGAGGTATACATATTTATTGTTTTGTATTTCTTTTTATCGGCTGTAACTTGCGTGATTTCACGATATTGTAATTATTTTTCTTATATTAATATCCATCCGTTTAATTGTTTCTTCTTTTTAGATATTTCGTGGACGTGTTAAATTATTAGTAATTTATATTCACACTCTGTATGTATAGTTATAAAATAAGACTAATATTATTTCCCTTTTTTTAGGTATTTCTTCAATATGTTGACTTATTTTATGTTTTTTTTTGATTATTTAGTTGTTCATAGAGTTCGTTCGCGTACAATATTCAGTATTTGTGAGAAATGTATGTAATTTTTGTGCCAGCATGATTGGACGCCCATTCTAATCTCCCTTCTTTTTTAGGTATTTCATGAATGTGTTAAATGGTCTTTCCCCTATATGTGATAAGTTATTTGAGTACGTGCGCGCACAATATTCCGTAAATAATTCTAGGTGTTTACAGGATTTGTGTATTGTACCTTTGCGTATTTTTGTTAATAGTTTCTTAGTTCTGTACACACGCTTGCAACTATTCCACACTCCTAGGGTAATTTTTACTTGCGTTTCTTCGATATATAGTTATAAATTAAGACTAATATTTTTTTCCCAGTCCTGCCTTAAACTAAGATAAGAATATATAGTGTTCCTAATATGGATTTCATGGAATCGGATGTAATATTTTGTATTGTACCTTGACTTATTTTTGTGATTATATTTGTTATTTGTGTAGACACGCTTACAACAATTCCCTACTCTTAGGGTTAGGTTTATTTATCACCATTTGGTTTAATAAATTTGTTATATTGATCGGCATCCCTATTCTCTTGTATGAATTAAGTTTTCTCTTCGTTTAGTATTCTTCGTTATCGCATATTGTGCTAGTTTTATGTTGGCGTGCAATATTTCTCCCTTACTTTTTTTCCCGGATCATTCATTTAAAAGTTGCTGGTTATTTTTCCGCAGGATTCAGTTCTGGATGTGTGGCACTTGGAAAGGCGTCTGGAGAATTCCGCATCTTCACTTCCTCTTTCTCCCCTCAGCAGTCCTGTGTTGGAAGATCCTGTTCTGGTTTAGCTTCACGGGACGATCGGTAAATCTATTTAAACCTTTTGTAAGTAGCTTTTGTAATATTCTGTTTGTTATTTACGAATTTTGGGGTGAACTTATTATGTCCGTGCGCGCTCGTCTGATGTTATTGAAATAGGTATTTTGTTCAATCATTTGTTATTTCGTGTATGTATTTGCATTTGTTATAGGTTTCTCTCTATATCCTTTGTTTGCATGCATCTTCCTTAGTATTCATTATGCTAATTTTTACCCCTATATGTGATTATTTATTGGTTATTTGAGTACGTGCGCGCACAATGTACAATAATTTTTTATTCAATGAGTTTAATTATGTATTTGCATCTGTTGCTGGTTATTTGCATATCTTTTGTTTGCACGCATTTCTTAGAATTCATTGCTTTATTGCGTCCTAACGATTCCAACTTTTCCCATTTCTAAGATTTGATTTATTTATATAGAAAGGTTTAATATGTTTTATGTGTGATATTCGCGCCAGTGTGTGCAATATGTCCCATGCCAGTTTTATTTAATTTTCTGTGCTTGAATGTGATGTGTTTTGTTCACTATTTATTGAGTAATTACGTTACATCAGTTCGCAGGCGGTTATAAGTTATTTGTATGTATGTATGTTATTATTATATGTATGTATGTATAATATTATTTCAACTTATAATAGGTTATTTGTTAATTTTGTGCGTGCGCGCACCGTATGCTAACTTTTTATTCAATGCGTATTGTGTATTTGTTATTGCCTTCTTGTGTTTTGTTCATTTGCGTATTTTTTAAAAATAGATTTGATGTTTGTGAGCATAGGCGTGCTATTATTTCCCACTCTTAAGCTATTTCTTAAAGGGTTTTTAAATTATTTTAGCTTCTATTTATTTTGTAATTTGTTATGTTTAATATTTCCCCCCTTTATATTTATATTATATCCTTTCTATTTTCGGGTATTTATATGAATTTATCATATTTTAGTAGCGCATGTAATATTTCCTGACTTAAGGTGTTTTTTATTGAAATTTTTCCTTTCATCCTAGTTTCATTTCAGCTTTTCTAGATATTTTAAATTTAGCTAGTGTACTAATTATAATTTATTTGTTCGTGAATATTACCGGATTTTGAAGGTTTTCCTCTATTTATCCTTGATAGAATAGATCTGCCTAATTTATATTTTTCATGTTATTTGATACTTGAGTACATGCGCGCACAATATGATATAATTATTAATGCCTATTTGTGTTTTTTTCCTTACCGTATTTTTGAATAGATTTGTTATTTGTTTACACCCGCTTGTAATTATTCCCCACTTTAGGGTTAGTTTTCTTTATCACCACTTGTTTGAATGTATTTGTTATATATTTTATGTTATTTGCTCGCGCGTCCAATCATGTACTAATTTAAGGTATATTTAATTAGGTTTTATATTTTTTATTTATCGGCTGATACTTGCATGATATAGCTCTTTTGTAATTATATTTCTTATATCAATGTCCGCCCATTTAACTCTTCTCTCTTTTTAGGTATTTTGTGAATTTTTAAAATTATTTTATTGTTTTTCTTCCCATTTTTCTGGTAAGAAGTTTGTTGATTTACCAAGTGCGCGTACAAAGTTCCGCAATTTGCCATCGGTGTTTAATGGATTTTGTGTTTTGTACCACGGCGATTTTTCGTGAATAGGGTTTTTAATTGTGTAAACAATCTTCCAACTATTTCCCCACTAGATTATACGTCACCATTTGTTTTAATTTATTGGTAATGTATAACGGCTACAGCTTAACGTAGCCGATCTATATTACCCCCTTTTATTTCCTCCTGTCTTCAGATGTATGTTTATTGTAATGATTAGTTTCATCTTGGTTCCATTTAAGCTATTCTAGATATTTTTATTTTAGCTGGTTCTAATAATAATCTATTTTTTCGTCAAAATTGCCGGATTTCAGGTAGATTTTGATGGTTTTCTTCTATTTACCTTTGATAGGAACTAATTAATTTATATTGTATTGTATATTATATTAAAAATTTACTTGTAATTGGAGTACGTGCGCGCACAATATATACTAATTTTTTATTCAATGAGTTTAAGGTCTTTTTGTGTTTTCTTTCTTCTCGTATTTGTGTGAATAAAGTTGTTATTTGTGTACACATGCTTGCAATTGTTCCCCACTCGTAAGGTTAGGTTTATGAGTTAATTAATTTTTTAATTAATTTTTATTAATTATGTTTATTTATTAGTAAAGCTAGTTACTTTTCCGCAGTGTTCAGTACCGGATGAGGAATGTCTGCCTCTAGGAAAGGCACAAACTCTGCCTCTCGAACGAAATTCTTCGCCGCCTCCTGCCTGCAGCAGTCCAGTCCGGCTCTTTCTCTTGTGTGACCAGCCGCTGCGTGGTTGTTTTCTTCGGAAGCCTTAAACTTTCGGGTGTTTTTTCCACATTTTCCATAATAAATTTCATTTTTTAAGCATTGGAAATATGTTTTTCTTTTACAAAATTTTCCTTCTCCTCATTTCAATCGATGGCGATCTAAATGCTCCTTTTTTTAAATTATAAAAATTATTTTAAACGTTGCTTCTTATAAGAAATGCGATAATTATTCTAATTTCATAATAATTAAGAATCGCGTTCAAGAGTTCCCCAGTAAGTCGTTAGGAGGTTAAGATATTGATAGACATAATGAAATACTTTGAATATTGATTTGAGAACATCACTCTCACTTCCATCTAAACGAGTTCTCGTGATAATTGTGAACCTTCATGTAAAGGTTAAAATCGGTATAAGACAGTCAAAAGTGTGTAAAATGTTCAATTCCTGACCAATTGTAAAAATGATACTCGTGACTGACAAAGGTGAAACTGTTAAATAGATGCATTTTCGTAGAAAATTATTCCTTTGATTCTTCAAATGAATTTGGCCAGGAACATGTTCTATGCATTGATAATTTTAATTATAGTTTCGACATCAGGAATCTTTAAAATTGTTCTATGGATTTCAAACTTTGAGATAAAGTTTGAGAATAATTTTCTTTTTACTGCTCCATTAAGGCAATTATCCAGAGTAGTAGTAACCTAGATTTACATTATACATAAGAGAAATACTACTTACTGTATATATATAATACTTACTGTAGAACTTCGACATCAAAAGATGACGAAGTTCTACAGTAAACCGTAAATTTTTTCTAATGATAAACTTGGTGATGAGTAAATTAATTTCAATTAGGCAGAAATATGCCATTCTATCAAGATCTTGAGATGAAGTAATCAGTATCGAGTTACACCGTGCATGGATTTTCAAAGAACTCCTCATATTGCCACATTATAAATAGAAAAAAATAATTTAATATAATATGATTGTAAGCGAAAAAGGTTTATTGAATCGAAGTTGAGGGAGACGATGTAGAAATTAAAATTATCTTTTCCTAATAAAATCGTAAGAATTTTACATCATACTATTGAAATTCAACGAAACTGAAAAAATTGCCTTATTTCGAATGTTCTATTAGAACTTGAACTACATAAAACTTTTAACCATAAATGAAGATTTGATTATGCACCGTTAATTGAAGAATGAGAACTTGAACTTGAAAAAATGAAAAAGCATTGAGTACACCTAACAAAGCGGAATGGGTTTCAAAAAATCGTTCTTAAGTAAGAGTGAGATCTTCACATCTATATCTCTCAAACAGGCTCAACAAAATTGTGCTTCATACGTTTTTTATGAAGGAGCTCCCTCCGAATTTATCTAATAATTAATTCTTTGACTCGTAGTCCAATTGCCAGTCATCGCACCAATTCGTGATGCTATCTAAATCTTTCGATAGGGCTAACCTGTCCTCTCCATTATCCATTTATCTCTATATATTACAGCATCCTCTGCAAAAAATCTAACGTTCCTATCAATGAGACTACCTAGATCGTAAATGTAAACAAAAAAGGGTAATGGCACTATTTATAGGCACCCTGTGGGACAAATGTAGACTACAAAATATAATAAAATATGGAACTAGAATATAAAAATAAAATAAGAAAATAAAAAGAGGAAGCGCCTTACTGCGCTAACCCAGCGGCACTCCCGTGATCGAAAGTATATAAAATCATTCAGTATTTGATCCGAGGACCTCTTAATTATGGTGCCTACTCATTTCCGACCTACAACGCTTCCTTTGGAAGTGAGAATTTAATTTATCATATCTATTCTGATTTTAAGAACATGAGTATTTAATCTCGGAAAAATGTACTCCCCGCGCAGGATTTGGTCCAAGGTCTTATATGGTACGTTATGGGTCCTACTCCCTTCCAGTCTGCATAACTTCCGTCTTAAAGAAGAGCATTGTTTGATCTATACAAGTTTGATTCTATATAAATTAAGATTCAGGATCGAAAAAAATATTCCCTCTACAGGATTTGATCCGAGGACCTCTTAGTTAGGAGTCCTACTCCCCAACACTCTGCCACTGTTCCGTTGGAAATTAGATATTTATTTTATCATACCTATATTGCTTTTAACAACATTAAAACTCGGAAAAAAGTACTCCCCGCCCAGGATTTGATCCAAGCTCCTATACGTAATGGGTTCTACTCGCTTCCACTATGCCACTGTTTCGTCGTAAATAAGAACATTATTTGATCTTTACCATGTTGATTCTCAATAAATTAAGATTAAGGAAAGAAAAAAAAAATCTTCCTTCAACAGGATTTGGTCCAAGCTGCTATACGTAATGGGTTCTACTCGCTTCCACTCTGCCACTGTTCCGTCATAAATAAGAACATAATTTGATCTTTACCAAGTTGATTCTCCATAAATCAAGATTCAGGATCGAAAAAAAATGTTCCTTCAACAGGATTTGATCCAAGCTGCTATACGTAATGGGTCCTACACGCTTCCACTCTGCCACTGTTCCGCCGTAGGGAATAACATTGTTTGATCTACACGATTTGGAGTCTCAATGAATTAAAATTCAGGATCGAAAAATAATGTTCCCTCTAAAGGATTTGATCCGAGGGCCTCTGAGTTAGGGGGTCCTACTCACCACCACTCTGCCACTGTTCCGTTGGAAATTAGATATTTATTTTATCATATCTATATTGCTTTTAACAACATTAAAACTCGGAAAAAAGTACTCCCCGCCCAGGATTTGATCCAAGCTCATATACATAATGGGTTCTACTCGCTTCCACTATGCCACTATTCCGTCGTAAATAAGAACATTATTTGATTTTTACCATGTTGATTCTCAATAAATTAAGATTAAGGACAGAAAAAAAAATGTTCCTTCAACAGGATTTGATCCAACCTGCTATACGTATGGGTCCTACACGCTTCCACTCTGCCACTGTTCCGCCGTAGGGAATAACATTGTTTGATCTACACGATTTGGAGTCTCAATGAATTAAAATTCAGGATCGAAAAATAATATTCCCTCTACAGGATTTGATCCGAGGGCCTCTGATTTAGGGGGTCCTACTCACCACTACTCTGCCACTGTTCCGTTGGAAATTAGATATTTATTTTATCATATCTATATTGCTTTTAACAACATTAAAACTCGGAAAAAAGTACTCCCCGCCCAGGATTTGATCCAAGCTCATATACATAATGGGTTCTACTCGCTTCCACTATGCCACTATTCCGTCGTAAATAAGAACATTATTTGATCTTTACCAAGTTGATTCTCCAAAAATCAAGATTCAGGATCGAAAAAAAATGTTCCTTCAACAGGATTTGATCCAACCTGCTATACGTATGGGTCCTACACGCTTCCACTCTGCCACTGTTCCGCCGTAGGGAATAACATTGTTTGATCTACACGATTTGGAGTCTCAATGAATTAAAATTCAGGATCGAAAAATAATATTCCCTCTACAGGATTTGATCCGAGGGCCTCTGATTTAGGGGGTCCTACTCACCACTACTCTGCCACTGTTCCGTTGGAAATTAGATATTTATTTTATCATATCTATATTGCTTTTAACAACATTAAAACTCGGAAAAAAGTACTCCCCGCCCAGGATTTGATCCAAGCTTGTATACGTAATGGGTTCTACTCGCTTCCACTATGCCACTGTTCCGTCGTAAATAAGAACATTATTTGATTTTTACCATGTTGATTCTCAATAAATTAAGATTAAGGACAGAAAAATATATTCCTCCAACAGGATTTGATCCAAGCTGCTATATGTAATGGTTTCTACTCGCTTCATTATGCCACTGTTCCGTCATAAATAAGAACATAATTTGATCTTTACCATGTTGATTCTCGATAAAATAAGATAAAGGATAGAAAAAAATTTTTCCTCCAACAGGATTTGATCCAAGCTGCTATATGTAATGGTTTCTACTCGCTTCATTATGCCACTGTTACGTCGTAAATAAGAACATTATTTGATCTTTACCATGTTGATTCTCAATAAATTAAGATTAAGGATAGAAAAAAAATATTCCTTCAACAAGATTTGATCCAAGCTGCTATACGTAATGGGTTCTACTCGCTTCCACTCTGCCACTGTTCCGTTGCAAATTAGATATCTATTTTATCATATCTATATTGCTTTTAAGAACATTAAAACTCGGAAAAAAGTACTCCCCGCCCAGGATTTGATCCAAGCTCGTATACGTAATGGGTTCTACTCCCTTTCACTATGCCACTGTTCCGTCGTAAATAAGAACATTATTTGATTTTTACCATGTTGATTCTCAATAAATTAAGATTAAGGACAGAAAAAAAAATATTCCTTCAACTGGATTTGATCCAAGCTGCTATACGTATGGGTCCTACTCGCTTCCACTCTGCCACTGTTCCGTCATAAATAAGAACATTATTTGATCTTTACCATGTTGATTCTCGATAGAATAAGATAAAGGATAGAATAAAAATTTTCCTTCAACAGGATTTGATCCAAGCTGCTATATGTAATGGTTTCTATTCACTTCCACTGTGCCATTGTTCCGTGGTAAGGAATAAGATTGTTTTATCTATACGATTTGGATTCTCAATAAATTAAGATTCAGGATCGAAAAAAATATTCCCTCTACAGGATTTGATCCGAGGACCTCTTAGTTAGGAGTCCTTCTCCCCAACACTCTGCCACTGTTCCGTTGGTAATTAGATATTTATTTTATCATACCTATATTGCTTTTAACAACATTCAAACTCGGAAAAAAATACTCCTAACCCAGGATTTGATGATAAAATAAATATCTAATTTCCAACGTAACAGTGGCAGAGTGGAAGCGTGTAGGACCCATACGTATAGCAGGTTGGATCAAATCCTGTTGAAGGAACATTTTTTTTTCTGTCCTTAATCTTAATTTATTGAGAATCAACATGGTAAAAATCAAATAATGTTCTTATTTACGACGGAATAGTGGCATAGTGGAAGCGAGTAGAACCCATTATGTATATGAGCTTGGATCAAATCCTGGGCGGGGAGTACTTTTTTCCGAGTTTTAATGTTGTTAAAAGCAATATAGATATGATAAAATAAATATCTAATTTCCAACGGAACAGTGGCAGAGTGGTGGTGAGTAGGACCCCCTAACTCAGAGGCCCTCGGATCAAATCCTTTAGAGGGAACATTATTTTTCGATCCTGAATTTTAATTCATTGAGACTCCAAATCGTGTAGATCAAACAATGTTATTCCCTACGGCGGAACAGTGGCAGAGTGGAAGCGTGTAGGACCCATTACGTATAGCAGCTTGGATCAAATCCTGTTGAAGGAACATTTTTTTTCGATCCTGAATCTTGATTTATGGAGAATCAACTTGGTAAAGATCAAATTATGTTCTTATTTATGACGGAACAGTGGCAGAGTGGAAGCGAGTAGAACCCATTACGTATAGCAGCTTGGACCAAATCCTGTTGAAGGAAGATTTTTTTTTTCTTTCCTTAATCTTAATTTATTGAGAATCAACATGGTAAAGATCAAATAATGTTCTTATTTACGACGAAACAGTGGCATAGTGGAAGCGAGTAGAACCCATTACGTATAGGAGCTTGGATCAAATCCTGGGCGGGGAGTACTTTTTTCCGAGTTTTAATGTTGTTAAAAGCAATATAGGTATGATAAAATAAATATCTAATTTCCAACGGAACAGTGGCAGAGTGTTGGGGAGTAGGACTCCTAACTAAGAGGTCCTCGGATCAAATCCTGTAGAGGGAATATTTTTTTCGATCCTGAATCTTAATTTATATAGAATCAAACTTGTATAGATCAAACAATGCTCTTCTTTAAGACGGAAGTTATGCAGACTGGAAGGGAGTAGGACCCATAACGTACCATATAAGACCTTGGACCAAATCCTGCGCGGGGAGTACATTTTTCCGAGATTAAATACTCATGTTCTTAAAATCAGAATAGATATGATAAATTAAATTCTCACTTCCAAAGGAAGCGTTGTAGGTCGGAAATGAGTAGGCACCATAATTAAGAGGTCCTCGGATCAAATACTGAATGATTTTATATACTTTCGATCACGGGAGTGCCGCTGGGTTAGCGCAGTAAGGCGCTTCCTCTTTTTATTTTCTTATTTTATTTTTATATTCTAGTTCCATATTTTATTATATTTTGTAGTCTACATTTGTCCCACAGGGTGCCTATAAATAGTGCCATTACCCTTTTTTGTTTACATTTACGATCTAGGTAGTCTCATTGATAGGAACGTTAGATTTTTTGCAGAGGATGCTGTAATATATAGAGATAAATGGATAATGGAGAGGACAGGTTAGCCCTATCGAAAGATTTAGATAGCATCACGAATTGGTGCGATGACTGGCAATTGGACTACGAGTCAAAGAATTAATTATTAGATAAATTCGGAGGGAGCTCCTTCATAAAAAACGTATGAAGCACAATTTTGTTGAGCCTGTTTGAGAGATATAGATGTGAAGATCTCACTCTTACTTAAGAACGATTTTTTGAAACCCATTCCGCTTTGTTAGGTGTACTCAATGCTTTTTCATTTTTTCAAGTTCAAGTTCTCATTCTTCAATTAACGGTGCATAATCAAATCTTCATTTATGGTTAAAAGTTTTATGTAGTTCAAGTTCTAATAGAACATTCGAAATAAGGCAATTTTTTCAGTTTCGTTGAATTTCAATAGTATGATGTAAAATTCTTACGATTTTATTAGGAAAAGATAATTTTAATTTCTACATCGTCTCCCTCAACTTCGATTCAATAAACCTTTTTCGCTTACAATCATATTATATTAAATTATTTTTTTCTATTTATAATGTGGCAATATGAGGAGTTCTTTGAAAATCCATGCACGGTGTAACTCGATACTGATTACTTCATCTCAAGATCTTGATAGAATGGCATATTTCTGCCTAATTGAAATTAATTTACTCATCACCAAGTTTATCATTAGAAAAAATTTACGGTTTACTGTAGAACTTCGTCATCTTTTGATGTCGAAGTTCTACAGTAAGTATTATATATATACAGTAAGTAGTATTTCTCTTATGTATAATGTAAATCTAGGTTACTACTACTCTGGATAATTGCCTTAATGGAGCAGTAAAAAGAAAATTATTCTCAAACTTTATCTCAAAGTTTGAAATCCATAGAACAATTTTAAAGATTCCTGATGTCGAAACTATAATTAAAATTATCAATGCATAGAACATGTTCCTGGCCAAATTCATTTGAAGAATCAAAGGAATAATTTTCTACGAAAATGCATCTATTTAACAGTTTCACCTTTGTCAGTCACGAGTATCATTTTTACAATTGGTCAGGAATTGAACATTTTACACACTTTTGACTGTCTTATACCGATTTTAACCTTTACATGAAGGTTCACAATTATCACGAGAACTCGTTTAGATGGAAGTGAGAGTGATGTTCTCAAATCAATATTCAAAGTATTTCATTATGTCTATCAATATCTTAACCTCCTAACGACTTACTGGGGAACTCTTGAACGCGATTCTTAATTATTATGAAATTAGAATAATTATCGCATTTCTTATAAGAAGCAACGTTTAAAATAATTTTTATAATTTAAAAAAAGGAGCATTTAGATCGCCATCGATTGAAATGAGGAGAAGGAAAATTTTGTAAAAGAAAAACATATTTCCAATGCTTAAAAAATGAAATTTATTATGGAAAATGTGGAAAAAACACCCGAAAGTTTAAGGCTTCCGAAGAAAACAACCACGCAGCGGCTGGTCACACAAGAGAAAGAGCCGGACTGGACTGCTGCAGGCAGGAGGCGGCGAAGAATTTCGTTCGAGAGGCAGAGTTTGTGCCTTTCCTAGAGGCAGACATTCCTCATCCGGTACTGAACACTGCGGAAAAGTAACTAGCTTTACTAATAAATAAACATAATTAATAAAAATTAATTAAAAAATTAATTAACTCATAAACCTAACCTTACGAGTGGGGAACAATTGCAAGCATGTGTACACAAATAACAACTTTATTCACACAAATACGAGAAGAAAGAAAACACAAAAAGACCTTAAACTCATTGAATAAAAAATTAGTATATATTGTGCGCGCACGTACTCCAATTACAAGTAAATTTTTAATATAATATACAATACAATATAAATTAATTAGTTCCTATCAAAGGTAAATAGAAGAAAACCATCAAAATCTACCTGAAATCCGGCAATTTTGACGAAAAAATAGATTATTATTAGAACCAGCTAAAATAAAAATATCTAGAATAGCTTAAATGGAACCAAGATGAAACTAATCATTACAATAAACATACATCTGAAGACAGGAGGAAATAAAAGGGGGTAATATAGATCGGCTACGTTAAGCTGTAGCCGTTATACATTACCAATAAATTAAAACAAATGGTGACGTATAATCTAGTGGGGAAATAGTTGGAAGATTGTTTACACAATTAAAAACCCTATTCACGAAAAATCGCCGTGGTACAAAACACAAAATCCATTAAACACCGATGGCAAATTGCGGAACTTTGTACGCGCACTTGGTAAATCAACAAACTTCTTACCAGAAAAATGGGAAGAAAAACAATAAAATAATTTTAAAAATTCACAAAATACCTAAAAAGAGAGAAGAGTTAAATGGGCGGACATTGATATAAGAAATATAATTACAAAAGAGCTATATCATGCAAGTATCAGCCGATAAATAAAAAATATAAAACCTAATTAAATATACCTTAAATTAGTACATGATTGGACGCGCGAGCAAATAACATAAAATATATAACAAATACATTCAAACAAGTGGTGATAAAGAAAACTAACCCTAAAGTGGGGAATAATTACAAGCGGGTGTAAACAAATAACAAATCTATTCAAAAATACGGTAAGGAAAAAAACACAAATAGGCATTAATAATTATATCATATTGTGCGCGCATGTACTCAAGTATCAAATAACATGAAAAATATAAATTAGGCAGATCTATTCTATCAAGGATAAATAGAGGAAAACCTTCAAAATCCGGTAATATTCACGAACAAATAAATTATAATTAGTACACTAGCTAAATTTAAAATATCTAGAAAAGCTGAAATGAAACTAGGATGAAAGGAAAAATTTCAATAAAAAACACCTTAAGTCAGGAAATATTACATGCGCTACTAAAATATGATAAATTCATATAAATACCCGAAAATAGAAAGGATATAATATAAATATAAAGGGGGGAAATATTAAACATAACAAATTACAAAATAAATAGAAGCTAAAATAATTTAAAAACCCTTTAAGAAATAGCTTAAGAGTGGGAAATAATAGCACGCCTATGCTCACAAACATCAAATCTATTTTTAAAAAATACGCAAATGAACAAAACACAAGAAGGCAATAACAAATACACAATACGCATTGAATAAAAAGTTAGCATACGGTGCGCGCACGCACAAAATTAACAAATAACCTATTATAAGTTGAAATAATATTATACATACATACATATAATAATAACATACATACATACAAATAACTTATAACCGCCTGCGAACTGATGTAACGTAATTACTCAATAAATAGTGAACAAAACACATCACATTCAAGCACAGAAAATTAAATAAAACTGGCATGGGACATATTGCACACACTGGCGCGAATATCACACATAAAACATATTAAACCTTTCTATATAAATAAATCAAATCTTAGAAATGGGAAAAGTTGGAATCGTTAGGACGCAATAAAGCAATGAATTCTAAGAAATGCGTGCAAACAAAAGATATGCAAATAACCAGCAACAGATGCAAATACATAATTAAACTCATTGAATAAAAAATTATTGTACATTGTGCGCGCACGTACTCAAATAACCAATAAATAATCACATATAGGGGTAAAAATTAGCATAATGAATACTAAGGAAGATGCATGCAAACAAAGGATATAGAGAGAAACCTATAACAAATGCAAATACATACACGAAATAACAAATGATTGAACAAAATACCTATTTCAATAACATCAGACGAGCGCGCACGGACATAATAAGTTCACCCCAAAATTCGTAAATAACAAACAGAATATTACAAAAGCTACTTACAAAAGGTTTAAATAGATTTACCGATCGTCCCGTGAAGCTAAACCAGAACAGGATCTTCCAACACAGGACTGCTGAGGGGAGAAAGAGGAAGTGAAGATGCGGAATTCTCCAGACGCCTTTCCAAGTGCCACACATCCAGAACTGAATCCTGCGGAAAAATAACCAGCAACTTTTAAATGAATGATCCGGGAAAAAAAGTAAGGGAGAAATATTGCACGCCAACATAAAACTAGCACAATATGCGATAACGAAGAATACTAAACGAAGAGAAAACTTAATTCATACAAGAGAATAGGGATGCCGATCAATATAACAAATTTATTAAACCAAATGGTGATAAATAAACCTAACCCTAAGAGTAGGGAATTGTTGTAAGCGTGTCTACACAAATAACAAATATAATCACAAAAATAAGTCAAGGTACAATACAAAATATTACATCCGATTCCATGAAATCCATATTAGGAACACTATATATTCTTATCTTAGTTTAAGGCAGGACTGGGAAAAAAATATTAGTCTTAATTTATAACTATATATCGAAGAAACGCAAGTAAAAATTACCCTAGGAGTGTGGAATAGTTGCAAGCGTGTGTACAGAACTAAGAAACTATTAACAAAAATACGCAAAGGTACAATACACAAATCCTGTAAACACCTAGAATTATTTACGGAATATTGTGCGCGCACGTACTCAAATAACTTATCACATATAGGGGAAAGACCATTTAACACATTCATGAAATACCTAAAAAAGAAGGGAGATTAGAATGGGCGTCCAATCATGCTGGCACAAAAATTACATACATTTCTCACAAATACTGAATATTGTACGCGAACGAACTCTATGAACAACTAAATAATCAAAAAAAAACATAAAATAAGTCAACATATTGAAGAAATACCTAAAAAAAGGGAAATAATATTAGTCTTATTTTATAACTATACATACAGAGTGTGAATATAAATTACTAATAATTTAACACGTCCACGAAATATCTAAAAAGAAGAAACAATTAAACGGATGGATATTAATATAAGAAAAATAATTACAATATCGTGAAATCACGCAAGTTACAGCCGATAAAAAGAAATACAAAACAATAAATATGTATACCTCAAATTGGAGCCTGATTAGACGCACGAGCACACAAGTTACATAAAATTCTCATAGATACACGAATATACAAAGGGTAATCCTAGGAAACATATCGAACCTTAAAAATGAGGAAAGAATGCAATCAAATGGACACACAAAAACCCTGAAATTTAGAGAAACAAGCGTGTAAACATAGGATACAGCGAGTAATTTAAAATAATCCTGAAAGTGTGTATAATTCACGATAAAATCTAATATATACAGAAATAATAAATGATTGTACGAGCTACTAATTTAATGATTTCACTGGCGCGCGCACAGACATACAGTACATTAAATAAGCAACTTAAAGAAGGAGAAATAGACTTACCGATCTTCCAGTGACGCTAAAACATAATAGGACTACCCAACGCAGGACTGTTTCAGGCAGGAGGAGGCGAAGAATTTCGTTCGAGAGGCAGAGTTTGTGCCTTTCCTAGAGGCAGACATTCCTCATCCGGTACTGAACACTGCGGAAAAGTAACTAGCTTTACTAATAAATAAACATAATTAATAAAAATTAATTAAAAAATTAATTAACTCATAAACCTAACCTTACGAGTGGGGAACAATTGCAAGCATGTGTACACAAATAACAACTTTATTCACACAAATACGAGAAGAAAGAAAACACAAAAAGACCTTAAACTCATTGAATAAAAAAATTAGTATATATTGTGCGCGCACGTACTCCAATTACAAGTAAATTTTTAATATAATATACAATACAATATAAATTAATTAGTTCCTATCAAAGGTAAATAGAAGAAAACCATCAAAATCTACCCGAAACCGCAATTTTTACGAACAAATAAATTATCATTACTATTCCAGCTGAAATGAAAATGCATAGAATAACTGAAATGGAACTGAATGGAAATGCTTTGAATAAATAGTTAACATATAAGTGCGAGTGAGAGAGAGGCGCGAGTACGTACAAAAATAACAAATAAAAAGTATAAGGGAAATGTTATTTGTAAACGAAGCGCTATACGTAGATGTCATACAAATACGCTTAAATAGTAAAGTTGTATCCGATCAACATTGCTAATGAATTGAAGCAAACATAAGACAAAGTACATTACAAAAAATACAACACCTTAGGCAAATTACGTAATATTGTACGCTTACGTACTCAATCAACAAATAACTTATCAGAAATATATAATAATAAACACATTCATGAAATACCTAAAAAAAGGTAAACCTTTATTCGGCGGACCTAAATATAAGAAAAGTTATTTCGGTTTTAGGATATCATGCTATAACCTGTAATATGAGAAAAGAACACAAATTACATAAAATTCTCACACATGTATATACAAAGGGTTAGTAGAAGAACCATATCAAACCTTAGAAATGGGGAAAATTGTAATCACTCATACATAAAAAACCAAATAAATGCATAGTGAGATGCGTGAAAAAAGTAGATAGTGAATAACCATAAACAAAAGCATATATATACACGAAATAACAAATAATTGAACGAATTACCATTTTCAATAAGATTTCAGGTGCACGCACAGAAATAACTAATAAATTCATGCAAAAATTTGTAAATAACAAACAGAGCACATTAAATAAGCAACTTAAATTGGAAAAATAGACTAACCGATCGTCGCGTCACACTGTACACAGAACAGGAATTGCGATTCCTACCGCTGGCCTGCTGCAGGAGGCATATAATCTCCGTTCTGTAGAAAGTCTCCCTGAACGTCCCCTGCGTAATCTTTCGAGGGCAGGTCTGCGATCCTCATCCCGGCATCCTCTTCTTCCTCATCTATTATTTAAATATGGACTACCATTGGTTCCGTTACCGCCATGAGATACCATTCAATGCGGAAACTTTAAGCCTTCCCACCGCGACAAGGTTGTAGTCCAAGGGAAGGTTTTTTTGATGGAAAACCTCCTTCGCTCCTTCGAGCTCCAGAGTAAAAACCAACAAAATAAATACATAGGGAAAGGTAACATAAGGAACATTAAATATATACTACATAAAGAAATAAATATTATACGCGAAAAAAACAAAAAAATCCTGGAAAAAAATGATTAGCACATAAATTATAACAAATACGCATATATACATAAGATAAATAACCCTTTTCATATATACCAGTAAAACGACGGGAGATTTTCACATACATGAGCGCACAAAACAAACAAAATATTTAACTAAAATACCTAATACACACCTGCCTATACAATATCTCTATACTATCACATTACACGCGCAACGAAGAAATACCTTATACTAATACCTTATACTAATACCTTATACTAGGGTGGGAGAGTGCATGCGTGTGTGCCTTGGTACCAATTCGCGATTCTACTACACGCAACGAAGAAATACCTTATACTAATACCTTATACTAGGGGGGAGAGTGCACGCGTGTGTGCCTTGGTACCAATTCGCGATTCTACGACACGCAACGAAGAAATACCTTATACCTTGGGGGGGAGAGTGCACGCGTGTGTGCCTTGGTACCAATTCGCGATTCTACCACACACGCAACGAAGAAATGCGTTCTTCTTATACCTTATACCTTGGGGGGGAGAGTGCACGCGTGTGTGCCTTGGTACCAATTCGCGATTCTACCACACGCAACGAAGAAATGCGTTCTTCTTATACCTTATACCTTGGGGGGGAGAGTGCACGCGTGTGTGCCTTGGTACCAATTCGCGATTCTACCACACACGCAACGAAGAAACGCATTTTTAGGTACCTTGGGGGATATAGCACGCGTGCGTACCGTAATACCTTTATCGCGATAATACCACAAACGGAACGAAGAAACGCATTTCTAAATACCTTGGGGGATATAGCACGCGTGCGTACCGTAATACCTTTATCGCGATAATACCACAAACGGAACGAAGAAACGCATTTCTAAATACCTTGGGGGATGTACGCACGCGTGCAAACGCAACCGTAATACGCGTTGGGAACCGGAATGACCGACGAACGGCACCTGGAATCAAGACAGAAGTCGTGTAAGTTTCATTTTAGATAAAAAAATAACAAAACACCACAATACTACAATACTATATTTATATATATATAATACTATTATTAATTTTTTGAGTTATTGTAGTTGAGCTACATTTTGTTATTCCTTTACAAAAGCAATCTTATTTGCATAGAGAGGATGACTCGCTTATGGATGTCTATTTTTCCCATAATTCGCGATAACGTATATGAATTTTCTTTCAAAGTTTTCTACACATATACCGCATTCAATCAACTAAGTTTAACTCAAACTTAACAACGTTATCTGTTGCTGAACTTTTTGTTTAAAGATAAGCAATTTATTGAGGAATAAATGGACATTATGATAAAAAGAATTTAAGGTTCGCATTAGAAACCTTATGTGCTAGAAAAGTGTCCTCTTTACTTAATTTAAAACAATAATATTATCTAATACACATTCTAACATATTCATTTTACAAAAGACACTGACGTTCATGCGTTTCTAAGTACTTTAAACCATTGAAAGGTACGAAAATTAAAGTTAATGTCTGACCTTGAATTTATCTTCGAAATGTACCACGTGGTCTACTATTACAAAATCGATCGATCGGTAAATTTTATTTCGAAACTTCCACCTAAGCCGGCGACACAAACATTAATTCCGAAAATTCAAATTAACTACGCCATTCATATAATAATCACATTATATTCAAATCAACTTACCACGTTCTGAAGTCATAGTGGACTCCAGATTTCGCACGTGATGCATGACCGATACGGAGGAACCCCCTAAATGAAGTGAGGCGCTCCTTCGAAAAATGTCCGTCTCTGTTTTCATTTGTCTAACCCAGCGTTCTGATTGGTGGAAACCTCCTTCTCCCCTCCCTCATACAACTGCTCATTCAATATTCAATTGTTAAATATCAAGTTATTTAATTTCAATATTTTACCTATCACTTTATTACTCCTTAATTATTTTTTTCGTTCCAAAGGTTTTACGTAAGTATGATTTCATTTCCCCATCTTCTACTGCTTACAATCATGTCCGAAGGAAGCTTTCCTCTGATTTGATCACATCTTCGAAAGGTTAAATAAATTTCGTATTGCCAAACAAAAAGATTATACAAAATAGTAATGATAGCTTTCCTCCAAACTGATTCCTCTGTCGAGCAGATATTTCTAAGATTTAAATCGGTAATCCTTAACTCCGAACACGGAGCTTGAGAAATAGTTTTCGAATAATCGAACATTCGCATATTTCATTCTCAATTCATTATATACTTCCACTGCCTTAGGTATTTCACTGGGCTGAGCGTGCTGTGGTTGTCTTGAATCGAGACAATTTACTTTCGTCAATCATCTCCATAGTGCACTTCGTAAACATGGGTGTTCTTGGGAAATTCATCTGCATATGATGAAAACAAGAATAACTTTAGATGTATTTAGATCTAGATCAAGGTGTTCATCTTCTTCGCCATCGCATATTTTAGATGAATAACTAGAACTAGACAAGGTAAGCTTAATTTCTTAAGGAATAATAACTCCATCACTAGCATTACTGTTCCTTAGGCGATAATTATATTAATGCGATCCACTTCTTTTCCTTTACGTATTATCCTAGATCCTTTCTATTGCAAAATTTTTGAAACGTATGACATACAATACCTTACACAACTAATTCAACCCTTAGTATTAGAAACTTGGTCGTTACTCTGTAGTTTGGTCTTCTGCAAACTGGTGACGATTTCTTTTATTCAATTCAAATTTATTTTCAATTATTCTTACTGTGTCACATGTAGATTTGTATTATTAATATTAATGTAAAGGTTTATACCGTTAGCCACTCTATTAAGTGATCTTACCAGTAATTTTTTTCTTTCAGTTCATAGATTCTTATTACTAACACAATAATCAAACCTTTCTTCTTCACCAACTGGAATTAATCTTTACGAAGGGTTCATAGTTTACTAATTGATTGCAGTGGATTTACATTTAATTTATTTGAAAATAAAAAACCCAAGGTTTACATTAAATCTGCCCTGTATTTGGAATCTTCTTGTATGACACATTGGCAATCTTTTGGTACTGTCAGCTGTTTTCTCTTTTCCTTTTGGTATGCACCTTAAAATTATAATGAGTGAGCTGCGTAGAGTTACTGTACTTTTATCTATTATAGTAGAAATATTCAAAGTAGTTCAGTAGTTCTCTGAAAGTTCCTCATTGACGAAATATCTCATGTTTTCTTACTTCATCAGAGGCTGAAATGTGAGTATGGTTAGTTTGTCTATCATCCAGTATACTCAGGCAAGATTAAAAGGTTTTTTCCTATTTTACTTCCAAACAAAAGATTTTTCCGTTTCAAATTCATAAATTAAATTTGAATATTTACATTTTAGGTACATGTCAATTTCAATCGCCTTGCACAAACAACTGCTCACTCAATATCATTTGTTAAATTGCAAATGATTTGTTTTGAAAGTTTTGTAATCTCTTTAATTTACCTATTTTTTAAATTTTATTGCTTATATTTTAAGGAAAAGGAGCTTAACTCAAAAAGTGTTAGTCCAGGATGATCTTTGATTCTTCTTAAAACTTTTTGTTACTGGCACTTCATTATTCCTTAAAAACCCTTTTTAATGCTAAAAGTTTTGCATTAATTTTTTGATTAACCTATATATACATATAATTATAATTGTTTATTTATCACATGCCCACATAAAAATTTAATAAAGAAATGGAATGGAATTTAAATGGAAGAAAGGGCCTGAAAACTTATAGCTTATAGTCTATATTAAAAAAAGGTATACTTCTAGTATATCAAACCTATATTAGAAAACAAGGTGGTCTTGATCTTGTGTAAATCAGCAAAGAATCTAAATAATTTATCATAACTAACAGATGCTTAAATTCTAAAATGTACAAGAAAATATTTTCATCAAAGTACATTTACTTACAGAAGATGGAAAATTTTCAAATCTTATTATTAACTTAAATCACGGAAAAATCTATAATAAATTTTCACTTAGCTTTACTTTATTTTATGAGGTGTTTCTTTAACATTAGAACATTAAATAAAAAATGCATTTAAAGTTATCTAGGAGTGTAATTACCAAAAGTCTTTCTATAATAATTACAATTATATCATTTGGTAAAAGTAAGTATTTTCTATTAGATAAATAATATATTTAGGAGAAGAATTATACATTTATCATCATCAAAGCTTAAAATTTTATAGTCTTTTTATCTATTTTATAGTCTACTTATCCTCACTTTAAAGTGAGGATAAGTAGACTATAAAATATCTTGCATCATAAAATGGAATTAAAATATGAGACAGTAAATGATATAAAGAAACCTAATTAGTAACCCATAAAGATTTACTTTATTTAAAATAACTGAAAATTTCACTCTTCTTATGCTAAGATTCCATCTTCAGGAAAATTTCTGATTTTTTTATGATTTCCTATGCTAAGATTCTATCTTCAGGAAAATTTTTTAGTTGATTGACTATACTAGTCCTTACAAATGGTCATATCTACATGCCTCTAATGGTAGGTAAAATAAAATTTTCCTTAAAAATTTCATCTTCTGATGAAAATTAAATTACCATTTCACACTATTACTAGATTAGAGTTAAAAGTGGATAATAATTTGATTTTTTTATGATTTCAGGAAAATGATTCTATTATCAATATATTGATATTACAATATTAAAATCTTATGTTGGAAAAATATGACATTTAAATTTCTACTTCGTTCCACCTGACCTCGCAGCAGGGAAAGCTTATGAGGAAACAAAATACATTATTATATATTACTGTTATATATAGATAACTAGAGGGTTAAAAAATTTGAGGATAAAAATGTCAGGCCTAAACCGCTGAGGCCACGGGTTCGCCGATTTTTTTGCGTAATGGCCATCTAAAATTAACCCAGGTAAAAATCTAAAACCCACTCTACCTACCATGGGTTCGATTCTGGGAGGCCCCAAAGTCGGATTTTTCTCCATAAGAATGCATGGAGTCGTTTTTTGACAATTTTAAAAAAATACTTTCCGGGAACGTTGTACAACGAAATTTCATGTGGCTATAGATAATGCACGTTTCTACAAAAAATGTATTAATTATTATCAATTATCCACAAAAGATCATGGGTTCGATGCCAGGACGTGAAATATGTTAAAATTTTGAAAAATCGTAGCTCCCTTAATATCGTACATAGATCATTTAATCCTTCAACACATATAGATACGTATATATTGTACTTTAAAATAAATCAGCACTTGCCTATGTGCCATGGGTTCGATTCCAGAGCGATTCGTAATCTCGATATTTCTCATTAGAAATACATTGATCATTTTTCCGAAAGCTTTATATGACACTTCCCAACCGCGCAGAGGTTCAAAATTTCACACCATAAAAGGGACCATACTCATATAAAAGCATCCCTAAGGTTGTCGTAAACGGTCGTTGTTTCGATTCTAGGGGGCGTTAACTATAACTTCATAAGAAATGCAAAGGGAATTAAGGACTCATTATTATATATATAGTTATAAACTCATTTTGAGGTGCTTCCTTAAGGTATTCCCATTTGAAATTTGAAGTGTTTATAAAGATAATCATAAATAAGCGAAAGATGATAGTGATTTTCGTAGGATGGCCTTGGTTCGACTCCGGGGCGGGAATGATGCTGCCGTAAGGAATGCATGGGAAATCGAAGTCATGTCAAGTCCGCTGCGAAAATGTCCTTAAGTTAGCATGCCTTATCCGAATAAAGTCTTTCGGAAATATTTACGTTTTATTAAAAGATATAATTTCTGATTGCTTGCTGTCTGCAAGCGCACCTTTACTCGTATAAACATACAAACAACAAAACCAATGTTCCATTCCCCACAATTAACATAATCAGTTTTTAATGAATGAAATTAAGATTGTCAGCTATGCATGTTTCTTTACACATGCTTATGTGATTTGGGAAGAGGAATGTTTTAAGGATAAAATTGAAACACTGAAGTTGATTAAACAATTTTTATTTATAACTAGCCTAAAGAAATTACAGACGGAATATTTATTTGTTCAATGACAGAATATTATGATATTCATGGGAAAATTTTACCTACAATTGTATTTTTAAAATTTTCACAAAAATATTTAAATAAGATTTAAGAAAATTTTTTCCAAGGAAATTAATTGAAGAAAACTCTCCTTTCGTTTTGCTTCCCCTTGCCCCCTCCACCTTTCCTCCCCAGTTCCCTACCTTCATTTGTTTTCCCCTCCCATCTGTGTTGTTTACCCTTATTTCCACTACTTTTGTTCTGCTTCCCTTCTTCCTCCCCCTTTTTTTCGTTCCCCAATTTTCCCTACCTTCATTTGTTTTCCCCTCCCCTTATTTCCCCTTCTGTAATTTTTTCTTCCCCTATACATACAGACCTATATAATTATTTGTTCATCGACAGAATATTATGATATTTACAGGAAAAGTTTACCTAAAATTATATTTTTTAAATTTTCACAAAAAAATATTTTAATAAGATTTAAGAAAATTTTTTCCAAGGAAATTAATTGAAGAAAACTCTCCTTTCGTTTTGCTTCCCCTTGCCTCATCCACCTTTCCTCCTCAGTTCCCTACCTTCATTTGTTTTCCCCTCATTTCACCTCCCCTTATTTCCCCTACCTTTGTTCTGCCTCCCTTCTTCCCCCCCCCTTTTTTTCGTTCCCCCATTTTCCCTACCTTCATTTGTTTTCCCCTCATTTCACCTCCCCTTATTTCCCCTACTTTTGTTCTGCTTCCCTTCTTCCCCCCCCTTTTTTCGTTCCCCCATTTTCCCTATCTTCATTTGTTTTCCCCTCATTTCACCTCCCCTTATTTCCCCTAATTTTGTTCTGCATCCCTTCTTTCCCCCCCTTTTTTCGTTCCCCCATTTTCCCTACCTCCCAATACTATTTTACAGTCCAGCTCCTCCTCCTCCTAATTTCCCCTCGTTTTCGTTCGCTTTCTCCTCTCCTCGTTCCCCCTCCCCTTCGTTAGCTCATCTATTCTCCCTATCGCTGGCTTCCACTTATTTCCCCTCCATTCGTTTTGCTTTTCCTTGCCCCCCCCCTCCTTTCCCCCCAAGTTCCCTTCCTTCATTTGTTTTCCCCTCCCATTTGTGTTCTTTCCCCTCATTTCACCTCCCCTTCGTTTGTTTTCCTAATTTCACCTCCCCTTCATTCCCATTCTTTTGTTCTGCTTCCCTTCGTCCTCCCCTTCTTTCTCTCCCCTATTTTCCCTACCTTCATTTGTTTTCCCCTCCTCTTATTACCCCTTCTGTTTATTTTTTCTTCCCCTCATCCACCTCCCCTTTACTTTTTCCCCTCATTCACATTCCCCTTCATTTGTTCACTCTCTCATCCCCTTCATTTCTTCTGCTCACATTCCATCCATTTTCCTCCCCTCCTCTTATGCCACTTATTTTTCCATCCCTCCCTTTTTTCCTTCTTTCTTCTAATTATATGTACATATCTAATTTTAAAAATTCCTGATATTTTTCCCATTCATTATACCCAGGAAAACGCGCAAAATGAGCCAAGGGTTGTTTTCCTATTAACTAATTATAACTAAGATAAACCTAACAGCTTAAAGTTAATGACACTTCTAGAATATCTACCTGAGGCATATGGTCTGAGATGCCCAACTACCTCAGCTACTCTTGATTTCACCGAGATGATCTCCAGCTCATTGGTTCAGCTGGTACGGCAAGGTGAACTCCTTTCCAGTAAGTGATAGCCGCTCAGACCCTCTGACCCCTGGCATGCTAATCCAACAATGAACCTGGAATATTGGAAAACAAAGTTTTATGAAAATCTCATTAGCATTTATTCAAAAACATTAAAACTAATACATTAGATAATAGTTCTATCAGATACTAAACATTTTACAATACAATCTTTGAGTTGAGATTTTTAAAATAATTGACTTAATTTTCATATCGATCTATAAAATTAAACATTTCCCTGTCAAACATTGCAAAGGAACTAAATCTATGGATTGGATTTTCCTTTCCGTCGTATATATCTTATGTGTCACTTCTCCTAATGAAACTTCATTTTCTCGTCTTACTTTTAGTGTCCTAAGTACCGCTGGTGGTTTTATATTCTGATGCAGATACTTCTCTTAAAAAACTATCATCACTTGTTCTACCAACATTTAATAACGAAAATTTCTGCACGACTATTTACTTTTGGTATTTCTTTAGTCACAGGTTTTAAGTGGTTAAAACATACATATACTTCTGTACTCATATATTACTTTTACTGCTTCATTCAAATGAGTACCCTGCAAGCCGCCTTTCGGAGTGTGGCAGGGGGTGTAAACAACTATATTACTTTATCGCGTATTTTAGTCTATTATTATCGCATATCGTGCGCGGGAAAAAAGAAAAAGATTCGTCCTAGTATCTATATCGCGTATTTTACGCGCATTATAGGACTGGATGGCAGGGTGGTCGCATAATTTCAATACGTTTTCCGAAAAGGTACTTTCTCTAAACGTACATGTATCTAACAAACGGAATCTGGCTGCAAATCTTCTATCGGCTAATGTTTCCCAACCTGCGTCTGATAATAGTTTGTTATTTATATTTGTTATAGATTAAACTTTGAAAAAAATCAACACTTGCCTAGGTGTGATGGGTTCGTTTCCAGAGCGCCCCGTAAACTCGTTTTTTCCCGTTTAAAATACATTGACCATATTTCCGAAAGCTTTTTATGACGCATCTCGACCGCGCAGAGGGTCGAAATTTCAAACAGCCATAAAAGGCACCATTTTCAAATAAACGCATCCCTAAGATTGTCGTAAATGGTCGTTGGTTCGATGCTAGGGGGCGTTAACTATATCTCCATTTGAAATGCATAGGGAATTTAGGACACATATTGAGGTACTTCCTGAATGCATTTCCTTTTGATATTCGGAATATTTATAAAGTCAATCATACTCAAGCCAATAATGACAGTATAATTCGTTGGATGGCCTTAGTTCGACGCCAGGGCGGTAATAATGCTGCAGTAAGATATGCATGGGAAATCGAAATCAATGCAATGCTCGCTGCGAAAATGTCATTTACGTTATGTTTAGAATGGCCTTTCAGAATGTATTTCGAAAAATCTTAAATTGTATTAAAAGATATATTACTGCATTGCTTGATGTAAGCAAGCGCACCTTTACTCGTATATACTAAGGATAGAAGCGGCCCAATTACGCTGCCCTGTGGAACGCCAGAGGTAATTTTGACTTTGTTTGAAGTCACGCCATCAAGTAAAACTTGTTGTTCCCTATCGCGGAGAAAATCCCTTATCCAGTCATTTCTTTATTTATACCGATTAATTTTAACTTGTAAATTAATTTGTTGTGAGGGACTGAGTCGAAAGCGTTCTTAAAATCGAGGAAGATAGCATATACTTCGTTTATCAAACATTTCGGCTGCTACAATTAAAGTAAACTGCAAACCAAAATTGAAAATTTTACCATAAACTAGGAACCTATATACCAACATTTAAAAAATGTTTGGAATATCGGACACTTCGAACGCGCAAAATTTATAAATTTCCTTTTATTTTGATCCAACCACATACATATTATTGAACAAAATGGTAATTAAGATAAACTTCCTTAATAGTGGTCTTTTTAATTTCCTTGTTCCCTGCAAATTGGCGGAATCTTGCCACCCAACATAATGGATACCCAAGAGCAGCAGGGACTATCACGCAATTAAAATCGGCCCGTGTAATAAATGTTGTAATTTCGTATCTTAATTATTCAGGAAAACCTGTTACAGACGAACCCTCGTAAGAAGTTATCCCGGCTAAAACAGGATTATCTTACGATCTACAGCACGAATCAAAAGGTAGAAATACCGATCTGACGTTCTTCCTCCTGCTTTCGATGATAAGTATGCTCGTCTCCTTAAATTCTTTATCACATTTTTCAATGTATTAATCGAATGTCTACGTCTCTTGATAAAGTAAAATTTTTTATGATAATCGCCATTACCTCACTTCTTCTGCCTCGCTTCGAGCTTTACGCTTCGATTATTAATCATTGTTACGAGAATCAACATTACGAGAGCGTACTGCCGGTTGGAACGGAATTGGATTCAATGTATCGGGAATAAATGTATCATTAAAATAAAAGACAAAGTTCTTTTCGAGATATCGTCTAATCGGAAAACAAATAACTGAACCCATAGAAAAATACATGAGTATTGTTTGTTAACTTTTCCCCGTTATACAACGGAATTGCTAATGGCGCAAGCAGATTATTATTTTCATAATTCTTATGCAACCAGCATCATAGAACTCAGTTATGCTCTAAACTCGCAGTAGTTATCGCTTGGTTCCTTGGTGGCAGTAATACGAGGGTGATTCCCGGCCTCAACATGCAGATCTTATCACTATATTATATTACTACTATACTATTACTATTATACTACTACTATACTATTACTATTATAGAGCGGTCATTAAATATTTGTTTTTGAAAGGCAATACGCCTACGCAAATGACAGATGGGTTGTACTCTGTGTATAGGGACTCCGCACCATCAATTTAAAAGTGGCCGTAAGAACTTGGGACACGATAAACTCTCGGGACATCCAGCTTCAGACGAAAATGGCCAAAGTTCACCAAAAGGTCCAAAAACGATCGCCAAATTAAAGTGAGAATTAGCAGAGTTTATTGTCAAAAGAACGTCTTTGTCGAACATTTTAAATGAGCATGAGAACTGGCCACGCGTTGGATGCCGCGTTTACTCACGTTAGACCAAACGCGTCTTCGAGTGATTATTTCTCGCGCTCCGTTAGCGCAGTTTAGACGCAGTAAATCTGAGTTTTGGAACAGTGGAATGCAATGGGGAAAATCGGACCCAAAAGAATGAAGAACTTTTTTTGGCTCGGAAGGTGATTACGACTCTTTTTAGGAGCATTCATTTGTTGTGTGTTAGAGCTACAAATAGGCACCACGGAGTTATTTTATTCGATTATCTTCAAAAAGGAAAAACCTTCACAGGAGCATACTAAGCATTTGTAATTTGCAACTTATAACCATTATTTTACGTCTTTTCGCTAAAATTGATACTTTTAGAAAAATCACAAACTTTTTTCTATTTTTCATCCGGGTAACTACTACTTTTACCGATCTCGAGTGTTTATTCACATTTTTCAATAAAAATTTGTACTTTTAGTACAATTAACAGATTGTTGGCGTTTTTCTACCCAATTTCATTATCTTAGCACTTAAGATCGTGCGTTTACATTAATCCTTGAAATGCTAGTCGTTTACGAAACGGACAGTTAATTTATGTTCTTTGGTGAGAGTCGGCTACTTTTAGCTTAAGTAGCTTAACGCTTTTTCATTTTCCCTTTCTCTAGAACTCTCGACTGCTATTTTAGCCTTTTTCGCTAAAAATTGATATTTTTATAACAACTTACCGTATAATGGCGATTTTTAGGTTAAATATTGATCCCTATCGTTTAATTAACGATGACGATTTTGTCCACGTGCATTTACCACTCTTAGTACTGACGAGCGTACAATGATGGTTATATAAAATGATTGATTTTAAGAGCTTGTTAAAGTATTTTCGTTATAAATTTATTCATTTAGTGCTCTTATCAGTTTTTAGACGTTATTTAATTGAAAATAGACTCTTTCATTACCATTAACCGTATTATGAGGATCCTTCGCATACAATTATTACATTCAATACAACTGAACTTTAGTTGACGTTTTTTTCAATAAACATCAATATCTTTTTGTACAATCAACCGTATTATAAAGAATTTCCGCAAGAAAATGATACTTTTGGTACAATAAAGAGTTGTTGACGTTTTCGCTAAAAATTGATATATTTAGTGCCATTTACTGTTGTTTGACGATTTTTCGTTTGAAATCGATATTTTTAGTACAATTAAACGTATATTTACTATCTTCAGCAAAAATTTGATGTTTAGTAAAAATTTACCTAAATTTGACGTTTTATCGCCATTACTCGACAATTATCGAAAATTATCCGTTTGTTTTAAAACTACTCTAAGGACTAACGAGTTTCCAATTACGATTACTGTAAAAAGATTAGTTCTCTTAGCGATATAAAGCCAAAGTTATGATTTCTTGGTCCGAGTCGGAGAGTTTTAGCATTTTCTAAAGAGCATCACGTTATTTCGCAACGAATATTTTTAAAAGTAAATTGTTTTACGAGTAAATTGCTTTTCCCTCGAGTATTGCGATTATGGATGCAGTCAAATTAACAAATTTAGAAAAGAGATATTCAGGAGATTGCTTTCGCAAAACTGTGAGTTTAAGATAGAATATGAAGCTGTCTGCGAGGTTCGAGTTTGATTCAATCTAATTTCTTCAGTGTACAGAATAGATGGTCGTCTTTTCTAACATAAATATACATGCATTTAAATATAAAGCGAACAGACGCATTCTGGAAACGTTGCAGCTTGATCTCTTGATAGGTCTTGGTGCCACCGTAATCAAAGTAAGGCATGATCAACGAATTTACTAGCTGCAGTCAGATTGAGGGCGTTCAGAAACTTCCCTAGCTTCTCAAGGAATGAATAGTGAAATGAACTATTTTGGATATTTTAACGACATTTTCCGACCATGTCACATGATTATTAAAGTAAATACCGAGATCATTTACAGAATTACAGAAGAAGACCTCAGTATTGTTCAAAGTGAGCTTTGCGAAGCTGACATGATTCAGTTGTTTTAATAACTCAGAATACCCTATGATAATAGCTTGGATTTTGAAGGATTGAACTTCCCAACTCTACAGCTAATAATCCTGTTCGAGATCATGGTTCACATACTGTTTGCATTCAGGGCAACAGGAGACGGTTAAATCAATAGATATCTCTGTAGGCCATCAGCATACAAATGATATTTACAGTGTTTAATAACTTGTGGGCAGTCATTTATATACAGGGAAAATAAAAAAGGATCGATCCCTGTGGGAGGCCGCGATTTATATCTATCCAAGCGGAAGTGGTATCATTGGAAATAACTATTTACGATATTTTAAATAAGAGTATACCAAGCAGCTGATGATTCAGAAAAACCAATACCACGTATTTTTGTTGGAATTATATCCGAGTCGCCGGAGTCGAAGACTTTACTAAAGTCCAGTAGGATCGACGTTGTTAATTAACTTCCATCTATCGATATACGGATATCCTCAGTTACTTTAACTAAGGCTGTGTTAGTGGTATGTAGTATCATAGCGTTTTTAACAAAGAATATACAACTTATGGTACAATTAACCGTACGTTGACACTTCACCGCTCATAAGTACTATTTTCCACTAATTAACCGTTGACATTTTATCGTTAAAAAATAAAATTCTTAGTACAATTAACCGTTTGACAATATATTCATAATGGGAGCTGATTTCGTGGACTCTCCGATAGTGCTCCCTCGCCGGCTCCACTATACTGCCGAAGCGGCGGGCAGGGTGGCTCATAGAATTTACGAGCATTGTAGGCATTTTTTAGAATAAAGGGCGCGTGTATATTTGGGAATGCTCCGAAAAAAAAATAAATTTAAATCCAAGGAATAATTTTAAACCATCCAGCCGCGTAATAGTTCCCGTACGAGTCCAAGATAAATCACAACGCATTATTCGGGCTTCCCCAGTATAAATAATTTATCGATTGCGATTATTAATTGTCGGAGCATCAAAAACAAGGTAACCGACCTTGAGCATTTAATACGCAGTAACGGTTTAAACATAATTATAGGCACTGAGAGCTGGCTTACGGAGGATATAAACGATAGCGAAGTGTTTCCTAAAGAGTTTAAGGTATACCGAAAGGATCGGGTAGATAAAACAGGCGGTGGAGTATTCATCGCGGTAAAAAGTTCCCTCCACAGTAGTTCACGCACGTCTTCTTACGATAGCATCGAGAGCGTTAGGTGCACAATTGGTCAGTCAAACAAACCGAATTTAGATATATGCGCTTTTTACCGGCCACCAAACTCGCCACGTCAGTTGTTACTCAATCTAAATGATGAAATAAATTCTTATTCGCGAAAAAATAATAATAGCACAATTAATTGGTGGAGATTTCAATCTTCCTGACATAGACTGGCCGAATAACATAGTTAGAAAGCGAGCTCGGGATAGTGATTCTTGTAGAAAGTTATTAAGTATAGCGCAAAGAAATTCATTGTACAGATGGTCAAATAGCCCATTAGGGAACAAAGTGTATCTTCTTCTCACCAATACGCCCGACCAAATATCAAATATTGCAGTATGCGAAGGACTATGCGATCGTTAGTCCATTATAATAAATCTTGATGTTAATTTGGTGAAGCACCGTAAACCTAAACGCAAAATATAACTCTATTCGAGAGCGGACTTAGAGGGGTTCCGTAATGACCTGTTAGCAAATACACGCGATGTCTATAAATACCGAGGATACTTGGAACTTGTTTATTAGAATAATACGTGATTTAATGGTTAAATATGTAGGCGCTTACATTCTAAAATGGAAGCCACTGCGAGGATTCCGAATGAAATCGACTTAAATAAATTGCTGAGCGAGTACAAATTAGCCAAATCGCAAACTAAACGTACCATGCGAGATGCGCTCCGTCAGTTTAAGCAAAAAGTTTTATGCGAACACCTAGACAACGACCCTAAAGCTTTTTGGTCCTGAGTTCGGGAAGTTCAAGGAAAGGTAGAAACAGTAGGTTCCTTTAAAAATAACAACGGAAATGTAGTTAATGATGCAAAGGGCAAAGCCAATATTTTGAACGATTCCTTCCGTATTTACACCCAATAGTTTATCGCGTACCAAGCCAAATTTCGACGCGCCTGAAAAATGTCTAAAATCACCTTCAGTGAAGACGGCATCACTAAGCTTCTGCGCAACATTAAGTTCGATAAATCTCCTGGTCCTGAAGACATACCAGCCCGGGTATTGAAAGAAGTTGCGGTAAGCTTCGCTCCTTTTCTTAAAATAGTGTTTGAGAAATCTCTTAGTGAAGGTAGGATACCAAATGATTGGAAAATCGCGAACGTCCCTCCAATATTTAAAAGCGGAGAAAAGGAAGACCCATCGAATTACAGACCAATATCTCTAACGTCACTAAATGGAGCATATAATCTTTAATGGGATTCCTTGAAACTTCAAAATTAACTTTTAGGAATCAACACGGTTTCCGTAAGACGCGATCTTGCGAGTCTCAGCTTGCTTTATTGGTCCACGACATCTTAACATCAGCCGAAAAGAAAAAGCAAGTGGATGCAATATTTTTAGATTTTCGCAAACCGTTTGACAAGGTACCTCATCAGAAGTTGTTATACTAATCAAAAGTAGCTGAATAAATTGTGAAGTAATAAACTGGATGGAAAAATTTCTCTCCGACAGAGAACAGCGAGTAGTGATAGATGGGGTTAGATCTAACCCCATTAAAGTGACATCGGGAGCATCACAGGGTAGCGTAATAGGGTCCTTACTCTTTTTAGTTTATATTAACGACCTTGGTAGTCTCATTGATAGTAACATTAGATTATTTGCAGACGATACAGTCATTATTATCATTGATAAATACTCAGCAGTTAACTTCCACGTAGTATTTAAAACGTTTAGCACTTTCACCGAATATTTAGTTACGCCTCAGAACGTAAGCTTAACTATGATTATTCGTATCATCTTTCGTTGAATATTCCCCTACGGAAACTCTTTAACATGTTAAAAACAAAGTAATATATATCAATACGATATAATGGTTAATCAAAGAAAATTAAAAAAGCAATATGACGATTTAAAATATCGTTTTAAAATTTTGAACGTATTGAAAAGAGGACATGGAAAATTACTTCGCAACGGGAGAAGGGAGTATTCCACACTTTTGTCAACGGCAACGGAACAAGTTAAGCCAAAGACATCCTCAAGGAAATATTACAGTAAGTAGTTAATGAGAAATATGTCGTTTACGATCAACTCTTATGAAGGTTTCGCTTACCTCGCTATGGGCAAGGGAGTTGCCTGCTTGCATCAACGGCGACATGGTGCATCTCATCTTCCCTCTCCCACGCAGGCGGCAGCATCCAAGGTCCGGCGGCGACCACTGGCGTTGTCCCTCGATGATCTCCATCGATGCCCCCTAAAAATTTAAAGGAACAAGTTAAGCCAAAGTCTCCTTCAAGGAAATATTACAGTAAGTAGTTAATGAGAAATATGTCGTTTACAATCAACTCTTATGAAGGTTTCGCTTACCTCGCTATTGGCGAGAGAGTAGCCTGCATGCATCGATGGCGCCATGGTGCATCTCATCTTCCCTCTCCCACGCAGGCGGCAGCATCCAAGGTCTGGCGGCGACCACTGGCGTTGACCTCGATGATCTCCTAGTGATCAACTATTGTTAAGGTTTCGCTTACCTAGCTATTGGCAAGGGAGTTGCCTGCTTGTATCATCGGCAGAATGGTGCTCATCAACCTCCCTCTCCCACGCAGGCGGAAGCATCCCTGGTCCAGTGGCGACCTCAGGCGTTGTCCCTCGATGATCTCCATCGATGCCCCCTAAAAGTTTAAAAGAACAAGTTAATCCAAAGACATCCTCAAGGAAACATTACAGTAAGTAGTTAATGAGAAATATGACGTTTACGATCAACTCTTATGAAGGTTTCGCTTACCTCGCTATGGGCGAGGGAGTTGCCTGCTTGTATCATCGGCGCCATGGTGCACATCATCTTCCCTCTATTACGCAGGCGGCAGCATCCAAGGTCCGGCGGCGACCACTGGCGTTGTCCCTCGATGATCTCCATCGATGCCCCCTAAAAATTTAAAGGAACAAGTTAAGCCAAAGTCTCCTTCAAGGAAATATTACAGTAAGTAGTTAATGAGAAATATGTCGTTTACAATCAACTCTTATGAAGGTTTCGCTTACCTCGCTATTGGCGAGAGAGTAGCCTGCATGCATCGATGGCGCCATGGTGCATCTCATCTTCCCTCTCCCACGCAGGCGGCAGCATCCAAGGTCTGGCGGCGACCACTGGCGTTGACCTCGATGATCTCCTAGTGATCAACTATTGTTAAGGTTTCGCTTACCTAGCTATTGGCAAGGGAGTTGCCTGCTTGCATCAACGGCGCCATGGTGCATCTCATCTTCCCTCTCCCACGCAGGCGGAAGCATCCAAGGTCCGGCGGCGACCACTGGCGTTGTCCCTCGATGATCTCCATCGATGCCCCCTAAAAATTTAAAGGAACAAGTTAAGCCGAAGTCTTCCTCAAGGAAATATTACAGTAAGTAGTTAATTAGAAATATGTCGTTTACGATCAAATCTTATGAAAGTTTCGCTTACCTCGCTATGGGCGAGAGAGTTGCCTGCTTGCATCATCGGCGGAATGGTGCTCATCATTTTCCCTCTCCCACGCAGGCGGAAGCATCCAAGGTCCGGCGGCGACCACTGGCGTTGTCCCTCGATGATCTCCATCGATGCCCCCTATAAATTTAAAAGGAACAAGTTAAGCCAAAGACATCCTCAAGGTAATATTACAGTAAGTAGTTAATGCGAAATATGTCGTTTATTATCAACAATTATGAAGGTTTACTTACCTCGCTATGGGCGAGGGAGTTGCCTGTTTGTATCATCGGCGGAATGGTGCTCATCATCTTCTCTCTCCCACGCAGGCGGCAGCATCCCTGGTCCAGTGGCGTCCTCCGTCGACGTCTTTTGATGAATTCCAGCGTATCCATCTTATAATATAAAGGTTAAACGTTTCAGTCAAATATGTCCTCAAGGAAATATTACAGTAAGTAGTTAATTTAAAAAGAAGTTTTTAATGATCCTCTGATAGGAAGGTTTCGCTAACCTCGCAATGGGTGCAACACAAATTTTTTCATCTGAGAGTAACGAAATTACCGTATTTGGCTGCATTAAGACGCATTCGCAATTAGTAGGCCAACCACAAGGAAAAAAAGTTATAGTAGTCCTAGCGGCACCACAATAGCATAATGACTCACTTGTACTCTGTTTCCATGCACTTTAGAATAATTTATTACTCCTAGGTTATACTGAATGGTGTGGCTTAATCTCTTGAGACCTTTAGTCATAATTCCGAAGGTATTCTTTTAAACGAATAGTTTTTAACACGGACACCAAGACCTTCACATATAAGACGCAGGTAAATTTTTTGAGAACTAATTTAGGAAAAAAATGCGTCTTATAGGCGGTATCAGTTTTGTAATATCATGGGTAATTAGAGAGAAGTGTAACTTACCAAGCACGCCACTTGTCCCATCCAGGAAGTCCCTGTTGGATGACTCCTAACCTTTGGAGTGATGTGAAAGCTTTGGTGTAGCTTCCTACTGCATGCCATATTAGGTCTCCATATATTCTCTAGATCTGAAGATACAAGAAAGTCCAGAGATTCATATCGTACTTTATACCTAAATTTTAATAATTAATTAAAATAATATTCCAACTCAGATTTCTTAACTTTAAAATTACTGGGATATTGCCAATCATATTATTCTAATAGCTCTGATTTTAGTAGCATTAGAATGAGAATTTAGCAGTCTAAGAAACTCACTATAGTTTGAAAATTACATCTTTTACCAAAACATGAAAGATATTATCCAATACATATAACTGCTGCATTCTCCATATTAAATTGAATAATCATTTTCTTGTCTTTTTTACAACAACCATTTATATTTCATGATGTACCAAGGAAAGCAGTTTTCTCGAAAAAGATTAACTAACCTATCTAGGGATTCATTCAAATCTTTGATGCCCTCCTTTGATTCATGCAAGTGGAAGGGTTGCTCCTTGCAACTAAATGTAAATAAAAAAAAGATTTATTGCTGGAATACATATAAAAGATCTAATACAAAAAAATTAAACTTACATGCATAACAAAAATAATGAATGTGATAATAACTAACTTAATCCTACACTAAATACAACCCTTGGCTCATTTAAAACCCACCCAGTTCGAACCCTTTCCCAATACCGCATATACTCTTATAACATCCCCTAAACCTAGGATATATACTTACATCCTAAATCGTACTATCACTAGCAACAAATACAATCATAAAATAAAGAAATAAGTAAAAAAGTAGATAAAAAATCATAGAATAAGAAAATCATAAACAATAATATACTAAAATACAAGCCAAATAGATAAATACAATTAAAAAGTAAATAATGGCATGAGTAAACATGATTAATTCACCTGAAAATAAAGATGACAAATACGCAAAATTTCAAGAATAAATTTAAAAAGAATCATTTAATCAACTTAAAATATATGATCAGATACATTTATCATTGGTACATTTTCTTTTTAAAATAATTAATATTTTGATGTTATAATTCTAATTTATTCCTTATTGCAACAATGTAAGTTATACATAGTCCTTCATTATATTATAATTAATAAAAAATTGAATTGAAACATATTAGAAAAATACTTATTAGAATTGGCTTTATTCTGAAGCATCTCTGATATTATTAAAAGACTCATTATAAAACAAAAATTTAGGCTTCAACAGCAATTTAGCAAAAGAGCTTTACTTGGATAAATTTTAAAATATATTATTTAAAATTAAAAAAAGGATACAGACAAAAAGCATCATCGTCCCATTCCTGGGGCACTGGCATTTTGGTTTGATGACTGTTAATAATGATGAAGTCCATACACTTTTGTAAATGCTGGAATATATTCATAGTTTATATATATTCATTGAATTATACAATGACCTAAAAGTTAACTTCTCTTCATCAAATACTGTAACATAACCAGATAGAAGTATAAAAAATTAGAGTTAACAGAATAATGACATAGAAAATATGAATTAAAACATTTCTGAGGGAATAAATTCTAAATTAAGATAAATATAAATGCATACGATATAATTATATAATTCAACATTAGTAAAAGAATTATTTGACATATAAATTTGTTTCGATTCAACCATAGTACATTAAAATGCATAGAAAGAAAAAATTTATCACTTTAACAAATATTTCTCAATGAATGTCATACAAAAATCTTTGACAAATGCTTTAATAAAAATCAAAATCAGAGTTATATTAAAGCAGCAACTGTTACATGGAAATAAAATCAAGGGGAGATGTTTCAAATACCTTGCCCCAGAATGCTCCTCTTTACCATACAATTCAAGCTTTGGAAGATCAGTCTCACATTCTGCAAGCCTAGCAAATAAGTAAAGGAAATAAAATATAAATACTATAACTCGTCACTGCCCTACTTAGTATAAAAAATGCAATTCGTAAAATAAATAACATATCATAAACTAAAAATTTATACCTTATGTCCTCAGGTAAACACAATATCCATGGTTCATAAGATCAGCAGTCCTTCCTCAATGATGGTAGAATATCTTAGGTATTATAATCTGCAAAAAAATGAAATCCATAAGAATTTGAAATGAAATGCTCTCAAATACTCATAACCGAAGAAATGTATATCATTTTGAAAAATCTTATAAATATACCAAAATAAATAAAATAGGTGTGATCATAAAAGAATATTTCAAGATGTATAGTTCTCAATAGACTAACATAATTCAACACATGGAATTATCCAATTATCTAAAACTTATTCTAGAAAAGCTGTTTATTCTCAGATTACATAAATAATATCAAACATGTAAAAGCTAAAGAATCGTTTGAAAGGGATATTAAGGCTAAATATATTAGAAAATTATTTCATATTTCAGAAAATCATATGAAAGGATATTAATCTCAATAACTTTGAATATTTATAAAATAAATTTCCCAGAAAAAGAGATAACTTGTTAACAAGAGGAAGTATAAAATGGGTAAGAATCATAATTGATAAATTGTATCAACATTTCTAATACAATTTGTGATAAAGTTTAAAACTTAAACTTACACAAAAGATGAAGGTCTACCACAAAAAAATATCATCTCTCCATTTCATTCCAAATGCAGTCTGCCATTACACCTTTGCCCCATATTAATTGAATTCATGGAGGAACAGTCTCAAAATCAGTTATCATATGATAATGATTAGAGTTAAGGAATTTAATTATTTTACCTTTGGAATTCACTTACCAGAATGATATTCACATTCAGAATGGAGATTTATCTTTCTTAAAGGAGATTGTGCATAGTATGTTCTAAAAAAAACAGGATGAAGAATTTGTTCAGAAAAATGCCATATCCTTGATTGATTTTCTATATAATTTAGGGAATTTTAAAGGAAGTACTCGGTGCATTTTTATCATATGTGTACATTTAATTGTTTATCCTTAGCTTTGTTTTTTACTATTTATATATATTATTATATATACTTTTATATTTCTCAATATTACTCATTATTTGAAAATAAGAACTGAAAATATAACATTTACTACATCATGTGATGGATAAAGTTATCAATTTAGTATGAATTACCTCTCTTAATCAAGAAAAATATGTTTTCTCTTACTTCCTGCTACAAATTGTATGATATTTGCATTTTGGGTTACCTATATTCATTAAAAATAAAAAGATTTGGTTGGATTAATATTAAAATATACTCATTTAAAAAACCACTAGATACCCTGAGTATTCTGTCCACAAACGGCACCTAGCACTTAAAAAACTAATTACTTTGAGCCAGTGAGTATACTCGGCATGAACACAAAAGACTAAAATTTTGGAGAGCAAAAGGATACTCCTATCAGGACAGTCCTTTGATTCAGAAGGCAAAGCTCCTGGTACCAATGATAACCTGAAATAAACGGAATTATGAAATCTATGCACAATGAACCACTATGAGTTTAAAAGTGATTCGTCCAAGAATTCCTTTAATTGATTCAATCCTTAACTATTTCTTGAAACTGATAATTCTATTAACATCAAGACAGGAATCTTTTAATATCCTTAACACAAATATATATAATAAAATTCATATATTTGTGAAAGATAAAAAGAGTAGATTTACTTCAAAACCAAAACATGCATTCCACTGCATATTAAAAATGTAAAATTAGCACAGTCAAAACTAGGATATAATTTAATAAGGATAAGTGCATCCTATCCTTATTAAGTTATCCAAAGGAAGGTTATCCTTTTACATCTGCCTCTCTAGCGGCTACCTCGTGAGAGGACCTTGGCAGTGGTTGGTACCGCTATGTGGAGTATGGCGGTGCTGTGGTCAGCATACCTGCCCTACAAGTGTATGACCTTGGTTTGAGTCTCAGTCAGGTCGCCTTTACATGGTCTTCAGGCTTCAGAATCACTTTCTGAGAATAAATGTTGTTACATTAAATGATGCATGTTTTTACATAAAATGGAATACAATTTCATAATTTCACTTTTTTCAATCTTACAATTCTAAATTTTAAAAATTTTATTTGCTACAAATATTCATTTTTAAATTAAAAAAATTTTACAGTAATATTAAAAGTGATTCGTCCAAGAATTCCTTTAATTGATTCAATCCTTAACTATTTCTTGAAACTGATAATTCTATTAACATATATTTGCATTTGACATATTCAAATCATTATACTTTTATCAAATTTATTCTTATATAATTTTAAATTGTAATATTTTGACAATTTTCATTTTTTAAATTTTTTCAAAAATACATTTAATTTATTAAAAGTTTTAATTTCATAATATAAAATTTGACATATTTAAAATATTATTTTCTTACCATTTTTGTTTTTAAAATTTTAAAAAAATATTTGCTATACCATATATATTGCTATTTATTATACCATAAATTAACCATTGTAAATTTTGAACATTTATATTGTTAATATGTATAATCGTAAAAATTTAATAAAGAAATGGATTGGAATTTAAATAGATCAAAGAGTCTGAAAATTTATAGCTTATAGTTTATATTTAAAAAAGTATACTTCTAGTATATCAAACCTATATTAGAAAATGAGGCAGTCTTGATCTTGTGTAAATCAGCAAAGTATCCATATAATTTATTAGAACTAACAGTTAATTAAATTCTATAATGTACAAGAAAATATTTTCATCAAAGTACATTTACTTACAGAAGATGGAAAATTTACAAAGCTTATTATTTACTTAAATTATGGAAAAATCAATTATAAATTTTCACTTAGCTTTACTTTATTTTATGAAGTGTTTGTTTAACATTAGAACATTAAATAAAAAATGCATTTAATGTTATCTAGGAGTGTAATTACCAAAAGTCTTTCTATAATAATTACAATTATATCATTCCGTATTGACATCAAAAGTAAATATTTTATATTTGATAAAAAAATATATTTAGGAGAAGAATTATACACTTATCATCATCAAAGCTTATTAAATCTACAGAAGCAAAAATTTGATGAATTACTGTGTGTGTGTACATCCCTTTTTATGTATTTATTTTCTGATATTAATGGGTTCAATTAATCAGAAGGCTTTTAACAACTTTGTACAACAAAGCCTTCAGGCTTCAGAATCACTTTCCAGACCAATTTATAGATCTTATAATCCGTCAATCATGCAATTCAGTCCAATTTATATTGCATCCAGGTTATTTCTATGTGTAATAGGTTTAGTTTTTCCAAACCATTCTTCCCTGTTAACAGAAATGAATGCAATTGTATATTCATAGCCATTTCACATTTAAATTCAGAATATGGTTAAAATTATTCTATACCATATTATATAATTATGTAAGATTACTCATTCCTCAGGGTATTTTTAAATTTTTTTAATGGATTTATTTATTTCTTGTATATTGAATTATTTAACCCATAATTAAATGAGGTTTTGCCATGAAATATAAAAGTGATTATGTATGAATGAATTTAGATAATTGCCCTTACTTTACTTTGCTATTATGCAAAAGAGAACACAAAAACCACAATCACTACCTAATTTAGTTATCCAAAGGAGGGTTATCCTTAAACATCTGCCTTGTGAGCAGCTACCTCATGAGAGTACCTTGGCAGTGGTTGGTGCCACTGTATATTGCACCATTGCCCTGCTCACAAGGCATCACCAAAAACAGAAGTGGAATCGATACAGCACGGTGACATAATTGTCAGCATACCTGCCCGGCTAGTGGGAGACCTGGGTTTGAGGCCCAGTCAGGTTGCTATTTTTCCCTTCTGCTTAACATTCCAAAAAAGCAAATGCTTTAGCATGCAAAGAGGTACAATTAAAATCAATCCTCTCCTAATTTAGTTATCTAAAGGAGTGTTATCCTTAAACATCTGCCTTGTGAGCAGCTACCTCATGAGAGGACCTTGGCAGTGGTTGGTGCCACTGTATGTTGCACCATTGCCCTGCTCACAAGGCATCACCAAAAACAGAAGTGGAATCGATACAGCATGGTGACAGTGGTCAGCATACCTTCCCAGCTAGTGGGAGACCTGGGTTTGAGGCCCAGTCAGGTTGCTATTTTTCCCTTCTGTTGAACATTGCAAATAAGCACACCCTTTAGCATGCAAAGAAGTAAAATATAAATCAATCCTCTCCTAATTTAATAATCCAAAGGAGGGTTATCCTTTAGCATCTGCCTTGTGAGCGGCTACCTCATGAGAGGACCTTGGCAGTGGTTGGTGCCACTGTATGTTGCACCATTGCCTTGCTCACAAGGCAAAACCAAAAACAGAAGTGGATGTGATGCAGCACGGTGACATAATTGTCAGCATACCTGCCCGGCTAGTGGGAGACCTGGGTTTGAGGCCCAGTCAGGTTGCTATTTTTCCCTTCTGCTTAACATTCCAAAAAAGCAAATGCTTCAGCATGTAAAGAGGTACAATTAAAATCAATCCTATCCTAATTTAGTTATCCAAAGGAGTGTTATCCTTAAACATCTGCCTTGTGAGCAGCTACCTCATGAGAGGACCTTGGCAGTGGTTGGTGCCACTAAGCGGTGCACCATTGCCTTGTTCACAAGGTATCACCAAAACCAGAAGTGGAATCGATATTTGATGGTGGGGTAGTTGTCAGTAATCTGCCCCGATAGTGGAAGACCTTGGTTTGAGTTCCAGTCAGGTTGCTATTTTTCACTTCTGTTTAACATTATGGTATAATTAGCAATCAATGCAAGAGAGATTAAATTCTTTAAAATGAAGATTTTTAATGAAAATGAAATTATTGATGTACTTTACACATTTCAGCTAATCATATGAAAGAAAATCTATATCAATGATTTTGAATACTAATGGTATATATATTTCCAGCAAAAGGAATGATTTAATAATCAGTATATGATAATTTACAAAAATAGTGAAGGTTGTCGTTTAAATTTTCCAATTCAATTGAACTCATGCTTACCTTGAATTTGCCGGTCTATCATAAAAAATATCATCTCTCCATTTCATTCCGAATGAAGTTTGCCATTACTCCTTTGTCCCATGTGAATTGAATTCACGGAGAAAAAATCTCAGATTCCGGAAGTCAGACTTTTTATCTAATGATGTTAATATATAACATTAGTATTTAATTAGAAACTGAATCTCGAAAAAAATTCGTTCTTTATAGTTATTTGCATATCGTAAGATCGTATTGATGATGGTTCTAGATGAACGAACGAACAAATATTTCAATGAGAAATAGATGCTACACTATCTATAGTATTACTTATGAATTCTTGGGCAAATGTTTTGAAAATAATTATTGAACTTTAAAAGAATGGTTTCCTTTGGTGTTATTCATAGGCGTTAATATGTATGGGTCTATTTCAGATACCTGCAGATAAGAGTAATTTCATTCACGCATTTTAATGAATATCGTAGAAGATGAAATAATTTTAGAAATAGAATTACTTACGTACATCAATTACGATTATTTTGGACTGCGGAAGTTATGGCCACATGAACTGGAAGTTCCTAGGACCGTCCCAGCCTGAATCCGCCTCCTCCTTGTTCCAAGTCTGATTCAAAATTAGTTGCCGCGAGCAAAATCAACAAGCGGCGCAGGACGTAAAACCGACGAGGCTATGGGAAAATTTGACGACCGATTGCTGTTATTAATGGCATTAAAATTTACGTAAATATGCATAAAAACTCAAAATATTAAAATTGTGTCATGTGAATTATTGATTGGAAATGTTTTTAATTTTATGGATGTAGAGTTTCTTACTTATAAAATGCATTTCAACCTTGGTAAGGAGAAATCCGCTACAATGACTTACATATGATATGATTAAAAAGGTAATCGTTCTTTACCATGATATATTTATGAAAAATTGACCGTAAGATAAGTAATTCCATCGTTTGCTGTCATTCAAACATTTTCAATAAATTATTTCAGCTGGTATTATAATTTCGTTTGATTAATAGCAAGAATCTTTTCGTAATCATGTTGGCCTCACGATGCGATTACTAACATATCCTATTTAAACAAACAGAAATATATTTCTGCCTAACGTGACAACCAATAATTTACAAATACAAAATATATCGCTGTCCAGACTCCTAGCTCCGTTCGCTTGGTCTTGTCACCTCCGACACATAATCCGTCACACATTCTCCGGATCCTTCCTTCGATGTCTTCTTAGCGGTCCTCTCCAAAACCAAATGAATTCCAAGGTGCGCCCAACTTTGGTCGAACACCCCTCCCACCTTGAATTTACTAGAAATTCAAAACGAAAGATAAGTTCAACAAGTACGCTAATAATCTGATGAAAACAATGAAACCATCTTCACAACGGGTATAATGGGACCGCAATATGTACGTAACTGTGCCTCCCGGAAAATACCCTTTTAGTCGGGAAAGATTTGAGTAACACGTCCAAGTGAGATATCTTCCAATTTGAAGGTGAGAAAATTAATTAGGCATTAAAGCATTTGGGGTCACGGATGAGGAATGATTCTCCGACTTGAATTTTTGCAATGACTTTTACCCACTTTGAACGTTGCTGCAACGCGTGTAGGTACTCGGAGGACCATCTCCTCTAAAAGTATGCAGTCATGTTCTCCACCAGCCTCCAACGTGCTGGAAGCGAGCAAGACTCAGGTACTCCGGGTAATGCCAATAGGGGTTGACCTATTAAGAAATGGCCAGGAGTCAAACAGTCAATTTCTGAAGAATCGGAATAAAGAGGTGTCAAAGAGCGGAAATTTAACACAACCTTAATTTTCGACGAAAGAGTATTAAATTCTTAAATTTTAGTTTCTGACCGTATAGAACGGTATCCGTAGGTGATACTTCACCGGTTTAATCCCTGCTTCCCGTAATCCACCGAAGTGCGGAGCGGACGGTGGATTAAATATCCACTCGATCTCGGTAGCTGTAAAGGAAGACGACAACTCTCCCTTGTATGAAGTGGAGCGAATGAATCTGTAGGGGTCAATCAGCAGGCAATCAGTACCGACAAAATTGGTATCACAATCCGAATAAATATTTGACGGAATACCTCGACAAGAAATAAATCTCTGGAATGCTGCCAGAAAAGCAGGAGTTGAAAGGGAGGTTGTCAGTTCTGAGTGAATCGCTAGTACTGAAACATATAAACAAGCATAGCTTTGCCTTTGAGTGAGCCGCGTTACGACGACTTTATACATAAATGGTCCCTCATAATCTATCCCTACGCATGTCACGCAACCCTTCGTAAGCTTCAGAGGTGTCCTAGATATACCGAACAACGAGCGATGATACTGTGAAACTGATAAAAGCTAATCGCTGAACCCCCTCCTTAGATATAGCTGATACCATGGAACCTATATCGACCATCAAACGAAGGGTGTGCCGACGACCCTTGTGAACGTGAACCAGTGCAGTCGAAAGCAAAACCAACCGCGATGAATGAGCGTGAGCCTTCACCCGGCGACGCATTCGACATGCGAGTGGAGGCATCTCTCTGTTCCGCAACTAGTGTGAAGTGTCGTGTGATGGTTAAGATCTCACAACAAGAATTTTTGCCCGGCATTTCGAAGCCCAATGCTTTTAGACAATTGAGGCACAGTGATTTAGACTTGGCAAAACTATTTCGCTGCCCAACTTCTATCTCGAGGACATTTATGAAGGAGATAAAAAGAGGCACAAAGAGGGCAACGAATAGTACTAGTGTAGTTGGTACCGTCCTCCTTCGCTGCCAAATTACAAATGGAATGAAGGAATCCATTAGACGCTTCGTGATGATTTAATTCTGGTAGCGTAGGTTTTGGAAGATTGTAACATTTTACCTTTGAGAAAAACAATGAGCTGCGTAACACCTCGGCCAAAGATCGCTCAAATAGCGCCATTAAATCTCTGTCCATAAGTATATATTCCATACATATCTCTGTTCATAAGTATCTATTTTTGCTACAAACATTTTTCATAATAATCTGCAAGAATCTAAAGAAACGAATAAATTTCCCAGAATATCATGAGCAGCATCTACATGTTACAACTATCATCTTAAACCTTTCATATTTAAAGATTTTCATAGCACTGAAAAAGCGGGAAATTGTGAACAATGAATGAAGGTTCAAAAATTTCCTTTCACTTGGCAAAAAGCAATAACACTATATTGAAAATTAAATAAGTTCCTCAACACTTTTCCACAGAGAAGTTAGGGAATAAAATATCCAGAGATAAATTATATACTACTCCGTGTAAGCCATAGTAAGGATGTAGGAAAGGATGACAAGGAAATTGGCAGAATGTAGATGAAGCTTGTTTCTTCTGCTCCTTCTAATAGTCAATAGAGGATTAAATCAGACGCATTATCACCATTACGAATATATATAGAACTGATTTTTTATCTATGGATTTTAAATAACTAAATTTGGCAACTGTGCATTATAGCTACTTTACTTTATTAGTTTTCCATTGGATATTTGGGCCTTAATAACAAGTTCCATAAAGTAAAAATTGATTTTATTCTATTTAAGCAAATATGAAAGAATTGTTGCGAAGGTAAAATATGGACTTATCAAAACTATGAAAGGTAAAGGGTTAACTTGACGTGAAAAGCTCTCGCGGCTTGTAATATTTCCAGGAATGCAGAGACTTGAGAAAAGTTCGACAGGACTGGAACTCAAATCTCCCAATGGATAGTTGGTTGCTCTAATGTGTTAGAATGTTCTGGCAACATAGGTTAATGATTGGCCTTATTAGGAGATTCTGCTTCGAGTCCCAGTCATGTTCGACTCTTTTCAGATCTATTCAAGCTTGAGAATTATACAAAAGTATATTACAATGAAGTGTATGAAGCAGTTGAACTATTTCATCTAAATATCTGTATTATAAATTACATGAATCTGAAGAAACTAAATAATCAATTTCAAATCATTCCATTGGCATTGGATGATACAGACTGTTGCACTTCCCAGTGATTTTGATTTTTCAGCATAAATTACATTTTAAAGCGTGCGCAAAAAAATTATCAAAGAAAAACGGTTAGTTTGACATCATAACTCTATGATTGGTAATGTTAATGTGCGGAATTAATTTTTATGTTGAAAAAATGGCTAATTAGAATATAAAAATTTTGATGATTGCGAAGAGCTCGGATACCATTTTTGGGGAAAAAAGGGACAAGGAACATCACTTGCAAAGATAATAGGAACAATTACAAATTATACTAAAAATCAGTCAGAACGTAAAAAAAATTCTCTTACATCCTAAAGAGAAAAATTCCATTTTAACTTTGGCGTAATTTACTAAGATTTAATAAATATTAGCAAGTCAATCTTATATTAAATTCATGTGCGAGGTTGCTTGATACTCTGGCTGACTTAATTCCATTGGCAGATGAATGAACAAACCAGGCAATCTCTGTCCATAAGTATCTATTCCATATATACAACAAATCTCTCACTCTTTCGCACATGTTACCCGCTTGAATCGAAGTGTATCTTGTGAGCTGAAATCTTTTTTGCTTGATTACTGAATATTTTTACAGTACAGAAAGTGCAGCCAAGAAGGCAGAAACAAGTGATAATTAAATTTACGTTAATGTTAAGGTTAGTTTAAGTTTAAAATTAAGTGCATTGTTTTAAGTTTTTTTCTTTCGTTTGAAATATATAAAGTGTAGTTTTAGTTTAAAGTTACGAATAGTTTTAAGATTTAAAAAAGCGCCGTTTACGTATGCGTCTAGAGTTGCCTACACTCCTTCCCTCTTCCTCGCCGGTCACCTTCGTTAGCCGAACTTTTCCGTCACCAAAGTAAGACTATTATTCTAAAGAGCTCTTTTATTTCATTTTTTTCATAATTTTGTTATGTATTTGTTAATTATACATGTTTATTAGTTAATTAAAAACATATCTTTATTCATAATTTACGATGTTTTGGGAATTTTTCATAGGTCCGGAACGGATTAAATCGAATCCTGTTATTTTAAATGGGAGAAATTCGTTTGAGATACGAACTGCTTGACTTACGTGCTCGGTCTCGGACGAATTAAATTCGTATCTGGAGGTACTCCTAAACCTTCCGTAGATCACAGTAGGTGTGCGTTTTGATTTCTGAAATCGGAAGGTAAGGGAGTTTTAACTCATTAGAATGCTATATTCAAGAATAATATAATAATGAATCCCTTTTTAATTCAATGTATTCAAATAGAAGGACAGACTGTAATGTTAAAATTTTTTAATCTACTATTATTTTATTACTATTTATGCAGTAAAGTAACATTTAGATGTATGAGGCGTCTAACACCAATGAAAACCAGTTTAACTAAACATTACTGTAATACGAGTATATAAAAATTTCAATAAAATTGCAAAAAAGTTTATTGCTAACTATTTTTCTTTCCGCATTTATGAAAGTGAGGACTTCGTTAAAATCAATTTTGAGGTAATCAAAAATTGATTTAAACGGAGTCCTCACTTTCATAAATGCAGAAAGAAAAATAGTTTGCACACAAAATATCTTTATTTGTGATATAAAATTTTGTTTGATCGTATGAATCTTTCAGCTATACATTATGCGGATGAATTTTTGCCCCGGCGGATTTAATCTTCCTTTTCTTTGGAAACCTTTTTAAAATTCTTATCATTCTGTTTAATTTCTGGAATGAAGGTGAGAATAAATATTTCAGCTTGTAAGATAACGTTTTGGTCAGATAGAGATGTAAGCCTGTTTCATTGGTTCTCGAGCATATCAATTTTCTCAAACCGTTTATCTTGCTAAAATTGTGTATATTAGATATCCGTTGTACTTCATCTTCCCTTTCATATATATCTAGTTCGATTCAAAGGTCTTGTTACTCAGTGGAAAACTTCTCAAAAACATCAATCTGACCATTTTTTCCTTACTGTGTACTACCATTATCTGCTTCAGCGATCTTATTTTACCTCCCATCCCATGTCCATCGTTCATGTCTTCATCTCTCATTTATCGTTTCGACAGTTTATCGTCTCTAAAGTTTGATTCTCTATTAATTCGATGAGTCTAATTCTTTTTTCTGATATAAAAATTTTTCTATTAAGATAATTTTATCCTAGGCAAATATTTATAAACTCCTTTGCAAATTGAGAGTTGAAAACACATACTGTTGTGGTCCAATGTATTTAAATCGGGAGAATTCAGTGCCGGTCGCTAATAACGAACTCATTCATGTCATCATCAACGAACGAAAAATCTTACGTATTTTAAGGTGAAAAAAGATTCGGTACTTTTTTAGCATTCCCTCAGTCCCAGAATTCTGAAATAGAAAATCATTTTTCGGAATTTCAAGTCAAGGTTTTACATAACAAACCAAATTAGACATTTCTGAACACTAAGGAATTGTTATTCACAAAAATCACGGCTTTTCACTCACTAACGTGTATCTCTTCCATGACTCCTCCCTTCTGCTGTTACTTATCAATATGCTTCACACTCTTCCCATTATTAGATTAACTCCCCATTCCTTTTACCCATTAAAGCTTGGTACTTATTATTCACGAGTTTATATATTTGTAACACTTTTTGTACCTTCACTTAAGAATCAAAAAGAATTTCACCTAAGATGACTAGACCTTATTGTTAGTCGAAACCGACTCATAATATAGTTTTCAAAATTCACTGATAAACTAAAGTGACTATACTATTTATAGACTCAGTTTCATATTTTAAAATATCCTTACTTTATTTGTACGAAGGAACAGCAAATTGAGTGTCACAATATATTTTGAAACTCGCAAAACATTAATTTAATTGTAAAACAGTATAACGCTTAACTAACTAACGCTTTTATACTGTCCAAACATTCGCTGAGTACTTAAAAACGTAAGTGAGATGGTTCAGTATAATAATAGTAAATATAAGCACCATACGAGGGAATTGCTGAGGCTATTAGGCTATTTTCCCTTGCCATTCAAGTATTAAAATTTCAGAAGAGATCCTCCATAGATATCAAGATTAAATTGTATTAAGTTGTGCAATCGAATCTAGGATTTGTAGTTGTTAAATTATTAAAACATAAAGAGACAACGATCTTTGATAAAGTTTTGCATTAGAAAAGATGTAAATTATCAACATTACCAATGAGGTATTAGTTATATTCTCACGATGGGTGAAAATATAACAATAAAAGATAATATTTTATTAAATTCTAGAATGATCTAACGCATTACATTCAAATTTGTTATAATTTATCCATATGACTAACATATTTAATTCTCCATCCTTTTTGTACAGTTAACGACCTTAATTTCCTCGGGCTTTTTTACCATATGTATATATATATATATATATATATATATATATATATATATATATATATAGAAAAAAATATTATCAGCGATTTACACAATGCCAATTTTTTTTAGATACAATGAGCATATTCGATTCTTACTGATCATTTCACGTCAGAAATGTCGCGTATTGGAGAAGAAAGAAAGTCTCGGTTTCAATAAATTTGCGACCATCGAAGATCAAGAGCGGGCATCATCGAAGTGATTTTGCCTTCGGGCAAGTGGGTGGCGAATTTTAGAGAAATCCACGAGCATCCCATTGGCGCTGATTTCATCACGTGACGAAAATATTCGCGGTAGTTCGGGATGTCATCATTTTCATTATCAAAAGATATTCACCACTCCTTGGGAAGATTACCTCAGCGATTGACTTCTCCCGATATAGCTGTCAGAGGTAAGGATACCAATAGTAAACTTCTTCCTACCACTTTGGCAAATTATAAGTTATTCAGTTCCACGCAGTCGAATAAATTGAATGTTGTTTTAGGATAGACTCTGAAACAAATCCTGATTTCTTCGGAATCATATTTAAAAGTTGGTCGAAGAAGGGAAAAATAATAAATTAAATTTGAAATTTATTAAATTTCAAATAATTTATTCTTGCGAATGTTATTCAAGGGCTAATTGTTAGTTTTGAAATAGAGATACAGGAAAATGTCCAAGTTTTACTGAAATGTTTTCAAACGAACTTGCGAAAAACTGGTGTAGATCCTCATCATCCGATTGTACCGCTCAACTTTCAAACTCTTGTAGCACGTGTATAAATTTACAAACCCATTCATAATTTATAAAATATATTTTTAAACTATATTATGTAATATAAAAATTCGACAAAAATTTTACAAAAGATAAGAAACAAATAAACAAGTCCACTTCTGGAAAAATTTAACTCCATTACTGTTATATCTCGAAAATTAGCCTGCATTACGTATCTTTAAAGTAGATTAATTAAGTAGATTAGAATAATTTCATATAAATATATTTGATAACGAATCATTAGGAAGGGAGAAACTAATGGTGCATTCCATATTCAACTTCTTAGAAAATTTAAGAATTGTGTACACAAATGAATGATTTTTTCAAATGTTTGCGATACGAATTTAGAGCTGAAAGGCGTATGAGGCTACAGAATGGTCCGTAACGTATTGGATAATGAGCCTACAATGAGGTGTTATGATATGTACAGGCAAAAAAACCTGAATATTCTACATAAAGGTGTTAATCTAATTATTTAATTTCTAAAGCAATGTTTAATTATTGTATTCAAACGGAAATTGAACTCTGGAAACGTATTTTCCTAAAATAGTGGTGGTACACTACTTACTTTAAATGACAAACTAATAACAATATATCCTTTTTAAAAGGGACCAACAGAAGAAGGAATTGAATTCTGCAGAGGTGGTCGAAAGAAAAGGGAGCGCTCGATCATTGAAAGGTAAGGAGTGGTGTATTGAAGCAAAAATATAAACGGGCAGTTCTCTTTCGAAGACGATGATTGAGAAGAAGAGGGAGTAAAATCGTTAAGGGAATTTAGTAGTGAATTTAAAAAGGTTAGATCCTGTTTCGTACGAGTGTCAGAAAGAAATTCTAAGGAAAAAGGGAATAAGAAAGAATTTTTGGAGGCTTGACGATCTAGCTTTGAATATTCTGAGAAAGAAATAAGTATTTTGTGTAATATGGAGAGATAAGATGCTATATATATATATATTAGATAGGGGTGCAGTAGGATAGAATAGGAAGGACGATTGTGGTGAGTGAGGTAATGCGCGATGTCATTCGTGGTTTATTTATGATAAAATTGATACGGAAAAATACGGAGAAAAGATTTTAGTTATCTGTGCGTTTATTTAATCTCTGATTTACCACTGGACCCGATCGAGTATTTTGCGTTCACATGGTAAATTTATGTAATACTATTATAAGATAGTATTTGAAATAAATTATTTTGAATTAATTCATGAAACTTTTAGACATTCTAGTTTTCGTCGAATATTCTCATCGGGGGAAGTAATTTGTACTTTCCGCCAAAGTGACGTATTTTTATTCTTATCATTATTTATTCGAATAGTAATAGATGAGAATAAATATAACTACTAATAAGTGAACGATAACTCAAATAGATGTATGAAATTGAATTTCGTCTTCGTAATCGATTTAACAACTTATCTCGCGGAAGTGAAACACTCTTAGAGTGTTAGATAACTTAAGACGAATTTCTCCCGAGCACCTCAACCGACGCTGCGTATCAGAGCGAATTTTTCAATGATTTTTGGTGCTGAAACTTATGCGAACATAAAATTTTCAAATCATTTTCATCTTTCAATTTCGAATTTGTTGACATGGTAGTCTTCATGAGATTAATGAACAGAACGATTCATCATTATAAATGATTTTCTATCAGATACTACAGACTAATATCAAAGAGATTAATTGTTGTTTCTTCATTTTAAACTTATCGTTTCCTTGTTAATCCTAAATATTATATGATATCAATATTCCGTTTTTCCTTCCATATTCATCTTGTTCGGTGCAAAGATCCTCGTACAAAGTAGAATACTACTCAAATACATATACGTATAAGTTCGCTGTGTTTTTCTGTATTTGATTTCCATAGTGGCAACGAATTTTAATTAAAACTATGAGATAAATTTTGCAAGTTCTAAAATTTATTAAGATTGAGAAGAAAGTCTCTCTGACCTGATCAGGATTTCATCATGATTAATGCAAGGATACTCTCATTTTGAGCCACTTAATACTTCCAAGTAAAGAATGTGACTACGCAATCAATTTTTTAATGTCACTGAATTAAATTCTGGCAAAAAAAGCGAATTTGCGCAGTGGATTCAGCTGTCGACTATTTACAAAATAACTATTACGCGCTATTTCATCAAAAGGATGCTTATAATCTAAAAGACGAATCTTTCGTACCAAATACCATTCACATGACATCAATATGCATAATTTTGATCGAGTGATTTTTACTTTTAATTTCGAGATTAAATTCCGGCGTTTAAATTTCCTCTAAAGATGCTCAGACTCTAATTCATGATTTCTTTGTTCTAGGGAAATATCAGAAGCTCATTACGTGTCTTTGAACATTCTTTTTAGGATTCGCGTCCTTCATGCGAAGCTCACAAGCAACTGACGTCAGTAGCAAAGTAGATTACACCAAACACGCTTGAGCTCATCTCACGTCATTTCCCGATAGCGTAATCGCGAGACTCCTCAAACACCTTTCAGTATTCCAAGAGGTATTCCCCTTGGCCCATGCACATCTAAATCACCATCTATCGTCCTCATATAAATGTCCACTCGGGGTGGTCCTTCAACTTTATTATTTATAATTGTTAATCTATTATATCTATTAACTTCACCTCATTCATCCCTTACACAAGTAAATTTTATTAACACTATACAAAAGCTTTCTAGAATAATACAGAAGTCAAAGAAGATAAATCCCTGCTTTTAAAATTCATGTCATGAAGCTAACCCAAATTTGCAACATTTATATAAACCCGTTTTTTAGTTTAATCAAAACTATATCGTATGCAATACCCAAAATATATGTATCCTATTACCTTATGTCTGGGATTTACAAAAGTTCCTATAGTCTGTTCCACTTTTCTAGGTAGTATTGCCTTATGGGGAAATCGAAGCCTCGTACGCCGGGTCATTTTTCCGGAATATCCGCGATATCCAAAAAATTTGCCTTCGCAACGGATGAGATTAATATGTTCAACATAGTTTGGTGGATTTTTTTTCCAATTTATTGGTGGAATTTGGATAAGGAAGAATGGTTCTACATATTGACGAAGATTTCTCATCATTTTAACAAAAGAAATAAAATTTATAGCGGAATGAAAATGAAATGGGCGCCTCACCAGCCGTGAACAATACTAAAACTGCCCATTCTCCATCCTAACTTAAAGTGCTAGTTTTTTCTTAGATTAATATATGATATCGTCTCGGAGTAACCTGTAAAAGAAAATAACATTTATCTCTATTTCTCTCGCGACAAGTTTTTCGTGACTTAAGAAACAAAAAAATTTTAGGCGATGTATAAATGTGACTGTACGATCCAATTTTTCGGAGGCTGCGTTCCACTCAAATTATTTTTTACTGAAATGTCATGAGAAAAAACTAGCACTTTAAGTTAGATAGGATGGAGAATGGGCAGAAATAGAGATAAATGTTGTTATTTTCATATACAGGTTATTCTGAGTCGATATCTTGAATAGAACTTTAGTTTTTAATTTTATAACCGAGAGAGTAATTGATTTAGCGCTCCGATTGCTAATCATTGTTACTTTTTTACTCGAGACCCATAGACCCGTAAGCGTAATTCGGATTGATCCGGACCCGCTCTCAGGTAAACTAAAATGTCATCAGTCAAAAATTAATACATTCGACTTTTATGTATTTATAAGGTATAAAGATTGATCTAAGAAAAAACTAGCACTTTAAGTTAGGATGGAGAATGGGCAGTTTTAGTATTTTTCACGGCTGGTGAGGCGCCCATTTCATTTTCATTCCGCTATAAATTTTATTTCTTTTGTTAAAATGATGAGAAATCTTCGTCAATATGTAGAACCATTCTTCCTTATCCAAATTTCATCAATAAATTGGAAAAATATCCACCAAACTGTTAAAAATATCAATTTTATCCGTACAAGTACGTCAGAAATAAATAAACTGACGGCTTGGGAGTGGCTAGGTTGCTCCCTTATGGGAATTTACGTGCATTTATTTCCCCATAAGCTTCGCGTACTGCCAGCTTTTGTGGAACGGACTATAGCATCCAGTGCTTTAGAGTTGATTTGGTGGGAAATATAAATAATTTTGTTTTCTCATCTTATATACGAGGATAGATTATTTGAAAAATAATTCACGGACCAGGGGCATTAAAAAAGTAAAGGGTTCATTAGGTTAAATTAACGAAACAGTATTTCAATTTAGTTTGAACGTTGAGAATTTAAGAACTCTCTGAAGACTAAAAAAAGACCATTGTCTAAAAAAAGTTTCTCACAATATTTGTAAATAAAATATATGCTGAAAATAATGTAGGAGGGAAGGCTTTTTAAAGTATGAGCGTATAATGCCTCTAACATATTTCTTAACTAAAAATTGAAGTTATGTTTATTTCTTTCAGAATACTTCTGAGATCTCCGAATATGGCCGATATGAATAGTCAAGGATCAAAAAATTTAAAGGAAGGAAGAAAGGGAGTAGCTGATAAAATGGTCACTGTAGGGGACCAAGTACAAGATCTTGGCGATGCTGTAGATGACTTGGGGGAGGGATTCAATGAAATAGCCGAACATATAGAAGATCCAGAGTTGAGGGAGAAACTCAAAACTACGGGTGCAGTTCTGGAGACTATCGGATCAGGTGGTAAAGTAATAGGAGAAACAATGAGTTTGTTGGGTAAGCCTGTAGGGGCGATTGTAGATGTGAGTAAGAAGGCTTTCAGAAAATTGAAACGTAAAAAAAAGGAAAAAGTAAAGAATGTGGTAAAAGATAAAATTGAAGATGATGAAGATGAAAAAGAGGAGGATATAGAAGAGGATGAGGAAGATGATGAAGAGGAAGATGAGGATGAGGTAGATGAAGATGAGGTAGATGAAGAAGAGGAAGGTGATGATGAAGATAAAAAAGAGGACGATTTAGAAGAAGAAGAGGAAGATGATGAAGAGGAAGAAGAAGAGGAAGATGATGAAGAGGAAGAAGAAGAGGAAGATGATGAAGAGGAAGAAGATGATGACGATGAAGAAGAGGAAGAAGTAGTAGAATGTGAAGAACTAAATACAAAATATATAAAAAAAGGGAAAGAATTAGAAACCAACGAGAAAAATAAAAAATATGAAAAGGATGAAGCCTTACGTAGACAGAAAAATGAGAAAGAAACCAAGGAGAAGAGGGAAAAGCAATTGAAGGAAAGTGTAGAATTAAAGACAAAAGAAAAAGGGAAGGAATCCAAAGAAAAGAAGAAGAAGAAGAATGAAGATGAAAAAGAAGAACGAAGTTCTTCCTATATGGAGGATACAACGGGTGGAACAGAAAATTTAAAAGAAGGAGGAAAGGGAGTAGCTGATAAAATGGTAAGTGTAGGAGATAAAGTACAAGTACTTGGTGGTGCTGTAGAATGCTTGGGGGAGGGATTCAATGCGATAGGCGGATATATAGAAGACCCGGGGTTTAGAAAGAAAGTCATAACTACGGGTGCAGTTCTGGTGACTGTCGGATCCGGTGGTATCGTAACAGGAGGTACATTGAGTTTGTTGAGTAAACCTGTAGGGGCAATTGTGGATGTTAGTACGAAGGCTATCAAAAATATGAAACGTAAAAAGAAGGAGAAAGTAAAGAATGTGGTAGAAGATGAAGATGATGAAGATGATGAGGAAGATGATGATGGTAAAGAAGAGGAGGATATAGAAGAGAAAGAAGGAGAATTTGATGATGATGATGATGAAGAAGAGGAGGAAAAAGAAGAGGATGAGGAAGAGGCGGAAGTAATGGAGTGTAAGGAACTGAAGACAAAAGATGTTAAAAAAGCGAAAGAATTAGAAAAAAAAGAGGAGAAGAAAGGAGATGATAAAGAGGAACCCTTACGTAAACGTAAGAACGACAAAGAAACCAAAGGAAAGGGAGAAAAGCAAATGAAGGAATGTAAAGAACTAAAGACAAAAGATGTTAAAGAAGGGAAAGAGTTAGAAAAGAAAGAGGAGAAGAAAAATGATGATAAAGATGAAGCTTTAAGTAGATGTAAGAGCGACAAAGAAACCAAAGGAAAAGAAGAAAGGAAAATGAAGGAATGTGAAGAATTAAAGACAAATGATATTAAAAAAGGGAAAGAATTAGAAACCAAAGAGGAAAAGAAAAGAGATAATAAAGATGAAACCTTACGTAAACGTAAGAACGACAAAGAAACAGAAGTTAAGGAGGAAAAGCAAATCAAGGAATGTGTAGACTTAAAGACAAAAGAAAAAGGGAAGGAATCCAAAGGAAAGAAGAAGAAGAAGAATGAAGATGAAAAAGAGGAACAGAGTGCTTCCAATACGGAGGATACAACGGATGGATCAGAAAATTTAAAGGAAGGAAGAAAGGGAGTAGCTGATAAAATGGTCACTGTAGGGGACCAAGTACAAGATCTTGGCGATGCTGTAGATGACTTGGGGGAGGGATTCAATGAAATAGCAGAACATATAGAAGACCCGGAGTTGAGGGAGGCACTCCAAACTACGGGTGCAGTTCTGGAGACTATCGGATCCGGTGGTAAAGTAATAGGAGAAACAATGAGTTTGTTGGGTAAGCCTGTAGGGGCGATTGTAGATGTGAGTAAGAAGGCTTTCAGAAAATTGAAACGTAAAAAGAAAGAAGAAGTAAAGAATGTGGTAGAAGATGAAGACAATGAAGATGATGATGAGGAAGATGATGAAGAGGGAGGAGAAGATGATGATGAAGAAGAGGAAGAACAGGAAGAAGGAGAAGTTGATTATGATGATGAAGAAGAGGAGGAAGGAGAAGAAGATGATGATGATGAAGAAGAACAGGAAGAAGGAGAAGTTGATTATGATGATGAAGAAGAGGAGGAAGGAGAAGATGATGATGAAGGGGAGGAAGAACAGGAAGAAGGAGAAGTTGATGATGATGAAGAAGAAGAGGAGGATATAGAAGAGAAAGAAGGAGAATGTGATGATGACGATGAAGAAGAGGAGGATATAGAAGAGGAAGAAGAAGATGTGGAAGAGGAGGAAGTAATAGAGTGTAAGGAAATGAATACAAAAGATGTTAAAAAAGGGAAAGAAAAAGAAAAGAAAGAGGAAAAGAAAAGAGATAATAAAGATGAAGCTTTAAGTAGACGTAAGAACGGCAAAGAAGCCAAAGGAAAAGAAGAAAAGAAAATGAAGAAATGTGAAGAAGTAAAGACAAATGATATTAAAAAAGGGAAAGAATTAGAAACCAAAGAGGAAAAGAAAAGAGATAATAAAGATGAAACCTTACGTAAACGTAAGAACGACAAAGAAACAGAAGTTAAGGAGGAAAAGCAAATCAAGGAATGTGTAGACTTAAAGACAAAAGAAAAAGGGAAGGAATCCAAAGGAAAGAAGAAGAAGAAGAATGAAGATGAAAAAGAGGAACAGAGTGCTTCCAATACGGAGGATACAACGGATGGATCAGAAAATATAAAAGAAGGAGGAAAGGGAATAGCTGATAAAATGGTCACTGTAGGGGATGAAGTTAAAGATCTTGGCGATGCAGTTGATGACTTGGGGGAGGGATTCAATGAAATAGCAGAACATATAGAAGACCCGGAGTTGAGGGAGGCACTCCAAACTACGGGTGCAGTTCTGGAGACTATCGGATCCGGTGGTAAAGTAATAGGAGAAACAATGAGTTTGTTGGGTAAGCCTGTAGGGGCGATTGTAGATGTGAGTAAGAAGGCTTTCAGAAAATTGAAACGTAAAAAGAAAGAAGAAGTAAAGAATGTGGTAGAAGATGAAGACAATGAAGATGATGAAGAGGGAGGAGAAGATGATGATGAAGAGGAGGAAGTAATTGAGTGTAAAGAACTGAAGGAACAAGACGTTAAAAAAGGGAAAGAATTAGAAAAGAAAGGGGAAAAGAAAAATGATGATAAAGATGAGGCCTTATGTAGAGGTAAGAACGGCAAAGAAGCCAAAGGAAAGGGAGAAAAGCAAACGAAGGAATGTGTAGACTTAAAGACAAAAGATATTAAAAAAGGGAAAGAATTAGAAACCAAAGAGGAAAAGAAAAGGGATGATAAAGATAAAGCCTTAGGTAAATGTAAGAACGACAAAGAAGCCAAAGGAAAGGGAGAAAAGCAAACGAAGGAATGTGTAGACTTAAAGACAAAAGATATTAAAAAAGGGAAAGAATTAGAAACCAAAGAGGAAAAGAAAAGGGATGATAAAGATAAAGCCTTAGGTAAATGTAAGAACGACAAAGAAGCCAAAGGAAAGGGAGAAAAGCAAACGAAGGAATGTGTAGACTTAAAGACAAAAGATATTAAAAAAGGGAAAGAATTAGAAACCAAAGAGGAAAAGAAAAGGGATGATAAAGATAAAGCCTTAGGTAAATGTAAGAACGACAAAGAAGCCAAAGGAAAGGGAGAAAAGCAAACGAAGGAATGTGTAGACTTAAAGACAAAAGATATTAAAAAAGGGAAAGAATTAGAAACCAAAGAGGAAAAGAAAAGGGATGATAAAGATAAAGCCTTAGGTAAATGTAAGAACGACAAAGAAGTCAAAGGAAAGGGAGAAAAGCAAACAAAGGAATGTGTAGACTTAAAGACAAAAGATATTAAAAAAGGGAAAGTATTAGAAGCCAAAGAGGAAGAGAAAAGAGATGATAAGGATGAAGCCTTACGTAGACGTAAAAATGAGAAAGAAACCATGGAAAAGAGGGAAAAACAAACAAAGGAATGTATAGAACTAAAGACAAAAGAAAAAGGGAAGGAATCAAAAGGAAAGGCGAAGAAGAAAGAAGATGAAAAGAACAAAAAAGTTGGGAAAAATAATTAAAGAAGAGGAAATACAGTGGTATAAGTTTTGTGTATTACAACTTTGATGATCGTTTTATATTTTATATATATCCTACGGAACATTTGGAAATAAAATAGAGGCTATTTTAAAAGCAGCAAAAAAAAAATTATATATATATATATATATATATATATATACATATATTTCTACAGAAAAATGCTATAGTTTGGCTGCAACTGGTCATTGGTTCAATGCTAGGAGGTGAAATATTTTCGTATTTTGAAAAATTGTGTATCTCTTAATATGATATATTGATCAATTATCTTTCTAGACGTAAAGATACGTATGGAATGTACCTTTAAAATATCAATAATTTCCAGTCATAATCTCAATTTTCCCCTTAAGAAATTTAAATTATTCATGAAAAGACTATGTATAGGTTTATTAGCTAGACCATGAAGTGCTTTGAAGTCTTATACTATCAAAAAGGACAACTATTTTCTGCCTGCTATTTACTCTATCTACACTCCAATTGTAAACATATTGTGTTACATTTATTTTCAAACTTTGATGCCTGCTTGCCTTGATCCCTTCTTTAAAACAATTTTCAACTTACCTTCTTAATTTTTTCTATGAGATTTATAAAGATTTTTAAAATATATAAATATTTATTATTTTTCTATCTAAATTCCTCACTGGTTCAAACCATCATACACTATAATATACTTGCATGATATCCTACTAATTTTTCTAAGCTGGATATATCTATCAATATTTTTCTTGCTTCTCCTTGAGTTATTATCATAAACTCCTCATCTTCCCATTCATCAATGTTTATATTCATAAATCTCTTTCATTTCTCACACTAAATCTTTACTCCTTACATCTTCATTCTTTAATCTATTTTCTGCCCAAGACAAGTATCTTTCCTCATTCCATATTTTTAATTAAATCCTTAAATCATATTCATTTTTTACTGTTGCTTTTCAAAAAGCCTCTATTTTATTTCCAAAGTTTGTTTGTGGTATGATTTGAGTATTTCAACTTCAATTATTCTTTTATTGTACCCACCATTATCTGTCACCTTCCTTTTTCATTCACAAACACTGTTTCTTCAATTTAAATTAAGTCTATACTGTTAACATTAACAAATATATTCTGTGAAGTTAAGTGTTAAACGTAGGTTTTATATATATATATATATATATATATATATATATATATATATATATATATATATATATATATATATATATATATATATATATATATATATATATATATATATATATATATATATATATATATCACTCATAAATTTCAAGATCAGTTAAAGTTCTTACAAGTGCCACCATTTACTCAACAAAGTCAGAAACCTAAATCTGTTCTTATTTCAGAATATTATATCACAACTGTGTAGCCAATAGTATTTTGTTGCAAGAGCAAATTTAATGCCAATGAAGCAGTTAGATCTCTTCTTGTAGTTTAATAAATTGTAACAGAAATAATTGAATGTTGGAAGACTGTGAAAATGATTTTTTTAAAGAATTTTTTATTGAAATGAACAGTTGTCTCTCATTCAGAAATGTATTTCGAACATAAATGATCATGAGTGTAAAAATTAGTATAAAAATGAAATCATCTGTTTTTTCAGACTTCTTTCATTTATTAACAAATCCACTTGTAAAGATAAGCAATTACCCTAGTTGCTACTCTCTAATATTTATATTATGAACTTATTTTTTTTTAATTAAATCTTTTTCAAATTTTAAAGAAGTAATTCCTATCTAAAATTACTTTTCCGATACTTTCTATTGCTTCCTCTTTATGAGTAAATACGAATAGATTCTTTAAATTTGTTATAATGTTCTTAAAAATGTATTCATATTGTATACATAGCAAATATGTATCTGTATGCCTGCGTATGATCTCAGAATAGTCAAAGGAAGCTACTCATAGGAGGCGATTTTTAATGTATCTTAATTGATAAATATGCTCATAATTAAATAATTGTTGACAATGAATTATTACGGAAAGTTTAGTATATAATCTGCCATTGATTATTAGTGAAATATCATGGATTCAGGTGTGATGACATAATTTTTCTAAATATATGTTTTTTATTGCCATAAACTATTCCTGACCTTTATTGTTATATCCATAAAATGTCTTAAAACATTATGCACAATGTAGTTATACACTCACTTCTGTTATAGATAAATTTTATAAAAAGATTTTATATAACTCTAGCTTTAGTATTTAAATTATAAAATAATTTTAATTAAGTTCACTAATTCTCCTAAGTTGGCGAACAAAAATGATCAATCATTAATTACTGAAGTTTATGTTTGTGCATCATCAATGGTTTAATCTAATAAAGTCAAAAATCATGCAAGTACTTCATCCTAAGATCAATGCACTCTTACTAAGTAAACTCAATTGGAGTTTAATTTTTCTTTTTAAGGGACTATGAAATCTTCCATTTTTGAAAGAACTTTCAGATGTGTGTATATACCGTATTTTTCGGACCATAAGACGCACCTGACCATAAGACGCACCTGGTTTTTAGAGGAGAAAAATAGGACAAAAAATATTCTGAACCAAACAGTGTAATAAAATATTTAATAGTCTTTATTTTGTAGGCGAGATTGAGACTAAAAAGTATCTTCTTCCATCTAACCTCTTTAAAAAAAAGTTTAAAGTACCAAAAGAATTAGAAAGAGAAAAATAATGATTATAAGAGAGATTTAAGTAGATATAAAAACCTAAGAAAATTCTTAGAAAAAAAATCCACTGCAGGAAAACACCCACAATGAAGGGGGGTGTGAAAAACCTGCACAAACCTACTGATAGAATTATCTAAAAACAGAATACTAAAATTTCAATTTTACAAGATAATCAATGAGTCAGATCATATTAAATTTGAAAACATATCTTATAACTAAACAGGTAATTAAAAACATTCAATGGTATATTTAAGTTGATTGCCGAAAAGAGAGGCAAAGTGTAGATAATAAAATTAGAAGATAAGACTAAGAAGAAGATGGACTGAGCTGCAAAAAAAAGAATATTTCAGGACAGATGCATAGTTAAATGAATTGGAGGTTAAGAGTGAAAGGAGCAGTAGAGGGAGCGTTGATCAGTGCTGTAGAAATGTGATGACTGTTGATACAGGAGATAAATTGGATATATGATTAAGATAAGTAAGACATTTTCTTCTGAAAGATCGGGTGGATATGGAAGATTTTATGTGGGAGGGTATTCCAGAGCGTGGTAGCAGTTATAATAAATGATTTGTGATATGTCTCCGTTCTGTGGTTCGGTATTAGTAAATTGAATCTCCCTCTAGTATTACAATTATGAACGGACTCAAATCTTACAAATTCGGAAAAGAGATATTCAGGAGATTGCGTTCGCAAAACAGTGCATGAGAACGTTAGAATGTGTAGTTGTTTGCCAGTTTCGAGTTTTATCCAATCTAATTTTTTAAATGCACCGGAAATATGGTCGAATTTTCTCAAATTAAATATAAATCGAACGGACACATTCTGGATGCGTTGGAGCTTAATGGCTAGATCTCTTGATAGATCTTGGTAAACAATGTCACCGTAATCAAAGTGGGGCATGATCAATGAATTTGCTAGTCTACTGAGTCGAAGGCTTTACTAAAATAATGTATAACAGAATAATATTTGATCCTGCGGGTCGGCTGCAGCGGGTCCCGCTGCAGCTCTGATACGAATGCCCGGCATTAGTGTCAGCGTCTTAGTACAGCGTCAGTGTCAGTCTTCTATTCGGACCATAAGACGCAGGCACTTTTCTCCCCACTTTTTGGTGAAGAAAAAGTGCGTCTTATGGTCCGAAAAATACGGTATATATATTCACATCACATAATCAGGGGCATTTACATACTGCAAAATGAGCACAAGCAGATGTAGCAAAACTTAAACTTTGTATTTCAATCAATGGATCCATCTTTTTATATATGCTCTGCAGAAAATCCACTTTGTAGTATCTTTAGCCTTAACCTCACCTAATATAACCATATTACAACATTTTGGTAATAATAAGGTTAGTCATGGTGATACTGACCTATTAAAGTTAGTTTGCAAACAATAGGCAGAGTTTATAAGCTGCTTTTCATATCATGTATGAATGAAAATATTAAAATCTTTAATTAAGCTGCACTTTAGCTCAAGTTTAAAATTTAAACTTAATAATCTGAGACCATCCAATATCTTGTATGATTAATAACTTTCAATAATTTAGTTTTAATTTTAATTTTTGATAAATAATGGAAAGAACATAAAAGAATTGGACGCTATCAATATCTCTAAACTTCAAGAACTTCTTGTAATGTTTAAGTGATAAACTAATAAATTAGAGCTAGTAATATGATAGCAAGTTCAATTATTCGAGTTTTCTTCATATCTCTGTCCTTAAACTTAAATTCTATAAAAGCATACTCTTGCACAGGTCTCTTACAATGATCTCATTCATGTCATAGATAATAAACATTCTAAGAGTAAAATGTAATGAAGTATGGTATTGTATTAAAATTTTATCGTATTTTAAGGTGGAAAAGAATTCTGTGAAAACTTTTTAATCGTATCCTCAGTACGAGATTTTATCCCTCTCACTACTAAATATATACACATACATACATGTATAATGAGTGTCTATTCATCTTACTCAAAGTAAGTATAGGAGTCCAACATACTGGATGCTCTCCTTTAAATAGCCTTTTGATTTACTTATTAGAGTAATTAGCATACCGGAATTGAATTAATTCATGAGCGGGATGTCACTGAAGGGTCTCAAATAGCATACATATCTTTCAATATAGAAAGGGCTCAAGGATAACAATCCAGATCTCGAGTACTAAGAAAATTAGGTCGCTAAAAAAATAAGTTACAATTACATAGAGAAGGAAAGATCAACATTTAGCCTTAATACAAAAGTGTAATCAATTTTACTAGAGAATAAGGTAATGAAAGCGTGAAAGATAAAATTATGCGAAAAAGATCTTTAATTTAGTCGCAGATAACAGAAAAAAGGAGACTTAAATGTTATGCATGAACGAATCTACCGGCAAGATTTAATATGAACATCATTAATTAATAACATAATCACATATTGGAAAACATTATGTATATAACACCATGAATAGTCCAAGCAAAAATTCATTAAGCAAAGGCGCAAACATATTAGACGGAATATGAAGATATGAACTCTTACAACAAGATACAAAAGTAAAGTAACATGTTCAAATTTTTCGATTTCTATTTCTTCAAACTTAATTCTAATTTTCGGTTTGTTTTCTCCTATTATATGGTACTGGCAAACTTTTTTTGTTCCTTTCTCCCTAAATCATTGGATGACGCACTTTTCGTAGCTCTCCAAATCAATTTGTTTTCGCATACCCTATTCTGAGCTGTTTGGAGCGTGAGCAAACAAACTTTCCAGATGAGATCTTTACCTTCTTGGATAGAAGGTAGCGAAAGGAGAATAGCTTAACTAATTCTTAGATATGATAAAAACGGTAAGCACCTAAATAATTTGTCTGCTCAGTTAAAGGTGGAAACACACTTAAGCTATAAGAATATCCATCCAAAGCAGGATAAAAGCAGAAAAAATGCAGCATATTTTTATTAATTTATGGCCATATAAAAGTTTACTTTCTCAGATGTTTCGTAAAAATTAAGTAAAGTCCGATTGAACTCCAATTAATCGTAGCGCGGTTTATGATCTTCATGAAGTTAATTAGTTTTACATTTAAAGATGCTAAATCATATAGCGTGCTTCAGCTATCGATAACTTCAGATTCGACAGCAGCATTAATGTTCGGATCAACGATCAAGGATTAAGGGAGTACTTTTAATGCTTCGAATGGACTTCGCTACAGGAAAGAAGATACGAGTACCGACAAACTCTCCTTGATATTATTATCAGTCCCGAATATTCAGACAAAATAAAACATTTTAATTTGAAAATAAGACACGATCTTCGAGAATCGTCGATCTAGTATTTCGAGGAAATGATCGCCAAAACAGATTGTTATATCTGGTCGTTCTTTTCGTGCACCTTTAGAGAGATTGTCAGGATATATAAGGAAGTAGGAAGGATATATAACGAAGTACATGTATTATTTTTTAAGGAAATATTCCTCTAAATTATGTTTGGCCTGTAAATTTTATTTAACTATTTACGCCAACACGAATGAAGTTTATTCTAGTTGTGAGCGTACCATGAACATTTAATTATGATGGGAATATAATTAAATCCTTCAGATTCTTTTGACATCTCTCATCAAACCACAATGTCTCCTTTATCATCGATAATATCTAATTTTAACTCTCACGTCAAATTTTATACACTTCCTTGGGTAAAGAGGTTATTTTCTGTATCTTTCAACGCTACAGTTGTTTCCTCGCATCCGGTGGAATTCCCATGAGTCGAGCACTTCCTCGCTAATAATCGACGCTGCATGATTTCAACATGTGATTACAGCTACTCAAGCTCATTCAACTAAGTTTTAAATTTGAACTTGTGATTTCAGTGGTGACTAAACGGAAAGCCCAAGTGACGCGTCATATGGTATCGTGGTTATGTTATGGCATTGTGATTCTTGCGCTGAGCGAACTAAACTTTCAAGAGCAGAAGTCGAACAATTGACATTTTGCGATGTAACTTGGAAAAAATAGTTTGGTAAAATATATCGAGGTAAGTGACTAACATTTTCGATAATGATTGTAATTGTTCAATAAATTTGTATGAAAATACTTTTCCTTACACCAACACGATAACAAGTCTCTAATTTTTCATTAAAGAATAACAGTCGAGAAAAATTATGCCTGTAAAATATATCGAGGTAAGTGACTAACATTTTCGATAATGATTGTAATTGTTCAATAAATTTGTATGAAAATACTTTTCCTTACACCAACACGATAACAAGTCTCTAATTTTTCATTAAAGAATAACAGTCGAGAAAAATTATGCAACCAAATATTTTTTCCTATCATATGCGAAAAGAGATGAGCCAAAAGAAGAGAAGAGTTAAGCCAAAACTTTATGATTAATGACATTATTTGAGTTTTTGAATTGAAAAATTATTTCCATTCAATAGTATCATTCAGAATTTTTTATCGTTCACAGAATGGCGACTCTTCCAACAGCGAATGAAACTGCTATGCCACACACAGAGGGCACAGTATTTCATCCTGAGTAATGGGAAGCAGACGCCGATGTAGGGAAGGACGTTCTCTAAACAAACATTGGAATGTATTCTTCCACACACGCTCTTGCTTTCCATGAGGAAGGGATATTAAAAGAGGACGCGAGCTCTCGAAATAATTAACAAATAAGGGATAACTTTCCAAAAAATTAACCAAATGGACAATTTGAGAATTCTCTACCAAATATGTGCAAGAATCCATATCTTTAATTTTGGCATATTAAAAAGCATTATTATTCAAAAGACTCTTCAGTTTCCCAATCAGCTCTGATGAATTTGATGACCAAAAATTTATTTAAAACTTTTTTCGAGTTCGAGTAACACTAGATTATATACTTTCTTCTCTTCTTGACATGAATTTTGCACAATGAGGTTCCAGTTCAAAATAAAACTAAATGTGCCTTAAGCATCGGAGCTAAGATATGAGATTACTACAAAAGAAACATGTTATAATTCGTAGGGGGTATACTTTAGATTACGCCTGGAAGTTTTCTTAGTTGGAACTGGAAGAAAAATCAATACTACGCTTGATCTAGTAGAGCTAATAAGCATCTTTTTTTCATAACTAACCTCTTGGTGGAACTTTTGCTAATGACCACGATGCTTTTGAAACCGTCGAAAAATGTTTAATTTTTATTTCCATTATGAATTTCCTCTCTTTGCGTGTATCACTGGAATGTTTAAAATTTTAGGTTTAAATTTATAGGCAACAACATAGGTATTCAAACTCTTTAATATGAATGGAAAATTCATTCCCTGGTTATCCATCCTTTTCAACCTCAGAAAATTGCCTAGAGCAAAGATTAAGGAAATTTTGTGAAACTTTAAACAATAACCTTGCTTGCGTATAATTTCTTATAAAATTGATATGAATGATTTAACTATTTTCACTGTTCAAACATACTTTCGTTACACTCCATTAAAGTTAAGACTTCTACCATTCCACATTAAATGTAAACTTAACTGTTTATTGTGTTTTGGTTGAACCTTTCTCCAATTAAATTTCTATTCACATTTATGATTACAACAAAGTTACTGCTGACTCTGTACGTTTTAACACTTTTAATAGTTAAAAACAAATAAATCGAAGAGTGGCGTACATTTTACTCTCAACCATCACTCTTATTCTTCAATTCTTTGTCTTCTTTGCCTTCATTACCTTTTTTCTCTTCTTTACCATCTTCATTTTCCTTACATTCCTTATTTTCTTTACTTTCTATATCTTTTTTACTTTCTTTATCTTTTTTACTTTCTTTATCTTTTTTACCTTCTTTACATTCTTTACTTTCTTTACCTTCTTCTTTTTCCACTTTATCATCTTTTTTTGGCGTAAAAATTTTTTTAATTTTTTTGCCAACATTTTTCACACTTTTTTTCATTCCCTTACTTTTATTTCCCTTATTTTTCACCTTCTCTCCTTTTTCGGAATTCTGTTCGTCATCTTTCTTGTCGAGGTCTTCATCTTTTTCGTCCTTTTCGTCTTCTTTTGTCTCTTCTTTCTTCCCTTCTTTCTTCTCTTCTTTATTCTCTTCTTTCGTCTCTTCCTTTGTTTCTGATTCCTTCTCTTTTTCTGTTTCTTCGGTTTTTTGTTCTTCACATTGCGCCTCTTCTTCTTTTATTTCTTCGCCTCCGAGTAAACTCAAAGGGTTCAAAAACACATTTCCAACTGCCGCTACGTTTTCACCAATCGCACTTACAAATTCTCCTGCCAATTGGCCAGTGGTTCCGATGGTCTCCAGGACCATGCCCGCAGTTTCCAGGGTGCCTCTCACTGCGATGTTTTGTACGTCATCGGCATAGTCATCGATGAATTTGCCTATTTTATGGACTCCCTCCCCCAAGTTTTCCACAGCATCACCGAGATTTTCAACTCCATCACCCACGTTGACCAATGCATCACCTATGCCTGCCGCCCCTTCTTTTAGCTTTTCCACTCCATCCACCAAATCATTCACATTGGGAGAGGTTGCCATATTCTGGAACAGACAGAAACATAGGTACAATTTTCTTGAGAAATTCAAACGGAATATGTGGAAAAATCTGAAGTTTCCGAAGAAGAACGAAAAAGTAAATACGTTCTTTCCTAAGGGAATATGTGTCCAGATTTTGGAAATTACGGATTTTAATTCCATTATTTCAAATTAAAATTTACAAGTTAATTTACCTATATTAATTTTTCGAGGCATTGCAGAATTACATGCAGAAAAGTGATTTTCAGAAGATCGGGTAAAATTTAGTTGGAAAGTTCAATTATACCTCTGACTCGGTCTCGTTTGAATTTATATTATACCTTGCTTTGATTTAAGATGAAATTGAAGATGAATTTCAAATTAATTTATCTTGGATACAATCTGATCTGTTGAACTAAACCAATGAAAGATTAAGTTATTCATAAAGAATTGAAATATACATTTCATACTTATTATACGTATTATTTTCTTTCATCGCGGAGGTAATGTTTTTTTAGTCAAAATATTATACTTATTTCTTCTGTTTAAGAGATTTTCATCCCCATTTTCATTGAATACCGAATATTCTCGAAAAATATTATTATTAAGAGGAGTGTTATCCGTAGACTACATAATAATCTAGCAAAAAAGCGATAGAAAAATCTCACTATTATTCGATAATTCGGTATTAATTAACTTTTTGAACGATTTAAAGAAGTTAAAAAATATTCTTGATGATATTTTTCGAAATTACAAATATTTAAGAGGTAAATTTATATTTCAAGTAATCGTAAATCACAAGTAGACTAAACACAGATTTCCCAATTAAATTTTTCTCTTTAAAATAAAAATTTGGATTGCAAAGTTACATAGTCAATCAAATGTACCATTATATTTATTCCATAATCTTAAGTATACGATAAGTTCTGTTTATCTGCAATCTATTAAAGTATGACTGTAGAAAATGATATAGATAAAGAAATTGAATTGGTATTAGAAGAGCTAAGGTTATCTCGTACTAAGAATAACATCATTTATGTTTATGGTACTTTAAATTCCTCAATTAGAATCAGGATCTTTTACTGAAAACTGAACAATTTATTAAATATCACAATATGGCATAACATTAGTATCGAAATAAATCCTCTGATGTAATATGTTGGTATGAAAGCCCCTCACGTAATACTTTTCGATACTATTTCCTTTATTCGATCTCAACTCGTGCTATACATGTATTGACCCTTTCGAGACGGAGATATGTTTTGAAAATCTTGTGTACGAAGACCTTCAGTGGACTAACTTCCCCGTGATACGGAGCGTTTTCACTACTCTGAATATGCCAGGTATAGAGCGTACCCTTTTCTCAGCGGGGTGTCATAACCTATCCTCAGCAACGGCAATTGTGAAACATCATACGCGGGTAATCCACCTTCCCTTTAACAGAATTGCTTCGATGCATGACCATAATTAGTGCAGTTTTATCCGTACATTTTTTTGTAGCACTAATTACACATATTGCAATGAATATTAAAATGTTGTGTTTCGCTATGTAGAATGACGACGAACAACCAGGGAACTGAACAATCGATAAGGCACAAAGGAGTCATAGAGAAGATGCGGTAATGAAGTGTTCAAGATTATCGTCACCACGAGGTTTTCCCGATGGTTTTTTTTGAAGCTTCGACTTGACGCGGGAAGAATTTATTTCTGTTGATATTCTCGGAAGAACGTCTTGTAAATTGTTCGCCGAAAAACTTCCTTCATTGCTTTAGTTCCTTTCAAGGGTATACTTCGATGTCCAGATGTGTAAGGAGATACTTTTGCTACCGCACAGATGTTCCAGATTTTTTCACTAAATATTTAAAACGCAAAGAAAAAATATACAACTCGCTTGTTCTGTCAATAAAAATTTACATTCCATTCATTTAAATATGGTTAGAGAGAAACTAAGCTTCATTAAATCAGACATAACTCACGTTTAATTTTCTCTTACGGCTCTTTCATTTCATTGCCAAGGCTAATAAGGGTGTAGTTTTACAAGAAGGATTATACTCTTTCGTATTAAAAACAAACTTCCCTCCTATGTCATTTTATATACAAGTACTATGAAGAACTTTTTATAACGTGTGACAAAGGTCACTTTCTTGGTATTCAGAGATTTATTGAATTCCCAGCGTTCAGTCTAAAACGAAATGCTATTATGTCAACTTGACCCAATGGGTAAACATCCTATACTTTTTAAATACCCCTGGTCCGCGAATTATTTTTCAAATTAATTTAGCCTCGTAGATAAGATTAGAAAGCAATGCTAGTAATATTTTCGCCCAAATCGACCGTAAAGCATTGAATACAAGAATCGTTTGCAAATCCTCAGGGCTAACACGATACACATCTTTTGGGTCCTGCCAACGATATGGTTTTGATAAAATATATACAAAACGGGTTCATAAGAATTCTGCGAATTTGGGTCAGCTTCATGACCGGAATATTAAAGGCTAAGATTTATCTTCTTCGACATCTGTATTATTCTAGAGAGCCTTTGTATGCTTTAATCAAAATTTACTATTACATGTGATGAATGAGGTGAAGTTCACAGATATAAATAATAAAATTAAAGGACCACCCCGAGTGGACAGTTATATGAGGACGATAGATGGTGATTTAGATGTGCTTGGGTCAGGGTGAGCTCATGGAATGCTGAACAGCATTTGAGGAGTCTAGCGATTATGCTATCGGGAAATGACATGAGCTGAGCTCAAGTGTTTTTAAACGAATCTACTTCGCTACTCTGGACAGATGATTGTGAGCTTCGCGTGAAGGACGCGAATCCTAAAAAGAATGATCAAAGTCATGGAATGAACTTCAGATATTTTCCTAGAACATCAACGAGTCATCTATAAATCAGAGAATGCGCATCTTCAGGGAAGATTTAAACATTCTCGTGATTAAAAGGAAAAATTATGCGGTCAAAATTATGCATATAGTGAAGTTATGTGACAAAAATTCTATAAGTAAGATTCATCTTTGAAACTCTGAGCATCCTTATGATGAAGTAGCGCGTTATAGTTATTTTGAAAAGTAAGATACGTGATTGTAATAAATTATTTTGATTTAATTCATGAAACTTTTTTGTATTCATTTTTTCGATGAATATTCGCATCCGCGGATTTAATTTGCGTTGTTTCCATAACCTGACGTATTTTAAATTTTTATCATTATTGCGAACTTGTATTTCTTCGAACAGGAAAAGAATAATGTAACTACTTATAATACGATAACTCAAATAGAGATATAAAATTGCATTTTGTTGTCGTGATCGATTTAACCCATTATCTCGCGAAAGGGAAACACTTTTAGAGTGTTAGATAACTCAAGACGAATTTTTTCTGAACACATCAATTGACGCCGCATATTAAAGCGAATTCTTAAATGATTTTTGGCGCTGAAACTTAAACGAACATAAAATATTCAAAAATTTTTTCAGCGTTCACCATCGAATTCATTTACATGGGAGCCTTTAAGTGTAATTTAGCTAACAGAAAATCTCATCATTACAAACGATTTTCAATCACATATCTATGCCACAGAGAGCAACTGAAGTTTCTTCAACGTTATCTTATAGTTTTCATGTTAATCCTCGATATTTTCTGATAAATCAATTCCATCTTTCCTTACATATTCATCTATTTCAGTTCATAGGTTTTGGTATTCAGTCGAGAACAATATATAACTCCATAATCTGCCTTTTTTCTCTCTATGTCCTACCTTTACCATTATCTGCTTAAAGAACCTTATTTTTATATCTTTTGCTCCTGTTTTTATCTCCAATTTATTTGTCTACTAAGTTTAATTATCTCTTTATTAAGTAATTAATCCAATCCTTCTACCCGTTACCATAGGTTTATATAAGTTAAATTGTATCCTGGGCAGTTACAAGTGTGGTCTGAAAAGTTTCTGACCTCAACATGAAGTGAATTAGTAAATAAAAGCTTGTTTTTTATAAGTTATCTCTTATCAGTTACTCACCAAGGTTTCAGCTATTTTGAACTAGTAATTTTTACTTAGCATTCGTTTGAGTGAGTTGATGTGAGCGTTTTTGTAAAAATGGGCAAAAACGAGTATCGAGCCGTTATAAAATATTTGTTTTTTGAAGAGAAATAAACCTAATGAAATAAAATATTGGTTAGATTCTGTGTATGAGGACTCTGTACCATCATTCATTACAATTAAATTTTGGGCCATTGATTTTAATCGTTAATTTAATTCCAAAGTTAACCAAAAAGGTACTATACCACCATAAATTTATGTTAGAAACAGCGGAGGTTATGAGCATCTCAACAAATATATCTGTCACATATTTCATCAACATTTAGACATAACAAAGCTGTCCGCGGGTTCGTTGCCACGTTCGCTCACGTTAAACTGTACGAACTTCAAATGAACATTTCCAACGATCTGTAGGTGTTGTAGGACAGATACTTTCGTCAAATGAAGAGGCCTTAACCTTCGTGAACAATTATTTTGCAGAGAAAAACTCTGAGTACTGTTGGAATGGGTTGCAGAGGTGGGAGCATAGTTGGGAGACGTCTGTTGAGAGTAGAGAAAGTTGAAAAAGAAAAAAACATTTTTTAAAATGTCTTTTATCTATGTTAGGTCGGAAACTTTTCGGACAACACATGTATAATATAGTCTTTCATAATAAAATTTCGTATTTTTAGGCAAAAAAGATTCTGTGCAATCTTTTAAAGTGAATCCAAGTTTTTATCCATAAAAAGAGTCTTGAGTTCAGTTCTTGAAGCTTTAAAGTTAGCTCTAATAAAAATTTTACTAGAGACGTATACTATCAGCAAAATTTAAGGTGATTGTTATTCTCTACATTGACCAGTAATAGCTTATCTTCGATTCCAAAGATTTATATTGTCGGAATCTGCTAACAGTATATTGATTTAGATAAATTAATCAATGATTTTTAATGATTTGTTCCTAAATAAACGTTAGAATTGTTATACGCGTTTGCAAAGCGTTAAATTACTAAGTAATAGAATAGTACTACTTACGTTTACCATGTGAACGCAAAATGCTCGATCGGGTCTAGTGGTAAATCAGAGATTAAATAAACGCACAGAAAACTAAAATCTTTTCTCCGTATTTTTCCGTATCAATTTTATCATAAATAAACCACGAATGACATCGTGCATTACCTCACTCACCACAATCGTCCTTCCTATTCTATCCTACTGCACCCCTATCTAATATATATAGCATCTTATCTCTCCATATTACACAAAATACTTATTTCTTTCTCAGAATATTCAAAGCTAGATCGTCAAGCCTCCAAAAATTCTTTCTTATTCCCTTTTTCCTTAGAATTTCTTTCTGACACTCGTACGAAACAGGATCTAACCTTTTTAAATTCACTACTAAATTCCCTTAACGATTTTACTCCCTCTTCTTCTCAATCATCGTCTTCGAAAGAGAACTGCCCGTTTATATTTTTACTTCAATACAGTTTCAATTCATTCAATCACCTATCAATTATCAAGCGCTCCCTTTTCTTTCGACTTAATTCTCTGAAGAATTTAATTTAATTCTTCTGTTGGTTCCTTTAAAAAATGACATTTTGAAAACTAGGCTTTACTCACACCAGATCCTTGGTATTGTAACTTAATCTTTTACTGACCTTTTGATACTTTGTTATTAGTTTGTTATCTATTATTTTTTTAATATAATTATTGAATTGTTACTAAAAATTGGCATTGATATGCTGTATGTAATGAATAACTAAATAAAGTCTGTCAACGATATTAATCTTATTCAATAAAATATAACTAAAACGCGTTTATCTCAATTAATCATATAAATATAATATTTTCATGTAATTTATTAGTAATTATTTGAGAAATTTATTTCAACCAGTTTTTTAGATTTCATCGCAAGAAGCGTAAAAAATTAATTTTATATAATTGTATCAATTCACCACACACTCTTTATTTTATTTATTAGGTAATTTTAGGAAAAAATGTTTCCAGAGTTCAATTTCCGTTTGAATATAATAATTACAAATTGATTTAGAAATTAAATAATTGGATTAACACCTTTATGAAGAATCATCAGCTATTTTGCCTGTACATATTATATCACTTCACCATAAGCTGATTATCCAATACATTACACGCAATTCTGTAGCCTCATACGCCTTTCAGCTCTGAATTCGTATCGCAAATATTTGAAAAAATCGTTTTATTTTATAAACACTTTCTTTAATTCCAATCATCTGAAGATTTGAATGTGAATGGCACAATTATTTACTCCCCTCCTAATCCTTCATTATCAGCTAAATCATTATGAAATCACTTTAATCTACTTAATTACGTCTCTCTAAAATATACGTAATTTAGACTTCTTATAAATAAAATTTAATTAAATAGAAATTTAATTATTCTAGGACTACTTTCCAGTGGACTAATATTTATTTCTAATCTTTTTTAAAAAATTTTATTTCTACTTTTTATTTTTTAATTAATATTATTATACTATATATTATATACTATATAATATATATAAATATTAAACCGAATATAGTTTTAAAAATATATCTTAAAACATGAAAGAGTTTTTAAATTTATATATGTGCTATGTGAACCTGAGTATAGAATTTGAGCGGTACTAGCGGATGATGAGATTCTAAACCAGTTTATCGCAAGTTCGTTTGAAAACATTTCAGTAATAATTGGTTATTTTATTGTCTCTATTTCAAATTTAGCAATTAAATACTGATTAACATTCGAAAGAACAAAGTATCTGGCATTTAAATAAATTTGTAGAAATTCTCAAACTTATTCTGTGATGAATAAGAAATCAAGATAGATACATTTTAATGAGCCTTTCTCCTACAGCAACATTCAAGTTATCCGACCGCATGGAACTGCATAAGTAATAATTTGCCTGTGAAAATTAACTGGAAGAAGTTTACTATTGGTATCCTTACCTCTGACAGCTGTATTGGGAGAAGTCGATCGCTGTGGAGGTCTTCCCGAGGAGTGGTGAATATCTTTTGACGACGAAAATGATAACATCCTGAACTGCCGCGAATATTTTCGTCACGTGGCGAATTCAGAGCCAATGGGATGCTCGTGGATTCCTCTTCACTAAAATTCACCATCCATTTGCTCGAAGGCAAAATCACTTCGATGATGCCCGCTCTTGATCTTCGATGGTCGCAAATTTATCGAAACCGTGTCTTGCTTTCTCCGCAAATATACGCAATATTTGTGACTTGAAATAATCATCAAGAATCATATATGCTCACCGTATCTATAAACATTAACATTGTGTGAATCCCCGAAGTTAATGTTTCTTTAAATGATAAAAAAGAGGATAGAGGATAATAAAGAGGAAATAAGTGTCGTAAGAGCACGATAAGGATAAAGAACTACAAGAATTGGGTTCATTATTTATGACGGGATGTGAAAATATTCATATAGATAAATTTTAACAAATATTAATGTAATGCATTAGTTCATTCTAGAATTAACGAATATTTTAAGATACTTCATCCATCCTGAGAGTGTAACTAATTCCTCATTGGTATTGTTGATAATTTACATGAATGCTTCTGCAAAACTATATCAAAGAACTTTGTCTCTGTTTGGTTTTATAATCGGACAATTATGAATCCTAGATTCGATTGTTAGAAATGAGTTCATTATTTATGATGGGATGTGATATTATATATTTTGGTAAATAATAATAAATATGAATACACTGCGCTGGGTTACTAAGTAACATCAAGTTTGGATTTATAAATTTTCCAAAATAATACTAAAACGATGTAAGATTAAATGAATAATTAAATTACTTTCTACGAAACATATCTTTACAGATTAATTTTCAAATTTTCAGAAGACAATAGTTATACTAGCGTTATTGTTATTTCCTCATCGTATTTGAGCCAAATAAACGATTGTTGTTGATGGTTCAAAAATCGAGTATTTCAATATTAATTTAATCCTTTTTCGGAAAAATGTAACATGTACAGAAAAGGGAATAATATTTTTTTATAAAGCGTCCTCCTTTTACATGCCATGTTGTTACATGAGTAGAATTACAATGAGCGTCATACCCAGTATTTTATTCGTAGATAAAAGGTTTATTTTATGATTGTGATACAATTATTATAAGGAATTTTTAGAGGAGAATTGGCAATTAATTAATAAGTTATGAAATATGTTAAATGATTATGAAATAGTCACCATAAAACCTTTGATTCAAACAGTACAACTATGATTCGATACCAATTACATCCCATCTTTTACATATTCATTACGAACACGATGCACCCTGGATAGTCTTTCATATGTCACCGTTTTTTTGGAGGGAAGAAAAGGCGTTTACTTAGGCTGGAAGTATAAGAGCAATACACGTTCCTTGTGGCGTCTGTGTCACATGTGTATCCACTTCTTCCCAAAATCGTAAGCACATCCTCTCTCCTCTTTCCGTGCATTCTCAGCTCTTCGCCAAGTTTTTGCACTCGACTAGTCAGTTTTCCATCCGTAGTATCTGTATCTGTAAGGTAAATATTACGGATTACATTGAAGGAGAGGTCAAATCAGTAAGTGTGCTATATTATCAAATGGATGATTGTTACTCATGTTTAACTCTGACGTTTCTTATTTACATTTACGAGGCATCTATTCGAGCTTTAATGCCAACAATGAAATGTCTAAGTTCTTACTGCGAAAAGAAGAAATGTACTTGCGAATCTCTAACTCATTTTTCTACTGTGATACCTCCAAGTACGGAAACCATGACAGAGAGATAAAATATTTGTCAAAAAGAAAACTCTGTCCCAAATTATTCTTCAAAATAAGCTAGATTTTATCACCCTTTAACCATCAATCGTAAGAAGAAAGTTAGCTGTCATCATAAGTATTCCATGATGTCAAAAACGAGTCGCCTGGTATATTCAGATAATCTACCATATGGGACTACCGAACATAAACACATAATGTTTATTTTCGGTATAATGCCAGATGACTGAAATTAATATAGCTAAAAATGTCGAATTTTCTGAATAAATAAAAAATGTTTACGAAAAAATTTCCGAAACCTTTCTGATACTCCATCCAGAGAAGCTAACTTATTCCTCATTGGTGATATTGAAAAATTACATCACTGCTACTGCAGAACTATAACAAAGATTTTTTGTCTCTTCGTAATTTTATAATTGAACTACCATGAATCATACATTCGACTGCGCAACGTAAGAAAAGTTAATCTTGATGTATACGCAGGATATCTTCTGATTTCACTGGTTGAATGAAATTATATATATTTCACCATACGGAAAGTAATTCGCCCGAGTATTATCAGCCTTAATAAAATAAGACTAACGACCATAGTAGCCAATTTCTAAGACACTCATAACTCATAATCCATATCCGGCAAAAGCTTGCGAAAGGCTTAAAATCTCAATTTTTGCGTTTCCGCACACATAATACTTGTAAGGTTTCACGTATTCATTCAAAAAGTAAGTCTTATTATTGTAACAAATCATATCAAGCTTAAGAGATTTTCATATCCCGAACTAAAGTTTGTACCGCATTTATCTACGATTAACCCGCAACTTCCTTTTGTTTTGAGATGGAAATATTCATGTCTAAGTAGAAAGGCTGTTTTTCTTCCAGACTTTAATTCTTATGTATAATCTTAAAAAACTGCTCGAAACTATAAGACTTACCGCTGACAGAAGTGAAGACACCCAAAAAGTCAGATTCTGGAGGAGATTTCAGCGTCCTCATGATATTTTCACGATGGCTATATGCCTTCAAGAAAAATAATGAATGAGATATATTATTATCTTCATATAACAGACTCAGATGTGCAAAGAAAATACAAAATCTTTCAACAAATTATTTTTTCAAAATGTCTTTCAAGGAATTATCTCGATAATTGTTTTCCAATATACCATGTAATATCTAAATGGAATTCCGTTGAGACCTTATTCTAATTGAAATTTGTTTCAATCAAATATGTTACCCAATTAAAATTACTTCGTTCATAATGGTTTTGACTCATTTTACTTTACAAAGGAAGGATAAAATAGGCAATGGAACGTTATAGGAAAATGTTTCCGATTTTTACATTAATTAAAAAATCGTTGAATTGAATATTATATTAAGTTTCTATTTTAGCAATGATTCAATCATCTGACTAATGAGGCAATATTTGCAGTTCCCTTAAATTTTCTGTGGAGTATTATTTAATCAAAAAAAAAGAGAATTGAGAATATTATTTACGACAGGATGAAGGCAAAAACAACTCGATTGAAACTTTTTCTAAACATTAAAGTTCATCTTAATGATAGGGAAATAGTATAAAGCATATCTTTATAACTGTAATGTCTATTCTATTGTTGTCCATTCAATTCTGGAATCTGTTTTTATTATTATTATTATTATATAATGTTTATTAATTGTTCTAGTTCTACCATTCTTACGTTATAGAAAAATAACTTGGGCTTTCCGTCGAGTGAAGGACAGGCGTTTCCACTGAAAATGGAATAGAAATCAGATTCGAAATTATCGTATTTTCGGTTATTCCCATCCTCTCTTTCATGAATGTATACTGCCACCCCAAAACAATCCACGTTCCCATGGTCTTCCTGAGAAACTGAAAAAGAATTTGTAAAACGAAATTAATTCTGATATGTTTTAAAAGGAATAAAAATTTAGATATATTATATTATTATTACATTGTCAGTTGACATTAATTATAAATATTGGGATGGATCTCAAAATAAGTTATCAACATTAAGGAATTAAATTTAACATATGCTTAATTAATGCGGAAAGTTGATTCCATATAATTACCAATACTACCCCATTGTAAGAGGTTATTAAGCTAAAAAACCAATTTTGTGACAACAAAATGAGATAAATTTAATAGTAACCCACATTTATAAAGCGGTATTTTAGGAAAAGGATTTAAAAGCTTTCCATACCTATAAAAATCTGTTATTTAAAAAAATTAAATAAGTAATAAATTCAAATTTTTTATTGCGATACCAAGAAGTTTAAGCAAAAGAACTTAAGCAATTAAATATGTGTAATTTTAAAAGATTTCCTCTTACCTATTTCTGAATATTTGTGTATTAAAACTTACTTTATTTAAATATGATATACAAAATAAATAAACAAATTTATAAAAATAAATATAATATATAATATAAATAAATAAACATAAAATAAATATTTATTTATTTAATAAAATTATAAATACTTTTCATTTATATAGAATGTAACCTTGGCTCCAATGGAAAAGTGTGGATAGATTCGTGAAAGCATAGGCTTTCTCCGTGCATAAATCTAGTAAACTTACAGTATCCAAATATTCCTAAATTTAAAGATATTAAAAGACTTGTATGGATGCATAATTACCGGTTGTTAAGAGGGATACTAAATCTGTGTACGTAAGGCTCTCGTACAAGAAAACTTCGAAATTGAGCTGTGCGAACACATTGATGGAATTCTTAAGGTCGCTGCTGTAATACCTAGGAACACGTGCATTATTATCACACTGATCATTGCTTAGGATTAGAAACTTCCCTCTTCTTTCATTTCTCATGAAATAGCAATCTGGTCCATATAGCTCTTCCATTTCTTCGTTATTTTCCTCAGTTTGACTTAAAATAAGACGTAAATATTCTCGTTAAATAAATCGAACAGCATTTCTGAAATAAGTTACCATTCGTGAGTTTCAATAAAAAACTTACCAGTCGTTCTGAAATTCAGAGGTCGGAGCACCAGGCTGTTGATAAGAGGATACGTTATCTTTTAGGGTTTTGATCTAATAAATGAAAAATATATGAATCAGAATTTTTAAAAAATGATGGCCACTCGCGTCATATTAGTAAACAATTACGGAAATTCGCATATTACTAAATGGATTAACCAATTTAGGTAAATCATGAAATACGGAGTTTATTAGAGGAGGGAAATCCAATTCCGGAAATCACTGTTAATCTTATACGCAAGATATTCCATGGAATTTACCTCAGTATTTCAAATCAATATTTTGATATATATTTATATTAACGAAATTTGAAGTAACACTTAAAAATAAAGCTGGCTTCATATGATATGTTATAAATATGCTAAAATTAATATATATGAAATTATTTACTTGTATTCTCTAATATTCGTGAAGCCTATAAAATAATTATATGGCATGATAAAAAATTTAAATTATTATTTTTAAACAGGAAAAATGAAAATAGGAAAAATCATTGAGTATTCTTCTTCACATGCGTTTTATAAAGTTACGCATGTATTTAAAGTATACATAGAAATCGTACAGATAAGAGCGAGTAATATAATGCAACCTAAGAGGTTAGATGGAAGAAGAGACTTTTTAATCTCAATCTCGCCTAAACAAATAAAAACCTAAACCCCTATATACGTATACTAATGAAAGAAATGAAATAGTAAACTAGAGTAAAATCCAACCAATAGGTGGGAATAATATTTCAGGAATTAATTTTCCGTGAAAAATGAGAATGTTCAAATAATAAACAAGATGGTATCACCTCTATCCCGCTGCACTCCCCCTTCGCCATCTTTATAAACTCCTCCCTTTTTTCTTCTTTCAGCAAGGGACACTGAGGATACTGTTTCGCGTGTTCAATCCAAGGATCTTCTTGGTCAGAATTCTTTAGTTCTCCTCCGCATACGATACAAAGAGCTTCTTTTTGGACTTCTATTTAGAACGATAAATTTATTTCAATATGTATATTCGGATTACATTTGCTTAGCTTCACGCTAATTTATTATTATTAATCGAGTAAAAATATGATGATTTATCTCATGGTTCTAATGATTTCTTTACGTACCATTCCCCTCATCCGAATCGCTGGCTCCATGGTAACCCAAAGGTATGTTTCCGCACGGTAGGTCCTGTATGAAAGGGCAGGAAGGCTGCCAGCGTCGGTGCTCTTTCTCTGGATCCATCTCTAGTTCGATGTCATTCATCTGTTAAACAAATTATTTATCATTTCAAGAAGCTATTCATGTTTACCGATACAGGTTAGTTTATCTTTGTGAGCTGAAATGAAGAATTACATCTTATATTTAACCAGTTAAATATAGAATACTACGAAAAAAGAGCGAATTAAGTAAAGTAACAAAAAATGGCATCGAATTTAAAAAAGTTTTGTGCTGAAAACATTATAAACTACACCTTGTGAGTATAAAACCTGTTTTACACAGAGATAAATGAAAAAACACGTTTACGTAAACAAAATAAAACTTCGTATGTTTGTTATCAACTATTGGACGGATTTCGCATTTTTTCTTTATAGAGCTTGATTCAGAGGTGAAAATGATTTGAATTCAGCAGTTAATAAGTAAGTACCTATCAAACCACGAAACTTTAAACATAACCGTATTGATTCTTAAAATATACTTTAACAAAAAATATATTTAGTTGGATGATTGGATTATATATTTAGTTGAGTTAACAGCAGTTAATAAGTATCTATCTACCTACAAAACTTAACATCAAATGATTCTTTTACCGTATCATTTCTGAAAATGTAACTTCTACAAAAAATTTACTGAAAGTTTTTAATTGAGGTTAATAATAAATATTTTAAATAAGAAGGAATTGGTCCATGCATGAATGCGTAATACGTATGGCGGGTTGTATCTTTATTACACATGCCGCCTCCGCATAGAAATCTATGTTACCATCTCTGCCTAAGATTCCCTTCCGTTTATCAATCGAACACAAAGTTTATTTTAACCTTTAGTCCGCAGAATGGGCACTGCACGAGGTCATCCACACTGCCGATGCGGAAGAATCCAGCTCGAGCAAATTTCTCAGGTTCGATGGAGGAATGTGGCCAATTGTTGCCAAAGCTCTTGATCCTAGACTTCTCGTACCTCATGTCCAAGTTCCTCGATGGCAGCCCCGAGTTTGCGGAACTCTCCTCAGTCTGTTGGGAGCCGTTGGGTCCTCCGCTGAAGTCATCGACGGATACGGCTGGTGTGACGATATCCGTAACAACTAAAGTGTGAGGTATTGACGGACTGCTTTTGGAGTATTTGAGAGACGGACTAGCCATCGATGTGTGCTATCTATCACACCTGAGGATTAAAGGAATAAAAATGTAAGTAAAAGTAAAATCTTCTCGTATCTCATGATGATCGTAAGTAGTCCATTAGTAGGAATCCATTACTATCGATAAAAATTTACAAATCGCTCGTAAGACTTAGCGTTCAATTCTGCTAAAATATAAGCACTGTTTTAGAATTACCTCGAGAAAGGATTATAATTTAAGTTCGATAGATGATTTTCATTGACTCAAGAATTTTTATTATTATATCTGTTGAGTTCTGGGCGAGAAGCATTCATTAAAAACAAATTTGAGTTCTCGATAGCTCACATGGTTGATATTTTTGAATGAGGTAAAATAAAATGAGTGAATTGAGATTCTATTATATATATATATATATTCTATTGCATAGATACACTAATTATAGCCGATGTACAATTGTATTGATTCTATTGTGTAAAAATACAGTATAGTAGATCGGTGTTATATTGAACAAACTCTCAGTTTTAGAAAAAAATGGATATAATAGACACTAACGTCAAAAATGAAACAAAAATCATTGTTTATGGTTCATCTAATGTATTTTCGAAAAATTTTTATAGCTATCATCACTAAATTTTAAAACCTTTCCTTAGACATGGAAATATTTAATAGATAAAATTATTTCATAGACTACTGTACCAAAATATGCATTTGAATAATAATTGAGATCTAAAAAACTGAAATGAAATATCCTTGTTTTAGTTTATTTCTTTGTGTCTTGGCCTTTATTAGAATTACGAAAGCTTATATATTATAAGTAATTGAAATTATAGTATTATACAGAAATGTTTAATTCACGAATAAAAAGAAGTAAAATTGTATCATTTACACCATAGTGAATGTAATCGAGATTAAGGTTTTCCTTTTAATTTCTGAATGAAATCCTGTGACATACATTCTATCAATTTTATCGTGTTCCTAGCTTTATCGACAGTGAAGCACTTTGAGGCAGGGGAAATGAAGAAGACAGAATAAAGGTGGGAGAAGAGTGATAAGATATCCCGAGGTAATCTTTCATTTTTGATCTTGGGTGTACTAGAGTGTCTGAGCATAACTCAGTGAAAGAACTTCTTTGTGCGTATTATTCTGAGAATGATAGTAAAATCCTGAATGGAGATTTTTTTTCAATATTCCTTGTTGAATGGATAAAGAAATAAATGATTTTTGAAAGAAACCCTGATTTTCTTTTTTGACTGACGCTTAAAAAATATAAACTAGGTATTAAAAATATACAGATTATTGAATAAATTAAAATATACTTTCGTTCAGGAAAATCATCAAAAATTCATCAAATATCAGCATATCTTACATTACAACATTAGCCGTAGGTTAAAATGAATTTGTTTTTATATGAAGCTAGATATTTTAAATGAAAGTAAACTGGAAAACGATAGTCTTACAGGTCATTTCCATCACGCTGAAACTCATGAGATAATAGCAAAATAAGGAGCTGCTGGCAATGTCTCTAATTTAATTTTCAAAGGTTTACATTAAAAGAGTTTTAAATCCTATTCATCAGTAACAGCAGTAGAGTCGAACAAAACCCTTTTAATGCAAAATAGGTAATACTGTATGTTATATACTATGTGGTATTAAATTATTTTGTAAAACTGGAATTTGATGGTTAAGTACTGACAACATTCAGGGTAAAAGCATGAAAGCGTATGATATCGGTCAAACGTTCGCCCTTGAAGGATGGAAAACTTCTAAAACAATTCTTCTGCCCACAAAATACTTTAAATGAAATTATAATTATTCATTTGAATCTTGAAAAAATGTGGAGAAGTCAGAAATGACCGAGGAGCTAAGATTTATGGAATGGAGAGATGACAGAATGTTCGCCGGTTATGAACTGCTTAAAGAACGATATATTCTATTAGAAACGTAACTTATCAAAAACTGTTAATGCATTTACGTTGTCTACAAAAACCATCAAGAACATTCAGGATTAGTCTGGCTATCTCTGTAATAAAAAGTAACTTTTCGATGGGACCGATAAGTGAGATAATGCTATTAATGGAATATTGTTGTAAAATAACCTACCTGTGAAACGATAATGAAATATTTGATTATTCCGAGGTCAATGAATAGGTTTACGATGAAGTATCGTGATGCGTGTCCTCAGAGGAAGATTGCGTAGCTACACGCTGTTCAAAACTCCAAGCTTCAACGGTAATTGCCTCTTTCACGGTGTACTGTGAGATCATATTCAAAATCAGATACGCTATCTTATCTTTGTTGGCAGCATTCCTTACGTAGAATCTTCTTTTATTATTTAGGACGGAGGCGGTCACAATGTGTCCCATCAAATATTTGATTTTAGAACGGTACATAAATAAACTTCTACCTGAGTTTGAGGAATGATTTCTACCCCATCTAACGAAAAAGAAACTTCACCAAAATGGTTAGATAATTTTTATGCTTATATAAAATAACGTTTGATGGAGAAAGTACCCTTCAATAAGGGCAAATGCAACTCTTATCAATAGTTAACGGTTAGTTTAAGATTTTTGAACACAAAAATAATTGTTATGCACCTGAAGCACGCTGCTTTTTGCATTCACCTAATATTCACCTTTACTGGAAAATAAAAGCAAATTATCAAACTTACAAAAATACTACTAAACCTAAGTCGCTAATTTTGCGTCTGAAGCATTACTTTTTGAGTGCATATTTTATTTTGAAGCAACATCTTGATAATATCCTGTTTCTGCTGGGGAATCTCAGATTTTTGAAATACTTAACTGTAATAAAAATTAATTAATTGCGATGAAAAAAACGCAGCAAAAATTAAGAACTAAAATTTATTTCATATTACAAAGAAATTGAATTTTTATAGATTACTAAAGGTAAAATGTATACATTACAAAGCCATTAAAATATTTCTCAGTGACATCGATATCAATACTAGCCCTTTGCATTGAAGTGACTAATACTATTCGTCATGAGCCTTCGATGCCAAGTTTCACAATAACGATACAAACACACTTAATCAAAGTAAAATTACCTCTTAACTATATAAACGGAAGGGGAATATATAATTGTTTGAGTGTTAGTTAACCTTTCATACAATTACATAACTTTCGTTTGACGGAATATGATGCCATAGAAAGAATAAAAGTATTAATTTACGTCCACTGAGGTTACTATTTAATTACGGAGAGAAGGTTACGAAATCGATTGTTTTGTATTTTTCTTGCATTTTTATGCTTAGTTTTATAGAATGTGACAATGTATGTCTTGGATATGCTATTTTTCGTGTATTATTTATGGAAGAAATTTGCAATTAGAGACCCTTATCTACATGATTATTTGTTTCTTCAGATTTCTATCATACCGTTTTCCTGCCTCCATTTTCGTATCTGGGGTCCAACAAACACTCCAAGGATTTCCTAGTTTAGTTTGTTTACTGGCTTCTAAGCTAAGCTAACTTCGTAAGAGAGACTTATACCATTACTTTACAGAATGAATAACTTTTCGATCTCAGCTGTTATCATGATGGCTAATCAGCTAAGGAATTTATAAGCTTCAATTTATTCTTATTGGACTTATAATAATCCAGTATAAGTTTATAAATGGATACTTCCAAATTTTTATATTTACTGTAAAGATTTTTACTGTGCTAAAAGGGAAAAATGCTTTAAAAACAATTCGTTATTTTTATCATTATATGTAAAAAATATAAATACTCCATACAAATATATACATAGAAATACATATATAGGAATTTTATTATGAATATTTTTATTTCACTCTTGCATGATGCATGAAATGCATTTATGAATAAATTAAAATGGAAAGCTATGCGAGTCTAGCAACCCAGAAATAACCTTTCTGCTTAATCTTGGCATATGTTTATCATCTTAAATTCAAATAATGTATATTTCAAAATAAGCTCTTATTTCATAAAAATATGTCTATATTTCTCCTTTAATTTATTTATAATGAATCTTTTTCGTATTTTTCATCAAAATTTCAGTTTGTATCAACCGCCGTGAGAAGACACTAGAGACATCCATTGATCATTTGTTCACAAGAATTGAAAGTTGCCTAACGAAAATGTCTCCTTTTAACTTGGACAGTTTAAAATTGAAAATTTTTACAGCTCTCTTTATAACTGCGGTTGGAACGGAAACAGTTTATTACTTCTACAAAAAGTTTAAAAAGCATCCAAAGAAACGAATTGAAAATGTAGTGCTCTTTTTTCCAGACAAGGGAATTGCATGTTCTGCACATTTTGATCAGAAATCAGGTTGTAACGTGCCCAACTGTTCGTATACTCATGAAATTACGAATCTAAGGTAAATTTAATTGTCTGCGAGTCTTAATTAAATGTGTTTCTTCATTTTTCTTCCACTGTCTTTAATTAAATTTGCTCGATCTTGGTCTAGGCGTGTCATCGAAAGGTTGCGAACAACTAAAAAGTCTCTGGATGTTTGTATTTTTATTCTGACATGCTATGAAATTGGGCAAGAAATCGTTAACTTAAAGAGAAAAGGTGTTAAAATTCGTGTCATTGTTGATTACGAAATGTCGAATTCATCTGGCTCTCAGATTGAATTATTTAGAAAGCATGGTAAGTGGTCTCTCCTAAATATCGTTCGATTTCATTCTATACTCTTTGAGTCAAATTCAGAATTTAACAGCTAAAGTTTTTTTTATTATATGCAAGCAATGTATGTTTATTTTACTTTGGTTATTTAGAATGTTCAAATTTTCTACGCAGGTATCCCTGTTCGCGCAAAAAATGTTTCTCAGCTAATGCACCACAAGTTTGCTATTATAGATGAGGAATTTTTAATATGTGGCTCTTTTAATTGGACGATGCAGGCTGTAACCTCAAATTGGGAAAATGTGATACTGACTTCAGAACCAGAACTTGTTCAACCATTTGCAACACATTTCCAGAATCTATGGAATGAGTTTTCAAATTGTCGCAACTAGAATATCATTTTAAAACTCTAGGACTAAATCTATTTGTTTTTTCGTCTTTTGATTTCAATTAAGTGAAGGGTATTTGAAACCAATGATTTGTTATTTGAAATATCACTTTAATAGTTCCTAATACTTTGTTTGATACATACAGTGTCACAATTTTAATTTTTATACTTGTTCTGTTTATTATCTTCTGTGATTTCAGTGTTAGCATTTCAAAGTGTGTTTGAATGTATGCTAGTGTGCAAATATTTATTACCATATTTTCTAAATGAAAATCTTTTCAGTTGCAGACTGTGAAAACAGTTTTTCTAAATCTGGTAGGAAGATGAATCTCAAAAGATGTATTTTCCATCAATAACTTATAGGTCTAATCGGCTATCGTTTTTGCACTTTTTCTTTATTCTCTGAGAAAGTGACAAATATTCATGGAAAAGTCTTTGATTGGAATTTAGAATAAATATCCATTCAAGAGAGTTACAAATCCTTTTAAAAAATAATTTGAAAATCATGGGCTATCACATTTGGATATAACCTTTAAACAGGGACTTTCACAACTATCATATTGATATTTTCAATGAGTTTTCTAATTACATTGATATCTTAGATGCAGCAGTTGTTATATGTCCTCAGGTCATATCTGAGCATTTTTAGGGTCTTTTTACAATCAAAGTATATTCTTACCATATCACTGAATGAACCCAAAGTTTAGGAAAATGTTGTACTTAATCTTGAAAGATTAGTGTTTATTAGTAGTAAGCTTAAGCTAGCGTACCATAAGGTGTAACATCCTATGCTCTTCACATTACTGCAAAATGTGCAGCATGATTTTATAAAACTCATTATTAGTACGTTGAATAAGATAAAAATTTCTCTTATTTTAAGAGTGTGTGCATGGATGAGCGCAAAATATAAGTGACAATGACTTTCAGCCTATTAGCTGTTTTTAAATTAGTTTAATTAATAAAGGTATCAAATGTATTTTATATAAAATTATGAAAAAACTTGCCTTGAATGGTTGATAATAAGATATGTTTTATTTACTTATGTTATCAAAGATAAAAATCTATTTATGACCATGACTATAAATACTTGTTTGCGCATGTTGTTACCAATCTGTTTGTGGAGGAAGGATAGTATCATATTTATCTTAGCTTTTGTGATCTCATAGCTTGCAGAAGGGTCATTCAACTCTAAACATTCTAAACTGTGATTCTGATGTAAATTAGATGATATTCAATAACTAATTATTATTTGTGCTCCATATCTCGTATCTTAAAGGAGAGATTTCTTTAATTATTTAAAGCTTCCTGTTGTTGATGAAATTCTATAGATGTAAAAAATAGACATTTCATAGTACAGAATTGAATTTTTATGAAAATATCTCACGTTGACAAGTAAGGAGAAGATATTAAATCCCATGTATCTTTGTTAAATGACTTGGGTTTTTATTTAAAGAGGCCTTAATATGTTTCCACAAATTTTATTAGACATGAAAAATATTTGCTGTTGAACTTATTGTATGGAACTATCATCTTTCATTCATGGCATTATTTTAAAAACATATAAAATATTTTGAAGGAAGACAATGTAAACTCCCATGTTGCCATACAAATTGCCTTAATTATTTACTTGATGTTGATCGTGACTGAATATACTTTGTAATATTGTATATTGATGGATGTTAGTTATTTCATTAGAACTGCTCATTTTTTAATGAATCATCACTTTTTTAGCCTTAATTTATTTGTCTTTGTATCATATAGTAATAGCTACAATTTCACAAGACTTTCGGCTTTGAGCAATCCACATGTGAAGATCTGGCTGTGGTATGTTATAAAATAAAGTATTTAAAGTTGCTTGGTTGAGAAGGTTTTTATTTTTTAATTCTTAGAGATAAAATTATGTATACATATCTTATGATTGGTATTAATATATCTATGTAGGCATCTTATTTAGTAGTATATCTTTCCAAGTATATTTAGTTGTTACCTATTTGTTTCTAACCACCTATGAATATGGATAAGATTAAAAAATATTGGATATTAAGATTTCAGCTGGAGTTATATTCAGTGAGGGAAAAATTATAGACTAAGGTATTAATTTTCAATCAAATAATATTTATTATTTTTAGCTCCTATGATAAAATCATGATGTAGAGGCATATGGGTAAGAAATAAGGATCTATAGAATCACATAAAGCAAAGAATTTTCAATCAGGAAAGATACCAGGACACTATTTTTCTTAGAGTGAAGAAGGGAAAGGTTTTGATTTCACCAATTATGTATTGGTAAAAATTCCATTCAAGATGCCAAAATATCAAACTTTTCATTTCACTGAAATCGTAGCTGCCACTTGAAATGTTTTATTTGGCGAAGGACTTTGAATGCAGTGTTTCTGAGAAGGTAAGTGAAGAGATGATAAAAATTTGGAGCCACTGTTTTATATTTGCTTTGTTTCCTCTTAACATAATGAGGCAATTAGTTATTAGATTTTGAATCTCTGTATCGTGCTCTGCATTTTACCGACTCATTATTTTTCATTCACTGTTACCTCATCAGCACTTTACAGAAAACATAATTAAAGAGATTGTGTTTATTTATTTTGCTTTGTTAATTTGAAGGAAAAATCTATCGTGAACTTTATCATAAAAATTCATAAGATTAGAAATTTCAGCATTGACTACTAATTCCTGAATATAGAAAAAGACAATCTCTTTTTTATAATGTGTTCTTAATCAAAAAATATACGAAAAACCCATCCCCAAGTGAGTGAATGTAAATAGAGGCTTAAGTGGAATAAGGGAATTGAATAGTATGCCCATTATCGATAGTTGAAAAACTGAATCATGTTTATAGATGTCACATTTGTTTCCAATTCCTTGTCAAAGATTCAAAATTTATTTCATTTTGCAATTATATTATTGTCCAATATATAGTGCTGCATGGTGAGCAAAGTTTAGTGAGATAGTTGAATCATATCTTATTGAAATTTCATTACTTTATTTATTAGTATCAATTGATTGATTCTTTAAATTTTCATTGTAATAAATATTTCCTTAACTATTCTATTAAATCTCAAGAAAGACTTTTTGCCAACAATGGTCTCATCTATAGAGCGAAAAAATGCCAATTTACTTCAAAAAGACATGTATACTTTTTAAAATGAATAAAAGAAGATGAAATCTGAGAAAAAGAAAATATATCCATTTTAGCAATAAAAGGGTAAGTTGGTCCCATTCGTATCATGTTGATAGATCCCCAATACAATCAATTTGGGTGTATAAATCATTTAGGCATCCACATGAGTAAAAATTGGAAGTTGTTGATATTTTTGCGAAAGGGTTTAGAAGTTTTGTCATGAAAAATCTGAGAAACAGTACAAGATGAGCAAAGGAATTAGAGTACAACACATTGATAAGGCTGTTGTTAGAATATGCTTGTAAAGTCTAGGATCCCAATCATGTGAAACACTTTTAGAAAAAGTCTAGTGGAAGTGTGTGAGGATTGTATTAGGCCATTTTATTAAATACAATTGCATTGTAGATATGTTTACAGGATTGGAATGGGCTACTCTAAAATGTCACTGTAAAGTTAAAAAGTCCGTAGGCTTATACAGGCAAACAAATTGGAAAGAGATTCAGAAAAGGTTAAGTTTATGGTTAAGGATTATGGGAAAAAATTATGATCCTTGTAAGGTATAAGTCAAGCAAAAGTCAAAAAAAAGGATAATACTTCTTAAAAATTTCTTCTTGTGAACAGAACTGTTAATGAATGGAATTTCCAACAATATCCTCAACCCCTTCCCATGTATTACTAAACCATTTTGACATAGAATCAAGGGAAAACAAAATATATATATCAATAAAACTCAAAAGTCATTATATATTTTAAGGATCTCAAATTTTTTTAGCTGTTTCTAATGTATTATCCTTTCATTGTTTTCTAAAAAAATTATTGGTAAGGATATATTGATTCATGTACATTGATACATTTTTTATGTTTAGTTATTTGTTGTTTTTGTACTTTTGACATATCCGCCTCATTGTTCCCCACTTGTAAAATGATATTAATTAAACAAAGACCACATAAACATCCAGTTTTTGGACAATTGTGGTGTGGTACTTAACGATGGACATTCATAATAATCCATTCCCTATCTGAGAGGAATATATCCTTCTCAGACTGTAGATTTGAACCTGGGACCTGTGCATTAGAAAGTTGGCATAGTAACCACTCTGCAGCGAGGGGAAGGAATTATCATATATATTATTCAATTATTAATTTAGCAATTTATTTTCTAGTAATAATAAAAATATCAGTTCTTATTTTCCTCAGTTAGCTTTATCATAGATTATGTTAAATACTACAAGAAAAAACAGTGATAGAAATTTTGTCTCACTGATACTTTGATATTAGAATCAGAATAACTATATAATTAACTACATTTAGGTTTATCAATAAAGGTACTTCAATAATTGCAGATGAAAGTAATTTTACTTTTCTAATTGTACTGAAATATACAACTGTAATATAAATAAAATCGAAAGTTTGTAGAAGGATTCTTTTAGCTGGAAGTGGTAAATAAAGTTTTCTATGTATAAATTAAGACTCATGTTAAGTTTTTTGGTTACCAGTCCAAATACAAAACACATTGTTTTCTCAACCTTTATCTACATATGGAAAAATAGCTTCATCCTTCCTTGAATAATAGAATAAAGGTGAGGAAAATGGTTTTCAGTATGAGATAGAGAGGAAGGACTTCTTTTTAACTTAAATAGAAATAATATTTGTAAAGGGTGAAAAGTATTTTCAATAAGAATCATTAAGCATACCAGAATTAAGAGTACAGTACTGCATAGGAAGGAAGTAAATATTGGAAAATAAGTTTATTGTAAAGGAAAAAACTGGAAGGTGAATTAAAAAGTGGAAAGTATGGATGTAGATGATGAAGCATTGATTAAAAGGTTATAATTGGTGAGGTTATTGGAAATTTATATTACAACCTACTCTTAGATATTTCTCCTTCCGTTTCAATATGTAGCATTTTTATTAAAAATTACAGGAAGGTACCTCATTGCACAATTGGAATGCAAATGAAGTTATGCTTGTCCATTTATGTTAGGAGGATCTTGTTTAAACTAACCTCCCTGACTGACCCAGAGCTTTTTATTATTTCTCTTAAACCATGCTGAAGATGGCTGATTATTTTATTGTTATTAACATTAACTTATTGTTATGAAAATATTAATTTGGAAGTAAAAAGCAACTTTGAGACTCATTGAAAGGTTTGGCCATCTGTAAAAGATGATTTCTAGAAATTTTATTTTTGTAGATGAAGAGGGTTTTAAGAAAAAGGAAAGGATTATTTTAAGAGGGCAGAATCTTTGGTTTTCTGGTTAAGAATTTTAAAAATTAATTTAAGTTTTTTCTATTTTTAATATCAAATAGTTTAAAAAAATATAGTTTTTTCTTGAAAATGGAAGGAGGAGAGGAATTCACTTGATTTTGCAGATGGGAAAGCAGATGCAATGAATTCCAGATTCAAATAATGTATTCTAAATATCTGTGTCAATATGGACAGTATTTTTGATTGATGAGATAGAGTTAAAAGAATTTTTATGTTAAAGTGAATAAAAATACATTCCCGTAGAGATCAATTGTTCCTCGTTAATGTAATGCAGCTTTCAAATTATGATTTATTAAGAGCAAATGAATGTGGATTACAGAAATTTATAGAATATTCTCATGTTAGAAAAATTAATGAAGAACCATATAAATAAATACATATTAATGAAATCACCTGAACAAACCCACTATGTGGAACTCGGCAATATTGGAGATAAAATAATAATTATGTTTCATTTCAATAATATTTTGGGGACCAGTTTTGACTAGGGTCTAACTATCTTCAGGTCTGATGTTAACCACAAGAAAATGAGGTGAAAATTTTGATATTTACAGTCCTATTTAATTACCAATAAAAATATTTTCAATAAAGCATATTGCATAGGAAAAGTAAATTAGATCAGGAAATCTAATTCCATAAGAAAAGCCGTTTATTTATCCTGGATTTACTTAACATTTGCGTTTTGGGGAAAAAAATTGTTTTTACATAAATAATTGCCAAATGAGTTGGGAATTTCGTCCCGATATTATGTGATTGAGGAAAAAATAACTCATCCTCTCCTTTTGCATCAGTAAATAGCTGAAGGAACCAGCAAAAGTGTGGCCACACTAATAATAGGACTTCTACCGAGGATGAGCATTGTCTTCCTAAGTTCTGTAACTTTACTCTTTGTTAGAGAGTAAGTGAAACGCTAATAGTCGATAGAGAAAGTGCATTAAATATCCCGAAGGGATATTTAATGCACTTTCAGGTGGTACAGGTGGTATTCATATTGCCCGCTATAGAAGAAACTATTTAGTAATTTCTCCGAAGGTAATATGTTTATAGATGTGGCTCGACGACCTAGAATGGACGCCGTGCAGGAGGGAGTACAAACAGCATTAAAAATCGCATGGAGCCGTGTTCAAAGTACGGTCAATTGTGCTCGTCATCTGACCGTAAATAATCCTTGTAACTAAGCTAGATATAGGTATATAATTTAGAGACACATTAAAACTTTAAATTATCGCCACAGAATTTTTGAAAAGAAAAGAAAATCTCGTCTGTCATGAGTCTAATTCTTGAGAAAAAAATCTTGTATCCTTGTATCTTACTTAAAAATTAGTACATAGTATTTACTTTTCTTATTCTATACATTTCTTATAGACTTATGTTAGTAGAGTAACGGTGCCCAATTATTCTTAAGGTTCTCAGATGATGATAACATTAGATAAAATAATAATGCAGTGACAGTAAGAGAAAATTAATTGACAACAACAAAACAACTGAGATACAGAATAACAAATTTAAAGTATTTAAAATGTTCTTCAACTATTATTAAAATTTAAGACGATAATCAGTAAATCTTAATATTAGGTGAATTATTTTATAAGAAGTCAGTTCGTAAAATAGAAAATATACAACATTTAAAATGCAGTTAAAGATAGATAAGAGTCTTCTGTTTTCACAAAGAACTATTTCCTACATATTTTGGCGCCATTGAAGGCTTTCTATAAATCCTTTTTTTTCTAGATCGTCATTCATCGCCTTATATGCCCTGTTTTAAATCCCTTCGGAAGTGCTTACTATCGATGACTAAGGGGAGTACTCGAGACTAAGGATATTCATCGCCTTGACCTTGTGGGATCACGAATCGATGCAGATGATTCTTTTATCGCATCATTGCACCATCAACCGCGTTCAGCCCACTCCGTATTTAATCTCTATGTTATGTACCTCTTGTTTAAGTTTACAAAATTGCAATCTAAACTGACCTGGCTGTATTCATTGACTATTGCTAATGTTAAGTAATTGTTAGCGAGTTTATCAATTTAATAAGCAGTTGAAAATTTAAATAAATACTATTTAGAAATATCGGAACAAATATTACTTAAGTTCACTTATAACTGATGAATATACTTAGACTATAATATCTTTATAGACAGCTGATGGTGATTTTGGAGATTAAAATATATTTAATGTTGGGAAGATACGAGTTTACAAGATCATCGTTTCTGCAAATAAAGTTGCCTCATCAGTTTCCCTTGTTCTGCAGTTCTTAACCATCCGTTGTACTTCGAGGGAGAGAACATTTTAACCATTTGAATAAATATAAATTTTACCGTTAAATTCACGAATAACAACTCGAGGACTAAGCTATTAGATAAGTAAGAGGGAAATCATAGATGAAGATACTAAAGAGACGATCAATACTGATTTGAAACTTCTTTACGGAAATAAGCTGTGGCTCTTGTATATTAATCATGCGTGATACCAACGGAGAAAATGAAATGAAATTATTAAAAAATGAAATCATTCACCCATCAGTTCTAAAAAAGTTCCATCCGGCTTCTTTGTTTTTTTGAAGTATCGGAATGTGAACTATCCAATCAAAAATCACCCGAGGTGAAGTTTTATTAAAAGATCAAGATGAAATTAAAATTTTAAAAATCGCAATCCTCTGCTTTATTTAAATTTTATAATTCCGTAGGAAGTTCCTAGTTCGTTATTAAATGGCGCTAATATATTCACATTCAGAAAGTTACTGTTCTTATTACCGAACGAACTTAGTCAAACTTCAACAAGGAGAGAACAAAATACATTGGCAAAATTCACGTTGCGCTTCTCGTGGTTGCAAAACTGAGCATAGTTAATAAACATTTGTTTACTCTAAAGTCAACCGATGTTATAACCATAATTATACATTATGAAGAAAGTATATTGGCGATAAGTACTGTAAAAAATTTGAGATTTTTGAATAATTCCAAACATGTGGGAAAGCGTATTTTCTTGTATCCATGATGATTAGGAGACAGTGAATACCATGAGACACCTTGAAAGCCGATGAAAACGTAACGACAGAGTTCGATTGAGCTTTGCACTCGACTTTCTTTTTGGAATTAGCCTAGCTGAGCAATCTTAATGATCTTCGAGGGCGAGAAGGACGATCATAATAAGATCTCCTCTTCACAACGGAGGAAAAAGAAAGTAGATGGCATTCACTCTTATCTAAGCATCCGGCCGACGACAGCTACTTCTTGTGGAAAAAGAACGCGATATATCGACCACGACAGTCGATCAATCGAATAATTTTCAATTGTTACCGGCCATAAAAAGGAAATTAAATTAAGGAACAATCCAACCATTGTTTACCTTATATCAGGGTCTGAGTAAACATTTTAGGACTCATTATTTACATACCCAACTTTTCATTGCTATCAATGCGTCTTTTCACTGTCATCTCATTTGAAAATGTCGCAATGGAAAATTTTGCATCTCCAAGGTTCGTTAGATTCTTTCATTTTCGTACTTGTTCATTAAATTCTCGTCGCATAGAATTGCTGTTCAGTATTCCTGTCATTCGCATTACTTCCTTATTAACGAGGATGAAGAAATGTGAACGAATCGATGGTACATGCGCGGGAATGTATGCGAAAGCAGGTCATATCATTCGGTTGTATATGAGAGACATCGCTCTCGGATCCCTCTCAATTAGTTCTCAATCACAAAGTCGTAGATGCATTCCATTCTTTTCCTCTCTGATTCTTTCGAGTGATTTTTGCGATTTCAGTTACTGTCTGTGTCACTGACGTACCCAAGGTAAAATCTTGCGAACTTATTTCAAATGCAAGCCCTCAGAAGATCTTATCCAATCAAAAATTTATATCCAAAATCAATAGCTATTATTTCATTCCTTTGTCATACGTAAATTATCTTTGCGTTTGGGAAGACTACAAACACAGTGAATGTTCTCAAAAGCATCGTTATTTATAGCGCAAACTATCCGATATTTTAGCATATTTTGGCAAACACCCATCACAACATCGACCTTTATGGGAGACATATACTTACGAGGGCTGTATCTTGATCTCTGTTACGCCAACGAATAGGATAGCACACCTGTTTACCCAAGGGCAGAGAAAGAAAGGAGATGATCCTATCTAGTCTTCAATGCGTTTAGTAATCTCGTCAAACTCCATACGTAGACTCTTAGAATGCAACGAGGCGCACGAATCTCTTACAGAAAGAACACATAGCGCGTTTTATTCTTCTTGTACGTCTCAATGAAGTCATGTTTCAAAAAAATTTGAGTACAAGGGTCTTCAAAATTGAGCATTTTAGGTTAGCATATTATACTCTCTTTGAAACCAACTCATCTCTAATAGTTTTCTGTGGAAACGTTCTTATTGCAATGAGAAGATCGCCAGTATGAGTCATGAATAACCCACTAACATCCCACATTAGGAGCTGGGATTCCTTAGGTATAGAAATAAGTCTAAATAAACAAAAAATCAGTGCGAACAAACGAGAGTAATCCATACATATGACCTTTTATTTTTATATTCTAATTCTAATAACTCCCTAAAATTTCATATCCAAATCAAAATTTTAGTGCAGTACAAGATTCATTTCTTTATTCTGAAACAGATATCAAGAGAGGAATCAAATACAATTCATCGTCCTTTCTTTTATCTACGATAGACTCAAATTAATTTGTCGTCGAAATAATACAAGCTTCGATGAAATTGGGACATGAGAAATGACAATTCTTTTCCCCCGATTGGTCCATGTGCGGACAGCTGTCTCCTTAAGAAACTTAAATTAAATTAGGAACATTGCTTTCACGAGGACACCCGGATTGGATCTCTTCAACACGACCTTCAATGAAAGCCATCCAATATCATGCGGTAAACTTGGCTTGTTTGTACTTCATTAATGATCCGAATCGTACAAAAATAAAGAAACCTAATCATGGGATCACATAAAAGCATACGAAAGAAAGAATAAATTAAAAATATCAATGACTGGCACAACATCAAGGAATAATAATATTTATTATTTATGGAGAATCATAATATTATTTTGAAGTTAATAACTTCAACTAGGTTTTGTATTTTGTTGCACAAGCATATGACCTGGAGTGGATATCTGCTTTCACGAAATTTTGTCTATAACTAACTAATGAGAATAAAGAATGCATTACTTATTCATATTCACTAAGTTCTAAAGTGATAATATTTCTTTTGATCCGCATTGATACTTTAATAATTTTAAGCAAAATAATTCTATTGCTATTATGAATATATGCATAATTAAATTTCGTTTTTCAATACAAGCTTTTCAATATTTCTTCGTTAATTTACATTTATCCGCAACTTGCTATTTCGATTCTCTATAGAATGTTAATAATACCTTCATAAAATTTAATTATGGTAGTAAAATACCGATTCTAAGAACAAGCAGAAATAAATTAAATTGCGGCTATTGAATTTGCCAAAGCTTTGCATTATAGATTAATATATTATAACAGTGCATTCTAGTTGCAATTGTCAAGTAAATAATTAGGGATGACAAATCCCTTTATCAGTTTTCATAATATTATACATGATTATTTCGTGTTGATAAAAACATTTTGACAAATATTGTGTTTGATCTATTTCCATCTAAAAATAGCTCCAGACAAGATAAGAGACATCTAATTTTAACCCTGTACTTCATTTTATATTCTTTTCGACGTTTTCTCTGATATATCTCGGGGGCGTGGGGAAGTCGACATGAAGATTGGAGAAGAACACAATCTAAAATTGGTTCGCCCACGCCTTTTGTCAGACGTTGAAAGAAGATGGACCTTAAGACGCCTTTGCCAAATAAGTCTCTCTTTTGAGGCGTTAATGCATGTCTCCCGTTCCTTTAAACCTGCTTCTCTGACGATAATCGAATAGATTAGTGATATATCTGTACCGTTAATGTCCGATGTTACGTAAAAAAATTGAGGTAAAAAGCAAATTAAAAACAATGCTCAACTTATTGTTAAATCAAGTCTATTTACTTACTCCGCTTCCTGTTTATTTTTTTCAATGTTCTCCCTATTATAAAAATCAATTTAAATGCTTTACATTTTTATATTTCCTAGTTTTCCTACTACTCATTCGAAATAAGAGCCATTTTCAGTATTAATCTTTTTAAATTTATTTTATCCAGGCGATTGGACCTAATTTATACTTTATTGTAATTCAAAAATTTTTATATAATTACAAGGGCTTTCATTTTCATGGGAGTTATTCAACGAGCAAAATTCATCCCGATGCATTGGAAAAGAAATTCTTTCATAATAAATATATTTAATGCTTAGTAAATTCATCATCGTGAGACACCATTATCTATAAGTAAGGTGATTATTAATTGATTAAATGATTCGCAATCCAGCTATGAATTGAAACTTAAAAAAAAGATAAATAAAATTCATGTGGACGATGAAAGATTACTTGATTCTTGTAAAATGTGTAAAATGCTTGTAATTATAACAGAATTATGATTTTAAAATGTCACTTTAGATGTTAAAAATGAATTTCATACCGAATATAAATATATGGAAGCGAAAATGTGAAATCGGTTAGAAGCGCGGGAAATGGCGTCCTGAATCTCGCATATGCATGTCTGCTGCATAGCGGTGGGTGACGTCACGTGACCAAATGAATGCCTCCACGTGTGATCACGCGATGAAAACCAATACCACTGGGTCTCGCAAAGATGAAGATGATGGCATGACAATCAACTAGAATTCTCACGGGGATAAGAAATGCCGTTCCTCTAGTTTATTTTCCTATCAAGAGTGCGTTGTATCTTGAAGCTTAATTCAAGGAGACATCTTGTTTATCACCAAGAGCTCATAGTATCATTCGCATACATTCAACCTGAGATGCATTCATTGTAGGCGCCTGGAATTATGAGAAGTATGGCAGAGAAATACCATAGAAGAAATTTTTAAGATATATATTTCTCGTGGAATGAAATTTAAGTGAAATTGTCAAATATTTTCATCGGAATAATTGTTAACATTAGTTATTACAATCATTAAAAAAATGAGAATGAAATTCCATAAAAATCAACTATATCTCTGATTTTTTGCATTGAAAAAATATTTCCATGTAAAGTGAAATAAAATTATCATATTCACAATTAAGGCAATAAATATCTATGAAGATAAAGTTATGGTGTATTTATTGTTTTTAACAAATTTATTCAATTGTGTCGACTACGAGGCAAGATACAAAGATTTCTCAATAATAAATATCGCATATATGGTATAAACTTACTTATCATTTATTTGCGTGTATCGGAATGAAATAAATAAACCTCAAGTTGTATAGTAATTCATCTGAAGTAATAAACAAATTTGATCTCTTTATTTTTATATTAAGTCATTAAAATTTTTTAAGTCGTTAAAATTGTAAATAAAAACCTCGACTCCATTTATAATAAGACTATTTTTTGCAAAAGGCACCTAACTTTTTCTACACGACTGATATGATAAAAATCAACGTCTGCAAAAGACAAGTTGGTTCCAGATAATACAAATATTTCTTTGATCTAATTTTATCAAAACAGCATATCAAATTCGACATTGAGGAGAAATATTTCGATGGCGACCTTGCTGGGCGGCGACCGCACAGACAAAAGAAGAATGATTAGCGCTGATATTTTAGCGGAGAGGGAAAATAAGTGCTGCTTTCAGCGCCATTCACTATACAAACAACTGACTATTGACTCGTCGCTAAGCAAAACAATCCAACTTTATATCTAGATCCTCACATCAGTTTTTTTTCTCGTTCTTATTTAAATTGGCGCTAAATTTGGCGCGGTCGTTTCCAACGCCAAAATCTCTCAACTAAATAGTAGAGACGTCTGCAGAAAGATTTTAATGCGAAAAGGCGGCTGCTCTGAGAAGGAAACAAACGTCGCTTCGTTGTCAAACTTAAGAATAATTCGTCTGGGTTCTGTTACTTTTAAAAAAGGCCATTTAATAGTAATTATTCTTATTAAACTAGAAAATCTTTGCTGCGCTTAACGTTCCCGCGACAATTATTCGACCGGTAGTGAGATGTAGGTAAACTTTATAATATGGAGGTAAAATCTCTAGGTATAGGTGCAGTCATGACTACTTGAATCATATTATTGTATATAATCATATAATATTGAATATTAAATTTAAACTGGCAATAGGATTATTTATGGATAACTCAGAATAAGATTCTTATATTGTGTTGATGAATCGACCACTTCCATCACAGATTTCGTTTCTTCTCCATGAGAGCACAATGAATCATTCCTCACTGAACTCCATGCATTGAGTTAGCGCTCAATAGATGAGGTTTGTCCGGAGAAAAACGAGATTATTGTGTTTCTGTGTAACTCATTGGGTCCAAACTTAGAAACAAGCGCTGAGTCAAGTTACGTAAGCCCTCTTTTCATGATTCACCAGAAGTATGCGAACTCTCTCCCACGATTTCTTTCGTCTGTAAGACTAGCTTTATCTATTTCCTATGTCTTACACGAGGCAGAAAATTAAATTATTACTCCAGGAAAATAAAAATACCCTTTCAACTCCATCTTTCGAACCCAATTCAACACTCAAATTCTACGAATATATATAATCGGAAAATAATTTACTTTGAATACATTTATTCAAAGACGAGAAAATATTCTTGAAAAGTTAATTAAAAAATTTATGATACGTGTCTATATGTTAAAAATGGTGAAAGGTTGCAATATCTAACTATGAAATGATTTGATATTTTAAATTATTTTGTTCTATCAATGTATCCATTCTTAAAATCCATTCAGGCCACATATCCTATGTATGAAAAAAATTAAACATAGTGATATTGCTTGATAAGTTTTAAAACAAAAAATCGTTTAAATTCACTACAATGATCCGATGAATGAACCAATGACCCTCTAATAGCTACTTATTATCAACGGAAATGAAATTCAGAGATCGACATCGTAGCTATTCCGTTCGCTCAATACTATCACAATATAGTAAGACAAAGAAATCATAAAAATATAGTATGTAATTATATAAATATAATAATAAGATATAAATATAAGATTTATATAAAATTATTATAAAATTATTTTTAATTCTAATCATTATATTCTTACAGCAATTTTATCATTAGAAAGATACAGAATGAATGCACAGTAATTACATATCTAACAGCGATGGCAATTGCCTAATGAATAAACTATAGTAGAATGATATTAATACCCATTCCATGTACACACATCCAAAAATGTTGAGGGTTTTAAAAATTTTAAAAATATAATCAAAGGGCTATGGAGCTAGACTTTCCATATTATCCATAACGAATAAGATAATGCATAGAATTAAGAATGCGAAACCTGTATTTTTGCCAATATAAATCCTGGCACGCTGAAGATGTTTATGAATATATTTAGAATTGTAGAAAAGGAGGAGCTGAGAGAGCATTATGCGAAAGGAGAGGTGATGAAAAAGGAAAGACCAAAATAAAATCGTCCAGAGAGATAAATTTCATTTCTCAAAATATTCTAATTTCTATCTTCTAGTTCTATTTTCACTTTCAGATGCAAAAATTCTAGAAATACGAATGACAACAGTGACTAGGAAAATGCTACTTTAAGGCAATATTACGATAATTAAATGTTATGTGGAACAATGGATCGTTGGCACATAGCGAAATTTGGCTTCCGGGATGTTTCTGAAAATAGATTATACTTGTGCCAATTCATATAATGGTTAAAGAGCTATCCTTTCTGAATCAGAAACTTGTAAAAAATTAATGACCACCAAAGTATCTTTTATATTAAAATATATAAAAATTAAAGGAAAACTAATGAAATTTGAAACCTACAACATTCATTGCATTGCTCTACCAATAAAGAGTTTCGCGTGAAGCAGCGGATGTATATTGCTATTTGTTTGAGAGAGTCTTATATATAAACTATAGAGTTTGTTAAAGAAGAAAGTAGGCAAGAGTTATTAAAATGTATGAATTCATTTTGTCATTGAATGGAGATATTAACATCAGCAAATAAGTTTTAATTGATAATAATCGTCAAAAATTAGCGAGCTATGAAAATAAATGGATATACGATAGCTTCAAAAGAAATTAAACCCTTTCATTATGCTCAGTAAATGTATAAATTTAATTTCTTTAATTATTATTATGAGAAATTTATTTATTAATTTTCACGAGGAAAAAGGAATCAATTTGAATTGATTTTATGAAAGTCATAAGGTAACTGGGTTCAAGATTATCTGAAACAAAAATACCTAGTAAGGGCAAGAGATGCTATGGCTTGGAAAAATCTGAAGTTGACAGATGAGATGAGGTAAATAATGGAAGCGGATGCAATGTCTTAAAATAAGTTCTGGTGATCGTGACGGCAAGCTAGTAAGTTTACAGCTAATATCTATTGCTAGGTTATTCATTCATTCATTTCAATGATATGGATGGATGAAAATAAAATTGACAAATTTATTAATTCATTTATTGAAATCAAACAAGTAATAAGAGCCCGCATAATTTTGAAAATATACATTTTATGGTTTCAAAACATGAATCCTCTTAGAATGCTGAAGTTAGCGAATAAATCTATCTATAACTCAATAATTTATTTATATATTTAGAATCCGTTACCACCTGGTCCTGTGACCAAATCGCAACATATGCTATATAAATACAAAATATTATGTTATAATTATATGTACATATCATCTTCGACATTCTAAGAGGAATTATACTTTGAAATAATAAGATGTATATTTTAAAATTAAATCGATATATTTTTAAACTGAAGGAAATGACAGAGAATAATTTTTATATTTCATTATCGTGGATTGAAATTATTATTTAGGATGTTCTATTCCGTCTATTCCCATGTTATATCTTTCATCAATGGACCTACAATCACTGCAATATTACTCGGGTGTTATTATAAAAGATAGTGGGAAATAAATCTCCCATATCTTCCAAGTATAGAAAATAATTTTACCGAAGATCTTTAGTGCGCCATGGGGATTCCCAATGATGCTCAAAAAGGTAAAGGATGATGTTTAAAATCTAGTCAATTTATTACGAGACTTTCTGGAAGCTTTTCCAGTCATTCCAGTTTCGAAGCCTCAGATTTCCGGTTGAAGGAACTGAGATCTGTATCCTTAATTAAATTTAGGTTAAAGATTTGAAAGCTCTAATTTTGTGGTTGGAGATGCCAATGACCGCTTTACTTTACTGTAAAAAATACGACGAATATGTATCAAACTTCTTTTCTTAACTTCTGGGAAATAAAGGTAACCAATATGGAAGAAACAAAAGGTTTTAAAAATTAGTGTAATCGTTTAAAAAAATCCATCTTACATTTCGTAATTACTTTAGATCATTATATAGTAATTCGTGCAGGAATAATACACAAGAGATTATTGCTGTTCGAAGAACGAGGTTTCTGAATAAAATGGACTTTAAAAAAGGTTAAATATATGGAACCATAGAGGAGTATAAAGTGAATATTACCTCTTGCTAAAAATTTCAAGAAAGTTTGATTTCTTTAGTTTACTTGTCCCTGTTTTCTCGTTCCTAACACCTAGAGAAGTTTGTGTCATAGATCAAAGAAGGCTTACAGTATGCCGTGGGTCATTCTCTATTTTTGCCTATCCTATTCCTATTTCTTGCAAGAAGAGAATCGACGTCAAAGAACAAACGCGTTAGCATTCACTTCAAATGATAATTATAGAGAGTTTCGATACGTAAGGGTTGGTTACTTCGTTATGCAGACAAGCTCTTACCGAGAGTTGAGAATAATAAAAAATGAGAATATGAAATATATTTTAGATAATTTTTATGAAATATAGAAATTTAGATAAAATATCAATTTCATTGTAATTTAAATTTGAAGTCATACTGATATAGTGGCCATGCAAAAATAGTAATTATGGAAAAACGATATTTTAGCGCAAAAATCAGAGAAAAGGTAATATTAAGTTCAATAAAAATATGGTATTTTTGTATATTTACAAACAATTTATGTAAAAAATTATATTTGAGGCATATTAATCATAAGTAATTATTGAGACAAAAGAAAAGTAATTTTGAATGCTTTAAACATGAAAAGGAAACGATAAGGCGAACAATAAAATTAAAATGAAGCTATTGATATCGAAACAGACTCTTCGGATTAAAGATGACATTTAGTTTTTTATAACTTTTAATTAATTTTGAGGTAGCAGTACAACTAACTGAAAGGTAAAACGAAACAACGAAGAGAGAAACAACCTAATCTGGATAGAACAAACTAGCTGACAAATCGGAACTAGCGGAAAAATCTCTGTGGAGATGAGTTCAGGAAATGCGATTCATTTTCGTGGCTCTTAACTCTTGATTGTGTGTTGTCATAGTGATGTTCACACATTCATAAGATGCGTCCCACGCAACCAATTACAGGCTCTTAAATATAAAATTCACTTGAATATTTATTTATTGGTGAAATATACGGAATGATCAATCAATCAAACTTTAAATAAAAATCATAAGCAAGAAAATTTTCCTCTTGGGGCGAAAAAATCTAGTAGATTTAATTGCTCTGGCGCCATCGAGCGTCCATAGTTCTACAAAACAAACTCACAAGTCCCACTAATGGAACACGTCCTACCTTAGGCCATGGCGTGTGCAGAATAAATTTCCTTTGTATTTTCTCACAAGCTTCGCTCAAAATTCTCTAATTTCCTCGTTTTATTACTGCTATAATTGCTAATACTAATAACACGTCATGTTCCTTTTATTGCGTGAAAATAAAGCGATGAATATCCGATTATACGTTCGCATTCCATCCTATTTCGAGGGAGCACTTTGTTGGTACACGAAAAGGATGGACAATTTACTCCGACCGCAGGAACTCTCTTTCCACCGTGGCCTTGGAGGGCCCTTCCGCTCATGCTATATCCGTAAGCCCATAAACTTCATTTGAGTGCGCTAAATGCGAGAGTACGGGCCTTCGAGATGCGGCCTGTTTACGTGCCTATTAAAGGTGCCGTTTTTGGCTTTAACAGCTCTAGTGATGTTATCTCATTGGCCTTAAAGCTGATTGGCGAATTCGTTTGGAAAAACGCAACTTGTTATACGGACTCTGATCTGAACTATAGCATTTTATATGAGTGCTAATTTAATTTTATCATTGATGCTCAGAAGTTAAGTGTTATAAAGGATTAAGTATGGCACATATCAAATCAGTAATGGTAATCATTTCTAATGTTATTGTTGGATTTATTTTGATGGTTTTTTTAGTTATTCCACTTGAATTTCGATCGATTTCCGAAATATAAAGCGACGAAAAAATAAAAATTGCAATTATTTGTCAGATACTTTACAACATATGTAAGAATTCATATTATTTTCCTACACTTAGTGAAACTAAATTAGCAATTGAAAATAATAATTAATACTACACATAAAATTAAATATAATTATTATGAAAAAATGTAATCAGAGTGTAACTTAGGCAATTCATTTTCAAAGAAATATCATGCTAATACTATAGTTTATACTTATTCTGACAAAAGCAAAATTGACACAAGGTAATGACCGAAGGAATGCTACTCTTTAGTTTTTGCAATGATGAAACGTTCAACCGCAGGTGCGTCAAAATGTTTTTGCGAACTAGTGCAAAACAGGCATCCTGTTTTTGTTCAACTGTCTAACTCTATTTTGAAGGAACTCAAATAAGGAAGATTAAAAGTTTTGCAGTAAAAATGAACTTGCTACTTGAGAAAGAAAAAGGCACTAATTTACTACCCTACTGATACCCAAATTAACGGAGGCCTAATAAAAAGTCTCATACTCCATGTTAAGGATTAGAGCGTTTTCGTTTCAAAATTCTAGACTTTGTATAGCATCTATAAACAATTATTGTACAAATCGAAACACAGCTATTTATAAAACAAGAAAAAATCCATTTGCCCTCCAAAATCCCCATATTTTATAAAGATAAAAATAAGGACTTACTTTAATTTGCCTATCCTTCATCCATCATTTATCTTTTAAGTTACATAATGGTTATACAATACAACAAAGTTTATGTGTGCATGTGAATATGAGTATTCACCGAGAAAACCGTAAAATGTAAATAACGTAAGGCGTAGATGGTTTCTAAGGTTACGTCCTTTGGCATCATCTATCAGAACGCGATAGGACGACGACCTAGCGAAGATAGGTCTTAATTATGACTCGGAAACGACGATTCATTCCAGAGCGAATGAGAACGACAGAGAGAAATAGACTTTTGCGAACGAGGGCAAAGATAACAGCCAAAACGCAGGTGTTAGCTGCACAACACGAGTTCACGCAGTTTGGTTAGACAATATTTGTTAGATTACTTAAACGTTATGATTATCATTAAAAGAGCTTCGAAAGCTTAGAATATCCGATGAGAATCTAATCCGAGTCCGCTCAAACCATAGCCTAATGAGGCTACGTTTATATCTAGGAATCGCCGAAATGCTTGTCTTTCAATTTCTTTGATACTCACTTGGAATGAAATCTAATTTTATTGGAATTTTTTGTAAGGATTGAGAAATAGAAACAATAATTCAAGCGACCAAAATTACGATAAATCAAAGCCGTAAAAAGAAATAATCATTATTATTAAGGCAATTAAATGGAGAATTATTAAAATTTACTGCGATGAATGTTAAATAAGTTAAATTCAATTAACTATTTCACGTACTCAATAGTATGAATGCATTAGAGGTTGAAAATAAACGAATATTTGTTTACTAATTATTAATCTGCACTGTATCATAATAATTGTGGCGGTGAAATCAATTCTATTTCCTCGATATAATTTTTCTGCGTAAAGTCAAATTACCAACATAAATTGTAGATTATCACAAGAAACGGAAAAATTATTAATCCGTTTCAAACCTACTCATGATTATCTTTGTTATATTTTAAAATTGATTCCTTTGATACAATGCTCACTCTTCTTTTAACCCAATAGCCTATCTTTAATGATAAAAAAGGGATTCAATGGTTTGGTCCTAGTCCAAACTACTCTCCGTAAGTATATTATATGTTTTATTATCATCTCAATATGTAATATCTCATACATTAATGATCTACTTAATTTTCCACTATAGGGAAAAACAAGAGATAATTTAAAATAAATTCAAAGATTGAGGGATGTATAATATAAGAGATACTTTCAACAGATCTTAAAAAATGAAAGTATTAAGATGAGATGAAAATATAAAAAAAGAAAACCAAAAATTTTATTTGCAAAATGTCTTGGAGTAAAAACTCTTTTTTGGGATAAGTTATGCAGTAAAGTAAACATTGACGTAGGTCTGTCATGGAGTTTTAACCCAAGAATATTTACCGTGTTCATTGTAAAAATAAACAAAAACAAATACCAAATTCTAGAATATGACCTTTTTCTGATTTGAGTGTAATCTATTTATAAATATTTATGTAAAAGCAAGATGAACTCTCTCGCAAAATCGATGACGGAAAATGCACAGCATGAATGCTTTTGGATAATGTTATAAACGACTTTTAACTTGCTTATAATTATTTTTTTGGGCTAAAGAAATTGCTGCATAATGAAATTATATCACACGGGTTTCAATTTGAATTTTACAGAGATGATAAACAATTTTTGCACAGTAAAAGTATGAAATTCACATAGTTATTAATTTGAATTTTGCGGAGGTGATCTAATAACGGTTTCTTCTGTTATGTGACACGCATTGGCTACTGACCAATATAAGATTCGCTCCTTTCAGTTATTGCCGAAAAGTTGTCATCATTGACAACGCTTAAGTATCTTCATTGAAATTTATTTTATCGACATAACCTACTTTCAAGAATTGGTTTCACATTTTTAGATTTGGTCCATCTGCCGTCTGAATTCTAAACATTCATAGCTATCGCGATTTGGTCTGGACGAAAACTAGTTTTTCATTTGAGATCATTTCGCTTCATGTTAAAGAATAAAAATTGAAGTTACTTTTCTATCTGGTTACTTTAGTAGTGGGATAGTATATAAATATGTATATGGTTTCATTAAATCCAGCCAAATAGGATCTATGCGGGGCGAAAGAATGTTTCACCAATGGATAAAATATGTTCTAAATTACAACAAGTATTTTATAGATTTTTTAGCTGAATTCGTTAAATGTATGTAAAAGTTAGAAAAACGGAAAAATTTACAGCTAAAAAATGCAATATCGCCTACATCGTACATCATTAGTTCAAATTTATTTCCTCCCATAATACAGTTTCAGATCCCACCAGCTATAAAATTTTCCTAATTGTTTTCCTCCCTCCAAACTGACTAATAATAGCAAAAAGCTTAACCTGCTTTTCCGAAGTCTCTTGTAATATATCCTCCTACTAGAATTAATGTGATGGATAATTACAACAACCCTTACTTATCGTTATCCAGCTGTATCTCTGATTTTAAGATGCATCTCCATTAAAAATCTTACAAAACTTCAAACCTGAGAAAATTTTCTCTTAAATTTAAATCTTATAAATTCCTATTTAGCATACTCATTTCTTAAAAACTGTAAAATAAAAAAGAGTGTATCTATTGATAATAAATTGATCATCGCTGTTCAAATGTAATTGGCTACTACGCCGATCATGAGGTTTTGCTTTTTCCGTGCCCCATGTTTCGTAGGAGAGAATTGGTATCGTAAAGTTAGAATCTGTGCGTTTTCGTAAATAAATAAGAAAAATAAAATTTCTTTTATAAAAGTATTATCGATTTGTATGATTATGGTTCCTTACGTAGGGTAATTCATTTACAAGCGTGAAGAATACTTGAAGAAAATACTTCGTCTTCTTTTCCGTCGGAATTTATTTTGCAAAATCTTAGGTCAAAACCAAAGAATTTCAATTTCGCGGAGAGAAAGTTAGGTTTCGTGTATGACTTCATATTTCCAGCCTTCTTTTTTCTGCATCTGCCATTTAGCTGTCTAAATCCCTTTACTCTTCCAATTCTCACATCGTGTCGAGAGGCATCTCATTCTAAGGCTTTGATGTCACTGAGACATGCTTCGTGAAGTAGGTCTGCGGAACTCCGATGCACAGTCGAAAAAGACGGTCATCATTCAAAAAATGGTGTACCTATAGTATTGCGCGTGAAGTATATCGCACAAATATGAAGGTAATATTGAATATTCATGTTTTTTCATATTTATATTCTTACGAGTAAAAGATACAAGAAGTCAAACTTGGCCAATTAAGAGCTTCAAATGTTTTTGAAAGAGCAACATGCAACTTCCAATTGCTCCGGAAACAGATGTGTTTTGATTGGCACGTCATGTCGCTCATAAATACTCGCTATTTATTTTTGGGAAAAAATTTTACATCCACTCCATTTCAAAGAGATATCATATCTTCTTAGAAAACTCTATATGCCCGTATGCAACCAAATTGCAGTATTTGAAACCAAAGTATCGAGATAATTGCTGGAGAAGCAGTCCAACTGAATTAGGTATTTTTGCAGTACTCGGACTATTCCGTTTGATTGATGCAATTTCTTCTCACTCTTCTTTATACATCGAATGAAGAAAGTGGCTTTAATTCTGTTGGTAAAAGTCAGCTTAGGCTCGTATTGAGGCGTAACAACCTTTATCTTCCTTTTGTTCTCAGAAACCGATTAATAACTCAAAACATGAACATTCAATTCTTTGTAAATGATTCTGCTCATCCACAAGGGATCATTTTATGAATGTTGGCCGACTTTTTCCACTCTGCATAGTGAGGTATTCCACAGATCTGCTTCACGGAGCATGTCTCACACAGTGACATCAAAGCCTTGGAAAAGATGCCTCTCGACAGTCAGAATTGGAAACGTAAAGGCAGCTGAACGGCACCTGTAGGAAAAGGGGATGGATATGTGAAGTCATACACGAAATCTAACATTCTCTTGATGAAATTGAAGCTCTTTAGATGTACCTCGGGAGATGCTGAAAGAAATTTTGATGGAAATATAGTAAAACACGCTCGAGGATTGTAACAGACAGAACTTCACAATAAAGTCTATTAATATGTTTCCACGCATATGTACGAATACGTATGAATAAATCCTTTCGCACATATCGTGAATATATACACATATGCATAATAATACTTAAATTTTAATATATTATAAAAATAATTTCGTAGAATAAAATGCAGAATATCATCTATACTCAACTGTTTACTTTATCACCATTGTCTACTTTAACCTTATCCATTTCTTTATGCAAGTGGAAACTTTCTAGCATAGAAATAAACACGGAAGCTCAACAAAGTAAGCAGATAAGTCGATGAATCTATCCAAAATACAATAATGAACTACTTTGGAATGGCAAAATATCTTTCTGCTTTGAGTTGAAAAATCTCTTACAAAAAGATTAGCACGGTCTCTTAATACATTTGAGATTTCTGTCTTTCTCTTGTCATCAGGAAATACGGACTACTGAGCACTGATTCGCACAGACACACTATTTCGCTCTATTTACTTCCGACTGACAAGCTGTTAATTTTATTTACGAATCCTCCGCAACTTATTCATTCATTCGGTGGTGTTGGCATGAAGAGTAATTTGTATATAAATAAAATGGTGACGCTGATAGAATACCTATCGGCAAAATATTAGGATTAAAATTAAGGAAAAATAACTATTTTGGAGAAAGTAACTCATATCGAAATTCGGAACAATAAAAGAGTTTAATCTATGGAAAAAACAGGATGATCAAAGATCTGAGGACAACAGTTCGTTATTGAATTATTCCAAGAGGTAAAAACGATAATTTAATAAAATCAAAGTCTTTATATATGTTTAGCTTTCACTAAAAACTGTGAAGCATATAATTTAAGATTAGATCAGAGAAATGGGTTGGACCAGCACTATAAATAGTTATTTGGGATGGTGAGAAAACAGATTAAAATACTATTCTAGAGGTAGAAGAACCTGAAACAGCTTTGACTTAGCTAATAAAATCGGTCCCCGAGATGTGGGAGATGAAGTTCATTCATTTTTCTATCAGACGTTTACTTAGCACTTCCTAAAACGTAACTGTCCAACCCTCGAGAAAATAATATCAAAGGGTTTTATGCGAACGAAAGGAAGATTTATGGAAACATTCCAACATATGTTGCAATTTCGAGAGTTATATGAAGCAGGGCAATGCCCCTTTATTTCGTTTGAGGACCGCTTGACTATTACATCGCCTCTTAGCCGACTTTTTACGAATCCAGCCCAGTGAGTGCTCGGGGAGGGGGAGTAGATGGGGGAGATGGGACAGGTGACAGACTAAAACGTCGGCTGAGTCATTCGGTCCTTCACCATTCATGATGTTCCAACTTTGTATCTACGCATCCACGTGTCGACTAAACACTCCAATCTCCCTACCATTTTAGTTCTCAATCATTGATTGTGTTTTTATTTAAGATGGATTTATAAGCGATTTCCTAAAGCTTGAAATGCACGGGGTGTCTCCTTCGTAAACAGATTACTCGATTATTATAATCAGTAATAAGATTTGAAAACAATACGAGAAGACCAAGTATAGCTAAATAAGTATTCTAAACACGAAAAGTATTTCTGTATCTCAATAAAGATCGATTAGCTATTGTAAATAATTACTGTTAATAAATTTATTGATCATTTGATGATAATGTGAAATTGGTCGCATAAAAAGATATCCCAGCCAATGAATGAACTTTAAAACAGTCCCAGTAAATTGAATTAAAAAAAAAATAAAATCGTGACTTCATAAATAAAGCATATTGACGCTTTCGATCGATGCTCTTTAGTCTCAATTAGTCTCAATAATCTCAATAAAGATATTTATTATTATTATTATTAATCCGTTAACAATAATTGATAAAACTACAGTTTTCATAGCATGTACAAGAGACAAAAAATAAGCTTTCACCATGCCAACTGCATCCATAATCCATCTAAATAAACATTTTGTTCATTATATACACTATTCAAGGCATATATTCTTATCTCCCCTAAACGCTCACAAATGAAATATCTCGTTCGTTCTATAGGGATGAGGGAGAGAGGTTCGCTAATTTCCATTTAAAACCGTGTTATTCTTTCAAATTACTTTGATGAAGTTAACTGATCCGAATTCTTCAATCAATAAAAACGGATATTTCAATGATTATCTCTGATAAAGAGCACCATTTAGCAAAGGCTTTGCGAATAAATCTTGCTATTTAATTACTTCATAAACATAGAAAACGCTAGTTCCATCTATTTCTTTCTTTACGGTAAAATTTATGAAAGTGTTTGCGTTTATTATTGCGTAAAACTTCGCGTATATTATTGCATCGAGTGTTAGCGCTCAAAGTCTCGAGGTTCCAGGTTCGAGTCCTGGCGGATCGGAAAATCTTCCGGTTTGGGATGTGATAAATTTATGTTCGTCAATAGGGGTTAAATGTAAGAGTGGTCTACACAGACTAAATATCGCCCTGATTAATTTAATTTATTACCATTACTATTACATAACTCACGCGAGAAAATTTACTAATGCTATTCGATTACATAAGAAATTATAATACTAGGCTTTTGATTGGCTGCAAGATCTGTATAATCTCTTAGAATACCGTTCAAGGGCGTACAGCGTGTTTTTTTTTAAATCAAGGACCAGCCGAGTTACTTCATGACATAGCGTTAGTTAGTAAAGCAGCCTTGTCAATTTTCCAAGCGAGACGAGTGCGTCACAGACGCTCAAGGATCGCCGTATGACGAAATGCGCTCGAATCGAAGTGGGAAGGCGGAGAGGGTGACTTTTTTCGCAAATAATATTTGAAGCTTCGGCTATGTGTGCGGAATGCGAGCAACTTATTCATCTTTGACGTGCCGCTGGCGAGGATTCCGCGAGGAAAGAAAAATTGATATGGCCGAGATGTTTATCGCTACGGTTCTCGACGTAGCTATTCAGATGAGTGATCATTACACGGAAAGTCTACTGTTCGAGGAATTCTAAGCGAGAATGATTCATTTGTTTACTTTCGTAACAACGTAATAAATAAAGCGTTGACGTTTTCTGGGTTCAAAACAATAGGCTCGAATTTAAATTCCATGAAATCATCGTTGATTGATTTTGATCATGAGAATTATAATTCCAGGAGTTTGGCATATAGTTCGAAACTTCTTAAATATTCGGATTCTTTAAAGTAATTTCACCACGAATGTAAAAAATGCAGGCAAGATTCCAGAGGTTTCAGAAAAACGGTCATATTTATATTTACTTATGGACACGTATACTCTTGAGAATTAGATATTATACTGCATAAGCGTCTCCCTTATGTATAGAAAATATATGTATATTTATATATTTAATAAAGACGAGTATTATTATTTCATTTTATCTGATTCTCAGCTAGTGATCTAATTTTCTATATAAAATTGTAAATATATAATCTCTGTAATTTTTAAACATATTTACCATTTATATTATGTAATTTAAAAGAATTTAGAATATAAATAATACAAAAATCAGGTAGGTTTCTTTTAAAAAAATTCAATGCTAAATTAAAAGGATACATATGTATTGTATTTGTACTCAGCTTGTAAGTAATCTTCATTAACATTCGCTCAATGAAATCACAATATATCATTGACGAAATTCGCTCTTTTTTTCTCATTAAATTCGCGGCTATCAATAAAAATATAAATTATACATTAATTATAAATTTATCCACTCAATTTGATATATTTCCACGAAAAGAAAAGTGTTGAATAGCAATTATTTTAGTTCTTCTTTCATAAAATAAATACTGATACCCATAATCAACCCTTTAATTCTATTAAAAACCCCGTCATATCCATAAATATTCCTGTTTGAGAAGATCCGTTCTTTTCGCCGATGTTTAATCATGAACGCTCGATTGATTTCCACGCCCTGTGGCGGTTGTCATAGTTGCTTACTGTTTGAATTCAACAACGCGAATGATATACAGCGCCGAATAACTCGACTTAATTTACAAGCTTCAACACCACAGTTGACTTTGAAAATATAAATGCGCACTAATCCGTCACTAGCGTCAAAGCTAGAGATCTTTGTTGGCAACCGGGTTCTCTTCAGCTCCCAAACAGGTCATGAACGGACCAATTTTTGTGTAAGCTCTCTTATCTACATTTATCATAACTATCTAATTACGTTATGCACTTCTAAATGGGCCAAGACTCTTCAAGAGCGAGACGTATTATTTCCGTTACGGGTTGCAAAATCGGAATGACGGAGATTCGTCTTCATCCGAGGGCAACGACACCTCCGATTGCAAACTCCAGGGCTAAATTTAACACTTCTTCTCCTAGATGCGAAATCTAGAACAGATCGATTGTAAATTAAAAGCACGTGTAGCGTAATGAAGGAGAAGTGCAGCTCACGTCATCGGGCAATTCTTCAAACTTTTTTAGAGAGCTATTCTAATTTATATCAATCCCTATGGTGTCAATATGATAATATTTCCATCTTCCCATTATTTTTTAATTTCGCATATTTTCTTCCACTGTTTACGTTTCTTATGAATGAAAGTATTCTAAAAAACATATCTCACGATTCTACGTGAAATTTTTAAATATATTAATTCGATTAACTGAGCATTTAGGAGGTTTTGAAGAAATTATTTGCAATTAAGTATACATCAAAATGATTCATCAAAATTGGCTCGCGATGTTTTAAAGTTAGATTGAGTTATAATTAGCTGTTAATTTTATGAATTCTTTAATTCTTCAATAATTTTTCTGCCGCATAACCTTCTTCCTCTTTTGAAATTCATTTTGAATTCCGGGAAGAGAAATTCTTTGAAATTGCACGGTCATTAAGGTTATTTTTTAAATGAGCATCGTAAGGAAAGAACGCACAGTTCCTTTGAGCTCCACTCCTTTCCATGATTATTTTTTCCTTTGCGAGAACCCAGAAGGCAATTTGCTAATTATCAAGTCCTCCAAAAATGGCGCATCCTGTTGGATTATGATTCGTGGAACGAGTAAAAACTATGTCAAATATCGGAACGTATGAGAAACATTCATTTGCGACTCTACACCCTCTATTTCAATCTTTACTTCCTTATATGGAAACAAAACAACATCGAAATGTTAATAAAAGATGGATATAGGTATGAAATCCAGAGAAATAATTACTAATGTTAATGGATGGTGTTCATAATGAACTTCTTCGATTCGACGTGGTATTAGTTTCGTCTCCAATCCAATAAGTGAGGGATGATTATAATAAGAATGATTGTCCACCAGAGCAATTGAGAATATTTTTTAACCGGTGAGAATTCTAAGAGAGCATTAACTAAGAATTTAGAGGATATAGAATTACCTCTAAAATATAGCGAACTGTATCAAAGATACTTCGAGAAGAAAGAAGCTATAGATCAGCTTCCCATTCGTTAATACGTCATCATCACCTACTACTGCGGGGTCGTTCCTCTACTGAAACTATATTTGGTTTGATTTAGAAACTCCTTAAAAGCATTTTGATGGTTTCTAAGTGTACTATTATCTTTCTCACCCTCGAACTATATCAACCAGAATTTGAATCGCCATCTTACGAACAAGAGACAATTCCAAAGAAGTACGAATTGAATTATTTAAACATATTGTAAACCGAATATTCGATTCCCTTTAAATCATTTCTCAAATAAATGTATGGAATACAAATTCTCTCCTTAAAAAAATGCATCATATAAGTGAGCGATACTTGTCTATGAAATACGTATAGAGAGAAGGAATGAACTGGGTCATAGTGAGCCAATTCATAGCCTCGCGCATTTTTGGCCTCGGGCCGGAGCGTATAATTGGTCCTCTATTCGAGGAATACAACAATCGAGAAACAAAAGACGGCTTGCACGCCAACTCACACGCATCCTACAATCGACTCCGAAAAAAGGGTAGCGAGTGTGCGATGGGACAACTTTGAGGATCTTGACCCACTTCTTCCTTTGGGAACAAAACACAACGTGTCAATTTCATGCATGCGAGGAACTACCGATTGGAAAAGAGCATTCTCAAACTGCGTCCCTTCCTTTATACTACCGGTTATACGGATATTACTAATTCACTATACATCTAGAAAAGTACCATGCATGGCACCTCGGCGTGCGGCAGGAGATGCGTAACACAAGTAATATGCGTATCAAAATAGACTGTGACTTTTTATGTACGAGTACCGAAATCACTAGTTGATTTTATACTTTCTCATAGGATCTAATATACATACGCATAATGTACATGTATTAGACACTTATAACATCCATATAATCTCCCGATAACGTACTTTGTCTTTATGCACTCCAAAAATTGAGCAGATAGTTTATTAAATTTCTTTAATTTTATGATTCTCAGCTTTTTTGATCAAGATTTTTTAAGCTTTGGCCCCTTTATTTAACAATAAATCGAGATTCACATTATTATATTTTCTTTTTTTACAGATTTTTTAGACTTTGCAAGCTGCGAGATCAATGCGATGATTAAAAATCTTTATTCCGCTAATGTTCCACCGATTGCTAATAAAAACTAGTAGGCGAGATGGCATAGGTTCAAAATGTTACTTTCTAAGTTATTGTATCAACTGGTAAAGTTGGAATCATACATTGACGATTAAGATTTCACTTCCCCTCTTCAACTTTAAATGAAAGGGAAGATGCTACGCTAAGGAAGTCGAAAATAAACTTTCCTCCACAAAAAAGTTTCTCAAATTAAATAAGCCGATAAAATTAGTTGCTGTAGCTGGCGAATTTAGAATGCAATTTGTCTTCACGGGTAATTTTCTAAGTGTTGAAGAAATTACACGTTTTAAAAATATACGCTAAAAGTATATGGATATATTATTGTGCTATGGATCAAAGGAAGTAAAAATAGAGCAGCTGTCAACGCTATTATAGAGAGAATAGATACCCACAGTGAGGTTTATCCAAAGACTTGCATAAATATACTTCCTACCGATATTCCCAATTTCGAAAATGTAAGCGTTAAGAGTAGTTCTGAAAGGAAAATAGACCTCCTGTGTGAATCTAAATGGAGGAAAGATAAGATTAAAGGGATATATGGCGAAATGCCAAACAGAAGAGCGGAGAAGTGGTCCAGTAGAGAAATAGGAAATGAAGAGGATGGGTCAAGGGAGTAAGTTAATAAATCAAATTATTTCAACGTACATGTATTCCAAATTGGAAAAAGGTAGTAAGTTAGTGAGGGAGTTAGAACTGTATAGCTGTATGTGTCCTCATCGCTTGTAGAATTCGTAATCCAGTAAAGGTTTAGCGCATCCGGTTCACAAGGCATCAATATTCAGGTACAATGGCATATAACAATTATATTTTACAGAATAAGGTTCAAGAGATTTGAAAAGATTTAAATAATCAATGTAACTCATACGATGAAATATTAGTATACGTTACAATCTATTAAAATTAAGAATACTTAATCACTAAAATATAATTTTCATTAAATAAAATTACTAACATTTAAATTAAGGTATATAAATGAGTATTATAATATTTAAAATAATCATATAGCACTCTCTTAATATCCAAATACTTTAGAAAAATATATTTTATATAAATATATGATATAATATTAGTTATAATACAACTAAAAATTCCTACGGTCATCATCTTCTCGAATGTTAATCGGAAATATGTATCTTTGTAAGACTTTGAAAACATGCAATTATATATTACTCCAACCCATTATAATTATCATAATTATTATTGTTATTTTTGTACTTCATTCAGACATGATGAAAGAATATTGTAGTTGGTTTAAAAATTTATTTTAGGAAAGACTTTAATAATTAAATAATTAACTCTCAATTCACTCAAATGAAAATTTATGAATTATGGAATCAGTAGACAATCTTTAAACAATTGATCAACTAAATTGAGAAATTCTGACGAGAAAACCAATCAATAACTTAAAGTTAGCAACACTGTTTATTTCCGTAATGAGTTTCCTTTCGCTCACCACACCAATATTTTGCGGAAAGCATTGTGTACGATGACAAAAGGGGGTGATAAATTTAGAAGAGGTGGGGATACGTTGGAGAAGGAGCATGTAGGAAATATAGATTTGGCAGCCATAACTGTGGTTTGTGCTTCGGTGGATGTTGCCGAAGCGTGTTGCCCGCGGTTTCCCAACGATGAACGCATTAAACTCCCTTCTCATGTTTAACATTGACAGCAACAGAAAAACTGCCCGGAACAGAAAATTAGTTGTTAGAAATGTACACGAGGTCATAAATACTGGTAGTAGATCGTGACATGACAGGTGATCGCCTCACCCAATAGCTCCTATTTAAGAATTCATTGTCTCTGTTACTTTTTACTAGCCTTCCGTAATAACCTTCGTTCATAAATGGCATAATATATACTCGCACTTACGTAAAATCCAATTAAAAGCCAAAATTCGAATTCTCCATATTCTCTTTTTTTAATCCACTACCTCTATAATATGTTGTTTATCTGATTCTTTATTTTTCCTGCTTCTTTCATTAATATGTAGAGCCTACTAATTACTTGATTTCCGACCGAATATTCTTCTAAGAGCATTTACAAAGTCATATTTAAAATGGTCTGTTAGTTTTAGGTATGTTATAAGATATGTTCTATCTCAATTCATTGCTACATCAAGTCCAATACAAAGTCCATCGATTTATTTTGTAATTAATCAAACACTATTAAAGTTCTAAGATAAAATGCAAACATGGGCTTAAGACATTACTGTTTATAAAACAAACATTTTTATATCCCAATGTATGGATTTCCACGAAGATAAATTTTAAGAAAGGAAAAATTAATTTATAAAATAATTTCAGCATATATGCAAATAGTTAGTTTGATTTTTCCAACTTCATCATCATTATAACAATAAATCAATTTGCAGAACACAATTGACTAGTTAGAAAGGAGTATTTTAGCACGCTTCCCTCAATGAAATTTACATGTAGTACATGCTGAGATACATAAACTACAAGATCTATTTCTCTGTGAGGAATAATCTGCTGTTGAGGTGGTATTTTATGATTTGGAAAACGGTTTGAGAATAAATTGATTGAAAGATAAATTTTTTGGTCATCCTTTCTCGAATAGTACTATATATACTATATAAATATAAATAGTTACATACATTTCATCTTCATAATTGGGCGACATTGTGACTAAACACTCCCGTGTTCAATTTCACCAAAAATTAGATTACTAGAAAAAAGATAAAATAACATGGTGGGATCATAAAAATGATGAAGTAAAAATATCATCTAAATGTAAATAGAGTTCATTAGATATTTATAGCATTATGGAAATTTTCATTGAAGTATCCTATAGGTTACGGAGTTTTCGAAATGGACGCTCTCTAGTTTAAAAATTTAGACTCAACTTGATTGTAAAAATATTTAAATTAGAGGTTTTGGTTTTTCATATGGATATAATCCTTTAACTCACCTTTATTTCTCTTGCGAAAGAAAGCTCTTACATAGTTTTATTACGATAATATATTGATTTAGTGCGATAAAAAATATTTGTGGTGTTTTAACAGAAAACTACGATCATTCACATTAAGCCTTCATTTCCAACTCTTTTAGCACACAGAATTCTCTTTAGAAACGATAAATACGAACTTCAATGAATACCGATATTTAAGAGCAGATTGACTACATAGATTAAGCAGAATCCGGTGTCTTTTTCACACATTTGTCACATGGCTGAAGAATGGAAAACTCTAATTTTAGATCGCTCGGTCGCACCTTTAATTGCCTAATTATACGGAATAAAATGATGGACATAGCGATAGTGAAGTCATCCGAGACTCAAAGGAACGATGTGCTACGAAATTAAATAGTGAATGGCCTTGAGAAGGGGAAGTAGGGCACAGATTCTCAAAATAGTAAACTTTTATTTATTTCAGGATTGAGGACAATCAGAAACGAGTAGATATCTAAGAAATCAAATGAAAATCTGATATCAACAACCCGATACCATTGATGCGAACAGATGCATGCGTAATTGCGATAATCATAACAGAGTTTGAATCAGTTCCTGGTTCAACTTGATATCAAATGAAAATAAATTATCGGATAATGTTAGCCTCCGAGGAATATTATGGAGCTATAATTGAGGCAAGCAGTCTGGAAACATACTGCAATATTTATTTTAATCTAAAAGATTTGTCTTCTCTAAAATAAAATGGAGAATAATTAGATAGTTTTTTAAAGCAGATAAAAAATCGAATTTATTATTCTTTGCCGTATTTGATACATTTATAGTTGATTTATTAATAAGTGAGGCAATGGAAATTAGCGTTACTGTACTTGAGATGATTTAAGCATACATATAGAGTTCTAGTTTAAATGACCATTTTGGTGATTTTGGATGGAATGCATTGATAATTACTATTATGTTTCTCATCCAAACTTAGTATAACAGATAATATTACAAAAGAAATAACGTAATAAAAATAAGGATCAAAGCGTACATCTATAGAGACTTATTGCGTTCCAGTTACATAAAAAAACAACCTCCACGATTTTAATCGGGTAATCACCCAAAATTTTAAGTTGGCCAAGGATGAAGATTCATCGAACGAGTCATTGTTAAAATCGACATCTACGCTTGAGTTTTTTCTTTCCTAGTAAAGGTTATACGCAATCAACACAGAATTCGAATTCTAATATTTCTATATTAAGAAACCTTAGAGAGAGGTGGTACCTTTTTAATTATAGCTTACATTTTTAACCATAATATTTATCTGAGTTCAAAACTTATGTATAATTTTTCACCTTTGCATCGCGAAGATCATAAAACCATAAAGCATACAAGAGAATAAGAAATTCTCCGTATACCGTACCAATAATAATGAAGAACTAAGACGCATTTCAACGCTTTGTATATCGGATTTTGCATGAATATAATATTTAAACTGTTAAATAAATCACTAGAGAGTATTTCTCTAAAAACTCAAATTAATTTCAACTCTGTTGAAAAATATTGTAGATAAGTAGATAATGATGTTCTTACTTGGAACTGTTACGGATTTAATGGTTATTTACGCGATATTTCAGTTTAATTTTTCATATTCATATCAAATTTCATAACACATGTTCATCATACAATAATTTCACGCAATCAATCATGAGCTAAAATGCTCGCTTTAAAACCAGTACAAGTTTTCTGCAGAACATACCCTCTACTTCTCTTGACAAATTAACGCGCAATTGAAGCTTTCTTCTTCGTTTAACTGGCGATGCATCACTTGCGTTGAAAGACCTTGTTTCTCACGAGCAAAGTGGCTTTCCTAAAAATACAGGGGCTGAGCCAAAATAGAGCTAAACAACTCAATTTCGCGCATAAAAGACTTCCGCCCACCGTGTCACTCTTATGAATCGCGGAAATATGGATGGATCTTATTTTAGCGGCGTAAAAGCTTTCGTCGAGGGGCCACTAAATGATTCGTCTGCGAACCAAAATACTCCCATCGATTCATCATAAGCTGATTCTCTTCCTTGCATTTGTTTTGGTGAAAAGACAGTGATCTCGCATTCAATTACGACGGAGGTCGACCTCCTTTATTTTGGTCCCATCACTTTCTTTATTTATCGACTTAGTTTGTAGATATTTACACAACACATTTACGTAAACAGGCTCGATTTCGTTGGGAAGAACTCGTCCGATTCCGAGCGTTTAGAGGCCGTTTCGTAGGGGAAGATTTTGGAGGAGGAAGACTAGAACAAAAGGAAAAACACATATGTGTGACTCATGATAGAAACAAACAAAGCCTAGATTGAGACACGTTGCGAAGCCTTCAGTTCAAAAGCCATCATACGAATAAGTCTTTTATTGAAAAACGTATGTGTGTGCCGTCGAGAATTGGTTCCTTGTGGGTTGTTTCAGACACAAACAATGAGCTAGAAAGACAGCTATCTATGGATCGGATTAAAAATTATACATACTTCACGAAAAATATGATAATAATAACTAGACAATGATGAATGATGTACATGTGGTTGAAGGATGATAACTACACATTTAACTAACGATGAAAGTGAATCAAAACAGTCATGTAGTAGTTTTTTCTATTCAATATTTAACTTAATTTTACGCTAACTCTACACACGGAAATCATCCTTATATAGATAATATAATTAAATAATATCATTTATATCCAGTATATGAACAGCTGAAATAAAAACAAAACCAAATAATACTCCAACACTTTTGGCGTTGGATTGTCTTTAATTCTAGTTCGCTAACCTTTCAATTCATATCCCCGGACTTGTCCAGATCTTGGTCTTAGCGTTCTGCAGATGTTGTGGGAGGGCAGGGAGGGAGTTGGAGGGACCCTAATGCCCTAAGGAGTGGACCCCCCCAGACCCTCATAGCGTGCTTTGAGGTTCATCCCTGTGCCCAGGGAGCCCTCTGCTATGGATTCTGGAGCAAGAAAACGACCTCATAGACAAGGAAGAACGAACAGCTGAGAAGTGAGAGGGCTCAGTTAGCTCACCGCTGCACAAGAAGGTGAAATAAAGGCCCCATGGAAGAGATGCCTACGTCTGTAGGCCTTGTGAAAGGCTAGGGATGAGAGTTTTGCATGCTCCCATCCCCTACAAAGCAGGTGATTAGTACATGTATATATACACTTATTTACATGCAGATACGTGATTTTAGTACCATGATGGTCAAAACGCCCTATCGATTACAAGAAATCATAAGTGCTATAAGTAATTTAGAATCCCCTTTTGATTAACCATTCTGAAATTCTTTACAATGAGCTCTTACGATTAAATGAGAATGATACAATTTCAAAATGAAATGAACTTTTTGAGGAATTCTTTAATACAAAAGATAAAATGTTAAAAAATTAAGCTAGAGGCATTTGCTATTTCTGTCAATGGATATCTGAAGAATCCTCAAGATATAAAAAGGAAGATGCATTACTCACGGCTGACGCGGATTCTGGAGAGGAACTGGAGTGTTAGCTGAACTGTAAGAGAAGGAATAACTACTAATAAAACAAATTAATTACCACCCTCGATTTTCGTTATCATAAGACAAAGTAAATGAATATAATAGTGCTGATTATATATGCTAAAATCAGTCGATTATTATATAAGAGAAATACATATTCACACTCATAATACTCTTCAACTAATTATAGTTCATATTTCTTAAGTTGATTGTAGTGCATTTATCTAGGTTGATTAAGTAAGCTATGCATTACCAGTTTCGACGTAATAGCGTATTAATACATAAAATAACTTGCAGATAATTAACTCGGCAATACATGAGTTTAGGCCCATTCTTTTGCATCAATTATTATCACCATAAACTATTGTCGATAACAGTGATTTCATATTTTGAAAAATTTTAAATGTTATTGTACTTACAACGCTTTGATGATATTTGATTTTTTTTGTCGTAAACTAAAACTGCGTAAATCCTTTACACGATAATAAAAAGAGCTATGAATAAGTTTTTCGAATTCGATAAGTTTCCAAAGGGTTTAAAAAGAGGTTAAACTTCACTCGTTTACCAATCTAGATACAACTGTGTCATAGGCCAATACATTTTCATTTTTAGCTGTTCTACTACAGAGAAAATAAAATAAGGCAAATTTAAAATGTAAGAGGTATTTCATATCTAGGGCATGTTTGTCGAAATCAAGGTTTTCACTAAAGTACATAGCAATATAACTTTACTAAATACTTTACTTGTTTTCCACTAGAAAATGAAAAAAGAGTATTAGGAGTTTCTGTTTACCTTTGTCGGGGACCCTTTCACCGTTCGTCCTTTCTCATAACTTGAATCCCAAGAGCCTTCACTTTCTAAACAAATGACGAGAAGAGTGGAATCATTTCACTTTCGAATACCCTAGAAACAAGAATTGGAAAACAAATTGAATATGGCCATATAATAACATACGTCATAAATAATTATAATAATTATTATTGGGAGGGTAAGGAAAGTAAAAATATATCATAATTTCTATTTGTTTCATCTTCTTTATTGGCGGTTATTTATGAAATCAATGTGAGAAGGCGTGACTTCGTGGAATGCCATAGTAATAAAAATAACTTAGTAGATTTCCACAGAAAAATTGTTATATTTGCAACCGGTTTCGTAATATAAAATTATGAGGATGTAATTTTATATTACGAAACCGGTTGCAAATATAACAATTTTTCTGTGGAAATTTACTAAGTTATTGCGGTTATTTATTCTTAATGCTATGGAACCTTCTATCAAATTTATATCAAATAAAATTCTTAAATATATGAAAAGAAAGTATTATTTGTTAAATGTATAAAGTCAACATTTGTCTCCTTCCTAGTGCTTCATAACAATTTTAATACTACGCAATGGTTTCGTAATCTGTCGTTTCCATACCCCCCCTATAATTAAAATTTACGAAAAAAATTAATTAAGTTAATCTCAGCGCATAAGTGTACATATATTAAGAATATACCAATAATAGAAGGTTACAAGAGAAAAAATTGATATATGGACATGCCTTGCTACAGAGTATAAGTATTTACAAAGCTTATGTGTTGATATAAATGTAAGATAGAAGAATAGTAAGAAATATTATATTACAATCAAATTTAAACCAAATTGCCTTAGGTTGGATTGATAAAGCTTCTACACTTTCTTGAGGAATAAAAAGGTAACATTTGATGATTACCCGTTCCCTTGTGTTGGTTATTGAGTACTAAAATGAACTCAGGGACTGAGGTTGTAAGTCAACTACAAAGGAACAGATGAATGGCTCGGCCAAAGAAAAAGAAGGAAAGAAGAGAAAGCTAGATGAGAGACATGTGCAGAAGGAAACAACCCGTACAGTACATTGAAAAATAGTAATAGCGATACTCACATTAATTAGCCATGAATACAACCCGAATTGATATAATCAGGAGATGTTGCGGTGCGGTGACTAACTCGCGGTGAACTTATTCCACTTCTTGTTTCCGGGTCAGATATTTCTCAGCAGAAAGGTGACAACCGTTTGAACTCTCTCTGAATCACTATAGATATCTTAATTTCAACGTGACGAAGGACTATATCTCCCAGCTTATCGATGGTACATACAGCAATCCCTAAAAGTATTAGGCACAAAATAAGTCGGACGTATTTTCCTTAAACAGTACGCATCTTCAGAAGAAATTGCGATTTATAATTTGCACAATAAATCGAGAAGATCTTAACCAAGGGCTCTAAACTGAGTGCACACAATGTAAATATGATTTATTTCAGAATCCTTTAACGTTTGAATCGAAGCGAATGCATGCTTGCAACTGTCGCTGCCCTCGTCACAAAACATGATTCAGACAAGGAGTTTTTAGTAAATATCTAAGTGACTCAGTTAATTCGTTTCACTGTTCGAAGGAATGTGAACCTGAATGATAACAGAACATAATGCTTCTTAACTTACGAATGATTCTGTTAGTTTTTATGTCTACATTTACGTCAATACAATAATTACTTACAACGCAAAACAATGGTTAATTTCATTCTACTTTTTCTCGAGAAGGAATAAAAAGTGAATAGTAGCTTGATTGTGTAATATTCACGTGAACTTAACCTATAAAATTATATCTATTGAATCATCGTTAACATCGATTATTAAATTGATTCTGGCTAAATAATATAAGATTAAATCAGCATATTATCAATAGTGAATTAGAAATAAATTCTCATTCAACATTAAGGACTAATTGATCTCTTTAGCCTTTCAAATTCTTCATATTTTTTATCACATTATTTCTGATGAAGATGAGTGACGTATGAGATAGAGTTGTTTTAGATTAATCCATATTTGAGAAAGTGTCAATAAGTTTTTTCGTAGGCCATGTAAAGTCAGAATTTTATCACTAACATTTATTCTCACAAAAAATTTTAGCTGATAACAAATAAAGGGAAACATACAACTATAATTAATCAAATTCGTACTCCATACTGAATACAATTGAGAAAATTCTAATCTACAGAATTAGGTTCAATATTCTCGAACCCTCTTTATCTACCCTCACGTTAAGTTTCAAAAGGGAGGTTTACTTCTTAAAATAATAATATTTAGTATATGTTGGTTTGCGGTGAGCGATTTCCAAGCGCTCAGACAAAGTCTCACCTACCACGTAAATTTGTTTTGATTCGGTTATTTATTTGTGAAGAGCCGAAGACGAGCATTATTTTCCAGACGAGGAAGATACACCTTTGTTCCCCATTGTTTTCGATACGTAAAAAAGGCGAGACAAAAAAGTGATGATGAGTGTTCAAAAGAAAATCCTTTTTGTTTGGAGAAAGAATACACCTCTAGAGTTTTAGATCGACAGGGGAAAGCGTTCGGCACAGCAAAGAGCAAGACAAACGCAAACATACATGAGTTATAAAAATGGGAGTTCTCTTTAATGCTGGAATTAGTATCGCTAAAGATCTGCTGTTTTCTACTATAAAAAATCTTCGTTTCAAGCTACGAAAAAGTGTAAACAACTCACCTAAAACAATTTCAAAGTGATAATCATATTTCACCATAAGATTCACTTTTCTTTTTTAAGGATCATGAATCAAGGAGTATTCAACTAGAAACACTAATACGTATAACTTTCATGAGGATTTCAAGGAAATTACGTTATAAAAAAGAATAAATATATAATTGGCAAGGCAGGATGATTTATACAAGCACATTTAAATGGCAAGAACTTGTTATGTTTAATCGCAAAAATGTTAAATAATTTATGATTAAATAGTAGAACTCATTATTTGGTTTATTTCGTGAACTATCTTTAAAATTACATTTAGTTACAATTAAATATCATTTTGAGGTCAAGTTAAGACATCTTACAAAGAAAATTATCGTTAAATTTTAAGACACTTAGAAATACAACCTGACGCACTTACGTGAATTATATATTCTTTAAATAAATTTATTTTGAGAAATAATAATATCAATAATCATTTAAATCAAAAACCCTGCAAGGACCACGCCCGGCTTTTCATTCTTTCGTCTAAAGATTTCATTGAAATAAATTGTATTTATATTAAAAAGAATAGCGTTATTTTTAGAGTTAAATTATCGTCTCTCAATTCTTTTCTTACCATAAATTATAATCGGCAATCTTACATCCCTTGATAACCATACTACGATCATCTTCATCCTTAGATTATAACCCGCTTGTATTCGCGCTTTACAAGTCAATCCCCAAATAAAAACACTTCAGCCAGTGTTGTGATCCAGTCTCTTTAGAATACTTGAGCTGATTTGAGGACATTTTCTCGATTGTATCCCAATTCGAACGGTAAACTCAGTCCCTTAGCAACGTCTGCCCAATCCTCAACCACGCACGAAATCGTATCCTTTAAAACTTCTGGCTCAATCCAATTGCTTTTTACCGACCAAACACACCCTCTCTCCATCTTCCGTTTTCAAACAGGACGTAAATTGCTTATAAATAGAACACTCCCACTCTAAGTTCGGAGCTAACTCTTTCTCACCCTTTCCAATTTTCCTCCGTCGGGCGACTCATCGCTTCCCGACGCTTTCAGATTTTCTTCTTTTATCCTCAACTGCTTTTTATTTTTTTTTCGTCTCCTATCTTTCACCTGTTCTCTTCCTGATTGCGCTACGGCTTTTGCATCCATACAGATATCCTTCGCCATACTCTCTACCGCAACATCAAACGTCAATTCTAAGATACTCATATTCGACAGTAACTTAAAAATGTTTAATATAACTAGAAGTTCCTTGATTCAATCGTTTACACTCAATAAATATATATTAAGCAGAAATAACATAGTATACTTACACCTAACGAGATCGTTTCATCACATTTTCAAAGTATCGCAGAAGTTGTATATTAGATTGATACCCATCAAAATAAAGATCAACAGCTGGGTGCATAAATGTTTTCTAAACATATCTGAATGAATATCTCGGAGGCGTTTTTTCTAAATGAAGGAATAAATAGAAAAAGTACCCATAAGCAATTATTGAATTAAAAATAATAAACATTATTTAGTTTTTATCTAAATGAAAAATAAATTACTTTATGCTGTTCTTACAAGTTAAATGCTTACAAGTTCCAGAAAATAAGGTGCTACAATATACTTTCTTCGGATGAAATTCGTTCAATTAAGTCTGGCTGATTTCTATAATAATTTAGAATAGAATTTCAGGAAAAGCTTTAAGGCTTTAGTCACACGAAAATTATATATTTATCGTAATATACGTGCGAAATTTTTGCTACTTCAATGAATCTCTGTTTTTGATTGTAAGGTTTTAAGTAATATATATCCAAGGCCAATGGAATGCAAAAAATAGAAAATATTTTATGAAAGTAGCAAAAACTTTTGGAGCAAAGTTACTGAACGTATCTTTACTGAAATTTGTAATACGTCTTAGTTATTTTTTCTATTTATCGATGTAGAATATTGCTTAGAGATGGAATAATATCCAAAATTTTCGCAACTAAATATATTCGGTCGAATTTTAATATCATGCAACATAGTTATCGTTAAACTAACGTTTTAGCGATGATAGAAAAGGGGGAGAGAAAAAGCTCGAATTGTACTTCGGTACTAGTTTTCCATAATTTTGGTACTTGGTACTTCGGTACTGACAAAATATTTGGCCTTTTTTTTACTTTGGTACTAGTTCGCTCTCGTTAATGGCCTAGAATTCGAAAAATCTATAAGACTTTTATAAGACGCTCTTCACACCTTGGAAAATAATATGATGTAATTTGGGGTATTATAAATTGTACTAACATCTATAATTCACCAATTTTATGTCATTCTCACATTCACATTCTCAATAAATCATTCCACACATTCTCTAAGTTTTTATGCGAGAGATTACCTCCGATCGGGCAATTTGCCTATCACAATACCTTCCCGTCGTTGCCAAGCGCTATTACTACACCCACTCGTTCCGCTCTTGTTTACGAAACGATTTTAACTAGCGAGAGGGAGCGTAAGCTACTGTTTGCGAATTTACAGCATTACGTAGTGCACCATAAAGAATATCCGCGGAGGAATATACGAGCTGAGAACTAGTCCACAATTTGTCTCCTTTAGAAATCAAAGAAAAGCGAAAGACGCGTAAGAATCCTTGTTAGGCTTTTAATGAGGCAGCAATTCAACGTCTTCTTTCTACGTTTCATTCACGACGTACACATGACTTGTTTGCCAGCCACGGAAATTATGGGAAGCTAAGATACTGGGACTTATTTGACAAGCGTACGGTGGTTCTTTGAACTGTGACGACATTAATTTATTGCAGTTAGAAGAGAACCATACTATAGCACCCACCGACCCCTCCTTCTCCTCTGATATACGGCAGCCTTTGGGGAGGAGTATTAGTTTGCACTTCCTGTCGTTCTGAGCTCAAGACGTATATCGCGTTTTTCCTTCTTTCCGAAAAATTCACTCGCTATTCCAGGAAAGCAAAGGATGTCACAACCGTTCCCATTATTTGTACACCACTACGATTCATATGGTGGCATCTGCATCATTCCGTTAATCAAATCAGGTGTCTTGAAGATCAAGGTAGATATTATAATTATGAAATATAGTTAACGCGCCATTTTGAAGCGGGGAATGAAGTTATGTACAGAGTTTGTACATGCAAAATATTTTCAAATATTTCTTAAGCATATAATCCTGAAGCATGAAATTAAGTAAAGCACGAAAATCGAAACTGAAGGTATAACATTCTCACACTAACTCAACTAGTTACGAGTTTCTATTGCATTTTATGCACATGATGTTCTCATTCTAAGGAGAATATATAATGAACTAAGAATATAAATTCCTGCATGTAAATAATTCATCACATTGCACAAGCTACTAATGATTACGAGGACTCTCCTCGCCAATCCGTGCAGTTTTAAGTACAGTAAGTGTAGTTTAAATGTGTTCTTATTATATGATTCCATTTGCAAATTCGAAGGATTATTTGCTACTTCCACGCAGAATTTCAATTCCCAATTCAAGATAAATTCCCAATAATAGCATTATTTCTAGGTAGATATAAGACGATAAAAGTATTTTAAGGATTCATTTTAGGAAATATGATTTTCGTACTTTGAACATCAAAACTAAAGTGAAACAATTAATCATACGGACATTTCCAGCAGACATATCTCAATGGATAAAATATATGTTAGGGAGCATCGAATTCATCATGGCTGGTAAAACCCTTGTCTGGAGGAAACTCCCTCTGGAACTTCCCACAGTCAGTTTTTTGAGCTTTATATCATAACAAGAACTCTTTCGATATTTCTAGAACTATACTCGTACAATGCGAGACCGAATTGTAAATATTCGATGCTTTGATCATTCTTTGATTTCGAAATAGTATTTTTTTAAAGGCTGGCCTTAGTACGGAGTTCTTCCTGATAGAGAATGGTTTACAGGAGGGGTTAAGGCGCCGATCAAAACTTTTGATTCAGGAAGTACACAATCGGTATCTTTCCATTGATATGATTTCTTCAAAATAATCTATTCGCAGCATGTGTTGGTACAGTGATGAAAAGTTTCCTCTGGGAATATACAATTCCTCTTCAATCTAAATATATCTAGCTATATAATAAATCATTAACGTTAGGAATCATACATGGTGACTTTTCTATAGCCTTGCATTAAACTATTCATTTTATGAACTTCTACAAATATCGATTACAATTACCTTCAATATCTTTAAAAATAAAAATTGGCTCAGTAATAAATTGTTTCTATGTTATAAGCCGACACCAGTTCACTGTTTTAATGACGAAAATTACTCGAGTATTGAAGGTATTATATTATAGTAAATTATTAATATTAACGTAATATTTTTAAGACACCACAATATTTTTAAAAAACAAAGTTTTCATCGTGTTTACATAAATATATAGCACAAATCTAAAGGTATTTCCGAATCCAAGATGTCATCTCCCTGTTTGTCAATAAGTCAAAATATAACGTGCCAGCTATTATGTTGGAGACAGCAGACTTGGCTGCGTATCTGATACGGAACGAGACTGTCTTCTGTTTCTTCTTCGGCATTTCCCTTGTCCGAATGCGCACTCGTTTCCCGAACGACTCCCACGGGATACACCTCTCTCTCTCTACGCTTCGGTGGCCTGGATACAGAGTCGCACACCGATCACCATTGGCACGGATCCAATAGCTCTGTTGACAAGTGCAAAAACAAGTCCCGCTACAAATTCGAAATGATGGCCGTTATTTTGCGAAACGACACATGCCGACGACCTGAAAATGTTTATCGGAATTAAGGCAACTCGGAGAAGTGTGAGGAGGTTCATTTTAAAGTTCCTGTACTTTTTTACTCCTAAATCTACGCTCTTATTTTGAATCTGTATCTATCACATCGATTTAAATTGAAGCCGAGTTTTATCGATAATGAAAAATCACAAACAAGTTCTAAATAGTTCTTAAATATAATGGAACCTTCCTTATAATTCTTTATCTCCTGTGATTTACACAACTGGCTTGATTTATAAAGATAAAATCATATATCCGTAAACTTTAAGATTCACAAAGTAAACACACACTCCTAAGGTTTATTTTCTTTACACCCCCTATTCTTTGAATTTTGAATTGCGTTCTCAATTCAACATTATTAATTTAACACTCGTAGTTTTAAGCTACTCCATAATAGATTACTTATGTAAATATGCTGTTTACTTACTAAATTGAGAGCGAATATTTATATTCATCGAAAACTAAAAATTTTCAGAAATAATTTATAACAATTAATTTTATACTATAATTTTTCAGAACAAATTATTTCTTGCCAACTTTCTGTATACGGTCTGCGATAAAAGTATGAAGATAAAGCATAAACTCCAGGAAACCATTGTAACATTTCGATAAAAGGCAAAAGCTTTCAAATTAAATATACTGGCAATGCTTGATATATATCCTAAGTATATGTTAATTAGGCTAATATGTTAATTTGTTAAAGTCTGCCCAACAACTATTAAAATGGAAAAATTATTCAATCTGATACTCATAAAGAAGATTGCACAGATAAAATGGAAAGGAACGATAATGTAATCGGAGGAGCATTAAAATGCTAATGCAAACAATGAGGGATCATCATTTTATCAGAGTTCTACTACTGCGTCTTGTCTCTCCGCTAGTTGTAGACAGCGTAGAGATGAAATCATATTGTTTTATATTCCTTGATAACAGGTCGAAAAAATTGCGGATGAATATATTTGAAGCAAAAAAATTATGTTGTTATTGTACTGTTATTTACGAGAGAAATTTAGTTGTAAAATAGTTTATTATCTACATGAAAGGAAAACAGGGTTGCAAATATTATCTCTTTAATAAATTGATTCAAGAAACTCATCTCTCGAGTTGATATCGCTTTTCACGATGAGGAGCCTAGCATAGCTTTCTTTCTTATTGAATTCTCTACGAACCATTTACAAGGGTAACACCCAGAAACGTTTCCTTTTTCACGTTTGAGATATTTTGCCCAACGACAATTCGTTGGAATTTACAATTACGATCATTTCTGAGCTGCGCGAAATTTCCAGCAAAGTCATGACAAAGGTTTAGAGTTCTCTGACTTTTGATTCCTAACTTTACAATAAAAATAAAGGGGTAGGAGCATTTATAAGAATTTGATAAATTGAAGGTTACTTTTACATCGTATCAAGGTAAAGGGTAACGATGAACTTTGCGTGAATAGCTCACGCGGTAGGAATAAATGCAATTTTTTCCATTAAGTCCATAAAGTATTCATCATCAAAGCGAGAAGGAGAGTCATTTCCTAGATACTCAATACCAATATTCTTAATTCTTACATCATAAAAACATATTAATATCAGAGAAATTATATACTTATAAACTCGTATCAAGTTAATTATCTTCACACGAACCAGATTATTTGAAATATTTTTATTAAAAATTTTGAGTTTTGATTTCTTTTCGAAATGTGATCACCTTTAAATCGATTAAGAAACTAGAACGTGAGCTTAAAAGACGAATGAGTTACATGACGCTCAGTATCTTGGGAAAACAGGAATTCTTCCACTCTGTGCCAACAGTTTTTGCTTTCCAATTTTATTTTGTTTCATATGCATCCGTATAAACGATCTTATTGAAGATTGGAATTAGTTTATGAGTAATAATTTTTAATTAGCATCTTTCACAAATATTTTTCTTAACTTCTGATATATCGTAATAACTTAACCAATAAATACAACTTCTATATATCGTAAACTCCTATCGATATTAAACCAAGAAACCTTTTATATGAAAATTAGTCAAATTTTAGACAGTGACATGCATTAATCTGTCCATTAGAACAATAAAACTTATTCCCAAGCATCACCGAATAAACAAGTTCTCTAAAATTTCTCAATAAAACATAAAAATGAAACTGGAGTTTAGTTAGCACCATGTTCAAGAATTATACAAATGCAAGTTTCAATTATTGTGATGAATCTGATTTTTCTATTCACCAACCTTCTTTTTACAGCAGTACCCTTATACTGGATTAAAAATCGCTTTCCAAGATAAAGAACAAAGGTCGAAATCAATGGATGTTATAACTGCAATATCGTACAGAATTCAACAATGGCCTTGACATTGGGAAACAAAATATAGGATTTAGGTAGCTTATCTTCCTTAACGACCAATTGCATAGCCTCTTATTAAACCTTACTAGTGTAAAATGAAGAGTGAAGTTGTTAACTATAGTTGTAATCAATCCTAAATATTTCGCAATAAAATTATAATATTTATTAGGAATATTAATGAAATTACAATAAACTACATCTTACTTTACAAAAATCAACTTCATTCTACTCCGATGTTTGTGGAGTGGAATGCAGAAGTTAAATCTATAAAAACGTCACGGATTGCCCCCAAAACCATGGGATTCCACGCTGCACGTTATCAAAATACTGCCTCGTTTCGATCGTCTAATTTAAGCTCGGGACTATCTCAACGGGATGAAGGGAAATAGGTATACGGCACTGGGCACTGATCCGTGATTGGTCAAGTGATCGTATGCCGATAATCATCGAAGGATCACGTGCGATTTTTAACGATTATCCCCTCATTCCATCAAACGTGATCACGAGTTGAGTGATTTGAGTGAGTTCGGGGAATCAGTTTTAAAATCGTCCGTATCACTCTCAAAATGCCATTTCCTAGACCAACCCACGTATTTTTTGTTGAAGTTTTATCGTAGTTACCATAAAATTTCGTGAAAATGAAATGTAATACGTTCAAGATGGCGGAATAAAGTCTTGATAGCTTCCGGCTAATATATCAAACATTATTGCTACATCCACGCCTCTTCCTCAAAATATGATCTAAGAATCGGATTTGGGAAAATTTTTAAAATTGTCTGGCTTTATTTTCGCTTAATTCATTGTTGGCATGCCATCCCAAATTTTTACATTAACACATTTAAATTTACAAATTGCTAATGAATGATGAACTCAACGATTGTTAAATTAACAGTATTATTTGATATTTAACAATGAAATTTGTATGCATAAAATTATAAAATTCGAAAAACCAATTTTAATCAGTTGTAGGAGATACTAATGATGCTCCTTTTATGTAAAGTAACCGTTCCCTATTTTCCTATTTCAGAGAACTTAGTATCGGCGAAGGACCTGAAATTGATAGTCTCGGGTTCGAGTTCCGGTCCTGTCGGACGTTTTTCATGACCGTCAACACCTGTGTTTATTTTGAGCCGCGTGATTTTTCACGCAAATACCTCCATCTCTAAACCTCAATTCTAATGAATAATGGTCATAATATCCAATGAGGCACTGTGGTAAAACAGATAGTCAATCATACTATATTTTTGATCAGTATGGAATGATTGAAAAGGAGTTTCCATAGAGTAAATGGCTGAATATAACAAAAATTATTATGATATTTTATTACTGTTATATCTATTTCCTCAGCCAAAAAAAACAGTACTCATACGCGACGTCTAGTTAACGAAGTTTCTTCAAAAATAAAAATTCCTCCAAAAAAATCGTGAAACACAGGGTTAAATAGGATGATTCTAATATTAAGTCATTCATAGTTTTTAACGCAATAGCAAAAACTATACAGTAACTTAAGAAATAATGTAAAAATATCTCTTTTAAAATCGCGATTATCCAACTCGTGTTACCTTCATTAAAAGAGCTATTTTCAGTAGACCGCAAAAAGCAATGCTCATAAGGACGTCCTCAAGGGTAAACACGTGTTGCCAACTAAATATACAGATATCATTTATAAGCATAAGAGTTCACAGGCGTCATTTTTCGATGTTAATGATAAAGTTGGTCGTAAATAATAGATGTAACAGGCTTTTAAACCTACTCGAACGATGAATCACAAAGCTTTCCCCGCATTGAAAATAACCATTCCTTAAAAGAGCTGACGTAAATAACGAACTAGAGAGGAAATGCGCCCAGAAATTGATACTTTCCAGTTCTACCACGAGTAGCAATGCACCATCAAGCAAATACTTTACTGCCACGTCTAACGTTCTGAACTAACTCGTCTAATTTACTCAGGGCTTTAGAAAATATGTATTACACAAACGGAACGGTCCAAAACACTTATTATTTTTGGCAGCTCCACAAAAACGATACCGTTTCTCAAAATAAATCATTTTGAATATATACAAAACAATAGACGATTGTTATATAAAAATTTATACCGTTTCTATTTGTTCTTCATTTGCTTTACTGAATATTCATTCGTTATATAAATTTTCCTCAGCCTTACTCGAACATAAATATACAGAAAAAAATAATTTACAACAAATTATTTTACTTTTCCTTTCATATTAACTATTTCTTCATATTTTTTACTATTCTTTAAAATTTATACCCTCAAGATAATTTGTTAAGACTCATTTTTACTGAACTAATCACAAATACCCCTAAAAATTTTATTCAGTTCATGTTGCCAAAGAAAACATAGTTAATATATATTATAAAGATAAGCACAACTCTTCGCGTACTAATGTACAAATATTAAAATTTTGTTTTACGATGCACAAGAATCACGATGAAAACTTAATGAAGATTACACCTTCCATAGCTACTACGTCACACTCAATTGAAATTGTTAGTAATTATGCGTGGGAAGCGAGAGGTGAATCCCTCGGAATTCACTCAAGGGAATTTAAGAAAAAGGACAAAGCATACAATATTTTCACTGCATCCAATCTGTCCTCATCCAATTAACACTATTCCCTGAATTATTTTCCATCGAATGAGAACTGGGAAATTTTAAATCACGGCTCATTATCAGTGAGCACACATTACAGAGATTAGTTCAGTGATGATCGCAGATAATTTGTTGACGAGAAATAATCTTCAATTAATAATAAACTAACATTATAAACCTATAAATGTATAAATATAAATACATAGATAATAAACCTAACAGAATCATATCTATAAGAGAATGGGTTAAAGTAAATGAATAATATACTGAAAATAAGCTGCTAGAATATAATTTCTATTTTCTCTTTAAATCAAATTTTATAAAGCAAAATTCCTTTCCTTCTATTGCTAAAAACTAATACATTCATTAAAGAAAAAGAGCATCATAATTCATCATCCTTATTTACTGCAAAAATATACAGTAAAAACTATATTTTGATCTATTTTCAGAACATAACATGAGTCTTCTTATAAAATAAATTAAATTCGATAATTTTTTTATTACTCACAACAAAAATTTTAACAAAGTCGGCTCTTTAAAATATGCATTTATCCTGTTCAATTAGCGTTCAAATTAATTCAGGACCGAATATGTGATTATTCACTTTTACGAACTATGGTATAATACATTAATGAGTAATTAATTTTTCATTTAATTTTTACTGCCAGTATTTTGGCAACCACAGAAACATTTTTCGTAAACATTGCTCACTTGTTGCTTTAGGAAACTTCGCGCTAGAATATAGGATTCTAGGTCTGCTCCGATAATCTCACTTTTTAATCCCGGAATAGCTCGTAAATCATAACTGATAAAGACCTTTAACTTCTGCACCACCACAATTGAAACCATTAACATATATAAATATTTTGACCATAAATAAATATACAAGACCGCGAATGGAAAATGAAATTAAAAAGCAGGAAGAGAAAAATATGGGAATAAAATTATAAGTAAAAGATGATGCTAAATCTTTCCATCAAGCATTAACTGAATACGTATTTCATTAGAGACATTCGCCGCTATTCTATCAATGAATATACGAGTTTTACATATGCACAGGGGAGATAAATTTTATCTTTTCAATTTGGTTAAATGAGATTACTCAATCACTATCCATGGACTTACTTCGGTCCAACATCTTCATCAGAGATTTACGTGCTGCAACCCGATCGACTTCAAGCCATCACAATGTGTATTGAGCAAACACTCACTGGCTTTCCTCCAGACCAGCACCGGCGTACTAATTGCCTATGCGAGGCGTTTAAAGAAGCCAAAAACGCAAGATAATTTATTCACGGCGTACTTCGCGTTCCTTTCGTTTGTGATGTCTATTTTAAGAATGATGGCTGATGGGGATTGGAGCGTTCGTTGTGTGTGGTCAATTACCTCTGAGGCGATATTCAAGCTCAATGTATTAGTATAATGAACTGCTTCTCCGAAGGTTGTTTTCCATGCAACGTTTCCTTGACTACGTGCAGGCAAGTCCTATGGCTACGAGTAGGGATTGTTTATATACGAATTAAGGATTACTTAAAACAATAAAATTTAACTTTCTTATTCATATTTCAAAACGAAAGGATGAAACATTTCATATATAAAACTATATCAATTTCAAGAAGAAATTATAAACTTCCTTTTTATTTTTACAATTAGTAGCCCCGACTAAAGATAACATATAAATTAATAATAGTAATTTAGCTAAGTTTGAATGCCTTAGCTCTGCTGTGACCAGTCCGTTAACAAAGCATCGTTTAAAATGAACGATCACTCCAAAATGAAATTATAAGCTAATCCTTTTATTGATGAAAAAGCAATTAATATCCTCTTTCTAAGAAATTATAATGAAAATATGTACTTCGATAAAAGTAATAAAATAGTAACTTATGTAAATAATAATATTTAAAGAAATTCAGATTTATTGCTGAGATTTTTAGAATACACCTTCAGATGTAAAAATCTACAAATACTTTCTGACTATTGCCATTTCATCAGAGAGATGAATATTGAGAAAAAGTGCCTCACCTCTTGGAATATAAACCACAATTAAAGAGAGAGAGAGACGTTTTAGTCCTGTTAGCGTAGATTTAAAGCAAAATACAGTTATCACATTGTATGTTATGTTCAGAAGAGGCGTTATATAGGAAGTATACTGATTTTGATTCTTTAATAAGCTTACGAACCACACCACAAAATTTAGTTTCAAATCTCGTTACGGACAACAAACAAGAATAAAATCCTATTCAGTATGTTTCACTATTTAATGTTGTTAATTAAAAAAGAAATTCCAAACAAGTCTATAAGTTCTTAGGAGAAGAAAGACTAAGAAAGAAAATAGTTTATTCATGCCTGAGATAAACTAAGAAGTTTCCGTCTAAACTATGAGTCGAATATAAATCACAGACATAAATCTAGTGAATATCAAAGGCTAAGTTGAAATTCAACAATCACTTGATTTTCATAAACTTTAAAAAGAAAAATTCGGTTGCTATGGTCTACCATTGCATGTCAGTCTTTCTCCACAGCGTTCCGCCCAGACTCCTTCGAGACAACCACATTTCCTTGCGAGGTTCCGAAACCTCTGCCAAAAGGACGACGTCATAAGAATGCCTTTTCCTAGAACTTCTTCGAGATTTAGTAATGAGAATCCTTGAAGCCCGAATAAGTTCCACCGTCTGCACAGGACACTAACTTTGCCATCGGGTTTGGCAACATGTGCGATGGTTCCCGTCGATTGAATATCGAAGAAGATTGGAAGGTGAATTTCGTAAAAGAATAGTCGTACGAGGAATGAAAATAAACGTCAAAAAGCTCCTTGTGATAAATGGAATTACTTTTATCACTTATGACAGCTAAACCCTAATCGTTCCACTATTATTGCCTTGGAAACTTGCAAATACTTAAGGTTGAATTACGTACATAAACAATTACGTACGTAAACATTGACGATATCAAAGCTCATGGAAGCACAGCATATCATGTAAACAGAATATATTATGACAGTGACTTAATCAAATAAAATTTGTTGTATTCTGCATATCAATTAGTAAACATATAAAAATAATTACGCATTAAAATAACATTTTGAAGCAATTAATTGGCTATGTAATATTTTACATTAAACGAATATTATCATTCAATTATCATTAAAAACAAAAGTGTAAAACTGGCACTAACTATGTTGTTCATTTATCTCTATTCGAATTAAGTACGCAATTTATCTCTAGAAATCCTAAGTCACTGCTTTTTGATATGGCTTCGTTAAAGGATAAGAAACTGAACCTGAAGATATCTTCTTCAATTCTGATTCACATTAACTCGACTAAATCGCATTCACATTGCTGAATTAATTTAAGTGAGACCTCAACTACTTCTATGTCAGAATTAAATTATTTTTTATTTATCTACGACGACAAACATTTAAATACATCGGTATTTGCATATCTTCCTCAATATAGCAACTCCTCCACCGACAATTCTAAAAAAAATTGCCTCATCTTGAATTTTTCAAAGCACAAACTTAATTGCAGTGTATTAAAACATTTTTTCGGCGCAGATTACTTCAAAACGAGACTCGTGCCTTCGAATTTACGAGCTCCGTGACCAAATCATCGCGGAGGTGGTGCCTTTGTTCCGATAGCGGCGTTAGAAGGAAGCCAAAATAGGGTGTTGTGGAGGGAGATTGACGTCATAAGCCTCTTCTCCAATAGGAGGCTAAGAGGAAGAAAGAGCGGAAAGCCAAAATTTAAACACGAACTCTATTTCCAGTGTATTCGATTGATTGAATGCACGGTGAATCACTCGTCTTGCACGTCTTGTTTCGATGTTAAAAGGGTGGTAATAGTGCAACCTAGTGAGTAATGCAACGCGCCCTATGCCATATGTGTGGTTATATCCAGCTATATCCTGCCTAATTTGGATTTATGCCAAGAGCTATGAAAAAATTGAGTCGTAAATTTATCCACGAATATCTATAGAAGGAAATTAGTAGGCATATTGATGATTAATGCACAAACCTTTCGGCAAGTTAATGCAAGAAAGCTTTAATCAGAAAAAAATACTGCACTCGAACGAATGCTATTTCGTAAATTATTTATTTGTTCTGCATAATAATATTATAAAAAACCGCAGTTTTTATGTTTATATAAATAAAGCTTTCACTATAAACATCTTTCTGGAAGCAGTAACATCTCCTATTTCAATCAACAAAGACGACTAAAAATACCCACTTTCAACGAAGACTATTATATTATCTATGGATAAGTTTTTTGTTAATAGTTGCCTTATTATGAGGAGCAATTTTGTAAGTCAATAGACAGTCAACTACTCAACCTCAATGTAAATCAAAAAGCATATATTCAAAGAGCTGTACTCCGTTTGATATACTATTCACTATTTCTTACGCATAGGATATGACATATAAAATATGAAACAAAGTCGTTAAGCTTGAACGTCTTATTTTTTTGGTCGAACTGATGAGTGAGCGACTTTATATCTTTTCGCAGATGTCACTCAACTCGAATGATTCACATCACGGTCATTCACTTAAGGCTACATGAAGGAAATGCAGACGATTTGCGTCATGCGATAATGGGTCGCCCGTGCACTTCCGAAGTACTCGCTGAGAATGTGTGACTAGAGATCTTAGTTAACTGTATATCAGTTACAATGAGAAGTGGCTATCTCCTTATGGTTACTTCCGGGTCACTGACAACGTCGAACGCAATAATCATTTGGCTGTCTTCTAAAGGAAATGACGAATCAAATTAATTAAAGAAGATATAGAAATGAAAAGTAAACAATTATTTCCCCTTCATTATAACTTAGTCTACCTCCCCTAAATATAACTCCATCAAAGATAAAAACCTATAACGAATTTGTGTATTAAGTCAACTCATTTGCTTTGAGCACTATGATGGACAAAAATGGTCAAAAAAAAATATTAGAGAAACATTTAATAGTGGATGATAAAGCTTTCAGCCTGATTTTTGCTAATGCATCAATGATAAAATAATATTCAGCAATGAAATATACAGCTCCCCTGTACAGCTGTTCAATAACGTATAATCGTGCATCACTTTTGGTATTTGTCGAGGTTGGAGAAATATTTTTTTCTAGATAATGCACAAATTTTAATTTCAAACTTCATGAAAATCCAATTTACAAAGGAAAATAATGGTGAAAAAGTGAATAAAAATATAATCAGGAAATACATTTTAAGTTATATTTTACTATGGAAATATATCATCAATAATATTAGTTTAGAATATTTTCATCACATTTACGGCCTTAAAAGGATATGTTTCCGAACTTTTTTTTATGCAGAGTAATTTATTCTTAATCCTTTTCTTATGGAGTAATTAAAAATACTTTCTTCACCTACCCTTTAATCTTAGTATTACTGAATTGAGAATACGTATCCTTAGTTCTGTACGTATATTAAGAAGGGAAAATTAATTTGATACAGGCTGAATCAGTGTAAAATAAATCATCTGCTCTGGTTTCATTTGTCGAAATAAAATCACAGTCATAAACTCCATCGAGAGAAAAAATCCTACAGATATCCCTCTCGAATTCATCCCTTACACGCGGTATAACGACTCTGGAAACTTCACCCCATCGCGCTCTTAAAATTCCCGCGGCGAAAGTAAACATAAGATAAATGTTCGGTATTTTCCCACCGCGCGAAAGGTCGCGTCACGGGCCGCAGATCGGACCGCAAGGTCTCTATGCGGCCCGGCCGTGATCCATGGAGAGGTCCCCGGATGCGGTTAAGAGCATCGGGATAGAAGAACCACGCGGTGTCAGCGAGGGGCAAACATCGTAATCGACTTGAGGAGGGGGGCTTTCGACGTCTGGAGCCCCTCCCCTCCGACCCTCCCACCCCATCTGCACCATGCGCGGAGCTTCAGTCTGCGAAGCGACGCCGTAGAGGGTGCGTCTACTTCGCTGTCCGCGCCTTTTTCTCCCCCACACACCGCTTTTCCCATCTGGATTGCCCCGGTCGGTCCACAGCGGCTCTCGACCCACGTCGCGGCGGCATTTCCGGAGTCGTCCGTGTTCTTAGTTCGGCAGTTCTACCAGTTCGAAAGACTTTGACACGTTTGGAGGAATCCGTGGCCGAGGAAGGTTTTTACGTCCGGAGGTAAACAAACCTCATATCTGTTGTTTACCATTTTTTGTAGACGGAGGGTGGCCGCATCGTGCGACCTCCTCTCGCTAGATAGATACCCATAGGTCACTCGCATAATTCGCTCGTGCATTTGCGTAACAAAGGAAGATCGAACCACCGGAGGGTGGTTTGGGTGGAATCCGAAATTGAGGCACCCGTGACAGCAGGCACTTGAAATAATTCCCGGAGAAGAAAAGAAGCCGTTCCGTTTTGTCTCTGTACTTCGTGGGCTTCGGAGGAAGGAAAAAGAAATCTTCCTAATAGAATCGGGAGCACATTTTTGACCGACTTTCGTATTTGTTTTGGGATTTTCAAAACCCGACTGAACGTCCAAATAGGTGGTGAGATTGTGTGAAAGAGATAAACGTATTTTAAATTCTAAGAGATATAGATTTGCTCGCTTAGGTGGCTTCAACACGTGCTTTTCACGACTCACGTTGTAGAAGATTAAATAGCTCACATCCAAAAGAGTGTGCCATCAAAAGATTTGTAATTGATTAAGAGTGGAAAAGTATTTGGGCGGCAGATATAGAGTTTCAACGGTATTACGCCTTTAATTATCAAATCAGTAGAAAACAAACGGACTTAATAAAAGGTCATATGGCTTTGGAAGTGATGTCTTTCCGAGAATACAGTTCAGTTGTCGAACCCAGGTCTTTTAGGAGAAGAGAAGATAGAGGCTAAACTCATAAGTTGCTCGAACATAAAGAGCGGGCAACACCTCAGAGGAAAAGGGGAGCTAAGGAGGCGATATTCCTTAAGGGTAAGTAAACAAAACATGTTTAAAATGTATTAGCATGAATCACTAATATTCTACAAACTAATTTAACCTGAGAATGGAATGATTAAAAAATTATTTTGAATTTGAAATTCCAATAACAGCAGCTATAACATTCATATGATTAATGCGTAAGGTTATTCTAAAAATTCACAAGTATTTTAACTCGAGAGAAACTAATTTTTCTCGCATAAACTCAGAGATTAAACATCCGTGAGTAAATGGATTTGGAATTTCTGTCGGTCTCTTTGTTTCATAAACCGTGACTTAATTTCGTCAATGTTCGGTCAACAACCATCAGGTTAATCGATCTTGATATCTATTGTAATTATTTACTATATTTGGCTATTATCCTCTGCGTTGAATGAACCAACTCTCAGCTGTAAAAAGCTGAAATTTCTCTAAGTGTTGAGACAGATTCAGTTGCCCGATTTCTCTTACACATATGTCAAGAATTTCGAACTCACAAAGTTATATCTTTATTATTTAGGAATATTTTCCGAGTTCTTTTTTTCAGCTTACGGTCGCTCAAATAAGGCATTTAATAGGTAGAATGTTTATGCGGAAACAGTTTAGACAGTTATATACTTCAAGTTATATTGAAATGTTGAATGATTGTGCTTTCCTTCCAAATCATGTTTTAAATAATTTATTTCTTAAACAGAATGACTTTTTAACATAAAATTTCTATAGATGATCAAAAAATTGCCTGTTTTGAATGATGTTTAGTGGAAAATGTGGAATAGATTCTTTGATTTCAGCAGGACTCACGTTGTATCAAGTATTTGGTCACCTCTAAAAAACGAAAAAGGTTTCGATTGCATTGACTAATTTCTTTGATTTTACGAAGTTAATCTTCTCCTTGCGTGATAATTCGGGTAGAAATAGTATAAAATAGTTCATTTGCTCGGAAAATATTTATCGTTTTTATCCTTAAAATTTATCACCTCTGCGATGGATGACTTTCAAAACGAAGAATCCTTGAACATTTTTAAAGCCGATGAGAAATTTTGACGGAAAATTGTCTTTTGGTTTCATTAGATTAGAAATCCTAGTAATCCATGTTTCAAGGGTACGATTTACTGAACTGAAATCTTCATTATTATAGAAATTTATAGCTCTTTTGTTAAATTATCATGCCTTGATACAGCAAAAGTACGCAATTTCTATTAATCTTTAAATGCCGCATAAACATTGATAAATAGCTTCCCTTTGCGTTAATACTACGAGTTTTATTGCTTTTACATTTTGCGAGTAAATAAATTCAAGATGGCGAATAATTATTACCCTATAGTAGCTCCAACTGAAATTAGCAGAGAAAATAGATTTGGATCAAATCATTGAATAAAATTAACAATAGAAAATACCGTCTTTACATTTTTCAAGTTTTTAATCGAATTCGCAACATTGAAGTATTAGCTACCCCAGTAACAATGTAAACGATAGATAGAAGTTTTAAGTTTCGGAGAACAGATTATAGATACCTGAACATGAGTAATTTGAAAGGTAATAATAACTATTACTTTTATTAAATTGTTGTCTAACCTTTTTTACGAGGGAAAAATAATAATCAATGTAGAATTATACGAAAATTAATTGGAGTGCCATTTCTGCGCAATTTAAAGCGATCTTTAGCGAAAATGTTTCCTTTATGATATTATTTTTACCTTTCCTAACTGATAAAAATAATGTAAAATCAATAAATGAAACTATTACTACTGACCAAATTTCTAATTTTGAACGCTATATGAATATCTGTAATATATTATGTATGACAATAGGTTATGGCTGCATATTTTATTGGAATATTGCTGAATATTAAGATCAAATAAATTGCAAATCTTCCTCATGCTATTAGAAAAGATATGTCTTGTTTTATATCATAAATTTAAGAAGGCAAAACATTTCATCCAGTCTGTAATACTAGTGAATTTTTTTCATAATTATCTTTCGATGTATCAAATATTGAGCTCATACTCAACCTATTTATCTCTTGAAGAACGGTTCATTCCAACCATTTACTGAATTACTGGATTTTATTTCTTATCGAAAATAGTAATGAGGACGATGAATTCCGTCATTAACAGTCTATTATATACTTCCCAGACCGAGCATTTTTACGATCCGAATTAATAACCCAATAAAACCTTAATTTTCATCTTCCGCTAGTAGACCAATCTCAGCTTTGATATTAAGAAGGGAGTAATTATTGATATCCAATAGCGGATATTACAACGCTATCCTGGAAGCGTTCAGTCTCCTGGGATATTACGTATCCTTCACTCATCTACGTACGAAAGTGGAGACGTTAAATCAAAAACAAATTTGCATGATTTAACCTCACCGAAATTTTGGAAAAGTTTTATCAATCGAAAGGAGCCATCTTGATTGCTTGATCGTTCTTGTTAGTGTTGATAGCTACTTCGTTAAACTTTCACGGCAAAAAATTTGATCGAAGGACACTTTATTTATAGTTATTCGATTTTGTTTAAATTTGGCGAATGTTGTAGACGGAAATCATGTAAACTTTGGATGAAAGGCGGGCGAGGTCCGTGAAAAATTAGCGATCGTAGGTGGATGATTAAAAAGGGCTCAAACGGAGGCGTTATTCGTATTTATATCTCTTCCGAAACCTTGGGAAGTCTTCTTTTTGCAAACCGATCCAAGGGAACTAAATAAAAATCCGTTCGGTTAAAGTACCCGCTGCTCATGAGGCGATTCCGTCATCTAATTACTCACTGCCACACAGACTTCTCTATATACTATGGGAACCCTCATTTGAAAAAAGTCTTTCAGAACTAATGCGTACGCAAATCGACTCATTAAGATGTTCTGTGATGTTCGAAGGAGCCGGATATGGACAGAAGAAGCGATGCGTTCAGGAACAACATTGAAGGAATATAAAAAAAACGATAAACATGTTTAGGAAGATTTTCGAATGTAAACATGGACCCCATAGACTGATATTTCTTTATCTAGGAAGGAGAGGTGACTACGTCAAAGGGTGATGCGAAAGTGAACTTGAGTGCGTCATAGATGCCGATGAAAACTTCCTTGAAATATCTTCGATTGATTTAATTAAACATTATACAAAGTAATTAAATCAATTGCGAGAATCCTACATCTTCAAAAAGTAAGAAGTATTTTTGTTTAGACTTTTGGATAAATAAAGACTTTATATACTTTTCCAGTAGTAAAATTAATATGCAATCGGTGTCATAATCAAGCTTATTTATTCAGGAAGGTGTAGGTCATCCGAAAAATTTAAGTTCTCTTTTTCAATTGGCGATGCATTAAATTAATTATGGATAAAATGAAGTTTAAATGTTGTATTTAAGATTTTAATGATTGAAAATCGTTGGAAATCTCGGGATTAACTGGATTTAAGTAGGGTTGAAGTGCTAATTCGAACTGATCTTTGGATCCTTCCTCAATGATGTTTAAATACCTAGCGCTCGGAAAAAAAGCATTCTTAACACATGATTTCCAACTTTTCACTACTTTAAAGAAATAATGTAAATTTATCAATACCGGTCAAAGGATTGAATTCTTCGTTTAGAATGCAGTTTACCATATATATCCTATAAGGTAAATCATATTTTAACTAAGAAATTATATTTTATCTTCACGTGAATGTTATTGTAAAATATATTGAAGGCATTTAGAAATATTAAATTTGAGTTCAATATAAATCAAATTATACGATAGAAAATATTTAGAGGTATATAAGTGTGATTATATGCGGGAAATTAATAAAATAGACTTTTTAATGCCACGAGCAGAAATGATTTAAATCGGTAAACGGGATTTTAATTTCCAGATAGAATATCTATTTTAATACCCTCAGATGATGACATATAGAATACAGTAGAAGATAACAGAAGGCTCTGTTATTTTACATCTATTATTTGCCTCAGGTGAATAAGAGAATTTATCTAAATGAAAATCATTACAAACTGCAGGAATTCTCTCAATTTCGAACCAATATCTATAGGTTAAAATGCTATAAATCGTACACTCCTCTTCTTCCATTAAATAATTCCTGCGTTATAAATCAATAGCAATATTTACGAAATAAAGTAATAAAAAGGCTGAAATTCATTAAAGAATATCTTAAAGATATTTAGACAATTCAATACATTTAAAAAAAGCTTACTTGTAGCACGTCTCGCTCAATAATAATTTCACATCTTATTTAGTATGAAAAGAAGTAAAAAAAACACTCCTTGTTAGTAAATACCAAGAGCGATGTTGGGATGACGGACAGGTGGGACGGAGTAACAGAAGGATGGAATTCTGAGAATATCACGGTGACTCCGTAGAGATGCTTCCCTTGAAAGAAATCTTATGAAATATCTTATACCGTCTCGCAAATTTTTACACCGTACTGTACCGTGCTAAGCTTTGTTCCGCTTCTAAATTTATCCGGTCTCTAGTAGATATAAAAAAGGAACGTGCACATCTTGTGAATGGAGTCTAAATTACTTGAGTGGTTTCACGCAGCGACACCCATCCGACACTAATTATCAGCATCTCCTTTCGGATGATTCTTCGAAGAGAGAGTCGAGGGACTTTAGTGGGAGGTTAGGAATAAGGAGAAGTGGTTGGGATTTCTCTCATTTAAATATAGTCCCGCCCATCTCTCTCGAGGGACTCTTTTGACGCAGGGATGCCAACCTCCAAGGGCGCGGGAGGTCGCCGTTTCCTGCACCCAAACACCCCTCAAACATTCACCACCTTACTTCCTCATATTCACGGTCCCATATAAGATAAATCAGACCTTAACTATCATACGCTCTTTAATAGCTACGTAACTTTCGACTATTTGACTTTAACATCGGTTCTATTGGAAAAGTAAACAGTAAACCGTATATAGACTCTAGGTAATGTGTATATACCAAGATATATAATCGTTTAAATAATGTACAGTTTCAAGACAGCTGGATTTAAAAAATACGAATTACATACTGTTCGTGGTAGTTAAAATCAATAATGGCTTGACTAAATTTCAGAAAAAGGAGAATACATTTAAATTTGCGTAATGTTTCGAAGATAATTTTGTTGTTGAATACCGTCTATCAAAATATAATTCGAGCAGATTATTTTCTATAAATTAAATCATTTTTTATCTAAGAAATTATGTTTTATCATCACGTGAATTTTATTTTAAAGCATGCAATTACAACTGTATTAATTAAAAAAAAATTGAATGCGTTTTACCTTTAAGGTAGTGAAAATGTCGTTCGCATATTATTTAAGAAAAACCCACATCTGTATATAACTTTAAATATACTATAATATAACTATATAAACATAGTGGTAAAGTTTAAATATTAAATTTTGTAAAAGGTATCTCTTGAATATTTCTCATTCGAAAGGTATCGAGAAACTCTTTTCCATTAACTGATACGTTAAGTAATGAAACGGAATGCACATTCTGTGTTAAGAATTATTAGGGATTATTGAAAACGCGGGCTTTCTCTCCTCCGGGAGGTGTTCACGAAGCCCCCCGTGGACGGGCAGTGATCACTGCCTCCACGCGCCCCCTCCGCGATATTATTTTGATTCCCTCACCCTTCGGCGAAGTGGTTTTTGAAGTCATTCCCGAGGGGTTTTTTTCCCTCGAATTTATTTTTGGTTCGCATCCTCCAGTCCATCTTCAGGGTTTTATGAGGACCTTTCCAACTTTCTTCGCGAGATTTTTTTTAAGAGGTCTGGATCGGTGGCTCAAACACTGGAGGGAGAAGCGCTTGTGTAGAGGGTGAGACGAGGATGAGTTTTGTCTCGTATTTTTCTTTATGAGAGGTTTTTTCTCTCCGGAAAACAATGTCTATGAGGAAAAATGCGGAGTGGTTAATGACTATGAAGATACGGGTGGTAATAAGCCACGGAGAATTTGAGTCATAAGATTTTAAAACACGTATTTCAATGATGGATACAGTAAAGTATAGTATTTAAATATAATAATCAATCATGTCAGCTCAGGTAAGCTAATAATAATAATATGATAATATTTAGCCGTGGAAGATTTGAAATTATCGGAAATTGGCTATTTGAATTGGTGTGATGCGATTATAACTTAAATAATATTTAGTATGGAATTTAAAACATAAATAATTTTCATCGATTTTTCTTCTCAAATGCGTCTATATAAAGTAAATAACTATCCATATCAACAGGCCCGCGAAAATTTCTGTTCTGATAAGGCCAGAAACCAGCTAAAAATCCAACTATCAAGTAAATGCGATAAGAACTTTCTTTTATAATGGCGTAAATACCCTAATTATAATTTGAATATTATTATAAAAATAGTAGAATCACATATCTCACTACATATTTGGAAGAATTGGCAATAAACCAATAATTTTTCGGATTTTAACTACTTCGCTGTACTTTATTTGACTGAAACTATTGCCTTAAATTATTTTAACTAAAAACTGCTACGAATAAACTTATTGCTTTCCAATAATAATCTCAATTAAAGTAAATTCCGAATGCACTATCATTCAGTTTCATATCTCCTAAGCATGCCGGAAGTTACGCATATGATGTTCGAAAACCGTCACGTCCTGGATCAGTTAATCAGAAATGTGGCTCCAAGGTCGAATTACGGTAAAATGTACCATGAGCTCCATTTTCTGATCTTCCATTAGTGTCTTGATGTAATTTATCCACATCCATATTCGTTAAATGCGGCTTTACTTGATCTTTCCTCCGAATGAACCAAGATTGCTATGACATATCAAGGTGACACATTTGGCCAACTCGTTCCCTTCCCAGATGTCCTCTTTCAACGCCTGATGCACTATCCATTTCTGAACATCTTCTTTTTATTATTCTATAAATGCCCAAATATGAATCAGCAAGAAATTTAACGTATGAATTTATTATCTTTTTGAGGATATGAGTCGAAGGTCAATGTTTCATATTTGTATCTTCAATTGGATATCATTCGATTTTTATGTGCTCTATATTTGAATCTTAAGTATTAATTAAAATTAATTATTGATAATAAATTAAAATTAAAGAGGAAATGATTTATAAAAGTATTATGGTATACGTGATACTATTAAATAAATATTCTTTGTCTAATTGTTTTTAAAACATTAAAAATTGATAATGCAATTCTTGAACAGTAAAAAATGAAAACCAACTTTATTCTTGAACTTGAGAATAGACTTTTTTAATTTAGATATAATTCTAGCCATTATCATTGTGCATTTCTTTTATAGCGTTAACATTAAATCATCCCTAATTCATTACAGTTTTTGCGATTCTTCACTGATATGAATTATTTATCGTATACTGAAAGACGATTTCAGAGGGATCCTAAGACAAAAAATAAATGATTTTATTGCTCGTTTATGAAAATCGTATTATTCTTCTAAGAAACTCATCAGAAAATAATATTCATTTACTTTTTCTATGTTAAACATGTAGTCATAAGAATCCGTTCGAAAGAATATCCGTCATTTCATTAAGACCACAACGACATAACCTCAAAATTACAGAAATTGAAATTAATTACAAATGAAAGAAGCGCGATTGTAAAAATACAAATTGATATCTTAACTATTATATAAATAGTAATTATAGCTATACTCATCAATGGCGCTTATAATGTTTCAAAGTTCCCCCTTTAAGATGTAATTCTTATTTACATGTATAACTAAAGAATAAAAAAAGCCTTCATCATGGCACATCTTCTCAAAAGACAGCTGATACGACACAAAATCTGTACTTTTAGTGAATGGCTTGAGGATACTTAATTGTATACAATTCTCTTCTTAGGAATCGCTCCGTGCCATTTTTACTATACGAAAGGTTTACTTCGAAGACTTCGGTACGATGGCTTCCGTTCTCCATTTGTAAATGTTTAAATACGAAGAGATGGCCGAACAGTTGGTCCAAGTTGCTCCGATGACATTTACGAGCGAAGGGAAAATTAAGATTGAGTGGTAGCGAATCGCCAAAAATCCTCATAAACTCCATTTAATCAGACTGTTTGGGTATATATTCTGAATTAGTAAAACATTTGAATCAACTGTCAGTAATAATAAAAAGTCAGCCCAAAAATTTTTTAGGTAGAGTTATTTTTTAAGTATAGTATAAGATATTCTAAAGATGTTTGATGTTATTTAAATCATAAATTTTAGGTATCGAACAACAACAAACTTCTTTTCATATCCTTCCATCGTTTAATCGTACTTTAAAGCCAGTTAACAACGATTGAGATGAAACAGTTTCGAAGAATAATACGCAAAAGAACGGAAAATGGAGAAGAATACCAAACTTCATCCTTTGGAATTTCTTTTAGTGGCAATTAAATCGGTTGTGAATCGAAAGTAACTGCACCAAAATACGCAACTGGCCTTCGAATAACCCTGAAAACTACAGATTACCATTCCTCGTGGACCAAAACATCCCCGAGACGTATATTAAGCAATAAAGTGCAGCGAAGAAAAAATAAACTTTGAGGGACCGTCAAAGAATGCAGGATTTTAAGGGTAGACGCGTAAAGAAGCGCGAGATATCAGATAAGATAATACCTTTATTTTTAGGCGCGATAATAAATCTCCCTTCTTCCTATATTATTTCCAGAAAGGCTTGCTTGCGATTTTCAGGGCTGAAATTATTTTTAAACGGTTACGCGACAGAGGAGAGACAATGGCGAGAGAATTTGAGATGCGTGGATCGAAGAAATTACCATATTGAAGAAGCAAAGATAAAAAGAGTGAGTGGAGGTGCAGGGGAAAGATAAGGAGCTAAAAAGGAGGAAGAAGCACTAGATATACTCCCAAAGATTAGGAGTATAATAGGCTAATACTTAAACAGAGTTAGGAGCAAAAAAGGATATTATTTTTTATTTAATGATTCAGATAAATCGCTGGAGGCATTCTTAGACCTCTCCTTGTACGCATGACTAAATTACGTACTTTCACTGCGACTCGGAAACACCTAAAGGGTTCTGTGTAAACCTGTTTAGACCTAAGAAGCCTTGCCTTCCAGCTCCCTGGAAATATACGCAATAATCACCTATTATATTGCTTCAAATTCCCTTCATTCCCAACTTCATCTTTCCCTGATTCGATTATACTTTCATACATCGCGTTGATTTTTGCGATAATAATTTTTGATTCATCTGATTATAATATTAGTCAAATTGGTATGGTACTTCACACAGTTACGTTTCATTTTATCATCTCCAAAGGAAAAAAATACAGGCGTGCAAAATGAAGCACACTTTTACGGTTCAGAAGCATTAATATTAAGAAAATATGAAATAGGTTCTAAAAAGAATCATAGGCACTTCAGGATCTTTTCAAAAGCGATTTTACGTACCTCTATGTTTCTTGGATGAATGATTACCTGAGATGGAAAATTTTTAGCAACCACATCCAAGACTTAGAATCAACAGATTCTAGCTCGTTCGCGATAGAATAAAATATCCCAATCCGCTTGAATATCTCCCGCGAATATTTCATGCGTGTATTAATACTTCCGATATATGGGAGATAAAATTTGTGGCCCTACAATGATTAAGGATATCGGTGCTTTCGTTTTTTATTATCGCTGTCGTATATTCGACCATAAATATCGTAAGATCGTAAGTATATTTTTATATCATCTGCAATATTGTCCGGACACGATAAGATGCTGAGGATTTAGGATTAAGAATCTACAAATCACGGTAAAGAGGAATAATTGGATTATCATTGAAGCATTACAAATAAATTATGATATACTTCAAGTATGTAAAACCTAAATATCCATTAAAGGAGGTTAAATGAATCGACCTCTAAAATATGTTCGCATATCTGTGAGTAATCAAGGGATCTAAAAATGTCTTTTAATACTTATGATCGTTTACCAGATTCGAACATGATGAACAAGTTTCTAATTTAGATACATTACTCCGTAAATTACAGAATTAACATCAGTGAAAAACCCTCGAAATTTTTTTATGGAACAACGGCAGTAGAAATTTCACGATTGCAATACTTTAATAAAAATAACCACCATTTACTTCTATTTCATCAGAATTGTTTGAATTTTTGCGATTTATTTTACAATAGAATGAAAAACTTAATTATTTCTTATAGACTTCTTAAACTCCACATAGAATTTACTTGCGACCGGTTTCGTAATTTGGTGGTTTTCGGTTTTATAATTGTAAACACTACATTTACAGGCCTGACGATGTATGTTATTCTCCTATAGCTTCCCACGAAGTCACGCCTACCAATATCGATTTCAATTATTTTTATAGTTTAATGTGGTTTTTATTGTTTACAAACAAATTACTTTCCTATGCCAAATTAGATTCACAAATAAAGAAACCCTTCGGACTCCCCTCCTGGACGAAGTCGAAAGTTCCACCAAAAGAAAATTCGAGACAGAAATAACAACACGATGTGTATATAGACAACCTCAGCAGATCCATCCCGGCAGCGGAATTACCTCGACTGGAAAGTGTATACACGAATTAAATCGAGAGATGAAAAAGGTGCCAAGGATATGGAAGCCAAGGAATTGACGGAATGCAATTTTTTGAGAAAAACCATTAGACGTATGCCCGGAAGATGAAAATATTGGAGCTTTGAATCCTTGCGAAAATAAAAGACAATTTAAATTGAGCAAATCGAGATAGAAGAGTGTTCGTATACCTATATAGTTGTATTTACTGTACTTTATAATATCAACTCCAACACTTAGTATAGGATAATTAATTTGTGAGTCCATGATTTTACCAAAAATTAAATTCCCACTTAAAATAAAGTATTTTAAATACCAAATCAAAAGATATTATATTAATAAGAGTATAATAATATATTAATTAAATGAATTTTTAAAACACCGTAAACATTAACGCTCTTAACTCAATACTTTAAAAAATTTATCTCTACTTTAGGATTACTTTCTTGTTTCGCACAAACATTCACATTAAATTGAGAAAACATTATGTAGTAATGGAATGGGCAAAGGAATTATAAGTGTAAAATAAAATAAGGTAGTTTATATTTCTAGAATAAATTTTATTAAACTACGAGGTGAATATGAACCTATAATCATCTTCTCTGATTAATCAGATATAATATGTTTTCTGACGTAAGATAGCAATCCATTAATTTCGTATCTTTGTTATTCTGATCAACAGGTTCTTCACAATAATGCTTTAATTTCCCTTAATTACATCAAGCAATCAATATTTCTGTTTATCTTTTGAGCCCTCCATTAAATTTCAAAATTATTAAGACCTTCGAAATAAACAAATGGGAAATGCGCAAAGCATTGGTAAAATATTTTTAAAAATCTATATAAACATACAAATTATCAATACTTAAAACGCTTATTCATAAAAACGTCATAGATATTATATAATGCGATTAAAATAAAATATCGAGCTTCTTATAGCTCAGTAGAGCTTTTCTACATTTCTCTTAAGTTTATATTGAGGTCGACTTTGGATGAACATATAGAAACATATCTCAATCTAAAATTATTTTCAGCTTCCCTTCATCGCTATGATTTAAGATTAAACAAACAAATCTATGTTTTAACTGTAAATTCACGGAAAACAGTTCGATATGGGTTTCTATGTCCTTCACAGGGAAGGTCGTGGAGTTCGCTAGTGTTTTGGTTTCGCTGTAAATAAATATCGTTTTATTTACAACTCATTAGTTGCGCAAGGCTGATATTTTCAGATGAAGGGTAAATGAGTATTGTGACGTACGCTTTTCTTTTTTCTAAACTTCCATTTCCATAACTACCGTCGAATACGTTTCATTTACAGAGATGAGACTCGATCCCAAATATTTAATCTTAGCTTCTTCTATTCCTTCCATGTATACTTCTCCTTGTACGCACCTCAGGCGGTGATTCGAAACAGATGAACGTCGTTTGCGTTCAAACAACCAACACGCGACCAGATGTAAACATTGACAGAGTTATGCCCCATTCGCTTTGCTAACCCTCAAACTGTCCCATAACCAGAGGATCATGATTTCGGTATTTCATGGTGTATTTTGCAGTCTCCATGGACCGGTCTATTCATTGTCAAGGGGGCGACAGTTAGCGTTGCCTATTAGCTTATCTAACAAAATTATCCTTTCCGCAACTACGAGAATAAATTAAGATGAAGAGTGTTGACTAAATTATATCGCGTAATATGTGTACATAAACTTTAAAATAAGAACCTTATTTATATATATTTTCAAATTTATTCTCTTTTATTCTGTTTAACAGTCTCGCTTAATTTATATTAGTTAACTATTATTCATATGTGACTTCGAAAAAAGGGGTTTTTTAGCTTTACGAATATTAGTACTTTCTTACAAAGATAACTGAAAGTAATTTCCTTCCTTATAAATAGAATATATTATTATTATATGAAGAATATATATATGATATCATAAAATATGGACTTTATATGTCCAGTCTTTAATTAATACGATTCATAAAGTGCGAGTAATTAAGATTATAAACTTATTTTACATAGAACTTTTGTATCCATATCAAGTAATAGTTGTCATATGGAATGGAATAGAATAACATCAGTTTTAGAAAGTTGTGAAGTCTATTAGTGTTCCTAATTATTCTATAAAAATGATTATTTTAAAAATATTTCTCCTTAAACTACATCCTTCCATTACACCTATCTGTATCGTTAAAATGAGGGAACATGAAAACAATGATCAATTTGTGGACATCTAATTCATCGTAGCCTTATATTAAGATTGAAAAAATTACTTTACCAAGGTAGTTATAAAATCTCTGCAAGGAAAATGTTTAATCTCTTTTGAGATATTTAGATTTGCTGCATTATTGTCCTCCAATAATTTCTCCAGCGGATTAGTTCCTGAGAGAAATCTACGCCGACTTTCGCCGACTGACATTATTTTCCTCCTTCAAATGATATTTACTCTCTTTTGATCGAACTTTGCTATTGAGATAGATCGCTGAAAGTTGTTTTGATGCGTAAAAATCGCTGGACCATTTGGCATACCTGCGAAATGAAACGATCGGCAGACGCGCTTCGGAACGCCAAAAAACAATGCATTTAATCCTTATGGCGACTGAAAATAACCTGACGAAATACTGGAAGCCGGAACGTAGTCCTCTGATTTCGATTATTTATGCGAATTCCCGCACATTTATAATCCAGCCTTAAATTACGGTTTACGGCAGTGAAAAATCTTCCCTCTATCATTTCAAGAAGGAAAATAAACGCAATAAAGTAAACAAATTTTGTGAGAGAATCGGAGCTATTGCGCTGCGAAATGAAGATGTAACGAAAGACCAAAGACTTCCGAAATATGGCGTTTGCACATGTTTCCGTGATTTGTAAATGAAGCGCGAATTACGTTGCTCCCCAACTGCGCAGTCGAATTTTCCAGCGAATAACTTCAATTCGATCTAACTTCAAAACAAACACTTTTCTACTATTCTTTAGTAAATTTGCTATTATCATTAAAATACTCATTTTTGCTGACAATGGTTTTTGGCTAAACTTTGGCTTTTGAACATATCTTCTGTCTGAAGAAGTAAATTTTCATTCTGAATTGACCTTAATTTTACTGAATTATATATTGCTTACTGAATTGGAACTGAGTAATATCTTTTTATAGGAAAAAATAGTGAAGAATGTTCAAAATAGATCGACTATTCATATCACTAGTAGCTTTCCTTACTTTAAATTCATTTATAAATTTTATGGTTTCCGTAAATCGCATTCGTTACAGGATTAGTCACGAGATTTTGAAAAATGACAAAAATTATCGTAAATGTACTTTTAAAACATTATAAAAAAGTTTTCCATGTAGGTATGAAATACAGAGTAGCCTCATTAGTATGCTCATTAGCAAATAATGAAAAAATGAAATTTGTACATCTTTTTTAACAGATTTCAACACATGCAATGAATCTGTTACGAAATTTGAAATTACCCAATCGAAAAAAAACTAGCGAGTAATAAAACTCTCTTATTTAAAAACCAAATCCGCCAGAAGGCTCTCAGTTTGTCGTCGCGTTCATTTCGCCACTTCGAGTACGATTTCTCAGAAGGAGAGCATTCGAAAAAATTTTCACGTCGACAAGGATTCATAGCTAATGAGCAGATTTCCAAACTCTCTCTGCCATTATAAATCCGAAAATAGATCCATTTCCATAATTCAGTCCCTTCAACAGGAAGTAAAAAAAGGAAGAAGATGGGAAAAGCAAATGAAAGGAGGTTTATCTGGGTACGGGGCAGCGAAATTAAAATAAAAAAAGGGTCATGTAAAAAAAAGATACGTTCACAATTTAGGATATCTAGATCGAATAAAAATTCTCTCTCTCTTTTCCATTTAAGAGAATGTATTTAACCACCCGGTTATTCCCATAACTAGCATATCCCGCACAAACCTGAGATATTTTTATCCCTCTTAAAACCTTTTTCCGGGAATATAAAAGGAGAAGCTCTACCTTATAAATGATCTGTGCCTTTCAGAGTGGCTTCTATATCCAAGGAAACGGGGGGAAAGGTAGTCAACAGTGAATGGGGGATATCATCAGTCGAAGAAAGGTATCGATCCGTCCAGATTCCATGGACATTGGGAATCAGCAAAGGAATTAAGAGAGATGGCGAAAGGGAAGATGAGAAAATGAAAGATTGCAAATGTAAATGGTGATCCATTTGATCCTGTCAACTTTTCAATGGGTTCTTTGACTCTTCAGATATGATCGCCACAAAGGACTAAAAGGGATTCGAGTTTAAAATACCGCGAACCCCTGCGTGCATACGAGGCGAGGGAGAGAAAAATACGATCTTTTAATTAATTTTCGTTTCCTTTCGAATGGATCGGGATTCGGGGAAAACTTATTAGTGAACGTTGACGAGATCGTATTAAATTAATAAGTGTCATTACTGCTTCGGTGCTTGGTGTTTAAAACCAATACATAAATAATTAAAAATAGACATATATAATATGGCAAACGATTAATCCCCGGCTTTCCAATACTTCTACACCTACTTCGGTCATAAAAGAAGGTTCATTCATAGCGGTACTACAGACGATATTTTTCCTTTTACCAAGCAGATACGATATTTCAAAGACCAATAAATACCCAAGGATTGTCAGGATAAATTATTTTCAAATGCCAAAGATCTAAATGCAATGATTCTTAATCTCCGAGTAGGATGACCCAAAAGTGTTATCTGGGATCTCCCGCTGCGGCTGGAACGAGATCGGTCGTAAGAAATTAATTACTCCTCTGGGATGGAGAATTTTATGGAAGATATTGAGAATGATCAGCGGATCAGCTATAAAGTGTCGAGATGTCAATTTCGGAATAAAACCTTCGGATACAATACAATAGTCTCCTTTTGTCACAGAGACGACCTGTTTTTATCTCTTCCGTTACGTCATCGATTATGAAAAGCATTATGATGAGTTGTTTTATACCTTATTGTATTCGTAAAACATTAAAATAATATATCTAAATTCATATTCATTTTAATTGGGAATTAAAATATTTAATCCTTAAAGTAAAAATATGGTTTTTAAACACTTTCTCTGTGGGAATAAAGAAAAGGGTAAATTTAATTTCAAATTCAGTTTCAGACGCCATAACACTCAAATTCTTCAGATTTTTCGAAGCGATATTATTGAATATTGAAATCTGAGCTCTTTGAATACGAGGGTAATTATTTCTGTACAGGGTAATCGAAAAAAAATGTTTATTGTATCCGTGGGATTAACTGTTACTAGTTGAATTAGAATAACTCCATTGAAATCGAGTTCGTACTAACAACTGAAACAGAATTAAACCGAAGTAATAAATAACATTTAAGTTTATTATTCGACTCATCTACCATACTCAATTATTAAAGGGCATTTCTTTAATGATTAAACTATACATTAAAATTAAAATTAGAATTTCCAATACATACTCCTTTATCCCCATCAATCACGTGATAAAATGTCCTCTAATGCACGGAGTATAAACTAGAAAAATCCAATAACTGTGTATCTTCATTCTAAACAATTATTATCTATTGGTTATCTTTCACCATTTTTATATACATTAAGCAATTCATTTAGGGTATATCGTCTAATATCTGCATTTGACATATCAGTTTATTGTGTTTTTAAGCTCAGCCATTCAGCCTTTCTATTAGACAAATTCGCCTCTATGGATAACTTCAATCACGCAATGGTATCTCACTCTCTTGATAACAGCAGTGATTAAATACGAACACGGAGCATACTGCCAATTCCGATTGCGAATAAATATTGGGAATTTGCGATTCCATAATTTACGCAAATAACACTCGCGGTCGATCGCTCTCCACCGAACCATCAAAGGACGTGGAAAGCGATATTCGTTGTACGAATATTCTCGTACTCATACTGGATACGCGCTTTTTTCCAACGTCGTCCGTGAGGGTATTTGAACGACCGTGTATGGGTGGCGACTACCCGCAAGTTGGCAACCTGTTTCCGTAGGTCCTTCGACATGAGAGAGAGGGGCAAGTAACAAGCACCGGAAAAATCCGAGTGTCTCTGGAAATCGATTCGTTAATTAAATCGCCATCTAAAAGAGAGAAAGTCAGGTGAGGGGTTATGGATGTAGTCTTTACAACGAGTTAATTATATGAAACGTTTCCTCTCCCATTCGTCGACCTTTGACACATAAAGGTCCCCGCGGGTGAGGAGAGGAAGAAGTGATGATGAGTAATCCTCAACTTGATCGTATCAATTCGAAGAAAGACAACGGCCTTAAAATATCAATTTTTTATGTCTTTTATTTTGCAACTGAAGACTCATAACAGGAATTTTAGCTTGAAATTCGAAAATGCTACAAGAGGAATGATTTATGGTTCACAGAAGATGATACAGCATGAATTCCACCGACCAAAGAAAAATAATTAATACGCATCTGTATTTACAGACGTGTTAGATAGGATAAACTTCGTGCGAGAGTACAGATGTGGAATTTCTTACGGAGCCAAGATGGAAGGCGACTTGATACGAAAGTTAACACATTGGAAGGGACGTGAATTGTTGGACAAAGAAAAAAGTCATTCAGACAAAGACAAAAGAATCCGTTGGCCTTAGAGAGAAGAAAGACGATATAATTAACAGAATTTTCGGGCGCAGAATCGAACGTCCTGGGAATTCGGGAAGGCGGTGGGAACAATAGCGGAGAAGGGAAACAGTAAAAAGAAGGAGGCTGTGGCATTAAGTTAATTTAGACGGCGAATGGGGGCGTGTGCTCGCGTAGAATCAGATCAAGTAGAGAAAGGCGGCTAGCTGAGTGATTTGTGCGTTCGAGATTCTTAAGAACGTATCGTTTATATCCGAAGGACTAAATAATGCGAGGAGGAAAAGCTCGATTCGAATTATAAGAAGGGTGAAAGAGGTTGCTGGAATGCGTTTGAAGTGGAATTGAATTTAATAAAAAAGGGAGATTGAGATGTATAATAAATTCTCTGCATCTTGAGATAACATCGTGAAAACATTTACGGTTCTAAGAAGTTTGGGAGTGGTGGAATTCCTTATTCATACTATATCTCCTCAATGAAATCAAATAGAGAGAAATATTTGTGGCGCAAATAAGTAGTGCGTAATATTGCTACGTTTTTTTCTTTACGAATATATCGTGTAAGAAAAATTAAATATGATATTTTTAGCCTTTTAATGTATTTTGTTACACCTCACTTTTTTCATCGCTATCTATACGAGAATGAGGAAAAGCTGTATAGATCTATGTAATAAAAATATATGCACAAGAAGCTAAAGATTCGAAGGAAAATTCTGCTTCGTTAACTAAGTCGTTCAAATATGAAAGAAGGCCTCGAAATATCTTGAAATTTCTGGCTATCTTGGAACTTTAAATAATTTTCAGAGAATAAAGCCCAATTTTTATAATCTATAGCTACTATTATAAAAAGTCTGCCGCAACCTTTCTTGTAATTTCTCTTTACTTCATATAATAGAGGATGTATAAATTTTCCCCCGCTGGAATTTTCAATTCCATCAAGATCAGTCTGTAGCTGACAGTCTCCAAACTTAATAAAGAAAAGGAAAATATTTGGCCTATCCAAAAGGTTGGGGGACTCAATTTTTCCTCTTTAGAAACATTCTTTAAAAACCTAAACTAATAATGAAATACTTGATGAAAATGAATCATTCATTTATAATTAAATCTATGACCATGGATGATTAAATGTCATAGCATTCATTTATTATTATATAAAAATTGTACATTATATTTTTGAATTATATACATTTGATTGATCCAAAAACTATCCTCTCAAATCAGTGCTTAGTAATATAACACTATTTAATTAATTTAGACCTTTTCTTGACTAGAATAATAATAAGCATTATTATTCACTATAATACTCTTGCCTAAAGTATAGCTTATATAAGTAGTAAGGTTAATAAGTTTATAGGTATAAGCTCATGTTGGCCAAAAGTTAAAAATAAGATCCTATAAGCTGCACTATACTTTACAATTTAATTCGTGCACGAGTCTAGATAAATATAATATTTCAGTATCAATCTCCAGCATGTTGATAACAGCCTCTCGATCTTAAAACTTCTTATTGCGAGGCGAAGCCTATAAAGATGGCGTTTCGCGAGAGAATTTGCAAAATATTTTTTTAAGGAGAATGATTTCGGCCGGATTAAGCGATCGCTCAATTTTATTGGAAGGCATATTAAGGAGGAGCCATTCCCAATGAAAGAGCAGACGGAGGGACACCACAATTCCCAGCAATATTTGGAGCAATTCCGAACTCAGAGAGAAATAAATCCTACTTCATTTATGAGATATGGAATATATTCCGAAATCCATCTTTCAGAGAGGTGAATACAGAGCAATATCTTCGGAGAATGGTCCATGGAAATCATAACTCGATTTAGAGATACATTTATTCAGTCATTGTTTACTGCGGATATTACAAAGAGTATAGTTTGCATTTTCGTTTATGGAGAAACAGTTTTAGAGGGAAAATTATGGAAACGTAAACTTTATATTTTACGAAAAAAAATGGAAAATAATAGACACATTTTTCAATGTCAATGAACATTGATAACGATGAATTTACATATGAATGATAATGGACATATGTTCCATATAATTTAGAGAAAAAACAAATAGTCGTTATAAGTCATTTGATCAATTTAAATCGTTGCTACAGAGGTTACTTAACTCAATCTGAAATTATAAGTTTGAAGTTGTTTCGAACTATACGATGACGTCTTTTTTCGGCATAATATTGTATTTTTTTATAAGTTTCAAATTTAGAAATAATTCTATTAAACTAAAGGAGTATTTATGCTCAATGCCATCAATATATTAAAACATCCTCAACAAAGTTGTTGCTTAGTTGCATCCAGCTCTCTGATATGTTCTCTCAATATATTTCATGAAATGTCTATGTTAAATATAAATCTTCCTAAATATCACAAGAGAGTTTCCAAAATAACTATTCTACCTCATTTACCTCAACTAATAATACCTCAGAATCTGACCTAAGCGTAATTAAATTAGTTGGTTGGAAAGAGATAAGAATCTCCAAGAATGAAACTTTTCATGTGATAATTTAAGTGAAAATGTGATAATTACTTTCGCGTTTATAATTAATTTAATTTATTCTGCTTTTTTATTTTCCAAGAACTCTTATATTACATCAACTCAACTTAACGGCTTAATTCTATCAGCAAAATCTTTTTACTTAAAGCATATGATAAAATTTGTTTACAAATCAAGTGTTGGTGGAGAAGATGAAAAATTCAGATGAATGTTAAAATAAGCATAGAGAGAAACGGTTCGTAACGGTCTGTGATAAATCGAATCAGAGGAGTCGGAACTTGATTGAAATACAGTTCTTTCGTTTAAGAGGAAGAGACATCGGTTTATTAAAGTTCGATACCCTCGGAAGTAAGTTCCTCTCCTACTTTTCGTTAAGCGCACGAGGAAATGATTTTTAAATAACAGGAGCTTTTTAGATGTGATAATAGAAAATACGAACGATCGGCATTAAAATATTCATAAATGTTGGTAACCATTAAGGAAAATTGTATATGGGAAATTATTTTGAAAATAAAGTGAAATTAAATGTCACACAGCTTAGCATTATGATGATTTTTGAAAAATTATCGTTAAATTAATATGACACAGCCTGTGAGAGTTAATAACAGTCATTTATTAATAAATAAAATGGCTTTTCTTATCGATAAACATATTATAATGGAAGAAATTAACATTTTTACCAAGTTTTGTTTAAAGTTGGAATAAATTCTGGCAAATTTTGTATAAAGCAAAATTTTTATACCATATAGTATTAGTATTGCGGCTATTTCAAACAATTATAAGCGATAGTAACGCAATTATTAACGTAACTTTCACTATCCATTGTTTACGATTAATTCATTCATTTTCGTGCAAATTCCTTGATAGTTCATACATTTCTGCACCCATGCTCTTAGAAAAGAACATAAAGTGACGTCCTAAACTTTTTACGCTCTTTCCATACGCGATAAAGCGTTACTCGAAAGAGAAAATGTGTACGAGCGATTCTTGCGTCATCTCCCACGACGACGAAATTAAACAACGTTCAGAGTCGTCGCTTTAAATCTTCCATTTCCCATATCGGCCGTAAAACGAGCATTCTGCTCCACATGCAAGCCTTGTACCTGAACCCGATGACGTCATTCCGGAGATCGCTAGCGATCCTTAACCTCTCCGCCCCTCCGTCTGCAACCCATCCCCCAGTTACGCTCCTTTGGCCGTCTCCCCCGCCTCCGCTACCCTCCCTACTCCCCCGACCATCCGAGCTCCCAGGAACGAGGACGTCACTGATGACGTCAGAGGACCCCAGCATCCACGGAGACTGTTCAATACTTACCCCCCTACGAAGCCACCCATTCTACATTTAGCCACCCCCGCTCCGTAGCCAACCCCTATCCACGCACCCTGATACTCTCTCTGAAACCCTCATCTCCTTCTCTTACTATTCTATCCGTTTCTATTGCTCTTCCTCTATATGTTACGTTGACTCAACGCCTCTTTTTACCAACTTTCCTCTTTTCCATGTCTATTTCTGTCATCCGCTGATTCATTCCTTTTCTTTCCCATCTTTTATTTTCACTTTCACACTTTTTCCTCCTTTTCATGCATTTTGTCACAAGTTTCTGCTGATTTCTAAAGCTGTCTCCTTCCTATTCAATTCTCTATTTCAATTCATCCGCTCATCCTCTTTTTATACTTTTGAATGACTAACTTTTTCTTCTAGAATCTCGTAAAATCTTTATAGTGAACTTAAAATTGATTTCAGCTATAGTTTTAATAGTGAACAAATAACTTTCTCTAATTCTTTACGTATCTCGTTAATTTTACATAGTAAAGCATTATCCTTTTACCAAATGATATTTAATCTTTCCTATCTATTCTCATGAATTAATTTAATAATTTCGTAAATACTCTAATTAATTCTAATTCAAATTAAGTTAGTTTCCTCTAATTTAAGCTTATGCTTTCATTTATTCTTAGCTACTTTATTTATCAAAACCAAATTATCATATCTACAAGTCTTAACACTTCCTTCTTTATCTATATCTTGAATATATTGTAAACTTCTTCTTTTTTATGAATCATAATGCTGTATTTCAAATATTTTTCTCGACTCCTATGACCTATAATTACAATACCAACATAGTTAATATTTTTATATCATTATATTTTATTTACATTCCTTCGACCTATCTTCCGGTTAATGTTCCATTCATTCACCACACTGCGACACAATCATTTCCCTTTTAACTTAAAATCATTTCCTCCTCCAAGTCTTTCCTTTTATGTCGCACGTTTTCCTGACCTCCCTTTAAGCGCTTTCTCTTCCTATGTTCACGTTCGTCCTCCATTATCCTCCACCGTGTTTCCGCTTTTAATCATCCACTTTCCTCTTCCATTTACTCACTTGGTCAACCCCAATAGAGTTTTCGACGTCACTTTTTATTTTCTGTGGCCCTCTAGTGGTTATGATTAGAAACTGCAAACACACCTCCCTTTTCTTGTCACCACATCCTTCTAATGAGTTCAGCGACAGAAAATACAAACACTACGAAGCGAGTGAAACCCTTCGAAGACGTTGTCGTATTCATGATCCTTTGCTACTTGATAAAACTTCAATTTTCATACGATCATTTAAAATTGTACTGTTTTTAGAAGTCAATGAAATTGGAAGTATTAAAATTTAGTTCTGTTCTGTGAGTATGTATGTATGTATCTTTATCTCTCGTAATATTATGTAAAGTACACTTTATTAAATAAGATAATTTAAAGATGGAGCTATTCATTTATTTCAGACCTTGAGGCTAGAAGTCATGATTTATAATTCGTTAAAATGTCAAAAAACTCATTTTACAACTCATAATTCTCAAATTTGATATTCTCTCTTAAAGTCACTTTCACTTGAAATAGTAAAAAAGCGTCATAAACTTTTTATATCCAATCTCCATAACTAAGTCTAAATTGAATTTATTATGAGATTTTTTACGCTTATTAGACGCATTAGGGTACTGACACAAACTGACAATCAAAAGCACCAATTTTGATTGGATTAAAACAGTTCAACTCATAATCATCTTCAATCAATTTTTTTCAAAATAAGTTGGCAAAAATTATTTTATATATATATATAATACTTTAATGGTATTATTCGTACCGAAAGCTAACGCTATTTAAAATTTCCGCAAATAACGAAGCAGTTGTATATATGTAACCTTTTCCCATGCACTTCCAACGATTTTTGCGTGGGCATACGTTGGTCCCTCTCTCTCTACGAACCCCGTGGCATTTAGGAAAGACCTCGATGCCTCAGCGTGAACTTCATCAAACAACCGCAATACGAAATATTTTTTTGTTTCCTCTTCCCCTCATCCTGCTCCATATCTCTCCACCCAGATACTTCACCGATAGATCGTTTAGAAACACATCAGTTATTGTCCGAAAAAATAAAGCATTTCATATTACAATATATCGAGAGAATATTCTCTGAACTATTTTTTAAAACGCAAACTTATTAATGAAAAAAATCCCTCGAATCTTTAAATATTTTCGTGATTTTTACGCGGTGAACTTATGTATGCATGGACTGCAAAATCAAAGCTTAAAGTTTTCCTGTTCATATAAATTTGAATACCTACATCCAATCAGAAATGTATGCTAAAAGCATAAATTTATCTTTTAAACAATACGGAATATTATAATTGGGGAAGTATATATAAAAAAGGAACAGTACAATTCCCTCATTTATATAAAAAAATATTATGCTTTGGTCTTTCTAGTATATTTTTATTAATATTAATTTATTCATTGGAGGAAAATGAAATCTCGACATGAGATTAGATACTTTGGAATATCTTCTCGTTTAAATTGACAATAGTCGATTCATTTGATGATTGTAAGATCCGCTTCAGAGTTAATTAATTAATTCATTATGAACTTGGTTCATATCATTTTTCAGTTTATATTAAATTAAATCATAGAATTAATCATTTCATTTAAACTTATAATCGATAAAGAAACATTGAATCATTTGATTAAAAACTAAACAACAGATATTTCTATAAATAAGAACTTATATTAAGAAAGAATCCTCTATTCTTCTATCCTATTTATAGCTCTTCATTTCTCAATCCATAAGTCCGTACGATGACCGATCTATTTAAAGATTATTTACAAAAATATTCTAGAAATCTTTAAGCCCGCTACCCAACGCTGAGGAAGCTGTGCATGGATTGTATTCGTTGTTAGAATAGATTGGTCTCTTAAATCTCTATAACTTTACGTATAACATTATCTACTTATGAAGGATGCACAGTCTTAAATAGCGCTAGGATTACGAATTTAATAAAGATTTACGTATTATTAAATGGATTGAATGATTGCTACAGCAGCATCAGTATTGCAACAAAAAACGTAAATTTTAGCAGAGAACCCCTTTTTCGTAAGTTTAAATAGAACCATTCGGATCCGCTAATACAATCAGATAGCCAAGGTGACAAGGGCGGATTACGTAGATGAATGATGTACTTAAAAATCCACTCCAGAAATTTTTCCTGGAATTTGAGAGGCGAAGAAATGGCAGTGGCGTATTAAAAATGAACTAGGATGCAGTCTGCATAAGTGCATCGCAATGAATAACAACTCCCACCATTTTTGAACTACATTTCCGTGCGTAAATTCCTTAATTTCCCCATCCATAGCAGCCGCCTTCCCTCTCCGCCCGGAGCGCCCACAAACCGGGGCAATTGTCACGTCACACGCCCACGTCACTACCTCCCCTCACCACGCCACCCCACACACTCCGCCCTCGCTTTTTTTTCGCACAATTCGGCTCCATTCAAACATTCGATCCGCCCCTTCATCTGGATTTTCCATTTCTTAAGAGAAAAAAACTTTCCGCTGTCATACGTCGTCAGCAGCAGCAAATTCCCTCGATTTGGAATCGGGGATTGTAACTGCTTGTCCTCGCCACGGGGTGGCCTCTGACGTCATCGCGTCCCTCCATTAGGATTCCAGTCATGTGTCGATGTATGGTGGCCATCAAAGGCCAACGTACTTCGAGAGAGCGTGGAAGGAGCACGGATGCTAAATTGCTCTCAATTTCTTTGTTAATAAGCCGATCAATTGCTAAAGGGACGCAATTTTTATTTATCAGCAGCCTGAATTTAATCTTGTATGGACACATACACCTATGATGGTCACAGTTCAATCTTCTTCTGTTATTTCTAAACTTCTCCAAAATCGATCCTAAATTATCGATTTTATCAAGTATGCAGTTATAAATATTTCATTTCGTGTAATGTTAATCCTTTCCATTTCATTTCCTGAAGCCAAATAAAAACTTAGAAAGCAAAATCTCCATACTATGGTATGTTTTATCTGTTAATTTTTTAATGAATAAAGTTCATTTATAATTATCCTATTTATCTATTCTATTTTATGGAGTGCATGATTCAATTCATGATTCAAATGATAGTAAGTATCTACAGACATACAAATCTTATTTTCGAGTGTACCTTGAGTTATCGATACGCTAAAGTATAAGTCTTCCGGTTTATTAAATTTTTCTTTTATTGATCACAAATTTTTGACTGCTTCAGCCTATTTCAATTATTTAAATTATCAGAAGTACAATTGGTAAAAATGAGCACCAACTATACACAATTATATTGCACTGGGATAATGCATTGTTACAGTAGACATCATTTGTTCGTATACAATCAAACGGATCTTTTTCACTCATAAACATTGTTATGATTATTGGTTTTAAGTTTAGCAGGTTCATCAATCTTGAAATATCATGTTATGTTTTGTAATATAAGAAAATAGTTGTGCTATTATATAAAATGAAATACCTTTAAAACTTAAGTAGGAACATAAAATATAAAAGTATATTATTAATCAATGTTTCTCTAGTGTTGAGTTATTATTTATTAAATGAATCTTAAATAAATACTACTAAATCGCTCTTATAAAGTTAAAATTATTTTATTTCGCCATTCATTAATAGACAAAAATTTTTCTTTTATTTATTTTTGCATTTCATATAGTTCATCAAGATATACCGAACTACTTAACTTGTCCGAAAAATTATTTACACAATTATAATATATTTATACAGGTATTTTTCTTGGAAAGATGATGAATAAAGGCGTAAATTTTTTTTGGACGAATGAAAATAAAGCATGGTTCACATATAAGGCTATGTGATCCCATGCTAAAGCCACAAAATATCTCCTCACTCTTTATAAATAGTTCCGGCAATAATAAAAAAGAGCTGAATAAAGCATTTCATATAAAAAGGGTGTGAGTGTGTGTAACGCAGAGAGATGCGTGATCCTGAGTCATCTATCTGGATGATCGATGACTTCATTGCTTCTAAAAATGATCCGGAATCCGTACACCTGTCCGATTGAAAGCTGCCAAAAGATTCGACTAACGCATTCGAAATAAGATAAAAATTCGGATAACGAATAAAGCGCGAGATGAGTGTAAATTCAGTTTCCGAAATCGAGAGGGAATACATGAATAGTAAGCCATCCTTGAAACTCGGCTTTACATACATAACGCCAATGATTTGACAATCCGATAGTGGCAATGTTGTAAGCAATCCGAGATCGATAAAGCGTGACATTTCGGTGGTATCTTTTGTGAATGGAGCGGAATCGCAGCGACATCTGGACTTAATTTTCCTCGTAGCTTGGAACGAATAGCGGCGGATTTGTAGGCGATGTTTTTTATTCGTTGAATAAATACAAAGTCGATAAAGGACCCTGTTTTTAGCACCTCATATTTTACGCGTTAAATTCAAATTCCAAACAGAACCCGAGCACCAAATCCAAAGAGACTTCAAAACCTCAGATTATTGCCGTTATTACAGAAATAGCAAAAAAAAATTGAAATAGGCCCATCTACAAAAGACGCTTCATTAATAATACGTCAATGCTCATTTTATGCTTTTGGAGATCTCAATATTCTTCAGTCATACTATGGGTTGTTTACACAAAATATTTCTAAACAATAAATATGAATTAGGTACAAAATAGATCAAATTTATGGCTTCTAGTTACTTTAAACGATGATATTGTAGATTATTTATCATCCTAATCTTCTCTTACCACTTAGTTAAGGTAAATTGCGTTTTCTAAATTATTTTATCCTATATAAAATTTCGAAAGAAGCAAAGCTAACTTGAGAATATTTAAAATTTATGATAAAATAGGATGAATATTTTTATGAAAGGGTATAATTACATCAACCTCTAAGGATATATAAATTATAAGTAAATTAAAAGATATTACGGTTTCACTTTGGAACATCCTTGAATGAATCTTTCAGACTATAATAAGTTCACTGTTTACTATTAATTTTCCACGTCATAATAATTCCAATTTTCCAATTCCAATTCCAAAATTTATTATAGATATTTTTTGAGCAATTAAAGACATAATGATATTTAATAAAAAACTTCTACAAATATAAAGTGCAATGCTCGTAATAAACAAGAATTTTTAACGACTATATCCCAAAAATTCCGTCTTTACGGTAGCTACATTCTTCGTAGCCCCCACCTAGTTTAATCTTACGAGTAAAACCATATAAGTGTTTTCAAAGATGATAAGAATCCTTTCTTCTAATACCTTTAAATCCAATTCTTAGGAAACTTTTCGAGTTGAGTTAACAAAAAGAGACAATCTTTGATTAAATAATTGTTCTATTATAAATTTAAATGCTCTAAGGAATGTAATTTTTCTACCATTTCAGACATATAAGCCGAAATTCGTTTGTACTATTTTAAGAATCTCCTTATCGTTTGGTCTGAGGAAAGCTACATACCTTAAGAAACGATAGAACTTACTGCAATCGCTTCCTTTCAGTCTAGCTCCACCGCTCCATTGATTAATGGAAATGGAAGTCTAACCTATATTTGGCAGTGAAATGTTTTATGGGCAGATTTTCAAGGGAATATAAATCTTTCGAATATAAATGACTTCGTCCAAAAATAGTAACGCGTGACAATATATTGGCTTCCGACAACCACAAGAGAAATTGGAAGCAAAAATTCCCCTGAATGTATCCCTCCCTTTTGAAACAATTCCTTCCACCAATACTATATCCCCTTCTCGAACCTTTATATCTACTGTGGAAGGGCGTTTTTTCTGAAAGGAGGGTGAAAATATCAATGGAAGTTATAAAAAGGAAATATCTCTTTTTTATGTCACTCTACACGCACGAACGAAACCTTTTTCAGAAGCAGACTTTGAAGCTTTCTATAGTGTTTTCATTCATGCTTTCTACTTAACTACTATCTTTCACACCTCCCTTCATTTAATTTAGTTTATTACGCTGTCTACTCAATCAATTAATTCGTCGGGTATTCTCTAACGGACGAACGGATAGCTGTTACAATTTTCTTATGCTGACATTAATCTCTCGTTCTTCTTTGCGGTTTAAATGCCAAAAAGAAAAAGGGGATAAAAATATCGATTTTCTATAATTGTAATCTCTTTTTAGCACTTTCCAAAACTCCGACCAACCCCTTAATTTTCTTATCGGGCACGCGATTCCATTTTCCATTCACATTTTGGAATAATTATTCATGGAATCAAGATAACTTTTATAAAAATAGCAAAACTATTTTGAATAATATCAATTATTGAAAGATTTTAACTTGTAAATAGGATGAGGATGTATCTCTATTTTACTATCACCAACTAATTGAACGTAAACAATGAACTTGACGATACAATTAATGTTTCTTCGTTCGTATATGGCAGAGTAATTTTCCAGAGTCGAGTTATTTGATACTAAACTAAAATTATTGTAGTAATATCATACATTTATATTTTTGGATAATTTCTTTTTTATAACTCATTTAAAATATCCTTAAGTATTAAAAATGAGTTGAAATACATGGTAAAATTATTAAAATTTACTATTACCAGGAAACAATCCATTTGAAGGTTGACTGGCTTCATTAAGAGTCATCGATCTAAGTAATTCAATATCCCAATTTCAGATTACGTCTACGATAGGGATTATACGAAATTTAACTCGAAGCAAATTTTTTAAATATTTTTTGTTGAGTCCATGAGGTATATTAAGAGGTAATAAAGGTTTCTCTACCATTGGAATAAGATCCATTAATATGATGCCTATTTTCATATTCTCTATATTTCCGTCATACCACGTGACCACTCACGGCTAAACCTCATTTCGAATTAATCTCTCTTACTCTGCTTCTAGAGCAAGCGGTACAGAAACGAAACAAAAATTTTCGGATGGGAAAATAAGAAGTAATAGAAAGCGCGGTTCCCACTTTTTAATTAAAAAAATAAAAGTATGAGCCAAACTTCATTATCGGGCACGAAAAGAGCGTGACATAATGAATGATGGGCATGTGCTATAACAAAAGACTTTTTTCATTTCCCCGCCTCTGCATTACTTCTTTCGCGTCATTTAATCTTTTTTGGCGATCCCTGGGGCGGACCCCTTTCGCACCTAAGCCATAATAGATTCTACTCACAGCATAGACTCTCGCCCACCGCTACCCCCACTCCGAGATTGGGAAAACACCCTCATCCAATGAGAACACGTCATTCGGGTGAGGAAAGGTCAGGGGTTAAAGCCGTATTCTGCACCGAGCATTGGTCCACCAGGATCGGAAGGCAGTATTATGTAACGCCGGAATCAAAAGTGGAAAGATATTCGCTTTCCGAATCGATATTAAACGTTCGACTTTTTTTTCTTTTCTAAGAGATGAGTCGAGATTAAACCTTTCTTCTCAAATGGTCGCGAAATGGACTTTCCGTTTAAGACGATGGACATTCACTCGTCTTAAGAAAGAGTGAATTTCTTCGATAACGTTCCTTCTCATATTTCCAGCGCGTGCGATCCTGCGGTCCACGTAATTCCCTTTAGTACGTAACAGTACTTTGCTAAGAACGTTATATACGTCTATTTTCGGTAATACTCAAATTTTCACACCTTCTTCAACCTCTTACATTTAAAACTTCTTGTTTTTTACGCAGTCGTGAGCTGTTCGTTACCGTTACCGTCGGTTACGAGCTGTAAACAAAATATACTCTCTATCTCTTTCATCCCATTCCATAATACTTTCATTTTTAATCGTCTATGTTTTTTTGCTCATCTTTTATCTAAAATATTTCCTTGTGAATTCTATTCGTACTCAAAAAAAACTGCTACCAAAGAATAATAATAAACCATTACTAAACTCTGAATATTGCATCACCTTGCTCAAAAGAAAAGACGTAACAGAGAAATTATACTTCTTGGAAAAAATTGGAATTCAATTAAACTAAATTACATGGGACCATATTAAGGGTGTTGTATTTTTGCGTCCATTATTTTAAGAACTTGTGAGTGATTTGTAATCTTTTTTCAATCACTGATACTATCTTACAATACTGACATTTAAAATACTATTACTCGTTATATATTCTAATATGAATACGCAAGAGTTGTTATTAAATTCCATTTAAAAAGTATTTCTCCATTTGGTTGATCACCTTTCTCCCACCATCTTTAAATATCTTCCAGCATTCCTAATCAGCAATCTCAATGAGTATATTGATGATCAACTTGAAATACTGGCGAATCACCACAATTTTCAAATTGTAATAAGGAATAACTAATTCCATATTTGGAAAGAATTAAATATAGGTATGAATCGGTCGATAGGTTGTTAATAGACTATAAAGTTGAAATTTTCAGCAAGTAGATAAATAAATATTCTTAATAAAATATATTTCCAAGAGTCATACTTGCATCAACCACCATCAAAATTTTACACATAAAAAGCGAATATGTTTTGGAGTATCTGTGAATATCTTTATGAAAACCTTACCAATAAGTTATTTATATTTTTAATCAATTAAACAAATCAAAAGTATCTTAAATAATGAATTTTAATTTTATTGAGAAAAAGATTTTTATAATCTAAGTTTTTAAGAGAGAACGTTAAGGCGTAAATTGTGATCATTTAAGTTACCATGAGCATATATGTTGTTCGTAGAAACAGCCTGAATAGTTTAATATTTGTGAATACGTAAAAGTCAAATGACAATGTATGTTTTTAGAGAAATCTAATGAGCATTAAATAAATTCTACGAGATGTAGGATAAAGTTTTTAGATAATATAAAATTTAATATAAATTTATTCTGTGAAATAATTTTATGTAGCCAGTATTATTTGTCCCTTATTCAAGATTTAAGAAATAGACTCCTTTTGACTTTGACTGAATTGAAATATAAGATATATAAATTTTAGACTTTATCGCTTCAACTTTATTATTTTCTGCGAACGAATACTTCGAAGTAATCAATACGAGGGTAGCAAGTCATGATGCACGCAACCCCTGCCATATGCCTAAAGGTGGCTCGTACGCTACACATACAAATGTAAAAAAGGATATATCCTTTGGAAAAACATTATAGCTTTAGCACACGTAATGTAGGAATTGAACATCAATCCTTAAATTATGTAGGGTGCATCTCATTTCATCTTTAAGATACGAGGACCATTTTTACCCCATTCATTTACCAGAAAACCATTTTTATATGGGATAAAATTTTAATTAACTCATGGAATATACAAGAAAAGTAGTTGACATACTTTCCCTATAGAAATCAATTTCGTGAGAACAGTTATCTCTCCATGCTCATACGTGCTTATAATCCTGACATTTTGGAACGCCACGTACGATAGGATCAGGAAGGAAAATCCCCTTTTAAACACCTTAATTTTGCTTCATCAGATTCTTCAAAAGGTCTACTTAAGCTTGAGTCATCAAAGTCAACAGAGAATAAGGGCAAGAACAAATGAGCTTTCTGGAGCCTTTAGTTTGCCAATCCTTAAGCCTGCGTTAATTAAACCGAACGTGTCTTAAAATGATTGGAATTCACGAATAGAAACAAAGAGATATACAGCAGAGAATGCCTCGTGCAATTGACCCTTGACCTTTCTAATCCCTTCCAATCATTCCAACCAAATCCTCTGAGGAATCTAAGCTCTCATCTACTCCTAACCTCTGCATTATAATTGGTTTAGTTGGAATCCCCAAATAATAAGCAGTCCGACCTTCTGGACAACAAGAATATATCTTTCAGCGATACATGGCGAGGTGGCGGGGCTAGGCAATGAAGAGACCTGTCTCTCGTATACGCGATCTCCTACTCTAATTGCCTATTACTAACCTCCGATTCACCACAATATACATTTATTGAAGACTGAAAAATTCATATCTTCCATCAAAAATAATTGAAAGAAATATTATAAATCTTTCTGGCTCATATCGGATTGTTTCATTGAAATTCTACATGAATTTATTTGATTTAAGAGATTGATAGACAACTCATAAATAAAAACATACACATCAAGTCGTATTTTACGTAAGTTTCACTCGATTTTTTCACTTTGATTCCTTTTTACTACTGGGAGACTCGGTATCACTTATTGACACAACTGGTATTTTACAAGAATTTAAAAATGGAATGGGACAAATAAATTTCATAACTTCTCAATAATTTTGGCGATTATGTTAAAGGTGTATTCACTTACAATATCCTATTTCTATTTTTAATCAATAAATTTCACTTGTGATATAATATTAATGGAAAAAATTTTAGCATATCGTCTATAAAGTAAGGATAAATCCAATTCTATAATTATTATCTCTATTACCTTTAAAAGGACAATTTAAATAATCTTAGATAATCTAGAATTTTTCGAATAATAAATTTAGCAGAAAACATTAAATTCATATCAACAAACAAAATGAATTTATAGTTTATAGAGTATATAGTTCAAACCTAGCAGGTAGTTAAAGTACGGAATATATTCTTTTTTCCAATGAAAGACTTTGTATGTTTTGTTTATGTTCTGTTGGCTCAAAAGTCAAAGGTCAAAGCGTCGTATTTTGTTTCTTTCTGAATCGATTCGTTTAAAGTTCATGAAAGGTATCGGATGTATTTAACTAAAGCACGAAATGATAAAAGCCCTCCGCAATAAAGACCACCAGCATCCCAATGGAATCGTTTGGTACAACACTTCCATTACGGCAAAGAAGGATTCCGTGTCTGGGCACACGACTAAGAATATTTCCACACTTTAGGCGTACTATCCCAAAAACCTTTCAAGTGGCTCTAAATATATATGTATTTTCGTAGGAAAGCCTCTCTTTCACGAGGAAGTAAAGCCACGGCTGGGGGCGTGATATCCGAGAGTGTCGAAGAATGAAAATCACTTCTCTACAGGCGAGTGGGTGATAAGAAAGGGGTTTAACGCCTCCACTCTTCTTTTTGCAAGGCTTCATCTTCTTGCGCGATATCCCAATTTCGTATCCAACGGCAACAGCTTTTTTTCCCACTCTCGAAGTATGTGCGCTTGGGTAGAACAAACTAGGATCTCATCACCTTCCCTTCTAAAAATGTTATCCACACCGCCTACGAATGTCTCCGCTAAATTCTTCTACATCAGCGCATTCCTCGTAGTCTGCGATCATGCTGTTCCCTCCGGTATCAAGATATTATTACGATTATTTTAATCGTGAATACCGTAAGCAAGTTATAGTTTAAATTAAACGAATTCATTTACTTTAATGCAGCAGTTTTGATCCCATAGAAATCTCATAAACTCCACCGCTCGTAAAAGAATGTTTTATATTGGAATTTTTCAATTTTGATTTTCGATTTTGAAATATTTCAATCCACTTAAGGAACGAAAATAAATGTACAAAAGGATTACCATTAAGTAAAAAAGAAACAAAGGAGATAACAGTTTACAATATTGAGCACTGTATTGATATATTGATCTGAAAAACCTCTCGAGTTTTTTCCTGCATAGAATTGATTCCTGCTTCTTTCGTGGAGTACTGTAAGTTTGAAACAGGAAGTGTTTCTTAGGAGACGGTGTAAATGGGGAGAAAATGGATACAGACCGCCTTCAAGGTCGCGACATGTTCACGTGGCAGTAATTACTGAGTCACTCCATAGCATGATGTAAAGTATTTCATAACTTTTCCTATGGAACCTGATAAACTATCAATCAACCAATCTTTTATTCTTGTTAGCATTTTGTTAAATACAATTGACGTTAAACGAGAAAATTTTCTAATTTTCCAGTTAGAAAAGAACGTGTTTCTTTCATCACTATAAATGAATGGTGAAATACTGAATAAAATACTACCCATTAAGGTACCACAAATATACCTGGAATATTTATCCCACAAATCATTTTCTAATAACAAATACATGCTCACATAAGAGTTATGGTAGTATATTTTTCAGAGCAATAGTTTCCGTTAGCCTTACTGAATTTTTCCTTTGCTTATGAAATATTTTAAAATATTCTATTATATTATATTTTCCATACTATCATTTTTACGTATTTAAAGTTATGGAATGAGTGGAAGGGAATTCAAAAAAGTAAGTCATTAGAGTAATATTCGGATTATTCTCATTACAATTGTTCGCTTGTTTCAATATCATTTGTAGGAGTAAAAAGATGAAATTTACCGTCTTCATTATCAGTTGACCTTTGCTCAATATAATCCATGTAGAACACAGAATAAAATCAACATTTGAACCAGGTGCATTTGAAAAGGTCAGCATATGGAATGCGTATTTTTATTTCAAATTACAGCGGAGTATTTCTAATTACGTTGAGCTTAAATCTATCTCGGCGTGCGTAGGTCGTGCTAAAACAAGAATTCCACGCTAAAATTTAAAATCGGTGAATAATTTAGTGCTTGAGTCTTTAGGGACTTCCTTCCCAGTAAGACAGTCCACCGAACGTAAGCGAATCATTGCATTGATTGAGTTTTCGCCGACGTAAACGGCAATTCGTTTCTTGCATGGTAGAATTACGTAATGACTAGATCGCCGAGTTTTCGGGAAACCCACGCTATTTCATTGCTCGCTCCGAAGCATAAACCAATTAATTAGCCTTCGCAAATTCTGGTATCCCAGTACCTTGACTGCTCCAAAATGCGTGTGGGAGGCGTGGATCGGGTGAGATCAACCGCATTGGCGTGGGAGGTGACATTCAAGCAAGTTGACGGCTCAATCGTCAAAGCGGGGGAAAGAAGCATTTTCTTTGAAGCGCAATTTAGCGAATATCGCGAAAATAATGCAGAAGAAGATCCCTTTTACGAAAGATCAAGTTTGTAGATCTATTTTTAGACGAAGAAGGGAATGCTCCAGAAACAAAACTAGTTAGACGTCTGGAAAATTTTATAAGAAGCCAATTAGATGAAATTATAGAACGTTGGTTAAAATAGATATGAGATGGTCTGTTAAAGTTTAAGTTTACATAACAACAGGATGAAAAGAGAGTAATATTTGCATAACTGTTTATAGCATCCAACTACTACTAAATATTGAATATCCTCTTATCACAACTTAGACTAATAGTAATTCACATATTACATTTTTGAATTTCTATTCTAGGCAGTCATACTTGATTAACCATATGAACAAAGTGGAAAAAGGATAACAACCAATCATTAATTATGGAAAATTCTACGAACTGTAATATTAAGAAAAAAATCATGACATATTCGTACATTAAAGCGAAATATAACGACGCAATTTTAAACTGCCCCTTTTCTGCTCATAATTAATGTGTAAGTTGAGTCGAGAGAATATTCAACTGAAACCAATGTTAGACGAGTTAATGTTAAAGAAAAAATTCACAAACTGTAAATAACGTGGCAAGGAAGATATGAGATAGGATAAGAGGAAAAAGGGAATTCTAAGAAGAGTGGTATTCCAAAAATGAGTTCCGGTGAAATTGAAAAGTGCTATCGCGTTGCAGTCTCATTCACAGTCAAAATCCACTCTTATATCTTTCGGCTAATGTTTTGCCAAATCACCGGAGGTAATTTAAATGCTGTTTCCTCACTAAAGAGGTGACCTTTTGGAAGGAATTGAATGATGGCAGATGTAGCCCCACTCGTTCGAAAAATCTCATTTGCTTAAGCTTTACATTGCAAAGAGAATGGAAACTGGACAGGAAGGTTAGCTTCAAGTTGGAAACCATCGAGGAAAGTAAATGCTTTTAGAACTCATGTGTCATTTTTACGATGCAAATGAGAATACTTGAACCCGTAGTGAGCATGATTCTTAGAAGACAATACCCAAGGGAGTTTATCGAAGATACTCGAAAGTTGTCGGTAAGGGGAAGAGGGAAAAATGAAATTGAGAAAAATGTAGACTGAGAAAAAATGGGAATAAATGCTTTATGGAGGAATCGATAAAAAATTGAAATATTTATATTGATATTTCAACTTTCAAACGAGGCGAACTAAAGATATTGTTAAAAATCGACATGAGAAATTATCTTAGATGAAACATTTTGTTCATTTTTATTTTATGAAGTATTCAAAGAAGACATATACATTCGCTGATAATCCTAATATGTGGCTCTTTGCTGCAAATTAGCTATCTGAATAATTCAATTATAAATCATATTTAAGTATAATTTTCATCAACATAACCTCTCTCTCTTTTATTTATAACTTTTACAATGCTTTTTATAAAATCCTAATCCTTATTCACACACTCCTAAGAACAGAAAACGGTTTCTACGACCTATGTGTCAAAGTTGAGGCCTAGTTAGTGCTAAGTGATGACAAACATCGGTACTTGAAATCTTTTTTTTCTCTCGGTTTAAGCTGAACTTGAACTAGTATTCAAGGAACGAGAGAATATGTTTCAACCATTGACGAAGAACGCTTTACCTTCAAGCTTAGTAAAATATTTATATATATATATATATATAAATTAAATCCTGCGCATAACAGATGCAATTTCTTCCCTTCCAATAACTCTTCTAAATGTACTATTATCCTTACTTATATGCAAAAGTTAGCGCTACGCTCTTTTTCCCTAATAAAAAAGGACATTAGTTACCGCATATTTCCTTAATCTTTTATATAACTTTTTAGGATTTGATATATGGTTCTCCGAGATTTTATCTACTTAACGTCATCAATTTAAATAAATCAATATTTTAATTCCTTTCAATTTTTCTATACTAATATACCGAGAGGTGACTATTAAAAAATATTAGCTCATCCTTAACGAAAAGGATACCACTATCGCAAAGGATAACCTACGTCTGGGTGGTTGAAAATGCTGATATTATAATTTAAAAAATAAAGTTAGAAGAAAGTTGAGAGAAACTGGAAAAGGAAAGCTGACTGCGGGAATGAAATATTTGAAAAATTGGCGTAATGGTGCGGTTTTCAATTAATGAAAGGAGTAGAGAAACCACTTTTCATCGGTTGATCGATTTCCAGTAATTTAGGACTTGTCTCTCCGTCGCAAGATATTGATGGCCACGAGCGATGGGATGCGCAAATAACAAACCGCGGAATGTGGAGTCAGCCGTCGAGTTAATCTGCTTCGAGTAAAAGACGAGGGGAATGGAAGGAACATTACGAAACATGTTGAGGTTCTCACCTCAATACGAAGACGGTATTTGAGAGGAATTCTTTTGAGACTGGGTGTAAGACGGAGAAATCTGAGTAGAAGGAATGAGAAGGATCTTATTTATGCTCTGTTATCCGATGATTTAAATTTATTACGGAGAATTTTAACCGATTGCTCTGCTATAAATAACACGGTAGACTTCAAATTGAAAATCACGAAAAACGAAAACATTTCAACTCTGAAAATATTTCAAGTTACTCATAAAAACTATGGAATTTATGTAATGTAAATGACTTTGCATGAAATATATTAGATTATCTTTATGTATGAAGGATAAATAGAAACTAGTATGGAGCAATACTATATGTGCAAGATAATCATAAATTCTAAGAAATAGATAATTGTAATTAGGAAAACATTACTAAAACAACCTTAAACCATTCCAATCTAAGAATCCATAGATCGAATTTAATATTAAAAGTCAACAGAATTATAAATAAAGAGCAAACAAGAAATAACAGTATCTATGTAACCACTCAAATCAATAATCTATAACCGTAACTTGTATTATATCACAGATTCACGATCGACACCCTCGTCGAAGGTAATACTATGGGTTCGATAAGTTAGTTTCCAAGATACGCTTTAGAGCACGATAAATGTTACGCAACATGTATCGAATAAGTGAAACACGGCGTAAGAATACGGCGGAGAAGAGAATGAGCGAAAAAGGAAACTTGGCGTTTAAAAGTCAAAATCTGTGTACCAAATATCTTGCAGGATGAAAGGATAGACGGGTGGCGATGGATGGAGTGACGCCACCGTTTAGAGGCGCATTTCGGCGAATGCATCGCTGTTCTTGGATGCTTATGATGGTGGTTTGTGCAACGGAATGCATTTACAACGGGTGGCGCAATATTCCGAGAAGAATTCCTTTGCTCCTTATCTAGCACGTCTCGCTGAAAATTTACGCCTTGGATATTCCGTCGAATCGAGTCCATTGTTTCCTCTAAAAGCCTTCGTGATGGAGATAACGAACTGCGTAAAGGAGGCGGGGAATAAATGCTCGGAAATAAAACTTTCTACGGAGGAAAAAACGGTCGTGAAGGAGGCAGATTGTTATGTCGACTGTATCTAACAGATTGGGGCGGTTCAGTTCCTTCATGAGACTCGAATCGAAAATACGTACGTAGGCAGAGTACGATAAGAGTTTATGTGATGGAGCCGTAAAAATACGAGAGCTAGAGTAAGCCATGAGTACATATTTAACGAGTATCCCATGCGACACTAATTGAATTACCACGTGTAACGAAAGAATAAATATGGAATGAAAATAGGGCAATTTATTTTTTCAGATAGAAGACGAAATTATTTTACTGGTTACCGTTATGCACATAAAAGACTGATTGAATACGATAAGCAAGAGTGCATGAAATGTAAAATTATTATACGCACTTTAGACATGAAAAGGTAATTATAATTATTGCATAGAAAAAACTTGGTATTGCAAATAAGAACGTCAAATAAACAGATCTTAAGTCAAAATGTTATTTAAACTCAACAGACGAAAGTGTAGGATGAAGATGATGATGATGAAAATAGACTATTTTTAATGAAACTAATATGACCAGAGAATACAGCATTTACAATACCCTGAATTCTCAACACTAGGTAACAACCATTGCCTGCAATGATTGCAGAACATTTCCTCATTCCTATAATAATTACAAATATGATCTAAAAACTTATGAAAAATAAATTGTGATTCGACATCTTACGATCCATCAAAAATAACTGATATAAACCTACCGAATGAATATCAACCTTAAATAATTGTGCGAGTAGTCATTCAAGTAGAAATAACATTATATTATTACGTATTAGCTGTTTTCAGGTTATAAAAGAAGAAAAGTTGTTTTCGATAACACGTTTATTTTTACAATATTAAGATACTCCTCCCTGACATTGCAAGATACTAATATAGATCCAAATCCCCTGAATCTTATTGCGATAAATATAAGTATATTTAATTAAGGATCGTATAAAAGAATTACACGTGGAGAAGCCTTATAAAAATATAAGAGAAACTACTAAATCGCGAAGGCAAGAAAATATTTACATTCGCCCACGCAGTCTCGACCCGGCTTGACATACATGTATTAGTCTCGCTTGACATTAAGCTTTTTAATTGAATTTAGAAGGAGATACATCAGAAAAAAAAAACATTTCAAAAGAGTAATAAAGAAGTTTTACTTGAATGATATTAAAAATTTCTTTCATTCAAAGGAGAAAGATTTTCGAATTCCAAATTTAAAAGCTAATGTACGGATTCGGTCTTAAATTTCACCTCTTTCTTTATATGTAATTCATAAGTTAAGATGGCTTTATTTAGATCATATCCACTTGCTCTACGTGCTAATTTTAACATTTACTTTCAGTTATAAATCTTTAACTCGAGAATTTCACGGTGTCCTGAATCCTTATTGATATTTAAATTGGAAAGGAAATGATTGAACATGAATGTCTCGAATGCGAATGGTTTACAGCCAAGAAAAGTTATAAATAACAAAATTAGAGGAAAATACACAGAACGACAAACGAGTTAGAACATCTCGAGCGTTCTAATTGGAAGAAAAATGCTGAATACGATGTTTCCCCGAACTTGACAGCATTGTCAAAATAATTAGGAAGCCGAAAAATGAGGGAATGGTCAAAGGGAACGAGAGGGCGATGGTGAGGCGGAGTAATAAAGAATGGACAGGGAGATGAAGACCTTCAAATCACTCTCCGCGACGCAAAATCCCAAAGTTATTTATGGCCATGCAGAAATTCCTCCCACCAGAATAAGCCATGAACTGCCTCTTTGTCTCTCATTTCAGACATCCTCTTCTTATCTTTCTCTTTCCATCCCTTCTTCTCGCCGATTTCTGAATCCATTGTTTCCTTCCATTTGCTTTCTATTGTTCCATCCTTCTCTTTCCCTCTCACGTTCACTTTCCCCGCGTTTATTTTTTCCGACTTCCGCGATTTTCCCTATCTTTTCACGCTCTCCTGCATCGCACGGCGATTCTTCCCGAATTTCGTCATTATTGGAACGACACGGGTCGTGTCCCTGCTCCAGCATCCCGGTGACAAAAATATCTCTCTGATACCGAATAACTCCCTGATGAAAGAATTTTTCGCCGATAACTGGTTGCTTCGCTCATTTCCCATTTATTCTCTCTGTCACCTTCTGTCTCTCCCTACTCACATATCCCTTCTCTCTTTGAATCTTTTTCGCTTTTTTCGTCTGTTGTATTCGATCTGTATTATCTCATGTCGATAGTTAACTTTTGAAATAGACTTTTTTAGTTAATTTAATATATATAGAGGATTCAAACTTGTTTTGAAGTTAAAACATTCGTGTACATTAATTACAGAAATTTCGTAGAGACCATAGAACCAAAACAACTGCCGATCGTTTACTAAATATATATAGATAAAATCAAGCGGTATAAAATCGATGTCCGGAAGTTTATTAATTTCTAATTTCAGTATCTAAACGATTAAATTCAAAAAACAGCACATTAATCTATGCTCAACTCTAATTTCATTATAAATTCTTCAAATACCGTATCCTCCGCAAAACTCGTTTAAAACAATCCAGCATCTCCTAATAGTTGTTACGTATTATAAATATAAACTGAATCATTCATGGAATTCATAATATTATTTTCCTTTAAATCTTATTTGACGTAAAAATTACGTGTAGATAAAATTCCGATGCAAAGAATAAAAGAGTATATTCTAGACACGAACTCAGCTATCTTAGTCTTCTCTGGCCTTCGAAACACCAGAATAGTTCATTTATGTCTTGGGTAGGGCTCTTCTCATCTTTAACCCTTCTCGTTTCACAACTCTCATCTCTGTAAATTTTCCTTTATTCTCCCGAAAGGCGTCTCCGTCACAAAAGTCTATTCCTCAAAACCTCTCTATAAATACCTCTACAAAGGGCTTTTGTTTAAACTGTTTCTAAATCCTCAATTTCTCTTTGCATTCGACGTCTTATCGAAGGCTTCTTTCTTCCATTCAACTTTGCGAATTCGCTGACCGAAGTACACATCCTGCTTCGTCTATGACTCAAACTATAGGCTATTTCTATCGTCCTCCTATTTCAGCTTTAACGGCGATTTTACATTCTTCGTAATTTATTGATGAAATTTGAACTGAAAAATGCTGCAAAAATATGTTAAGTCGTAAAAGACAGAGGACTTAGTAAGTATAATACCTTTCATTATCAAAGCTTGAGATTAGAAATTTTAAATTATTACATTTAAAACTGAGATTCTAAAATTTTTCATATTTCTTATACGTCCACCCTACAAAGTACCCTAAAAAAACATTTCGTAATAATTTAATCAACGAAAATGGTTGCGTCATCAATACCATAAAAATCTGGCAATATTTTTCGTTTTCATAAATATGTTACTTATTCTACGTTACTATTCTCGAAAATGACACTATAAGAATACTAAAAAACTGTGAGCTTAGAATATATAATCATATACAGAATAATTGATCGAAACCTGTTATTAGTTTAATATTCCATTTTTTCTGTTACATTACATATTATTATATGTATAGTATACATAATATAGTATAATATATAGTAAAAACAATGATTAAAACAAGCATATTTTTGTTTGTATTTATCGTAAAATTAATAACTTCAAAAATAATTATCCCAAACAAATATAAAAATAATCTTATAATGATTCACTTTCCCTTACTCTTAGATAATCACGGACATAAACCATTTAAAATACACCTTTCCGTAATAAAACTTTCGTATCCAAACTTGGAACGAAGTAAAAGACTAAATTTTCTAGAGAGAGGCAGGAAAATCTGAAAGTTTGTGGGCCACAATGAAAATTTTCCACGGAAGGGCTGATGTAATTGGAAAAATCCCTCCCAAGTGGACTCTGAGAATAGTTCCCCACTCGGGTCACTTGTCTGCTCGAACCTCCCCGGAAACTTCCTCCACTATCACTTTATCCCATCCCTGTCTCTTTTAGTTCCCGATTTCAAGGACAGCTGGATATCGATTGCCCCTGTGAATCCACACAAACCCACAGCCCACTCCTTTAATTCTCTGACCGCGGTCTCCAATCTCTTAACCAAGAGAGAGAACGCTGATTCCACGAAAGGTGAGACACGCCCACCTTTTCCGAGGGATGAAGACATCGGTGACCGTGAAGGAGGCTCACTTCTGTCCTATCTCGATTTCCAATCAAAACCCATTCATGCCTTGGAAACTCTTTGCATATACCCTTAAAAAAATCTTCTTTTCTTTATTCCCCTAATTAATTTATACATCGATAAACGCTTTCCATCTCTTCAACTTTCTACTTGTCCAATAAGATACCCTAATTTTCTTTAAATGAGACCTTGAGGCTCTCCGTAATTATTGGTGTACAATGAAAGGACTTAAAAGATTGGATCCTCTTTTATAAAATTAATTTGTTGAGTAATCAGATAGCTTGAGGTGAAGAATCGTGCATTTATGAATGTAATTTGTGCCTCAGTCCCACTCTAGCATGGTTAAGACATGCTGATAAGTGGAATAACGGAAAGTGACAGTAACACACGACCCGGATTAGAGTAATCGATTATCATTGTTTTATTTAATATAAACAGGAAAAATTTCAGACTTGTAATCGACTGAAGATATTCGTTATATAGAAAATATTGAGTCATACTAATCTGATATAATACTTTTTCCTAATTTACGATTAAAGAATAATGAAGTGACATTTCCTAACCTGCTAATTTGACAGTGATCAAATTGGAATACGATAACTAGAAAATGGTTTCGAACCCAAACTGACTCGATTCTCTCTCTGCAAAGAAAAGGTATCCAAAACATTGGTCACATTACTTATAAAGAATATACATGTTAACTTCTAAAATTCTAGAAACGAAAATGAAAGAAATAGTGGAACGAATAGTTTCGAGAGATATTACTCGTACAATTTACGAAATATCTATGCATTCTAGAATAAATTAGAAAAATTAATTAATAATCAGTAAAATTTTGAAATAAAACAACAGTTAAAAATAAAATACACCAAACTTTCCCTTACTTAAGTATTTTTTCCACCTAATGAAAATGAACATCAGATTAAAATTAAAATTAATACTCAAAAACAAGTGCCTGTTTAACAAAACATTTATCCTTATGGTGCATCTCAGAGGCATTTACATTTTCTCAATATATATGTAAATATTTCAGAAAGAAATTCTTCATAAAATACTTGATCCGTTGCAAGTCTGCCATGACCTTTTCGAGATCAACTACGTCTTGGTATTGTTTCTCGTGCCGATGCTATATCCGTATTTCCTGTCTTATTCGCGTGTATATTTGCGATCACTCCTCCGCTCCGTTGCCTTATATGACCCTTGCGCCTACGCACGCCGTTGTTCTATGGGTTTTTGTAACTCGATTTCCCTTTTCTTCATCACTCCGCATTTCCTTTCATGGGACACGCTCCCGAACACTGTAACGGATCGCGACCTTTGTTTCCCACGCACCTTCCAAGATCTTTTAATTATTTATCTCCCACGCTCCGGCGAAAGTTTCGCGTTAAGTAATAGTTTATCGGTTCGAGAACAAAGCGACGTTGCAATGAGGGTGAATATCATCTCGTGCAGGGGTTAATTGAGAGTCTCTCTTTATGAGGAATAAAAATAGTGCTAATTAACTTCATTATGAATTTCGATTCGACGAGCGCTCGGGTTGTGCCAAGGCCTTGGGAGAATCTGAATCGTCAGCATTTAGAGCATGACATTCTGCTTGAGTAACAAAAGGGAGGGAGATATATCTACAAAAATCAATGTCTGGAGGACGCTTTAAGTAGGTGAAGAGTTTATGACCAAGCTCAAAACTAATTTTCTCGGTTTTTGCTCCTCTATTGTGAACGTTCTACGTGGACGATGAATAAATTAGGTGTTATGTATAAGCTATTAGGGAAAATCTTTAGTCCGAAAGAATTTAACTTACGTAAAGTTTTTTTACGAGAGGACATGCAGTTTAGATTTTGAAATGAATCATTCATAGACACATTTTTTTGGAGTTTTAGGAGATACATCTTAGCAACACGGTTTCTCCAGACATTTTTTAAAGTATATATAAAACTACAATTTAATCGTGTACGTACAATTTATAAGTGTTTGATAAAATTACTCAAAACATTATTTTTTTAAGCTTCATCCTCAAATGACATCTTCCTTAATTTCAAAACGTATCTTACCTTATTTTGAATTCATTCATCTAAAATTAGTATTTCAAGGTACGTAAATAGCATGGAAAACTAACGACAAACTGAAATGCTAGCTTGGAAATTACTATTATTAATATTTACACTTTAAATTCCACCGAGAAGCTTTTGTTATTATTGAATATCATCTGAGGATCACAGCCGTCGCTAATCAACTAAATCGGATTCGCTGCCCACATTTTATCATCCTCTTTTTCATTCTTCAGCATACTGAATAATGAATTGCATACTAAACACGTTGACGGTGAGGGCGAAATCATTAAAGGGATTAAAATACCATATACTGCATTCCGAACAGCGAACGAATGACTGATTAAATACTGCCGCATCTCTTTAATGGCACCGGTTGCTCATAAACACCAATTCCGTTTGCGTAACGTATCCTTGAAGGTTATGCAATTCGAAATATATACCGTTTGGCGGGTTGCATAACATAGCGGCGCTGGACCGTTCTATCTAGCGCGTACGAGGTGACGTGATGAGTTTAATCCTTAAAGAAAACTTCCATGGAAGCTGAGTAATAGTATTTTTTATGCTATAAACAATAAGAACGTTAATGACTGAAACCACGAGTAAGGGAATTATGGGTAGTAAATATTGAATACTCGCCGATAGTAAGATTCAATATTTTCGAGTTTGAATTATGTGCGTCGCCTATTGAGAACGAAAATATTTTATTCACTCAAAGTACTAGAGTGTGATAAGCCTCCACCGTGCTATATCTACAAAGAAAAGCATTAATTCCGCTCTCTTTCTATTTACAGAATAGATTTGTGCGTGCTGAAGAGGTGCTTTTTCAAGGCTGCTGTCACGATGAGGACTGAAGGCAAGAGAAGAAGTCCTTTCCTCAGCTTCCTCTCAAAGGTGGGCAAACATTCCTCCCGAAACAAAACATCTCCTCTCTTTTGAGAGGTATTTTTAGAGAATTCTCTAGACATGAACAATAAATCCGACGCAATTATAAAAAACCGCTGTCGATTTTAAACGTTATCTTCCGAAGTAATTTGGCCCTTGAACTCAACCGATCCCTGTACCATTCTCCCGCACAATACAAACTGATTCCATCCGTGCTCCTTCGGATAGGAGTTTCCCACAGAAGGAGTGACGTCAATGGTGGTGAGTTAATGGGTTGGACACCTTTCTATTTCGAGTAACTCATTTGGAGCTTATGTACCTATCCGTCTCGGACGTCTTGGCATTGAAACAAGATAAAGAAAGGCTTGAGATTTAGGGTGAGGGCTCATATGTTACTCCGAGTCAAGGAGTGTTTATACTTTTTCCATCCTTATCAGAAAGTAAAAGTGACATTTTTGGACCAGTTCTGGATGCTGACGATGCCAAGACTTTAGCGTCTCAAAGCTTAGATAAAAGGAAAAGTTAATCGATTCACTTCTCATTCATTAGTATAAATTATATAATAAAACTACATTAGTGTCTCCACAAAACCTTCCTCAAAGAACAAAAACCTTTACACCTGCTGCTGAACTAATTTTAACGACTGCTCGTCTCGGGTCTTCTTATAGATCTCTAAGTATATATTTAAGGAGAGACCTAAATATTCCTCACTATAGTTTCTATCAATAAATTTTTGATTTAATTTCGTAATGTTTTCTTTGAGATGCAATTGTCCTTAAAACTAAAAAAATATTGCACTGGCCGTAATAGATATTGCTGTGATTAAGAGTTCTCTTAGTATATTTATAGTTAAGATGAAAACATTTATGGATATATATTTTTTATCTTCACAGTTAACGGAATTCGTTGTCTACTGGTTAAAAATTGTCTAATTTTTTAGGTAAATTATATGAATAATAATCAAAACCCATCCCATAAACGTGTTTGGATGACATAGATGATTATGAATAAAATCTTTGTTAAGCTTTGTTTTTAATTAAGTTCTGCTCTTTTTCAAACCCAGATAAACTCATAAGTTGTAATAATCTAACAATAAAAATCCTTATTAATTAGTGAATCATAGTTTCTATCTAAAAGTCATTATAAACTCAATTAATATTGATAAACTTGATATTTATGTTTATTGGCAGTAGAAACATCTTGGTGTTTATAGTTATGGAAGCGAGTTAATTTCGTCTCGGAATAATACGAGATAATTCCATTGCAGCTGGCGAGGCCTTTGGGTCGAAAGAGGGCCAAAAGTGGAAGCGGAGACAACAGCACATGCGATACGACAGTTGTGATATCGGCCGAAGACGACTCGTCCACTTGTCCGCGGAGGAGGGATTCCAAAAACCACAGACTGTCCGTTTCCGAGAGGTCTGCCCTACACAAGATACCGGAACCCGTCCTGCCAGAGATAGACCTTGACCTCTCCCCTTGTCCGCAGAATGCCGTGTCCAATGGCGTTCAGACATCCTTCCACAATCATTCCTCATCGGGCGAATACGACGTAGTGCGCACTTTGGCAGAAGGGTGCTTCGCCAGGGTGCTGCTGGCGAGACGGAGGGGGGCTCCGGTGTCTCTCAAGGTAAGCAGATATCCCGTTCACGCAACTTAACAGACACGTCAACGACTCGAGAGCAGAACTATGACTCTTTTCCGTAGGCTGATCTCTTTAATTAGGTCGCGAAATATCGTAACCTCATACCGAGAGAGAGCTGTTTCAATGGGCGAGAAAAGCTCTATGGTACAACCGTATCTATTCTGTCCGCGAAAGTGTTACATCCGCTCATCCAACCCATTCAATCCAAAGCAAGGTTAGCGCCGGAAGAAAGAGAAATCTGAAAGCAGCTGTTGAAGAACTATTGGCTTTAAACCAACTCGACGCACGGTTCTAGATTTGGTTTTAAGCCTCAGGTTACCACAGTTATAATTTTTAGAATCCAAAATGCTTTATTTAATTTCGAGAGACTGTCTCTAATCGAGACACTAATTTTGCCCAAGATTTGTAAAGAAAAATAAAATCTTACATTTCTTAATCCCATATTATTTTGCGAAACAAGCGAAGAATTGTGAAGGAGCAAATTAAATTATCTAAAAATAAAATTCATCCTTATATTCTAAAATAGTAAATTAAAGATTCCATATGTCAGTAATTTAATTAAAATTAAGAATTAGACAATATCCAAGTCATATTAATCAACTAGAGCAATTCAAAAGGTTTAATATGTTACCTACAACATATTTTTAAACGACAAAGAGGTGTGCGTTTTATTTTGAATTTTGTACAAAATTGTACTAAAATCAAATCAAATATTACAAATTCTTCCTTAGTATACATTAATTAGCGTTTCGAGATTTAACTGTTAATTATTATCATTTTAAGATCGTAATTCCCATGAGACGATTATTGACTTAACTACGAATAATCATGCCCACGAAAGCTATTCCATAGGTTTTATAGCCCATCATATGACAATCACTAGAGACATTTAATGCTCATCTAGGAAAGTACATTAACCTTTCCTGGACTTGCTTAATAACAGAATTTCCTTAAATCCGAATAAAACTTTTGAACCTTGAATAATCTTCGAAAGAGCATTGAAAAGGTCAAGGAGTTTCTTCAACATTTTAAGTAGACTTAGCTTTCACTATTCCGGAGGATAAATTAGGATTCGATTAATCGTGGGAATTAAAAGGAAGTGATTAAAACTCTGAAAGATCGCTGAACATTTCTTTCTGCATAATTTACGGTTGTAGAAGTTTAAGAAGCCTAAATTCGCTAAAAGAAACACAAGAAGCTTTAGTGATGAATTATTCCATTCTACTTCTTCCAAATTAGTCTAATCAAATTTCAATATACGACATAAAATCATATATCTTAATAAAGTATGATCAATGCTAAATTGTGAGTCTATATCTAAATATTTAATTTCGTTGAAAACATGAACCAAAATTTTTTAATAGCGTCAGGTTAGGTTTTTGTGACAAGTTTGATCATTTAAGTTATCGATAATTGTTTATGTTGTTTTTTAAGTTATTTATATAACAGTGATAGAGGCTTTAAAAACGAAGTTATATGATTCATTAAAAAGAATACCAACGAATATTCATCAAATTAATCAGAGATTGAGTGAACGACCATAAAAAAAACTCATTTGATTCACTAAGTTTCAAAAGTTTCATCACTTAAATTAATTTCAACTCAATTGATACTAATTAATCGTAAAGAAATGACTACCAAGGAAAAGGAATCGATCCAAAAAATCACGCTCGTTCGATCACAGGCAGTGCACGCAGAATTAACATCCCCGAGGGACTTCTACCGGGAACTCCACTACAGTATTCGACTAGGTGTCCATCCGGGGATAGTGACCACTTACGAGGGAGGCGCTTTCGTGGTGCGGGGCTCTGCATCATCGTGCGCCACCACCGAGGCGCGCTCTCCGGTGGCCTCCATTTCTAGACACCCGTCCGCCAACTCTGGAACGACCTCAGGGTACGCCTCATACAGGTAAGGAGGAGGAGAGCTAACAGTGCTTCTATATCTATTATCTATATTTCCTTGCGTTTGCATGCTATAAACCTACTTCCAAGAACCATTCAATTGTTTATTAAGTTACGAATAATAAACGGATCCTTAAAAGTTGGAAAACCAAGTAATATCCTAATGGAAAATTATATTATTTTATTCCTTTTACTCCTCTGATCAATTTTGTACAAAATCGCATCAATCATATATAATAATTCAATTATAGTATACATAAATTAATATATTTCATTATCATTTATAGTAATTTTACGTTGATATATACTCAATTATAACTCTCATTTGAAGTATCTATTTTATATTCAAATCTGTAAGTATGAATCGAAATGAAAATGAGTATAAAATAAGCTTCATTCAAATGCTTATCTTCCAGGATTGTGTCGCTAATAAATTCTATATTAATACATTATCAATGGGATGGATATTACGTGATTGTAGAACGAAACTTCCTACGATAGAAAATAAGTTGCAGACGCGAAACTGCGTTTTCGTAGTAATTTACTGAATACCTCCAACTAAAGATTTCTTTAAGCGATATATGACCGTATTTAAATATTTTACAGATTATAGAAAGGGATAGTAAATTATTCATAGATACTAAGTAAGTTTTTTAATCTCTTTGCATCCCTGTCTAATTTTATTTCTCTTCAAGTCACTGTAGCATCCTCCTTCCATCGGACAATCTTCTATTTTATACACCGCCTTTTTTTGATTTTCACAAATACAGAAAAATACACTTCAAACGACCTATAATCATACTCTCTAACAGTTATTCCCTTTTCCTAAATTAGTTGTAGCAACCATTTTCCCCTATAGATATTAAGATAACACTCTCCTCCTATTTAAGGTTGGCCAGTCTGGAGCGGCCAACGCCTACCAAAGGCAATGGCCAGGGAGGTCAACTGAGTCCACAGGGGTGCGTGCCTTCAACTCCCAGTGGAGCATCTGGAGGGCCACCCTCATTCCCCCAAACGCCCCCTCTCCCCGCCTTCTACGTCATGACCCAAGAGGTCGCCCCACTCGGAGACCTCTCAGCTCATGTTGCCTTGTGGTAAGTTACTCATTTACATCTTTAATTGCTCCACTTGTCTATACATTTTTCATTTTTACCCATCTTAGAGCAAAGGCTTCATATCCTTAGCATACAGCAAATTTTATGGAGAGTAATAAACAATTCACGCTTTTAGCCATAAATCGCTGACGTACTGGGACTTGTTAGAGTTTTTCCCATTCGAAAGAGCACAATAGATATTATCTACGCGCATCCGAAGATACAACTCCGTAGTCAATCAAAAGGATGAATAACTACAATCAACTACATGTTTAATACGTAAATTTATCACAAAATTATTATCCGCTCATTCTATAGATTATCCGCTATAAATTTTAATTAAAAAAATAGAAGAAGAATGTATGGCTTTTATAAAACAGTTCAAGTATTCCAATGTCTTAAAAGAATATTTCGTGTGAATAACTGATATCTTTTATCGCTTTTTTAAATACTTGTGGTTAATATTTAGTAAGTAAGCTATTACATTTATCTATAAAATCGTTTATATATCATTAAGAAACGTATATACTTAATACCCACGAAGTCACGCCTTCTAATATTGATTTAAACCATAATTATTTTTGCATTGTAATATTCGTAAAAGTGAAATAGTCACGAAAAGCAATTACTTACTTGCAACTCAATACGTTTACATTTTGAGCTAATATACGGAAATTGCATGCATTAAAGTATATCAAGCAGCACTTTATTACGCCTTCCTCATTCTACTCAGCAAGTGAAGCAAACACCGTGAGTGATTCATTTCCAAACTTCGTAACTTCATTTCACTGGATGAAATGTCAGTCACGGAAAATGGAAAACTGAAATGACCTACGGAGTTCATAAAGAGATTATACTGCGAGCTAAAATAAGTATCATATTCTAGTCTTCTAAATTGAGCTGGCTTCCAAGTTTGATTGCTAATGAGGAAAGAACGTGCTCTTAAGATGGATTCCGAGGAGGAAAGAGGACTTATGGATGATGAGGAAAAGTTGGAGGAGAAAGAAGCCACTTGGCTACATTTTCCCTCGCAGCATACTCGGAAACATCTCCTAAAGTATTTTGGCTCTCAATTATCAAACCAGAAAGTTCTCGCTCGATGATTCCATGAATTATCGGAGGCGAGGGATTCTGCTATGCGTCTTCTACATCGACAAAGTAGACTTTGAAATTGCTGTGAGGATTTACTAGCGAATCGATTCTGATTAACATCTTTGGATTTCTGAGTGAGAGGAAAATTTACGACACGGGAAAAGTATGTTATTTCAATGGCCGAGCTATCATCTTCGATAGGAGTAACTTGGCGTTCTTTTTAACTCTAAGGATTCCTCTTGTGACTGAATTTTCTAGAATTCACCGTACTGTTCCCAACAGAAGTTCTCTTTCATCTTCTAAAGAGCTTTATTTATGCCTCTATCTTCCAATGACAGATGTTAGGGTGTTGGTATGAACGAAGTCAAAAAGTTTTGCGATTTTCAGTCGTCTTATTCCTCTAAGCCCCTATTTAGAACGATTAAGCGAAATTGCGTTCATGACTGATACATCCTTTAACTTTGAGCGTTTTATATCAGTAAAAAAGATACCCAAATAAAAAAAACGAAATTTAATAAGGAATTGACAAAAATTAACTAAGTATTCTACTTATACTTTATTTAAATATATTGCTATGCACCAACATCACTGTACTAGTACAAACAAACCCTCAATAAAATAAATTTCAGCGAAAATGTTCCGATATCAACATAAGTGTCTCTCTCTAGGTTCGAATTAAGTCTAAGTTTCTAATTCCATAAAATTTTCCGATTTTTAGAACATTGTAAGGATTTGACGGAATTTTCATAGAAAACTTGGGAATATTGTGCCAATTAATAGACGTAATTCTATTGAAAGAAAAAAATCCCCTGATAGTATACGATTCGCCTAATTTATTCCGTACCTAAAACTCCTTAATTCTTAATTAAATTTAATTTCTTGCAGGTGTAAGGCACCGATGTGGCGTCGCGGGGCGTCTCCTGGCGTGCGTGGCCGCACTTCCGTGGGGTCCCTGGGCATGTTACCGGATGGTGGTGTGGCCGGAGCAGAAGCAGCTGTCAAGAGGGCGGCACGACAACTCGCCTCCGCCCTCTCTTTCATGCATGACGCAGGAGTGGTCCACAGGGACCTCAAACTAGAGAACGTCTTGGTGTTTGCGGCTGATCTTTCACTTGTCAAGGTAATTGAAGCGTCTTACTCAACATAATATCGATTATTCATAAATTCACGTAACATGACCCTATGACGTGGTTTATTGAAATTATCGGAATCTAAAAGAATATGAAATAAAGGTTCGTTCCGTATAAACAGGATGTATCCATCCTTATATACGTTTTGAATACTAACGAGGATGGGGCCACTATTGGATTGGAAATTAGGCCCGATACGAACGGAAAAATAAACGTGAGGAAATGTTGAGTGAGGGGAAGAATATCCTGTTTATGAGAAAAAACAGACAACAGAGAGGCGCTGTATTTACATGTATCGAAAATCACTGTCCGGCGATTCTAATATGGCTTCGTTTACGGAAGTACAACGTTGGAGATAAAGAAATTCCTGTTTTTGCTCCAACTTGCAGTGCTCATGACCTAAGATGCACTCTTAACATTTGACATAAACTATGAAAAAGTTCATACCTTCCAACTACATACATTGATTTTAAAATATTTTGTTAAATAATGAAAAACATTTGAACTATTCAATTTGGAAGAAAGTTATAAGAATTAAATCTCTATTATGAAGAAACCAACCTTTCTGGCTACTCACAAAAAACATTATTCATCTACTTTAACCATGATTAAAATTCCGCAGGCACACCTGACGATCTTTTATTTGAAGGAAAATATTGTAATTTTCGCGATCATGTTTATGGATAAAAAAGGAAATAATGAAGATGAAAATGAATCGAAAGAAACTTGAATTTCTCAGAAATCATAAATTGCTAATGAATAAAGATATAGATGGAAAAGTACGTAATTTCTTCCATGAATTTGTTTTCTTCTTCAATTAATCTTCAGTCTTTTGTCTGGTTAAATTAAACCTTAGATGATTCTACTGAAAAACATGAAACGTGAAGCTGAAGACACTGAAATTATAATTCTCAGAAAACGGAGGGAAATTATTAATGGTGGACATAAAATCTGCAATGCGAGAGACTGAAGAAAGAGCAATGAAAACTATCTTATCTTCCAAAGTCTCCCTATTATATTTCTTCATATATAACCGCATAAATTACCGCCTTAACCTTAAGCAACAGTAGCGTTCATGATCATCATATGCATACGTTATAAAACCATGGAGGATGATAGCACACATGCTCTTTTCCCATTTAGATCTGCGACCTTGGATCCGCCAGACGCTCTGGTACCCTTGTCACCAAGGTGCGCACCACCTGGTCGGCGTGGGTGCCCCCGGAGGTGCGGGCGACGCTCGACAGGGAGCGGTACGAGTGCCGACCGGCATCCGATGCCTTCCAGTTGGGACTCCTCATCAGCACCACCCTCGCCGCCGCGGCAAACGCAGCCCTTTCGGCCAACACGTCCGCCGCACCTGCGCCTCAAAATTTAGGTGAGTCCCACGTGCCGCATCCGAGTTTCTTTTTTTATCGAAGTATCCGTCACATTTAGGGACACGACGTGAGGGACTTTTAATTTTTTGCCAAGAATAACAAGCGTATACGGAACTGTGTATCCGTGTTTTCCAAAACAAATGACAGCCCCATCCGTGTAATTTAGCGTACACACACATATTTTTCGTGATACACTGAATGTCCATATGGTATAAAGGAAAACTAAACAAGTACTAAACCCGTGCAGTAACAACCCTAATAGAAAAGCAATAACGCTCTTTGCGGTAAAAGATTTAAATTAGTATAAAGCCATTAACCGCGAACGTTCCTTAATGGAAACTGCATAAGATGAATACTTTTATGTATAAATCTGAGAAAGTGATGTATGATAAAGGAGAAACTTTTTAAGATCTTTGAGATGAACTACCAATTAATAATTATGAAAGGACGTATTAAAAGTTAGATTGAATATTAGTTAAGTCGGTTTTGATGTTATAAAAATATATTGACAACATGTCGTGATGATGCGCACGATGTCTTCCACTTGAAATCCAAGAAAAACCAATCCAAAAAGATAAGGGACTAACAATCATGGATTCGCAACAAACTTAAGTATTGAACAATATTATATGAGATAAGAATAGGATCGATATATCAAAACCATAGGAAAAATTCAATTAGCGGAAAATACCTGCATCCAAAGAAATAGGTTATAGTCAAGGCAGAATGATGAATATATCTAGAATTATATATCCAGAAAAAGATTCTGATTACTTAATGCTGCAGGCAGTTATAAATATAAATATATCATAAATTTCATCTGTCCATATAAGACTTCCAATTCATTGCTCGATGATTCATTAAAATATTTGAGGAACCCGAAAGTAAATTTGCATATATCATTTAATTGCATCAAAACATCACGAGTTGATTTTTATACATCATCTGGTTACTTCCACACTGCTAAACTGTAATTATATCCCATAAGCAGTTTGCATTAATATTCCACAGCTAAACTACCCATTTAAGAGATCTTTGGCTTTATATCATCTTTCATCAGGTGTTTCAGAGCTTATTTTTAAACGACCCAACAATATTCTTGGAAAAACAAGAATGTTTATTTATTTTTGTATCTCACAACAAAGACGACTGTTTACCCAAACACAAAACAAAAACCGAACAGGAATTAACCTACGGATATACCTCTACACTTCGGGGATTATTAGCGAGCTCTTATTTTCTTTGTGGGGAACGAGAGCCAAAAACTCTCCTTCCTTTTATTGAAAACGTATCTCGTAAACAAGGATTCAGATTTCGGGAGTAATTTTTCGAATATGTAACGCTTTCGGTGTAAAGATCGACTGCATATCACGATAAGAAAAATCAAGATAAAATCCTCATTTCGCCACACAGCTTTTTCTCTCTCCACCGGCACGCAGTTTGGCATGCGATCTGGCATGATTTCAGAGCTTTGGATGGAGATGAATATCTTCCTGTAGGTCGCGACACCTGTGTCCGCGGATCAAGAGCACTGCCCAAAATGAGGATAGGATGAGCACACCTACTTGGAGAGAGGGAATTTCACCGTGGGTGTCTCCATGGCAATCACAAGATGTCAAGCACTATCAAAATGGAGAAATTTTCCTCAAACTAAAAACATACGAGTTCCTTCGAGTCATATTCGAGTAGGTATCAGAACATCCCGTTTCAGATGTAAAAATGTCAAACAAAACAGAGCGGAATATCCTCGAGTCCTCCGAATTAAGGCCAATTTGCGAGAGTGAACTTAAAATGAAAGAGAAAGCATATGAGTGACTGAAATACCCTGACTTTGATTTATGACGCAAAAAGTTAATCTTTTGACGCTGAAACTTAATCGTCTCATCCACAGGATTGTTAAATTTATGAATAAAAGTTTAAAAATGTTTGATCCTAGTTTGAGACGGCATTAGCCGATAGCTAGAGAAGAGCATAGATAGAGAGATTAGATAATAGCATTCTATACAGTTCAATCGTTTTCTCTAAGGTTAGTAAAGGCACAGCAATAAAAAATTCACTGATATTCACAACAAAATATCAGAGGGGCACATTATAAGAAAATCTTCTAGAAAACCAACCTCTTTACACGTTAATAACGTTGTTTAAAGTCACATCATTACTAACGATTAATTTCTACATTATTAAAGAAATAAAACTAACCCATACGTCTTCAATTTTTTTAAAACGTATCTTACTTCAAGAACAACTTCAGAGATCATTCATTTAAGATCCCTGACTTTCATTTTATATATTACATACGATTAGCATTCAGTTACTCACAACCTTTGACTCACTCTCTTCCATTTCTGGGAGAAGACCTAGATTCTGAAATTTTAACTTGACGTGTTTAACTGCTGGCCAAATGTCGTTTTTCCGCCACGTTGACGTCCTGCTTTGAAATTCGATCTTATTCTAGAATCTTGATTGCAGCTTCCGCGAGAAAATCTTTGAAGTTTCACGCGCTTCGGACGTAAATTTCCCGTAAATGATACGAAATGGCTTAATTAACCGGGACATTTCGAACCCATGGCCCTTTATCTGCAGAGATTTGGCTTGGAGCGAGCTCAAGTCGAAATTCCGGAGGGTGTATTTATTTCGCGAGAGTTCCTTATCTATAATTACTAAAATTGACTGCGGAACATATACTAAGGAATGGTGGACTTAAAAATATAACACATACGCTACTTGGGCAGAAAATACGGATAAAATGAAATATTACTTACATGATTAACGCCTACCTTGAATCCTTGTAACATAAAACTTGTAGATAGAAGAAGAAGCTACATTAAATTGATCATTAAGACACAATTACCTCCTAATTCTTAGATCGTTTAAAATTTCTAAATTAATCACAAACAATCCATCCTCCCCCATCCATATACAGTAATCAGTTCCGTTGGTTAATAAATCTTATGCTAGAAATTTTGAAAAATATTTTGTTTCACTTCACTATTCGACGAGTTTGTTTTCTGATTTCATGGCCATAAAAGTTTATACGTATATACGACTGCACGAGATAACAATTTGTGAATGTTTATCAGGAAATTATTTAGGAATGAAATAACTACAAAAGTAAATTATCAGAAAAACATTTCCTAAACCGCGTTCAAAGAAAATGGCAACATCGGAAGGACATGCTTACTTCCGAAAGTTTACAGGAAAGCGGAAAGGGGCGATCAATCACACACTGGATTAGACAAGCCTCCTATAGAGCCCTCATAAAGGGAGCAAGAACTTGAGATCCTTCGAGCCGAGGTAAACACGGATACAAGTCTCTAAAGTGCAGTGGAAGAAGCTCGACCAAACAAATCCTTTTCCGTGTTTAAGGAACGGATTTTGACCGCAAAGACATAAGGAATGCCTTGAAGTTTCCTCTGACGTAGTTCTACGAGGAATGAATTGCTAGCAAGAGAGATCCTTCATTTGAAGTAAAAGAGAGGTGGTGAAACACGAGGAAAGCTTTATTCAAGTTTCTTAAATGCAAGTTACTATTTAAAAGAATCAGAGAGTTCCAAAATTAGACATGGAAAAGTATTTGAATATCACGTAAACATGAGAACACTTAACTTCTAGAAAATTACACAACTTTCGATGTAAGCAAGCTATAGATAAATGTTGAAACGTATGCAAAAAGGGCTGGTTAAATATTTATATTGAACGCCATTAGAGAATGTTCCTCACTTACTATTTCCGCTATTTAAAGTAAGACTTCCAATAAACGTATTTGAAAAATTAACTTGCAAATAAACACAACTTCGAGCGATATTGTTATAAGATTTTAGTCCTTCATTCAGTATTTTCCAAACGAAGAGAAATTTTGAAATAGTATTCAAGCGAAACAATTTAGATTAAAGGAAAACCATGAGATGACAGAGTAAGGGATTTAGATAAACAAAATTATAGGATGTACGTGTAATGATGTAGGAAAGGAATTGAGAAAAATCAGTAGACCATATGAATTCCGACTGATGACCACAGATCAATAAAGGTCAAAGAGTTCTTTCTTTTGTGAAAAAATCAACGTTTTTGAATTGTAGAATATGATATAGAATCCTATTGAGAAAGGAATAAGTCCTTGGTTGAAAGTAGGTTTCCAGTTCGGTAAAAAGTCTGAATTCGTTAAAATGTTCGTGCTTTTTAAAGACGATGAGTAAATCGATAATGAAGAATTAATATTTATTTACGTAAAAAGCTGTTCAACTCTTCCTAAATCTTCCTCATCCATTTATCTCTAAACATTACAAAAATCTCATTTTAAGTCACTCAATTGGATTTTATATCACCACCTATAGGCTAAAAAGCGGATTGGATTATGTAAACGTAGATATTAATAGAGCGTTTTAAAGCTCTAAATATGAAGAAAGTTCATGTCACAACTAGTAATTCAGAATGATGAATATATTGAAATGGCAACCACTACCTTAAAGAAAGAAACGTATCATTTCAGACGAGCTTGATGTTTGTGCGAACAGCCCCAATCCTTTATTCCCTCGGGCGAAACTAGAGAAAAAATATTTACCTTGGTAACGTAAACACGTGCTTTCCCTCTCAGGCGCAATGAAGACGGACGCTTCCACCGCGGCTGCAACAGGTGGATCCTCCTGGTGGTGGGCCCGGAAGAACACGAGGGTGGATGAAAATAAGGTAGCAGCAACGAAGGCGTGCAGAAGAGGTTCTGTTCCTAGAGCAGCTGCCCACAGGGCATCAGTGACTGCGATACCCGCTCCGCTGGAAGTGCAACCGTGGTCCGTTGCTGACGCGGCTGATCCTGAATATTCCTCATTCATCCGCTGGCAGAGAAGACGAACGACCAAGGTGAGGAACATCATAAAAGATTCATTGAAAGTGTGTTTACAAATGAATTCTGCGCGAATGAAATTATACAGACATTAGTATGTGTGAATGTGAAGCAATGTTAGAATTTAAACGTAGAATATCGATGTTCAGGTAATCTAGAACGTATCGGAGTTACAATGACATTGAAACAGCTTCAGAGTTTTCTTATCAAAGTGTTATTTAAAATTTATTTAAATTTTAATAAATGTGTTGCCCAGAAATTTTAAATTTATTTCATATACATTTAAACATCACATAAAATAGTATGAATGTCAATTTTCGAAGGAAAAGTACTTAACATTTCCCATCACATCAAGCCGATTACGATAATTATTGATCTAATAGATCTTTCGATAGCTAATTTAGTACATGAAATACAAATGTTATAGAATGAAAAGATTACAAGCAATGCTGCATTCAGTAAAGTTGGTATTTTATTGATTGAAAACGAATGTCTTTTTTAATAGATTCCTGCTAGGTTTCGTCGCTACAGCGCCCGTTTTCTGAGGTTAGCACGACGTCTCCTGGACCCGGATCCAGAAACCCGATCACCTGTTTCAGAAGTCTACAAGTATCTGGAAGACCCTTGGTTGGACAGGGCATACTATCCTGCATCACCAAACAACAACTCCGTGTCCCCTGCCCCAGTAACGCAATCAGTGCAACGTCCCTTGGTGAAACCTCAAGAAGGCCTCAGAAGGGCCTCAATGGACAACAGATCTGCACGATCCAGGGGCGGCAACGCCACCCCGAGGAACGACCAGTGCCTCGAACAGGTCACCAATTCCAACTTCCTGACAGTGCCGCAAGTCGCGCCACTGGCGCCCTCGACACCCAAAGGCGATGGCGAAGAGGAAGAAGAAGAGGAATTCTATGAATTCGAGGACGAATGTTGGGATGCCGAGGGAGAGGAGGACGAAGAAGAAGAGGAGGAAGAGTTGGATCCCAGCAGAAGGAAGCTTAGGAGGATGTTGGCAGCCTGCGGCGTGGAGAGTGGAACCGACAGATACGCTCAGGCGCAGAAAAGGCTGTGGTCGTGGGTTCTCGAAAGTCAACCGGGAGACGCGACAGAGGAGGACTGGGGTGACGAGGGGTGGCACATGGCACAGAGTCATTGAAGAATGCGATGGACTCAAGGGATGGCCGCTTCTCTCGATGTACCAAAAGATGGTGCGGTATCAGAACCACGCGTGAGGGTTAATTGGACTATACGCGAAAACTCGCATCTGCTTTGTACTTTTATAATAATAATTGCGTCGTTGTTGTACCTATATGTGGATGAGTATTGAGAGAGTTCTGTGCGCGTCATCTTTTCGTACTCGAGCATATATCCCCACGGTTGTGGAATAATACCGTGACATGTAGCGGAAAACGCCTATAACTTTAAATTCTAACTAAAAAATTCTGAAATATGAAGGGCTTTCTCGGGAGTTCCATCGTATATCTGAAGAACTAATAATTCCGATACGAAAAGAAAGGCGTTCAAAGTTGAGTGGTGAATACTGCTTGAATTTACTACTATTCCCTTAGCTGAGATGCATATATCGCATGCTTGAATTTAGATTACTGTTGCAGCCCTCTTTGGACGAGTTATTTTAACTCATATTTTTGAAATTCGATCATTCAGTGGTTCGCGAGAAAAGTGGTTTCAGACTGGCAATGGCAGTTTTAGGAAACAATAAAGGTTCCATTTTGGATCACCCTTCTAATATGAGATGGTGTAAAACTGAAATGCTGAGTTAGTCCCGATAAGTGATGTTATAGTGATCACATGATAATAAGGGCAAGAACTGACTTTATTCAAATCTTGAAGGATCTTGATCGTTTTAGAAATCTCATACTGCGTAATCCTGTAGTCTTCTAGATCCCAATTCTACATTCATATACCTTTTCCATCGATTACCATTGGGTAATAACGTAACTAGTACTTTTTAAAGAAGAAAATCGTAAAGTGTGATGGTTTCGAACATTCGAATGCCATTCCCATGCTTTGATTTCCTCTAAACAGTTTATTTTAAAATGTATCCAGAGTTATCCTCCGCCCACACAAATGATACATACACCCGAAGTTAGCTGAACTTTATCGAGCTAAAATTATGAAAATTTTCAAATTTTTATAACTTGAAATTTTTGCAAAATATGTATACCAACATATGTCGCAAGTTGATCCGCCTTTCTAGCAAATGATTGTAGGTACGAATTGAATAACTTGACAATATATTCCAAACGGAAGCTATATTTTTCCTGGATGCATTATAATGAGTACAGTACATATGAATGTAACGGTATAAAACTGTTACAAATTTTTTAATCAATTTTGGCAAAATCGATTTTCTGGAAGAATGTTTTCAGCTGTTGATATCTAAACCTAATGACTATGTATACATTAGGTATAAAGCACGATTTCTACGAATGAATGAAAGTCGTCAGAGAATCTCGCTCGTTTATAATTAAAAGATATGCAATCTTTGACATCAAAACAACAATAATATCGCACGGCTGGTCAATTGAGAGCAAGAATTGGGTGAGGAAGTGACGTTTAAATAAAAAAATTCTCTCAAGAATAAACAACAGAATGTTACGCGAATATACTTGTCTTCCATAACTTCATATCAATCAAAGCCAGCTGGTGTGCCAAAATGGGCAAAAAAAATCTTGCTAATACTTTGCCAAAATTATCAACGGTTGTTCCACTAATGATGGGCACACTCATGTATAATAAGAGTGTAAATCTAAATAAAAACCTGATTATTTTAACCTTAAATCTTCTCCCTAAAATATGGTATGAATTCGGTCGTTTTACGTTCAAACTCCTCTAAATCCATTCCGTTATCAGATGGATGCATTTAGCAACGGATATTATCTTCAGCATAATCAGTGTCCATTATCCTATATTACACCCTATTATCGACGGTTGCATCTCAAATAAAGAAACTTTCCTTCAGCAGTGATGCACGTACAGTAAAATCTGAATTTCAAATGCCAACCTGCATCTGTAAGAAAGTCTACGGTTACAGATTACAAAGTATTGCGAAATATATATCCCTCGGAAGAGTGATCAACAATATGCAACAGCTGAGAAGTAAGGATTCGTATTTATGTTATGTGAATAAGCACTGTTCCTCAATACCTTAGCTTTTAACGTATATATGGATAAACTGGACAATAGTTGTTCTTTTGTAGCATATACATGCAAAAGAGCCTTCAATGGAGACCAAAGTATTACTCGTGAAACTAGATTCAATGAAATATTTATCAAATATAAGTTATTGTCGTGATATAAACAAAGCGTCAGGAATAAATTACACAATGGTGATATATTAATACGCAAAATTTATTTTGTGACTTGTAAAGAGTGTGTATAATAAAGAATAATGTTAATATGAAAGTTTTGGTTTCTTTTCCCCATGACATACGTTATCTAGCTAAAATCGATCCTATTACTCAATAAAATACTCCTCTGAAGTATTGTAATGTACGAAACGGAATATACTCTATGTTTTTATCAACTGACAATCCTACGCTTACTTCTCTAAACTATCAGTATATCATCAAATGATGTATTCATAATACACAAATACATAAATAAAAAATCGAATAATACCTTACAATTAGAATATAAAGATAAAGTTTAAGCAACTCCTAAGTCGTATTAATAATAGCCAAGTTTATCGCAATGGCGAGTTTACTGGTCTACAATTAACTACGCCCAGCGAATAAAAATAGCCAACTAAAGCCAGAAAATAGATCATTTTTAAGGAAGGTTACTCGTCATTCAATATTACTCTTTACATTACACATGTACATCCCATGCTTTTTGCTTTCGAACTTATATCCCTCTCTCAATGCTATTATAAAATAAGATGAAAGATTTAATTTCTATTTTGAATGTTCTCTTATCCTCCTTCATTCCCCTCTATTTATATTTAATCTCCATCTAATCTACACTTTTTAATTAGTGGTTGGTTCTTCTTCAACTTAATTCTTTCCTTTCCTTGAGTTAAATACATATTTATATTTCTCCTCATGAAATCGCAAGTTAGAAATCTCCTATTTCCCCTCACGGCGATGATTTCCTACTTCAAACTCGTGGATAACCTCCAAGAAGTTCCTAAGCGACATCAATAATAAGTTTCTGCTTTATTTACTTTCTTGTTTACAGATCTCCGAAGAGCAAGAGGAAATTTTGAACTTTGGAAGGAAACATTCAGGAGAAAGGGGTACTTATTTGAGTGGAGAAGGGATTCGCAAAGGATTCTAACCGTAAATAAATAGCGCTCGTACACGTGTTATCGATTTTACCTGATTAAAGTCTATCCCGGATGAAAACTCGTGCGTGTAAGAGAAATGAAATGCTAATTAGACTAAAACATAAAAAACAGTATTTAAAACTGTAAACTTGTAAAAACAGTAATAACAGAGTATTCAGAACCTTCCTTAAGTCACTTACATTCAGATTAGCTAAGAATTAATGGGTATCTCGTTCGTCTTAAAAAATTAAAGGTATAGATCTTAGCAATCTTATACCATATTTTTTCACGGTCAGCTAACTTCGACTGCAAATTCTGGTCGAATGGAATCAGTTTTAAGGTCCATTAGTAGAGGGCATCCCGTAAAAGATTATTTTCGTCCTTTAGTTTACTAATTTTTTTCTCTCGAGAAATCAAATGTACCAGATCAAACTCTATGGAATGACTAATCGTCATGTAATACAATTCCATGGTTTTTAATTTTCACTAACTAACACAAATGGCTGAGTGAAGAATAATTTCCGTATTACATGAAAGTGTTACTTAAGATTTAGCGAAGAAAAATTGAAGGAAAGATTGATTCGATGTAATCATCAAGAATAAAATCACTTAAGTGGAGAGCAGAGCTTCAGAAGTGAAAGATGAAGAAGAAGATTTAATTACTGAGAATAGATGAACCATGTAACATGAGAAACTGAATATTTTATAAAAGCATAACCATAGACTTCTGTTGCAGTTCGGCTATATTTTTAATGATACGTTCACTACTGATTTTCACCCTTAATAATTATGTAAATACTTTAATCCGAATTTCTTCTATTTCCTAATACTTTCTCAATGTCATCACTAACGGCAGCGACCTCATACTTTTTTATTATATTCGTTCCCAAAATCCTTCCACAGAAAGAAACGAAATCCACGAAATTCCATGTTCAATTATGAAAATTTCCTTTCCTTACATACTCTCGAGTTTCAGTACTTTTTAAAATGAATCTTTAAAATAACATATAGCTAAGATTGTTACAAGCGTCCGTTGTCCATGACATTCGGCTCATAATAGGAAAGTAATCGATCCTTTCCCTACGTATGAAAGACGGGTCATTCGTTCTAGGTCATCCGTAATAAGGTGCTGCAATAGCAGTGCCGCAGTTCCCAAAATATACAAAACCTCTAATGGGCTTGGAGAGTTCTCAATGATATTTTACGACAGAATGGTCATTCTTCTGTAAATTCTTTCTGAGAGCGCTACGCGCTTAGTATAGAAGGCCTTCAAATCACACGGTAATCTAAAACATACGTTTTTATATTCCCCGAACAAGGTGAAGTTCACTCGATTTAATAATTGTGATCGTCCGGAATACCAAAACGTCAATTAAAACTAAAGTTTACATCGAAAAAAATACCTGCCTCTTCGGTAACTCAAAGTATTCTTCTGATACATAGGGATTATGATGAATATTACAACATACTTATAAATACGATTTATCTTTCAGAAAGTTTGTTATGAAATAAATCCTAATGATAAAATCCAATGATACTTTCGTGAATAGAAATTCATGAATTGTAAATTGGAGAGATGTATTTCTTAAAGGAGAGAGTAAAACATAGTTTCGAATACGCCTATTAAAGAAAAAAATTAAAAGGTGTGGTATAAACCATTTACTGATCAATCATTACTCCTAAATCTAAAAAGAAAAAAAAACCTATTGGATATTTGAAAGCGTTGAAACTCTCCTTTTTGAATTAAAATATATATTTTAATTAATATATTCCGTTAACACCTCGGGGGGATCAAATGGAAGAATCTTTCGATAATTTTAAAGTACGTGACACCATTTTCATACTCACTTTGAAGGTTCCAAATTATTAATCATTTAAATTCTTTTTTAAATTATATTAAAAAATAAAGAGCTGAATCCATCCACAAACACGAATTTGGAAAGTAAAATTATATTTTCGAGGTATATGAATTTTAATGATCACGAAGTGTAAATGTAGATCTGAGGAGAACTTTGGCGATAAAGAGAACGTTACGGTTTTGCCTGCATCTATTTATTCCACTCATTAACATTTCATTAGACATAGTTCATTGTTTCCAATAAAGTCCACCAAATATTTTAATTACTGTTCTACTCTAGGAATTGTACTGAACCTTGTTTGCCCTTCTTTACAACGTATAATTTATAAAAATAAAAGATGTTCGAAATAAAGTGATATTCTGACTTAGAAAAACATCTTAAACCGTAGTATTTCCATATATATAACCGAAGTAGTAACGATATACATTTCAGTAAAAGACATCTTTACATATAAATGGATTAATTTAAAAAGAAAACTATATCCTTCTAAATAATTATGTTGTTTATAGATTATTAAAAAAGATTCTTAGAATACATTTAAATAAATTATATATTGTTCTATTAATTAGATTTTTACCCCGCAACCAGCCACCTAGAAAGGAGTAAACTTTAAAATTGAATTCAACGTAACATTGGCCAGATGTCTATCAATGAAATCCTTATTCAGTTTTCGTAATATAAACTATAACGATTAATACGAGGAATCCTTGGTGTCAAGCCAACCGACATAGATAATTTAATTTTTCAACTGAATTTTGGATTAAACTGATCCAGACGTATAAAAATAAATTCTGGGGAGCGGGGTGACAAAATTTATTTGATTCCTAGACGACTACGGATGGGCACGATTTATTTAAAAAACCATGTTAATATATTTTTATGCCTGTTGATCGACGAGGCATTTTTTTCACGTGGATTTTTCACTAACTTTCTTTATTCTCTTTATTTGAAATAAAAACTGTTAGTATCGTGTAAACACCTATTCAGGAAACGGCTTTACTCTAGAGATATATTCGCCACATATTTAAGATTCAAATTGTTTCTAGGAAATGTATCATCGTAATGCTGTGAATCTGGAGGTGGAACAGCTAATTCGCAAATGATAGGATAGGAACTTGAGTTAGGATAGGAAGACATAAGTATAGGGATATCGACCAAAGTCCAGAACTTACAATGAGTCCAGTATTCGGCGACTCTCCAAACTAATTGGGAAGATTGCGCGCATCATAGGATCGGAGAAAGCAGAAACAGCACGAATTATCTGTAAATGGAAACATTTAATATTTTTATAAGTAAATGGAAACTATAGCGACCAAATTATTGGTAAATTTTTAATAAAAGGGCGCAATTCTAGCCTTAAAATATGAAACATAAATTAAATTTATTAATACATTTATTTAATTGTTATTGTTAAATATAAATTATTGACGAATGCATCTTCCATCGATATGCATAATCCTTTACGATCTTGGATATTCGTCACTCAATTTTAAAAAATTCATTGCTCGAAATATTTAAGGGAGTAACTCCTCGTTAACCTACATAAGACATGGTCACCTAGCACCCGTTGACCTCTGACCTAGTCCACTCTCTATTCACTCACGCTAACATGGGAGGTTTGCAATCGAAAGCCCTGTCATGTGTATTCCTCTTCTTACTATGCAAACCACGAGACTTATCCACAGAGCTTTCCTATCTTTTCCCCGATCCATTAGCCCTACGGAGCCATGAATTACCCGAAGAGACTTATCGCACACGGCATCGGAACTACTTTCGTCCTGCATTTGAGCTATATCTCTTAGTGGCTAAGGTACGAGAAATGTGCGGCATTGAAAGCTGATACCCAACGATGGATACAGAACTAATTTATCTTAATCTTCTATTTTGTGACTGTTTATAGATCTTCATATTATATAAAATAAGCCCCATTTAATATTTCAGTTTGTATTTCGCATCAAATCATCAACCAATAGTCCAAGAACATCGCAGGTTGTAATTCTTTAATACTCAATAAAGGATATATATAGTCATTATGTACTATTTTTAATGTAAATTAAATAAGCTCTAAAAGAAATCGTTCGATATTATATGATAAAAGATTCCAATATAAGTAGGACAAAAATAGGTAAATTCAGGGGAGTCTCAAAAAGTTTTGAGTCAAAACTAAAACAAAGTATCCTAGAGAATATTACGACAACTAATTAGATTTTTAATTGATAAAATTTATAAGCTAAAATTCCTCAAATGTTTTGTAAAACTGTTAATTCAACTTTTTGCTTAAGTACCTATTTCAAACTAACTAAATACCGATTAGCCCACGTTCATAACTTTCATTTTTTCAACTATTCACATTCCATTTACGTTATAGAAAACAAACTTCGGTTGCCATTCGAAAATTCGAAAATCTTAGTCAAAGCGCTATGGTGGCACGGAGTATTAAGCAACAAATCTTCGAAATCATTCTAATGGGAATACAGCCATCGACCCTTTGACTTCTTCAGACCTGTTCTTGAATTTTTGCACGGTCTTGAGGGAAATTTCGCTATCCCCCGCAGCTTTTGCTAGGACAATGCTTCACTTTCCATTGGCTCGTTCCGAGCACCTCCGGATACACGAAGACCGTACTCGATGGCAACAATTCTGCTGCATTTGACCACGGACATGTCATACTGAAGGACGTGAAGTGCAGATGGGGCAGCGATCGGAAAATTTTTGTCTCCGATAGAGGGCCATCTTCAGCATAGCTTCCTAGAAATCCATCGTGCACGGTTCAAAGCAACAAGCTTCAGTAAACGTCAAGCACCGAAGAGAGAGGGACTATTTTCCGTTCATGTGAGTTTATATCCAAGTCTTCCCTTCCGTTTCGCTACTTCCAAATGAGTATTGAGTATAATTTACATAAATCTCAAACTTATGACCAACTCTAGTTTCATTCTTGCGGATAATTATTTTGAGTTAAATACCAGAAGCAAAAGTATATCCCCCTTCGTATCACGCTAGAAATACGAGCCATATATTAATTCCTTCCAACGTAAAGGGATAAGGTTTCGATTTATCCACTGACTTTGAAGGTTTTCACAATCACTGTAACCTTTTTCGAGCCAATGTTCATTTTAAATACACGTATTTTGTAGATTTTTCAAATTTTGGTTTGATCCGGAATGCAGTGTGCCTAATGCAAGAAATATCTAAAAAATTTCAATCTAAAATTTAAAACTATATCTTAATGCATTCAAGGGATTTAACGTTAATTAAGATTCTCTTAAACCAATTAGTTTTTATCTAAGTTTTATGTATGTGCGTTACCCTCAAATTAATTTTTAAAGCGACTTCCTAAGGCTCCTAATGTTTTTTTAATAACAGTACAACATTCCTTATTACCACAAGTTTTCTGTTTGATTCCATAAAGAAATATAAATCAAGATCTTTTTTTCCTATTTGACAACCTATAGTCACGATCAGGGAATGGAAGAATTATCAACATTGAAACTTGCTAGAACTACTTCCCGTAACAGAATTAGTTGGACGTTGCATTTGAAACAAACTCTTGAAGCAATTAAAAGAAAGTTTTCTATGTTCTAGCTGTAATCATGCCCGTACCAAGAAGCGTGGTAGTTGAGACAGAGAACGGTAAGAATAAACTTCTAGTGGCGGAGAAATGGAGGTTGCACAGGATGAAGCTGGCGTCGGAAGATGAAAGTTCTAGCAGTGGCAGCGAGAGTGGAGGCGAATTTTCATCATCCGACAGTGCCAGTGACGAATCTCACTCCGATTCATCGCACAGCAGCAGCAGTTCCTCCAGTACTTCCTCAAGGTCTCGAACCTATTCTTCATCAAGCGAAACCTCAGATTCTGAGACAGATAGTCGATCAGAATCTGATAGCGATTCTGATAGCGAATATAGCAGTGAATATGATAGTGAATCCGATAGTAAATCTAGTAGTAGATCCGAAAGCGAATCTGACAGCAAATCTGAAAGTGAATCTGATAGCAGTTCGGATGGAAGCTGTGACGATAACTGTTGTCATTGTAAAGCATCGGAAAGGTAAATATTGATGCCTTTAAGTATTAAGAGATGGCATTGCCTCTCAAAAATATATATACATTCAAATTCGTTAAACCATAATTTATAGACTTGGATTGATTGAAAATTTGTGAGTCACTTAAACCTTAAAAGAACGTTCTTACAATTTTTAACTGGCTAATGAAAATTTCTAATCAATATTTTACTTTTGTTTGAAAATTAAATGAAGTTAAAAGCTTAATTATGTTAGAGAGTTTTTTGATACCTTATAATATTTTATGGTTTCATGTTCATAGGTGTTCGGATAGTCACTCAAGTTATACTTCCTCGCTCTCTTCCTTGTCAGACTTATCTGGAACAGAATCAGACTCAATTTCCAGAAGGTAAGGTCCTTGGTGTTTGTTTTTGATAGCATTTATAATATTAAACTTATTTTTCAAGAATGGAGAAAAAATCTTGCATTTTTCAGTTTCACTGGATCAGTTTCAACTTAACTCAAAGAATAAACCAAGAGAAACGCACAAACCTTGTGAGTTAATTTGTAAAACAATATTTCATTTTTGATGTTTTCTTATATCTTATTTTATCAATCTTAGGCATACAGACTTTCAACTTAAAATTATTATTGAGGATAATTTCTAAGCATACCTCTTCTAAAAAATAAAAACTTTTCAGATCCAGATGATCTCTCTATCAGGAACTGCCTTGGTTTTCTGGGAACCTGTCATCTTAAATATCATTTCTCATTAAGAATATATGGGAATTGGAGAGGTCGTGGTGAAGAATCCAAGCTGGGTGTTAGATTTTCTTACTGTATAAGAGAAATTTGTTGAATTGTCTATTGATATTTAAATTTATCATTGCATTGTATATATTTAGTTAAGAGTCATTACTTTGCTATATACTTTGCATAATAATTTGTTTAATTTCTTAATGTTAAGCTTTGATATTTTCTTCAAAAGTATTTTGATTTATGATATGAAATTTATTTTAATTGTATTTTATATCGCTTATATGGATACTCTGATACTACACACATAAAGTAAATAAAAGATAAATTCTAAATTATAAAGGAATGCTATTTTTTATACTCAAATATTGCATATTATTGTATGTATTTGAAAAAAAAATAAAACCCATTGCTTATTATTGCATATAAGTCTGCAAGTTGTAGGTAATCACTCACGTTTGCTGTTTAAAGTGAGTAGTAAGTTGCAACACATGCCTTTAAATACAATGATTTCATTTCTAATTCCAAGCACTTTGAGGATGTGAAACTTTATCACATAAGGTTAAAAATGAATCTTACTGAAATAACAGCAGCTCTTCCCAGATCTCCTTCATGATCATACAGTGCTTTGCTTTCTTCAGTTTAGCCCTTTCCTCTCTCAGTAAGAGAGGCAAGGGGCTTCATGACTATCTGTGGATCACAAGAAAAGTAATTCTCAATCTTTCAATTTCTTTGTGGAGACAAAAGAGAACAGTATGCAAAGGCCTCAGAGGATGTCACAAATGCATGGCTAAAGAAAAGTTGAACATTGTTGATTGGCATCTAGATTGTAATAGTGTGTTCTGTTAAAAATTGTATCAAACATTTTCACACACAACCTAGGTTTCATAACTCAAGTCTGCAAATGCTAAATTACAAAGTAATGTGTAACTATTTATTAAGAAATATTTTAGAGTCATGATAAAATTAAATTATACCAATGAAAATTGAGAAAGATGTAACTAATTTTTTGTTAAGGGGGTAAAGTGTGATACCTTTAACATTGAAGTACCAGGAGTAAGATCTAATAATTTAAGTAGATCAACAAACTTGAATGGTCAATTACGGAGGTGTATAAAACTATTCATGAGAATATAGGCCATTTTGCATGCGTGTACACAATCAAAATATTCAATAAAAATCATAAAATATATGTATGATAAAATAATTATTTTAAACATGAATTTATACATATGGGATGTGAAATTTATTTCTCCTCACTGAGGGAAAAGTTTGAACTGTTCCAAGTCATTTACTTAAAAGTTAATTTGGCTGATTGTAAACAAAATACAGTTGGAATGATAAAAGATTATAATATTTCACAGATTTGTTAAAGCATTACCCATTATAGAATTTAAGAAAATGATCCAAAAAATGTTGAGAAAATACCAATAGCATAATTTGACTCAACTAGATATAAGAACATATTTAATTTTAATAATCTATTTGTAAGCATTTATTTTTCACCTTTCCTCAATATATTTACAAACACCTAGTTATAAATATTTGCTAAACATCCATTCCTCATCTCCAATATTTCTCAGGCAATAATTCAACTACTATGTAATGTAAACTAAGATATGTAATGAAGCTAATGGCATATAAATACCAAAATTATGAAAGAACATTTGAATCGTGAGGTTGTGTCTGATATTGTAAACTTTGATTCCAAAATATTTAATAGAAGTTTCAGTAAAGCATATAGTTAAAAATCCTTTTTCCTGATTTACCTACCTTCTTTGTCTTTGCTCTATGGGCTAGGGTAGGCATATTCTCTTCTTAGAGGTTTGAAAGCTTAGTTAAATAGGAATATAAATTTAAATAAGACAGTAAGACTAGAGTTGCAGATATTAGCAGTTATGGCTTCTGAATGATTTCACTGATAAAATACAATGAAATACTAACCTTGCTTCCAAAAGATACTGAATTAATTAATTTTTGAGAGGAATTAGATGTATTTATCCACAAGTTCACTTCTAATGTCATACATCTTTGGTACAGGACTTTTTTTTTAAAAGATCTGAAATTTTTGAAGAGACAAAATGATCTATAGGATATGATGAAACGATAATACTTGAACACAATGATCAATTAATATATTAGGAGATATGGTTACACCTTGGATTATCTAATAATATCAAGTATAAAATTTAGTCTATCGTAACAATGCTTTCCAAGATTTTGATACCAAATAGATGGATTAATGTGTATTTTTAATTTTAGTATCTAATAATACAAGATAATTGTACTTCTTAGTCTCTACAACAAAAGTTTAAGTTTAGCGTTTTGGATTACAGTTCACTCATAGCATGTCATTCCATGCATTCAATCCTTGTGTATAGTTGTCAAGTCCAGTCAAATAACAACTCTTGATCACAAAAGAAAACACTATTTAGATTTAATTTTTTCTTTTAAAGAAAGCATATTATGAAATTTAAATTTTCTGTGGTTCTGCATTTCTAGAAATAAATTAATCAATAAGTTTGATTCACTTGAATGAGGACAAAATTTACTGAAACAATATTTCTTAATTACAATAGTTCAATATATAAATAACTGTAATAAATAATCGGTTCTTTAAATCACATTGTATTTTTCGTAATCAAATACCATTCCTTCAGATATCAATAAAGAACACAGTAGAAATAAGAAATGTCCTAGAAATTTCATTAGTATTATTACTCATTCATATTTTTTGGCAAATCATTAATTCAATATTTTATGTATTGCAGGTTATTACACTAACTTCTTGCATCATATAATATCAATACCAAAAGATAGTATTAATTGCTATTTTATAACTTACAATCGAAACTTTTAGAGATACATTTCAAGAAAATTTTTGTCTGTTTGCTTTTTTCTTAGGATTGATCTACTTAAGGAAAATGAAACATAATTGATAATAATAAAAAAATTCATGTGATGTATACATGTATAATGAAAAAAAATGTAATTTAAGAAATCGGAATTAGAGATGAAGAACTTGAAGCAGGCAAAGTAACATCAAAGCTTCCTTTTTCGTTCTTTCGTTTTTCACACGGCAATTGCTTATATAGGATTATAATATTATTATATGATTTTTCTTTGTTATTACATTTCCATCGCACAATATAATAATTGTGGCTATTATGATCATACTTTAAATTGATAAGGGAAATAAAGGGAACTTATATGTTATAATATAGTGACCGTTAGACATTATAATAGTAAAAACCTTACACTCAAGTGAATCAATCCATCATAACTATCCATCCCGTTAAAGACAAACTCAGATATTTATTTTCCATCTCTGATGACAAAAAGTCAAATAACTTAGTAACGCTCGATCTTAGTCAACTTATGTTTTCAGTTATTAAAATATACGCTTTACCTGAGGCTGTTAATTCGTTTCAAGAAAGAAATGATTTGAATTGACGGTAGTCATGTCTGCCTGCCACCTATTTGGATAATTCCGCAACTATTATTGTATCATAAACAAGTGACACTAGAAAGCGTTTCCGCGTGGTGTTTGGTTCTCAATCGTCCCTTGTGTCATTTACCGGTAAAATTTTGTTGTATCTCATGAGTTCTATTTTTCATACTACACAGTCCTAATATCCTACTTGTATTTTTTTCAGGCTTGAGGAACCACTTATAATAATTTTGACCTTCTGAAAATTAGAGGAAAATAATTCAACCTCATCATGGCGGTAAATATTTGCGTTTTCACTGAATTTTCTTTCTTATTATACTCGGAGTATTCCTCCATTCTTTATGAATATATTTATTATTTCAGGCGATAATGCCAATGAATCCAAAACCCTTCCTTAACAGCCTTACTGGCAAACCTGTAATGGTGAAGCTTAAATGGGGACATGAATACAAGGGTTACTTAGTATCAGTTGATGGATACATGAACATTCAGGTAATTATTGTTTTAATAGAAATTTGATTGCTGAGTATTATTTTAGAATTTCTGTAGTTGTATGAATATATTGTAGTCGAAAGCAACTTTCATGCACTTTGAAAACGTTTAAATTTTTAAAGTTTTTAGCATCTTATATATCTTCCAATGTTACGTAAAATCCTTATATTCCGTTGATTTATTACACATATTTCGTAAAGTTAACTTTAAGTAATGGACAACTCATTCCCATCCATCACATTATATAGTACGTTCACATCAATTGGTGTTTAGTAGAATTTTCTTTGTTCTAAGTTAAAAATTTACGTTTGAAAATGTTTGTTCTTAGATCGTATTATGTTTTTGAAGTATTGAAAAATGTTTGTGGTATGAAATTGATTTTTAGTTATTTGCTATTTTGTGATATTTACAGCTGGCAAATGCAGAGGAGTACATTGACAATGTATGCACTGGTAATCTTGGTGAAGTTTTGGTTAGATGCAACAACTTACTATATATAAGAGGAGTAGACGAAGAAGATGAAGAAGGAGAGATGAGAGAATAAGTGTTTATTTATTGGTAACATAATTTTTGGAATCAAAAATTACTGAAAGACAATGATATAAATGAAGGAGTGTGAAGTTAATTTTCTGTGCAAAAATATTTCAAATTTCCATTTGTGTTGATCTGGAAGAGTTACCACTTTTCTGGATCATTTCTGTGATTTGCAGTGTATTTAGTATAATAAATCCCATTTTTATATATTAAAATATCTTTTTTGTTGTCCTCCTCATTACTCTTTGATAACATTAACAAGATTTCATGGTCTCAGAAGAAATTTTTCTAAGGATACCATCACTTGAAGTGGTAGAGCAGTAGAGTGATTTGTGAAATTTAGAAGAGAAAGTGACTAGTTGATAACTGTGGAAACAATATTTGTGTTGTTAATATTGTTTATTTTTTAATAATGTATTGATTTAAGTATATTTTCCCTACTATACAATCAATTATCTTTTACTGATTACTTAGAAATTAGTATGATTCTAAATTTGATCATGAAAAGGGAATGAGAGGGATCATTTGATTCATGCATGACTTCTATCAACAAATTTCAAATGTTTTGAAGTCATAGCTGTTTGAAAATTTATCATTCATACACATTTCTTTCAGCTCAAACTTGAAAACTTATGTTACCCTAAGTAGAATATAATTCTTGGGAGAAATAAGTCCTTTCCAATTAACATTAAAGTGCTGTTTTCATTGTGATAAATCTTATCTCATCATCACAACTGAATGAGTCAAAATATTAGCGTTTTAATTTTCATTGGTTCAAGAGATTTCACCATTAACATACATGAAATAAGTGTACAATGGAATTGTAATAGTTTAGTATTTATATATGAAGAAATTGTTTTTATGAATGGCTTTTATAGGTTAACATCCAAAATTACAAAAAATACTGAAAAAACAATTGCACTCACTGTATTGAGAGATCTACAAATGATGCAAGGGTTGAAGTAAATGAGATACTTATTTCAAATAAATATCATCTTCATTGAATAGCTAATACAATTTTTTCTTCATAGCACTACAATGATATGAATTACCTTTTACATAAAATATACTTAGGATGTTTTTTCAACTCAAAACAGCACGTCCAAATGAATATCATCTAATAAAATATAACTATGTTAAAGAGGATGATTTGTAGCTACAACATCAATCAAAGCAGATGGTGAGAATATGTGACAAGCTCCTGCAATTTCAATTGTCACAACGAGTAATATGCGAATACATGAAGGAAAAGGTAAAAAAGTCTTCAATCAAATCAATGGGTGATGAAATTTTCAATACTGAAGTGCATGTACATGTCAGAGGATAATTCTAAAATGCATGTTTCAAACTGTGATCTAATTTACTCACAATTCAATTTACAAAATATATTAGAATATTTCATGGGAGTTCTAAGAAAGAAAGAGCTTTCTGAGACTTTTTCCAAATAAGTTGAATATATGCTGCATAATATGCTTCAAACAATAATTCAGAAAAAGATATTTATGATATAAAGAAACAAGAACAAGCATCTGCATTATATTTGTTCTGAGTTATACTAGCAGTAATATTTTAATTAACCATTAACTCAAAAGAAAATTGTTTCGAAGAAATAATTTTCCTAATAGAACAAAGAATAGTATCTAACTTTGGCTGAATTAAGAGACTGATAGCAGGTGAGGTGATCAAAAGTTAGACAACAAATGATCTATTTCATCAAAAACTATTTTCAGTGGGCTGAGATATGTACAAACATTTTTAAATAACATATCATCTATAATTACACATAAATATATATGGATATCAACATCCAATAATTATTGCAAAGAAAGTGAAATTTTAAAAATAAATTATAAATATTATTTTATCGCATTGAAAGTCATGTTGAGGAAACAAATTGAATGCTAGAAGATGAAATTCAACTATTGTATTGTCATTTAAAATGCTGATCCATCTCATACAGAATTGCTACTCTTATAATGAGTAAGAAAGTTTAATCATTAAATTAATAAACTAAAACTGCATAAGAGGAATCCTAAAATAAACAATACTGGAATCAACAACTAAGTTACATGTAATAAACTTATCTTCAAACTTTTAAAAAGATGTTATCTAGGAATTTTTTATATCCTTTCAACATTAGAAGCCATTATTATTTTGATAGTGATTGAAAAAAGCAGTTACAATATATATTTCAGTTCCATAATTTAAAAAATACAATTAATAAATATCAGCACATTGAAAGGATGAGTATTTCTTCGACAACACTTTTTCCTTTATCCCAAACTAACATATTTAGGACTTGGAATTTACTTTAGCATAGCCAAAATTGTAGGAATATCTAAAGCAGATACAAAAAATCCATAAAATATTTCTTTTACATGGTACGTCTCCTGTGTGATGAGCTTAAATATTTTAAGGAAATTCTCAATAATGAATAAAACTTTTTTAATATTAGAAAACAAAATTTTGAAAAAAATTCATAGGTACATTATGCATAAATATTAAAAAATTGCTTAACAGTGCAGGTTGAGATATTAATGAGGAAATGGCAATGCTATTTTTGATATAATGGTTGATATCACAATTGCAAAGATATGCAAACTATAACAGTTTTGAGTTAATAGGCCTTGTTATGATTTATCATCCATTACTCCCCTTAATTGCCTGCTTGGAGTTAAATTTTAGCCATTGGCATCCTTGCTCAGAGCACATCTAATAAATATGGAGGTTAAGAGGAAATTTACAATTTTCAAGTCAATCAATGACAATGATTTAAGGTATGGCAAAAAATCTTTTAAAAGATATAAATTAATTCAATAATTGATATTCTAAGAAGTAAATAAGTATGTTTACAGAGCATCATGAAACATAAAACATTTTACTTAACTATAAAAGAAGGTCAATGATATATTTTGTGGTTCATTATCATTGATATTTTTTCACCTTGTCTGAAGATATATTTTATTAAAATATACCTCAATCACCAGCTCAAAATGAAGTAAATTGATGAAACAGGACTCCCTTCAAGGTAAAAGTAAAAATTTGATAACAAGAAAATGGAATATATAATATTTCAATTGAATCTTTAGTTGAGTATGAGGGAATTGATTTGAAAAAATGAATACCCAAAAACTAATGATTAAAAATATTCATTAAATATTCAAATATGTACATAATCACAATAAACTAAAGCTGAGATTATTTTCTATCACTTGCAATACAAATAAGTTTCTTCTTAATAAGATAAGAACCGCATGGGATTTATTCACTGTGATTTCATACAACATAACTAACTAAAATTATGTGAACCAAAAAAGACATGATATCACAGAAAGGGAATCAAATGCATGCAAAGATTCAGATGATGGACATATCAGCTAATAGTGTTGATAATTAGCTCCATGATTGAAGAATTTTTTTTCTATCAATGTGACCTGAAATTTAGACCTTGACAATCAATTACAAAATAAAGGGATAAACATAAAACAATACAAATGTAAGTTTGAATAGTATCATATAGGTTCAATTTCTCTAACAATTAAATTTCTAATATTAATATTACATGCCTGCATATGTGACACACATAATTTTGTGTTAAACTGCTTTTTTGATAGAATTGATATTTAAAAGAAAAATTGTTTGAATAAATAATTAATCAGCTCTAATTATTAAAAATATCAAATAGTTGCTTCCATGAAAATGAAGCCCATTAATTTACACTGATTGCATTCTCATTTCATGTAAATGAATCTGGTGCATGCAAAACATGCAAACTCATCTTACTGGAACGAAGAAAAAATTTTTAAGTGCTGCACAGCCATATAGTTAATTCTATTCCCAAAATAATGCAATTATTGCTAGACAATTTAATATTCAACTTAAATTCAAACTTGAGAGTATTTAAAATTTAACCATTCAACCACTCACTGCCAATTTAATATTTACAATAATTTCTGTAGGAGATATTTATTTTTGCTAATTATTTTACATGACTCACCTTCCCAGTTTTGAAGAACTATCAGTTCAGTTTCATTATTTAAGATATTAAGTCTTTTTTGTCTCAAGATAAACTGTTTATAAATCAAAAGGAAACACAAAGCTGTACCACTGGAAAATTATCAGTCATTCCATGTTTAATGTGATAAATATAACCCATTAAAGAATTAACTTACTGGATTAGAATTTTAAGCTTGTAATGGAACACAATCCACCACATTTTAATGTTTTTTTTTCGAAGATTAAATTTAATTCCAAATATTTTAGGTAATTATTTATAAGACACATCACACCATTGAAATTGGAAGTTTCAAAAGTTTATATTGCACATAAGCATTCAAAATTTGCCAAATCATGAGCCAATATATTTTTGTTTTTGGCAACATACATGGTGCTAAAATGTATACACATTATTATTTTTCAGTGAATTTTTTTTTACCTGAGGGCTTATTGGAGCACCAAAAGCATATTAGATTTAATTTAATGGATGTTATTAAGTACCCACTGGCATTTGCAAAGTGTCTAATTTGATTATCAATTTTTAATTTTTTCTATATTTTGCTTTGAGAATTTTTCTTAATACTAATTATTATGTACATTGAGACCTCACAGCTAGTTTTTTTACTTATTGGAAACATAAGTTAGGAAAAATTATGCAGTCAAAAAAACATGGATGGATGCCAACACTTACAAAACCAAAATTATAGTTGTTCCAATTATAAGTCAATTACTTTAAAGAATGTTTAAATATTTCAGTTGAGATGTCAATAACAGTTAGGCTAAAATATAACATCTAATAACAAAACAATTTTGGATAAAAGGAGAAACTAAAATGACAACTCTTTAATCACAGGCTTGGTAATAATTTTAATCATAAAATTTTTAATTAATGCAAACAGAAATTTTATTCAAAACTTAAAACAAATATTTTCCTTTCAACATAAGAGTGGATAAATTTACAAATAAACACAAGCTCTGAAAATGAAATGGGACAAACCCATTTCTAAGAAGATATTCTACAAACATGAGTAAACTCTGACTTAGAATAATTATGAATATTATCACTGAAGAAACAGAAACATCTGATGATAAATGAATTTTTGGCTATCTCTTTGAAGATAGTAGTTAACAAAATGACTTCATGAATACAATCAAACCTCACTAGGAAAACTGCCTTCTATAAAGATATCTTTTCAAGAACTCAAAATTAAAAAAATTAAGCTCAAAAACTGAATCTTATAATTGGAACAATTGGTTTCGCCATTTCTCTCTCAGCACAAGGCTAAGATCCATTGCTATCATGAATATAAACCCTTTGGAATCACTCCACTGACCACTGTTTTCATGTCCAGCCATTTGGCACAATAACAGATAAGCACCCAAATCCATCACAGGAACATTCTTGTCCCATGAGTGAACCAACACAGCTAGGAGATATTCTTTCTTTGAGAGACAATAGACAGGAAACAATTGAAAAATTGAGACTAAATAAACGCCCCAAAGCAAGCAGATATGGCATCTCCTGCGGTGACTGAGTTTCCTTGACAGGCTTCTCCTTACAGAAGTGCCAACCACCACTTCCCTGGAACCCCACAATTTGTACACTAAGTTTAAAGCTCTAGAATACGCAATCTGCGCTCCACTTCTTCATGGCATCACGCTTCTCTTTCTGCTAAACAACTGCCGATCACACTTGAGGCAATGCAGGGTATCCACTCTGAAAAAACGACTATGAACCCTGCAGGGCACAATGAACATTGACACCAACAGATAATATTGATCCGTTGACAACACTGTATACTTGAAAAAGTAGGTTAGTTCCATATCAGTGACATCCTTAGAATGCAACACCCCATCGAACAGGTTCCTGCAGCATCAGTCCATCATATGAAGCATTGAATAAATTCTCATAATTGAAGAACTGCTGTTCTTCTTTCTTCTGAGTTAACCTACTCTAGGATGTGACACAAAAAGACTGAGGAAAACAAACTTCAGTGCTGTTTTAAAACAACTTCTTGCATTATTTCCTATCAATGTTTTTTTGTAGTTTTGTAGTTGAGGATGCAGCATGAAGACCTACCCCAGCCTCTGTCACAGCATTGAGAAAGGATCTGCATCCAGGTGCCCATGAATTGCCTGTGGTGATGCACATCGGTGGTGCTACAGAGAGAAGTCAGGCATCATATGAGGCAACTTTTTCTCTGAATATACATCATGCAAACAGCATCTCAAACCATCCAAACTCTGCTCTATCTGATGCTGAATGCACCCATGCATTTTTATCATGGTAGGAGAGTTATCTTTGTGGCTCAGCACCATGCCCCCCAGTGGCTGCCCGAACATGATGCAATGGATGAGACTGCTGAGGTGGTCGACCCATTGGTAGTGCTTGCTGCTGTGCAGGAGAAGTTGAGTAAGGACCTGAAATATTTTAATGCGGCATTAGATTATGCAATATTGGCAAGTGGAGAAAACTAAAATGCTCGTTTTCATTCTGAAATGATGTGTTGAGGATCTCAACTTTGAACTCATTGATTGAATACAAGCATAGATAATATGGATTGATAAGACTAAAAAATCTATGGAAAGATATTATCTACTTATTCCTTTCATTTAAAATTTTTATCCATAACATTTTGGAGTCAATATCAAACATGAGAAAAGATAAAGTGAAAGTGAAATTTTAGTGAAAAAATCTCTCACCAGAGGGTGAAGGTGCGCTCCTATCTGTTGTGGACATCTTGGAGAAGGCAAGAAGGGCATCTGGAAAATTAGGTGGGGTAGCAGGAGTATTGCAAGGTGTGCACACCTATGATAAAAAAGAAATAAAAAATTAATTTTTTCATAAACATAAATTCTAGTATTATTGTAAGATTCTTTTACATTCTTAAATATTAAATTATCATATCATTGTGATTGAACTCAAGATTATTAACCAAGCCAAGTAAAAGGGATACTTGAGAAAGATTTATTACAAGAAAATAACCTAAAATAGAACATCATCAGATAACACAATGTTTTTATATAATATATAGGGGCTGAATTAAACTCTTAACAATTACATGAATGAAAATGGAATCCATATACTTCAAAAAAATTCTAAAAGCAACATTTCTTGTTTAGCTATGAGGTTAGGAACCAATTTTGCAGCTCAGATTATAATAAGCATGTAAATAATACCACATCAAACCTGTTCATCTACCACTGATGATACTTTTTTATTTACATCTGTGAATATTGCTTTGAGCTCAAAGCTTGATCATCTGACTGATACTAGGATAGCCAGATGAAATTAGATAAGGGACAGGAGACGCATATATGCCTTTTAATTATTTTTAAGCATTAATGAGATTGGATAGAAACAGTGTCCAAGTAAATAGAGTGACAAATATTTATTACCACCAAAAAGTAAAAAGCTATACTGACACATGCATGAATAACACTCTATTTCAATTTATAGATGATAAGAACCATTTTAAAGCATATATTTGATATTTAAAATACATGTATAACATTTATGACAGGTAACTCCTCTCAATGCATTTCATTTTACTTTATGGTTGATTTTGCAGCAAAAGTGTTCAAATAACTCTCAGTAAGTGGGTATATGAACAAAAGTACATTTATAAAAGTACAAACAAAACATCTAGATGAATAAACATCCAGCTAATACTTCAAAATTTTTCTTTCAACTCAGACAAAACAAATATGGCTATGACTGTTAAGAAATTATACATGGATCCATTTATCTACCAAATGTTTTGATCAAAATAACAACATTAAATGTAACAAAAGAAAAAAAAATTTAATGAAAATAATAGAATATGACAGAAGTTAATACAAATTAGAATCTATTTAAGTGAGGGAATTGTATGTGGACAAACACACAATAACATTTGGGAATTATATCAACATTTTACTATCAATTTAAATTTGGTTTTTGTATCTGGTTCTTTATTTAGTTATTTTCTTTATTATACACTGATATTCATATACTTTATTCCTAGAGAATTAAGCTTAAAAAACTTCTTAACTAAGGTTCAAAAATTATGAAGGCCAAAATCATATTTGCACCATATTGCTCTTATGTGTTGATTTAACTTGAGTACTCACATTTGGTCTAACATAAAATATGATAAAATTTTTGTCATACTGAAGAAACAGAATTATTAAAAGGATGATAGAAACTAAGAAAAAATACTTTTAACCCTCAACTGATAGAGAATAGATGGGATCTTTGAAAATTTACTTTAAATGTTCTAGTATATATATGATATCATAGAGACCACATTTAACAAGCATACCAAGTAACCAATAAAAATTAAAACCTTAATTTAAACGAAAATTTTAGAAACGATTTTTTTTAATTTCAAAATTCATTTTTCGCATAGAAAACTTTGATTTTACAGCTGTATGAAAACAAATATGTTTCAAATCCACCAATCGTGCAGATCATGGCGTAAACACTTCATTTTCTCTCGTATTTTCAAGACCTTACTAAGGACAATTTGAAGATGCCCTCTGCATTAATCTTCTAACAAACTTCAAACAAAGCTATACAGTGAATGAAAATGAGTTAATCTTACGATAAGATCATTGCCACATAACCCTCATCATACTCGCTAAAAACAGCTGAGGTAGAAGCGAAATTTTTCGCTATTATGAAATAGCAAGGAAGACCTATTCAGCCACCAATGCGATGTCATTTATTTGTCTATGAAATGCAGCTTTGCCACAAAAAATATATAAAATCGGTAAAAAATTGCAGAGAGGTGATAAATACGAACTTACATCAAAAGAATCATGCTCAGATTAATTAAAAAATTTACAAAACGAAGAGTTACAACAAAAATAATCGAAGAACTGATACCAATAACATTTCGACTTTCAAAAACATCATCTTATGATAACCATCATTCCAGAAGTCAGTATCCTTATCATGTAAGTATAAATTAAATGAAAATAACAAGAGGGCGTATGTTTAAAATTCGTAAATTTTACCAAATTAAGTGCGTCGATTGTATGATCGAAATAAATAATATAACAACATCTTGTTTCGAAGAATCCAAAGTAATAACGTTTCGATGGCTACAAAAATAAACAGAATAACTGGGTGTTATCGCGTAGAACGCGAGGGCATGGAGTAAATGTCAACATTTCCACTCTTAGCTGAAGGAGATAAATAATGCATTGCGTCATGTGGAAAGAATTGAAAAGCGTGGATACAAACGGAAAGGAAGCGGTAAATTAAGAACAAATCTTAGCCCAAGACAAGCTTCCGTTAGAAACTCTTTGCTTATCTATTTCGGACCGCAATCTGCAGGAAAGAAATTCGCAGGCACCAAATTTCGATTTTTAATCACTTTAAGTAAAATATTTATGGATCATAAATCCTCATTTGATTTTAATAGCGAGAACATATTATGGGCAATAATAAATATAGTCAGTTGTGTCATTAAAAAGCGAGCTAAGTACAAAAAATATCACTACAACATTAACTAGAAAATTAAACATTTTAACATAGATAATAGACATAAATAAACTACAAGTTGTCGAGATATTACTGAAATTCGTGCGCATTTTCATTTAAAAATTATCTCAGTGAGTATTTCAAATTATTTGTGGCTTCGACCAAGATGCTAATACAGAACAAATATTACCGAATGAATACGGACTACAAACCAGCAATCAAAATCTCATATTGTTGGAAGATTTATGTAATCACAATTTTTTACAGGTTTCATTGTAAAATGATTTTAATATCTCTACTAGTCATTCGAGTCAACACATTTTATATTCAGAACATACATCCATTTTTAGTATTATGTACTTTTAATTTTTATTTAGTATTAACACATCTTTAAAGTGCCTAACAAAATGGATCTTTAAATAACAAATAGTTCTCAGTTCATTCGAAGCTACATAAGAAAGAAGAAATGTGCCATCTTAGGCGTGCGAAACGATTAGGGGGAAAACGATGCTATAAAGATTTAATCTAATCCTAAAAAATTCAAGGTTTCGGTTCAGCTTTTCATAACATTGTTAAATTTTTCGACAATGACTTATTCATCAGCCACATTTCAAAAGCAATAATTTCCATTTATTTTCGATAGCTTCCTTCCTCACCTTTATTAATACCTATTATCATCCATAAAGTAATGTATAACAAATGTACGTAATTGTATAACGCATAACTGACGAAGCTTCAGAAAACACTTCACTAAAGTTATATTGATTGAGATATCTAATAAGTCTTGAATCTAATTAGGAATTAATTGCAAGATATGTGAATATTATACAAATTTAAAAACTATCTTTGGGTAAAAAGAGGGCACCCAATAACACTGCTATGAAAGACAAGGGAAGTATTAAGCTTAAGAATCCACACTGTGGGATCTTAATCTCGTATTTGACTTTTCCATCTTGCATTCGAAGGGGGAAAACTGGAACGAATACATCGGCAATCAACTTTCACCCGTGATAAAATGCCGGCGATTCTTTTACTTTTTTCGACAAACAAGATCGGAGCAAACCTCTGACTTCTAGATCACAACTTCCATGGAGAGTTATAATGGGCGTTTCGCATAGTGTTTGCAATTTGGAAGGAAATAAAAATAACTAATGTCATTTCAAAACATAATCAAAATAATCATCGGGTAAACGAACACAACTGTAAAAGATTTCACCTCTCAGTTTGTTGAAATTCTTATAGCTGATGATAAGTAATATAATTAAATTTAAAGAAATTGATTGCAATATTTGAAATTGAATAAAATTTAAGCCACAAACACAATACATGTATTATCAAATTTCATAGAATGCCATATTGGATACATCAATAAATTAATTTTTTTTAATAGCCAAATGGAACTCGCTCACGTTTTATCATGCATTCCAATTCTTTCATGGTATTCTCCCTTAACACAGATAATTATTACAAATTATAATTTTCCTACCGAAAATTTCGATAGCTCATTATTGACATTGAAATAGTAGTAACTAAGGCGTTGGCGGGAAAACTCTATAAAAGATAAAGACTCGATAAAAATCAATATAAATTGTAAAAATCGTAATGTAAAAGTTGCACTTTTCTGCTAAAAAAGAAATAACTTGACAATTACTAAGCGATTAGAATATTATCCAAAAATAAATACGTTACGTATGTCGTGCTTTACGCTGAATATATGGACCAATAAATCGATCAACTGGTGTCAAAATGGCGACTTGGAATGGACGAAAATAATTACATCGAATAGATACAAGTCGAATTAAGTAAAACAGAATGGGATGGTAATTTAGAAAAATGACACAAATTTTGAATGGAGAAAAATGTTGATAATCGTAGAGATTAGAATGCGACACTGTCATACTAAATCAAATACATTCTACAGCAGAGATATACTCGTGATAATGCAAACGATGCATGAGACCGATCAAGCTTGAGACATTCTAAAAAGGAAGCGGCAGAGAAAATATTGAAATTATGAAGAGAGGAAAAAGAAATTTTGGGTTAAGGAAGGTCTGTCTCGGGGTTGTCCAAACTTTCAGTTCATCGACCCTGTCTAGAACTTTTGGAGTAGTTAAGGATCCCTCCGAGGTACTGGTAATAAATTATACAGCCGCAATAAAGTTCTGTCTTCCTCGGATTGTATAGTAATGATAAGGGATTCCTTCACAAGAATCTTCGAAGTTGATCCCTTTGCAAACCTCCCTCATCACTTACTTGATAAAACAAGTTGTATGTGATTGCGTAGAGACCACTACATTATCAGAAATAAAATAATTTAGCGAATAAAATCAAACGTGTGAGCTAAAAATCGCGAAATATAGTAAAAACGACAGAATACGAGAGATAAATAAACGGATGTACATCCAATAGGAAATATACGAAAGTTGAACGGCCTGTGGAAGAAATTTAAACAGATTAAACAGGGGGGAAAATATATAGCAAGTAAAAAAGGTAGAATTAAAGAAGATGGAAAGAAACAGCTTCGATGCAGACGGGGGAGTAGTAGGAATATTATCACCCTACGACGTTGGCAGGCGCACTAAGACCCACCCCATCCGCCCACACCACCCCCTAAGAAACATGCCAATCGCCTTGAAAGCTAGCCAAGGCGCCAGACAAAGGGAAAAACTGCGGGAAAGAATATACGTCCCTTCCCCCGAAAAACATCCGATACGCGATTCTATCAAAATCCATACGACCGTCTTTGAAAAAGCGCCACGGAGACACGTGGTCTGCGCGAGAAACTGGGCTAACCATGGAGGGAAACGAAAGAGGAAAATCGACTTTCCGTCATCCCGCTGAAGAAAGAGGAAATCATTGTTTTGAGTGATCTTCCACGAGAAAAACTTACTGATTCGTCAGAAAACACTACGTTACATATCGTGATTGCTGACTTCGAAATAGTCTCCCTCCCGCGCGCGGGAAAAGAGACGAATCAGAGCTGAAATCAAGAAAGCTACGCGAGTTTCTCGTATTTAACGATTTGAATGACTCAGCAACGAAACAACCTCGAATTCTCCCAATCAAAGTCATGTCAGATTTTTCCCACGAGGTGATCATATATACGTATCGCTTAGTTGCAAGTGCTGTTATTGCTAATAATTTAGTCCGTTTCTTTCGTTGTCGAGGATTATTTTCGACATATTGAACGTTTTTGATATGCAAAACGCTACAATGAAAGCTCAACCTCATTTTACAGCCTGTCATGAATCATTTAAGGAATCAACAATTCAAACAAGATTTTTCTCTCAGCGTCATTCGCATTAAAAGGACTAACATGAGACTTGATACCTCACTCAGTACCTTCGTATATACATGTATATATTGTCAAGGAGGGTAGGACATAAGATTTACAGACAATTTAAAGGTGTATTTCTCATTCGTTAAAGCTATATAGATATAAAATAATTATAATGGAAATCAACGATAATTTAAAATTTTATTTAATCGATTTCCATATTTTTATGATGTTGACTGTTAAAATAATTCGCGCGCACAGTCTCCAATGCTAAATACTTTTAACAGTTCGCCATGAATCCTAATGATAATGTTAAAGCCGTGAATGTGTATAATGAATCGTATGAATAAAGGTTATTCTATTTTTGTAAGCCTAAATGAATCATTAATATTTATTAGCAACCAAGTTTCGATAATTCTTCAGCATCTTTATCGCGTAAATATCTATAAAACCACAAAGTTATTCTCGCATAAAAATTTCCATAGTAACGCCTAAGTAAACTCGGACTTGTTTCCCCAGTAATACGGAGCAACAACTATTTAACCCTAAATCCACTAAAAGAACATCACTTCATTACATTGTTGTACAGCAAATCCCAAAAAATCTGTGACTTAATACTGTTAAAATATATTGATGGCATGGCTGCAAGGAGACTAATTAGTATCTCATCACATCTAACCCCAATATACTAGTACGACATAGAACATTTGCATGAGAAAACACTTGGAAACGAGGCTACAACAAATTTGAAGCCCTGCGAGAGCAGCATGAGCCTTGTTGGAAGAAAATATCTAAGGAGAGCAATCCTTCAGTCCTACAGGTTTTTTCCACAATCCTTTTAAAGAGCTAAAAGATTACAGTAACTTCCCTTCGAGTTTCCGCAATCCGAAGCTCCATTCTCTTTAAACATATAACAATAGCCTCGAGTTTTTAGAGACAAAAGAAATAAAGGAATCGCTAGAGTATTCTCAGGTTATTTTCATCTCAGCACCTTGGTCCACCACTTATTAATACATTCTCTCTAGACACCCAAGAAACGCAGTAACTTCTCCTTAGACCTATTTTGAAGAAATCTTCTTTGTTACTTTGCATATCCAATTACAAAGGATATAGACTATTGTATATATAAAACATCCGTGATAAGAATATATAAGAATGAGAGATTTGAACAATATTGATATCCTTAAATACATAGTTAGGATGACGAATGATTAACAGGTTAGACTATTGCCAAAATAATAAACTAGATAACTAAATAATCAGCCACCGTGAAGGCTAGATAAGGAAAATAAATATCAAGAGCTGATGTGCCACCCAGACACAAAAAAAATGAAGCAAGATCTCACAGATATCCTGAGAATAACTATGTATTCATGCCATTATTACGTAAATTGCCGCAAATTCCACTTCGAGGAGTTACTAGAATAACCCGTATATATTTAGACTGAAATGAAAACAAAAGTACGCGATTACCGCCTTTCCGTTGTTCTAAATCCGCGTGCCTTCACCTCTTGACGTACAAGAACCATTTTTTGCAGACAACTTCTCTCGGAGAAGCAAGAGCCAAAGAAAATGCCAGGATCTAAATTTAAAGCTTTGACATTTGGCATGGAATTAAGATTTTTCCGAAGAATGACCTCTGAGAAAACAGGTAGAGCAATTTTTAAAAACTCGTTGCGTTTTTAGAGTAGATATTTTCTCAGTGGTAAGCAATGAGTTATGAACCTGAGCTATAATTTTCCTTTTATCAACTTGTGAGTGCTGTAGATTATTCTTGATGTCCATACATCTCACATGGGAATGTTTTTAGTTAGACGCCAGTTAGAGTAAGGCCATTAATCACGATTGACATTAACATTATTGAACAGTTTCCAATGAAAAGCTAAAAACGAAATTTGAAGTCCACAAGGCAGACTTCACCAGAATTCACGTAAAATTCAAAATAACTTTAAACACATCGGGATACTGCTATGAGCCCAGACAGAACACCAACCCATCCCCACACATCTCATAAAGAACAAATTAGCTTCGCACCGACAAAAATAACGCCTTATTTACTCAGACGCCAAATGAAATTACTTCGGAGCGCCATCAATGAGCTCGAAATAAGTTGGAATTTAGACCCGGATCGTGGTGTTTCCTCACCAATTACGATAAGAAATTAATTCCTCCCGTTCGAAAAAACAACTCCCGCGAAATACAGAAACGAGGCGGATCCGAAGAGCGGCTATTTGATGCATATGCAATGCAGAGAGCGTGACGCGGTCCCTCCGAGAAAAACAAAACCCGTGACCGCCTAGAGAGGGGTCGCCGCCGGACGAAGCTGTTATCGACCATAACCTGGCATATCTAGAACCCAAAAGAAACAAAACGCTAATGAATAAAAAGGAGAAAAAAGGCATAAACGACGCATTATTCCACGCGACTCTCGGCACGCCACGCTGGAAATCGTGCCGTATTTAATGAACCCGAAAAAGAGCGAAATGCGGTCAGAAACGAAGGAAAAAAAGGAGCCTTTTCCCTAACGATTTCCATAGCAGCGGGAACTAACAAACCAAAACCCTTTCCCTCTCCACCCACTTCACGTAGTTCCGTCAGCGTTTTCACTCACGGACCTGCGCAGCAAGGGACTGGAGTACTACACGAAGGACGAGAGGTCGCGGGGAAGAGAATGGAGGAAAAAATAGCAGACTGCGCCTTCATTGATTCGTTCCTGCGTACGCTCGGGAGATCGCTTTCTCGTTGCACCCCTCCGCGGATGACATTACCCACAATCCTCCTCGACAATGGATCTCGAAATGAACCGATGGATGTGAGTGAAAGAAAGCTCTCGGCGGGGTAAAAAGCCTCGTAATCCAAACTGAATGGATCCGTATACTCGCCATCCGATAAGGGTTAGTAAAAGGGTGGGGACGTCGTAAAATGAGCGCGTACGATGGTGAATTTGTACGGCGCTACCGATTGATTTTTTCCTGGCGACGACGACGACGACGAGGGATTGACTTCCGCTAGTCTTCTATTTTTCTTCCAAGCGAAACTTTCGCGAGATGAAAAAAGTGGTTTACGAGATTACGAAAAAAATAATAAATAATACTTTACGGCGAAGACGGAGGGCGGGACTCGTTCGAAAGCGAGGTTCCGTACGGAGATCGCGGCTCCCTTTAAGAATAACGACTCGAAATACAGATGAAAGAAGAAAAAATAAAATTACGCGCTGTTTATACTTCCTGAGAGAATAATTTTTAATTTTATAACGGCGGAGCGAGAAAAAGTAATTTCATTCATCCTTATTCGAATATGAAAACGCCAAGAGAGTTTTTAACGAGAATCGCCGATTCGTTTTCCTTAGAAAGATATCAAAGAAAAGATTTTAATTTTAGAGCCCTAGTAATTTCTTGAACTTCTGGTGGAAAAATAATTATAACTGTGAATTCATTACTTATCGTCCCTTTAAAAATTACACTGTACACCGTCACAAAATATTTCATTAGTTCAATCTCTAAACATATAAATAAACATCATCCTATTCATACGAGTACAGTGCACTGTTGTCCACCAAAGTTCAAATGTTCAAAACGGCCACTGTGCAGAATATTTTTTAGACAGACGGTTCATGAAAAGTACTTGTTTACTAAAACCACATTCAACGTAATTACTACGACAAGCCACATTCTTGTCTGCTTAAGGAAGCCAAATATCAAGTGGGAAATAGTATACGATCCGGTGGCTTTGGAAGAATTATCTACGAAGTGGTAAAAAACGTGACTCATGCAACACATTTACGAACGAAAAGGCGACCCTCGATGACATACGGAGAGGACATTAAGGGGGTAAAAAATTGATGTTTTCGATCGCCGAACTTTAACTACGTTTTCGTTCTTCGCAGCTTGTTTACATCCAGTTACTTTATCAAGTCTTGTGACTATCACGTTATGATGAACGAGTAAACCAGCGACGCAAAACTTCTACGCACCATTACGGCCAATAAGATCACTATCTGCCGAGGTCAAGAGCATTAACACTGTGTTGATGTTTTCCCAAACGACGACAGAGGGGGAAATGGACACAGAGATATTTCACACCACTTATACTCTCCTCATTCTTCAATATATGCATCGCAGAATAATTCGTGAAAAAAAAACAAGTGATTTTGAGTAAGATTGCAATAAGTGTCATCCTCTAATATTAGAAACGGTATAACTCTATATATACTTTAATCATAACAACTTTTTGCTAGAGAAAAGGAGATTCCCGCAAACAATTATCAACCAATGTGTTAGTTTCACTAACGGCATTTGGTACTCAATCAACCTCTTGTTAGTGTATCCATGAAAACTTATACATACACAAACATAACAATTTTCTACCTGATAGGGACTAGCCATTCAAGAATAGCTTCTCACCATGCGATTTTTAATAAGTTGACAGCGTATAGCTCCAACAAATTTATAAATAATTTACTTACACATAATAATAACACGTCTTTATTTGGGAGAGATAAAGAAAAATGTCACCCATTCTATCCTAAGAGGCAAAATGAATTAACGAAGGAGAACGTGCTAGAATTTCAGTTATCTTCGAAGGCATGGACATATACATCACACTGACACTAACATTATTTAAACCACAACTGATACAATGAAGTAAAAGTTTTCTTGAAGTAAAAATTTCATTCCGACGTTTGTAAAAGTAAGCCTACCCCACACGGTTTATTCTGAATACGTAAAAATCTTCGTCTTATCACCAGACAAACATATAAAGGTTATAGATTGTGCATATCTTTAAAGAATAAAAAATATCACATAAACTTTACAAACGCTAAAAGGAAAACTTGTATTTAAGGAAATCTCGAAACGCTGTGGGCTTTTTCATTAGTAGACAAAAGAGTCTGGATAGCGTTTCCAGAAAACTGTTTACAGAAGTCAAGAGGAAGAACACAATGGAAAGGCGTAGAAAAAGGAATCGAGGTGAAACGGAAAACGCAGAAAATGTTCTTCTTCAATGTAGACCTTATCTCCGCGCCTTCCGCAGAACTTTGGAATTGATACAGCGAAAAAGGTTTTATTTAAAACGGGAGAAAAGACCTTAATACATCGACTGAAACTTCAATCCTTCCTATCGACACTGAGGTACACCAAAAAAGAAACATTAATAGATTGGGAAAGTGAAGCTTAACTTCTACTGCAGACTTAATAAATTCAAAATACTTTCAATATTGAAATAAGCTAATTTAAATTATTTTCTTCGACATTGATTGGTGCTCAAATTCTACCTCCCTCCATACTATAATGAGCTAATTAAATACGACCTTATAATAGTATCTGGATGGATTAACGTATCCACCAAAAAGTTCTCCTAAAAGACTACACTAATACAAAAATTAGGTATTCTCCGCAGAATCTCCCTCTCTTCAGATTTAACGCGTATTAAAAGCATTTCACCCAATCACATTCATATGCCGCTGCTATCGATCAACGGGGGGAAAGGGGGATTGAGTCTAGACGTGCGGAAACGACACCATTCCAGATAGTTTTCACTCCCTCCTTCTCAAATGGGTCCTAGGCGACGAAATATGTACTCTGAAAGATACGAAGAACGTATCTGAAGTCTGTGGAAACTGATAAAGTGATTGAAAACATATTTATTATACCTCATAAATATTGAATATCTCATAATTCTAAACAATACTCAATAGGAAAAAACGGTAGGAAGTCGTCTGATTTTATATTATAATTTTAAAATTTCGACAAAATCTTAAAAATAATTACAAGGCCGATATCTCGCAAAAAATTTACTGTTATCCCCTTAAAAAAATCTCAAAGACAAAAAGATGAATAAAACCGTTATTAAACGGTATTCGAAAACGAACTATGAGTGAGAAAAGTGATCACATATGATATTCAAATATTAGAACCAACAAAAACAACTCTTAAGGCTTCAAATAAACCGTGTGCAAAGATATGAGGCTGAACAATCATAAAATAAACTAATCAACAGTCCAGCAAACGATACAAATCTTATCCACTAGAACTCTCAAGGTCCTTCACTGTAAACTGACATCGATTTCCGTGCACGCACAAGGTAGACATTCTTACAACTCCTATCATTCTTGTTTCTTATCAGACGACAGAATAAACATTAGACGGTAACCACAACAATTTCATTGTCGTCGTATCTATAGATATACGACAATAAACGCTTCGATCAGAGCGAAATATTCTGGTTGGAACTTGGAATGACTCAGTGACAGATGAAACTGCTATATTATTCAGCGGATAAAACGTTTCTCGGGCCATAGAAGGTGTGAAAGCGTAGTCTTTCTAGAGAGTAACGCCTCCTTACGGCGAAGTTTAAATAGCGACCGAGATCACTTGGCAAAACACGTATCGCGCAACACGCGTCAACATCCACCGACGTCAGCATTCGGGAACGAAGAAATATTCCTTGGAAATAAATCCGACGCCCACGCGTCGGCTGTGTGCACGCGATCAAAACACGGCCAAAGGGGGGACTCGATCCCTAGGGTGGATACCCAAGGTCACTGTCGATAGCGACAAAACACGGTATTAAAGGGGGATGACGGAAGAGGCTTCCTCTACGCCCACGCATCCTCTCACACCACGCATCCGGAGGGAAGCCACAAACACCGATTCCAGGGGATCTCTGAATGGGTGTCAAGATATGAAACTTTGCTTTTTCCCTACCCTATGCTTCTTTCGGTTAACGGGCGTGAAAGATAGTCCCGAAAAATGAAACGCAACCCAGAGATACTATACGTTTTTAATGCAATGCTCGTGTAAATCACTAATAACCATAGTTTCCCATTCTAAAAATTTATTCCCTTCCATATTATTCCACTTATAAGATGTCGTATCTTTATCTAAACCGTTACTGTCTAACGATAGTTATTTGCCAAACTAAAATGTCCCAACGAAAACAATTAAGCAATAGTTACTTTACGATATGAATATATACAAACATACTTTTCAATAAACCTCTAACAACTACACCAACGGATTTAGACGTATAATCTTCTTGGAATACAGAAAACATCAACATGAAAAACTCTGTAAGCTTAGGAAACTTTCGCGTAGCGTAGGGAGATGATGACGTCAGCCGACGAAAATAAAGTAATCAAGATCGTGTTGGTAAAAAGCGCGGAGTGTTTAGTTTTGCGTATGAGGGACGCTGACCCTAGAAAAGAGAACAACGACGAAACGAATGTCTTTTAGTTTAGGTTGGATATGAAAGAATGAAGTTGGGATGAAAGAGAAGGATGGAGACATTAGGAGGGTTCAGGTTGTAGCAATGGAGGGACCTCAGAATAAATGGGATAGCCAAGTAATAAGAGGAAAAGAATAGTAACTAATGTGATGGAAGATAAGATGCGTAGAAGAGGAAAGAGGGTACGGCTAAGGAGGTTTACGGGGTATTAATAGGGGGGATAACTTACCAAGAAAAAGGAATGACATATAAACATGGATTATTACAACAAATCTACAGTATATGAAACCCATTACGAAAACGACGGAAAAACGGTACGGAAATGCGTTTAGATGGAAATCCTTCGCAGGCGACCTTCGACGAGTTCAACAACATTTCGAGATATTTTGGATCAGAATATTTTTAACTTTACGAAGCTAATCATCCAGCTTTATATTTATATTCGTTAGCTCAGACCTTCCGACAGATAACAGCATCCTCCAGATGCCTCGAGCATTTGACTCATCTACAACAAAAGATAGAACACGCGAGGTCGTTTTAAATGGAGGGCGATCCGTCTTAAATATCTTTCCCTGGTATTGTAACTCGATGAAAAAGGAGAATACAGTAGTCACCTCATTTCGGTTCACCGCATTTGAAATCCACACCAATATAGACGATTCGGTGCGACAAATCTTCCAAATATAACTCCCCTTTGAATTATCATCGGTCATAAATGTACTACGTATAGAGATACCCTGTATTTTCTTTTGCAAAATCCAACCTCCATGCGGGTAAGAAAGCTTTCTCCATATCATTGCGAAATAGCGGAATATTTATTACAGTCTGAGATACTACTTTCACAAATACCGCTGTAAGTCTCATTATGAGGGGCGAACGCAACGCGAGAACCCTTGGCGATATTAGCGGATACGCTGACGAAGAAAAAGGTGCACTTTCCTTCTGTGACGATCGAACGCTCAACTTGAACTCATTCCCGGCTGAATCTCCGATTCGTGGAAGATAGTCATTCTGTTTCGAGGAAAAGACACTGATAAACGAGCTGCGTTATAGAATGAAACGTGGATCGAAGAGAATCCGTGATTAATGGAGAGACGTTGAAACAATTTCCTGAAAGGGAATTCGTGATTAATATCAACACTTCTTTATTGAATCAAATTCAAACACGGAAAGACGTCAAAAATTGTTACTATGCGTCTGTCACCTTAACTGCGCTAAATAAATTCGCTATACGTACTTGAAACATTCTTGGAAAGGATGAATAATGAACCTTTGGAGTGTAAGAGGTTCTCACGATAAAAAATTCGTAAGAGTGTCAGCGAATACATTCCACGTTTAAACTTCAACCGATGAAAACTGTCGTGGGATACGTTTACGAAAAAATAGCAAAGTGAAATATAAGAATCAATTAGCATAGATCATATGACTCTCGATTAACATAAACTAAAGAATAGTCCCTTTAAGTACGAAGAACAAATTAAACTAAACTAACTAGAGAAGAAATGAGAGAGATTTTAGAGCAAATAGTTAACATTTATAGCATCGACTCCGTTGCCAAGTCGACGCATTATGAAGCAAACGAAGCAAAATCGCAAACAAACGAGATTTCTAAAAGTCTCGCATATCGGCTCATTTCCTAAAAACAGATCGAAGTGGGTATAACTTTCGATCGGAAGCGAAAAAATGAGTTTAAAAATCACGTTTCCACTTTGAGGGATCGTCGAGAAGATATTTTCAAGACGGTAACGACGTGTCAAAGACAAGTGAACTCGAAGTGCTTCCAGACGGTATTTACGCTTTCGAGATGTTTCCTCGAATGAAAAAAAACTGGAGCGGCACTGTTTCCAACTTCCGCTGTGTAAACAGATTCTTTCTGCAGCCGTGCCACGGCGGGATTCCGCGAGATGCAGCCATACCGACTCGCGGAGAAAGAACGGACCTGTTTTTTTTTCCAACGGGAGAAATTGGAATTCAATCGATAGTAAAGAATCCTTGCTTTATAAGCTACCTATGAAATAAAGATATTTTCCACAGTTTGGACTCCACAAAAACGGAATTTATTATTTTATATAACGGAAAAATATTTTAATATCAGATGTAATACAGTAATGTTGAACACAAGGTTATTCTACTAGCTTAGACGCAAAAGACGTTTTAACTTAATCATATTAAAAACGGAAATAACATCGTAAAATACCGCAATACTTTTCTGAGAAATAAAATTCATAGATCAATAAATACATTCCATTTGATACAAATAGAAAACATCATCTACATTAATCTTCGTAAAAATAACCACAATCCCAGACATTCATAAACTTCGACTATAATATCTTCTATCAAAACGATTACTAAAATGAGGAACGAAAACCACGTAAAGATTTGATAGAAAACATTCCTAGAATCACGGATTCAAAACTTACGAAAAGTTCCATCACTAAACAAACTAAATTTCTCTCTCCCAAATCTAAATTAATATAATATTTGTTTTGGTCATGTGGTACAGGAAACATTTCATCGATCACTTTCTCGCTACAACGATAATATTAGTTCGACACACGGGTGAGGAAAATCGATGTCTTTCGGAGGGGGGGGGAGAAGAGAGTGACTGACCCCTAACTCCAATAATCTATGAGCATGCGACCAGAAGAAATACGTTCCAAAGAAGAGGGAAAAAAATCTTACGCCTCATTCCCTTGGCCGTCTCATTGAGCGACGAATCACTTCCTTCCGGGCAAAATTACGAAGAAAGTACCAGATATTTAGGGGTTGCGAGGGAAATACGTCGAGACGAAATACGTGGAACGGGAAGGAGTTGGATTAATTAGCGGGAGGGGACGGAATGATTGAATAAAGACGTGGCTAAAGTTGGACCCTCCGTAAGGGGAAGCAGAGAGTACATACTTCAGGTTAATGAGAAAAAAGAGAATCCATCGTCATCAGACTCTATTTTTAAGCGTGAGTGCAGGACATCGAGTGTGGGTAGGAGCACTCACTTTTCTCAATTGAAATGCTCGGCAACAAAACGTCTCCCGTAGGTTGCGAATGAAAGAGCCTCGCCCTACTTCGACGTTCTTTTAAGAGAAGTCTTTCAAAACGTGGTCGCTAGGATTTCATCCCAAAAGTAACGTGGCGACAACTTTTTCATCCTAGACTGGTTGTTAACTACACAATCTAAGGTGCGAGGTCTCAGCACCAATGAACAGAATAGGAAAATTGTTAGAAGAACTAATCTTGTCTATGCGCCACTGAAAATTCTGTAATCACGCACTAGGAAGAATTATTATGCATCCGATTACATGAACAATGTCTTTTGGATCTGCCTTGAAAATTATCGATAAATATTCAACCAATTAACGAAACTCATGTAGAAATACAAGAGAAGTTTTAATCATATAATAATCAATAATATCAGAAAAGATAATTAGGGTAGGATAACTTCGCTAGAGGAAGTAAATATTTTATAGAAAACATACAATACCATAAATAACCAAAAATAAATAGGAAGTAAATATATGAAATAAGTAACAACATAATAGCACCACTATTTGGCCAATGTCCAACTAGCAACATATATTTAGATAAAAATAAAAATTAATTTTCAACCGTTTTTCTATCTTAATCTCGTCTAATCTTCATTGAAAGACAAATTAGAGGGTTATTCCTCTTTGTATTCAGAGATAAGTTTTTAAAAATCCTTTTAATAATTTACTTTCAAAAACGCTTCAGCTATCTACTACCTTCAAACAAATTATTAAATCAGTTTTTAGGAAGGTAGGCCAAGTTCAAGTGCAAGAATGAGACGTTGAAGTTCACAAATTGATAAACTACATTGATTAATCTCTTTTATTGCGTTAAATTAAACCTACAAAAATACAGAAAAACTCTCTTTTGAAATATCATCATAAAATTTCATACTGATTTCTTATAGCTCACCTACTCATGATTACAATCTCTCATTGCTAGATGAAGGAAGGTCAGTTGCGGTAAAGAAGAATAGCCTGAGGCATCCCAACGTTTATTTTCATAAGACTCATAAAGAGAAAATAGACATGCCGGTACGATAATGAAGTCTTAATAGATAAATGAATGAATGGCATTTCAGTTGCTAATAAATTCATAACACATTCATGAGTATCACAATGGACAGTGTCTACACATCCTCCATCATAATTTACATACAATTTTCTTAAAATAACATTCACAGATTCATTTTATATAAACATTACACGGAATAAAGACTTATTACAGTTCATTCCGGTTACTTATATACAGTTTTCTAAAATTCTATTTGGTTAATTCGCAGAAGATAGAGTACAATTTTTAGGTGAAATATTATGATTAAAAATGATGTAACGGAAAAGGTTATATACCATAAAAATTTCCACACCCATCCTAAAAATTTAGCATAATAAATACTAATGGAAACCCATAAATTGTGAACCAATCATTGCATTCAAAGGTTAAGCTAAAATAATGAGAAAAATTACCAAAGATCTAATCATTTTCAAATGCGAGGGGATAAAACGGAAAATGAGCCAACGAATCGTTTCCATGGGAACAATAAGTATGTTTTTTATGCGTATATTCTTGGGGAATAAAAGGAAAATTCGATTACTCCCACATCCGCCTACCTTTCAGAAACTTATGCCAGAAAATATTGCTCAACGGAGAGCGGAATTTCTATCGTAAACGGCGAGAAAATGTTTAAGAGTTCATTCTAGAGAGTTCCCAAGCCTTTCCTTAAGTGTCTTACATCAATCAGCTAAAATACCTCAAGAGCTACACCTTTATCTTGTATTAAAATACAAATTGGACTTGAGAGAAAAACTTGAGGAAAACTTTACAGCAGTTATAAAAGATAGACCATATACTATAAGCTTCAACAAGCAGAAATAAATAAGCAAGAAACCGAATAAATATATACTAACAAATAGAATACTGTACAAATTATCATCAAGAAAAACTCGTTCTTCACTTACTTAAAGCTCATTTATTACTCAATCATCGTCATTACTTCCTAAATTATAATGAGTACAGGTAATCTAAAACCGTACTCATTGAGCGGAAATTAATGGTCTATTAATCAAATTATGAATTAAACCTACATTTCAAAAACGAGAGAACGCGTACCTTTTATACAAATAGTATTATTCATATCTTACTTAATCGCTTGTGCTTATTAAATCTATACCGAGGCCAAGAGATGACTGCATATAACTGAATATTGGAAAAAAATGGAATTGTCTGATAAAAAAACCCGATTTTAAAACAATATTTAATTCAAATTCAATTCAACTCGATTTCGAAAATTCTTTCGATATAAAGGAGTTACAAAATCAAGGAATGTATAATCCATTAGTAAAAGCGTTACTTGACAAATGAACACTATAGAACATCAAATCGGTTGCATTAAAAAAGGAAATTATATATTATAAAAAAGAAACATGAAAAATCCATCATTTGGCAGTTAAAATTACCGATATTACATCATAGTTAAATACAATATTTGTCCATTTTGAACAAAGAAAATAATACGAATGAGTAATCAGAACATCGTTCCAGTATTTGCATTCATTCGCGACGGATTTCTTAGTAGAAAAACAAGAGACGGAGATAATTAAAGAACGACACAGAGAAAAAATAAAATACGATGAAAAGATATTTAAACCGGGACCAGTTCGGTCCTGTTTGCGATAAAAATTACATCAAGAAGGACAGTTACATTGAGGACAGTCATTAACCGAACGGGAATCGAACGTTCAAGCGACCGCTACACGATCTCATCGTCTGATTGATCTCACAAAAAAAGCACTCGTACATTTTGAACGTACACAGCCGCGGGTTCCCTCCCGAGCCTAATTAGCGGAGACAAGAGAAGAGGCGTCTCATTGAGGTGCGATCTTCTGCTGATGTAATTCAATTTCCATTACGGGTGGAGCTTCTTGAGCAGACGAAGAAAGGCGTACGGATCCACACTACGGGACTCTATACGGAAGGATTTAACGATCCGTCACCTTCGCAGACATGAGACCGATTACATCGCAGACCGAAACCAACGATCCTCAAACGATTCCATGATTACGCCTTTAGAAAAATTGAAGGCGATTTTTTTAACCACACGTGAATGAGCCTAAACGAATATTTTCGATTTAATCCATCACCGAGCATCATTAGCAATAGAAATAAATACGAAACTACTTACATATATATGACATACATGTCTAAAAGTGAAATGGGAACGACTTATACGAATGGTATTATAATATATTTTTTATTATATATATTATTAATTATCCATTGTGGGAAGGCTTTATCACTTGAAAACATCAAAATGATAATAATTTATTTAAGAATAATGATGCTGTTAGAGATGAGATCTTAACATTCCTGATAACCCGTTTTATATAAGGTCCATCCATAATTCTTCTTAAAGAATTATTTTGAATATTTGATAGAATATGACCATACGGGACAAAAAGAAGAAAATTACGTATGGTGAACGACAATTATCGAGAAAGGGTTCAAGTAAAGAGAGAAATGATGAATACGACGTACATCGAGGGAAGTGGGTAAAGAAGTGAAAATGTGTCCGAGGAAGATGAAGATAAAGACAGAATGGATTCGGAAGGCGAAAAGAAATTAGGGTTATTAAGGGAGGCAATGTGATGTGCTAGGTTGAGCAGGATTGGATTAACGGAGAGATAAGAGAAGGTGCTCGTTGAAATTGGAAAGGCTTGGAGCATTTACGTGATGAATGATTTTGTCTCTAGTAGGAATGGATCCTTCGTCCTTTTTCATTGATAAGTGACAAAGTTTGGTGAATTTTGCAACATTAAGAAAAACACAACTAAAATACTTAATCTACAATATTATCTATACCAACAAACAACTCGTTTTGAACAGCAACATTCATAGATATGTTAAATAATCAATCTTTAATTCGTTCTCCAGTCCACTCAATGGGAAAAGGACAAGAGACACGGCTGTTAGTAAATTAATAATGTAAATATCAACTCCAAAAACGTAAAAAAAAACAAAACATGTTTTACGGCTTTGGAGTCACTTTTCCAATTATCAACCAATCATAGTTTTACCACTTAGCACCTTCTATTACGTCTTTATTCCCTTCAGCATTTAAGCTGAATAAAATTGTCACTATACAATCGCCCTCACCAAAATTAACTTACGCCTCGTATCTTGTACAGAGCCAGACAATCACATTGCGAAACGGCAACAATAGCAAACCCAAAGAGCGTTCTTCCAGGGTAAACAAGAGGGCGACTCTACGCAAATGGATCGCTTAGAAACGCCGACTAAAAACGTCTTCCACTCTTGAAATAACCCAAAGGAAAAACAAAGCGAGAGAGCCAATGGGATCGGTCGTTAGCGAACGAAAATTGCATCCTCTTAAAAAGTCCCCATTACGTCATCGAGAAGAAATTATTTTCTCGATGAGAAAACTCGTGATCATCCCCGTTTCTTTACCGCAAAAAAACAAACCGATCCATCGATCGGCTTCCAGAGAAAACCGATTCATGAGCGAATGGTTGAAAAGGGTTTCTTTCGCTAAAAATACCCTCGTGAACGCAAACACCGCTCCGAAAACATCCTTCTTCTCGAAATAACAACATTTAAGTCGAGCGAGAGAGCTCTCGGGGCCTCACTTCCTCTGTCCTACTACGTCATAGGAAGTGCCTCTCCGTTTTACGAAAGATAAAACTCGCTCTTTTCGGACTCTAGAAATCGGCGATCGACCTAATCTCCTAACCTCGGCCGACAACCGGAAGGAAGAATGGCTATAAAAGGTTTTCGCGCGTACGTGGGTGGATGGACCTAATACCTTCGACATCCACCAAAGAGTAGGGTACCAAAGACGAGCATTATAGAAACCGATTCGCGTACGTCAAGGTTTCACGGAAAGAGACGGATGTTCATCGCGGAGGCTAATTAGAGGCACTGATGAATCAAAGCATTTGTATGGTTTCTCACAGAGAGCGTTTCGTATTAGCGATGGTCTCGTAAATGCTGCTATTATGAGATTTCGACCGAAAAGATCGCACAAAGAGATGCCATTGTAGGACGTATGAATGAAGTTGCGGGATTAGGATACGTTTCTGCCATCTTTATTACGAAAAAGAAGGGAATTTAACGAAACTTTGAGATGGAATATGAAATTAGTCCGCCTGAGAAACTCAGAGGACTGAGCGAGTTCAAAAAGGCAGAAGAATACTGATCTTCACTTCTCTAAGACATGGACGGAGCAGGTTCAAAGAGAAGGCATAATTCTGGAATAAGAGGCGATATTATCAGACTTCATAGTCTCATTTTATTCTTTGAATTATACCTTAATAGCTGACTGGTTTCTGTTATCCTATCACTCTTATAACCAGCGTTTCTTTAGGAATTAATCCACAACACAAATTATACTGATATGAGCATGAAAATTAAAACAATTAAAGACAATACGTACGTATTAGACATGAGTATAAATATTTATGTAAATAATTAAAAAGGATATATAAAAATTAGGTATACATAATAAAAAATTATTAATATATATATCTTCAAAATACACAGAGTATAGGCGTCAAAAATCGGAGTTTTACTCTTAAAGTTCTCTAGAATTACTTTTAAGCACGCGCTACAAGAATATCGTAATTTTTTGTGAGAAGTAAGAGCCAAATTAGGAGAGGTTCATAAATAGATTGAGTCACTTCAGAGACAGTAAAATTGTTGTCTGCTAAAACTCCCAATGTGGGAAAGCCTTCTTCTGCCAGAAAGAAATTATTAATATTTCTTTTTAGCAATATTGATTCAGGCTTTAGTAAAAACGCGTTCATTTATATAAAACTAATATAATTCACCCTTTCGCGTACCTAAGGAAATATTGCTAACTCCATTTCATTTACGATAAAAGGACGATTCTATCTCTAGTGTAAAAGGTAAACATAGCGGAGGAAACTTCCAGAAACATAGAGAACGAGACTTCCTTCACTTCCGCATGTTTCCGCTAATTTCCGAGATGAGATCAATTTTGCAAGTTCGCCGGCGGCCATATCCACCGGTGTTTGTTTAGTGAGAATCTGCAGAAACACATGTTGGCAGGACGACCTCGAAATTTAGAAAATTTTCAGCGCATCCGGAATTTGCGAGAAGAACGTCGCGTAGAGACGTAAACAAAGTGTAAGGAGAACAAAACAAACAAGACTACAGTAGCGATACATAATATTTATAGAACAATGATCACAGAATTTCATAACCAGGACCATGCTTTAGAATCTACAAATATTATTCTCTAATCGTACTGAGAGACAGCTTGATCCTATACCCCTTCAAAAATCTCATATAGAACTTTGAGAGGAAATACAGAATTCGCGTCATGACATTCACGGAAATACAAATTGACGCGTTACTATATTTTTCCTTGTTAGCTCACCCTAATGCTATATGAAATACTCTATTCAAATTCTTGCGAGTATTATTATTCATTAATTATATAGAATGACTTGTTCGCGTTCATGTAGAAAACTTTCCTTTATGATAACGGATACAGAAAATTTAAAACAACTGAAAATAATTTTAAGATAATATAAAGGTACAAGTATTGCTGCGATTAAATTCAAACGACACAGACGTTCATTGATTGCTGCATTCTTTCATTCATTGCAACTTCGACGATTGTTACATTAAACATTCGATTTAAGAATCCACACTGAATTAATAATAAAGGATAGCTAAATAAAACACACTGTACGAATTTACTTCACTCAATCCCCTCTCTATATAAATATGTTAGCAGAAATGATTTATTTTCTTGTATATAATATGAAAATGTCTCAATACAAATAAGGTCCATAAATTCCAATTGAAAAAATAACACTTAAAATTTTACATTATCATAAATAAAAATAAAATATCGCATTAAATACATGGATGAAAAGTATCCATATAAAACCACTTATCAATAATACCTACTGTAGAGATAAGCGATAAACATCATCAATCTGAAATCCTATACAATGTGTTATAATTGTAGATAATATTCTCTCCGTGGCAGATAGCTTTAATGGACTTAGCAAGGAGGTTTATGGAAAAGTAGAGACGTTAGAGAACAATAGCGGATCCTCTAGCCATATATGATAAGCAGGAAATAATTTATGGTATGAGAGCTCCCTCGAACTATGGGTCCCCTTTCACAGTGAATCTGTAGGGTGACCGTTAGACTATCATGGTCACTTACAGCGTAGTTCACTACAGAAGAATTTTCAGATAGGATAAATAAACTAGTAAACACAGAAACAGTTAATGAAAAAATGTCTCAGATTTTCAATTCACAATTACTTTCGCTATGAACTAGATTCATCAAAAATACAAAATTCCCTATTAAATGTTAAAAAATTTATAGATGAATATTTTATTGAAATTATTTATGAAACTTGGAACGGAAATGTAAAAAATAACATGAAATAAAGCACAATTGTTTCATACATGGCTGTTACACTAACTTAATAATCTCCCTAAAATGCATTACTTATGACTACAAAGATTCCGATTTTAATATCTGTAACACAGAAACAAACAATTCCATTAAAGATTGCGAGAAGATAATTTTTACAGTCAACAAGTTTCAATCGACTATGACATAATGTCATGGGAAACAAGAATCGAGTTTTCGTGGTCTAAAGAAACGACTTTATGGTAATTTGAACGTTTTTGAATAGCTCCAATATTGATTTAAGTTTTATTTTCTAGATGAATCCAATAGGAGAATTCAAAACTAATTCAGATAAATGGGATAGTGAATGAATTGTCTACTTAAAATGGCAGATCACAAAAATATTAGTCAATTCGTATAGCGGTCAACTGTTGACGCAACTGAATACGTATTTAATGCCATTTAGACCAGATGAAGTATCAGTGGTACCTTAATCCTTGGAAGATATTAATTGACTAAAATTGATACAATAAAGACAGATAAAATCTCAGCGCACTATTGAAGTCCATCATTACGGTAATGCACCTTAAATTTTATACTAATTATCACAATATATCATATATCAACATCTTACACAATAAACTTTACAATGATACGAAACATTAGAATGTGCTAGTTTTTCAAACGAAAAAATAGAAGATTTTAACGTTGCCATAGGTTACCCATCTCTTGAAGAATACTTTTCTAAGACGGATAAGCCTTTCAAAGGGGCAAAAAGGGTTGAATTATGGACAGCACGTCTCCTTCGATTCCGCAATACAAAAGAGATATTTTTCTCTCACACTCCGATTCCCATCGCCTTTGGTGAACTCCCCAATCGAGATGAAAGAGGATGGACAAGAGGAAGACAAAAGGATGCTAGAGTCTGGCTACTTGAGGGCAAAAGGTATTTCTATTTCTGCACAGTGGAGTAACTGCCAGCTCTCATATCCTCGCCAATCACAGGCGAAAAGAAAACGCATCTCCTTCCGGGTGCGTTCAGCTACTAGCTGATGAAGCGCTAAAATGCAGCTAAGCTGAATGCACTGGAGATGCATCTCAACGCAAGCCAACTGCTAACCGAATCGATTCGAATTCAACCACACGAAAAATCAGATCAAAGAAGTTTACCAGCCACGGTCATATAGAGAAAAAGAAACCTCAGAGAATTAATTCCTTGAGGGGAAAAAATGAACGTTGTATTATTTTTATTAGAACATTCTTCGTTCTGATGAATAAACTGCAACTATAAGATACACAAATAAGTGTACGAATTACATAAATCGAACTTCGTACACGATTAACCATTGTGGGATGTATATACTAACATAAAGATTTAAAAAATACGTAAATATAGGATGCCTAATCACTTCAAAAATTTGTTTGCATTGAAGAACAAATTTAAACAGCAAATTTAACAGAAGGATTGGCTCCTATACAAAGCCTTTCACGCTAAAAAATGGGAAATAAAAGTTTTCCTTTAAAATAAGAGTTCGGAGGCCATTAGCCCGAAACGAAACACGGGTATCACTTCATAGAGCCGAGGCAATCATCCCTTCATTTGCCGAGTTCCGTTTTGTACGCTCGGTTAATGTAGTCTCCGGTGCTTGGAAAATCTTCAAAAGATCAAAGCAATGGTGCGAAATGGGAAGCATAACATGCTCGTAACTTATTTCTTTCTTAACCTTGGTGCTCGCAAGACCGCGCGTGTATATGACGTCGTCCCGCAGAATTTCAAAATGGAATGATTTATAACTTTACCGTTAAACCTCAATTCATGCCAATTTCTAAAGCGAAAGACATTCCGATAAAAGCATCGGCAGTTTTGCGTAATCGCTCTACTGTTTACAGCCTCGAGTAGAGAAAAACTTACTGCGTTGACTATTGTTGATGTGACTTATCCTATTAAGCTATAAAAACACTAAACGCTTCATAATTACGACATTGAATAAGCATCTGTCTTTCTCAGGAACAGTCACGGATTGTTCCACCTACACCATTAAAATGCAAGAATTCTGAGAGGAATTTTTGAAATACTAAACAAAATTCCTCTTAACGATTACAGAAATGAGGCAATCGTAAGGAATGAAATTTTTCATAAAATAAATTATACCATATATATATATACCATAAATTTATCATAAAAATACGAACTATAAACCAATTTTAAACGAACTAAGACGCTCAGGGATTTCCAAAACAAACCGTCTTAAAAATTTCGATGTAAAATTAAAATAATGAAAATCAACGTAACTTTAAATATACAACACACAGAGTAAATAAGATAGAAAATAAATCGGGCTAGCAAACAAATAATAGCCACATTGAACGAGATGCTATTCCATCTAAGAGAGTAAGAATTTCAACATTTCCGATTCCTCTTTCAATACAAACCATCGCTGTAGACGGAAGAGATTCTGAGCTGAGAAGGTAAACCCCGTTAGGATGCCTTCGAGATGTAATTGGCACTCCGTATCCACGGAAACAAAACGATCTCCTCAGTTAGAAACGGGAAAGAAACTCGAGATAATAATTTTCGGAAAGAACGGTGGTTTTTTCTAAAAGAAGATTTCAAGGAGAAGAAGAACAAAAAATAAAGCGATCTATATCGAATCAGAAATTAAACAATACATTTGGATTGATAGCTATATCGAGATATTTACAATGTATATAAATAAACGATATTTCAAACAAAATAGGATTTTTTGATTACTGGTATATAATGAACTCTTTATCACGATACGCTATCAACATCACTTCCCTATCTAATAAAAGTGAACCAATAATAAAGCTATCTAAAATCGCCTTAACAATGACATTTTTTATACACTTATATACTTCAAATAGGACATTCTCCGGAGATATGCCTGAGTATTTTACATTGTTGAGATGAGATAAAAATTAAATTTTATACTAATATTTTCTTTATAATAATCTCTCCGTTCATCCTTTATTCCTGAATTCACTGATCAAGGGTATACAGAAACGGAAAATAAAAATCTTAATTGCCTAAATTATGGTAAAGAATGAATTTACATTCTTCTCATGTTTGTAGTGTCGAACTACTTCAATATCTATTCCCGTTCGCACAAATTAATACCTATTATTTAGACTAGAGATTCACGTGAAACTAAGTACAGAAAAGCCTTTCTAGAATGGTAAACAAGTTTCCGACATCACAGGTATTCTTCCATAGGCACCTGAAAGCACATTTTCACCGGCCTCGCCGGCATCTTCACTTTCGCAATTGAGACATTAATTATGAATCCGTATTCATGATGGGATCCATAATTTTGGAGATAACGACCTCTTTAATTCGGTGCAGCGATTGCTGTGGTCCCATATCCGTGGAAATGAATACGATTTGGGTTCCAAAAGTGTTTGTGGATTCATCAATGAACCTTTGAGCCGACGTCAATGAAATGTTAGCGAAAACACGTCGAATCCATCTCCTTATAAATATCGATTAGAAATTTACTCTGTGAGAAAAACAAGCAGCCTGAGAGGAGAAAATAGATCCATCATTTCCACCTGATCACGTGATATTCGATCGATTTTTTCAATCTATGGCAATTACTTTCAGACTACCGAGATCCTATTAAATTTGATTGAGGGTTCAAAACATGCTGCATTGTCAGAGCTCCATTATCTCAATTTAAGAATACATTGAAAAGATACTTAACTATTCAACAATAAAAAAATTATCGAACTGCCTTCGTTCCCTAATTGCAATCAATTTAATCAAATTGATTATTTAATCATCTTAATAATATTACAACTATATTTCATAATGATAATATTTAATTAATCAATTTATTAATTAAACATATAATTGTATTTATTATTAGCTTAATTAATTATTAATGAGCTTATTTGAAATAAAAATTTATAAATAAATTATTTATGATGAACAGCTATTTCTGAATGTACGGTTGTATGAAAGAATTTCGGTCTAATAATTTTAAATTATTCCACTTTAAGTTTATTTCGATTTCGAATCAACACAGAGATATTCCAGAAAATAACTTCTGAGAAGGAATTCGAAAATAATACGAAACACTTTTCTCGTGGTAACTATATAGAGACGCAAGTGGAACCAACGGGCTTTTCCGGATTATATACGTAAAACCTACCGCTTTCTTGAGCTGCAAAGAACGTCGAGGAAAAAACTTGTTCCAGAAGCTATATATTACAGTTCAACGAGTCACACGCGGAATTTCGGTAAAAAATTACACGAAACAGTTTCTCGATGACATTACGTCAACTCAGCGATACGTCTACCTCTGCAGGGTTTGAAGATTGAATTCTATAGAGGAAACATGCTCTCGATTCTGAGAGAGCTTTTCAACATTCACCACACATATGTATCGCAACAGAACGAACGGCTATCCAATTTTTAGCTCGTATAACCGGGGTTAGAGCTGAATGAGCAGCTAGGAATAGTCTTTATTTGCGATTTGAGAAAATGCCTGTAACTTCGAATAGAGGCACTGCCGTATCAAAAGGCAATCGATGAAGTTCACGATATATCCTTAAAAATTACATCTCAAATAATTGCATAAATAAAAAAATATTTGCACCTAAATTACTGATGACATATGACAACTATTCAAAACAAAGAGCAGTTAAGAAATAGAAAGATACTAAAGCGTACAGAAATAACTCTTCCTGAAAATTATTCCATCTCATCTATTACTTGTTTACGAGTACAGTAACATCGGCATAATACACAACTCTAGAATTCGTAAGTGTAAAGCGAAAACATTTCAGAATATGTTAAGGTATATCGTGGTAGCATAAAAGCGGGCAAGAATCGAAATACGGCAGCGTAAACACAACGCAAATATCTCGTAAACTCCATCGATGCTTCATGACGATGCTGGAAACTCGACGGTTGGGGTATATTCCTGTGAAGTCTTTTGTGAATCTATGGCGTTAACTCCACCGTACTAACTTCTCACTCGGCGTCGGATTACCATAAGCAAACGACTCCTCTACGGCTTTGGAATCGTTGGAAACAAAGCAAACGTATCTCACGTGATCTCTTACTAGCCAATCTTATCGGCCGTAATTGAATGAAGCGACCTTCTGGCGAATGCGTCTCACTGCAGCAAATTGCATACGAGATCCCGCGTTTTTAAAAGGCTATTTTCAAAACACACGGGCCAACGACCGGTTTTTCACAACAACTCCGCTCTTTCCCATTATCGCTTCCAATTTCGCAAACAGCCGCGACATGACAGAAATAATAGCACCCGCACGGCCACTCACGAATTTCAGTTTCTATAATCGACGTTCCACGAAAACGAGTGACTGATCGTAGCTAAAAAAACTATCGGAGATACGAGCTATAATTGAACGCGGATTATTATGAGAAGTAGATTATTTTTAGTGTCCTTTCACGTCTTAATCCAATTTCTATTAAACGTTCGAGATAGCATAGAGTAAAACGTATACCTACTTTAAAGATATAGATTAGACATATTTCTGGGACAAGTAAAAAAGAAATAATATACGAATACATTCACAATTCATTAAATCGAAAATGGTTAGGGTTTTGGCAAAAACATTCCATTAAGAAGATAATAATAACACTATCCGATAGAAATCATTACACCAGAATCAATTAAAAACAGTACTTAAAGGTTACTTGTGTTATATGTTTACATTTGGGAATTAATCAAATTAGGTTCCAAAACTATTGAACTTTGATTTTTCAGCTGTTTGAAAAGCCGAAGACATAAATGAATCTAATCTTGATTAACACATTATTTCAAACTCGCAAAAGATAACCTACATTCAAAATACGTAAAATGTTACCAAAGATAAATGACCTACACTCTTTTAAATGTAATGATTAGTAGAGTAAATTGAATGATAGATATAATTATGATGAATTGAGAGAGGAAAGGCATTTCCTGAGCATTTTCAATTGCTCTGTGATTGATCACGTTCTTTGGAAAATGAACAAATGATAAATACGTTTAACGTGCCCTAGATGTCTAACAGTTGTCGCGAGATAAATCAGGAAAACATACTGAGATTACAGAATCCAAACACTAGCGATTTGCCGCGAACGATACGCGATAATAACTTACGACGAGAACTGTTTGAACACAGAGAGTACACCTTGAAACGGGTGAATAGATAGAGATGGAAACAGTGATTTAAAATAGAAATTGACACTCTTATTGGAATTAAACGCAATTCATAAACTTACAGAAAAAAATGGATCCTCTACATTAAAGAATTCTATTCATTTGTTTATTCCTTAAACATATAATACATATGAGAAAAAATAAGATAGAGGAAAATAGTAAATAAAAACACTAAATATTTCATATAATGAAAACTCTCCTAGTTAGGAAATGCTTCAGGACCTAATTGATCACAAACAAGACAATAAAATACATAAACTACGACAAATCACAATACGATGATTGTTTATATGTTATCTAAAACGATGAAAAAGAAACAAGAGCGCTAACTTGAAAGAAATAGTGATAACCTATAAAAATTCCATCCTTCACGAAAAAAAAATAAAACAAAAAATATTCTGAATTTACTGGATAAATTTTTCGCCATTATATGCTAGCATAACATTGTTGGTAGCACTAGCAAAAGAAGCATTTGCTAGCTAGGTAGATAACAAACGAATGACGGTGAAACTAACTTGAAACTATGTAGAAACACGCAAGAGGAATAAGTAACAAAACATTTAATCAATTATTGATAAATGTAATATATTTTATCTTAAGGCTTGAGATCTTAATCTTATAAAGGTAAACAGGTAGAAATAGCAATAAGATTAGTAAAATAAAAACGGAGTAAATTTAGAGCCGATAAGATAAGTTATCGACTTCTTATTACCGTTTTGAAGAAAATTTCTCCTAATAAAATTAACCATATTGTTAAGTTGATATTGAACTTCAAGGTTTCCTATAATGAGAGACATAAGATTTCTATATCAGTACTACGACCCTCCATTTCAATTTATGATGTTACATAATAAGAAAGTAAGTACCACACTGAGTAAGCACAAGTCATTTTGCCATCAATAAGAGTATCTCTCCTCAATAAGCCACATTGCTATATTACAATGCAAATATACTTAACTGTACTGGAACCGGCTCTATTTTTAAACTGCGCTAAAGCTACGGAGAACTTTCAACCCAAATCTCACTCCCACGAAGATGCTGGGTGCTAGATAAGATAATAACAATCTTGAACGATCTCTACTTGGGTGAATGAAGCTTTTTACGAGAGGACTAATTGTATTATTCCCAAGGTCATAAGCAAACATTAATAAGCATCCTTTCAATATATTCATTTTCTAATCCTGTTAAATAAATTCACACGATAGATTGGTTTATGGTCCCGACCATAAACCGATGAATGCAGTTACCTTTTAATCAAAAATTAATAAATCAAAGCAGATACATGCAACAGCCCCATTCCTCAGTCGCAAATCAATTCGGCAGTTTCATGAATCTATCGAAACGCCAATCTTATTTCTTTTGACATTCAATGCATGCTTTCTTCGAGCGGGATTAATGATTTGTCACACGAACGCTTTGATGCATTGCCGACAACTCGATTGCGCGCCAAATGATTCATTTTGAGAGGGAAACGATAAAAAATGCGACAAAGGCATTGAGATTCTTCGATCGTGGTTGAGGACCTCTTTCGACCAAATTTACATCCACCGATGGTAAATCCGTTCCTTCGACAGCCGCTCCGATCAATCTCGACGGCAACAATAACGAAAACATTCTGCGCTGTTATTTCCACGTCATACGACTGGGCCAAAAGTCCCCATCCCCAAAATACTTTCAACAATAAGAACATAAATCCGACCGAAAAATTCATGAAAACGCCGGCCCTAAGATATTTTTTCCTCTCAGAATTCTATGCCAACTCTGCATTGTTTTACTGGCGCCTGGCCCCGTGGCTTCTCGCCCAGCTTTGTATCCGACTTATTTTTACGCGAAATAACATTCTCAACGTTCTAGGTCCGTGACGGAAACCATGGTGAGACCTTACCAGCCATGACTCGCCACTGTCCTCGTTAACATTTGAAGATACTTTGCGTGATAGGAAGAACATGTTCTCGTCATACTATGGAATTAAAAAATAATAAGGCCGAGTATATTCAGCTAACAAAACGATTTACCCAATACAAACTCATGATACCTAAGCGGGATGTATTTCTTTACAATACTTTCAATTAAAGAGAGTTCATTATTGATTCATAAAAGCACAAACGTACAAGTAATTGAATCCATGCAATTCCCTCTTAAAATGTGATTCAAGCAATTAAGATTCTCTGCACAGCTAAAGATAATTTAATTATATTACGTGATCCAAACTTCGAGATAAAATGTATCACACGAGAATTGTTCATCACACGAACATATTATTTATTTTAACAATCGTTAGCTGGGTTGCAATGCTGGTTACTATGATTAAAGACATGTCGATGATCTGTTTGAGAATCGAATACACGGGCATAATTCGAACAGGGAATCTTACAACAGGTCAAAAAATTCAATGGAAGAGATGTATAATGCGTAAAATTTGGTTACGATAGCGATATATCGAAAGGGAGCAACGACACGTGATTTATTGGAGATAACCAATGGAAATTAGACTCGTAAGATGTGTAAATCTGTCCACTTTATCGCTGCATCGTCTACAACGGCCAATAAGAGGACTGGATCCGAAGGGGTGACATTGATTTATCAACCAATGAATCGAATAATTACTGAAAATTGAGGAAATTGCGTGAGCATTGGCAATCGATAGTTAGATACTATCCCGAAACGAGAAGGAAAAAAAGGAACTGTATGCATCAGCGACCCTAATTCCCTTAACTCACGAAAAATTACGAGACGTAGAATTCCCCCGATCCCAATCTTGTTCTCAAACACGAAGGAAAAACAAATGAGTCACCATTAACAACAAGTGAAAAACGGAAGAAAACATTTACTCTTTAAAATAGTAATAAACTCGTAAATCGTTTTGGGTGTTGCGAATATATTTGCACTTGTTTTGGGTGTCTCAATTTCAGCCTTAATTATACGAAATACGTTTCAAGGGTGGATGAGAGTTCTAAAGAGAACCTCCAAGAAAAACATTTCAAAAACAGAGATTAATTGTCAACGGTAATTTTGCGAAGTAAAAATTACGACATTCACCGTGTGTTTAGCTTTCCCAAGGGTGTTAAAATTACAAGAGCATTGCCAGAATTATAACTGTCATAATTTTTGGGAAAATGTTTCGTAAATTTTTAAATTATTGATAAATGACTGCAATCCATTTTTAAATTTTCCTTGCAATTTAACATTCAGAAAATTAAAAGGATTAATAAGACACCGTCATTCGGGTTAAAGCTCGGGAAAATATTACCAACATGAAATAGGTTACGGCGGAATTTACGTATACGTTTTCTTTTAAATAGGAATACCCGAAAAAAACAAAAATAAAAACTACATTAAATGGGACAGAATTATTATACTGAAAGTATAAACATATCGCAAAACCGAATAACTTATGAGTATATTAACCTAATTCAGTATTTTTCGAAGAAAATGAAAAAAACCAATAAATGCAACCAAAATTTCACGTAAGACTACTGACTTGTACGATGAAGTTAGTATTAATATAGCGGTTTACCAAAATTAACTACACCAACCCAGAGCTACCACAAGGAATAGGACATTACGAAATGTAACATAAACAACAGCTAGCGTGTGACCCCGTTACCGATGGATGGATGAAAAGGGTGTATATTTATGGAAAAGGAAATTACTTTTCGAAACGAATCTTAGAAACCGCTGTTCCATACAACGAAGAGTTGCGTGCATTAAAATACCCCTACTGTTGAAAAGGCGGATATAGGCGAACTAAGAGTCATTCTCACTGGGTTCTGTAGTAAAATAGATTGAAATACTTTATAGAAAACGAAGACATTATCAATAAGTGTATAAAAAGGCTTGGTTTCACGTAAAGTAATTTCTCAAAAGACAAGTTCAAAGGGTATTCAAAATTAAGCATCGAAATTACACCTAGCTTTCAATTATGTTCGTAATGATTTACTTTCCATTACAGATATTAAGGATCCAGGGGAAGATAATAACTAGTCCCGCTTAATCTTTCCCAGCGCATTAATCCTTGCGGGAATAGATTCAAGAGATACATATGGTATTCGTATTTCTTGCGGCAAAATTTGGAGGCTATTTGAAACTTTTTTAACTTTCTTCTTGTATTAAGCAGGATAAACGGTATATTCTGAATAGAGAAGAGCTGTTAATTCTTAATAAAGTTACTTTTGAGTTGGAAACTTCCCAGTTTGCTAACTTGCTAACGAAAATAGTTTCTGCTAGATCCTATTATCCTACGGACCAATTTTTTGTAGGATTAAAATGACAGGTGGATAGATTTATCACTAGGTTTTGCAGTCAGAAATGATGGGCTGGTATTGGGATTTCTAAATAACAAACCAAAAATAAATAGCGAGAGAAATATATTAATTCTATTAAATTATAAACGCTGACTAAAGAAGGAATTATTCTCTAAAATAATGACGAAGATTAACATCAGTCACAAACATTAGCTCAATCATCATCACTAAATATCTTAACCTGTTTTTGTATTTAAATCGGGAATTTGAGAGTGATGCTTAAAAGCCAGATTCATAATATTAATGCAGCGCATATTATCTTATTAAAAATACAAGGTTCTCTTTGCCTTCTACAACAGCAAAAAAAGTAGATTGTAATCCATTAAAATAACTTAATAATGCTCCGAAAAAACAATCGAAATAACTAAAGTCAGGACGAATGATTAAACCAACACGTTAAACAATCTTACAAAAGGCTAGTAAATCCACAAACAACAATCATAAACAGAAATATAATGTTCCTAAACAAAAAGCTAACATTCCGTAGGGGACACTCTACTATTACATTAACATAATTTATTTTGAATTAACATCGGTTATATCAATCTACATAGATTACTTTAGGCATCGTAATTAGAACAACATCGCACACACACGAACAGCAAGTCTCTCTGTGGCCTATTTTCGCTGAATGCATACGTTCATTAAAACTATTTGAACATACACATAAATATAAAAACGCACGTACAAACAAATATGTCTTATACGTCGATAAATACCTTTAATGAACAAATAATAGTATTCATTAAACAATTATAACCATCTTTATAGCCGAACACCGTTTAATTCGTACACGAGAAAAATATTCATCGTTTAATGAACAAATAAAAGGAATTTTTAATGCTATACAATCTTTTTGGATATGTATTGATAATAGATCTGTAAATTCTTCCTTAAATTCCTAACGATTATAACTACCTTCCGATGATAATTCCACGTAGAAAACAAAGAAAGCTCTAAAAGAATGAAAAAAAACTTTCGAGCAATAGTTACCACGCACAAAGAACACATCCTAGGCAATTTGTCTTACGCCCAACTACCGCAAAATTTCATCAAAATCGCTCCTAAGTTTCTCATTGGCAACACTTTTCCTCATAAGAAGCCACTTTTCGCCTTTCATCACCACCTAAAGAGGGTTTCCCACAACTTCCCCGAAAATTCTTCTTCCCTAAGTCCACTCTCACAGAGTGTAAGAATCGATAAATCAATCCCACGCATTCCCCTAAAATGCGAACTGTATACCCTAAAACACGCAACTTATAGAAGGAACGGGGCTTAGGATTAAAATCTCTCCGAAGGGTCCGAACAAACAATTGAGGAGGCAGAATCCATAACTCTCCGCCCCCCAAACCCTTTGTGGCTGCTATTCCACGAACTTTACCACTACCAAAACTTGGCATGAGCGTACGTGGAGACTATCATTATAAAGACTAGTCGATTCCTCACGCAATTCTAACCCCTTCGCTTTCTCAGACTTCATTAAAGGCGGCTCGTCTCTCAGACGACATTTGCATAATTTCATTTCCCCTTAACGCCGCAATTATTTTAAAATATGCCCCTCGGAAGTGTTTTATCAGCGTTGTTACTGTTGCAGCTCTGCCATATTGCACCCATTTGATCCACATTATAAATTAAGAGATAAACTCCCTACTAATAACTTGTTTCTAAACGAAAGGAATAACAAGAGGACAATAAATGAGTTCTTCTTTTAATGCTCGACCACCCTTCTCATCACACAAATTACATAACCTCACACGCAAACAAGTTAAGCCCATCGGGGATAATTAGTCAATTTCCCGGAATCAACTCCACTTACACCGTAAGTGGCTATTGGAATGATTTCTATAATTAGGTTCTTGTAACTACTACACTACTACTTCCCTCTTTGGACGGCCAATTGTATTTTCCTTTAAAATGTAAGATCATAAACTGGAGGATACGGTGCTTCATTTGAGTTACGCGTGGTAGAGCATAAAAGAGCTCAGCATACGAAATGAATGCCCCCATACAAACCCTTTGCAAGGGTATGGAGTGATTGTTATGCTGAATCCACCGTAAGAACTTGGGCGTAGAATCTCTGAGAACGATGTCAAATTTGAAGATGAGGAAAACTATAGGAAGGAGTACGACATTCAAATATACCAATACACATTCAAATACCATCAGCAATCTATATAACTACATTACATAACAAAAATATGGTAGGTATAATTAATCCAGGACGTAGCCTTTTGTTTACCAACCTGAACACCTACAGATGGCAAAGACAGAAAAATGTCTAATATTTGGCGAAGGTCTTCAATCGTGAGAAATTCTCTTGCATCACACAGTATTAAAAAGCAAGTGCATGTACTTTCAAGGAAGTTCTCAGAAGTCGTGTTACAATATTTAACAAGTGGTTGCAAAATACTTCTAAAGATGTTTACTACATGCATATCATAGTCGTTAGCAATATTTAGTGTGGAGAACATAATATATTCTATATAAACTGTACTCATAATACCTTGCTTGAAAACTGAAAGTTTTTCTATATTTCTTTCTCTCGGCATTATATTGATCACATCCTGATGTTATTATTATTACACAGAAGCATATAAAATTAAACATATACACTTATTAACTTGTATAACAGATAAAATTATAAAGAAAACACAACTGCGGTAAAAAGAGCCGGGAGAAGAGGGGTAGATACGCTTTGACAAAGTTATCAGTAAGACGTCAAACGTCAGAGTAACTGCGAGACAGAAATTCGACCCGTGACAAAATTCCTCTACAAGATCATGCACTCACGGTTAATTAACTGGAGATATGGACGTGTGAATGGAGATTGAAAATAGCCGCAAGGGACAAAGAAGGAGTTGAGGATAACAAGGTCGTAGACGGGTAGTTTACGCACTGTAGAGCACCAACATATCGGATCAATGAACTCTAAAAGGTGATTAAACACCACTATGGTACAGTTACAACCCACGGTAAGGCATCACCGCTCCTCCCTTCATTCAAAGGATGAACGTTAAGATTCTTCCCCTTCTGTCAACCATGTAAAGATCTTAAGTAAAGGATTTTTTGCTTTTCATCCTCAAGGTGAAATTCCCTTGGTGAAACTGTCTTCGGGATGACTTTTTTAGATGAAAACGTGAAATGACGAAGATATGAGGTACTCTCGGATGATGATATAATGTCGCAAAAACGCTAATTTTCTTCATCCTTAAGGAGTTAACAACCTTTACGATTGGCGGGCCGAGTGAGGTAGTAAACCTGAGTAGCGAAGTTCCCTCTCTTCTGGAATAACCCAAGAAGAATTCTCATTAACTGGGAACAACATTTCAAGCCTTACCTGAATTAAAACAATTCAGTTTAAATTTAGTAGGAATAAGAATTACATCAGGCGCTCATAAATTACATGAAGGTAAGGATACTCAATTCTGCAAGCGTTGGTGTTAACAGATATTAGTGGATAATGATCTTACAGTTCGACTTAATGGAAAAACAGTAAAATAAATAAAATAAATTTCGCGCATTACAGTAATCTATAGCCTCCATCATAGCAGCAGACATCTATACTTTAATTAATATAAAATAATGAAAATCCCGAGCAACAACCATTATGTATCCAAGAGAATTGTATTCTAATCCATTCTTTAGTAAGAAATTATTACATTACCCAAATACTATACATTCTGCGATTACAACATTTCACAGCCATTTCTGAGATAGAAGTGACAATCTAAAAGGGAGGATAACCATAGCAACCAACATTTCCCATCAATTCACTCTGCAATAGACGACTTCGAACTTCACGATTCCTTCTCTTCGAAACCTAAGCACGCGATACATTAAAAATCACTCTCAAAGAGAACAGCTGCGACATTCTGAAACTCTTAGGAAACTCTTCGCTCATACCATAATAACGGAACGTGGACGGGGAAGAAGCATGCTTTGACGCCTTTTCCCGCTCTTGTCACGTTCACTGTGATCATGGAATGGAATCTCCTTTCCTTCGGCTATGAAGAATGCAGTTCTAACTCGTTGTGGCACCGGATGTAGAAATAACTACACGCAGGTATCGAATGAGTTTCCTTGGTTTCATTTCCTACCCATTCAGGCAGAATTAGAAAAAGGAATTTTATTTTACATCGGATACAGAGAGCTAGTTAGAAATGAACACGCTAGATGAGACAACGCACGTAACAAACAGGCGATATGGATAATGTCGAAAGAGTTTCGTTACGAACTACTATCTTCGCAGTTGCTATAACAATATTTACTAAACAACGCATATTCCTTAGAAATATATTTCTTAACACCGTGTTTCAATTTATTAAGATATATCATCTAACTAACTAACGGGTTAAGATAAGTATTTCATTATATGAATTTTTGCCCAAAGATCGAAAACGTTCAATAGGCAAAAAAAATTACGTATTTTATGAATAAAACACGACATAAATAGCTAAAAATTATTTCGGAAATATTTAGAAAGATATTCTTAGACTTCTTACTCTTCCTATAATAGAACACAGATACGATTTAAATGTTTTATTTCCGTTGTACTCGATTCAACTCAATTATTATAAGTAACCATAAGCACAACGTTTAACATTTAGATAATTATGACCTTCTTAAATTTATAAAATACAAAACTAATATCTAATACGAAATTCGTGGTTAATAATCCAATGGTGGAACCGATACATAATCATAAAATCGTAAATTCATTCAAAATGATAAATGGCGCAATATCACATTCGAGGAAATATACTCAAGCAATTGATCATGGTCATTGACTTCACGAAGATAATTGTTCGTTATATTACATTGCGAACTGATTATTCTATTCAATCCATTTTTGAAGGAAAAACGAATGATAATATTTTAATTATGTCTGCTTTTAATTAACCTCAACGTAAGAATAATTTGATGGACGAAGCTAGGATTACAAGGCAAGAGAGGGATAATTAATGAGTGCTTCTTCTAAGCACGAATCAATGAAAGGAAAAAGGTAATAATAAACATTTAACATCAAAAGACAATGACAAGAGGCAGCAAAAATGGACTCTGATGCTACGCCATTGAAACAGTTCTCGATTTAGGAATGGGAAATCTTTTACGAGATGTAACATCAAATTCCCATGAAATGAAGGACAAGATCGTTGATCCTCGTTGGACTAGTTATTTTCCAACCTCAAATATTCCCAAGAGATACAATTTTGAGAAACTACAAACGCCAAAGAACTCTAAAAGACTAACCAATGGCCACAAATAAAAAAATCAGCTATGACGTAAAAGATAAACTTGGCAGTAAATTGCTCAGTGTTAGGATAGCCTTTACCTAACGATATTAAACTAAATATTAATTCTGTTCAGTAAACACCCTCCTTTTCTATCGTATTGAATTCATTACTGTACATGATTTTGGCTGGAAAATTTTCCAGAGAGAATTTTTATACGTTATGGTATCCTAACAGTAAAATTTCAAGATAATGAATAAAACCATTAAACTCTTGTAATGTACAATAATAGATCATTAAAGAAACCACCCATGATTAAATACCAATTATGTACTTAGTAGGTACCAATCACAATAGCAACAAACTGCTCAAGAGGTCCTTATTAGAATAAAGGTAAAAAGTCTTTAAAAGTCATTCTTATTGGATGAAAGTAGACTAGACTAGAATAGACGTTTAACCACTGTGAAATAGCATTATTTGAACATTTTCTCAAGGGAGGCAACCAATAATGATGAATGCTAAACTAAGTTAAGCGTAACAGAGGTATGAACCCCAACGGATTTGACCTTTAAAAGGTGTGCTTTACATTAACTGAATCCTGCAGAGGCGGAAAAGGAGTACACTGCGTTGAATACGCAAATTGATAACTGCAAACACCAACTAACTTTTAACAAGCCAAAAAAACTAATAAAAAAAGAACCGATTAATAACAAAAATTCCATTGCTCCCAGTGGAGCGTTAACTTCCCAACTTCCATGATTCCCTGATTAGTTTTCGGAATTAAAACGGCAATTGACCTTAGTCGCCGATCCTCGTGAAATGCTGGGTCGGAGGAAATTTTAAGGACGGCTGGTTCGAGTATATTGACCCAATAATGAGAGCACTTCCTCCACCTGTCGGGTGGAATCGAACCCAGAAAATCCCCTATAAAGTCGATACCCTAATCCGACAGCCACTTCGGAGAGATTTTTGCCTTTTTAAATCGATGCTATCGAATGACAACATCGATTAGCCTTCGATATACGGGGGAATTTCCCCTAATGGACGTTTGAAAACCCGTCAAACGAGGCGTAACTTCTCTACTTAATCGTCATTGATCCATAGCCGTGCGAAACATGAGCGGTCTAATTAAAAGAAGATTATAGAGATGATAAGATCATTTTGTTTTGACACCGCTGATCAAAGCTAAAAGATGATCAAAGGATAAGTTGGATATAGAAAGTCTCCGATCATTGAAGATTATGATCCGACTTAATCCGAAGATTTTGGATTACGTGAGATGATGTAGGATTCATCGTTTTTAAAGAGCCACAAACCCATGTCTTTGCTTCGATAATCGTACTTAAATCAATAGGATTAGTTACTCAGAACAAAATTCAAGTTAATAACGTAAGTTATATTAAATAAACCTTATTATCACTAAACACCAAGCAATAAGACAGCTACAAGGATACAGAATATTAGAAACACGAGATTCCACAAAACAGAATGTATAGAGTGAAGCGCAATTGTATAACAATATCTGACTACATATTTATATGAGATCTAACGTGAATTAAATACATTAACCTCATCTCAAATCCATGAGAAATTCTCATTAAAACCTCACCTAAAATCAACATGGGATTCTATTCAGTACAAAATATAATCGCCGCTTGAACAAAATACAGCGGTAGGAAAAACCCTGTTAATCTCCGTAATGAATCAATAAACGAAACCAAATAAGTGGATTATCTTTCATAATTACGCGAATCCTTTGCCGCCGGCTGCGGAGGCTTTTTACCGCGCTTAGTATCGCTCAAAATGCCGGGAAAAAAAGGCACACGTGGAAGTGGCGGATGAGCCATCAAAGGATGCAACCTTTTTGCATGAGAGGCGGGAATGGGATGCCAACGGAGGTCAGAAATAAAAAAAGGGCGGAAAATGATGAGTCGAGGCAGCGACGAAACCACAACAAATGGCAGATAAAGCGTAGAGAGGCTTTAAAAGGGAGCGCAAGGAAATTTCTTCCTGTGAAAAATGGCTTTTGGTCCATTTACCCGAGCAAAGAGGCGGTCGCTAAAAACTGAATTTCCTAGTGCACTCCCACGCAATGGATAGCCTTTTGAAGGCTGAAAATGTTTTTCCTATTATTGTAAATGTGAAAGAGAAAGTTTACGTAAATCATCAAAGAGTGAAAACATTCGCGAGAGCATTTTTACGATCAACCGGTGGTTCTACATCTAAACACATCGTAGGGCTGAAAGTGACGTGAAAAATGAGTGTTTGTTCATTTTGAATTTATCGAAATTATTTACGTGAACATCTGAGATTCTTTACGAGATAATTATGGATATATTTTCCATATTTATATTCTGTATTCCTTCCAAACCACGTTCCATCGTTCATTCATTAAGTTCATCAGAAGATAAAGGATACTTTATTAAGCAATTATTTTTAACGAAGAGTTAGGAAAATATTCACAAAGCGATATAGATATTTGAAGTACTAAAATAGCGCAAAATATTGTGTGCATGACGGTTTTAAGTTTAATTTCACTCAATTTATTTAAAATGTATAATTTCATTAAAATCAAAAATAAATATGATTTTAAACAAATATATTTTTTAAACAAATCTATTTATAATTTAATTAAATGTCTCTTAAAAATTCTCGTATACTGCTAAAACTAATTGATAAAAAGTTCCTTCAAAAATATTTCTATTCGTATGAACAAACATGAGTCAATTTAAGTGGTTCGACCAAACAAAAGGGCAAGGGTTGACCTTCACTAAAAGGAAAAGACGAATGTATACCTTGAAGAACAAGAAACATGAGGAATCGTCTTCCTGGAAGATGCAGAAATCTGACGATTGAGGTTGCTCTTTCGTCACGAGAACACCAATCCTTAGGCGTTGAGGGTGAAATCGGGTGGGCATTGGGTGTAAGTACGAAATTTCCCCTTGAAAACAATTACAGCGTCGGTATCTTTTGTAAGACACCACACTTGAAAAAGCAGAACTCGACGAAATAAGAACCGATAATATATGTGCATCGATTTAAATGAGAAACCAACGCGAACAGGTTAGGAAACAATTATGTTATCTTTCCCTGGAAACCACTGACGGAGAGGCCTTCTTCAATTTAAAATTGGACGGTATATATAATGACTTTCGATATTAGGGCCCAATGCGAGCGACTCTCGATTCCCGGAATCCTCTCGAATCAATATCGGGAAAATCCGAACGGCAACTAAAAATTACGATCTGAAGATCGCCGAGGGAAAATAACTTTCGGTGGAAGGTTTTCATCAAATTTCCCATGACTGATTGTTATCAACATCCACTTATCGGAGGAAGACTTTTCCATCATTAATTCATTCTTAAAAAGGAGAGGAACGCGAAGAGAGAAAACGGAGGAAAAAGGTGGTCCACGGAATACGTAGTTCGACCGAACAGAAGAAGAAAACAAGTAGGAAGAACGTTTCGCAGTGGGAGAGACATGAGGAAAACGTTGATCCCTTTGAGGAGGCGATCTGGACTGAAAAGGTGTCTTTTTCGTGGTCGGATTGAGAAAAACTGTCTTCGAAGAAATGGAAGACCTTGTCAATTTCAGAGGCACGTTGATATGATCATTGCAAAGGAGATTTCAAACAAATCATAAATACATAAAAGATCTTCCCTTGAGTTAAATACAGATACTATTATTTCATATAATAATATTTAAGAGAATAACCTTTGATACGGCGCGACGATATATATTAACTGAATAAGATATTTTATCCATTTTTATTCAAACACAGATAAATATCAGCTCTCAGAAATTATCCATACTATCAATGAGTGTACCATAAACGTTCATTAAATAATTATCTTTCCCTATAAGTAAGCTTGGTTGTATTTTTAGCTCTATTCCAACAATTAAACATTTAATTAACCTTGAAATACAATCTATCGATGACGGATACTCCCAAATGTAAATGTCCTAATTTTAATTACTTTTATTTACTTATATCGTAGCAACAATAAATTCCACCTCATCCATAGCGACACACCTTAACATAGCAATGAAAAAAATGGCTCTGATTTCAGCTTCTTCGTCACAAATCCAGATGGGCCAAAACAGATGACGAAAATCTCATGGGAAAAAACGAAGCTTTTTGTTAGTTCTCGAGAATGATGGAAAAAACATGGAGAAGGAGTACGAAACTGACAAGCTGAAAATACACAAATATAAACTCCACTTGAGAAGTCAGTCGGATCATCTGCATGCGTCTATCAAATGAGAGTGAATCTCAAACAAAGGTCACCAGAGGTGCTTTTGAGGATCGCGCTGGAGTCCGCCCACGTTGAAATCCTAGCCCGAAAAGGATCATCAATTTTTCATTTTTTATTAAAATATACCGCAATAAATTCCACTTTCTAGACAATTATTGCGAGGTTCATAACTTAAGAATAGACATATACTAGCATCCACACCCTAATACGAAAATTTCCTCAACAGCCGGGAATTGATCTTTAGCGTAGCGACAAAAAACACCCTCTATTATGAAATTTTCCATTTTTTCTACGATTTCAGGCCCTTTGTTGACAAATGCCTTCTACTTTGAAGCTACAGTTCGAACTCTTGCGAAATATTTATTTATAATTGAAAAAAGGAGTATTAAGTACAACTAATGTAGAAGTTTTTAAAATGAAATATCTCAAGCCACCTATGATCATTGTAAAATCCGAACTGATAACTTAAAATGAGAGGGTTTCGTTATACTTTACTAATATATATTTACTTATTCCAAGAAAACTCGTAAAAGAGGAAAACACCTACTGCATCTGAAGAAAGAACTATCCTTTGTGTACAGAAGGTTTTATCCTGGATAACCTCGAAGTACTAACCTGCAAAGAGAAAGAAAATAATAAGACTGCAATCATAACAATGAAATATTTTATCTCATAATTAAAAATAATTAAGACCAGCATCTTAACAAATACGCTAGCACTGTGTAAAATAAATAGGAAAAATAATAAAAAATTTGGTATTTTGATGAATTGATACTTATAAGTGACTCAATTTTATAATAAACAAACATTCTTTTCAACCCTTGTAAAATAAGAAAATACTTCTCAAGTATTTGATAAAATACTGCATTGAGCATAGAAAGAAATGAACAGATAGTACATTTTAAATATTATCCCATTCCTCGTAAAAACTTTACTCATGAAAAGTTATCATGAAAGTTATCGTTATCATGAATGCAAAACTTTAATTAATTAAATTCTTACTCGAATAAAAAATAATTTTTTTACAGATTCTGAGTCGACACACCTTCTAATTTAACACCTGAACAAGTATTCTAAACAAATGAACAACGAAAGTCTCTTCATAATATCGCTAAAATAGACAACTGTAGAAAAGACACTACCGAAAACTGGTGCGTGAAATTCTGTTCCGACAACTTCAAATGTAACGCCCGGATGCATTTCTTTATGAACACGCAGCAGTTTGGCCTTCGGGTGAATAAATGAGAGTTACTTGTTACGTAAATTATTATGAGAACAAGCGACATATATGAGTGGATTTGAATATGATTTCTTCATAAAATTTACGAAGCATGGCGACTTAAGTACTCCCACCAAGTGTGGTACCCGGTAACAGTTCATCAGTAAAGGTTCTTTCTGCAGTACTTCACTATATTCATCAAATTATCTTAAACCTTTTACATAAAGCTGAATCATATACACACGAAGATACTCCAAATATATATTCATAGTACATTTTTTTAACTCTAGGTAACTACGCTAAGGTAAAAATATATACCTGAACATACCCACTAAAAAAAAGGAATGAAGCGTAGGCGGCAATAAATTAAGACTCTTACGAGAAAAGAGGAAACGGATCGATGCAGATCCGAGTCCAACGTAAGACAGATGTGAAAGGAAAAATGAGGGAGGAAGGGACATGGGACGTGAAGGATATGAAATGGGGATGGAACAGGAATAGAAATTTTGGACGAAATATGAAAAGATGAGATACTTCTGAGATGGGAACCAAGAATATTTTATACAAAGTCATATGCGTACGTTGCGCGTAGAAAAAATTGCAAGTAAAGGGCAAAGGAAATTGGATAAAATATGGCGTAGACTACTTTTAGAACGGCATATAAAGACTTAAAGAGTAATGAAATTTTTTGTAGAAGTTTATAATTGAGTTCATAATTCTTTTTCTGATTTTTTAATCATTCAGAATCTGTGAAAAGTGAAAGTTCAATGTGATTTAATTGTTCTTCAGTGGAAACTAATTACTCATGATTGAGTTAATAATTGTAATGGAATTAATAAATTTAATGTAAAATTGAATTACGAAAAAGGTTTTTAGCCCTTCTGGAATAAGAGTGTTGTTTCAAAAGGAATTGAAGAAGAAATATACAACAAGACAAACGGTCACAAACAATGCAATTTCTCATAAAAAATTTTGATTAATTTTAAATCCGTACGTAGTAGATACGGGACGAGAATGGAAGAAATCAAAACGAATCTTGACTGCGAAATTGTGTTATACATACTTAAATTGACACGCCCTTTTGAATCTGAGGAAACTTGCTTGAAACACGGGCGAAAAAGTAAACAAGAAAAGGGTTTGGCTGGAACCGCGGCATAACAATTTATTTCATCCCATAAACCTTGTCTCACTTCATTTCGGAGAGAAGAAGAATGACACAGGAAGAGAAAGAAGGGAACAAAATGGAATACATTCCCGCATAAGCGATTGCTGGAAAGACACTACGACAGGTGCCACAGACAAAGGTGAATGGAATTCGAATGAAGAAGAAAAAGGCATTGCTTCTGTTTTCGTGGGATTTTATGCGGTTGACAACCTCCGCAAGAAAAACAATCTCCAAAAGTTTGTTTGTCAAGTTCGACGTTCGGAAATCCGAACTAGGGATCATAAGTTTCAAGACTTGTTGCTGTTCACAGAATTGAAATTTGGAAACGAATGAGACTTGATCTTTTACATATACTAGTAATGTAGCTTCCAAACACGACTATCCCGGACTTTACTCAAATTATGCATGAATCTACGGCTAAGTACTTAACGATCTGTATAGGTAAAGAATATACTATAGGTAAAGAATTGACCACAATAAATCATTTCACTATCAATCGAGGCAGAGATATACGAAGGTTCAACAGAATGTAAAAAAAAACATCGACGTGACTGGGACTCGAACTCGGGTCCTCATTATTTATCTGCTACGAAGAAAAAGAATTAAGGTATAGTGGTTGAGAAGTCGGAACGTGAGGGACATGGGTTCGAGTCCCAGTCATATCTCTATCTATTCTGTTTAACCTTTGAATTTAAGGTCGCACGCATTGATAAATAAAAGTATTTTTAACCTCTCTTGAATCCGCATCAATACATCAAACTATATAAATACTTCATTTAATTGATCTTTCTCATTTATCAACCAAAAATAAAGCGCAATAAGATACCTTTACGATCCGACAATATAAAAATATTCCATAGAAATAAAGGAAAACCCTTAAAAAGGAGTACACTTGTTGTATCGGGATAGTAACATCGCCAGAAAACCACTCGAGCGCATAGAAGGGACGGTAAAGGCAGCGTTCAATTCAGCGTTGATGCCCGGAAACGAAAAAGAAACTGACGCTTGAGTGACGTAAATGAACAAAAGCCAATGGACAAAAAGTAAACGATTTTGCGGGAAAAAACTACGGGAATCGAGGATATTATAGGAGTCTTTGGATCAGGGGTTCGCTGGAGCGATGGGTAAATAAACATCCCGATGACTTCTCCACACGACGCTTGCGCGATGGAAGGTTTAGAAAATAATCGTTGAAATGTCACATGGCGCCGTTGCCGGTTCCTGTCCGTTTCGCAGAAAAAGAGAGCAAAAAAAGGATGAAATTTATCTTCCGATAGTATTAACGCCCGACATGAACGGCCGGAATCTTATTTTACTCGGTAGCGAATGGGGGAGGGCGATCGAAGGAGCTCAAAATACCCCAATGACCTACATTAAAATTAAGTTTTGCTTTTCGCGAGTCCCTAACCTCTCACATGAGACTTGATCCTGCCAACTAGCTGCTATAGATACGACGCAAATAAGGAACGAGGTGTTCGTGGAAAAACAACTTTAATTATTAAAGCGGTGAAGTAGTAATTTGTGCGGAGCGAAAAAAATTTTCGCAATTGAGAATAAATAAAAAGGAATACATTAAATATTAAGTCGAATGTTGGATTCTTTAACACAATTCATCACCTAAAATTATGTATTAATTGCAAACTTTAAACTAAAGGAATATAATCCAATTACATCAATAAAACAGACATTCCTCCGAAACGATATGGATACGTAATGAGGAAAAATGATACAAATAATACACACTCTTCAAAATTCGCTTTGTACATTCCGAAACTTCGAGTTTTCAGTACGAAAGAAGGGATGAGGTGAGCGAATTTCGATTGAATTTACAAAGAGGAGGCGAAACCGGATTCCGACGGCAGTAAACAAAGGCAATTTCTTTTATCGAGGATTTACGAGCGAAAAAGAAGAGAGGTTAGGTAACTTTCCAAGAAGACGAAGAGAAAGTAGATTTCTTTAAAGGCGCTCATCTTAAAAATGTAACGGATATTTCAGCCATGATATAAATCAATTATATTTCTTTAGCACGGGAAAAATCAACGAGACAAAAACAAAATAAATTTTGTTTATTTATAAAACAACAAATAGAATATCTCCGTGAGTTGGAAGCTTAAATATTAATCCTCCTCGCTCAAGGTTGAATATCCATCAACATAAACGGGCGACACTAAAAATAAAATTAGGTAGTTTATTCGAAATTAAAATAGAAACCACCGTGGAAGATTTAGATCCCTCGGCTTTAAAGGGGGTCTTTCAACTGGATTTTGCTCGAAATATATTCATTCGAGCGAGGAAATTTTCTCAATTAAATTAAAAGGATGAGTAACCTAAAGAAATGCGATTACGGTACAATATACAATTCTTTCCTTAACGTAAAACATCTAAATTATAATGCTACCACACGGTTCAAATTGGTAACAAGTAAGAAGCAACCATAGAGCTTACGTTCATCTGGTAAAGACGACAAGATACTAATTACGAGCACCCAAGACACCATTTAATTCATCTCCTAGCAATAAGATCACTAAGCGTCTCCTTCCTCTATTTCTCCATTGCAGACAAATCCATCTCTACGTCAACAATCCGTACCAGGGTCAAGCGGCTCCGCTGATGGGGAAATCCCTATAAGCGATAGAGGCGGCCCAAGTAAATGGGTTAGGACGGGATGATAAAAAGCCCATCACTCCAGCGCTCATGTTCATGACGCGCCAAAACTTCCTTTCGCACGAGATGAATTAGAAAAGTGCTTCGAGTATAATCGAAGGATATGAGATCGTGGATGATTTATTTCCAAATGAAATAGGCTAATGTGATCACTCGTAACGGCTTACACGATTAATCAGAAAAATGAGATACGTTCTAAATAATATTGAATTTTGCGAAAGATTTGCGAAAAATTGCGATTACATTCATCTATGAGAATAGGCACAATATTAAATATAACTATATAAGACACTCATTGTGAGAAGAATCATCAAAATGTTAGCATAGACATCGATTCTTACACCTTCTTGTATTTAAACATGTTGTCTATCAGCGATAGAAATATTAAACGCACAGAGTTACGAAAAGAAGATAAAGGAAAGATTTCCAAAATATTAAACCAAGTGAATTAATTTAATCGCCTATCTTTATGATTGTAGTAAATTACAATGTGAAAGTCTTTGATCTTTTAATGAGTCATTACCAAACTTTGATTACTAGGATATTATTCTCATTCACATTAATGTAAAACAAAACTCATGAAAAAAAATTTCCAAATAAACATTAAAAAAGAGTTAATAATGCATTCATGTCCCGAAAAAATAAATGTAGACAACCCAGGTCCCCAATGATTTACGTCCACTCAATAAATCTGTCCATAATATTCCGACTGTCTTCAGCTATCAAATGCTCGTCATAGTTCATAGTTATTGGTTCCAATTTTCCAGCCAATATAGGTATATTTTTATTGATTGAAGGAATAGAGCAATAATTAGTTTTCGACGAGCAAATTGAGGCAAATATGATAAAATATCTGCTCTTTTCCTAGAAATGGCAAAAATAAGAGTAGCTTCAAAGAGAAGACTAATATTAAACACTAATTTCGAACCTATTTCGGAAACAGGTTTATCCTACTATTAGATAGCGAAATTAGTTAAAGCTCAAGTTTGCGTTTCAGTACTAAAAAGGTAAGGATCCCTCAAAAACCTTCCTTTATGTAACATCAGTGACACATAATTTCTCTTAGTCAGAAATCCCAAATTATAATTTAGTCGGAAGGAATAAAAATTAAGTTGTTCACCGACGTACGATCCATATCCCGAACAGCTCCGAGACACGCATGTAAACTAAAAATACATTATGTTCACTGGGGACGAACACAAATTGAAACATGCGAGATGTCACCGAGGGAGAGATACCACAAGGACACGAAATATTTCACAGGGGTAGTCGATTTCATGAAAATTATTCACCCAACCAATCCATTCAACCGACCTGTAAATTGATTATTACTCCTTTAATACCGTTAAATTTCCACTTCGGAACACATCGATATCATAGACTAATTCTTAGGTACGTACATTCAAAGAAACGGTGCATAGGGCGAATTTACTTATTTTTCCGTATTTGAAAACGTTATTCCAAGCCGGAGTCGTAGTACTTTCAAAGAAAATTGCTACCATATCTATGAGGTATACAAAGCTTCCTCATCGCGAAGTATTCCCATCTCAAATTACGATGGCTAGTTTCGTCCCGGTGAAAAAAAACCCTTCCACCCAAACACAATGAGTGACGTCATCCGAAAAGAGGGACACTTCCCCCCCCGAAACAAGCTCCGTACCCGATGAAGCCCCACTTTTAAAAAGGTAAGCCCGGCTTACCCACTGAACACGGGATGCAAAAGAATTCCACCGTATACTTCCACGAAACGTGGGCCATCGTGATCGACTTTCCCGTTACCCTTAAGAAGCGGAAAAAATCGTCTCGACGGATGAACGTCATGGGAATTTCGATGCTATTTTCTTTCGACGAATGACCGACGAGGCCTCGCATTCTGGGAAGTGAAACGAAAAAGGATATCGCGTCGATATGATAAAAAATAACTCGGAAATAAAAAATAAAACGTACGGACGTGATAGGTATTCCCCAATCGCTCTCATTTCCATCCCGATGTGTGTGGGAGTCTCTTTTATTCGGGAAAACTCGGAGCGAGACCGTGAAATAAATGGGAAATCTCCGGAACGAAAGTACGGGGAATAAACACGGCCGTTCTGGATTCGCAGTCGTTTTCCATGCATTTTGAAGAGGCCCTCCCCCGATGCAATGGAAAGGCGCAAATCTGGAGGAAGATGTTCCAGGGATCGATAAGGGATGAGAAGCAGCTACTCAGAAGGGGTCTTGTACCCTTATTATGGCCGAGACCATTGGTTGAAGCCGTTTTTCGCCTTTTAAAACTTTCGCACCAAACTTCGCGAAAATACTTCTCTTCTCAGGGTCGTTCAACTTTTCGAGACGCATTAAAAATTTATCAACCGCCCGAGACAATGAGAATCCGTTGACTATATAAAACCCTAATACGCATCGCAGGGAAAATGCGCCTTTCTTCAGTAGGCCGCTAAAGAAACATTTAAGTCAAGAAATAAAAGCACACGCCGGTAAAATATATATGTAATTAACGAACAATAACCAAGGAAAAGTTATGCCATTGTACGATTACTAATACGACTTAAAAAGCATGCACAATTAAGAAAATAAAAGCCATATACCTCTTAAATATCGTTTAAGTGAATAGGACTCGGTGCAGGTTTCCTACGTATATTCCAACTTCAGTTCAATACTATAAATAAAAACATACTAACAAGCTTTCCTAATCTACTAACAGCCCATTGTTAACCCCAGTTACAAAGTAACACAAGATGGGCTCTGCAGAATGGGCAACAATAAGAGAACTACTTCGAATATAAATTCAATTACCAATAATCTTTTCGGGACGAATAAATTGACAATATTTCTTCAGCACCCCGTTTATCGCTCATTTGAACAATCGAGAGCGGCGTAACTCGGGGCGACAGAGTATAAAACACAATAAAAAAGCCAACAACAGTCATTCTCGGGTATCTTAACCATAAGCTATTCCGAAACCCCCATGGAAATTGAAAGAATTCCCCGAATGGGGGAGACGACTAATGGGCACAATCACCACCCACAAATGAGCCTCAATCCTTACTCGTCTGAATTGCGTTGCCATAAAGGACGATAACGATGCCAGAAGATGGAAGAAATTTATTGATAGAAGTCATAAAAGGATCTTTTGGTTTCTCAGATAGGCGCTATCGGTACGAGCGGTGGTGAGTGGGTGGAAGAGATTTGTGAGGATAGAAAATCGAAATTTAGCCGCAGTTTACCGTGGGTGGTCAAGTTGACGATGTATTAAGAGCAAACACATTCCTATCAAAATCAATGGGTTTTGCAGACTTGAGGTGTTAAATTTCGTTCATCGGTCTCTTCAAGCTTGTATCGTAGGATAAAATACGATAAAAAAGTGAAGAAATAATTAAAATCAGTGTACTTAACCTACCAATAACAAAAGCTTTAAAATTTCATCTATATATTTTGAATATTAATTTTATATTAGCAGTTAAATTAGAAAATTAACGAATGAAAGTAGAATAGCGACGAAAAATGGAATATTTGATACATGTTTTTGTTTTCATTCCAAATCAGCTTAGTTTTAACAAAATCTATGAAGCTTATAAATCGTACGATTTTCCTATTTACACGATGAGGCAACCCATATACACAACATACAATACTACGATACGATACGATGATATTTTCAAGATGAGAATGAGTAAACATAACGGCTTAATTGCCAACAAGAATATTGAGAAAGAAAATCGATACCATGATTATTTATCGCAGCGTTTCAAATAGTCAAAGAGTAAAAAGCGTCTTTTTTTACACAATAAATTTTCGTAAGATTCCGTCCCCAACCGAAGCTAGGAATTCGCTACTCAATTTTTTTTCTACTTGATCGAACAACATATTAACTTCGTTTTCCATCTGGCTTCCATTCGGTAAAAATCATTCGAACGGGTGCGATTTTTCGTTTACTTATTTTGTTAACGGCAATAACCGATCTGTTTCGTCAACTCATATTCTCCGACGTGTAAACAGACATCGGCGTGATGATGATTAATTACTTAATAAATCAACAGCTCGCACTCTTCCAACTCTCGCAAATTAAACACTAAAATATTTACGCGATATCGGGGGTTCAGAAATAATAATAAAAACACGGGTGACATTTACGATTTAACGAAGGGAATACAAACAACGATCCCCGAGACGAATCACGGCGTCGAGAGCAACCTTTCATTCAATAAAAATTTTAAAAACTCCTCGTCCCATATTCGCGTCATTTTTCTCCAATTAAATTCCCACTACGGGGCCCTAAATTTGTTACCGAACCCGATGACGAAAATAGCTCCGCGGAAATTGAATTAACGAGCACCGAGCAATACACCCTTTGACCTATCGCATGATCACGTGACACGCGGAACGGTTCGAACCCGAGAAAACGGGGCGTAAAAAAAGGAACGCGCGAGATGGATACGAGCAGGGAGAATAAGACTAAAGGGGAGAAGAAAATTCGCTGCGTGGATCGAAAGCCTGGAATACGCCCACATGACCAAGGTTTTCGCAACACCCGATACTGTTCAAAAACGGAAGATTTAATGAGGTTGACCAATTAACGAAAGAGATAAAACTCGCGCGTGTTAAAACCTCCCCTCGTGCACGCCGAAGGGAGCAATTTGCGTGCCCGCACTGAACGTCTCCCCTCCGCTACTATGTCCCGCTCTTTAAAGCACTTGGCACGAACCCCCCTCTCTAACCACGCCTTTTCCCGCAAGGTTCTTTCGGTTGCAGTAGCTATGGTGACGGGGATTTAATTTGAAGGGGGCCTTATACCTCCTCAGCATCATTTTCGCATTCTGACCTCAAGTCACACGCCGAACATCGATTAGAATGCATGTGACGATCGTCTGAATAATGCAAGCGATCCTTCGTTAAGTCTGCTCCGATTTGGCTTGCGAAAAAACACGCGCGCCCCACCCATCTTTGCCGGCAAAACACACGCCCCGAGGGAGGGTTCCCCGTGGGGTAGACACGGCTCTCTTACATTACCAGATATCTGGATGCTGCGGACGTTACGATGGCTTATCTCATCAGTATTGTGCTGATACGTCCCCCCTTCGGAAAGACTGAGACATTGTTGGCAATATGGCATCTAATAAAGATTCTTTTCATGTCTTGCGTGATGATAAAGCTATCGAAACTACTTGGCGAAACTTGCAATATGGATAAAATTGGAGCTTCGACTACTCTACTACGTTATTAACACTCTACTCCATTATTAATTGTAAACAAATTAGAAGGGTCGAACCAATAATGCGATACCTAGAACATGAAGATAGCTAATAGACGTAGAAGTCGGTCGATTTTGGCTCCCTGCAAATCGGTATTTATAATAAGATAATGGTTAAACCATTGCATAAAAAGAAAAATGAATACTTTAACATCTTACTTATAATGTGAGAATTAATTTACAAAGGAATGTATTCTCTCCGAGAAAGATTATTCTAAAAGTAATAGCTGTTAATAAGCTCACAAGAATGTCTCAGAATAAATGCTATCAAGAAAATCTTTGTTTAGAAGACAGGATTTATTTTCATAGATAGTAACATACATTTTTCGATCGAATCGAAAATATCCGCTCCAGTATAGCACTCAAATTCCATAATAATTGGATCTATTAAGAGCCATATATCCCTCTTTCCTTCTTTTCGCAAATAATTCTTGTTTAACCGCAATTCGTGACACGCGTGCGCCTAAGACGTATGACGCAATCGCATTCTAATCACGCCGGGATCGACCTTGCAGCGGAACTGCCTAGAAACGGCCTTTTATAATGGAAAAGCTGAAGAATGAATGGCGAACGTAGCAGCTTCCAAGCTAAGAGATCAACCACCTCCAAAGGAGGTAGCAACCAAGTTGCCGCCCTCGCCAATCGGAATCTTAAATGTAAGGTTAAAGAAACGTACCAGAGGATTCGATAATTCCAATGGGATAAACACTTGGTACACTTCTACGTATCACATACATTACGTCCTCTTGAAGTGAGCGATGCAATTTGCAGTTCTTATGATATATATTATTCGGAACGATTTTGAGAGACCATGAACATTTCGACTTTCTAAAATTGATATTGTTTCCCATAATAGGATTAATATCTATCCTAAGTATATTACGTTACGTCTTCCTGTTATGCCAGAGAATAATATTATAGGTGTACTAAATAAAGGGAGTATATTAAGTTTAGAGTCGTTTAATGGATGATAAATGAGAGGGTTTGTAGATAGAGAAAAACCACATTTTAAATGTGAATATATAAATACGAATATAAATTTCGTGTAATTTATTAATATAATCATATCAACGGAAATTAATAATAAGCTCATAAATTATGGACAAGGGTGGCTTTTTAACGAGAAGAAATAAACGCCAATGAATATTAGTATCGAAAATTTAAAAAATGTATTTTTATTTAACCATAAATATTCGCATCAAAATTTAAAAACAGAATTAGAACATATATAATCTTACGTGACGACAAAACCCTATTACATTATACACTAAAACACCTCAACCACTTCTAAATTGGAAAAGTTGGGCTTAAAACTAGATTGCTCTGGCTTCCAATCGGAGACCACTCGCATTAAATTTTAAGCGCACAATTGCGTCGAAATTTTCGCGAAAGAGTCGTAACCTAAATAGTGGCGAGTAAACTTTAATCCATTATTTCCTCCAGTTTCGATATCGGCGAAATCGATTCGCAATTTGGCGCTAGGTGAAAGTCGGGCGAGAATTTATCACGCCCGCTAAAACTGCTCGTAAACGGACGCGACCGTTAGAAGGATCTCCGATAGGGAATCTGTTCCCCTTAAAGATCTCCGATGGCGCCCCCTCTGCGTACGTGTTACTCCGACAAAAGAGCATCGATCCGCCGCAATAAAAAAAAGTCCGTGGGGGAGGGACTCGCTCGACGAATTTTTTTCTCGTCTACACCAATTGCTACCATTCCGTTCCGAACTACTGAAAATTACTTTTTCCCCGCATCGGCACGTAGCTGCTTTTTTTTAACATATACGGAGTGCGCTCTGCGAAGTTTAATTGATGAAAAAAGTTGGCCACGCTCGCCTTCTGGCTGGACTGTGTGCACCGCTCGACGATTCCAACTGAATTAAACGAGACGAGCATTTTTCCGAGAGTAATTCTTGCCCCTAATGGCTCTCGAAGCTTTTCTTTTTCGATCGCAGAAAGAAATAAAGTGATACAAATAAATACGTTACGTAAGCGAAAGGAAAAAGTTTTCTTACTGAAACCTCTGATGCATAATTCATCCATGCAAAGACGTCTTAAATAAAGGTTGCATGTACGGACACTATTTGCACACATTTTAATTAAATGTTTTTTGCTCTTATTTCACAATCGTTTGCACAAATAAAACATACATCCATAAAGACGTAAAATATAGAAATTTGAGTAATAGTGGGAAAATAATGAAGATAATACAGAAATGCATGTTATGGACGTAGTTTCCTCATCTCAAATAGAAAAGAAATTCTTTTAAAGTAAATAGTTTCGTAAAAAATGTTTACAAATGGAGTTTTTTAGATTGGAAAATCGTTACACTTATTATGAATATTTTCATAGCAAGAACTTCTCATAACTACTAAACCTTTACTACTCGGGGGTAAAATCATTATAATGCACTTCCGTTTTGTAAATCGTTTCATGGAAGCGAGATTAAGCGAAAATATTCCGTTCGGATACGCTAATCCGAGGAAAGCCTCTCTAGCAACTCGAGTATTTCATCTGGATTGTTACACATCAACCTCTATTTGTCTCATTTTATATGAATCCATTTGCAAGCGATGATTTTGAAAGACTCTTTCAATGTGAACTAGAGGCGAAATTATGGACAGTGGCCAACATGAGAAAGTCTGCCCATAAACAAGAAATATGGCTCACTCACTCATTATATTGGAAAAGTTTTCAGCGCCGTTATTAAATAGAACACAAGTTTTCCTTGCGAATTTGTAAAATATTCGAGAAATAGCATTCATAAATTAATCATTAGAGAGAAAGATAGTATTTCAGAATAAGGAAGCTCAAAACAAATTTATAAAGAGTTAATAACCAAGTATGACAGGATAAATGGAAGAATAACTTGATACAGTGAAAGTGAAACTGAATCGAAATTTTCACATCAATCTAACTTATACGATACATTCGCATAAAATATCATTTATATTTTATCCGTAAAATTATCCTTTATATTCATGAAAAAATGAATGCATGAAATGATGCGATTAAAATTACTGCGCGTAATTTAGAATGATTGATATTGAAAGATTATAATTCACTCAAACATTCTAATAAGAGGAATCAATTAAAAATGCTTTCCAAAATACCACATGGGAAACAATTTACCTATTGATAGACAAATCTCTTTGAGGGATGCGTTCACTCTAACAATACAATTTGACAATTTTCAAAGCAAGATTGAAGGCTAAAATAATCTGAGCAATTCAAATGATGTAAATATGAAAATCTGAGCATGCAGTTAATGAAAACAGCAATTTAAACATCCCACAAAATTATATTCATACTCTTTTTGACAAAAATTTCTGCGATAAAATCTTTCAAATATAATTAAACATTAAGAGACGACAATTAAACATGGAAAGGGAACAAGAAGAACAAACGTTAAGAATCAGTCAAACAAATAGATAGGTCAAATCCTTTTAGCGTATTAAACAAAGCTTCTACTTGCTTTCTCGAATATGGATCGATTGATACCAATAATAATATAATTTTACTGAAAATATGATCACTTGTGACATCGCCTAAATATCTTATTTGTACATACGATAACGAAGTCTTTTACTTTGGACATTTTCATCCAAGACAGGATACATTCAGTATACAGGCGCGCATTTGGCTCCTTTAAAAATTTACTCAATTAGAACTTTAATGTTTATATCTCATTTAGACATTTGCGTCGATTACACTCTGATAAACTTCCAAATAATACGCATATACCGTAATCGAGCATTTTATCTTCATCCACATTTTCAATCACATTGATTCAATCTTCACTACTTACGACAGGGATCTCCTTCACCAATGCCTTACTATCCAATACAAAATCCATTGAACGCTACTGAATTGAGCCGATTTTCCTACCACAACACGTACCGACCCGTCCCTCGTTACAATTCCATTTAATCAAATTTTTCCGAGACTCCACACAGACAAGCACGCCTCCAATTCCTCAATATTCCGACGATACTAAATTATTGAACACCTACCCATACGCAACGCCATCTCTAGCACATAAAAAAATCCCTTTTGCTTCGATATTTATTCGTACGAAGCTTGTGCGATCCATTTCAACAGCTCTACCGAAGTCTAAATTCGGCTCCATTATGCAGACGGGATATCGAAATTAGAAGAGAAGAATTCAATTCCGTCCAGACGCACCATGCGGAATCATCCCGTATATTCTGAAATTAAATTCCTCGAATAAACAGACACGGAAAACTTCTACGGATGGTGTGAATCTAGTTTGTCGACCAATCAGGAGACGGTTCCGAGTGCATACTAGCGAACGGACTACGTCATACAGATTCATCCCGCCCTACACTTCCGTCTTCAGAAAATATCGCTTTGTATGAATCAACTGCTCTTCTCCGTGGACTTACGTCATATGTCTGTACTTGCCGCAACAGGGGAATCTTTTTTCAAACCGTTATCTTCCTTAAAATATCTCCATCCATCGTGTTCACAATGGATTCCAATCCTCCATTCCTCATACACTTTTTATTCTTTCCAAAGCTAATCGATGCGATGTATTTCATAAATGATCCGCTTTCTTTCATGAACTAGTTTACTAACAACCCTTTAGAATGAATGTAGGTACATACTCCTTGTCTATGGACATAACTTAGTTTTAAAAAATTTTAAATTAAGAAATAACTTTCACAGACTGAACCAGTACATGAAAGCCCAGTTTCAGGTGAATTTGAATTATAAGATAGTAAAATTATCGATTTTTCATCTAACGAGTTAAGATAAAATTAAGTCAATTCTATATTTCTTATTTCAGTTTAAAATTATTGAACATATACGTGGTTGGTCTCGTATTCAAATTAACTCCATCTCAATAACTTCTATATTATGCGCAGTATAAAAATTTATGAGCAATATTAAGACTTATTTATACATATATAAATTGAAACTTTGTTATTATGATCCAATGTAATACTGTGATGTTCTCCTTTCGGTATTCAGTATAATAATAATTTTTGGCTGAATAAACAAATACTTCGAAGTGACATTTTACGAAAGAATGCATAACTATAACACCTGCGATGTGCAAATGTAACTTCCGCTTATGAAACTGCAAAGTTATATATATAGACACCATATAAACATACAATACCTCATTATGCGCATATTAATTCACAGATGAGCGTAAAATTCACAAATTACAAACATCTGCTTTATTGAAAAGAAAGGAATTCCGTTAAATCCGGAGGCCAATGGAAACATCGAGGCAGATTACTTCGCGCTCTAAAGCGATCTAGTTTTAAAAAGCGCGATCATTCCAAAGGATCGACGATGTGCGATTATATCATATGCACCGGTTGTGAAAGAATTCTACGATACTCACAGTCGACCTTCGTACTTACGTAACATTTGTACTTGACCCTGAGATTAATTTCAAGTGAATGCTGCATCCGAGTCGAAAATCGAAGTGGAATAAAGAGAGTCGAGAAAAAAATCTAATAAATGCATCAAATACACGATAGAGCAATATGGAAAGTTTAATAACGAAACAGGTTCTAATTTCCATAAACTTACACAGCAATATCTGCATTTACATTGAGAGGAAAAACACTAATTTAAGTATTTAGAGTAAGCAGTACAGTTACTAGTACTTTCACGGAATGTTATCCATACGTATTTAAATTTTAATATTTAATGAGGGTCACATATTTTTAACATCATTCACGTATCGTCTATTATTTAAATTTAACTTCTGATCATTAATGAACTGATATACACCAAAACTAAAATTACGAAATGTTCAGATGTTATTTCAAATCCAGGGCATATGATAACGGATTGAACAGGACCATTACATAATTAAATTATACAATACATAGATCAATAAATGTTTTGCCATTCACTTTTACTTTATTGCATTACTATGCAATGGACATTGACTGGACATGACTAGCGGATTCTGTTGGGAATTTGTTTCATCATTCGTAAAGTATTTCCCAAACTAGAGCATTTGTTTGATATCCGTATTGAATTCGTTACCTTAATCATTCATATCCATCCTGTATTACCTTCAAATATTAAGGGTTGAGTCTTGGAATATTGTGCTGGAGCTAAATTCAAAGATCTTAACTAGAGAAAGATTTTCGCTCATAATATTGATAACCAATAAAATAATATTCATAATACCTTATATCTTTATTAACTATTAGTAGAGCATTACCAAATACATTCAACATGTCATCCAGTCCTGAGATACTAAGCAAAAGATAGATTTCTCAACCACTTTCTGTTCCAAGTTCTCGAACGCCTACTGAACGTAGGTGCTGCTTTAAGAGAATCAAACGAGAGGATAATCTTACGATGACGCAAAAGAATATTGAGGTCTGAGTCTACGATTCGGGAAGACTCGTTCGAGAAACCCTTTTGAAAGGAAGACTTCACAAAACGATGCCTTTTGGAAAAGATGAAGGAACGCAATCTACGGAGGGAGTAATTTTTCAACGAAATATACCCAAATGATATGTAAATTCCGATCGGCCCCAAACCCATGGAAAGCTTTCTCTTTAATGTCTTAATGGTGGAAAGAACGGATATAAAAGTTAACACTAGAATACTATATAACCAGAATAAGTAGAATCTAACCAGAAGAGAGTCTCCCAGATGAAGTAAATCATACTACTCGACAATTATGAGCAAAGATTAAGCATCCTCTAAACTCGTGTACGTCATTAGAAGTAATTCTGTTCCGACTAATTTATGAACATGTAATGAAAAATTTTTTAATGAATTCGTAATCCTCAAACACCCTTTACGACATTTATCGACACTAAAACATCTCATATTATGTAACCTAAAATAAATAAAGTCTACTGATCTGAATTACATCATTTTATCTCATTGATTTCACATACAACAGAATTACCAATTGACGATTATAAAGAAAAAATGAGATAATATTAATTAATATATAAATATTATTAATAATAATACTCTAATATTAAAAAAGACATTACAAAAAATATATTCGTAATAGCAATGATAAAACACCTACTTAGAGTGAGTGAATGCCATATCCTACCCACGATTGGAAATCATAAAATTCGGATCAAAATTCTCAAATCTTGAGAATTATATTCAGCGATCAAGTCTAAGAGGAAGTGACATCTTCAATTTCGCAAGCTATCTCTCCCTTTTCGCAATTTCAGGCGCATCCGACCGTTTGCCTAAAATTCGAGATCCCGTCTCAACGACGCTGAAGCAAGTTTAGTTTCTCGATCGATTCCATAATGTGTTTCCGCAGGGACGACACAGACGTCTTTCGTCACGAGTGTCACTGGGTAAGACACGGAGCGATACTACGAGAATCTGGTTTAACAGCGTGGTTTCGGAGAGGAAAAATCATCGCAAATCGTATTAAATGCTCGTAAAGTAAATTGGTGCAGTAAACTACATACAAAACATTTCCGAATAAATCCGCTGGAAAATTAGGTTTTAGTTAAATACTGCTACGAGCAACTATTTCATACATACAATAAAGACTAGTGATATCCAAAGTATATTAATTTTATGGTATGAATATTACCGAGGCGAATTATTATTAATTTATTATTGATACGAGAACCTCTAACCAGGCTTATTTTTCTTCAAGATGAGCATTCTAATACATTTTTATTTCACATAACAAAAGTAAAAATAAAACTTAATTGAAACTTGTATTCAAAAACTTAAACATCCAACCCTAGGCTACAATAAACACTTTTGTAAGTATAACAAATAAGGCGGAAATTGTTCAAAAAGAAAAAAGTATCTATTATCTAGTTCTTTGACAAGGACAACTGATAACTTCGGATAAGTCCGTCAGGTAAGGTAAAACTACCAGATATATGGTTGTATTAACTCACAAAGACTTACAATCAACTATTAAATGCAATTTCGTGACATTAAAAGGATACCCACCCTCTAACACATCGGCCCATTTCGGAGCAAAACATATTTAAGATAACACATTCATCGAATCGGTAAAATACCGTCGACAAAAGTTTCCATCAATTTAACTTATGGAATGGATCGTTTTAAGGGTAAAGTAGGGATAAAAGGTAAATAAATCTGAGAGAATTAGAAGGGTAAAAGCTCTTCGGACGGAAATTAATTATTTTAGACTGGAATGGGATGAGTTTTATCGCCTCCTATGGAGGGGAAAATGAACCACAGACATCGTCTCAAAACGGAGAATCCACCAACACATGAATAGATTGGTGGATGCAGATTGAATGCTCCCACGAGCATATTCAAACCAATAGCATATTCGTTTAAATAAATGATAAAACAAACGATACAAACATTTGAAAATTAAGACTGAAGCAAATAAAAACTTAGATATTCTAATTTGATTGATGGTTTACAATTATGTTAAAAGTTAATTCATTGAGAATTTCACTGATAATTAAAGTTAGAATTACCATCTATACATATCAAGTCGCATATACTTGATAGAGTTATGAGCTTGTTTAAAATATTAGTTCATGCATAAAGCTTGATAACACGAACAAGAGATAATATAAAAAGGCTGAAGTATGGTAAATATCTGATTTTGAATACCCAAACGTGCATCATTCTCTATCAAATGTAATTCTGTACAACTTAAAACAATAACCTATGTTTAAATCAGTTAAAAACGACTTACGTATACAAGGACGAATATAAAAAACCTTCATATTCGCTTACGTTTGACCGAATTAAGAACGAATAAAAAACAATTGTTTCGAATTATCCTCAGCATCAAAGTAATTATAGAATATAAAAGACAGACTAACCACATTTTCCTGTTACATTAATTAGCTCCGCGATAAGTCAAGCATGCGCTGGAGGTCAATGACAACTACCTTTGTAATTTAAAGGGTCCACTTATGAGGTCCGCATTCATTATTGCCATCACTTTCATTCCGCCGAATAATTCTCAAATTTCTACGGCATTCCGACCTAAAGGACATCATCAGAGAGAGACACGAACGACCTCTCAAAGAGGTCGACTTAGTTTGAATTCAACGACCACATCCAATAAGGAACGACCGCAGAATCCCTCTCCAAATGAATTATATCATTCGGACCGATGCGAGCGCTCGCCTTAAGGTAACCAACCGTCCGACCCACTTGAGGAACATGGACCCGAAGGAGGTGCCTTGTGACAAAGGACATCTTGAGAAAACAGTCGTGTCGGAAGATGAAATCTGAGGCGGAACAAGGGCATAAAAAAGATGTGGGCGGCGTAAGACTTTACGGGAGAGAATAATGGAAAATCGGCAGCGACAGGAAGTAACGATTGAAGGAAGAAGGGTGGCGAAGGGAAGAAAAAGTGTTACGAAGAGAGGGAGAGCTATTGCGGCAGAGGAAAAAAAAACTTCGATGAGAAACCATAGATATTTGGTACCGACGGGCCCCACCTGGACCAGACGGTAGTCGGCGTAAAAAAAGGAAGGACGGAAATGTTCGAGAAATACCATTTCAGCATCTTTCGTCTCTCGATCAAATCATTGCTATATCTTTAAGCGATTCCTTTACTTAAAATATTAAAATGAGATTGAACTAAAACGTAGAAGGAATACGAAACGTGAAACATGACTTCCATAAAATATTTCGAAGAGAATTTTCGGAGAAATTCTTCCGTTACGGTGTAAACTAAACAATTCATCTTTATCTATGTATATCGGTATCCATAGAAACGATTTGGTCGCTAAATTCATAAAAACCCATCCAAAACTCCTGTGAAATGTCGTTCGAAATGGAGCAGATTCGGCTTCGTTGAATCTCTCTATTGTACTCAAAACATATCTCGTTTCACTGAAATAAAATGAGCGTATCATATACCTAAGTAACGGAAACAAATTTGATTCTTTTTGTGTGAATAAAATTGCTACGATTTCTTATCTCTACTACCTACTCGAGTATTTCTCTTCCCAGAATTCCATTCTAAATTGAATTTAATCAAACGTAACACGCTGCAATGCAATACTCAAATCCTATGAGACAATCGCAATTAATAATATCAAACATATGAGCCCAGATAACAAAAGACACGTAGAAACCAATGGTCGTTATGCTATCCTTACGATGTCAACAATTCAGTTTGTTTCGCTTTCGAAAGCAACCTACACATATAATTACGGTTTAAGTTTAAAATCATAACGCAAGTTAAAAATTTCATTAAGATAATTCAGGAAAAAAGGCAAATCTGATATATATCCGTTTCTCATACGTTCTTTCCACTATGAAAACGGTGAGTAGGAAGTTTCAAACACGGGTCAGGACGGCTCACTCTTCGATTATCGATGTGGATTATTCTCTCGTGCGTGCTTGCTAGACGCCCGAAGGCAAACATGCTAACTTTCGCAAACTTGGCTTTCAGCATAATTAGCCGGAAATGAGGTACCTCCAGAAGGAAAATAAAAACACTGCCATGTTTATGATTATTCTTTTCATAACACTAGAACTTAAGCGTACACATGAAAATTAAGAAGCCTGCTCAATAGCCCTAGGAAAAATATTAATCAACATGGAACGGTAACCTGTCTGATGTGGAAAACAGTAGCTTAGTAGCAAACTGAGGCAAACCACGAGTAAAAAAATTCAAATTCAAATCCACGGAAAAAGAAGAATGCCCTTCAAAAAGTAATTTCTTATAAAATACTGCCACGATGTTACTCACCATGATTACTAGCATTCTCAGTACAGTTTAATAAGGCCCATTAACTATAATTAATATGACGTTCCACGTAAAGTAACATTAATAATATATAGACTTACATCTCGCTAAGGGAATCCATAAGGAATCTTGAGTTAATATGAACAGACCTAATCATACGCATGTTGTAATTAACGGAAAGTGATGACAATCTACCAAAGCTTAAATATAAAAGAAGGCGATAAAACCAATAATTACCATGATTAAATAAAACAACAACTGCCGATGATTTTCTTTCTCAACATTACGGGAATAATTGAAATTATTGTGAAGGTAAAAACAATTTGAATTTTTTATCTTTATTTAAGAGTATTACACATAAGTAAATTTAAACTACGAGAATTATAAATGCTCTACACAGCTCATAACTGACCCTCTCTATACTCAAGTACTAAAGAAATAAATAGTTAGCCGTAACATTATTTTCACTCAAATAAATTTTCGCGTTTCAGTCCGCGGGAAAAAATAATTCTGAAATCCCATTCGCCTTTCCATCAATATCCATTGCAACATGATAATGCACGAGTTCCTTGCCTAAAATAAAGCTATTAAAACTCCAATAGCCTATCGACATCCTTTCTATGGCACAGAGTTCAAGGCCACATGTTTTCAGCTCGTATAAATGAGGCGATATATAGAGGCGATGGAATTCTCCACTCAGTTACGGTTCAGAAACGCAATAGAGAAAAATTTATGAATTGATTCCATTCATTTTATAATTTGTTCCCTAATGACGATAGAAAATTTACCAGAATTTATCAGAAAATAATTCTCCAGCTACTGAATAAAAATATTCCAATTCGTATAGAAATTTCAACATTTAGTTTCCTAGCAACAAACATCGTCAGTAAGCAGTCGCAATGCGTCGAACGAACTCAAGCAAGCTGCCGAGAGAGTCTAAAATAACGCGCCATCTTAATCGCACAGCGTTTCTTAGTTACCACTATAGCTGCTTTTAATTAAGTTACGTCATGCAACAGCAGTTGCAATTATAGGTGGTTCATTCCTTCATTTACGTAGATCTCCAACTTATGGACGGAAATTCATAAAATTCGTAAATTTGTAAAATAACGGTATTATCGTAAATCTCCACGTTATTACATAAATAATAATTGCAAACATTTTACTATTCAACCATCCAATTTGGAAACAACCGCATCTCTTTACATCGTAAAAGCAACGAGGCCCTCCCGCTGTTTTATTTCTCTGTAATCTAATTGCAATCCTCAAGTCGATCGTAAGACTCCTCCATAGACATGGAGACGCAAACACCCATTCGGCTCTCCTTTTAGTCGATCCCAGAGAGCGTTTTAAAGATTGAACGGAAAGATAGCGAGATAGAGGGCATCGGCGCGTGCCGGATACTCTAACGTAATTCCAGACGCAGCGGCTGCGCTGGAAAGGGTGACGAGCCCCGACGGTAACCTGTCTCAGATTAGACCCATCTGGCGTAACTACATCACGTACGTGCTTCTCACGCGATTATCCGGAAGGAAGTGTGGCCTCCGCTATCCATATTGGAAAAAACGGGGAAGTACAACCGGCACGAAACTGTTATCGTGCTTCGTCCATCTGATTTCTACAGCAAAAAAATACCGCGTTATTTTCATAGAAAGTTTGTTGTACTAAAATTTAATCGTGCAATATTTTGATCCCGTAAATCCAATTAAATCATGCAAAACTTTGATACCATAAATCCAATTTTGCGAGACACGTCTAAATTGAATTAATTATTATCACGGCGAAAATACATCTGTATTGCCAAATTGAACAATTATACGATAATTTGGTCGCAATCTGAGTAGTATAAAGCTTTGTAATGATCAACTATAATGGAGCATCATAAAGTCGACGGAGTAGATCGAAAAATTAGAATAGATAGATTAGAATACTTTCTCATTTTGTATAATCACATACTTTGAAATCAATTAATAATATAATATCAAACGAATTATAATGGAAAACAATCAAAATGAATAATTCCCGATGGATATCGTTTAAGAAACGTTTATATCATAGTGAAAGCGCTACTCATTTAGGTATTCAGTAACCCACAAATAGTAATAGTTGAACCAAAACCTGATATCCTGCAATTGGCCACTTTGAATAAACATAAGACAATGACAATAATATAAATAAAATGTTTTCATCGAGACCGCCATAACAAAATTATCCTCGGGGGTGTAGAGTAAAAATCGCCAAGTGCCCTAAGGGATTGAGATGACTGCTCCAGGGACGTGAACGAAGCCAAATATCATTAGAAATCATTTAATGTTATTCGCTACCTAAATATACACCTTTAAATTCTCAAGGCGAGAGAATTTGGCAAGGTGAACAGGAATGGCATAGCTGAGATCCGAGCAATAAGATGCTCACTTCAGATTCCGTACCAACACATAGCCACACGCTATGACTATCTTCTCCTTATAACCCTAGCCTTGGGCACCTGCTGTTGCACGTGGAGCGAAAAACAAACGAGAATAAATATTGTTTTCTTCGATTTCTATAATTATAAGATAACCGAGAAAAAATTATCGGTAGAGATACGAGAGAAGTGATAAATAAATTCTGATCGCGATGAAATTCTCCGGGATAGAGATTCATATTTATCTTGCAATTAAATACCATCATAGACGATTAATTGAAATTATTTTTGGGAATATATTGCAAATGGATATTGAAATGGATCTCCGCACAAAATTAACATTGGGGCTGGCTGAGTTTCAAGAAGACTGTAGTAAAAGACGTTCTTAAGGAGGATAGTAAACGAAAGCTCTTTCATTATTGCACACAGTGAGTCATCGGTAAGATTACTTAAGAATTAAGGTCGTGGTTATTTCTATACGCAATCAAATAAAAAGGATAATAATTTAAATGAAAGTCGAATGTATTGAGAGATTATTTTATTTGTCTACGTAATTAAATATAGCCAGATTATTACTAATCTTACATTGTAGTCCTTATATCTGGTATAGTTGAAAAGTAAATGTATCCTTAATTTCATAGTCAATTCGCCATTAAATCATTATTACATATAATCAATTGATTCATTTGTGACTTTGTGTTACCACAATAATTATTTTGGTTGTGTACAATAATTATTACGGTACTGGTTCTAATTATTTCATGTAAAGAAAGAACGAAAATTTTTCAAGGAAAGCAAGAGATAGGGTGACGATCTTGTATCGAATGTTGCGTGTATTTAGGAGAGGCTAAAATCGAAATTAATATGTTGTTTAGTCGGCAGCGCTAAACAAAGAACACGATCAGATCGGAGTAAAATTTTTCGAAGAAACGAAGAATTCGTATGCAACCATTTCGGAAAATGAACAATACATTTTACGGGATGATACAAATAGAAATTAAAACCAAATGTACAACTGATACACACTTATCACCTATATTACATTTGCATACAAAAGCAATATTTAACATCATAGAAATACCTTCGTTGTCCAAATGATACCCAACATAATTCGACAACACGGTTTCAAACATTTTTGGATAATTGAAGGTATAGATATTCCAAACTTTAGTGAAGAATGGGAAAGAATGACTATAAAAAACACGTCATTCCTAGCTAGGAAATAATGGAAATAATACTACTACCGTAATTTGCGATGCATATGGATTATTATCCAGTTACTTCGCTAAAAAGACAAAGGAGAAGAACAAAATGAAAAGTTACACTACACTTCCATGAGAAGAGATCTATCGCAGTAAGCGCAAACCGACGTCAAACAGTGAGAATCTAGAGCAATATCTTTGCAAATGACGCAAAATCGGTATTCGATAAAATTTCATACAACCCGCATCCGATGGACGTTCAATATCGCCCCTTACAAAACCGAGAAGAGAAATCAGTTCCCCTATAATTAGGATATCCTCATTTCGACATATAAATACCGAAGGATTCTAATAAAGCACTCGGATACATAACTATACTTTCCACACATGTTTAAGTACAAAGAATTAGGGAACCATGAAATTACTATGGTAAATGAACACTAAATCAATGCTCAAGAAGTGAAAGACACCGAGAATATTAACGAGACTCGATAAAACTCGTATGCGCGTGAGAAAGGACCTTAAGCCGATTGCTAAGAAGAGTCAATTAGAGAAAAAAACTTCCTTTTCTTACTGTTTATACTGTTACTGTTCATAATAAGTCGTGATTGAAAAGGATTATGAGCTTCAAAAACGATTGGCTATCAATAAAATGAAATATTTTTATAAAAATGACCTTTAATCTATCCCAATATAGAATGTAAAATCATGACTTAGCCATAATAAACATGGAATTCTTCATTCCCTTTTATCAAGATTGACCTTACGACAGATTTGATAAACATACTAATTCAATTAAACGCACGAGCTGTTTCGTCGGAAATGCAAAAAAATCTGTAATCTTGCGGAAGCACATAAACAGGAAAATTCTTTTCCGTAGTTCCGTAACGCAATATTAAAGCGAAATATCGTAAAATAATCTTAAAGAAAAACTTCCGTTCAAAGAAACTTTACAAACTAAAGGTCAAACGTCAGGAATACAATGTCTAATGTAATGCGGGTTCCTGAATCGACCACATATAACTTCATAAATGCTTCTTCCGTTCCATCGTTAATCAAATACATCTCACGCAACTGCAGTGCTTTCCCGTCGAGACATTCTTCCGCTTATAGTTTCGGGAAAAAAAGTAACTATGAAAGAATGAAGCTCACCTGTCCGAAGTGTGCCCCTGGTGCTTGGTGGTGACAGCTGGGGATGGCCGCCTCCTGGAAGAAGATGCTAAGTGCCGTCTGGAATAAAAAGAAAATAACTCCTTGAGAAAGATGTATTACATCGAAGGGCGATGATTTACGAGTTCTCGTTCATAAACTCTACGGAATTCAGCTGACTGAGTTACAAAATATCCGAATACAAAAACAGTGATTTAGAAAAAGGTGACTAGTGACATCACGACACAATATGAATCCATCGATTAGCTGCACTGTATATAAAACAAAAAAGAAGACAACTTTTCTTGAAAATAAAAACTGACATTTAAACGCAATTACACCAAAACAAAGGAAAAAGAATCGACTGTCTAAGCTCCAAATAAATTAAATCCTCATTAAATGAGATTTTCACTAAAGTTGTCCCTTTTAAACACACGATTCCCACTATATGAAACCTGATGCAGATATAAATAGAAAATTGGAAATCTAGTACAGATGTAAAAAATTAAAAAGCGAGAGAGAAAAACTGCATTATATAAAAAATTTGAGAAGGTCCGAATTATAATGATAATTAATTTTAAGCGAAGAAACTTAAAAAAAAATCGAATATGAATTTCATTAATCTAGGAAAAATTTCATTCTGTTGAAATTCAGGGAATTAATTTTACCACGAACTATAACAAATATGTCCATTTTGATTAATTATAATTCAATTTATACAATTATAATTTAAGAATTTCAATTACAATATAAAACATTACGCAATTTAATTCGGGAAGGCAATTCTTACGTAAACGTAATACTGCAGCATCAGGAACTGAGTCACTTCAATGTCTAAACGGTTCTCATCGGTAATAGAATTAGAAAATTGGAAATATCGCAACTGGAAGTCCTAAATGACTCCTATATCATCGAAATGCGAAAGAACCACCTCCGATCTAACGGTCTAATTCAAAAGTAAACAAAATAATATTGCTTTCCCAAAGGTCACGAGAGAGGATGTAATTAGCAAGTAATTATCGAAGGATTTCCTCCAATCACATTAACTTAGCGCCTCGATGTCTCCAAAATTCAATTCGTCTCAACATTTACACAGCCTGCTGAGAAACCATTAACAATCACATTCGTTTCGGAGGGAAAAAACGCCGTCGTTAAACAGACCGCATACAAACGAAGCCAACCATCGACCCGGATGAAACTGCATAAAATGACGGTCGTTTTCAAGGCATTCGTGACTGGCAATTTTGTGATTCATTCGCCCGACCCCAAATATACCCACAAAGAGATTTATATACGTGGAATATATGGAGCAGTTCTAGGATAGTAGGCCGTGAAAATCCGGAATCACTCTGCAGGACAAAAACTTCCATACCCCGAGATTTGCACTGCTGGATGACCCCTACTGAATTCACATTCACATAAAGGGAACGCACGCAGAATTTAATCTCGAAAAAAAAATTCCATACAGAAAGCGATGCAGGCCGTTACCTTCCAAGGTTGTGACGACAGCATCATTTTTTCAAGGTTTCGCTTTCTCCAGAGCAAGATAAACGCCAGAAGAAATGCCGTGGACACTTGACTAATGCACGGATGGTTATTATTTCTAGTTATCTGCCATCGTATTATCTCTACGTGACGTGAGAAAAAGCGTGCTATATAAACAATCTACATCCTTCTATTTACGGAGATAAAACTCATCACTTCCTTCTCATATGAGTTACAGATATAATTAAGGAGTTAAACTTTCTGTAATGATTAAGAGATTACAAATGAGGATATAGTATTAGACAGAACTTCCAACTCGTAAACATGAGCTTTAACTTTATTTGCATCAGAGAAAATATACAATATTCTAAACCAATTGTTAACAAAAGTATCCCCGTGTAAATGGTAAAAAGAATCGTTAAAAAGCTGATGCTATACAAATACAGGACAACCTTAATTTCCAGAACGTTTACGATTCTCACACTTCACTAACTAAAGGCGAGAAGTCACGATGCTATTTTCATTCCTTTTCTGATAAATTATTTGTTTTGTAAAATTAATAAAAATATAGATGATTATTACTCAGTGTTACTAATATTTTAGTTCAGAACCTTCTGATTTCTTTTGAACAAGTAAACTTACGTTTATAAAAAATAAACAACTCAAAGTCACGAAAGAAAACATTTGTATAAAAACACAATAGGCGGTAAAAATAACTTCTACGTACAAAAATCGTTTCTCGTCCAAACAGTTGACGAACATAAAAACGGCAAAAGCACAGGATAACAGATGACACGAAATTAAGAGCATGATCCAAAATACACACAATTATTCTCCTCTTTTTGATATATCATTCGCCGGAAACCTCATCCGAAATCTTGCCTAAAGAAGATTCTTTTAAGCCAAGGAAACGAAACAAACACTATTGTGTTTACGTTTCCAACTTCCAATATTATTCTAGGAATAATGGAAAACAGAACGCTCTTAGCTCGAGGCTAGTAAACACTCCCATCCATCTAATCGATAGGAGCTCACGAGATGCTAAATATAATCATAGGAAAGAGCCGAATAACGAAATGCAAATGAACTTCGGTTGAAACAAGCAAACCCGTTACCTCGCTAAACAAATGCATTTCAAATTCGATAAAAGATGAGAACATACGAGAAACATTGAATGTTGGAATGCTAACACACACACGTATTTTCCAAACAGAATTTTTGTTCAAATATTTTAAGAGGATCTAGCAAATATTAATTGAAAGTATTTGAATTTTGCCTTTCGTGTTGACTGACTTTCATAAAACAGTAGCAGCATATTTCTAACGCGGTGATGGTGGTAAGAATTAAAAGAATGGAAATATCAATTAATATCGTCGAGTCACGGCATCACCCGCATAACATTCAAACGAGATTTACAGGAAATATACGTAGACATTTTTGAGGAGAAAATGTGGTTATATAACGACACAAAAATATTAGAATACTCAAGATATACAATTTAAAATTAAAATCATATTTCGTCAAATTCCAAATACAAGCTCTATACAAAAAATTTTAGCTCGAGTTATAACCCGTCAACATTCTTTACATTGTACACCAAACTCCTTGGCCGAGTTGTTAGCATGCTAACCGTCCAAAACTAAAGACCTGGGTTCGAATCCTGGCTGACGGAACTTTTTCTGCTACGAGATAGACTTTTGCGTTCTTTCGTTTTCATTCTATACTAAGTACAGTTGGGTATAATCTTATTTTACGATCACCTATTTTTTTCATACCTCATTCATTATCAAAAATCAATGCATCTGTTTGCATGTATTTTTTCGCAACGAGTTTCAGATTCGTTGAAACACGCTAAAAATTAAAATTCATGAGAAAATCGCGATTGATTGTATGTCCACCGCCATGCAACAAACTCAAGTTTCATAACCGCGAAAGAATAAGATGTAGGAGTACAACCAAGGATAAAACTGTAACCTTCTGGAGCAAAGCCAATTAAGGCGCGGGAAGCAAACCCAACACTCCGATATCCCAATCGAGGATTGAAGGTTTCCCTTAAAACTTATTTACACTCCCAAATAGTTATGACCTGCTTCTGAACTCATACATATAAAATCATCTACAATGAACGAACCTTAGAGCATCCTTATGGTTATTTATAATAAAGCTTACAATGGCACAGTCATAAATATCAACGTGTGTTTCTATATTAAAGCGATAAAATTCTCATAAAGCAATATACGACTATACAGATAAAATTGAACGTACAGCTTTTAGTCGATGAAAATCAGGTGTCCAAAAATATTTCAACTGAAACCAATGTTCGTTCGTGGGCGGAAATATAGTTCGCGAAATTTTCCCATTCTTGGTCAAGAAAATAACATTTCCAAGTACTTCGCGATGTTCTGCACCACATGCGAATGTCAAGAGGAACGAAGACCGCATGGAAATCCGAGTCGTAGCCGCATTACATAAAGATGACACGAAGAGTTAAGGGTCAAGGGATGCGGCAGTTAAGGTCACCGAGTACATGCCGACTTCCCTATGCGTAACGGAGTTGCGGGACCGTGGCGACGATGAAAATTCAGTCAACTGCTATGTCACCATGGCTACAATTCAATGGGAAACACGGATGACTAATTGAGAATCGGACATACGCACTGGATTACGTTGCAACACATCGCTTCTCGTTGCGGTGGCAGCTTCTCTAATCGAACGATACGCGCGTCTCAAATAAAAAGAGGCGAATCAGCGGAAACATCGGATGGAAATAATAAAAACATAATTATTTAAGTTTGAAAGTAAACAAATGAATGTGGACAGTCGACTGAAACATGCCTTTGAAATAGTTTCCTTTTATCCCACATCAGCACTTATTATCATTTTCTAAACGATTCAACTGACATAATCTCGCGCTAACATAAAAACTTTATTTATTTTGTTTCTTTTACAATACAATTAAGCATTTAATTTCAAAATAATCCTTATTACTTGAAATAAAGACAATGTAGACAAATGAAAATTTAAAAATAATTAACGTATTAAAATCTATGATTAAGTCGAGTTAACAAGACCTGATGTTAGAATGATATCGATCCAGTTCTCCCAGCTTTTCTGAACTTAAAAAAATACTACGGTATCAATTCCGAGACTATTATTTAAAAGAAACAGAAATAGTAAAGGGTTAAGCATACCTTGTCTACACAAGTTCGGGTGAAATATTTTTGGATCGATCAGCATCATGGGTGAGTAAACTACATCGAGATAAATATAACTGTCTCCGACAAAAAAAGTAACTTTTTAATAACTTCCTCAACTACAAATTTTATTGGCCATATCGGTTACGATGTCTCTAAATTGACTTGATTGAAACCTCTTTCTTTTCAAAAGAAATAAATAAAATAATGAAAAATAAATCTGATTCACACTCGAAAATGAATTTTATTTCCAATAAAATATCTTACAAAGTGTTACCTTAATAGTCAATTATATTCTTTGTAGAAATTCCTTCTTGGGAATGTATATTGGCTTGATAAAAACTGATGTAAAAACGAGTAATTACGTAACTAACCAAAACAAAAACAAAACATGATTATTGGCAGGAATTCATTTCGAGTAGTTCATCTATTACAAAACTCATTCCTTACCCACATTTCTTAATTCACAGAAAAACAAACATACCCTCTAATATCAAACATTTGAGTTTAACTTAATCGTCCGCAAAAATAAGGCAATACGTCAAATTGCTCATTAAAAAAAATCTGAGAAAACTTCAGCAGGTCTTACTACCTACACCCAGTCATACGATGCCCATAAATGTCCCAAGCGTTATCTTAAAAGCACAAGATTGGCCAGATTCCAACGAACTTTAACGGGTCTAAACGACATAAGAGCAAGGTAAACCTGTTCCTGTGGACTGATTTTTCCATAGTTAAATGGTTTGGCCGATTTCCCTGCTCGTAATCGATGAATAGAGACGTCACACATCTAAAGCAATCAAAGCCAACGATACAATCAACACAATTCCGCTAGTTGATCTGGAGAAAGGAATCAATAATCTACAAACATAAAGAGGTATAGATAAATAAAAAAACTCCGATTTTCAAGAAGAGAACCTCTGAGAAAAGAATGTCAGCGATTTTTGGCACAACGCAGCTGCCGTACACTCTTATACATATTATTACTGGCATATATAAAAAATACATGTGTGTTATAATAAACATAATATATGAATAATATAGAGATGAATGGAAAATATATACCTTAGCATGTAATTACTAAGCGAGCAATACTCAACTCCTTGCTGCTTATAAACAGAGCACCGATTTCAAATATTTATACATATAAATTGTATTCTAAAAAATCCTTCATAATGTAAGATACAAGTCTAATATGTACCTTCCCCCAATCATTTCGTGATCGAATTACGCAAGTCCAAAATCGACTCTAGAGTAGTATTAATCGGGAGAGCTAACTTCACATAACGCACACCCAGCACACTCTATCAAGCTAATTAACTTGACCGTGAAACACAAGGAATAGATTAAATCTATTCAATCATACTGCTCACGGTCGGGATATTTTCAATATTTCTTTCATCTTTCATGAACCTTCCAGAATCAAACATCGTAGAACAAATATTCACGATACATACTTTATTTAAATTAACACTTAACGCTTGATAATAAGCAATTATACATTCTCGGATCAATGAGACAGTAACCTATAATCTAATGAGATCGATAGTAAAAGGTAAAACGAAAATAAGATAGTTTTAACGTTTTCCCGCTACATACGAGTAAAAATAAAATATAAATAAAATTCTATTTGTGGGCTACTGTAGAGGCGCGTGATAATACTAATGTGCAGTAATGTAATAAGAAGAAGAATAAGTTTTAAATTTTGGACCTTCTGAACCGTTGAGCCGCGAAATTAGAATCGGCGAGAGCCAAGAAGGATAAACTTTGATACACCACGACTTGACAGACTAAAAAATAGTCTCCAAGGCCTAAGCCGGGCTGAGAAAACAACAGAATAGATCCTTGGAGTGACTACATTGTGCAAGGCTAAAAAAAAACGCATTGTGAAAGATACAAATACATAACAGGTGGTCCACACTCTATCTTAATCGATTCTCGTCAGAACTTTCATCCGTATGGAGTTCAGAGCAAATCATCCTCAAATTCAAATACTAGATTCTCATTGAACAGCATCAGACGTGTTCAAGTTTTTTTATTACGCGACAAATGTAACGCATTCGTTATGACAGAGGCAGTCCTTGAAGTTGGGTCCCCCGGAGGAAAGAACTGTCACCCTAATTCTGGGTGAAACAATAAAAAAAATTCTAAACAGCTTAGGAAGCAAGCCAAGAACGAAGGATAAACAGGAGATATTTAAATATTATCTTTTGACGATAATCGATTGATAGATTCTAATAGAGTTAAATTTAAAAGGTTTATTATTTAGCTGCCAGTTGTAACAGTCATTGCTCAAATTGGGGGTTTTGCCACGAACACGATGTTTCACATCTTTTCTCTCGCAATTAACAATAACAATAAATTGCGAATTCGGGATAACGGCACAATAATCCATACTTGAAGCATGTATTCAAACTTCGCGCGCTTTATGGAAATAATAAATACTAACTGAAAACGGTATAAGCTAAATTAAAAAATGACGAAGCGAAACTAAGAATCAATTGTTTTTCCGAGAAAATATGGTTAATTATTAATAAGAAAATACGCGGAAATAAAAACTGTCGGATTAAAGGGTTTTAAGGCTGACAGAGAGATATGCTTTCCTTCCCCATAGTAACGCCCAAAACAAAGAATTCCCTTCGTCTATTTCGAGCAGAAGCTCGCTCTTTTTTTAATTCGCAAGTCGATTCGTTCCTGGTCATGACGACAGAGGCCGCGAACGAGGGACCCAAAAAAAGGTCCCATAAATCCGTAAAGAAGGCGAGAAACGACCAGGGTCAACATTTTAATCGCTGGGAGACGCGACTGAGGTAAGGCGCCTCTCGCGATCTCATGCACTGCGCCGCTCTCTCCAACAGTCAACAAACCTAGACAACCGAACATAAACAAACTTGACATAACCTTCGCGATTGGAAGCTAGGAAGTAAAGCTATTGTGGAGATGGCTGAACGAAATAGAGAAGCTTAGGAATCATTGTCTGAGACGGACATGCACAATGAGTGAATAGAGAGAAATCTGCTCTATACTAGGAGGTAACCTTATCAATCCATTTTCTCCTAAATCGATTTTTCATTGGGAATCCCACTACTCGAGTGACTAATTGGTAATAAATAATGACTATTCTTATACGATGAAGTGGTCCCACGATCGAAGACTCCTTTTAAAAACGTATCTTTAATCATTATTTACTATAAGGGTACATTGATTTCGATCAAACTATACCTGGCACGTATTTATTTTCAAAAACATCATTTTAATTCTTAAACACTTTGATCCTTCCTATGTATCTCAGTTCAGCTTCCACATTATTATATGGACATCGTCATATTTTTACGGCATGTTCATGATTCACCTAAAAAATCTAGTACTAAATCACCTAATTTTTCGAATTTATCAACTGTATATTAATTTCTTTATGTTTGCATGGGATTTATAAATAAGTTAATTTCATTTTGAAATTAAGTTTTATAGATATCCTCAATATTAACTTTGAATCTCTTTATCTCATTAACCTGACATCTTTGTGGAGGGATAAGCACACACAGCACACCGCCCACAAGGGCTAAATAAGAACGGGGTGCGCAGACATGCAACCATGGGGATGTCCGTATAATAACCTAACTTAACCAAACATTCGCCTTACAAGAATGTAACAGAATTCTTTCTCGAAAAAATACCTGAATGAGAATGGTATAGTGAGTAGACATAATGACAGTTCAATTCTCTCCTAAAATCTTCCTGAACTCACTCGATAACAAAAACGGGAAGAACGAAGGGAAGCATAAAGCTTGGGGAAAAATACTTGGTATGATGCATAAGAGAATAAAGATGCCGATGAGTTTAAGTGAGTTTTGTCAAAAAACCTACAGTACATCATACATGGATCACTAAGAAGTCTATTCAAAACCACTAACACTAATCTTGCTTATAGAACACGGGATGAGATTAGCCTCCTTCATGAAAGGATTGAAATCCGTGTCAAATCCGAGAAAAACTCATCATAAAACGATGTGATTATCTTGTTTATCAGCAAGACGTGAGACTTTCTGTGGCTAGAAGAGTTATCTAAGCTACCGGAAAACTTTCGCAAAACTCAGCAGGAGTTGTGATACTGACGTAGGCCACCCCTCCACCTCTCTCCACGGTCTCTTTGATAAGAAATCATCTCTCCTTGAATGGTTTCTAGTAGATCAACACCCTCCACAGGAAGGGCCTTGAATGAATGGCAATAAATGGTTGAGTAAACGTATTCTCCAGCCTTATTAATTGGGAGATACGCTTTCATTACTACGCTGCTGCTTCATCAAGCGGCATGGCACTCTGCTCACTAGACACAAAATGATTAAATTTCCGTTATTGTTAAGAAGTTAGTGAAAATATATCTTCCCACGCGTTTAGAAAAAACGAGGACGAATACAACGGAAAAAACCTTCACCAACAACGCAGGAATAGACCTGTTTTCTAGTCCCATGTCCTTGAAATTTGGTATCTGCGGTCAAAAAACCTTTCAGGCTACTTTAAGCATAAACTTCCATAAATATGAAAATGGAGAATACATAACGGGGATCGGTGACATTGATAGGATTCAATGAGCATTAACAACTAAAATTTCAAAAAATAGGACAAATGAACACTACATTTATCACGTGAACGAACTCTATCAACGTTTTGAACCACTACGCAGTTAGATATTTGAACTTTTAGCTTAAAAACTATTAGTTCAAAGAACTAAATTTTACATTCAGCCTTTGTTACCTGAAAATACCATATCAATTTAATATAAAAGTAATAATTAATAATAACTTAACTATCACAAACATCTCTATCTACCCAATTACACGTGGTTTAAAACACAGATGAACACTTACATCAAAGCCCTTGATGGAATACGTAGCACAGGCCGGGATTTGAACCCAGGACCTAAGTGTAGGCAAGTTAGTATGCTAACCACTCAGCTAAAAGTGGGTCGGTATAAATAAAAAATATTTGTATTTTTGTTTATGCCATAAACCTACCACTAAATAGCTGAGAAAAAACTGCGACTCTTCAATGAAAAAAATTAACTCCAATACAAGAACTCGATTCTGAACAAATGTATCAGAATCCAACATGTGCCTTACATAAAGCACCAGTCAAAACACCGTGCGGTGGGGCTACTCTTTTAATATTCCTTGTTTCACTTTCGCTTTGACTAACTCATACCAGTGAAAAGAATGTTTGATGTATAAAAGATTCGAAAGGGTGAATAATTCACGAGACTTCCTCAGCCGTGACCCAGCACACCGCCCACAAGGGCTAAATAAGAACGGGGTGCGCAGACATGCAACCGTGGGGATGTCCGTTGCTCTTTCCTCACCATGTAAACAGTGAGTGAGGTAAACTTTACGGAAGAAAAATGGATGACACAAGTGTATGGGAAAGGAAGTGACGAAGCATTTTCCAAATATCGGAAAAGGGATGGATGACCTGCCACCTTTGCCAACAGTAAATTAAAGAAGAGGATATACCTAATCATCATAATTTTCGTGAAAAGAATATCGAATTATTCTACACGTTGAAAATTTGAATTGAGCATTGCCCTGGGTGAAAAGAGCTGGATAGGAATGGGGATAAAAAAGTCTTTCCCACCAAAAGATAATGGTGAAAGAGCAACCTGACTGTCTAAGTAATAGTTACATCTATATGAGAACAAGAATCAGCATTTTCATTGAACTGTTTTCGAAAAGGGCTACTTAACTACATTCTGAAACACGTTTTACCGTAGTCGTAAGTGTTCCCCGTTTCTTCTACACGTATTTCAACTTTCAACGACAATTATTTCTTCATCGCTGCAGTTTTTTCCAAAAAATCTCAATCATACAGCTGACACTCGACAGTCATTCTCATCTGCACATGAATATACTAGCAACCGCTTTCTGAAGATTGAAAATCACTTTCCAATATCCAGTATTTAAGTCCGAAAATCGCTTCTTGGGGTTCAATATTGTCACTGAACTGCTTATTTAGATTCTTAAAAAGTAGATATAAACCTAGAAAGTAGAAGAAATTTTTCACCGATCCTAAGTGAATCGAATCCTTCCTTCAGATCACAAGCGAATTCAACATTATGGAAAATCAGATTTGAAGATGTAATTACCTCCGTTTCATGATAGAGAGGATTCTTGAAGCTAGGACTATTTTCATTAAGAAATAAAAAATGGTGTTCTCATAATGATTGGAATAATCATTTTATCTTGTATCTAGCTTGCTTAACTGAGACTAAATTACTATGTAATACAGTCGATATCTGGTAATAGTATCGTTACATAGATTATTGTACAAGGTAAACCTCGCATTACAGTCGAAGAACCATTCCCACGCCATTATGAATTCATAGGAACTCATTCAAGGCACCTGAAAAACGATTTATGGCGCCACTATCATATTTTGTATCAATCTTGATGCTTTTAGTAGCAATGCTTTGGCGTAGGAAACGAAGAGGAATGATACTTCCTATCGTTTTTCATACTATGTTATACCTTCCACCATTCATTTTACTATTAGTTAGGGATAGACTATGACACTGACTTCAGACAAAACAACCAGATGTCACTGCGGTTAAGATCAATCTATGTAGATTTTTTACAACATGCTATAGAATTATTCATATACATATACCAAGGTCAAAAAACTAAACTACTAATAATAAGAGAGGGGATAATTATTTCTACGTTTTATAAAAATCATTACATATATTATACATATTATTATATCTATTAGAAAGTAAAAGATGTATTGACAAATAATCAGCAGAACTCACTTTCGTAATTCTACTCCCGAGAAACAAACAAACTAACGGAAGGAAACTTGACAAAGATATAAATATGTTTTGATAATATACATCGATAATTAGTAAAAAGATAACGTGGGAGGAAAATGTTTCAAACAAAAAGAAGTACATCAATAACAAGTTGAACAATTTTTAAGGATAGATCAAACGAATTGTAGAATCGTGAACCATCAAGAGTCATATTCCAAATTGCCCACTTGAAATGTTCCAGCAACTTTCATTGAAAAATAAGCGTACGGCTGATGATAATAAGAGAATGTCTCGAAGGATAACACAGCGCAAAATCGATAAACACGATGTTCGACAAGAGTGCAATGTGTACTAAGCACCAAATGAGACGAGGGAGGGCTAACAGCCTTCGGAAGGGTATTGAAATATTTACTCGAAACCCAAATAACGGCAAATTTTCTGAACAATAACTTTTTACCCTCGCAAGTGCACTGATTAAGACACTCAGAATCATTCAAATATTTCGTGAGATATAAGACATAAAAATCAATCCAGAGTAAAGACGAAAACCCGACTTAACGTTCACTAATTACTAATGCAAACCTCTATTAAAAGTATACTACGATGGTAACCAAAGAGAGCGGCAATTCAAAAGTATTTTTAAAATGCATCCTGACGTAAAACACCTAGAAATGACGATAATTAAAGCAATTTAGTATGAAGACCTGATCGATAAATATTTGGCAGCAAAATGATATCATAATGAGCTATTTTATGAACATAAGAATGACAATTCAGACAATGCCTCACAAAGGCATAAAAGTTGTTACAAATACCATAATCAAAAAATTAACTATTGAATATTTTACGAATACTTAGAAACAACAAACGTTGCCCCTCAAATAAGTACAAAATGTCCTAATATTCACGAGAGTCCCTTACAAAAACAAACCTTTGCAAATTCGAGATAAAAATGGTCTGATTCACAATTTTTACAACTAGAAAATGCTCAATTTTAAATGGCATCGTGACGTATTCATTCCTTATCAATAACCTCTGATCTTTAAATAAAATCCCAATAAAATACCGCTATCGCCACAAGAGTCAAGATCGGCGAATGTAAACTCCACAGAGGCGAAAACAGGACACCCGGTCTTAATCACCTCGCAATGAAGCAATCAAGTATAACGAAAAAAAATCTAGAAACATCTTGCCGTTGATACATTGCCTTATGTTATCCTAGACTGCAACGATAAAATAGCATTATTATGGTCTCACTTCGAACGAAAATGCATTTGACCAATTGCTCTTAAACTACTGCTAAATATTAAACAGACCGCAAGAAAACATTTTAAAGGCAAACACCGTACTTGATTAAATCTTATAATGGATTACAGTTAGTTAAAAAATCTTAAGAATGATAAATCCATGCTTTCCCAGCAACGATTCTCCCTATTTCGAACAGAAAGGCGCACGATTTAAAACTTAACTCGACGAAAGATAATTGGAACGCATCTTAATATTTTCAGTCACGTCAGTTAATATGCCACCAATAGAAGTAAATTCATTTGAATCTTTAGAAGTAATTACTCAAAATAAAACGGCCTTAATTGGCAATCAATCGTCAATGAATAACGTAACGATCAATGAGTTCAATCGAACTCTTATTACGTTAATTATGCCATAGGTTCCTCAAGAGAAGAATCACTATCTAATTTAATCGTACTTCACAGGAGAATAAAGAATTTTATTTACTAGTCTTCCGAATGGTAATATGCAGTTAAAAATCTCGGCAGAACTCCAAAGAATAGCACGAAGATTCGCTTCCGGAGATGGAACGATGGCCACACGATGCCAATCGCGTGGGGGCCCATTCATCAAAACCACCTTGGCCATCCTCACCCCCCTCCTCCGTCTCCCACAAGCAGCGATGAGAAACATAGCAGACGAGCGACGTGGAGACTAATAAAAAACTAACTTCCGCTCATCTACGAGAATCACAGCAAAGTAATGATGATCCCTCCGAACGAAAAAGATACGAATTAGCTACGTCAGAAAAGAGACAACGATAATGAAGCCAATCACTCTATTGTTGAAAGTACACTCATAAACACGACTTCGGTATTGTAGTCCCGAGTATTTGTTTAGAAAGGGGGCTAAAGAAAGCTTGTATCGATTCTAAAGCAATTACCGCTTACTTTGCGTAGGATTGCCTCGTGCGAATGAGAAGTCGCACGATACGTAACTATGAGCACTTCACGAACATTCAGCTATGACGAACACCTTAACGCTCTGACGTCAATTACACATAATGTCCGACATACTTATTAAGAAATAGACTTATAAGGCATTGAAATAAAACAATTACGGATACTTGCAATCATGCGAAAGAAACCAAATCGCAGAATTGTCACATTTTCATACTACCACAACAGAAATCGATAATGTTGGAAACCAACATAAAAATGATAACTAGAAATTCGGTTTGCAAATTAAATTGTATTTTATGATTATAGTTATGGATAAAAATTCTTTATTCGTTTATATAAAACTTCTGCCAGAAAAATTCGCCATTCTTTGGCATATTCGATATGGTACTCCCAAGTTTCGCATTAATGCTACCGCTAGAAAAAACAACTAACGAAACACGGTTGTTGATCCTTCTAGCCCATGTCCAAAGAGGAAGATGACGGCTATAGCTTACTTAACAGCAAACGCGAATTTTTATTACCTTTTAGGCATGAGCACCCAAACGAGATACCTCCAGAAGACTGCGCTCACTTGACAAGTCTTTTGTGGTAGGTCAGTGATCAGAAACGAGTGAATACAATGAACCAACTGCTTCAATGGAAATTCATGAAACGGTGAACACTAGCTAGAATACTGTACTTCATCTACCAGTAGACAAGTTAGCAAATCTTTTGACTAATCTTAGATAAAAAGATCGTTTAAGCGATGCCATACCCGAAAATTATAGCAGAACTTCTAACATTCATAGAATAGAGATCTGAGTGAGTTTAAAGAATTATGACTGATGATTTAAGAGAAGAAAAAACAGGCCCTAGAAACCGCGTTCAGAAGTTCCGAACACACATCCAGGTATCTTGAAACAATAGAAACGGATTCCCAACATCAGAATAACCCAAAGCAAGTTATAAATCAAGGGAATAAGTTACATCAAAATTATTAGCAGACTAGCATAAACGTCACATCTAAAGCATGTTAATGACGAAATTAACTTCTCTTACAAAGAAAGGAACTCTGGACTGGAAAAATGGAGCAGAAAGAAGACAATTCATTAAGACGCGGTTATAAATGATGATAAATTTAACGCAGGTTGCTAAGGACCCCCTAACATCACTTCAGATGAAGATGGCTCTTAAACACGCATTCATAACGGTACAGATTCGACGAATTTCAACCGGAATCGTAAGCTGCCCCAAATAACTTAACCATCTTTTTTAGAATCCCCGAATCATTCCCTTCGGACGTAACTCCGGCGAACTCCGAATCCATTCGGAAAATGCTAAGAGACTTAACACCTCGTCGCAATCTATTACCGAAAACTTCTAACCATACCCTCCACCCACACACTCTCGTCTTCCGATGAGGGCAACGTAACGGTCACATGCACACTCCCTCTACATCAGTCCGGGCTATGGACATATGGGACATCAGTAGCCGAAAACCAGACGGACAGGTCCTAAGAAGGATAGCATCCGGAGAGCTCGATCCAAAAATGTGAGGGTGGTAGATGAGATGAACCTGATCTACACCACGAGACAATTTATAAGTTTGATCACTACAAAAATCTGCTAAAATTTCATCCACCCAAATCAGCTTAAATGAATAACCCTAAAAGGTGAGTTACGTATTTCGCATTGAGGATGACTAACGAAGCTCATAAGAAAATTTCGCCCGATTTACCATTCGTGAGACATTCCGGTCCCGAACAAGACAAAGTAAATAAAAAACACTTTTTACTCAAAAGATACGTTTTTCCTAGGCTGCTTTTTCAAAAGAGGGAACTCATTACTTAAAACAAATTCTTTCTGAACCGCAATCTCTTTCTTAACAACGTATAGGGCCACGGAAAGCTTTCTTTCCATAAACTTTCACTTTCCATAGTTATTTGTGTCAGAATCTATTAACTCATTTCTACCACTTTCCAAGCTCTTCAAAGCACGTGAACTAATATCGCTTTAGAGTGTAGAGAAAATCTGTCATTTTATGACCGGAAGAGTTAAATGAAAAATTAAAACCGCTACGTATCCGACGGGATTTCCACGTTTTTCTGCCAACTAGAATGCTAGGGAAATGAAGACGTAAACAGCGATTTTCAGGTGAAAAAGAAATGCTTTCTCCAATCATTTACTTTTATTCCATTATTCCCCTTAAAGACCAGTTAAATTTCTTGGGTAAAGATCGAAGACATGTAAAAATATAAAGAGAAAAGTTCAAATCCAATCCCTGGAAGAAAAAAGAAAAATACAGAGCATAGTATGACATACCTATAACAGCATTCGAGTCAAACATAATTGTGCACTGATTTATCCGTACATAATTTTTCATTACTGACATTCTCTGGAATGAGGTCAAATTTTCAAAAGATACTTCGTGAAAAATGGCAACATTTCTGAGAAATCCTCGAGCACAACCCGAGCCAGAAATGCCGATACTTAGTCTTCAGTAAGAATCCCTTTCCATGGCATTAATTTTTTTGCATCGAACTACATCCTACAATAGCAAACAATATGCAAGTTTTGACAGAATCAGCCTTTATTAGTATATATATATCTGTAATGTGGGAGAGTATTTAAGACAATGAATTACTTTAATTCCCATCACTCATCATGAATTACTTTAATTCCCAACTTTAACTAATATTTTTTATTATTACGAATCTATTTCGTTTACCGTTTTTATCGTTTTACCGAAAGGGGTCGAGTAAAAATTCATCAGAGAAAATCGATTGTGAAGACCGTACGGATATTCTAAATGAAACCTGTTTGACAAGAAAGAACGCCATTCATAATCTACAATCTCTTTCGATCTGATTCATAGAAATCAGATATTTGCGAACGAAAAAAAAAAAAATGATTTTCATCAGCCTTCGTCTTTGAACAGGTCCCCAGCGCATGAAGATGAGTAAGAAATGTAAAATAACACCTTCCGATTTGATGTTCATTAAGAGCCTTAACTCCCGTTCAGAGATAATAAATTATCAAAAATCCAAATTCCAAGTAACAATTTTTCGTGATAGAAAAGCAACCTGCAAAGGCGAAAACAAAACCTTAGTGCAACGATGATGCTATTAACAGATACTGTATGTGAAAAATATTATATATACTTCATATTTCTGTAAAAATCCATCAAATACTAGCACAACATCTACAACAGGTATTCACTCACGTATCTACGAGTTATCTTATACAAGGATACCTTTTCAAAACTATATACACCACTACGACTCTTGATAAGGGGTAATGAGACAAGATAAAAATAATTAAATGGAAACACTGTTTTGAGGGCAACCTAAAATCACAGCTTTACAGAGGTACTACAAAAACGGTGCAATGAATTCTGAGCATGAGAGAATTTAACTGATTTCCAAAACCGTGCAGCGAATTACTAAATCACGAATAAAACATCTCTACTAAGTTACTAAGCGATATTTATCCATCTCTTCATATGTTTACCCTTTTATTTTGATATACTGTTTTGCATTAAAATATCTGGAAATGAATGGGGTGGAAACAATTTTCGTTCAATATTAACCAGGTCTGAGTAAATTTTGGCTTTTTATGTTTATTAATTCTTCATGATGATGACTTACCAACCTACTGAGGTCTAATATAAGATTCGAATGGATGATTTGAAAACAATTTGAGCGCTCAACTTTGCAAACTATAAAGTCTTGTAGAAAATATAAGTATTTTCTTTGATCTTAAAATCTGAATATCAAACGCTAGGTATGTTTATCATGAAATTAATCAAGGATAAATAACTATGAAAATTTAAATAATGCACAAACGATACTATATCACAAGTAATCAAAGACTTTCTGAAGTAAGCAGCTATTTACGGCGGAGAAAATTCAAACTGCCATTTAACAAATAAATACTTAATATATTTAGCTCCAACATAGAATAAAGCGATCTCATTAAAAGGGGTAAAGAACCATTTTCAAATGCTAATATAATAATAAATTGGATATTCTGAAATCAGACATTTTTCACATTACATTTCATCATTAATTCAAGTAATGAGTTTACTAACGCAATAAAACTAGTGTTATGTATAATTTAGAAGAGAAATTCACTCAATAAACACTAAAAGCCTATCAATGGACTAATAGTGGTATTATTCACCTTAAAATATTATTACCGAATGCAATTATGCAATGAGACACATTTTTCAGACATAAGGATTGAAGATCAAATCACTTCACTGTAACAGGGAAATGAATTAAGTATATTCTAATTCCGGAGTTCGGAGTGAAGATAACACATACAATAAAGCTGCTCTTTCGAACTTGCGAATAAACTCAATCTGATGGCTGTTTGAGTGAGAAATCTATGCTTCCTGTACCTTTATGCTTCGTTATAAATTCAATAACAGCACTTCGACAAACTTTTAGGACTAATAAATTTCACAGAGGAATGCGTCGTTTTGTGGAATTCCATCTTAAGAATACACAAGAATAAGAAGTGATCGTACTTTATCCACAATTTTTTTTATTACAATACTACCGGTTTCAGCGAGTGATCGCCATCATCAGGTACATGTCACAGAAGCTATCAAACACATCACTTCTTATTCTTGTATATTTTTAAGGACTAAGCCTAGGAATGAACAAACTCATACCACAAAAGAGCACACAACTTATTATTGAAACTTAAATTACTGTAAATTGAGTTAATGAGAGAGACTTGTGTAAATTATTGAGAGAGACATAGAGGAATGAAATTTGAAAATATTATGCATATATGAAACCTTCCGAAAACTGAAAAGGCATACCTCGGAAAATTTCGCTGCACAATCAACTTCAAACACATTATAAAATGATCCCTAGATAGATAATGCACGTATATTTTCATAAAATAGTTAACTTAACCCTTAATTTTGTGTATGAAATGCTTGGCATTAGCTTTGGAGAACATAAATATAACTTAACTCCCGGCAATGTCGCTTAAAGTTTTTCATTTAATGTTATGGACGAGCTTGAAAGTAGACCGGAACGTAATTACAATTAAATAAATACTCTAGAAGTGACCTGAACACTTAGGGTGGTTCCAAAAAAGGATCGCGAACCACGTTAACGAAATTATCGTTATTCGACACAATATGACAATTTCGATTGTAAAGAGAGATTCTTTAAAAGTATATGAAGAAAACACCGTACAAACTTCAATCAACTACGACGTCACATGCTGGGTAACACGCAACGACCTCAAGTTAATAATCCAAGCGGAGATTGACCGATAAACACCAACATCCCACCAGCTGTGTAAGTAGCAAGTTCTCATTTAGGTTTAAAACGCTCGCCTAAAATAAGATCTACAAGCACTAGCGTTGAAATCAGTGGTTCCTGATATTAAAAAGAGAAAATTATATTCAGGCGAGATATGATTAGATAGATGTAAAACAGTAATCTAATGATATTACGGAAGTGCTACTTCAATCCCCACAGAAATTCAGTGGAAACGAACTTGATTCCACACATGTATATAATGTTTCTAATTTCTACTTTGCGAACATCATGAGTCGCCACGGAATTGAGCAGCCGACGGACCAAACCCATATACATGAGAAGGCTACACGAACCTCTTGTGAAAAAGTTGAACGACTCGGCTACTGACTGACATTGTTCGCTAACATCTCGCCAAGATTCGTAAAGAGCATATAAAGTATTATGTGACATGTTCAAGCCCTGACAATCAAATGTATAACAGAAAATAATAACTAAGATCACGTTTATAACTTTTCAAAGAGATTATTTAAAATCGAACACAGAGAAATTAGACTGGAACACTAAGATTCGCCCGGCGCATAAGAAATGCAAATCAAAACTTAACATCTACAATAATGAATAATATTCTAAAGTCTCAACCTTGGAGCCCTTGACCACTCCAAGCCATTAACCCTCACAACCCATTACACACCCGCAGCCATTTTCGTCTAAGCTCCACATTTGTTTACAAAAACATTACCTCGAATTGCCAATGTGCCGCTTGAAGAAGTTGTTTCGCTTGCTCCCTAGCACAGCCAGCCGCTGAAACAAACTGATTTATCATCAATTGCTCTCTCAAAGAGTCCATCTTACACAAATACGAACACGAAGATCGCACCGAAACACAACACCACACCGACTTGTTTTCAAACCTACTCATCCCCCCCAGACAATGAATGACGTCAGGAGTCCGTTCTGATTGGTCCTTCCGAAGAAGGCTCTTACGTTTTACGGCAGTTCCCCCTGCACACCTTGTTATTGCTATTCCATTGCTTTGTAAAAACCCACCCTGTTATGCAGCTAATGCGGAAATCGGGTCATACATAGAAAACGTAAATAAACGGTGTTGCCACATACTTACTCAATTTTAGATATTAAGAATAGTATAGAGTGACTATTCAATCCTCCCGTTTCAATGGCCTTCCTTTTAGTTATAGTCAAAATATTCTCGGTAAGGACTAGCAAAATAGAACAGATTAAGTGAAATAAACAAATTTCATTTTCGTCAAATTTTGCGGCGTTGTCACCATATTTCCTAAATTCCACAGTCATCTATTTCAAGATTCAAAGCAGTATGTCAAATACTTAATATGAAATAATTCAAAATCGAATGTTACGAATCGGAATAAACAGACATGACGTTGGAAACATTTGCGACAATAAAATTTTCCTCCAGATATCTATTATCTACTCTTGTCTTTCTTAGTATTTAAAGTGACACTCGATTTTGAACTATCGGAACAAATCCCAAATAAATTAATATTAATCTTTACAGCCATATTCTTTTCAGTGTAGGAAGAAGTTAATTCACTGTTTATACGTCATCAAATGCTAACTAAAAAAGTTTTACAAATCTTGAACTATTATCATAATGTACATAATTTCTCTAACCAAATTTTATCCTATAGCTGGGAGAACAGGGAAATTTAAACCACTGTATAAGGCAAAATGCAATGGATAACCCCACCAATTTATGCACATCATTTACCCACACGTGCATCACCTTATAGAGCATTCATTATTTTTTAATTAAACGTACATGTTCCATAACTTCTAGCATGAAGTTTGAGACAGAGTAAAACTTAGAAAAACAGTTTGAATTAACTTCAATTTTAACATTTTACTAAAATAATGATAGGCAGGAATACATAATACTGAATGTAATTTAAAATATACATTTTTAGAAGAAAAAATAGGCCTCATATCTATAAATACAAATTATATAAAAATGTATAAAAATTACAGTTTATCAAAAATATGATACACAAAATAGTTTTTTTGGGTGTTAAGACATCTTATCTTTAGAATGTGAAATAAGATAGAAAGCTTTCACTACAGAAGTTAATACATACTTTTATATGGGAATAAGGAACTTGTAGCAAAAAGATTTATTTGAATTATAACAATATGAGAAAGGCCTCCAAGTCACAATAAAATGTAAAACCTTAAAATATAAAACACTGTACATTTGAGGAAAGTAATTGTGTATTGTTATTAATTTTTGGCTTATTAATATGAACAAATTTAATAAACATACTCAGGAAGCCTTTTGTATTTGTACCTTACAATCAACTTGTTCACATAAGAGTTATTGACCCAAATCTATGGAGAATAAATTATTATAAGGGGGAATAACCACAAGTTTTGCAGAGGTGATATATTATCCAGCCATAAGAGAGGTTAAGCACTCAGCTTTCTCGAGAGAAAATCTGACAACTTTTAGAGGTACACTAGGTTTTCTACGATTTAAGCGTTCTGTCATTGGTGTTGATGCAAGAAATAATTTGATGTCATCGGAGGAATCCTCGCAAATACTTTTATCTCTAACCTTATCGTCGTCTTTAATGTAATCTTTTAATGTCTCAATCACATTACTAAATTCTTTAACATTTTCATCACCAACATTGGAGGCTTTCCATCCCAAGAAACTACCATCAGGTTCCATTTCTTCATCATCAACTTCAACATCTACATTAGTTTCACCCTCAAGCACTGAGAGAATATCTCGAAATTTCTTGGCAGATTCCTCAAAATTTTCTACTTTATTCCATCCTAGGAACTTTCCCTTATAAAACATATCAATTGAATCTGTATTTTCAATATAAAACAATCTTGGATTCACTTTTCCATTTTCTGAAGGAAGACATCCTGAATCTACCATGTCCTTGTCTAAGGATTCATCACTTGATGAATCACTATGGTTCTTCCTTAGCTCTAACCTCCTAGAAAGTTCTTTCTGCAAAGAATAGAGAGCAAAGATTATTTCTACTGAAGACATTACTAAATGTGCAAACACTGATAGGGACAGGAACAAATCAAAAAGATCTGAGCAACCACGATCATTATTTAAGGAATTATCTGACAATTACAAGGCATTAAGCCGCACCTTTTAGTTTAAACTAGGAGTGTTAAATTACGCTTAAGTGCATGGAAACAGGTCATTAGGTAGTCATTATATTATTGTGGTACCGCGCTGTCGCGCAGACTATTACAACCTTTTTCTTTGTGTGTGGCCTACTTAATGAGAGTGCATCTTATATGCCGTCAAATACGGTAATTAAATATTCTCTAACAGTCTGAGAGACAAATATCAACAGAAGGGTATAGGAAAGAATCTCTCATGTTTATAGGTACATTTGAAAAGAACCAATATCTGTCAAATCAAAAACTAAATTAAAAGTAAACTTCAAATACAATGTACGCAATAATTATTATCAAATACTTATAAATAATTAGAGATAATATTAATGATTATTGCAATATTCAATAAAGAGTCTTAAAAATTATTCCTTTCCATTCAAACAAGTACAAAAAATACATTTTTGAAGATCTAAGTTTTTTCATCTTAAATAATTTTTCATATGCATTTCTGATATTGGGAAGGAAAAATCTATACATAAAAATGAAAATTTGAGAACTATTCATGTTTAAAGTTATACTGCATCATTATTCAACTGATTAGAATAAATTAAAAATCAAAATGTGGTATTTTTTAAAACAGTTTAGCTTATCAATAATAAACTGCTTAGTTGTCATGATAAAAGCTAAGCTTGGGAGAAGATTAATTCTGTAATAGGATATCATCTAAATAGCCTACACAGCTTTTACACTTGTAAACATGAAAGTAAGTGATCCCTGGAAGTGTTTGCTGGATTCAAGTATGGAAATAATAGAAGGAAAATAATTTAGAAGAAGGTTGACAAAACCAACTCTTAGTGTCCTAAGAAGCTTTAATCTTGAATTTCTATCACAAATGTTGTGATAGAAATGCACCACTTCGGCACTCTAGAATGAAAATTGACTATACAAATGAGGATTTTGTATAATGTCCTCAAACATATCTTTTATACTTTTTTGGGCACTTGCTCAGCATACTACAAAAAGTATGCCAAGGAAATATATTTGCATTCTCTCAAACAAAGTATAGTTTTTTAAAATGTGCTTTAAAATATCTTTCAATAAAAATTATCTACAAATTTCCCTCAGACTCGGTAGCCACTTGCCTTTAAAAATTATTTTGTACATTCTAGTTAATCAAATCACATGAGTTTTAATTTATTCAAGAGAATTAAAGATAGCTTATCATTATCTAATAATCAAAAGATCTATATATTGCACCTATATGGTGTTACAATAATTTAAATCTGATGACGAATGTGACTCGTCATTGAACGATTTGGCATCAAAACATCATGACAAGCTAGACTAATCATTTCAACACAAGAGGTTAAGATCCACAGTGGCACAAGTTAGTACTATAAGGTAAGTTATACTTGATATAAATATCAAAACATTTTACACAAATAATTTATAAAATTCTTGTCTTTTGAACTTGTAATTTATAAAAAACACAATATATCACCTTATGTCATGTTCTTTCACTTTAGTATCACAGGATTTTCATAATTGGAATTTTCAAGATTTCATCACTTTCAAATCCACAATTGGTAATGGTGCTAAGTAAGTAATGTTTGTGCAAAACCCCCTTCTCACATGTTCTTCTTTACATGACATGTAGAAGGCAAATAGTGTTTTCTATTTCTATTATTCTGAAAACAATACTTCCTCAAAGAAGCTCTTAGAAGACATGATTACCTTAAAAAATATTGATGAACTCTAGGATAAGTGACTTCCAGCAAAAAAAAACTGACATGGGGCAAACAGAAGAAAAAGTGATGAGATGAGAAAAATGAGAAACACAAAGTTTTATGTGAAAATATGTCGTATGGTGATAAAATTATGAAATTAGCAAAGAAAAAAGAAAAAGACCGCTGCATAAGCATCATAATTGGTAGAAACAAGAGTTGAGAAAGAAAAAATCTCACTCAATATATCCTTCATGTAGATAAAGGTCTTCAATGGTAACACCTATCAAACCAAATGGGTGCCAGATAATGATACAGAAAATTTCTATAATAATTTCATTACAAATTGATTACTTTATGTATAGTCATCTATAACAAAAAAATGCTGAATTACATAGAAAACTAATATTTAAAATAAGAGTCAATCACATCATTTCAGGGTGCAGGTAAACTATTTCTATAATAAAATTATAATTGAATTTAAATACATAATTACATATTCTAAAATTTTCATTTATAATTAAAACTTTAATTTTAACTATTTACCAATTTACCAGTCTTGTTCTTCTCTTTTTTACTTTCATTTACATTACAATTTTCAATTTCAATTACATTGCAAATTAAAATATTTTAAAAATATTTTATTTTAAATAATTAAAATTTTCTTTCACAAATTATTCCAAACTTCAAAAATGGAACTTAAATGTAATAATGCATGACTTAATTAAAACTAATCACAAATTCATACATGTTATTGTAAAAAGTAGAATAAAAACACTGTAAATCCTCACCCTACTGGATTTTATTTTTCAACCTTTTCAGCAATCACCATGTGATAACAGCATCCATTGTGACCTATCAAAAATGAAAATCTAATACTGTGGAAGTATACAGTGTTTTTATACTCATCAGAATGTCCTTTCACAAATTCAGGCCAAATAAGATAGAATTTATATGTTTTTATATAAAATCAAATATTATTAATAAATAATAATTAAAAGTAAAATTTTCACAAACCCTTTTGATGCAGATGAGATACTATTACCTCTACTGCATTAAAAGGGTTCAATACTTTGATGATAAAATCTAACCAATGACAAATTATGTAAACAATTACCTTAATTGAAGAGAACAGCAGCATATTATCCACTGAATCTACTAAAGGCAACTGGTCTGGATACCTTACAAAGTGAAATTTATAAATGAGAAAGCCAGCTGATCCAATGCAACTCCAGCACTTAACTACTTGATAAAGACCTATGATATGGAAAGATTGAAATCAAATCATGCTGTTTTAATAATATACATTTAAAAATATATTTCTGAGACTTGCCTTACTTCAAATATTATAATTAATTTAAGAATTATATCATCACTTTTAATGTAAGAATATTTAATCCAAAATTAAATTAAAATTAATAATCAATCTTATAACATGTTGCTCTAAAAAAGAACAATGCAAATACTTCAAATCCTAAGTATAATCAGTCTAAGGCAAAGATGACTTTTTAGTTATAAAATTTAAGTCTACTACTATTAATTACTAGTAATAGTATAAAATAAAAGTCCCAAATATAAAAGCATAACTTGCCATCATATCGATATCCATCTTCAGGAGCAAAGTCACCATGTAACTTGAAACCACGAATAACTCTTACAGGTAAGCGATTTTCAAAGTTTCTATGTAGAGCGAGATTTCCTTTAGTCAATTCTTGATCTTTAGATTGTGGTGCAGTTCTCAGATTCTTCAATAAATGTGAAAATATAAAACAAAAAGAATTAAGTACTGTTGAGTCAATACACAGTCATCATATCTGAATATGATTAACAATTCAGCACAGATATACAAGAAAATCACTTTCATAAGACACTTATATCACTTTTTTATTAAAAATCATTACATATTAAAAGTTATTTAAGCCCATTGAGTCATTTGTGAAAAGAAATAAGCAAATCTAAAAGTATCACATTTATTTCTATTTCAGAAATTTTTTGAAACTCAGAAAATTGACTATCAAACTAGGCTGAAAAGACAAACGCATAAGCAAATAGCCTGATAACTGTTAGATTCAATTTCCTTTATAAACAAACATCTACCTGCTATCTCCATTTCAAAACTAATAAACAAATATCAAGATCAGAGTGAACATATGAAAATCCATACTTATTACAGTAAAGATAATTACTTAAGTATGTTTAATTTTTAAAAGCTTGAAAATAAAGTAAAATTAGGTTGCATTGGTTTAAGGAAAATTTCAGGTACTATATAAAAAACTTGAGAGATAAATTCTTTTTTCACCTACACATGAAATGCTAACTTTAATTCAAAAGCAACCATCACCAGTATGAGAATGAGATACTTTCACATGTAAGTATCAAAATGAAATGAATGATGCCATATGAATCATATACAAAACTCATTCCCCAAACCTATTTGATGATGCTATATAGATGTTATGAAATAAAATGTTCCCTTTAGTCTTTATGTTAGCATTATCCATGCTATTAAATAACAACTAACCTTAGGGTTGGCCTTTGTTCCTTTTAAATCTCTTCCTCCCTCTCCTGTGTAGGTAAATTCATCACCAGCATCAAAGTCACCTTCATAGCCTCCAGATAACGCTACAGAATATGCCCCTTCTGGTCCTGCATGAATTCCTGCTACTGTGGGCCTGTGAACTCCTGAAAACGAACATTCCAAGCGAGTCTTCCACCACTGCCCCACAACAACACCTGAGAAGAGGTATAAGGTACGGTATTAACATTGTAGGTAATGGAAAATTCTTACAAAGCAAAATAAAATGCAGTAAAAATTAATCAATTTCTTTAAATTTTCTGTGATAAATTTCTCAAAAGGTATTTTAATTTGAAGTACTAAAAGACCAAATGAGTAACTTCATCACTCCAATCTTCTGAAAAGGTGAAAAGTAACCATATGATTTACCTTCAATGCTTCCATATTGATTTGGCCTCTTGTTGAGACCAAGTCGTCTTTCTGCATTATCCAACTCGTCGATATCATGTTCTGTATCAACATTATTTCTGTATCGGACCTGGGGCTTCGGCGTAGGTTTATATTCTTCGTCACTATCAGATGACTCTGAATTATACTAAATAAATAAAATTATTATTGATGCTACTCAAAAAATACAGAAACCATTTATCATGTCCATTAATTTGCTTAGCTGATGTTGAAAAACCAGTTCACTATACAATGAATGGTCATTTGATGTATAATTGTAACACCGTACAATTTGTATAAAAATAATCGAATGTATACATTCGTATTTTTACATTAATTTATAACACATGGGGTATTGATAGACATTGACATCTGGAAATACTTAATTTTATGTACCGTTAATGTTACATATCTAAATTTTCTAAACTTAATATTACCTTATAATTGACTCGTCGGGTAGGTCTTACTCTGAACCAGGACGGAGTTTCATCGGTGACTGTTCTTTTCCTTTTAGAAATTTTTTTTTCCGCTGGTACGTCACAACGAATGAGGTGCTATAGTAATAAAATATATTAACAAGGTATTCGACAATTATATCAGAAACCACTGTGTATCACTCACGGTAAGATCTGGCACACTTTTATTCAAGTAACCTAACTTGCTGCTGACGTTCTCTTTAATTCCTCCGCAATATCCTGAAAGTATATCCATTCCTAGCATCAATTACTCAAGTTTATTTCCAAGTAACACCTGTAAGTGATTCTCAACGAATGATGGTAAACAAGCATGCGGAATGTATGTGCCGAAAATGCTAATCTTTCCCGCCAGTAGGACGGCGAAAAACGATTTTCAGATGGATAGAGTGCGCAGAAGCGGCATGTGGATGTTTGAGTTTCGGGTCATTTCAATGTGTTTTTGCTTTAACTTTGTTAAAATAGGACACAGAGACACATAGGACATAGAGATTTTCAGGACAGATGAATTAGAATTGATAGGATTATAGAATTTGAAAATGCATTATATCTTGTGTTGACGAAGCATTCAATAGATACTAATATAGTAAACTAGATTAAATTGTTAGGCATAGTGAATGACATTGGGTTTGACTTGAAAGGCAAGAGACTAATAAGCAATATCTATCTAAATCAGTCAGTAGAGGTTGGAGGTATGGTTAGAGCAGAAGGATACCAGAGGTGATCAAAAAGTGAGAGGAGTACATTAGGGTTGCTGCCTTTTCCAATAATGTTCAATATACACCTAGAAAAAATATTCCACATGAAACAGCTAAAAAGTGTGATTGAGTTTTAGATTGGTGGATGCACTATTAAATTAGTAAAATATGCTGACGACTGGGTTATATTTGATAGCTCAGAAAGGGAAATCCAGATGTAATGGACAATAGAATTTCTAAACATGAAAAAGAATGGTATAGCAATGAACAAAGTGATGAGAATAAGTAGAACCGAAAAGATATCATCATCAGGAGAAATGGAAAACTGAAAGGTAAAAAACTTCCAGGAATTTGGATGTACACTCACAAGAAACAAGAACTGCACAATAGAAATTGATTTGTATAGCCAAGGCCAAAACAGAGGATTACACTAACACTTGAAGAATATGCCGAAGATAAAATGGATAGAAAATTAAATAGAAGAGGTATTACAAAGAATAGGAGGAAACATGAAAATTTTTCAATGCAAGTAGAAGAGCTAACTGGATAGGGCACATTTTGAGGAGAGAATACATGAACTAAGAAGTTACTACAGAAAAGGTAAATCAAACAATGGATTTCCTTCAAGAAAGAAAAGAGTGTTATCAGGATCTAGAGGATATAGCAGAAAATAGGGGACAATGGAGAGCCTTAACAACAAATCACAGACCTAACAAAAGACCAAAATCTGTTGTTGAAGATGAGGAATATTATTTGAATCAAACAAAAAAAACATATTACTTGGTAACTATACATTGCTTAATATTCTATGAGTTTGGAACTTTTGATCTTTGGGCATTTAAACTCCTTTGTAGGCGTAAGAAATTATTGAATGACAACACAATTGAATGATGTTCCTAGGCTGACTATTATCACCATCTAAAAATATTAAAATAAAGCTGTAACTTGAATTTTATAGTAAGTGCTTTGATTCCATCAAAATACCTTAAAAATATTTAAATCTAATGAGCAAAATTTTATCCAGTTCATCTCTACAACTTTAGTGAACATAGCTGTGTTAATTAGCAGATAAGATGTATAATTTTCACCAATAATACCAGATCTTTTAATTGAAGAAAAGCACTTGGTGACTTCCACAATTTATTATAGTACACACGACCGGTTTCGGCAAACTGCCATCATCAGGTGAGGTTATAGGAAATGCAAAACCTTATATATGGAATAACTTGGAGGGGAGGGTGAGGAGGGGGGAAGGGTTGGAGAAGGTGATTTCGTTGGTGAGGTTAGGGGTACAGGTGATTTCTATTGTTTCCATGGCATCCAATTTCTTCCCTTTGGGTAGCCTGTGGAGGAGTTTGGCAGAAAAGGTGCTCCTGTGGTTTTTGGTTATCAGATGGGCTGTGAAGGCTGATGAGGCGGTGTTCTTAAGTCTACAGCACCGTTGGTGTTCTCTTGTGCCGATGGGTCGGCCACACCGACCCACATAGGTCATGGGGCAGTCTTCACAAGATAGTTTGTACACCCTGGATAAAGAGCAAGTGTCCCTTCAGTCCTTAGGGTGGGAATGATGATCCCAAACAGAAATGGGTGAAACTCCCGTTCTTGGGAAACATTTCTTACAAGGTGAAAAACCTTCTCTCCAAAGAATTCAAGACTGCTTTCTATAACCCCTCCAACCTCCAACGTTCTCTTTCCCATTTAATATGTCCTTCCAGCAAGTGCGACCTGCAAAATCAAACTTATAGATCTTTTAATGTTTCAAAAAAATAAATATATAATAAAAAGCGTAACATGCATGAAAGTTAAACCAAAAGTTATGGGAGACTTAAACAATTACAAAAAGTCACTTATTAAACATTGATCTTTACTATTGATTGGGTATCTAGAAAAAGCCACTCACATATAAAAACAAAATAGCTGTATAAATACCCAAAATTTCAAAGAACCTGATAGCAATGTACTGCAATTATTATACATTCAGTGATGGCTACAGATGTGAATTGATGCAAATCTATTAAAAACATGTTACCATTTGAACAGGAAACCTTAATCAAACAGAACTTAGCACTTAATGAAAATGCATTAAAATATTAACTGAAAGTTAGAAGTGATTGATTTATTTAATTGAAAAGAATTGAATGGGAAGAAGTAAAATACAAAAAAATCATCTATAGCCAAAAATAGTTCATTTATGACTCTTAATATTGGTAATATCTGAGACTACTTTTTCAGTCACTATAATCACTTCTGTCAAATTTTATAAGAGTTAATGTAAAGGCTGCAGTAAATAGGCTTATCTTTTAATATGAGAACAATCATACTCTTTCCAATTAGGTTGTTGAAGTTGTAATCCTAGATATATAGACTTGGAAGGCTGAAGTATCTCATATTTCATTTAGTTTCGATTGGAATATTTCTATTGTTTTTTTCATTGATTTGCTATTTTACACTATTCTTTAACTAGGAAGTACAATTGTGACATTTATATTAACTTTACTTTTTATCCTTTATCCTCTCTGTTTGTAAGATATATAGGTATAATGTTAGTGGAAGTGACTGAGAGGCTTTCTTTTGCTGAGTTGCTGTAACCACAGTTACCATAAGACAATAAATATTAATTTTGCAGTAAGATAAAGTATAATAGCAGATAATTTTTTTAGGATGCTGACTGTAAGACATCAACAATAACTTGCTGATAGAAATTTGGATTATTATTATTATATAATATATATATATATTTATATTGCCAGTGATAACTTCGATGGTGTGGATATTGCACAGCTTAAAAATATTCCTTGAGGGCTGTTATAAAATCATCAACAACAGGTAAAAAAAGATACAAATATTTAATATCGAAACATAAGAAAATACAGATATACAGATAGCGATAAATTATGAAAATTATAAGAAGGTTAAAAATTGCGAAAATTATAAGGTTCCCTAGACTGCGAGGGTCTGTAAATTTTTATACGACAATTAACTCCAATATCTCTATAAATATGAGACGCATTTATTGTCTGTTCCCTTATAACTGATTCGTTCCAATTGATAGATCCGTGTAGCTCAGTGCAGTTACAAAGTTTTTAATTACTTAATAACGGATACAATTACGTCTACTTTTTATATATCAATCTTACAAGGAGTGTAAACATAGGTGTCTCCTGACTTTTGAATGAGACTAGCATAGTTCGATAGAGGATCAAAATTAACTCCACCACCCAACTCGCTGATAACGATGGAGCTCGGAAGAGGTCTTATCTAAGATAAGCGGGTTTGGGTTGTCCCGGCGCGAAATTTGAAAAAAATTGCAATCTTTGAACGTTAATATCTCCTAAACTTACGGCGAGAAACGTCTATAAAAAAAGACGTGTCTTCTTAATTTTGATCCTCTATCGAACTATGCTAGTCTCATTCAAAAGTCAGGAGACACCTATGTTTACACTCCTTGTTAGTTCTCTCCTCCGCAACAATAAAGATAAATTAGACCCATTAATATGTCCCGGAATTTATAGGTTACAATGTAATGACTACAATGCTATTTATGTCGGACAAACAGGGAGAAACACAATTTTACGGACAAACTATAACAAATTACGGAACACCGAACATTGTTGTAAGATAAACGTACCCTTTTATCGCATTCAAATAAACAGTTCTGTATGACTCTACAGAAAACCTTATTTCAATCCCGCGCAAAGCCTGTACTTGCACCTATAAAAAATAGTTCTCTATAACATTGAGTCATCAAACGAAGAATGAATACTTCTAAAAAACAGAGCAATCCGTCATTATAAGTATTAATTTCGAAAAATAAATGCAAATGGAATTTTCCAAAAGAAAACGTAGAATTTCAAAGCTTTCTCAAGAAACTTCATTCAGAACGACTACAACATAAAGTTAAAATTCATAATTATCGTATCAGCTAAAAAAAATCACGGAAAATGGTAATCGCTTTTGAAGTTCATCGTAGGATGAACAAGGAAGATTTTTTTAAAAATCTTGAATAACTAATAATAAAAACGTTTCCCTTCACTATGAGACGAGCGTGTAGTTTATACCTAAGCTAATTGATGAGAGACCACACAGAAATTCAATTTCGCAAGAGCATTGAATGACATTCAATGTCTATTGAATCAGAGCGGATTTCGTTCGCTAGAGTTACGTTACGTAACATCCCCTTTTATAGCGGCCTAGTAGTATTGAATTTCTGGTTTTCCTTGCATCTCCGCATTCACAACGAAGTCAGTCCAAATATTACCGTTTTATAATGGAATCTATTTAACTGCAGGTTTTCCAAAATCGCAATTAATTACTTAAAAAATACTTATTATTTGATCGAAGCATAATATCAAGCTTCACCAAAGAAATAAAAAGACAAAAAATTGGATTCCAAGCCTAAACTCTGAACCTCTCCTGAAAATTTCTCTCTCGGATATTCGCTAAAAACTCTATCATCACATTTTCTGGGTTGTATCACAGAACTTCTGACAATTCGTTTCATCTATTTAATTTCCATTACCTAGTTCAACTTCAATTAATCCTGTGCTTCCGATCTCTCTGCCCGTGAAGTTTTTCAATTCATTCTTCCCCATTATTCATCCTGTTACTCCTTTAAAGTTTTACCACTGATTATCTCTTTTTCCCACCAGAAATTTAATTTATTTAATCCAATAAACTTAAAAAAAGTTTGCGCGCTCTTAAACTGATGTAAACAATCTCGTAGTAACCGTGGCTGTCACCAGAGTCCCTTCGTGTTAGGGTGGGAGTCACGAGATCGAAAACATTCAGTCATCTGGCATTAACTTTCGAAGCATTTGATGTTGTCAAAGGGTCATCATTAAATTGTGCGTGGAGTTGATATCTTATGGTCATTGGTAAGAAATAACTATATGACTTCGTAGTTTAATGATACTTTAGATGATATTTTCTACCTATCTTGGTACTTAAGCAAACATTAGTTACGTATTGCAATGTCAGTTTTATTCCTACTACTTTGTAGATTTTTTCCGGTGAAAAATGTCGAAATCGGACCAGAATGATCCTCCCCCACCTTACAGTCCACCTACTGGTGAGTGAGTCGGATTCGTCTTTATAAACTGTGATTAAACCTCATGTAATAGTTATTTCTCTATAATTGGCTTACTGAGAGTTTTTTTCGTATCAATAATTTTTCAAACTAGTTATTTTGATTCTCTATTCAAGTTTATAATTTGTGTATGTGGATGTTTGTGAAAAAATTACTTCATGATCGATTCCGTATTTAAATGAAGGATTTTTATGGCATTATTTTTTATCAAATCTGTAACTTCCGTGAAGTATCTTGTATCCAGATTTATATTGTATCATGTGATTCATTTGTTAAGAAGTTCACTTAAAGTGCATTAAAATTCATAAATCCTATTCCGGATGCGTGATCTTTAAAGTGATTATATTACATCTTTTCCATATCACTTTTGAATTAATCGAGAACTGTTGTCTTGATTTTTTATTGACCTTAAAGATTTTATGCAATGTTTATATAAGCAAATTATGTACACTAACTAAATCACTTATACTTGAAATGCATGTTTTTTCACAATAAAGTGTTTTGGTTATAGTAACAATCCAAAATATTATTAAGTTGTAACAGTAGTATTTTGAAAATTTATAATGTAAATATAGTAGTATTCACTCTCCTTATTGTACATGAATCATGTTCATATATTCTCAAAGTATTCAAATGAACTCTCATTTTTGATTCTTTATTTCATTAGTTGAGAATCAACCAAAAAGTTTTCATAATGCTGGACCAAGTCAGTATCCTGATGCATCACAAAATGTAACTGGTAGAGCACCTCCTGGATATCAGCCATACTCTGGATCTCCTCAGTATCCCCTTGGGGTAGCTGGAAATTATCCCACCTATGGCACTATCCCTACGGTGGCAATACCTCAGACTATAATAATTGTCAATGCTTGTCCTGCATGCAGGGTAGGAGACTATTTCCTGTTTATATGACTAACTTTCATTCAGTTACATATTAAATAAGCAAATCTCTGTGCTTCCATTTTTGGCCCAGTACTCTTTAAAGAACTACAAAAATCTTTTTTTAAAATCAACACACAATTATATGTTCTCAAATGGAAATTGAAGATATTTAAAAATTTCTATAACTTTTTAAAAGTTGAATTTAATAGAAAATGAATTATTTTAATTCTATTACTATTTCTGTAATGCATCATAAATTTTGAAATAGGAAGTTTTTCCTGCAATTTTTCCCAAAATAAAATGTAAATATTCATTTTAGGTCTCTTCCCTAGTATGATTTATTGTTTTATCTATGAAATTTTAGGATATTTAAGAATATATACTTTTTTATTCTCTGACTAGAGCCTCTTAATATACTTTTGGAAAATTTTATTTGATGCTTTTAGTAGTAATAGTAAATGATGATCCTCTGTTATCTAATACTAACTTTACTTCATCCTGATATCTTTTATTTCAATATGTATATCTTTATTTGGTTTATATGTTCATTCTCTGGTCATCCTGTCGATCCTTTTCCTTCAAGAGTATTCCTAATTAATTCATTATATCTCAGGAGATGTCCAGTCTCTCTAGTTGTTTCATTTTGGATGACGCTCCACATTGTTGGTATCTAATTTTTGTATTGAGTGGTGATTAACTTCCCTAATGTGATATGTTTTATCATTATATTTGATAATATTGTATTTAATATAAATAATGACATTAATTATTTTTATAGAAATTTATTATAAATTATTCATAGATATTTCATTGTTTCTATTATTAATAATTATAATTTTAACATAGAATAACTCTGTGATCATAAAACTACTGAAGTAGAAACACGTTATAGAAAGGAATAACTTTTAGTAACATGTTAACATTATTTCAATTGATTGACTCATGGATCAAGCCAAAGTTGCATAACCTATGGTCATGAGCAAGGACTTCGGCAGCTGCAGACGTGTAATTAAATTGGACATATTGATGGCTCTGCTTGAGAGCAAAGAAGTAAAGCTTGATCAAATTCCTACCGTTTGCATTTTGGGCATTTTAGGTTTTTTGCCGGAATTTGCTAACCGTTTTCAAGATTTTGGAAAAATATCAGCAATAATGTGACTCGTTTCTTAGACAGAAAGTGCACAGTTTCATCTACAAATAGAACTAGTGGAGTTGAAGAACAATGAGCAGCTTGTGAATAGGTTTTTCAGAAAAAAAATATATATCATACTCTTTTTTTTAATGTGAAATTTTAAAATGCAAATTTTTACATGAATCATAGAACATTATTAAGTTTACTTGGCCTTAATTGCAGCCATTACTAAAGTAAAAAGTCTGTAGTGCTGCCGTCAGTTGAGGAAAGGTTGCTCATTCCTGGATTAAGTCATTTGTTGAAATAGGAATATTTATAGTTAAAAAATTTGATTGTAACAAAAATCTGTCTATATTTTACTGAGCTTTAAGATAAAAGGAAATATGAAAATTGGAAAAGGTAAAATTAAACCACATAAATTCAAATGCCATCACATGCATATTGTTATTGCAGTATATTTACTTGATTTATTAAGAATATATATAAAGTGTTTATTAAAATTTGTCTCTTAAATTTTTCTTTACTGAGCTCTAAAAGTTGTGGCTATGAACATATGCAAGCAGTATCTCGAGTCCAGCTATTTGGAAGGATAACCATCTCTTTAATGTTATTTTCTCAGACAGACTTAATAAATTACCGTATTTCCAAATGTATAAGCCGCCCCTTTTTTCAAAAATTTGCAAGCCCAAAAAGTAGGGGGTGGCATATACAATTCAGGTAAAAATTTTATGCGTGAAAAATGCTTTTTCAGCTGTATGTTGTTCTTTTTTGTAAACAATTGTAAGTGATAGTATTATTACAAGATGATATTCTTGACCCAATATTAAAAGACAATGATGTCCGGCGACATTAAAATCAAAAACAACAAGAAGTATACCTCTTGTTTCTACACTGATAACACAAGTGAAGTGGGAGTACGCGTTAGAAATGCACCACTATATATATGAAGATTGCGATGAAGATGATACAGAGGAGGAAGAGCTGTTACTTGCCATTGATATTAAAGAAGATGAGGAATGTGATACACCAGACAGTGATGACGATTGAGTATGAACGATTATTATGAGTCTTAAATTTTGTTTCTTTGTAACTGTTGTTTTTATGTAACCTGTTTCTTTATTAAAATATTTTTTCCAAAATTTCATAGTCAAAAAATGGGGGGATGGCTTATACATGGGGAAATACGGTACTTTCTTAATACTTTCAGTTGAAATCTGCAAAACATTTATTAATCACCTTACTATCTAATTCTTATGGTATTTTCTTTTCCAGTCACCTATATAATGCTAAATTTCTTCATAAAAAATTAATAAAGTTTTTGGTCGTCTCTTATAATATGTAGCTTAAGTATCAAATCCCTGATTATGTATTTAACAAAGATAATAGTGGTGTTCAGAAAAAATGATGGTATAATTTTAGTGTTTGGTTTCTTTGAATAAATGTAATTTTTACCTCTTTTATCCAAAATGTAATGATGGTAAGAAATAAATATTCTGTTTATTTCAGATCGGAGTTCTTGAAGATCAATACAGTGCTCTAGGTTTATTGTGTGCTGTCCTTTTTTTTCCTATTGGAGTTCTGTGCTGCCTTGCTACAAAAACAAGGAAATGCTCTAATTGTGGAGCCCAATTTGACTGAATGAAATATCCATTTTTCTTCTCAACATGTTATTTCCTGTGTAGGACATTGCATCCTTATATACTTAATCCTGGACACATTCTTCTGTAAAGAATGATATGCTTTGAAGTAAAGGCCATGAGGTGTTTGAGGATATCATTAATGGCATATTTCACTATTTCAACAATTACTTATCCAAACATTAAATTGTATGTTAAATATAAATTTTTGGAGTTATCAAATTTCTGATTTTTGATGAATCTTTTCTTATTCCTGTATCAAATTTTAATTCAATTCATAATTATGGAAAGAGATAGTTACTCTCAATATTGAAATGATCTATGTAACTTAATCTCATGCATATATGTTAAATTTAATTGAGTACACTATTAATGTATCCAAATCCAAGTATTTTTTGTAAATTTTTATTATGAAAATGTTTTTTATAGATGAAGATTCTCTCTGTTAGAATTCAAGTATTTAATTTCTCATTTTTAGAAAATATTATGCCTTGATTTTGTTTTTAATTCTGTATTTAAGGAGATTATATAATATCAAAAAATAAGACATAGTTAAAAATTTTAGCTAATAAGTTGAAATTCGGAGTTTTAAACTTGGAAATAGATTTTTTATATAATAAATGTTAGGCATATTGAGAGAATCTCTACTTGCTGAATCAAAAAGTATATTTATCTATCAAAAACAAAAGATTTTTAAATATTAAGCTCAATGAAATGTTGTTTTATCCTCAAGTAATAAATGAGTATTTAATAGTTTAGGCTCTTGCTTTTATTGCTCAGATTGTCAGATTAATTTAGAGTTACATAGAAGAGAATACATTATTATATACTTATTCTCTATAGTTATCTCCTTTGTACATAAAGTATGGCAATATAAAAATTTAATTTCATGAGCCATTGTTGAAGCATTTTAAGGATGTTTTTATGTATTTATTAAAAAATTTCATAAAATGTTTATTATAAAAATCGTTTTATTGAATCCCTCCCTCATATAAAGGAAAATATTTCATTTTATAAATTTTTAAATATTTAATTTTATAGTTTGGTATATCGTTGAAAGTGAACTTCTGTTGGCTATGAAAAATTAGTTTAAGCTATATATTTATTATAGATCAATTTAATGTTCATAATTCAAAATTTTGCTGATATAATTTGATTGCAATTGAACACGTATCTGAATATCAATTTTAAATAAGGCAATTTAGCACTTACCTATTTAGTATAGATTTAAATGTATAAATCAATATTTTTAAGGAATTTTTGTTTTCCATTTATAGAAACATCTTTTATTGAATCTAATTCTTGGTGAATTGAATGTTATTTGAAGTGCCTGGTTAATATATGCTTGAGCATCGATTCATACATTATCTGTGAATGATGCTAAAGGATTGTGGAGGAATATAAAAAGTGGTATTTCTCCAAGTATAAATTTGTCATGGGGTTCGTAAATGTTTTATGTAAGTTATTTTTAAAGACTATAAGAATTAGTGTTGTTGTTTTATACCCATATTTTTATTTAATTATTTATTAGGACATGACATATTGATTCCTACAATCAATTTAATTTGGCAATATTAATTTATTTTACCTGATGAAATATTTATGCAAGGGGATGCTAAGTGAAGAGAAAAATTTTAAGAATTTCAGAATCACATTAAGGGACCAGATGAGAGTCTTTTGTTGCATGTTTAAGATGACATCAATCAATATGCATAATGTATCATTGTTGATTGAGGAAAATGTGTGCTGCAGAGTAAGATATTATAATTACTGCTTATATTTCTTTGTGGATTATGAAATTATAATCATTTTCTCTCCAATATTTGTCCTATATGTTGTTTCAGAGATTATTTTATATCTTAGGAATTTTATCCACAAGCTAAAATACTGAATTATATGCAAATTTTTTCTGCCACTCCCTGTATTATTGTTAATTCTTTAAAGAAAGATGGGACTTCTTTCAAAGTTCATGGGATTAACTGTTAAAATTTTGAACTATCTGGACCTGAGTGAAACATTTGGTCACTTTGTCCATCACTTTAAAAAAATATTATAAGGAACTATTATAACCTATACTTTGATCTATAAAACTTATCATGAGATATGATATTCAATGAAGGACTTCTTTTGGGACAGTCATCATACATAAATTTTCACTCATAGTAGAGTTAATTTATAATCTTAAATTTAATGATCTGTTTGTTATTCACCTAATTTGATTATATTTTTTTTTCGTTTTCAATTGAACTCCATAAATATGTTTTCAAACTATTTTAAATTATTTAAATCAGGGTGTGAAAATTTTCTTTAAGCATATTCAAGAGCAGACAAAATATCAGCTGTGACTATTCTCAGTCATGTTTTTTAATTAGTGTTGGTGATCTAGTTGTAATTAATGTAATTTTTATTGTTTGAAAGCTAATTACAACTTACATTTTCTATTATTGAGCAAGTATATTTAATGTTTCCCTTTATTGGAGATAACGTTTGAAAAGGATATTGGTAGATGAAATTAATTACAAGCTAGAAATTGCTCCAAACATATTATTGCTATGTGATTGAAATCATGTTACATAATTTAAAACTTATAATCGGCTATTGACTAAACTTTAAATCGGCTATTGACTAAACTGAATGTTCCTAACTCATGACAGGCAAACACATAGCATTCAGTTTCCAATTTTTGCTTCAACTTGAACTGAATTTTAATCGTTCTTTATGCAATGAATATGAAGGCAATTTCTAGTACTCGCCTTTTACTGAACACTAATAAGACTACCGAATTCAATACTAATACGAAGTTATCGAATGAAATGGCTGAAAATGCGATTGAATACTCCAATGAAATTGATTTTTATTTAACTTGTGTATTATAAATTAAGTGACGCTAAAAACTTAAATTTAATTTAAATATACCATTTAATTCCATGGATGAACTGACTAAAGGAAAAGGGATTGCTTGTGGAATACTGTATTAATTTAATAAAGCTTGCAGAAGTACACCTCAATAGATTGATGCTAATTGAATACTACTTTGGTATGTTGCAATACATGTCCAAGGAGATGGAAACGTTCTAAGGGAAGAAAAACGTGATTTTAAGGTTAGACAGCAGGATATATATAGTCGATATACGTTAATGGGAAGTAGATGGTTAATTAATTATTCTTATTTTGGTGCTGGTAGAGAAGGAATGACAAGGTTCTGATAGATTAAATAGGATTCATTACGCTTATAAGGAGCAATTGCTGTCAACAGCTGATCTGATAGTAATCTTTTTTCTATCGCAATACCTTTTCCATGTTCAGTAAGACCCCGCTTATCGCGAAGGATACATTTCAATAAGTTAATTCCAAGCGTTAAACGAGGCAGTATGTAATGGGATCCCCAGTGAAAAAGAAGAGAGAATAAGAAAATTTATCAGTTCTTCCGAATTCATCACAATAAAATAAAATATCGTTTATATTTTTATACACCTAGTAACGTTGATTATAATTAACAAATTAACTATGACGCGGGAAAGGTGCGTTCGTACTGGGATTGCGACTTCCGAGAATACATTTGGAACATATTATTCTGGTCAGACTAACAAGAGAACGTTGAAAAAGATACATACTATACAGTGAACCGCTTTTGGTTGGTGCATGGCCGTTTCATTTGCATATATATACAACAAGTATCTATACAGTGTGCGATTTTGGGGAATCCCAATCAGGGGTCTTACTGAATATATTTCTCCCCACATTCAAAAGTAAGTACTTGAAACTAACCTTTCCGTTGCTTGATTGAAAAAATGGTGGCTGAAGGATTACTGACTTGTGTGCAGGAACTTAATCGGAGAATACTTTTGATAGTGGGCAATTTTATTTTTAGTCAAATATAGATTAAGAGTTTAGAAAATTTCCACATAATTATTCAAAAAATGATTTGCTATAAACATATATATATATATATATATATACTCTGTCATTCATCATAAGCACAGTAATCAGAAATAAAAAACTGCGTTACAATTTATCGAAAATTGATAATATATGATTTAAAGAAAAAATTAGTTTAAATTATTATTGAATATCAATTCTGTGTAAGGAATTATCTAACTTTTGGAAAAGAAACAAAATATAAATATCAAAGTAAATTTTTCATCCTCAAAGAAATTCAATTTTACTCTATTAGAAAAAATGTAATAATGTAATGAAAAAATATAATATTTTAATAACCTACGTTCTCCTCTGTATTTATTTGTTTGTTTATCTCTGCTTGAGGAAATGTTAATGATTAATTGTTATAAGAGAAGTAACTGGTTCGACATCAGTGTCCATTAAATTTTATGTATTTCCAGTTCCAGTCTCCATTAAATAAAATTTATCGGAGACGGTAGAATTATAATAAAAATATTATAAATACATTTTGATATCATGACAACTGCATGGAAGAGATTATTTATTGTTTGTGAAGCTACGCAAAAAGCAAGGCATTTTCATTTCAAGTTTAATGAAGTCTAAGAGAGAGTAATACGACCTAGGAAAATTGATTGATTCATGATAATTCTCCGTTATTTATTTATTCGCATAGCAACGTAAATAAATGGGCCCAAGAATGACTGTGGTCTCTTTTACGAGGAATTTAAATCGAACACGGTTCGTTACTATCGAGAACCTATTATTTGACGTGTAACGACTATTCCAATAAAACGATGTGAATGAAAAGCAATTTCTCTGAGAGCATGAAGTGGAACTGAAATCCAGGGACATATGCCCTCTATGTAAGAAGGTGAATTCGTAATCATTTGAAAACGCTACGATTAATTATATTCTTTGTTAAGTTATCCTCTCCTTTTTTCTATCTGGTAATAGTGGATTCTCTTTCTTCCTTACAATGCCTTCCTTTGATGAATTTGATAAATTCTTAAAATTATTCATTAAAATCAATTGTTGACCTGCAAAATATCAAGTAAGAAAAAGATTTTTTACAGGCGTCAAGTATATACGGGAAAAGAAAAATATATATCGTATTCGGTGATTTTTTTATTAAGTATATTTTATAGAATATTTATTTACTGGAGATTAATGAAACGCATGGATTGTCTAAGTTATGTAATGCAAGGTAGAAAGAATTAGCTTTGAGTCAGGGACATGCCAAAATCAGAGTAGGCCTTCGTTATCAAGGATAGATATAAATGAAAAATATTGACGTGACAAGACACCTGTCGCAAACTAATCATTGATTGATTCATCGCTCTGTGAAGTTTTTAATTATAGAAAAAAGGAAGGTGTTCCAAAAGACAAATAAAGGAACTGTCATAAATTCAATATCAATCAGTTTTATGAGTATTCAAAGAGTTTTCATGCATCAGAGAGGTGAGAAAATATATTATAATTATCCATTATTGTAAGCGATATCTTAGAACCATCATTTGGAAAATTTTTAGTAACGGGAATTACATTTGAATAAATTTCATGCAATACATTTAAGAATTAAATTCATCAAGAGGTTACGCTCAGAAAATGCCATAAAATATGATCAACTGTCTAGATACGTATATATTTGCAGTGAACATACAGGGCGAAATCTTAATTTAGGTAATGCATAACTATTATTATGGAACATCATTCATTGACTCATAATGATAACACATAAGCAACGCGAATATGAGATGCATTGAGTGATTATGAACGCTATAAGTATTTTACGCTATTTAGTTTGAACGACGCACATCTTCTGTCAGTGACTAATTATAAATGCATAAAACTAAAACGAGCGCCTTCATGGTAATTAACGAAGCAGCCGAGTTAATCTGACTCATTATCAAACAGAATATTTTCCCTTTTCAAAAGTACAATGACACCTTTCTTTCGTTAATTCTAAAATAAACTCAGAGTTGAGGCGAGACGAAAAATCTTGGAGTAATTTTTTTACAAGATGATGCAAAAAGAAAAAACAATAATTTTCGGGGGAATTCCAGCAGTGATTCCTTCTTTTCCCCGTAAAGTGACAGATGCGGATTGAGTATGAAATTTTAAGACAAAACAGGTTCAGAATAGAACTGAAAGCGTTCGAAGAATAAAGTAAGAGGGTTGCAGGAAGCTGTGGAAAAAACCTTGAAACGTACAGGTAAGTAGTTGACCGCAAGAGAGAAGATGTATGAAATTAACTGCACTTGGAATATAATTTTAAAAAGTATGAAAATAACAGATATTATGCGAAGGTATAATGATGATAGAAATATTTAGGAGTAGAAAAATACCAATAAAACAACGAAAATTTAAAAAGAGGTTGATTTATGTTACAGCGAGAATAATGAAATATATATGGAGCTATACAATTGTTCGGAATAGGTTTTCATCGAAAGAAATTAAATAAAATGACAATTGAATAACCGTATGCTTAGTTTATTTAAAAAATTGTTCCATGAATATGGAATTATTCCATTATTTATAAAAATATTCAACGTAAAGTCTTTCGCTACTTTTTTGCAATCTTTGGAATGAATTTAATGTTAAAAGTGTGTTGATATAAGTCACAATGAACTGATATTTGACCTAAAACGATACTCGTCTATTCCTTTCCGTAGTTGAAGAGCGATAGATATTTTTCATCACTCACTTTTTGATATTTAATTATTGGCACTCCGATATTGGATTTCCATCACATCAAATACAAAAAATACCGTGAGAATATACTTTTTTTATTATCTCAAGAAAATGTGCGAAAACAGGAGTTGCATTTTCAAAATTCTTTCGAAAATGATAACGAAATTTTAAACTTTACAGGATTCCTAACCACGAAAACTATGAGGGAAGAACTATGAGGGAGAGTGCGTTCTAGGATATCCTAGAATGGAACGGATACTAATTACATTTTAATGAATATGGTGGCAACAAAAGAATTCTCCGTTAACGTAAGGAACGTTGCCAATCGCTACACGAGGCAAGACGACGGGGTCGTAGAGAACGAGGATCCAGCACGTACGTTACTACGTGTCGGTAGACAGGTATGAAATTTTACGATAGTCATAAACCTCCAAGCGTTTGTATGTCATGATTTTTGTGTACACAAGGAGAGAAGGGAGAAAAAACTGTTAGGAAAAAACAAAAAGTAACTATATAGATTAGGGTCATGATTGAAAAGGAAGGATATCATACGTAAAATGAGTGTGCACTTACACTAAAAGAAACTTGATTTATTTTCGAGGAAATCTATATCTTTGAATTGAAATTATGTGTATTTATAAATAAATGCACTCTATATCCATTCTATTTTTGTATAGTGTAAAATAAATCACTTTAAAAGAGTGTTTATACCCATTTAAACCAAAATTTATTGATTACATGAAAATAATTATTTTTAATGAAAAAAGGGAAGACTTTTGGCTCGCTTTTCAAAATGTACTCATTTTAATGGAAAATTATCCCTAGTAAACATTTAAAAATATATAAATAGAAGAAGAATTACTAAACAATGTTATTCGCTTAACAAGGCGTAAAACGAACAAATTTAAAAGTTATATTTAAGTGAACGATAAAGCCAGAGAAATTTCATTAGCTAAATATTTGTAAATTTTAAACATGGAATTCTTTCATATTCATTTTTTCTCAAGCAAACACTCTTTAGTATCCCTATTTTTCCTCTTAATTTTCGGTATGAAACCAAAATGCACGCTGAAAAAAAAACTCGAAGAAATGCAATGGAAAATTTCGCTAATAGACTACAAAGCGTGACCAAAAGTTAATTGTGCAATAATGACGTGGGCTCGCGAAAAATATCATTTACGGTAATGTTCTATCCTTGATCTGAATGTAGCGTATTCTGTGAATAGTGGAAAAAAGAGGTTTTTCTTTCAAGGATCAATATCACTAGAAGCAATACTTAGAAAATTTCTTTCTTACTTTAACTGCCTTAATTGATCCGGCGCTAAAATTGATTCGATATTCAATACGTTTTTTATCAGACCTTTATAGATCATTTAATTTATTACGTCAATGCTTAAGAGTATTTACATTTTCACTTGCACTTAGTTTCTACAAAACTACGACCAATGAAGTTCCCAATTTATTTAAAATAAAACATGACCACTGCAACGAGATCTTTAATAGACACATCATAATTTTATATAAATACATCATTTATGCATCTTCTATTCGAAATAATTTATTTTATTTATTTCCTAGAACTTTAAAAAAATTGTAGTCTCTGTATGACTCTTAGCAAATCTTCTTGTTCAGTAAAATTATGAAACACCATTATTACAATATTCGATCAAAATATCTCACATCTCTGTCGGATTTGCCTTCAAAATCATTTATCATTTATTTGATAAAAATCGCACTAAACGGATTAATCATAATCTACTCTTAGTAAATTGCCAAATTGTCTCAAATTTGCATAATCTTAGAGCAATTAATTTCGCTCAATCATCATTTTCATACAATCATGCGTGCTTATTTGCTAAAATAATTTACTTCTTTCCTTTCACTTAGAATACACGTGCCGTAGATTATATTTTTTTAATGAACAAGATTTCGAAAGAGAAATAGTGAAAGCCTATTAGTAATGTATATTTTTTATTTATTAATAGATATATATATTTAATGGTGGAGAAACATTAAGAAAGAGAAACTCTTTCGTTTAGATACGAAAGGAAGTTACAGTTCAAGTTAACGAAACATTCATTAAAATTTCATATTGATGGAAGTTAAAGTACAGTTTATTTCAGCTTTATTGAATTGAATCTTGTTTGATATTTACTTCTTTCTATAAAAAATGGATAGCGGTTGATAGGACAAGATTAATTTTGTAAGTCATCTTTCGAAAATAGTTTTTATGAAGCAAGGCTTATTTTATTTTTCTCAGAGAAACTTTCTCTTCGAAAAGAGCAAAATTACGCATTTAAATAAACAGCTTTATTAAGTTTAAATTAAGTTCATAAAAATGATTTTGCATACTAATTCTCGATAAAATTTCTGTTTAATCAAAACTTGCATCTTACATTATTCCAAGCTTATATACATATATATATTACTTTGCTTTTGTTTTTATCCTGTCATTTCCGTCTAAATACAAAGATATTCATCTTGCATCAAATCTTGGAGGCAAAATGTTTCCGACAAATGTCAAGCTTTGATTTTGATCTTACTTCTTAGGGGTTATCAACATTCCAATATACCACCCTCACGAATCCTGGCCAGACTCCATCCTTGAGCCGACGAAAATTCGTTGGACATTCTTCCACCACCGAATGCAGACCAGAACAAAAATCCAAGGCTGTCAGGCTAATTCGCCATGAAGCCCTTCCGAGTCACGTTACGTAACGATACATGTTCCGAGTTTTATCATTCGAGAGCGACAGGTTCACAACTCACAGATGAAGTGGAAAGGTATTATAAGGAAGTAGATCGAGAAGTGTTTCCTATGGCGATCTTTCCGTTGAGTCCAACGGGAAACGCCGTCCGCGAATCCCTTAAATCTCTTTGAATTTTCAACAACCTTCAACCCATCGCGACTTTCCTTTCCCTTCTTTCGAATCACTTCTGGCCCAATTTTCGGTCGACCGAAGATGCGTACTGTTTTTTCCTTTTACTTCTAGCAAGGTAACTGAGGGAAGGAGAGAAAAAAAAGAAACCACTTAAAGGTTTTAAAAAGTCCCATGATAGACCCCCCTCTTCCATCCTTGGGGAAGTGTAAAGAGCAGATCTGACGACCTCTGCTGAGATATTCGAGGCTAAGCAATTCATATCGAAGCAAAGGAAACGAATTCGACCCGGAAACGATTCCCCTATCGCCTGCATAATCAAACGGATTCCAAAATAAATAAATATTGACCGCCAATGGCGACACGATCTGGATCGTGATTGTTGTTTAAAGGTCTGATCTCAGACAAGTGCTATTACGTGGCCCTAGAGAGAGAGAGAGGGATTTTAAATTCGAGAAAGTAGATATTTCGCATCGTCATTATATCGTCGAATTTTGAGGAAGTTGTTTGTTGCGGGAATTCTGGGAAATCGGTTGAATCAAATTATTCCAGATATGAATCCGGAAGTTGATCACAATGCACTGGTTTATTTGAGAAGTGTGGAAGAAATCGGCGATACATTCATTCTTAAATGCACGCACGATAAGATCCAAAGCGTTTGAATTTGAATAAAGCGTTGAAAAGCTCAAAACAATGGGTTTAAAAGAAACTTTGCATCCTAATTTACTGGAATTTCAGGTCTATTTTAACGTATAAATCGACCGAGTGGATGAGGCAAAAAGTAAAAATATGGCAGGCATAATTAAAATATCAAACTGAAAGACTAAATTTTAAATTAAATGAATTGACGAGGTCATGATATTTTATTGAGGGGACCAAAACAAACGTTAGAGAGAAAGGTTAGAAATTGCTGCTACGATATTAGCTCGATCATGCCAAGATAGGAGTGAGAAATCTATTTTAGTTTTTGAAATCATTTGTGCCGCGAAAGTAAGTTACCGCGTGAGACCTATTTAAGAATTATGTTCGCACTTGTTGCGTATCGCGTAGTGAACGTGCTTAAATTAATACTCTGAGGTTCGATGCTGTTAATGAACATTACACATCGTAATACATTGCGTTTTTTTTATGTAAATCCATCCATCAATTATATGTTATTATTTTTTTAAAATACTATGAGAAACGCTCTTAAATCGAATTTTATCTCTTGTATTTAAATTGTAATACAGGTCCAATTTGATGTCCTTTACATCTCACTAATTATTCGTTCTCTTCCTCGAACATTATAATGTGAAAATTCACATTCAAATAATTTAATTATATATGTATCTTCTCCGGCATATTTCTGGGTTTTCTCGAAATTTTTAACCTTTTTAAAATGCAAAATTAGTTTAATTTGCAGTTGAATTCGCAATTTCTAATCGGTTAACCAATAAAATCATTCATGCAAAAACGTTTATAATTATGAGAATCAAATGAAACAATGATCTAAATCTTTTCTGTATTTTAAGCCATTAAAAATTGATAACACTTGGGAAATGAAATTAATGTCCGTAAATAATCTTAACTGAAGAAATAAGCACTTGAGGTTGTTCCTATGTTAAATATTTCTTATCGGAGTTAATTTTAACATCGAGTAAGAGAACAGCAAAGGCATGGAAATAACTCAAAATCCGCTTCAGATGCATTTCAAATTATTCTTCTTTCGTAAGATGTTGGTTCGTGTTTCTCAGTAGTCCATTTTCCACCGTTATTGGATCCAGATTGAATTGTGGAAATTTATGTCGCAAGAACATGTGGAAGAAACTGAGTAATTATACTAGAAAACGGAGACCCGTTTTTATTCCTGATTAATGCTTTTTCATTTTAATGGAATGCGTAGAATTTATTTTCTTAAGCGGAATATTAAGTTGAAATACTTTCAGTTTCCTATTCAGTTTGACTTGGATTGTGTAATGCTTTTGATTCTCCTAACAAATTAAATCGGATATACAGTGTATCATGACGTCATACGATGTGCAAATTTTAGGAAAACAATCTATAACTTTGTTACAGACGTTTATGGCATAATAAAAGGAAATTCCTCATGGTGAATATGAGTATTCAATTATCACGATTAGACTTCTAAGTGGAAATATCTTTAGCTTTTATACCAATTAAAATACCTTCTCAAAGTGTGACAGGATTTTAATAACATAAATTTTTTTTATAAGCATAGGTTTTAAAACGCAAAATTAATACTTCGATTACTGTTAATTAATTTATACCAAATTGTTAGATCACTTTTTATATATTTCTCAGAATTAAACTTTGTAGAGCTTTCAATGTAAAGGAAATCATAAATTACTTTTTGATGGAAATTTTTCTCTTCGACAATAGATTAGTGTAACATGTTCTCTGAAGAGTAAATCATAAAATAATGGATGTTGCGAAACAAAACTTTCCATTCTGAGTATTACTACGTTTCAGCTGAAGATTACAAAATTTTCGATTGGTTCGTAATCTATTAAAATATTTGTCATGAGTCTAAATGAGTTCTCATTTTAACTATTTCATGAGTCATCAAATTTTCTTTAGTGATAGAAGATACACGCTGATAGGAAAATAAGGAGTACATATAAAAATCTATCATAGACCAGTTAATAGCCGATCTACAGCAAATTTGTAGTACATCCTTGAAACACTATTTTGAATTCGTGTCCTTCAGCTATTTATTTCAGTTTTTGCTGGTAATAATGCCTATTCTTCGAAAGCACTTTTCTCTTATGATTCATGCTTCAATTGGAAATGAAGCGGAGTGAGATAGGAAGGAAAGAAGTAAAAGAAAATAATGCAATTCTTTGGATTATGAATCAGCTAATCAGTTTTATCCGTCTATCAGTGGCATATCCTCATTCCTATTGCTCTAAAAACTCAAGTGTAAGAATTCTCGTTTACTTTAATACCTTTTACAATCTGAGTTATTTAGATTGTTGAGCGAGTTTATTCTTTCTATCACACAATAACTGAATTGATATTAACTTATATTTTCAAAATTTTGATGAAAATCTAGTCAATGACAAAACGAAATATTTTTTTCTAGCTTTTTTGTATAGAATCACAAGTTCCAAAATAAAAGTACTCATACTTACATTTACTCCTCATAAACACGCACACATATACTGATTCTACATTCTCAGTTCATCTACTATTTATTCACCATTTGATCACATAAGCATCTCCAAAGTAAACATTGGCGTAATATAATGCGGTAAATTATTATTCCACAGCACGTGCCAGATAACTAGTGTCTCATAAGCTTTTAAACTGTCCCTTCCGATAATAGTTAGATACTATAGGGATAATAAATGTCCATAACTTGCTATCAGACCTTAACTTATATATTTCAACAAGACTATATAAAACATCATATCCTCCTCTTTCGGTTTTTCTCTTTCCCGTTTTATTGAATAATAACTTTCATTTATCTTTGGTAGACAATAATGATACCTTATTTATCGTCCTTTGAATGAAGTCAAATTAAGGTGGTAAATTTAAATAATTAACCCATAAAATATCATCTCGTTACGAAGAGAACTCGGAAAAAGTTCAGCCGTTGTCCTCGTAGTGAACGGGATGTTTGACCTCAGCCTTTTTGGTTTGATTTCTCGCACACAGGTAAATAGAACGGCCGACTGACGAGAGAGTCAAAGAGAAAAGTAAAGGAAATACGCTTCGATATATCTTACGGGGGGTTCTAAGTCGAATGAGATCTTTCTTTGATTCTGATTTGAGCTATGGCGAAGAACTGTTAAGGTACGGATTTAGGTCAATAACATCAATCAATACTTTTCAAGCCGAGCTCACCAGAGATTAAATATAAAAGCAGTTCTCAGCCCACTTCCCCCGCTATCAATTAGTTAATGCGCAATTGGATAAAGCTTTGACTTAATGAGTGACATGTGGCAGTTTTTTATAGCGCTTTTGTTTATCTAAGACTGACCTTCAAAGATTTATAATTGACTTTCAAATGAATCAATTGCCTTCGACGTTTCTACAATATATGGTAAGGTTAAGGTGTCCAGCTAATACTGGGTTAATGAATTAAACTTGTAGCGTGAAAAAATACTAAAATGGAGAGATATTAAGTAAATTTCATTCTTTTATCAATAGCACGAATTCTGATCTCCATTTTAAGTAATAATTCATAAGGAAATAAGTTTTTCTGAAGTAAGAATAAAAAAGTATCTGGGATAAACGATCAGAAATTTGGGCATAAAATATGAACAGTTTAGGCGATATGACGAAGAAGAAGTCGACTTCGACATCGAGTAATATCAATTCCAATATCAATTGAAAGTTTCCCCTCATATTACGGGTAGGGGTTTCAGGTGGAGAGGATACAACATTTATCATCACGAAGATGGAGTTATATAAATATTCCTGAATTAAAAATAATAATATCTCCTCTTTCTTAGTGGGTATTATTGGTAAGAATGCGTAGTCCTTGTTACCCCTCCGATGGAAAGGAATCCATAAAGGATCACAACCAAGCACTTACTAGACTTCATCTATGTAAATCTGACCCTACTATTTACGTAATATTTTATCATTATTGATTTTAACTTGACCGATATATATTATTTATATCACATTCATGTTTATATATATATATATATATAAATTTTTAATAGACCGCTTTGGTCTGATGGTTGTTTATTGATGACGATTTGTGGGTACATAACAAATATTTATAGTCCTGAATTCGACTTAGGATGGGCAAGAAACTTCACCAAAAACCTTCCAAGGATAGTAGATAATTATTCGCAGTGAGGAATGCACGATTTAATCTCTATCTTCACGATCGAAGTGTCAACAGCAGAGGCGACTCGGAATACTTATCTCGGGAAAGGAAGTATTCTAGATCTCCTTGCAATTATCCATCCTCACCTTGTGCGAGAAAATGCCTTAGAGGTAGGTACAACCTATCTCTAACCAATAAAAGCTGTACTTAATATAAGATTTACGCTCATTTTAAGTATAAAAGTTAAGTATTTTACTTTGTAAAATTGATGGAAATGAATGATGTAGCGGATATTTAACTTGATAATGATGGAGAAAGGACAATTCTTCCTTCATTATCATACGAGAACACGAACAAGTGAACTAAACTTAAGTAATTAAACGTTCTCTAAAAATAAAACAGTAAATAAGTACAGCGTTTGAATCCCTTCTTAAGTATTGTCCACAAACACGATGGATTACGAAATCAGCAGCATACTTTTTTAGACATCGAGAGTAAAGTCAGGATTGAAACTGGTAATGAATTTATAGATGATCGTATTGAGGCCTTATCCTGCAAGCCGATGGAAAAAAAATCTCTCGGGCAAGAAGGTAAACTTGCTCTCGTTATGCCTACGCTTGCAAATGAACTTGCTTCCTTTCCCTTCTCACATTCTGCGAGCGATCTTTAGAAGAACGCAAGGTTCCGGTCTTCTTGAAAAGGGAGAAGTCTCATGTAAGGACAGTCCTGACATTTTCTGATCGATGTAATTAATTTACGTAAAATCGCACAGCGTGTATTCCTTTTTCGCTGGATCATAGACTTTTCAATGGCAACCATTAACGAGATCTGCATTTAAAGTAGGTATTATCGATGAAATGCCTGTCCTAGACTTAGTTACCCTTTATGGCAGATTCCACATTCGCGTATTCGTAAAGCAAAGACACACTAAAAACGAGGGAAACTTTGATTCAGAAAATTAAATCAAATTCTGTTAACGATCAAATCATCAAATTTTTAAGTCCTAGGTTTGATGAAGAAGTCCACCAGAAGAAGTTCACCAGAGCAATATCATAGGCCTACTTTTGTTTCGAATGGACATCATGTGTAAAGTTTAATGTCATAAGAGATACGAGGCTCTTCGCGAGTCACCGCCTCAAACATTAGGAACTTTCGTGCGCAGAGTGTGCATATTTCGCAGGATATTATAGATTAAACTTCAAATTCGTGCGAGAATGTGTATTTCCATGTCAAATAACTCTGTAAATGAAGGACCTTATCCCACTCCAAATTGTTTAAGTATATATTTTGTTAACATTTATTAATTTCATTTTTCAACGCACTCATTTTTCATTTTGCTGAATCTAAGAAAATATGATATAAATACACTTGCACCTAATATGAACAGCTGAATAGGACACCTCTCTGATAGTCGCTCGAAATTCAAAACTTTGATTATCTTTTGGGACCAATTGCAGGTCGAGTTGACTGGTTATATTTAAGGAAAACGATCAAAGATCCTTGCTAGTCATCAAGGAGGAATATAAGTTCTGAATAAAATCAAAATTATTCAATTTAGATAAGAGTATGTTTTAAAGAATCAATTTTGAGACATTTCCTTTTTTCATTTTCCCTTTTGAAAGGAAATTTTAAATACGATAATTAAAAGATTTCACGAAATAATAGCGAGCACTAATTATATAGGTCGTATCCGGCGCATTTTGGTGCTGAGCTCACGTAATGTACGCCAGTTGACGCCATGCTGTTTACAAGAGAGAATATAAATGAGAAACTGCTGATATTAATTTTATTGAATAACCAGACACGTTAATATACTTATATATTGCATAAGTCCAAAGTAAAGTGGAATTTATGGTATGCTTACAGGAATTCAAAGCGAATGAGTGACATTCTTCACGTACATCGTAATTTTGTCGTGAAGCTAATTAACAAGATCTCAATAAGATAATACATTGAGGGAGGAAATTAATCTTATAGCAGATTATATAATACTCTTTATTTACTTAATGAATCGAGATCGATTCAAATGAAGTGTATACTCGGTGTCAAGCTTTTTATAATGTTAGTTGTTATTTAGCGTTAGTTTTGATCGTGTCTCTCAAGTGGTCAAAAAATAAATCCAAAACACTTCCTTTTACAAAAATATTTCCGACATTTACACTGTAATTTATTAAAATTCTTTTCACAAAATTTCAATATAATTTAGTTGGGTAAATCTATTTTTATTTTATTTCAGGATCGGTTAACAATATGCTTTTATAGTCTTGAAACCCGCGAACTAGATTTATTTTCTGTTAAGCTTTCTTTTCAATTACTCTATACTATATTCATTATTACAATAATCATAATATTCGAAGGTAAAATATCGAATCTGATGAAAAATATTTAAAGATAATTTCTTTTATTTTTCGGGAAATTTATATTTTATTTACATATTTTGGAGCGAGCATTGTAAATCACAAAGTCAGCATTCATCAATATTTCAATACTCTACTACAATTTCAATTTTCCGAATGCGACCATTACTTCATTTTTACGATTATTATTAAAACGCTAATTTATACCTATATCTATAACGTGATGAATTCCGATATATTCATTATATATTGCAGCCAATTATTTGTATTCATACTCAATTTTTTGTATTTTAAGGTTTTATAGAACAACCATATTGAATTTATATTAGTATAAAATCTCGCTTTTTCTTACAGTGACTGTTATTTATACATCCCTTTCATAATAAATTGTAACAGGAATATGCAAGAGATAGATAATTTGCACGAGTATAATACTACTGATACATTTATCCTATAATATATTAAGGTTCTTAAGAAGTCAGCCTTCATTGTCACGAGTGAGTAGGAATTATATCTGATACTTGATATTCCTATTCCTTTCGTAAATTTTCCATTTATGTTGAAAAGTTAAATATAATATGAATAACCTCGAAAGCTGATTAATGGTAGTCGAATTAATCGATATTTAAATAAAATATAAATTACCAACTTGTAGCTCACTTGCATCCTTCACAGAGATTTATGCTAAATATGGCAGAAATTTGCTGCAAATCCATCGAATCCATTTTAAATTTGTAGCACATAACGGCACATTTAGTCTCGATATAATCTGAATTATTTGGCTCTAAAAAAATTCACTTCAGACAAAAAATGCGCACCAGCGTCTCATGGATCGTTCTCTCTTTTGACCTGCGTAACTTCTTTTATCGGGGGATGAATAAAGTGGGCATCCTTGCCAATGACAACTGTTAATCCTTTGACGTCACGAATTTGGAGGCCATCGACTCTCAGAAAAATAAACAAGTGGTTTCCACCACTTTATTTGAGTGCTTTTATCTGTATTTTTGGTGGTTCATGAGCATATTTCTCTCCCTAATTTATATCAGGGCGAAAAGAAGCCGTTACGTGGGTGTTTTACATTTATTGATCATACGATCAATAAATTAATTAATGATGATCAATAATTGATACGATCGTATTATAGCCTATGTGTGAGTAAAATGTATTTTTTTCGATACGAATAAATTATATTATTTATCATTTAAAAAAATGGCTTCCATAATGACAGAAGGTTTCCTGATTTTATTTCTATCTGTATTAGAAAGAAGACACTATCAATAACTTCTGTAAATAATGCAAGCAAGAGTATATATTTCATTCGAATATCCAAAATTGTCCAATTCAAAAACTTACGTAGCATCATCATTTTGGATTAATCCGATATTTTTATAAATATTTGATAAAAGAGACGAATTAGAGGCGTAAAATAAAAATATTGCCCTCCTTGTATTTACATTATGTAATTCGATTTATACATCGTCCTTCCTCTTCCATTATGTGGCGTGGGTTAAGGACAAATCTTTGAAATTCTTGTTTCGAACCAATCAGAATTGTCTCAACGAAAGGATAAGCTCTCTATTAAACTTGTTCCGTTCCAAGGTTGGCTGCAGCACTTCCAATAGCAACATAAAAAAACGATATAACCTGACACCATAATTACCTCCTTCATTTTAAAAGTCTAATTGACTTCATTAATTTTACAATTATCACTCCGCTCTGTCCTGTTCCTTAAGCCTTCAATAATCGCTTGCTTTCAATGATTACTTTAGGAAGCTTTAAGAAATATACAAATATTGACTCCAAATATTAGGACTCAGTCACTCAAGCGTCTCCCGGGGATAATTTTTCGACACACTTTCAATTCCTAGTTTCGAAGGCTAAACGTAAACGAAGTTACGCTTTCACAACTACTTCCGCGGATCATTAAACTCCGCAACTGAAAAACATTCTCCGAATATTAGAATATGGGTTTCGTATTTCAAGACACCTGTGGCACTTACCCACTCGTTATCCAAGTACATTCCCTGCATTTGTATGGTTCAAATTGCGCCTCGAGATAATGTTTATCGCAGTTTAAGATAACTGTTATTCCTAGCCAGATTTATGACCTCTCTTTAAATGTTTTGAGGTAATTATTTTACGAATAAGGAGTTAATATAGATGAGAGAATGTTTAAGTCCTTTACGGACGATTAACATAAATTCTTTGGCTCTTATTCCATCACATAGTACGTCGCGACGCGAATAGAAAGGTTTTCCATCTAGTCAATGGGGTTATTAATTTCTTCTTATTTGTACGTTTGTCGTAACAGTGCTCTTATTAGAAAAAGTATGACGGCAAATACAGAATGCTGCATTTTCTAAAGACGATGGAAACAAAAGCGGAGACAAATATAATTACACTTGTGAAATCTTTGCGGTATTTTATGATTTTAATTTTCTAAACAGCAGTTGTCCTTTCCCTGGAATGTTATTGACGTTTGACAAGGATGGTCAAATCTACTGGCAATCACATCATCAAAAAACGAAGCTAAATCTAACATTGTGTCGTGTTTAACTCTTTAGCGAAACAAGTTTTACGTCATCTCTGAATAATTTATGGTGTAAAATACTGTTCCTCAAACGGCAAGGAAAGGGAAGCATTTTGGTTGACATAATATATGCAATTTCTATTAGGGAAGTGCTCTTTTGTTAATATTACGCAAGGAAAGAGTTGCTCCTGCTTAAAACTCAAGTGAACGTCATAATTTAGATGAGTGACGTTTTATTCGGGAAACCCTACGGCACTTTTCCACCACGAAACTTCCTGTTGTGATTCTTGTTGGCTCGATGACTCTTTGCTTCCCTAGACCATTTAAGGCGACCTTCATTTTTTGCTGTTTCAGACGATGTCCGTATCTACATCATTTTATGAATAATATCACCACCTACTGCCAGTATTTCCGAAGGATATTGGAAGTATGAAGTACTTCTCTGGTTTATTTAATTGTGAACGGATATATTTAATAGATATTTTATGGAAATTAAATTATTAGAATGATGTAGAGGTCTTTGAAAGATAGCCATCAAAAAGCAGGAAATATAATTGGAGTGCCGTCGTTTACGGCGAAGGCCACTGAATGAGCATAATGGAACACATTTGTTTACAACGCGATTGCCAGAATTCGTCACCGTATTACCTCAACGTTATGTACGCGAACCGTTAACAAGAAGAACGAAGCAGACGACAACAAGCCCCATTACCAGAGGTTAATTTATAGCGGATATTTTTTATCAACGCAATAAAGCATTTTATTCTCGTATACGTTTTCTGCAGTCAACCGTTTCGATCTTGACCTCCCTAGACTATGAAATTTCCGTCCTAAAGCTATCCCAACCTAGCTCCATCAATAGAAATTAGAACGTACTTTTCTTATGCTGTATCTCCTCCATGAACGTATTTCACGGTACTTTCTAAATGACATCGACGTGGCCTCTTGGGGAGGTCTGCAAACGACTACTGAAGTTTATTTCAAGGAGAGTTAACTAGGCATTACGAATTCGCCGTAATATTAACCTATTATTCTCAAAAATACAAAACCTCGCCATGCCTCTACTATATCTGTATGGTTGTATTTCAAATTTTATTATTAAATGCATCATAATAGCGTATTGTTTTTAATGAAATTGTCAAATCTTTTTTAATCAGTGCACGACATAAGTTTCTAATGAACTACTGTAATTACCAATGCAAGATATTCAAAAAGATACGAAAGAAAGAAATTTTAGTTAATTACATCTTTAAATTACTTCTAGAAAAGGAATTGATTTTCTATTTGAGTAGACATTATTCTTATATTTTTCCCGAAGGCTTTTCTTGATTCATTATCTGAACAGATGAGATTTATTTACCGGAAATAGAAGCCAAATCTCCCAACAATACCAACGTCAATATTGCATAATCTGTAGCCTTTATTACCTTCGGGGATAAGTAAGGCAAGGGTAAAATTAGTCTACCGGAACGCCTGTCTTTTTTTCTGTCTATTCCACTGGCCTTTGAAACGTTGATTCCAGTACACATGAGTGTTTTGGGCAGCTTTATTTGTTTCTATTATTTAAAATAGGAAGTCATTGAGCCCGGTTTGTTTATTCCAATATGTTAATACTTTTATTCATTTCTCTCGGCTTTGTTTTTTTTTCTAAAGGTCAACGGAAATCACATTTTTACGAAATTGAGATAATATTTAGGGCTAAATGAAATACCGCTGTGTCCCAAAACGATGTTCCCGCTCGCCATCATACGACATGTGACTAACTACATTCCTTCGCTTTAAATATATCACTGTACCGTAATGAAGGTGATTTGTTGCATCTACAGTGTGATCTGTTTCTACTTTGAATATTATGATGCTGAAATATCAACAGTTTTTCAAAATTCGATACTTTCCTTCAATGCAGTATTTGTGAGTCTCACCAACTACTTGAACTAATGTGTAAAATTTATCACTTTTATTTTATCGATTCAAATTATAATGATGTAAAAGTTCCAGAGGATATGAATTAGACTTCTCCGTAATATTGTTTGAATACTGTGTCCGATGCATTTCTTTCGGTCAAATTTAGCGAAATTATTGGAAATAAACCATACGAGGTTTCTAAAAGAAGCATTATATGATTTAAAAATGCGAGATTCTATTACTACTATTATTACATGTTATAGAATTCTTTCTAAGGTCTAGGTTAGAACTTACGCAGTATCCACTTAATGAATTTTCCGCCTCATTAATTTTACCGCAAACGGTTTATAATTGCTCGTTTTATAAAACACATCGATTCTTCCGGTTGAGTAAATGACGCAGAAATAAATATTTCCACGCAAGGCCTTAAAGGAAATAGACTCTTGTCTCACGCAAATCTGTACAGATGATGTACTCCTTGTATTCGTTATTTATTTTGCAACAGACGTTTGGAAAGTTTATTAAAATGAAATAAACTTCAGATATGATGATTCAAGTTTAGGAATTAAAATAGATTACTTTCAGAGACCTATTCGTATTTCATATATTTTAGTTATTAAAAAATTAATATTAATTTCGTTTTTTCAATGAAGAGAGAAAACAAAAGATTGAGAAGATTTTGTCACCTACTTTTTAGTTATTATCAACAAATAATTTTTTAAACTTTTCCATCGATGAAACATAAGTGGATTTTGACGATTGTTGTCAGTAATGCTATATTAATTAAGTTTCAAAGAGCGTCCACATTGTTTCCATGTGTGCGGAGCTTGAGGCCTGATGGTCTATAATTAACATTTCCTGCGGTGGAGTAAAATTAGTTCCATTGTTTGCTTGAGTTTTAAATCACGACTTGAAATACAAATACGAAATACAACAAGATTTACCTCCATATTCAGGTGAATTCAAGAATGCATTGATAAAATCTAAAGATTTCTTAGAAGCTGGGCCCTTGATCTACCTTTCTTGTCTTTTAATTTAATTGAGAATGTACATCGACTGCCAGTGGAAATGGATTTAAGTTCTTTTTTAAATAAAAATCATATAATTCAAAGCTTTTCAATCATAATCGATATTTATTTATTTCCAAATACATATGTTAGATTAAGAATGATTCTTTTACGTATCAAAAGCAAATTAATTCATGGTATCTTCATTTGAAGCTTGAGGAAGGTTTGATTAAGTTTTGATTTAGTTAAGGAAATCATATTCCAATAATCCTATTTTTTTCCATAACAAGTTAGTAGACTTCAATTTATATTCATAGAAATTCTTATTCCCTTTTGAAATTTAATTTACAAGTGCTTTAAGACCAGCGGTGGAAACTATATTCTCTCTATACTTTCTCCTTTCACGATGGATCGAATGTTGTCATTAGTAAGTGAATTACATCATACACATGGCAAGAAAATGGGATGATTTGATTCTGAAGGTTGGCTAGGTGAAATTACTACCCAGAATAATGTAGCGTAAGATGTATTCTTATAATATAATGAAGATTTTTCGAGGATTGTGGATCGATCAATTTTTAATAAATATCTTAAAATTAAGTCTGAAAACGTGTATCATAGCTCTTGTATCTTTCTTTTTTACCAATTCCCAGATTTTAAATATAAAATGTAATTTACATTCTGGAGTTCGTAATTTTTAGAGCATTCAGTATTCATAAATTTATGGAATAATTTTTATTGAATCATTTTCTATTTAGCCCAAATCTTATATGTTGCATAAACAATTCTCTCTTTTTACAGACTTCTATTTTTAATATTTTATTTATATTTAGTATATTTTATTATGAGTTATTTTTCATCGGTATGATCTTATCGTATATAATCATAGACGATAAAGGATGATGATCAGGGTTCAATGTACTTTATTTTGAGCCAAAAGAGCAACAGAGTGTACAGAGGGAAGGAAAGTTTAAATCTTTATCAAAGGTCTGTGGAGGTCTAAATTACACGGGAGTAAATTGAAGAAGTTTCTCTTTCTTTCTTAACTTCTTAACTCTCCTTAAAGTATGTTCCACTTATCTTGTTTCCTATTGATGTCCTTGGAAGACTTCCAACAATTCATTCTCTTAATTTGCAATGGAATTGAAATACTTACTCAGCTTTCATAAAAACCGTGGAACTATGTTGTCTCTTAGATGTTGGAATTGAGCCAATTGATATTTTTCTAACATGGATCTTTGCCGAAAATGAGGTAACCTAGAGTTTGAAGAATAATAATTTCTTAGTAAACAATTATTATATAATATCATTATCGTGCCATGGAAAGCAGCACGTGTACTATTTCATGGCAATAGCTCCAAGGAATTTTTGTCGACAGTCGAGCATTTAATCGACTGAAGGCTGAAAGACAGGTAGTTAATTTGAAAGCCGTCCAAGAAACAAAAAAAATTCCCATTTTCAGAGACAGTTCATTCACTCTGATGCTGAAATATTTCTCATTCATACAAATTAAAGGGGAACTACCATTTGCAAATTGAATACAGGTTTAGTTTGGAAAATTATCAAAACATATTCGCTTCCATAACATTCTCCATGCACTATATTATTTTTTTACGCTATATACAATTCAATTTTATTTTTTCCTGTATCTATACATCTTTAATCGTCTCTTTCTGATTTATAATTGCAGTAAACCCATAGAGCCTCGAAATTTTTTTCTTTTGATATTCAAACTTCTTTAACAATAGACCTCTTGTTAATGTCTATATTAGTCCTTTACTCTGATTTCAAAATAGTTAAGTTTACACGCGCAGTTTTTAATGTGAACGTTGTCAACAGGAATTGTAACCGATTAAAAAAAAAAACAATTATTTCGTTGAGTTATTCCGTTTAAGAGGATTATTAACAGATTCATTTCCATGAATATGATGCTTAATAATAAAATATAAATCTTTTTAAGATTTTCTGCGACATTATAAATATTCATGCTTCGCGTCCACGCGATTCTGCACCAATGAATTTTATAGTAAAGTTTATTATAATTCAATTAACTATCGCACGTGTTCTTATTTATCTTCTTAAGTGATCAAATTAATTCTAAGGTCATTCCAGGAGTCCTCTCACTCGTTAAAGAATTTTATCTTTATCATTCTGAGGTGTGAACATACAACTGCTCGATTTTGTCGAACTCGTGGACATAACACGGGTATTAATGAAAATTTTTAGATACCATTTCGAATTACTGAAATAAATACATAAATAAAAGAATTAATTTTTTTCCAAAAGAATTTTTATTGGTGAACCCCTTTTATGTATAAAAAATTCACTCATCATTCGTCGACCGTCTTTGATCTTTACTGTTTTTCTCAGATGAACACTAGATTGTAACTGCGTTTTAGAATTTCCGTTGAGGAGTAGTAGTCATTCCTTGCACAATTTTTCTAGGTATTTTTCTTCATAATACAAATCTGACTTCCTCCAGCTTATCAAGGGGAAAGTTAGCTCTGGAGGACAAATGCAAAACTTTTCCAGTTGGTTTAGAAACCGAAGTTATCTACGACACCTGCCCAGTAATTGCCTCGTACAATAAGGGTTTAGAATGGGTTATGGCGCCCCTTGCAAGTCAACCCTAATGTATTTCCACGGATTACTGAAACCTCAAACCGAAGTTTCTGCGCTTTTCAAATAAATGTATATATACATCAAATAGATATGTATATATTACAAATATATCGTTATACTTTTTGATAAAGTATGTTGTTGAGACATATTGCGATTATTTTCGCTTCTGATTAGAACAAGGAATTCAGTAAACCGTATAAAATAAGTGCGTATCATAGTAGTGGGTATTAATACCATTAAATTCCATGCTAGTGGAATTAATTATTGAATCCTATTCATGAGGCTCATATATATCCTGAAATTCTTAACCGAACGAATATTTTAAGTTTTTTCTATGTTAATTCGTAATTCATTAAAATTTATCACAATAATGTTTGTCGCCGATGAACTTTAAAGTCCGTAAAAATTATTTACTTAGATATCTAATGGTAAAAAAATTAGGTTCCTATTTCATTTATTTCATCATATTCTTCTTGAATTTCTTTATAAAGTACTTTTATTATTTCGAGACTACGTATATATTAATTAATCTTTTGTGATTTCTTATTGATATCAAATGATATAATAATTAAGTGTTGAGATACATGTATATTTGGGAGCTGCTTGTTTATTTCGGAGTATTTTTTTCTTTCGGTCATTAAAGTCTCCATCACGTAAAATACTTTAGACTACGTTACGTTTAGTTACGACTTCGATAAATGGAACGATTATTCATCCAAAAAACAATTCCATTCGATAACATACAATCTCCACATTTTTTTACTTTTATATATTTTTTAATTTTATATAAATCATTTTTAGATAATTATTTAATAACTCAAATAACCTCGAATTTGGCTGTTTGATCTGAAATCTCTTGGCATTGAATTCTTCGATTAGATTGAATGCAATTAAATGCATAACATTCAGGGTTGAAAGGGATAGCAGAGAATGAAAATATCTACTGGAAAAAAACGAAAACTCAACGGACTTAGAAATTCCTGAGTTTTCCCTCTCTTTCTTTCTCTTGTCTTAGCGGCTCGCAGCAGGAGCGTCAGGGTACAGAAAGGAACAGTACAGGGTTTGAAGAAAGGGTTTTTCATTTTCTAAGTATAACCGAAAAAGGGTGGTAAGCATTCTTAAGGATAGCTCTCCACGAGTAACCGTAATGCCTGTAAGTAATCCTTTGCAGTATTTCATTTTAAATTTTCAACAGTTGCAGCGACACTAAAATTCTCAGGATGAAAATTTCGTAAACAATTACGGTATGTTCAGGACCCTTGCTTTTACCTTGAATAGACCACGAGATAATGCAGAGACGTATATACTTTTACCAGGGTAAAGGGAATGACTCCCCAATGAATGGTCTAAGAGAATACTAAAGGTCACAGTATAAAGTCATATTTAGGAATTTATTCCTTAAATTTTATCACTCGTCTTGTCAAATTAAAAAAAAAACGTGTCTCAATTGCGAAGATATAGTAAAAGTAGATTAATGTAACAGATTCTATAAACATATATCCTTAATTTACGAATTGGGCAAGAGAGTAACTCACAGAGGATAAAATATTATCGTTCAGTACTGGAACGGTTTTCAATTGTATTATATTTCATCTTTTTGATAAAATGAGCCTTGGCCTATTAGAATGTATCTGCGATGAAGATTTTGACCAGTACCTCCGTTCTTTTGCTCTATAAATTGTGAAATGAAATCAAACTGCTCAACCATTTCATATAATAATATGCATGTGTGTATGTTCATACTGGACATTGTAAAAGACATACGCTTAGAGTATAATGCTCTTTTTCATGTTACCACGCGTTGAAAATATGCTCGTGTTCCGTAAACTTATAAATTCCTTCGGACGTAATTATATTCAATAATATAGAATTCATTTATTGGTAACAGGGTGAAAAGTGTAATAATGGCTCGAGACTAACATAAGATATCTATCAAAGTCCTCAATATAGTTGTAATAATTCTCTCATTTTCTATATAATAAAAATTTGAATCTATTATTCTTTCAAAGACTAAGAGGCAGAGTATAATTTGGAGAAGTTTCAGTGGAATAAGAGAACTGGATAAGTTATCTTGCGGGCCTTTTGAAATTTGACCAAAAGCTTTGTATTCAATAAGATTATTAAATATAGAATGATCATCTCATCTATCTCATTGATAGCCACGGATATTACTTATTTTGGAAAATAAGTGAGCGTTTAATATCTAGATTTGATATTTGATAGATTTGATTACCTTTTGACCTCTGTCCTCATATTCATTTTTCGTTATTCATTGACGTAGCGAATATTTTAGTGCAGCAGATGCCAAAGTTAAGCATTCAAGTACTACATTTTATTGTGCAGTAATACAATTCAAGATATGATAAAATTCCGGCGAAGGAATGATTTTAATCATATTTGTAACGCAATTTTAATCTTTGATTTCCAATTTAATATCTTTCTTAAATTTCGAGAACTCTTTGAAATCTACTCTTTTTGACGAATTCCCTATTCTCACGGAATTTCTCATTCTTAAGCGATTTCACAAGAATGGGCAAAATAGCAGATATCTAATCTTAGAAATAGAACTTGGCTTTAAACTATCTTGTTTGGCCATGTTCATGACAAAGGATGGCAAAAATTAGGTATTCGATACCCACCTCTAAACACCATACCTATGATAATTCCTTTCAAAAGTAATCTGGGTCGAAGTGTTTACTGACCATCGAGTACGAAGAGCATAGTGTGATTACTCACTCTCGTTTTTATCTTTACCACAGTATTGCCTTGTGACTGTAAGTTAAAAGGAGACCTTTCAAATCTCAATTTCAACCCCAGTCGTCTCCCTCGAATGCAAATAGAAAGCACCATTTTCCTTATAAGCAAAAGCTTCAAATACATATCTTATTTATCTTGGAACGCCATATGATTTACGTTTGCTTAGCACAATAAGTTCGCTAAAGTTGAATTGGCGTAGAAGTATTTTTAGAGTCGATTTGAATTGAATCGATGGCTCGAGGCGTGCCTTAGTGATATGGTTCCATAAGGAACAGGAGGGAAAGAAATTATTACAACTTACAAATCTGTAATATTGTTATTCCAGTATTCGAAAGTTGTTTTTCACTATTGTTAAATTAAAATTACATATTTTTTGGATTCAGCGAACATCTTTATATTTAATGTCTAACTGACCTGAGAAACGCAATATTTTTATCAACTATACTAAATAATAAAAACAAATTAATACGGTTTGTTTTTCTCGTTCCTTTTTTATTTTCCGTTTAGAGGAAAGATTTTAATTAAGCGTTTTATTTTACTGGTAGCCACTTTTGTTGCCAATAAACCGGGATATTCAGCTGTAAATTCAACATTTACTTCGTTTAGTATATATTTATTATCTCTCCAAAATATTCATATCCGTAAAGCAACAGAAGAATTTTTGTAGAATAACGAAGATAAAAATTTATCATTTTAAGAAATAATGGGTTCCATCGAACCATCCGGCGAGTGGAATTCTCTCGACGTCAGAAACCGGCTAGCTCCTTCTCCTATTCCAAGAAAATATTGCACTTTTATAATTAATCGAAACTGGAAATTTAGAGAGGAAAACTTGGATGGAAAGCAAGGGATGATTTCACCGGGGGAAAAATCCAGGAGTCTCATGCGTCATCAAGCGCGGGGAACTATAGTTTCCCTGATATAATACAACCATCCTCAAAGACAACTTCTTCCGCCCATTCGGCGAAAGAGAGAGAATTTGTGGAGAAGAGCGGGTATAATGATTGTGCAGTTCAAAATAGAGCATCCCATTGGGCAAATACTATCCGGAAATAAAGAAAGTGGGAAGACAGGAAAGACGAGCGAGTGACGTCAAAGCAATGAAGAATGTTGGGACTCCACCGAAACGTCATGGATCACGTGGAAGAGGCTATTGTGATTTCCTTCCGTTCCTAATGACACTAACTCTTCCCTTTCCCTTCCTCTCCTTTCTCGGTGCATGCAGCTATCGAACTCATCCTCAAGGTCTGTTTGGTTGTGAAACGAACTACGGAAAGCTTACACGAGGATCCAATGCCCGCAAATTGTCTAATCTCTCCGGAGCATTTGTCAATGGTACCTAATGGCATGCAAAAATTATCCTTGCGTTGATTTTCCGAAACCAATACATTCTCTGGATTTTCTCCTTTCGACCAACTCCAGCACCCCTCCACCCCTTCACTCCACAGCCCTCACCCCCACTCCCCCCTTCCCATCGGCTCGCCATCCCCCTACCATCGATGGCCACTTTATGAGGGGCTCCAAGAAGCCTCTGCTCTCCACTCACTCACCAGCTCTCAGCGAAGAACAGTTGCCGGGATGCCGACTGCCGCGGAGTCTTCGCCTCTCAGACAACCTATCGGAGTTGACGTTACTCCGAGATTGCAGCCAGAGGCAAAGAGCCGCAGAATAACAACTTTGCAGGAGCGAGCAACTTTTACCACACAACCTGAGAAGTCCCGGCATGAAAGGTAGACTCTTATTCTCCCAAATTATGTTTCATGACCCGTTTTCAAATCAAATCTTTATTCGCGAGCCAAGCTACAAATTTCAGATACAATGGAGCATTTAGTATTCACCTAGACTCGCAGTGATCGGGAAAATTTAATAACTTCCACGCAGTCTCAATTCAGTTCGTCGAATATTTCAAAGTATTATTTTTTTTAAAGTTTTGATACAATTAAAAAAATTTGTTGCACCTTACTCCAAATTTATATTCAGGTGTTATTGAACTATTAATAAGTATGCGGCAGTACATAAATTTCTCCATGCTCACGGTCGAAAATTTCGGCCGATTAGACCAACCCGGGAACGGGTAGTTATTCCTTTCGGTGTAGGAATATTCGACTTTCTCGAATTCTAAATCAGGTACCGTTTAAGCCTTCCAGGTCTATCGAAAGAATGCGAATATCTTACAGTGCAGGAGTCTAGTCATTCTACCGCCATAATAGTTTTTCTGATGGAGATGAAATTGTTAATGCAGTTTTATTTAAATCATGCAGAAAAATTGATTTACAACGAACTAAGAAATCACAAACCTTTTTTTCCCCCCTCTGAAATTTTTTTTTCTATAGCGGTGTGAGCGAATGCTTCCTTTAATTTTTTATCCGTGAAACAATTTCAGAATTTTATAAAATATTAATAATTAATCATATTCATGTCTAATAATCTATTTCGGCGATCAATAGATGTTAATACTAAACTCGAAATATTAAAACCTACATTTGCCTTCATGTTTTAACTAATTCACCCTAGACTCTTAGCGTTCGGCAATTTTTTTACAATTCATGTACCTCACGATTATCCTCTACTCAAGACTAAATTCAAACTTATTCCATATCTAAATTAGCTTGAAGTAGCTTTTTTTGAGTATCGAATGTTCAACACATTGTAATGCCCTCGATTTAAAAGCGGAAATCTGTGAAAGTAAGCATTTAAGTGAAACCTTTTCTTAACCTTCCTTTTTCCAAGGAATTTCCATTAAGGGTTGTTACATCAAGGTCTTCGATTCTTAACGAAACACACTCTACTCCTATATTCGTGACGTACAAAGCGTATTCCTTCGACTATCTATAAGGGCGCCAAAATTAGAATGTCAGCACAAGGAGCGTAATGCTAATCTCAATTCTTCTCTAAATGTCTTTAAGGTTCTTGAGAGAGTCAGTGGACCTGTTGTTGAAAGAAGCGGTGTTTGAGTGTTCAAATGAAAACTCTAAAGTTCTTGAATGGATGAATCCTGATGATCTGGCTAAAGAAATTGACCTGAAGGTTACCACTGAAGGAGAAACTCACGAAAAATTACTTCAACTATTGAGTAAAGTTGTGAAATTCAGCGTCAAGACTGGACACCCACACTTTGTCAACCAACTTTTCTCAAGGTAAATTTCGGGATTTACTATTCAGAAGTATTAAAATAATACTGCAGCTGGTACCCGATGTGTTTGAATAAAAATTTCTTTATTTTTCAAAGTCTGGACCCATATGGCCTTGTTGGACAGTGGGCAACTGATGCTCTTAATGGAAGTGTCTACACATATGAAGTAGCACCAGTGTTTACACTTATGGAGGAAGAGGTTTTGCACAGCATGAGAGAAGCACTTGGATGGTGTGTTGATGGTAAAGACGAAGGAGACAGCATATTTTGCCCTGGTGGTTCGATGGCAAATGGATATGCTATCAGCTGTGCTCGCTACAATGCTTTCCCTCAAGTTAAGGTTATTTCAATCTCTAGTAATTTATAATGACTAAATGGATCTTTTACCAATGGGGGAGATTTATTTCTACACTGCATACTATGAATTTCCGTAGCAAAAGTCTTTCTTGTTAAATTTAGTACGGTTTTTGTGATGCAACATTTTAAACAAACTACAAATGTCAGAGCTTGGAGTCACTTACAAACTTCATTCATTTATTCATTTGTTTACTTTTGTGCAATACACTATTTATCAATTTCTTAACCTCTAATCAAATAAATGTCTTACATTTCCTTGCCCCTGGTTTCCATTTCTTATAAACTAATTTCCATTCCAGACACAAGGTCTGCATGGATTACCTCGCCTTTCATTGTTCACATCAGAAGATGCTCACTACTCAATCAGCAAAATGGCTTCCCTTCTTGGACTGGGTTCAGATTCTGTTTACCTGGTGAAGTGTAATACCAAAGGTCAGATGGACATGGACCATTTAGAGCATTGCATAAGAACTTCTCTCAATGCTGGAGAAATGCCATTCATGGTTTCAGCAACAGCTGGTTAGTGCTTCCTTAAGTTTGAAAATTGAATTTATTTTACAAATCTAATTAGTTATGATCATAGGACAAATTAGAACTAATACTTCACTTTTTAACTTACCAACGAATGCAATATTTCTCAATCTCATATTTAGATTCCAATTCTACCTACAGGTACAACTGTAATTGGTGCATTTGACCCTCTTCCAAAAATAGCAGACATTTGCAATAAATACAAATTATGGTTTCATGTAGATGCTGCTTGGGGAGGAGGTGTAATCCTTTCTAAGAAGCATAAACATCTTTTATCAGGGGTTGAAAGGTTGGTTTTCATCCTCTTTCTGAACTTATTTCATGTATTCTTCAAAAGTCATTAAATTGATTCCCTTATTTTATTTTTCCTTCATCTGCAAGAAGTTCTCGTTTTGCTTACTCTACTAAAATCTGAATTTTTCAGGGCTGACTCTGTGACTTGGAATCCTCACAAGTTACTTTCAGCTCCTCAGCAGTGTTCCACCTTTCATGTACGTAAAGGAAGGGGAACAAATGATGCTCCAGGAATTCTTTCTGCAACACATTCCACTTCTGCTACGTATTTATTTCAGAAAGACAAATTTTATGATACCAGTCTTGACACTGGTGATAAGCATGTTCAGTGTGGTAGACGACCAGATGTAATGAAGTTTTGGTTTATGTGGAAAGCTAAGGTTAGTTCATAGTTTACAACTGTGAAGCAATTTTTGTGAACCTTCAGAGTATTTCTGGAATTTTCTTATTCGTAACTTAAAACTAATACTCAAATTCCAGGGTACAAATGGACTTGAAGCGCATGTTGATACAGTATTTGATAATGCAGCTTACTTTACGGAACAGATTCGTAACAGGGATGGGTTCAAGTTAGTAGTTCAAGAACCTGAATGCACAAATGTTTGTTTCTGGTATATTCCACCTAGTCTTAGAGGCAAAGATGATGCAGGAGACTATTCAGAAAAACTTCATAAGGTAAACATGAAACTCTTGGGTTCTGTTTTTTTTTATAAAACTTTGGTTTCGAAGCATTCCTTTTTACTCACTATATAATTTTCCAATTGTCTTCCAATAGGTGGCCCCAAAGATCAAAGAACGTATGATGCGAAGTGGTACTATGATGATCACCTATCAGCCTCAGGGTACCCTCCCGAATTTCTTTAGGCTGGTCATTCAAAATTCCAGTCTGACTCATGCTGACATGGATTTCTTCATTGCAGAAATAGAAAGGCTTGGAAAGGATTTGTAACTATTTAATTTGCAGTTACATCCTTAATGATCTACAATCAGTATTTAAAACTTCACGCATGTAGTACTCACTACATAAAGTTGAGACGAAACAAGGACTCTTGACTGTTTGGAGCTTTCAGAGTAGTATTTAATTTTATAAGAGAGACAAATTTTTATTGATATCAGTGTTATTAGAATTCCAAAGACAAAATGTTTGTAAAAATGTTTATAGTCCTGGAGTATTTGTATATTTTCCTTTTAACCTTATTTATAAATAAATGAATTACACCTTAAAAATATTGTTTTTATGTGAACCTAAATAAAATCCTGTATTTGAAGGGTAAGAGGGAAATATAAACTTTTACTTTATTCTTCATAAATAAAGAGTAGAAGTAAGAGCAAAATGAAAAACTTCCACAGTAAATTACAAAATTTTCGTTAAACTAGAGCTTTCTATAAAATTAAGTCTTCTGACATTACTTTCAGAAAAAGCATTCTTTTAGATTTATGATATATACACAAGATAAAATCTATATTGATAAACTATTCTGTGAAGTCGGCTGTAAGAAATTTATGATAAGCTGTAAATAATAATGTTATGAATTAAGACTTGGATGAATAAAGAGTAATGATTTACAGTAAAGGATGTTTTTATAGGTGTCTTTTTTTAAATTCATCTTTCATGATCATGATTTTATAGAGTTCCTAAAGGGTATTTAAACAAAAAAATGATTACAATAGCTATATTTTTAATTCTATGTGGTTAGTCAAATTTCTTTATAAATATATAAAAATGAACTTTTATTATGAAAATGCATTCTTAAACTAACAATGATTCTGTTAAGATGACAAGATCTTCTACTATACTCAGCTTATCCTAATTTGAGCTCAGAAAAACACTAAGGTTGGACTGAAAACTTGCAATTTTCAATAATCTTTTTAAATCCTTTTTATGATTGAGTTTTATTTATATTGGAAATCTGTATCAAGGCGACATATAATTATTTCTTGAGCCCCCTCCGAATAGATATTTAACGAAGCGGTAGTGAAAAATTATCTTATACTGTATTACAATATATTTATTATATGAATATTTCAGAGTTCCGCTCGATGGTTCAGGTTTACTATATATTATATGATATATTCCATCACTTCTGTTTTATATTTTCGCGCCTTTTGTGTTCTTTCTCATAACTGCTGCCACCTATTGGTATTCAGTATACAGGAATAGAAATTGTGACTTCATGGTTGTTGAGATAAGGTTGATATATTAGTAGGTGATCGTGATATTTTTCAGTACGCAGAGGATGCAGTGTAAGCTCTCAGCGTTTGTGTAAACTGTTCTGAGATTTTCGTTAAAACTACAGAGACAAGCGTTAGTTCTGGAACCGACTAATTTTAGCTATAGAAGTCTTCCGGTTATATTTCATCCAACGTGCTCTCAAAATGGCGGCTATTCCTAATCATTTGTTGCTGCACTCTTAGGCGCCATTGCTGTGGTTTACATGCTTGTTCTCTATATCGTTGGTTAATACTAATCAACGAGTTAAGATTTTAGGGTCAGACAATTTACATTACGTATTGTTTCCACTAACGATTCTTATGAAATAGTTGGTCGACAATGGGAGATAAGTGTCAGAACCAAACTCTTCCCAATCCCTGGCAGTATGCTCAATACCCTATGTATTATGGAGGGTAAGTTGTTTTTAATAATAACTTTTTTCTCATTTTAGTTAGTAGTTTTTAATAGTAACCTACTCTTACCTTTTTTGTGATCGGTCTCATGGTAATTATTTCATGTTTTAGAAACCCCTATGGATATCCAGGATATGGCCATCCGAATCAGTACTATTATTATGATCAGGTGAATATTTGTTTAAAGATTTACTTTTGTTACAAATATTATTTTGTGGCAATTATTAAAGCTGAATTCTTGTTTTCAGGGAATGGGCTATCCAAATGGTCCTCAGGGTGGCATGCATCATGGTGAGTAACAACGTGTCTAAGTGAATCATTTTTGTTGCGTTTATACATTAATAGATTTTATGAACCGTCATTTATTAGTAACCAGGTCATCTTTTCTCTACAAAACTTTTATTTTTTGAAATCGGTTCAGTTTTAATGTTCAAACGTTTCGCACATGAACGTCTTACCAAACTTTTCATATAAGTTTGGAATTCTGATAAATTTTTCCTGATTTTGTATGCTTTATAGTAGCGATTAAATATTGTACTGACTGTGATGAATATATTTTGCTTTATCTTTATTGAAATTCTAATTTTTCGCTCTATTTCAATTCTGAAGGAATATAACTTTCCTCGATAGATTTAATTACCATTCGGGTAACCCTTGATACCAACATTATGCCTTGCGATGATGATTTTTTATTATATTTGATCAGTAGATGAAATACTCTATACCTCTAAGAAGAACTGAGCAAGGTAAAAAAACGTATACCGCAATTTTAATCGATTAACTTTGGCGCATTTAGTTTGATAGTGGTTGTGAATGAGCTTTCAGCCATTGTTTCGTTTCAGAAATTCTTAGATTATTTTTATTATATATTTCTTAGATTGTTGTTTAGTATGATTTTAGAGTTAAAAACCATAAGAGTTCTTGAGTTAAATCTATTGAAATTGTAGGAGTAATTCAAATCCAGCCTCTTTGAAATGCTCATGTTTTCTGGTATTGATTCTCCAGGTTACCATCAAGGAGGTATGGGTATGATGCCCCAAGGTGTCCAAGAAAGTGGAAATGGTCCTCCGGGTACATCAATGGGAGGTGAAGGGACTGAAGATGGACCGAGGGAAGAACAGCAGCAAGGAGAGCTACCTCCGCTTCCCCCTGGACCACCACCTCCCCCACCTCCACTACCTTCACAACCACCTGGAAATCAGCATCAGATGGCCTATTATCAACACCCTCAAGACCAACATCAGATGTTCAATCGTGAGTTAATAACAAATATTTTAGACTTGAACAATTGAAAGCAGAGTAACTGTTGTTTGTTTGGAGTACCTTCTAATTAGTCTCTTTATTGTGGTTTTATGAACCTTGTAATATGTCTTACCATGCAATGATGATCTATTTATATTTTGATTTTCTCGTGAAATATCCTAAACCTCTAAGAAGAACTGAGCAAGGCAAAATATTGAATGAATGATGAATCTTTTATAGAATAATTTGATGAATTTTGGAAAAATTTTATCTAAGTAACATAAGTGTACTTTTTTTCTCCAGAGCCTCCAGGCATCCAACCTATACGTTTCAGTTTACCTAATAAGCGTCCTGGACTTGGTTATACTGGAAATGGAGAAGGTGCAGGAATGGGTGGGCAAAATAATAACAGTGGAGGAGGAGGTGGTAAAAAGAAAAGGAAAAAGAACAAAAATGGTGGTCAAATGCAGCAGCAGCAACAACAACAACAACAGGCAGCTTATCAGTTTAATAATGGAAGCATGAGGCATCTAATGGATGGGATGATGCACAACATGCATCAGCAGCAAGCACAGCAGCAGCAACATATGATGCAAATGCAGCAACAGGGGATGCATTTTGATGATGACGAGGATGACTTTCCGAGGATGGAATTTCCCAGCTCCCCTTCATATAGTCCATTTGATGAACCAAGGGAAATGGGAGTAAACAGAGTAAGTTTCAAAATACATTGTTAAAAGTTGTTAAACACACATGATTCTATACAGTCTTCACTGTGGATTTATTTTTCTATTAAATTTGCAATTTTGATAGCTTTAAAATCAACTATTGCTAAACAGATTTTTCTGTATTTTTTATTTTCTCTACTGTATTTTATGATTTAAATATCGTGTATGGCTTTTAATGATGAAACTTCTTATTTGATATTAAATGAAAAATATTATTTACCTCTAAGAAGAACTGAATTAGCCATACTAATTATTCTTTGAAAGATAAATGATTCACCATATGTAAATACATAAGTCATTGAATTTTCACCAAAAAAAATAAGATAATCTTTTAATTGAAAGGAAACTTAGTCTAAGTTGGAGTGATAATTTTAGAACCGTGGGAATGTATTAATGCTCATAAACTTCATCTACAGATAAATCCTGCTAACCACCTTTCAGTGTGTGGCAAGGGGAATTATATTTGTATCATTTACATATGATATATTTATTTTAAAATTTAATTTTCCTTGATGTGTCTGTGTAATATATTATTTAGTCTAAGTTTTTATTTGAAGATTTTCTTTGTTTACTTTGTTTATTCAATCCTAGGGAGTGATGCATGGTGGGATGCAAGGACCGAATGAATCCTCCAAGATTTCTGGTATGGTTGTTGGCCAGAATTCTATTCAACCTCCCCTGCCATCTTCCATTCCTCCTTCAAACCCCCCACTTCCACCCTCTGGGCCTGCCCCACCACCTCCACCCCCACCTCCTCCCCCTCCAAACTCATCTCCCTCCAAAGGACAGAATGCAGCTTCTATATCTACGGTAGATTGGCCACCTGTTCTTAAGTAAGTTGATTATGGCAAAGTTAAACAACAATGTTTGTCTCCCTATACTTACATTACTTGTGATATATACATTTATTTTAATGAAATTCAAAGAATAACCTGAAATAGGAGTCAATTGTGTATAAACCAATAATTGGAGAAGAATGATTCGTTCTTCTCTAATTATTAGTTTATATTATTATCAGGTATTATAATTACTGATATCTTTTTTGAAAGTTTGATTTTTACTAAATCTAGAATTAATTCAACAAGTTTGATGGACTATACATATTGTCTATTAATTCTTGTACAAATAGCAATGAAAATCTTTTCTCTTTGTATTATGACTTAGCTGTTTAAATGGTGTCTTTATCGTTAATCTCCTTGTTCAATTTTTAGAGACTATGTAGATCGTTGCTATCGTAAATGCATTACACCAACACACAAAGACCAGGTAGAAATAATATTGAAAGGAAAGATTACCAGAGCTGCTAATGATGGATCATTATGGACCAAAAACTGGGATCTCGAGCCTCTTCCTAAGTAAGTATAGATTAAGATGTGTTAAATCCATTTCAGTTTGCATAGCGAAGCTGATTGCTTTACATTATAGGCTAATTTGTTATATTCAAGAACCAACTTTTTGGAAAGTGTATGTTTGAGTTTGTGTTATTTGACTCTTGAAACTATTCCATATCTAGAGATTTGTCAGATTATTATATATCTTGAGTTGAATTAATATTTTAAAAGTTTTATACTTCATTTTCTCCATTCTTTCATTTAAAACATCTTCATTGTTTCATCTTCATGCATGTACGTTCTCAAAGCAGCTGTTAGGTTGTTGATCATCGTTCTGATTTGCATAAATGGTTTTGTTAGCATCATGTTTAGTGCTTCTCCAGTAATATTTTTATAATGTCTAGAGAAATATTTTGTGTGTATTACATTGAATAATTGTTGCATAACATTTTCATAATTAGCTTATATGATTACAATCTTGTTTTGTAGCATATATGGTGAAAAGACACCTAATGAGATGAAGAATGCATACAACACCTCTGTAGGAAATGCTGATTCTCTTAAATCTATGGCTAATTCTGGTATCCCAAACCAGAAAAAGGCTGAGAATTCATCCCTTCAAATAACATTATCATTACCACCACCACCGCCTCCTCCAACACCACCTCCAAATACTTCTTCTCCTTCTTCAACTTCCAATGTTCTATCCATGTCTCAGAAGAAAGGTTCTATAGCACCGTTTAAAGTTGGAGGGATGGGAAGATTGGTGAATAGGTTTGTATCAAATAAGTATTTGTCTATGGAGTAGCTTTTTCTATTTTGTGAAGGATTTTACATCTTATATTAATTTGCTTTGTTATATTATTTATTTCAATAACTCATTTTTATTACTTCTATATCAGGCTTCGGAATTCAAGAAGTAAATCTCCATCTGACTCTTCCCCTAGAAGAGGAGCAAATTCTACCTTACAGTCTCAAGTTGGTGGTGCGAGGGGGTCCTTGGGAAATCATGCAAAACCAGGTCGTTTGTCTTCTAGCAGAGAATCAAATAGTCCTCTCAGAAATCGGAGGAGATCACGAAGGTAGGTTTTACATATGTAATAGAGATCTACCTTTTTTATTTTTTAATGGTTTTAGTTTACCCAAACAAATTTTTAGAATGCTATGGTATATCATGCTGTGATGAGTCCTTTCTTTTGATTCTAATGAGAAGTTTTGGTCAGTCCTCTAAGAAGAACTGAGCATGTATACATAAAGTTCACTCGATTTTAGTGCTGTTGTCTGCTGATTTTTTTGTTGTTACATAAGGAAATTTAATATTGATTTTTATGCATTCACTGAGTTAGAATGTGGTGGTTACAATTTTCTTAGAGTTTCTAAATGGTCTAAATTTTGGTTATTGCCTTTTTTGTGTACAGTGATAGCTCTTCTAGCAGCGATGAGAATTACCGGCCGCTGAGGGTTAAGCATTCAAGGCAGCAGCAACGATTCTCAGATGTTAGAGGAGAGTCCAAGGGCTCAAGAGGTACAAATAAAATGCGTGGAAAGCAAGGAAAGCAGCAGCAAAAGCCGTAAGTTATTTACCTTTATTTTAATAAACATGTACATGTATATTGTTTTATTTCAAATCTGAGAGAGAGTTTTGCTTGTTAGCATAATGATCATGGAAAGAATTTGAAGTACTGAATTGTGAAAGTTGAGTAATTGTTGACTTATTCGTATTTCAGAGAGAAATCCCATTATTATTCTGAATATGGACGTATGACTGTGGAGGAGGATGAGGAAAGGTTACAACAAAGAGCTGCAAGATTTGGAAGTGGTCTTAAAAGTCAAGCTGTTGCGTCACCTTCCTCACCAACAACTCCAAACAAACGAAGGAGGAATGGGCCTTTAAGCCTTGTTTTGCCACCTTTGCCTGCCTCTGCTAATTCCTCAGCACCTGGTTTTATTGAAGACACAGCGGCTGATATGGATTGGTCAGATGTTCATGTAGTTGGCACCTGCCGTGATATTGAAAAACCTTATCTTCGTCTAACCTCTGTAAGTAAATCAAGCTCGATTCATTCTGAAAATCTTTGTTAAATTTTTATTTATAAATTTTATTTGAATATATATATTTGTGTATTTTGATTCACTCTCTGAAAGCAGTAATCTGTTCCGATTGATTTTTGGTGATAAATAGAGTTTCACCTGAGTTATTCAACTAAGCGGCAGTATGAAGTTATAAATAATCTTTTAATGCCAAGCATAATTTTAAAAAATTAATTCCTAGGCTCCAGATGCATCAACTGTACGACCTGTTGAAGTTTTAAGGATATCGTTGCAAAAGGTGAAAGAGCAGTGGATGAAGTCTCAAGACTACAGATATGCTTGTGATCAGTTGAAATCCATACGTCAAGATCTAACTGTAAGTTTTCCTTTAAGCTATCACTGATGTAAATTCTCTTTTTTGTGTATTTATTTCAATGCAGGTCTTCTATCTTACGTCATTTATTTTTTAAGTTTTCAACAGTTAGTTTTTGAAAATTGTTTTGAGCTTTTCCTCTAATGATGAATTATTTTCTCTTAATACTTTATGTGGATATTTTTATCTACCTCTAAGAAGATCTGAAGAGGGTTAAACATATGTAATGATTGTTGTTTTGATACAATTTGAGAAATACACACTTTTTTTTCCCTATAGGTTCAAGGGATAAGAGACAGTTTTACTATGTCTGTGTATGAGACACATGCAAGAATAGCTCTAGAAAAGGAGGACCACGAAGAGTTCAACCAGTGTCAAACACAGTTAAAAATGTTGTACTCTGAACTTCCTCCAACCCAGAGGAATGTAGGGGGTAGCTTGGAGTTCACTGCTTATCGAATATTGTATTATATTTTTACCAAGAATACCCTTGGTAAGTTCCATTCTTTTAACTTAATTTTGTTGTTAAATATTATTATGGTTTGTGGCATATTTGGCATATGCTATTAAAGATCAATTTTAATTCTTATTTTGTGTAACTTTTATAAGACTTAACTACATAGAAGATCATTTATTTAATTTGTATCTTAATAATCTCGGCAGATCTCACAACAACCCTAGCCTCCCTCAGTGAATCAGACAAGAAACATGAATGTGTTGCTCATGCTTTGGCCCTTCGATCTGCATGGAGCCTCGGAAATTACCATAGGTTCTTTATTTTATACCAGCTTGCTCCTCGAATGGGGGGTTACCTAATTGATTGGTTTGCAAATCGGGAGAGGAAAGCAGCTCTAAAAGTTATGATCAAAGCGTGAGTACCCCCATAGTTTGGTACAGTATAAGCCTCCATTCCAGTTTTTTATTTTAAGTGTCTGCCATTTAATTAAATAACAATATATGTTCATATTTTTTTCTCATTTATCTATTATTTTACAACCATTGACATTTACTCTGTTTATCTTTTCAATCCCTGAGATTGTCATTTCAAGAGATCAGTTTCATATTCTTGAATTGATGTTTTTATAATAACTTTATTACCCCTCCTATTAGTTGGATTATTTTGTATATTTAATTGCTATGGCCAAGAAGAATCTTTTATTTTCTTACTTTTATTACTATGTATATGTAAGGTGCTTAATAGCATTTGATAGATGATATTTAATCTTAGATGTATTTCATTCAATTATTAACTTAAATATGTATTTTGAATAATTAGTTATATCTTTCTTATTGCCAATATAAAAAGTAACTGGGGATCCTGACCATCTGCATATTTTGGTTTTTTGCTCATCCAAATTTAATTAATAATTTAAATAAATATAGATTAACTTAATGAATTGAAAACAATTAACTTACTATTTAAGGAAAAAGCAGAGAAAAATCACGCTTTGTGCCAATTGTTTTACTTCCAGTTATAAGTCATTCATTATCAATCATTCTTATTATTTATATAACAGCTCAAAAAACTTATCTCGCATCAACTGTCATCATGCATGTTTTTTAAACAAAACTTGGTATTTTGTAGATCATATTCAACTCAGACCTAGCAGTATAAGTGATAATGTTTTTAATAATATTTTGAGTTAGTATTATCACTAGTATAAATTAAATATAATTGAAAAATAGAATAGTTTTTGGCCAAATTAAATTCTCTCAAGAAACATTTGCTTCACATGGATAAGTGTTTCAAAGAGATACCATCATTGTGGCATGTCACAACCATGAGTATCCAGATGTGATTTACATAATCGCAACCTCTTTTCTCTTTTTCAGGTATCTAGTTAAGGTTTTAATTTTACTATGTCTGTTTATTTTTGCTAACCTTGCCTCTCTTTTCCTAATTTCGGAACCATTTATCTGCCGACTGATATGCCTTGGATTACATCATCGCCTCACCAGATATCGACAGTACCTGCCCGTGAGCTTTGTTGCCCAGGAGCTGGCATTTGGCTCCGTGAAGGATTTTCAAGATTTTGCTGCCCCCTTTTCCCTTACGTATTCTGAAGATGGGGAGAAAATAGACTGCAAAGCCTCTATGGCTGTCCTCTCCAACTTCTAAGTTTTCTCCCTTTTTCGTTTTCTTTGATGATTCAGTCTCCAAATTTATTGAGCACAAGCTTCATAAGTTATTCTTCCGCTTTGATGTTTCATTCCTCTGCCAGAAGTTTAATCTATATGTCTCCTATAACGCGATATGGCATTTCCCATGGTGTTTTAGGTACACATGCTTACAAATACAACATCAGGGGTGTATTTTGCATTTTAATTAGGTTCATTTACTTCCTTAAAAACATTTCTTCATTGCTCAACATTCCAGTTTTCAGGTGTCGTTCATGCTATGTGATTTTTTGCTGGACATTGTTGAATAGTGACTGTAGAAATGTGAATAAATTATGAAGCATTTGTGTTATTGTGACCCAGGAAATCAGGTGTTAGGACTAAGTGAAGTATCCTGTGATTTGTAAGAGGAGTTATAATTGTCTTTCCAGTGTAAATAAGTAGGACTTTGGTGTGATAGATGAGATGAGTGTATCAGAGGTCGTGAGATAACGACAAGTCTTATTATGGTTGTTGTGCAGTTTATTGGAAGAAAAATTTAATATTTCAATGATATTTCAAATAAGTAAGGTGATTTGTCAATATCTACTATCAAGATTTAAGATAATTTGCATATTACAACAGGCAGGAAATATTCTTCGGGATCCATCTCCATGTAGCTGAGTATTTAAGATAATTTAAATATTGCAACAGGCAGGAAATATTCTACAGGATTCAAACTCCGTGTAGCTGAATTACTACAAATGCCGGCACATGAAGAAATAATGTCTTAAAGGTGTTATAAAAATCCATTTGAAATAACATGGAGATCAAGATTGCACTATTTCAACACTAGTAGTCCTCCCATGATTGCATTTTGATGTTGTAGGAGCATCTTCAGGTCTTTCATATTCAAGAAAAATTTCCTGCTTGAATCACTCTTAGAGATTGCAATACTTACGCAGTCTTTTAGGTGATTCATTTCCAAAGAAATGTTTCCAAAGGTTGTTTCCAGAAAGAAGAGTTGCTGCTCCTGTATTTTAGCTAGAAGACATCTGTCGGAGGGTTTCCAGAAAGAAGATCCATAGCTGTGGAGTTCCTGCAAGAAGATAATATGTTCCTGAGTTCCAGAAGAAGAAAGATTGTTCCTGTGTTCCAGTAAGAAGATATTACCTTCAGGTCCATCATCAAAAAAATAGAACATCTGCTCAAATCGTAAAGATCCTTGGCTGATTATTGAATTAGGTTGTTCCTGGTTGCAGAAGAAGAGGTCGTACCCAGTATAAAGCATAATAGATTTCTTTGAAGATGAATTTCTATTAATAGCTTGTGTAGATCAACATGGAATCAAGATATAGGTGGAATGAGATTGCACTATCGCAGCAGTAGAAGAGAATAATTTCTAGATAACCCTTCTATAAATATGAAGATTACATTGAAGACCAAAAATATTTGCAGTTGCTAAGGTGAAGCTTCTTTTCAGTTCTGGAGTAGAAATTTGGAGCTCGTCGATTGGAAATGCAAGTGAGTGTTTAGGAAATTAGGTGTTCCAGTTTTCGGTAGTGGTGTTTATCTTCAAGTTTTCCACTCTTGATGCTGTATAGGAAAGTGGACTTATTTGTTTTCATTTTATTCCCGGTAACATAAGTTATTCTTAAGATAGTGTTCAGAAGATTGAAAGACAGATTTGTGACCCAAAAGTTAAATCTCTAAATCTTTAGGATCAGCATCATTTCCCTTGAAAGTTTACCTACCAGTGTTTTTGGAGTTTTAATGGACAGAGAAAGGTATTGAAAATGTGGGAATATTGTCTCAGCAAGTTGAAGCAGTGATGTCTAATTTACTTGCTTCTTAAAATTTCTTAGTCGGCCATATTATTTTAGCGTATTCTTTCTACTTCTTCTATTCATTAGTTTGGTGCACCTTTCTCCTCTCCATAGCTTGGTAATTCCCTTTCTTTTCCACCTACTATCACCCTTGTGAATCAACCTATCATCAAAACAACCCAATCATCTTGAAGTGTGGTTTGACAACATGAGCAAATCATTTCATCCTCAGGATTTTTATTTTTTCCAGATATTTTCGTCTTGGTCTTCTTGCGTGGTGCAGTATAGATCATAAAAAGTTTCTCGTGATGTTTAGGTGATGGACAATGTTTGTTTTTTTGAATCTTACAGCATATTCTAGCAAACAACTATTATCTTGCCAGTACAATCGGGTAAAGTTCTGTATCTGATTGTTTAAACCAAGTAATCCTCCATTGAATCGTACCAACAATTGTGGAAACGTGCCTTTTTGTCATCATCATTGGCATCTCCTCACCATATATATTCTCATACATTTTGGAAATTGATATTTATTGTTATGATCCCCAAGTTATATATTTCTTGTCATAAACATAATTCTTAATTTCAGTGTTCCAGAAGGATGCAGCAACACGACAACAAATCTTATTTGTCCAGTAATACAGAAAATAATCAAATGAGTATGAATGTGTGTATAGTAGCTGCATAATCATCACTTGGGTATTTGTAAACTTTGTGTGATTGAATGTATGGTGTGGATGAGGAATGCTTGATTGTGTGTATGTTTCTAATGTTTAGGAGTTCAACAGAAGTTAGAAGTAACATTTGAAGAAAGAAGATGGTTTTGTATATTTATTTTTCTTTCAAGAATATAATGGTGAAAACAAACATTTATCTAAAGAGAATGTTCAGGATAAACCCTTTGCGTAAGTTAGTCCTTTAGGAATAATTCATTCGAATTGTTATCTAAATATTATTGTTGTATAATTCTTGCTGTCCCATTCAATGGATAAATGAGGTTGAGGTAATTTGAGATGGAGTTTTCAACTCTCTCAGTTGATAATTAAGGTAATATTTCTAATATATGCTTAAAAAATCCAGTTTCTACTCTAAAAAGATGATTTTAAAGGTACATCTTTTTACAGTATCTATTCTTTCAAATTGATAAGCGCATCAGTCATTGTATTGTAAGCTATATTTGAAGTTAATATCACCTTTCATCATTATTTTGTTTTTTATGTAAATAGAAGGTATATAAGAGTTTCTTTGGTAATTATTTTCTTATTTATTGATTGGTTGACATGCTGCAAATTTTAATAAGTGAAATACAATGATGATGAGCTTATTGGAGGTTTGTTGGTTATCTAGAGTAGGTCTCTATTGTTATAAGTTTTAAATGTAGCCACCAATGAATATTTATAATGGATTCAATGCTGTTGATTGGGAACCACATATTTGCAATCAACTTGTTTAAATTGAGGGTATTCTATAACTCTGCATGAACTACCAACAAGGCTGTGATCTTTTCATAATGTTGTATGAAGTAATGAATAATATCATGCAGATTGTTTCATTCTCCCAATATTGTGTTCATCGTTATCCTTTACGGGTTAATGCAATCAGTAATACTGTACAAATCTTTGATAACTATCAATATTTTGTTATTGCACTTAGACATACTATAGGCTTCCATCTTCTAAGTTAGAACGTAATTGACAAAATTTGTAAACATTTTCCAACGGAAAAACTGCTAGATTTGCAATTTCCTACTGTTGTCATAGCTGTTTGCATTAGTAAACTGGACTCACGGTGAGAGTTAAACAACATGCTCCAAAGGAAATATCTTTTCATTTAACAAGGTAGGCTACTAGGTATTTAAACTTTGTGTTGATACCATGTAATTAATAATTAATCATCATCGTTATCCTCCAAGTACAAAATAATTTTAAGCGATTAAATGTAATGAATATTATTGTCTGTAAATATGTCTAATTTTAATTTTAATAAACGAATGTTATACATTTTTTATTTTTATCCTTTATTAAATGCACAGAATTCTCTTAGAACCCCGTTTGGATCTACGTATCCTAATAAGAAGTACAAGAGTCCTATAACAAAGAAGGCGAAAGAAATTTTTACAAGAAATTTTGCAGTAGATGACGTTTCTATATCACTCAGATATTTTGGACCCACATGTTCTGCTTGTTGACATTCACTCTCAGAGCCTTCACCGGAAAATTTATGATTCATCCAAATTCTCTTAACATTTTTGCCCGCATCGGTACATCTTCCATCGCTTTTACCTCGGTAAACGTATTTTTCTTTTTTCAATTCTTGGGACAGTTTCTTCTCGTAAATGCGTCTTGTAGTTGCCACGACTGGGCCAAGCTTGAAGCCGCGCCTACGAAGTAGGGAATACAGTTCTTGGTCGCTTATCTCTGATACTCCTCCTATTTTCATTGATAATTGTTCAGTTTCTTTCCTTATTGAAAGCTTGAGTCGACATCATAAATTTCGGAGCGATGTCATAGTAACTTCGGTAAAAATAAACAAAAAAGGGTTGTTTTGTAAGTGCTAGTTTGGTTGCTCGACACGTCTTTCCGAGACAAATCTCGCGAAAGATTATTAAACTAATGACAAGTTTTATAAGTTAAACACTCAAATTTATGAAATTAATAATAACCCACGTTGTATAATTTATGACTTCATAGATTAATACCAATTTTTAAACCATGGGAAGGTGTCTCAGATGTCTTATACTCCAGGACCCATTTTTATAAATCGTACAATGAATAATCTCACCTCGTTAAAAGCAACTCTAGAGGATAGGTTAATTCTTGAACCTTTTCAATAGAATCTACTTAATGAAAATGCCTTCGTTCGCTGAAAGTTATCCGCGATTATCTTTCATGGCCTAACTTACTCGTCCCGACGTACTAACTCGAATGTCAAAATTCATGCAAGTTTATTTGAACCCTGCAGTTGGTCACCTACTGCCAGAAACTTAAGTGATGTATTTATATTGACTTAAAGCTATTCCTTCAGAGGAAATTAAAGTTACTTGCATTTACCAAACTTGACACTGGAAGATGGTGTCAGAAGGACCTCAAGAGCGTCATCCTGTCAGTACGAAGTACTATTTCAGTTAGTTAAAGTATGTGTTGAGAAATATAATAGTTAGTATAAAATACTATGCTCTTTGCTGAGATATTCCTTCTCGAGAAGCACTTACATTTTTTGGTTTGATTTTAGGCTCCCTTTGTTATGGATGATTGGATTTTTTCTATGTACTTTTAAACAACTAATATTCAATTCCTTTATTAAATAGATTATACTCTTCACAACTCTACAGAGGTATAAGACATGAGTACTTTGAGATTCCCCAACTCTAAACGTGACGTTTATTATTTTTTATATCTGATATAAAACACGTCTCTTCGCTACGGTTACAAATGAATAAAGAGACCCAACTATAGAAAATGTGTGATGTGCTGACCAAGAGTTAAACGATGAAAGATGTAGTTGAGTGTGTTCATTTTTTTATCTTTGAAAAAGTGAAATTTAAATTATTCAATACGGCATTAAAAAACTTAAATGACTAAGCATCTTAAAATATTTTCAAATTTTAATTCCAGAATGTTGTTGGAATATTATGATATATATAATATGAATGTTGGAAATAGATACTTACGATATAGTTTCTGTGATGAATAACTTCATTTGCACTATAATTAACTATTCCTTCTTTCGATATAAAGTCTTACACATGAGTACCTCAATGTAAATTTAGATGTTAAAATACATAATCTTTCTATGAACAAACCGTTCTATTAATGATAATACGATATTATAAAACGTGTCAAGCTTTGTCATTACCGACGCTAATACGCTAACATTTTAACTATCGCTTTCAGATAATCGGTTTGGTAATATGTTACGGATTCTTAGGCAGTTTTTTTTTCAAGTAGCTAATATAACGTTACAGTTTAAAGTTCAGTAGCTTTATGAATCTAATCATATCTAGTGCAATGCCATTTTGTTTAGTCTTCACGACCATAGACTGCTCGAGAAAACTGAATGCATCTTAGGTCGTTAAATCTTCTTTTAAGTGATAAACGACTTTGACTGGGGCAAGATTACTTAATAGAAATTGTCTCTTTTGGGATCGCTCGAGTCATTCAGTAACTAGAACCTCTTTAATGCTTTGACCCAGTTTAATAGCTTGGAAATATTCAGATAGTGATCTTAAAAAGCAGCTCACTCTTCGTTTATCACGAAAAGAACGTTCTCAATTAAAAATTCCCTTCGTAAAGATAGAAATATCAATAACCATAGATCGTATTCGACGGTAGACGTAGGCGTTTCTGAAAGATCGATCAGATTATTTAATAGAGGTTGTAAATTTATCTTTGTAAAGTACAGGTAAAGAATATATACTTCTTAAATGTACCGTAATTAATTCTTCCTCAATAAATTTACAATTTCTTGGAATTTCTTCCCATTTATCTCTTATATCATGAATTATTATAACTATAATTGAAGCTTGGAATAGAATAGAGATTGTTTCATTTAAATGTAACGTACATGTATTTAAAGAAATTCAAAGAAAGGCACTGCCAGAAGTTTTTACTAAAATATTTCGCTACTAATAAGCAGAGCTCTTTATTCTATTTATGGTGTTTATTTGGAGTTTTTCGAACACATTGGCAGAATTGATGGGAATCCTAAAATCTAAACTTTATTCGAAAGTATAATCTTTGAACGTACTATGAACTACCTTAAATGATAAAACTAGTCGCTCAGCGTTCCATTCTTCCAATATTATTTTAATAAAAGTGATTCCATTCTTAAATTGAACGGAGAAGGATAATATAAAATAACATTTGAAAAAGAAGGAAGATTTTGGAAGAGATCATGTTTAAATTAGAAAATTTTTTGCGTTATTTTAAAATTTGTTTTATAATCTAACGTTTCCATGTAAAGGGTCTTGGAATAAGATATAATAATGTTGCGATAAACGGATGTGAGAATTAGGTAAGAAATTATAAGGCTTCTTATTTACGAAGAGATTAATTGGTAATCCGTTTTATTTCTATAATAACGAGGAAAACTTTCCATGAAATATCTCTAGAAGAATACTTCGAGCACGCTGTTTAATATTGAAGAGATATACATCGTTTTAAAGCATTTATTAAGGACCCTCGCGCCGAAGTTTTGATGTTTCATTAAAGTCGGGGAACATATGAGAGATAAATAAAACTACAGAGATATATAGCGTTCAAACACCGTAACTCGATCCATTCATGATTTACATACAAACGTTAAAATAGCTTGAGGAGTACTAAATTTTTGTATATAGAATGAGTCATCTGAATCTTCGGAATTATTGTTATTTAACTAAAATTTTAACAAGGTAAGTTATAGAAGTTTGTTGCCCTTCATTATTCTTGGTAAACGTATTTTTATTTTGTTTTCATGTCAGTTGCATCTTATCTTGACTATTTTTAGCACTGGTAGATGGAAGTTTCTTCTTCTTACGTATACCTTTTAGAACTTTAAGCAAAAGGAAATATACAAATTTTATTCATTTTTTAATGTAGTATACTCGGCTCAAAGTTTTATTTGATTTTTATGTGGCCTATTTTTCGCAAGAAAGCTCTTAAATTGAAGATGTCGCTGATGAAATTGAAAAATACTTTTGCTTAAGGCTGTAAATCAAATTCTATTTTCCATTGAAAAAAATACTAATGTGTTAAGTATTTTAGAAAAAATCCTGTTCGTTGATTGTATACAATGTAATATGTCGCTAAAATGTCATTCAATAATTATAAAAGATTTCAGCCATCAAATTATTTGTTAAAGTAGTTTGTCGATTATCTCTTCAATTTCCTTGAAATGGAATAATACTTAATTTCTTTAGTAAGATACACTTCAGTGTTTTAAATGAATTTAGCCATGTTCGTTCTGATTGTCAGTTGAATTTCATTTGAACCAGGTCTATTGATGATTTAGTGAGTTATCCTTCAGTATTCGAGATGGAAAATTTACATACGTACTCCTGTTGTTCAACTGATTTTAGTATATAAAAATCGTTGGTTAATAAAATTTTGGCCGACAATTGAAAATATACGAATGTTTTTAAATCGAACGTAAAACATTTATTTATTTAAAAAATTACATTTCATGCGAATTATTGAAATAGATAGTAACTCTATCTTAACTTTAGACTTTAATATATATGAACTATTTACTTTGATGAATCCAGTATTAACGAGGTTTCTAATAAAAAATACTTCATTTAAACAGGTTTGAATTTACTTACTTCACTTTAGTGTTGAAATGCCTAATACTAATTTTTTACATAATTTAAAAAATAAAATGATTATATCTCGAAATAAAATTTTAAAGTATCGTCAAATAATGGAAATGAAATCGTGAAACACGAATAAAGTACTTGCATTTATTTTAGAAATGAGCAGATGATGATGATTGATAGTAAATTGAAGCATAGTCCTTCATTCAGCCTAATAAATTTGAAATTAACTTTCTTTTATTTGATATTTTGACTTTTTTCGTTATTTTTATGATTAAAATTCCTTAATAACTTAAAGCCTCGATTTATCTTCATTTTCCCCGATCAGAAAGCGAAAGTTTATGTGATAATCTTTTATCAATTTATAGTGCCTAATAAATGAGGGATTTCAGGCACAGATAAATTATAAACTATATCACTTATTCAGAATCAATTGTTTTCCTCTAAATCTAAACTGTATAGAATGAAAAATGTGCATTAACTACTGTAGGTAGTCCCTTCAAATGCATCTCAATATGTATTCTATTACGGCTCTTTCATCCCATCCTTCGGGCTTATCCTTGAATTCTCTTAAACGTACTTAAATATACCAATTTTCCGTCATAACAGCCTTTCAACTTTTCCTAAAGCGATTTCTTTTGTATTCATTATATTCATTAAAGGAGACGGGCCTTTAAACTGGATCTTGACGTCATTCCAAAAAAAACGAGGCGATCCGAAGGGCACCGAAGGTAACCGAGGAAAGTTCTTCCCGCTCGTCCGCTTCGTAAATAGACCGTCTGCTGCTGGAACCGCACAGCGGCCATGTTGTGGGTCAATAAGTAGGGGGTATAAAGAAGATAGTATATTATAGGGGACGGGTCCCAATGTTTTTGTGCCAAATAGGAAACATAAGGATGTGGTGATGCCGAGGAAAAGTGCGAGGGAAAACGGTGGCTTCAGACGGACTGGATGGAAAGCGAAATTGGCCAAGCGAGAGGCAGACGAGAAAAGGATCGTGAAGAATATTTATATCGGTGCAAGCAACGCCAGAAGGTGGATAATTTTGAAGAAGAAACTCGAATACCGTAGTGATGTGGACTTTGTGGCGTATCTGTTGAATCTCGCGGAGCCGTTTTCAGGGTAAGCAAAGACGAATGTGTGCGATTGTCAAAGTGCCCAGATTTGCTGGCGATCGGTTATGTCTTTGAAATGTTCGAGGGTTGGGAAAAAGAGAGGCGGAGGGGTGAGTGCCCAGGCGTAGGAGGAGGGGGAGGAAGTGAAATGAAGCACAGAGGGGGGTGTGGTCGGGGTTCGTGAGATGAGAGGACCAGCCGGGATCTCTGGATCAATATTTTTCCCGCCATTTTCTACCCGTGATGCATTGCGAGAATTCGTCAGAAATGTCTTCTGCTCATCTAAAATAAATAAAGTGTTGTTAATTTAGGGTAATCCATGCGTTGCCGCCGAACTCTTTCGTTCCCTGCCCTCCATCACAGGCGACTATGATGGCTTCTGTAGTCGCCCTCTGCAACACAAACATCCCCATTTGCTTAAAGAGTTGATCCTTTTAAATGTTAAAGCTCTACATCAGAAGGTTTAAAGACGCTTTAAAGTACCTACCGTTAAAGTTGTAAATACAATAGCTAATCGGTTCTTTTATGCTGGAAAATGAGTTGATGACCTTCGATTATCTTCTGATTGTTTAGCATTCTCAGCTATAATCTATCAGTTGTGTTGTACATCATTATTTTGCCACCCAAATTTTCTCTTACATGCAGAAAGCAGTTTACTCGCAAGTTTGTTTTATAAATCTTAACTGCTTGCTCATTTATGGGACGAATGTAAGACTTAAAATGAATTATAGCTGACATTGGTTTATTTTAAAGAGAATATTTAAACTTTTCTTATGTTTTATATAGCAATTACTGTTTAATAATGAATTTTATTATTTACAGGAAAGGAAAAATAGAAAGAAAGGACAAAGATGACAGTGATGGGAAGCCTGTTACCATTCCAGGAGACCCCGTGAATGTCGGTGGAGAAGACAATACTGGAAGGTATGATTATGACTTTACTCTGTATTGCTTAAGGAATCAATAATAATCATCAATTAAAGGTAGCTTTGAGTATTGTGGTGATAGTTTTCTTATGTTAAACTTCTCTATCGGATGTTCATCTATTAAATTTAGCTTCAGATATTTACTATAATGTGAACATCTTATTATCGATAAGCGAGTATGTAAGCGTTGATGAGTTTCTTTGTTTCTATAGGCGAGTTTAACACACATGTAGCTAATTTCAGCATTAATTCTCATAAAATTTTGAGTGGTTTGTTCTATCATTCTTCTGATCAACACTTTAGAAGTATTTTATTTATTAAAGTACGAATACAAAAATTTATTTACGGAACCTTCCTTTGGATCAAATTTTTTTTTAGCGCATTTTTTCTATTTTTAGTTTATAGAAAGCTGGAAATTATCCTTAAACTATCACTGGAATTATGTTGTGCGTTTTAATTGATCTAAAAAATTCACTCTATTTTATTTTCATATCATGTCAGAATAATAATTCCTATTGATTTAATGATATTGTAGGAAAACAATAAAATATTTTAGCATTATGACTACAAATAAGATGATGAGTTTTCTCTCGTCCATCTGATATTATTATTTTCAAATCCAATTATGTTTTTAAAATTATCTAAAAAAAAGTGTGTTGTTTTTTTTAACCAACCTTCTGTAACCTTCTTGATATATTCTTCATTTTTAAGTGAACTATTATCTTTAATGTCAAAATTTGTCTGGGATAATTCTTTTACATTATTGGTTACCTACCATCAAACAGATTGCAGCTGATATTTTGAGCAGCATTTTAGTTTATTTTCCTAAAAACTTTAATATTACGTAGATTTTAATCATACCTTTACAATCGAAGAAGATACTTTAAAAAAATTATAGATAAATAAATTTTAAACCCTAGTTGGTTGATAAATGAGACAAATGTTATAAATATAATTTCAATTTGACCTGTAAAATTATAACTTTGTAGAAACTAAGACAATTCGGTAACCAAAACTTAAATACTCCCTGTTTTGAGTTAATTGGCACCTGTCTTTTATTTTATTTGTTTATATTTTACTATATGATAGAATGAGTTTTCTGATATTTTAGCATAGATTTTTCAGTTAATTTAAGGTTTATGTTCACCTTGCTAATCTTCCTTTAATATTTAAGAGTTTGAATTCTGTTTATTTCAGTCTAGAGAAATCTGATGAAAGGTCAGATTTTAATGAAGTTGGATCAGAAATAGTGGAAGGAAAGGAAAGTAAACCTGCAGAAGAAGAAGGTGATAGAGATCTTATTGAAGAAGATGAGCATGATGTTGAAGACGATAATGCTGGTGAGGAAGATGAGGACGATGATGAAGATGAAGATGATGAAGATGACGACGATGAAGAAGAGGATGATGATGATGACGACGATGATGGAAGTGGTGGAGAATGGACAGCAGGACGCCCACCTCTGAGGAGGAGTCTTAGAAGTCTACCCACCAATAAAGATACAAAGGTAAAATGCCGATTTCCACATTCACAGAGCAATTAATTTATAGGCTTTAATGTGAGATAATTGGTGGTCATTCTGGAAGTATTAGTTTGTATTGAATTATATCAATATTGATAATTTAATGAGAATTAAGAGATTTCATGTTTTTTATAGTTCATGTAAACCACTAGAGAAATATAAGATCAAGATTAGGGGTTTATTTCCCATCAGTGAATATAGTTACTTCATTAAAATTTATGGAAATTGATCTTTTGTTGAGTTTTTATCTTGAATTATATCAATTCGTATTATTTTGCTGTTATAAATAATAAATGCTTCAAATGAGAATTATCTCAATCTTAATATTTATGCAGAATACCCTTGAAAAATTGTTTGAACTTAAAGTCCTTTAGTGAAAATATGATTTAGGTAAATTTATCCCTATGATCATTTCAATATTTATTCGGGTAGTGAAATGACATGCATATATTTCTTTTTTGATCTGATTCAATAAATTAGAGTCTACATATTTCATTTTTTTAAATATCTTCCTCAAACTCATAGTAATTGACTAAGCTATTCAATTTGTGATGAAATTTTATATAACACTATTGATTAAAATTTTCTTTCATTCATCATCATGTTCATCCAGAATGTTGCAATCTGGGTTGGTTGAGAATAGTGAGTCTTAAAAATTGAAAAAAATTCATTTTCTAGTATTCCAATAAAGCTTTATTTATTGCAGATGTCAGTGAGACGGAGTGCTAGAAATGTTCGTAAAGAAGAGGAAGAAGAAGAAGAGGATGATGATGAACTAGAAGGAGATAGGGAAGGAGAAGACAGAAGAAGGAAGAGGGGAGAAAGAAGTCAAAGAAGACTGAGAAGAAGGGAAAGGAAGAAGAGGAGGAGGAGGAAGAGGTTAAAAGGTAGTGGAGGTGAGAGTACTGAAGAAGATGAGGAAGAAAGTGATATTGAGAGTGAAGGAGAGTTGCTGAGACGCGAGGATGAAGCTCTGGGAAATGAAGAAGGTGTATTGGAGGCTCCTGCAGTAGCATCAGTGCCCGAGGATCAGCCGATTGTAGAGCAGGTGGACCCGTCTCTGATTGATGAAATACCAAAGAAAGGCAGGAGAGGTCGCAAGAAGAAAATTGTGGTTCCAGAAACTACTATCTCAGAAGAAATTCCTGAGAAAGTGGAAGGTGTTGTTGAAAACATTGTGGGAGTGGTGATACCTGAAGAGCCTCCTGTCAGTGGGATAGTAGATGTGCCAAGAGAAGCTGACACCATGGCTCATGTGGAGGAATCTCCTCACATGATTGAGCCAGAAAATGACCGAGTCTCCAAACATCATCGTCATCACAGGTGAGCTAATTTTGAAAATAGGTTTTAGGAGATTCAGTTGATACTGAAATCACCATATTTTTACCATGGCTTCTTTGCTTGTTTACTCTTCTCTGCTTTCAGTCTTTGAATGTATTTAATGAAGCTTTTGTAAATACATAAACTCAGCCTACTTTGCTATTAATTATCAAATCATGTCAAGGGTGTTTAATAGTCATAATGGAATCATTTTACGAGAAGAGATGTTTTAACTAAAATGATAATGAAGTTGGCTTTGTTTATACATTATTTATTATTATTTCATATTGATGGTTATTGCAATTTATCTATGTATTGTTTAAAAGAAGTGACCATGACCTTACCAGGGCTTAAAGGTTGATTTAAAGATTATTCTTTAAGGTTTGGGGTTTGAAAATCATCAATTAAAATCCAATTCAGCTTATTTGGGTGGATAGTTCTTTTATTCAGTTCATTAAGAACCAAATGTTTCTTTCGCATTCACCTTTTTTTCAATTCAAATAATATAATCCACATCATCAATGGTTTCTAATTCTAAAGCTGAGCTGGGTCATTATTTCTAATGAAAAATTTAAAATACCAGTGTGGCAAAAAGTAACGTAAAGTGTTCTGTTTTCTTTTATCTAAAGTGTAATTATTTGCTGTGGAAATGTATTGTGGCATGCAATATATTCTTTTAAGTGGAATTCTTGTAGGAAAAATGTCAACTTAGTTTTATGAAAAACAAATGCAAATGATCACCAATCAATTAATTGTTAAATTGATGAAATATCTAGGAGGAAGAGCCGGAAGAGCAAAGATGGAATGGACGATGACGGAGATGAAGAAATGGATGCTGAAGATGAACTTGGTGAAAATGGAGAAATTGCGAGTGGCAGAAAGAAGAAGAGGAGAAAGAGGGGAAGGATGAGGAGGGAAGAGGAGTGTGGTGGGGAAGATGGGGAAGGGGAAGAGCAAGTGGAAGAGAACTTCCCTCGCTATGAGGTTGTGGAAGGAGGAGTGAGTGAGGAAGTGGAGGCCAATGTGCAGGACAAGCCTCAGTTGCCAATGCAGAGCATCTCTCAGGAAGAGGGAGTGCTTATAGAGGTAGGGGAGAGGGTGAAGCTAAAGAGACGAAGGAAGCGGAGGCACAGTAGGGGTGAGGATGGAGAGATGGGGGAGAATGAGGGGTTGAATGGAGATGCTGCCTCATCTGAGGATCCTCTTGGTATTTTGAGGAAGACTGCCAAGCACAAGAAGAGGAAGCATGGCCATGGAGAAGGGCATGGAAATAGAAGGTAGGTGATTTATTTTCATATGATTATTTTCTGAAATTTTTTAGTGATTTTGTAAAGTGAATACTTGTCTAGGAATCTATCTAGTACATTCAATAGTTGATTTTATATTTTCTCTCATCTTCCTGAATTTTATGCCCTAATCAAACTATTGATTTAAAAAATAGTTTTATTTTCTAAAGAAATTTGTCTTGTTATCTTGCCAATTGCTTTCTTTCTTGTTTTATAAATTTTCCAAAATAGAATAATTCTTTAGGATAGAATTTGATAAATTATCTTTAAATATCCTTGTACGTAACATGGAAATGATAAAGCCCATCTTGTGCATGTGGAAATATGAATGGTAGGTTTGCTAAACAACTGAAACTGAAGTTATCTAGCAAATTTATGAATTAAATTGTAATTATTTTTTCTTAATTTAAAATCCTGATATAGTAAATGGGGAGTTTATAATAGTATCATCATAAAATTATTTTCTTTCTTGTTGAATTTATACCAGCAAGTTAGATAGGCAGGATAATATTAGGGCAGTGTGTAGAAAACGAATATAAGGTGAATGTCTTCTTTCTAGAAGTATGTGGATATAATAATTATGGAACATAAGCATGCAATAGTATAAGCATATATAGTACGAATGTATTTGTATGAAGTAACCATTTCATAATCAGGATGAACATAACTGCAGGAGGCTGTAAATTATAGTTATACGCTAAAAATTGTATGCCTTTCATTCTCTTACAGATTATATTCTCATTTTTGTGTCAGTATGTATATTTTATTGTACCTCATTTATAATTGCTTTTATATGTGATTTCAAAATTTTATTAAGTAGAATATTTATATTACATTATTTATATTGTTATTGTTCTAGATTTGCTGATTTTTATTATTGATTTTGTCTTCATTATTGGATCTAATATGATTATCTTAAAATGTTACTACTTTATGCACAATGAACTTTCAAATTAAAACCAAGCAATTTCTATGCAACCCATTGAAACTCTATATTGAGCTGTAATCTGTTCTCAGGAATGTCAGTTTTTAAATGAACCTCAGCCTAACAATACTTAAAATAATTAATTCCTTGCCTGTGTTTATCATGAAATAAATGCTAAGTCTTTCTGATATTTACTTTTATGTTATTAAAGTCTTTTGTGGTAGGCTTTTGCAAAATATTAACAAATTTTCTGCCTAAATTAATAATTTGAAGTTAAGGTGATTTATAGATTGATAGGAGCTGCTAAAAGTGTATTTTTAAAAATCTCATATTTGGGAGGTATAAAGGTAAATTGAAGTCTATATTGGTTGAATAAATGAGCTTATATTAAATAGGATTATTATTTATATTATGAACGAGTATTTTGATTGTAAAGCGTGAACGATCCGACAGCTTGAAATTATGTGTTTGTGGGTTGCCTACGAACGAGGGGTTGAGTGTTTGATACCTTATTTCTTTGCTCTTTCCTGAGGCAGACAAATTATTGAAGTTTCTTATGAAAATAGTTTTCAGTTCATATCAAGAAAACGCATTCTGTTGAAGTTATCTCGCTCTTATCCGTATCAGTTATTTACATTGAATATTCAATAATAAATCCATTGCCTTTTTGTCTATGAAGGGAGGGTAAAAGCTGTCTAAGAATGCGGTATCTTTTCACAGATAATTTCACAAAAATTTAAGTCTTTCAATCATGTTTTTAAAACTCATTAAAACGTTTCATTCATCAACTTCAAATTTGATTAGACGCTCTTTTCTTTCCATTTTAGAGGGGTATTTAAAAATTATTTTAGGATTAGTAGGTTGTGTTTTCGATTTTTAAAATCCTCTTTAATTTTAGTTATTTTTTCATGAAACCAATATCTTTGGCGATATTTCGTGCCGTTAACATTTAAGCCGACTATGTAACTTAAGTCTGTAAACGTTTTCACAAATTCTTTTGCAAAAGTTTATCGATCAATAAATCTCTGTTTTAATAACTATGATTTGAATCTCACGCATGGTGTTTACTCGAAATTTAAAAATCTTTCTTTGTGTTGGTTTAAGGTATATCCCTTTTATAAGGAATATACCCTAAAGAGCGGCTAACTAAACTTGAATCCGTTCTCTTGAAATCTTAAAGCATCGTTATATTTCACATAGTTTGCTGGAGGGCTGGTTATCTCGCTGTTCTTTGAGTCAAAAGTAGACGTGACTGATACGTTGGGGCACGCGTTGAGACAGGCAGTCAACAGAATTCAAGTATCGTGCTCCAGGTCGCAGTTTCCTCCTGTACCGATCAATAACATGATATCCCGGGAGGCGGAGTCGAAAGAGGGTTGGTTGGCAAGTGAAAGCTTCTCGCACCATCCCCAACTGCCAACGCATCTCAACGATCCAACATCACCTTCAACGTACCTTCGTATTCGCTCTTTAACACAATGTTTGTTTGTCAACACTCTCATTAACGGTCGAGTTTCCATTTCTATAAGGTCTATAGTTTGATAACCTTCGGCCTTAATCATCGTTTCCATAGCATTTTCACTTTTAGTCGTGTTTTATACAATATCGATCGGATTTGACGTCAGAGCTTCGCTTAGTTACCCTCGTAATCTTCGCGTTAAAGCGAAATTTGTCGTCGTGGTGGTTTTAGGATTTGTTTTGATTCATAAAAACTTTAATTTATTCGAACTTGAATTTTCAACAATTCGAACGTCACTATCCCATACATCTTTGTGTTGCATCCAGTCGTATTATGGAAAAATTTTTAAAGCGCTTTGTCGTAAATGACTGATAAACTAAAATTTAAAAAAGCAAATGAAAGTGAATTCGATATCCGTATATCAGTATCCATTATTAATCATTCGCTCCTGGGAGGTTAAAGAATTCAACTACTTCCTCTACCGCTGAATTTCTTTAAGTGACTCAATTTTTCTAGAGTTTTTTCATTGAGAAGTTGCTATTACGTACTTAAATGTTCTCATACTCTTGCATCATCTTCATTATTCGATTCGAATTACTTTCAAACTTCTCTTGAAATTAAACAAGTGAGTAGGGGAATCATGCTTCGCTTGAAATCTAATTTTCAGCTTTTCTTTCGATCAATGAGAGAAAACAATTAACTTTTGGGCTTAATTTTTCTATAATATTTATTCTAAGATCTTTTTAATCCTTTTTCGCGAACCATATTATGTTAAGATGCAAAACTCGATTTATGAGGTTGATTTTAGCGTTTAATATTGATTGATAGACTTAGAGGAATGCAAAGTACCCTTTTTGTGTACTTATACTATCATATCGATAATATATTGAAAAATTCACGAACGCAATTTTAGAAATGTTTGTAAATATACTAAACAATCACTCATTATTATGTCACTATTTACGTGTAAGCGTTGCTCAGTTTTGTTTAATTATCGAAGTATTTCATCATTAAAGACGGCGGAGAGCGATCTCATTAAATTATTAATCCGTTCATACGTATCTAAGATAAGTGCCACCTTCTTAAATTCGAGCTCTATATTTATATTTTCAAAGAAAATTAAGATACCATTTTGGTGCACGAAGTAATGCAAAATGAAAGTATTTTTTTTAATCCAACAGGTAAAACGAATAAAAATATTTTTCCTCGTATTTGGAAGGTTATGAATGCAAAAAGGTTTCAAGGGCTGATCGAGTGCCCATAATCCAATCACCAGTTTCGAGAGCATCCACAAACGGAAGGAGACATTTCCCACGACTGCATGAAGGCATCCTCTTTTACTTTGCTATTTCGCAGGCCGTTTATTAGTATGCGACACGCGTGCATCGTGCGTCCCCCCCCTCCAACCGCGTGATCGGCAGTTGCGGAGTCCCCTACAGTGCCCTATCTGCGGGGACGTCTATGCGAGGGAAGGTCGATGAAGGACCACTCCTCGCCCCACTTACCACCCATCAATTGACTCTGCATTAAAGCAAACGATTTCCTAAAGAGCCATAATATCGCAGCTCCTGCGAATGTGCGGTATCTTAAAAGATTTGATTACTTCGCTGTCCGTCGCTGTCTTCTGCAGTACGATGCTCTCCTGGTTGTTTCTCTTTGAGCAAAAAGGCTCGCTCCATCGTCACAGCCCACGGTTTCTAACCCCGAGGAATCCGACAGCATTGGGAGTCGACGCATGCGTGAGTTCAACTCCATTCTCTTCAATTTGGACTAATATTTCGATACTTTCTCATGAATGAATGGTTCATAAAATTCCTCACCATTCCGTGTTCATCGGTCTTTTCGTTCATGGATCTGTTTACTATAACTTTTCCTTCAAAAATTACTTTATAAACATTATTGAGATATAAGTACGAATAATGTAAACTTCTATGGTTTTTTACTCTCAGTTTAGTAGACTCAGTACTCTCATTTCCTACTCCGTAAAAATTGTCGTATTTCCTTAATAATTTATAATGATTATACCCGGCGGATTATTTATTTATTATTTCTTTTATTTCTTAAAATACTTATGCTCGTAAAGCACTTTTAAATGCGATGAAACAATGCTTGATATCCTTATCAACTTAGACTACATGATAAATTTTCATGTGTGTTCATTACGTCTTCCTCTCCTATAATTAAAATGACATTCGCAAGCTTTAATTTTATATCTTTATATTCATTTTATCAATAACCAGTACTGTCCCTAACGTCATTACATGTTGTAGACAAAAAGAGTAATTGATCCTGTAATGTTTATGAAGTTTGTCTCATTTAATCAGAGGTAATTCTTAGGAAGTATTTAGGTTTTAACTACACGACATGGTTTAAGGTATATACCACCTTTATGTCTATAGCAATCGTAGATATTTATCACGTTATTTCATACGCAATTTTATAAACGGACAAATTAGATTGTTTATTTGTTGATCATTCGCTTTTAAATACACACATTTTTGTAACAGTATATATTAGAAAACTTTTCATGAGTTAAAGTATTTATGCTCCATTTTAAAATTAAAAAAAGATTAATTAGTAAAAAAACTACAGAGATACTGATCTTATTTTAATAAAATATGGAATCAAAAAAAGTAAATTGTTTGTAGTTGAAAAATTTTAAAAATTTGCTACAAGGTTGCAAGAATGGCATAGATCAATCTTACAACGTTTCCTTTGATTGGATTCCTTTTCAATATTTTTGCGGTTTTTAGCAGAAAGTAATTAATTTAGATAATGAATAATACAGTTTACAGTCGGTTTGTTAAATTGCGTAATAATACAATTTCTAAGTAATGTTTGTTAAAATCGTGTTTTGAATGACTTCTCGTTAAAGAAAATCGAGATGCTTCTATCTTCCACGTTGATTTTCTCTTTTTCCTTATTTATTTTATCTCTAACGAGCCCAAGGAAAAGTTATTTCCATCGAGGGAAATAGTAAATATACTTAAATATATAATTAGTTCATTAACAAATTCCAGTGTTATTTCACGATCTTTAATTCTAATAGGTCATCGTAAGATTTAAAAGGTAATCTTCCAGGAAGTTGCCTCGAGAAATCTTTAATTTCTCGGATTCTAAACCCCTCTCCCTTTTATAAAGGGAACATAATCTCCGACAAAGGTTTCGATAGCCTTAAACAATTTCATTTAAACTTATAAACCCCGCCGCTCATTGCTTTAAATGCGGGACGTTTTTGTTTTGACCATTTTTTCCCAGTTTTTGTCGCTCATTTATTAGCTTCAATAAAGGGATACCCCTCCCATCTTCCCCTCCTACTACGCTTTCACTGGAAAGCCTGTTGCCTCCGATATTCCGCCTTTCGACCCATTCACTTCCCCCGCCCCTATTTCCCCTCCAAAGCTCCATTCATTTCGTGGAGGAAGGGCGGAATCTTTTGATGTCCAGGTTCCCGTATTTGACGTACTAAAACGTTCGGATGTGCTGCTGAGAGAAATGAGGTTGTGGGGGAGTTCGCGCGGGGGTCAAAATAAGGATAGTATTGTGAAGGAGATGTTACATCAACGCTGCGGCCTTGACTGCCTCTTCCTACTCCACTCTCGTTACTGGCGCGTCTTTAAAATAGGCAAAATCCGTTCTCGTTAAAGGGAGTAATGTTTGCCTACTTCACATTCTTGAAACATCCGTTGTGATGCCGAGGATTGATTTCATTCTGGTACTCTTCTTCCATCACCTCAGATGTTGTTGCGTTAGTTGAGGATGGGTACTAATCGAAAGCATTTATTATAGTAATTCATTGTGTTGAGTTTCCTGAATGACCCTCCTCAACTGCTCCCACTCAAAATTTGTCTTTCCGATTCTTTTATTTATATATACCTTACCGGAAGAAGTATTTTTTAAATCTTCAGTCCGAGATCGATTTCTTAATTTTTCTATTTAATACGATAGTTCGTACATAATTTTATAGCATTATTCTCTATCCCTTTAATTTATGTTTTTGTTAACTTAGAGCACGTTATGATTTTCACTTAAAGTATATATTTTTTCCAGTTACGTTTCTTTTTTATTCTTATGTAGATATATCGTTTTAACTCTTTGGATAATATTAACTTTCTTATTTTCAAAATCGAATGAAATTACTCTTGTTTCTCCTATCTTCCCTCATTTGAATCACAAGTTAAAAGAACTCTTTTATTCTGGGGAATTATGGTTTCTTTTCTGATCATAGCAAAAAAGAAAGTGTTTACTCTCGATTGTAGTTTACTGGCCGAATTCTTAACATCCAACTCGCATTCTCACCGATTTCACTCACTACCAACATACATTCTTATCCTTTTAAATAAAGCCAGATATTTTCAAACTTCACATTCTGTTAAATAAAACAGTGCCTTTACATAATTTGATCTTAAGATAGATATTTTGCGTTTTAAGGTCAATTTCCTTACTATTTCAGTATTCATCATACAAAATCGTATTTCAAATGGACGTATGAATCAGTCCAGAGAATCCCTTGTTATCATAATTTAATTCATTGAATCTCCATTCAAGTTTTCGGCGCGATTTCCTGACAAAGCCGTGTTCGAAGTCCATCCATTATTATCAGAGAAAGTTAAACTAAATATCTCAAAAAAAGATGGCATTCAGTTCCAATTATGAGTCATAATATTTTGATTTTAATTCTAGAGTTAAATAAACTTTGTAGTAACAGTTCAATTACGTTATTATATGACTCATGTGTGTTTAAATATATATTATTTGTAATGAATTTCATTAAATAAATTTAATTAATCCATTCCATGTTTATTGTATAGAAGTAGACACAAATGGAGAATTAAAAATGTAGACGTTTAAATAAATCTCTACTCCTTAATTTAAGAAGAATCGGAATGGGTTTTCTCGAATTATCAAATGACAATATCAATTGTAATAATGCACATTTATATTCATCTCTCGTTTTTCGATCGATTTTCTTTAAATATATAGCAATTTTTCATGTTAATAATAAGTACGATTATATACCTTTCAAAATTAATTACGTATTAATACACCTTCGTATCATCTTTAAATCATTCTATGTCATAAAAAATAATTCAATGTAACCGTAGTGAACTCCTTTTTAAAATGACTTTAAAGTTATAATGCATTATTCACAGATACTATTAGAATGACGCAAAAAACTCCTTCGCGGAGAATTGTTTTTTTTTCGATAGAAGATTATTTAAATTCATTGAATCGATTAAAGCTGAGCGATATCATTGCTGCCGTTCCATTTCATTTCTTTAAGTTCAGTAAAAAGCATATGAATGATATTTCAGTGTAGTATATCCACTTTACTTATTCATATATATTTAAGTAAATCCTTAGAAACTCGTAGACATGCAATGAAAGGTGGCTAGATACTTATAAGAAAGCATAAGAAGATTGGAAGCTTTAGTAAAAGTTTAGATCAGCTTGAATGGGAATCGTTAGCTTCGAGGAGGAAGAGTTAAAATTTAACGGGCGTATATAACACGTGGAATTGTAATGACGGGACTGGGACGAACTACTAGAGAGATTTCGTACATCTGAGCACATTGGTAGTAACAGTTTAAACATTAAAGAATAGGAATATTAAACCGATGTTTCGAGGTATCATTCATCGATAGAGGAATAAGGGAAAGAGTTGCTTTACCTGGAAAACTATTTACTCCAATTATAATTTATGTTAAAATCTTACTAAAGAAGCTTGTTGAAAAGATTATAAGATGTCTGTCATCTTGTAATTCGTTAATTATTCATTATAATAATTGTACGTATTTTGTGCATTTTACTTATGATATCTTATTTTATTGAATCGTATCTGTGATGTATAACTAACCTTTGTTACTATAATATTAGTTAATATCATGTGTTATTTTTAAAGCTGAATATAACTGTTTACGGAAGTTTTCCGTGAACAGATTCAATTGTCTATATTATTAGACGACTGGGCGAAAGCCGGAAAGAATATTATTTTTCTCATGCCCTGTAACAACATTTCCATCTGGTCTGTAGATCTAACTGCATCGTTTTATAAAAATAGATAAATAGTATGTAATATATATCTATTGATATTTAGATTTAGATACAATTTTTAATACATTCTATTCTCTTTATGAATCTATTAGAAATGTTTCGCATCGTTATAATACTATACACTATTGACAGTTTTAAAGTGGAATTAGTTAATGTAAAAGTTGATTCTGACCAAATGGCATTGTTTGTTTGTAAATTTCGGATTGCGAGATGATTACAGTAATGGTTGAGATTTAATTTATTTTTAACCCACGAGAATACTAAATCGTTTTTGAAGTAAAGGATGTAAGTCGATTGCTCGAGCTTAATATGTATTGCTGGACCTTGAATTTACAAAAATTATTTGGTTCAATATCTTTAATTTTTTCTTAAATTTTAAAGATAATTCGGGAAGGTGAATTTATGCTATGAATGTTTTGGTTCTCAATAATTCGTTCGGATATCTTCCTACGCTAGCTGGTTTGATAATATAATGTCCTCATTAAAAGAAAAAATAACCAATGGTTTTTATTTTCTTTATAACAGCAAGGTTATTTCTTAGTATTCTTAGCTCTAACTTACTTTCTTCTTAAAGTAATTCGTTACTTTTAATAATGAAAAAGTGACTTGAGCTTCGACTGAATTCGCTGATTTTGATTACAATATCCAAGTAAGCGATTTGCTTGATTACAATTGTTGAGGTAAATGATACTAATTCATGAGTAACTTTGCGGTAAATAATAATGCTCAGATATTAAAAGTATCCATGAGTGTATAAACTTTTCCCAGACCATAAAATTGACGTTTAAGACCGTAGTTTGGTGGTAAAGCCATATCTTTTACTATAGTCAGAAATTTGAACTGTAACGGATGTTTTTATGTTCTTTTCTTTTTAACTTTAAATTTAGCGTGGCCTCGTCATGATATGAGGGATTAGCTAATCCTGATTCTAATTGCCAACGTTAAATTCGGTTTGAGGAATTAAAACATTGTAATGTTTAAAGATATGAAAGGCTAACCTAGGATCCTCGTAATCATTTTAAGTAATTATATCAAAGTTTGGAGTCAAATGGGTTCCTGATTTCTACCTTATATACCTTGATTTACCGTGTGTAAATTTATTTTAGTATACTAACTACGCGAAACGAGTTTATTAAGTTATTTTCCGCGGTCATTTTATCTGCTGGTTCATCAGAATATCGATGCGTCAAGGTTCGAAGCGTTGTCAGAAAGTATATAATATAAGGAACAAAGAGTTCCAATTTTATTGTATAAATAATGCATTTGGCTCATATGTGTCAATTCACATTACGAGAGAATTTGACCTAAATCCAACGCGCGACGATATTAAATTCGCCTATTCGATAACGTTCCATTCCCTCAGTTCTTTAATCAGAATCTAGTCGTTTGATGTTTCCCTTTCCCTTTCCTCAAACATCAACTTTAGGTTCGAAATGATTCGTCTGCCAACTTAAAGCTTTTAAGATCTTAAAGTTTCTGTGGAAACGAAAGGGAAGTGTCTCATCTGATTAAAGGCGAGACCTTTCTTAAATTTCCCCATGTTTTTCACGCCTCTCCTCCTTTGGAACTTCCGTAAAGGGATTTTCGTTTCTCCCTTTTCATGGATTTTATTAGCCGAGGGGAAAGCTTGAACTGAGTTTGTCATTCTCTCTCATCGTTCTCGAATGCGTAAACGCACGTGTTTTTCCAATTTATGTTATCATAAGAACCGTCATCGAATCGATTATTATTAATCGATCTAAATCGATTCCAAATCAAAAACTAAAACTGATCAGCTTTTTCGATTACATTTCATCGCGCTTTAAGATTTAGATGTATTATGTTTAAGTCCGTTAAGTTAATTTACGTTATCGCGTTGATTATTTATCGTAATCTTAATTTACCGATTTATTTTTAGGTGATAATGATAGTCAACTCACTTTTAAAATATGAAAATTTTTGGTTTTATTTTTAAATTTTTAACAGAAAAATTTCGTTATGAAAATTTTCTGCATATTGAATTAATTTTCTTGCGGTCTTTTTGTATAAGTAATATCAGTATTGCTGAAAAGTATAATAGGGTAATTTATATTGATTGATTTTGCATTCTCATGATACTCTTATATTCAGAATATTTTAAAATGATGAATCATTTACACAAAAGTAAGTTTTGATAATTTTAACATGTAGTGGAATGAATTCATTTTAATCTGATTTTAATTTATTTTATGAACTTCGGCTTGTATGCCAGGTCATTCCTTTGAGAACTGGTCCTTAATTATCGTAAAAGATGTCTTAAGGTATAATTATATAATTAAAGATAGCAGTTGATAATACTATAATACCTAGAATGCTTTAATGTTCTAGAAAACTTGTTGAACTATGTTATCGAAAATGTGCGAATTTTTAATATCCATACGTAAGTTATTTATATTCATGAAGAAGGTGCAGGAAAATGTTTCAGACTAGCCTTTTTACGTTCGATTCGCTTTGTTTTTGTGAATAAGTCCGTATATTTGGGTATAATTATTTCATTATTTCGGTATTGCTACCTTCATGTATCTCATAACCTTGAAACTTCACTATCATAATTTTAACCATTTATTAGGTGTAAGAGGGTCGGTCATCCAAAAAATAACTATCCGTTTCTTTTTGATCGAGCTTTTGTTGAGTAAATTTGAATTTAAAGAAAATATTATTATATTATATTTATAAATTATATTATATTATACTATATTGTTATTATATTATTATCATGCTCTTTTCCCGCATTATCTCCACCATGCTCAATGCGCGTATTTAAAGAAATAAACTTTGCAGTCCTCACCTCGTAAAAGCATCCCGCCAACTCCTTTGGCAAGTTAGTGAGGACTTATTTCGCTCTCGAAACGTTCTCTGGCTAAATCCTCCTCATTTTGATGGAAATTTCAAAGTCTTAATGGGTTAAGTCGAGACTAGAAAGTGGATGGATCGAAACATTCGAACTCAAATGTTACAAAAGTTGTGGAACGAGCGGTCAGGGGCGTTGTCGTGAAGGAACCACCAAACCTCTTATTTTTTTTCTGGATGGCTTATGAAGTTCCTTTTACTGTCTCACAACACCATAAAGTCTTGATTGTATATCATTGTGGCAAATAATCACCACTAGAATTTCATTTTAGTCCCTAAGAACACAGGCCATAGACCTGTTAATTTTTTTCGCATTTGGGGTGGTGGTACATTTCCACTGCATGGATGGCCTCTTGTGCTAAAGAAAAGAAGATAAACAAATCGAATCCCTCTACGAGTGATAACTGGAGGCGGGAAAGGTACCGAGGACGCGACGACGAGCTTCCGTTACAATTACTTTTTGTGATTATGTTTAAAGACCTGAAGTCATTTCTTATAACTAGCCTATAACTTTCATTCTATTCGCTATATCTTTTATTTCATTTCTGGATGTAAATGGTACCTTCAAGATGGGATTGAAGCTAAGTTAAGAAGGATATAATACTTTACTTGAAAATGAATTTGCGGGTCAGGAAATAATATTGTTTGGAGAGTAAATAAATGTCGTCTGGAAAGTCATCATGCACTCCTCAGAAATGAAAATTCTTTGTTTATATTAAGTATTACAAAGGAAATCATTCTGACCTATTTAATTAATTAAAATGGCTTTAAAGGACAATTTTGATCTTTTAGCTGCCAAAATTATTCAATCTTTAAATACATTTTCTGTGGATTTCCTTACACTATGAATGAATTTTGAAATCATAGGATTTGTGATACTGATTGATTCAGACAGGATTATGTGAGTGGATGAACATGATAGATCTTTAATGTAAATGATAAATATGAATGTTTTGGGCAGATATCAATATATATACATGTTGAGACTATACATTGAAAGTTTCCCATTAACTAGTTTTTAGCTAAACAATGAGATTTTAATTCTTTGTCTCTATGTAGTATATTTTCATGGAGACTGTTTCAATACAGAATACGATCAAAGATGTAAAAGATTTTTTTAAAGAGAATGAGTCTTATATTTTATTGAGAGAGGTAAAGTGAATGAAGATAAGAGAGTAATTATTTTAAAATATTAATTGCATTATTTATTTGATTTGTCTATCTGCTCTCTCTCTCTAATCTAAAAAAGAATCCTTTAGCTTTGGATATATTCCTCATATTTGTTTAAAAAATTTCATTTAATTTCCCAAGTTTTACTTTAGAATATTTAATATATAAGTGAATACTCTCATTTTCATCGATCAAGTGAAAACTGTCAGAGATGAATTTGACACAACATTGTATTAATGAAATATCCTGAATCTTTTAAAGGAAACACCATGATGTGCGGAAAGTTCCAATTGATGGAGTGCTTTCAGAGCCCTCTCCCTCAGCAGCTCCATCTTTACATCCAGAGGAATCACCAGAAGGAGGAGGATCCCTTCCCGACCCATCCTCTCCAAACACTCCTACCTCTTCTGTCACCCCACCATCTTCTATCACTATGAACAAGGGAGTGGATAACAAGCAGAGAGTTGCCATACGCATAACTTTATGCGGAGAATGTGACTCTAGGCATGTTCTTGATGCATGTCCCCTCAAGAGACCACTTACCATTATACATGATACTGTGGTTATGCAAAACAATGATGGTGATGATGCAATCAAGAATGAAATTAGTAAGTTAAATTTAACTAAATAATAATATTAAGTTTAAATAAATATTCAAAAATTACTTTATGCCTTATCAAGATAAGTTAACTCTAACTATAATTTAAAGTTGTATTTATAATATATGTACATGTATTTATATGTTATGTATGACCAGCTGTATATTATAGACAGATAAGATATGCATTATATTTTATTCTGATGTTTAATTTATTTCTGAGTGTAAGGAAATACAGACTTGCTAAATTTGACCTAAATATTACCAGAAAAAAATTGTTGAAGCATCAAAATTCTGTGCTTCATAATATTAGAATGCTATGGTACTATTTGTTAACTTTTGACATCTTAAATTCTATAGTTGTTAATATTATATAAAATAATTTCATCCATCATGTTTTTTAAAATACTAATTGCCAAAGACAATATTATTATTGATTGTTTGAGAAAATGATATTTAGAGTTTATTTTCTAAAGCAATTGATGAGTTTATGATTAGAGTGCTTGAAACTGAAGTATAACTCTCATAGTATTTTGTTGAAGGATTTTTTTGGTGTGAAAAATATTAAAATTCATGTACAGTATTCATACAACATCTTATGAAATAATTGAAAAAAATTGACAAATAGAAATAAACTAAATCAAAAATAATTGTTTATCATTAGTTTTATTTCAAGTAATAAACAGCTATTGTTGTTATGCTGTATTCATTGATTCTATCATCTTTTGCTCCTAATTTCCTGTTTAAGGTCCTTATGTTGCAATTCAATACGATTTGTTATTTTAAGTAATTAATTAATTTCATAACATAATTTTTATATAAATACAGTGTTTATATGATTTGCTTGATTTTCCTTTTTTAGCAAAGGATGCCTCTCTGACAGATGCTGACACAAAAAGTTTTGCTACTGAAGAAGAAGAAGATTTACAAGATGGAGATGATACTCAAGATGAAATGTGTAAGAAGAAGAAGAAAGAAAACGAGGATGACAATATTGAGGAGACTGTGATTGGTGCAGATGTCATAAAGGAACAAGATGATAGACAGCTTCAGAGAAATATTTTGCCAGAGGGTGTTGAGGATCGTTTACCTGTGCCTAACGGAAAGTATAAACCAGGTTCAGAAAGAGTTTCTAACCTTGCTCAAGATATTGTGAAGCCATTAGAAGGAGAAAATGTTGGTGAGTGATTTTCATTGTAAATCATAGTAGATAATTTATTTAAAAAATAGAGTATGTTTGCGTATTGTATGGTAAGGATATCAATTCACAGAAATTATTGATATTCTTCTTTTATGATGTTCTTATAGATCTCTTTAAGTATTTTTGTCAAATTTATTATTGAATAATCAAATATAGTTCTAACCTCTAGAATCTAATTTGTAATTTATCATAATAGTATGTCTCTCAGTTGAACATAACTGGCCTTGCTATTAATGAACACTAGGTTTAGAGCTCCAATTCTTATTAGATGTATTGTCTGTTGTGGATGTATTTTTATTGTAAGAAGACTTCTTAATGTTACTACTTACCTGATTTTGAATTTGACCCGTTGTTAACTTGTTATTAAAATATTTTTGTTTGTATACATTGTTTGTTATATATAAATAATTACAAAATTTTTAGCTATGTATTGGAATTTTTAGTGAAAGTTTGTGTTTTTATGAAAGTATCATGAGGTACAATCTTGTTAATACTATGAAAATAGAGATAATAATATGAAATAAGTCACATTACTAGATAAAAAGGTACAGAATTTCGAGCAAAATTTTAATTTAATGTTTTTTCTGTTTTTAGATCTTCCAGACATTCCAGATATAAAAGTTATTAAGGATGTATCTATTCCACTTGAAAATAAATTGGAATGTCAGGAAGGTATGCTTGCCAATGGAGATGCAAGCATGGCTTCCAATTCTACTTCTCATTCTAAACCAATGGTGAGTTTGTATTTGCTGGTATTCTGTTTGAATTTTAACATAAATCCTTATCTTTATACTCCTCTTTTTATCTTTTAATTTGTTTAAAAGTAATCCAAGTTTTTCTTTTCCTTTCATGTAGAACCTGGATCATGATGAACTGGAGTCAGCTAATGACACTTTGACCTCACAGCCTTCACCTATGCCTATGCAGGATCCCATAAGTACTGCTGATACAGCAGTTGGAAGTACAAATGCTGCTAATGGTGGAAAGAGTTTTGCTGAAGCATCACTTCCCATGGCTCTAAAATTGGAGACAAGAGAAGCAGGTCATGGCCCGGGAGTGATTGCAAGAAGACCTATTGCACGATTTACTCAATTTGGTCCTTTACTTGGTCGAAGAATAAGAGAAATGGACATTCCAGATGATTTTGGAATGCGGCATATTTGGGAAGTGAGTATTGTTTAGAGAATATGTTTATTTTTTTATTATATCCATAAAATTTTACAATGAAATGTTAAAAGATGATTTTTAAATCAAAAAAGAAAGAAATATCAAGTATATAATTAGTATCAATTGGAAAAATTACCTACTATAGGCTTTCTAGCTGGTAGTTTTGAAAGGTGTTCTTAAGAATAAAAAAATGGATAACTTCAGAATGTCTCTACAAGAAGTTCAGCTGAACATGATACAATTAATTCCAATGGTTATAAATTCTGATAAATTTTCTTATTACTTCCTTGTAACATTTCTGTTGATGAACTCAGTACATTATCTTGGAAAGTATCTTTGATTTTTGGCCATGTATTAAATTTTCAGTTATAGGATATTCTATTGTTGATTCTATTAGATATTATGTGGACATAAAATTCCATTTGAGCTAAGTTACATCCACCTACAAGAAAAAGTTAACAAAATAACTTTGATATTGATGAACTTTTAAATCTATTTTAGCCTCCATTTTAATAAATTCAGTTGATGAAGCATTTACTTTGTGGAACTCCATCCTAATTCTGAATGACATTAAGTTAGGAAAAAGGAACTTTCCTAAAAGTTATGAAGTGAAATTTTTATAAAAATTTTATTAAAATTTGTTTTGTAAAATTTTAAGTAGAATCTTAGTAAACATATTCCTCTTCTTTATTTCTGTCTATCATCTACTCTAAATAAGCTGAATGTAAACTATTCTATTTATTTTAGAATCTTTTGAATGATTGAAAATCATAATATTATAATTGTCCAAACTGCTTTAACTTCCAGGTCATTGGATCATCAGGACGCTTTCTTCTAAGCACTGAAGATCCAGCAACATCCAATTGGCTACGCTTTATTCGACCTGCTCCAACTAGAGAACAGAGAAATGTAGCTCCAGTCACTAGAGGAGACAGGTTATATTTTGTCACAACCGCTCCCTTACAAATTGGAGAGGAGCTGCTCTACTGGCCAGATGAGTCCTCTGGTTCAAATGCACTCTCAGGAACGCCACAGCCATCTGCTCAAGGACAAAATTCTTCCAACACTTCCTCATCTTCTTCTTCATCTGGTGGTGCCGGTTGGGCCAAAAAGAAAATGGAAAAAACCAGTTAGTCTTGTTTTTAACTATCATAATGCAAAGCATAAGTTTTAAGATCTTTAATCAGAAATATATTCATGTATAATTGTTTTTGAATGGAAAATATGGCAAACACTTGCAGATTGTAAAACTGATGTTGTCATTGAAATTTTAATTGTGAAAAGAAATGTGAAAAAAAATCGCCACCTTATAGTTAAATTTAAGTTCCCCCTTAAGAGTTCAATGTTTCTACTTATTTCTGGTTAATCACATCACAGCACAGTCTAAAAATCATCAGTACACTCTCAAATTCTTTTTCTTGTACTGCTGTTGGTGGATTTTACTCTTTTTATTTGAGATTTAACCATTTACACCCATAGGAATAATTGAATAAATTTAATTGTCAAATGAATGTAGTATTTATTATAACTAGGATCTTATATTTCATAGATAATCATCATACTAGAGATTAAGATGGGGAAAAGAAATTAAAATTAAAGCATTGTATTTAAAAATGTATCATTATTACTCAGTCTATTGAGATCTAATGAGCCAATTTAAAATTTTACAGACTGTGGTGGTTGCAATCTTCGTTTTGGACATCCCTTGTATTACCGACTGCACTGCTCTGTCTTCCATGATCCTAATTTTAGTCTTACCATTCGGAAATATCATTGCAAAGTTTGTGGTGCAGCTGTTCTGGGTAAAGAAAATATAATGCGACATGCCGCTGAAAATCACGATGGAAAGGGTGCATACCAGTGTCAATTCTGCAAGAAGGTAATCATATAGAATATTTAATCACTTAATCTATTTTCATTGGTAAATTATGTTAGTAAATTTAGCATTGTTGTTTTGAAAAAAATCTGCCTCTTGAAAAATTATATTGACTACCTTATCAGTATAATAATTTATCTTAAAATTACTGATACAAAAAAAACTAATGGTGTTTCTCATTGATTTTCAATTTTTCTTAGTTCTTTCTACGTTTAAATTATCTTGAGATGCATCGAACATATGGTTGTGCTGCCAATCCTCAGCGCACAAGACCATTATGTGATTTCTGTGGTCGTAAGTTTTGTCAACCTCAGAAGCTCAAGGTTCACATCAAAAGGATGCACAGTGGTAAGTTACTCGTAATTTCAGAGTAAAATTTTGTTGCTTACAATTTATCTATCAACCATGGAATTACTTCTGCTAGGGCTATGAAAAGTAAATATGAATCATTTTTTAAGTGTGTTTTGTATGAGGGTAATAATACCTTGGATGATCGAGAAAACAGATCGTTCATTTAGCCACTACATATAAGCTTCCAGTTTTCTTGTATAGTGTATAGTAATTTGATTTACTATATTCTGAAGTGTCATTGATTTATTATGAAAAATATATTATTGATTAGCTAGCTTTGGTTATGTTCTGCATAACATGTGCAAACTCTGCCAAACTTCTTAAATATATTTTTGTCCTAATAAAACAGTTTATTGGGAACCATGTTCATTCACAAATTACTATTTGCACTGACTCAATTTTTATTCTATTTCCTTTCAGATATGGCTGATGTTCTGCGGGAGTTTCAGTGCAAGCTATGTTTAAAACTACTTGGCTCCCGAGCTGCTCTTCAAAGGCACATGAAGGAGGTACATCATAGAGATGTTGTTGGAGCATGTGCATGTGACCGCTGCGGGAAAACTTTCCAAAATAAATCTAACCTCAAGATTCATATGCTTACTCATTCAGGAGTAAAACCTTTTCGGTAAGTGAAATCAAGAAAGAAAATTAACAGATTTATTAGTTTAGTTAGAATTTATCTTCTAATATTTCCATTGATATTTTATAGATATATATTACTGATAAGCTTAAGAAATAATAGCATGAAAGGGTTAAGTACAAGAAACAATGAAAATATAGTATTTTATCGATACTTTGAAGGTTCAGGCATTGAGATACATTAAATATCTATTATTAAACATATGAATTAGCAGTGGGAATGTTAAAAATAGAAAAGAAAAATTTTTGTGGTCAAAGTGTGAAGTTTTTCTGTTTATGAACATTTACATTATGGATTACCACAACACCTTTGATTCAGTGAGGTTTATATGAATTAGCCTTTATATTTTTTAATTGATAGGTTTATCATACTTCATCCTCAATATTGCTGCTTCATATCTGTTATTTTCCTTTCTTTCCTGCAGTTGTCGCGAAGGTAATTGCCCTGCAGCTTTTACAACTAAGCAGTGTCTTCAGTTCCACTACAAGAAAGTTCATGGGTACAATGAAGAAAATATGCCAATTATTGAGAGATGTGTTGCTTATACATTTGATGCATACTCTGGTGGAACTGTTGAAGATCCTGGGAGGGGTAAGGTTCCACTCTTCACAACCAATCGTCTTGACAAGGAGCAGGAAGACAGTGGCACATCAAACCAGGCTCCTGATTCAGAGGCTGGAGAAGATGAGTCAGCAAGCTTAGGAGCCAGGAGCATGAGCCCACAAAGAGGTAGGAAGGATCTTGCAGATGGTAGGAGGGATAAGATGGGCACAAAAGGTAGAGGGAGAAAACCAGGGAGACCTGTTGGGAGAGCAAATGGTCCAAAGGAAGGAATACAACCTAAATCTGTCCTAGAAGGAGATGGTTTAGTTGAAGCCATGGTTCCATCTGTCATCCCTGAAGAAATTTTGCCACCTCCTGACACAGATGTTCTACCACCCCCTCCTCCTGTAATTCCAAGTCTACCAGAGGGCCCTGAATGCAAGGACGGTGAGAAGCAAAGAATGCTTTCATACCTATGTTAATTATACTTGATGGAAGATGAGATAAGAATTTATGATTTCATTCAACAATCAGTCCTTTCGAAGCCCTATTTAGGATCTTAAAAATAGTGAAGCCATTCTTTGAAGTTTTAAACATTATATTTTTTCAAAGATTTAAAAATATCTCTAGTTTTTATAAAATGTTCCATTTTTTTACATTTTATGATTTCAGAAAATCTTTAATTAAATATTCTACCAATGAAATGATTTCAGGAAAGCCATTTGAAAGAGTAGGTACATTGAGAGAGGGCGTGTAATTCCTTCTTTAGCATTAGAGTTGTTGATAACTATTTCTAAGTCAATCAAGATATCTAACAATGAAGATTTTTATTAACATATCAAAACGAGGATTTATTGGAACGGTATAAGAGAATTTTCATCATTTAAGGACCCCTTTCAATCATAATGTGACCCATTGAGCCCCATTTCTAATTGAGGTGTCATCAGTTCCTCATCCTATCTTGTGTAATATCACATAAAGATGTGTCTTTTGTTGTATTTATTTAATCACAATTTTTTTATTATTCAAAGAAAATAGCATTTGAGTATTCATAAGGAAACATGCTTTGATTGATGTCTAAAGAGGCGTCTATGATATTGAGGCAATTCCTGCTTAATTAAATTACATGACATACATAATTTAAAAGTCATGTCTTAGAAAGAATATGACATATTTTCCATGTAATATCTATAATTGGTCTTTCTTAAATTAAGCTATCAGTCAATTACTTAGTTTTATTTTTAAACATATTATCTATGTAGATTCTTATTCATATTTATATTACTTATATTTCAAGTGGTTTAATGGTCATGTTTGCAGTTTGTATTAATGATGAACCAAGGTTCTTCAATATTTTTAAAGAAAGATCAATTGTAATAATTAATAAAATGTTTAATGGGGATGAAGCCATACATGGACATAGAAAAATCTTTATCCTTTGTAAATAATGCTATATTATGTATATATAAACATATCTTTAAGCTGATGAATAATTTTTATTACAATCCATATAAAATCATTTCTCTTTGGTGTACCCTGGGGGTTACCCTGCTTATTATGCATGAAATTAGAGAATAAGTTCATCTGAATTAAATTTTTCTTTAAAGTAAAATTTCATGTATTTTTGTTCTAGCAATGCTTGGAAACATGGCAGATTCTCAGCCTCCTCCTCTCACTCCACAACCTGGGCCGTTACCTACAGAGGTTGCACCACAGACTCCTACACTTGAGGCTTATAATGGTGGACAGACAGCTCTTGGATCCACTGCTCCTTCAATTGGCTCCTATGCTGACCATTCTCGCATTCCATATCCAGGGAAAGTTGTGAGTAAGGGTAGCAAGAAATGGATGGGAGATGGCTCAGTTCCAATGAGACCATCTCTTGAGGCAGAAATGGAAGATGATGACGAAGAAGATGATGATGATGAGGACGATGATGAAGAGGAGGATGAAGGTGTTGGGAAGAGGGTAGGAGACAATGGAGTGGTTGAGGACAGTCATGTAGTTGGAGATGTGTATGGGGCATTTCCAGATGATGGCCGATTTGTACCTGTGGCTGAAGATGGAGAAGAAGGGTTTAGAAGGCCAGAAGAATCAAATGCTAGTCTTTTAGTTGAGGCAGCTTTGGATGCAGCTGAGAGGGACATGACTGGTGTTACTGTAAATGAGGATGATTCAAAGCATCAAGATGCTGATGGAGGAGGGGGATATCTCACATCTCCACCTCGCACAAATGGTCCTGACAGACACATAGATGATGATGACCACCAAAGAATTCTTCACCATCCTCAGCCTTCTCATCATGCTCACCATCATCTGCAGCACCATCACCACTTATCCCTACATCATCAGTTGCCACCACCTCACCATCCCCATCATCCACATGTTCATCATCATTTACCTCCAACATCCCATCTACACGTTCAGGGTGGTGCCTTGATGCTACATCACCCTCATCATCACCACCCTCATCACTCAGTCATGCACCAAGAAGAAGATGAGGAAGAAGAGAGGATGGGCCCAGGGTCTGAGGCTGCTAGCGTTGGCACCATAGTAGAGCGTATTGTAAACACCAGTCTAGCAGAGGAAGAAGAGGGTGATGGAAGGGATGATGTTCCTCATCCTGGTGTGAGAGCAATGCATCTTCTGCATCCAGATGCCTATGCACCTGATCCACATGGACGACTGCCTCCTGCAGGAAGTCTTCCATCTCCACGTAACATGACTTTGCTAGGAATGAAGGCAGCCGTCAAAGTAGAAGAAGAGCTACATATGGCTGCTATGCAACAACAGCAGCAGCAGCGGGAGGAAGAAGAAGAGGGTCTGGACATGAGCTATAAGCATGGGACAGGACACTATGGTAGGACAGTTTCTGGTATGGCACACCATTTACAGGAGGAGGAGGAAGCAACACAGGGGGTCAGTGGGGTTGGAGATCCTTCCACAGATGATCTTCAGGACTTCCGTGTGTTGCGAAGTCCACCAGTTGATGGGCGGTTTGAGCAGTCTCAACAAGGGCTTGACATGAGCCGTGGATCTTTTCCATTTGCTTTACCTGCTGCTCGCTGCTTCCCTCTCTATGAGAGTTCTACTTCTGCTGCAGATGTAGCTAGGTCGGTGGACCTTAGAAGGGCAGGTCTTGCATACACATCTCCTCCACTGCCACCTTATTCCCAAAGTCTTGATCTAACCCCAATGCGCACCAGGCATAGCGTTGATCTTTCTCTTCCAAGGACTCTGGTTGGGACTGAGGGAGTGGGGCCTCCTCAAGGTGGTGGAAGTCAATCCTCTCCACCTCCACCATCATCAATGCATCGCCATCTATGTCATGCACCTCCAACATCTCCCCACCACCATGTACACCATCACCATGGTGTGGACCCTCTTGGCTGTGTGGTAGGAGAAGATGGAGGAGAGGGTGGTAGTGGGGGACTTTCACCTCCTCCAGCAGCATACCAACCAGGAGCTTACCTTCATGCTCCTCCTTATCATAGACAACCTCCACAACATCCACCTTCTCCCCCTCCTTCTCCTTACCATCCACAGGCAAGGACTGCCCCACATATGCCTCCTCCACCTGCTGCATCACCCTCCCCTTATCACCATTACTCTGGCTATTATTAGCTACATTCTGGGCTTGAATAGTAAGATCAAGACTTATCTTGATCATTAACTATTCACTCCAATTGTTGAACTTAATCATATTGATAAATTTGAAAAATTATTGTTAGGAGTTGTGATTCTATACTCATTTTTATTTATTCAAGTATTTTATCCTTGCTTAGTGTTTACGTTATTGCCTACCTCTTCCTCTGATTAACTACCTGCCTAAACATACCAGTTTGCATAATTTGTGTGATATTTATTGCTAAGGAAATTATGGTCCTTTAAAAGAAAGAGATGCAGTATTATTATATTGGACCATGGAAATGGAAAGCAAAAGTTAGATTTCTTTGAATCATGGAAGTTTTATCTTTGGTTGCTTAAAGTCATTTGCAACCTGTGTAAATGAATCCTTAATTTCCTTCACATTCAAGGTGATTTGCCAAGTATTAGTTTTGAATGTCTAATTTGAATATACTTTTCCTAACTCAAATTGAGTGGTACCAAATTTAGATTTCCTGTATGTACAATATGATTTGATACAGTTAACATTGCTATGAGTTAAATGTCTTGTAAAACAGAGATATTCTATTTCATAGAAACAGTATATTAAGATAACAAGATTAAATACTTTTCCAAGACCTCACTCACCTTGAAGAGATTGCTTCAATTATTCTCCTATGACAAGAAAAAATATACTGGTTTTAGTATCATGTTAAAAATTATATCCATTTTAATACACACTGCTCATTTCATATTTTGCAAGTTAACCAGCAGGAAATCAATAATTTTTGCATTTATGCTTTAAGATAAGTTTTATAGCCCATTCAGAAAGTTTATACATATTTATTGAGAGAAATTTTAAAAATTACCCTCAGCTATTCTTTAATGCTTTTCATTCTTTAGATTTTGTAATTTATATCTCCTATCTTATGATTTTCATCAAATTATGTTTATTTTTCAAGAAAATAATTTTATGAAAATCTCTTTAGTTTGATTAAGCTATAATTTAGTATTTTACATATATTATTAATTTTTGAATCAATTGAAGTTTATTTATATATAAAATGGAAATTACATAAATTCTATAGGAGATAATGTGCATATATTTTACATTCATTTGAATACCATGGCTGAAATTTTTTGGTAAGTGAGGTAATGTTGTCAGGAAAGAATTTTTCTTGCTTTTATATTTCTACTCTTGTTAAAAAAAATTGGTTATGTATTTAACAAGAGATATGACTCATTTATTTATTTCAATTTTTAAAATTTTATCAAATCTCTCATTAATTTTTTGTTAGATTTACTCTAATGCATTTTTATGGTTTTCAATGCTTGGAAAAATATTTTGTTGTCATTGACATGCCACAGTGTAATCCTTCAAGGATTTTGGATTCACAGAATTTAAAAAGTGTAATTTTCCTCTTACTCTTTTATAGGATCCAAAAGTAATTTTTTTGATAGAAAATACAAATTTACTGCTGTTTTTAGCAGTTGGACATCTTACACAAATATTTGTTGAATTTTAAATGGCGTTGATTTATACAAATATTCATTCCCTCTTTAAGGTACAAAATATTTTTCTTAACAGTTACCCAAATGTTTCTCAATTTTACTTTTACCAAAGTAATAATCTTAATCCTTAATGATATTGGCCAGTATCTTGTTTAGGAATTGAGTTTTTTTCTGGCACTAGTCAGCTTTAAATAATAGAAACTTAAGATCTTGTAATAACATCTAAAGTTCAAATCATGTAAATGTGTGCTGTGTATAAGTATGTAAAAGAAGCAATCTCTCTTATACAGAAATAGGCTGATCAATTATATGCCTTTGGTCCCTCTCTCAAAGCAAGCCATTGGTGGGTTACGGAGTTGATTGCAATAGTTCAAATGCATCCATTAATGGTTTTAGAATAACAGACGTTAAATAAAACACTCAATCACTTTTTACTACAGTTACACCAAACCCAGAGAATCGAATACTTTATTATATGCATTTTAATGTTGATGATAAATATATAAGAAAATATATATATATGAGTATGATGATTCCCATGTACCAAATTGTTGTTAATGACAAGTTTCAATGTAAGTTTTTACACACAATTTGATGGCAATTTTATGATGTTAATGAAGTGCAAATACTTATTTAAAAAATTTAATACTCTTACAGTGGATCACCAATTACTTTTGAGCTGTCTTTGGGAAAGTCAATGTACGATCAACTTTTGAATAGCCTTAGAAATGTGATATTTTTATTATTAAAGCATTTTTGCATGTTTTTAGTAATAATTCTCCATAAACCCTTCATTATGTAAGACATTTTAAAATTTAGTATGATACCAAGTTCTTTTATTAATTTCCTTTTGATTGTTAGATAAAAGAAGTAATTTTTATTTTCATGCATTTAGATAAGGTTAAAGTAACAAGCTGTGCATAAAAGATTCAAATTAACAATTCCTTATAAAATTTTTATGAGATTCAAATAATTTATTACTTCTTTAATTTCTTCTCAAAAGTTAATGTTTAAACTATAAGCAAAAATATATTTTATGTTTTGCATTGAAAGTAGCTGTCCATCCTTAATGCTCTTCATCCAACTTTATTTTCATATTCTGTAATGATAATGGTGACTTTTGGATGATTGATCTATAAGTAACTGATGATCTACTGTTTTAATTCTCAAAAACTAAAAAAATATCAATGATATTACGTCACACAAAGATATGCTTCCACTTTTATTATGTGTTCATATTTTTTCTCTTTATTCAAAAATAACTATTTATTATAAAATCTAACTATAGAATGTTGATTAGGAACATAGACGATGGTTACCAAAGACATGCTGAGTCTCTCCTCAGCTCAGAAGGAATTTTTATTCCTCCTATTTAGCTTTTTTAAATGTGATAATGTGTTCTTTCATACTAGTCTTCTTTTTAATTCTTGTTATTAATAACATGAAAATTACAGATATATTACTTTTCTGGCTAGTAAATTCATTATCAAGGAGTTACATTATGTTTTATAAAATTCGTTAATTATTAATTAAATTTTAGAAAAAAAATTTGGTAATTTTATCATTTATTCAGTGATAAAACGACGTTAATGGACCTTTTTCATTTTCTTTTACAAAACTCATAGGAGTGGGTTTGAGTGTATTCCTGCAAATTGTAGGGATTACATGTTTAATCTTTTGAAGTATATTCAATTCTGAGTATTGAAGAGTACACTGATAAATCATCAGATTCTTGCATTTGTTCTGTTAATTTCTTTCCTCCTATCTATAATGATGTGCATTAATTTACAGAAATGTTGAAAATATATTTTAATAGCTCTTTATCAGTTGACTGTATGGCATGCTTCCCTCTGTCTATCAATTATTATTACCTCTTACTCTCTCCTGAAATATGCCATGAAGACACTGATATATTAAACTTAAAATTTCATTGCTTTAAACCACTCCAATTAAATGCTTCAGAATGAACATCACTCCAATTTCTTTTAAATACATTTTAAGTAGTGTATCTAGTCAAATAATTATCATAGCATTATACTGACAATTCATTTATTAAAAATCTGCATTTTTAATCATTGATATTTTATTTTCTGATTGGTGCATATTTTGCAATTCACATTTATGCAGCTAATAATCATTGAAATAATGCTTTTGAGTCATTCAATATTTTTCTGATTTTAGAAGTTTGATCAAATAGATAAAAGTGGACTAATTTATATTTTGTATCTCAAGATTTTTATTTGTCAGGATTCACTATTTGAATTTCTGCTTTAATTTGTTTTAGTACTCCAAAGCTTCCTTATTATGATTTATTTGATTTTTGTTGTTAAATTATTTCTTTTTTGAGTAAATAGCATTTCTCTAACCAAATTATGACTTGAAGCTTGTATTCTCTTTAGCACAAATAATTTTCTGTATATCATTTTGGTGCACTTGATTGTAGGCTTTATAGTCAATGCACTCATAATGACAACATCGCACACTGTTAAGTTTTTATCTTTTGTATTTTTTATTGGAATATTTACAGTGATTGAGAACTATGGTAAATCTTGATCTGTTTATTTTGCTTATTGAGAGTATCACGCACACATTGCAGGAAAGATATTAAATTTGTTTATTGTAACTGCTATATTTAGAGAATTCCTATGAAATGTCTCACCAAAGTTTACAGTATATATATATATATTTATGTATGACACATAGGTTATAATGTGTATATTTATTATATTGTTGTTGTTAATTTTTTACTTTGCTTTTAGTCTTACTCAAAGAGTGTGTTAATGATGCATTTTTTAATTGTTTTTGTTGGCTGTAATTGTTCTAGTTACATTTAAAATAATAATTCCTCAAAGGGAAACATTGCTTGTAATTACATGTTTAGAGAGGTCATCTTATACTCCATGAACTTGCACCTCCCTCATAAATCATTCAAGAGTAGCAAATTATACTCATAAAATTGTTTTATAAATTGACTTATAATTAGATTTTATTGTGCTTTTTATTTAGCATCCAAAATATCATTGCTATGATTTTGTGTTGCCTCAATCTATTAATGCCTTTAGGTATGCCAAAGTGCTAAGAGTTACTCTTCTCTGACTCATGCTTACAAATAATTATTAATCTTATCTAAATGATCCATAAAAGTCTATTGTTTAATAATTTGTTTGCCAGTAGAATGTTGTTAAATATTATGAACTACTTACTGGCCAATAAATTGAAACAATTTCAAATGTAGTATAGAGTGGAGCTATACTTACATATATACAGATCCATAGAAACATCACATACAAACAAGCATACACTTCTGAAGTATTAATTAAATAGATTAAAATTAGTTTTATAGTAATTCAGGGTAGCTACAGTTTAGACTATGAATGCTTAGGAAGGTCATCTAGTCTTTGTTAATTTTAAGCCATCTCTTCTTGGCAGTAAATACTCCTAATGATGTTGTGTAGTTGATATTTCATGCAAAGGGGGCCAAAAACATTGATATTCATTTGATGTCGGAAATTGAATTAGAAATTTTGTATGGTTAAGGAGATCTGTATTTATATCTCAATTTCCCTAAAATATTCACCTGCCAGTATATTGATAAACTTCATTGTTGACCAGAAGTGTTGTGTGCCATATTTATTGCCTGGCAGGGTGTTGCATTATTTGATCATTGAAACTTTGTACTCCCTTTTCAATGTCATAAGTATTACAAGAAAATGATTGCATATTTTGAAGCATTTCTTCTTTCATTCCACAGTTGTTGTGCTCGGAAGTGTTTTCATTGCAACCATGAGAATATTATTCTTCTTGGTTTGTTTGTGTGTGGGATGTCTTCCACTAAAGAAATCATTATTCCTGTGGAAGATTTTGTTATGTGTTAGTCCTAATATAATACTCCATGATGTATCATGATAGTAATTCCAAGTGAAGCATATAGAATGTGCTTCTTTGTGCCAAAGAATCATCTGCATGATTATGGATTGTTTGAGGGAGGTCCATCTTGTTCAGAATATTTTCCTTGTTGGTTAAGCATAATAAGGAATCACAAATGGACATACACTGTTAAGTGTCTGTGAAAGGTACAATTGTGCGCCATTATTGTACAACTACTCAAAAATCAAAGAAAAATAGTGTGAGTGACTATTAGTTATTTCTGCCATGAATGGTAAAACAATGTGTATTCTGATGTTAAATTCAATAGTTAATTAATGTTTTATATAAGATTTGTAAACAAAAGGCAGGACAATTGCAAGTCTGTTTGGCTTTAGATCATTAAGGTTTCATATCATTAGATGATGGTTGTTATTCTGTGTAATAAGATTAAATTTTGATTTTTATGAAATATATGGATTTCAGGCATGAAAAACCATGTAAGGCGGACTTTTGTAATTTAAAGATTTTATGTTCTGTTTTATAATTAGAAATGCTTTATATCATTGGACATTTTTATTGTGTGTAGTCATTGCATAATATGTTGAACTTATTATATTCTTCTATCATGACAGAATTTGTCAAATACTTTTTATCTTCACAAAAGTACTTTTACACCACCTGATCTTTTTTTGTGTCCAATTTGAATTTTTATTACTAATTATTTATTGTACCTAATGGTGATTTATTTTAACATTGGACTCTATTTAGATGTACTAAAGCTTAAAAACTATTTTATGAATTCATAAGTTGTCCTTGTATTAGCTTCATAATATACTTTACTTTCTTCATAATTGAGAGTATTCTGAAATATATAGCTGAGTTAGTAACAAGATTAGATTTTATGAATTACCTTGCATTTGATCATTTACTGATACATTTATTTATAGTAATTTTTATTAGATATTCCGGAAGAAATTTTTACATTTATCACATCTTTGTCCAATATTAAGCAAATCACCAGCTCAACCATTTTTTATGGAGAATAATTGAAAAATATCTACATTATCTGCCAAATGTATGGTTATGACCAAAGAGGTTTGTAATTTAGGAGTGTATGATGTTATTGTCTTTGTCCTGTTACAGTCACATTAAGTTGACATTGTTTGTGAAAAATTGCCTGCGTGAATGTACCTGTCATCCTAAAATTGTGCACACCATGTTAGAGTAAATCCCTTTTATTTCAAAAAGATATTTGTTTTGTTTTCATGTTCAGAATATAAAATTCAGTCACACGGTTTAGATATACCGATAAGTTTTGCAGTTCAAATTTAGATGTATTTGAAAAGAATTACTTTCTTTATTGGTCTCTCAAAATTCCTCCAGAAATTTTGAATAATTTTAGCCTTATGTTTAATTTATTTCAGGATTTTGGAAATAAAGGGGGTTTACAGGTATTTACATTTAATTTGTTTCCTGGTGGAAACTGCAATGTATGGATCAAAATACCTTCCTCTCAGTACAAAGAACTCTGTACTTGGCCAGTTATCTATAATCAGAGTAGCTATTTCATAGTACATCCTCAGGTAATATGGGATGGCAAGGAAATTTAAATTCATCCTTAAAAGTTAATATTCAGCAAACATTGAGAATATGGCATTTTTTCATTTAAATAAGAATCTTGTAGCTCTGACTTCGTCATCTCTATTGATGACTAGTTTCATTGATTTTTCAAAACATTTCTCACAAAATAGTTCAACATGCATAAAAGTTGTTAGCTTTGTATGAAATAGCCTGATTGCCTTTGTAAAAACAAACAATGTTGAATGCATTTGATTAAATTTTGATGATGAGGAAATGCACCTCAGAGAAAAATATTTGCTCTAGATAAATTCCAATGAATAATGACAAAAACACAAAAATAAAATTGATAAGCAAATAAAGGGGAACTTGCTTTCAAAACTACCTGTGATACTAAAAATGTTTTAAAGGAAATGAGAAAAAGTTATCCATACAAATATGACGGCATTTAGCAGTGCCCTCTAGGTCAAACTCAATTAAGATGTCTTCTAACTGTAGCATTTGTGTTCTCATCTTGTTGTGATACCAGTATTTAATTGCCATGTAATCTTATTCTCTTTATTCGATATTTTTTTTGCCATTGAGATATGATTAGAGTAGGTGCTACTTGTACATACCCACAGAATAAATATCATCATACTGGCTTTTCTGTTTAATTAATATATCCCCTTGTTATCAATGAATGCTAACTTACATCTTTAAAAAACCTGAAGATGTAGACAAAGGATAGATTGATCTGATCACTTCAATTAAATTACATTATCTTAAATTACTTAAAATTGTCACTGCTAAACTGTTAACCTATGAGATACATAATAATCAAAAAAAGTTTCATTTCAAGTAAAATCTTATTATACCATTATCAATGCAATGCTTCTAGTTAAAAAAGATATCCTTGTTGTCAGAGGCCTGATCTCATAATCACAATTTAATGACTTAATCCTTCTTAATAGAGCTATTGTAGAAACTTTCCATAGTCAGCCTTCAAAAAGTTTGATAACTCTAATATTGGAGTTTCCATATGTGTAAACAGACAATAGGATATAACTTGTGTCATGATCACACTCCTCAGTACTTCAGCGTAAAGCAAGGGAATGTACATTAAATGTGCCTTTTTTCCTTAGATAATGCGGAAAATTTATCTCACTTTTGAATGACAAAGAGTGTCAAAATGTAAATAGCTATGTAAGGGATCCCTTAATGATAATGCCTATATTCTTAACCCAAATCTCACCATAAAGGTGTAAAATTGCAGTTAAGGAAAAGAATTTTTTGTCACAGACTCTCATAGAATTATCTTTAATGAATACATAATACATGAAATGTTGCAGTAGGGACATTTAATGATAGAGTACAGTGAAAAATACATTTTCATTTTGCAGTTTGCAACATTCAGAATGGCAGAATTTGGGTAATGAAAGAATGACTTCCAAAAATAACTTTGTAGCCATTCTCAGGGACAGTCTTAAAAAAGAGGACTATGAGATAACAGTAAAAGAAACTTACTAAATATAAACATCCTAAAATGGTAATTAAATCATTTGTGATCTTTTTCAAAAGAAAAATATTTAAAACTTTATATAGGACCAGAATATAAGAAAATCAAAGGAAAAAATAACTATCGGCTCAAGATGGATGTCAACCATTTTAAGTTGCCATAACCACTTACAAAAAATACCCTCAAAAAGCAAGTAAAACAGATAATATTATATACTCCTCTGAGTCAATGGAAAACACAAAAAGCACAATGAAGTTATGCATTTCTTTCCAAACATACACATCAGTACAGACTGCTACAACAATCTGCTGGGCTGGATTTTACCTTCATCCAACATGCACCACTCTGATCGATGCCAAATGTCTACAGAAACTGTGATTTGGAAGGAACACACCAATATAGAGACTGTCAGTGGACAGGGGTCGTCAGGACTATGAGAGGGATAACAAATTTGATGGGACAGTGGAACACCCACACATCACTCAATTCTTCAGATGATATTGTTGAGACTTCACTATCCCAAGGTGCAGGAGAACTTGACTGATGATAAGCCAATAGACTGCCAGACAACAATATCCTTACAGGATATGGAAACCCATTTTGTCTGCTGTGTTGTTAACACCTTACACCCGACACTCTTTTCCCCCTCTGCCCCTCGCCCTCTTTCTTGAGACTGCTCCGCGACCAAGACGCCCATTACCTTCACCCTTCTCTGCTTCTGACTCTTTCTCTTTTGAAGGGGAAGAAACTGATTGAGGGGATGTTACATCACCACCCTCATTTTCATCTCCGGGCATCTCAGCCGCATCCTCATCTCATTCTGACTCCTCCCTAAAACGTAATTAGAATGATATTGTGTATAATAAATAGTTTTTAGGAGAAATACTCAACACACCATTTATCTACCACATCATGTCTGAGCAAAATAAACATATTTTGAGTAAAAATAAAACTTTTTTGACTATAATTACAAAGAAATTTTACACACGTGAAACCTTGACAATAGACATTAACATGGTTTCATTCAGTGAACTATGAATTTAAATACAAAACAACTTCATTCCAAGCCAGATAAAAACAGAATAGTATCCTTATTTTGAACTCAATTGTTACAACCATTACACCGATGAATAATAAGGCTGGAAACAGATCTTAATACATGGCTTAATATTTATTATACTTTACAATTCCAAGCTCAAAGATACATATCAGAAGCGACAGAAAACCAACAACATTTCAAAGAAACTTACTCTGTATCAGATACCTGCACTCGATCACGATGGAATACCACAGCTTCTTCACGTAGACTTGTTTTCTTTAATGGAGTTACAGGGACAACCAGATAATGTTTACGTTCTGCCTTGGCCCATCCAGCGTACTGTAATTGTTAAGTGGTACTACTTATAACTTTTGATGAGGAGGGATAAGGTACTTATAAGCTCTAGTAATATTCATTGTCACAAGAATTCGTCATAATCTTTAGATGAAAGATTTTAAGCATATATAAGCTATGTTAATCAAAATAATTGTAACTGCATTGAATGCAAACAGTATAATAAAAATTTGAACCCAACAAACAGTAACTCAGCAATTCAACCTACCTAGTATAAGAATAATATAAGCTTAATGTTACTTTCCAAAGAGGAGCAAGAAAGTATGTGAATCTTACCAAGTTTGTAGAAACGTGAATTATTCGTCCACCTTTCTCAGAGGGCAAAAATTTCTGCATTAACATGTGAGTGTCGAGCTTCCAAATAATTGATTTCTCTTTATTCTTCTTCAGTTCTGACTTTAAAACCACAAAGGCTCCTTCCTATAGGGAGCAAAATTAAAGTAAGTTGTTAACATATGTATCATTTCATAACTGAAGAAACATCAAACTTCACCATCCCTTAAAATAATGAATCTTCGCTCTTCCTTCGAGAGGTTTTTGGAGGTTTCCATCTCGACTTAGGTTAAAACCAGGAAGAGTAGCTATTTCATCTATTTTCTTCCCCCCTAAGTTATGACTACCAACGAGCTAGATGCCCAATTGTAGTCTTCACAGAAATAAATAACATCTATACGTTAAGGCGTTACACCGCCTTTTATATAAATAAATGGATGCGTTATGACATTCGAAAGGACTTAAAGTATATAGAGTAAAAACATCAAGAAGTTTTCAAAAATGATACGATTCGACGGTTGTTATCACAGTGAAAAAAATCTTGTATCTTTCATGATTGTCTTTTCCTTTTAAATCTTGGAAGAGAATTCTCGTCGTCAAAAAATCGAACCTAACCTTGTATCCATCATCATACTCGTCCTCTCTATTCTGTCTTTTCCTTTTAGATCTTGGAGGAGAATTCTCGTCATCGTCTTCTTCTTCCTCATCTTCCTCCTCCTCTTCGGAATCCTAAGATAATATAACACCAAGTTATTCCTTATGTCACGTGGTACAGTTTTACGGATGCCGGTACGTTACCACAATAATGCTCACTTTTTAACGTAACACCAAAATTATAAAAACTTGGCATTCAACTACATATCCTGGGTAGGTAGAACATGAAAACCAACACTTACTTTTTCTTCTTCAGACTCAGATGTAGGAACTTCATCCGGATCATCAACCGATGATTCGTGCTCAGAATCATCCTTGTTCTGTTTCTTCTTCATGATTGAATAAAACTGACTAATACGTCAACTATCAGTTGTATATTATTTTTCCTATGTCTCAGTGATGCTTTAGTAGGGGTTTATACTATCACACTAATAACAGCTAACGAAGAGCAGCTTAAGGCAAACATTCACAACGCTCGGGACGCCATTAGTGCGGGAAAGATCAAAATATCTGACTGCAATATCTATTTATTCTAAAATAGTGAATATTATGTTTGAAATATAACTTTAAATATGTTCAAAAATTAATTACAGCTTTATTTGTTTTGAGAATGCTTTAGTTGGGCATGATACTACTCATAAATGCAGTTATTAAAAAGTGATATGACATTTCATGTTCAAAAATGTTAATGCCTAATAATATTAGGAATGAGAATGTCATTCACGATTTTATCGATTAATATGAGATAAAATGAGTTTTAGATAAAATTTTGGTGTAATAGTAAGAAGAGCGAGCTTACATTTGTTTAGAGTCATATTCATTATGTATAGTGTATTTTTGTAAAAAGCAATATGACACAATATAATAAGATAATATTTGAATTCAGAAATAATATTTAAAATGAATGCAGCTTCTTTAATGTTTCATTCTCTTATTTTCTCTGAGAAAATATTCACATCGATTATTATTTGGCCCAAGCTGACATCTGCTGAGCAACCTCGTAACTGCTTGAAAACAAAACCTCTGTTGCTTTCAAACTTCGAAGCAGACGAGCGATCACCCAGAGTTGGTAGGAGAATGGCGGCAAGTCAGGTGACTTCAGGAGCTGTGCTTGAGGAAACCTTTTATATCTTTTCAAAGAAAAAAACGGTTTACCGCGTCCGGCTAACTGAAAAGGGTCTGAACTTGCAGAAAGAAAGCAATGGCAGCACAAAAACGGAAGCTATATTGCTATCTGATATTGTTGGTTGCCGGTGTGTAAGAAGCAGACGAAAATCCGAGTCCTGCGTTTGTAGACCAAGTGTTGGTGGCGGTGGTGGAACTGGAAGCGGTCGAAGAAATGGTGCTGCTAAAGGAGATAGGGTTCCCAGTTACGTTGATGACAATTCAAGTGAACAGGATGAAAGTGACATAAATGCATATCTCCACATTTATGCTTATGTTCTAAAGAAGAGGCGAGGTAGAGTTAAATCAGACCCGCAACAAGCGAGCGGAAAGCGAGAACGTACTACTATAACACTTCGTTTTCGATCCTTCGACCGCTATGAAGAGAATCTTCGTGAGGCTCAGCGATGGAGAGTGGCCATCAAGTGTCTCATGAGGAACAAGCCGGTACCGAAGAGCGTGCTATGCAATGGGGACGCTTATGAACCAGGTAAAATTTGTTGTCTATTACGGCTAAATAATTGTTTGATGAATTTAACCACTGGTTATTTCATGATACCTCATGAGGGTGTATTTTACGTGTATAAGTATAATGTATAGAGAGTGTAGAGTATAATGGTTGAGCGTGGGCGTACGGTATCATAATTTTTTCCATGTTCAATGACTTACAGCACAGATCATCATTGGCTGTTTTGCTAGTCTCTTCTGTGTTATTCTTCACAATTGAGACCATCGCTTCACTGAATGAAAAAAATAGAGGCGGAGGGAATCTTTTACGATTCAGTTTTCACTGGATGATAATTTTTCCATCAAGTCCTTATAGCTTCATTAACCATTACAATTCTATCATCTGTAAATAATTGGTTGCTTCTATGGATGGGGGTGTGCCCCAATACAATGGTATCGTTCTTACCCTTGCGCGTTGACTTCGTTGTTGGAAGTTTTAGGAGGATGTCTTCAATAAAAAATCCCTTAGAAACGTTTTTCTTAAGATTCAGGTGTATTATTAATCCATCGGGAAATATATTAGTGTAATTGCTGAATCAAAAGGAACTCCAAATGAGATATTGAAATGTTTGTATTAAATATTCTGCTAGTACCTGCTCTATTTTTTTAATTTAATGAATGTACCGCTAGAATTTCATATTTATATTTATGCTCGCGAAAATATGCTTAAAGGCTTTCAAAGTAAACTTTTGTTGTGTGTATATATCAATATGTGTTTCATCTTTTAATATTGGTGAAATTGCTATGAATAGTATTTACGCGACGCTCTCTAATCTCAGACCAGGCGGAAGAAAAATAATATTTCATGGGAACATACATTTTCCGAAAGCTTATTTAATACTAAATTTCAGCATTGAAAAAAATATGTAGAATTTAATTTTTGTATTTTCCGATTTCAGAGTTTTGATGGCAATGAATTTTCTGTGCTTGGAGTTGTATCGAAGTTGAAATGATGCAAAAACGTTTTATACTGATAATCTTTTTCCTGTTAACAAATTTGATTAATTATATCCACGATTGAATAATAGGAAACAAAATCATGTATTTGCATCCTAATTCGTCAAGCAAGCTTGTTGAGGTGGTTTTAAAATTTAAATGAATAAATTGTATATTTAATACACACATAAAATATCGTAATATTCTAATGTTTTCGAAGTTTTCCCCCCTTTTACAAGGAAAGAGTAATATTTGCGCATTGAAATTACATAACAATAAATTTGAAATTACAAAAACTTTTCCTGAGTTCCCCGGTTTTCCGAAACGTTCGTATTGAGATTGTTTAATTATCAGAGGATTTGCATCCAAGCTGAAGATTTACGAATTTGTTATCCCACGATACGGTCCATAATCGCATCAATCACTCAGGGATACTCCCAATTGCTATCTCCCCCTTGCTACAACCTCATTTTCCTCTCAACTTAGCTCTAATTCGAGATCACTGCGGTAAGATACATAGAAAACGATGTTCTAACTCGCAAATGGCAATATCACAAGCTGTAAATCCAGGAAATCGCTTTGAAAGTCCCGATGAGTCTTTACCTTATTTGCGGCTGAACATTTCACTTTGAAAGGCATACAATTATGCGTTTCTAAAGAGCAGTTTAAACAGAAATAGCATTTGGACGAAATTTTGCTAGAACTATAAATAAACCTGCCAATTCTACCATGGACTATAGTTTCTCATAAGTGGTAAAATTTTAGCAGTCCATTAGTCTTCGTCTTTTATACTTGGTGTACACAAAGCGCAAACACGTATTATGTAGCTTTTTAAAATTGTACTTATGCACTTTCAATTTTACATTTATCACGAATAACATTTTAATGAAGTTTTATTCGTATGTACCGATAGATAGAATTTTTTTAAAATTACAAAAAATAATATTTAAATCTTTTATTGGGAAATTCCACGAGGAAATAACTGGAACTAAACGATTTTTAAAGTTGATATCGAAAATTTGGATCAACTTTTAAAGCGTTTTATTCATTGTGATACAGAGTAATGTAAGTGAAGAGACATCGTCAAGGGCTGTTTCCTATTTACCACTCGTTTGGTGATGACGAGAAAGGAAACGACGAATCGGCTTGCGTCTCCAAGAAGTCGCCAGTTCTTCCACAGCTCACTAAATGGCTGTTTTCTCATTCTTTTACTAATACAGTTCCGTGTACGAGAGATGCAACTATGCTGTAGCTGCTATCTTAGCTACGAGAGGAGTTTGCGAAAAAATAGGTATAATCTAGGCGTCAATGGATACTAATATTGACATATTACTGGTTATTAAATTACAGCATATATTCGTATTTGTATGTACATAATTGCATAGAGAATTATTATATTCTGCCCCCGTAGACCATGAAATCGCCACCACTCGAGTTCCTTATGTTTTTCTGATCTAAATAACATTTATGATTCAGCGAAAGAAATGTAAACTCTGCAGACGTTTCAAGGTTTCCTATTACGTTGTTTAGGTATCTCGCATAGCTTTTTTCATGCTGAAAGTTGCAATGGCAATAAATTCGTCAATTATCCTTATGGGGTGGCTCATACGATTGTATGAAACTTACACATACAAATTATTATTCGCTCATTTCACCTAGTACTTTTAAATGTACGAGTAATCGATTGTTTGTAAACGAGGAGTAAAGCTTATAGGTCTCTGGAATAAAAATAATTGTCCGAGGAAGGCGTTCTTCATCTTACGCATTCTCTACTGGTGTTCATTCTCGTGTTTATTTACCACTGCCGCATGCTGCAGACAACGTCAACATGCAAATGAGATTCGTTAACTCTACTGCTACCTCACTAATGATTAAGTCGTCGAAAGTATTTTTAATCATTTCCGCGTACATTTCACCGCGCCTGACAATTTTTGTGTACGTAATGGAAGTTTCCATCTTGCCATTGTTAAATGCAACCCAATTGTTGTTAATGCTGAGAATAAATCGTGGCATTCACTCATCCGTTACGGTGTTCTTTTAAATTTAGAGCGTGCCATAAGCCCATTTACAAGCATTTCCTTTCAGAAAGTCGAATTTAGAGATCGGAAACGGTACGCAATCTCCGGCAGAGAAAGGAAACAGACTTTCACTTTCCACCTCCTCAGCGTAATGGGCTTTTTCGTTACCGATATAGTATCGAGGAGGCTTATGCAATCATTCTTTCCCTCTACACTGTAGAAATGAGTGAAGTACGCATTCCTAGCTTTCCTTTGTCTCGTTCGTAAATGTTCAGCTTCCGAAAAATTTTCCGACTCAACGGCATGCCGGGAAGGAAAGGTCTGTGTAAGGTTTGGCTTCTCTTCATTTCCTCGAAACCCGATATTCTCGTTTTCTATTTAGTGTTGTTTATTATTTTTACGAACACTCTTTTACTGTTTAGGATGGAATGGTGTCTCATCAGCCATTTCCTAGAATTGGGCGTGAATGATGCCTGAAAGAGTTAATAAAATGATTTAGTGACCAGTTTACCTAAATGTTTTACGTCTGAAGAAAATGTGTTTATTCTATGATTAACTGAGTTATTATGGTCGTAAAAGATGTTTCGATTTTTGGATCAATATCTGTACATTTCTCAGTTATTCTGATATTCTTATTTCGTCTGAAGGTATTCTAATTCGAAACCGGTCTTTTCTTTTACGTATAAAATTCGGAATTGTTTATAATAAACCTTCAATATTTTAGTTATTTCCAAAATACCGTAAAAAGTATTCAATTTATCATTCTCGTAGAGTGAGTCGCAAGATGATTTCGGGTCCTAGAATGGCATTTCTTGTGCGTTGTGCCGTATTCATGTAGGCATCACCCACGGAATGTGGTACCAGAAGTTGATAATTCTTTTCAGGATGCTCGGCTATAGCATAAATACATTTTTGGATTTATTTTTCTGGTGATATGGTTCGATTCCTTTTAATGTATGGGTGAAGGAATGAATCACCGTTTTACTATGTTGCCCATTTTTAAGGGTAACTGATGAATCGTTTCCTTCTTCAGTATATTCTTCTCAAGGTTGACCTTGGGAATAGCTCATTTCATTAAGAAGGGTTAGGGAGGATTTTTTTTTGCTTCGATCCCAGACTCCGTAGCAATAAATCCCTTGTTTTAACTACTTTCACTTCCGCTCATGGCGTTATCGATGCGATAGAACGTTAATTCGTTTTTTATCTCGGACATAGTACATCGATCAAGCAGACTTATAAGGAAATGATGCGAAAGTTTTGGGTTGAAATCGGTTAAGTTTAGTCTATCGAGGATCATTAATATTGTGAATAATATATCATTTTTCCGTCTTGATAGGATTTCTGTAGAGGATCTATTCACTATTATTAATAATGCTTCTTTATTCGTTTTCAAAAGTTGTTCATATATTTGAAGTTAGATCGTTCAACAAATTTGATTGATTTATTTTACACTTTCCCCAGCTCGTCTTGCCGAAATAAACGTTTATGTGCGTAAGGGGGACCTTTTTTCATGGGTGTTAGATTGGAGGGAAGCCTTGCAGTTTTCACTGTGTAGTAATCATCTTTGTGAGGCTTCTGTTTAATGGAGGAGATATATTTTTAAGACAATCTCTTCACAAATTAATCTTCGGGTGTAAGAAAGCATGAAAAGCTATGAAAATGGCAAATTATTAATAAAAAGTCGCCGCTAAGATTGCTTGTTTTTTCTCATAAACACTCAATCGAACGTAACTCAGTTCTTGTTCTTACGTACGCCAATTTATTTTTTCAACATTGATATTCCGGGGGACATCAGAGGTTTTCAGAATTTATTTTATAAATCTAAGCTTTTATTAATTATCTATATCAGTATACAATGATGGGGCTGAAGAAATTAATTTTGTATAAAAACTTCACTTGATCTTACTTGCCTTACATTACTTACTTCGGAAGTGTTTTCAAAATAGGAATGTTATGATTATGGATACGTCTATATTTTATATTTTGCTCTAATGCAAGATATATAAATGTAACTTTTATTAGTATTTCTTACGTTTACCTAAAATTTGGAAGATTGGGAGCTTTTAAAACGTAAAATTTCGTTTCCATAACTCAATAAATGTATATTTTAATATGCAATAAAATATTATTATATGTTAATACTTTATATATAAGAATATTGCTGTATGAGAAATTTCATACTCGTAGGATAGAAATGTGTGATGGATTTAGGAAGATCCACATTTGTTTATGGAATTGTTGCAATTATTCCTATTTTCCATTTCAGTAATCCTACTCTTTTAAACTGGCTGTTCTCTCTGTTTGGAATTTTTAGTTGATGTCATTACAAATCGAATTTATAGATCCGTATTCGTACTCGGCGATGTGAAAGGGAAAGACCAAATGCCTGGTTCCAATGTTTCTCTCCTAATAGTTCGACATCTTGATCTTGATGCTTGTGTTTGAGAAATATGCGTTTTTTCCCTAGTAACCTCAATATTCTAAGCGAATCAAAATAATGGTTCTGGTCTTTTCAATCGATTGTGTAATTTTTTATTCACTATTGTTAATAATGCTTCTTTCTTCGTTGTGAAAGATTTTTTTAATTCTTTACACCAGTAACGTATATAATATGGGGCAACCTGTTTGCGTTAAATAAATTATTATTATTATTTCCTCTTACGCCTTGTTTCTAGTGTTCTGTCTTCCTTTCCTGTAGTTCAGATAAAGCATTAGTGTTGACCTGTAAAAAATTTATCGTGGCAAAGTTTTAAGTGAAACTTTATTTGGGAATTCTAACGCATATTTATTTTAGCAATAGCAAATTTGGAATGTTTTAGGTAGTAAATGTTTATATGTTCTTTTTAATTTAAAAGGATATCATCATCTATAGGATCTCTATCTAATGTGAAGTATATCTTGATTATATTTGACGTATTATTATAAGTTTCCTCTACAGGGAGAGAGATGAGAAAATCAGTCTAATTCAAATGGATTGCAGATTTTGAGAAGCTGTCGTTTATTATTATTCATCAAAGTTATTCATTTTTTGTTTCTTTATTCTAGGAAATCATTTCAATTCAATATAAAATCTCTTTAATCTTTGTGCAGTAGAGGTTTTTTTTAATCCCAATCCCTAAGGATTGGAGGCAATTTAATAGTTTCTCGTCTTGTTACAAGGGACGGATTTTGCTTCCTCAAGATGAGTGTCTCTCCATATGCTTCCCCCACTACTTTTTTCTTTACGCATTAGTTTGCGGCATCACTAATGCTGTTAGGCAATTCGATGTTTGGGCGAATGTATTACGTCGTGGGAAAGTGCGTGAGATGAAGGTCAGTGACTCAATGAATCAACCTTGGAGGCGATTTTCTACATCTTTCCGATCGTCCTTTTAAAACAGAAACCATCCAACCTGAGCATTCTGGTATCGCTTGTCTTGCTTCAGTTCACGCAGCTTGGGTTTGATCAAGATAAATCCAGGTGACTCGAAATACCCGTTTCTTATATCAACAGTTCATAGGCGTAACTCGTGCGAAAAACAGTATTTCAGAATGTATATAGAAAAGTAGGATTTCCTTATATTCTACGAAATATTTGATTCAATTTCGTACTTAGCTGGAAAGCTTTATTTATGAGGATAAGCGTATAATGGATGTATGAGTATGTATAGTTTGAGATACATAACTTCTTTGTAAGTGGCTACCAATGGTTAAAGCCATTAAACACTCAAAAGGCTTCAATGAAATGTTTAACGAACATTTGTTCCAGCAAAATTTCACAACGTTTTTGTGAGAACGTAGAAGGTGATGAGCGGAGATTAAGGTTGAGAAAGAGGGTATTTCGAGATCAGGTTAATTCATAATTCTGTTATCTTAGATGGCACTCGCTGAAAAATTCTTATCTCTACGCAAGTGATGTATATTGTTTATTTGTTGCCACGCGAAACAATCAACTCTTCGCAGGCTTTGTTAACGCAGCGGAGGGTATATTCAAGGAGCTATTTCGTCTTCGCCCGGAAGTGGGTCAGCTTCCACTCGTGCCGTCCGTCGCATGACATTGGTTCATTCACATTGCAATAGCGATAAGCATTGTAGCTCGATCTGCCAGAGGCACGAGTGCGATGGGGGAACGCCATAAGTAGGAAGTTGTTAATTTGCACAGTCGATGGATTCTATGAACGACGTAGCCTCGGAAAATATTGAACTCACCGCTGCACGTTCCGATATGATTCGGACGGGAAATATTCTTCTAGAGGAGGCAAAATCCTCCCAGCATGCGTTTCGGATGCTTAATGTCTGAATTTTATGATTATACCAATAACTTTCGTTTCGTTTGAATAAAATAAAGAATTAAATTTCGCGTATCTGAACAGATGAATTATATGGGACAAGAATGAAGTGTTTATTGGTTCCTATGACACCGCGTCTGAGGTCAATTGTCGATGTTTATGTTTACTGATTGAATTGCTGACAAAACATTCCGCGCAATTGTGTACTATAGTTTTTCATGCTGATTAAGTATTGTTTCTATTTTGTCATTAGACGCATTTTGTCGGAGAAGCAAAATTTTCTTCCAGCTCTGCACGGTTTTTAATTTCAAGGGCATTCATTCATTTGCGCATACTTAAAGCGGGATGCTAGGGTCGTATTTTCGTTTAAAATTGCGAATTCTATGTATATTTCTAAATACAAATTGGCCAATTTGAAGATAAATAATGAATTCGGTTTGGTGTGGGTAAATGCAATTTAAAAACACATTACGGCAATTTTTATAACGCTTCATTTATGTTCATAAATCTGAAAGAATAATAAAAAGTCATTCGTGATTTTACTTTAGTTCTAGTTTCCATAATGTTTTATTTTTATAGTTTTCTATATTGTATCTGTTTTTATTATTATGCAATTTCGGGCGATTCCATTTATTTTTACAACATCCCACGTGGAGGCGATACTCGTCGTTTCCGTTACGTTTTCCCTTACAATATTATTTCGGTCGGAGTGGAAAAGGTATTCTTCGGAGTACGTGGGATTCCAATGGAGCGAAGCCAAATGAAACACGGCACGAAACGCGCTGTGACGACACCGGAGTCGTCCGTGCATTTCAACAACAGTCATCTCTTCCGGAAGGTGGTAACGTTTTTCTCTCCAGACGCTTGGGTGTCCGACGGGTTGCGAACCCACACTTCGCAGACGAGGAAGACATTTCTTGGGTAGAGAATTTCATCCTAACTCATTCCTGAACGAGACGCAGTGCCGTCATCTCATTGCGGAACCGTGTTCCTTGTTTGAAAGCTCGCGAGATGCTTATCTTAGCGTGAATCACCGACTGCGCTCGCGGTCACCTTTTTCTAACGTATACCGCTGAAATAAAAGAATGAACGGAAGCTTCATTTATAGGGTAGCTATGGCAATTCGCTCTGATAACAGATAGGGAAGGTTTGAAACAGAAAGCTCTGTTTCTAAGGGTGTGTTAGGATCAATTATGCTCCATGAACAGCTCATTATAACTATTAATTATCGAACGAATTTTGAAGCATTTCCTGTAAAAGAATTCGCAAATGATCTGCTAATATTTGATGAAATGGAGATGAAAGTATTCTACACTTATCCGTTAAAAAAAACCTAATAAAAGCTGCTACAAAACAGGTTCTCCATTGAAGAATTATTGTACCCCTTACGCACTTAATATTTTTATATTAAATTAAATAAAACTTAAATGTTTTACCTCTACGTTCATGAAACTAAGATGAAAATAAGCTATTATGTGATGGTTAAAAGAGTGATTTGTTCTTGTCACGAAATATCGTTTTTCTTGAAAATTAAAGCGTTTTATTGGATAAAACTTCGTACGTCACCCATCTTTACCACCTCAAAATTTTTAATCAGAAACGGTAATCCTCCGTTGATTTATAACACATTTGTAGAGGATTGATTGCTCTCCTTAAAATAATATTTAATAATTTACGTAAATACGTTCAGTTAAAGAAATTCTACTCGACCTTCATCATGGCTCAAGCGGTGTAAATCTAAGTACAGATTCATCCGAAGATTGGTTTTTTATTTCCAAAGCACCAGGTCAACTCGCTCCTTTTCTCCTCAAAGGGCAATATCGTATGCAAAATTTAACCGGAAACAAGAGCACTTCCGTTTTCATGAATGGAATATCTCCTTTTTTGCTAACTTCCTTCCGAGGTGTAAGAGTTTCTTTTCTGTTGACCCTGCAAAAGGTTTTTATCAATGCCGAGGATACTTCTCCGGGTCACTCGTGCCCTTTTTCACATTCCGCTTCCTTTTTATTTACTCTCCTTAAAAGAGAGGACTTACGGACTTGGGTGGCGTTTATGAATAAGTATATCCTTGAGTTATGCGCGGATTTTCCCTGTGTCTGTCGAACTCTTTTTTTACGTTTGTGTGACTGAGAAAAGCTTGAATGCCATTCACGATTCTTAAGGAGATCCCGTACATCCGTAAGGTCCCGTACAATTATAGTTTTTTTGTACGTAATCCTAGCGATAGGCTTCCGCGTTTCCTTAGTGATTCCATTTGTAAAGTTACTTTTACTTCTCCTTTTTCTATGTAAAAGTTGTTCATTCATCGTATTATATTAAACAGAACAAGTTGAGGTATTAATTAATTTTACCCCTACTTATACCTTCAACTTTAATCTCCCTTATAAGGAAAACATTTTAATGAATTGTGAATATTAGCGATTGTATATTTTAATTAGAAAAAGGGAATGTAAAGCGCTATATCTGTGTGTGCCTAATAATCTGTATGGGTAATTTAACATCGGAAGATAAACTATAAAAGAGGTCTTGATAGGGATCGAAAGAATATGAAAATAAAATGATGTAAAACATACTCCATTCCGAATGATGGTTGTCTTTTCTTAAACCCAAGTCTATCCTTATGGAATAACATAGTTCATGTTATATCAAATTCAAAATTTAGAGATGAAGTTTTTAAATGTAATGCTCATAAGCTTGTTTACTCACAATGAGAAGTAGTTTATAGGCTCTTCCATACAATTACTCAAAGTTTTTATTTTTTCTTATCGTCTGCATCATCCTTAGAATATGAGCATAATCGATCAGAATACGGTCGTTATTTATGGTAGGCCGCAAATAAAATTTAAAAGTTAAAATCAAGACTTGAACATTGATTATCTTTTATTATGTTATTCCACTCTGGAGACGTGACTTTTATCCTCAAGAAATATTACTGTGAATTTTTCGTTGTAATTAATTATTATGCAATAAAAAATTACATTTTCATAAACATACTGAGGAAATCATGTACAAAATATTGTTTTTGGTTATGTGCCGTGGGTAAAATGATTTGAAGGAAAAATATATCAATATTTCTATTGAAACTGCCTAAGTGATACCGATGTTCTCCGAAGATATTTAAGTTTTTTCTTACCATTTCCGCTGGGAAACTTAGCATTTGATGGGAAGGAAAGTAAAATGAAAAGTTGAGGCCAAAGAGCTCAGGATGTCTGTGACATTGCCAACGGAATGGAAAGTTCCTGTGGTGGAGTTATTATGGGAAGAAGTTACAGCGTATATTTACCTTTCGATCTTGACCGTGCATCTCTGGACAGAATGGGATAGCTCTTCTATGAAGAAAGGTCAGGGCAAATGAAATACACAGGGGACTTGTATTTAAATTATCCCTAAGTTTTCAATTCAAATATTCTTGCGTGAATCATACTCAGCCAACCTCTGCCTTCATGAACTGTACGGAATGTCACTTGATCTATATATTTTTGCGCAAATTTTAATATTCAAAAAGATAATTGTAAAGAATTTATCTTTTGGAGAATTTTCATCACAAATCGCGTATATCAGTGTTACATTTGTTGGTTTATGCATTAAAGATAGCGAATTTTGATAACTTTAAAAACAATGTATTGCAAGTATTTGGTTTTCAGCTAGTTTGTGGGTGTTAGGATCTGTCTCCATATAGTGAAACAAGTATATTATTCTTAACTTCCGTTTTACTTTAATTCAGCTTCTTGAGGTATGTGGATCCTGAAAAAAGGGTAGAATATAAAATAACCTTACTCTCCTTTTTTAAAACCCCAGTTTAACTTATTTAATTTGTCTGATTCGTATGATAATTCAGCCTGATTTGAACAATGATATACGAAAACGATTGAGATAACTTTCTCCTCTGTATCGCACACTTTGTTTTGAGTCATCGAAGGAATGGGAAACCCTATCAATATCTATACTATTTTTTATTTCAGCCAATGGAGTATTACGTATTTAGTGCGATAGAGTTGAAGCATCTGTTGTGAAACATAAGCCGATTTTGCAATCAGCACTGTTCAACATTCGCTGATTAATCTCTTGGAACTAGTACGACAATTGAAATGCTTCGAATCAAAATGGGCTAACTACTCTTCCATCGAAATCATGAGGACATCGCACGTCAAATACAGTTATCACTATCGACACATTGTTGTAGTGAAACGAATCTTTTGTTACGCAATATATTTCGAAATTCTGCCGTTTTAATGTTTTGTTTATGAGTCAGGATTGACTGCCAACACGGTTAGTCATTTGTTAATAATTTAGACTTCGAAAATTAGCTTAGTTAATCGAAAATGAGTTCTTTAAGGGTATTTTCCCATCAAAAATTGATTAGTTTTTATGTGATTAGCGTATTAACGGTGAATATATTTATTTGTTGTCGCTTTATTCTTTCTATCGATCTGGCTATAATGATTTACCGATATTTCGTCTTTAAGGACGCGCGAAGGAAATTTCTTTCGGAATGGCTCATCCTTCGCAATTCGTCCCCTCAGAGTACAGAATGTCATCTTGTGACGTGTTCTCCCTTGAGATGTTGATAGAACGCCGAAATTCCCATTTCCTTCGAAATCCAGGTTTGGAGTAGGAAATCTTCGAGGCTCTACGGAAGCTTTCATATATCCAGGCTCAACCCACGAACGTTTCTCGTCGATGTAAAGCTGAGGTGATGACTGTGATTTTATGCTACTTTCAAATCCTGCATTAGAGATCTTTGAGGTCAGGTCGATCTATTTTTACTCTGTATCTAGGCTGTACTATTTTCCCTACTCGTGTAAGTGAAGTTTTATGGTAAAAATCTTTTAAGTGGCTTGAGTTGTGTTAAAGGTTAGTAAAAAGTGTATTCCCATACTTAGATTCTTAACTTTTTTTTTGTCCTTAAAGATCGGATAAACCTTCTATTTGCTTTGAGAGGGTAAGCCTGTTTTGCTATGGGGGAATGTTTCTTAGTGTTTCCTTATGTATATTTCCTTACGTATGCTTATTTATTCCAAGGTTTGCCTTGGAACCAGTAATTCCATGTTTACTAATTCCCATATGAATAGGCCTTGATCTATAAAAACTTTGTTTTTGAAAAACGCCTAATATAGTACCGACAATGAGACTACAGGCAAATTGCATAATTGTCACATTTTTATAATACTCTACTTGGTTTATTTATTCTTAAAATAACTTTTCAACGTATATCTATGTAATAAAATATTTAGGATTTATTTTATGTTCAATATGTTTCTTCGATTTTTTTCAGCACTTTATTCATTCTTTACTGTATATTCCTAGTTTACTTTTGTTTTTTGTTTCCCAAAAGAGGCGTGGAAGTTTAATATTTTGAAAAAAAAATAAATACTTCAATATCATAATTATCTGTTCCCAATGGACTTAACCTTGTATTCGCGGAAATTAATTAAAGTTTTACTATATTGAATTGTTGTGTTATTGCACTCTTTGAGGAAGGGAAATTTTTTGAAATCATTGATAAATATTGTCATAACATTTTCATTGACTTGTTATCTAGGTTTTGATGCGACTTCCTCTGAAAAGTTTTACTTAAGCATTTTCTATTCGTATCTATTTCCAATCTATAAAATCTGGATTAATGCGTGTATCTTCTGATTTACGATTGTATGTTATGTGCGGAATTGCTATCCAAAATATTTCAAGGTTGAGAATTAAATTCGCTTGTTTTCTAGATGTTTACTTTGGTACTTCAGCGCAAATAAAACAATCTAACCTTCTAAAAATCTCTCATTTCTTCACCGAAAGAATTTCCGAACTTAAGTTTACCACTTTTTGGATAAAGAGATCGAAATATTAATTAATACTAGAGGTTTTTACCGAAAATAATGTAGAACTTGAAGAGTATGACGGTTTCATTACTAATTCATAAGACTAATTATTAGTATTCTGGGACATGAAAGGCTGAATTAAAATCAGCGTCTTTCATAAGACTTTTTATTTTTTAAACTGTGCAGGTCATGAAATAGTCCTTCTTCCTTTTCCTAGCTTCTTAAGCTGCTACTACTTCTACCCTTGAGGAGGTGGTGGTCCGCTTTTATCGGCGGTGTGATTTCAATCGATGGCCGATGCGGAACTTGGTGAAAGCCACTCTTGTTTCCCTACCGTTCGCTGAACCGATCTTGCGGTGACAACGGGAGTCGATTCGTATCAAACTATTATCAGGTGGTCCGATCCTCTCAGTGTAGCGGAATCCGGGAGAATCATGTTCATTTTACGAAGTAGATTCACTGACACAAATTCGACGTGTTTTTCCTTTATATCATTATTTATTCGACTCGTAAGTCCAGCACAAAAAAGAGTTTCTATTACTTCATTTATCAGTAACTTGAGTATAAATCGTACAGCTATTTACAGTTGAATTAGTAAACTCAAAGTCATGAATTCTTAAAAATCGTCGTTTTGTAAGTAAATCAATTACACATGAAATAGATTTCGTATATGGTGATTATTTATATAATTTCATCTTATTCTCTCCGAACCTGAAATAACTTAAATATATATTAAATTATATATAAATCTTTTATTAATTATCGTTGTCATGCTAACCTTTTTGATATTCATCTTCTCCCCTTACATTTCCGTCATATCTAAAACCTGCGTTATTTTTTTGTTAGGGAAATTATTAAACAAATTTGCCCTTATTTTATCGTTCAAGATTCAAGGATAAATCTTAAATCGACGTGAGAAAATATTTAATTCTATAGTAATCTTATCAATACGATGTTATTTTGTCCGAAATTATCGATTTGAGTTTCTAAAATTGTTTTCTTTCTCAACTTACGAACAACGTTTCTAGATTTTTTCTTGTTTAAAAAAGGTTCAGAATGAAATTCATCTTTTACGAAGGATTACTTTAGCTCTTTCGTATCAAATGATGAAGCCCTATATGAAAAAGCTCGAAACAAGAGGCTGTAAATGTTTTGAAGCGTTTGTAAACAACGAAAGTTTTTTGCGTACATTTATCTGCTCGATTCTGCGACGCGCAGTAACTGTCAATGAATGCAGCGAAGAAAACGTCTCGAAAGCAAAGCTATAGATACTGAAAATCGGCGATCCGGTTCTGCAGCCTTCGAAAGGAACCACGTTTACTGATAAGTGGGCCATTTTCCATTTCCTCTGCAGATGAGTTTTTTCCGACCTTGGTTCTCTTCACTTTCTCCTCCTTGCGAAGTGGTTGGGAAACCTTGTTTACACTTTCGCAGAAGGTGACCCATTATAAAATTGAGTGGGTGTTGATGAATTATGCATTTTCACGACCCTAAAAACCTCGAAGGACAAAGTTTTAAGCATCGACTTTGGATGGAGATGAGTAAAAGATGGGTACTTTTTATACGAATACCAAGTTTAAGCCGAACCTTTATCATTGCTCAACATGAATCATAAGAGGCGTAGAAGCTGCTGGAAACCTGCAAATACTTAGTTTTACTGGACTTGAACATATTTAACATAGTATTTATTTTCTATTACTTCGCGCTTTCAGAAAATATCAACTGCTCTCACGATACCCAAAATTTTACGATATAAATGTTACGTAGAATACCTCCTGTCTCAAAATTCCTCACACGTGTATCTTTTGAAAAAAACCTTCTCTTAATACTTCGTTTTATTTGTAAAAACTGGAAAGCGAACCGGTGAATTGAGTTTTTCATTCCCTAAATAAGCTGTATGGTAATGCTATTATAAAAATCGTCCTAATTTCGGAATACCAAGTAAAACATAACTTCCCCTAATTGGATTTCTTGGTTGGTTTCTCGATATTTACAGCTTTGAGAAAGTGGCCTGCGGGAATAAGAAGTCCGTAGAACGAAGTTCCAGATCTTTGACTGGAAACAAATAGATCCCTTGAGTAAGTAAATCATGTCCCAGTGTTTGATTACTCTGGAATTTTCTAAGCAATTACAGTTTCTTGATTTAAATTAGACTTTCGTTGAAGTTGTACTGTAAGTGTTACGACTTCACTTGCAACGAGCTATTTTCATCTGAATTGAACTTTCTCTTTTAAATACGAAAGGATCTTTATAGCAGAAGAGTACTCAAGAAGTTCATTTGAACTAGGAAACTGTGTAACGTCTATTAAAATATACAGCTTTTTATAATTAAAAAAATTTCAATATTCATTTTATAAATAACAATCCATTCTATCTTAAATGCGGTTTGAATGTTATTGATGACGTTTTATTAATAAGAATAAAATACTGATTTATCCTCTATTTTCTTATCCACTTACGGACGTTTTTGAAAAAATAAATTCTCTTGTGAAATAATCGACAGATCCTTATTCTTTTACACATCAACATTAAGAATCAGGTTGTGACTTTTCTTGTCTGTAATATTTATGGATTTATTTTTTATATGTTTGTCTCAATTTACACTCAAGCACTCCTTTCTTGCATTTAATTTGTTGAGTGTCAAAAAAGTTTACCTTTTATATTAACTTGAATTTTATTGAGAAACAGGAAATTCACCCAGCATTTCGAAATACGTGTATGTTTTTGAGTGTATATTGCTTAAAACACTTGATTCACGACGAGTTAACACTCTAATGGGATTCTCCTATATGGAACTGACCTTTTTGTTGCGGATGACTTACCACTCTAAGTCATTCGACACAAAAGGTACTTTTTGAGCACGAGAACTTCTTCGTGACGTGGCAATAAAGTTTTAAATGTCATATTATCTTTATGGAAGTGTTTACACAAGATTAAAGGCATACGGAAAAAAACGTTGGTGTGAGTAGGATGGAGAAACAATTGTTATTACTATGGTAAAGGTGATAAATCTACATCTCCTAATTCTAAATACCCATTTCTTAGAGTACTGTTATTCTCAAAATAATCACAAAAGATGAAATTTGATCGTAGAGATTAAAAATTTGCCCCGAACTTCAAATCAGCTGACACGATATTTAGATCTTCAAATAATGCTTAATCTCTGTTAATATTTATACTATCTATGTTAAATTGTCGCTATTGGCAATGCATTAATAAAAATTAGTTTCTGAGCGCTCTTAAATTAGTGGAGCGGAGAATGTTGTTGTCGGTCGTGCAATCGCTTTCCAATACAAAACAAACGTTCGCTTTACCCATACAAAAACAGGTCTAAAAATTTTGGAAAGCCGTCGGTAAATCAGCCTCCATCCTACCTGAGAGGATTTTGGGAACATTATAAAAGAACCTTTATATGCAACTGTTTACTCGTAGCCTTCTTCAAAAGCGGTCTTTCCCGGACACGCCTCGAAACCAAAAGACAACTTTGCAGTGAGACTCGACGACGGATACGGTCGAACGGCGACCTCAGGTACAGACGTACTTACATCCGAAGAGAGACGGTGTGTTCGGCCGAAGAGTGGGTATCATGGGAGAGAAAGCGAGAGTTGTTTTTTCCCCATCGGGAGGGTTACCAACCGAAGGGCGTTACATCCCTCCGACCTCGCATCCAACCTGTCTTCCTCCTTCCGAGCTCTCTTTCCCATCCGTTTGGGGTGTAATTTTATAAAAGAAGACCGTGTTGTTTTGACGGCGTCGACCGAAGGCTTCGAACCCGGAGGGAATGACCTGCTCTCCCCCAGTGGAAAGAATTTAAATGCCCGTTTGGAAGCCATATGTTGTGAGAGAGAGAGTGGTCGCCCGTACCACAGAAGGAAATGAGTGAATCACCGTTTTTGTTGACACTCGGCAGGATTTTTTTCCACTACAAACGGTCGTGATGTTTCGTCAGAATTTCTCGGTTACCACGTCTTTATTCCATACGCATCATCATGTAATTGGACTAATTTGCCGAACTTGACAGCCTCTGAAAATGTGCTAATTACTGCCAGATGCTTTTCAGGTGTTTACTACTTTCTCTCACAAGATGCTTTAGCTGATGTTAGCTGCGCGAGGACTAAATGTTCGTCTCCGATCTGCGCAGCAACATTGGAGCGAAATACACATGTTTATTAGAAATCAAGAATAATTATTACTCTAGAGATAATGGAAATTTTCAGCTTCCTGTTTCTCGACTTTTCTTCAAATTGCAATTTAATTACAAAAACTTCTCGCCGTCATTTGTTTACAAAACTGTGACGTTGATAATGATACAGTTTAGTATTTAAATTACTGTCAATTTTGAGAATTTAATAATTAATTTATATTTGTTATATTTAATTGGTGAAAATCAGCATCTGAATCCTTTATAATCCCTCTCCAACACGTGTGAGTTGAATTTTCTCCCGCGCAACAGCTGAATTTTTTTCTCGAAATCGTGGTATCCTGAATTTTTTCCGTAATGCTATAAAATGTATTGCATCAGATGTTTCGTTTTCAATTTCAACGGTATTACATAATAATCGCATGTTACATAAAAATTAATTAAATAAATCTTAACTTGTTTTATTATTATATGAAGCAATTTTTATTTATATTTTATTTAATTTCTCGTAAATTTTCTCAAAGTTTTATTCGGATTGGGCTATCTTTTGAAAGTAAATGATATTATCTCGATAAAAGGTGCGCAGAAACGTTGGATTAGCTCCTAATAAAATGTCGCATGTGCTTTATAGAAGTTCGATGTGACGTCTAGAAGTATTTGCGTGTATTTGAGCTCGTACCAAAGATGGATTAGTGTAATGAGTGGCTTAAGCTGCCTTGCGTTGCTGGTTAGAATACTGCATCATAGCACGCTAAAGCATCGTTCATTTCTTTTAGCTTAAGACTTCGTAGGCCGATGCGTTCTGACTCGTTCTATTTTTTTCCTTTCTTGACCTACGGTAGATTCAAAGGTAGTATCTATGGAAGACAGGATCATTATATCCTACGACGCACACGTATATGATCTTTCGAATTGACTGCGGCATTTAAAGTGATGGTGATTTCTTCTTAACTTCCTTTTTTGGATATGATAACGCTAACATCTCTATGCTTCTCTCGCTCAGTCTAGTTCTTACAATGGAACGGGTGCACTATGTGAAAACGGCCTTCGGTACAGTTGCACTCATATCCCAAGGATAACGTTGTTGTCATCCTTTTATGGGTGATTCAGTGTAGAACGAGATGCAAGCCTTGGGTGGGAGGGCAGCCAGGACTCGTATATTTATGCGTTCGAAGGAAGTAAAAGGTTCTATTGTAACTAAAGATGGACTAATGAGTGAACCATGTTAGCATCGTCGTTTGAAAACATTGCTCTCATCGCATATTCCTGTCACCCTGTCTATAATATTCTCACGCTGAAGTGTTCGCATTTGAAAGTAACGCTTCACTTGCTCATCCTTGATATGTCTATTTTTTATTGGTGTGCGTGATCATGGTCCATTTTTTCACGATTGCATGCATCGATTACGAAAATAGTATTCCTGCAGATAAAATTTGTCTGGATCTCTCTTTCTCCTTTATAATATTTTAATGGGTGAAGAAATGCCGACTAACGTTTGTTATCTTCTTTGCATTAAAGTGTGAACAAAAGAAATATTATATCATATTTTATTTCTTCAAGCGATTATTTTACGTGCAGGATATTGAAACATCGTCGATGTCTCTCTGAACAAAGGATATTATCGATTTAGATAAAAAGAGTTGTAAATCGATCTTTAATATTTTTGTGCCCAGTAGAGCAGTTCTTCCAGTTGAATAAGAACATTTTTTTTTACTTTAGAAATTCTATCGGCGGCTTTGAAAAGAGCTCGCTGGAAGTTTTATTTCTCTCTCTCTAACTTTTAAATGTAAAAAAACTATTTCCAGATTCGGATAGATTATCGTTGATTTTTAAAGAATACTCACTGCGTGAAAATAGGCGAAAGATATGCGTCATTAAACGTAGAAAATTACGGAGTTTCGCTTCACTCTACCATGAAGATATGCTCCTTGCTCAGAAGTTATATCACAGAGGTCATTTGCAGGGGTTAATCTTGTGTGATAAGAGACACCAGTCTTAGAGCGATTCTATTCTTTCCCGATTGTAAATAACGCAACTCTTTGAAAGCAAAATCATTCTTATCTGTAAATTTTATATATAAGATTGATTGGAATGCTCTAGAACTCATTCCTAGGTGGAAAATAGTGAGAGATTAAATTACATGTATGGAATATATATTATAATATGTATGTAGATATACTTATCCCTTAACGATTCGTGTTTTTTGTATGGGTCGAGAGAAATAAACTCGCTCCAATCATCTTCCATTTTTTTTGAATTCCCAATGTTTTGAGTAATTGGAGATTATTTTGAAATAACGACTTGGATCGTGAATTAACCGACCTTGGTGATTGATTCCATTGAATCCATGGCCAGAGAAAGTGTAAGTTTGGTCCAAGGAATGCTTTTAGTAATGAGTTGTTACTTGACACCTCGATTAAGAAACGGCAATCGCTTTCTCAATGTCATGGGTTTTCTTTTATTCTAAAGATTTTCTGCAGTACGCTTTGGAAAAGTCGTATCTTTAGCTTATCATCTTTACCTGGAAAATACACACAGATAAGACGGGAGATAAAAGAAGTACGGATCTTAAGAATGTCGCATTAGTCTTGTGCAAAACAGGCGCCTAGGCATGTTATCTATTCAGTACGTCTCTTAAATAGCCTCTTATTAACAATGCTAGGTATCAGAGATTAGCTGAGCCAACGAGTTTGATTATCTATTGGTACACGAAAGGTGTCGGTGTAAGTGAAAAGAGATCTTGTGTTTTAATGCTGTATGATATGTCGATTCTCTAGGAATAAAAGAATCTCTCGGTAGGTTCAGATTTCATGTCCGTATTGAAGGCAGACGTTTCGTAGACGAACTGTTAATCGTCAGGGTCAGAGGTGAGGAGCTCCGTGGGTTGCCCCAGTAAAGGTTTCACTCAGTCATTGCCCTCTCTTCGGGGAATACAAAACGTTCGATTTCCACTTCTTCTCAATAGCCTTCATCCCGTTTATTTCATTCCACCACATTTAGATCTGTAATAGAATCTTTTAAAAAGCATTTAAAATGTTATCCTTTATCGGTAGAAAACTTCAAAACATTTCCGAACTTTTCAGGGGATGTTCTCACTTATCGGAAACAATTTCGAATTATTAAAGGTTTGTAATCTTATCTAACATCTTTCTTGATAACTTTTTGGTTACCGCAGTTCGAATTCCGCTACTGTACCACTTGATACGCCTATAGATAAGAGTTACTTACTGCACTTTTAGCTAAGCCATCTTTAGAAATTATGTAAGTACAGCCGGGAAGATTAGGAACTGTTGATCGGCGTTAGAAATCGTACTAAATTTTTCATTGCTTCCGATATGCTGAAATAGATCATTCCCTCTCTTCCAAAAATTTTAAATTATGCAATTATTTTATTCTTCTGTCCCTCAACTTTCGGGAATCGATTACTCGAATTGATTCAATGATCGCTATAAGTTACGGGATAATATGAGATACTTCACTTCCGTTTTACTTGGTAATGACGCCGATATCCTTCAAATCGCGGCAGGTATCTTCCAGATATTTCAGTATGATTTATGAATTAAAATATATTAAGTACTCTTTTAATATCAATTTGAATGTAAAAAAATATTATGTATTAAATTTTCAATAAAGTTAAATCGTCGTAGTAGAATTTTAAGAGGGTTTATAAATGTTAATACTATTTTAGGTTTCTCAACGGCAATTATTTTAAAGTATTTTCCTTTGAGATAGCATCGTTAATAAGTCGTATTCAGTTCTCCGATAAATCATCTTCGATATCTAGAAGGAATCTGAAAAAGGAAGTTCAATCAGTTGAATTACGAAATCGATGATAATTACGAATCAATCGAATTATTTCTATTTAACAGCTAAATCGCTTTATTTCGGATGACTTAATTATGGTAAGTGAGAATTTATCGTTCGGCCTTTTTATTAGTTGTATGTATTAATACAAATAAATGAAAAAAATATTAATTTAATTATTCTTTAGGCTTAATGACGTATGAACATTGCTAAAATAATGGGAAAATTAATACAAGATAATTTAATCTATTGTAAGAATGAAGAGTTCAAATAGCGAGCCGGATTCTTTTATTTGAATTATGTCCAATTAAAGAGCTAATTGAAATTTTTATCTTGCCCATTACCCTCGTCTTCTGTTCAGCTTTCACTTTCATCCATATTCAATGTCCTTGCCGTCCATTCCCATTGCAGTAAGCACTTCCCTCCACTTAAATTCTTCCTTATCGCCAAAGATTGGATTTCAAATTCAATTAGCGTTAGGGAAAAGAAAACAGATCCATGCTAATTCTATCTGATAGAGCAATCACCCCGTTGCCAACAGTTTCCGCGTTTCTATTTAGCGGTTAGATGCTACTTACGAAATGCTAACTACGAAATTCAAATTGTTTTTACGGTTAGTTTTTGATCATTTTCGCCATTGCATTGATATGATATATATTGTCATCTGCTTCCATCATATTATTGCTGGAAGTGATTTGAGCAGTAAAAATACTTAACAACAAACATTAAACGTATTGTTCAATACCATAACAATGTATTGGAACTCAAAACAAGGAAGAGTGATAGTAAATATCTCCTTGGTCGGAATTCGAGCCTTAAGATGTTAATTCTAGATAGTAGATGTAAATGCGCAGGTACATCCCCAATGCGAGATTCCATGATTAATAAAAGCAGGCGAACGCTTTATTTTGGAGCTACAAGAAAAAGTATCTTCTTTTAGTAACAGCAGGGATTTGCCGTATTTTTATACATTTCTATTTAAATACACTGTAAGTCCCCTATAGACGTGTTAGGATATTTGTAAATCTATTAGGAATTTGATTATTCACATCTGTTATACTGTTTTAAATTGATTAATAGCATTTGTATGAATGTGAATTTGATTGCGTTTACAATGTTTATCGGTCGTAAAAAAGTCGTGAGTGAAAACATCGACACACGCAATCAAGTAATGCGATTCATTTCGTATCAAATAAAGTTTACCTCGCGAGGGCTTTGGTCTCTCATAAAAATTTTCGTCTGCGAGTAACCGACACGGAATGGAGACGCTAACGGTTAATCCACGACCAACGATTCATCTCAGAATAATAATCATGTGTAGCGAACAAGCCTCAATAACTGCGTATCGAGGAAATAAATCCCGTCTTAGTAAACATAGCGATGTTTTACCGGTTCTGAAAGACGCCTTGAACTTTGCACGCGGAAGGGATGCTGTTTTGAATGTATGAAGAGGGAGAGAGATGCGGGTCAAGGACGTTCATGCCTCCAGAGAATACCCAAGAGGCCATTCCGCATGGAAATGCCATTTTCCGCCTCTTTTTTTGTTCACTTGTAAAACCCTCTTCTCTAGCGATGCCCTCTCAGATGGCACTGGGAGTTCTACAGCGATGGAAGTAGCAGGTGGCCCTCATGCCCTTGCATCTCCTTAATCGTCTATTGGAGGAGAACTCCACCCGATGCCCTACATAAGTCATAGCTCTCATTTTTTGTCCTCGGGTCGTTTGATCATCGCTTTATGGCACTTGCGTGAGGTTGCCAACCGACTGAATGCAATGTACGTACATGTGGTCCATTTGATGGATAATTTTTGTCGCTCTGAATAAATACGTCCTCATTGGTGAGTTAAGGTCCCGAAGATGGCATTGAACGTTTACTTCGACCCTGCTATCACCCAAGGGTTGATTGCATACACGTATTCCTGCTTGTGTTCCTAAGAAACTGACTGTTCACTTGTTGACGTGAAAGCCGTTTGCCCTGATAGAAGTCCTTGCAAACCCTCGTGAAACTATACCCATGATTTGATACCCATGACCTAGGATTAGCCACAAAAAATCGAACGCTTTGCAATGAAATGATGGAAATCAGTTGTCTTTGAGTTGTAAATTAGATTCACAATTTATTTAAAGTCTCTCTAAACCAAGGTTCTGTTTGATTTCATGAGCTGAGTTTTATTTTCTTTTCAAGTAACCATTTGATCGTTCGATGAGTTTAAAGTATTTATAATATAAAAAAATAACGTGAGAATATCGTACTCCTTCAAGAACTGGGAAAAATTTCGCACGTAATAATTACGTAAAATAAGAAGTTTCAGACTTGCAATCTTATTGGAAATGATAAAATTTTTACTGAATTTAACCTGTATCGTTTTCATTTGTTTAAAGAAGAATCCATTACCTATTTTCTAACTATATGAATGCTTCATTCCAAATATTCATATCATTACCTCATTCGTTTTCATACATATCATTCTACCTTATACAAGAAAAATAATGGAGTGAAAAGATTTGGGAAAGGAAATTTCTTTGGGTAAAGTTCAAGATTTAGTTAAATATTGGCTGATATTACAGTTGTTTAAATGCTTTTCTATCATTCCGTTTCACTTCGAGGAAGTAAATTATTATTGCTTCTCGACATTGATTTATTCTCGTTTATTTTTTTATTTTCTCGTAATATATCCATCCCATACATAAAAACGAGTTCATTTTGAATCTCCTTTATATTAATGGGCGTTTAATCGTTCTTCCAACATCTGGCATCTGATATCCTTCGGCATTTTTAATCTACTCATCAATCTTGTCTCGTAAATTGCCTCTCACTTTTATTCATTAAGTTGATTTATCATTTATCGAAGCGTTTTTCTTATAATAGAGAATAATGAGGGTATTAAACATAGATAAGGATTAAGACTCAAATCAGAACTTGTAAAATTTTGCTTGATTATAATGACATCATGTATTCGGAAACAATTTTATTTAAATTTTAATTTATTGCTCACATCAACTCCAGCAAGAAATTCGATACCCGTTTCTTAGAAATTATTCCCTTGGAAATTTTCTTCTACTTATAAAATTAATTGATGTAATTGAACATTTAAATCTCCGATAATCAACTGATTCAAACAACATACAGAGCTAGACTCTCTGGTTAGGAAAGGAATCGCGTTCCTTGGATGTGCCATTTAGTAAAAATATTTCGCATGTACGTGTGCTAATATTATTTTACAGAACATTTCGATATTCATATGAGTTATCCCGTTAGGTGATGTTGTAAGTCGTAGTTTTTTCAATGATAATTCCTGAACCTCGGAACAAACGTCAGTCTCTTATCTAATCTATTTCAACTTTCAACTCAATTCCTCAGCAATTTCCCTCTTGAAGGTATTATTTTTCCGCTCTATGAAGAGCTAAACGATTACATCCTTTTCCAAGACGTGTATCCACTCCCAGGAGTCGCGAAGGCCGCGTGCAAGCGTGCTTTCCGCCTCAAGGCGCGATCCTCACGCCCATCGAGCTGTCACGCCCCGAATGCCCTCTGAGGCGCACGGGACGTGTCCCGCAAGGAATCGTTTTTTGCCCCAAATACTTCCAAGTTTTTTTCTCCGATGTTTGCACTTTCCTTGGAATACTATAGTCGGTTACGTAAGAGCTGTGGCGTTGGGGAAGGACTGTTTGCGGTATTAGAAAGTGATATGCCGTTGTTGTGGTTGAACCCGTGCGTGATTCGTCAGCGAAAGTCCACGTGTCGAAGCGGAAGGAGCCATTATCGATGCGTTTTTGTGCTTTTGATACAGAAATAGAACATTGAAATCGTAAATAGATGAACGGGTAAAGAGGATGAATGGTACAATTGTCGCATGGAGGGAGGATGGAATACACGAAGAACAGGCCTCTCTTAATTTGTAAACGTAGTAATGCTCAAGCAAAAAATATCCGAGCTCTTTGATGCTAAATGTGATGTTTCAGTATCAAAATAACGTGTACGCGTAGGAATAAGCGGACAAATTTATTATTCGTAAAATGAATACGATTGAGTTCATTAATAGGTATTTTAAGGATTGAGCGATGCGTGATGGAGTAAATTATAACGTATAAATATCTCGTTGATTTTTTTTCCTTCAATTCACTCAGAAATTATAAATCAAATTATTAGTTTATTTATTATTTTTATTTTGTATATGATTTCTGATTAACTACAACCGTACGCTTCAATGTACCAGTAAATTCGGTGTATTATTAGAATATTGCGGTACCTGGCTAAACATGCGAGAAGAATTTGTGCTATTTGTTACGTATACATGTATTGATATAAAAGGATAAGAATGGTTTAATTTTCGATTGTTATTTTTCCTATTTTTCTAATTTTCTTTGAGTAACAAGTCTCGATTATATTAGTAGCTTGGCGAAATTTTATCCTTAACGTTTATTATTATATTTTTTGACGTTGGAATCAGCTGGATCCTCTCAAAAGTAGATATATTTTAATTGTATATCTCGCGAAAGTTTTAATAAAAAAGGAAGTAATTTTGCAATTTTTTATTGGAATTCAACAGTGTGCTTTATTGATGACCAGTGGCAGAAAAAAATTACTTCGCACTTAATCAATTTCATTGCATTCTGATCTCAATTCTTTGTGAATTCCAAACATCCAGGAATAAAACTCAGTTGATTAATATGGTGTCTCGGATCGCATGTTTCTGCGTTGTTTTCAGTGACATTCAGACTTTTTTCTCTCGTGTTTTTTTTTTTGTGGATGGAAAATACTCGATCGGAATCGTATCCTTTACCATCAGATTTGCGGTTCCGAGGAAGTACTACCTTTCTCCTCCTGTTGACCTTCGTCCTCGTGGTATTCGAATTACACACCTCTTCTCGTATTGGAATACTTTGGCTGGAATTCCATTAAAGCCATTTCAGAGAAGGTTGTTTAGTCTTATGAGTCGCGTCAGAATAGAATTCATGGTAATTGCTGCTCTTAGGTATTCTGTCGTTCAAGGAAACCTTGGGCTTGAAAGGGACACTTATTTAGTGGTCGATTTTAATTTTATCGTATACAATTTGAAAAGACTTTCTTTTCTTTGAATGCCGTCAAAAATAATTGAAATGTAGCATTATGTTTTTTTTTCTTATTTTATTCAAAACCACCACTTCTGACTGCATTAACATCATCGGTTGTAATGTTAAGAAGCAAAGATAGATTACGTGGTTTGAAAATTATTATTATTTATTTATTAGTTCGAACTAGTTTCTAATTTTTTAATTACAAAGAATTTAGGAATGCTGTTTTAACTTTAAGAAAAACCTCGAAAATAATTCTTACACATCTAATCATTCTCTTTCCTATTCGCGCATTACAATTTATATTTGTTCCCTTTGGAATTATCTTCATTTATTTGTTTTTCTCTTTTAACTCTGCAATGGGTAATATGTTAAAATAAATCGGTTAATGTTAAATTACTGAAATATATCAAATAACGTGTCCTTTATCGAATAGCCATTTACGCTAATATAATATATAAAGAAAATTGTAAACATATCTGCCGCAGTACCTTAGTTTCTTATCATTATTACTGATGCCTTTTATTTATGTAAATCAGCTCAACGATTTGCTTTTAAAGTTTTTGAAGAAGGTTATGCGTAAAATTTTTATCTTCAAGTTTAGATAAAGATATCTTTAATAATTTTCATCGCGTCTCCTTCACAAAATAAATGGAATAAATCAATTTTGCTTTTATTACTTCAGATGTTGTTTTATATTAAAGTTTTAATCTTTTCATCTATGTATATACAAGAGAATTTTTTCCTTCTATAGATTCGTGATGTTATTCCTTCATCACCATCACGTTTGACAGGACAAAACAAGGGATTTCTTTCAATTCTCCTTCTAATCAAAAGTGCTCTCATTTAAATCCATTTCGGTCTGCTTGTCTGTTATTCGTTTCGATACATTTGTTGCCACTCTAAAGCTACCGAATCATGGTCACGCAATGTCCGAGAAGATTTATCACTGACTATTAAAATTACGATAGCATGGTGGAATGAACGTTCCATTCCACAGTTGTTAATGCCCTCATTTCGCATTCCATTTTCAAGATAGAGAAAACTAAGTGTCCTCGCATCACGCCTCGCTGAAATACTGTTTTTTCTGTATCGCACCGTTGTCTGGCGAAGTTTGTTTATTTTTCGTTCGGTCGGAATATGAATTGATGGCGTGCGTGAAACCTCGCAAACAAGGCCTTGTTTTGGCTGATGGTTAGTGGTGCTGTTTGCAAGAGATTTTCGTGTCTGCGGACTTTCGCTCTTTAATTGGGAAGGTCGTTTGACGTCCATCGTCATTTGTAAAACCTCTCAAAATAATTGGCTTTAAAATTGGTGAGATAAATGAATGAGAGTTTGTGTTTCAATCACAATTACTCGTCGTCAACCGATTGCATCGTGATTGCGCTTTTATGCTTTGAAAGGATATGATTGATATAGTGACTTTTGAATCGAGATAAAAGTGAATGGAGGTTAGGCATTGTGAAATCCCGTGGGGAAACTAAATGAAGAGCTCCTTGTTATGGAATGTTATTCCTGGTGTAAATGCGTGTTGAAATATTTAAGCTCATATCCTGAGTAAAGTTGCGTCTAATTGAAGTAGAAATGGTGTATATACAAATACATACATACAGATATACAACAGGTGTGTGTATATAAATCATTTTGAAATTTTATTTTCATTAACGATGACGAATGTAACTGCTTTAAGTAATGTTATATTTTGTCATTCGTTCTTCATTACTAGATAATCTAAAAGTTTATCGAATATGAAATTTAATTCATGAATTTTGTAATAAATGTTAAGAAAAGAAGCACAAATATAACATAAATATATATTTGGTAGGTGTAAAACCAAAATTTGATGAGAGAGATGTACGTTTCCCTGACTTGATGTGTATGACTGCCTTGGCTTGGCTTGGCGCCCATTCGTGGGCAAAGAGTATAAATACATTGTAACACTTGATTCCTCAATTGGATTTCGTTCAAATATTTGTCAGTTGGTTACGTTATTTTGTGATTTATTCTCTTATTAAACGATACAGCTGTTGTTATAGCTTCTTTATCACCGTCAGATTATCGTGGAATAGAGATGCACTCATCAAAAGTCGTTAATTATATTGTCATTTTATTTTTTTAAATGTAGAGAACAAATTCAACTATTTTCAACCTTGGATGATATTTAATGATCCGTTTGATTGATAATCGGAAATCTTTTTGAAGTTTAAATCTCCTGTGATCTATTACACGTCAAAGAACGTATTTATCTTGGCTACAGATAGATCTATTCGTACTTCTTAACAGTGCAACAAGTAGTCTCGAGCACTTCAGCTTAGTACGAATTATAGCTGAATGAAGATTTTTAAATGCACAATTGCAGTCAAAATTAAGATTCTAATTAAATCTGAGATTGCAGTGACGATAGGAGGATTTTATTTGCCTTATACTGGACTAGCTAAAGAAAGTATGAAATTTGAATGATTGAGAGGAGTTTTCATCTGGTCATTTTCACTATAGATCGAAAAACTGAAATAAAAATATATCTTTTTGCTAAATAAACTGACAGTGAATGTCTATGAATGAATTAATAATATAAATAAGCTAACAGTGAAAATAAACGTCGAACCTTTAATGGTGCCATCGTATCACTGTTATGTAATTGCCATATGAGGATAAAGTTTCTCTTGGAAAAGAAATGCAAATTTAGTTTTTCCTTTTATCATTAGCGTTTCAGATGTATTTCCTCATTTTTTATTTATGTTTGCTAGTGTCTCAATATAATTTAACGAAAGTTCGAAATTCCTTTTCGTAAAGTATTGATTTGGCGTTCATTGTTTCCTAAAATAGCACATTGCTCGAAGGTTTTTCTACTAAAGCAACGCCATTTTACTTTCATGTGTCGAAATAGTTTTTATAACTCTTGCGAGAAGGTGTTTTCTAGAAATTGTTACAATCATCGTCAAAATATGTTCTAATTTATACATCAATCATATTTAGGAGGTCCATACTCATGCAAAGTACTAGTTGTTTTATATGAAAAAATCTCGGATTCAGTTACTTCTCTGTTTTTATTGTATAATTTCTTGTTTATGATCAAAAGATAAACTTTGCCTGTCGATTCCCATAAAGAAAACAATGCATGAATTTAATTTAAATCGATTCAACAGATTATATTTGACGCTTCTAAAGAAAGTAACAAATTTCTCTTACCCTCAATTATAATATTTATGTACTGCATTTGATTCAACGGAGTAAACAATAAAAGAAAATGCTACTTTTTTTAAATTACGCGAAGAATATCAGTTTCCAATCGCCTCGTAAAATGTGATTATTGAAACGTTTGGATTGTTGCCACCACGCAGAATAATGGGAAATCGATTTCATTGAAACTCATTTGAAATTAATAATGGAAAGAGAAACCCGCTTCGGTAAAAGAGTAACGATGTTTAATAAACGTATTTAATGATATTCATTTTTGTATCTTTTTTTTAAATGGAGAAATACCTTTAATGAAAAAGTCATTCATTCGAATGGATGGCTTACGTGTCACAGACTGTAAAGTAATTAACGAAGGCGAAAGCGATTTGGGTTATTCATTACGGGAGCTTTTAATCGGATGTATCAGATCAGCGTAATAATATTAAGAATTGGAATACTCAATTCTTGATTATTGTTATCCATCAATTATATGTATGTTATCTATTCAAAAAATCAAGTTAATTCACTATTATGAAGAATATCATTTTTTAGGCAGAAATGTATGAAATTCGTAATTTTATTAGAAAATATTATTATTATATTCAGAGATTATATTACCACTCGCAAATTTGAGCGTTACTGAAAAAATAGTAGCAAAATTTCTGTAATTTATTCCTCTGCTGAATGTTGTGGCTGCAGGCTACATCGGTCTATGAATAATGAATGAGCATGAGCTACAATTTCTGAAATAACTTAGATGTTTTGCTCTCTCAAGGTCTCACGTTTGAGGCTTATTCCGCTCAAACAATGGTTTTCGTGCATGTGCGAGTTCACGTCAGCTCCTGAACAAATGACATTCTGTGTAGCGCATTCCGCGAAATAAATGCGCCATCGACGAAATCCTTTTCTTATCCAACGCAGATGCGGAAAGGGAATGCTCAGGTGCGTGTTTCAACGCGAGAGATGTTAGACCTTCGTGGATTTTGAATAAATGGTTCACACTCAACATCCGCTTTTTATTGTATCCATTTATTTGATCCATTAGGGATTAATCTCGTAATATTCGTCGATATACGTGTTCTGTTTTAACATCCTTAATAGTATTAATATTTTCTAATGTCTAGAATTGATATTTTAAAGTGATATCTGTTTATCAGAGATTAAAATTATATAGAATTTTTATGGCACAAAAAATTGTTACTAACATCAATTCATTGCTTTTTTAGATGGTGTATTATTGAAATAATTTAATGGCGGAATATAAGTACAGCAAATCAATCTCAGCTTTCACAGAGCTATCTTTCGATCGTAGAATATCAGAACAGATCTTCTGCCTTCCTTATCATTTAGATAAAGAACTTTCAGCATTAAAATAGATCTGTAATGTTATCTACAAATGGCTTTATATTATATGAAACATAGGTATCAGTTGTTGAAGAGAAATTTCTAGAGTTAGGAATAATTCAGATCATGCATACCATTGACGTAGACTTAAAAATATGTATTTCAAATATATTGTCAAATAATTCTTTATACGTATATATTATTTTCAATGTTATCATTTCATATTATCATCGGTATTATCTGTATTTTTTTACGAAAATGTGATTGTTTTAGTTAGAAAACATTGGTCAAAATGGGATGGAATTCCGTTCTAAACCTTATTAATAGTGTTTTTAGGAATTGTAGTATTTTCTGAATGAGTATTTTCAATCTGACAGTTTTTCGACTTTTCATGATAATAGAATCGTAAGAAGAAAATTGTTAAATTTCATACGATTTATGTGTTTTAAAATTTAATCAGGTCATTTTAATGTAAAAATAATTTTGAATGGATTTACTCCAATATATTGATGAACGGAACAAGATTTGTCGTATTCGGCAATTAATGCATTAAAAAAGACGAATTGTACCGATTTTTCGAAACTTTTATCTCTAGATCCAAGTTGAATTGTTACGAAATCGCGTAAGTAGAACGAAATAAACATCCATCATCAGCGATAATCACTTGGCGAGTATGTACTTTCCTTTAATCGTCCAAGTTTGTGCTTTAACGCATGTCCAAATATCCTTTCCACGATATCTGCAGCAATTAAAGGCCTGGTTTTAATTTTGGAAAACTCCGCATCGTTCCAAAAATAGCGATGTAAGGTGGATGTGAAGGCCCTTTATCATCTCTTGGATCTCGGCGAAAATGAGCCTCCATTCAGACAGTTTTAATGACGACCTCATTCATCCTTCCAATGGTTTTACGTACATCTTCGAACGAGAGAGAGTTGGTTACACGATCGGGTGCGAAAAATGACTGATGGATGGGAAGCCATCAACGCTGACAGACGGAGAAAACAAACTTAAGCCGTATCTCATCTCATTATTTTAGCCTTTTTTTTTAAAGCGACGGTCTCCGGAGGAATTGTCCCTGAATGGGGATGGAAAATTTTTCCTCGAATGTCCCCAAATGACAAATTGTGGGAAGTCTCCGTTTTTATTCTCTAAAGAGCGATGGAATGGTGAAATCGCGTGCCATTATTTCGCGCTTATGGAAATACTGATGAGACCCCATCTTCGAAAGACACGGAATTGCCTCTCTAAAACAGGCGGAAGAATTTTGGAAAATATTTTGCGGTAAAGCGTTTGAAATTCTGCTAAAGGCGTGATGAGAGAAAGTTTCTCGCGGAAGTGTTTAATTCTCGTTAGCCGAGGGTTGGTTCCCCTTTTTTTTGCTTTTACTCGAAAACTATGATTTATCGCACGCCGTTCTTTTCAGGGCCAAATGAGTTGAATTGTTGTTGGGGTTTTTCTAAAATAATCGCCGGAAAAATTTCGGAGGGGAAAATGTCCCCAAATGTGGGATGAAAATTTCTGTGGCTTTATTTACATAAATGTATTCTCTCTAATTTAAACCGTTAAAGTTTTTTTTACGGGAAATAAAAGGAATAAACTCCTGTTTATAAATTTGATTTGTATTCAGTTTCTTTTTTCAAATATTCCTGATTAAGAAACATTCTATTGAAAAATAATATCGTAGTCGTTAATCAAATGGGATATCTTCATAATTATTGTGATATCTACCAGGTTCTGTTTCCTTGTGGCGTTTAGCGAATAACTTTTTTATCTACAACGCTCCGTTAATTTCTTTACCGTTTAGTAATTTTTTTTCCGCCTCTATGTTTTCACGCATCAGTATCCTTTACGCACGCATTCTTTTAGTAGTTTAGAATTCCTTCTTCCATAAATTTAACTTTTGAGAGAATCCGAAGTTTTTCTCCGAATCCTTCAAACATTTTTTCGTTTGGGGATAGTTTTATATTGAAAGGGAAAATAGGTTGTTCTATAAATTGTTAGAAATGGTATAGAATTATTATGATAATGATGTTTCTGAAAATTTCAGCCTATCAAGTAAGGTACTTAAAAGTTAAAAATCGTTTGGAAATGTCAAACAGTCGCGATCTAATGATAAAAAGATACATTCATTCCTCATTCTCCATAAATCTCATTGAGGCTCATTGAAACGTGTATTCGTAAGTAAGTATTTTAGACTCTTTCAAGACAATATAAGGCGTTGTTAGGGCGTTTTGAAGCGTTTGTTGCTTATCTGAAGAAGGAAAGCGATACTTTTGTGCCTCAAATGAAGCGGACTTTTCTTAATTCCCATCCTCCACTGATTGGGTGTCGCGAGATGTCGTCTAATTGCCAACCGAAAAAAGTGTGTCAAGCGATGTCGAGATCGCACGGGTGAAAAAATAATAACGTGTTTTTTGTGTTCCTCCTTTAAGGTCGTCTTTTGTTGCAAAAAAGTCACCGAGTGATAAAGGATCTATTTTCCGTGTGAGAAGAATAGAGTCTACGTAAGTGTCCTTCACCCATCTAGATACTTTACACAGCCCCATCATCGCACGGCTTGTCCTGATCGTGACTGACATCATTTTTCGGCTTTGCGAAAAGCGATTTTTAATGCCAGGAGTGAAAAGATTTGCAATGAATATGCATAGGATGAATTTAGCGAATGCCTCTTATTTGATCAAAAACCTCAAAGACTTTTTGATTCCTGTATGATTCTGTTTGATTTTAGACGAAAAATCTCTCTTAAATACCATATCCTTATTTTAATGCGATCGTTGTTAAGAATAAAGTGAATTATATTGATTATTTTCATTGAAGCGATAGTTGTACTCTTTCTTTTAAGAATATCAATTTCCTCTTATTAGTGACGTAAAATTTATCAGAATTGGAAAAACTTAGGAAATATTTATTTAGGAGTAATCTTTGATCAGTTATTCATTTATTTTGCTTCTCTGTCTAAATATTTTGAGTAAATTTTAATAAAATATCTAAAGGAATCTATTTAAACTTTGTTTTTATATATTGTTTTTTTAACGCAATTCTCTGGTTCGATGTTGAATGTTTGTCTGCCTCGCGTCTTTGGATTGATTTTCTCTCTTCTCTTGATCCTAATAGAGTAATCACCATCCACAGGAGATCCAATATATAATCCCACGTTATTTGGCTCTGGAGCAGTAGAATATTTTTCGGAAATTTTATTACATTAGAATGAATCGTATATGATTGTATTTCATTTTGCAATAGTTATTATATGGTTTCACTTTAGAGGGTTTACTTATTTACTTTAATTACTGTATCAAAATTATTTTTAAATTTGTAACTTTACATTAAGTGTAATATCTTTTGTAATACTTATTATTAGGAGTATTGCATAAATATGCAAGTCTTAAGGCTCATGTTTCATTAGGGCAAGGAAAAAGTATTATTAACTCGGCGGGTCAAATTTTTTCCTCTTTATGACTGGCTATCATAAGATTTGAAATGAATAGGAAGTAACGATATAAATCAAACGAATCTCTTCTCTTCAGATTACCTAATTCTCTTTATTAAAAAGCACGTAGATGTTCAAATCTGCTTCAGAATCTTCCTTTAAAGGCATGAGGAAGATTGAGAGATAAGAACTGTTTTTCTGATGGAAAGGTAACTTAAGACATATCCATCTATCAGATTTCACTCTCTTATCGAAATTAAACGATTGTTTTCCTATCTCGAAAAATTATTAGTTACACGTGAACTTGTGGAGCGCATACGAAAAGTCGCACACTGCTGCAGTTATTTGGAATTGAGATAAAACGGATGCAGATATGTTCTGCGCATATCATTTATACAGATAATACTTATTTCAAAACGAAGGCATGGCTTATGATTTCCGTGCACCATCGTGATTTCTTCATTTTATTAACCAACGTCTAGCGCAAGCCTTTCGGACGATTTCCACACCGAACCATCTATTGGAGTCATTTGGGTTCATCTCGTTTAATTGCCACCGTCTATAAGTGTTTTCAATTATAATTGTGAGCGCAGAAGTGTAGCGAATTAATCGAAACTGCGGATGAAATGACGAGAACTTTAATTGTCTTCGTAGATGAAGTCTGAAAACGACGTCGTCGTTCACGTTCTATTCGGGAATAGATCTTATATTTACGAGCTCTAAAATAACTACTGTCTGCCTTTAACCATCCTTATCGTAAGATGAGAATTTAGCTGTATATTTGCTTTGTTTTCTTCTTATCAATCAATAGTTAATCTTGGGTTTTTAAATCAACTTTCCCTTGTATACATTTTATAACTCATTAATCTGAAAAACTTAAAATAGTTCGGCTTATTTCTCTATATACTTTCTCTTTTGGGATGACTATCGTTACTCAATGAAAATGTGAGGGGTAGGGGTAAGGAAGAAGTCTTTCTATTGATTATAATAATAATAATATTTTATTTAACACATACAGGTTACTCCAATTACATGTGTTACGATAAATTTTAACGTATAACTGAAAGGTACTGCTTCATGATGTAATACCTATTGTAATGAGCGTGATATTCTTTAAAGAGAACTTCTTTTTATTAAATATCGGAAGAGTAAATTATATACTAATGAAATGAAAAGCATATAATTTTAATTGCTATGCCTTAGATACAATTGAAAATTAACTGGAACAAAATTATGTTTGTTGAATACAATTCAGAAGGTGCCCATATTATTAATTAAAATTTTTCATTTGGAAACTTTTAGAATATCGAATGCACACCAATGTTTACTCGTTAATTATATATACATATATACGGCTTTATTAGGCGCATATTATATTTCTATAATTTATTATAAGGTATTTAAATAGTTGATACATAATTATTTTAGCTAATTTTAGGCAACTATTTGATAGAAAATCTGGATGAAGTCCTTTCTAGCGCTTCTGGAATAGGTCACATCTAAAAATGTGCGAATTTCGATTTCCTTCGACCAATCGATTCTGAAATGGAATCGAACTACCAATTCGACTGGCAATCTCCCTTTGACAATAACCCGGTGCCCTGTAAAGAAAGTGATTTTTGGCATTGAATGGAAAAGTTTCCGAGAATGTTTCGTAGTTGTATTCTCTGCGCTTCCATGAATAGGAAGTCGCGACGATGCTATTTCTGGAATCTTAAAAAATGTCGGTTAGTTTATGGAGACGTATAAATCGTGAAAATAGCGTCGGCGCTTCTGAATTGAAACGGATGGATTTGGAAGCGGAGTTCGGAATTTATACGTACACAAATCGGTTAGGTTCATTTCGAGGCAGTTCCTCGCTAAATTGTCGTCGAGTATCGTAAAGTTTCCTTTTTTAGAGCATAAATATTTTATGCATAAACATTGTGTTATTTCCCTTCAAAGGTTATATACCCAATCATTCGCTTATACTCATGAAATTTGCGAATAGAATGGAAAGAGATTTTGGTTGAATATATGTAAATTTAAATGCGAAGTAAAAGATTCATTTTTAAAACGAAGATCATATTTTGTTATTCAGTATTTTGGCCATTAAAAGTCAAATTTGATATGAGACCTATTGTTCCAACCAATAGAATTAACTAAACGTCCTCGAGAGAGGATAACTATAATTCTCCCCTAAATGTACAATTTGTTATTGTATAACTGTAATGATTGCAATAAAAAGTAATATTACTATCGTAGCCTTTAATAATAGCATTTTTTATATGCTTATATCCTTTAAGATAGTTTTATTTCTTTTTTTAAAGAAAAGTACGAGTAAAATATTCGTCAATTATCAACAGTGGTAAGTTACAACTGTAGAAAAAGGTTCTCTCAGAAATGATGAATGCCTATTGTGTAATAGCGTATAAAGATGTGTGTTGTATTCTGATGTGATTATTGTTCATGCATTCTTCGGCTTTTGGAAGATTTTTTTAGATATAAACTAGTGCTCTCCAATATAGTTTTACTCCTACGTAGAAAGAAATCTAAAAATTTTCCTCGTATTTCAAACGATAATACTCAAGAGTTTTATCATCGAAACTTTTTCGGAAGCTAACGAAACCGTGGATTATGATTATATATAATTTAGAAGTTCTCTTTTGTTGTTATTTAAATTGTAACAACTTCAGCATTCCCTCCAAAGCCTTTTGGCGCGCCAAACTCGCTCTTCTATTGCGCATTCAGTGGCGTGCAATATTTAAAGGGATCACGTGATGTTTTGGCAAATCGATTGCCATTGCTGAGCGTAAGCAGTGTGTGGCGATCTGAATGGGATAGCACGGACACGCCCTTCATTGATAGTGTCGCCGTATCCGAATAGTACCCGAAAGCAGTGCCGGATTTGACATCTGCTTTTGCTCTCTATTGTGATATAGCGGATGCGTGCGGAAGAGCTGCGGATGTTAGCAGATCGATTTAATGTGGGCACGAGAGAGCATGATAAGTTATCGTGTCCATTAAGAGTGTCTGCTCTCACGTGAAGAGGCATTAACCCCACTCTCGTGATTTCTATCGTCTTTTGTCCTAATTGCATTTGTTTAACCTGTTCCATGGAATCGTTGGCATATATTACTATTGGCGGAGTTCTTCTTTGGAACATCGATTCAAAATTCATCTCTACGTCGTAAAAAACCTCCTAATTATTGTTTATAATGATGAAAACATTTATAATATGGAATTAATAGTCTAATTAATAATTATTTATATTTTATTAATATACTAAAAGTGCTCATTCTTAGATATTTTCATGTATTGAAAAACACTCCTGATTTTCAATGTGTAAGTAACTGTTATGCACATGCGCTTCGTATGGATTACCATTTCGTAAATTTTACTGCACCATCTTGATCTAGCATACCTATTCATGAGTCTGTCCTTGTGCTAGCTAATGGTATGATATTCACGTTCCAGTACAGTACATTCTAGATTTCATGCATATGTACGATTTTCATTGGCTCGACCTATCTGGTTTAATAGACACAGACATTCGCTAAGAATCGAACATATTTAGATAGTTGTAAAATAACAATTAGTAATAAATTAAGTTATTTAATGGTTGAAATAATATTTTACTGGTTTAATTGCCGTTAAATTATTCAATCTGTGTACCGGATATAAATAGTTCATGCATGTAACTTTTTCCACTCAGTTTTTGATGTAATGAAGCGGAAAATCATTCAATATCTACTCTTTAATGTATGATAAGATACGAAGTTTATGAATTATAAGAAAGTGTGATAGATAAGTTCAATATTTTTTGTGTTTTGTTGAATTTTACTCTCTAATTTGATTGACATTTGTCTCTAATATTATTCTTTTATTCTTTGCAGGTGAGTGGCAGTTACTTAGCGTTTGTACGTACACATTCAATCGGAGTTTAACTGAAAAGTAAGTGAATAATGGTAAAACTTAAAAAAACGTTATTGGAATTTTTAAATACATTTATTGTTCTTACGAAAATATTCCGAGAGAAAATAATCATACGAATTTTGAAGGAAGATAATTGTTTTACTTTTAACATAAACATTTCGTCAAAAGCGGATTTTAGTAGATAATTCCGGTCATTTGAAGGCCCAGCAGTTTCGTAAAATATCTTGTTTATCACCTGACGCTGCGTCTTATTTATATCGATCAATCGGGAGAATTTTAGTTATCTTACTCTCAGATGATAATTCTGACGTCACATTAACTTATCGCGAAGTAGAGGATTTCTACATATCTTTATACTTCTCTATTCTATCTCCTCACATCTAATTCCACGTTCTCATTACAAATATGTGAAGAGAAATATAATATGACATTAAAGTTATATGAGATGAGGATATATCTTGTGAAACGAGTGTTATTTATCCGAAAATGGGTTAGTTAAGTTTCGTTAAATCGTATCCAAAAGCAAGTAGGTTATTAAGTAATAAAAGGGAGGATGGCTTCCAGTAACAGACGAGCTCATCTTTTCGTCATTGTATCGCGCGAATTTTCAAATCAGGTATCTGGGTCCGAGATTATCCGATTATGGAAGAAAGGCAGTTCCCCCGCGGCGAGTGATTATAAATAGCATTTATGCAATATTGGGGTTAGCCAAGAGAAGGGAAGATCCCTCTCCAGAAGATAAACATCGGCGAGGAGGGATAGTTAAATTTGCAAGGTCGGGAGGGAAATGAATGAGGAAGGGATGAATGCACAGAAAGTAGATCGCTATAGGTAGCAAAGAGCGCTCTCTTAGCTAGGGACGGTGCAGAAATAGACAAGGAAGGTGGCCTAAGGGACGCGTGGGTGGGGAGAGGTCATCTGGGAGGGAGATAAGCGAGGTTGGTTTTCTGAGAGAGCCCTAGAGAGATGAAAGGGTGTCCATAGCGAGTCAGCGGGAGTCTGTTCTGATTTAGAGAAAGGGTCCGAAAACGTCTTGACTTGTAAAATGAGGAGGATTTTTCCCGAAGGGAATGGGGTGACGGGAGAGGAAGTAAAATATTGTACAGGAGTATATCCGGAGGCTATGTAACATGGGAAGAAGGCTCACTGAAACTAGAGTAAAAATTGGACTGGAACTTGGATAGGGGTCATTCTATTTCTTGACGGGAAAAGAATTTTTCTTCGTGTTCTCTATTCATTCTCGTCCATCATTTTATGTGAATGGGAAATTGAAAGTGAATTTCCCGTCTCTGCAAATTGAATCAGCTTGACTTGAGAGAGATGATGTGACTTTTTAATATTATTGCCAGAGATTAATTTAAACGCTTATTAAATAAGCGTAGGGGATATTGAAAGCAATGGTTAAAACTTGCTCTCCGCTTGATTGCCTAGTTTAGCGGTACTTTCGTAATCAGAAACCCCTTGTCACGTATAAAATGATACACATATATGTATATACATATGATAATGGATTTCAAATGTTGATGTAAGTATAATTTAGCATCTTTTGAATAATTCGTAGGATGATAGTTTTGTAGTATCGCCAATTGGCCAAAAGCCATAATTCGGCGAAATTATGCCGTTATGATAGTAAAATAAATGGAATCAGTTTCTGATAAAATGCCAAGTAATATTATTATCAGATTAATTTAGATAAATTAGCGTATCTAAGATGATCCTGTCAGGATTCATTAGAGAGTGAATGACTTTATCCGGAAACTAAGGATTATATTCTCATGCATCATCTTTGTTCTTTTTCACGCTAACACGGATTAATTTGATGTGTCATGTCCTCAATTATGTTCGTTTCATGGAGAGTGTTTCTTACATAACTCGGTAACCCATATGAGGAAATATGCTAAATTTAACGCAATCCTTTTTAAATATAATCACTATTTTAATTATCATCAAAATTATATTTTACAACTTCTCAATAATGCTAAAAGTTTATCTTGAATTAAGCGAATTATTTTCCTATTATTTCATTGTATCTTCCTATTTGTGGTTAGGTGTTTTCTTCTCACTCATTATCATCGTCGATAAACATGCCAAGTACGTTTAAATTTCATTTACAAAGAAATTTAATCTAGGTAATAAATTATTCTATTAGTTGTCAACGTTCAGAAAACACAGCCTTGAAAATATTACGTAAATAATATTATTTAAGTTCTTACTATTGACATAGTAGCCTTGCCAACCTCAAAAGGATTTTCAGAGAGGTTCCGGAGATGTATAAAGTATTTATATATTTAACGTGCTTAATTCAATCTAATCAGGCTCATATTTGAAGAGTGTTTAGCGTCCTAAGTGTATTAAGCAATTCTCCGCAGATGGTGAAACATGTTTCCTTTCATAATCCCCTTCGGATCATTCCGGTCGGCATTATTGAAGCGATAATGGAAGCTACGCCTGAATATCTTCCCCTTAATCCTTAATTGCCTCAATAGACGTGTTCACCCTTTCGCTGATTCCGTTGTATATCCACAAGATTAGTACTCTATCTCACAGATAAGACTCGTAGCTTTGAGGGCGAATTCGGGATTGCCTTCCAGAGCTCACTACAGTCGTTTTGATGTGAAATACTCAAGTTTTTAAACGTTTTTCCTACTTTAAATTTGAGTATTTTTTAATTTAAGTATCATTTTTTCCGTTGAAAACTTTTATTTGATTATAATTCTGTACTTTTAAGCGGTATTTATTATTATCCCGGTGTGAAATTATTTATTTGAAAAGTGTGTACTCAAGACAACGAAAAACGTATAGATCTCATTCGTAAGTTTGCGTAGTTTACATTTTATACTTCTTATCTCTTTACTTTTCAATTATTAGATTTCCTTGCTCTTGTATATTAAGTGCATTGCTATGTCACTTGCAATTCTCATCCATCACATGTTATGATGAAGCCCTACGCCCAAAATTTTGTTCTATATTAATAGAAAGATGGACTTCATTTGCTTGCTAGTTGGTGAAGCGTTGTTACTAACATTTATATTAAAAATACAGAAGAGTTTTGTTCAAGGATTTTATCTTCTTTATTCCGGTTGATTCCACCTTTTCCATGTTCAGTTTCAGTCATGCCAAAACTTTCTCCGTTTTATTTTAACGCTGATTATGGAAATCCTCTGCTACTTCTTTATACTTTTCCGAAAGTGTGTTTCAACAATGACCATATACGTTAAACTTCGTAGTAGCTTTATAATACTTTCGTTTTATATCCCTTATTTTTAACGGCCTAGTTTACAATCGCGTTCTGATTGGTATCAACATTTATTAATTGTAAATCTCGGTAAACTTTGCGTGAAAGAACGTTAAATTTAAGAATTCATAATTCCAAATCATCGCATATAATTTAATGACAAATATAATTCGGTCCCTTTCTCCGTTTTCGTCCACTGTCATAGTTTTATGATGTCAAAGCAAGGGAACATGTAACGGGTACAAAATCAACTTCAATCCGCTTAAATACTTTTTCTTATATACTTCTCCGTATTGGCTTTATATGCATTTGCTCATCATTGGTGGTTAATGTTATTAGATGAAAGGGGGAGAAGATGCCGGGAAGTTAAAAAAAGAGTGGGCTGTAAACAGGTGAAATTATGTCTCCTCAGTGGGTATAAACGTAAGGTATCCTTCTTGAACGGAAGAGATCAGATCTTAAATGGCTTTCATAAGGTTTCATCTCCTCACTGTTTGCGATTGATGTCTACTCTTATCTCTCAACTTAATGGAGCCTAAAATTGTGTAACGGAATTTTATCTCCTTCAGTTCTATTCGATGCAATCGAGTTCTTGCCTTTCTTTCTGTTTAATATACATCATTCACATAAAGCGCGAAAATATGAAAATAATTTGTATTCTTTTCGGTTGAATTTGATTTTAAATTTAGGCTGTAAAAAATATTTGGACAGGTCGATGCGTATCGTAATTCATTTATCGTTCATTCAATTTATTGGAAGTGAGGAAAATAAAATGAAGTTCCTTGAGGGTTTTTTATTCCTCTTCTTTGCCAAAAAAATCTAGAAAAAGTGTTCATTTTCTTTAATCATGGAATATAATATTATCGTAACAATAATGGTTTGAAAGAAATGATTTTGTCTCCAACGCTTTGTCTTTAAAAAATAGTGGGGAAACATGTGTATATATTTCAAGCATAAAAAATGGCATGTATTTTTAGATGCATTTAATTATAGTTATGGTAATCATTAATCTGTATATCATAATCATTTTCCTCTTAAAGTTTGAGCATAAATAATGAAGTTATATTCCTAAGATATTACAGCCAATTAATGTAGAATGCGTGTAGTTTAGGCTCATGTTTCATCATTAATTACTCAAGCCGAGTGTAGAGCCACTTTAAAAGGGTGTTAATTCCTTTCACAACGCTCATTACTCGATCTAAACTGGGACCTTTTGAGTATCAAGTTATCCTCTTTTTTGTAACGAGATCTTAGATGTCTTGTTGGAGTTTACGTTCCTTAATTATGCTCAAATTGGGTCGAAGCGAAACGAGATGCAAAGCTTCGTTTTTGCGTGTAAATTAAAGACTCCGTGCATTAGATAAATCTTATTTCCATTTTGAGAGGCGCCTTGATTGGGATGAAGATTTCCTTAGAATAACCCTGCACTGCGCAGCGGATATGAGTCGAACTTTCCTCGCATTTGGATTCGGTTAGATTATGAGCAATCCCTAGAGAATATGGTAATGAGCTAGACCGCATCGAGGCCACGAAAGAATGTCATGAATATTTGAGCCAATGAATTGTTTAACATTTGGAATACGGTTTTTGTGCACTACTGAATGTTACGTATTGATATTTTGGGCATCAAATTTTCTCTAAGGGTTACCTAGAAGGTGCAAGCGCAGCTTGCTGATAGTAGATATAACATCTGAAAGTAAAGCAGCAGTCGTAAAAGAATAGGCTTATACATGTATCATTTATGTAGTTGTGACCGAGACAAAAAGGAAACACCGACTCTACTTGTGAATGTCCATGTTCTTTCACAATCCAACCTTTATTTCCTGCGATATATTTTACGTTAGACTCCTATGAAATATTCATTTAGTAAAATGGGTTAACGAATGAAGTTCCGTAATCTCGTAGTATGTATATGGGGTAAAGAGCCGTCCGCAGGGGAATTAATATCCGTTGCCCCGAATGCTTGTTTATATTCCGTGGTTCGTTGGAGTCACGCAACGCTTCCATCACGGCGTGAACTCGAGTCCTACGGTAAGGAGTCGGTAGTTGAGGCTTCGGAAGCACGCTAATATCAGTCCATACATTCGATCTGCGAATAAACCACCATTAAATTGCCAAAGGAAGCTAAATGTTTTTGCGAGAGAGGGGGGATAGAATTCGCAAATTATCGCGCGGCAGTTAGATCCAGCGTGAGATCGTACAACGATCGCTGAAAATTAACCTCGATGAGAATTGATGCTTCGTCGAGTGTTCCTAAAAAGTTTTTTTAATTTGTGGTGAGACGAGATAATAATGAGTGAAGATCGTTTTACGAGTTTTTTTACGATCATCGTTGTAATTTGGAATTTATTGCAGTTACTTATTTACTGCTATTCTTAAGTTGTACTCTAGTCATTTCAGAATATACTTTCTTCGAGACTTGCGTACATTAGAAATCATATTTACAAATAAAACTTTCGTCGTCGATAAATAATGGATGTAAACATTTACCTAATTCGTTTATCGTGTAAAATATGTTTCAGTAGTGATCGATAATGTATAATATTTATGCATAATGATGATTATGTATATTTATTTGATGCTTATTCGAATTATTTGATTGAAAAGCGCATTTAAGAGATCTATTGTCCTCAGCCTGCTTTATTGACTTTCCCAAAAAATTAATTCTTTTATAGTATATCGTTAATGGTTATGGTTACGTTATGGATGCATCGAATCATTCATTATTCATTTTGTACTTGGGTTGCAATTATAACATCCAACCATAATCTAATGTAATGAATCGCAGTTCTTCTCTATTCTTTATGACTTTAGTATATTCACTCAATTTCAGCTCATTGAGAAATGAATCTTTGCATATATTTATAGCTTTCTTGTCGTTGTATCAAAGTCACCGTCTCAAAATGTTTGAGCTAAGAGTTTCTTCTGAATCCCGAAAAAACAGTCAGTAGCGTGTATTCGCGTCTGAATTCATTTATTCTGTTCTCTTTACATTGTTCAATGTAAGTTTCTCATTTCTGAGCCGCCTAAGATAATTTGTTTTCACGAGAATTTCAGAGTTATCGCATCATTTTTTATGTTATTTGAACTTACTACACAAACTAAACTGTTTATCAAAGTAAGATTCTAATTATCTATTTTTTCTCGTTATCTGATACGAGACGTAGATAAAAAAAATTCTCAGAAGGCTGCCAATTCAATTACGTACTTTATGAACTAGTTTTTAAATGCACTACGGATTTTTCACTCAACAGCGTTATTTTTCTTACTTTATTTCAACTTAATTTTATGAGTAACGGAATTTTGTCTTGTTTTCATAGTAGTTGACGCTGTTTTCTTAGGATTGATTACTTAGAACACCTCGCTCACAAGCAGTTAAGGTTGACGTTCTGGAATGATTAATAGCGCACGGCATTTATCGCTTTGTTTACGACAGTGTGAGAAGAAGTTTCTCAGGGCAGCTGTCAGTTGCTGCTTGCTTTCCTATTTTTCACCTTCGTATCTCATCCAGAACAACCATAGAGTGATATTGTGAATCTAGATTAATAATGGATGCTTAATTACCGATCTGGCTGTGATTGATCGTCTTGTTCGAAGAATCTGCAAGATTTTATAATTCTAAAACACTGTCTTCGTATCATTCCTTAGTTAAAAATTTTATGGTGTATTATCCAAATATTGTTTTATTTTAATTGTGAATAATATGAATAATTCGTAATTGTTTCAATATATCATCTGGTGTTGAACTTGATATCTCATTGTTATGCGAATATGAATCTTTAACTTAGGAATAGTATATGTTTCCCGTTCCATCTTATTCTTTATGTATTAGTACTAAATCCCCCCCAAATATATTTTTACCCACCATTAATTATGGGAAATAATTTCTCCCAGAAGTTCTATAAACTAAGCTTTTACGAAGGGATTTTTTACAAGCAACTGTTAAAAAAGGGGAAATTTGTATGTCATCGTACACCTTCTCAAGGAACGAATACTTCAATGAAAGTTAAGTGCGGGTGAATAGCATTTCGATAATCAACATTCAATTGTACGACCTAGTAAATTACGGAATAAGAACTGTAAAGATAACTTTTCAAAGACGTAGTATGTTCTTTCTTTCCTCATGAAAATTTCGCCTGGCACTTAGGCTTTTATCACGCTATATATATATTCTTGAGTGAAAATCAGGGTAGTAGATCGAGCGAATAATTTACGTCTGGAGGTCGTACCGGTTGATTTTTATGATAAATTTTTGCTTCTGCCCCAAATTCTCCGTCAGTTGACCTTCGTCCCACTCCTTTAATCAAATAATAATGGAACGCCGAACCCTTATTGGGCGTCGACTCTCTCTCTTCCGGGCTTTCCCGATGTTCATCGCCACCTCAGGCGCTGCATATCAGCCTTCTCGATTCATTTTTCCTCACGCAATCCCGGCTTCCATCTTCTTATCGCGATCACCTTTCCTCCTTCGGTGGGTGGGACACCACCTAAAGCAGCGATTTTTCCTCTCAAGGGGTCCGTCGCTACGAAAAAAGGGCCAATTCTCGAGGAACTTTCTTGGTTTCCCAAAAGAGGCCAGACGCGGTTGGTCGGCTCGATCCTTTTTTTTTCGAGATGTTCAATATTTTTAAGTTGGAGTAATTGAAGCCGAAATCGATGTGGAAAAAATGAGAGAAAAAAAATGTCGCCTCGGAACGGTTGTTATATTCGTACGAGAGGAGGGAATTGGTCGCAGGTAAATTTTCTCTCGTTGAAATTCAAATTTCGCATTTGAATGAAATTCGGTTTCGAGATAACGATTCGCTCCATTATTCATCCAAGTATTACGTTAACCCCTGGGAATTATGAAGAGGAAAATGTGATTGAAAACTGCACTCCGCAGTGACGGATTCATAGTTAGTTAGATTCAGTCTATTTGATTCAATACTATTTTTGGTCATTTCGTCCAAGTTTTTGTGATAAAGGCTTAATTAATGTAGTTTATAATTTAGTATGAATATAAGCTAAGTATAAAAAGCCTACCTCTTTTCAGGTTTTTAGAAATTTCGTTTTCTCTATTCGGTCCGTTTTTGAAATTTTTAAAATCAAAATTATTTATCATTAAAATCTCGTAAAAAATTTGAACATTCTTTTAACGTAATTTTTAATTTTTCTATTTAATATTTGTGTTCAATTCGAACACTTTATGTTTCGGTTTAAGAAATTTCAAGAACCTAAGTCGTATTACCTCTAGTGCGCACAATGTTTTTACATTTGTAAAAAATTCTCGTAGCGACATGGCTGGGACTCGAACCTTGGTGCCCCAACACCACCACACCGTGTCTTTTTTACTGCCTTTAGGAGACGCGGTTTGATGGTATAAAGTAAAGTTCTAAAATACCTTGATGGTAGCATACCTGTGTGGTAAGTGGGTTCGAGTCCTAGTCATGTAACTGTTTTTCATTTGTTTAACTATATTGACACGGTCGCACGACTCTTCGTGCAAAGTTAATATAGACCTTTCCTTATTTCGTGAGTTGTTTGGAAAACGCACGCGTACACTTTTGAGTACATTTTTCTGGTATCGCAGCTACATCCAAGAAATCTCACCAAGAAGCGAATTTTGCCATCTTCACGTCTCGTGTTGTCAACATTTTTATCTATATCTCTTCTGCTCCGCTTCCTTACCCATGTAGTCACTGGTCCCACCCACATTCACGTATAAGACGCCTCTTAAGGTTTAGAGATAAGGCTGCGATTCCCCTTTTCGAGTGGTTGGAAATAACCTCGCCTTTCCATAGCCTCGTTCATTACGTGGTCCCTTTCACCGGCAAAATTCAGTTGCATTTATTCATTTCTCTGGATGCAAATTTTCGACGATGAAGTCTTAAGCTTCCCTAAAACCCAGAAACACTCGAATTTTGCACGTCATTAATTATTTACGAGCGTTTAAATATATCCGATGAAATTTGGTATCGTTTTTATGTTTCGGATCTTATAGCTGCTCTTTTGTATTGCTCGACATTGATTGGAACGTAATTAAATTGTATTGATCTATTTCTTAGATATTAAGGGATTTTTCCTATAGTATGAATCATAAAGTCATTATGGTCAGTTCGTTGAGCTAGAGTTTTAATGTTTCGATCTTTTTTTAATATATATCTCATATCTAGAGAACCATTAACAATCTGTTAGTTGTAACCAGAATGGCAAAATACGTTCTGTTATTCATGATGAGAATGGAAAATGCGTAACGGTTAAAATTTTGCTTAGCGTTGATGGTAAATTGGGAACGACAGCTCGATGTTTGACTTGGTTCTATGAAATTTAAAAAGAACATGATTTTTAATTAAGAACATGATAAATGTGGAGCATCAGGAAACATACATTAACCAGATTTATACGATTCAACCAGGAATACGTTCGGTCGACGGATTTATTTAGGTTTTCTTCGTCGGTAGCGAATTGTTGCTGAAAATCGATGGCTCTCCTTTCATTGGATCTGATATATTGCGTATTTTAAAAAGCCAGTTTTAACCCTTGACCTTGCCGTTCTTTACGCTTACCTTTTCCCGCCATGTCAAGGCTATTTTTTATTTCCTCCCCGCGCCATCAATTTCTCTTTCCTCTTCCAAAATTTTTCACATCCTGGTTCTGTTCCCCGACTCGGCCCTTTTCTTTTCCTAATTATTCTTTTCCGTTCGTAGGCCATATCCCATTTTACCCCATTGGTGCTCTCTCTTAGTGCCATTTGATTGACCTCGCACCTTTCCTATTACCTCGTCCCTGATTCCCCCTCTCGTTCTCTTCTTTTTTTTTTTATTTCCACCGCTCTTTTCCATTTCTCGAGATGATCGCACTATTGTGCCCACGCCTTCGGCCTTTCTCCAACGCCCACTACATAATGCTCTCTACGCTCTCTGTATTTCTTCTTTCATATCCAGTTTAATATCTACATCTCTGCCATTTCCTTTTTATCTATGTCTTTTCATCTCTGCTCCTCGTTTATGATAGGCGTTGTTAAGGGTCGTTGAATCCAGAATAAAATAATTCTCAATTTAGGGCAAAGGTACTTCAATTCAAGATTTCATTTGATAAGTTTACATTAACGGGATTCCTTGGAATGTATTCCGACAGTATTATCTCTTTTGTTGTTGGTGTTATGTTTGGAGCAATTTCTTGTGATGCCATTTTTGTTTATTATTTTGCGTAGTATTTTAAGTATATCAAAGGTCATTTTTAAGGTTTTTTATATATTACTGTTTTACTATCGCGATTTCTATTGTATTTTATTTTTAATTGTTCATAAACATCTGCACTTAATGTGAAATATGGTACATTATTAATTATTAGTAACTTTCTATTGATTATTTGAAGTGTCCGATACATATATCTATAGAAATATTTATACGTAATATTCTTAAATTACTCGAAAGAAAATTAAATGAAAACCATACATTAGCATCATTATTTCCAATTGATAAACCACTATATGATCATTTGAAGTAACCTTCTTCAAAAGTGTCTCTATTATTACCTAACTTTACGTTTAGAATCACCACCTGACCTCATGAATAATGCTTTACGTTTATTCTTGTTTCATGCTGTTGTGAACGGATGGTTTAAATCAGCGATTTTTCATCATGCGGAATAATTGTGCGTAGTTTCAATTGTTTCCCAACTCAAGTCTAAACCTCTTTTGCCCTTTACGTTGTTTCCAAAGTGACTTCTGTGATTTCGATCACCGCACTGATTCGCACCTCCCATTCTCACCCTTCCTTTGTGACTGTTCTCCTTTTCAGTGCGGTGATGTAAGCACTGTTACGTAACAAGGTGCGATTGGACTATTTTCCGCGGAATAACTCCTGTTGTCATCTTTAAGTGCGTTCGCAGATCGCATAGTTACGTCCAACCCCGTCAAGCGTGCGATTTTCTTTGTAGTGCTGCGAATGTTAACGTAGTCGCATAGTTATGCTGATTAAATTTTGATGTTATCAAAATCTTTGACTCTAAAGATGGGATTGTCGTAGGATATGTTTGGATTCTTCTCATTGATAAAACTTTTAACTTATTCCGCGTTTAATTTCAGGGAAGAATAGGTTTCTACTTTGCATGAGAAAGCGTGCAACATTTTTACAAAGAGAAACGAGTGAAAAATAACGGAATGACTAGGACTCGAACCCAGGTCCCCGCTTACTAAGAGTTCATTGATTTGGCTGGAGATTATCCCACTTTAATCTTCCATTGCTCATGCATCTAAAATGGCGAATACTTAAAGGGTGGATTATCGATTTTTTGTGCAAGATATATTTAAAATTTAGCGCTTCATTTGCTGTGAATCTCTTCTTTTTGGTTCCGAAAACTTGATGAAGATTCGTCTCACTCTTAAATTCGATCGGAACATCGTTCTTGCCTTCTTTCTCCTTTTTTCCATTCTACTTCATCTCTTTTAGTTTCCCTTCGGCTATTTTCCTGTTTTCCTTACACACTGTCACTTTGCTTTCTCCCCTTTGCATCACGCTCACTTCCGTCTCCTGCCCACATTCTGCGGAACCCAAACTTTTCACTCCCTAGTCATCTGTCTGCCTAATCTCTGCCTCTAATTTCAATTTATCTCTCTTCAGAATTAAACCCTTTTACTTTCGCTGCTTCTAGTTTTGTTGCCTCGTTTTCTTTCTGCCCTAATTATCTGTTTGAATCTCCCTTTACCTCAGTCCTCCTTCCCTTACGAATCCATTTATCATTCACGCCTTTCCTCGCATTATGAATCTCTTTATTCCGCATCCTGCCCTCTGTCCATGCACAGAGATCTTTCCGTGCCCTTCGATCCGTATTCTGCTCCTTTTTACCTCGTTTCCTGTCGCACTGTTCCTCTAATTTCCCCCCATCCACCGCTGACAGCTTTAATCTTTCCGCCACATCCTCTTCCTCGTAATTTTATCTTCAAATCCCCCCTTCGCGTTCTCTAACATTGCCTCTTTATCTAATCTTTTATCCTCGCTTGAGTTGGAAATCGTCCGTGTGTCCTCCTCTCCTCTTTACTTTTTATCCAGTTATTCTTATTCTAATCGTATGTTTTCGTATTTTTTGGGATTCGCTAAGTCGACAATCGCTCGCTTCCATATCTACGCAATACTCTTCTCTACCTGAATTCGGATGTAAATGTCACCGATTTTCCTTTTGAACTCCGTGCGGTCTTTGGTCTTCCGCTTAGATTATTTGACATTTCAAAGTACTTAAACTCGTGCGTTTTCGTGAATGTGGAAATATTGAAATGTCACCCATAATTAGCTGGTCGATCAAAAGTCATTGGCAACTTTCTTCAACAGCAATGGGATATGGTGTGAAATTAAAGTTCATGACTCATTCAAATCAATTTCAGGAACTAAAGTTTAGCCATCTTGTAGCGGGTGCATTACTGTTAATTCTGAAGACATTGACTGCTGTTAGATTGGGACGCAATCGGCTGAAATCCTGTGAAACGTCCTATGAAAGCTACATTTCTACATTTATACGTTTACGTATTTATATTCATTTATACTTCATTTTTGGTTTCCTATAAAATTATAGCTGTCTTGTCCATATTCATATGTATCTTTATATTATAACTCTTGTAAGGATAATTACGTTTTAACGGCTAACCTCAGGTTTAGTTTTGGATAGTAACGATAAGTTGATAATATTTTTGGTAGCTTTATAATTATTTGTAATGTCTTTTTGAATTCTCTTCTTAGAATGAATGTTTTTTATTTTTTGTTACGGAAGCTGTTTTCTGATAATTTTCGCACGCGTCCGTAGAAAATGATTTTATCATCCCTAACTTTGTGATGATACTATTATAAAATTTCGTTCAAAATATTAACGGTGAAGTTAAATTATTAAACATCGAAATTATGACTTCATAACAATTTATTAACTATTTTCAATTTTTACATCGCTACAACGTGAAAAAACAATGTGGTACACATTCAACTATATCTACGGATAAACGTACGTTCATTTCCATCGGAATCATACACAGTATCGTTAAAAAAAGGCGTCATATATTTTTTGCAATATTTCAGCCTATCCCAGGTATCTTTTTTGTGTCCTCACAGTCCCTTCTACCTCCGAAAATGAAATGATATTCCGTTTTTCCGCATGGACACCGTTCGTCATGTCATCCAGAAAACCCATCCTAGGGAACATTCTTTCGGCAGTCCCCCCCTTCTCTACATTGACCCTATCCATTGATCCTGTCCACCTGCTTCCTCCATTGACCTCAGTTGCCGCTCGTATTTCTCTGGTGTGTAGAAAGGCGGTGCATTCGGCAATCAATACACCGCCTTTTTCACTTCCACCCACATTGCTTATCTCTCTCTGCTCCTGAAGTCGGTCATCCGTTACTACACCTGTCTCCTCATTTCCATGAGTATATCGCCGACCTTTATCAAACTCCGTGGTTGGTCCGACTTGCGGCAAATTCTCGCATTCACGCGATGCATGGTTTTTTGGTGTCACCAGGAATCTTCTGTTACTGTACCGTTTGGCATTTGTGAAAGGGAACGCGTGATTTATTTCGGAGTAGGTTTGTGAGCAAATTGGATGTATATTTTCGTACATGTACATTTATGTTTCTTGATCGTTGTTTTAAAGAGGTAATCGTTTATTGGGCGCGGTAAATCCTTTTAAGTAGTTGAAGGAGCGTGGTAGAGGAAAATCCAATATTGACTATGGGTTTTTCCGGAAAAAGTGTTATGAGGTTGTTCTCATTTTAGCTCACTTCTTCTTGCTGAAATAGTATTTGGAAAGTCATTTACATAGTTTTTGCTCATTGAAATGCTATTCTGGACCTATTCTGGACATCGGATTACGTTTCCCAGGGAAGTTATCGGTTTTAGATTATTCTTCCCAAAATAAATTCATGAGGAAATTATTGAAAATAAATATTTACTCGTAAAAGCTGTACTTATTGGATTTCGTTGTGATGCAAGAAAAATAAACCATTTGTCGAAAATAAGACGTTGAAACCTAATTTAATTTAAAGAATTAGACTTTAATATATTAGATTGAAACTTCAAGCAGAGCCGTTTGGCAAAAATAATGATAACATCGCTGTTAGCATTTTCTTTTACCAACTGATGAAGTGTTAGATCGATTGCAAATTAGAGGCAAGGGTTACCCCGTCCAATTTCATTTGAATAAGCACCCATATCGATTTTAACGAGTGAAAAATCTTGCGGGAATTGTGCTGCAGTGATTTGGCACAGGTTCTAATGAGAACCGCAAACGACAGCTTGAACATCTCCCATCTGTTAATGCCTAGATGCAGCACTGACTCACTATTATATATGCATCAAGTTCTCGATTTTTTATTTCTTATCACTCACCCGCATAACTTTATGTGGTTAACGGTATAAGCGTTTGTGCAGTTCATAGAAGTATTTAAAGCGTATTTGACTTCGTGTTCATCTACTTCGTACGGTGAGAGACAGTCCACGATGGCATACGCTATTAATAGTTGGGGGTGATTTGTCTTTTTTATATAACTATATATATTTATTTAAAGATACATATGATTTTTTCATTATAAAACTGTATATAAATATATAGTTTTTTAAATTTAAATTTACTAATTTATATTTATATAATTTTTAAACGAGGGGGTAACATTTCTCTTTTGTTTATCGAAAAATATAACGTAATGATAACGAAATATTTTATTAGAACAGACATTTATTGGTAGACATGGTAATTGCGTGTTAAGATATTCAACCTCACACCATCCTAAAAGGTTTATGTATACTGTATGAACCTTGTGAAAGTTAAGCACTATTGCTGTAGTTGGTTAACGATGAAGACGGTTTAAGTGGTTAAGTTGGAGGAAAAGTTGGGAGAGAGGGCAGCTGTGACCTTGTACCTTCAAGAGCTGAAGGCTTGGAGTGCAGAGATGTACATAGTTCTTTATTTCCTATTCAGAATTTTCAGAACTCATCAACTCTACTAATGAGAATACTATGTATAGATGTATGTATTTAGAAGGGACATTTTTAAACAGTAGAATATCCTTTCTTGTTAATGATAATGGAGTTTGATTTATCGATTATAAATTTAAACCATCTCGTAAATGGTGATAAACGTCGTAAAGAGAAATATCTCAATTAATTCTCGAATTATTCACATTAATATTTTTCTGGCTTATTATAGGAAGGTACATTTAAATGCCATGTGAACTTATTAATATCCTTTTTTCTCCATATAATTGGTTCAATATATTAATGTCTACATTTCTGTCTCTCACTTCAATCCAATTCGATTCTCTGCCATTGAATCTACATGAGCATCCTCTAAATAGAAAGCAGCTGTGCATTTGCATGCAATCAATTGCCGAGAACACAGCGCCGTTTTAGCTCAACTCGCGGCAATATTTGCAAGTATCAAAACAAAAGAAGCCCGTCTTTTCTTTTGAAGTGTCATCTTTGTTCTCGAGGGAACAATTCGAGCCATTTCTTTTCTTCCAATTCTTCGTTTTTCTTCTTCTCGCCTTCTTTTCGTTTGCCCCTTTTCCCTCCGCAACACTTAAGCACCTCATTAGCGGAACGGATGCACCGTCTCCAGGGTCGCTTAAGCCGCCGTCTTTCCTCGAAACCTCATTCCCCAAGGGAACAAGTCTCCAAGATGTGATCGGACGTCGTTTTTCTTTTTTTCTCGAAGCCATCCTCGCGGGAAGGCGATGTTTATTTTATCGTCACTTTGAATATCAAAGATCTTTCCGGAGTCTCGTGGAAGAGCGATCGCTCCGAATGGTTCCGTTTCCTGATCAAGAGGGTGTTTCCTTTTTTGGTTTAGTTTCGATTTCCTGGTATTTTTTTTCCGAAGAAGAATCTTTGAGGGGGTTGTGAAAAAGGCATCGATGTTCGGTTTTATGGAGGTCTAGCGTATTCTGTTGCACCACCACTGTGTATGTTATGTTGTCTATGACACTAGGGGATTCTATTTTGAGTACTATTTACTGTGTTTTTTTTTTTTACTTTTCCTTCTATAATTTACAATGGTGTTTTAGGATTCTGAAAGAGAGCGTTTAAGAAGATATCAACTACGTATACTGAATCCAAGCTGTTTTCAGCATTTTTTTGCAGTGCCTCAGAAATTGAAATGAATTATTAATGTTTATGTTATAAATAGGTCTATCGTGTTTAATATTTCCATCTCACTGTTGTCCGCAAACATACACTCAGTGCTATCGATGTGCGTGCTCAAATCACTGTTAGGTACAGTATTGGGAAAGACCCAATGACGTTGCCTTGAGGTATACCTGATGTTGCATTGACTCAAGTTGCTCGGATGATAGATACTATTTGTTGTTTCCTCTTGTAGAGGATCTTAATTTATAAACCTTTTTACATCCAATGCATATTAATTTATGGCAAAAAAATTCTACAGTTCAGGAAACTTAAAGCTGATGTGAAAGAATATGATAGATGAATTTTTGCAAACTTTGTTTAAGCGCCGTAAATATCATATACAGTAGTATAGAATTAATAATATGTTAGTGAAAGACACTAATGACTGTATATAAATCTTCTTGTGATTTAACATACAGAGTATTTAAGTCTGTATGAACCCATTGTTAGTATATATTGCTTCGGAACTCACTCTACGTTCAATTGATACTGCGAAATGATTGGCGAATTTCCGAAGTGTTTTCAATGGAGAATTAAGTTCAATATAGAGGTCAATTTCTAGTTCTGACGCTTTCGCGTACATAACTAAGCAAAGGTCGACTGGAAACTGCATGTCAGCGTAAATGTTAGCTTTTTCCAATCCACTTCAATAGGTTTATGATTGTAGCTCGGTTCCCTTTGGAAGCTAAGTCTGTATGTCTGGGGTCAATTTGATCTAACCCGCCACTTTTTACCCTTTTTGTAGCGTTGTAGCGATGGCATTTTGAATTGTTAGTAGTTTTTTGTATTATAACAACACTGTTTGTCCTTAACTTCAAGGATTTTGCTAAGTATGCCTTCAGGTGATCATAGATCGAAATAGCCGTCAAATTATTGGCTGAAACTGGCAAAGAAAATAAGTATATTATTTCTAATTTGATTTCTTAACTTAAATCTTTAGAATTGCTTCCGTTGCTATTTTAATTTACAGCGTAGGAATCTTGAATGGATTATTATTACGTTTATATTTGTGCATTTTATGAATGAATAAGAATGTCAATAGTCATGATTTAAATTTTTGAGAAATTATATGAAAGAGTTTGATGTTCTTTAAAAGGATTAATCCTGATTTTCTTTGCTTTTTTGAACGGGGTTATGTAGAAACTATTTAGAGTACATCGATCGATTTTTTAAATAATAAAAACATCGTTAGTAAACGTTAATGCATAAATAGCAAGTTAATAAAATCGCAATTGTATTATATTAAACGTACATTCTTATTTTATAGAAAATGATTCCACAATGAAAATCGTTCCACATGTTAAGCGGATAAGTTCGTTCTTCGTACCATCGTTCACTCTCATTTTTAGTCCATCCATTGGGAAGCGACCAAACGGCGTTCGCCAATCGAGTCGTCTAGGCAACGAAAAGGGCCTTCATTTCAGAACACGTCTGTGCTCAGAGGACCCGTGTCTCGCAATTCTGTTACAGCAGAGGGCGTATCAATATTTCACCCGTTCGCTTCACAGGGTTTGTGCATATCGAAAGAAAGGGGTGACGGGCAGTCGATTGAGGTGCTGCGTGGAATCCCTCCTCCCTCTCGGGGGTGAATTTTAACGATCGAGTGGCATCTCGCCTGCACCCCACCACACTCCCTTGGTACAGACGTCGATCAAAGCTTCTCCCAGGGAGGAACTTTTTCCACATTAAACTCTTCAGAAAGTCTTTAAGAGTTTTCGCACTTGTTTCGTACTTTTTTACGGGATGACCGATGAAAAGTGTGAACGTCGATAAATCGATCGAAGTCGATAAATCGAACGTTGAAGTGCTAAATGATGCCGTCTGTTTTCGCGGTGGAGAGCAATCGGTTACAGCTCTTCCCGCTCTTTCCCCATTTGTCTTCGAAGGGTAAACGATAGGGAAACCACGTAATGGAGATTACAAAACCTCTATTGACTTGAATAATCGGTGGAAGATCGATCGATCTCGTTCGTTTTTTTGTTCCATTATGTATACCTTCATCGTCCAGACCTTGCTTCATATGGAAGCAATTGCTCCTTTTGCCTTGAATGCGATTGAAGGATAAGTAGCGCCTTTGTGGATTGCTGTTTTGAGGTTTTCTCGTGTTTTAATGGACATTGTGGATGTGATTTCTTTGTTTTGCTCTTAATCTTTTCGATTGAAAATTAAGGGAATTTGAAGTGTAATCATTTGGATAAAACGGGTCATATCTTTACTCCTTTAAATAAACCCTTTTTTAGATGTGTAAGAATAATTCTCACGAAGGATTTATGTTAGTTACATAGCGAATTGTACGTATTGTTTTATCATTTCGTAATCTTGATATTAAAGAATATGCCTTAATACACGTGCTAATTTGTACATAGTGAATTTTTTATGATATCCGTTAATTTTTTTTTAATGTTAGGGTGTTATATTCTGTAGATAATAGTGAATTAAATCCCTTAATTTTCATTTTTTTACTTCTTGTACTATTCTATATGTTCTCTTCTATTCTAAGAATGATTAAATCTGAACGTTGAGCTTTGTGACACAGAAAAACTAGATATTTAATTATATTAATATCCACATCATCTGTCACGTGTTTAAATGTATAAGGAAATTGCTCGAATTAAGATATTAAGGAAATAGCTTGATATTAATTATTTTCTTTTGAAATTTTGAGATCTTTTTAATCTATGTCGGATGCGGGATTTCAGCATTCAACAGATAAGTTTGAATCCGAGATCTCTTTTGAGGCCTGTGCTTTTTTAAACTAAAATCTAGAATGATATCTTTAAAACTCTTTGAACTGAAGTTTTTTACTGAAGTAGATTGGAGTGGAAAAGTTACGTATTTATTTTCGACCTAGCCCTCTTTCGGGAAAGCAATTTAATCCACTTATTCCAATCATTATCGATTGTTTGGGTCGAAACATTCATTCCATCGAGTTCTTTGTGAAGCACGATGCTTAAAAATACATCCTCCTTGTTATCGCTTACGTAATTGGAAAAATCCTTTTGATATAATTCCGCCGAAAAAGTTTTCCAAAGCTCTTTTAAATCATCTAAAATCGTTGTTAATTTCTCTTTTAACAAATAAAATATATTTGATTCACTAAACTGTTCTCAAATATCTCTGTCAAAAAGTGAATGAGATCGCATCTTACGGTTGACTTCAGTCTTAAGTTTTATCATTTCTATTGGTAATTAAAATTTCTTGAATTAAATCTTTAGATTGGTAATATTAAACTATAATATTTTAATGTTTAATATTGACAAAATCCAGCTAATTTATTGGAAATTTCTTTGATTGCATGTTATTTATATTTGCGCTGAGCAATTCTTCGGATATCTAAGTTTTTGAGTTCGCAAAATGTAATTCGCTTTTTTTTATTTAGATCTATTTTTTGAATTTGGTTTCTAATTGGTATTTAATTGCTTTTGAAACATCTTTCGAGTCTGTGATACTAAAAATATCCCCGTCTCTGTTGGATTGACAAACTCAGGCCAGTTTATCCATCCGAGCATCTGAAAACTTATCTCGTTCCCGTCTCTCCATGGAATTCGAAGATTTGCATTCTGCAGATTCTTTGAGTTCCCCTCTTCTGAAATGTATTCTAATCGATCCGTGCGCTAAGTGGCTCGTGTGGGCGATATTCCCGTCGCTTGTTGCTCGAGATAATCCAAAGGATGAACTATTTTTTAAAGTAGGGCACGGATGGCCGTTTTCCTGAAAAGGATGCAGAATCGTATGCGATTCTATCTTTCTCTGTCCGAAGAAGAACGCAACGCATAAAGGGTCTCTTCTTACCTATGCGAACTTGCGTTGGAAATCTCCCTTCTTTTTTTGTCGTGGATGCTTTTCTTCAGTCGACGAAACTTATTAAAGAAGATCCAAGTATAAGGATTCATTAACCAAACTCATGTTTTATTCAGAAGTATATCTAATATTTTAAACGAATCACGGCATTCCTACGTCGTCTAGCTTTTATTGAAATCAGCCAAAGTTGTCTTTGAAGATGAATGCGAATGTCGCGTGTCCTTAATAAGTAGTGACGAAAATTTTTATTGATATAATTATGAATGCAATGTTTATAAGTTACCTTCACGCTTGGCTGGAAAAAATAAGTATTCTTGAGTTAAGAATACTATGATTAATTAGACTTTATCTTTCTAATTATCTACTTAAGCCATTGAATGTTTTTGCCAGTTTTAGATGTCTAACGATATTGAAAACCTTTAAAAGCCTAAACCTTCAAATTTTCGAATAAATTGAATTCTTTAATTGGATTTTACAAGAAGTATACATTTGGCGAGGATAATAATATAGCGTCATAATGACCTTTAGATAACTTTAATAATCAGTGTTTATCTAGATATCGCGATTTTAAGATTCGTCTCGTCACTTTTTTTATCATTATTATAGAAGGTTTTGGTATACAAAATGAAATCGCTTCATTATGAGATGGAAGAGAATCATTAAGCGTAAATTGTATTTCCTTTGAAATTAGTTCTGACGTAATTATTAGGAGGAAAAACCATTGTCTGCGCCACGTACTTTGTTTTAAAATGGCAGAGCTTCAAAAAAAAATGAGGCAGGTAATTTCTTACCATGGCATCCTTTCTCGTAAATAATTCGCCTTTTTAATTTCTTTTCTCATTTTTTTTCCTTTGTTTTCGAAGGTTTATAAATCCGCGGAAGAAAAATTTATTCGTAAATGTGACTTTGCAAAATGATCTCAGTGGGAATTCGCCCTCGCGCCTCCACATCTCCGCCCACGCATTAGTGAAAGGTCTCCTAGGTGACGTCATTGATTCTTTCTTTTATTTGAGAGAATCTTCTACGAGAGGAAAGATTTATAAAAAGTGGTTCCCGGAATTTTTCCACCGTCGCTCTGCCTTCTTTTTCGTTTCATTTGAACTTCTCCGCTTCTCTTTTTTCTTTCTGAGATCGTGAAATTTTCTCGCTACTTAAGCTCGCTCGAAAGTTGCGCCATAAACCCGCGCAAATTCAGTGCATAACAAAGTCGCGGCTCAGTTTTGCTTACGTTATCGAGATTATAGATCGTGAGTGCGTCCTTTCATTTCTTCTTCGACACTAAGCTGATGTCGCAAATCTTATCTAATGACAGATTGTATCTATCCCTCTCGAGAACTCTTCCAACTGAGGAAATCAGTGAGCATAACGGTAGGATGTATTCAGAGTATGACTTTATTCGTTTTCTTCTTTATTTCGTGTCTATCAAAAATACGTATAGATGAATTTAATCTTAATTTTTGCTTTTTATTATTTGTTTCATCTCTCGTTATTTTATCTGTTGTTTTACTTTAGATTTAATACGAGATGATGTTTTACTTCTGATTATATATCCGCCTATTCTTTAGTATTTAATGCGGTGCTTACGTATTGAAAAACATGCTGAATCTTAAAATCAAAGCTCATTTCCTATTTTCTCTATTTTTGCTAGTTATTACAGAGACCCCCAGTGGTGGATAATGTAATGAATTTTACGACAGATATTCAGCCAATGTTTGCGTAATTTTAGAGTAAGATGTCTCTCATAAAGTATAAAAATCGAGTCCATTTTGAGATTGCATTTGTAGAGGCACAAAATATCTCCAAGAAACTTCCGGAAATGCAAGGTACGCTCTTTGTGGTGGTAAGCCATTTGTAAACCTTTCGCATAAGCATGCATCCTTTATGCACTGATGCCTCAGGGAAATAGGATTTCCCTACCTCTGTAAATCCACCAGACAGACAGTACTCTTTGCAAGTATTCTAATTCTATACGCTTGCAGAGAATATTAACGAAGTTTTTTCGTTTCGTTTTTTTCCATTTTTATTTTCTTTCCTAATTTATTTAACGCTCAGGTAACACCAGGAGTATTGCTTAATATTTTAGTAGAACGTCTTGGCTTTTAAACCACTTTCGCAATTTAATGGCAACGGAAGGACTGGAAGCAGCTTCAGCGAAGTGCATAAACTGTCTGCATATCCTTGCATTGTGTACATGAAAGCCCCTTTGCTTATGAAGCCAACAAGGTCATGGAATTATCTGTGTTCATTTATCGACGTTGTTAAAGCTCGCCGCAATTTGCGTCTGCCATTATTCGATTCGTGATGGACACAATTTCCCCATCGCTTACTTCATACAGACGCCTTTAGATTGGTTAAACCCAATTAAAAAGTCGCCCTTATCAGTAATTCAGTGTCACTCGGCCTTAAGATGCTACCTCCACGCCGACGTCTTTTTACTTCGTATCGACCCTTCTCAGAAGTTTTGAGCTCCTTTTGTGAGAGAAGAATTCGCTTCTTTGAAATATAGGCGCAAAAGATGAATCTTATTTTTTGAAGATGTCGCAATAAGGAAACGTTATTCTCTTCGAGAGAGACGAATTTATTCTCCGAATCATCTCCAACGTTAGGGGGAACGGTATTCGTATCAAACGTTTGTTTTTTTTTATTTTTCCGATCTTTATGAGAGGTCGTTTGAGAAATTAATTTATCTCAATAACGCCAATGATACTAGTCCCTTTTTATCCGTTCCTTTCAGTTAACCACGAGTCGAAGTTGGGGATAAAACTTCATTTCTGGCTATTATAAAAACAGAAGTACTCCTGCAGAGTTAATTGAATATAGGAAATAAACTCATAATATTCCCCAATAAAGTGAGCTTTAACGGAGTAGTGATCCTGAATTGGACGATATTTATATTTTCTAAGTTAATTTATGAGATTAAAATTTCTGTGAGTAATATTTTATCAATGAAGAATTGTTTCTATTGATCGGAAAGGATTAGTTTAATGATTTACTCAATTTTCTCGGATTTTATTTGTGAAGTTTTTGAAAATTTATATTTCCCCAAATGCCTGTCATAGTTTTTTTTCCATTTTTGGAGAATTAGCCTCTATATTTTTTAATTAGCCGTTTTTATAATTTTACTTCTCAATATTTACCCAAATTTGTCGTTCTGTGAGAGCAAAAAAATATAATCTTTTTGGATCAATCGAGGACATTCAAAAAGTTTTATTCTATTCCTTTTGTTATTATAATCGTTATAATTAGGAAATTTCCTATAGGTGCTTTCTGTGTAGCGAAGTTTATACTAAAAATCAATATATGTTTTTCTGATGGTCATTCATCGTAAATGTATCATGTTTATTTGTTAACATGTTTGGGTATTCATTCACGTAAAACTGTAGTAAAAAAGACGTACGAATTGCACTTTCGTACAACCCATCCAATGCTGATATTCCATATAAAGGTTACTATCCGAGTAAAAGCCGTAGATGTATCGTTAAAATTCATACGAGATTTGCTTAATCACGGGTCGCACATGTAACGCCCTTTAACTGTCTTACGAGAGAGAGACGCGGGTTGGCCCAGGCTGGAGACAACTGCAAATCGATGAGGCTGCTGCCGTTGCTTTACGAGTACCGAAGAGGAGGGGTTTTCCTAGGAGAGATTTGGGCAGGTCCTTCGGACGGATTTAGGGCCTGGGAAATTTATTCCGTCGGACGGTCGCTAGAAGGAGACAGTAGTATTAACGCTGGGCGTGTGTCGCATTGCATTTTGGGGGACCACTTCCCTTCCTGACCTGGCTAATGATGTTCCGGCTTCCTTAGCGCAGAGAGTAGAAATGTAGTAGAGTAGAAATGCCAACACGTGGAGGCTTTATGGGTCTATGTGAGGTTACGATGTCTAGGTCCCTTGAGAAAGTGCATTTGCATGAAGTGTGGAATTTTTAATGGATGATTTTTAAATGAATGGTGTAATTTTACGAGAATCTCCGCTCATAGTATCGTATTTTCAAGGGTTCAGAGCAATTCCAGACGAAAACTTTCATTATCAATTAGTTGGAAAGATTTTTTTTACAAAATAGTTCGAGATGTTAAGGAAATTTATCTAAAATTCTTAAAATGAAATACAAACTAATTTGAAATTTTTTTGGAGGATAATTTAAGATTTTCTTTTCCTTAATTGTATAAGAAGAGCAGAGTTTACTTTCAGCAAAAATCGGTCTCTAATTCAACGATTTTTAGAACGTTAAGGTATAGATGAATATTGGTATATGAAGGTATTTTGATCTTCTTATTAGATTTATAGAGATTAATAGTAAATTTAAGATCGTTCCTGATTCTATAGATAGCTTTAAAATCACCCTAATTAGATTTTCTCAATTTTAGACATAATATATGAGTACCCAAGTAATATCCAAGAAAGTCTTCACTGATAATTTGAGGAAAATTTCCAAGTAAATTTATAAATTAAATCGTACATGGTTGTGCTTTTTGTTGAAACCCAACTAATTGACTGGAAAATTGTGATCAAGAGAAGTGGGTTTTAATGAAAGAAGAATGGTACCAGCTGCTGTTTTTGAATGAATGCGTTTTCTCCCCCAAAAGGAGACCACTAGCATACTGCTTTTACAGCTGCTCCTGTTAGCATTCCTTATTTTTCGCTTTCTTCCTCAAATTACTCTTTTATTTTGGCGAAAAAAAATCGTTTATGCTTATATTCTGCACAAAACGGTTAATGAAAATTGAATATTCTTTGCTGATCGAGTTAATTTGTCGTCTCGTTGTAATTTTTTCTTCTTGAAAATTAATAATGTAAGACAATTTTCACCTCTTTGAAATCATGTCTTTTATATTACATACGTATTAAATCGTCATTATAAAAATAGTATTGATTATTATTTATTTTATTTTTGGGGTATTATTTGTAAAAATTGGGGTAAATATCGTGAATTCATTAAAACTGCTTGATTATATACAATATAAAGATTTATCTTCAGAGCTAATAAGTGGTAATAGTATATTTCCTGTAAATCGATTTCTATTGTAATGAATCGACTCTTTTTACGGAAAAAGAATTATTTCGATACTTTTCTAAGGATGGATGATTGAGTTTATACATCAATTAATTTCATTAAGAAGCTAATGTAGACATTATCTGTGAATTGATGAAGGTTACCGAGTACGCTCATTATTCTTATTTAAAACCTTAAAGTATTCGAAAATTTGAAGAGCTTCCTAGTACTTGCTAAATCGTTAAATTGGCAACTCTGCATATGGGATATATTTAGTTCATCCACTTGGGTCTTGTACCATGGCTGGACAGAAATACTACGACGAGAAATTACCTCTCTAAGGTCTCTCGACAGGGGTAAAAATATGCTCCGTTGGTTTTCTCGCAGTTTTTCGGGATCCTTAAACAGATCGAAGATTCTGAGAGATGCCGTTACTCGCAGCCGTCCTTCCGCGAAAGGTCGGGGCCACGAAGAGACAAAAGGAGGGTCACCTTGAACTCCCCGATCTAAATCTCAGCACCGTAATCGGCAATGGTGCTCTAAGGAAGGCTCTTTCGCGACACAATCAAGCAACCGTAATTTGAGGCCCTTCTAAACCCTCGAGATTTAACTCCTCTTGCGTGAAATGGATTAAAGAGGATTGCAGGAACATGGCCTTTGTTCGAATCCGTCGCGTTTGTTTCGTTCACCGTGATGGCTTACCGATAAGGGACCCGCAGTCCTGCTTTGTTTTCGAAGGAGATGTAATTGGAATTGGAAATCGTATTTTCAGCCTTTGATTGGTCCATTTGCTAACATCCATCATCCATACTTGTCAGGAGAATGGTCACTCAGTCAGCCATGTGCCGCCTGCCACCGAGTAGATTTATAAAGTTGACACTTCTTTAAGTTAGATTTATTGTTTGAATTTTTTTAATATGTATACATTCATGTATATTGTAAGTATCGGGAACTTATTTTGTATAATAATATTACGTTTTCGGAATATAAGTACGTTCGAAAGGGATATAATATATAAGGATATGATAGCTTTTCCTAGTGAAAAGTAAATAAGAAGTTGATCAGAAATAAAAATTGCCAATTATCCTTTGGTGACGTAGATAAGTTTCCATGTTTAATTTAAATACCTGTACTTGATTCTTCGTAGCTCAGATTGTATTATAGGTCTATCCAAAAAATGCTAACCACACTAATCCGATTAAAACAGTGCTTAAAATTATCGATTGATGATTTATCATAGCTTTTCTATATGCAGTTTTATTAAACTCTTTCGTAAATGCTCGTGAAAGTCTATTTATGTCGTAAATTATTGCTCGTCATAAATACTACATGATATTTGAAGGATGCGGAAGAGCAACAGGTTGTGGAAAGCTTTTTTGCGATCTATTTTAAATGAAACTTAGACTCAATTACCGAGGAAAAGCATTAGTAAATACTTGAAAAAAATCGCTGAAGACATTATTAACTTAGGACTATTAGCCTACATGCTATAATATATAGTATATAATAATAGATTGAAATGGATTATTGCTTGGTATTGCATTACTTATTAATCGCAATTTACAAAATCTATTTCCAAATTTAAAGAGGAAACTAATTGTATTCATTGAATATTAGTTAAGCCACTTGTTCACTAACAACCTTTGGAAAGTGGCAGATCATTGGAAGATTGTGTTTAACCAATAAAATAATTTAGCTCCTGTTTGTTCCCATCATTTATTGTGCGAATAGGATACTGCATATCCAATGGAAAACGATTTTAAAACTATGATCGCTAAAGTTCATTTGATCGTCTTTGAGATACAGTGAAGAAATGTTAGGAAAGAATTTTCTTCTTACTCTATCTTTATCAATAATTAACACACCGTTTTGAATTTATCTTAAAAGATAAACATTTAATTAGATTTTCCTTTCATCAGTTTGAAACGAATGATATCGGTTCCCTATTACACATGTTATCGGTATCTTTAATGTAAAGCATCTGTAAAGGAAGTTGTTAACTCATTCTATCTCACTCAAATGAGATAAGTGCAATTATTCATTCAAGTCCATCATTTATTGAATCTGGAACGGTATCCAACCAGTAGAAATTATTTGCCAGAAATAGTGCAAGATTAATGTGTGAAACACATTACATGGACTATATTTCTATAAATTCATTTGATAATATTTTATATTACTTATTATTTATTTATTAATATGTTACGTTCGTATTTATACGAAGTTATTTTAACCATTGAACCCCCTTTACTATGTCTCAATGAAGGAGTTTGAAAATCTGGACAAACCGAAAGCCCAACTGAATATTACGTTCGAGTTAAATTTTATCGTCATCGACAGTTACTGTACTCATTTATGTGTGATTTTTACCAATTTTCGTTGGCATTATTCTTATTAAAATCAACTCAAATTGGGGATGTTGAAAAAAATTCATTTCTTCTTTCTCTCTTAATTAAAATTCATTTCCATGAAAAGATATTCCCTTTAATTTTCTGTATAATTCCGAAATACATTATTTAGGTCCAAGAAACGATAGCAAGCTGTCGGAGAAATGGGATCGTATAACAACTTTTAAATGGATACATAAAATGGACCGTTTTCGTTGATCTAATACGGATGACACTCCGTCCGTTCATCCCTTAGAAACCGACTTTATGGACCATTTTACGGAACATAAGCGCCTCCCGAACGCATCCTTTAAAACCGCCGTATGAATAACGTCTTTTTCTCCGAAATAAAGCCATCCGAACTTTTTACAGCCACTGTAAATTTCACCCCTTAAAAGTCTCGCCTGTGCTCCTCTTTTCACCGCTTCCATCCATCAATTGAACCTAATTGAGCAAAAAGATATCCAGACCTATCGGTATGCATCCTCTAAATACGTCGAACTCTGCTGAGAGAGTCATCAATCGTTCCTTCCGAGCGTATGCTTTTTTATTCGCGTCCTTTTACGTTCTTTTCCCGCCGCTGTTTCTTTATGTCTGAGGAATGCGGAGGTGCTTTCCCTGGGCATAAATCGCGCTTCCCAGAGGCTAGACTGTACGGCGCCATTTCGCACAATTCCCCCCTTTCTCCGTCGAAAGCGTCGTCCGGATCCGAAATCGACGTCTATACGGTCACAAGGCGTTGAAATCTCGGTCCCACGTTACTTCCATTAGCTCCCTTTTACCTTACAGGTGTATGTTGTGACAGGTCAATGGATAAGAGGCTGGAATATACATCGACGAATGCTTTATGTATGTCCCATTCAGTTGGAGTTCAGTCCCATTCAATACTCGGGTTGCGAACGTGTTGATTGTGCATGTGATGGAGTTACTCAGCAGTCAATTATCGCCGCAGTGTAATGTTAATGGTATTGCAAACTCCTCAATTAATTACGATACTTGTGACGCGCGAGGCGGTTATTTTTTCTTGTTTACTCTTCCCAGGCCATCAGGAGTTTTCACTGAGAAAGGAGACTTTCAATTTCACTTTCGCGAAAAGAGGATATACATTATTAGTGTAATTTAGATTCAAACTTGGATTCTTATATTATTTAGTTTTCCCGGTGAATTCTCTAAAATTTCATATTTATAAATTTATTCTTCATGAATTCGTTCGAAAGAAAACATTCTTTCTTTTTTTTAATTAATTTGATTGAATATTTTATTCTGCACTGAGTCTTTCGACAATTGTTTCTATAAGTCCTCAAAATATAATTTAGAAATTGACATAAAGATAGATGCGATAGAGTTTTTTGGCTGACGATAGTAAGATCGATTTGTATGACGTTGTAAAACAAAGAGTTTACGTAACCCAATTAATTCAGAAAACATTAAAGCGAAAGATATATTCGTGGAAAAAATCACAAGTAGTGGGAAAATACAGCAGCTGCACAAAGTTTCGTTCCCCGAAGCCTAGCTAGCACATTTGTATTCATGCAGGTGTATAATTTCCCAGGTAAACAAAATAATAGTCGATAAGAGTGCACGGTCTAACTTCATATACTCGCAATATTCTACGTCATTCACGGTGATACATTTCAACCGCAATCAATTTCAGCAGAGTAAAAAAGCAAACGAGAAAATTAATTAAATCGTTTTTTTCTACAAAATAATACGGAATCTGAAGAGTAAGATTTAATTTGGCACCAGGCTGTAAAATTTGATCAATAATAAGTCAACCAACAATGCAAGTCGAATGACGAATGATAATAATGAATACGTCTCTAAAATTTGTTGTATAATAAGTCATCCAACAATGCTGATCAAATGATGATTATGAATGCTTCTTACTTTAATATTCTCGTACTTGATATATTTGTTTATACTCCAGTTCCTTGATAGATCATTTATACTTAAAGAATTTTCCTCGCATGAGAGCTTATAGTATGCTTTTAACGGAAGTGGAACATGTGCGTATAAAGATGCTTAATTTACCTTTCACTTTTTAAGTTCGTTTCAAACTCCTCGATGGTTTACAACGCTCTGATCGATACGAAGATAGCGGAGTGACTGACGTTTGTCTACGTCTTGTGCACCAAGTTTTACAATCGTATTTACCGATAGACATTGTCACCCTTTCAGAGGCGTCCTCATTGTTCTCGGATAGAATTTTGCATCGCCCACGTTTTCGAACGCTCCAAAGTGAAGAGTTCTCTTGTGTGAATGGTGGCTCATCTCATGCGACGAGAGAAAGGAAGGTCGAGAATCTTTTGAGACACTTCAGTCATTTAAATAAATCGATTGGATACGAGCCAGGAATTGCTTCGGGGTACCACATAAATGTTTAAAAAGCAGGATAAAAGAAGAGAGGGAGACTTTTAAAGGATGGGCAGCGAAAGATTTCTCGAAAATAAGCCGCTGGGAATTACGTATGCCACTCGATTTTTCGTACGAAAAGAACTGCAGGAAACTCATCAATCCTTTCTCCTCTTGGAAGCGTTTCCCTCACGATTTCTTATTTTCTTTCGGAGTCTTGTTACTTTTACTTTCCACAGCAGGCGCTGCTCGTATTATTTTAATTCATTGAAACTCTCGGAGACTCTTTAATAAACTGGAGCCCAAGAATTTATTCTTTGTCGTCCGAATGAAGTTTTTTTATTATAGAGGCGCCTTCGTATCTTGGCGCGTTTCCATATCACTTCTTCCCATTGTTGTGCATTTTCTGTCGTATCTCAAGTTCGAAACATGACGCTTTTAGTGTTTCTTACTCTTATATATTCTGTGATATTTTCTCTATTGTTGGGCTCATCTCATTTTCGAGAGGAATCGATATCGTGTGTTACATTTAAGAATATAAATAAAATTTAAAATGTCAGTGAAATCATCTTCCTGCTTAAAGCATGTCCCCTAATTCATTTCCTTTTATACAGACATATTATTTGGTGATTACAATTTTAGTTTTAGCTATAATAGTGCTGAGCAAAAGGATGAAATATAAAATAGTTATATTATTCTTAGAAAGGTTGTCCTTTACGCATAGTACATCCAAGTCCATCAGATCAGGAGAAATTTTAAATAGATTTATAATATTGTATATGATTCTACAACTTATCGGCAAATATATTAAATTATATAAAATATATCACGTAAAATAATTAATTTATCGTCAATTGCATTTGTACGCGCCCAGTTTTTTAATATTTTAGGAGCGCGTTGTCGTCACAAAAGATTTTGGATGCAAAGAAACGTCGTAAAGCATAGTTTTATAGAAGATACAATTAACTCTCCCTATTTCACGAATTCATATTTTAGAAAGGATAGCGAATAAGAATACCGAATAATAGTTCAAAATAAAATCGTGTTGGAGCTGTACGCACAACGCACTTACGTTCCTTGCGTCGCTTAAAAAAATCTTCAGTGGGCACTTTTGGTCACATTGGAAGGTTGTTTTTGGCGTGACACAGTCTCTAGTATGATTTCATTCGTAAATTTGAGTGTGTCTCTCCGTTGTAGAAAGGTGCTCTCCACTCGAGGGTTTGCCATTCTCGGATTCCGGCGACCGTGCACGCAGCTTCGACCGGCACATCCCAACTCATGAGAGGGGAGGATACTAATGTTGAACCCTTGCTCCCACAAGAACTCTCTTCCACCCAAGATCTCTACTTCCCAGTGTTTAAAAGATATTCAGGGTTTTTTTGTAAATAAGTCTTGACGATCTTTTCATTTATATATTTTTTTCGTTCTGATATTCATTCTGACGTAGTCTGCATAATGAACTTTGTCGTCGGCTAAATCTATTGTTGCGTCATTATAAATTACATTGTTACCTTGACTTTTTTTTAATAATCCAGTTCCTTTTTTCTGTTACAAATGGATTTTCCTACGTTTATAATGGTAAATATTAATTTTATCTCACGCTGTTACTTCTCACCAACTATCTTTTGGTTATGTAAGTCATTCTCAAGTTATTATCTCTATCCAATTCCTTTGTTTCCACGCATTAGGTTATTTTGATTTAGTAGTTGATTCTCATTTTATCGTAATATCACAAACAGGAATTATTAAATAAGTCTTTTGACGATTTAAAAAAAAAGATGGGCATAAATTCTTTAAGACGTCGACTCGGTGGAAATTCTACAGTCATTAAATAGGAAGAAACTTCGCTACGTTTTAAATTCCACAGAATATATTTATACAATAATGCGACTATTTTCGACTGTAGACAAACATCTTCAGCTTGAAGTCTGTGATATTTGTAGAAGTGATATTTCTTTCTCCTTCGTGGTCCCATTCCGCAAAGCTAGGCTTGACCACATCAGATTTGGCAGCGATTGTTTTAAAATCGGTAAAGCACCAATAGAAGCTTATTGTAATCGTATCTTATGCTATAATTATCTATTGGAATGACTTCAGATGAACGAGAATTAGAGGAAGAAAATGTTTAAAGTATTTAAAAAGGGAATCTATGATACAGATCCTCATCACGATCACAATGTGATAGTTATTCAGTATTTCCTAATATCTCTTACTTTCCATTGCAAATACTTTACCTTGAGTTTATATTCTGTGGTATAAATTGTTTTGCACATATTGATCTCGAATTAACCTTGCTTCTCGAATGTTACATAAACTCATCAAGACGCAATATAAAGGACTTGACCTATTTCCAAAGATGCTATTAATGTATAAAAGGCAATTGTATGAATTTTATTAACAACCTGTTTCTTTTTGTGCTTACAGCCGTTTTTGTATCCCCTAATATTTCCAATCATCAATGGATGAATGCTTTTGAGATTGTTGAATTCAGAAATATGAGCGTAAACTATTATAAATACGAAAATCAAATGAAAAATAGTAGTTTTCTGTCGTAGAGACCGTATTCTTTATGCGAAGAATTCAATATAGATCTTGAAGGAAATCAGTATAATTTGTGGCTTCTTTTATACTCGTTGTCTTCGAGAATGATCCATTTTCCGCACTGTCGATATTAAAGCTCTTATTATTATGGTTAGACTATAGTGAGAATGGACAGGATATCTCATAGCTTACGATTACTATAATAGATATGTTGGCTATTTATCAAACAATGGCGGCTGTATTCATTTATATAAATTATTGGGATATTTTTATTTAGAATCATTATTCATTTCTTCTGTCATTAAAACTTTATTTTCTCCAGAGAGACTAATTTGTCGTGAAATTTTATCAAGGTCTGAAAGTTTAAATTGGAAACGTTGTTCATATTCAGTTGTTTACCTTAAGATTTAAGAATACATATTTGACTAAATAGAGTAAGAATTATATACCAAGTATGTCTTCTGTAAGTTTAAAATTTGAGTATATAAATTTTATTGGGAATGATTATCTACGAGATATAGAGATTCAACAGTCTATTTTCATTGATGTGACGGTCATTATTATCTAAGCGGATTATCAAATTACCCAAAATGTAATCTTATCTTATGATTCCTCAATTTTTGAAAGAAATTTTTGAATTGTTTGTTGATTTTGCTTTGAAGGTTCTTGATACTATTAATCCGGGTAGAGAGTGTTGTTTTTATTATAACAGATCAGCAGAAGAAAAAGTGAATGGTGTATTCGATACATTCCTTTCATTAGAACTATTAAGTATTTTGGTTTTTCTATTAATTTAAAAGTAGTTAGTTTCATTGTATCATTGTGAGTAATATAACGCATTTCCCCGAACGGAATTATGACCCCACAAACGTTAAATAGAGATGTTATTTACCTTATTAATATTATAACATATGTTGTATCAACTTTGCTGGAAGTGCGTTTTATATTTCTTTTTTCTCTATTATATTTGATACAGAAACGCAGAATAATCTTATTTCCACCGATCATTATGAATGTCGTAAAAATATGTTCTTGATTTTTGGTTCTATTTTCGATTAATCAAATTTTGCAATCTTATCTTGGTCACGTGAAGTAAACTTTCTTGTAATAATTTCGAAAGTTTTCTCTGACGTCCTTTTATCTCTGAAAGTTTTATCTTTTACGTAATACATCCTCAGTTTTTCGGAACGATTACTCTGAAAATGTTGCCTATAACCGTATCCTACACTCTGTAGCTAGAATATCCTAGTGATTTGTCTTACCATTTAATAAAATGTATTTTGACTTAATCTAAATTTAATTTATTGAAGTGACTAGTTTGACAGTAATCATTTTATGTATGTTGGAAATACAACATTGTATGTAATCTAAATCGCATGCTGAAAATCTCTGACACTTCTCTACCTCAATTTTTGGGTTAATTCCATCCATTAGCATTTATCATTTACGAAGTATTATTGATATGATCTCAAATCTTTACGCTAAGTCTTCATTGTGTGAAGCATTAATACTTCGGGAGATTGGTAGTGAATAATTTTTAAATCAATGTTGTCAATTCAACCGAAAACATTAAATGACATGGAAGGAGAATTAATAGGCTTCTTAATTATGACAATCCCTATAAGATGTAATTCATTTTATGAAATAATGAAAGTGTACCAAAATAAGTAAAGTTTGGTATGAAGCTCTCACTGTTTTTATATTTTTCCTTATTTCTATTCTGATCCGTTGTTTTTATTTAAAATACAACTCCCTTTGTTGTGAAACAAATCTATCTTATCTCTAGGTTGATTGTTGCCGCAACCTGATATCGTTTATCTTTATGATCGTTAAATAACTCCCATTGATAAATAGACGCATCAAGATTGGTTTAAGATTAAATGAGATACCTCTAATGATGTGGATGAGGAATTTTGGATGAAGAATGGAAAAATAGCCTTGATTTATTTTTCTTCCAGTCGAGAGCATCTCTCATTGTACAGCGAGTGTTTCTTTCTCTCATCTCCGTGCTCAGTTCACCGACGAAAATCTTAATGAATTCATATGACGCGGTTTGGGCCTGTGACGTAATTCCTCCCCGCCCCACTTTTTTTTCCTTCACGACCTACATCCTCGCAGGTCGTGGCAAGGGTGCAATATTGGTGCAGCTCGTGCCCTTGATCTATGTTTCTTTTCCTTCGAATATTAGTGGGCGTTATGCGTTTTCGAGCCACATATTTCATGATCAAAGCGACGTATTCTGTCTCTGATTTCCTTACGAAAATTTTACCCTGCACGTTTTATCCTTTTACGTGCCTCGATTTAAGTTTATGTGGGAGCAATTCTTTCTTAGTTTCCGATGGGGATTTTTTCTTGCTAAAGTGTGAACATTCGGAGATCTTTTCAGACATTTTCATTAAGATTTATAGATGTGCTCTATCTTCTATAGAACTTCAATATTACTCTTTCGGAATTATTTTTGAAATTTGGTCTTAACATTATAGTTCACTTTTTACCGTTATTTCCAATATTGTGCGATTCTCTTTTGTATGAAGTACAGCTATAATTTCCCGTAATTATAATATCGCCTAGTGAAAGGTACATCTGTTCCTAATTCTCTAAAAGATTTATGCTTTAGAAGAGATACGTGAAAATGATTGAAAGATTCATAAAATAACAAACGAATGGACATAGGAGGTTGATAATATTTCTTTAGATTTTTTTATTTTAGAAATTCTTTATGAGAAGATAAGATTTCATTGTTTACTTTCTTCATTGCAACCATAAATGTGAAAAATACCTGGAAGCTTTCGCTTAGGCATTTGTTCTAAATTAAGAATGTACAATAATGTTTTATTTATTCTGCTTCATTTAGTTTGTTAATTTTCAAAGTTGTAAAATATAATTTTTACGATCATATTCGAGTCGTATTTATACTATTATATTATTTATTTGGTTGAAATATTGGGGTAGTTTTTCAATTTTTATAATGAAGACCTAATAAATTGCTAAGTACGTAAATAACACACCTTGCATACCATTCCCTTCATTTTGGAATCGTTATTTTTTTCGTCCTATTCGGTGTTTGGGATTTTAAATGCGTCATTGACTAAGTTAGCTACGTCGGACGCTTTTAATCCACTCTCATTTTATCTTTGAAACGGGGTCAGCCTCACGAAGAAGCAGTGCCTTCCATCTCCATGTTTGAAATTGAAAATTATGTATAGGTTCTGCATTTCATATTCTTTGAAAATTGAAATGATATAGAAAGCAGCAGTTCAAAAATCGCTTGCTTAAACAATAACTGCTATCAGCAGCTTTATTCATGAATTTTTGCGTGGAATTATATGAATCCACGAAATTTTTAGCTTCCTTTTCCTTGTTCAGGAAGCTTGCACGAGTACTGTGGTATAAATAACTCCATGTACATCGATGTATATCAAAACTATTTTCCTCGCTTTATGCAAAAATTACCTCTAAAATAAGGATCCTCCATTTTGTACTGTAAAGTAGACATTCTCGAGTGTGATCATTCAAATTTAGTTCTATAAAGCATAAAGAATAGGTTTATTACATCAAACTGTTTTTTGTCCGATCCTTTGGTTTATTTTGGTTCAGCGTTGGTTTTAAATTGAAGAATTCTGCGAAAAATCGGAAACGGCCGTTTTTCTCAACTTTGACCCCTTTTAAATATTAAATGCGCGGGAACCAAGTCAAATAACTTTAACAGTCGATGTACAATTTATTTGAGATTGACCATCCAAAGTTTCAAAGTCCGCACTCAAAAAAACGCATTTTGTATTTTTGGCTAGCTTTTTTCGATTCTAGCCTACTGAGCGCCGTAGAGAAATATTGAGTGAGATGACAGTTTCTGAATGGCATTTCTCTCGAGGGAATATGGCGTACTAACTAGCTGTATCATGGAATCCCTACCTATACGAATGGAGAGCGGACTTCAAGATTTTACCCGAGGGGTTTTTTTCGCCTCTCAAATGATCTTCGAATGAGAATGAAAGGGCTTTACTGGCTACGTGACTCATTGTGAAACACAAAATAAGAAACGACTCATTTATTTATTTCCTTATTATGCAGCCGATTGTCAGGTAAACAAGCCTGTACTCATTGTAGAATCTAACAATCGAGGCTTGACGTTGTTTTGTTATTTGTTGTTAAGAATTACAAAAAGAAATTAAACTTACATCTTACATATTATCTTCTTTTGTTAGCTACATGTATAATATCCTAAATTTAATGTGCGATTATTAATTTAATGTAATTTAAAATTTTTAAATTTAAATTAACTTAATAATTTCCTAAAATTTTTACTCTGAATTGATTGGCTTAGCAAGTCTGTTATCATTTAAATAATCGCTGTTATATCTATCTTGCACAGCTTGTGTGTACATCGGATTAAAATACATCTATTATGCGTTCAAGTGTTCACCGTTAGCTTCATATTGGAATGAATTATTTCGTATGGGATGTTGTTTAGTGAGCTACGCTTGCAAAACTGTGTTACAACCGAAAGGGAATGAATAAGTTCGATGGAACAATAGCCCCTTGGGAAATCAGCGATCCCAAATTAATAAAGGAAGTCTTGTTTCGGAGTTCAGGAGATTCAAGGTTTTTGATAATTGTTCTAAATGTTCGAATACGCAACTCGAAAATATCTTTTGTACGAGAAAGTACATCTAATCGCCAAATTTTCAGAGCGAAAGAAAGTGAGACCTTTTATTTAAGTTTAAAAAGATTATATCCATTCATCCTATTCTTAAATTTCGTGTTAATATTCAGTTTGTGTAAATTTATTCATTTTTGTGCGTCGACTCAAAATTTCATCCTTTATCTTATGCACCCATGATGACAGACATTCAGACCTTCACTTGCCTAGTGGTGAGGGCACATCCAACTCAACCTTTTATCAGGGAAACCTTTTATCACGATCTATAGATTAATATTCAATCCCTTTAAATATTGATATTAAATTTAGTGGCGTTCAACAAAATTTTCCATGTGACTATAATTATTCTTAACTATTCATTTTATCCTTGATATTCAAGTAATTCTGTATAGAAATGAAACTGAAAAATTTTATTGCTGTCTTCTACATGAATCTTTATGCTATATGTTTTTACTTTTGTCTTTTACATTTTATTTCTATTACAGTCCTCATAACTGTTATCATAGTTGGCCTTTAGAATTAGAAGATTTGAAATCATATTCTTTCAACTGCTTTTTTATTTTCAGGCTCCAATGATGATCGACTCAGTTGGGGGCCAAACTCTCCTGAGAAGACTCCAGCAGGTCTTTTAGGTTGTACTAATGAGGAGGCAGAAGATGATCGAAGGCTCTTAGTTCTGCTCAATCCAAAAAGTGGCCCAGGAAAAGCTCGTGAAATTTTTCAGAGGGTATGTAGCATTTCTAAAATATTTAATTCCCTGTTAACATTTCATTAAATGCAAAAATTCTCCTCATATTTCTTCAAAATCACTAAGCTTTTAGAAATGAAACAATTATTTAAACAATGACATAAAACGATTATTGTAAATTACTTGAGTATAGTGACACGAAAAATGAGAATCATTGAACTTCTCACTGATCTGATGTTTACTCTCCATATTTTTATACATATATTTCTATATATATATTTACATGTATTAATATAAATTTTAGTTTTTATCCGTTATTTCAATAAGAAGAATGTTATGATGCTTGTAAATGAGCCCATCGTATTTATAATTCATTGCAAACAGAGTTTTTCTGTCACTGAATTTTAAAAATTGAACTTTTATTGAGTCTTTCCTTACTAATCACATTCTAAATTAAGAATAATTTTAAACATGAAATTACTTCATATCTGTTCATATGAAAGTATTAAATCTATATTTGTTTTTATAGAGAGTAGTTCCAATTTTGACTGAAGCTGAAATTCCTTATGACCTCCATGTTACCAAATTTTCTGGAGATGCCAGGCAGTTAATGCGTTCCAGAGACCTTTCAAAATGGTCTGCCATTGTCGTAGTTGGGGGAGATGGACTTATGTTTGAGGTAAATTCATAAATCCTACAGAATTTTTGAATTTTTAAAATTTGTCTATTGTCTCCATTGACCATTCATGAAATTATTTATAAATTTAAAGGAAAGCAGTATATTTTAAAATTTGTTGATAAATTAAGATATACATATTTAAATAATTTAAAATAATAATATATTTAACTTTTAGTGTTTTTGTGACTTGATTAGATAAAGCTTGAAAAAATAGATTAAATTATTTGATTAAAGAAGTAAAATTTTTATAATAATTTTCAATGGAATAATATTTATTTTTAACTCTTGCTGTAACTGTAAGCCCTAAAGACGGACTTATTATTTTATAATATTCTGGTAATAGAACTGTTTTAGAAATTAATTTTTCAACAGAAGAAATAAATTGCATTCCTTCTATGTGTTGGATACTTACAATTGTGATGTCATTATAAAATAATTCTTAACATCTCATCATGTAATTGTTGGGATTGAATTTATTTTCTTACCATTCAACAATTCACTTATTTGTATTAATATAGGTTATCAATGGTATGTTTGAACGTCCAGACTGGGAATCTGCTCTTTCCACTCCAGTTGCTGTGGTTCCAGGAGGTTCAGGAAATGGTCTTGCTAAGTCTCTGTGTTTTTACAATGGGTAAGTCATGAGGTCTGCTGTTGACTATTTGATCTTATGGGTTTATCATTAGCTAATAGTTGTGTGATTATCTGACATTTTTTAAAATGAGGAAATGGATACATTCTGGGTGCCCCGAAAATGCTGAATGCTTCAAATTTTTTTCTGTCACTTAATATCTAATATAAAATTCCCATAAAGTTAATAAAAACTGGATAAAATTTATAAAAAAAACAGTTTATATAATTTACATTACTCTATTCCACAACAACCTCAGTTTGATTAGGATTATCCTTGATGACTTAATTCTATTACACTAAATTAGTCTTAATTGCATAAGGAAAACTTATAAATGCAAATTAGTTTTTAAAAATTGATTTGCTTCACCAACCAGTATTTGTAGTTTGTGATTCCTTCATATATACTGAAAATTTAAATATATTTTCAAGATTTTTATTTTTCTGAAAAAACTCAAAATCAAACATTTCAGTGAACCTTATGATCAAAATCCAGTTCTTCTGTCTTCATTGAACATAGTTAAAGGGCAACCAATGCCTATGGATCTTGCCAGAGTTGAAACCAAGTCACAGGTACAATCTTTGGGATATTTTGCCAAATATCACTTTGAATCCATTATCTTTCATTTTTTTCTATTTTTTGTGATAATATTTTGTATTAATCCTTATTTTCAGATAATGTTCTCATTTTTATCCATTGGATGGGGATTCCTCTCAGACATTGACATTGAGAGTGAAAGGCTTAGAGCAATGGGTGGACAGAGGTTTACTATATGGAGTGTTGCTAGGTTAATAGGTGAGTAACAGTTTTTGAAGCTCATTTTCATCCTATGATGAACATTTTACTTAGACAAGGTTAGGCCCAAGTGGAACTCTTAATCTTCTATGCTGTTATAATGTTTTGCATAAAATAATCAAAACTTGTCAAATGAAACAGTTTTGAAAAAATCTTTGCAAATAAATGTTTTCATAGAAGAAACCTACTTCACAGGAAGGAAGAACACCCAAAGAGAAGAGGGTGAAAAAACTCATGAAAATAAAGAGAATAAAAGTTAATTACATATTAAAATGCACCTTTTTACATATTTTGATATGTTAGTATGTATCAAATGTGAGAACACTACAATTTTAAGAGAAATTTGTTTAGAACTGAAATGTTTTTCATCATCTGATGAATCGAAGAATAGTACAGACTCAAGAAATAAAAAATAGTGACATACTAAGACTATTTCTGTATGAATTAACTATTAGACTAGACCTATGCTAACCCAAAATTGGGAAAATGATTATTTTATTATACATCATCAATATCATCATATTTTTGGCTTTATATTTAATATGGTACTAAAAGTTTTAACTGGAAATTTTTTAAGCATCCCATTAGTATTATACCAGTTTTTTCTTCTTCTCAAGATTACAATATGTGAACCGACTCATAAACCTTCATCTTTAGTAAAATATAATTAACTTTGAAAATATTTTATTTTTCTCTTTCTCCACTTTATAATTTTTAATCCAGGACTAAGGACATACTATGGCCGACTGTCATATTCACCTGTGTCAGGACATCAGCCAGTTATATCTCCAGAGCATAAGGGATCTTCAATACCATTGCCAAGAAGTATAAGTCAAACTGGAACGAGGATCAATGGAGACTTGGATATGGTTGATGAAGGAGATGAGAGAACCATGGGAGTGTTTAGAAGTCGCAGTTACAATGAGGACCTAAGCAATGGTGGTTCAGTTCGTGAACGTTTTGGTAGTGTATCCAGTCGCAGCTCAATGGGAGATGGGCTTGCAGATGATCCAGATGGAGGTAAATGGGATACATTCGTATGTTCCCTTGTTCAGTCCATAAATAAATGTTGAAAGTATAATTTTTATATTGATGGAGAATTTTCTAACCATTTATGATACCTATATGGTATGACACCAAAGACGATTAAAATTATTGTTAAGTATATTTCCACAAAATGTGTTTTTAATTTTGTACATGTAAGAGAATAGAACTGTTGAAATAACACCATTAGAATTTACTTTTCTATCTAAATTAATATTTTCAGATTGATCCAAAAATATATATATTTCATTATTAAATAATATAATGAAGATAAATAAATAAAATGTTACTCCTGTATGTCATTCAATATAGAAAATCTAGGGGATTGTTATTTCCTTTTACTTCAAAAAGAAAATTTTATTTTGTTAGCTCAACTTTCGTTGTTTCTTTCCATGTTTAGATAAAGTAGTCTATTGAAAATGTCAATTTTCAATGTGTAATGCAATGGAAGCAAAAGCTTGTTAATTTTTCATCAAATGTTAATTTCAATATAACTAGTTTTAAAATCTGGTATTGAATGGAAAATTCTCCAGCAAAATGTAAATAGTATTCTTCAATTTAGTAACCTTCATTTTTTCAGTTTTCATCAAAGCTGTGGTAGATGAAATAAAACTATCTGTAAAGTATAGTTTCAATATATCCCATTCAATTTTCTATTCACTAACTATGCCTCATTTGTTGGGAATTTGAAAATTGTTACGTTAGCTCATATTTATCTGTTGCTCTACTGAAGATTTCTTTCTCCGTCTCTTAAATGATATCCATAAAAAATATAAATTTATTGAAACAATGCAAGAACCACAATTATAACCAGGTCTTTTACCTTCTTTGAAACAATTGAATTATTCTTAATTATTTTATAATAGTTGGCCGACCCCGTTTGGACAGTTTTTATTCCGTGGCCTCCAGAAAGAGTACCTTTTATTCAGCTGCTGCTTCTAGCTACCTATCAGCAGTTGGTTCTTCCTTATCAGTCTCATCCCTGGATGCTGATGGTAATGGAGGTAGTCTGCCTCCTGCTAGAATGTATGGTCCTGCATCTAGACTTCCAGCTCTCACTCAGCCAGTACCCTCAGATTGGAAAGTCATAGAAGGTAATATAATTTTCATTCAACTATAGAACTTATCTGTCATTATTCCATCCTCATTATCCCATATTAGTCTCTATTTGAAATTTACTTAACTTAATAAATTAATCAAAATTTAGTGAATAAATCATATCTGCACTGGTTCACTTACATCAGAGTCAGCAATCTATTTAGTTGTTTTCTTCTATTTGCATGTTTCAGTTAATATATGGAAGGAGTCAAATATTTTACTTTTTAGGCAGTTCATTAGTTCCTTTTCATTGGTGGGTTTGTAATTAAATTTCTTTTATTTGATACCAATATTATAAATATATAAATTCTAAACCAGCATTGTAATGGATATGCAGCAAAGTATATTCTTGATTGAGTAATGGAAAAAACTGGAAATCTAATACATCTTCATGGATTGATATTTCTTTAGCTGGTGGAAATTATTATTGTAGAACATTAGCTGTTCTCTTTATCAAATTTTATTTAATTTATACTTTGCAGGAGAGTTTGTTATGGTTCATGCATCATATCAGTCACATATAGGAAGTGATGCATTCTTTGCTCCATCATCTAAGTTGGCAGATGGTATTATCTATCTCTTGGTTGTCCGTGCAGGGATCACTAGAACCCAGCTACTTCAGGTATTATTGTTTCATATGTAATATATAAATTGTGATCTTTCATTCTATCCATAATTCTTTGCAATACTGAAAAGAAATTTCATAAACGATATTATTTTTGTCATAGATATATTTCATTTAAGATTGAATTATCATATTCTATAACAAAACTTCAAGAAAATTCTGTTTTGTTTCTATTTAAATTCTAAATTGCCAAGAAATAATTCATTACAAGCTAATATTGAGATGATAAAACAGGTGTATTTATTTTCTATTGAGAAACATTGGTGTGTTCCTAAAGGTTCATTGATTTTTCTTGAACTTTGCCTTTCTTTATCTGATCCTGTGATAAACATTGTGGCCTCTTTAACATTTTGTTGCTAATATTCACTCATTTATTTAATTGATTTCCTCATAAAACTCCATTGCTAAATGAGTTTTGGCATATATTTACTTTCAGTTCCTCCTTGGTCTTTCAAATGGCACACATCTCAAGTGTCCCCTTGCAGAAATGATTCCAGTGCGAGCCTTTCGGTTGGAGCCAAAAATTGATGACAATGGATCGAATTCTAGAGGACATGTTACAGTTGATGGAGAGTTGGTGGATTATGGTCCTCTGCAAGTAGAGCTGGTGCCTTCATTAGCAAGGATTTTGTCACGGTGACAGCCAATCCCACAACAAGATAGACTATAAGTGAGTCTTTTGCAATATAAAGTCTCCTCAATCAGAACTGACCAGAAGACTGAGGCAGCTGAATGAGATGGGTTAATGGTAAAACTTGATTCAGTTTTAACCATTCTTTTGGAAGGGTCATAAATTTTTGATGGCCAGTTGTTCATCTAAATATGCCTATTCTGTGGTAAATAATACTTTACTACATTGTGGACTTCCCATCAAATATAATTCATGGCTTTAATAAAGAAGGAAAAGTAAAAATTGTTATGAAAACAAGGATTAAAATTTCCTAAATCTCTTTAACGGTCTATGTGAATAATGTGAAACAGCATTGTTGAACATTCCTAGCAGCTGCTTGATGTCCAAAAGGTGCTTTGATCATTGATGGGTTTTTCATATTTTGTGATAATTTTGGGATTGCTGATCAAGATAGCAAAACACAAGTATTATTATCTTGAGTAATTCCTATATAAGTTATCTGTGGCTGTGTTCAGGTTTTACTCAGTTGGTATCATGGAATGTTCTTAGTTGGATAGAGGTCAAATAATGCAATATACTTATGGAAATTGTACATTTTTGTTGATATATAAAAATCTGTTGAATTTTTGTTTTATCGTATAAACTGAAAATGAGCAGTAAACTCTCAAAAATGAAATTAACAATTAACGCTTGTTAATTTTCCACTATTCATAGATAGAATAAAATATTTAATGCAGCTCCCCTCAACATATTACATAGAATAAAATGTCCCTGCATCAAGCTGGGTTAAGTTATCTGGTAGATATCAGAGATTATACTTCTCATAGTTTAATGGGAAGATGTTGTTTATCATGTAGATAATTAATGTGTGGGCAATCAAGATTAAATGTAAATTATTAAATTGCTCATGCTTCTATGCATCCTTTTGTCTTGAAAGCATCCTATTTTCCATAAACTCATTCTTGGGGGATGATTATATGTATGAATAAGTCCATAATAATAAAGAAAATATAATTATCTGAATGAAATAGATGGAAATGGTGGAAACACATTGTCAATGATGGCTAACTTCCATTATTCAGTATACTATGATAGTATCCTTCTACCTACATATTATGTAACCTAAGTATTGAGAATGGTGAATATTTTTGCTGTGATGGCAAATAATATGCATTCTGACTGTAAATAATATAATAGATATTTGTTGTGAGCCAAAATATCTTCTGGTATATATTTCATTCTGTACCAGGTATAGGTTGTGGGTCTGTAGGTAGGGCATTTGTGATGATACCTTCTTTACTTATGTTTATATAATTTAGCTCAGTATCAAATAATACAAACTTTGGTTTTTTTCCTAAGTTTTCAAATTTCGATTGAAAGAAATCTCTACGTTTTCACTGTAGTTTCATAAACCTCTAATTTGTCTTTTCTACATAAAATTCTTAACTATCACACTTGGATCATGTCATCATCAATTTTAATTGTTTTGTGAAATGCAATGTACCTTATCTTAACTTCATACTGTTATTATTTATTTGTTAACTCCATTTAGCCTCATTTAGGAAGTGGAACTCCATTCTGTAGAACTTTCCAATTTATATTTTTATGATGCTATTGATTGAAAGAATGGAATAGTATTTCCTTAACTGAGGATAAGCATTGCAATCTATGCAATAAATTTTAAACTGCCCTCTCTTTACATAAATGCCTTACTTTTTAATAGATTAAGGTGCAAATGCCCACAACCTTTGGTGCTTGATTTTTATCAAATTGTTAGATTAAACTCAATGAAATTTTAATGTAATTGTTGATAGCTTTAATATTTACTTTTTCTAGAATTATTCAACTGTCTTTTTATAAGTATTATAGGGATGAAAATGGTTTGAAATTTTTTCTAGTTATAGTCTTGAACTTATAAAAACCTACTCATTTTAGAAGCAGTGATAAATATTCTTAACATCTCCCACAATAATTTCTGCATCTGTGGTAGGTTTTAGAAGTTGCTCAGAAAAGGGTGTCATCCAGTTTATTTTTGTAAGGATTTATTCTGAGCACCTTTTAAAATGATAATATTGGCTATTTAAAGGATTGAAGAAATACATTATTGCATTTCAGCCTTTTTTCAAGAGAAATTAGTCTCTTTAAACATTCCATCCTATCTTTGCTGTCAAGAACCAAATATTGTTAGAGGTACTATTGATACTTTTTATTGAATAATTCTATCTCTTTTGATTTCACATTAAATACTATGAGGTATTTTTGCTTTAGTTTATTTGTATGTATTTTAATTTAAATAATTTTGATTGATTCTAATTGCTAAAAAATCTAAAGGAAAGGCATGTTCTTTGCACAAGTGGAGTTGCTTAAGAATCTAAAGTTTATTTATTTGCTAAGTCTATATGTTATGAAGATAATAGCGGAATAGAGGAGCAAACGATTCAATGAATTAGAATTTTTTTCGATCAACAACCAATGCTCTTTAGAGATCTCCTTTGTTCAACATCCAGCATTTTATCAAATCACTGTGCCTCTCCTCTTAATAGATTTGTATTTTAGCAATTATAGTCATTAAAGTTCAAATCTAACACAATAATAAACATAAATGTTTTGTAAGGGCTGTGATCCATGTTTTGTTTTAGTATTTTACATGTTGGCTCTATAGTCAGTAATATTGTGTTACCATAATGTACATAATCTGCATTTAATATACATTTGATTTACATATTATTGAAGATATTGTTTTGTTATGTGTCATGAATTATGATCACACAATCTGGGTGCTGGTTGAAATGAGAGTAATTTTTAGATCAACCGTAGATAATAAGACAAAAAGTCTTTAATTCCAAATATTGCTCATATTATATTCATCTCTATGATTTGGAATGATATGTGTTGATAAAATGGTTTTATGAGTAATTGTATTTGTTTATTGATCAATTTTTATTGCTGCTGGGCAATTTTTCTGTATCTACAACAATGTGCAAATATATTTTTATAACCTGGGAATTATTTGTAGTAAATTCTTGAAGATTACTGCTGTTGAATGATTGTAATTATTGAACTTCTTGATTCATCTCTTGGAGTAATTCAGATAATGAAAATGTTTATTGGTGTATAATACCGTTTCCTCCTATCAAGATTTGAAATCATAATGCATCATATGCATAAACTAATTTTTATTCAAACTAAAAGAAGAGCTATTTAAATTTACATATAATTTTAATATGCTGCTCAAAAATTTTTTAAAAAATCTTTGGACTGATATTTATAGTTAAGGAAATAACTAATAAATTTAGGTTTTGTGCTCTATTAAAATTTTTTGGGTTCCTCAAATTGATACAACTTTGAGATAAATATTAACATTCTCGTTATGGTATGCTTTACATTTAGATATGTGAGACTCTCTAATAAATAGGTTACTTAAGAGCATTCTTGCCTAAAGCATTGAGGAGTTATAATCTTATAGAGAAAATAAATAATCTGTAATTGATTTGGGCTTGAGCAATCTGATACCTTTATAAAATTAAAAATAAATATTTCTAAGTAGGTGCTAATTTTTTTCCAACATTGAACTTTAATCAGAGAAGCTTAACTTTGAGGAATTCATCCTAGTAAATAGGTGTGAAACAAACTTCACAAAATTTCATTGCTTTGGAAAATCATAAAAAATTTAAAGTAAGAATGTGACTTCTTAAAATTACAGCTAAAACTGACTTATTATTCATCTAGATACAACTATCCTAATAGAAGCTGCCAGGTAACCAAGTAATGGAAGTGCAAATTTCTCTCACAAATCCTTCAATTAAGTGCTTCATTACTTGAGTTTCAATGGGCAATCTTACACACATACATACAATATATATATATATATATATATATATATATATATATATATATATATATATATATATATGCATAGGATGTTTTGTGGACTATGCACAGGCATTTGGTAAGGTAAGTACTTCATCCATACTACAAGCCCTAGAGAGACAAGTGGTAGTAGAGGAATACATTCTTCTCCTTGGTAACATTTATAATGATGCCACTCCTTCAGTAATTTTACATGAAGAAACTGAAGGATTTAAGATCAAAAAAGGGTGATTGCCTTTCACCCATTCTTTTTTCAGCTGTTATTGAGAAATTCTTTATAACATTAGCCTGGGAAGAAAAAGGCCTACGGGTAAATGGAGTTTACATAAGTCATCTGTGGTTTGCTGATGATATTGTACTTTTTGGCTCCTATGGAAGGAATTGACTTCAAGGCTTCAAGAGGCAAATATTAAAAATTTACCGTATTTGACGGCATATAGGACTTAGGCACTTTTTTTCCTAAATTAGGTCTCCAAAAATTTACCTGCTTCTTATATGTGAAGGTATTGGTATCGGTGCTTAAAATTTGTTTAATAAAATACTGTCAGAAAAATGATTGAAGGAAACAAGAGTACACATTCAGTATAAACTATAAGTGTTAAATTACGTTGAAGTGCATGGAAATAGAGCAGTAGTAAGTCATTGTGTTATTTTAATACCGCGCTGTCGCGCGGACTATTTTAACTTTTTTTTCCTTATGTGTGGCAAACTAAGTGAGGGTGCGTCTTATACGACAGTGCGTCTTATATGCAGTCAAATACGGTAATCCTTTGCAAAGCATATGGCTATAAATCATAATGAAACCACCCTAAAAAGGGTGCTGGGAATACGTGTACCTTGGACAACTTGTGACAACAGGAGGAAAGAATAGAATTAATGAATTAAACCATAGCATTAAACTGGGTTAGAGTGCCATTGGAAGAAACTCAAGACAAGAATACTGGTGGAACTGAAAAAGAAAGTTTTATTTATAATCAAATCCCTCTACTTGTCTTAACATATAGTGGTGAAACATGGGTTCTGAATGCTGCAATAACTCAGCGATTGCAGACAACCTAAAGAAGAATAGAACATTGTATATTGGAGTCACAAGAAGAGACAGGAAGTGTAACACATAATTGAGGAAGATGACAGGAGTTACAGACACAATAGAGAGGATTAAGGATAAGTACTTTTTTCTAAGAGTAATTAAATATTTTGATACAAAGGTTTGGTTATTTGGTGCAAATAAAAATTTTTGTCTCCAAATGTTGAGGGAACCAAAGGGTAGGGTAGTGGATGACTAAGGTTACAAAATATTTTTTTATTTGATTTTCTTCACTTGCAGCATAGAGAAAGGATTATATTTTAATCGAATGAGGATTCTGAATTTCAAATCTGAAGAATGAAATTTAAGGGTGCCTTCTATAATAATTTAAAATTGATATTCTAATGAAGACTGAATTGCACCCCTTTTCATTTACTGATACAAATATCTTAAAATTTATATGAAGAAGGATGATTATTTTCATCAAAATAACTGTGAAATTTGATGATTGTTTATATTTAATAAAATTTATAAGGATTTGAAAATTTTGGTTTTTGAAGAAAAATTGGTGAAGCTTGATATTTTTCCAATTCTTGCAGATCTAAAACCTGATATGTTAGGGTGTGTTCTTTGATATTTTAAAATTCTTCTTTTATTTGGAGATTGATACCTTTTATATAGTTGGATATATTTTTATTCACTTCCTACTTCTTTGTAACCTCCAACACAATTGCAGTGATTTTTCCATTCAAATCTTCTTCTTTTAGTCCTGCAAATCTGTTCGTTGTTTCCAGCAGGAATTTTCCTTGGTTCCATTATTGTTTCCAAATACTTAGCTAATTACTCATAATCAACTTCTTGTGCTCTTTTTAGATGCTTATCTTCATTCTACTTCTTACTACATTTTCCGTACTTCCTGTGGTGAAGTTGTTCAATTGCTCATAGTGCTTTTATAGTACAGTGATTATTGATAAATAAGTGGTCTAATTCATTCTTTACTCTATTTGGGCCATTTATTGTCCACTTCTTTGTTGTTTTTCTTAAGTATGTCTTTGCTTTGTGTGTATATTGGGAGTTCTGCATGTTATATAACGCTGTGACCTCTTTCATTTATCTGTTGTTGTAGGACAGTGTCATTGGCTTCTCACTGACCTAATTAAGCGTTTCAGTTGGCTATGATTACTTTAAAGTATTGGTCTGCTATCTCATTCTCAGAGCAAATGATCTGGAGATTTTTCAATTTCTCTTAGTTGCTTACTGCTTAGACTAGGTTGACCTTAACAGAGTAAAGCTAGTTAATCCTGAGTTCTAGTTCATATACATGTACTCCATCAGATAAACTTTCTATTTCCTCTACATTTTCTTCCATTTCTTGTTGATCAAGAGGCCAATGCCATTAAGTCTTCCATCTTTCGTACCATGTGGCATGATAAAATGAAGGGCCCTAAAAGGGTTATCAGGTCTTGCAACTTTCTTTTAACTTCACTGAGTCTAATGACACCCCAATTTACTTCTCTGCTTCATTTAGTAGCTCCAGTAATTGATCTTTGCTCTTCAGGCTGCAGCAGTTGTAGGTGTAGATTAATACCTCTATTCTTTATGGTGGACCTCTGTAATGTCACCATCTACAGGATATCGGAATGGGTAGGGCTTTTACATCAGGACAAATTTCCTTCATAGAAGCTCATCATAAAAATTGTATATATGCTTGAGGGGAAAAGAATAATTATTCACCAGGCTGTCCTAATGCAGGTTGGTGAATACCACCATCATAATTTGGCTGGTTATATAGTTGCCACCTTCTTGCATAGTTAAACCTTAGCTGTACTTTGCATCCAACCTTGATTAACACCCCTCTGCCCTGTTGAGGTATTGAACTGTGGCAGCATGAGGAGTTTATGTACCTATATTTGTAGGTAATATTATTCATTCATTCTTGAAAAAATTAGTATACTATTTTATGGATGTAATAGGCTATTCAATTGCTTATTTTATGCATCCTTTTCAAAATTTAAAAATTACAAAATATTGTAGAAAAAGCATGGACCAAAGAATTTAATGGCTGAATGGTTTCATATTATATATATTTCCTATACTAAACATTTGATACACTTTGACATCCATATTATATCAGTATTAGATGTTATATTTATTAAATTACGTTTCATAAAACAATAGCCACAATAAATCTCACTTTCTCTTAAGATAGGTTATTAAGTGTAATTAGCTTACTATTATTAAGCTTAACTAGCAAAAAATTCTATAGGGAGAGATAACACTACTAGAAAATATTTTTTTGCAGTAACCTATTATTCACCCTAGCTTCTCTTAAAATTTATAATTATTACAAATACATATCTTTCAGGATTCCTTTATAAGATTTATGTTTAAATCTTAATATAATTCTTTAATATTTTCTTCAATTACAAATACTTGTGTAAATTGATCAAAATGCAAATTTCATTTTATGCATAAAAAATTTAATTGATGTAGCTTTAAATATATATATATTTAAGTGAGGCTGATTAGAAGCTACCTGCACAGGTGTCTCTATTGTGCCTGAAATAATTTATTGGGAAACAGTATATATATGAAGAGAAGAAAGAATTCTCTTTCAACGAGCAGAAAAGCGAGATAAAGTAGTGAGAAGAGAAACGCGACAAAATGAAACTTTGAGTAATGAGTACGGTTTAGTGCAGGAATTAGGTATATATTCTTAAATGCTATAAAACAATGAACATGATTTATTAACTATATATTTTATTGCTAAGAATTTAATTTTAAGTGTTTATAATCCCTCTCAAGTTATATTCAATTTTAGAAAAAATCGAATATCTGTTATGGGCTATTGAAACAAACCTGCGTTTTGGAGTTAGGAAAGAAAAGATGGATACGGAGCAACAATACCACTAACGTTCCCAGTTTCATCGATAATTCTATGTCAAACTAGAAATAGTGAATACAATACATAAAGGCTAAAACAAATTTCCAGTTACAGTCTAAAAGAACACTTTAAGCCATCATGCAGATAGTGGCATGAAAACCATAATTTATCACAACCACCTCATTGACTTCGAATGCTCACAAATGGAAAATAGAATTTAAGAAAACGACGATTACGAAAAATAATTTTATACGATATAAAAGACAATTTAAACCCCTCAGTGCTTGATGCAAAATATTAAATTTCCGTTATTGAAAAGAGGTACGTATTTTAGGTTTTCAGCGTTCTCAATCAAAACATTGGGATACTTGAGATTGACGGTTTAGTTCTAGCTGTTTATGAATTAAGGACATCCCTTTGAGCTACCTGATACACATTCATGTAAGATAACTTTAAGCAACCATACGCCCAAGTACATTACTCATAATCGATACGCTTTTCCATAAAAATAGAATATCATGAACGAAAAATGTGTCCCGGCAAATTTCCTCGCTGTATTGATTACTTTCCTAGGTGAGACCCAAATTTGCGGTATGAGTGACTATCGATACGTTATATCGACGGTCTCGAATGGACTCGATTGAAGAGCTTCAGGAAGTTTCGAGTTATAAGGAAATATTTCTGCTGTCGATACTTGGGTTGATCCTGCAACATGGATTCTGAAGGTACGTGGGCAATAATGGAAATATCATTTCGATATCACATTCATAAGAAATTGATTTTATCTTCATAACAATTGTATCTTCGGTTTTCCTAAAAATTTTTGATCATATTGAAGTATTATGATACTCGCGTATCTTTCAAAGGCGGAGAATACTGCAAGTCATTTCTACATTTCTGTAGTGGTTGAAAGATAACTATTGTATCATTGTTTTTAATTCATGAATGAAAGAAAGTACTTTCGATAGCTAACTAAAAATTACAAAGAATGCGTTGTCATATGTATTTCTGGTTTCTAGCCCCGGAATCTGGTGAAAAAGTGGCGACCACTTCAACCGAAGGGGTTGTGGATAACAAACTTTCAGCTGATAATCAACCCGATAAACAGCTTGAAAAGAGTGAGTCACCTGAAACTGTTATGGAATGTACTCCTTCAGTGGATAATCATTCTGAAAAGCAGCAGGAAGAAAATGCCAATGTAGAATCAAAACCTGAAGAAACAACTACGCCAACTGTGGTCGAGAATGTGGACTTTAAAGTAATATTTAGCAAACAGAAGTATGACGTTACATTCCCTCTTGACAATAATGTTGGTCAACTTAAATTTCATCTGAGAGATATAATTGGTAAGTCCCTTAACCCTCTAAGTCTTCACGTAAAACTTTGAAAATCGATTTTAAAAATATTTTCTTTCTCATGCTGTGTTGGACACATGCACTTTTCGTGATAGAAAGAAGTGCTAGTGAATGAAATTCTCTATAATTACAAATTAAGACAAAACTGAGCAACTTACTTTTTAAGGTGTGCCCCCTCTAATGCAGAAGGTAATGATAAAAGGTCTTGCAAAGGATGCACAAACCTTGAGGGAGTTGGGAGTTACATCTGGTTCTAAAGTAATGGTTGTTGGATCTAAGCTGGATGATGTGTTGGCTGTATCAACTCCGACGCTTCAGGTATTTCTTGATATATTGCAAAATATTAATCCTATTGGCTGCAGTCAGTTTGGATTCAATCTTATATTGGACTTTTAGGATCTACAAGATGAAGCTAGTGAAGCAAATGGGGGGAAGGAGCCATTTAGCAAACAGAAGATGCATAGGAAAGTTCTAGATAAAGGTGTTCCTGAAGATGCCATGCCTGGAATCCGTGATGCTAAGGTAGCTTGTTTAAATATGAGTGCTGTAGCTTAAGTCATGAACTATCTTGAAATAATTTTAATTTCTTCTTTATTCAGGAGCCGTTGCCACCATTTCCGATTTCAGGAATGCTAAATAAAAGTGGTGGTAAAGTTCGATTAACATTCAAACTTGAACTAGACCAGGTATGGATTGGTACCAAAGAGCGCACCGACAAATTGCCTATGAGCTCAATAAAGGGTGTGGTATCAGAAGCCATTCATGATCATGAAGAATATCACATAATGGTTTGTTAATTTTTGTATCACTCACTGTATTTTTTAATTTCTTCTTCAAGTATCTGGAATTATATCAGAAAGTAGTGTTTCTGAATTATGTCTGATGATAACCCCTTTTTTCACATCGTTTGGGAAACAAGTTTAGGAAGTATGTGATGAATTGTGGTTTTAGAATTGAGTTACTTGATCATCTAAAAATATAGAGACCAAGTCACAGGAAAAGAAAAAATATTAAAAAAAAGCATAAGTTTATATTTACTCAATCCTTAAATCTTTTTGCTGATTAATTTTTCATTTCAATCTCCCTTCCTTTAAATCATGTTTTATTCACAACTTTGTGTAATTTCCTGTCCTATATCTCATTCCTCAAAGCTGTAAGTTTCTGTTGAAAGTGCTGTGTCAAACTGATAAACTTCTTTCTAATAGACCAGGGGTCTCCAAACTACGGCCCGAGGGCCACATCTGGCCCATGGACGGATTTTGTCCGGCCCGCGGAGTGCTAGCATACTTGAAAACTCCTTTTAGAGAACATATTTTTTACAACAATGATAATATGGTTTTGGCTCTCGGAACTAACTGGAGTAATCAGTATGTCCCTAAGGCTGGAAAGTTTGGAGACCCCTGTTATAGACCAATACAATTTGTTCCTTAAATTTGTCATCAAAATACAAACAAAAAATTATATAAATTTATGCAAATAATTTTTGTACAGAATTCTGTATACTAGTGCCAGGTAACATTTTTTAATTAAAGATAAAATTATAATAACTGGTGTGTTTAAAAGAATGTTTCGATGGTTCAGTTTAGTTTCTGAAGTCAATGTATTCTTTTCAAGTACCAGTTAATTTTGTTTTGATTTATGAATAACTTATTGATTATATTGGATTGCTTGAGTAAAGTTAATCAGTAAATGACTGGCTAGTATTTCTTTTGATTAGTTATTTATATGAACAGTATAAAATTATCATGGCTTTAACTTTTAATGTACTCAATGTATTATTATTTCAGGCTCTTCAGCTTGGACCAACAGAAGCATCACGGTATTGGGTGTACTGGGTTCCAGCTCAATATATTGACTCTATCAAAGATGCCATTTTGGGCAAGTGGCAATATTTCTGACTACATCCTCATTCAAGAAAAATAGCTGTGAAAAATATATAATCTCTTCATAAAGAGTATGTTTTAACGGCCCTCTGTGAAGGTAGGACATCTGGACTTGTTTGATGATGCCCACTGATCTGAGGAGTTTTTGATGGAGGAATTCTCTCAAGTATGTTGAAATTCTCTATTGGAATGGCTGTTACCAGTGATTACGTTGTACGAAATCTTTTCTCAAAGAGCTGTGAAGATAGGTTATTTTTGAATGATGATAATTTTGGCGGTAAAAATTATAAATTTTAGTGTCTGTCAATTTTATATCTGTCAAGGCCTGCATGACACTTTGGAAGATTTGTCTAATCAAAAGTTTTTCCTCGCCGAATGGAAACCTGTGAAATTTCTCTTGTGCTTGGATATTAAGAAATTAGTTTTTTCTACCTGAATGCTGTTTGAGTAGTGGTACGAGAATCTTGGTACTGCTTTTTCGTAAACTTTGTACTAATTACATGCTGTATTTATTTGGACAGCGTCCTTTTTACCTAAAACTATCTAAAAAATTTAGGCTAACTATTGACGAATTTCAGGTGATGATTTTTGGAAGAGTTCTGTGGGCTAATGAGAGAAATTGTGACAATAAGTGATGAGAGTGTGATGCAAAAATACAGAGGTGTTTTCTGAGAATCTTAAATGTTTATCTTCTCATCCAATTAGTTGTGGAAAATATCTCTTGTTGTTTCATTGAAATGATTGTTTATCACTTTTTGTGTGATGTTCTATTATATTATGTCCTTTTTTCTGTACATAAATGTCATTTGAAACCGTTGTGGCTGTATAGTTTATAGCTGTCTTTGGACTATGACGTGGTAGTATCAGTATCCAGGAATTGCTTTTGTAACCATCTAAATATCATTCAATTCACCAAAGTAGATGCTTGAACCCCCTATATTATTAGGTGAGCCAGATCTTAAAATCCTTATCATCATGACAGATTGGTATTAAACTGTACTAAATCTATATAACATAATAGAGAATTGAACATATAAGGGGCATAAAAAGCTTATTGCCACAAAGTGTTATTTATTATACTCAATCATTTGATTTATGTAGTTATTTTATTATTTTGTTTATTTCTTTGAATTTTTGAATGAAAAGTTACAAGGCTTTTCTTGAAAAAATATTAATCTGAAATTGAACATATTTTGTAGCTATTGAATTTTTTTAGCTACATTCAGCTTTTTTTCTGTTTGCTTATGTTAACAATCTGCTTTTGAAGGAATTTTCTATTGGAATATCTGTTGACGTAACCAAAGAAAACTGTGCCATTTCCATTTTAAGTGGTTCACAATTGTTTTTATGACATTTTGAGGAGTATGATTTCATAAGCTAAGTTTTCGCTTACTCTCCTCAATCTTAATTGCAGCTAATATTGCACACATAAGAGATTGATTGCAGCAAAATGAGGTTCTGTTTTTCTTTTCCATGTATTTCTGAGTAATTTTTGCACAATTCTGCACCCTGACAATAAAATGTAAAATCATTTGACTCTATGTATATGTTTTGACTTAATTGATTTTTGAGACAAAGCTTAATTTATTTTTGGAGTATTTACTTCATATCTCCCATTTCACCTTTCCCCAGCTTAAACTGAGATTATTGAGCACTCATCTACTTACATGAAATTTCTGGCTGCAGTTTACCTCTGTTGGCAAATTACAGTCATTAAAAACCTTTGGGCTGTAAATGTGTGAATTTGTGTGATAAATTTATCATGTGTATTAAATGTACAAATGTGAGTATCCAAAAAGAAAGACTGAACAGGTATAACAGAAAATGAAGGTGAATATGTATTCATAAAAGTGTATTTGGATTGGATCAGACTGAAGTTTTAATAAAGAAGTAATGTCTATCAGTGATCCCTCATTAAATTACAGCTTGGATATGAGAATCATATTTAACCACTTAGATGATATCTAATTCTACATGTAGCAGTTTTTAAGTAGAGGAAATCATGTATCAAGTAAGATAAATAGCTATTTAATCTTTTTAGAAATGTGTACAAAAGTACCATAGAATTGGATACCATTAATGGATAAGATATGTTTTCATGAAAAAATTTATTATTCAATTATTTACATAAAATACATTTAAAAGAAGGTACATGGAGTTTTTGTGCCATACAAAATTGAGAGAAGGCACAGGGAGCTGACTATTAGACTTCACTTTTACAACAAATGACTATACACCATACAAATTTAAAGAGGTGGAAGCACATAATTTGAAGACTTCACAAATAACTGGATTTTATATTTTCATGTCATTATTAATAGCTTGACACAGTAAACTTGGCCAAAATTAGATCACAAGATTGGAAGCCATCAACATGTATCTACAGGTACTATTCATAAAAATGAGCAAATTTCTAAGCAGTGCTTGCTTCAACTCTTTCAAACGTTAAGAACCAAGTAGAAAAACAAAGAAAATGATTAACAGGTATAATAAATTATTAAAATAAATGCTCTCAATAAATATTATATCAGACCAGAAACACAACAGCTGATCAAGATTATAAGTGGAGATAGAAAGGTATTAAATAATAGGCTTTTCAACCTTCAAATCTCGTGAATATATACCATTGACTAGGAGAGGAAATGGTACCCAGTCCTTAAAACAAATTTGTAAGACTAATTATAGTCGATATTGGTGAATAATACATTAGTTTCTGGTGCAATATTTTTCAGACTCAAGAGACTCAATTAACTGGAAAATACTAAAAGTTAGAATTCTTCTCAATAGCATTTAATCACGAAAGAGGTAAGGATCACATAATCAATCAATATTTATGGAAATAATCTTTCCCTTAGCACTAAACTTTGCAATCATGCATACTTTCATTTAGAAAATTTTCATACTTGTTGGAGAAAACATTATGGAAAACAATACCTCAAAATCAGCGCTTTTTAAGATAATTAAGATTTTGTATTCAACATAATTACACAATAAAGACTGATTGAGCTCATTAATGATGCATGTGTCTAAGAGAAGAATGCATCCTCTAAAATAAATATTTCACCTTGTGCAGTACAATAAAAGGTATTATGATAACACTTTGAATTTTGCAAAATATATTAAGGATATAATAACATGACTAGTAAACCTGAAGAATACTACCAATAAAGCAGTATTTCAATTAATGACAACTTTAAATTTTCAATTATAATTACTGAACTTTTACTGAGGTCAATCTTCTCAGCAGTTTCAATGGCCTGGGTGATATTTCACATAATAAATTAAGTATGAACATATATTTGTTACAGAATTAACATTTAAAGGACAACAGATTGAGCATTTTCACCTAAACTTCATTTTAAAATCAGAGAAGGGCACAGTGCAATAAAGCACCATTTTGAAGCTGGGAATTATCTACAAATGTTCTCTTCCTTACATGACTTTGGTCTATGATGAAAATTGAACCTATGCAATACGAAAGTTCGAAAACAACATCTATGTTATTATTTAACAACTTTCATTTGCACCAAAAACATCTGAGACCAGATGATAGATAATAAACCAAATAGTGCCATTATTATATAGGTTAAAGACACTACTGAATAATTGGTTAATTTGGCCAAAAATCTTTTCTTCAGATCCTTCTTCCACTTGATTATTAAATCATAATAGATCATCCTTCATCCATATTCTGATCCTATAGTTATACTTAGTGGCCCTGGGTTTATGTATGTATCATGATACCACTGGTTTGTATCAATGAGAACTGAAACAGAGCAAAGTGAGCATTATTGAAGATATTATAAGTAAATTATTTTAATTCCATGTTTTGAAAAGAAATCAAATTAGTTTATTCTTAAAAATAATCAGTTGAAAATCAATTTAATTCCATTAATTCCTGCTATAAAATTGATATCATTAAACTTTCCATGCATCACATTATTAATCAATCATCATTGCTAGAGTAATGATTCATAGAGATATCTTTCACCAAGCATATTCTGCCTCAATACTGATTAAAACTACCATAAAGAAGAGAATATTAATTTTTAATACACACCTATGTCTCCAGCATTAACTGTCACACTGAACTCAGAGCAAACAGCTTCACATTCTGGAGGAGGTATAAGCCTCCAAGTCTTACTTCCAGAAATTTGTGCTTGCCAAGAAGGTCTGCTTACATAGTCCAACTGTATTTGAAAGCAAGAGAAGTAAAATGTGAATGAATACATACATATATATCTTTTATTTATGTAATTTCTCGCTAATTAAAGGAAAGTACACCAATTCTTAAATTAATTCTTATTAATCTGAAGATTACTTATACTTATTATGATCGGTTAAGGTTTGCTGACAGATTGTCCTTAATCAAAGGAATTTTCAGTTCAATAGATATATTTTGTTTACAAGTGAGGGCGACTCGCATAGTATTTTCGGTCGATGGAAGATATCTTACATAAGTGAAAAGGGTTAAACATAAAGTAGGATAATTAATTTATAATTGAATTATTCAATGATGTAGGGTGTAAAAATTACGTATATAATGTGCAAAAGAAAATATTGTATGTCAAAGATTAACCAATCAAAGTGACAATAAGCTTTAAATCTTGAACAAGATAATGAGTTCCTTTTAATAAATCTAGCCAGAAGCTGCAAGAAAAAATCGAAATAGAATCCAAGAGGAGGAAAAATGTTTGCGACGTATTTGTAGACTGAAGATTACTCATCCAATCACTAACTTCGATGTCACGTTCTTTAACGCGTCCGAGAATGGAATCGTTAAAAAAATAGAATTCTCTTACGTGTACACTGGCGCCGATTCCGTATCCGCCCATGAAAACCCAGTCTATGGCAGAAACTTCAGAAGATTCTGGAAGAAAGTGAGGCCTTTGGTAATGCTGCCGCAAAATTGCTGCTACCTCGGGATGGCAGTTACTCCTGAGTAAAAGGGAAAGATATGTAAGCCAAAAATGAAATTGAAATGCTATTATTGAGAGCGATAAGATGTACTTTCCCTTAAATGAATGTATAATATCTCGATTAAGGATTTTAGACTCGATTCTTGATCGCTTATTCAGTGTGAAATACTGTCACACCTGAATATAAAACAATGCTATTAGCAATAAGTTATAACACACAAACAATAAGTTTGCTATGTAAGATATTAAAATAAACTTTTAATAGACGAAATGATGATTGAGGGTACCGGCTCCCTCGTTTTGGTCATTATGTACAGAAAAAACAATATAAACTGATAAGGAATAATTAAAATTCACATTCAGAGGAAGGATATTATCGACTAATTATATAAGAAATGAAATATGACATGCTATTCATACAATCCTAGCACATACTTAGATTGATTTATCATATAGGTAAAATATAAAAAATATCATACCAGCAAAATAGTTTTTAGTGCGTTAAATTTACGAAAAAAATATCATTAATGACATTTAATCTTTTTGGAATAAAAAAGAAAATCTGGGCATATAGAACGATAAATGAATTTAAACAATACTCCAGAATACTGTTTATCGCTTAGAAAATCTTAATTATCAATTAGTGGAAGAGGTGGTGTAATTCGTGGAATCCCTGCATCTTGAGAGTAAATCACGAGATCGGCATTGAAACAAATCTTTGGAAAATCGATAATACAGTTGATGATTATACATTGGATTCCGACTTTAAATTTCAGGTAGAGGAAATGACTAATTACTTTAATTTAATACGCCTTTATATACTGATAATTATTCTCAAAATTCTACTTACATTATGCTCCATGATTGGTGCTTATTCGGTCACATTCAAAGAATTTCCACTACATTTACATTCACATAAAATATAGAAAGACATAGCATGATCGGAACTGATAATTGTTGATTTAAAAAAGAACTCAATGATCTTATTTTAATGGATTCCACTAAGAACAGTTCAACCTCCTAAAATTGGTAGCATATGAACCTTCTTCTTCTTCAAAGAGATATATGACTTTTCTCCTTCGCCCAAAATACGTTTACGTGAATATTGGAATCAAAGATCCCCTACAATTTTACGTCAATTTAATACTTTGGTAATTATAATATATAAAATTTCATGAAATTAAATATAATAATCATGTTTTAAAGCATAATATGCTTTCAAAATTTCAGAAAAAATCATCAACATTCATAATTTTATTATTATGAAGGGCGAATTGTGCTTCTCTAATCTAGAGTTGGGTAATTTTAAACCTCCCGAGTGTATAAAAGCATACATCAACGGAGCATCTCGTCTCCGCAGTGACCATGGTTTCAATCACTTCATTGTTTGTACCCAACAAATTCCTATCATCTTAATTATCATTACCACCGCTGTCAGGGAGTAACTCGGAATTCAGACACGTCGTAACAGACGCGGCGGGAGGGACCGAATCGTGCGTATTGGCCGTTTGATATTCAGGATGTGAGATAAGAGCCTCGCAGTCATCAAAGCTGCACGGTTACACGGAACATTTTCTTTACATCACTTGCCGTCCGCTCCAAAAACCTAAGCGGATAAAAGAGATGCTGAGAAAGCACGCGGCCCACTTCTAACCACCTAAGAACCTCTGTGGGGGTGGTTGAGACTAGGACTAGTAAAATATGGCACGCCTACTCCTTCCCCTTTTCGACACGCCTACCAGACTTCCTGCATTCCAGGGTCTCGAAGGCACAGGCGACGCACGCCATTACGTGACTGCGCAGACGTATCTTCATCTGGCTGCAGAGGAAATGGGCGAAAAGGGGAATTTCTGGGAGATGAGAGTGCAAAAAATGGTGTCTAGCTAACTTGTCTCCTCGATGGAATCTCCTTCTACGATTTTCTCCGTAATTAAGTGTAATTAATGGAATCCGAGAGAGGAATAACGTAAACAAGTAAACTCCCTAACAATGGTCAACAATGCCCGAGATATTTTTTGAAAAAGAGAAGATGAGTAATTTTTTAATTTTCCTGTTTACTAGCTCTAACTAAGATAACAGCTGTCGTTACTAAAACTCATCGCATTTTCCTAGGATTATTTTATATTTCTTCTTAATAACTTTTGCTAAAACTATATTACTTTATTTTCCTCTTGCACACGTGCATTTCTACTAATAATATCGGAAAAAATCAGCATTCGTTGTCTTATTAAAATATCTATTTATATTTTCCAAAAATATTAAAATCTTTATTACTCACCCTTAAAAACGCTATGAAGAAAAATCATGGCAAGTTTGTGATGAGAGTTGACAATCATTACTGTTAGAAATCACAACCGAATTAGAGTTTACGAAAAGAGCCGATTTGCAATGCTTAACTCCGTAGCCGACTATTGGGAGTCAGATGTAAGTAAGCTTCTTTTTGCTAGGTCTTAACCCTTATGAGAAGGTTTGAATTATCTTATCACTCTGTGTATGAACAACGAGATAATGAACGTATGCGGGAATTTCTAAACACCTGGTATCTTATATGTTTGTAGAGTACACGAGTGAACGAAAAATTGATCTTGAACAGTCAATGCCGGCTCAATGCAACGTTATGGAGAAACTCCTTACGAAGCACATACCACAGATAATTATGATAAAACTGATGATTAAGGAACATCATTTATAGATAATGACCATGTACAAGTGAGAGGTCGTCGCAGAATTTTATAGATATGCAATAAAATTCCTTGGTATTCTTTTATATAGATTTCAGAAATTGAAATATCAACTCTCTTTAAACTTGGTTTTACGATAGAACAAAAATATTACTAAAAAATACGACTATACAATAAAAATGTTGTAATTTTAGTGAAATAGTGTTAGAATATAATTAAGATCAGAGAATATATAATATTTGGAAAGGACTTTTAAAAGAAAATACGTATAAGAAAACTCGCAATTCTCATTTCATGTCAATTTCAGATTATTTCTGATTCAGTTACTATCAAAATACCCTTTGATATACTCTCGTTATTTGACTCCATTCTCTTCAAAAATTTTAAGACATATATTGATTCTACTACGTAAATTTCGAGATAGGCAACTCTGCTGCCCTTGGAGAAAAAGCCTTCGTCCTATCTTTGCAGTGATGATCTAAGACATTATATTGCTTTGGATACATTAGGAAGTCTTTGTTTGGTAGGCGTCACGGATGTCGTGCGTTCGTGGGATGAAGAGTTTAAATCAGAAAACTTTGTTCAATCGACAGTTATTTATTTACTGCCCATGAATATGCCATCCTGAGAATTAGATTACACTTTATCCAAATTAGAAAATAGCAGACGCTGGAAATATGCATAAAAATTCACACATTCTATTTCAGTGAGTCACAATCTAACTTTCTCGCAAGAAAAATGGAGACTATGATTATGATCGATTGAAGGATTTCTTTCAATTTGAAAAAAAGCTTAAAATAGATGATCAGGTATTAATTTGTACACTAAAATTACGAATGATTTGAAAGGATATTTAAAATAATTTAATGAAAAATATTTTATGGAATTAAATAGAATTAAACTTGGGAAATTTAAAATTAAATGTAAGCAATTTGAAGTTACCGTAAAGGAAGCTTTAGTGACTTCCAACAAAGAGCTCATAGAATAGAATTAAACTGAAATCGATTCTAGAAACAGCTTTTAAATAGAGCGTAGAATATTTTAAGAGCAAATTAAAAAGGTTATCAACCCTTCAGACGGTAGAATAAATTTCAATGAATATTTGGTTCGTAACCTGAAAAATTTAAGGTACGTAAGCTATTTCAAAAATTTCACAAACAAAAGTCGGATAAAACTTCTAATGATAGCGATCAATATGCGAACGGGAACATAAGGACTAAATATATCCAGAGATAGCCTGAATAGCTATAATTCATTCTCTCCGCCATGCTAGAATTCGAAATGAACTTTCTTTGTGCTCTTTAAGGCATAGCTATTTTTCCTCTGAAGCATTTCTGCATACCTTCTCTTCTCAACACCAACTTTCCCAACCAAAACTGCACACGATTCTTCCGTCGTTTTACAGTCGGCAATTATTCATGGATTCCGCTCCGGGAACTCTTGTTCTGCCTTTCCTTCATTGCATTCACGTCCCCAACATTTCCTTTCCCTACCATTTTCCACTTTTCTTTTTACTATCTCTCACCCAGACTGCTTTGATTACCATGACGATATTTTATGAGACAACATCCATTCGTGGTGAGTAATTTAACTGGAAAAAGCTGAATCTTCAAAGTAACATGGAAATGTTTTGAGAAAGGCACATAAGAATTTGTTTTTCAAAAGAAAATTTTTTAGATCTGACTGACTGAGAAGTGGATCCTTGGAGTATCTAAAAGTAACCTTCACTGATTTGTATTCATTTAATATTATTTACTCTATATTTGACAGAATTAAACGAAGATAATCGAAGAACGTTAGCCTAAGCTTGACCATACTCTCAATTGAATATCATATAGAATAATAGTGAAAATTTAATAAGGTTATTTATTACGTTACCATTCCACAAAGTGGTCATATTAACTTTTTACTAATGTTATGGAAGTTATTTGGCTAAATATATCGGTAAAAGTACCCTTGATTTATCTAATTTTCCCTTAAAGGTTTTTGATATTAAATAAAAATACCACTACCTATGCTTTCTTATGATCGAGCACTTAATAACTGTTTGGTTGATATTAAAGTGTGACTATCATTCGAGGATAAATGGTATTATAATTTTAGTTCAATTTATTCTGATAACATATTTACAAGTCTTGACACTAATTGCTTAAAGCCCATTTAAAGGTATTATAATCAGCGAAAGTTAAGAAATTATACCTAATTAATAACAACTAACTTTTTACAACTTTAACAGAAAAATTTTCAGTTGAAATTTACAATGTTGTTTTTATTACTATGGCATTCCACGAAGTCACGCCTTCAAACATTGATTTCATAATAAATAACTCCTCAGAGAACTTGAGAGTATAGTTTTAAACGAAAGTTCTCAATTCTTTAAAGAGTAGATAAACGTGAACATATATTCGAAATCAAACTTAAAAACGGATACATTCGATATTTTTAGGCGTGACTTCGTGGAAAGCCATAATACAATGAAATTAAAAACTTTGTATTTTCCACACTGAGGTTTATTCTGCGACCGGTTTCGTAAAATAATTTTACCAGTTAATCGTAAAATAATTTTACAGCCAGAAGATGTAAAATTATTTTACGAAACCGGTCGCAGAATAAACCTCAGTGTGGAAAATACAAAGTTTTTAATTTCATTGTACGGATACATTCGTTTGAGTAGATTTGACAAGTGGATTTAAACATCTCTCGAAGAAGAAAATGTCACGTGACTAAAATTGATAAATCACGAGGGAGAATTTGAACTCTCAATTGGATACGTGAAGTGGTAACTGTACATATTGAAAAATTTTAATCGCATTCATAGGCGTGATAAATCTCTGTCGCGATTCTAAGATTCTTTTTTTCTGTCTGAGACGGGATCTGGTACGAAAGATCGTAGGTGTTAATCTGGACGGAAGTGCTGACCTCTAGTGTCTCCGGTTCATTTTCTGGCATTCCGTCTATTTGGTACCGATTCCGAGAAGAGACAATTGATCGTCTTAATGAGTGCCCCGAGCGACCGATGCCCTCCACCAGTGGCGGGTGACTATTTTAGGTTGTTACCAAGGCGAAATGAAAAGGCGTGAAATAGAAAAAGAAGAGAGACGGAGCCAAGGGAAATATTCATCCTCTCCTCCTTGGCGTATTTTTGTAGTCCGCGGGGGGTCTTTCCTCCCCCCCACAACAGATCGCTGACCTCCCGAATCTCTCCTAGGATTCCTCGCAATTTTGCTCAGGAGAACTTTGTCGGCCAAGATGAAGGAATGGAACATTGGTGCACACAATAATTGGCGATTTTCTAGCTATTATTTTAAAGCTGTCACATGATTTACAAATTTGATGTTTAATTAACAACCCTCTGGTAAGTTCCTTTCCTCAATTGCGAAATATTATTCGACCTTCAATCCGAAAACTTATTTATGAGAAACAAAGTATGGAAGAAATTTCGAAAAGGAAGAATTCTCAAGCTTAAAATAACCGTTTAAAAAAATAAAGTTGAAAGACTAGTTAATAGAAAAGCATATTTAATGGTTTGAGTTTGCATTGAACTTTACTAACTAAAGGAGGATGAAATAAAATAATATTTCAATAGAATTTTTCCGCATTTATAAAATATTGACGCAGCAACAAACTCCCGTATACGATGTTTTCGATAGCTTAATAGATAAATAACTACTGAAAACTATTTAACTTGTACACTAAAATGATAACAGGTACCAATGTCGTACGATTATTTGACTCTTCAATATTTTCAGATAATAATAGGAACAATTCAATTGTTTTCCATTACTATAAAACAGGAATTTCTTTTATATTCTTTATTTTTAGATTCGCTGGCACTTCCATCAATGAACGAAGGTGATCAGATATTCATCACCAGTCGCGTCACGTAGGAATGTAAACGTGGATGGTAAACTAAAATACCTGATTCTTTTTTTCATTCAACTTCCATTTTCGCATGTACATTCAGGAGTGCTTCGTTCATTGTTTTCTTTGTTACGTTTCTCGTTCGCGTAAATTGCGTACCGAGTGTGCGTCGTGCATTTTAACTTCACGAACGGATTCATTAATCCATTTGGAGCGGTAGAGACTAGATTTTAAAAGCGATATAACTCCCATAAAGAATCACCTCTGGTAAAAGTCACGAATTCTATAATTGTAAGGAGTTTTCGATGAAATTAATGAAATCAAAATCGATTCGTAAATGCTTATTTTGGGAGAACACTCAAGCATCTTTACGTCAGCAGAACAATTCAGCATAAAATCAGGATGATAAAGTAGAGGAACCGTTTATAATGCAAATCTATAACAAATGGTTACTGTTTATATTAATGATACTGATTTGAAGTCTTATCAAATGATACCTAACATACCTACTCTGTACATCAGTCAATTGATTTTACAATCAGTGTTTCAACATTGTCATAGCCATTGTTGCAATCATCGTTACGATTTAAATATGCTTCAAAATCATTTACTCGCATTAAGAACCTTTTTAAAAATGAACATTAAATATTTACAAGAGCAAATACTTATAGACTGACCCTAGGTAGTTCATCAATTCGATCAGATCTTGAAGTATATAACAATCAGAGTAAAAGCTATAAAATTGACAGATTTTCCAGACTCGTCTTGGCTCGTTTAAGGGAAAAGTCATCCTAAAACTTTCTCCTGCCGTTGAACGCTCATAGCGGCCGGTGATCGGAATGACCCCTTGCGTTCATTACGAGTGATTGTGGGCGTTTTGTTTCCGATGGCCCTCGATCTGCTTCCCTCCCACTCGAAATGATGACCTTCAGGACCGGTGAAAAGGACAAATCTGCTGGTGGGCGTCACGGCATTCGGTCGGTATTTCACTTAATTCCGGGTGCATTCCATGAATTATTCACGCAGCTATCGAATCACAAAAAGAGGTAAATGCTTGGCGAATATGCTATGCAGATTTTTTTCGCGACGTGCATGTACTTGCAAATTTCGGGTGAGACGGAGTAGTAGTTTTTTGAGTTGAAATGCGATATCCGCATCCTATGGATATAATATATTCGCAATTAAGGAAAATGGAGTTTTGAACTGAATTTTGAACATCAGACATTTAAAGCTACTTGCTTTTGAATAAAGTACAGATATAGAATCACAATCAAACTCAGTACCTAATACCTATCTCTCACCCACGGTTTCATTAAATTAAGCCTATTTTTAGCCCATTCAATAAAAATAGCAACGTGTTATGGCAATTCATTCTAATTACCTCGTATTAAAGTATTTTCTTTTATTATCCCTTAAATTCAAATTTAAAATTATAGGATATTTGCCCAAATATACGAAAAGAGACGTTATCTGACTATCTACGAAAGATTTGTAACATCTATGGTATGTTAATATCTCCGTAACATATCGGTATTTCCTGAAGATTGAATCGGCACGAGTGTTTCTTTTAACAAAAATACTCTTAATAACAATATGAGCAAGAAGACTAGAAAAGGAGATAAATTTTACTTTTTTAACTCACCTTAAATATTTTTACGTAATATATGCTTTTGAAATTCACAGGTAAAAGCTAAAATTATTATATTATCATTACGATAGGACAAAAAGGCCTTTTACCCTTGATTTTAATCACATTTTTAGCAGTCCCTTTAACTTTCGAGGCCATTAAGACCCCCTCGGTGGATTAAGTGATTTAAAGATAAAGTTATTTACAATGACCGCTCCGACTTAATAAAGACGAAGGTAAGAATGATTATAGAAAGGCAATTAGGGCTACGGATAATATAAATAAAATTGGTTTCGACGCAGCTGAAAGGTTTCACATCACGGAGACCAAATATTATTACTTAATTTCAGAGAACGACTTCTAGCTTATGACAATGAACTTATATACAGTGTACTCTCAAATAAAGTACTTAATTAAGTTAATTTTTAATGCTCATAAATGCTGAAAATCATTTAAACAATATAGCATTGTGAGCACAAAAAATACTACGGGAAACAAAATTGAAATGTATAGAAATTTGGTAATTATTATTATAAGTATTACGAGTGATTATTTATTGAAATATCTCCGGCGTAAAATGTGCGCATAAAATCCCCGATGGGTGCTATGCAGAGGTAATCAAGCGCTCACCGTGGGAAGGGAGAAAACGGAGTCTGACTGCTGTATAATTCAAAACCAGTGCTGACGCACACCTTATGCAATGGAATGACAAGGTGGCAGAAGATCGTTTTCCGGAAAGCGACTCACAGAGCTGCGATGTGGAAAGGAAGTAAAAAGGAGGAGACGGAAGGAGCAGGTTGCAGCGGAAATACGAATTCGATGAATCAGCAAAGGATTGGGAATGAATAAAGGATCAATGGAGACAATCGAAGGCAGGGTGCGCAGCCGGAAGGACGAGATAAGGTCCAGAAGGTTGAGCCGGAAGGATTTTATAGCCGTCTTGAAAACAAGCGGTGAAATCCTCCTCTTGGAGGTTCTGTATTGTTGCACCGCTTGGAGGAGATTAAGAGGTTCTTTTGCCATGAAACAAGTAACAGAAGATGAGAATATATTACGTGATACATGCAATCTAAAAAAATCAGCGTCTTCAACAATCGTGGGAAAAGAATACCCAGCAAAAGAACGTGGTAGTTTGTTAATGTGTACCATGAACCTTATAATTTTTAAAACCCACAATGATTTAGATTTATCTTCAACTCCGAAAAGGTCATTTTTTCGAACGGTATAGGGAATATCACTGAAAGAATCAGCACACTCTTTCTCAAACACGTAATTAAAAAATTAACAGTCCATTTAATTGGAATTAATTAACTTCGAGAGGCCAACTGCGCAGCCTTTAAATTGAGAAGTAATTATGTTGATGTGCTACGGAATTGAATGAGTAATAGCGTTCTCATTTTATGTCTAATTAAAGTTCACGGTTATTTCCAGACATTTATGTTTCGATAGCCAACGATGATGGTTTAATCAAAGGTTATTTCATTTATACATGGCTATACAAATATATTGTCTCTTCCTTCATCTCTAAAAAATCACATTGTATTGTTAGGGATAAATTTCGATATTTATAGGATTTTTAAGTATAAATAAAAGTCGAGATGATTGCAAGATATAGATATGGTTGTTAAAGAGATAAATAACATTCTGCTCTATTAATTTTAGATAACTTCAGAATTATATTCACTTCGAGAGTAAACGGTATTCATGATGGATGAAGAAAGGAGTCGAGCGTCATTAAAGCAAACGAATCCTTATTTTATTAACTCATCAACACAATTCAATAAATCAAGGATCCTATTTCCTTTACTATCTCGATGTACTTTTCCGTACAATGCACTTCCTTCCTGCATTCGTCGCTATGGTGCAACTGTGATGAAATAGGACGTAAGACTCATCTACTTAAGCCAATCTCCTGGACGAAGATTATTCATCGAAGTTCAAAACCAACATCATCATTTCTTTCGATAATAACTATTTTTAGTGACAGAGACAAACGAAAGCAATTTGCATGAGGATGTTTAGCTTATAACCAATTTGTAGCTTAAAATACGAAAAGGATCCTCTAGGGAAACTAACGCGGAGACTACAGAAAACAATATCCATCAAGATGTATAGCTAATAATCACTTTGGACCAAAAACTCCACAAGCGACCTTCGTGTTCATTTCCTTTATTTGCGTTTCCATGGTAGCTACATATCATTAGCTACCGACAAAAACTCTAATTACGGCCTGCGAATGCAGTTTACATAACCAACAAGAAAAACGAAGCGTTAATTCGATTTTTTCTCATAGCCGGCCCCTTTGTCTTCCCCAAAGACATTTCAGATACCATCTACGGAAGCGGATCCTGTGATCTTCGACAGAAACGTCACGTACGCACGACCCTAATTTCCACTGCCTTGAGCTACGAGTCCTGAATGGAGGATACGTTTATTTATTCGGAAAGAAAGTTGAGCTGGGAAATAGTAAAGAGGTAATGGGAAAGAGGATGTGATGGCTGTCAGAGCAGGTGTCGTGCGTGACCACCGCACCCCGTCCCTGGTGGCATTCGACCAACGTCCCATTCGACGTAGAGAACGTGTTGAAAGAGGGAGCTTTCAGTTTGCGCAGTTTAACAGGAAGGGGATCATTTAAGCCTCACGTCCGCTTCGAACCGTCATCCGCGGAGGGCAAGTGGAGAAAATTGATTCAGTACCGCGGCTGCAGCGCTAATTCCTTTTTATCTCCACGTTTCGAGGGCACAGAGAGAGCACTTTCCTGCAATTAGATACAGCATAAGGATACGGCCATTGTTACTGGATCTATACCGGAAATTTAGCATTTTGAAGACGAGGTTTCATATACATGTGGAATACAATGGGAGGAAAGGAAGGGCAAAGTAGTGTACAAGGGTTGAGATTTTTTCCGTCCGCGATGGGAAACAGAGTTCCCAGTGTATATAATATACTGTACAAGCTAGAATAAAAAAAAGTCTTGACTTGAGCCTTGACTCATAGCGAAGGAGTATTCATCGTGAAGTAGGAGGAGAAATCTCCATAAAAATGAAAAAAAAGAAGTAATTGGGTTTTTGTCATTACAAAACATTTGAACGAAAAATACAAGATAAAACGATTCTTGAACATTTCATTCAAGGAAGAAATAAATAAGATAATCCTAAACAAGAGAGCAAGCATGCATATTATATACGATTAGAACCTACGAACTCCGCAAATTTTCATAATATTCTACCAATTAATAAGTGACTTTCATTAAATCGTACTCATGAATATGTGTAAAATAATTAATCTATAAATATCTTATATATTATATACATTTACTTTTACATTACACTCAATTTTTAGTAGTAGTTTGGCTGAATAAAATAAGCAATTCACTCGTGCAGAAAGATAAATTCATTGACCAAAACTTGCATGAATATTGAAATGATGATGTCTCAGATAAGAAGTGCATATATAAAGTGTATATTAGTGTGTATGAAAAAAGTTAATTTCCTTATAGCCCGCTTGATAGCTTCCTCATTGCCGCTGAAATTAAAAATTCAAGATAATACGTAAAGAAACGCTATTAATATATAAGAACATAACATCGAACGCTCAATACTTAACAATTACTGGGCGTTTCCAAACATGGAATGATGGCATATCAAAAAATGGAAGATTGCAAGAGAATGAATGCTTATCTAGCGAAATATCGATGCAAATGGGACTTCTTAATGAGCGAGCAATATCGCTCTCTCATCCTTGACGTCTTGAGTTATGTGCTCCGTCCCATGGAACGGGGCAGCACTTACGTGAGTAGTTAGGCTTCCAAGGCTTATCTAAGATCCTGCTCACAGATTTCCTTAACTTAATAATGGCATCCTTAAACGGTTGAACATAAAACTCGATCGATGCCAGTAGATTACCAAGGAGCGTGGGCGGATGTGGAGGAGAGGGTATATGGTAAGGTCCCCCCTATATAGGCACTTGGAAATACCGTGTCAAAACTTCATTCCTTTTCACTTGTTCAACAGTCTCCGTGATGGACTGCGTATGGGGAGCTTGAAATGTCTCGATACCCACCAGAAATCTCGTAAAAATGCGTGATCGTATCGCATAAAACGAAAAGCTGCATGGCCAAGGATCCCACGGAGAGAATTTCTCGGCTCCCCCTCAAGCTTCTACGTCATGGAAACTCGTTTTTTATAGCTTATTTTTCTGTGACCAAGGAAAGCTCTGGGAGTGGAAATTCCTTGGAAGGTGACGGCCAAGTCTAAAGATATTATTAAGTCTGAACTAGCATGCGCTCTTGAGAAGAAGGATCCCTAAAAATATTCGGCAATTTACTTTTCTTCAAAGGTCGGCATTTTGAGACTCAATTAGAACACAATGCAGATGTTTCTGGCTCATGTTTTTAAGTAATCTGAAAATAGTTCCAGGACGAGATTTAACGATTTGAAAATTCATTCTAATAAATAAAGGATTATACCACATGAACTGAGCACATCTATGTATATACATAGTCGAATAAACCTATTCCACAAGATCGTTTTAACTATAGCTCTACCTATTTTTAAATATACTGAAGGAAAACGAATTTATGAAAATGATACTAGTATTTCTGAAAGCTTACATAAATTTGAACTTTATAAGCAAACGATATGGTTTCTGGAACTATAATAACATCTTATATTTCATGAAAATTTCAGTTAAACTTGATAACATTATTTATTTACTTTAATACTTGAAGGTTAATTAACAAAAATACTTATGAACAAATAAGTACTTTCATATTCATCTCATAATTTATCCTTTACGAATTCGCAAACTAGCAACAAATTTTGCACTCTGATACGTGGATATATAAATATCTCGATGACAACCTAAAACGCGTGAATAATCGGGACAAAGGAAAGCTGAAGGTTGAAAAAGATATGCGTCGCTTGTAACGGAAATCCATATTTAAGATAACTTTTCCATAACACAATTTATTCAACAATCGTGATTAGATCTAAAACAATAGCATGGAAACCTGATCGCGTTTAGAAACGTAAATATACGAAAGATACCGTTTCGAGCCTAATTTAACCCAGAAAACAGTAAGAGGGCCGATAAAAAATCGTTTTCGCGACAAAAATAGTTCCAAAATACGATATGGAAGACAAAAATATTAAAGGGCGACATTATTTCCACTCTTCTTCTTGACGTCAAAGTTCCCTTTTCATATTCCAGAACGACTAAAATATGGTAATATTCTGCCAAATTTCGTTTTCGGCACGCAACACAGTATATATTTGACGTAGACACTTCGTAGTAAATCAAATTTCTATTGTCATCAGGTCCCTGTCCATATCTTCGAAGGTCTTAGAGAAAACGCAGTATGGAATAATGCATATATTTTCCTGGACAAAGAAGATGGCCCTGGTGATATATGTTATTTTTTTAGTGTATTATATAGCGTATATATTAGTGGCTTAAATTTAGCGTACAGGAATCAAAGAAATTTAAATCCCTATGAATGAAACATCCGTATAAAAAGTTATAATTCAAATTTTGCCTTTAGAACCTAAACTTAACAATAAATAATAGGTTAACTTAAATTATTGACTGAATCTATACCGAAGGAGAAAAATACCTCAAATAAGTGCAAGAGGTAATGATAATTTCAACAAGAATTAGAGAATTCAGTGTTTTCGAAGACTAACATGTGTATATGGCCGTACACAATTCCTTATATCATGAAGGTCCTTTATATCATGAAAAAAATCTGATTCTTCGAATTCTAAAACATTTTTACATTAAACACTAAATACAGGCTCTATTAAAATAACTCGATGATGGGAAACTTTTAAATCGAAGGATTTAACTGAGACTTGTTCTAAAAATCTTTTCTTTTATACCTATGTACCTCAAAATTACACATCACTCACTCATTCACCAGTGTAACTAAGTAACGCATATAATCTTATAAATGAACAACTTTGATAATGAGAAATTTAAAGTTGAAAAAGTAAAGATAAATTATGATGGAATTCCTCACTCGTATGCAGTATCCCAGTTTTTAAATAGTTGTGAAAAAGTCTGATAGAACAGGGACTCGAACCCAGATGTAGATCTGGGTCAATTTTCTGTCAGTTGCTCTAGCAATTGAGCTATCTAGCAAGAACGTATACATGAATGCTGGATTCAACGTTCTCCATCCATGTTCGATTCCCTATTTTGTCATATTCTTTCACGTCCATTAAATCCTGAGAAACTTTTAAAGTTCATCTTCACATCCAAAACTCCCACTTCTGACAAAGAGAATAACTAAAAAATAAAACTCATGGAATCAGAATAAGACACCTAGGAAAATACGGTAAAAACTAAAAATAATCAAACTATTTTAAGCCACGAAGATTAAAGATTACAACAAATTTTACCCTTGGCGTGAATTATGGGCTTGGGCTAAGCGTGGGCTTAGATCTTAGACTTTAGATCGAGAATACCTCCAGAAGACATCAATCGATGGAATTCCCCGCTCGTTTAAGACGAATGTTGACCTAAGATTAGACGTGGAGTTTACCGCACGTCAACCCACAAAAATCTAAATTCACTTTCCCATTTTCAAAGGCCCACCGCCGTAGAAATCGAAAAAACCTGAGAATCGTGGAGGGCACGCCCACTCTCTCCCCGGAACCCAACATGACGCTCATTTAGGACTCCCTCTTCCATTTCACGCCCAAATGGGAAAATAAGCTTCCCAAAGAAACACGCACCTTTCCTCTGACCGCACACAAAGCGACGATTTACTAAAAGCCGTCATTTTCCTCGGTCATGAGTTTACCTTCTGCCCGAGTCGTAGCAGGTGACGTACACCATCGGAGTAAGATTCGCAGGCGGAAGTACCAACAGATGTCAGGGTAATTGATTGAGCACCACTAACTTAACGGAAAACAGTTCTAATATGAGAATCTTTCGGCATGGGAGGTCAACCGTAAAGTAGAAAAAAAGTATTTTTGCTGTACGTACATTTACGCTACACTCTAATTCCGTAGAATCTATTCATAAATAGTTTTCTAAGAAGATTCATAATGACCTTAAATGCCAAGAAAACAATACAAGAATTGGAGGAGACAGTAACCGTCAGAAATCATCAGAAAATCACAGAAAATTTTATTAATGCAATAAAATATTTCTAAGGATTGGCTTCAGTATATTTTTCAAATTTTCCTATTTGTTTCTCAATCCTCTCTTTTATAAAATTATCTTGTTTTTTACATTCTTGTAGTACTTTTCTCTACTCATTATCAGCATCATATGCATATTATCAGAATTAAAAAAGGTATTACATTGACTTTGTTTAAAAAAAGGAATCGTCAAACAAAAATTCGTATGCCTAAATACGCCGTAATAGGAGGACATGGATGAAACAATACTTCTGATCATCACATAAAATTATGATAGGTAATTCGAAACATAATATTTTAGACTGCAAGTTTTCAATACGCAACTGTTTCATTTTTACCGGCCACTAGAGACTCAGAAAAGATTAAATAATTCCATTCAATTCATGCGTCAAATATGTCTAGTTATTCTTCAAGCGAATAAGAAATTGAATCAAAAGGTTTCATGAGCATTGTACAGATAGAATGAAATATAAAACTTTGAACGGAGCTTAGAGTACAAATTGGATAAATTAAATTGGAGATAATACAACAAAGGCCAATACAAACAATGAGTAATGTTGATCGTCAATAAATCAATACAACCGTGGAAACCTCAGACTCTTAGTAACACTATCCGTTTCAAAGAAGCTCTATCTCTGAGCACGATCAGAAATTCCCCCCGTACCGGAAGTAAGACATATATGCTGCTTCGACTCGCGAGTTCCACGACGGCTGCACCCACCGGAAGAAAAAACGCATCGCTCAAAAACTCATGACGAACTCGCGACGAATGTCTTTCCGTGAAGACCCTTGCAAAACAGTGCTCGTGACACATCTGCCCCTCATCCTAAAAACACCCACGCAAGATGTCGTAGTGATTGTTCCGAAGGGACATGAGTACACCGAAGAAAACAGCGCTTAGGAAGACAGGAAGGAGCTTACAGAGGTAGGCCATAGGTGTGGGCTGGGAACCCCATTCATGCAGGAACTTTTTTTTTCAATGGGCCCGATCCACGCCCTCCTCCCGCCTCTACTATATATATAAAGTGGTCGAATAGGGCCGTTATGAATGACTCGCTATTGTGTGGATGCGTGTGGGGGGGAGGATGGCTCCGTGGTGGTATTCGTGAGGTGTCCGTAGGCGGTGTACGCCGGAAGAGAGTAGGGTACCACGTGAAAGGGTTCGGGACCGTTTCCCTTGGAATAAAAAGGGTTGGATTATAGTTCGTATTGGGCGTGATATCCAAAGAGAGGGGAAGTGACGACAAATGGAGTAAATGCAGCGGTTGAGGAGACCAGTTGGAACACAAAGTAGCAAATATCACGAGCTGACGTAAAAAAGATATGGTGGAATGAAAAACGCGACGTTTACTGTTACACATCCTGCAAGATCCAACCCTCTGTCGATGAGCTGTAGCAGAAGGCGATGGTAATCGTGGAAAGATTTCGAAAGCACATGTGCAGCCCTCGAGGCATAAAGATGTGTTCTTCCGCAACAGCTCCAAACGTTTTTTTTTAGTTTGAAATCAAATTCGTCCACAGTTTTTTGGTCACAAATGAATTCCGAACATCCTAAATGACTAAAATCTAATTCATAGTACAAGAAAGTTCACTTTAAACGTAATTAAATTATATTTTATGTTGTTGGGAGCAATTACTGAATATTACAAGCATTCAGATTTAGAACACGGATGAAATTCTAATATATCTTTCACAAACCTAGGTACTGACTTCACAGTTCACTCTTCCGTTGATCGTTTACATGTAAACGGAAAAACTATTGGGGAGGAGCGGGTGGAATCCAACCGAAAAGAAGAAGCATAGATGCAGAAAGCCTTATGGGACTAATACACATCTGCCGACCGAGTGTCAGTCACGGTCAGATGCGGAGGAACGAACGTTTTCAAAAGACCTTCCGTTTAACTTGAAAGAGTTTCATTATTTCCTTTCTTGCGAATACACAACTGACTTCTTTAATGCGAATTCTATTCCCCATGAGCCGTAATGAGCATGAATTTCAACGATAATATGGGAATGATATAGGGATAAAATTCGACTATTTATGATGGAATACTGTTGTACATAATATCAATAATGTATTATATGTATGTATGTAACGAAATAACATAAAAGTCATTATATGATATGGATAATGTATAATTACATAAAGTAGAAAACATTAAATAATTACACGCTTTAAAAAGAAACATAAGGTATATTTTAATGTAACGGAAATAAACACATAAAAGTTCGCTCAATATTAATGATTTGAATATGAATAGTGACAAGTTTCTCAATGTGTGGCACCAAACATTTAAAATGCCTCATGCTGATTTCTTTTTATAATCACGCGATACACGGCAAGAATTTAGCATAAGCCGCTTCGCCTTCTTTATGTTCTGAATTATTTAGGATACGCAAACGTTGCTCGAACAATAGGACTGATGTAAATGATGGGATATTTAGGTGGAAAGATATCAGTATTACGGTCTGTTACCACTAATCCAATGATTTATTCAACAAATTCTTTCTTACGAGGTGACGTTTCTTATAATATATGAGTCCTTTCTCATTTATCCGTATCCTAGTGATGACGAATGAGCAATTTATTTATGAACTAACATTTAATAAGATCAAACCGAAATGTTTTTGAGTAATACGAACGTTGTAACTGAATGAACTTTGAATAGATTAATATTTAATATGGATTCGTAATAAATAAGTCGTCCAGCGAATGGTTAAGAACTCAACTACTAAATATTACGTAATTTAAAAATAATATTGCTAAGGAAACAAACATTAGACTCGAGAACTTCCCCGAATTATTTCTCGTGCGTATGGTTCTGCCCTCGTATGCAACTGTGCATAAAACACGTTAAGTTAACCGGTAAGGGGAGCCACGTACTTGGAAGGGTGAACGAAAAGTTTCACGAATAGATGATCAAGTTCAGGAGCCCCTGACCACGGAAGCATAACATTTTCGACCCATTATAGAAACTGGTGAACACTTGAGCGGTTCCAAATTTGGTAGGGTAGAAGAGAAGTAGGGGTATAAAGATATATTTATGGAGAATATGGTAGAAGAACAAAGTAACTGAAATCATCATCAGAGTAAAAAATCTAGCTTATAAAATAAAATAGAACGACAGATAAACATTCATAATAATGTTGCTAACTAGAGATGGATTCATTCGAGATATTCGTACAGGGGTTTGATGCCCTTGGAAGAACTCGTTTACTTTTACATATCAATTATATTACATAGCAATTTTCACACAATAAGAATAGTATTCACGTTGATGAAACAAATTATAATGCTCCATCGACTTCTTCTTGAAACACAATTCTTCCGGAATATAATCTTAGTCATCGATGTTAGACATCATTTTATGCAGAAAAAATTCCTTCACTTCTTATCGTGCAAAATATTCGCTACAAACAGAAATCAGTTGATCATATTTGCAAAACGATTTGGGAGAGAATTATTTCAAATTAAATTAACAACTAAGGTTCCAAATATAACTTGCGGAATATATTCATCGAAATAATATTGAAAACATCCTATTTTTTCGAGTGTTTATATGGTTGCTAAGTGGCGATTAGATATTTAGCACACTTACTGTATGTCCTTACTCGTCCTCTCCATCCAATATATTATTTCCGTACCTAAATGCTTTGATAACCTTCTACTTCTGGATCCTTCCAGTGAGTTACCGCTCCTAACAAATCTACCGAAGGATTGCGGTTCACTGACGCACCTGAAACTCCGTAAAGGTAGACGACCGCTACGATGAATTGCTTCCGATTCCTTCGAAGGCCGTGAAATCCCGAAGAAAACTTCTTTGTTTTTGAGAGGTGTTAACTAACTCGGAAGTACTAAACGGATGATGACCGTTTTGTTACCTGTTTCCTTGGGAGTTTCCCTTCACGTTTTCTGCGAACACGAATGCCTTCCACGAGAATCCGTTAACTCGGGATATGAACGTACGGGTAAAAATAAAGATGCGTGTAGTGAGATTTGCCAAAAAGATTTGCTGAATCGTGTTGGTTACTCTAAAGTGGATTAAATACCTAGGTCTCTATTATATTCCACATGTTTTAAACTAAATTTCCTACATTGATATTATCATTGTTGATTTTAGTTTTACAGGTATTAGTCAATAAGTAATAAAGACTAACAGGAATAAAATCGGAAATAAATAATCCTTATGGCTAGATAATTCTTTGGATACTTCTTAATTATTATATATACTTAATTCATATACTTCAAGATATTAGTAGGGTGAAATAGGAATGCAAGCAATATAGAGTATTTGATAATTATTCTGATTGAAGACTCATTCAGGGATTAAGTAAATAATATATTGAAAAAATCTCTTATTCACATTGAAAATAATTGTTATCTTAAATTAATAATTCTTTTACGGCAGAGATAATCATTTCTTATCCAAGAATAGCCCTTCGTGTCATTAACGCTTGCATGATGAAACCGTACGCTCCTGAATTAAAGATGCGTCTGGTAAGTCCGTAAGCAATGCGTGGGAATAACGAATAATGCATCAATGGAAAAGTTTCACAGAGGTGTGTAACCTCACATTTTGGATGTACACAATGTATACCGAATATTTACGGAAATAAGAATGTCCTGAACTGAGAAAACGGAATTATATTCAAGTAAGACGTTACATGCCAAATATTTAAAACTAATCGTAATCATATTCTGTTTGGGAGGAACACAATGATAGAACCATAAACTACTCGACTTATTTAGGCGATGGCAAATTTTTAAACTAACTAATTGAATTTCCAGAAGTGGGCTGGGCAAAAGTAATGCAACGATAAGTAACAATAAAACGAAAATATCAGTTTTTAATGGAAGTCTAATGAACACTGCTGCAAAAGATCTATTATCATACTTCTTAATTAGTTCTCAATAATGAATCATGATAGAAAAAATCTCACAGGCGTACAAGTCAACAATTATGGACAAAAAGAATGGACTAATAATGACTTATATGGAAGATATGTCTCTTTAATTTAATATGCCTTTAATTAATATGTCTTTTTATTAGCATAGGTTTGTAAGTTGTTTATTTAGGACTGTAATTATTTAAGTATCTACAGACAAGAAGAGTTGAGCATAAGAGCAACAAGGCTAATGTAAATTTCCTTAGCAAATGGCTTAGCAAAGTACCCGCTGTAATTAATGAATTTTACTTCATCGTGAATAGCACACAACAACGTCACGCACAAGGCAAGAGTAGAGCGATGGGTGGGAGTTTAATTAACACCACGAAGAGAAAAAACCGTTTCCTCATACTTGTTGGACAATGGCTCCATGTTTGCGGCCAGTTGATCGGATGGTAGTTTAAGAGTGGCTCCAAAATTAGCATGGATGAGGATATTCAAAGGAAGTTCCACTATCTGTGTTTCTCCACCCACCGCTCCCTTGATGGATGATCAGGCTGTTTCTCGGGCAAAGTTCGACGGGCGCCAGCTATAGACGTCAATCATGCGAAAACAAGCCCGAGATGAAATCGAAGCAGAACGTAGCTGATTACGTAGCACGCAAATAGAGTGACCTCCAAAACAGAACAGTCTCCAAATTTTATGGAGATATAAATATGCAGGAGTAACGGATGCGAGGGTATAACTTTGGATTAATATCATTTAAAATATCTACATTACAATTGCGAATAATTTAAATTGAGAGAAAGAATTGAGGGAGCAGAAAAAATACGGTAAATCTAAAACATCGGTGAGAATTTTAAAAATACCTTTCAGCAACTACTAAAATTAAATATGGTCATTCTATTCTAAGTCGACAAATCATTCTATACTAGTTCACTGATTCTGTAAATTTGAGAAAATAGATTTAACATAAGTTTAGTTCGAACTTACAAAATGAACTCCTATGCACATAAAGCTGTCACGTATTAACTGCATAATTGCCATATGATTCAATAAAACGTCATTTAATAGAGAAAAATTATGAAAGGCTCGACATTTTTATACTCAGTTAAGATTTCAGCTCCATGATTTCAATTCTGAGCATCTAATGGACCTAATGAAATGGAATTTTCGATGGAGCATTTATACAATAAAATATGACAAGGGTTGAAACCATTAAAAAGGACTTGAGTACTGAAATAGATCTTAATTTTCACAAGATACCCCTTTTTAATTATAAACCCTTTTTAATTGCAAAACCTCGACGAAAAAAACGACTTTTTAAAAGTATTTGATAAAGTCGGAATTATTAATCAGATAATTAGAACAAATAATATGATGGAAGAAAGTGAAATAATTACTTGATTATTATAAGTATTATTAACCCCTACGTAATTAGATTATTAGTGGGTAGATCCCTAACGACAGCTATCCTCACTAATGAGAAGTTTTAAATAAACGAATAAAAAATTCACTAAAATTAGATTGATCATCTCATTTTTATCGTTTTGTTGACAATTATTTGCGAAGGGAAAAAGGTTCCGCTTCTGTAATTTGGCTCCAAAGATAAATTTTCCTTTTTCGTTACATTTTCCCTTCGTAGGTTAAAAAAAATTTTCTGCTCTCCTTTAATCCTCTCGCACACTGATTGGAATCTGTTTTAATCATAGCCAAGGTCGTATTTATGAATTGGGTTTCCAAGGTATCGGGTACTCGTTACTTTTTTAGGGTTCGACTCCCACCTCTATCTCATGGGTTTCACGCGACTGGCGGTCATGCACCATTTCATGGCATCGCTTACTCTATATGCAGCAAGAAATGAAAGGTCTGCTTATTTTTGGCTATCGCATTAATTGCTTTCGTGACATGCATACGATAACTATTCTCACTTTCACTGGAAAAGGCTTCTCCATTCTCAAAATCGCGATAATTTATCTCTCAATTGTAGTAATATTTTAGAGAGAGAGAGTATTTTTCCTCAGTAGAATATCTAGAGTATACTCCGCCAAAAGATAAATGAAGACCTAATTGACTAGGAGAATTATATATTACACTATAAAATTTATTTATTATTAACACTCCGATATGATCGCATGGAAAAATAACTTAATATATTATAGACATAGCCATTGAACTTCAATAAATATTCTAAAATTATTTATAAATTTAAATCGATAATTACAATTTTTGATATCATTGTACAACTAAATCACATTAATTTTAACGTAAAAATTATTCCAATTCTACGTTTCCAAGTTTTATATTCTAGTGATATCGTAACTATGCCAATAAAATTAAGTATAATTTAAGGAGTAACTATTGAAAAAAAGCAGCATTAGTATGAACTTTGCATTATTGTAAGCAATTAAAAATTTGCTCAGCTATTCCAATTTCATCTTTTTCATCGGTATACAAAGTACAATTTTGTGCACAAAATCTGAAGAACTTCGTTCTTCGTTCTAACCCGACAAAAACATTAAAATGGATGAGATTTTTTACGGCATCATTATATTTTGAATTAACAATTCATAATCTCGAAGACCAAAAGCTATTCTATTTCATACATCTCTTTAAAAACAAGAGAGACTTCTAATCCTGAAAAGATACCTTTATCATAGTTATTTTTTCATAGCGTATTAGAGAAGTTCATAGAACAAATTAAGTAAATACGTTGGTGAAATTTATCCTCTGGAATATAGAGGTTTTTATATTAAACCATAAAATCAAAATCTTGGCGAATATTTTCCTTTTTTATTAACCTATTTCCAATAATAGAATTTTAGATTCTAATTATACCAAGATTAGGGTTGTCATTTTATAATTAATTTAATTATTTATCTATTAACTATTAATTAAACACCGAAAGATATTATTTTATATTCGCAAATTACCTCTATGAGTATTGTATATTAATTGCTATACAATTCGCTTTACTAATTGCTACACAATGATCTGAAAACTGAGAAGATTTCTAAAGAAGGTCACAATTTTTGCGTCTTGCAGCCATTGTTCATGTGAAATCACCCCAAGCAAATAGACTGACCTGAAACACGGTAACAAAAGAAGATCGAATAACACTTGAACTACCCTAATTAGCGAAAACGAGATGCGAGTGTTAGGCAATGATAACGAAAGGAACACGACGTTGAGAGAGAAAAAAAGAAGCCGTGCTCACCTCTCGAAAAACAGTGGGCTAATGGAGGCACTAATGGTGAAAGAAAGAACACAAAGGAGGAAAAGAAGTAAATGAGGCATAAGAGCGTGGGAAAAGATTCCAGCTGCCTGTGAAAGATTGTTTTGTGAGTGTCCTCTTTCCCTCATTGCAGCTTCCTAGAAACGCCCTCAAACGCACCAAATTTTCAACGTCATCCGAAATAGAAAACCCTAAAGGGGCGTGAAGAACAAAAGCCATCCCTCGAAATTTCCTTGGAATTCTATCGCCCCCAAGAGAGTCTATGATTACCCATCGTTCATCGGCTGGTGGGCTAATAGAGCTGTTTTACGATACGCCCTTCAATAGAAGGGAGCATTCAGGCATAGGGGAGAAGAAGAGGAGGTAGAAAGCTCATCTCAAATGGCAGCAATTGAGATTATATAGTTCGTACTTTTAAACCCTGTTCTTTACATCATTATTCATAGAAAATATTTATAGTGTATGTATCCAATAAAATATGTTATTAACAACTTTATAGAAAAAAGATCAAGTCATGAACACGATATCGCATAATATCAAATCAAAATTATTAATGTTGTATCCAATTTTGTAAATATGCGACGGAAAATTTTTATCGATCAATAACAATTGATTACCATAAATTACGTGATTATGAAGAAGTATTTATGGATATTTTTCTGCTAAAAGAGAAGTAACCTACTTCAAGTGTCAGATGGTCAGCTAAAAGTTACATGCATATTAATAGTACGACTTATCCACATTCTACATCCTCTTTGTTGTCTCATAAATCTAAAAGCATTCCCAGTAAAAATTGTTAGGCGTTAACTAATAATTTTCGTAATCGAATAACCCCAACCTAAATATCTAAAAATGGTCAAAAATATTTGTTAGCAAGAGATCATATATTGATGTTTAAAATTCCGAAAATTTCTGAAAAGATGCAGATGAAAAAGATCTATTTTAAATTTTTTAAAATATCTGCAATTCCATGGTCGGATTTAAATTATTAGGCTTTGATATATTCAGTTATATCTTTTTGCCAGAAGATTAACGAATATCATAGAAATTACTGAAAATGTCTAGATAATAAGCTTAAAACATGCTGATACTGCATTTAAGCTGCGTCGTGTATGCATACAGTTCCAAACGCTTAAGTTCTTAACATGTACATTAGGTTTCAAGTTGACCTTAGTATAGAGTACGGATTACTTTCCTCAAGCACCGTCCCTTTGAGAAGAAACGAGTTACACCAGACAACGTGTTGCTATCATGAAAAACACAGAGCCTTAAAAAGTAAAAGCGAAGGTATTATACTCGGCCGCAGTAAAATTTCATTTACAGCGTGCGTGCGGCCTTGGCAGAGTGCAATTAAAACGCTGAGAAAATGGAATATTTTTTGTCATTTGCGAACTCATTGTCACGCGAAGTCTCTCTCGTTTCGAAAACAATCGCGGTTTTTTTAGAAATTGCTCTCCTTTGTTCATTGTATGGAAAAAAATTGAAGGGCAAATGAAAATCGTTTCAGTTCTTGTGAATTAGACTCTCAATGCTAACTTTCTGAATGTTAACTGAATTAACATTTGAAAAATATTAACTACATCGAATACTATTATTCTGTTCATAAATTTAGTTTCCACTAAGCACTCCACTAATTTTCCAAGAAGATTGGTAGAACAAAAATTTGTATCGATGTTCATGACTTACTTAATAAAAATTAAGTCGTTATTATTGACAAAGAAGACATCACAGGTTTTCAGTATTAACTAACGAAAGTATACAAAGATTATTCTATTCGTTAATTTTCGTCATTCACGAGCTAAAAACGTATATAAAGGTCATGTGTTGTAATAATTGATGACAATGGTTTGATTTTTCACTAGCTCAAGTGCCATCAAATGTATTTAAATTAGAAGTTTAATAATTCATTGATTTATTTGTAATTGATAACATAATACACATACAAAACTGCTTATCACTATGTGAAATTCAGTTATTTAGCAGATAAATCATACATTAGACGTAATAATAATTTATGAAGTTTTGTAAAACCAAATACTAATACTTACAAATAATCTTTAAACCTAACTATATGATCCGAGACAGAAAGAAAATTATTGCGACTAAGGTATCGGTAATTTAATGAAATTAATCTCACCCACCTTAATAAATGATTAAATTAAAGAGGATAACCTTATTTTATGACTAAATACATTTCTCTTTTAGAACTCGAAAGTAATATAGTCATTACATGAGAATAATTTTAAAATGATAGAAACTAGAGAATATTAAAATAATTATAGGAATATTATAATTCAAAGTATAAATAAGCAAAAGAAGATCAAAGAAACCACCCCGTGGAGCCGACCCTGAAGCTCTGAAGGATATTCATAGAAAATTCCGCCCATAACCCATTGGAGAGATGGAAGAACAAAAGAAAGAAGATATCGGGAGAATGCTTGGAACCGAATTTGGCCCGTGTCTTCGATGAGATGCAGTCTCATCGGCTGAGAGCTCCGGACATGCGACAGATCGAATTCTTTGGGTCACGCGCTTATGTATGCATTGCCAGAGAGGGAAAAAAACAGACTAAAAGTCAGAAACAGTCACCGAGGTCTTACAAAGATGTATGCAAGTTAACTGATGAATCCATCCACAATTAGAGGAAATATGACTCTACCTTGAACTTGAATCATACTTTGTAAAATCGTACAAGATTACATCTATAAATACTCATTCTTTGATTGTTCATCATTGGCAAAATTTTCGTTAACCTCCAAGCTAAGGATATTCTAATCTGGATAATCTACTTAAATACATTTCTATTTAATAAATAACGTAATATCTATTCATACATTGGTAGTATAATTCGTATAAACGAATATATTACAGATTAGTAATCACAATTGACCGACGAATTACTTGTTAAGAATTATTTCTTGGTTACGTTGCCTTAAAAATGATGATTGGCAAGTCATTAAAGTAAATGTGAAAATGAAAAATAATAGAGGAAAATAATATCACGATACGTTTCAGACTTCGAATTACTGTGCTTAAAAATATCGTTTATAAAAAATTTCCTTATGTGTAAGGTGAACGTAAGACAAGTGGATTTAATAGAAAATAATTAACTCGACAAGAGCGTTCACACTTTCACGAGCACATGAATAAAATACACTCCAAATATATTATATAACTTGACCCGAACTCACTCCTCAAACTCGAGTCTATTTTTACAACCCAAATCATTAAGGTGTTTACGAATGTAGAAAGCTCGACAATTTTTCCAACCCCGACTCGGTCTTAACCCTTGCCAAAAACCCAAAGTCAAATTAAAATAGAACCCAAAGGCTAAACACCAGAGCAAACGGTAGGAAAGAGTGGGTTAAAAGTTCTCTTGGAATGCATCGTGAGTTATTCTTCGCGACAGTCCTTTGTTTCATTACACGCCGATCATCCGAGAATCAATGGATACAATAGATACGTTTCTAAATCGCGTAAGACAAAAAAATTGACTCACGAAAACACAGAGACGCGATACAGGAAGTATCCCACGTACGGCATTTTGTAAACAGGAGTATTTCTACAATAAACGGTATCTTAAAAAGAGGCGGTTGAGAACAATGGAATGAGATAATGGCGCACTTAAGGTGAGCACGCCTCCGGTTTCTACGGCGGGTATGAGTTCCTTGGCATCCTATGAATGGGACGAAGGATGAATGGCTACGCTCACAGGCAGCGGCCGTGACGCAATTCTAACCGTGAAGGATTCACGAGGATTCCAAGTGGCGAAAAACTATCGGCTGAACTTACAGGTGATAGAGAATAAATATAGAAAGGGCGAACGGAAATATTTCCGAGAGAGGGAGAAGTGATAATCATCGCAAAGAAAGGGTGCAAATTCATTTTAATCTAAAGAGCTTTTAACACCGTAAATGTGAATGAATATCCTTAGGTCGTCTCCAATTTCCTTTATACTTATTCTTTCTTTTATTTGCTTATGTGTATATTATTCATATCCCTCAAGAATATAGAGCCAACTTGGAAGAAATGTGGAAATGAAGTACACATTTCACATGTTTAGTTTATTCTATTTGAAATAAGCGTCTATAAATTCACTTATAAAAGAAACTTTTTTATGGAAAGGACCAACCTACTAAAATATCCCCTTGAGAAATGCAATCGCCTGATGACGCAACCTTAAGATACATTTCATTGCAGTTGTGTGTTACTTACAGAGTTGTCGAAGAGAATAACAAATCTGATCAACTGGAATATTTGTAAACCTCATGAAAACAGGAAAAATAAATAATAGATTTCTTCATTCTGAAACTTGTTTTAGTTGGATATTGAAATCACGACTCTGCTTGTTTCTTAAAGATTGCCCTCCTATATCGATATTGAATTGTTTGATTATATAGGTACATTAGATAAATATGAAAACTATCCATATATAATATGAGATAAAATACATAAAAATTAAACTCTTAATATCAGTAGATTCATTAGGCTATTTCACTCCTTTGAGTTCAACATATAAGCTAAATCGTCTAATCCAAAACATCAATGAAAGGAAATACTCTGTGATTACTTTAGTATTTGTGAACAGCAATACGATTCCATAGATTTTCTATAAAAAAACGAAAGATCAATCAGACATTATTTGCTCTATCTTTTATTCACCGGATGTCTAGTTAGATAAACGTGTCTAGAATAAGACGAATGCCAATGGTCGAATCTAAATTAAGTGAGAAAATATTGCGCAAACTTTCATACATTCGATACATAAAAAGGTAAAACTTCAACAGTTCCCCGAACGCTACTTCAGCCTTGAGTCATTCTTTCATATTAAAGAATTCTTTTTCTTCAAATCAACAAAAAAACCATACTTCGCTCAGGAAGAAGAATAACAAATGGACAAACAATCGGTACAATAGTCTTTCTGGAAGAAAGACACAGAATAAAAGGGCATAAAATTCGCTAAAAAAACTTTTCTGCAAACTGGTTCTTAGGAAAATACACAAAGGAGCAACTGGTATCTTCAGGCTAATCCTATTTTCACCGGGAACCGCATCCAACTTCGAGGAAGGGATACAGATGTGCTTTACTGAAGAAACGGAAAAGAAAAATGGATTTGTGGGCAAAGGGAAAGAGTGAGTGGCCGTGTCGATGGGGCGGAGTATGGTGTTGGGTTTATAATGAGCGAAAATCACCCGAAAAACCTAAAACGACAGCCAGCATGGATATTCTGCCGCCAGAAACTGTAAGAAGTCAATTGATAAATTTAGATACCTCGCTTTTTACATGAAAAAATCTCGAGTAAAAATAACTTAATCGATAAAGATACATTTCGTAATGTATGAAATGAAGATACATTTTGTTATGTTTCATTCAAAAGAAGACTGGAGACTATTCTTCGGTTTGATTTTTCATGCATTAAATTGAATCACTCGTCTAACAACGACTGGTATACTCAAAATACATCTGAAGGCGATAAAGGGAAAACGTTTTAAATACGTGGAATAGAAGATGAAATAATTACAAAACGTTCAGAATAGACGAAAATGGTGAGCATTTTATACACATTTTGACAGAAATTTTCATTCCTTCATCCTAGAAATGGCAATAACGTGGTTTAAACAATTAGCTATTCTGATCGATAGTTATAAGTCAAAACATTTTAGGGTGAGCGTGACGCAATTAAATGTAGCAAGAAATGAGAAAAGAAGGGTTTTCAATAGGATTAGCAATTCCAATCTTCAGCCCTCGCTAAGGGTTAATTTACAGAGACACGTAATAGGTCTAATTAGAAATACACATTGTGTATCTTATGAGGATTCGTGTTTAACGTCTATTCGTCATCCGAGATCATCCCACAAAGAATCAATCGGTTTGCTGAGGGAGGACGCAGGGGTGGACCTCAGCTCTGATACCAGACACCAGCAGGTCTCCCTGTTATTGGTTTTTCCCCCCTCAACCCTTCTCCCCTTTCAAAAATCCCTTCTCTAAAGAGTCGTTCGCTTACTTCCGGTAAAGAAGAACTCCTCAAACCACATCTGTCCCGTATACTGCACTCCATTCCACGCTTTCTGAGAACACTACCGGAAACAAATGATCTCTGTTCAGTTTTTACGGTTGGAGAATCACTGGAGGAGGAGGAATATGGAATTATGCGAGCGAAACCTTTTTTTTTATTCTAACGTGAACATCGAAAAGGAGGGCTTCTAACTGACACCAAACAAATGAAAGGGTACATATACTTACTCATAGAGAGTGAAAGTAATAACTGCTACGAGGAATTGCAACAGTAGGAGAATTTCTATAACGCATATTTTGAAAATCAATGAAAAGGAATCAATCAATCAAACCACGTTCGATGTTTTAAATAAATTCTGTACTGTTTTTTGTTTTTTTTAAACTAAAAAAGTCGTAGCTGTAGCAACAATTTAAATACGCAAATTTTGTGAATACAAACACATTGCCATATATTATGGGTACGAAACCGTCAAGGCGAGAAGTAAAACCATCGACGCTCATACATAAGGGCAATCAATCGATTGTCACATCTATATTAAACGAGTTGAAAGGGGTACGGAGAAAACCACACAATTTCCTTTGAAAGGAGAAATTTTTTTTCTTTCCCTAAGATTATATATTTCTCGTTCGTCATAGTAACCAAAATATCCTACGATTATCAATAAGAAGCCAGAAAGTATGATTCTTTCGTAAATATACCTTTTTTAATGTGAGAATTTCGCGAATTTTATCTCTAGGCCGAGCAAAATTTTGCGAATTTCCAGCAATCGTTGGAAATGTAGGTTAGCGCACGAAAGAGAAACATCAGTTTTCTCAGTAAAAAATGATCGGAGGGGATAAAAAGTAGGTGTACTTAAAGAGAAGGCCTCGTAAAGCCGCTGCCCTCTGAGCATGAACTTATTCACGCAAATAAAATTTGCATGAGATGAATTAGAAAAAGTCTCGACATATAAGGGTGCCCTCGATTCTAATATAATTAATTTTTAAGGTATATACAAATTTATCAAGTAAATACAAGAATTTGAACAGTTATTCCAAAAACTGAGTATATAATAATTGATATAAACTAAAAATAAGCCATGTAAATAATAATTATTGTTGTATAAAAACGTCGATTAGCAATCGATTCAATAACAATTCAATCAATGATAATCGATTCGAATAACAGATTTTATTACTCCATCTCGCTTTCAATACTAATAATAAATATTGAAACGGACTCTGTTTATCGTAATATTCTCCTCAAAATATCTCGTTACTTCAAAGAATGAACTGGTTTTTATTGCTAGAAAATATTTTAATAAATGGCTAGAAAGATACTTAATGCATACACGGGAATTATACTCCGGGTCAATTAAAGGGGATGCCTGGTTTATTCAGAGAATGGAATTTCGGATCCCGCATCGATCACTCTCATCGAGTATTTTCGTGAACTAAATTAATTCCTCGAAATTAACCCTCTAATAATTTCTTCTTAAATGGTTGATGATATATATATATATATATACAGTAGACTCTCGATAATTCGAACCTCGGTAATTCGAAAACCTCTATAATTCGAAGAAAACCCTCGGTCCCCCGAGAGAACCTCTATAATTCGAAGAAAATCAATGTATTTTGGTCCCCTCTATAATTCGAAGTGAAGCTAGACCGGCTCACTCCACAATTCGAAAAATTATTCATTTCATGGAAAGTGTCGAGGCAATTTTTCCAAGAACTTGCCTCCCTCCAATGTCTATGATGCATGCTACACCACCCCTGAAATGTTTAGTGCAGTTTCAGCCTTAAAATGGACCCTGTACGTTATAAGTTTTAGTCGCTCACCGAAAAGAAACAAGTCATCGCGGCTGTTGAAGAAGGAGAAAAAAGAAGTAACCTGTGTAGCATTTCAGTGCTTACTGCAATGGAAATAGCTCACAAAGCATGGGAAGGGGTTAGCTCACAGACAATCGCAAATTGTTTTAAAGCTTGCGGATTCATCAAGGATCAGGAATGCAAGGACGGAAATGATGTGGTTCAACAAGATCTGTAAGATGAGGGACCTCTTTTGAGTGCTTGGAACAGACTTCCAGAGGTTCCCATAACTTTCAACGATTATGTTAATATTGACAATAATGTTGCAACAGCGGGTACATTGTCTGATGAAGGCATTATGAAACAGTCAATTGTGGTCAGTCAACAGATTTCTGACAGTGAAGATGAAGACGACGATGTTCCGATGGTGTCTTCTAAGGAAGCAACCTTTTTTTAAGACGTTTGCGTCGTTTTTTCGAACAGTCTGAAATGGATAACATCCAACCTGGTTGTGTGTTTAAAGCAGTGAACACTTTGGAAAATGCTGTGGACCAGATTGCAGCCAACCAAGCGACCCAAATGAAAATAACCGATATTTTTTATGAAGAAATGATACAACTTTTTTATAATAAGTAAATTGATCCACATGTATTATTATAATATATATTTTTGTTTCTACCAGCATTCACAATCTTATACAATGACAAATTAAATGTATCTTTCTTCAATTCGAATTTTTACTTTCAGCCCCTCTTTAATTCGAACTCTCGCTATTTCGAAAAACTCGATAATTCGAATTTTTTGTTTGGTCCCTATAAATTCGAATTATCGAGAGTCTACTGTATATATATATATATATATATATATATATATATACACAGATAAAAAGAAAAATAAACTCTGCAATAGCAAATACGGTTAAGAACTAGATATTAAGATATGAATCTATTCATCCACAGATATACGAAGAGAAAACTAATATATCTCGACAAACAAAGGCAACCAATCAAGTAAACCAGGAAAGCAGAGCATGGCCCTACTACTCATAACAATCCTCAGCTAAAGAAAGAACGAAAAAGAACGAGAGTACAAAGGAAAAGAAACAAGAACGATGAGTGAGCTTCGACAAAAATAATATTGGCCGAGCTTTTCAATGGGTAGCTATGCAACACTTACGTTCGCGAAGTGATCCAGATCACTTCGCATAGAATTGAGAGGGTAGAGTTAACTGTTCCTATTGATGACACTAGGACAACGACATTGTGAGTAAAAAGTAAATTTTTAAGTCCCCAAAAAGGTTTCTCACTAACGGAGAACAAGGGCCGATCTCTTCTTACAAGAGCGGATGGGGAGACAAAATATACTAAAAACGCTACCGAGGGGAGACATAAATGCGTAGAGCATCTTGCCCGTGGGGAGAGGGGCGACCCAATGCTGGACACAGAAACCGATCCCTTATTTTGAAATAGCGCCAAAAAAAACGCCGTCTCGTTTCATCCCCGTCCATACTTACGTAAGCCCCCGCGTCTGCGTCGTATTTTTTCTGTTGCCCTTTTTTTTCTCTGAGAGAGGATGGCAAATGACGGACGAATATTATTTCGGAGAGATCGATCCGGGATTTCCTAAGAGCTCCACAGAGAAACGTTCAGCATCTATCGATTGTCTGAGGCTGCCGCTGGATTCCACCGTAATCGGAAGCTCGATATTATGCATTTTGTAATCCTGTACCTGCCAGAGACGACGTCGTGGGCAGCGAGGGAGAGATTCCGGCGAAATTTCGCGGCCGTCGTGGGCGTCAACGCACGTAGAATCAAAATAAGTTAGCTACGAGGAGCTACGCCTAAAAGCTCCGTTTCCTTAAGGAATTATGAGGAGAGATCAGTTTAGAAATATAACGTTAACAATCACTTTCCAGGGTACTGAGCACATTCCTCTTACAATTAAGAACCCTCAGTTCTAAACGAGAGCAATTTTCGTCACGTAGTAGCCGTTTCTTTCACCTTGCACGCTTTATATGGTTAGTAAGGGAGTTGGGAGGCACATTTCTTATGAATAACTTAGGAGAATGACCACAAAACAATCAAATGCTATAAAATAATCCATCATTACATCTAATAAAAACAGACAGCAAATGTTTCCTATGATCTCAGAGTAACTCTATGATTCAATCAAATAAAAATTCAATGTACGTTTTAAAGACAAGAACTGAATAGAACGCTATGAAGAAAATCAAACGCGCAAAATATAGAGCTGCGGATACTCATTGAATACGTATAAATTTTCGTCCAATTCGATTTTCACCAAGTGGATTAAAAGACAAGTTTAAAAATAAAATCTTTCACGAAAGAGAAATGAAGATATGAACTGTGAAAAAATATTTTCCCGCAAATTTTTGGGGAAAGTTAAGCGCGGTAAGTATTGAATTATTTTTCACCTAATTAACTCAAATAATTTTTAAGTAACTTACCAACCGATGTACCACGGCTTTTGTCCATCAGAAAAATTTGCTCTTTCTTGAGGCATGGCAAACACTTCTCTAAGACTAACAAAATCTGTTCTAAATGGGAAAAACTGGCACTCTTCTTCTACACTTTGGTAATAAGATTCACGTTTCGTATTAACAATTTCTCCATCGCCGACACCTTCATATAAACGTCTAAAAAACTCAAAACTAAATATTCGTCTTGCTGGCCAATGTTCCGCACCACCACGGACAAGTATAGGTCTTGAAGAATACGCAATTTTAGAGAATTCCTCTCTTGTTGTATTTTCCAGAATCAATACGCTATTCACTCCTTTGCAAACCTTGTCGCATTCAGTCAATGGTCTAGTTGCCTCCATAACAAAGAAGTTGTTCTGAAGCAAACATCTCTGCGATGAGAAAGATTGTGGGAGTAACACAACACTGAAAATTGTAAATACCGCCGTTGCCAATACGCAGAGAGATGATACGCTAGGATACCAATGTTTTCCGACTTTTTCACTATTAAAACGATAAGTACAGGATTTTAGGTATGCCTCTCGTATTTCTCTGATTGTAAACCCACTATTAAATGCATCTTCATTTAAAATCACTAAGTTTTCCAATAAATTTTGAGCTTTCTTTTGTGCCTCGGCGGCGGCCCGTGTGTTTTCACTGACAGCCATGATGCGACTTTGACATTTGAGTGAATTCTGTAGACAAAATACGGTCTACGGGAGATGCGTAAGAGCATCGAGTACCTTCAACCTGCTGTAGATGGTAGCACGTGTTGATAAAGTGTTTACACTTACCGGCTGTTCCCCGTTCTAAATTAAATAAAATAGTAACATATTACTTTTTATTAATATTTTCTCTGGTTAAAATAATAATTTTATCCGTTTGTATAATATTATTGATAGAAAATTCTGATATGGTAAATCATTACATATGCACAAGAAAGTAAATATTTAGTATTCTTTCCATATTTACCCGCTTTTATTCAAACATCAGATAAATAAAGTCAATAGTAATATATTGTATGATGATTAACTAAATTTTCTATGAGCGATTTATATAACTTGTTTGAATCATCTTTTAAGTTAACTAAAATTTTCATATTTTGATTTCAGAAAAGTATGGTGAATAACGTCTTTTACGTCCATCAAAAATATTGTATGAAAAATATGTTAATTAAATCCTCCTAAATGTAATCCTCCAAAATTGGTCATTGAAGGGACCTAAATGAAATTTTATCCATCTTTGCTACTGCCGAGCTAATTAGACTACATAAAAATGGTTCGTAAATATTTATTTTACTTTGTTTAAACATATTTTAATAGATCATTTAAGTAAAAAAATAGCCCTCATTCTACTATATTTCTGCCTGTTGGTGACAACAGCAATTATTATTTGTTTCTACATATGATAATAATTTCTCTGATTCAACAAGAAAATATTAGTTGTATGGGACACTGGTAATTTAAAGGAAAGGATATACATAGCTAAAATCGAAGAAATCTTGTGTGTTGGCAATAACAGATTATTACTCAGGAAAATTTTTTTGCATGACCTATTTTATGAAATGAGAAAACCTTCAGTTTTGTCTTCTATAAAAATAATAACATTTGTGTATCAATTTCTTATTATTTTGTTTATAAACTAAAAATTGATAATATTCCCAAATCACCTCAATTCTTCTATAACAAAATTAAATTTGATAAATCAGCTTTGGATGATGTTGGCTTACAGTCAGGCACAACAACACAACACAACAATAACACAAGTCTCCATGGGAGTAGTGGTCATCTAAGAAATTTCACTCTCTGTTTTTGTAGTTAAGAAATACTATTGTATGTGGAAGAGCACCTTTACGTTTGGATGCGTGTTATAATCCTATGTAAGGCAGGTCAAAAATTATTTATCATTTCATTACTTAATTATTTTTTATTTATAACAATTAGAGCTGAAAATACCTGAAATAATTATCATATTCTACTGTCAATCATGATTTATAAATCAATTCATAAAAGAATGCTATGACAATGAGAAATTTTGTAAAATTTGAATATAACTCGGTATGCCATATCACCTTTACTGACTTCATTCTTAGACAAAAATATTACTATATAAGATTAAGGATGAATAAAACTAAAGTATTTGATTTACATTTATTAGATCCTTTTTACAATTACTATTTTCAATATACATATAGAATAAACTTTGTGCATCATTAGCACACTTTAAAATTTACCAGTTTTAAAAGCTGAATGATTGTAGGGGCAGATTTGTGCACATTGCTAGGATACCAAAATTATTTTCATTCTTTAAAAATGTTGAAAGTGAAAACAAGTTTACAGGTTGAAATTTACTTTCCTTTATTTCAAAATATATCTATGTACAATAAAGGGAAATAAGATCTGAAATATATAACAATATGATTAACGGAAATATAGCTTCTTAAATTTAAGTAGAACATTCAGACACTTAAGCAATATCTCCAAGTGATTACTTCAACAATAAAGCACTTTGATCACTGCCATGTACTTGAATATGTGACATGAAAGTATTCATTACACTGAATTCAGTCGTAATTGGAATGGTGTATTTACATTAACTACCTTATAGTATAAATTAATGTCAACAATTAGAGAAATGCAAGAACCAAATAAGCAAATTTTTTAATAGTTTCCACCACTAAAATATAAACACGGGAGTGATAAATTAAAACAAATCATTTTAACCACGAACTAGGCACTTTATAAAAGATTTTAAAAAACATTGAGTGATAGACACAGCAGAATTGAATGCATAGAGGCAGAATTAAAAAAAAAACACCATTTCACTTTTACATCAAATGTGTGAAAAATAACTGTGGATATAGATCATAAATGTTTAGGCAAGTATAATCCTTAATTGTAGCTGGCCATTTTTTGCACACACTTGGATGATAACTAGTTGTTTTCTTTAAAAGACTGCATTAAATCTTCAATCACAAAAACAACATTTAGCATTGATAGTATCAATTTGAAACTTGTACATAATCAATAAAAGACTTTCAACTAAAAGAAGCTTCAAAATTAACTAAACCAATGTTTTCTCCAACCACCATATATGTATATACACTATGGACAAAATTGCAAAACAAAAATTTGACATCAAAAATATACTCTTAATATCATACAATAACACTCTATTTCATGGAGTACAAAATGTACATTTGATATATATACTTTAGACACTGATAAGTAAGAATATAAACATAAATTTTGACATTTCAGCACACTTAAGTGACCTTCAGAGATTATCTTGAGAAAAACTTTGTTTGCCAAAGAGTTAAGCTGTTACAACATTAGAATTTAAACAGAGCAATATGTCCAGTTGTTGATGCAGGAGTGGTTTAATAGAAGTATCTTCCAGCAAATGTCTGAGAAAGCACATTAATCTGACAAGAAGATAAAAGAATGAATCAATTTTCACTGCTGCTTTTTGGTGGCATCTTGATAAGTTGGTGGAGCCTCCTAAAAAAAAGAGAGTTGAAATTAACAGACTGTACATTTACATAGATCAATAAGAAAACCTGAACTAGGATATATACACAAAATTTTATATTCAAGAGACTTTTAACAAAATAGACTGAAAAGATTATCTTACATAATAGGCTGGTGGTGGCACATATGCACACTGAGGCCGATTTGGATCAAAATATGCACTTTGAGCTGCTTCTGCTGCTTTAGCATCTGCATTAAAAATGAACATGAGGTTAAAAAATGAATTTGAATACATTATAATAGACCTAAATTATGTTTTCCTTATACCTGTTTACTTAAAGTTTGTTGACATCTAAAAAGAATCTGAATTATAGCCAAGAAAAATATTATTTCCATAAAAAATAAATGTCCAATATACTTCAATAAGTACTCAAATAGTAGAGTACAAAAGGTACTCTTATAGGTTGATTTGCTTATCATCAGATAACCTTTCAAGAGGTAAGTTATAATTAAATCAGCTTCAGATGAATAACAAAGTAAACAAATGAAGTTTAAATAATTTATCTTTATTTACAATTTCATTAATTTTTATTTTAAAAAGGGTTACTTATGGCAATGAAAATAATTCCAACAGTCTTCAATTTCTAACTTGAAAATAAGCTTCACCAGCATAGTTGATGTAATTCTCTTAAAACCAGTTAGATAATTTGACAAAAATAATAATTTTTGAAGGAGGAGAGTTTGAGGTTGACGGTTTTGAAAATCAAAATTTCTTTTCATATCCTGGAAATTTTGAGAAGGTTAATTTAATTACAATAGCAGAAGTATGGGACTGGTTAAGTTTATTTGAATTAATCTTCAAGAATAGGTATGTAATATCACATTTATAAGGTATGCATTTGATCTGAATATTATATAAGATATTATTAACAATAAAACATTTACAGTGGAGGATCAACATTGAAGAATTTAAAAAAGAAATTGAAATGAAGATTGGTAATACTTAATAATTGTTAATTCAATACTTCATGTAGTCTAGATTATATGTAACAGCTAAGATGTGCAAGTCAAATTCTTGACACACTTTGTCCAAACTGTCATTTAATTTTCAGACAAATAGAGTACTCCTGATATAAATAGAATAATCTTAAATCAAAAAGTATATTTAATTCTAGACAATTCAAGAAGATAAATGATCAGCTTAATTTCACCAAGAAACTATATTCATAAAGTTAAGCAACCTATATTCATTAAGTTAAGACATATAGAACAAAACACTAAGAATGCATATTGGCCATTCTGATTAAATAACACTAATAACATTAAGTAAACACTTACCATTAGCAGACATAGGTGCTTGTGTAAATCCCATTGCACCAGAAGGAGCAGATGGGGCAGTTGCATGGGCATAGCCAGTGTATCCATTGATTCCAGGATATGGTGGTGGCATGTCAGTCATAAAAACCGTATTTGCTGTATTGTATATGAGAAACATAGTCAAAATAGACAAAATTTACAAACAAAAAAGTTTCAAACACTGCTAAGTAACAAACACAACTGAAACGACCAAATGACATTAATCACATTAGTTGCCAACATCTAATGAGGGTTAATAAAAACCTTTATGGGTTAAGAATCAAGGATTATGGAACTGAAAGAAAAGTGGTTTGCCATAGGACAAGGTATGAGACATTATTGCAGTTTGTCTCCAACATGGTTTACAGTCTACATTTAAAAGATGGTCATGGAATGCTGGAAAGAAGTATGCATAGCAAGGGGATGAGTGGAATCCATCACATTTGTAAATGATATGATTTTGGCAGCATAAGGGACAGACGAGGAGAAAACAAGCGTGAAGATATAGCGGAAGATTACAATTTCAGAATTTATCATAAGATAAAATGAAGAGTGGGAAATGGTAAAGTGATGAGCAAACATTCAAAAGGAGAGAAATTGAATAAAAGAAAAACTTCAAATATTTAGTTGTGGAGGTGACAAAAAATTGGAGAAGTGAGAAGAGCTACTTACAAACAACACCTTGGACTAGTGCAAGCAGAATAACCAAGATGATAATAATCTAAGAAATATTCTTTTCAATCAAAAGATGATTAAAAGGATGATGAATTCATAATACTTCTGATAAACATTAATGCTGTGAAGGACTTACTACTGTTGCATTAAAGAATTTATTTTTGAATTGAATTAAAAATATTGAGGAATTTTTTTATAGAGGAAGGATGTATTCATTAAAAAATAATAATAATTTAAGCAAGGAAATGTAAACATTTACAGTTCAAAGATCCATATTTTCTAGGGATTGAGACAAAACTCATCAGAATAACTAAGGCATAAGGGAGAGAGAGTCATGTTGTTAGTTTAATTATGAATAATAATGCATGTCACAAACAAGAACTGTCACTTAAGATTGTGAGAGAGGATTTTGGTCAAACTAGCACCTACAGAAAAACAAACCAAATCAAATTTCAAGCCTTTTTTACAAGGTTTATATGATATTTAAGTGGTTGTCCTTCAAAAATAGTATTTAAATGATAATAAGAGAACTAGAATTATGAGGGGGAAAGAGGTAGACCTTGACCTATATTTTGTAAAAACAAGTTCCAAGTTTATGAGGAAATACTGTCATAAATAAACAAATTTTGTAACTGTCACTCCCTACCTGGAGGATGGTCTGGAAATACATGAACTGGTGGTGCCCATCCATAATATCCATTGGGGGGAGGAGCATATGCTGGAGGAGGAGCAGCATACCAACCTCCAGTTGGAGGGGTGTAAGGTGGAGGTGCATCTCTTGGAGGGCCATTTCCGGAAGCTGAGGATAATTCATTAAAAGAGACCTTTAAGTTTACTTGTTCTATTGAATTGAAAGACTAACACCAAATTTGGATGACAAACATTGAATATTGAAAATAAGTTCCTAAAACTTATTTCCAATGCAGAAAATGAAGTTTAAATATGTGATAACATTCTGCATTGAATTAAAAACTAGTTCAACACTTAATCATTTAAACCTTAAAATGGTAAGATTTACTTATTTACTCATTTCTGACTTATTTTTAATTTAGCTTGGAAGGTTGCAGAACTTAGGTAGCACTACATGATGAAATATACATTTTGTTCCCAAAAAATTTGCCATATATAATAATAATTACTACGGTGACTACCTTAAAGTTTCATGCAAACTCACATCACAGGATGAATTCAAAAATTATGCAAATATTAATTGCAATGAAAGAAATGCACAGTAATGCATAGCACTGAATATATTTTAGTATTAAATGCACAGTATTTGTTCCACAAGAGAAACACCTTAAGACCTTTTTCGTATGTTAATTTATCTAAATCCAGATTCAAAACAGCAAAAATGAAATTATTTCATGGAGATAAGTAACCTCAGTTGAAAAGCAATTTATTTTGTAAGTAAATAGTAGAACTTGTATGATTACATAATATGGCGTGCCTTATCTTAACATTAAATAAAGATAAACATTGATCTGCGTTGACTTACTTAAGCAATCTATTAATTATGAGAACTCAATAATGCAGTATAATGATTACATTAAAAATAAAAATGTAGCATGCTGAGTTAAACACACACAAATTGAATATACCTAAAATTAATACAATTATAAAACACAAAAACAAGTTAGAAAGTCCAACTTACCCATATTCAACTTACCCATTTGCGCAGCTTTCAACATTGCTTGTCCAAAATCAATGGCTCCCCCTGATTTGAACATTAATTTGAATTTTACTTCTCCTACCCAATTTCCATTTGGCTGAGCTCTTACTTTGCCTTTTATAAAATTTGCACCAAAAACTGGCTGCTCAAGTTCAACCTGAAAATTGAGTTTCACATATAAAATTAATAAGTAACCAGAAAAGTGCATCAGCAAGACAAGAGTCGACATTACATTTTTTACGTTATATTTACAAGAATAGGGATCAAAATTTACCCATAGTAATTTCATGAATAGCAAGAGTTACTACAGTTCTATTTTGTTACAAGGGTAGCTGAATTTTTCTTACTTTACAAGAAAATAGCAAGAGAGCCTTTCACTTAAGATTGTTCCATGACAGCAACCAAGGGCAATAATAGAAGTTATGAAACGCACACATCCATAAATGATAAATTCATTAGAATAAAACTATAATGGTATGACTTTGCCAAAAAAAAATATTTTTATACACAAATTTGTATTGTTGAACGTCTAGAATTACATAAGTTAGAAAATATTCTTATAAAGATAACTGTATTTACCTCGCTAATTGTAATAAAAGGAAAGCTAAAAGACTGCAACGGATCTCTCGAGTCTTTATGGTTAAAGATCATTCGGTGTGTTGTAAGATACATACGTCCGGATTTAGATCCTTTGAATGCTGTGTTGTCATTTCCATGAAATTCCACTGTGACATTATTACAAAATAGCAGTATCCTGAAAAATAGTATATTTAAAGAAGCTTTATATACTTAAGCATATCTTATTTCGAAACATCAAAGACAAGTTCGTATTTTAATTCAACTTGAGAAATAGTTTATTATTATATATAGTATTCAACCCTAATGATATCTAAGCATATCTAAGTTCTATACGTATGTCTCATCGCAAATGTGAATCGACATTTCCAGATCATTCTCCAGACAGAACTTTCGTAGTAATCTAAACACGTAAGACAAACAATGTAGGAACTAGGTGTATAAAACATTTAATATAGATAAAATTACACTTCTCCAGCATGAATCAAAACTCCCCCATTAGCGTGCGCAGTATTCAGAGACATTTTTCTCTGATGTACACCGTCTCTGACCACTAACAAGCCAATTTCTATACTCAATTGTCTGTCACGGGAAACTTGCGTAACAATTACGTCATCATTCTACATTTAATCAGAATGATATCTTAAGAATTAAAATACTTAAAATTCCTTACTTTAATACCAAAATTTAATCGTAATTAAAAAATTGATCACTTAATTAATGTTCAGATATTTAATATTAGGCGTTTTTATTTTACCAACGAGAAACGATTCCTACCCAGGTGATCGGCGCAAAAATCAATGTCTATCTTCGTGGGTGACATGCGCACGAAGTTAAATAAAAAATATTGCAATTTTCAATTGTCATTTCTCAATATTAAAACTTGCCGGACGAAGAATTGAATATTGCTAGTGTTGAATTTTTCATTGAAAGATAGTCATTCGGAATGGTAGCCGAGTGCGAAGTTATTAATGTGGCGTGAACAAATATTGAAACTAATTAAGACTAAATTGTAGGGGTGAAAAGCACTTGAAGAAATTCAACGGAATGATATAACATTCCTCTTCTAAGCCCGGTAGATTTCCATGGATATCATGGTTTTTGCCAAATATTATTGGTTGTGTTAATAAATATTTGGGCGCCCTTAGTACAATAGTTGTCGCGCTGAAACAACAAAGATGGATGAAAATTTAAGTAGAGGCTATATACAGCTGGGCAAATCCCGTCCTTCTGCAGCAAGATTTGGCCATGGCAATCATCAACACATTTCACCTCCTGTGGATAGATGCAACTGCATATATTTATCTCTCGTATTTGCTGGAGTAGGTTTTCTACTTCCATATAACAGGTAACTTCACCATCTCTCTTCCGAATAAGTGGGAGGGGCCACATTGTTTTATTTTCTTTTATTGTTATCAGATCAAAATATTTTCGAATGATGAGCTGGAAAGAAAATGTCTAAATTCGAGACACGTTCATTATTATTTGGTTGTTGCGTGCTGTATCCAAACGATATTTTACTATTCAGATATCGAAAAACATATTCTTCTCTTATGTATAATTTAGTACTACAAGAAATGTATCACTTTATTTCAATGTAATAATCGTAATTATAACTTTTAAAAGTTTTATAAATATGGGTCCTCAAATTGTTTTAAAGTACTTTATTTATTGTTACTTTATTAGATCTTTGGATTGTATTTCTGTATACTTTCTTTTTCGTACTTTTTAAGAAATAATTTAGATGAATATTTAAATATAAAGTATCAACTTTCGTTTATTATTAATTCTTTGATATTCTAATTTGATACTAGCTTTTTTTATTATGAAGAAATCATTTGTGGAATGTAAATGTCTAAAAAATTATAAGAGCTTGTGACCATCCTGAGTAAATGAAAATTTTAAAGGATGCATCTGAATCTCCTCTAGTATTTTACAAATTTGTGATAACTGTCAAATTACAAAGTAATTCAAAAAAATATAATGAAATGCAGAATCTGATCTAAAAAATTCTAGTATGTCTAAGACTATTATAGTTTTTCTGCTTTGTTTCAATCATGAAGTAATTTAAGAGAATTTAATCAGGAACAAGTTGAATCAGATCTTAAACAAGTTTTCTTGTTGAAAACAATATTTTATGCTTGAGGACGTATATAGATTACTTTAATTTTTAATTAATCATTTTCATCGTTTGGCACTTAAGGCCTCACTTTTCCATGCATAGCCATATAAATTCATTTTCTGTATGGTACAGGTTTTGCTCATGTATCAGTATTAATCTCAGTTTCCATTTAAGCCAGTTGAGTAGAACACTTAGATGATTAATAGCATTAATTACTATAATATACATACTTCTACATTACATTACTTAATTATTTTATCAGTCCCTACCTTTTTTTAGAATCTCTTATTGTCTGAATAGTATTATCTTGGAGAAATTTGGATTTTCGAAAAATAATTAATGTAGAATATTGTCATTTGAATATCTGTAGTACTTGTTCTATTAGGTAATTATCACATTTAATATTTATACCAATTTTTATTTTACAGCTTTATCATTGCTGTAGACTATTTTCAGTCACACTTTCCTGGGACAACCATTGTCTATGACATTTCACTTGTTTATGTACTGTTCGCTTTTATTGCTGTTCTTGGGAATAACTTTCTGGTTGAAACCCTATCCTTAAATACAAGGATTACATATGGTGAGTGTTGTTCAGATATGATTTTTATGGTATCAAGTATTACTTGAAAAACATTTCTTACTATCACATTATGTATCACTTATTATATAATTTAAAAAATATACCATCTCTATCAGCAGCAAATAGACATATTTATGACACTGTTGAAAAGGATTATTTTGGTTCAACTAGTAATGAATAATATTCATTCTACGTTTTTGTCTTTCCAAATGTTTAAAGGATTCAAAATAAAAAAAATCATGTATAAACAAAAACCTCAAGAATAGTTTTTGATAATTAGTTATTCTTTTTAATCATTTACAATATATTATACAGGGTAAGTCAAAAAATGTATACATACCTTAAACTGTCATAGACAATTTATTTCCCGTTCTACAATGCTAAATTTATGGACATGCTAAGCTATTGTCTATGACAGTTCAAAGTGTGTATACATTTTTTTTATGCACCCTGTATATTTATATATTATGTATATTGGTTAATGAAATGAGGTTATTAATAAATTAGAATGTTTTGTTTTTGTATTCTTTATTATTGCTTATCATCATTCATCATTAAAAAGAAAGGTATAACTAGAAATAATCACAATCACAAAATGATTATATATATATATATTTGTCAACATTAAATTTTATTGAAAGGTCAATGTGATCTTTTTCAGGATATGTGGTATCTTTCATCACCCTGCTGATTATTGCATGTGGAGAAGTTTGGTGGGAAGCTTTTGATCAGTCAGTTTCTTACAAATATAACCTAATTGCTGTAGCTATAATCTCTCTGGGATGTACTGGTAGGTCTTTGATCTCTATGTAAAATAGAATCATGTTAAATTGTAATACTATTCTTAACTTATTAGCCTTTCTAACCTGTTGCACCTCAGAATATTTTCTAGATGGAAAAATTTTCTTTAGAAGAAATTTATTGCAGGATTTGGATGACTTCTACAAAAACTACTCCATGAAATTGTTTTGAGATGGAAAATAAAGATATCTATCCCTAAATTACAATCAAATTTCACCATCTGACCATATTCTTTTTACTTCTATAACTATAAACATGTTTGCTACAGTTCAAAATACAGTATAAAAATTCTAAAAAGTTATAAAATAGGTTCAGCGCATTATTCAGGTGTGATTAAAGAAGAAGAAATATAGAAATTTATTCATTCATATTTATTCAAAAATTTGATGTTACAGTTTCTATGCTAAAACCAATAAATCCTGTCCATGTATAGCCTTGCAGTTTATCTTGATGCGTTTATTTGTGTTCCTATCTGTGATGTTAGGCAGTATTTAATTGAAAAGATTTTATTTTAAATTTATAAATCACTCAGCTGATTGCCATCAAGTGAAGTAAGCACAGTATGGTTGGGAAGAAGTGGATTAAGATAAAAATTTTCTTGAAAATATTTGTATGGTATACCACTTTTATTAAGTTCCTCATGCCTGATGAAATTTACTTTTAATAATCATTTACCAGTATTATGAATTTCTATGATATATTTCAAGGATAAGTGGCTTCATCTGAGCTAGAAATTAGTGGAAGACTGAGAAATATTTCCAATAAATTATCATCCACTCAAGCTCCCTTGGTAAAACAGTATAAGCTCTAATTTGTAATTCCTCGAAAGTCTTTTGTTGGAACAATATATTTGACTCTGGATGAAAACAAAAAATTAATACTCATGGATAGACCACTTGAAAAAATCATAATACCTAATTATATTTCCATATTTATACAAGGATATGTATAAAACTTTAAAATGAGAATAACGAAGAAGTATGAATACTTATAATTTAGTATATCAAACAAATCATCCATATGATTTCAGACTCACTTATTGGGTGGTTAAATTATATTTTACAATGGAATTATAAAAACTGATTTATAATAATAAATTATAACTTTTACTGCTTTTAAACAGCCCTATTTAATTTATAAGTAGAGGAATAAATGTAATGATTTTGTCCTGTTATAGTCCAACAATCAAGCTTTTATGGCTACACAAGCATGCTGCCAAGCCGTTACACTCAGGCTGTTATGACAGGAGAAAGTGAGTACATCTATATCTGCGTATGATATTCAAAATGTGTAACTAAAAATAGAAATAGTATTATCATCAGGACTAAGTTATTCATTTGGGAAGTAATTGCACACTTTAGATATGTATTTATAGACTGAATAATTTTAGTTATATTTTTATAGTAAACAGATAAAAAATTAACCAGTCAAGCAAAGCTAAAATATAGTCTTAAAAAGAAAATTTCACAATTACATCTTGATATGATTTTTCAATATTAATATTTTTAGAATAATCACAATATTTTTTATGAAAATATTCACGCAAGCTATTATATTTAGTAATAAATCTTTCTATAGAATGAGTAAAAATTTAATAGCTGCCTAAAATTGATCAAGATGATTGAGTATCTCCTTTGTTTGGATTCAGGTGCTGCGGGATTGTTGGTTTCTGCTAACCGTGTGCTAACTAAGCTTCTTCTACGAGATGAAAGAGCTAGCACAGCCATATTCTTTGGGACATCTATCACTCTCCTTGGAGCATGTGCATTACTACATCAGGTATTTTCTAAAACATTGCTGCAGAACTATCTGAAAAAAAAAATTATCTTGAAATTTTAATAGTCATAATTGAACCTAAGAAGTTGGCAAGAGTCACAGACAAAAATGGAGACATTTAAGTTCTATTCCTGGTCGTGTTAGACTTCTCCTTATTACTTATATTCAAGAAAAGATCCTTATCTTCTTATTTTATTATAATGATATAATATATAAAGTATTTATAAAATACAAAGTTCAAAATAAAGAAACTTATAATGTATATTGGCCACAATATCATATAACAACATGAACTGTACAAACAAAAGCTAGTATTTAATGAGATGATTTCTTGTCTGCCAGATATTTGGATGTATGAATATGCTTAGTGATGAACACAAAATATTTATTTATCAAGGCATTCATGGCTGTTTAACTCAATTTATGCCTTTTTAACCTGAAATGATAAAAAATAAACTTAAATTATTATTTCTAATTGGTTGATCTATATCATCAGGCTAAAACAAAAATTTTCCTCTTTCAAAGAAAATAATCCCTTTCAATTTTCAAAAAAATTGTTCTGAATTTCTTAATATCATAATTATGAAAGGAAATAATGATTGTTTCCCCTTTTAGGTCGTCAGGCGAACCCATTTCGTTAGATTTTACATAACCCTGTGTTCTGGTCAGGGAGATGAAACTGGAAATCAATCAACAGCAGCTGGTTCTGATGGAAGTACAATGGGAACAGAGTTGGGAGGTATTAGTGGAGAGAATACTGCAGGAGGACTAACACAAGGCAACAAGATAGTGTTGGAGCCTACAGAAGATGTAGGATTGGTATGAGTAAATTTAAGTTGATGTTTGTTGCTCCCTTTTAAGCAGTTTTCCAGCACAGTATTTTTGGACCATCAGGCAATTGGGGATTTTAAAGGATATATCAAAATAATTAAGATTTCATGATGACAATTTAAGTTTCCTGTTAATCAAAATCATCTCAGGCAACCTATTATATTATAATAAAAATAAATATGTAGATGAAGGATAATTATCAGGAAATGAGGAATATGGATGTTAATTTTCATGGATGAATTTCATTTGGATGATATGAAACTCTCCTTCGTAAAATTATTCCCTGAATTATGAAATAATACCCGTTGAAATTTAATAAAAATGATTTAATACACATCTTGATGTATTTTACACATTTTATCGTTATTACTTGTTTCATATCATTCCTAAAAAGCAATTTATTTAAGCATAATGACATTAAGATTACCTGTTCTAAGGGATTATGCATTCGTTCATACAGCTTGGAGGTTAAATGTGGGTGGGATGAGCTGCTCTAAACTAAAATGGTCATTGCTGTAAAATTTGTTGCAGATCAAGTTTCTCTGGAAGGCTCAAGCCTGAGGTATATTGGCTTATATTTTAAATCTTAGCCATATTAAGTTTAGTAATGTGACATTATTAAAATAAGATGAATCTTTAAATTATATTCTAAAGTAGTGATGTTTTAATAGAGTTTTTCTTTAATGGTGATAAAACAAATGGATCCCTAAATACTCCTAACCCTAAATTTATGTATTAAAATATTACATATTGAACAATGAAAAATGTTTACTAATTGTACTTAAATACTTAATATCATATTTGGTTGAAAAAGTCGTTTTGGTATTCTTTTAATTAACCAATCGGCTAGTGGAATTTTTCAATTTACAAAGACATTGCATCTAAATTTAATAGCTGAGAACTGTTATATAAATGTAAATAGATGTTTTAAACAAAGAATTGCTATCAATTTAGAAAGTCTTATAGGCAAAAATACCATAATTACAGCGATTCATGATGTTCACTAAAAATTTTAATTAATTTTGCCTTGTTTAAAAAAGATTTGATATGCTTAGGAAATCAATATTTATCTCCATTATGGATAATTTTTATCAAAATGATTTTATTAAATAAATATGTGCCATCAATGATGTGTAATATTCTAAAGGTGAAAAGTTTGATTTTAAACTCAGTATTACGAGGAAATTGGTTTATCTATAATTTCACCCTTAATAAATTCTTAAGAGGAAGAAGGCTCTCAAGGAAATATAGTTTCATATAATAAAATGAAAAGTGCTGAGATTCCCATGAATGACACATGATACAAATGTGAAAAAAACTAAAAAATAGATTTAAAATTCCTTGATAAAAGATAATTTTTAACTTAAATGAAAATGCCTTATTTATAAAACTAAAAATTGAGTAATTATATTTTGTATGCATATAATTTGTGAATCATTAAAACACATGTATTGTGCCTCCATGCCTCAAATTAAATTAAAGCCTTTAAATTTCTGTCAATTCAAATACCCATAGAAAAAAATTTGAATGCTTTCCAGAAATTCTTGTTCTATGAGAGATTTTTAATGTTCAGATGGTATAAGACATATTATAAGTTATTTTTTCAATATTTTACAATAACATCTATTAGAGTTGATTTACGATGACTTGATACAATAATTATATTTGTGAAGTCAAATTTAAGAACTCTACTCTATATAGATAGCTGTCTACAGTTTTATAAATATTACCTATAGATATTTATATTCATCGACAGTATTTGTTGACAATATTATAGGTAGTTGCATGATTGCTATTTGAAATTTTATTCCAACACTAACAAAGTTCCCAAAGTGTATGTCGTGTGCATGAAAAAGAGTTTGAATGTATAAAGCTAGTTTGATTTTATATTAAGCATTAATGGGAGAAGAAAAGGAACAATGTAGAACCTATCAAGAATTCTAGTAGATTCAAGGAAGATTATGAACAGTTTACAAGTGTTGATTTATTTCAGCTGGAAGATATACTACACAATTGAGAGAGAAAAAGAAATATGTTTTAGATAGTCCTACCTGTATTATTAAATTTTCTATGTAATTCAATATTTTTGTAGAAGTATCATTACATCTATAAGATAGTTTTGAATGTGGAATTATGTAGGGTAGTATGTTACTGGATATAATATTTTGTGCACATAAAGTGTTTAATCAATTTGAGTAACTTCATTTCCTAATTCCCAAGATTGAATTGTTTTAAGTTTACAATTAAATGATTTCAATTTCATCAAATGGTGTATCATAAATTTAATTTTATCTTTGTCTTTATTTTGTAGATGGATCCTTTGGAAGGTGATGGAGGAAATGGGAAGGGAGAATATGGTGTCCTGAAGTTACATCAAAGTCCACCAATGATGGAAACTGAAAGTGGCAATGCATCCTCATCAGCATTTAGTTTTGCCAATCCAGTATATGAACCAAGAGGTCCTTCAACTGGTGCAACTGGAACTACTTACAAAGTTGAAGAGGTGGTGGTAAGAATGCGTCCACTTTATGGAACTGGTGGAACTTCAGGATCAGGATCTTCCTCAAGCAGCTATCGCAATGGGAAGGCATGGGGAGGGATCAAAAGTAAGTCATTATTTTATAAGCATATTTTAAAATTATAAAATATTAATGTTATTTTTTACAATATTTTTATAGATTCTCTGGTTCAATAAATAAATATATTTCTTTTTAATACTGGAAATCATACATACAACAGATATTTATTTACATTATTAAATTATTTTACATGCATGATATTTTGAAAATAATTATTCATTTTAGCAAAATGAATTTGAAAAGTATTGATTCTGTTTTATTTATATTGCATACTTGCGTTGCATTTATTGTTTATTAAATACTTAAAATACCCTACTTGCTTTCTTTAGAAACTTATGAAATCAGTTACTAAAGTTGAAAATATTGCTGTCTATGTTTGTATGTTCAGATTTTCCATCTTTGGAAAATAAAATTGTTACCATGGAAAATATATCTTATATATTTTTCTAGTAATTTTTATCATTAATTGTTTTTCTCAGAGGGACTTAAGGCAAGATGGCAAGTCAGTCGACAGATTTGGCCTTACATGCTCTCCATTGCACTTGCATACTTTGTAACTCTCTGCCTCTATCCTGGTATCATTTCTGAGGTAACAAGCTGCCGCTTTGGCTCATGGATGCCAGTATTATTGATGGCCATATTTAATGCTACAGATCTAATTGGGAAGGTAATAGAAAAAATTATAAAATACTTAGTTTAGGTCTTAGGTGCATTAAAAAATTATAGTCCCTAGGGTTTGATGAACTAACTTATGTTTATTCCAATACTATTCTTTTGGAGTCAAAGCATTATTCCCAAATAATGTGGATATTTATTTGAGTAAATCAATGTATGATTAAAATTTCATTATTTTATCTTCTCCTTTATAGTTTTTATACATTTTCATTCTCAACATTCATAATTCTTTATCCTAATAAAGTACTGAATATGCTCTTTGCATTGACATATTTATCATAAATTTTGTAGGAAAGCTATTCTGAATTTTTTGATTCTTTAAAGGCTCTATACTGTACGAAATGTCAATGTATTATCTATAGGTATTACAATTATCATTTGCAAAATTGACTAAAAATCATTCATGAAATTAGGTCTTGGCATCTGCTCCTAGTGAATGGACTAGAGGTCAACTTGTTTGGCTCTCAGTATCTCGATTGGTGCTCATACCTGGTTTGCTTGCCTGCACTGCACCAAGAGCAAACCCTTTTTTGCCTGGAGATGCTCCTCCTCTTTTCATTGCTGCTGCTCTTGGATTGTCCAATGGGCTTCTTGGTAGTCTTCCTATGATTCTTGCTCCTCAAAGAGTACCAGCAGAAAGGAGAGAGCTAACTGGTAAGAATGTATAGTTTTCATTTGGAAATAGAGCAGCTCAATTACTATAACATTGTAATTTTCAAAAAAGCTATAGTATTTTATTATGCATTCATATATTGTTATGTATTATATGTAATAATAAAATTTATACCAATGAATATTATACTCTCCTGATATACATAGATTACATATCAGATACATTTTAAATATCAATTTTAAAATTGAATAACTATATAAAAATTATTATCTGAAAATTTTACAAATATAATTCAAGGAAAGTATTGATAATAAAATGGCATTTAATCATCTTGTAATTATACCTGATTTAGTAAAAATATATTTTACCTTTGAAATTTTCTTGTTTGGCCAAAATAAACTACATCTAAATGTGAATTCCATACTTTCTTACCTTGGTTAGGTGTAGCATAATTGGAGACAAGTGAGTTTGAGTCCTATGTTCTTGGAATTATTATGGATACTGAATGCTTATAACTTGAAGAAAAGCATCTACTGAAGCAATTTATTATATCAAATTGGGAAATTGTCAAAACAAGCTTGATCATAATCAAATATGATTTTAAAACTTGAACTTTTTCTGAGTAGGCTGTTTATTCATCACAGTGATGAAGGAAATGAAGTAAAATTTTGCCACAAAAATGACCAAGATGAAGATTATCTTCACTAGAAATAAATTATGTGTAAAGTTTGTCATATATTTGAGCTTGGATTATTTATTTCTTACAGGAAACATCATGACTCTCTCTTATAACATTGGGCTCACAACTGGATCCTCTGTAGCATATCTCCTAGATGCCATGCTTGGGAAACCCTTACAAAATCCATGTGGTGGACCACAGTTTAATTTTCCAACAGTCTCTTATACAATCCCTCCAACAACTGTACTATCACCAATGAGCACAACTGCATCAGGAACCCCTTTTGCAAATATTACAACCCCTTCATCAACTTTAGAACTTGCTACAGCAGCAGTCACCTCTATGCTGCCTCAATTTTTCACCAACTCCACAGCAGGAACTCTAGCAAGTGTTTTGTCCACGGTTACTCAACCAGATGTAGCTGCTGGTCTTTTGGGAAATGCCACAACAGAAGCAGCTGCAAATGCAACTGTTGCATATTATGTATAATTTATTTTGAAAGGTTTAGTGCATGCTATTGAATCTCTGTATTTAACTTCCAATGGGCAAGCTACATACTGCGGAATAATGCAGTAAAAGTAGGGAAAGCTGCCCTAAAGCTATGATTTTTACATTTTTTTGCCATCCAAAAGCAGAAATATTAAAACAATCTAAATCAAATAGGTGAAGATAGAAATGAATTGAGCGAATAAAAGTGATAAAGTAACATATAAAGCCTGAGGAAGGTGAGCATTTTGTGTGATTGTTTAAAGTTTCAGTATAAGAGGATATTTATGAAACATTTAAAGATAGGAAAAAAGGATGCATATTTTTATTACTCTATCATTTTATAAGTATTTAAGAACAGGCTCTATTTCCTCCATATTTGGTAAATTTGTTGCTATGCTTTTGACTGGAAATGTTAATAAATTCATTGCTTCTTAAGAATGTACATGATAGAGGAGAATACTTTTTAATTATTAATTTCTAATCTACCATCAATATAGAAATTTTTGTTTAAAATATTTCTCATCTAAACAGCTGTGAAATACATAAACTATGTGTTTTAATCTAAGATCCGTCTCTGATTGGTTTCTTTGTCTTATAAGTAAATTCCTTAAGAGGATTCAAGGAAGGAAATCCTGACTTTTCAATATCAGGATATCATGAAAACTCCTTCAATTTGAAACTTCTAAATTAAGAGGCAATAATATTTAAACCAATCACTCAAACAAGGTGTTTTTCTAAAAAAGCTCGGATATCCAGAATATCTACAATCCTTTATATCCTACATTCCTCTGAAAATGTATGAAAATGGTATACAGATTATGGACCTATATTTGTCTGCATGAAGTTTCTTAGTTTGCCTCTAATCTATGTGTAAATGTCCCTTTACTGACAAATGATATTAATTTTCCATGTTTTTCTCTGAAATCATCATAAGTATGTATCTGTCTTGGAATTCAATAAGATTTAACAACATTTCATCTCCAGATGGCCCTATCATTAACTTATAATAGATTTGGAGGAAATCTATCTCCTTTTGAGAAAGGAAAACATTAATGTTTAAACTTATTCTAATTTTTATTTCTGTCTTTAGGCAGCTATGTATGTATAATTTTGGAGACCATCAAATACAAGTGTTTCAGTTTCAATTGCTAAAGATGGGTTTTCATGTTTCATAAACTCAGGCTGTGTAGTTATTGTTACGCCATTGTTGATAGACTGTTAAGGAAAGGTGAAATATTGGTATTTCAAAGATGGGTCTGGCCAACACCCTGGTCTAGTTCTGGTTAACACCCAGAAAATGGAAAATTATGCCATCATGATGTTTAACATGAGATATTGTTATTTTCAATACTTTGCTTGTTGAGATTGTTACTAGCTGTTAAATTCTGGTTCAACTGCATAGAATGATATTAATGTTGATCATGAATGAAAATTGATATGAAGTTAACATTAAGTAAGGAAAGCACAGCATATGATGTTTCACATAAAGTATACTGTAACAGTAATATATGATGCTGAATCATCAGAACTTAAATGAGATATTACCTAATTGTAGTGATAATGGAACCAGAAAATCAAAAGTTAGTGTAAATTGTTTCTTTGGTTTATTTTTCTACAATTAGTCAATTAATGATTCAGTAGCATCTTAAAGTACTTTTGAGATCATTTGCCCAAATTTTCTTTTAATTTTCTCATTTCATTGACAACAATTGCCTTATTTGATGAAGTATAATTGTTTCATGAATGAGCTTTTACAATTATCTATATTTTTATTGTACTTTGAAAAATAATTTCCTATTTTGAGTTTTTGATTTAAACTTATGAATTTTATCTGCACAAACATCTTTAGAAATACTGTATTACTGAATATTATTTTTACTGGTGATATTATTCTATCAATTCCTGTTTAAAAAGTGAAATAAAGTCTCCTTTTCATTATACTATAAAGAAATACTAAAAGCTATAAACATTGAATTTGGTAAATTTTTTGGAAAATTATAAATGAAGCATATTCACTACATTTATGTACTAGAGAAATTTTGAGCAAATCAATAATGTTCTGCATGCAATGAATCCATACAATCTAAATGTTTCTATCTTTTGGTTCGTCATTATCATTCATGTAGATAAAAGAATCTTGTAAAAGACAGATGCATGGTTAGTAGCCATTGAAATTCTTAACTTAGTTTTAAGTTCTTTATATTACTTTTATTTCTGGAATGGTTACACTCATTGTTTGAGCAGGGATCATCTATTTACCTAAAAGTTTTAACTCATGTTTTCATTATTTTATTGCTCATTCTGTGAATTCCTCTCTTATAAATCCATCTTCTTTAATATCTTCCATTCCCTTTATTTTATTTTAGTGCACAAATTCAGTTTATTTTTAAATATCAAATTTAAGTTTAATATACCTAATTCAAGATAACATTATTTAAGTTGATTATCCATTCTTATTGCCATAAAATTTTTTAAAATAAAATTTAAGGTTTTAACCAACTTCAAATATATTCCTCTTTATTAAAAATATTTTTGAAATTCATTCCTTGTTGGCTACTGGATGGCAGGGGATTTGAGAGAATTCCAATGTAAGCTTTTTTTTCATCTCTCAAATTTAAACTTGACATTCTCAAAACTATAAATGTCACATGAAACTGATAATCACTTTGTGAAATATGTAACATAAATATGAAATAAAAACAAAATAAAAATAAATAAAAATTGCATTAATCCCATATCTCAAACTTGTTAGTTAGGTAATATTAGTCATCAATATCAGAATTGATTGTCAAATATATTTCTTAAGATATGTAGATACTTTAAATTGAACCTTTGAATGATATCATACTGCAGATGAAGCATTTACAAGAAATACAAATTACAGCACTATTGATTACTCTCATTTATCATATATGATATTATCCTTGAGTCAAATTAATATTTTTGGATATGGAAATCTGTTTTTCCAAATTCTATTCTTTCTGTGTGGATTACTTCAAATACCTGCAATTGATTTATCTAGTATTTAGGTGACTTATAATTTCTACAGAAATGTGATATTTCATAAAGGAAATGAGCTACCTGCTGTGTTAATTGAAGATTTTGTGTATAAAGAATATAAGGCTGTGAAAAGAAATTCTGTCCACATCTTAATTTTTGACTCAGTTGAGACATATTGGCAGTAAACTTGAGTGAATTCATTCAGAAATAATCTTTTGCAAAAAGAAATATTTTATACATTGGCAAAATCCATTTTATGTATTTTATATCAAACTTGAAATAATGAATTATGAATTGAGGTTTAGTTTCAGAGAGTTGTATATGTGTAATTGAATTATTTATTTTGTTCAAATATGAACAAGATATGAAGTTTTAAAATTTACTTTGTAAAATATTTAAGTGAGTAATTAAGTATGAACTTAGGAGAACAACCAGAGCTCAATAAATTTATTTGTTTAGCTGGTACATTAATTTGACTGAATTTATCATTTATTTTGCTTTACTCAGTCTTGTTTGAAAGATTGTGAAATGTTAGAAATATAATATTGTGAAACTATGATATTCATGACGCAAACCTACTCTTTATAGAAATCAGTAAGACTATAACTGCATTAAATATGAATGTTTACTCCAATGGTGGTTGATGTTTGTATGATGTATTGAATAGTCCTAAAATGGTAGATGTATCACCTCTTGGTGATATAATGGTAGATATATTTACCTCTTTGGATTTCAAAAATATTCCCCTTAAATGTAAGAAGAAAATTCCATTGCTTTTAAGCATTAATGCAGCAATAAACCCCAATAAGCAAAGCAGTTATAATTTTTTTCACAAAATAATGTTTTCATTGGAGCCTTATAGTGAGAATATTGAACTGAATAAAATATACATACATCTGCTTGCCAAATAAATATGTTGCTGTTATTTCAACTGTGAAGTTTTATACAAGTAAGACTTGAATCATTCCATATTTTTTGAGAGCTATCAAAGAAGGAAAGCTTCTCAGAGAGCATCCCTTTACCACTATAATGATCTTACAACACACAACAGGGCACTCAAATTGTAGAAAGATTATACTTATTTATTATAACCTATAAACATCTAGTTTTTGGGCAAATACTTAATCTTTTGATATAAAATGACCATTTTTTCTTTTTTGATGTAACTTCTTATGTAGTATCTTTGGTAGTTCAACATGTTATAAATAGTAACTCATAATGTTGGTATAAAGTAATCTCAGCTCAGTCCTAAATAATGATATTCAAGACTCACTCAGAAGCAAGAGGTGGTGGTACCAAACTGTAGTAGTACCGTATTTGACGGCTTATAAGACGCACTTTTTTTCCTAAATTAGTTCTCCAAATATTTACCCGCGTCTTATATGTGAAGGTATTGGTGTCGGTGCTAAAAACTATTTGTTTAAAAAAATACAATCGAAAATATGCCAAAAGGTAACAAGAGATTAAGCCACGCTATTCAGTTTAAACTAAGGGTGTCAAGTTACCCGATAGTGTATGGAAAGAGAGCCGTAGTAAGTCATTATGTTATTGTGGTACCGCGTTGTCGCACGGACTTTTAATACTTTTTTCCCTTGCGTGACGCCTACGTAATGAGGGTGCGTCCTTATATGCCGTCAAGTACGGTAATTATTTTTAAATGAAATAATTGTTTAAATTAATTAATTTAAATGAAATGTATCTTATTAAAAATGGAAATCGCATGCATTCTATGTTTATGCTATAAATGGAAGTGTAAGAAACACATAAAAACGTAAAAGAAAATATCTGCATCAAAGTCTGCGCCTGAATTTTTTTACTTGAAGAATAACTTCTAATTAACTTATCAGATCAATCTCAGATAATATTTTTGGATGATGTATTTTGAGATGAGGATGGTAGCTCATTATCTATAGTTCGTTCCACAAAAGCTGGCAGTACGGGAAGCTTATGGGGAAATAAATGCACGTAAATTCCCATAAGGGAGCAACCTAGCCTCTACCACGCCGTCAGTTAATTATTTCTGAGGTACTTGTACGGATAAAATTAATATTTTCATCATAGTTTGGTAGATTTTTTTCCAATTTTTTGGTGAAATTTGGATAAGGAAGGATAGTTCTACATACTGACGAAGATTTCTCATCATTTTAACAAAAGAAATAAATTTTATAGCGGAATGAAAAAAAAAAAATTGTCGTCTCACCAGCCGTGAACAATACTAAAACTGCCATTTCTCTCATCCTATCTAACATTAAGTGCTAATTTTTTCTTAGATTACTCTTTATACCTTATGAATACATAAAAGTTAACTTATATTAATTTTTGACTGATGACATTTTAGTAAAAACTAATTTAAGTGGAACGCAACCTCCGAAAAATTGGATCGTGCAGTCAAATTTATACATCGCCTAAAATTTTTTTTTCTTACGTTACGAAAAACTTGTCGCGAGGGAAATTGAGATAAATCTTATTTTCATTTACAGGTTACTCCGAGACGATATCTTGAATAGAACTTTAGTTTTTGAATTTTATAACCGAGAGAGTAATTGATTTAGCGCTCCGATTGCTAATCATTGTTACTTTTTGCTCGAGACTAATAGACCCGTAAGCGTAATTCGGATTGATCCGGATCCGCTCTCAGGTATAAAATTGAAAAACTAAAGTTCTATTAAACATTTTTAAACAACTTTCATTTAAAGAACATTAGGAATTGACTTTTATGTATTCATAAGGTATAAAGAGTAATCTAAGAAAAAACTAGAACTTAATGTTAGATAGGATGAGAGAAATGGCAGTTTTAGTAACGTTCACGGCCGGTAAGGTGACCATTTTTTTTTATTCCGCTATAAAATTTATTTCTTTGGTTATAAAGTTGAAAAGTGTTCATCAACATGTAGAACCATGCTTTCTTATACTTATTTCACCAATACTTCGGAAAAAAAAGACCCAGCTAACCTGAAAATCTTAATTTTATCCGTTGCGAAGGCAAATTTTGTGGATATCGCGGATATTCCGAAAAAATGACCCGGCGTACGAGGCTATTTGAATCCCTCATAAGCCAATACTGCCTAGAAAAGTGGAACAGACTATAGAGAGATTATCCCATAAAAATGATAAGTGTTTGCATCATGTAAGGCTTAAATTTGTATTATGCAGTAAAAGAATAATTTACTCAATTTACAAGCCCAAGTCCTTTATGTATGACATCTTACTAAGAAGATAATATAATAATGGCTTGAGTTAATTTGTACGAGTACATGTATTGTTATATTCCATATAGATTCCACAAATTTATTGGAATAGTCGCATATATATGAAGGGCACATATAGATAAGGATGCAATTTACGACAATTATTTCTAAGAAGGGAAAAACCAATTAAAAATCATAAAATATTCAGGTTTCTTCTTTTTTTAGTCTTCTTTGATTCCTAATGTTCTTTAAATATTTAGAGGTAAGAGTAAATTATGCTAATAAAGGGAGATTATATAATTTTTGTTATAAAATTCTATTAATCATATTTTCTGTGTAACAATCATTATTTGTTATATAATTTCATACTAACATATCAATATCAAAATAGAAGATAACAATTCTTCAAATTTATAGGATAATAGTAATAGATTTTATTTTGAGACCTTTGCAAAATTTGATAATCTACTTAAATAGAACAACTACCACCAAAAACTAGTCCTTTCACTTGATGTGTGATTATATCCGTTATGAAGAGAGAATTTAGTAAAGATATTTCAAATTGACCCTTTTCATGTAATGAAATCTTTAAATAATAATAAAACATAAAATTAAATAAAATAAGAGCATAAGATAATATTATCTTTTTAGAATAAAAAATTCTTAAAATCATAGCAAATACAGTTTTGTAAACTTTACGTTATCAATAAGCAATAAAATTTCCTTTAAAAAAATAACAATAATGATCTTATAATATTTGGATTTTTTATTAAACATTTTTTGGATCACATTGGATGACATTCAATTTTAAAATACAATTTAGAATGACATTTCATAGACAACATTTCTTATGAGCAATATCTCAAAAGACAGCAAATTGAAATATACCTTTCAAATTAAATACACTGGGCATGATAACAAAGAGCTTTAATGAGGGAAACATACATCATATGAAAACTGTTTTTAAAATTAACAACTAAATTGTAATAAATAAAAATATTGTTAAATAAGTTTATAAAGGAAGCACAAAACAAATCATACATATTTATTTATTACAGTCTTCAAGCTTTTATCTCTAAAGGAACCATCTAGAAGTTTAGTCTTCATGGAAGAAAAATCAAATTATTGCAATGATAATTACACTGTTCTTAGGTAATACTCAAACCATTAAATAACCATTAATGATCATACAAAATTAAAAGAAACGAACAATGAACAAATTGAGAAGGATCTTTATGGCAAAAGGTTGATCTTATGGAACAAAAACATAGCAGTAAATGAAAAAGGAAATTATTCCTTGTATTGGAATTATTTGCATTAACGGTATTCATTCATATCTTGCTTAGATATAATAAACTCATGGAAAAGTTTTATCAAGCTAGAATTAAATGCAAAGAGGAAGTAATTATCTACACAGCTTAACATGATAATTGCTGTATGAACACCTTTGTAATTAATTATTGCTTCCTGAAAACAGTGACAGCTAGGCTGAATGATCAAAACACTTTTTAGTTCAATTATAAGTAGAAAGTCACCTTATATATTGGAAACATCAAACTCTGAACAGTAAAGAATGAAATATTTTGAGGTTATCAACTTTTTAAGTGCCTACATTTACCATAATATTCAAAGAGACCAAATTAAACTGAAATCTACTCAACATGTACAAGGCAGGTCAAGATAATGTATAGTTCTGAACAAATATAAGGACATAAACATATCTGATAGAGAATATGAGTAAAATACCAGGCAAATATTTGTATTTTTATAATAGAGAATAATAACATTGTATTATTACATTTCTAAAGTAATGCTAGAGCCAAAAATGAGAGGCTACAGTTAGCATATGATAAATCACATAGTTAAAGTATTCTAAACTGACTAGAATAATAATTAATGAAAATATGAACAGCATCCATCTTTTCAGACATTAATAAACTTTGGTAAAAAAAAGATGTTGCACTTGGGATAGATTCATAGTTTCATGGAAAATATAAATAATAAAAATTTCAAAGTAAAGACTTTTAAATCAGATCCAAACTTCATATAACATTATTAAAAAAATAAAAACTTAGTCAAGCTCCTTTCTTTCTAGTATTAGCATATTGTAATATCCATAAGCTTTGACTGGAGAAGTAATGCAAATTAAATGATTATGAAACAATATTTCTTTGAAAGAACTATTTCAAAGTTTTACTCAGCATAAGGTAAGAGGAGGATAAGCTAAAATATACAGTATATATGCAATTATAATATTACAAATTCATTTCCTTCTAATTTGCTATTTAAAAATACACTATTCAAAATACCTCTCAGAAATGGCATAAAAAAAATTCTTATAAACATCAGTGAATCAAAAATAAAATCATGACTTTGTAGGTTATGCCTACGCTTCTCCAAAGTTTTCTTCTTTAATTAATTCAGACTTAAAATCCTCATCGAATTCCTTGAACTCCTCGCTAATTATTTTGTTTGACTAGGTTGAAATCAAGATCAAGGCAGTGCAAGATTTACTTTGAATTCAGCAAACCTAGACCGCAGCACCCGAGGGAGGAATTGCAACCAGCATAAATAACTGCTGTGCTTAGAAATTTTATGTGCGAAGTTGCCTAGCCACCTAGCTGCTCTTGCTTGGAACCCCACTAGAGGAAGACGTTGATACAGCAATAGAGAGAGTAGAGGATGTGTGTCTACTAAATCCTGCAAAAAGCCATTTTCTTTCCATGTTTGCTCCTATTCCAGAAAGTTCCTGACGGAATAAGGATGGGAAACGAGAAAGAAGAGCCTCCACATCCGATGGCCTTAGGGATGGTTCAATTTTTTGAAGGTAAGACCACACATAATCTACACCAGCACCAAATGGATGAACATGAAGAAATGTCGACACCAAACCTAATAGAAAATAATTTGAACATAATAGCAATAAATATAAATGCAATATATAATGTAAAATAATTAACTGGCTATACAATAGATATTTATGACTTTTAATGTTAGTTCAAAGTTAATCAATACAAATATAAAACTTTGTAAGCCTTCAAACCAAGGAACATATCATTTTTAAGACTAAGATGAATAATGTGATGTAGAGGGAGACAGAAATGAGTGATAATGTGTCACCAATAGGAATTATTCCTAATTGCACCTTTGTATACTGATTAGTGACGAATTAACATTGTTTCAAACAACTTGATAAAGTTATGCATCTTGAATTGAGTTTCATTGGTTCATGTGAATTCAGTTTTGCACTAAACATATAGATTAAAAGGATAAAGTTATAAAATTCATCTTTATAATGGCAAGGTTGGGACTATAGACTCCTACATTTGACCCTTAACATATAACTATGCATAATTCTCTCTTCATTTATTTTTCTGGCTAAGTGTAAGTAATACCTATTACCAGATTTAATAAATGGATAGAGTATTGGGTTATAAAAAAATTACCAATTAGCCTGGCATCTCTTTCTGTTAGTGGGTCAGCAACTCTAAAACCATCATCATTTCCACCAGTAAGTCCATCTGTGGATGATGAAGCAGCAGCAGATGATGATGTTGGAGAACCACCTGAAGATGTAGCTTTTGCCAACCTTGCCTCCAAATCTTTTAAAGCCCTTTCATCCTCTGCCTGTTTCCTCTTGGCTTCCAAAAGTTGCTAATTATTGAGAGAAAAGAAAGAAAAGAGATTACTAATGTACATAATCGAAAAACCAAGCATGACATAGTTAATTGTCTTATCTCAAATTTTATATTTATTGAAATATTAGTTCTCCTACTTTGCTATGTTTTTAGAAAATATTTAATTTACATTGACATTAAGAATATTTGAAAAATATTTCTCATAATTAGCAATTTCATTTCTTTATTGGCAGAAGGTCAAGCTAAACAAGGATATGGAAGAGATTTAAAAAATATACCTACAGATTAGGTAAACTGATTCATTAAACAAGATATTAGATGTAAACAGTTAAACATCTAATACATTTTTTTATAACAAACATAGTGAGGAACGCGTTTTCAATTTGAACTACAGACAGTATATGATTATAATTTTATCTTTATTACCATCCTTTTTCCTTAAAAAAATTTCTAACAATAATTATCATTAATCAAATTTTACCAAAAAAGTTTGTCTACCATTGATAATTAACTTAAAAATACATTTGGAGCATTCAAATAGGAAGTTCAGGTTAAAGCAACTGACCAACAACTGGGGGATATGTCCTTGCAGAAAGATAAGATGAAGAGGGGTTTGGTAGGAGAATAAAAATGGACTTGATGCTGAGAGAGAGAGAGATATTGACTTAAAAGAAATGCTTAATAGAATGGTTAAACAAGAAATGAAAGTGGTGATGTCTCTAGCATGATTTAGAAAAATTATAGTGAAAAAATAAAAAAAATAAGAATGAAGGATAATTTTGAATAATAATCACCTATTGAAAGCAATATATCACAAGGTAAAATCACTTTAAAAAAGCTACATACCTGTTGCATGCCTTGCAAGGTCTGTTTTAGTAGCTGAGTTTGCTGATCTCTCAGAGCCACCTCTGACATTGAATCTGATCTCACAAGATCAACTTCATTTTTATAAGCTTCCAGTTGGCAACGGAGGCTATCATTCTCTTCCTAAATATTTAAACAAAATAGTATAATTATATTATATGAAAATTTGGTAAGTTCAATATATAAATGCAAGGATAATGGACTATTCTAGAATGGCTAATAAAATAATCAAAATCTGTGTGATTAAAATGGGAACCAATATTAATAATATATAAATATGATGAGTAATACATACAAAAATACTAAAACATTTATATACCTTCAAGGATTCAATGGTCTTCATATCTTCATCCAACCTTGGGAATTTTCTTCTGCTTGGACCAGATCCACTACCTTCACCTTCCATGTCAGAATCAGACACTTCCATTTCTTCATCTGCACGTTCATTTAGAACTTCTTCCAGCTGCATACTTTTGATTTCCTAATTCATGTGAAAAATTTGTCCAACATTAGAAAAGTTTAAGTAGTATGGCCTATTGAGGAGTATCATAATGATGATAAGTCCCAATTTTATCATAAACAAATTGTTATGTACCAAAGAGGATAACAAAAGCAAAATCAATTATGGTTTTGTAACAATATAAAAACTAAAGAAAATAATACAGCAGTGGTGGTGTAAAATTATCAAGTAGAAGTGAAAACATAACAGTTGTGTTTCATATGGAAATGGAGAGAATACATGGCAAAAATAAAATCATACAGAGAATGTCAACATGCTTTTCAGCAGCAGATATTGAGACTATTCTTTTCTTTCAGCATACAGTTCCCTTAATTATTTACAGTATAAAAAAGGAACAGGATAGGAAATCTAAAAATCCTAGCTAAACTCTGAGAGTTTATCATGTAAATATCTTTCCATTTACAGTACCAATTTACATAAAATCTGCAAATAAAGAACATACAATCTATGATACAAAATTAAAATTTATTTTTTTTTTTCGTTTGAAGAAAGAAAAGAATCAAAATGAAAACTTTTCTTGATTGATAATCCCAATCATGTACATTTTGTGGAAGAGCTTTTTTTGCACTAAAATGAAGAACTTGTTTAGGAAGTATTAAAATCACCAATTACTCTCCTTTCATAGCCATTAGTACTTTATGCATAATTATTTAAAAAATATTTTACAGGTACTTCTAAATTTTGAGATAGATATTAATCCTCAAACTATACTAGTTAAAACTCCATTAAAAATAGTTGCTGACAAAGACATATTTACAAAGTGCACAAAGAAATAACTTCTTTAGGTTTTAGAAGTAAATATGGATTACATTGAGGGGTGACCTAATTCCTGACAAGACAAATAAGAAACAATCAAGGCTGTAAATTCCTTCCGATGCTGGAGAAGATGGGAAAATATAAGGAGCAGGAACTGACCATTCAGAGAACAAACCTCCAGACTGCTATTCTATCTCCTTTCAGCATTAATTCCTCTTACCTTCCTACACCACATAGTTTCTCCTTTCTGCTTCCTGTCATACCTGCTACTCCATTAAGGGTGCTCTCATCTCCATACTGTTTTACATGAGCTGAAATAACATCTTACAAGAAGGGTGAACGCTCTTCAACCCCTAAGCACATGACATTTACATGTGTCCCTCCTAGCAGGAGACTGTTGTTGCCACTATACCAGAAAAACTGATGCGTACATAAATGTATGTACGGTAACATGGATGGATGCAAAATGAAACCATTTGACTGTGAAAAATACAAGCACTTTAAGCAGTGGCATCATTCAGATGCAAATTAAACTGGAAAGTTATTAGGTTGATTAGCTTAGACTGTGAGTTAACTCCATGTGAGCTGAGAACAAGTGTGATACAGCTGGAGTTAGAATTGAGGAAAGAAAACTTTAATGCAACAGATATGATTAATAACTAAACATTCCAATAAAATTGATATCATCAAATGAAATGTGAAAATAGGATTAATTACGAAAGAAATTAGGCTTTATAACCACATCAGTATTTAATCCATATTGAAATTTTTAATCACAGTAAAATGTATTTCATAGAGCATGATTGTCTAAGGAGCAATTACCTGGAGAACAGCACATAAGGCAAAAGAAAATAGTGGATGAAAATAAAATAACTTTGCATAATAACATTGCTCATTCCCAAGGATTCTGTTCTATTTGGTAAATGCTCAACTTCCTTGGAAACTGAGAACCCGATAGAGAGATACAGATTGAAATTCAGCAGTTCCATAGAGAGTAGTTCCTTACCTTTCAAAACACTTTCATATCCACACCTCATAATTCTCTCTGTCAGTTTCTCTAATATTTTTAAATTTTAACCTTTTCAACATGCAAAATTATAACCTCCTTCACCAAATATGAAGCAAACCAAAACCACTGCCAATACAGATGACCAATAACCATAAGCTCTGCACATAAAGAATTATAAGCAAAGAAAGGAAAATTTTCAACATGTTCTATTTCAACATTTAATTTAGATATAATCTCAAAATTTTGGTACAATGTTTTAGGCACATAACTGATAAGAAATTTAGTATTAATTTGGAGTTACAATGAGTTGTTAATACAAATAACTTTCACTTATTATTAGGATTTTATTTAATTGATATATGGTCTAGTGAAATTTTAATGATTGTCACAAAAAACAAAAGAGATGGGGTAAATATAACAGGAAATGAAATATGCAGACTTCCAAGTATTCTATTAAATATATTAATCAATAAGAAATAGTATATATCAAAGGCAAATTTATAAGAATTATTTAATTTTTAAGTTGAAAATTTAACTATGAAATAATACGAATACAAAGGAGGGAAAGAGTTAAATCAAAGGAAGTTATTATATATATCAAATCAATCCCCATTTTATAATAGTGTGAATAATTTTTACAACGAACAAAATGCGCAGGCTTATGGTCAAACATACCCTTGCTAGTGGGTAGAGCTAAACCCTTTTGCATAATAATTGTCACACCTTCAATCACTAAAAAGTAGATTGAAAGAGGATATGACCAAATATTATGCTCTATATAGTTACATCTTACACTTCCATAAATTACTAGAAGATAACCAAAACTAAATTTTGAAAATTATTTTCCCATTAAAAGAGAAACTGTTAGCTAAAAGAGTGAGCTGATTGTGACCTTTTTTTACTACTCCTTGGGTCATGATATGGCAGTTTTTACATCATAAGCAACATAACCTCTGCCTTCTATATTAAAATATCATGCAAGCATGCAGGTAGCAAAATAAAGGTAAGAAAGAAATGATGAATAACATCAGCTGCTACGGATACATAGCCAAGATTTACCCGCTTACATCTTACACTTAAGAGCATATTAGTGATAAAAATTTTTTAATAGTTCCTGTATTTAACTGAAGTTTCATTACAATTTTTAAAATAAATAATGAAAATGAACATGAAAGACATGCAATAGAAACTGATGAATTGAACAATGGCTGGAATGATAATCCTACATTCAAGCAATTTCAGCTGGATGCTTTTTCATCATGTCTATCTAACCAGCAGAAATGATACTTTATCAACAAGATGAAGGAAGTCCTTTAGAAGGAGTGAAGTTCTCTCCACTTTTCACCATGCATCTTACGTACCGCTGCTTGCTTCCTCCACATGTCTATGTTCTTTCGCTGAGCCTTCGTGAAATGGTCCCACACCTTCTGATGACTGGCTGCCACAAACACCCTCTCTATCTGACCGACTGAGGGTACAAGGGAAGTAGGGAAGCAAAAGAGAGAGAGAAAAAGGGGGAAAGAAACAGGACAGGGAAAGGGGAGGGGTTTGAAGGTCACAATGAGAGCCAGAGCGCATGTGGGATATTTTACCAAATAGAATGGACTTTAACGGTGGGAGTGTGCAGGAGGGTGGTTAGGATTTATATATTTTGACTTATATAGAAAAAAGATGTCCTTTCCAAAAGGAATAATGGTGTCAATAATTCTCTACACCAAATGTAATCTAATTACTTTTATCACATTAAACAAAGAAATTTTATGAGATTCTAAATTTCTAGTGTAACCTTTCCATTATGATGTATGTATATTATTCAAAGATAGAAAAAGGCTTGAGACAAGAATACTCAAATAAATATAGACTGTAAATTTTTCATGTAAGAAACATGAATATTTAGTTGATAAATATATACATATATATATACATTTAGCTCATCATAAAATTAACAAAATATTATACTCTGAAGGGGTATAAGCTACTGCTTATGATTCATGATAAGTTATGAAATGTAATCTAAAATTATTTCTTCATTCCAGCCAGCATGTAGGAACAAAATATAAGAATTTTGAATAGCACATTATACCATATAATTTCAAAGGGTGATTTCCAAACTTGGAATCTCAAATTAAAGTCAAATATGAGTTTGATGCATGTAAATAAAATAAATTACCTTACTTCTGGATGAATGAAAACTAGCAAGCTGTCACTAAATGCTTAAAAGCATCCAAAATTCCTTTTGGAAAAAAGCATCTTCTATAAGAAAGGGTGTTAAATCAAAAATGAAAGGAAAACAGAATGAAGATAGTCAAGTTGCAAACACTGAGATAATTAGGTGCTTGCTTTACTATCTATCTATCGTATAAAACAGATTTTATTGGTGGATTTTATATTTTTAAGGTGATCTATATTCAATTTTAACTGTGATTCATGTTCAAGCAACAGCCTTTATGACATCTGTAAATACCCAAACACTTCACACATTCACTATATTATCCTCAATAGAAGAAGGATAAAACTATCCTAACTCAGTGTTTCAAACTATACCATGCCTGATTGCAACAACAAAAGAGAAAATTTCTTTTGAAAATGAAAACATTATATCCTCCAATAAGTGTATAATAAAGATTTATTGAAGGGAAAAAAACAATTATAGACATCAAAAGTGTACGATCATCACTCTAGAAAATGATCAAATGCAATTCAGATAGATGAAACACAATTGGGTGGAAAAATAAAAGCATTTAGGACTAAGATGAATAGCAGAAATTCCAGATTAACAAAAAGCAGCCAAAAAATCAGCATAATTTTGTGAGGTAAAACAAAAAGCAATAATATTCCCCCTTAAGTTTAGAGCTAATCAAGAAATTCTAAATCTTAATGATTCAATTTCCAAGCCAGCATTCCTTGTTATAGTTATCTATGTCATGAATGATAAGGAAAAGACGTTCTTTTCTTATCAAAGATGAATAATGATAAAATATATAATTCAAAGGGAAAATCGATTTCATCACAAAATTATGCCATTAAAGTGAAAGCAACATAATTTGAAAATTTTTAAACCAGAATAATAGTTTTTCACTTGGATGTACAAAAGATAAGTGTGAAGATGACAGACATAACATGTTAATATCATGCATGGAGAAGTTACATTATGTGCTAGGAGAAACTGTACTCCTGAATCAAAATACAGCTTTTTCAAATGTAACCAAAAATTCTTCTTACAAGCTGAATTCGTTTCATCTAAGTGAACCTCATTGAATCTGTTTACATGTTGAAATTATCATGACTCAACAACTAATTTATCAAAATTTTAATTTAAATAGAAGATTATGAGAATTAAAACACTTTTTCCACCAATTTAAAGTGCAGAGTATGAGGAGGACACTCCTAATAAATAGCTGATGCATGATAAAACATCAATGGAAAAATTAAGGATACTGCCCACTAGAATACATTAAAATTTAAAGCAGCATAAATATTTATTAACTCCTCTTATTGATTTAATGGCATAGTGTTTTTATAGGTAAGAAAAAGGAATCCTTTCTGATTTTTTGATATTAAACAAAAATGCTCAAATTAATACACCTTTTAGGATTTTATCATAGTTTGTATTAGTTGATAGTTTCCTGTTCTACATTTTTGATGAAATTAAGTTGAAAATAATTTTTAATGCCTCAATTTGAAATTAAATATTCATGATTAACGACAGAACTAAACTTCCTCAGTTGGTACAGTACTGAAAATAACACTGCTAAAAGACTAGTACCTTTAATTCTAGTTGTCAAGTCTCTAAGGAAACATGTAGCTCTGCCATAGAAAAGTACATTGAGTTTCATTTTATTGTAATGGCCCTCCACAAATTAACTGTTATCACTGAGTCAATAAATCATTTTTTTCCATTTTGGACAAAAAAGAAATTGCTAGGATAAATATAAGGTAAAATAAAATTCAAATAGAACTGATAGGAATAAATTGAAAATATTCTTATGTGTAGTACATTGGTTGTCCTCTTATATATAACTAAATTCATCACAACAAAACAAAAAAGGTGAAAAATTCATTCAAAGTAAAAAAAAAATTCCAATTCTGTAGTTATGTGAATGTCATCAAACGAATCAGAACTATCGTGTTCACATGAAGACTGAAACCGTTATTTAATTACCGTTAATAAGCTTTCATATGAAACGTGGCTGAACTTTGGAAAAAGTACACAATTTCAACTGCAGTAGCGATATTCTAAAACTTCCTTACTTCAAAATATTTTTCAGAATCAGCTATTTTTGCAAGCAATTTAGTAAAGGCAAATTAATTAAAGTTGATGTTCTAAAAGACATAAGTATCCAAAAAATTAGGTAGATTTGTTTATGATGTAGTATTTATTGTAATAAATTAAAAATTTTCTTTAACTGTCCATCATGCTGTAAACCATCACCATTACCTCACCTACAGAATTCCTTATGAAGCCAAATGGAATGCCTGGCATGGAAACCTTGGTCTAAGCAACATAATGCCTGACAGTATTGGCTTACCAATTTATCACATATAATGGGGACCAAATAGAGTCTGTAAAATTGTACATAAGAGGAATTTCCCAGCTCTGTATATAACTCTCACAGAATTAAAAGAAAATTAAGATAGAGCTTTAAGCAAAGCTATTAAAATCTATGAGCTGCTTAAAAGTATGAATCTTCGGAATATGCTTCAAATGTATGTACAAGGCACGACCGATCCTTAAAAAACTAATGCATGGAATAGCCATTCAAATATTCACCGAGTTTTATAATAACAAAATGCAGTTATTACATAATACCTTGACATATATATGTTTATATAAAGGTAGAATTATGAATACTTTTCAAATAATTCTTTCATTATGTTATATCCTTCCCAAAATAAATTAAAGCAATGTATCATACCTGTTCTTTCTCATGAGGTAGTTTTGGCTGAAGATAAAATGATACATGATAAAACACAACAATAAATTTACCTAGTTAAGAGATGGAAGAATTATTCCTTCTGATAATAAAAGTAAACAGTAAAAATTTTTCAGATTTGAGATAGAAAGTCAAAGAATCTGAAGTATAATGTACAAAAATACTTTGACTAATACTAACAATTACAATCTTTAATAATCCTCAATAAAAATGATTAAATATTTACATAGGTGACTTTGGTGTTTCTGCTTATAGTACATAGTTTTGCCTTTTCTTTCCCATTTATTACAAAGCTTTGAAGCACAGCAAGTGACAACACTTTCATGTAAAGGTTACATGCAAACACAGAACAAATAAAAAAATATAAACAAAATTAATCAAGAATTTTTATTTATCGCATTAATAGGCATCTGCAATCATTAATGATTATAGGAAACAAGAAAATTAGTATTTATTATGAAAACAAATTTTTTATCAAAAGCTAGATTCATCACATTTTCTCCAACGTGAATATCAGTGTCTAATTTCTGTGACATTGAAATGTTCTTCTGGTTTGTTTCAACACCTCTGACTACAGTTTCATGAATTCAGCTGAGTAATATTTTATTTTGGGTGTCACCATGCAAACATTTTATCACTGTAATAACTTCAAAAAATAGTTCAAGTATGAAAGAAAATAGTGACATTGATGGCAGGCTAAAAAACAACTTTGAAAATCAGTTGATGAGAAGTTGGTTAAGCTCAGAAACCAATGAGATGAACTACTATTCATTCTAATTTTTAAAAATTTCTGGGAAAATCAACTTAAAAAATTCCTATTGAAAATTTTTTATGGATATAACATAAATTTAATTTCATCTCCTGTAATACTGAGCCTACACATTTGGGACCAGTAATTATTTGATATTGTATGTGCATATGTTGAATTACATAGAGGAAGAGGAGACTATAGTCTCAAACATGAAAAAATTTAACTTATTTTATTTACAGTTCACTTAATTATCTTGTATTTTTAAGGGTATTTCTTATTTATACCTATTATAAGGGTATTTTCCAAGAACCATATTTAATAATAAAGAGTAAATAAATAAAACCTTTCAAAAAGTCAAAATATTATTTAAATAACTTATTTAGCAAATATTTCTGAGGAAAAGGAATAATTTGTCCTAAGATTTTAACTTCTAGTTTTCTTATTCGCCTAATAATAATTATTATTTTTTATAAACTCTTCAGGTTTATTACAGATTGACTGATGATGTGCCTAATGTGAATCTTTATAACTGCTACATTGCTTGCTATTCTCAGAACAGCTAAATTTCAATAACGAATAATTGAACTTGAATCTTTACTACATGTTTAAGGTTAAAATTTTCAAAGACAAGCAGCACTTATTCCTATTCCTAAGTTACAAGAAGCTTTCAAGTTAAATTATGAGAGTATTTTACTTCTATATTACTAACAAGACTGAGTACTCAAAAGTTTTGGAGTGCTTCAATTAGGAAATTTGCTTGTTTTTCTCATGTTTATTTCTAAAAGAAACAGTTTACATTTGATAAATGATAGCAATAAGATTTTCTACAGATTAATTTAATCATCTACAAGTGCTGGCCAATAGCCATTGATCTGATCATGGTTGCCAGGATGGAACTGATTGTTAAATTAATTTTTGGAAAATATAGAATTCTTGCTCATCATTTGCATAATGGTGTTCCTCAAAGTATGGTCACATCACATTTAAAATATGGTCATGTAACAGTTCAAACTTCTTTGAGATGTAATTCTTAATAGGTCATTTGCACTAATCTATCTAATCTCTATAAAAAGTTTTTAAATAATGGAAGTCTTTCTCATCAGAGTATATAAATATTGAAGACATTATTCGGATATAAGTTAAATATTGTTTTTAAGAATTGCATCTCATTTATAGTAAATTTTTCTTTACATAGACAGTTCAATGTACTGAAAGAGTTAATACAAATTAGAAGTATTATTAAAAGCTAATGTTCAAGAATCTGTAGTTTAATTTCAAGGGTTTTGGACAGATGTAATGTGATGAATCAAAGACAAACAAAACACTTTTTGGGAAACTCATTTCCCTTAATAACGCAGGAAATTGAGTAAAAATTCTCTTTGGTCAACCTGATGTCCCATTTTCAACAGAATAGATAATCCTTTTCTGAATCAGTGCATAAAAACAAAACGAATTCATTTTGGAATAGATGCATGCCAAAGCCATTTAGCATGATTAAAATTGGATATTATAATACTCACATTGCATCAATATTCCTTGCATCCTTTGCTTCATGAGGTCTTTTGCCGCAGCTAATTCTTCCTCATATGCAGCTTTTTCAGACATCAACCTTCTAACATGAGAGTTTGTTGACTGAATCATTGAATAAAAGTGATTGGCATTTCGTTTGCTGCAGTCTCCCCTTTCAAGCCAAGTCACAACTGTCTGTACACCCTTCATGAAAGATTCATCCACTGAAAATATTTACAAACATTCAAATAAAAGAATGAATCCAAACTTATTGTAATTTCAGGAAATTTTACATAGCCTTTACCAAAGCCCTTCAGTTCATAATAGGTACAAGCATTGGACAGAAAATAATTAGATTATGCCATTGTGAAAATTATAAAATATCAATTGCAAAATTACTAGGGAAATGCTGAGAAAAAATAAAGATATGTCTTTAAGTACAAGTTATATAAATTATATAGAGGGTAGATATATACAGAGATTTGGCCACTTTGTAAAGGATGCTGATGGACTCAAAAGGATTTTTTACCTTTAATATTTATGAGGAATTATGAGGAAAATAAAATGAATACAGAAAATAAACCTGGAGTACCTTTTATTCTTTCAGCTACAGCTTGTGCTTCATGGTCTGTATAGTGAACAACTGGAGGAGGAGAAGGTGGTCTCAACCTCTCCTGTTCAAGTCTCTGTCTATGACGTGCCTCCCTCTGTACTTGTCTTTGTCTGCATTCCCATTCATATAAATCATCTCTGGCTTGTGCATAATCCACATGAAGCCGACCTGTAGCTGGACTGGCTGCACTCCCAGCTGCTTCAGGAGCAGCATTGTTCATTCGAATTCTATACCCTTAAGAAGTTAAAAATTCATTAAGTCAATATTTGAATAAAATATAGAGATATTATGGAAATAAGACAAATGCTGCGGATATTGTTTTGAATGATCAAGTAATTTCCTCATGAGTTATTTCCTGATCCAGTCAGTTGTACCCTGTATTTGTATATTAATGTCCTGATACCTCTAGGGCTTCAGTGTTTTTGAAGAATATTTAGCAAGGATTAGCAGCCACCAGAAATTACCTGAGAGGTAAATTGCCATTTCTACATACTGCTCTGCTTGGAACCTTATATGACAAAAGTTTTTCTTGCTCATTCTTATGGTCGTTATTTCTCCACATCTCTCAAAAACTTCCTGTATCAATTCCTCTGTAACAAAAGAAACTTAATTATGAAAACTCTCTCATCACTTTACCCTGTTGCAGGTAATTCCTATCTTTTAGAAGCGATTTTTCTTGGCAATTTTTAAATAAAAACTTAGAAATAAATCCATTAAATTTCCAAACCACAAAGATAATTAAAACTAAATTACCAGTAGCATTCTCAGGAAGACCACCAACAAAAACAGTTCTACATCCTGGCGGTCTTTCCCTGGTTCGAGGAGGAGGAGCACCAGGGTTCGGAGGGAAGAGAGTACAAGATTTGCAATGGATTACTTCTTTCTCCATTCCAACACCAGAGGGAGGAACACCAGGAGCTGTGGATGTGCCCTCAACCAAAGGTGGTCCCCCTACACCAAGAGGACCTGTAGCACCAGCTGGAGGGCCAGGGGCTATAGTATTTTCTGGTAGCAATCCACCCATCATTCCAAACTGAATGGAGATAAAAGATGGCTCTATGAATGCACTCACTTCTTTGATCCATCAGAAAGTATTACATTGTTCTAAGTATAGAATGAAGGGAAAGTGCTGCTCCCTCAAGCAATCTACTTTCTAATTATGAATGTAATTGTTTAGTTTGATCTTGTGATTTGAACTTACTTGTCCCATTCCCATCAAAGATGGGTCTGCCATGACAGCACCAGGGATAACACCCATCACATATCCCATTCCCATCATACTTCCAGGAGCACCAGGGAAAATTGGACCTGGGGCCATACCAGGAGTCACAGAACTCTGCATTGATGGGGTTGCAGCAGGTGGAGGGGCAGTTTGTTGCTGCACCGGGGAAGACTTTGATGTTGGTGTAGAGGATGTTGTTACAGGAGGGCGGTTTTCTTCACCACGACTACTGCTACGTCCAAACCTTCCCCTCTCTCTACTCCTGTCACCTCGCTCTCCATCTCCACGTCTACGATTGCTCTTTTCACGCCCTTGATCTCCACTGCGACGCTCTTCACTGCTTCCACGACTGCCACCATTTCTATTACCTGATCCTCGGTTGCTTGAATCTTCTGCGCGTTCACTGCCTGCAAGAGAAAAGATTTAAAAGAAATGATCTCACTGTAACATAGATGCAATTTGCTGTATTGCAATTCCTATTCTAATATTAATCAGAATTGAGGTATTTTATCTATCTATGGAGGCTGAAGCAATATTATGAAAAATCATAGTAAAAGACAGACAGGAAAACATTGGATAGACATACATCTGTTACATAAAGTATTATTAGTTTTCCATCAATATTTTTCATTATGATTATATTTTAATCAGAGTCTAGCGGGAATAGTTGCCTAAAGAGAGGATCTTTTAGAGGAGAAAGACTCTTTCAAACAAGATATAGAGCCTTAGGTATGGTGAAAATTGGATGGTTATAGGAAATGGGCTAAACTGAACTCATACTACACGTTAAGTAATGACCTACTTATAAACTTATGCATGATATTTTCAAATGGAAGCTAAATTAACTTACCACTTGAGTTACTGCTAGAGCTGTTACTCATATTCTGCTCAGCACTTCCCCTGCTGTTTGACCCATTACCATTGCCTGATCCTGTAGTAGGTAGAACTACAGGCATTGGGGGCTTATTTTTGTTAACGTTGAATTCGAGAGGGGCATCATTTGTGGCCGGATTAGGTGGCTGTTGAGGTTGGGCAATAGCTCCTACATTTTGTGATACAACATTCTGCTGCCCTTGTGCAGTGCCTGGAGGTGGTGGTTGTGGCTGTTGTGCTCCTCCAACCAACATATGTCCACCACCAAGTAGAGTTGGTGGCCCACCAAGATCTTTATTAAATAAGAAATAATATTATTTACTTATATTACACATATGATTGATGATTATCAAAAATACATTATTTATGATAATTTAGTATTCATTCTCCCAACAAACATTTAAAAGATGAAGATTTATAGGATGAGATGAACCAATTAAAGGGGACAAAATAAAACTTTTCATGCAACAATTGTTCACTTCTACTGTAGGGAATTTTATAATTCTAAAAGCAGCATAAGCAAAAGTTAATAAAAAAGAATGGAAAGACTACATTTTATACAAAAATAAAATTATACTTCTAAGTTATGATAACTCAAGCAAGGTATATGCCCTCATGAATAATTCAATAGTTTAGTTGGAAAAATGCCCTGTCAGCATGTAGTTTGTACAGAAAAACAAATATATAACCAAGATAAATCCGGTAAAATGTGGTAATAGGCTAACATTAAAATTGAAATGAGAAAGGATAGTGTCATGTTAAAATTTGAAAAAAAAAGAAGTGATTATATGGATTCAGATGCATACTAGGTCCTAGAAAATATATCACGGAAGATGTTATTGCAGGGAGTATATTTACAGAAGAAAAATATTTCCTTTGTCACTTAAATAAAAGCATATATACATAAACATTTCACAATATCATTAATTATGTCAAGAGGATCTATGCCAACAACCACTGCTCCAATTTTCACACTCCATAGGAGAGTCTAAATGAATGTCATGAATTACCTTACTCAGAAAATAAATATCCGAGGGGAAATATATTTTTGATACAGACAAGAGAGGTGAAGTATTTATGGGTAAGAGTAAATATATAGTATACAAAAGCATGCATAAATCAAATAACAGTAAAATGAAGACATGTAATCATTAAATGACATGATCATCAAACATTCATTTATTACTTGGCTGCGGTCCGAGAACTCCAATTGGAACTGGAGTCATCACTGGCGGGGGAAGACCAGCGTCTGCGAAAGAGGTAACAAAGAGGGAATTGGACAAAAGCCAGGGTATAAGCCAGGGCACTACTGGTCTGTGCGAATTACCAACATAAAATCGACAACTTATACTCACTCACGGCACCAGCAGGAATACCGGCTAACAAATCCTGTCCTCGGACGCCGGGAAAACCGACTCCGACAGGAGGAAAGGCATATGCCATTTAATTATAGCAAGTTTATCGACGAAATCGATGATCCCCTACACTAATGGCGACTAATAGGCACTCACTTTTACTATCCCGTTCAGCTTGCGAGATTCATAATGCGAAAATTGAGTAATCTTACACGAAAACAACTAAGTTACGAATTCAAATGACTAATTATTCGTAAATAAAATGATTAAATAGTCTTTACAGATAAAGACTAAACATTTCGTTCCATACCGAACAAACTGAAGAAAGTAAACTTGAGAAAACAAACGAAAGTCTGTGTAGTAGTGCGTTCGATACGTTCGATATTATCTCAACCATACGGCACCAACACTAAGCAACCTCAACAGCAAAGCGGGATATTTAAAGGACAGCATTTGTAATGCGAGAATAAAATTCTCTAAGGAATGTGTATTATCATATAGCTGATATCTTTCTTACTCCTAAAGGCAAATATTTAAAGATGGTGTAGGATTGAATCGAATTAGATTAGAAATTTTATTGAAATTTTGATCCTTTAATTATATTACAGCTTTCTTCACTTAAAAAAAGAATCAGAAACTAGAGGAAACTTAATTTTTTTCATGAAACCCGTACACCGTTATTTAAACAATGAAAATAATTCATATTTTTATATGAACAATAATAAGTTAAGAATATAGTTTTAAATATATATCTGTATAAAGTTTGTAAATTTGTATACATGAGCAATAAAGCGTTACTTTAGATCATTTTGAAAAAAATAGTACAAATTTACATTAAAATTGTATAAAGCCAATTTTTAGAATATATACTTTTAAATTTTGGTGCATTGAATGTCACGATATGAAGAAAAATCTACTTGAGACACTTTTTGCGCCAATTACGAACAGGTAACTTATCAATATATATACATTTCTCGAGGATATCTGTTGTGTTCTCATGTAGTACATCATAAATCAAACGACTTTGCTATTTCTTTTTCTATTGTATAATCACATAATTATAATGGGTGTTTGAGATACTTCCTTTAGACAAAACTTGAGCGTCGAATAATCTACAGTAATTTATTTTCAAAAGATTTCAAATCCTAAAAAGTTTTCTTTTAGGTGCATAAATTTTTATCATTTATATTTTTCACAATATCGTTGTTTTCAAGTAGAAAATGGAAATTTCAAATAGAAAACACATTATAAAATTCTAAAACGAGTGAAAGATCGTCAAAAAATTTAAGCGCTTTAGTTTTATTCTTACATACTCTCAGTCAAATAATATGGAGGGGAAAAGAATTAATCTTAACCATATTCTTTTCGCTCAAAAACATTATATGCTTAAATCCAAGATTAGAGACTCTCAATTCTAATAATTGGACATTGAAAGTGAATGGAGTTTACGTTAAAGAGTTTAAGTTCAAGGAGTTACAAATAATATTTTTGATGCTGAGGGCGAAGAGAATCTTCATATTTCAATAGGAGTATATTAATAACTAAAATACGAAAAAATTGTTGCGAAATAAAAATATAACCTCGTTTTAGACACATTTATTTGAAAACTTGGATAATTTGAGATCTCGCGTTTACCTGTAGTATGTTATGTAAAGTACATAATTTAACATAAATTTAAACTAATTTAACCTTTTAAAGATTTGTATAACAATAAGAATTGAACATCTAATACCCTTCTCACTACTTATTTTTCCCAAATTTTATAGAATATCAATATTATTCTGTGACTACGTTATGTCAAATATTTGGGATACCATCGTAAATTTGTAATATTAATTTCGTCGCTTATTTTTAATTGCGTTGGTTTGTTAAAAGGAAGTTAGTTTGAACTGCGTTTCATTAACAAATTCTTGGCATGCGAGACAATAATTCATGAACAATTATCATCTCAAAAGTCGATAGAGTTAGTTGTTGTAATACCTGCTGATCGGCTTCTGGTCCAAGGACGAAAACTTCGAAGATATCCAGCGTTATGGCACCCTCACGGATTAAATGTGGTGAAATAGGTGTCCAGTCGTAAATATTACGCCACCCGGATAAGTGTGTGAGCCAAGATGGTGTAAAACCTGGAGTCTTTCGGAACGAAGTGGAGCAAAGAGTAGGGATGGACAGAGTGACGCATTCACTCTTTCGGGAACTTGGCTTGGAGACGGAATTTAGAAATGAAAAAGAGAGAAACAGACAGTAGATAGATGGCCCCCCCTTCCAGATCAACGTTCTCGTGCAGTAGCTAGATAAAGTACATTACATGAAGTACTTGAGAATCAGCTTTTATCCTTGTTTTATACCCTGAGATGGAGTATAAAACCCTACCGTGAAACTACAAGCAAGGAAAGAATAATTAAGAACAGAAGATTTGAATTAAAATCAAACGAACATTTATCGTCCCAAATCGACAAAAATCATCAAAGTTATTGAATTATAGCATATGAATTATATGTCATTGCATGATATCTGCAGATAATTTAATAAAAATGCGTTAATAATCATCTCCAGGATTTGTCCTTTTTCGATATTGAAGTGCAATAATAACGAGGCATAGAATTTTTCAGTTACTCATACGCCCATCTAGATAAGAGCACAGAGGATACACGAAAAAGTCTAAGAGAGTTGATGCCCTCAAAACGAGAATATTGTTTTGAAAATGATTTTTAGGTTCAGCGAAAAGGAAATATATTCAGGAGCGTTTCTTCGGAAGGAAAAATGATCAGCTTGAGCGGATCCAGAATATCCAATTCCCAATTCGCACTTCTTTGGCGACCTCTGGAGCAATTTTATTCCTCTCCGTTTCCCGGAAAGCCTTCTACGGATATGGTGACGATATTCCAGAAAAGATGCCCGCATACAAGATAAATGAGATGCACCTTTCCTTCTTTTTGTTGACTGTGAGAGAGCGTCAAGGAAATATCAACGCACTCTCCCAAAAAACAGGATGGAGATAGTAGAAGCATTCATCCTACCAAATGCTAATAATACCCTTTCGGGATCTCAAATATACCATCCTTCAAGCATAGGGTCGGAGTAATCTCCTCAAACATTTTCTTCCGCAGGAAATTCGGTCTCTTATGATTGGTGTTTGTCATGGCATCGTTTGTTTCGGACGGCAGATGAACACGTATGCGATTCTCATTCCCTTTCACTCCTCACCTCTATCCAATCCCAATCTTCTAACTGATCTCTTCCCTTTAATCATCCTTAATTTAGTGAATTACCAAACACTTTAACGACCTCGGAACTACTTTGGCACTGGAAATGTAGTTGAGGTTTTAGTCTGTCTCCAGCGATTTTGCTATGAGCTTTTTCTACTTTTATGCCGCAAACAATCTAGCTCAGTATTCGTATACTTTCAATACGTCACTCTAAATATTTTAATTTCATATTATTTTTCCGATATAAATATGCATCAAACACCTTAATTTCACAATGATACCTCACTCATTAAAAATGTGAGATAAATATAACAATGTGATGCTAACGTATATTGTGTTACAACCGTAAAAATTTCAAAACTATAAATCAATAGAGTTGAATAAATATAAGTAGAATCCACAAAAATATTTTACCGAATAAAATGACAGCTAAATAAAAACAGTAAAAAGTTTGGAAATTAATGCTTAATATAACTTAAACATTGAGGGTAGGATAAGACAGGTCTTAATTATAATGGCATGGTATGTACGATTAAGAATACGAAACCAAACAGAGAAATAATTTCAGAAGCCTTATATTATCATTCTTTCTACATTTTTTTGGTACTTGTGACATTTTATCTTTTAGTATTATAATGAAATAAAAAGTAAATTGATTGCATTCGCAATATTTACATAAAATAAAATTGGACGATTGATCAATGATTGATTATTCGCCATTGATCATAGAATGATTAATCTTTTAAAAATCCTGGATTTCCTTCGCGAAATTAGTCATATAATTTTTCTTCCTAAAAATATATTTCTTAAAAGAATTTCGATTGTTTACACGGACCAACACAAAAATATTCAATCGTCGCAAGAGAAAAAATTCCGAATATCCTTGTTTGCGAATAAAGGCAGAATTTCACGTCGGAATTACGTTTCAATCGCAACGACATTAAATAAAAAAAAACTCCTTCCGTATAAAATTCATTCTTCATACTCTTCTAAAGCCTTCAACAGTTTCAATTCACTCCGTAATATTTCATCTTTCCGAGGAAAAAAGGGACGCAGTGGCTAATACCACCTTGCTCTTGGGAGCGACGCGAAATTGAGTACGGGTTATCTGTTTGTTCCTTCATGCGCATAAACAAGGTCGCGATTTTCTTTCCCCCGACGAAAGGAAGAGGGAAAGAGAAGGTAAAAAAGTGAAGTAGGTGAAGAGATTCCCTTTTGGGAGTTTGAGGGAATTCTCACCCACGCACACCCTATTCTGGGATCGAACAATGCGGATTTAGACTGCTCCGCAATACATCCCACGCGAACCTACCCACCAACCCCAACCCCTTCAGGAGTGACGCCCACCTTGCCATGACGTCAGAGCCCTCCCCTCTCTGCAAACTCTTTAACCCTGGTCCACTCCGCCCCAGGCGCGGTTCCCTACGAATAAACCCATCCACCCACTCCAGCCTCGGTTTCATTCATGCACGCTGCTCGATGACGTAGTGAAATAGAACGGTGTTATGCAAAAGAAGAGAAAAAACATTGCGTGCGATGCTGGATGGAGAATGAAAGAACAACGCTATGCATGGTGGATTTGAAAAAGAATATGACCCGTGATCTACGCGCTTTTCTGTTACGATGCTCCCTTTAAAGTTCAAAGACGTTCGAAGAGGGAACTCTTAGGTAATTTTTCAAATAATGAGGGGAAACTGCACAAAAGTGAATCGAGCATTCTATAGACAGGTTCTCGACGCGTTATTTTTTCTAATACCCACGCAATCATGATGATTCCCAACCTTTTTCCAATCGAAATGAGACTGCTACCTCAACATCCAACGTCAATTTTTTTGTGTGGAAGTTAAAAAGACCACCACCAGGGGTCACGGAGGCCGAAAAGGTCAGGAAACGAGGCTTAAAGAAAAGTATACAACGCTAAATATCGATTCAAAAGGGTGACTTTCAGCAAATTTTCATCCCTTTTTCATCGTTTGTAGAGATGAGACATAATAGAAATTGTCAAATCAACTCGTTAAGGATTTTGCTTGCATCATACAGATGTTACAATGTTTAGTTGGAGTAGTATATTGCAGGAAGAGAAAACTTTGTTTACTTCCACACTATTTTTTATTTCGCTTTTTGGTTTCGCTAAATTCTTAGCATATTCAAAAATTTGCAAAACCGGTCACAAAGTAGATAATAGTACGGAAGTAAACAAAGTTTGTTCTTTTTGCAATTTCTTCAGGAATGTCCGTCCGCCAAGTAACGCTAAACATAGATTTTAGTTGGGGTTAATTTAATATTAATTATTTTCTTATTAATAAATAACAATTTTTGTGGAGGAATACTGAAATAAAAATGCAATATGAAATAAAATTTTATATACTTCTCGTATTCTAAATTTTAATCGACTAATTGTAATAGTGAGTTTAGTTTTTATTTCATAAAAGTTGTAGTTAGTAGTAACTAGTTGGTTTACTGTTACAGAAAGTTTCAGGTTTTGGTTATTTAATATTCTAGCGTCAAACGAAAAATAAATATGTATATCGAAAAGAGAATACTGAATGACTAAGGGGTGTTTATTTCTTCTATCATTATTTTTGCGTGTTAATGCGGGTTTATACTTCAAATGAATATTCTTTCATCCATCCGTTAATCAACTGATATCCATCATTAAATCTATAAGTTTTCAACAAATTTTCACCCCCTTCCACACACCGAAGGAAAAAGGGAGATAAAAGGTATATTTGGCGATTCTCATATTCAATTTAATATTTATTACATCCAAGCTCCTAATTAAGAAAAGATTGAGGTAAATGCAATTTACTTACTAGCACTACATATGATTTTAATATGAATGACTTTAATAATTGACATAGTTTATAGTAGACATAATAGATATTAAATATTTAATTTACAACCCCGTCAACAGTTGAACTGTAGGGATGGATAATATAGCCCATGTTACAGGGAAGAAGTACATCAAATTTGATCTCATCAATATCTGATCTTTATCGTACAAATGTTAATTACGATTAAAATTTTAAAAGTGTTATTTTTGCAGTTTCCATTTCATTCCATTCATCTTCGACGAAAATTGTGGTAGAAGATGTATGTTTTTCTTTCAAAATTTAAGACGTTTTGGAAGGCTGGGAAAGACGTATGTTTACAACAGTCTCATATTTAAACTGTCTTTTGTTTTAGCTATCCACCAGTTTCGAATGGTTCTTACCAAAAGTTAAACTGATTATATCTTTATCCTATTTCAAATTGCAGTTCAATCTTTAACCTAATACGTCCACATTTTGAGAGATCTATTTGGACGTTTCGGCAGGAGTGCCGCCATCTCGCGGCGATTTAATTATCCGACGAAGTGAAAATGTCGTTAAACTGACGCCACGGTGGAAACGTGAGCTCGTTTCATTTATGTTTTCCTCTCCGACGTCATTCGCAAGGGGGAAATAGGGAATAATTAATTTTGGACCAGAATTCTTAGGGTGAATTTCTCTCGGTAACGTATCCTGGGAGACAACCGGCTAATTGTTAGCTCTGAATTCATTAGGACCCATCGCAAGACCTGAGAAATAGGTGACGACGTTCTTTCTTAAGCATAATCTTAAGTGAACAGATGTTGTCTCTCAGAAGATCTGGAAGAAGTGTTCCGTATCACCTTTTTCAAGCGAAATTTAACGAATTTCCTTGCGAACGGTTTCAGAAATATAGAATTGAGTCTTGGATTAGATTACATGCTCATTGGAACGAGATTAATGTCAGTCCCTCCCTCCCTTTTTACATCGAAACATTAGTCATTAAACAGATATGGGTGGGGATGAAATTTCTCACCTGAGACAGTCCATTAATGAGTAACTCATTTTTATGTGTCCCAAAGAGGTGAAAAGAGAAACTGATAAATACACGAGTTTGTAGCTCGTTGTTCTAGATGCAATATTGTATTTTGTGTTTCAAATCAAGGAAACTATTCTCTCATAGTTTATAGTGATAGATAAGTTTTGGATAAAAATTTATTTATTCTATATTTAATACATTAGCATAATTTTAGTTTAGTTTTAGTAATATACATAAATACTTTCCACGCTACACCAATTTTATAAAAACAGTGTTGATACAAATGGAAAATATTGAAAGTGCTTATTGCTGTTTATTATACAAATTAGTAACTGCAACTCTTGTAGATTGGAAAAATAAAACAATCCAAAAAAAATTCTCTTCTTAAAATCCTTTTCATATTTAATAAATTTTGTTTGAATTTTGTTTAAATTGAAATATTTTAAAATTAAGATTCTTTCAAAATCAATGGATTTTAGATAGACAATTGTACATAATGAAAGTATTCGATTTGTAATACTTTCAAAATATATGCTTCGGACTGAATAAAGTAAAACTATTCGTAAGTGGATATAAATGGAATTAAATAGAATTTCCGATTTTATAAAAGCATAACTGTAAGAATTAATATTCGATAACCCAACAAATAAATTATTGAATGGGTTCATATTCGTACAGTGCATATTATCTTTTTCAGTAAAAACGATCAGGGTAATTATATGCGATGAACTTGAGCAAATAATATACACTCTTTTGGAAGTGTTGGTTGGGTTACTTTGAGAAATTATTTCAAGAATTCCATCTCAAATCTTGCACTCTTCAGCTACATTTTCTCCAATTCCGAGATGTCAAGTTCTCCTTTAAAACTAATCAGGCCGCAACCGGTGAAAATTAGTTAAAGCTCTAATGAATTCCTTCGTTTGAATGTGCGTCTTCAAAGCTTCAAGGATAATTACCACTTAGATAATTGAGTTTGGTTACCCTGAATTCATCGAACTTTTTCTATCGTCAGGTACTCAAATCCAGTTGCCTAATCACCCGAACCTTCTATTTATTATTGCAGACTTATTTAGTTGGAAACTCGCATAGAAACATTGGCCGATATTGATTGTTGTTCGTATCTTTGAATTTGACGGGAATATGTATATAAGTATATAAAGATCAATTTTAATTCATTCATCATAAAATTCATTAGATTTCAAATATCCGACAACAAAAATGGTCAAAGATCATTTTTGATCAAATCATTTTTTTGGTATTTGTATAGTTGAAAAATTGATGAAAATGAGCCAAGCCCAGATCAATTCTTGATATAATTACCTTACATATTCTATAAAGGGTTATATAACTAATCCATTTCATCAAACACTGGAGTTTCTGTTAAAGCAATGCGCATCTGTTTCCCTCTCAATCTATACCATGAGGAGCAGCAATGTTCACCACTGTTTATCTGCCCAGTAATCAAAACAGATTCATCGATGTATACAAGCATCAACACTTCACACTCTCAAAAATAATAAACAATTCAGTTTCGCTGAGATTTGTCATTTTCTCTCTCACTTATCCATTAATTTTCCCATGGAAATGAGGAAGCTATTGTTTAGTAGGCTATTAATCGATGCCCAAATCATTAAATATATTATATATTAAAATCGAGGGAGAAAGATGGATAAAAGAGATCGACAAATAAGATCATATTTATTTACATCTGATAGAGGAGACTTCCAGAAATGGAGTTAATTAAGAATGGTGATAAGAAACCAATAAATGTCTATATCATATCATTGAATCAGAAGCCAAAAAAAATTAAATCGTTCATAGACTAATTAAACGAAATTTACGTATATTATAATCGTTTTTTATAGATATATATATATTCATAACTGATCAATTAATAAAGTACTCTCTTTTGGCATGGAATCATTAAAATTCTTGTCGCATTAAAAGTTCGTTTGCATTACAAATAAGTGCGAAGTACTAGTATATTTAATGAGACTGTATAAGAAATATAAAACTTGTAAATACATCACCTTTTTTGTCTTGTTGAAATTTGACGAGCGCTATATATCGTTTTAATAGCAGATCATTACAATACGGAAGGAATTTTCATATACTCTTTTCTTTTGTCGCAAACCAGCATTAAATTGCCTTTATTTGCACTATATTTTTAGATATATTATATATTTTATATGATTTATAACTTTCATATCCTATTATAACCTTTACAAGAAAATCTCCCTGAAATTCAATATCGAACACGAATATTTTATAGAAAATAAACAAAGGTCTCGTAATTAAAAGTAGTTATTTCATAACTCATACATTCCCTCTCAAGAAGACAAGGTGATCAGTACGAAATTAAATTTATATGATTTTTGAAAGTGAGTAATGTTCTCGAGGCATGAATGGAATTGATAGGACAATGAAGAGTAGGCAAGAATTAGGAAAAATAATGTTTCCATTGAGGGAAGAAATATATCTTCGATAGAAGGAGAGGTATCCCTAAGGGCTAGCGGATGTGTATAAAAATAAACATGGTTACGAAACTGGGCCAAACTATGAATGTAAGAAACGAAAAGATTGGATTATTGTGGCCGAGGGAAGATTACGTCAGTGTTCATAACATTAATAATTCATGGGCACGAATTCGTTAAACTCTTTCGGTTTGAGTTTGCGGAATCGTGTGGGATCCATAATTTGTTCTTGTCATTCAAATCAACCCTTTTTGCTCACCTTACTACGACGCGGCTCGGGTTCGAGGGTTGACCGACTTGAGGCGCCACTGCGGGATGAATGGAAATACGGATCAATCAGCAATGGAGAGGACTAGAGAGGAGAGCGAGCAGCCTGCCTGGAGCCCTGTTTCCCGCCCACGCAAGAGAAACCACCTGATGCTCCCGGTTACAATCCTCTTCCCTTACGTCCATTTACCCCTCTCCCCTCGTCCTAGAAGACTTTCCTTCCGATACTGGACCCTGAGGCTGTGAGATATATCCCTCAGAGTGGACGCTAAGCCCATCCCGATGACGGCGATATCTCATGGTGACCGTACAACCGTCTACTATTCGGATCCGGGGATTTAGAAGTGCGGACAGGAAGATGGAGGATAGAAAACATATCGATCCGTACCTCTATCTTTGTGTTACTTCTCGAGTGGAAACTCGTAACCATGGCCATCAATGTTTCTTTTATCACGCAAGAATCATTAGATCAACCATTTAACCCTTTACTGAACTTGAATGACTCACAACTCATGACACTTTACACTCCGGCAACGAACATTTTATCGAACGATTACTGATGGTATTTCTATGGTTTCACGCTCCTTGAACCACTATTTCAAGGCGTATATGACGCTAGATTTAAGGTACATGATAAGGACACAAGATATCTGTATTGCAGGAAAGTTTGCAAATCTTATTCCTCCAGAAATAACTTCAAAATTAGTTTTTTGAGGTTAATGAGGCTCAAGAAAATGTAAATAAATGGTTCATTAACTATCCTCTAGTCCTCTGAATCTATAAACTCTGAAAAAGGACGATTGAACTCGTAAAACTTAGTTGTACCTAAAACGAACTTTTGGAAATGAGCAAATTGCACATCTTCATCACTAACAGAACAAAAACCGTCATCCTAAGATCAACCGACTACTTTTTGTTTACGCTATTCTTCTATATCGAAAACCCCGCGTGATAATCTTTTTTAATGAAAAAGTACCGATCGCTTAGAATCGATTCGGTTTGGAGATGGCTCTTAGAGAGTTAGAATGTGAGAAATTTTCACCTGGTATCTTTTCCGGTCTAATGTAGCTTGGAGAGAGCTTATTTATAGCAATTGCTTCCTCAGTGGTTGCCCTTTTTTCCGACTCCGGCTTAATCCATTGCCGAGTTTGAGCGGTGGAGGGGGAGAAGGTTATTAAGGTCGACAGTTTGGCCAACGAAGGGAAAATGTTGGAATCACAGCGATGTAATGACGCAAATAAATCTTCTTACGGAAGGAAATCTTTCGTTCTTATTGCAGATGGAGGACTTAAGAGAACGAAGGAGAGTTTCAACGTTTTTTTTCCCTCAGAGACCCAAGAATCCTTTTGACGTGTGTAAAAAGAGCGTCTTTAAGAGACAAATTTTCAGAAGGGCTTTTTAGTGCCTCCGGGGAAATTTCACGTGAAATGTGAGGTTAGGCTTCATGATTACCTTCCGCTAAATTGTTTGGAAGCATAGGAATTGAACTGTGAGGAAGTTTTGTCGATGTAATGAATTTTGTTATGACGATGTCTCGCCTGTTGGAAGTTTATTGGAAGTGGGATCTGTTTATGAGAATCAAAAACTAAAGATACATAATCTTGTTTGATTTATATCAGTGATGTTTAGAAATCTTATATTGACTCACGTAAACCAGTAGAAAGTTAAGAAATAATTAAAAAAGAAAAATGATAGCCTCATCTAATTATTCTGGGTATAGACGATGTTTTACGGTTGCTTAAACATTGATGAACGATTTCTCCATCACAATTCCTTATTTTTTAACCACTTTTGGATCATTCTCTTTGATTCATCTAGCTCTTGACAAGGGAACATTTCCCAGATAGGAAAAATACCTAGTTAAATATAAATGGTTTATTGTAGTCAAAGAAAGGCATAAACAAAAGATGTTTAGATTTATTTGTTTATTTAATAAGAATAAATATTCATTCAGGAAGTAGGATTGTTAATTGACTATTATTATTTTCCAATTAAAGTCGAAATTATGTCATCAAGATGTTGATATATTCAGTATAAAATTGCAAAACCACCATGGTATTTGATTATAAGTATTGAGGTTCTAATGTAGACTAATGAGGAATTAGAATATTCTACGATAGATTTAAATGTCTTAATGACCACAAAAATTAAAACATGCTTTTAGTTCTCAAGCAAAATTTTCTCGGGTTTGTAAACAACCTTTTATGTTCGAGCAAAGAACTCAATTTCCCTCTTTTCAGTTTGCTATTAAAGGAAATACATACATTCTGAATGCTTTTGGCGTTGACGATGAAATATTAATGATCCATTAAATCTTTCACGATTCCCTTTGGGGTAAATTTAGCTCTCCTAACAATTTAAAGCTCATTCGTGGCTCATTTCTTGCGTGTCTGCCAATTAATGTGAAATTTTAGATGTGTTGTACGGTGTGGTAAAGATGTGTTATACGGTTTAACATTATTCCGTTTACTAGTTAAGTTTACTAACATGTATGTTATCATCCTCAATTGAGTTAGTTTTATTTTCTAATTAATTCATAATTTGTTCAAAAATTTTCGAAAAAAGGCATAAGGGATGAAATAGAGACTAGAACTATTTCTATAAGCATTTAGTTAAAGTATAGAAATGTAAAACAATGACCTAGGTTATTCATTTTCGGATAGATATTGTAAAGTAACGAATGCAAATGTCAAATACAAGTGGTAAGATCTAACAGCAATAATTTGTACAAGTAATGGATAATTTTAGGCTAATAAATGTTACTGACTGACATTGTTTTCTGATTAGGTTGTCTGTAAATGTAATTTTAATATTTTTTGTAATATACAACTGTCATTTCCGGTTAATGATCGACTCATTCTTGAAAAAATTAAGATTATAATTTATATAGTACTATGAATATCGTGAAGAATGTATATTAAAATGTAATGTAAACTATACATTTTAGATTAATTTTAATTTATATATGAAATAGGAATTTTCGTCCTAAATACAAGCCGCTCACAAAGTTTGTACGAAGTCTCTTCCGTCAGCAACTCGGTCAAAGATTCTAGTAACTCTATGAATACATTATCTTCTGGTATATAAGTTGCTTACACAACATTTAATTTACAGGAAAAGTTTTAGTTGCGTGCGGATAGGCATTCGGTTGAGAAATTATCTTTGAATTACTAAGATAAAACGTACTTTTTCTTTTAACAACAATAATACCGTAATTTATGCAATATAACGTATCTATGGAATTTAAAGCATCTTAAGATCGAATTTGTAAGGACCCGTTAAAGAATTTGAGCTCGTATTATTATTAGGGTGAATTTAGCAATTAATTTTTATCATGTAGTTTCATAAGATTTGTATTTTTTATGGTGGCTATTGGAAGTCTTATAAAAATTGTACGCTATTGGTTCTTCAGCATTATCGAATGCATTATATTGCTATTGAATTTTCGTCGTTAAAGTTACACCCATTTCTTCTTCTTAAGGCCCATTAAATGCTTATCGTTCGCCTGTGAGGAGGCATCCCGCAACACACGTACAAGTGTAATCAAGGGTACAGCCACGTCGGGTTTCGTATATTCTGCCGGAATGACGCACCATTTAAAAGGCTTTTAAGAGGACTATGCTGGAACCTTCTGGCACCCGAAATTGCGGTTCAAAAGGATTCAAAAGATATACTTATCATTCCTGTTTCCATAGAGCTGAAGGTTTTTAAATCGTCACTTTAATAAATCCCTAACTCCTAAAACGTGAAACTGATGTAAAAAGAAATTGGTCTCTATAAATCTAAGCCTCTACTTACGTTCTAGTTTAACTCAAATAACAACAGGGAATCTTATTTTTAATTAAAATAATGAATTAATTATTTCTTCTAAATCATTTCTACATTAGATTAAATGGCAATTATCATAATGTAACCTAATTAAATCAAACTTAGGAATGCATGAACTTCTAAGTGAATATCTATAAATAAACAGTATAATCACTATTCAATTTAATACTTCAAAGCTTCAAGAATGGATGATTTTATGCACCTTGGTTGTGCTAATGAAGAGGTAATAACACGAATCTGTCATAAATTACTGATAGTATAACAATAATTGTGATATGAGGATAGGTAGATAAACTCAATGAAAATGGTTTACAAGGACGATTTAAATAAAGTTTGTGAATACAATCATCAACAAATTCTAAATAAACTATATTAGTAGAAGTATAGTAAAATTGAAATCTCAATTTTACAAAAGCTCACAGTGCCATTATAAAAAAATAATGCAAACGTAAATGTAAATGTCATAGATGTGTTTATAATATTTTTGAGTGGATGAACATATTCAAAGTCTTCATCCAAAAGTGAAAAACTTATTTCAGTCTTCCATTTCTCACTCTTTTAGTAAAGTTATAAAAAATACAGGCGGAACAAAGTTCATAGCAGTGCTATCGAAAAATACATGAAAAAGGAGATCTATCAAGGGAAATATACGCATTGATAGTACTGATACTCATACACTCTTATTAGAATTTTGCGATATAAATGATTTCCCTTGAGATAATTCTAAAGGTTTCCTAAATAAGGTTCTTACAGTCAAGAATTTGAATATTTTAATTTCCATCCGTATCATTTCAATAGCACTACATTAAGAAAAATTATTGTTAATTCACGCTTCCTTGAATTTCACAAGAATACAATATAGAATATAAACTTCCGTAAGAAAATTATTTTTATTTTATACTCACAGCGAAGATATAAAGAAGAATAAAGAAAAGAATCTTGAGTCTACGAGTTTATGGAGTAAATGTCACCGAGAGAAATTATTCGATTTCATCTTTGAGATAGTATTTTCATTAAAAGAATCCACATCCATGTTAAGGATAGGTTCACTCGAAGGTTTAAAATGTGATGAAAACTAAAAGGACCGTTTAAAATTATTGATAATTATTAATTTAAGTACAGAAAGGAGTAGAATAGAATATATTAGAATTTAATTGATTGGAAATATTTTTTTTGTTTGAATATCGAGGCTCAAAAAACTCTCTGCTGAATTCGATTTTCAGACTCTCTCTTTTAATTGGAGGATATTTTGAAATGTCTGTTTTCAGAAAAGAACGTAGTTTATGAGCCATATCTCATCAATCCATCGTTTTTATATTAATTTAATAAAATTAGGAATTCTAAAAAAATGATCCCTTAAATTTTTAATTATTGGCCACTTCAATTTATTTTGAGCTGTTTTCATAATTCAACATTGTTTAACATTGTAAATTATCAATACTTCAATCGATGTAATTCAAAGGATCTCACCTGTAGCATCTTAACTGAGGGAAATCGATGTACAAAATACGACGATTGATGTTTTACGCATTTCGAAATATATATATAATCGATGAGATCTCATCATCTGACATAAAGAGCGGTCCCGAGCGGAACGAATTATCGGAGTAGCTTTCAGTTTTCTCAGAATCTTCAATCAATCAGGTAGAACAAATAAAGTCTTCTACTAATAAAACTTCTTCTTGGAGTGTATTATTTACTTTTTCCGTAAATCTTTTGGTAAAATAAGTAAGCCACGTGAAGGGACTTTATATTGTCATAGAATTTTGTTTACTAATATACCAAGGATTTTTTATATAAGTAGCTAATTTACAAGAAAAAAATAACGTATATAATTTTTTTAGCGGACCTGTGCAACAATCTTGGTCTCACTTCTTGCACTCACAAATCAATCATGTATGTTTTTTTGTGCATAAAAATAAATATATATGTAGGTAAATTTCTCTGATGTTACTGTCCATTTTTAAACTCACGTGTATATCATTTAACTTACTTCATTCCTGATATATTTCTCATTAATATAGCACAAAATAACTAAAACATAGATTTATAATTAAAAAGATATTTATAGTATAAAGCGAAACGGAAGAATATAATATGACAGATGTTCGAACTTTTAAATATTATCATCGTAACTAAGTTATACGCACTTAAGTTGATACACGCAATCAGAATTCATCTCGCAACGGATAGTGAATTTGCATAGACGAATATATCTATGGTAACATCCCCTTGGAACTCGATTATATTATTTACATAGAAAAGAAACCTTCCGACCGGTGAGGATGGCAGAGACAGGGTTTTGTCATTTCGCAAGAAAGTTGCTCTTATTATTTCTCCGTAAAAAGCTTTTGAAAGGCACACACAGGAAACATCCAATTTCGGGGAAACCAGCGAGTTACATCAAAATATCGTTTGTCATGCATCTTCGATTCATCGACTAGCTGGAAGCAAAGTTACGATACGATCAACTTTCTTTGGCGAACTTTAAATGAAACGAGTATGCTCAATATTCCTCCGGCGTTCGTTTTATGAGGAAAAAGAGAATAAATAAAAAGGTCCCCCGCCGCTTTAAATGAAGATCTTCGGCAGGGAAAAGAGTAGCTTTTTTGTTTCCGCTCGGGAAGGGTCAAAATACGTAAGAAGAGAATGGGATGGAGAGACTTTTGCGCTACCGAGCATTTGTCGTCGATTGGTGCATGATGGAACTGCCCCACAGAGAAGTGCCGCCCTCGGAAGGCCTTTCCCTTAAATGGAACCGGTCTGCCAAAATATACGGCTCTCCACCTTCCTCCTCCTGGCAATTCGCTTTTCCCAATTTCCCTCCACTTCACACGCTCTTCCCCACTTTGGTATTACATTTACTACCTCTCGGAGACCCTTCAAGACCGAGAGACAATCGAAGGCTGCACCTTCCGACACCCTCTTCATCTCCCGCAGCAACTTCCCTCGCGTACCCCTCCCCGAGGCGTACCCTACGCGTCACGCCGCAGACTTTGCCCCCCTCCTCCCAGACACACTGACACACAGTGTGGAGTAACACGTAGCACGAGGAGAATTGGATCGATAGAGTTTAAGGGGAAGATGGGAGGAAAAACAGCGTGGGTGGAAAGCAGTGGAAAAAAGAGAAATTAGAGGAGATAAGAGAAGTGAGGGAGTGAAGGGGAATATAAAGTGGACAGAGGCGGGAGATACAGGCAGACAAACTGTTTTATACCAGGAAAATTGGGAAGTTCCATTTTGAATCGAGACCTGTGTTATTTTGCGGTATGCCACGATGCATTTCAAGGGAAGAGAGCAGGGCCGCTCGTGAATGAAAACTCTTGAATATGGAGCGGCGAAATTTTTGGAAAGCGTGTTATTTTGGTTGTAAACCTTGGAAACGGGTTGTTATTCTTTCGAATAATAAACAAACCAAGTTATTGCTATTCTACGCCGAATCATAAAAGTGTTGGCTTTGATCTTTAACGGTATCCAATATTTACTCGTTCAACAAATAAATTGCAGTTTACAATAATCTGGTAACAATGCTTTGACCATCATTAAGATGTGATAAAAAGTGATAATCCTCCAGTTCTCATTTCATACGTTTTTTCATTCATTTGGATCGGAAATAGGCAGGCAGTTTTTTTGTTATCTATTTTGAACATTGTTAAAATGATATGAAGCAATTCGATGACAATAAGAGTTAAACTCTCCACTACTTTGTATGAAATTATAATCTTTAATTACGTAGTTTTAAAATTTATTCGAAGAATTGGAGACCTGTGGATCGAGTCCCAAAAACTAGTTCGCTGGTCGTGTTTGTTTAATATTGAATTAAAAGTGACGATAATTTTTTTCAATTCAATTTAATAAAAGCATCAAACTTGAGCTATTTTTTGGGTAATGATTTCTTAAATTTCTTGTTTGTTGTAAATGAATTCTGACTTGCGACTTGTAAACCTTCGTAAATTTTCCTCTGATAGAAAAAACAAGGTATTTAAGAATAATTTTACCATGTATATATATATCATTTACTCACATGTAAGTAGAAACGAAATAATAGTAAATCATTCATATTTTTCAGATGTCGATTCATTTCGTTTTGGATCCATAGTAACTCGATAAAACCAAAAGTATTCATGGCTCTATTTTCAGTTTATTACAAAATTCTTTATTGTATTTATATGGCTATTGATGTGTGTATAGTAATAGTCGTGCATTATTTTTTAATTCCTCATCAGTGGACTTGAAAACATTTTCACAGGTTTTCAAACATATCTTCTTAGCAGGTGTTTTCTGGGCTGAATAATGGTCCTCGTGCATCTCTTAACTTTTTATAGCAACATAACTTTTCATTTCCTCTTCATATTCTGACTTTATATTCAATTAGCGAATGCAGTATTATGATGGGTACGTGGAAAAATGGACTTTTATCAGGCATTTTGCAAAATTAAGTAGTTTTCATTGCAAAAGTCCGTTAAGACTTTTGCAGTGTTTTTAATATATTAATGACTTTTTAATAATATAAAAATTTTGGCAATTTATATTTACTTTACTCAATGGAATATATGATTAAGTACTCTTAAATAAACTAATAAAATAGATACTAGAAGATCAAAGATAATACTTTATCCTTATTTCTGAAAATCCTTTATGAACTTTAGTCCAAACGAAAGGGAAAAGCAGAATATAATATTCAAATTGTTCTCGTTTTTATTGGACCAAAAGGAAGGTAGAAACGAAGTTTTTCATTTAGGAAGGACTAAACTCAGAATACCTTTTTTTATGAATGATATGTATCCAAATTTACAAAATAACAATAGATATTAATGGGTTTTAGCTGTCGAAAGCTTAAGGTTGATAATGTTCATTGCATTTTCTATCTTGTATTATTTCAAATTATCTTTAAGTAAACCATAATTAATAATAGGCTATTTTTTACTTAAGAATAATAGAAAAACTGTAAAGGATAGTAAAATATCCGTATACATGAATATAATTTAATGTTTAATGTAATTTTATTGTTGAATATCAAAGAGAAAGGTATAAGTTTACTAATTCATTGAATTTTTCAAATAAATGATCAAGCGCAAGTTAAGTAATTACCTTTGGTACATTGAAAATTGTTACAAAGTTTTTTTATTACTATGGCATTCCACGAAGTCACGCTTTCTCACATTGATTTCATTATTAATTCTATTCAAGGGAGTTGATGACTGAATATTTTTAGAATTCAATAAGTTATTCAGATAACGAATTTTAGGTATTCCGTTTATTGCATCTGTATAGTTGAAATGTGAATACATGAGTTAAGTAATAAATTTCGTAAAATCGATAATTAGAACCGTAAATACAGAAATACATAGATTTAATTTCCTAAATAAAATTGTATTCAATTATCATTAAAAGACTCTTTCGAAGATTATATCCCATGAGTCAACAGCAGAGTCCCTTTCCATTCCTTTTTCATTCTCCAACGATGCAGTTAGTATGAGAGTTTGGATACAATGCCACAAAAAGACAGAACTTTTCCGGTTGATTAAATAAACATCCCACTTCACGAGAGAGAGTGAAAACCTTTCGAAGATGCACAATGAGAGAGAGAGTTCGAAATAGAATTCGGAAAAGAAAGAAAAAGGGAAAAAACAGGTAGGGAGGAGAAGAAGAAGACAAGAAAGATGAACTCCTTCGGAGAAATCGTTTCAATTAAATAAAAACAAAACCCCGCGGAGCGGTAATTCGTGAAAGATTGAGATTGAGTACATGCATTTGATAACGGATGGAAAACGATTAACCATCCGGTTGACACGTGCGTCTCTCCGAAAAGAAATGACAACCACTTCTCATAGAATGGGGGGATAATAACGCAGCGGGAAGCAGATGATAGGGGATGAAATTAGAGAAAAGAGGACGCGCCATCGGAATAGCGAAAGAGTAAAAAGCGTGCTTCGGATGTTGACAATGTGAGGGGCGGTGGAATTAGGACAGAAGAAAAAGGAGGCTGGAGATAAGGGGTATTGGCTTGAGCACTGTAAAAGATTAATGGCTCGAAGGGGGGGTTCTCTTAAATAAAGAGGGTGACGCAGCGCCACGAGAATAAATTTCGTGTCCGCGTGCCTTTTTTTATTCACGCCCACTCGCACCTACGCGTGTACATATTCGGGAATGAAGAAATCGGACTTTGGGAAACAATGAGGGCTTTTGGAAATGCCAATAATGCGCGATAAGAAAAAGGGGCGAAGAACGCCTCTGGAAAGAATATTGAAAGGATAAAAATCCGGGAGAGACAAAAGGCTTGACTGAAATGACGGCGCAAAAAGTTCCGCCTCTACATTTTCACACCCACGCCACCGTAATTAAGTTCTAGATTCATAGCGACAAGAGCGATTACGGTCTTCTCTCTATTCGACGTAGTCATCCTCGCTATTTCCTATTCAGTATAGCTGTCTCTGCATATTTCTGTCACTTCGGACACACGTTTTAATATGTTCCCTTTTTTAGTCTTCGTAAAAAGCAAGCGCTCCTTTTTCATCCAGGGTCGAATTCATCGTGTACGGGCTTTATCCTTAACAATCCCCTCTCTTTCTTTAACACCTTTTAAATTCTGATCAAATAACACCTGCCCTTTCAACCCGTCCCGAAAGGAACGCAACACAATACTCGTGCGAGAGAAATCTTCCACTTTGCCCGTCCTTTTAATCATTAAAAAGTTCCTCTTTGCGTTCACGTTCTTTCCATACATGTACGTATGCATAATTTAGATTGATTACGTCATGTTATATTGCTTTATCAAATACTTTGACTTTCCTGAATATTTTTTACGTAAACTTCATTTTCCACATCAGTCTATGACTTGACGAAGTACACTCATTCTTCAGTGTAATAAGTGTATCCATACACTTTGTGCGTGTGTGTGTCTCTCAGAGGCAGAGTGTGCGACAGTGATACGCTTCTGCTTCAATATAGCATCTGATCTGGAGGTCATACCTTGAAGATAATTGAGTGAGCGTCCGCTGGGTAATGCTGAGAAATGGTTACAGTAGCGGCAATACGATAAAAATTCTATTTCATGGATGATGCTATTCCCAGAGAATGCTGCAACGTTGTAGTTTCAGTTTTGGTGGATAAACTAGCATTTATTCTCTCTTACCTCTAACGCTATCGATAAAAAGAAATAAAAAGTAACTTAATGTGAGATCAAGGTTTGAGATATTTCTAATTAGTTCGATTGTTACATTTTAATGGAAGTTGCTTCATTGTCGTTTTTTCAGTTAAAGTCTATTAGCATTGTTAACATTCGTAGTATTTGTTAATATTTTAATTACGTAGAGCCAGCAATAACTCATATAAATTTCTTTGGAGTACTTAATGATTTTATTAACCTGAAATTTCCACTAGAATTTTCGAAATAGTATTTAGACTTATCACACACCAGGAATAATAAAGCACCTATTAACAATTAAGGAGTTATAATTTTGATAAATGCAAGGTTAATGAAGTTTTTATAATTGAAATTGTAATCTAGAAAAAGTCGACATTACTTCCGTTAACGTTTTTGAGTTGATATTTATTTTCTAATCCGAAATTAATCGACATATCTCTAGGTTAATAAAATATTTCTAAAAAAGAGTGGATTCATTCTTAGATTGAGAATGATTTATTTCCTTGATTCGACGATGGCAAGGAATGGGAGCAGGGATTCTGCATTCCAGAAATATCTCATGCGCTCGGAGCTCGTATTTATTATTTCAGGCGGAATGTCTTAAGACATTCCCAACATTTCTGCCAGTTGTTCCATAACTACTTTTTACACGTTCGTTATTACTCATCTCGAAGCCAAATTCGGTTCGAAAATTCTCGCAGAAAGCGCTAATTAACTTCCTCGTTGAATTTTGTTTACGAAATGAAATAATTTTCCTCTTGTTATGAAGATCATCTTAACGAAAGGTTTATTAATACTAAGTATAACAATAAGAACATTGAGGAAAGAGGGAGCTACCACCTGAACTATATTATTGAACCACGAGGAAATATATTTATTAAAGCGAAGCTGGATTAATTTTCAATATATTTTTGATTAAAAAAATAACAATATATTTGAACAAATTTTCTCTTAAGGATATAAATAAATTTACTTATAAGCAAGCATATAAAAATTGTAAAATAATGATACTCTGAAAAATAATTTGAGAAGACTAGCTGAACATAGAGTTCTGTCCGACGGAAATCATATATATATTATATAGAGTGGATCGAAGCTTGAAAAATCACAATTTTGATCCCATTTAACAATCCATTCTTAAAATCTGGAATAATAAATCCAAACCTTAAAAATTGCAAGGCTAGTACATCGAAACGTTATCTAATTTTATCGAAAGAGTTTGAGATAAAAGATACGTTTATTGATTTATTTTTGCTATTATCTTTATGGATTCAATCCTCTTAAGACGATCATACTTTTTTGCATACTCCGAAGCCAGGATCCTATTGAGTAGTAGCACTCTATTACCTAGAGAGAAAAATAGTCCCATTATTTAAAATAAATTTATGAAAATTAAGATATATCCACTGATAATCTGATAATCAGGTTAAATGGAAGATGGGACTTTTCAGTCCAAATTTCGCCAAATAAAGAAGTATGTATGTATGTATTGTACAACTATTTGAATAATACTCATCTCCAATCATCTTCGACGGATGCGTGTTTCTTCTTTACATCTTTTAAGTATATCCTGTCTAATAAATAACAATGAATAACGGATTATAGAACGCTAAACCTAGCACACACATATGCAAGTTTCATATACTCTAAAGAACTCTTTTCCATTCTCAGGAAACGATGAAGAATTTTCGAACAGAAAATGTTTAATGCACTCAAATGGACTTAAAATTCTTCATGAAGGGAGATCAAAGGCGGAAGGTTAAGGAGGATGGAATATGGAAAGACGTGGGAAGCCAAAGGTGCGGAAGTGATGGTTCGTTAAGGGAGCAGAATGAGAGAGATTGGAGAAACTCCTGAGACGAGAAAAGAAACGCTTTGAGTTCGCGGACGAATAGAGAGATTTGAGGGTCGATGCGGCCAAACGTTTCGAGGATAAGTTTTCTTTTGGCAAAAGAAGCGGTAACTTCGCCGATCTGCGAAAAAATGCTTGGTGAACCGATTCTTCTGATTTCAGATGATTCGGTCGATTTCTCTTCTGCGAGATACTTTGTTTTCCGAATTCCTTCTTCTTATCTAACTGTGTGTGTGCTCTTCGGATGGCCATGCTCTCCCCCATGAAAACCATATGAATGAAACATGACGCGTTGCTGTGAATAAGAATTTAATATCTGTCATGGAAACCTGGATCAACGATCTACATTGTTTCAATAAAGATGGCGGAGAAATCGTCTTTTCTCGTACGAATTGAATCGAATGGGACTCGAGGAATGCATTGTATGTCTTAACAGAAGTTGTTCTGCGGTAAACATTGTAAGATCACTGTCGATCAGAAGATACTTTGTTCATTCATAGATTTAAAGGAAATAAATAATCTGAATTTTATTTAACGATTGAAGGAATAATAAAGAAATTACAATAAAGGCTTGTTATTTAATGCAAATTAAAATATGAAAACTAATATAATCCCTTTTCCCTTTATGTTTGTGCAAACATTAAATACGCACACATATGTACACATGCATTTTAGGGTCATGCATGTAGAATTGAGTATTATATGCTAGCATAGCTTCAATTTGTAAACCTACCGAATTTTAGTGATGTGAATTATATATAGAAAGTTATATTCAAACCATTTATATACATACAGATAATTTTCTTTCTTTATGAATAATAATGGCCACAGATTCTTTCTTCTTCATTGAATAATCGAAGATAATATTTTGAAATAAATTATTCAAAATTAAGTAAAATCTATAATTCTGAGCTACATTAACCAGGAATATAGCCAGAATAAAGACACTAATGATAGATAAATGAAGCATCGATACCGTCAATTCTTGGAAAACGGTATATTTCCTGAGGATACTTGATAATTATATAAAAGATAAAAGATACTTGTTAAGTTAAGATAAGTTAATCTTGTATCTAGGCAAATATTTGTGTTATTCATATTTGGAAGTTATCTTTTAAGATAGAAGTAATTTCTTGATCCTACTCGAAAACATGAATAAAAGATCGTTAACTTAATACTAAAAAATGTAGTTTTTGAGACTATAAAGAAAGATAAGACCTTGCTAATTACAGTTTTAGTTAATTTAAGAATCGCAATGTATTGGGGTACTAGTATCGGATGATTCAAATGATAAATCTTTTTATTGAAATAGAAAATGGTATAAACAAATTGAATCGATATGAACGAGGAGGAAAATTGCGTAGTTCTGCTTCTCCTCGTATTCGCTGATCTTAATCTCTTTCTTGTAACCCAGATGGGCCATCTATCGATAAGCAGCATAACTAAAAGGAAACGTCTGGTAATTTCTTATCTCAAGAATTTGATGTTTGAAGTTTAATTAAGAAAGTATTAGAAATACGTGTGAACGAATGCATGTAAGAATTTACGAAATTATCTAATTTATAATTCACGAAAATATTCTGAATCGCTTATTGGCATTCAAACTACTAAACTCTTGACAATAATCTATTGATTAAAGTTATTTGAATAACAAATAACACTTCATTACATAATATATTTATCTAGTTAAAAACTGTTTATATTTTATCGAAATCCATTATTACAGTATGAAAATAGAACGCTCAAAGACGATACTCTGCGTAAGAAACATATTAATTCAAAGAAATAGCTCTAAGAATTTTAAAAGAAGAACTGCTTTAATAGTTTGAATTAATCATTAAATCAAACCATATCTATAAATTATGGCAATTTAAACCAAATTTAATAAAATAAGAAATTCATAAGACAGTATAACCGTATTGAAATTACGATACGATAAGGACGAAAAATTTCCCAGATAAATATAAATAATGATTTTCAAAAATAATCAAATTCACTCCTTGATTTTTACAAGGAACATCGTATTTAGTTGACTAGCAACGAGGTTAAATTGAAGCATAAAGTATAAAATCAAGAAATCTGTTATAGTGGTTAGTCTTTCTTATTAACCAACAATGATTATAACATTAAATAGTTATTTAATTGTTGGTAATATGTTCTAATTGCATTTCAGACGGTGATTAGTTAATTTAATTTGATATAACACTAAAACCATTGTATTTTCTCGCGCATTGTAACGTTTATGATGTTGTGACGCTTATGACAATGAGAGTAAATGCGTAAGGGCAATGGAAGAAGGGGGGAAAGGTCTAAGGTTTGCACATAATCGCATACTCGTAAGGCAATTAGAACCATTGACTCCTTCGAGATGGACCTATTATTTGAGATTGAAAGAGAGCACTCAAGCGAGCGAAAGTGTAAAGCAAGTTGCAGAATGGTGGCCCCGAACTCGCAGAGGTTAACGATAACCATTTGTGGGAGTAGGTTCTCCCCTCCTTCTTCCTACCTTTTACGTCCAACTTTTCCATTCCTCTTTTTCTATTTCTTCAGCTCCCAACCCAGATTCCACTCCAGACCCACGCGCGGCATCCTCAACTTCTTTTTTTTGATTCCCTTTTTGCTCAAATGTACATGGAAATGATGAGTTCCTTGAAAGGATTGGTGGGAGAGGCGTGGGTGGTCCCTTGATGGTGGAAATAACCTTTGACCCCTTCTTTCCACCGAAAGAGAATTAAGGGGAAAAACAAATGGAACGGAGAAGTTCCTCTTCTCTCATTTCTTCGTAGTTCGGAGGTTCTCTTAAAAGGGGGCGCGTAAAGAAATCAGGGTGAGAAAATATAACGGTCGTGTTATGTTGCAACGATTGAAATGACCGAGAGAAATGGAGGGGATTTCAAGGGAAAGGTGGAAATTATGACGCCTGTTTTCCAGTCCATTGCTAATTGCAAACATTCGTGAGAACCTTCTTCTTTATTATCGTGAGGGTTAAGTTTTAGGACAAGAAAGTTACTTTAGTTTACGTTTATTATCACGTTCCCCTTCGTATAATATCAATGTTAATTTGATGTGATTTACTCTAAACTCTAAATTATTCGAAGTATAGAAATTAACATGTTGATTTAAATCGAATGTTTGATTAGATTTTTGTATTTACATTTTCAAACTTAATAAAGAGAAAGAAAGTTATATTATTGTTACAATCACTACCTCTCCATTGTTACTTTTCAATCATTACTTTGCTAACAATGATGACTCATCAAAAGTAACTATTAAGTATGTAATAAATTTCTTCATTCGATTGAGATGAATTAATCTATTGTTACATTAAACCCCATCCCAATTGTATTGTCATAGATTAACAAAAGAAACATAGTATGGGATGGGACAGATTTGCTAGGATTGGATTTATTTAAATAAGACTATTAACACATCAATACTTTTACATTTACATTCAGATGATTAATTCCAAAAATGTACATTTCAGAAAGATCTGAGGCTAAATTTATCTGAGGTCCATTTCATGCTCTGCGAGTATTGTACGCAAAGTATCAGCCTACATCATTTTTACATCCTACTTCAATATTGAACGAATTTATACGGAAATTTATAATAATTTAAGAGAGACAACGAATAGGAATCCATTCATTAAAGTACGTAGTTTATAAGGCTTTCTAGTAATATTTTTGCTTTAGTTTGTCCTCTATAGTAGGGGTATATATAATCCATCGAGAAATGTACTTTAGTTCTGATATGTATGTAAAACTGACGTCACCTTGGTGATATTAAAAATTAGCACGAAATTTATTTGTAAACAACTATATTTTAAACTCGAAAGTATGAAATTATGTGATCAATTCTAGATTAAATAATTCTGAATATATTCATCAACGCATGAGAATCCAAGCTATTAGAACGAATGTTTTGAAACAGAATTTTGTGCATGGTTAAAAAACGCTTGACATTTATAACGATAATAAGATTGCCTTGAGCAGAAGTTTCTTCGAGGATCATCAGAGTTATAAAAATTCCGATGACTAATTAAAGGGAAGGCATTCGAAAGAAAAGGATAAGAATCCAAAAATAAATAATCTATTTTTGAGGCTCCAAAAAGGATGATGTTGCGAATTATTTCTACGAAAGCCTTACGTCTAATCCTGAAGGGATAATTAAATCAGGCGTTCATTAACTTTTTAGTCTGAGTAGTTGGGAGCGAAGGGCTTTCTTTCAAGTGATGGAATGAAAAGGGTTGCTCGGGTCATAAATGTCAGAAGTTTTGAATTCTTGAAACACGAAATCCTGGGATGGATTGCGTCTACAAGAAGCTGAGCTGGAAAAATTCAAAGCTTCATATTCTTTGCGTGATTATTTTCATCGTATTGGCGATAGCTTTCGGTACAGAGGATGAATGGAGCCTAATATGCTCCAGAAATTAATTAATTTCATATTCTGTTTCACTTGGTTCAATAGTTAAAGAAATAATTAGCAGTTTCGTTGAAAATAGTAGTCTCTTAATCATATATATATAAATGAAAAGCTTACAAATAGAATGATAACAGTTATTTTCTATGAAGTTGTAATATGTTAATAGGTACCTGTGTGAATGTTATATGAACGTAAGAATCCCTTGGTTGAAATTCATTAGATAAGAAGTATAGAAATTAAACTTTCTACATAAGAGAGAGAGAGAGTTAGAAGGATGGGTTGTAAAGTGGAAATGTCCTATTAAATCTTGAGATTTCGGTATGCAACAATAAAAAGAATATTTGGAGCAATAATCAATAAATATTTCTTTGCTTATATCAAAAAATTATGAACGTTATTTGAAGATGTCTTCAGTTAAGAACTAATAATGTTTGAATGTTTTCGAAAAATGTATAAAAGTAGATAAAAATAAGTTATGATACAGTATTCAGCACATATTATATATTTATTTATTGAATATAATATAATAAGGGAGTAGTTATTACGTTAAGAACATTCCATAAAGCTTAAATGTACCATGTAGTTCCACCTATAACATTACTGTAATCCAATAGATATTATTAACAATTGGACAAGAGTAATCAATAAGTAAACAATGAAAAAACACAACACTGATAAGTTGCACTGTTCTCATAATATAAAAGAGATAAGCAGAAAAAATAAGACAAATTGTGTGAACAGTAGAAATGAAACTACGATTTAAGTTTCGGAGCATATATCATCATATTTCAATAGCCTTTTATAGACAAAAGATTAAGCCTTTAGGGCTTAAAAATGTGGAAATGTATGGATGTACAATTTTTTTAGAGATGATCTCGTATCTCTGTTCTCTTATTCCTAGGAGATATCTTTTTCTAAACATTAAGTAGACTCGAAATGTAAACTAGGCTTTAATGAAAGGAGAAAATCAATACAACGTGGGCAGCAAAAACTAACACTCTAGTGCTACAGATACTCTCAGTAAAACATGAAGATTTGAGAAGAGCGAATCACAATCAAAAGCCAAACTTTTTTCCTAGTGATACGAAACATATATTACGGATTTTGTATAATGTGATTTAATCTTCATCTCGATGTCATGGCTTTTGACTATAAGTCGACTAGGACTTAACAGGTGACGTTGAATGGTAAAAAACGTCGCAGTGTCGACTGATTCATTTGAAAATTAAGGTAAAAAAGTAAACTGGATATAAATTAGTCTAGATTAAAGACCTTTAAGACGCAAAAAACATGAAGAGATGAGAATTTTCAGGTTTCAATGATTTGTCATTTAAAGAAGATGTGTTACAAAGTGGGAAGCAGGGTAACGGAGCACAAAAATAACTTCAATTATTATTTTTATTGTATTATTATTGTTTTATACTAGAATAAATAAAATATTTCATTCAAAAAATTAAACTTCAAAATGCGATATTCTTATAATACCCAAAACAATACTCAATCTTGTATAAACATTTATAGTTAGAATTTTACATTCTGTAACAACATAAGGAAAATGACATTATAGAACCTAAATTTATTTATTTTAAATTCCAATTAGTTTAATTTTCTTCGAGTATATTAATTTAAAATTTATTTATCAATAGTTTTTAATCTGTTATGATTCGAACTGAATTGTATTGCATTATTAGAAGCTATAATTTGAAAGCCATTCATTGTACTCAGTCTGAATTCTCCTTGTTTACATATGAAGTAAATTTTCGGAGTACTTCTTCAGCTTTTATCTAAGAGCATATTCTATAGACTGACTCTTTCATTCAGTCGCGCGTATTAAAATATAATCAAGGTTATATTTCTTATTATTCATTTTAATTCTGAAGAATATCACTACCATATCGTCAGTTTCCTTATTTTAGCTCAAGAGTTACATAGGATTTTTATCCAACCAAAGCTAAACATTTTAACTTTATTCGTCAACTAAATATTACTTACAAGAACTTTCGGAATGCGATTGTATGATGTAGAGTACATACTTGACATCAAATCTCTGTTATACAAAGAATCCTGGACCCCTTTATATATATTACAAAATAATGGAGCGGGTCAAGGGGAAGTAAAAGGAAATGGCGCTGTTATGGTTGTTGGAGATGAAGTAGAGATTTATGGCTTTCGAATAGCAGAAAAACGGAATCTAGGAAATTCACATTCTAGTGAAATGAGGAAAACCGGCTTCCAGGAAGTTGGAGGTGAATATAGCATGAAATGCAGCTCTAGAATTAATACCCTTCAACGAAAAGTCAATTCTGGAGTTAATGTGGTTCAGTTAACATCACAGAAGTCCAGATTCAATCTATATTAGCTGATAAACTAAAAGCTTCAGATTAAAATTACTTTAACGTAGGTCATTCAGTGTCGTCCTTCGATTTATCATTTAAATTCATTGTAGATAATACATTGAATAGTACTATAAATGTGCTATTTGATTTTACATTGCGGGATTTTTAAAATTAAAGTATTATAATTCCACGAGTATCAGAAGGCGAAAAAACAACATAGAGAAAGAAATTAAGATAAAATGAGAAATGCTTCAATTAAAAACGATGAACCGGTTGAAGTATGATGCAATAATGCTTGAACAACAAAGTCAAATTTACAGTAACTGAAGTTTTCATTTAACGAAGTAGTACCTTATCCACTTGAGATTTTTAAATCACAAAAGTTGGGTTTGATGAGTAAAATTAAAATATTTTGATTTAGCGTAATTAAATATCCCTTTCATATGATCAGCATATATTAACAAATAATTAGGAAAACTGATACACTATTCAGCCTTACTACTCAATTAAATACTGGCTGTAATTGCCAAACATAAAGGGAATTAAAATGAATTATCTGATTGAATAAATGCATATATTTTTATGCAAAATTCATCAATTTGCATGTTTCCAAAGCATTTATGAATATAATCCGGAAAGCTATATACTTTGTGTGCTTAGAATTTATAGAGAATGAAAGAAGGTTTAATACAATTTTCATTTATTCGTCAAGGGTTCCTATTTCATTTCGTAGCTTACAATTTTTTAACGTTAAATTAATAGTTTAATTCTATTTTATCAAGGGTTTGTAGTAGAAAGTACGTCATTCTAACTATCTGTATTACCGAGTACAGATAAATCAAATATTTCTTATAACTCGCACCAAAACCTAAAAAGATGAATTTCTATAGAAGCATTCCACGAAGTTCTCTTCTCGTGAATTTTTTTACGGAATTTAATTAAGGGACTATTTAAAGACTTCAAATAAAATTAAAATCCAAAAAATTGAAAAAAATTGCTTTTAAACTCTGTTCATGGAGTTTCCAATACAGCCAATACATGAAAATATCAAAGGTTAAAGATGAAAAAATATCATAAAGCGATTTTATCATACCATGTGATGAATTTAGGTCAAAGATAGCATTGAAAAATTTTAATCAACGCTTTGCTAAGATATTTATTAAAAAATGCATCGAAAAAGTATCTGAAGAATATTTAAATATGGCTGGATGAAAGATCTTCGATAAATATAACTTTAAGAGTTTATTGAATTCAATCTTCGGAAAATAACATTGGGTCAGAATAAATAATCTCAAAGTATTTTAATCGGTTAAAGGTTCAAAGATTAGGAAAATAGATTTGACTGATATTAAAAGGAAAAACTGCAGCATATAGTGAAATTTATATATGATTTATTTAGGTATAAAAAACTGGCTCTCAAAATTCATGATTAATATTTTATTGATAAATAAAAGAAGAGATATTTATATATTCTTCTAATCATGAAAGGAAATAAATACCTTAAAAATTTTCTTACCGGATTCATTTTTAATTTGTGAAATTTTTAATCAGATTATATCTTTGGAAAAGATTTCTGGCGTAAATAAATATTATAAACAGACTATTTATATTTTCATTAATTAGCATACAACAATAAAACTATATCCATTCATCCATTACAAGTCTTAATTAAAGAATGTGCACAGAAAGTCGGCTGAAAAAGATAAAATTTTGCTAAAAATTAGACATCCGTAAACTACCAAAAAAAAGGAGAGACAAAGAGGGTGAAACTTGCATACAATACTTAGGCGATTTCCTTCTATACGCAGGAGTATAGGAGATTGAACGGAAGTCACGAATATGGTACACTATAAAACAATACTGAAGCCAGAGGTACAATCCAGTCCAGGATGTGAGTCACACTACACTCAAAGAGGAACATCGTATAAGATGAAAAATCATGAGAAAAATTCTTGGCCCAAAATTAGCAGAATGCCACAGACTTCTCTTCGGAAAAATCAAAGAGAAGATATCCGACTTATTCGCTGAAAAAGATGACTTAAATTTTACGGAAACATCAGCTAATTTCCACAGACAATACTGCCCAAGATTATCATTACACACACACGTGTAAAATTCACAATACTATTGGTAGTAAAACTAGATTAAGGAAAAGACGCAGATATATTTTACGGAGAGAGAAGATTTTAGAACACTAAAAGAAAAAAAGATAAACAAGCGGTTGTCAGAGATTGAGATGAAAAAGAAACCAGGAATAAAAAGGAAAGAATGAAAGAAGTTTCGAAGATCAGAAAGTCAAATCGAAGATTTGATTCTTGATTCGTTTAGGGCCTATAAGCGAATAACAGCTATATTATTATTAAGTAATAAATTAATTATCTTCAATTTTCGATTGACTGTAAAAAGGTAAAGCCTATGAGTAGTATGTAAAAATTTATATCTAATCTATATAATTATATTATCACCTAATGATTTCGGCAAGATGGAATATTTAATCTTGGTTAATTTAAGAGGTAGTTAAGAAAGGATTTGTGTACAGCTGTTTCTTGATGCAACATAATGTCACCCGTTGAAAATATCTAATAATGTTACAGTATCATCATCATTCAATTAAATTTTTCTATATTCTAAAATAATATAGAAATATAAGTTCAAAAATAACTCAAGAGTGGAGACTAATTCAATTTGTAAAACTGATACACTTTATGGATGCAAGTATTTCAAACTTTTCGACGTAAAAACTGCGTTTAAAAGAATTTATATCTAAAAATTTATTCTTTTATTATTTATTTTTACCTTTTCCTGTTTTACATAAATACCCATTTATTTTACCATCAACTCTGGCGGAAAATTATAATTTCGAGAAAACTTTGAAATTAATTTTACATTATGAGAAACAACCAAATTATCTTCATTAATTATAAATATTAAATAAATATTTGGGATTTATGCTTCCACTTTCCTGTTTGCGCAGTGTTGGCGAGATTCATTAAGTCCGCATTAAAATTATTAATTAATACGAATTATATGTCGAAATATAGCTATCCACATCACGTGATTATTTTTCCTATTAAATAAATGGAAGGATGTCTCATCTAATTGTGAATTTCAATTATATATGCGAAATGAACCGATCGTATACAGTTGATAGACTTCCTTTATTTTATTAATGTGGATATTAACTAACTTTTATAAATATACATTTACTTTTTCCTGTTTCGGTAAAACAACATTTTTACTTCATTGATATTTGTATGACAACATAATACAACCGCTATATTCATCCTTTTGTTAAATTTTAACATTTATCGATATAAAATAGTTCATATTTAGAATTTTTTCTATAAATATTAGAGTAAGAAGTTCTACTATAATATTAGAAGATAGTTAGTTCAAAAATGAATTGACTTGACTATCATTTATTATTTCAATTTCTTTCACTTACTTTGGGCGAATGAAAGGCAGATCGTCCTTCCAAATCGCTTTGTTCTTATTTGTCATCGAATTCATTTTCTTTGGCATGTAAGAAGACTTAAAGGATTGAACTGGAGAAGAAATGTCTGCAAAAGGTTTTTAATATTCTTTTGATTCGAAAGTGTAGCGAATTCTTGTCTGTTATCATCACTTTGATGCAAAGTCAGCGCTCCCATGCGGACAAACCTTTCACTACCCCTCCGCAGATAACATTCAAATTCACCTCATCGATTGATGCGCCGTCGATCCCGACAGGTTTTCGCGTGTACCCTTTAATCCAAAAGTGACCAAATACAAGCCTCCCTTCATCATACTCAACCACGTATGCCTCGGAGGCAAATAAGGCCAAACGAATTCTCCATCGCTCGGGTTATAAACGCCCTGGTTACGAGGAGATACCGTTTCCCTTCAATTTGCGAGAGTGATGAGGTGGAATGGCTGAAAAAGTGACCCTACGAAAAGGGCAATCGGTGCCCGATAATATAATTTAGGAATTTGTCAACGCAGTGAGATCTGCGTTTGATTGTTGGAGAGTTAAATGAGATGGAGAAAGGGTACCATTGTTGTATCTTATCGTCTACAACGAGATTTTAAAATCGGTTAAACTTGGAAATACTCTGTGGAAAGGGTTAAAGGTTACTATTTACAGTGTGAAGTTTAGAAAATGGCCAATAGAAGTGGCAGTGGGAAATCATGCTAAGCATTCGATAACACTATATTCTTTTCACTTATAGAGTGCCAAACAATCGGTATGAGTGAATGTGAGATGAATCGTGGTTATAACCGTATAAATTATAAAAAAAATTATTGCTTTGCTTATGATTTTTATATTTATTAATGAGAATTGGACTCAATCCAACGAAAACGAAATAATAAATGGGAAACTGATTGACGTGTTTAAAATTGTGCCCTGTAAAAATGATGTAGTAGTATAAAACCAATATTTTGTGCTGATAAATAACCGATTTCAATATTACAGTAATGTATGAAAAGTTAGCTAGTTAAATATCTGGATATTTAGGAAAGGATTTCATAAAGAGATTTGTAATAAGATAGAGACTAGAGAAAAAATCTAAATTAAATTGCATATTCAGCGTGTGTAAATATTTCAGACATTTTACATTGCTGAAAGTTGACTCAAAAGAAAGATCAATACCTCAAGATCAGCGATATACATTTACTTAATACATAAATGATAAAACCTAAAGAAGTTTTTATTAATTTACTTACAGTATTGTTGATATTAGTCTCTAAGGACTGGTGGCGACGCCATTACACAAAACTACACTAACACATAACTATGTTACTGAATTCTAAACGTAAAATTACCAAAATATCTCACACCCTATCCGATAAATATAGCAATACACTTATTTACAGTTTAAGAGTCAACAATGTATGTACACTAAATAATTAATGAAACAAAAATCCACCATTCTAACACACCATGTATTAATTAACTTAAATAATTTCTTTCAAATTCTAATTTACGAATAGAACATCAAAAGGAAAGTCTTGTTTTTAAATAAAATTTTAAAAAGTTTAGTTAAATAAAAATAGAAGAAATTTTTCGTTTTTTAGTAAATTACTATATGAACGAGAAAGGAAATAAATAATTTTTTGAATAAAAAAGTGAAAAAAATGTAAAAAATATGAAGTAGAAAAGAAAATCCTTTTTTCAACGAAAGTGTTGCAATGACGTGTGTACTATATCGAGGTTCCGAGTAAAATCTAAAGAGGGCTTTCAATGATGCATGTTCTACAATTTCTGTAGTATGTAAGGGATTCTGAGAGCAACCAAAAAGCTCGGAAAATTTCATTTTTGCGGAAAATAGGGCGTTTGTCAATTTTTTCTTTTCTGTCGAAGGGAACGGTTGATGATGGATTGGCAATGACCGAACCCGAGGACCGTATAAATCTAAAAGATGATTAGGACGCCAATGGCAGAAAGGAAGAGTTAAAGGGGAAAGAATAGAAATCCTTTCGTTCTTGGGAAACGAAAGTTGATTTTCATCGATTGGGGCACTGAGCGATACTTCATCCGTCACATGAAATTTGTTTCTTTGCCGAACAAAAATGTACTGCGTTGACGATCGCACACTATTTGGGTCAATGGTGTCCTTTAAAATGCCTCGAGCGAATTTGATTCATTCTCCGTCACATGGATGGTATTGAACTTTGCTTTGGCATTTCCATGTGATACCTACGTGTTTAAGTCATTATTCCGCTGTTTGATTCTGTACAAAATCATTCTCATTGATGGAGTGACATTTTACTCGACACTGTTCAACCCATAAAAATATAGAGGTACTCTCCAATGTATGACATGATAAAATACATATTTTGTTTTAACGTAAAAGCGATTTTCCTCAATCGAAACTCAATCTTCATTGATTGAGGTTTTTCTCTTCGTTGGACCAGTATTTAATATTAAATAGGAAACCCAATTCAACGTCACACTGAAACGTCTTTCAACATTGTGTTTACATTATTTTCTCTGTCAAATTATTGAAAATCTAAAAGATCTTATTCCTCCAACTGGCACAATTAGATGAGACTGTCAAACATAAAATTAATGTCATGTTTTACCTTGAACATTTCGTACAAAAACCTTTCTTTCGAATGGAATAGATATATCCTGTGACTCGTTTACGACAAAAAAATCTTTAAGTTTATATAATTTAAACTGAGAGTTTTAATGAAGAGTTCACATACATAAAGGGTACCATTATACATATTCAATAATAATGTATAAACACTATGTATTAATTTCGTGCTAAACGGTTCAAAATATAATTTATTTCCAGATTTAATAAATGTCCTGAATTCTGCGTATTAACGAGCAGAAAATCCGAATCTCATCGGCAACGAAGGATTGGAACGTTGATTTCAACCATTGTGATATCGGATAATTGAAAATGACGCACGGATTCAATTACATTAATAGCTAAAGTGCGCTTTTTGATCTTCCCTTTGATAGATTAACGCACATAGAATTTTATAGCGAATAATGTTAAATCAATCTCAGCGTGAATGGATACGATTCCGTCAGATTTGAGTATGAGTGTTTTTCTAATAATACGTTTATAACAGCGGATTACATGCTGAAAAAATACGTTTATCAGCGATCCGTTTAAGCCTCCAAGGTTGTTCAATTTAGTGAAGTGCACTTAAAGCACGTAAATAGTTTATTTCTGGCCCTATAAATTCGTTGGTACGTATTTTCTATGTATCCATAGAGATTAAAATGACATATCTTCACATCGTCATATTAATGAAAATTACGAGGTAAAATGAATTCATACAGCGCGAAAGATTTTCTTTGTACAATTATAGAACAAACGCGAGCCCAAATTAAGCATCGCTGGAAGCATTTCGACGAATTTTAATGACATTCGATTACGAAGGACGCACAATACCCTATTCATATTCTGTAACAACTTGATTAGCTTTTCGTCGAAGCTACCGAGGCTCTACACGTGGCCGATAAAGACACGCGAAACCTGTGGAGTATTTTCTTTAACGTTCAAATTTCCTCTTTTGAACAAACTCGGTGATTGCCGCAGACTAGGCTTCCTCGAATGCTAACCCTTCCTCTACTCAACCATTTCAACCGAGGCCACAAAAAGGTCAGGTGTTGGCATTAAATTCCTCGCGAAAACACCCACTTTTAGTCTGTTGAGGCGTTCGCAAGGGAAGATCTTTAATTATTACGCCTCTTTGCCCTCTTGTAATCACGCCTTCGGATTTGAATTGCTTTAGATAAAAGCGGAGCTCCGAGCTAATACCGAGCGATTAAAAAAAGGCGTTAAATCGATTCCGAAGCGTTTCATCAGTCAAGGCTTTGGGAACGAAATTCGTTGTCTGTCGAAAGCATTCTTTGGCTCGAGGGAACCCGTGCGCAATTTAGCCTTTCCTTCTCTTTAGTCGCGATTTAAATTTTAAAACTGATGGAGCATTTGGAATGCAGAAGATCTCCGAACGGCCTCGAGCCAGTTAAAAGCGAATCTTTCGTAATTAAAGCCGCAAATTCAAGAAATGTAATTAATGATTAATCGAGTCGACGAGCGTGCGGCCCCTTGTTTCGATTTCGCAAATATGGACACGACGGTCTCTTAAACATTTTAGTGTTTGTGAAGAGAATAATGAATGCGTTCCGGCAATTAGTGTGGCTGTACTCATCTATGCAATGCATCAAAAGGAGTCTCTCTCTAATTCCAGTGCACTGTACGAAGTAAGGTAATCATCATTAAGATTCTTTTTATATTTTTAGTAACTTGATTATGAATGCAGTTTCCATCGATTGAGCTTTTTGTTACACGTACTGGGTATCTTAGAGTGAATAAGAAGAGGATGAAAAAGTTCATTCATAATTTAATTTTTAGACTACCATTGCATAATATTTTCACAATACGTATCTTATGTCAGTTAATAACATTCAGTCATTAGAAATGGTCTCTTCAAATCCATTCTCATAATCGATCTTAGGCTAGAATATGGACTACTATAATGAGTTTGTTTAAAGTTTCTTATGATAATATTACGATTGTACATGATCGCACAGTAGTTAAACAGTTCTTTTTTTTGAAATTTCTGTATTTATCTATTTGCGATTTTCTACGTACTTTCTTTGCTTTTTCAGATAATTAGATACCTATCTGTTTGTGAGATTAATCCATTTCCTTATAAAATTCTTGACTTATTAAAGAATGGAAGATTAACTTTAGTCTCTATTTCTATTCTTTGCAGCTCAATCTTCTGCAATTCAAATGCAGCTTTGTTTTAAGATTTTCAAGGTCCTCTTATCAGAAGATAAAGCTTTTCTTTGAGAATAAACTCAAGATACGAGTCCAACACCTGATATCCATCGAATAAAGGACGAGGACAACATGAAGGCATGCGCATAGTTTAATTCCGTGGAAATTTGTCGAGCCGGTGCTTCGTAGAGGACGTTGGCCATCCACTTATACACTTCACTCCCAAACCGCATGCCTCCCAAACTGCATGTCTGAATATTCTGGAAAGATGGCTTAATTGGATGGAAAGCCATCTGACAAGAGGTAGGAATCCCGGCTTGGACCCAGTCATGTCACTTATGTTTTAGTATACGTTTCCTCTCGAGAATTATCCGTAGGATGAAGTTCCATACTGAATTATGGTTGCTTAGCAGCGAGAAGTGTGCTCTCAAGTTTATTAAAAAGATCGCATAACTGGTACAAATTGACTTGAAACACTACTACTTGAGTTTTTAAGGTGTTTCTTCTCCTTCTTTGAAAAGTAACATTTGTATTATAAAATACTCCTATTGAAGAAGGGAAGACAACAACCGATGTTTCAAAGAATAGGCAAGGGGATGCAAATGCATGATAATGAAGACCTCAGATTGGCTTTATTTTCTCTCTAATATTTTCTTTATCTCTCTTTCGCATATCTTTTCCGATGAAACGTTGAACGAAGCACCGATTCCGATTCTTCGAAAAATGTCGCTAGCAATTTTTTCCTTGCGTAGGTTGCCATGGCAATTTGAGTTTATTTTCAGAAAAGAATTAGGTCACATCGGCTTTCATCAGACGTTGAAAAAAGCGATCTCTTTTCCCTCTTTTCACGTAAAAAGCACTCTCTTCCCCGAAGAATCCACGCATGATATATTAAACAAACGCTTTGCGCCGCATTCCCCGTGTTCAACTCAATTACTCATTTTGTTAGAAATAATAAGAGAGAACACAATGGAGCTGCTTTTTTAAAAAAGTCGGGAACGAGGGCACGGAGTCAATTTGGACATGTTTTAATCTCATAGAGCGTGGGCACCGCTTCCTAAAGAAGAATAAGTTTATTACTTTCCTTAGGAAGAGAAGTAATGGAAAATTAAGGAAAAATTGGCGATAATTACCTTTTACTATTTAGGTATTACTACTATTGTCTTCCTAGAATTTGAATTGTTCATTCAAAGAAAAACCTCTTACAGATTTATTCGACATAAAGATGAAAAGTGAGTTGTTAAAAGCCTTCCGAACCACCTTTGAACGTGCTCAAGTATAATTAAAACTAAAACCCTATAAAGGATGTAATTTTGGAATAAGTGAGTCATATTTTCCATTGCTGCTCTTCCATAAGATTTTTCCTGAAATAAAATGTGTTTCTTTATTCACGAATGATGCAAGAAATATAAATTTCAAAGAGCTCTTTAAATGTACCATTCAAATGTAATTATATCTTTCGGTTTTTTCATGTTCTTTGCAACAACTGTTTGAGTAACATCAATAGTGAGTGAAATACTTCACAATTTAATTTTAAATCTATTTTAATCGCAATGCCTTGCATTCTACTCGAAAGCATATAATTAAATCACTGGGATCAAATTTGCATTTTTAAAAACTTTGCGAACAAAAGTTGTAGAATAAACTTTGAAACGCATCTTCGCTGTGAATAAAACTTTTCTCTCCCTCTCAGTAAGAAACAGTGAATTTAAGCTCCGAAACGAAATCGTAGGAAAAACACACTAAATTTAATACATAAATATATTTTATACTCTTATATGATATAATACCTTTTTATATAAATCCTCTTTTAGAAATGAATTCAAGAATTTTAATAATTTTTAGAAAACTTTATTTTCGGCCGGAACAGACATTTAATTTCCAACGCTAATTTGGATTATAATACTACTTATTGAGGGCAATAAATATGGTATGCTTCAAAATTTCAATGAAAAAAAATTCAACTTATACGATAAAGTTGCGAGATTATAGATTTCTTTCGTATCGAACTGTCAAATCGAACTTTCAACTCGAATTTCCAATTTTGTTGATAATTAACGTTGTTTCGTTGCTATGGAACGATGCTGAAATTCAACTTAACCTGACGAGATTTGACTAAGCGAGAATTTCAAGTATGGGTACTTACACGGATTCCGCTCGACTTCTTCTGAACGAGTCCTCAGCAGCACATCCACAACATTCAAATTCAACTTAGCTTCGTCAGAGAACCTGAAGGAATGCTTTTGAAATCGTTTAAACTGGCAACTATAGAATGGAAAGAGGGACCTGTGCCAGGTTGATACTAAAATAATTTTAACTAAGAGATAATTGAATACTCTTTACAGAACTTATGCCATTAAAATACTTTCATTATCGATAAAAGAAAGTTACTTTTATATATTTAAATTGGGAAACTATCAATATTCAATTCAAATATTTAATTTTTATACAGCCATTCTCTTTTGTCTTCAAAACACAACTTAATTTTCTTTAGCTTAAATAAAATTTTACTTTACTTAACAGTAGAGGAAAATTTCACGGAAATTTGCTCAAAATGCATTCTAAATTATAAAAGTTTTATCAAACCGTATTTTTCTACTACTTCCCTATTTATATGAGGAAATATTTTTATAAATATATTAAGTCGTGCATCTTTGCCTTGGTAGATTTTTTGTTATAAGCTTTCCTGTTACATGGCCTGAGTAAGAAAACTTTATATTTTGTGGAGCTAATGGAAGCCCAATCTCAGGGGAGGACTCAGGTTTCGGGGCTGGCATTTGCAGGGTCCACCATGATACGTGAGAGACCGTCTGGAATAAAATTCCATAGGACATTGATTCAGCCCAAGTTAATTTATGCCTTTTTAACCTTAATAATATGAAATATTGCCATAGTTACGGGATTTATGATGTAAATTTTTGAAAGGGGGGCATGAAAAATTGTTAAGCTGAAGAGCATAATTTAGTTTGCATCTAGAGGTTTCCTTTATTTTCAAATAAGAGTAAATTAAAATGTAATTGTTTTAGTTTTTACCGATAGATAGCATCTTATTTTATGCACTTGATTGCGAAGTTGTTGGGATGTGCATTATAGGTTTCTCAGAAGTTTGGATGAAATGTTTCCAATCCTTTTTTCCCAGAATTAATCCCACTCGAAAAATCGTATTTTTTAGATTAATTTAGTACCTTCGTAGCGCTCAATACCTGTGATTAATTATAAATTGTAATTAAGATTTATAATTTGCTCTTCCGTAGACTCATTCCTGTTATTCAGATAATCAATTGAGGTACGTAATCACTCTACGAATTTAACTATAATTACGAGATTGCTATAATATATATTCTGAATTGTTCATGTATTTTAAAATCAAATTTATATTTTAAAAATAATTATAAAATGTCCGTAATATGACCAAGATTGAATCGTGATTTAGAGCACTATAATTTATAAGATGAATGATTATATATATAATTATTTTATTGTATCTTTCTTTGCACATAAATCTAGCTTTAATTTAATTTATAATATTTCATTACTTGCTACGAACTTTCATCAGTTTTCAGTATTTATTAGACTATGAATGCCCTTCTAATTTCCATTTTCTGTTAAATATCTTAATACTTTTCATCCCACAAACAACTTTTACGTTTCATGTTAATATAACTCCCCTTTTACGTGTTAGTTTTCCTACAATGTATTTCTTTTTGACCAAAATTCCTTTTTAAATCGTTTTTCCTAAATTATTTATTTATTCTTCAATGTAATATTTTTTGATAGTATTATAACAATTTTACAAGTTCTATAGAAGAAAATATACACGTGTAAACACTTACCAACTTTGTACACTTTACAACGAAGCGTCTATAAAATGAAACCATCGTTACAAACTAATAAGTCAAATTAATAATTTAACTATCATAGCGATATACTTCCGTCGTAAATAAATTTAATTAACCAAGGCATTGTTTTAGATTTCCTTTAACAGACTCGTTGAATATCATAGCATGGCGTCTTTATTTATAAGAAGAATGGAGTAAAGGTAATTTAATCAACATGCTTCTACTTTGACAGATCGTGAGTTCGTGGAATGGAGAGAAACATAATATATATCCCAATAAAAAAGTATAAATTAAGTCTTCCCGGTATTACTCTTCATTACTAGAGAGAGGCATTCAATGCAGAGCAACATATCGTATCTTCTATCCTGTTTCAGTAATTGTTTTCCTTTTATATCGTATCAGACGAAAATTACCTCTCTTCCATATTTATCATCGCCGATATTTCCTCTATCTTATCGCCATGGGGCAGAAGCAATCTTCATTTTTTAGACCAAAATTCAGCGTTCCTTCCAAGCTATAAGGTAAGGAAAGGCTACATATAAAAGTCATAAATATCTCTCTTTGAGACGCTGAATTTTAGCGAATAAATAGCTTGTTGGTGGGATTTTACATTACGAAAATGTGTTCGCAGGATCCGTGGGAGGAACGAAGCGATCGTTTTTACAAAGTAAAAGGAATTAAAGTACCATGCGATTTCATCAGTATCATAAGGCTAAATTTCGTGGAAGGCTCGATTTAATTATGGACTTTCAGAAAACTGGTTCGAGAGAAATTTTGAATAGGCGTAAATAGAGAAGAGGATTAGACGCGTGCAGAGTATTCGCTCTCCTAGAAATAGTCTTTCATCTAAAGAGGCCAAAAAAGGATAGCACGCGCATCTTTTCCAATGATAAGACGTGAAAATAATAAGGATGAAGCGATTATTTTGTTGATTCATAAGCCTTCCCGTGAATCATAAAATACATCGCTTTTAAGAAAGACTTGGAAATAGAGCTCAATTTAGTTCGCCATTAAGCTGGAGTTATAAGTGTGGCCTGTGTTTGCTTCCAATCTTCAGCCATATCCACTCCTCTTAAATATTTTCTGAATTAAAAGAATACAAGGTAATGAAAAAAATGATCGGTGCATTGTATTATACTATTAAATATCACATTTTACAGGATTTAAATTTATAATTTATCTGGAACATAGTTATATCAAGAAATAAAGGGAAAATTATAATAAACAGACAAGATTCAGTTTCTTCCAGGTCATTGACGAAAAAAATTATCTACGGTTCGAATTGCTCGTACTTAGATTAAGTCATTTGATTTTCATATTTTCTCCGATTTTTCCAAAAATGAATACTCTTATTACTTTCGGCTCGTGAATTATGATTACTCAACCTCTCCAATTTCATTTCATATTACTATTTATAGTAATTTACAATATAAGAGAAAATATATGATGATATTTCAATAAATTTTATTCTTATTTGTCCAATTATCTACCATTATTCATCTGTCACACATTAAATATATCAAATCTTTCTTCCTTGAAACTAAAATAGTTTTCAGCATGTTGACCAAGAATGTTCTAGCTTATATTCAAGAAAAGTCCCAATAGAAATTATATATATTATTTCTTTATTTAGACTGTGTCACTTTAACGTAATAAAAGTATTCTTGAATTATGATTTAGAAATATCATCGTATTCATTGTATTTCGTTTAGATAATGGCAGTAATAGTAAAGATATGAATATAATTTTGCATATATATATATATATATATATTATACAATTTCCGGAATTTTGTTATATTTTCTAAAATTTATTTCAATTTTTAAAATATTGCAAATATGTACCGCAAAAGCGAATAATATATATCGATCATCGATAATAAATAACTTATTTCAAATTCATCGATGCATTTTCTAAAGTCGTAATGGTCATTCTCTATCATAAACATATATGCACTATAAATAACCTCATGGGAAGTATTTAAGACCCAATTCATTCAACACAATCAACTCAGCGGAACAACATCTATTTCCGTGGCAACGACTACAAAACGAGGGCGGAAATTGCATCTCCCGGAAGAAGGAAAGCACTTATGAGTGCGTGCGAGAGGAATTCAAATCGCCAGATCGGTGTGTGAAGGCGAGCGCGGACAGATAACGTAGTTACCGAGTCTCAAAATGAATGACAGGTACGTGGGCGGAAAACTAGATAACGATAAAAAAAATCGCGAAATCTGTTCGATGTGGAGAGAGTATTTGGTCGTAAGCAGCCATCTGGGGATTTGTCGACTGATGAAATGCTGTCTTTCAAAAACGTCGCCTTAAAGCGAGCGTGTGGGGTGTCTAGGCTAAGATGGAGACTAAGAAGGGACGAGAAGGCTGTCGAAATCTGGAAGAAAAGAAAAAAGAGCCTCGAGCGAAAGATTTGCGGAAAATCGGCCGTTCGAAGACAGGGTTCTGATGGAGGAGGAATATGTGCGAATACACGATAAATAAAAATTCCCCGTCCGCAGGTGGACGAAGCGGCCCAAAAAATTTCTCATTTGCTTTATAATCGAAAGGTTTTGAATCCTCCGCAGCTATCTCTTGAGCTCCCTTAATCCCACATCTGGATTGCGAACGATGGAGGTCCGTGTTTATACAGACCTCGTGAATTAATTAATCTTTTTATCATCTCTCTCTTTTTTTACGTGTCTGCCGTGGATTTTTTCGTGTTCTCATTTTACCTTTAAAAGCAGGAATTTGCTCGAGATGACCGTTTTCTGCTGAGCTCTTCATTTATTAAAAAAACCCTCACCTTTATAATGTATATTTATAGACGCGTATAATGTTTCTTCTCAATCCCACTTCTTTTGCGATGAGGGTGTTCTATCCTATCTAAATATCTCAAATCTTTTTCCAGGAAAGGACGCAATATTTTTTGAATGTTTAATGTTAGCAGTGCTTGAACTATTTCATAGTTTGTAAGACTTTTCGTGGAATATATATATTGTATGTCTTCATAACATTATAACTATTAAATTAAAATAACAATTTATAACGATATCGAACAAGATTGAGTTTGGATTAAAGTAAAATATATTTAGTATATTAAACTCAGATTTATATAAATGAAGATTGTTTAATAAAAATAATTTATTAAAGACTAAATTGCATGATCTAGATACAGTATTCAAAGCTTTCCAAACCTAAGTTTTAAGGTTGTAATTTTGCTATATGATTGTTATCTATGTTTATTGATTGTCCGGTTGTTCGTGATCGTTCTATTATGACTAAATTACGTACCTTGTACAGTCGATATTATCAATCAATCTCCTCGAAAAAACTGCCATATATATCCAAGGCAATTCTCCGTGTCTCTACGGAATTCGCAACGTCAACAACTCATACGTTGCCCGAGCTACCATTTCATTCCGTTCGTATTATACTTAACTTGGTCAGACGAACCGCAAAAAAACACAGCAATACCCATCAACGAACACTTAATCCTTAAAGGTCACGAGAAGTTACCCGCAAAAGAATCCTCCACCACCGATACTCATCCTGTTTACATCATTACCGTCTCAAGAGCTCGTGTTCCCTTCTCATCCCCTTTGGTCATCAACCTGACCGACGAAACCCTCTCTCTCTTGAGAAAGAAAAGTACTTAAGACTCACGTCTCATTTCTACCATGTCATCGGAAGTCCGAGCGAACCATAACGAAACAAAAACCTTTAGGGGAATCAAAACCTTCGGAATTTGAACGCTTTTCGGAGAGAGAATACGTGGCAAGCTGCGGAGATGAGGGAGGACGCGTGGGAGGAACTTGTCGGGGAGGAGGTTGAGGGCGCCACTATAGTGAAGGGGGCGTGGTTTCCCCTCCCATCCTCGCAGAGTTAACGCAGGGAATTTGGTCCGCTCAGTAACTCAACGGCGGTCGAGAGATACGCTCCTCCGAGGGACTCGGCATCTTTCTCTGCAGAGGAGTCGCAGGAGTGGGAGGGGGACTTCCAAAGCGATTGTTTTCTTATCCATCGGAAAGCGAAGGATCCGGGAGAGTGTGCTGAGGAGGAATCTGCTGTTTGCTTCCTTTGAAAGGTAAGGCGAAAAAAGTGTTTGGCGCCCGATGTTGTCTGCTGGAAGATTGGAAAGACGCGCGTACTTAAGAAAGCGGAGGTTCTTGGACCATTCGGGGGTTACGAATCCCTATGGGGTTCGATGGACAGTATCTAAATACACGATTCGGTGTCTTGTATCGATATAACTTTACTTTTTTCTTAAGTATTTCCAGTAAATCGGGAAATTTAATGTTTAAATTCAAATATAAATCTCCTCCAAGACTTTTTACTTTGATTGAACTCTAAATATTTATTTATGATGCATATTTAATCGATTTAGAAATTTACAATGACGTAATTTATCTATTCGTGCACAAAATTTAAAATGGCGCAATTTATTGCATCGGAAAATGTTTAAACTGAATATCGTTGTTATCTCCAGTGTATTATCATCTCACACTGACATCTATTCGATTATTATATTGATTATATTGTTATTTTAGGTGATCGTTTATTTCGCAAAAGTTTAATTCGGAATTTGCATCTCGAATGCGCCAACGTTCCTGAATGCCACGTAGGAAATTAAACGTAGTTCTCCGCCCGCATGGCTCTCTTAGTTTTGGATGTAAATGTAACCTCTCGATACTTACTTTTAATTGGTGTAAATGATTAAACTGAATACCCATCACTAAAGACAGATGAGTCAAAATGAAATAAATGGAGGATTTTGTTAGGTACCGACGTAAAATATTCGCAATTGTCATTTTTGCAATCTCCAGATATCTGTTGGTGATAGAAAGCAAAATATATGTATATCAGAACCAAAGCTCGAAAGATCGTGAAAGATGACAAGATTCAATGATATACAGATATATAGATTGACGGCATAGAATATTGATATTTGTTATGAATCGAAAATCTATTCGTGACACGAGTGAGCTGTCAATCCTTTCTAAACGACCAACCTGTTTGACGCTACCTCGGAATGGCTACCGCGACTAGAACCAATTTTCCAGAGAATTCGATGCTCTCTCAGTTGTTCCTTTATGAGATCTAAGAGAGAAAGTGGTGACACCTTTCGTTTTTCATTCAGATTTCAATGAGTCGAATGAAATCGTGTCGTGTTTTAATCATCCACAGATAGATTTTGTGAATGAATACGGGTATTTTCGATGGCTACTTCGAATTTTACATCGAATAGAAGCATTGTATCATCATGAAACTTTTCTACTGTCTTTCTGTGTATTTTTATTTACTTAGAGAGAGAAATAACTTATGATTTCTTAATTTTTACATTAATTCTCGTTGTGAAACCTTGGAATTCGAGCAATGAGCTTCTTTTAAGGAGAGTTAACTCGAACGCCTTATCCGTGTGTGTTCAATTTTTGCTAACGATAACTAATCCTTTAAATATCTCTTATAAATAAAAGGAATTAATTAAGAAGTTGATTTTCTGATATTTGTCCTCTTATGCGGAATTCGCATTAGTTGGTATAAGTTAGAAAATATAGCGCGTAAACATGGTTAATTTGCGTAAGGAGTAGAGAGAGTATATGTTACGGATTTATAGTTTTTAATAAGTGGAGATTACGCTGTTAGTCTAAAGGGGTTATTTAGTATTTTATAATAGTAGTGCAATTTATTGTGGAATCAAGTGCACGGAGTGAAAGATAACTGCTGAACTTTACTTCGAAAAAGTGATTCGTTTGATATCGCCGTATTATCACAAAGAGTGGAACAAGAAAGACGATTGTCACAGTGGACGGATTTCTGCTCTAAACTTCCGAAAACGATATCGATGATATAGCGAAAGCCCTTAACATTCTGCGAAAAATCAGTGCGCAATTGATGGAATGGCTTCATTTCACATGCACATCGATCGGAAATTTATTTGCCTCGACATCGATGACGGCACACCTGATAGGATCTCCAACAACGATCCAATTATGAGGGGAAAGGCGTGAAGAAACGCCAACATGTTTCCTAAAGTCGCTTCCGAATCTGTCAAAGATTTTGGCTTCGAGAATTTTCGAGGAATGGAATGTACCGATTACGCGGGTACATCTTCCGACGTTCGCCTTCCTGTTTCCTCAAAAACGATCTCAAGTGCCGCTTTTTATCGTGGCGTTTACAAACGGGACGTTTCCGTGGAGACGAAGTCTGGAGAGTAAGTTACAGGTGGGATGGGAACCATTTTGGTTTCGAAAGGACAGATTCGTCGTTTCGCTTCCTGTAATCCAGCCAATATTGATTTCCGATTGATAAAGTTGTCGTTTGAAATATGATCGAGCAGTTTATATTTTTTTCAATGATTATCATTTCCCATTAAACTTGAGAAGCTTATCTTTCGAAGTGAAAATGTTTTCAATTCTTATCTATTCAGTTAGCCTCGTCAGAGGCGTAATGTTACGAGATGTTTATCGATAAAGATTTCGAAGTAAAGAATGCGGGATTTTGGTATTCAATTGCTATGGTGTTAAATGATAAGATAGGTATTTATAATATGAATTGATATTTTTCTTGTTTCATCGTCTTTCAAATTTACGCTAAATTGGAAGATTAAATACGAAAATTCTTTCCCTATAGTATAACAATTTATTTCCTGTCAAGCACAATAGATATTCTTGAAATTGAGATCAATTTGTTATTCTTCGACAAAGGAATGAAATGTCAATCATTCTTCTCATCAAAAATTTTCCGGCGAAGATTGAAAAAAATTCAACAAGAAATTTCCTTGTAAACGAATTGAATTTTTAGTCCTTGGATGCAGAAACTTCCAAAAGTTCCAAGAGTTGGAATAGATGGAATGGATTGAAAAACTTTATCTTGTTGTTTATTCCTAATGAAAGAAGCCAAAATATTGAAAATACTTGCTAGAACGTGTACATAATTATATCTAATTACAAGCATTTATAGTTAATCGTCACAAATGAAAACAAATCCGTCGACATGGTAGGTAACTAAGAGTGTGTATCACTTTCGTACCATGATTAGTCCGTTTCTTGAGAGCATTGCAGATAAAGGAAAGTACTTGTTGAATTCATGTTAGGTCAACGTGGATTAATGCGAAAATTGTAATTTAACTCCTTATTAAGAATATTAAATTCTATGCATGATTCAATATCTATGCTATTTTAAAATAAACCTGCGTGTAATATACAAGATGAAGGAATATCACATCAATTCACTTTCATTTAAGCGTTTATTTCCCAAAGTATATTTGTCTTCGTCATGTTTATTTCCACTCTACATTTTGGTTTTCGATTAGTTTTAAGATGTATAAGGAAACGTTTTGGTAATTTAGAAAAGAGAGCCGGACCTCGGCAGTTGGAGGTTCCTTATAATTCGATCTCATTTAAATAATTCGCAGAAGTTTCGCGAACTTTCCAATCGATCGGAATTTGGCGAATATAACGCAACCCTCCGCAAACTTTCCTCGTATTAAATGTCTAGAAACGCGATACGTACAGAATTCCGAAAATTGGTGACGTGCCCACTGGATCATAGAACGGATCAAAAGGGGCTTATATATGAATATAAAGAAGAGCAAATTTTCCAAATCCTGTTTTCATTGTATCTACATATGAATGGATCTCATTTGCATAGACTCATTCAATTAATGTCCTATTGGGCTTTCCCAAACATCGAGAATGAGATTACCACGATATCGAATATTTCTTTTTACTTTTCCTTTTTTTTTACGTTCTACTCAACCCGCAGATGATTTGACCTTTCGGTGATAAATTACATTTCACATTTAAGTCATTTACCCTCATCAAACGGGCGTAATAGGTGATATTAACGCATGTCGCTTTTAATTATTACGAAACATAACATTGGACATAAATCTCGATTTGGCATTTAAACTTTTCAAAGCTTGCAAAAGAGCACTTGTTATAAATCAATCAAAATAATACCGGAGAAGCAAATTAAAAATCATCTGGTAGTTTCTTTCACAGAATAATAGAGTAAATTATTGAGTAGATATTGGTAAAAAATCATTCTGGTTTTCATTCACCCATCGCTATACACTACCACTGGCATGTGTGACGCAAATCTTTCGTTTAGATATTTATTTTAGGCTCTCAGGAATATAATTTTTACTTTCGAAAATGGTTGTGTGTATTTGAGAGAAAGTATTCTATGAATAGACTAACTTAATGAGCGAATATTTCTGTATCTTTATTATAGTAAACGGAATTCAACAAAATGGTGAACTTTGTAAATTCACTTATCTAAAGTGTATAGAGAACGAGAGAGAAATGCGATGGGTAGAAAATGGCGCAGAATATGATCTTTGAGTGGAAGCTTCCATCTCGGAACAAACGTAAGATTAATAAGGATGGGACAACTTAGCAACTAAAACACGACGTTAAAAGTGACGAACGAATAAAACACTTTCTCAGGGAGTCTCTCTATATAAGGAGAAGATTATCCGAAGGAAACATAGAGCAGAAGATGCGAGACGAAAAAGATATGAAAATGTGACAAAATGGGATTCAAAGAGGGGAGTTAATGTGGAAGAAGAGAAGCATAAAGCAGAAAATTACCGAGTAGCTCGAAATAAAGAGCGGGTGAGGATAATCTCGTCCGTAAATTTGCCATCTTTTCTTGTGCTGAAAACACGCTTTCGTCCATCTTGAATTTCCCTACATTCATTGGTTACATTTTAAGCATTAATCCCAACTGTCTTACTATCATATTGTCCGTTTAAGAAACTGAAATTTAATAACTCATTTGTTGGTGTTTCAAGGGTAAAAAAGTAATTTTACGTTTTTACTTGACAAAAGTGTACTTATAAAATGCTTAGATAATAATATACCCTCTTTTCACCAATCAAATATAAAAAAACTATGCGCAAATGCTCGCTAGATAATTTTTCATCGATTTTTATTTTATTTACTAACAAGATGACTTTTTAATAAGGATATAATGAATTACATTTACGATGTGCTTCCTTGTCATTCATAAATTAAGGAAGGGGTAAATTTTCATTGGATTACTTAATCACTTAGTTTATTTTTCACTTCTGTTTAACGATGGTCATTTATTTACATGGTTGCACTAATAATGTGCTGATCCTTGTATATTGCAGAACTTACGAGTAGTATGTCCCTACACAGAATGGTTAGGAACCCTGTGTATTAATATATAAGGCTTAGTTTTCAAAAATAGGAGTAAAAATATCATGGGTTAGTGCTGAATCAAATTTTAGAGACAACCCATCCATATACGGTTCATTAAGATATTTACAGCTTGATAAATGATACCTTTATTTTCTAAGTTGGATTATCGTTGGTTTTTACCTACAACAATTCCAATCGTATTCTGTAAAATCACTTCCTTTTCGGGTATTAGAAGTTTTTGATGATATGAATCTTTTGAATCCCTAACGAATATACAGATTCCAAGTACTCAACTCGCGTTGTATTATTTACAGGGATTAATGAAAAAAATAAGAGGTGAGCTTTGAAAAAAGAACGTTGTTAATCAAACAAGGAAAATATCCACTCTTTGGAAGCGCCCTATGGGCAGAGGATGAGGAGAAACCATGAAAGTGCTTCACAATCACAAAAAGAATTCCAATGAAATAAATATCATCCCTTTTTATGCAGCACTTACTCAAAAGAGCAGTGGTTTTTAACATGAGATCATATAATTTAGTATATTTACGTGAGGAAAAATGAAAACGTGATGAAAGAGAACATTGATGGATAATTCTGCCTTATGCGACTTAACACAATGAAAAGAGGATTTTCTCATGGAATGTACATAAAAAAGGGAAACGGAAAAAGGTTGAGGAATTAAATACTAATAAATTCAACAATGCTTCATAATTTAGAAATCCTACTTCATACTCTCCTCGAACATTCACAAACAGCATTGTTTAAAACGATACTGGACAGTTAAAAATTTTATCCACATTTATTCTGAAAATCGTAATATATTCGTAATTAAGACAAATAATGCCTAAATATGCATACCCCCGTAACAAAAATTACACTCTGTGAACAAAGGGACAATTTACCTTTTCAGCATTATCGAAATAGGTTTGATAAAGATTTTTTTATTGATATCGATAATCAAAACAGACACCTTTAAAAGCGAAAAGATAATATAAAATTAATTTTTACTCCTATCACAGGAAAAACATTGTGACCCTTGATCAGTGAAACATTATTCTATTATTTAGCTTCGTAGGACCTATAGCTATTCTTTCGAAAAGAAATTATAAATGCGAGACTATTCCAATAGTAATTTATAACTATTTCTATCTCATCTTATGACTTACCAGTAGTTATACATTTTGATTAAAAACGAGTGATAGGAAAATAAATGTTTCTTTTCCTTGTGTGGCATCTTAGTAGATAAATGCTATATTTTTGACAGCATTGATTGTCTTAATTTTGAAGCAATAAATTAACATTTTAATTTTATTATACATATTATTTAAGGATATTATTTTATGTTTCTCTATATTTGTGGAGGATTAGAAAAATCTTAAGTCATAATGAAGAATCCATTTAGATTAATTTTTAATAATACTTTTTTCCAACTTTATTTTACAAGTTTAATCGAATCTTTTATTCTTATTATTTAACAATACTTATGCTCAGTTTTGCTTATCTTGAATTTAAACCCAAGAAATTTTATTGCCGCCTGAGTCATGATACGGGGACAATGGCAATGAACCAGCTGAGCATGGGACCAGTTGATTTGAGGATATTCTTACTTTCTAAAATCGTGGTGTACATTTGAAATTTAAATTCGAATCCATTATTCCGGATCTGATGCCAAAGTTTTAAGCATAAAAAAATAATCAACGCAAAATACTTCCCGTAACTGATCTTGATTATCTTGCATTATTTATTAGAGGTCTAATCTTTTAGGGAAGAATGAACGTACGTTTTGTTCGATCCAAATTTATTTCCAAAAAGTTTAGATAAAAATTTAAAATAAATTTGCGATGCGATGGTCAAATGAATAATTTAATATGAAGATATCATTTTTTGTTGAATTATTAGTGAATTTGCTCGCAATTACATGTATACTTTCATATCATATAATATGAATGACCATTAATTTCCTCGGTGAATACAAATTCATGTGAAAGTGATTTAAAAAGCTGATTTTTGCGGCTTTCTGCGACCATTACCAGAATAAAATATTGTATCAAAATTTTCGGTTTCCTCTTAGAATGTCTATAATTTTGTGTTTTTATTTATATAATATATTCATGCTTTTTTAATGAAATTGAGCTAATAAGATGCTCATAAAAGACTTTCATATATTTTATGGCATAGAATATAATTTGCATAATTTATTTCACGTAATATCCGTATTTGCATGGAATTGGAAATGATTAAAAGTTACCTGAGCCAAAAATTTGCCTCGTTAATGTTCAAAAGGCATTTTACTTTTAAGCCCTGAGCAGAGAGCAATAAAGAGAATATCCTTCAAAAAGGCTTACCTTCGCATACGTGCTCTTTCTGCCTACTTAAATATGAGATCGAATGAAATATTTCATATTTTCGATGCATAAAGTTTTAATGTGCATAATATCGTTGAATTGAGCCTGACTTTATGTAGGCTACTTATTTCCTTAGTTGCCGTACTGTATTCAGCGAGTGGGAAACAAAACATGGAGTGTTTCGTAAAGGCGATTATACTCTCTATTATAGAACCCCATCCCATTGTGCATTAATGACGTATGAGGTCCTCATTTTGGTTTTTTAGCCATTAAAAACAATTCTCATGCATTTATTCTTACGAAATTTTTCCGAGAAATGGAGATTAAATCGAGCCTTAAGTTCTTTCCATCATTGCCATTAGGTCGTTTATTTTCCGCTAATTAGCATTGTGATCTCTTTTTTCCTTTTCACGACTGCGGAAATTTCTATGCTAATGAATTTATAGATAAATGCATATCCATGAATCGAATCTTTTATAACGATTTATCTTTAATTGTCTAAAGAATAACTGAGTTAATGTTCGCATTCAGGTAAAATGGATGAATGTTGAATGAATGAATGGAAAAAAATGGAAAGGAAGGAAATAAAAACAACATACAGTAAGATATTGGAGCATCTTCATTTATACACGAATTAACGAAGTTGTTAACGATCGAACATTTCTTTACGAAGCTGTAATTTCTGGTCGTATTTTGTAGATTAGAAATCCCTTTAGAAATCTCGTGCGAGAAATATCTTATCATTAATACTTTAAATATTTCAGAATTGTATTATATTTTAAAAATCAATAATCTATAAATTATCTATTTAAGAAAGTCTAATCTGGTGTCCAAAATTATTCGGCTGTAATTTTTATTCGATTCGAAGAAATGAATCCATCAGAGTCATCAGAAAAAGACCAACTTTTGTCGCAGGGAAATCTCTTCAAACGTTTAGAAAGGGTCTATGGTATTGCAAGACTATTTTATCGTTAAATAATCTCTTTATTTAAACGTTTAAAATCGTCCCTTTATCATCATTTTGAAGGAATTAAGAAGGCGTAACGTCCTACCTGTACTTTTAGCCGTGTACGTAAGGAGGGTTGCATACGGTGCAGGGGAAACCGTAATACAGGTTGCCTGTATTTTAGGATATCAAAACCGTTCAACGCGAGTCGTTCGGTCTGAGGATATTGTCTCTTGGGGAGCAATAAATGTCGTTCGGATGTGAAAATTAAAGGACGCGCCTCTATCGGTGGAGGAGATAATTTTATTAGCGCACTTAAGGTGGTCGAGGATGGAAGCAATTAGAAGCGAGGGATCTGATCGATCGGGACGTACTACTTCAAGACTAAAGATCTCCGAAGGAATATGCGTCATCAACGAATAAGACGACGAAGTAGCAGACGTTCTGAGAATGGGGAGGGAAAATTTTGAGGAGATGAAGGAGATGCTGACGTCACAGACACCGAAGACGTCCCTCTGACAGACGCAGACGAAATGCCTTGAAAATACCGAGCGTTGGAAGGCTCCTTGTAAATAATCTCGGAATTTTCCATCCTTAATATCTTCCGGACCAGGGATTCTGAATATCTCGTAATGTAAATTGTATCCTTCTATTGATGGGAAATCAATTCAAATGACCGACACAATGTTCAATCCTAGAGAAACAGTCTGGGTCTACGATGTTCACGTAAGACGCATAGACGTTAAGATATATTTATTTGACATGATAAAGTTCGAAGACGAGAAATAATTTACAAATTTAAGGTCGCTAAATTTACTTATAGTTATAGTTATTTTATGAGAATTTACTAATGATTTTCGTATTTCTAATTTTGGAAAGGTCCCACATCATCGCTACAATATTCTTTACAGACAGTTATAAAAATTATTTCAAGACAATAGTTAATATACTGTTTCCTTCAAATAGAATCATCGCGATCATACAAGAGTCGAACTCTATTAGTGTACTATTAATATTTGATTAACCTCAAATTTTACTATATTATATATTTCTGTTACACTGGGAGATTGTCGTTCACAGACGAACAAGTAATAATTATATTAAAATCGCTTCTGTAGTTTCCCACGGCATATTTTGTACATCCATTTCAACTTCTTTGTATCCAGAAAATTCTACGTAGAAGTTGAACTAGATGCAGCTTTAAATGAAGTTTTTTAATAAATAGAGCATCGATTTCATACCACTTATTAAAAACATGGACGGCTATGAATTCTAGAATTCCTTTTCGCATTAACCTCTCCCCGATTTTCCAGAGAAAAAGTGGCTTTTAATTACAGAATGGAATCAAATTTTAACTCTATATGGAACGCACGTTCATTATTACTTTTTAATATAGTTTCACTCCAATATTTTAATTTTACATTTCGAATGGAATGCTATTTTGAATCTGGTATATTAAATTGATGCATGCAATCGCGCGTACTTCGATCGAATATCAAGCAAATTATAAATTCTTTCTTATGAGTCCACGTTCGTAATTAATTTTTTCTCGCATATATAGATTCATGACAAAGAGGAATTTGATAAAAGTGAGATAAAAAATGTCTGTTTGGCGACCGAACAGTTTCCAGCCTTTTCAACTAAAAGGATGAAACATTTTAAGCAAAGGATCGCTAGATACGTTTTTGGTTGAGGCTACAAAGGGAATAATTTTCTCATACTCCTTTTACATGCTTATCTTTTTCAAATAATAAAAAGATGAATAGACTTGCCTTAATAGATCTCTGTATAAGTTAACGTTAAATGATAACGATAAAAAAACTGTAAAAAGAAGATTTCTCCTCGATTGAATATGGTTGGAAATCCCGCAAATAACAGCTCCTTTTTATAATTTGAAATTAATGTATATTTATCTTCACTCTTACGTAAATATTTGATCTCGGATTTGCAATCTGCTTTCATTCATTTATTTTGTTTCATCCTTCTTAAATGTTAAAGCGGGCTTGCTTGAAAGCAAATATGAAATTCTTTCGCTGTGTAATTGGTCCTTCACTAGGCAAATGAAAATCCTCCCTACTGTACCTTCACATTTATATACTACGTTCGTTTAACCCCATAATTTTCCTTCGAGCCAAATAATTTACCAACTCTTCCCACGAATTTCATCAATATATTTCATTCAATATCGATTTGATATGTTTGATATAATGTAATATTATGTTCAGATAATGTAATCTTTAAGAAATCATCTGCAATTATTCACTTTAAGTCACTAGTTATACATCTTTCAGCGACATCTTCGTTTACAAATCTCCTTCGAAGACGTTTCCATATTCGGAGAGTTTCTCTATATCTAAGACCTCCTCTACATTCCTGATTTCTCTTCCAACTGCGTGAACACGCATGTAAATACTCGATATCCATAATTGGATACCTTTGGATTACGTAGTGCGCGCGGGGTTATTGAGTTTGAGAGGGCTCTCTGATTGCGGATAAAATCACGGAATATTCATCGACTTGCAGGAGAAGGCCAAGTCGAAACTTCTGACACCCGGACAGCTTAATGATGCTCAGAATTCATCTCTAGGGTCTTAAAGGCTTAGCGCTTAAGAGGATCAAATCCCACTCCTTTTTTTACCAATGGATTCTTTGTTTTATAAACGTAGTTTCAATGGCAGGTTTGAATTGAAGGTACCCTAATACGAGAGGTGTATTGTAGTGAAGTTGAGTGGCTGGGGATATTTACTCGAGTACTTAGCTTAATTGCTGTTCGTCGCGGTTTGCAAGGCACACACAATTATTGCCGAGAACAAAGCTCGTCCTGGTGCATAGTGCGTGGTGGAGAGGAAAGATTTTTATCGAACAATGGGAATCAATGATATTGTTTTCAGGCCATCACAAACTTTTTCTCAATTTATTTCTCTTAGAGTATTTACTGTATATATTAACTTGATACTTTTTTATTAAAATTTAATTGCTTATTTTAATCGTATTTTTATTGTTTTCATTTGATGATTTACAAGAGTAAAAATTAAAATTTCTGGGCTGGTTGATTTAGGATGAAAATTTTGACGTAATATTTAGATAAATAAATGAATATATAATTCATTTATGGTGGACATATAAAAAGTAAACATTCATTTTTCTTCATGTTAACACTCAATCCCTATGTCTCAGACAATCTAAAAAAACATTCTTGAAAGAAGGAATCGATCCCAGATATTCGAAACTACGAGAAGGAATATGTTTGCGATGATGAGCTCTCCGAGGAATAATTCAATACTATCGCATATCCCATTTCAATCTAAATTCGATACCTCCTAAGAGGAGATCGAGAGGCGACTTTGACGCCATTTGAGAAGCAAAATGAAGGATGTCTTCCAGAGGTATAAAAATCCACATATTCGTTCAATGGATTCCTCTGTGGCTCACAGCTCTGTCACAGAAACTTACATAAATGTAATATGTGTTTTCTCAAATCAGCAAGGTAAATATATAACAAGTAAATATACAATTGAGCATACATATTATATATTTGTTTCTCTTTGTGTTTTTCACTTTCTTTGTCTCCAATATACTGAACTTAATAAAATAATTGCATGCTTAAGAACACGAAATCAGCGACCCAATCTTTGCTTCCTATTCCCACATGGATACATTACTTTGTGTATAAGATGAATCATTACCGTGGTTCAACAGAAATTACGGTTCCAAACAAAAGCTTCTTTAGTTATTTTGAAGATCTTTTAATTCAACCATTTGACTATTCAATAGTTTTACCGATGATTTTGTTTCATCGAACAGTTTTCGGAACTTTAAGAGTTAATTTCAAATGCAAAATGAGTAAACACAAACTTTGTTCTTGTTTTGATTTCTGGTAAATTTAGCAATATCAAGTAACATTGACCAGATATATACAGAATCTTACGTGGTATAGTGAGCTTTTCTCTGTTACATATTAATAAAATTATATAGTATAAAATTACAGGAAATGAGTAAAAATAGTAAATTTTAATTAATTTATTATTTAAAATCTAGAGAAGTAAATGACACCTAGAGGTGATGTATAAAATCTCCTCTTTTACGGTAGAGAAGATATATAAACGTGAGAGTCAACTGAGATTCAAATCCGAGAGTTAAATGAGAAAGTGAGTAATATTTGTAGAGAAGGTATAAATAGTGGAAATGTTTACTCAAGGTTCAGAACGATTATCAAATTAAAAGGTGGTAATTAAGCTTGATAGAAAATTTGGAGTTGTTAACGATAGAAAGTTTATTGAGATCCATTTCACAATCTTTACATAGTAAGGGGAATGTTTAAATGTTTGAATTATGAAGATTTGATTAACGAATTTATACGTGGACGACTGAATGTATCCTCAAAATATGCCGATAACTTCACGTAAATACATCTCTGTTCTTATGAATTGGTATATAGCGAGAATATTAATGATTAAAAATACGTCCACATTTATCAGTCGAATTATCACAACTGCAACTGAGTATGTGAGAAATTGTAAATCACTTATTTGATATTTTAAGAATACATTGACTAATTTGTACGTTTAATTTGTGTACGAAAGAAGTTCACAAAAGTTAAGACAGAGAAACACAAAAAAATTTTACCATTATTTCATGTTCTGTTCCACGTGGCATTTAAATCCGTCCTCCGAAGTGTAATTTGCACTTTCGCTCTAGTGTTTAAGCATCAAAATTTATTAGAAGAGGTGTTTAGTATATCTTAATATTAGTTAATATTTGGCGATAAAATCAATTCTAAATAAGAATCTCTGAGCCTTTTTTTACCCAGAGGAAAAATCATGGAATCATTCTTGCCTTTAAAGACAATATTTGTCAATTCCCTGGTGGTAATTTCATCCGAATCAAACGCTGACACGAACGCAGTGAATCTTCCTCTCGTACAAGTGTTGGCAGAACTCCAACTGAAGCGACAAGTGTTCGGAATTAATGTCACGCGGAATTTACTTCAAATGAGAATCGACTTTGGATACTTCCTTTAACACCAGGAGAAATTTTAGACTCAACTATATTGTGGTAGCGCTACATTACTCCATAAATAAATAATAATTTTCTTTTTATTCTCACACGCTTGTATTCCACTAAAAATTATTCTGTGTTCTTTAATCCCTCATTCAATTGCTACGGTAACGTTTGACGTAGGTTCGTCATGAATTTTGCCTAAAAGATCAATGGCGATTTTGTATTTACTTTCTTATTCCTCACGTTCTCACAACTGAAGTGTATTCTAATATATATATATATATTTATTTATATATATATATATATATACATTTAGTTTTATTTTTATTTAGCTGAAAGAAATTTTTTGAATCACTCAGCGATTTGATGTTCCATAGAATTTCCAAGTCAACTCATCGTAGTTTTCGCCTTCTTAACTTATATTTACATAATAATATTATATTCTTATTACATAATACATTCCAATGGATTAAATATAATTGTTTATTTCCTATTTAATTTTTGATGCACAAAACTTTTCTCCAGTCACTTTAATTCTTTCCACCTCCATCCTTAATATTATCCCGCATCTTTTTCACCAGCTTCCATTTTTGCAAAATACAATACGAGGCTCTACAGCAGTATTAGCATTTATCTAGCTTTCTCTTATTATTCTCTTCCACGCAGTATAATCCTCTCTTGTAATCTAGTGCACCTTTCTGTAATCCTCTTAGTATAATCTCTAACCAAGACTTTTCCTGATACAATTTTCGTCCTGTAATAACCATCCTTATGAATATTCCACCCACTTAGAATGAGCTTGTAGTATGTCTGCCTAGTTTATTGATCTTATCCTTAAATATCTGTGTCTACAGATACAGATAATCTGCCTTTCGGCGTGTGGCAGAGGGTTTAAGCACCATGACTTTACTTACCTAATCGACAAATAATCCACAAATAATATCAAATGTTATACAACTCTGAATGTTTTACTGAAAGCTCTATTCAGGAGGACTTTTGGCTAACTTCTGAACATTTAAACTGATTCAGTGAAACTCGAAATGATAACAACTGTAACATATCCTTTCTAGATAAATACAAGAATAAATCTCTAAATATTAAAATGAACTAATTAGTTATTACTTAACCGTTCTTGAATCAATTTTTAATCAAAAAATCTAAAGATAAAAACGAAAATCTTTAGAAGAAATGTATTAATCTGCATTCGGGATTACCCACCGATATCCCTACTTAAAAATTCACCACCTATAGACTAGTGAAACGACAGCTTCAAACGAAACACAAAAACCTGTTAGTATCGGTTTCGTGCTAATAAAGTCGTTCATCCGTTTTTCGATTCCCATCCTCAAATCCCCTTAACTCTTCCAAAACCGTCCAATCTCTCCGTCCGTGTCTATTATTGGCGGAAACTGGAGATAAAATGAAGGCTTTCGACCCACGCTTTTGATTCCCTCTTCATTCTATACTCTCGCGGCGACGTCGTTTAACAAAGATTATCGATTTGCCGCCGTTCGTGACACTAACTTACGCCAGAGTGAATCGCGAGGCGGCTTCGTTATCTGCGGTGTGGGCGAAGGTGCGTGGGCGTCCGTGAAGCGCCTCGAATTATGCAGATGCGAATGAATGACGTTTTTGTTCCTTTGTGCACGCATCACGCCGTCCATTCTACCATCGGCTCTTATCGGGACGTGAGCGATATGGAAATATCGTTCGATGAGCCCAAACTTATTGCGATCGCCCACCTGAATCCCGCTCGTTCGAATCACCTTGCACTTGTTTCGCCAATATCAAGTTTTCGTGTCGCGCTTCGAGATTTATCGTACCGAAATGACGCAGCGGCGATGCTCCCGCTGATCCGCTTTTGATTAAACTCTCAGCGCGCACGTAAACGATGTGAATAATAGATGTGTGTGGGCCATCATCTTTCCGAATAGGTGGTGGCTATCTCGTCTAAATCCATAAAGTCTCGTGTTTGGAAAAACACGGAGAGAAACATTTTCGCCGTGGGAACTCGTTTGTTTTCGGTGGAAATTAATATACGAGGGATATCTGGCTGAATGAGGAGGATATGAAAGGGTCTGCTCGCAGATAAGTACAGTTTATGAGAAACGGCCATTTTCTTCGCTGCACATAATGGCGGAGAGCGTAAAATAGATGCTTAGTTTAATGGGGACTTTGGATTTACTAAAAATGCTACATTTCACGATATTCTGCCGTCCAAAATGTGCGAAATATTGTTTCAATTGTCCCATTTGAAGATTTGTGAGATGGATATGTGGTCTTAAAACATTTATTTGAGAATGATGGCGTGAAAAAATTTTGTAAAACGTATGATTCATCTATTTTATTAAATCCAGGAATGATTACATAAGATTCTTACCAGTTGATTTATAGTGAAATTATTTTGAGAAAAACGTATTTGAACGTTAAATCTGCCTCGCATTCAATATTTTAAATATTTTTCTCGACAGTTATTATAAAACAAAATTAAACAATATGTTAAATGGCAGAATTAAAGAAAAAACTCAAAAATAACATAATTCAAGGTTTAAACAAATAGTTCTATATGCTATTCTTGTTGCTATGAATATCTTTATACACTGAGATGAAACGAAACACCTTGATACTCTTTCAAGCAGTGCAAATTCATCTGTATAATTTGATGTAAATTCTAAGAAATAAGAAGTATCAATTATGGAGCATTTACATTTGTACCATTATCTCCTCCTTTATTCGAACTAAAGGAAAAAGTATCCGAAGAATCTTTTAATGCAAATAAAGACTTTGCAATTCAAATAAGGATTCCACGTCCATCCCTAAATTCCGCAAAGCTTGTTTTAAATGGCATTAGTTTGAAATTATTCCTCCTCTAAAGTGCATTGACTTCAGTGAGCTGAATTGTAATACGAATTACTATTTGTAGTATAATTAAAGTGGAATTAAAAATGTATATAAAGTGGCAACTTAATGGATTTTGTTTGAAGCAAAGCAATCCGTTTAAATATTTGATCCAAGAAAGAGAAAATTTTTAAATAGTGAACATTTTAGAACGACTTACAGGTGGCGGAGTCGTTAGCACCCTTAGACTCTAACGAAGGTCCCGCGTTCATTTCCCGGCTGAGTAGGAAATTTTCCTCTCAGGGTATGGATGTTCCTAAACGTCCGTTGTTGATTTTAGTACCACACTGTAATGGTCCAGAAAGTGGATTTTTGTGCGGTCTTTGTTAAATAAATAAATAAATATAGTCACCCTATTAGCTTAAAAAAGCATAAAATAAACACTTTTTATCAATAGGGAATTTGAAGTGGTAGAATAATTATTAATTGGTTAACATAATATATGAGTTTATCCAAGTTTGATAAACAATCGTCTTAATTCCTCAATCAAAATTCCATTATATTTCAAATGGAAATATAAGTACAACAGCATAAACGTGATAATATTAACATGCATATCGAATTTCGAAAACCTTTAAGGGACATTACATTGGAGAAAAACCAAAATCTTATATATTACAGTCATGTCGCGGGCATTATTAAAATGACAGTGACGAGAGAATAGAGAATGATAAAATCTGTCAGGGGCTCGAAAACACAAGAGCTTTCCGAGCGATCATATTTAAAAAAGGTTGTATATATATATATGAATAATTGCATCGTAGCTGCTCATCCATTCTTGTACTAAAGAACACTCAACAAACCTCCATTCATTTAACTGTCAACAAATCGCTAGCAACGCCCACGCAACACAAAGTCTCTTTCAAGTTCACTTGCTGCTTCGTAGTTGTCGCTCTCTGTTATAAAAATAGAATGAGATCAAATTCGACACTCACCTCCAAAACATAAACCTTTTAGGTCGTTAAAAGCAACCATTATGAAATACGTCCTTTTTGCATCCATCCATTGTTCCCGCGGACAAGCTCTTTGCTCCTCATTTTCAAACCCTTCCTGGTTTTTCTTTTGCATTTATCTTGTCGTCCTGGAATCGATCGTCGTTATAATGCAGAAGATGTACGATAAGAATAAAAATTGATGACGTCCCGCTCCGGTGTTGACAGAATTCATTTTCTCGTCTCAAGTAGAGAAGGAATTCTCAAGGGACGCTTAAAAGTTGTCCGTGATGAAAATTGAGTAAACTTACAAGTCGTGATTAAACCTTCCTGAGAGTTTTGAAGAGTGAAATCGGATGAAGCGTGCTTAATACGTGCTAACCGCATGCATGTATTTCGTGGTCGTCGTGAAATTTGAAAAACACCTGAATACATTTACATTTTAATCTGTAAAGAAAAAGCGATACAAAGTATTAAAGTCATTCTGAAAACATCTCTTACGTTGTAGACTAATGACAATATGTATAAAAGAAAATCAAAACCTAAAGGATTTTATTTATTGCTTCGGTATTTTTTTCAGCTTTCATACTCTTATGCTACTTTGTGATGACTTCCAACATTTTCTTTGATCTTCCGTTTTAATAAAATGAGGTAAAAATTTCATACAAGTATTATGTACCTTTTTTGAATGAGCTACGTTTACCAGATAATAAATCCTTTCTGCTATAAGTTTACTTTGAGAATTACAAATTTAAATGCCTTTTTAAATCGTTCAATGGTCAACATATACATACATATATATTCATATAAACAAATAAATCATTCAGTAATAATTAGGAAAATTATTCTTTGTTTATCATTAACTTAGATAAATCATCAACACCATGATCATTGCTCACGAATTGATTAATTACAAAATTAATTTATTGTTTTTATCATTCTATAGAACACTATATTAACGAAGAATACATATTAATTTATTTAGAAAGACTACAGACATTTAACCCTCTACTCTTCATTAAGTAAAGCTGCTTTTCTAAAGATTCTGATAGTGGCTCCCTGGTTTCAGGGCTTAGATTGATCATATCTGATTTATTTATTATATACGATATTTATTTCATGTCTAAAATATCATCCCACCAAAAACACTTTGTTCTATTTAATCTGGCTACATAATGGATTGCTCCAATAATTTTAGATCTGAAATTGCCCGAGGGCTCGCTTAGTTTGTTATACTTTTATCTCTCGCGTCAATGGGTCGCCAGAGCCTCGTCAGAAGTCAGATAAGAGGGTTTCCAGGGGCATACTATATGGATCCCCCCAAAGAGACGGGAGAATACGGGCTATTTGTATACATGAGGAGGAGTATCCATCAATTGTATCCGTACTTAAATTGTTTAATTATCTTTTCTAATATAGTACAAAGAGATTGAAATGAAATAGCGGGAAATTTTTCGTTAAACTTGTCGTTAGACGTAATGGAGTTCATTATCTCATTGTTATCGCAAGAGTTTACTTTTCCTGTTACGTCACTTACAAGGAATTCTCAGAGTGGTCTCTATATGTTACTATATTCCGAAACATTTTTATGATTTTGGAATCAATGCTGCGAAAATGAAAGGCTGAACATGATGATCGAGGTTGTTGTAATGTAGAATAATACTGAAGCATTGCAAATTAATAGATTTATTTAGGTTGTATTAAATTTTAAAATCTCTTTGCTCCTTTAAGGATAAGTATAAAAGAAGAAAGAGGGAGAACCAGCAAGGTCTAAAGAGAAACGATGATCGTTCCTTGAAACGTTAAATTTGATTTTTATAATTGTAATTAGAAAAAATATCAAAAAAGAAAGACAAATTTTCCCTATGTCAAAAAGAATTATTAATTTAAGCTTCTTTTAAGTTTTTGGCAATATTACCTATATTTTACTAGTAAGCCAGATTTTTGTCTAATTAGCAAAACTATAAATATACTCGAAATGAATTCATTTGCATTGAATAGGCTGGTTAATATTTTTAATTGAATATTAAAATGTACAAGAATATAATTAAAACAGAATAAACTATTATAGATATCTACCAACAAAATTCCATATACAGAAAAGGTTACTTTAGTATGGCATAGTAATTTTAATTTACATCTCGACAAAGACAAATGAATCTTACAATTTGCATTATCTTAATGATTCTTTTAACATCATTTGATATCGATTGAGCCCCTTGATTAGTTTTTATCGAAATATCTTTCTTTTTTCCTCTTCGAATGAAGTGAAAGGTTGCTTTTATCGAGAAATAAGCTTCCGTAATATTCAAAATGCCATTGCTATCACTCCTCCTATTATATCTGATTCATCTCTGATCTATGACGGGAAGCTTTAAGGTCGATTATGATTGATGACGTATTACCATCTGCCTAAGCGATCATAATACGAAATGAAGCGAGCATAGGCGCGTGAATAATGTCTGTTTACTTTCGGAAACGGTAACGAAAGTAAACTTAATTCAGAGGCTATAAATCAAATGAGATAGGTAGGCAATAATAACACAAAAAATACACAATGCCATTTATCTTTGAAAACCAGCTATCTCTCTGAAAACGTTTGAATAATAGTAAGAAATAACAATAGAAACAAATAAATTAAGGATTCATTGTATACAACAATAGGAACAAATGAATCAAGTACTTATTGTTCATAAAAATTTTTGAGATATATTCCTTCTATCAGTTTTATCTCGCCATTGTTTCCGAAATAATAATGATAAAATATATATACGATTCCGTAGTCTAGGATTTTTAGGCTGAAACAAAAAGCAGATGATTAATTATGGTATATAAATGAAGATGAGGAGAATCTCTAAAAAATATCTATCGTTACGACATGTAATTTTCCAAATGATTATATTATGATACTTTCATAAAATCACAATGAAATAGATAAGATAACAATACATACAGATAAAGGAAAGATAGCGACGGAAAATTTACTGTATTTGGCATTGACCTAAATAATTCTATCAGATATTATAATATTGATAATGTCTTATAAAACGAATAATCAAAACTTGATGCTAACAATACAAGCCAAATGAATATTTAGAAACTTCTCAAAAGGGAGTGACATTCAACTTATGTAGTTTTATTTATTTATTTCATGAGATTGTATGTATATTATTTTCGAGGAAAATTACATTACTCCAACAAGAATATTAGTATATTGCAAATAAATCCAATTTTTTATTTTTATTAGCATCGTTTCGCCGTATTGGTTTCCTAAATCTTGAAAAGTATTTCCTTTTATATTTAAGTTTATCTCTATATTCAGCATCATAATCAGAAGTATGAATCCATCACCGGAAACCAGTTTATTTCCACTTTACCCAGGTGTTGTACGTTCTTGAATGTACCGATATACTTTTGCAAAGAGAATCTTAAACGTATTGATATTATTTCACGATATCACCTACCAATTGGAATATTTATTTCGTAAGGGTTTATACTGTTTTAGATCCCATAGACGTAATATATCTCCCATGTAACAAAGAATCATTCCGAATTATAATTATGATAATTTATATTTAGGTTCTTTGAATTGGATATCATTATCAAGGAGTAATTGAAAGGGATCCTAGGTTTAGATTATCCATAATTTAAGGAATTCTAGTAAATTTGTATTATAACTATATAATCCTAATATTTTTGTGTTATGAAGTTGAAACGAAATCGGAAAGAAAGTTTTTGATCGCGACACTAAAAGGAACTTTTTGAAGGGTGAAAGTACGGTTAAATTGTTCCTACGGTGAAATAGGAGATAGTAAAATGGAAGATCTTTTATGATGGAAATAAAAAGAGAAATTCCGATGAAAGCAACTTGTAAGTTGAGGATTCACAATAAATCCAGTGGGCGAAATGAAGGCAGTCTACAGATAAAAATGGAAGTATCCTGAATGTACATTTCTCTTTTTTTCCCGAAATATCTGCTTTCTTCTTCAATGGACGATTCTGAAAGGTGGTTGAATCATCAACCGTTACAGTTGAATATAGATTAAGTGAAAGGATTAATAAAGTAAATGAAGCAGCTCTTTACACTGAGATAGAGTTTTGTTAGCAAAAATATTTTATTCATATTTACATTATGCTCCTTAAAAATCATCGTTCACTGCTATAAGAAATGTTAAAACATAGAGTATGTATATATTTTATAATTATTATATGAATACAATAATCTATATTCTATATCTAACGAAATCACTAATCCCTCAGTTGTGTTCAAATAATGATAAGCGTAAAGAAGACTTAGATAAATAGAGAAAAATCCATTTAACCGATGTAAACGAGTTGATAACGTTAATTAGGATTTGGACCCAGAGAATTAAATACCTTAGTGAACGCAGTCAATTTCGCCGAAATGTTAAACTCGAATTTTCCCTTAATTTGAATTGTTTTATGCCCGAGGGATCGAACGCTGACATTACCGATTCAGCTGACGCGATCTCAGCGCCACCAAGTTGACTGTCGGACGGTCTTTTCGTTCAGTGGTCTGTCAATCATTAATTACGAGCTGTGATTTCATTATAAAAACATCATTCAAAATACGAGTGACAGCAAAGGGTGTGGGGACAAATTTTGCAACGCATCCATTAGAACATTATGTATCGTGAACTAAAATCTTTTACGAGATTTTTAATAATTAACTTTCATATGTTTACATCATTGTTGGTCTTTGTACATAGATTTTAGAAAAACGAGTATTATCCTTACGAAGCCTCAGAATACGGCGTGCATTTCCTGTAATGTCAGAAATTATTAGATTAGATCGCTTATACGTTTAAATAAATCCTTGGAGTTAATTGTTATTTATTTATGTTATTATTTAAGTAATTGTTTCGACATTGTTTTCCAATCGTCTCAGTATTGACTCTATTACTCTATATCATAGATGAAATCGTTCTTCTCTGGACAGAGTACGATCCAAGATACATATTTCGTCAGTGACATTTCGTATTTATTTTGTATTTTTTTCATATTACATTCTCGTCTCATACAGGTCATCCTCTGCCACAGTATTCCTCCCACACTCTTCGATCACTTCTCTTGACAATAGAAAATGAAATAGTCTTGGAGATACTATTTCTCATTTATCTGGTTCGAGATAAATATCTCTGGACTACGAGATAAAACCATCTCTCCGTCTATTTATGGATGTCAAGTATATTAAATTACAAGCTGATATGAAAGTCCTTATCTTTACTCGTCTCGATCCTAAATTACTTCAGTTCTGATTTTTGCTCTTATCGAACACTTTGTATGTCTTCATTTAACAATGAGATAAAAATCCAGAAATTGGAATTCCCTTGCGAGAATTGTCGTCACTGAACTGCCAAAAAATAATCTGAAGATTTGATCAAAAGTTCAGTTGGTTTAATAATATTTGTCCTTATAATTCGATAAAGTGCCGTATAATATTCTATTTTTGTTGATTTTACCTCAATAATTAAACGACTGTCAAGCTAATTCTAGACTATAATTTATCTATCATACAAATTTTTCAGTCCTACTGCATAAGGTACTTTTAAACATATCTACCGCCATGTTTCAACTTATATAGCCAGCAGGTAGCTTCTCAGTGTACTTTAGCAGTAAAATCCATATGTTACGAGCATAATAATTTTTTTGCCTCCATTTTCCCTTTATCCTGAAGTCCGCTCTTCTATTAGTCATTCCGAATAATCAATGGAATATTTGATTTCCAATGAAATGGATCTTATATTTCTTAATTATCCATTAAAAACTATAAAGTATATATTAAAAATGAATTAATTATATTACTTAAAGATTCCACCTCTCAGCTACCTAAAGAACGAATTATGTTTCGCGTATGTTCATGAAAGAAAATCTGTTTTATTTCGCTTTCAGAGATATTTGAAAAACAGTGAAGTTGTAATATTGCTTGTAAGTAAAGAGTGAAGGTTAAAATAAATATTTCCAAAGGAACGAAGAAAATGTAGAAAAAATAGAAGGCTGAAAAGAAGGTAAACAATTTTATGATATTGAAAGAAGGAGGATACACATGTACCGCTGAGTACACGTGTAAAATGTAATAGAATTTTCTTACCCAGAAATCCCATCTAAAATTCGTGTAACTGTACTACTATCTCCCAACATCATAGTCCCAATATTGATCCAAAATGTGATGCAAAGTTGTGGACCTTATCTTTGCTTGTCTCGATTATTAATTACTTCAATTTTGTACCAAATTTATCGATCGATATAAAGTATCGATTTATAGAAACCTTAATTGGTATTAGTAAAAGGGTTTTACATGATCCATCTAGTCAGTGATATAACTTATATATTTGGATTTATAATAAATAATAACAAAAAGGAAGTATATGAGGTATATTGTGACAATACACCGTCGATAAAAATTACTTTCCTGTGTAAATATCAAAACTTTTACCTCAATCCGACAATCATAATCCCAAAGTAAATGCTTTATTTCCCTCGGGATGAAAAATACAATGGTAGAGCTTCGACGTTCTCAGGCGGAGTGAAATTAACAGAGTGCCACTCAGCGAAGTATGAACGCAAGTACATAAAAAAGAGATCTGAAGATATAAGGAACTCTTATTGGTCGCAAAGAGCTCTCAAGTTTCAACTAACGTGAAACGCAGTCGTAAGATAAAGGATTCGTTCTGTTTAACGACTCTTCCCTTTCTCTCCATAGGATTACATTTGTTTCTTACGTTAACTAGAGTGGAATACAAACTCAAGATGGCTGTCTGAGACACCTGCTCCGATTTCGGACGTCAATTTGTTCGATCGCTTCGAACGTGTCTGTCCTTCCCTTTTTTCTACTTTCGGAGGTTAGCAAGAATTATTTCCCTTTTAAGAGAAAGGCCTTGTAATTACTGTAAATCGATTCCTTTGATTGTGCTCCGAGATCTTACTGGCGTCAGTGACGCTAAAAGAAAACTGTCCTTTTAAAAAAGTGGACATAGCGAGGAAATGTTTTGTTTCCAGATGAATTCTAGTGGAACTATAATGTACATTAGTGATAAAAATATATATTTGACAGGGCCTTTTACAGGTGAGATTAAATCGCTGAAAATCAAATTGTAAATACAAACAAATGAATGTTTATTTAATGATCACCAAACAAGTCTAGAATTAATACTTTTATTTATGTAATGAATTCCTACGTAATTAATTTATTGTTATTATCTAGTTTAATGTGATCTCATAATGTGTTAAAAGCTTCCATTCTAGTTAATAGCGCTCTATTATATAATTTGTCAGTTCAATACGAATGCGATATACATTCTCGTTAACGGTGAATTAAATAGACGTGAATAAAAACAAAGTAAAAAATATTCGCTTTACATTTATGTTGTTTATGAAAAAAGGAATTGATTAAGATGATTCTATATTTTGAAAACCCTAGCTTTTACTTTGATTTGAAAGCATAAATATTCACTTTATTGCAAGTATAATTTATTGATGTAATTTGAATATTAACATATACATGTCTGGAATTTATTTTTATGGTTTTATAATATTATTATAGTAATATTATTTGTTTATAATATGTTATTTGGTTAACCGTCATCATGCTCTTAATAATCTTGATTTCGTTTGCAGTTAATCTCTTGAATTGATACGACTATCGGTAAAAAATGAAAGAGAAACATGAAAGCAAAAGATGTTTATACAAAGTTAAAACATGCAAAAGCGATATCTTTTGTTTTTAAAAACCTTTAAAAATGTAACGGTCATCCTCCAGTTCCATGAAAAGATAGATGCGCACAAGTCTCGTATATTCTTTATAATAAAAAAAGGACGAATCATTTGGAAAATAATCTCTGATCGGCAGTCGTTAATTCTGTTCTTGAGGTAACCCATTCATCAGTCACGGGAAATGGAAAATACGCTAACGTCTGAATCGTCTCTCATTACGAGGCCAATTATGCTCAAGCGAATTACGTTAGCATTCGCATTATTGCCGTTAAAGGAGGATATGTACGCGTATCGAATTCCTTAATTAAAGCGAGCGAATTGCTGTTTAAAATATCCGAATGAGGCTGCGGGCTCATTTCGCATAAAGCCCGGAAACAACGGGATCTTTCTCCGGAAAGTGCGGTGAAGGGATTTGGGAATGGAAGAGGGAATGTGGAAAGAGGATTCCAAGAAAAGGAGGGGAAGGAAAGAAAGAAGGATTATTGGAGGAAAAGAAACACAAAGAAGAGAAGGAAACATTCTGAAGCGGTAAACGACTGTAACTCAAGTTTCGGTTTAATTTTTTCGTACGGCTAATATTCCCAAATAAACTCAATAATATCGATTCCAATCAAATAATATTTTCAAGTATCAGTAATGAATTTATTAGCCGAAATATATTCTGACATACTAGTAAACTTATTTCGGAATATTGCAAATAAAGAAAGAATCAAAAAGAAAGGGTTCCTTTGCCTTATTAATATAGGAAATTGAGCACGTAAATTACGATATTAGGATTATAAATAATAACATTCCATCGTATATAATCTAACTGCTTTCCAAGCCATGTGTATATTCAAGTAGCCAAAGCTAAAATGTATAATTTAATTAAATTTTCCTGGAAAATAGATTTATGAAACACGCCATAAAGTTATCTCAAAGTAGATTTTCCCTATAGTAAATTAACTTAATATCGTAGTATTATGTTTCAATAATGGTGATAATGGTAAAACTTTTTATCACTAAATGACGTACAAACTTTTTTGTCTCGTTGTCATCTACAATAGAAAGTTTATTTTGCAGCTAAGTGAAATTGTAAACTCACACTAAATTTCATATTATTTTTTTATTCGTAAAGTTATTATCTTCTTATTTACAAAATGATATCGTTATACTAAGAAATAAAATTTACCCGTAAAAGTTTGATAAAGATCATACACTTGTCCTTGAAAAGTTTCTATAGTATTTAAGCTAATGATTAAAGTATCCGTCGAGTTCTAAGAAAGGCAAAATAAAGTTCTTTAGATTAGAATGAAAACGTATCTTTTCTATTGCCTTTTACTCCTCTTCATCATCCTTTAATTGGATGCGTTGTATTGGAAAACCTATCCTTTCAATTCCTTAGGCAATTAAAATTGGTTGACATTTATGCGTCTGTGTGTATAGAGGTGCCTTGTATAACTTCTCAAGAATTCAGCTTCATTTCGCTTTATAAAATGATAAAACGTAAAATAGATTTTTCTCTCGTGCATCGGGGACCGAATTTCCCCGAGGAAGTTCGGAACTGTGGATTAGGTAGAGAAGAAGGTCAAAGTTGAGTCTGTTTCCTAGAAAGAGTGATTAAATTCTATCCGTCGAATGTTTATTTCCAATACTAACATCCGTTTGCTCGTTCATTAGAGACATCAGCTTCTTTTGCAAGCTTTTCTTCCAATTTTACCTTAATTCAACTGACAACTTTCCTTCTGCGAGGAATACAAATTTCCTATAATCTTTCGTAATTGCCAATTATGCTTTCGAGGACCATTCATTACTTCAATAGCTTTATTTATTCAATAGATAGAGTTTATCAATTGGCGTAAAATATCGTAAAATTTACCGAAAATTAATTCTTAATATTCTTTAGAAATTTAAACAGATTTTCGAATGCAACGTTTACGAAATATGCTTTACAACTATTTTTTTCTTTAACGATTTAAATACCGTTCTTGTTTCACTTGGTAATTTCAAGCTAAAGATCAATGAAAATTAATGCAAAATCACAGAATCGGTTTTGAAATGGCACTTTAATTTGAATCCAAGTCGATAATTCTTGAAATTTGTGGAAAATAGTATTGATTCGCAATTAAATACTATAAAGCTGAATTTTTGCAATTTAAGAAATAATTTGTTCTAGTTAAAGCTACTTTTACGTTTGATCTAGATTATTTTTAATTTAATGTCTGTATTTAATTTATTATATTATTAATAAATTATTTACTTTATATTTAATGGGGGAAAATTTAATTACGGATACATTTTAGTTGTAAAGTTAATAAACCGCAAGCTTTAATTTACGATAGTTGCACAATTTACTCCCTCATGTACAAATTTCAGCGCTTCTCCTGAACTCTTCTATTTTCCATTTAAGTAATTGAAAGCCCTTCTCTGCTTTTTCTCTGCACGCCCACGCGTTTCATTTACTCCAGTTTCCCAAGCGAGTGGATGCAGACGAGTGCGTCGGAGTCAAATGGGGTACATGGAAGTTACTTCTCCTCCCTCATCATCCGTGACGTTTGGCTAATCGCATCTCCAGATCACTCGTCTTTTACATTCGAAATTAGATCCTTGGGGGAGCAATGGTCATGGGATCAGGATCCCTGGAAATTCGTGCGCCGTCAACTTTAATGTTAACCGAACCTTTCGAAAACCTATTGATCAGCGTCCCTCGAACATGCATACCATGGACCGCGAGAGATAAGTGGGCGTTCAGTTGGAAAACTAGCATCAGTATACTGTTCAATGCTGAAAAAGAATCTGTTCACACAATACTTCTGGCAGTTTTATCGTTTATATGAGAATATGCGTTGAAAGGTATGTATATTTTACGTCATGTTGACGATCACACAACTCTTTCCTTTTTCATCGACTAATAAAAGCACCGATTTCTGTCATCAATCAATTCTTGACGCTTTACAACCTCACTCTTTCCTTTCGTTATATCTCAAATTACTGTCGTTAGCAATTAACTGTCTTCTAAGTGTTTGACCTACTTCCTTCCCTCCGTTTTGTATTTCTTCCTTCTAGTGTGTGGTAAACACGGAGAGGGAAATATTGTGCAACGGTTTATTTTTACACTGAGGTTTATCTTCTCGAGTTTGATCAAAGTTTTCGCTGTCTAAAAAGGGAAGAAACAGTCTCTAAAGTTTGCTTTCCATTTTATCGTACTTATGAAGAAGTTTTGGGTTTACGTGATATCTTAGTCAAAACAGTGGATAGACCTACGAAAGAAATCGGCCTGAGAAACCTATGCAAACCTAACAAAAGCAAGGTAATAAAGTATGTACAAACACTTTTCATAGAATGGAAATTACTAGGGAATTAATTGAGTAAAATGAAAAAGTAATCGCCTGAGAACATTGAAATATTCAATTTTGAGAATGCATCATTCAAAATAGATAATGAGCTTATATAAAGAAATATTCCTTGATTTTAACAGAAATTTAGAGAATATTTTAAAAATATCTTGTGAACCTTTCTTTAAAATTTTAAAATATAACCGTGAAAATATTTTCCCTCATAATTATAGAATAAAAGCGAATAATATCTGAGTCACTCGTGACTAGTTTAATGCATGGAACGCTCTCAATGACGGAAAATAGAAGCAAAGATAATTTGAAAAGATTATACTCACACTAGCGGAAAACTATGACACCCAATTGAATACAAAAGCATTCATCCCGCATGAGTAAATATGATTAGCCGCTTATAATTCAATGCTGCCCAGTGGATCAAAGCTTAATAATTTGAAATTAAATAGTAAGCTTTTATTTAAATCCAAAGTTTGATTTCACCGAAAATAATCTCTATGTATCACATAGTGTTCTTTGAATTAATAGTCACTCAACACAATGGCTCTTAATGGAAATGATACATTTCATCTCCTGCATTCACATGGAAATGAACCTTCACGTTTGATCTTCCTGCAATTTTGCACTAATGTAATAATCGATAAGTAGATTCAATTCAGATGGACCTTTACCATTGAAAAATGAATCTATGAATCGTTCATATTTATTGCTATGCCTTCCTTTCTTTAAAATAATTTTTAATGTAAGTAATTTCAATTATTTAAGATATGAGTAAATTTCATTTCAAAAACAACCATACATCTTGTTTATTTTTTAACATACGATATTTTTCTTCTTCCATGGCCTTATAAATTATTATTATTAGCAATGAAGACACGAATTTACTTACTAGAATATTCTAATGGACTAATTTTAAAGTAAAGAGCAATTAAAAGTTCGTTTTTAACCGTATGTTCTTTATTAAAAGTTACCCATAGAATACTATCTTTACTTCGAAGATACTTACGAATAACAAACAAAATAATTTATTAATTTATAATCTCGTTTTATTTGAATAGATCGTAATTTCCTAATAATGCTGAATTTTATTTTATCTATGCTGATAGATAATAAAGTTTACTTTTAAAAATCAGATTCCTTAGTATAAATCAGTATATTAATCGGTATTCGTATTAGTAGTATTATACTATAGATAGTAGTATTATATAGTAGTAGTATGGATATATATATTATATAGTAGTAGTACGGTAGATGAAATAATCCTCAATTATAGAAGGAGATATAAATAATTCGTAAATCTTCATTTACATCAAAGAGATCATTTAAAATAAATAGCTGAAAATAACATCCACCTCTCGTGTTACAAATCTCATTTCAGAAATCTTTATGTTTAAAAATTTACGAGCTTTATACTATATATCATCTCACAGTTACGACCACGGAACACTTTTTCACGCGATCAAACGTTCTCGTAAGGAAAGGAACCGCTGCGTAAAACCCGAGCCTCGGTGAAAAGGTGTATAGCACGACGATAACCGAATAACAGGGTTTTCTATGGAGAGAGGGAAGCCGCAGATGATGCACACCAAGAGCCCCTTACATACGTCGCTTCCGCCCCTCACTCATCACTGCTCTCCCTTTAGGGATTTATCACATCGGGTCTTATTGGCCTTCTCGTATTTCCCAGAAAAGGGAACTCCTCAGCGGCGGTTTTCTCGGCCTGCATGGGGGACTGGAGACCGGTTGCCATGGATACGGGAACTGGCTGTGACCTTTCCGCGAACCGTATTTTCGCGTCTCTACCCGCTCTTCATTTTTTTCCCGCTCTTGGTGGAGTTGTGAGGATTCCCTTCTGTCCGCAAATAGGTTTCAATTGGGCCACTCACAAGACGGAAGTAATAAGCACCGTGGAAGATGGAACGGTCCGAAGTTGATAACAGGGCTTTCCTATATTTATGACGTGAATGCTGCGTGGGGACTGTAATCAAAAAATTGTTGTTGCTATGTCGCAAGATCTATTGCTCCGTATAAAAACTGGAAAAGCTCGTGCAGATCTGGTTGTTTATTGACTCTCGATGTTTTGTTGAGACTACGTTAGCTACTGTTTAAAGTTTTCCATATGAACTAGGAAAGACTTACCAAGAACTTAAACGAAGAAAGTTTTAAAATATAAATTATAATCTATTGCAACTATTTTTCGTAAAAATAATGACAGGTTATCGAAATAGAGGAATTGCTAAAAAGTATCTTGATTGAGTGTGATATTACCAAGTTAAAACTGATAATAAATTTACTGTTTTAATTTTCTGAAATATTTTGGAGAAAACACGGTTATCATATCACCCAAAGTTCTTTTTCTTCCATCAATGTTTAAAAGTAATTTAGCGATTCATTGATGTGAAGTTTAGGTTCTGAGAAACTCCAAAAAAAATATATTCTGAGTTTAATGGAAAATTAAAAAGATAACTATGATAATAGAGACCAGCTATTTAACAATAAACATAAGGAAAAATTTACTTCTAATGAATATAATTTTTTTTAATGATGTCTTTTTTGTTGAGTTTAGTATGAAATTATGTAATGTAATTATCACTAATATAGGAATGAACGTCTTTCAGTCATTAGTTTATAGATATCTATCTTAATAGTTTCCTCTTTAAATCATTCGAAAATAAAACAAAATAATTCCTAAAAATATTTATTAATTAATATTTCAAAATCGTTTCGATAAACATGGAGAAGTGTAATCGATAATGATAAGCTTTTTAAATTGGAACTATAATATATAATATATCAATCTTCTAATATCAATTATACAACTTATATGGTAATATGAATAAATATTTCAAACCTTACCAACTGAAAAATTTTTAGCTTTCTCGTTTAATGTACCATTATATACTTAATACTTCTCTTTAAGATTCATTTTCTACAACTTAAAGGTCATAGTTCGGTATCGCGGATTAACGTATCGAAACATAGTCATATTAGCGCATTATGATGACCAAAATAAAACTCGAGGATTAACTGTCAAGGGAAAATCCTGTAACTTAATATGTAAGAAAATTCTTTTATTTACAATAAACATTCTTGTAATGATGTTTCCTTCTTGTTGAAGTAAATCGCAATAGGAGCTTATAATATACAATCGAGTCAAAAATCCTGAAATCCATAACCCACTTCGAGAAAGTTAGAAATCCTCGTAAACCTGTTCTTTAAGCGTAAGCCACGATTTGGCGCTTTTAAAGATTTCTTCCTAAAAGCATCCGAATCGATTGGACGAGAAATGCTTATTTCTCGCGTTCGAGGCACACTCGAGTGAAACACAGATGTCGCCGAAGCTAACAGGTGGCAGTCTGTGTGGACTCCATAGCTTTGCCCATTTCACGGATAGAAATCACATTTTCTCCCGACATCTGTGAGCACACACCTGCACAAATGGGATGTTTGTATTCCTGCACGACGAACTGACATCCTTTTCTCCAAACGCTCTTAATTAAAGCACGGGTTTCATTCGTGCGTTCATACGCCGAGAGAGGGGAGGACGTATTAACTAGAAAATATTATGAAAAATGGCGATGCAACGAGCGAAAGAGATGCTACTCTTCTCCGCGTTATGACAGCTGTCAAACTGGAATGCCCTGGGTGTAGGCGGGTACTGTTTATCTTCCTCTGGTTGTTCTGTGGAAATCCTTTGGCCTCGATTCTCCTCCACAAAGGGGTATTATAACAGGGAAATGTACTCAGTGGACCTGTGAACGATGTTCACTTCAAGCACAGCTCGCACTCGAAATACTATTAAATATCAGTGGGTTATTAAATGTGATTCATTTTGAGAGTTAATGGCGGAATATATAGTAATATTGCCGTGTTAATGTCGGATTAGCTTAGGAATCACGATTTTACTATCTTTATATTTAGTCTTCACAGGTATATCTAAATATTTGTGGCACTCGATCTTCACACAAGGTTATTTATGACCATATTTTAGATAAATATAAATAAGACAATCATCAATACAAATGGAAAATGAAGAGGATTGTAAAAGATAATTATTCTACGGAAAAATAATCCGAGAACCACAGAAAATAACTCTACTTAAAATTTAAATATTAATTGGCTCTTCTTGGAAAGATATTTCCAGAAACATATGAAAATTCTCTGTAAAAATTATGGAGGGTATAATATCATCGAGGTAATGAATAATGATATTCTAAAAAATATACCGTTCAGAAATGCGACAAGTGAGAACTTCAATTTATAGTCGTGAATAAACTAAGCGAAGTGTACGTTGAAAGCGTGGCCAATCATTCTAAGAACAAATCGTATATATTAGACTCAGATTAAAAGAATCAATTATGCGCCTAAATTATTTTTGAGCGAACTTTATTTCCGTTTTTTCCTTTTAATCACGCTAAGAGCCCTAGAATGAACAATCTATCGTATATTTGAATTCACCAGGACTATCAAAGCTTTTTTTCCCAATCATAAAACATTTTATCGCTTCGATCCAACAAGTAGGGCAAAATTTACGACACAATCATCAGAAATACAGCCTCATTTCAAAATTTCTCCTCCCTTTCGAACGAATTTGAAGAGCGGGAAATTTCGGAAGCAATTCCGTGGGCGTGAAGCTGAATACATCCACTTGCGCGAATTTGCGCCACATTTTCTAAAAACATTGCGTCGATATGTTAAAAGTCGAAGAGTTGCTCCCGACCTACCGAGGGCGCTTTTTAGCACTCCGTCCCTTATATTCAACTCTTCCACATTTCCCCTTAATTAGACTCCGGCTTTGGAAGGCGCTGTTGGCGAAGTAAATTAAATTTCACGGAGTGTTTTCAGCTCAGCCACGTTCGATTAGACGGAGGTTGAGTAGCCACGGGTGCGTATTCGGGTATCTGGTTTAGATTTCAGATGGCAGGCGACGGTGAATGGGAACGAATTCACTCGGCCAAAGCGATCCGACATTCGCAGGAAACAAGCCAATGCAGATATCGTCCCTTTTTTCCCTATGAAGGACGCGGCGGAAATTTTGCCTCTGCTATCCAATTAAGCTCTCGCGTTACGAACGGGATTTTTCGACGAATCCGTGGTGCTGCGTACATCTGCGTTCCTGGAAATACTTGGCGTTCCGCTATTGTAAATGGAGAAGCGGTGTTGCTGTCCGTTCCTAAATTCTAGGATCTGTGCGGATTAACGTGGACAAAGTATTGGATAAATTCCTAAGCCTCTCTCTGTGCACGTGTACTGAAGAGGACTTTCGGAGAACTCTCCTTAGATACGAAATAGGAGACACTTTAGGAATGTTTGAAAATGAAGCAAAATCGATGAAAGCTTATTATCATTCTCGAAAATATTTCAACGTAACCTATTTTAGCGAAATTATTTCGCCGAATCCTTTTGTAGGTGTATTCCGAGGATTTTGATTCCAGAGTAATGAGATTGGGTTATGATATTTAAGGGAAAATAAAAGATTCATCCGAAGTTAGAAAATTTCAAAAATACTTTTAAATATTAGTCTAAGAAATTTGTTGTAATTTTATATAAACGAGAGAGGCATACAGTATAAAAGAAAATCGATGCATTTAAAAAGGAGACAATATACAAAAATCAATCAAGTAATTCATCTCGAAAGCTTTGATGTTGATTTCTATGAGTTCCACATTCATTATTCTTACGATATGAATTCATAGACTTTATAATGATGTCATAGAGTAGTTTGATTTCAGGTGAAGTCAATTACTGAAGTCCTGCTATATGTTCGATTGCATTATTTCTCATTTTAATGATAGCCGAAGCAGGGATAGCAGGGAATCCACTCTCTGGAATAATGGAGCCCACTAGTTGGTACTTGACGAATGCAAAGCAACATTGATGATGGCGCTAGTATCAAATATCTATCTTTGTTATTTTCGCTCTCTTTTGTTATCGGTTGTTTCTTATGATCACCATTTTGTCCTTGGAACATATATCATTCAACTTCTCAAATTATAATCACAAATAAAATATTTTAAGCAACCTTTATGCAAGATATTTCATCAAATAGACACAGGAAACCGTAAGATATAATGAGAATTGATGAAAATGAATAAATACTTTTAAAATCATTATATCCTTTCATATAATGCATGAACTAACAACAAGCTAGTGCATAGAGTGGTTGATGTATTTTCAAAAGAATAAGGATGAAATAAATGAGAAAATAAATAATTTTAAGATAAATACGTTTTACTCGTGTTTTCTTTAATATCAATAAGGAATTATTAGGCCATTAAAATTAATATTTCCATATTGTACTAAATAAAGCATCTATGAAAATTTTCAATTTATTTAATGGATGTTAGAGAATAAAACTGGAAAATACGTTTCATCCAATAAAAGTCCAAAGAAAAGTGTCAATTATAACTCATGAATGAGGTTATAGTTTTCTCTATCAAACTAATTAGCTTTCTTCTGTATTGATGATTATATATTCCAAGCAAAATGTTACAATAGTTGGCATTCAGTTGTCAATCGTAGCAGTAAAGGCCTCACCATTTTCTCGCACTAGTTTTGTCTCTTAACAGTAAAACTATGGAAACGGGTTTGGCCATATCGATCCAACATCCAGAGTGATTGCATCGGACACAACGGTTAATGACTCTGTTGAACTGCTAATGATGGCTTTTTCTCTGTGGTGGAATCCACGCGTTCTACTATGGCCATTGACACCGATCAAAATACCTTACTTGCACCAAAGCGTGATAGTAGAATTAACAGGAAAGTTATTTTAGTTAGAGGCGATAGGAATAGATTCCAGTCGAATAGTTACTGGAAATAGACAAATTTTGGAAAACAGAATTCAAGTTGGAATGGTATCGTTATCGAATCGGTCTAATTACCTCACATTTGGAATTGGGAAACTAATTAAAAGCTGATCTATAAATGTGATTATGATCCTGCTGGATTGTAATGACCTCTCTTAGCGGTTGATTTTGTTCGAATTTTAATATTTTCAATAATTTAAATTCGTAACTAAAGTACATTGTGGTTTTTGCAGAAAAAACTTGTCGTTAATATTGGGCATATTTATGTAAATCATATTTTGACGGTTAAGCATCCAGAATTATATAATATATAATAATTGTATTTTTATCCACAAATTAATTATTTATTTAATAAAATTTATATGTATGTATGTATGCTTGACTCACGATACTATTTCGGTGTTTATTTATGTTAAAAAGAAGCGATGGAAATGACTTTCCCGTGTGTATACAATTCAGAAAGAATTTTAAAAACCTCACTGCGTAACACTTAGTTATAAAGGTTGATTTGAATAAAGTTTACCACCTTTCCTCTACAGAACGGTTGCTATGGCCATCTCGTTGTTTTGAGAGGACGAATGAAATTCTGCCAAATACATTCACTTTTTGGTCAAAAGAGGGAGCGTGGGAGTTTTAAAATTCCTCTTTTTTCATTCACCTTCGATCCTGGAGGGCTAACCGAGAAAAATGAATGGCAAAGGAACGAAATAAATGAGCTCCGCCCACACGCAAACACGGCTGCTGCAGTGCATATATATTCTTCCTCATTTATACTTATTTCTCAGAACCTTATTTTGGTACAGAACGCTATTTATAAACACACAGACGCTGCTAAAAATAGTGGCTCGTAGAGGAGAAGACGTAAAAAACGTGATTTGTTAACGGAAAAACATTCTTCTCACGTATTCTCAGATCTCATCAACTTTGTGAACTTCCATTTGAATTGTATTGATGGAGTCGGTTCTTTGTAGACGAGAGAACGATTTTTAAAGCAGTACCATTTTGTACCAGTGAATGTTTATACCACCAACGAAACCCATAATTGCTATTAAATGCTTAAAAGTGTAGATAAAATGTAATTCATACTCATAACTATAATACCCATTGCTAAAAGAATTCTTAAGTCAATAATGTTTATCTTTTGGTAGTTGTATCACGTATCTTGTAAACAAGAAACTTATATTATTAAACATATTTTAGAATTCTCCATGGAGTCATTCTTAAAGTACACTAATGTATTAATTATGTTAAATTTTACTGTTTTATTATAATAATTATTTTGAAGTTTATATATATGTATCGTGTTAAAAATTTCATTTTATAATTTTTGAGTTATTCGTCATAATTTATTTGTGAACATTCAGTATTTATATATTAGCAAATAAATAATTTATAAATATATAATAATCAAGTCAATATATTTAATTTATTTTGATACGTAATTATAATCTTTGTCATAATCCCTTAATAAATTTTAATATTAATTAATCACTCGATTCAAAACAATTGCATTCCTTTGTTAATTTCAACAAATGCAAAGTATTTGAAAGATTTACCAATGAAATAAGAGTAGGTGTTTTGAAAAAAAAAATTTATTAATTTTCATTATGACTGTGGATTTTTCTTCATAATTCTTCGATGACCTTTTCTTGAAAAGGTCGTTCTCCATTTTGTCAATTAAATGCATGGATTAACCTCTCCATCGAAACTTATCCAATTAGCTCCAGGATTCTCGAACGGAATATCTCGAGAAGATTGACTAGTATCTTGTAGGTGTTTTCTTACGCATCGTGTTTTCAGCCTTTGGCGATTTTATTAATTTTTAAATTAATGAATTGCTACTCAAACTCAATCGGCTGTGCTGATGGAAAAGTGGTGAAAATTTGAAAGTGAAATATTAAGATTTCTTTGTAAGGCGATGACGTACACTCGAGAATGAGGTAATATTACGAACTAAAAAGACATGTAAAAATATAAAGGTAAATTACTACCCTTATGACAGAGGATGTTATATTTAAACCTACTGCAACATCTCAATGCAAAAGAGAAAAGTAAATTCAACAACCGTATCCATGAAATTCCTCAAATAATTTTACTTTAGAGTCACACAGAATGTAGATATGGAGATTTCTTTCTTCCATAACTGATTCGTAAATCAGTGAACTATCCGATAAAAATATTCGATAGATCAATTGGTATGTATTGTCAGATATTTTCTATACTGCAAACCCGAATATGAAAAAAATCAAAATATGAGTCATAGAAGAAGAAGTACAGCAGCACTTTAGCTGCAAATAATAACTACATTATACAAAGCAGAGGTTACATCAGCTCTCGTATTAAATATTGAATAAACTCCGCAGTATAGCATCGCCTCCTTCCTTTGTGGTTGCGTAGGAAGGCCCTTTAGAAGAAGGCTACGGAGTCTCATCTTCGATTTTGATAAAGACGATGAGATGGGACCTGAGTTCATCTTTCTACTATTATTTACTTCTAAAGAAACTCTGAGAAAGGAAATACGAATGAGGAATGGTTATTGAAGATGTTGTGGCTGTAGCATTGTATTACGAAGTTAATATTATAATCGATTCGTAATTAAAATTTACAAAGCTACTTCTTTATAATATTTAACTAGTGATAAACATATGATTCATCTTTTAAAATTTTGGGATAGATAGAAAACGTGAAATTCGATACATAATTTTAAAGTTAGATTTCGGTCTTTGATTTTTTATTTACTCTTTTAAATCTCCAAAAATGATTCTAAATGCGTAGTATAAAATATCGCATAAATTTCTATCAATTCAAAGAACAACTCATTATTAAATGTTTTTGAAAAATTTGAAATATTTATCGAAAGAAGTTAATTATTATAGCTCTATATGAATAATCGCATTTGTAATACAAGCATTTTATAAATAGATGGATTTTTTCATATCCAGTATCTCCAATTTAAAAAATTTATATGCTAAACAAATACCCTGAATCTAGCGTTAACACGTATGCAATTTTGTAAATATCGTACTATAAAGGGCTATATTGAGGATTTTATAGCAATGTAATAATTTCAAATGTCTATTTAGGATTTCATTTAGTAATAATGCAAGTAGAAAATGAGTTTTCCTCCTACTTGTAATTATTCCTTTCACGTAATTAGCAATAATATGAATGTGAATGAAATTTCACATTTGTTAATCGAGACTAAATTCGATCGAAAAAATACCTAACAAGAGACACTTTAATATTCATTCCACTCGAGTCCTATAACTATTCAGGTTAACCACTTTCACCCATAGCACCACCCATAGATCAACTTCCTCACGCTCTCGCGTTATAAATTCGTTTTAGCGAAAGTTTTCCGGAAAGACATGTAAGAACGTCAGAAAATGAAGACCGCGGATTAGTACCGGAAGGGGTCGTATAGAGGGCATTTACCGCTAATTTGGACTCCCTTATGATGCGCTCCCGAAAGAGCTGTCGACGCGGCACGTATTCCTCCCCTCTCTAATCGCCATGTCAGTCGTTAACTCGTCCTTTTGAGAGGGTCATTATGACCTATCTTCCATTGATCACGTGACAACGGTCGGATGTGCCGAAAAACAAACCCTCGAAACGGAATCGCCAGACGCACTCCCGTCGACGCAAAAATAGGAATCCGTGCTATGCTGAGTACACATGAGGCATTTGGTCAATCAGAAGTACACGAACGCTCAATCATTCTTGATGGTTTGAATTACTCGCCTTAGATCGATTCCGAGTCTGGAACAGTTCAAACATGGACCCGCTCTCTCTCTCTATGATTCCGTTTGAACAACGAATACTCATATCGAGTAACTTATTTTTCCAATATAGGCCGATCCGACATCGAGCGAAAAATACGAGAAATAGATGCTCGAACGATATTTTTTAGAAACTCAACCATCCCATGATACCGTGAGCGATAACAATAAGTTTAAAATGTAAAAGCTCAAAGTAGTAACTTATTTTACAGAGGGTTTCCTTGTAGAAATATATTTGGTTTTATAAACAGTACCAAATAGACATGAATAATGTACAGCTATGTGAGTTTGTTCTAATATATACATTCTTACTTCATAAAATTAAAGATATTGAGTTTTATAGATGCAATGATTTTAAACATATCCAATGAAATATCAATTTTCATTGCATATCGATATTTTCCGATTGAATTTTTGTACCTGATCTATCAATATTGGAATAAAATACCATCGTAAGAATGTTTAGCGCTTCTGAATACTTTGCAAGCTCATTTTTTACAATGTATCGATAATTTTTAAAATATTCATTCAGAGATTCAATACGGATATTTTATTTAAATTGTTAAATGGATCTGCTCATTTTTAAAAGAAAATAAAGTATACTAGGCGTTATTTACGATAAATCATTTATTTACTAACATTTATTCTTCACGATTTCATGGATTTCACTTCGTTTTCTCAATTTGATTACTGTAAACTAAATACATTCTTAGTTTCAAAAAAAGTTGCCTCCCATTAAATTGTTTTAGACAAAGATGTATCAATGTATTTCATCAGTACAATTACATAGTTTATCTTTGTCTAAAATTATCAGCTAAGGTAGATGATATTGGTAAATATTGGTCTTAATAATCTATTTGCTCATTTATTGCTTCATATATATACCATTATATTATGCAGTGCACAATTAAGGTCTATGATAAAATGTATGTATTCCAAAGGTTATGAAGTAATAGTAATGCTTTAAAGGCAAAACTTTATCTCTTGACTTTCAGTTTTTGACTTTATTTCAGTACCGAAACGAATTTCATAAGGAAATATCAACCTTTATGATTCATCTACATGATTTTTACGTAAAATGGGAACACATTTGGTGGAAGGCATATTTAATAGTCAGTCATTTTGTCTATTAGTTTATTATTATAAACTTTGAGTTCCTGGAATCCGATGCCCAAAACAATGAAAAGAACAATAAATTAATGTTTCTCTCCCTCCATTTCTAGTCGTACACGAACTCCATTACATTAGGATGAAAAGTATTGAATTAAAACATACATTTATATTGCTATATTTTATGCCGAATGATAAATTAATGAACAAAACAGATTAATTAGAATGAAAGCTAAGAGGAAATAAAAGGAGTGCTATTAAAATAACAGAGCTCAATTAATTAGCAAATAGATTTGGTTTTTATGAATATTCCACCTATTTTTATTCATTAAATTTATTTATAATTTACTAAAAACACGATATTGATTATTATTCAAAATACGAATTAATTATTTTTATTAACATCACAATATTCATAACCAATTTAAAACTCAACAGAATCTATTTAAAATAAAATTACATAGTAAACATTCATTTTTTTATATGAAGAAAGATGACATGACAAAATTTATAACCCAATTAAAATAAATAATACTCTTGGCCCTCTATAAAAATTTGTCATTATTCGCATCACAAAGTTTTCAATATTGTCCTCCATTGTAGGTTTTCTGAATAAGTGTTGATGAAATTCTGGCAAGGACCTCTATATACAAACCGTAACATATGTTATAATGAACTGTTTATAACGTAGAAGAAACTAAGAACGTTGTTGGAGAAATTTTGGAAATGAGGACATTTGTAAGTGCACGCTTTCCATTCGAAACTTTGGCACTGGAAGGCCATCTTGATGACCTCTTTATTCCAGGTCGGTAATTTAAGGTGAAAGATAACTGAAATATAGGGAATGGCAAAAGAGAAGCTAATTAATGCCACCGTTTCGATCCTTCAATTATATATTTCGTTATTAGAATTAATGCCTGACTAAATAAAAATGGAATATTTTCATTATTTCATCAAGAAATTTAATACATCTTAGTGTCCTCAACCTTTTTAAAACGATCTCTAAAAATGTAGAAATATATGCGAGGTTTTATTCGCATTGTAAAAATACCAACTAAATTGTCAATTTGAATATAATCCTTTGGAAGAGGGCTATGAGCAAGTTGTGTGAACCTTTTGCCTCAATGGTACCTGAAAATGTATTTTCTGCTTCGCTGAAAAAGGGAAATTTTCGAATAATATTCTGTCAAGATGTTTTCTATAGGATAACAGATGATCTATGGTGGAGACATATATTTTCTATTCAACGCTGGCCGAAGTTTTTCTGCTTGAGAGAAGATTTGATGAACGTCAAACGTCATGTTGCATCAAGTCTCAATTCCAGGAGAGTACTTCGTCTTTTTGAATGACCATAAACCTTGTCGATTATGGTCATCAAAATGATAGAATAGAAAAATAATTTACGTAAATATCTGGTCAAAAGATCGATGTCGATTTAAGATCATATTTATGACTACTTTATCTTACTCTTGATTTGATTTTATAAGAATACTCATCAATATTTACGTATTATATTCTATCGTTTCATCCGCCTATTATAAGGATTAAAATGTATGGATAAATGAAAATATTTGGGTCCATGATATCAAAGTTATTATTGTCATTGTCTACTTCAACAAAAATTAGAAGAAATATAAATAGAACGTATAAAAGTACGCCCGGCTATTTGTTACTGTATGATCATACTTCTAAGTAATAATAAACTGTTTGGCACAGCTCATCGGTTGTTTCCTGGAATATATACTTAACAATACGCATAACTGCATTGCCGGTAACATAACCTTAAGGATAAAATTTATTGTACATATATGGTCATTTTTCTCCAGACCATATATGATAGATTTTAATGTCTATAAACGATTTGTGCATGAAAATAAACCATTCCTTGAAATACTAATGAGAGGGCTGGAATAAGAAGATATAATTTGTATAATATACGAAGAGGAGTCAATAGAATACTATTGACTATTATCTGCTACCGTAGCTCAAAAAATTGTTTCTATTACTCGAAGTAAATGGATAAGAATCAAAGTTTATCATGTAAATATTTGAAAGAAAATCGAATAAATTACGTTCATAAAAATTTTAATTGTTAACACGTAGCGTTTCGTGTAAGATTCTGTAATTTCCATAATAATTAAATTTTATTTATTATTATGATTATTATTTCCTTAAAACCCGAAATTGGGGCTTTTAAAAATCGTAACAAATTCAAACTAATTCTAGATCTTTTATATTTAAATTCACTCAATATCCATTGGTAATTTAAATTGACTATTTTTCGACCTTATTAGTGCAACTACTTTTTCGTCGACCACTAGATATGCATAGAACATTTTTTCATTTTGCTGTGAACATGATTTATATCTACGTTGAAAACCTTTGTATAATCTATTTATTGCTTTATGAAAATTTATTGATGGAAAGAGTTACGCTCCTTGTAATGGTTAGAAGTGGAATCCTCGAATAAACGAGGCAGAATGATGGCGTGCAATCTCTATGACGACACAGACGCATTATTCGCATTTGTTCTGTCGTTGTTCGAATAGAACGACATCAATTCCCTTCTCCGTAGATTCGGGGCGAGTGGGGGAGGGGCAAGAAAACAAGACAAGGAGGAAAGAGAGAGACGTAAAATTATTACTCGGGAGAGTTGACTATGGCCTCTCTCATAAAGGAGCTTTTAACGAGGTTTTGTGTCGGTGATGTATCCACAAAAGCGATTAGCAGGATAAGCCCGTCCAATCTCGTGAGGGACCGCCTCGCTTCATGGAACTTCAAAGTAAATTTCGTTCACTTTACCTCTCCTTTCGAAACCACTGAATTCAGTTCGCAAGAAGACAGAAATTGATCGATGAAATTCTATATCTTCTGCTTCGATTAAAGGCAAAAATGAAATGAGTTGATTATGATGGGAGTTCATTTCCAGTTAGTCTCGGTCCTTACCAATATCAAGTAAATGAAATCATGATGCCTTAGTAATGTAAATGATGATTAAAGGGACTACACTTGTGATTGAAATACACCATTGCTTAAATTTCAGTAAATTGAATTTTCTTTTCATTCAGTTTTCGTTGTAGGTTTCTTTTGGAGGCAAGTAGATCGTATGAAAATCATTATTTCAAATCCTTGTTACCATTTACTGTATGATTAAAAGTAATAGCAAAGTATATAATAAATTTAGAAGACGAAATTATAATAAATTTTAAAAAGACCTTTCCTTCGTACACAATCTACACTTTGTTAGTAACATTTGCATTTGAAGTTAATTTATTCCTAACAAATACTCGATAGCTTAATTTTTGTGTATCAAACCATTGCATATATTTACTCTAACCTTGAATAAATAAACTAACAGTAAGTATGAGCTAGTATATATCATAGTATATTATGTAAGTAAGTAATTTTAAGTTAGATTTCAAAGAAGACTATTCTTGTTTTTACTGACTAGTGGAAATTGTTTGTTGAATGAATGAATAGCATTTTCGTCATATTAAAATTCAAGTCTATAGCATTTTTGTCACATTAGAATTCGAGTCTACAGCATTTTTGTCACATTAAAGCTCAAGTCTATACTTAACTTATTTTTTCAATAATTTGTAAACATAAACATAATGTTTAGATTCAGATTTAATATTTGCGATAATTTTAAGTTGCATGATAGAATATTCAAGAGCGCAAATGACTTTGAACGACTTCCTCCAAAACTGTTACCGTAATTTCAAATGAGTTTTCTTTCTTATTTCAGAGAGTCATGAGGTCGACGGACTCCGATGTAGCCATGGAAACGGACCCAGACTGGGAGGATACTAGGAGCAGGTAATCAAGAGAGGAGACGTCTCTAGGGAAAAATCTCTGCAAAATCGAATTCAATCGCCCAACTTCTAACTAAACCCTTACACATTTTACCATGTGAAACTATAAAAAAACGACAATAAGTAAGATTGATTAAATCTTTCTTCTCCCTGTAGTTGTTGAAGAGTATTGAAAAACGTTCTCTTGAGTTCAATATTCTTTCTTCTTCTTCTATAAGAGTAGAAGTGCGTATTGTGATTGATACGTATAATCTGGGATGAAAATATTTTAAAGTGAAAGTGAAAATTTAACAATCAACAACCTTTTCAAAACTTAAATTTCAATTCTTCTAAGTTAACTGTTAAAAGAATTTTTATTTTAAAAAATAGTCCTCTTGTTTTCTTTTGTTGAATTTAGAACTTTTCTAACTACAAATCTAAACATCAGGGTTCTTGATTTCCAGAGATTTGACTTTAGCTTCACGCGTAATAAGTATGTGTGAAATGAGTATGAAAAGTCAAAGCAACGAATAAAATTAAACCCGACTCTTTTCAAAAAGGATTACGAAACTCGAATGAAAGATGTATCTCTTTATTTTCAATTTCTTTAGTCTTTGATACCTCGTATCGGAAATGGCAAATATTTTGAATCCAAATATCTCATCTCTTCCCATTATACATCCTGTGATCTGAATAGCGCGGGAACTAATTCAAGTTATTATGAGAGTGGATTGGAATGTTGTCGCAGAGGGAATGCCTTTGGAAATCGAACAATATAATCAGGTTGGTGGTGTGATGGATGGAAGAAGAAGCTTCTATCAACCCGTTTTAGATCCTCCCACGTCGACTTCGGTAGGACCGAACTTTCAGTATCAATTTGTCCCTAAAGTGGTTCATCGAATATCATTCAATGAATTGCCGCTGAAATTCCTCGTGCGGCTTCCATATCGTTCGATACATTCATCCATACACCTCCGCCGTGACCAGAAAAATCTCATTTCAGACTTCATATCGATTCCGCACACACACAAGTGAAGAGAGACCGTATATTGAAAAAAAAACTACTGCAACGAAGGTAATCTCCTATTCAATTTTTGGGATTTTGAAAATCAAAAAGAATCTCGGGATCAACGAGTATGTGCGCCTCCACTCAGTGAACGATCATTGCACAAACTAATTACTACTAGAAACAAGCTAAATCGCTTAAATTTAAGTGCGGAATATTTTTTTCTAAATACCCATGTAACTAGCTTATATTGAAGTAACAAATTCACATGCGATTCACCTTATATATTCTACGATGTGTTTTCATGGGGTTCAATATCCCTGTTTAAAATTTAATTCCACATTCTAACTCATAATGGGGATGGTATTCTTTATTATGTATCAATATCTTAAATTATTAAATAATACCTTTAATATAATTATTACATAAAAGCACAATATTTTTTTTCTATTTTTATACGGTTTTGTTTAACATTGGCAGTTTATTGAATTACGTCTTTGATATTTAATATTGATTTCGTCCTGAATAAATATTGATAAATGTTAGGTGCTTACAGTATTCTGATATTCAGATTTTATAAAGATTTCATCTTTAAGTTTTGTTTAATAAGATATATATTTATGTATATAATTTTCTTTTAACGTATTGGTTACACCCGTCTCATTTATGGAGCTCTTCTCCTATTAGCAAAACTATTATCAATCTTTCATATCTATCTATTTTTCGTATTGTTGCCAGGCTCATTTTTATCAGATGCTTATAATTATATTTTTAATGAATAATTGCTCAAAACTAACGCTAAAAATCTAAGTTCTTCAGCATTTTTCTCATAAAACAATGGATCAAGGATTTTTAGTTCGCTTTAGTAATCAGTGAGGCAAAAGGAATTTTCAATTTAATTTCGGACTTCAGGAAAAAGGGTTTGATAATCAAATTGGGTGGCTTCAAAGGGAACAGAAGGTATTCAGTACGATTAATTTATGATCACGCCATCTCTTCAATAGTTGCAATAGTATATTCCTCAATTAGTCTCGTGGTTCTTGCATTTATATTACCCATTCAAATTTGATTCCTCTTAATAATTCAGTTTAAATGAATGTTAGATTTTCCTTTTAAACTGTTAAAATCTTTGTAGCCAACTATTTGTTCAGCATCTCAGGCAATACATAGATATGGATGGAAATTAGTGTGTGGTGCACCGATAGCCGCCGGAGGAGATCATTATTATTCTACGAATTCTAGTAGGATAATATTCTCTCGAACCAGGTTATCTACCGTTTCACAACAATTGTGGTGTTTTGGTAATTAGTGTACGCCGTTTGGCCTTTAGGACCGCTAGAATGTGCTTAATGGAGGGAACTCGTGGGACGCTAGCACCAGCTGCGGGAATTGCGTTAACCTGTTATTTTCACCGGAGAAATTTCATCAGCAAAGATGGTATTGACGTATAGTTGGCTCATCTGTATACTAGTAATAAATTCATCGGTAAATACCCGCTTAAAAACATTTCTGAATAAAACATGAACATAAAACAAAATTCCATCCCAAAAGTTTTTCTAGCGTACGTATTTTAATAATCATTTCAAACAGAGAGGTGAAAGTTTATGGAAATTTTTCATTTCTTCTCTTTCAATTGTTTAATGCATCTTGCAATTCAAAAATTGTAAGTCAGAGTACATTTTTTCGAATACTTACTTTTTTATTCCTTCGCTGATAACATTTATGAGATCTAATGCGTTAATTGTTGATTGTTATACAATACAAAATGGTGAAAGGTCAAGCATATACTCTAGTTTAATATAAGAGAGATCATTTTTTCATAGTTATTATAAAAATTATTCAAATGCATATTATCTAAAAAAAGTTCAAAATTGATAGACAAATTTAAGCAGTGAAATTTCTATCGATGTAGGACTTTATTTTTATACCTAGTAATTTATCTAAAATTCCATGTAAAACTTCTTGTACAACTTGATTAACTAAAATTTATTACATGAATACAGAAACATTATAATGAGGAGAACAAGATGAAAAGTACTGAATTACTGGAAACTATATATCTGTCAGACTGCTAGTGATGTAATAAACTACATTTGACGAAATTGATGTATAATTAATGAAAATGGACTCTAGTGTTTTCAATATCTCTCTGTCTTTTATGTACTTATGTAATTCGTAATTAAGATCGGACATATCTTCCAGCAAAAGTCTAAGTTCTTTGCACTGGAATATTTCAGAATATTTTCTTGTCTGTAACTGGCAAAAATAGTGGTTTATGAATAAATTATTTAAGATTAAACTTAAATAAATGCAAGTCGAGAGAGAACATCGAGCAGTAAGAGCAGACCTACCATCAGAGTATATGAAGGATCTTCCCACAAATCTTATTCGTTGAGCGTACATAATGTAAAACAAATCAAATTAAACTTAGCGCTCGCCAACGTCAACTGGGATGATGACTCATGGGAAAATGAAAGTCGGGTAGAGGGAGGCTTTAATTAATCTTGGCATTTAAAAGTTTCGCGGCCGTTATTTTCCCTTTTAATATTCAATCGCGTCATCGTATGCGAGAGTATGTCCAGAAACTGAATACGATTATTGAATTTTATAACCTTTAGAGCAAGAGTTTCACATTTCCATTAGCAACCTTCGTAATAAATAGTGGATCTTCGAATTTTGATTCGAAGCTCGGATGTTTTTGTTGGCCTTTTCCATCCGCGAAAAGCGTTTATAATGACTTGGGGAAGGATGAAAACGAGGTTTAGATAATTGGTGCTGAAAAGCCGAAAACTAAATTATAAAATATTCACCGCGAATTTTCAATTAAAATCAGTGAATGTATACAGTTGAATGATTTTCCGATGATTTTAGTACACATTAAAAATTTTTCTATAAAAATGTTTCGACCGCAAATTAAATGAATATGTGACGATGAACATGTTTAGCATTCATATCTTGTTATTTTAATATTTGTATAATTTTTGAATTATTTTCTAATAATAGATATAAATAAATGAAGATACAAATACCTTTATTTTAAACTGAGAATCATTTTTTTATATCTTATATTAAACTTTTTTGCTTATGATCACTGTATACTCGTGTATACTCTGTGCAATCAATAACATCCAAATGTACCACAATTTCACTCTTTTGATTCTACGAATGCTAAAATATCATGAAGAACTGATGCAGTAAATTTGGCTGATGTATTTTAATAAACGATAGTTTTATTCTTCTCAAAATCACTAAAAATTTCCTCTATTATTGTTTGTTTAAAATATCACATTTAGTTTTCAACTTCATTCAATATAGGCGCAAAATATCTGAAGCTTTTTCCCGCACCTTTCCGCATTATCATGAAAGTCTTCATTAAATATCTTGTTTCAGCCAATAATTATCTAAATATACCTATTGATCAGCTTCCTCTTTATAAAATACCTGAAATTCTTGCATTATTACTCTTTGATGCGACCTAACATTATTCTTAAGGGGATAAGAACATGGAGTATGTATATGGTATACTATGTATAAATTATACGTATCCCCTGTACAAAGGGCCACTGATCATTGTCCAATGAGGGCGATGGGGAGTAAAGGTGCGCATATAATTTCACTATTAAATAATAAATGTGATTCCCTTCGGCAGTGGCCGCGTGTCTATTGGAGATGGCGAAGGGGAAGAGGAGGTGGAATCGGAGGGAAGCAGGGACGTCGGAGGAGGAAGTTCTGCATCCAATGGATCTTCCAGGAGCAGGAACCAGCACAGGAATAACCACCACGGCTCTAGAAGGAGGAGGACAACGACACTAAATGCGAGGGAAAGAAATCAAAGGAGGCTGGAGAGCAACGAAAGAGAGAGAATGAGGATGCACGGCCTCAACGATGCATTTCAGGTTGTGAATAGTGTATACACATTACATACACATATACGTCTTGTCGCGTTTATAGATTATCACTTCCCATCCTCACCTAACATTAACCAGATTACTAAGTATATTACGAACGTCACTGAAAAAATAGACAATCGATATTCCACAATAAACATTTTATGCCCACCTAAAAGTACGAGAATATATTCTTTATCTTTGGAAAAATTTCGGATTTAGAAATATCTTTCAATGTGGTTTTTTGTCCACCTTAGATGTAAATTTTCGGGTGGTATTTTTTTGTTTATCCATATCTGTCACGTATTTCTCTCGTTTTCTAATGGGTTAAGTAGATTCAGGAAAGAATGAGGAATATAATCCGAGTTTTTTATTGATTTTGTTCGCTTTTGAGTGAGTGGCGTTGTTTATTTTTTTTAACTTTTAAAACATATATAAGATCGATTTGGTCTAATTTAGTACATTATTAAGTAAACATCTCTTGGGTGTTATACCATAAAATACCGTGGCATCGGACACAAACGTGCGTTTTACTAAGTTGACCTGGGACCAAACGTGCAATCATTTATAAATTATCATTTTAGTATTAATTTGACTTAAACATATATTATATATATTTTTTCTTAATTAAAAATCAGGATAGGAACGATAATGGAGACTTTTAGCCTTTTGAAGCTGTACATTTAATTCTCATGAGCCATTTTTTTGGAATTTAACTATGTATATCAATTTAAAAATGAAACCATTGATAATCCAATAAAAATATATGAAAATACCTTTAAAGCCAAATGAATGAAAAACCGTTGTACAACATAGAGATTTTTCTCATACTTTCTGTGGTGAGAGAGCTCAAGTATCAAGGGAAGTTTTCATTCCATTCTTGGCTTTATGAAGTATCAAATTAAAGGAATAACCTCATCCTAATTGCACAAAGATATTATTAATGTACATCTATTCTTCAAATTCCTTTTGGATGGTTAGTTGTTCTGTGCCCTTATCCGTAAACAAAGATTCATGTCTTGAACGATAATTTAAATTTTTACAGTCTTTGCGGGAAGTTATACCTCACATCAGGAGGGATGGATGTCGGCTGTCCAAGATAGAGACTCTAACGCTCGCTAAGAATTACATCATCGCGCTAACGGCCGTCATTTGCGAGTTGAGACGCGACGGAATCGCGTGGGCATTGACAAGAGGCGCGGCGGGTGGTGGTGGATCAGGTAAAGGGCCATTAAATGGATCCGGAAACGGTTCGGGAGACGGGTCAGGAAAAGGCCCAGGATGTGGGCCAGACTCGGGTACGGATCCGGGCGACAAAGATCCTCAGGGAGATGCAGACGGCGCGACTATCAATGGCGAAACCGAATGCGAAGAATCTCATTCGAATGAAAAATCAGAAGCTATTCCAGATACCGAGCAGAGGGTCAGAGCTTGGGATGCAATGGCAGCGATGGAAAAGGCTTGGGAAGGTGCTGGGGGCTTCGTCACCGGACCGAATCTGCGTCTACCTACGAATAGTGTGAGTATTGCAGATCTGAAAGAGAGTATCATGGCTGGTGATGGAGGTATTCACGCTTGGGAAGCAATTACGGAATCCACAACTATCAGAGAGGAGAGGTACTTGAGGTCTAAGAGGCGCAAGTTTACGGAGGTAGAGGAGTATCAACCGGAATTTAAGAGGAGAACCAGAAGCATGACCAAAGAGACCGAGGGATGCGGCCTCATGTCGAGCGTTGTCTCTAGCGGCCAAGAGTCAACGTCTCCTGCACCAGCGGTCGCCCCTGATTCTGCTTTCTTACCGGCCAACGAAGAAGATTGCAGTTTTTACGAGGGGCTGAGTGAGAGATGTTAAATAGCTTTGGGAGAAATTCGTACAAGATGACATTCACCATCAATCGCCAAGTAATAGATACATACTATGTGTAGAGGATTCTATACTAAGAGGCAGTTATGGGAAAGTTTTCTAAATGGTGCGCTTGATTAAAAATTGGCTGAAATAGCAAAATTTGTCTCACGGTGTGCTCTTTAAGGTAGATAGGTGCTAGATCTGCTCTTAGCAACAATTATTTTCAATAAATTTGTGCTATTTATTGTTTGTTTCTGGATTGTCTGACTTTATTTGTTGTTATGATAGCTAATGAGTATGATAAAATGCTGATCTATATTTTCCCTTGAAAAAAAGGACTGGAGTTCTTGATCTAAGGCCTAATTCAATTTTTTTATAATTCCAATGAAAGATGATAGAATACGAATAGTGCCTCTAGTTTGCATATAAGACGGCCTGAATAAAATTGGGAGTGCTTCCACAATTGATTTTCCTATGGCATGAAGTGCTTCACTTGCTATTCTGCCTTATTATGTGGGTAAATTGTGAATATTTAATTAAAGACAACTGATTTAATCTTAACTTTGCTTGTAAATTATCTAATGTAATGATCTTCTAAGTATTTAGCATTACAGTAATATTTTTTCAAGAGAGGAAAACTTGCCTGAATACTCTTGTTATATTTGGACTAGCATGTCACTTAAAAAATTTTTTTCCTTATTTTATGGGATTGATGGTGAAAAAGAAAGCTTAAGTCAAAGACAATTTGTGAACTTAAAAAGTCATTTAAAGGAAATCATTATCTATGAATTTTTACATGCTGAGCTTAAAGTAAAACTTGCTTGACATTAAATAACCTGTATGGAAACATTTTTCCCTTAAAACACATGCATGGAATATTTTTGAGCTTCCAATAAGCTCTCCTTTACAAATATCTCATAAAATTTCATCTTCATTGAAATATAGTACTCCTAGAAGATAATCAGACATCTAGGTTAAATGTTTGTATGTGTAAAGACTGGAGAATATTAGGATTCCTTGTAACATACTCTATTTACATAATATATTCAAATTCATATATCTTGAAAGCCAGTCTTTATTACAAGACTTATCAATAGTTCATTGATAAGAGAAAAAATATTTGTCTTTAAAAGAACTAGATTTTCAAAATTATAGTTATATTTACTGAATAATATCATTTGGAGCATTGAATTTCATTTAAAAGGAGTTATACTTTGAAAATAATTTTTGATATGAGGATGCATTCAAGATTAGAATTCCCTCATGGCATATCTCTAATCCATCTGCAATTATGTTACACAACAACTAAGTCATGCAGCCTGATGCATACTATAAATTTGTTTTATTTTACAATCCTGCATACTTATCTTTTTAGTATTTCTAACTATTTTTCCATGAACCTAATATGCATAAGAAACAGAAATGTGAAATTCATAACCACAAGGAAAAATTATTTCAACATTCTTGATTTTCATATATATAACTATTTTTTAAGAAATTTTCTCCTTATTTTGATGTGTGAGCTCTTATTCACGCTATTTCAATTGATTTTTAGATGTAAGTGTTTTAATATAGTTTTATTTTGAACATTCATCACTATTTAAAAGTAGTTGATGTAAAATTTATTTTTTTCTTTATTATACTGAGTAAGCAAGCTCTATTTATAAGACATTATGAGTATACAATGAATGCATATGATTTATTTAAATTGGTGTAAAATATTTAATAGTATGAACTGAAAATTAATGGTGTATGCATAGTATATATTTTAGAAAATATAAGAATTAATGTTGATGTGTTCATAAATATTTACTATCCGTAAAAAAATATGATTCAGAAATGTGACTGAAATATAGATGAGTAGAAGTTAAATTTTCCAAGAACGTTTTCAATGTAATTAAAAAACTATTGTATAATTTAATTAAATCTATAAAATTATTTTAATAAAGTGAACTACTGTATGAAGATGATAATTTTATAATTGACATATAATTGTTTTAAAAACACATTTGGATTATTTGTTTAAATCTCCATAAATAACTGAGAAAGTTTTATACACTATGATACCATAGTAATGAATTCAAATTTTTTAAGCTTAAAGAATCTAACATAATTAAAAATAACTCCATTGAGGAAACTGGGATATATCTTCCTAAACTTAAATGTCAATATTGTGAAATTTGTCTCTATTATTTTTAAAATTTTATCAAACATAAGGAAGAAAGAAAGTGTAAATTGACTTCATTTTAGCTTTTTATTCATTATATCCATTCACCAATAATTTTAAAGAGTGATTATTTTTATGAAAGATTTGAACTGAGTTTAGTTTAAAAGCTCTGAAAAATCATGAGTGTTATTCAACCATGACAAATTCATCCTAAATTTTTAGTTTTATAAAATTATATCATGACTAGTTATGGGTAACAGAAAGTAATGATGAGAAAGGTTAGTTAGCTTATGGTGACTATTTAGGGAGAGAATTTTGGAAAGAACATTTTTTGGGTGCAAAACACAGAAACAGATTAGAAAATGTGAATTTTAGTTTTAACATCTGAAAAATCTATTTTTTTAGAAATAATATGTAAAATGAAGTTTAAATTTTTACTAGCTAGATTATTTATTACAACAGTTGAATTTTTTTGGATAATATACATGATAGTATCATAATTAGCAAAAGTTTCATCTTAATAATCCTATTTAACCTTAAATTTGTTATGAAAAAACTTAATTGAATTGCCATGTTAACAATATATCAATAATGGTCAATATATAATACATCATAAATACTGTGCACATTGAATTAAACTTAATGAAAATTACAACTTTATCGAGTATAATTTGTAGTTAAATTAGGGATATTTATTTAACCAGTCTTCATAATAGTTTGAGATAGTATACTACTTCTGTATTACATAATTCAACTTATTTATATTTGAGGCCAGGGAAAGTGATTAGAGTTCAGCAATTTGCTACCTATTCTGGAGAATTTTTCGGATGTATGTATAAAGGAATGTATACTGTAATATAATCTTTGCACTTGTTTGGAAAAGAATGGATTAAGTGAATGATAGCTAACTTTTTCATTTTTAAATTTTCAAATGCAATTCATACTTCAATAATTATTTTATTTTTGTTGAATGTTGATAGTTTATATTTTAATAAATTGAATCACTTTAACAAATGATAAAGAAGTGCTTCGTGTCAACCACATTAGGTCCTTTTTTGTATTGAGTTTAACATTTAAAATGTATTGATAATCTACTTTCTTAATTGATTAATATACCTCCAGAATTTACTTAACTAAATTTTGATATTTGAGAATAACATTATTTTTATATCATAATAACATTTCATTTTATGAAAATTAGAATTTATTCAGGTAATAGGGTAATTTAATCTTCCCTACTGAATAATTTCAAGTTCATCGAAGGAAAGGAGTGGATTAATTTCATAATAAAGATAACATTAGGTATAAATTACTGTCATTTATGAAATATTATAGGTATCCATTTAAAACTGATCTCAAATATTGATACATGATGAGTTCATAAATAATGAGATTCAAGTTACTTCATTTTTTATTGCTAGAAGTATGGTTATTTTCAAATTAAATCACTTTCTTTTAGTTTATTGTTTAGTATCCATAAATGGAAACTCTTTTCTTCTTCTTATGTAAATGGTAGCCAAGCCAGTTAAGCCATCGACCAAACCAAGGTTTAGAAGAAATCTGTTTGAAAAAAAAAACATCTGACAAAATTATAAAGTTGGTTTCTCAACTCATACATATATAAAGTTTAAACCAAGGGAACTATTCAAATAGATTCTAATTAAGTTATTTGCTATCTTAGAGCTGTTTCTGTAATCACATAAGGAAGTAAAAATAAATATTTCATTTAATAGTATGCGTAAAATCCTTATCCTAATTGGGATAAGAATTTTTTTTTTCTTGCTACAACAGAATGGCAAGAAAACTAAATTAAATTTGGTTGTTGATAGCTGAGAGGCAATGGAAAATAGCAGGAGTAATATATTTTGATAAAAATTTATGGATGAATGAAATCTCATGATTAAGAAAGGGGTGAAGGATTATGGTTCTGCTTTATCTATGAATGATTATTTTTTAAACATATATATTATAATTTAATCAAATTTAAATTGACTGTAAGGAGAATAATTACTTCTTCTACCACTATCAATGATTGAAATATAATTATAGCTTTTAATTAAGCATTAATTGGTTAATAGCAAGAATATTGTGAGATATTGCTGTCTATTCCTATAATAGGATTCTTTTAAAAAAAATTGGAGATGGATTTTTATTATATAAATATTTTTTATATTTGATTTTAAAATTAATCTCAAAGTGAATAAAGGTGTATTCAGTGTTCAACTTCAGGAATTATAAAGTATATACTTTAAAATTAAACTATATTTGTTTTTATGAAGTTATTATTCTTTCTGTGATAATGACATTCTATAACAGTAATTTTAGTTTGATACCTTAATGAAAATTCATCCAAGCCAAAGTGTAAATTGTGATTGCAAGAAAAAAACACAATCTAATTATTTTCAAACTGAATTGCATGTTACCATGATAACTCTTAGGATCTCCAATGTTTTAATGTTATCAAATTGTGTGTAAATAAAGAGTTACTGTATCACTGATATAAAAAGTATAAAAGGTATATTGCTATTGATGTTCATGCTTTCTATTGTAGAAAAAGTACCAAAATTAATAATTATTTCTATTCTCAACTGAACCATCATTTTCATTAACATCAGTGAAATAAAAATGGAAATAGCAAAGAATGATATTTTTGAGATTCACTGAAGTTCCCAGTACTATATAACATTTATTACTTTTTAAAAAAGGTACATTTATGTTTTTAACTATGGATAATTTAAATCCTCTTGGGATGGAAATAGGTATGTATACATATATATACCCCTTATATATAGAGGAGAAGTAACCTTAATGTCTGAAAACATTACAAATACACATATATACATGCTTATATAATGATCTTTCAATGTATGAATTTGAATTTATACTTATGGAAAATGGATACCTAAAATTAATTAGAGAAAACTTAGAAATTTTTTTTAAATAATAAGATGTTATGACAAGATATGAAATTAATATCATTAATTATAATACTTTTAATTTAATTTATTTATATATTTGAGAATAGAAGATCTTATCCTTTATTTTTCATAATTTCCATTGTTATTGTTACTCTGTGCTGTAATATTCAGAGTTTAAGATGAAATTATAAGTAATTATCATTGACATATGTAATGTAAATAGTTCCATCACAAATATGTTCAGAGCTTAATGTAACCAAAATGAAGGATTATAATTTCTGGAGTTGGAAATTGATTTTTGAATAATAAGTTATTCCTAAATTTTTCATGAGAAATAAGAGTTACTTTCTTGTTGGATGAATGTATTTATATAACTCTTTTTTGGAGATTCTTGGCCATGTTGATTTATAAAGTATAATTGATATAGGAAGTTATTGCATGCCTAATATAGATACATCATTCTGAAAAACTATATTTATGGAATATCTGAAATGGTATAAAAGGTTATAAATGAAATGTTAAAATGCAACACTTTCAATGTTAATAAATTTATTATTTTATTTATTATTTTGATGATAAGAAATAATTGATGTAGTCACTTCAGCAAATGAAGTATGCTATTTTTCTGGTAGACTTTTTTGATGATAAGGGATGTAGATGTTTTTATAGTAAATTTTTTCAAAAGTTTGTTCTTTTTTCTCACTCTTTAAATCATTGAATGTGTTTCATTTTAAGGGACTGTTTATATTTAAGAGAGAATTCTAATCAATGTTTATTAAGTCCTAACATTAGATAAAAAATTAACTGAAAATAGTGTTTCAATTGAATATTTCATCATAAAGAACCTTCACAAACATGTTAATTTCTGTTGTAATTATCTTCTGTATTGCTCCATGAATTAGATATTTTTAAAGTAGTTGATTGAACAAATCTTTGAATTTTATATTACTATATTTTGAATTAGAAAGATAATTATTTTATATTAATTTTTTACAAGCAGTATTAATTATATACACCTAAGTTTAAATATTTCTAATATCACCATTTTATTCTTACCATTTATATTCACTGCATATAATCTAGGTCATTAAATAACTTTTGTAACTTCATAAAATAAAATTTTCAAAGAAATTAGCTGGTTTCTGATCTATTAAATACCATGGGTGAGTTTTATTTTGATTAAAAACTGTTCAATATCAGCTAAATTAAAGAGTTGCCGTCTATCTCAGTCAATTGTTAATGATGATAATCAGATTAGAAGATATATGGAAAATTTTGGTCAATATGAAAAAGGCAAATTGAAAGTAGAGAATGGTTGAACTTGCTTTGTATTTCACACATACAGCTACAAAGGATGGTGAATTTCTGTCATATCATTAGCTCAAAAATAAAGAAAATCTACTCAGATATTATGAAGGATGATTAAAATCAAATGGAAGAATAGGTAATTTGAATTAATCAAATTATCGTGAAAGATCACATAAAGATTCATTCTAACTTATATTGACTTCTAATCACTATTTACAGATTGCAGTAACTTTAATTAATTTCAGTACATTATATAAAAATTTTAATTTAAAGGTATGCATTTCTTTACTTCTTATGCTGAGTGTAGCAAGTAGACTACTGCATGGAAAATATCAGCATTTTATAATGCAATTGAAAGTAAAATCTGGTGAAGGAGTCATGTAACCAGTAATGTCAATTGAAATGATAAATAATAACTATTTTTGTGTAAACTTTAAAAATATTCCATGGAAACCAGAAATGTTTAAAATTGTATTTCTTTTGTGTCCATAGTCATCTATTGTGTGAAAATGGATTAAGGTATGCAATCATCAAAAAGACTATCTGTATAGTGACTGTTGTAAATTTGAGATATTGTTACAAAATAATCTTATTAAAATGTTTATTGATGTTTCTAACTGAGAAATTATGGTGGTGTTTTATCAGCTTCAAATTTACCTTTTCCATGGGCAACGTGTTTGTAAATTTTGTGCTAGAACTTACTTCTGTAATCCTTATATGGTACATGTTCTGTGGTCAGTGTTTATATTTTGGGATTAAAATTTCATGGTTGTTATAAATATAATCATATCTTAAAATCAGACTGATGTAGATTATTTGTAAATAAACATAATAAAACATTATGGAGTTGCTTTTTTATTTTAGCTCCCAATAAATCTTCCTGAACAGAAATTGTCAATTGATTTGGATGTGATATAAAGCATACCAATTTAAGATTAATTCAGACTTCATGTCTTAAATTCTTTCTTTCTCAATTAATCTTTATCATATTTCTGATCATTCAAAAATTATATTCACATTTGTTCAGTCTTTTCTTACTATTTCTTTATACAATGACATACTAATTTGCAAAAGTTATTTTCACCAGCTACGAGTAAAAGGATGACATACCTTTATGGGAGAGAGATATAACAATAAGAGTCAAAGAAAAATTGATTTTTGACATAGTTTTTACTAAAAAAAGGAATTATACAGATTATACAATTAAACATTCATCATTTACACAAAGTATTTGTGACAATTCTTCACTTAATATGAAATAACATTTGCTTACAGTTAATATTTATCATTATAGAATTCAATTACTCTTTGGACAAGAACACAGTTGTGGGAATAATACTCTATAATAATTGTACACCAACAAGTTCTTAGAAAATAACAATTACTGATACTATGCAATGAGAAAATCACTTTACAATAAAAATATTTCAGTTAATGAGTATAAACTTGTGAATAAAATACATCTATAACCTTATTATCATTTTATAACTTTGCTATTCCATTCAGATAAATAGATTCAAACTTTTAAAGTAACACTGATAAGCTCTTTACACCATAATATTATTATGCAATGATGCTTGACAAATTTTTAAATTATACCATTGATATACATATTTGATCAAATAGTTGATATAGATTTTTATATTATGTATTTAATTTTGATGCATGAAATGATTTATAAAAGAATCTCAGCATTTAATTTGCTCACATAAAGCAAAATATGCAAACAAAATTTTTCAATCACATTCATTTATCACAATTAGAAGTTGCAGTCATTTGAGAAATTGCAATCTACATATAAAATTCTGGAAAAATGAATGCTTATCAAGTATTTTCAAATAGGAAACTAATTAAGATAGATAAGATAAAAAGACAATAAATTAAAGTAGTAAAGTAAAATAGAACAACATCTTACAAATACATACGATTTTTGAATATATGGATATAGAAATCAATATAATTCAGAGATTCTAAATTTTATGAAAGAATACAACCCTTGAGCTTCGATTCCAAAGATTTTCAAGGAAATGTAGAATATAAAATTTTCAACTCAGCATTTACATATAATCTATTAGAAGCTGAGTTGATAATTATAAAAACTGTTAAAAAATATTTCTACATTATTATAAGAATATGTCATGGAATAATTAATTCTTTGGCAAATAGTTGGGCATCACATTGAATTGGATCTATAGCATGTATTTTTATTGATTAAATATTACTTGGAAAGCCTTAACATGTAAAGCTATATTATTTTAAGTTAGAAACTTTTATACCTTACAGATAGAATTTTAACATACAGCCAAATTCAGCTGTTTCATTCAATTTATCACAAGACATTTATTTCTTAATAAATCACAATAATTAATTTCTCATACTAAACATGTAGTGAATTGTTATTCACAAAAATGGCCCAAGTAATCTGGTGATTAGACAGATAGCTCTATTACAACAAAAGCATTCTTCTGCTAATCTAATTCCAGTTATTATGTATATAGCAAAGAGATACGTTATTAGCTGATGTGACAACCATGAAATGACATACAAGGAAAATTGTTGCAATTATTCAGAATATCATGAGTGCATACTGAAGGTGGGTGACAATTTCTTAAGTGATTGAATCCTATACAAGGAGCTAGACAGCGATTGACTTGGATTTCTAATATTTGGGCAAACTATTGATATACCAGTTACATCTATGATCATGATTATATTTTCATAAATTATATGAACATTTTTTTGACCAACAGAGCCATCTGACCAGTTATATTTTGCATATATTTATTATGAAATCAAATATTTCATATAATCACAATCTTTTAATAATAGATTGAAACAGTCTCAAAGTACAGCTGCAATTGGACATATATCTATTAGAAATATGCAAGTCAACCAAAGAGGCTGAATTGGCCCACTCCATTGCAATTTAATGAATCAATAACATTCATACTCATAAATGATATGAATAAAATGAATCCTTAATTAAGCCAGAATTGGAGGTAAACAACCATAATTTTAATTCATTCTTTGGGTCCTTCATTATTTTAAAATACAATACATTAGATCTTCATTTCAACCCCAACATTAATTGCTACATAAGATGAATATATAGCTTCCGGATTATAATACTCATCATTACCTTACTCTTTACATTTCACATCTTTGATTAATTTAATCCTCTTAGAATGAAAATTTTAAGAAGGAACATAAACACTGGTCCCATTCCATTTTTAAAAGTTCCCATGGCTTTACTATCATTATATTATTTTATATAATGAAATATAAGATATAATATTTTATTAAAATATATTTAATTTCAATACTTAGAAAAAATTACTAAAAATTTAGGAAATTTCAATATAGGATTTCATCAAAGAATATTTAAAGATTTCCGGCATCTTTAAAGTAGTATAAAATAATCAATTACAAAATTGCCAAAAGGGAATATATGACATATACATTCTTATAGGAAACAACATCAAATTTCCTACTTAACATCAACATGCAGAAACACACTATAAGGATTTCATAGACTCACTGCTAACACAGAAATATATTTGTAGAACATCAAATCACATAAAAAATTATAAAGGACTGGTATGCATTATTTGGCATAAAACTTTATCTCAACCATTTATCATTTGAGCAACTGAGTAGTTAGAAGGATCACCAATGTAAAGTATTACATGAAACTAAATTTAATGACTAAAAACATTACGCATATTCTAACAACTCTTAGAAGGTAGACAATAAAAATGGTCATCAAAAAAACATCAATCATTACCTTGACATTAAGATATATCCATATATACATGTACAAGCTCTTTGATGGGAATCAGAACTGAGTTTTCTAGAAGGATAGGAAACAAATGTATGATGATGCATTGGTGAATGAAATTAACTACATTCAACCTTCCCTTAATACAAGGAATGTGTCAAACTAATGAGTAAGACAACTTAGGGTCAGATAAAAATAACAACAAGACTTTTCAGTTAAAACTAGAATGTGATAGCTTCACTTAATTAAATGCTCCTTGCCTCTGAAGACTTTAAATCCATCTATGTTGGACTTTGGGAAGACCTCCAATATCACCGAGAATTAAATAAATTCATACTACCTGAAGCTCTTTTACGACAAAGCCTAGCAGCAACTGAAATTTGATAAGAAATTAATTTACAACAAAATCAAACAGTATAGATTTTATAAAGTTATATAAAATTCATTGTTATTATATTATTAAAAATGAATTATACAGTAATTTACATAGTTCAAAAATCAATATACAAAATAACTATATTTAAATCAAACCTTAACTATTGAGGAAAAAGAGATAGGAAAGATTAGAATTTTAGTTCCTTTTCACTAAAACTTACGGGCATTATCTCTAGGATTTAGAGGAGTATCAATAACAAGTTGCAAGACTTTGATCCAAGCATCTCTATCTTCAGCACTTGTTGATGATAAATGAAACGTTCTTTGAGGAGTTCCTAGGGAGAATGGAAATCCTCCAATACCACCTGGACCAGCCCCAGCTGGACTAACACCTTGAGCTCTTCCCTCCTTAACAAAAAAACCATCTCCCTTCTCCCCAACAAATATTTCTCCTTTTGGGCTGGCATCCTATTTAATGCAAGTGAAAATATAAAACTATAAATTTATAAAAGATATGATTCAAAAGAAAGCCTCACATTGACTAGAAAACTTATTACATATTACAAATCTTTTCCATAGTGAAATATATTTTTAATGATATAGATATATAGAAATTCAATTTCATAACTTTATAACTATTGATGATTAAGTTTAAAATTACATTAAAATCACAAAATGACTAAATCAAACCAATATCTTGAAATAGAATCCATCTTAAAAAATGCTGAAGTAAATTAAAAGAACCGAGAACTTTGATGATTTTCTTTATTGCAAATAATTTCCAAATTTTAGAAGGAATATAGCTGCACACATTTAAGTAAATTAATATTTTCTAAATCTTAAGTGACAGAAAGTGCACAAAAGGAATTAACAGCTGAAATTATAAAGGAGATGTTAGCTAATATTTGTTCCAGCTACAATTTATTATAAAAAATATTGAAATAAAATATAGCTATATATTTACTCAATAAGCATTAACAGAATCATACAGGAATAATAAAGCATGAATAGAAAACTTGAAAATGCAATATTTTTATAGCTAGAGCATTAATATCTTGGTTATAATTTTGAAACCATTATAAGAGGGCAGAGAAATTACTCTACGTATTATGTAAAAAAACTATTCAGACCTACATTTAGTTCCAAGAATATTTTCAACAGCGAGTTAGAAAATTCAGAAGATAATTTGACAAGTGAAAATGAAGGTAAATAAAGGCTAGATATGTGTGAGGAAAAGATCAAATTCAAGAGGATGATAAATGTAATCTTTTGTTAACAAATACCAACTTTCACCACAAGCGTAATACACCCCAAATAGACTCACCAACACCACACTTACCCATTTGAATTGGTTGCCTCAATATTAACATGAATGATAACCATTTCTAAGAAGAAAGTTATAAGCTTAGTCTTACAAGAAAAGTTATAGCAAAAGTAAATTCTACAAAGTAACTTCACTCAATCCAACCACCAAAACGAACCTACTGAGAGAGAGTAATGAATGATTACTACAAAGTAATCCTTACCTATTTTTACTAATTATGAGCTAAGTAAAACATAAAATAATTAATTTTTACAATTGTAGACAACAATATGAGGAGAATAACAGCTGGGGAAGATTAGGCACCAAACTTGACCAAGAGTGAGGATGAATCCAGTATTACAGAAATATTGTGAGAATTGTAAGACGGCACTAATATACAGCACAACTTCGATTGAACAATTTTTTAGTAAAAATTCTACACATGTTCTAATCTAATAATGAAATTGAACTATAGATGAATGATAGTTATTTTTTGTCAGCCAACCAGCTATTCTTTTACCAAGATCAAAACATAATATCGAAGTTTCACTGTATATCTAAACTTGATACTGTTTTATTATTATTTGGCATGCTACAAAAGTTCCTTCAATCATATTTACCTCCCAGAATGTAACATTTGCAGTTAAATCAGGTCCTCTGCTTACCATGCTAAATAGTTGAAATAAAGATGCAAAAATATATGAAAGTATCAGTTTAATACAAGCTTTTACAAAGTACTTTGTTTGCTCAATTAAAAATATTTAGTCACATTATCACTGACAACCGAAGAAAAAATCATACAAGTTCATTTTCAACTATCAGTATTCGATTAACACATACGATAAAGTTGATATGGGGATTAATCAAAAAACAATAACACAGTTTATCATGCTTATAAATTAAAGAAAGCAGTTAAAAGTTTGAAATGATAGTTCAAATAGAACAAAAAATAAACACTATTAGCTTCCTGCACCTTTTAGAAGATAAAAATAAATATCTTCACCAAGAAGCACAGGTGGTATGATTCCATATGCCATTTTGGAACAACTTAAAATAAGAAACATCAGCCCCTAGTTATATCAGCATCTGAACATTTGGAAATATTTTATTATCAATTGATAAATCATACATATATGAAGTGAATAGGTACATAAAGATTAATTAGTAATTGATAAATATAAAATATGCCAAAGAGGAAGTGAAACATGTTAATTGAAGGATGAATTCTCATAGTAAGGTGCATCACTGCTAGGTCAGAATAGAAAGGCCACAATTATATATCTGATCTATTCATAATTATGATAAAAAATGAAGAAAAATTGAATTCAATGGTACATTACCAAAATATAACCAACATTTACATAAATACCCTGGAACCTTTTTAGCATAGGTGAGGGTCTAAGATGATCAGGCAAACAGACTATTTTCTTAAATCTACTGTTATCATGTATATGTTGTAGAAGGAATAAATTCATAAAATGACTTTTCCAGTCATCCATTTCTATCTTAAAGCTTACATAACCTTTTTGTTTATGCAGGCTTTGGTTTTTGCTTTAACAGCTTTTTTTTCTTAATTGTAAAATATTCTCACCACAAGTTAGCCAACTAAACACAAATTTGAAAATGAGTCTACAGTCAAAGTTAAGTCTGGTTCCATTAAATCACCAAGAACCATTAAAACACTCCATAAAGATATGTAACAGAGAAATAATTAAATATTTCTCTGCAAAAATTATACTCTAAAAGACAAATTTCAACAATTTCCTCATTTGCTAACATGTTATATGGACATAGATTAGCTCAATAAGAAAAGTTAGAAAAAAATTGCTAGTATAAGTCAATCGAGAAATCATTACATGATTGAATTACAGTCTTTATGGATGATACTTTAATCTTGTATAATGGAAAATAAACCAATATAGATGTAGATTTATGCAGGAAATAAATTAGATGAAAACATTGATAATTTATTTGATATTTCATATGACAACACTATCTCATATGCAAGAAACATTGATTCTATAATAATTATTTAATTAAATATTTTGATTGCATAAACATTCATAATTCTACTTATATCATAGTAATTTACGAAGAAGAAAGTTTAATGTAATAGTTTATATATAAATATAGAAGCATTTAAATTAAAATTTCACTTGGGAAATTCAATGAAAATTGCAAAGGGTTTATAATGATGTGATGATACTGCAATAAATTTTAGGTGAGATAATCTGGTAGATACAGCAAATTAAGTTAAACTCTTAATCTATTCCATAAAAGCATAAATGATTATTTATCCTTATCTATTATATATAGTATATTATATTCTAAAATGCCATACTGTTTATGGAAAAATTAAGAAAATTTCAATGACAAAAATAAACCAATAAATTTAATTTAATTCTTACCATAGGATCTTCATGATACATCAATTTTCTACTGTCAAGGGTGAACCAACGCTTCTTGTATGAGTCACTAGCTCGTGGGCCTGTTTTCCACAGCCAACCTTCTCTTGCAAAATCTTTAGGAAGCCATCGAACCAACTATCAAGAGCAACAATTAAATATTTTTCTATCACTCTGATGATAATGTAAAATACGTAAGCATAAAAGTGAAAAAAATATTATTCCAAAAAATCAAACAAGGTGATATAATGTTAGCCAAGGAGAAAGACTTCATCCAAAAGATAATTCATAATCTAATATAAATTTACTGTATTGTATGATCAAATTTTTTAAAAGCAGTATATTTAATAGAGAAGTGTCTTTGATTTGTAATAAATCACTAATCATAAGATTTCACTTTAACCAATTTGCATAACAAATAAACTACAAATGATCCTTTCATTAGATAAAAACAGGTAAAGCAACATTAAAAATATATCACCACATGCTGAAGACAGGAATTATGCCATAAAAATATTTATAATTAAATATGATTCCTATTATGTATACATAAAGTTGCAAATCAATATAAGAATGTGTAATACTTCTTCCTCTGAGGCTGCAGGAAATGCTATTTGCATTCTTCGAAGGCGGGAACATCGAATGGCCATGTACCAATCAACTGCAATTTTTGGATCTTCATGATATAGATATAAATGCCTTGTTGTGACTGATGTAAGGTGATATGAAGCAGGATTTCCTCCACTGCCAACACTATTTCTAGCTGATTTACTGCCATCTGAAGCTGGAGTTGGATTCAAGTCAGCTAGGTAGCTGATTTGGAATGAGGTTTGATTACACATTTTCACTGGACAAAATGATATGCTGAGTTCAGAGATCCGCAGTACAGCCTTGGGTTCTTTTTTCTATAAGTAAAATTTAATTCTATGTAATCGTTGTTGGTAGAAGATAAAATTAATACATATAAAAATAACTAAGCATGTTGGATGTTTGGAACTTATTGTGCTATATTGGATGTAAGGACAAATTTTAAAAGAACTACTGATACCTGTTTTGAGAAATATTTGAGAGTATCGTCCATCTCATTTAACACAAATCGCCTGGGTTTAAATTTAGAATCAGTTCTTCCTCTCTTCATTAGAAAACCTTCCATAAATCCACTCATATAAGGAGGTGGTGTCTTTTCAGGATGACAAAACTCTTCTCTTTCATATTTAGCTCGGATCCATTGCTCCAATAAAGTACTGAAACAGATAGTTATTGGAATTCAATAATAGTGAGCAATATTTGGTGGAAATTCATGATTTAAAAACCAGATACCATACAAAATTTGTATTAATTTTATTAGTTTGTGGTATTTTTTATTGTTTCTGGCAAACAAATTGAATGTGATACTTTATGAGTAATCTAAAATCGAGCTACTATCACATCAAAACATGGTGAAACTTTGTGGAAAGCAATTGAATTAGAAAAAGGTAATTTAGACAGTATATTATTTATGCGACGAGTTTCACTTCCACTGATGTATCTTCAGACAACAAGAAGCAGAATACCATTATCATAAAGTTGTGGGAGGGAGGGATTCTGTAAGAAGGAGGAAGTGAGAGGAAGTTAAGGAAACAGTTTATGGTACGAGCTATGCAGAGTGAAGGGTTAAGGAAGATATACTTTTTAGTTATTATGTTATTGTTTAAGCGGCAGAGGATATCCATTTCTGCCTCTTAAAATTAAATTACCAATGAAATTCTCTTTCTTATTGACTGAATATGCTTCCTCAGAAGTGAAACTGGTTCATAAATAAAATACAGTAGAAATTACAAAGTTCTTTTTTTTATTCTGAGCTATAATGACAATTAAGTGACCATATAAACCTTAATTGCTTTAGTAAATGAAAAATATGAAACTATAACTATAATACAACACAAATTACATATAAGAAAATATTCCAATTAATTTCTTTCTAAATAATATCACATAATTTCCCTTGGAAAGTGCAAATACTGGTTCAGACATTTGAGGAAAATAATAAATTTTTATATAACAAAATAATAATATTACTTTTATTGAAGCTTCTGGATAAATAAATTGATTGATAAACTGAATAATTTCTTTTTTAATTAAAGAATAAAAACCTTCAAAATGAATGAACTCAGGTTAATGGCATCAACTTTAGACATGAAACTTTCCTATCAAAAACTGTAGCTCCATAAAAAATCATTCAATAAGTTTTCTCTCAGAATTCAAAAAAATAATCTAGTATTGTATGTATGAAAGCACTTACTGTGGATCATTCTCTGTAGGTTTTCTATAAGAAGCAGGAACATTCAATTCATAGCGAGCAGCAGCAGCTAAGTTACCAATACTTGACACTTTTTCTACCTGAGAAGAAATTTATTACGAGTCAAAATAACTGTTAAAAAGAGTAAGGACAGATTGAAAATTGAGTTTCCATAGAGTTTGGTTATCATTAGCCCAAGTTACCCATTACTATTTAGTAAATTGTTACTTAATTTTGAAAATTTCATTATCATCTCCGTAACATTTCTACAACATAAATAGCTCAATAGCATATCCTCTGAAGACAGTATAATTCTCAATGAGTAGTTCATTATTGAATGATTGTTTGAATTATACTTTAACAAAGAATGTATTTTAGAATAAATGCCAACTTGGTGTGGTCTCCTAACATAATAATTAGGAATAATGAGGATTGTTTATAGTGAAAGTTAAGGTATTTAACGATTCAAACTTATTTGTTTGAATATATTTATGTCATTTCATGCAACACATAAACTGTTCCTAACAAAAATTTTACAACTTCTACACAAATAATACATTTATAATCATAGAATTAATTTGTGAAATGGACAAAGGAATACATTTCAGTGTCTAGAGCATAATTCTCAAATTATACTAGCCATTAGAGAGCTGTCAAAAAATAACTGTTAAAGTAATATAGATATCATTTGTCTTTTTCCAAATAAAAATAAAAATAAACATTGAAATAAATATCTTCATAAAAACAATATATTTATTCCCCAATATCGATATAAATAGATGAAAAATTAGCCTACTTTAATTGGAATTTCTTTTTAGATTTAACCAGTTTAAATAATTGTTTTACTATCTAAAATAATATATGGGAGGTAAAAAAACTCTAAACTAACACTAAAAAAAACCATTAGTGATTCAAGTGCACTACACTGTATAAATGAAAAAATAAAATTTACAATGCAAAATTGAAAGTATATTTCAACTACTCCTCTGCCCAAGTTAATACTGGATGAGATTGATGCCATAATGATGATAGTTTTCATTGGTCATATTATATCAAAAACTACATAAGAATTAAAAAAAAAACAAAAGGAAACATCTCAATACACATTGAATATGCATGAAATCATTAAAACACAAGGCTTAAATTCCAAATGATACAGATAAAATGTAAGACTCAACAAAAACATGGGAGTATGCATATAATTTAAATGGGGATCCACCATTAATATGAATAGTGTTACTTGTAGTACAAATGGAAAAATAGAGTAAAATACGCTAAGAATTGTAAAGTTAACGACGAAGAAATAGTAAAATAATTAATTGAATATACATTTTAAGTAAACAGTTATTCACCTGAGAATCTTCCCATCTGTCAAGTTTCAAGTGTTTCACTTTAGAAATATGGGCACCTAACCCTCTGTGAATTCCTGCACAACGTGTGCAAATGAAGATGCCAATGTTGTACGACGCCCATTCTGGATCTATTAAAAAAGAATTTGATGTAACACATATGATCTGAGTTATATCCTCAATAAAAGTATGTTATAATGTAGTTACAGTTTCTTAGCTTTGTAAGATTAGAATCTTTAGAGATTCTATCTCAGATCTTAACTCATTCACTAATAGAATAGAATAGAGAATTATCATAACAAAATGTGTCAATGCCCTAACACTTAAAATAAGCAGTTGTTATATAAGGTTTGTTTACCTGGGCTCCTGCAGTCAGCACAGATGTGGTTTCCAATTTGTTTAACTAGGCCAAGAAGTATCTTTTCATTCCTGTCTGCCATATTTTATAGTGACCGACTTTATGTAGGGAGTGCAACGGAACTGTTTACACCATTGGCATTCCCATTTCATTTCCTCCTTTTTCTGAGAATTCGATTGTTTCGTAGAACCCGAATTCTCGACTCCGTCAGTAGATGTCATAATTGCAGCGGAAAACACAAACAACTAAGATGGTAACATCAGTAACTGGCACGCATTTCAGCTTGGTTTTCAGTTCAATTGATATTCATTTTCTAGGACAATGGATCATTTTGCTGCTGGAAATTCAAATGAAAATGCATCGTCAGATGCTAGCGATATTGATTTAGATGATATTGCCAAAATGATAGATGTATGTAATATCATGTTAATCATTGATTTAAGTAAGCGGCTTTGTTTGGTAATATGTGTTCTAAACGTTATTATTTTATTTTATTTTTTTTAGCCGTTAGATGATCTTGAGGATAATCTTTTTTCTAGCAAAGCGAAGCGAAACCCCCTGAAAAACGCGCAGACCAACTCGCTAAAGAAGGTAAGAAACTTAGTATTCTTACGTAAAAAACACACTGGGAACGGTTGAATCATGAATTATATCTTTGTGAAACCTTGTCTTATGTAGGAGTGGTGTCTCATTTATTATCCTACCAGTAATATTCCAAGATCTATGAAAATATGTACAAAATTATTTTTGATCCCTTGCCACGAATCCAATCATTAAGACAATGTCTGCTTCATTCTGGAATAAACCTTTTGATATTTTGTTTACTTTCTACTATATAATAATTTATTCTCTTTTCTCAATTTTTTTCGTGTTTAAGTTATGGTTTTGTTTGAATTTGTTTTCACATTATTCTTTTCCTCTCTTTTTATATTTGATGCATTTCTTCATTTTGTATTTTTATGGTAAACTTCATATCTTCAGATTATTTTCCTATTCTGTAAAAGTTTAAACTGTTAATTTGATTTACATTTAATGGACAACTTGATAAATGATTTTAATACATTGTAATTAAAGCTAATATATTTATGTTCATAAAAATTTTTATTCTTAACTTTTGTTAGTTTAATTTTGTCTCTTCATTTTTCAAGGTTACACCAAGTGAAGCAACTTCATTGACTGGCAAAGATGCAGAAGAGACGGAGATATTAACGTCAATGTCCTCTAATAATGGCCAACATATGATAATGGAGGATGACATCTTTGGTGATCTATTACAAAGTCGACGAAGTGAGCAAAGAGTGAGAATATCTGACATAGAAGTCAATGGAGCAGAGAAGCATAACACCCTTAAGGAAGCAAACATTTATGGTTCAAAAGAGTCTGAAGTGAATGAAGAGATCAAAACAGGCCTTTGGAGTGGGGATGATCTTTGGAGTCTTGGAAGAAACACCCGAAGGATGAAAGAGAGGGATGTGCATCCTTCATCCTCTCCAGTGAAATCCTATGAAGAAACTGGTCAGCAATCTATCAATAGCCCTTCAATGTCTCCTAAACCTTATACAGTTGGAAATCTGGGACCTAGACAAAGAAGGCGATCTAATAATCCAGAGAATTCAGCCAAAAGGAATAAAAAACCAGGAAAGTTTGATTGGCTTGGGTTGTTGGAAAGTAGTGATGAAGAAAAGCAACTTTCTTTGAAAAGTAGTGGCCAAGAGGCCTCATTGAATTTTGCTGATAGTTCAAAAGAAGAATTTAATAGAATATCAAATCCAAATTCAATGAGAAGCAATGAGTTTCTTGGAAGCAGCCATTTAAATGATGAAGATGTTCCAAAAGTAAACAGAGTTTCTTCTGATATTTCAAGCAGAGGAGACCATAGTCTGGAAAAAAATAGGGCATCACTCAGAGATTCCTTGGTAAAGGATGAAGAGAGTGCCATTTCAAAGATAACAATGGCTGCTGGCAGTAAAATACAGCATGATAAAAGCTCTTCAAATTCTGTAAGAGATGATGCTCAAGAAGCCTTAAAAGACATGGCCCAAGCAAAAGTGAATGGCAAAAATGAAGAAGTAAATAAATTATTGCATGAAATGGATGAAAGGTCAAATGAAAGGGAAAGGCAAACTGCAAAGGAAAAGGCATCTAAGACTGAAAAAGCTAGTTTAACAGAAGAGAATGAAGAAAGTTCTGTCAAAAAGTATGCACCAACATTTATTGGAGACAGATTTGAAAATCCTGGTAGAAGGAGACGTAGAAATGAGAATGGAGATATTGCAATGAAAGCAAAGGAAACCTTCAGTGCAAACTTTGATCCATTGGGTCTTTTTTTAATGGATGAGAAAGATGGAGTTGATGTCAATGGAAGTGAAAACACACATTTACCAGAATGGTTAACAGGCACTGAAAAGAAGTCAGTGATTGAAAATCAAAGTTTAAACCCTATGAAAAAAGAACAACATAGCCCTACAAGGCTTGAACCAAAGGTAGACATTACAGTTAAAATGGATGCAGAATCCAGTAAAGATGAAGAAACTACCTTTAAAGGTAATAGAGAACCATTTGAAAAAGTTTCTAATAAAGTAGAAACAAATTTGAAAGTGTTGCATGAAGGATCAAGTTATAAAATTGAAGAAAAAGACATCAGTAATGCCAGTTATGACATCACTCTGGATAAAAGCAATTTGTCATTTGAAAGGAAAGAGAGCTCTGGGGAAGAACTAAGCATTCAACAGAAATCAACTAATGTGATATCTACTGAAGAGAAACTTGATAGAAATAAGTTGTTATCAAAAGTTAGAAAGAAAACTAAAAGGAATGTAGATCTATCAGAAGAAGAAACGAGTGTTATTGAAAGTAATTCAGATGAATATTTAGAAAAAAAGGATTTGGAGCAAAGACGTCCAACAAAGAAACATCATCAGCAAAATAAAAGACGTAGTAAAGGGAAGGAAGATATTAAAAGTGAAGATGGTGATTATTCATCAGTAAATGCCAAAAAATCTCCTTTAAGTACTAATGCAGAAATATTCAAAGAAAAGGAAGCATATTATTTGAGGAAAATAAGAGATCTCGAAGAAAAATTAATTAATTTAGAATATATAGAAGATGATTTAGTTCAGATGAATCATTTGAAAGGTGAAGTAGAGCATTTGAGAGCAGTTATTCATGTCTTGGAATTAGAAAAATCTACCACTGAGTCTCTGGTTACAAGTTTACAAGAAAGACATATGCAACAGCTAAAAAGACTTGAAGAAGTTCATAGGTGAGCTGTAGTTATAGGGCATATATTTTTGCAAAAGCTGTTGTTTCTTCCTAGAACTTTTTGCAATGAAATTACACATAGTTACTTAAGCACTATTTTCTGATATGTATGATTCATTATTTTTTGAACTACTAATCAATTTGTAAATCATTCTAAGCAGCTGCGTCCATTTAAGTTAGTTTGTTTAATTTTTATTTATTAGTTCCTACTTAATATTTAATTAATTGGTATTTTTAGTAATGTTAAATTTCAGTATACACCTTTAGAAGTATTAGTAAAAGTTGATCCTTCTCCGTTTATATGTGTTATGATTAGAGCTCTCACATTTTGGTCCATTTCATCACATTTAGTTCATGCATGTATGGAAAATTTTAGAAATTTAAAGGGTTGTAGAAATTGAGAGTTATTACTTTTTAAATGGTTAAAGAATTGTCATGTAGTGGCTGCAGCAAAGGATTTATTTTTGATCAATCAAAATAGCTAAAGTAAATGTTAAAAAATATATAAAATTTATTTAAAGTATTTTTTCTTAAATTAAGGAATGAAGTAAATTCATTGAAAGAGGCATTAAGTCGAGAAGAAAAGAGAGGGGATGAAGAAATTAGAAGATTAACTGAAGATCATAGAAAAACAGTGGAAAGATTGGTGGTAATGAATTTAATGTGATCCATTTACTTGATTTTGAGTTTCATTTTTGGCCTTCCTCTTATTATTATAACCAATGTCTCTGGAATTTTATTATATTTGTAAGAAGTTTAGGTACTTATCCAATGAAAATATGAAATCTATTATTGTACATGCTCGTATGAATTAGCTTGTTTAATAACTTATATTTTTGATAATGAAATTTTTGTTGACAGTGTTCAATAACACCATATTATAATTTTTAAACATGGTCAACTCTCCTTCTGATTTGTGTATGGCTAACAAGTTTGCATGTAAAAAGAGAGAGAGAGTAATTTTTTATGGTCTTACAATATTGCTCTAGTATAATTTAGTGCATATTTGATGATAATACAGTGAGATATTATTTAACTTCAACTTTTGTTGTTTACATATGTAATCCATTATTTTAAAAAATCTTCAGGAAGCTAATGTTCGAATGGAAGAAGAATTCAGGAATAGGATGTTAGAAGCAAGGAAAGATTGGAGTAGGGATATGGAGGCAATGAGACTGGCTTACCAGCAATCTAGTAATGCTGCTATCACAAATGCATCCTTGGCTGTGTTGACAGGTAGGTGTTGCAATTTATTGTTCTTCATTTAAAAATCATTCATTCTATCTTTTATGTTTGAATGTATTAAATTGGATTCTTATCTTGTTAAAGGACATGGAGTTGGTGCCCTAGAGTCAAAGGACAAAAGTGAGATTAGTAAAAAGGATGATTCCTCTCTTAAATCTGGGATACAATGCCAAGAAGAGGTGAAAGAGTTAAGCGAATCAGTGGAGAGAGTTGAGAGTATTCTCATGCAAACTTTAGAAGTAATAACTCCTAAAGTAAAGAATCAGAGAAGCAAAGTTAAAAATTCATTGAAAGGGAGAAATCAAGAAAAATGGGAGAAATGCCATAATTCAGGCAGAGACAGAAAGAGAGTTTACTATAAAGCTCCCCGAAAAGTTAGAAGATTTATACACAATAGGAAAGGAAGGATTCACAGTAGGCATGCTGAATCTGATCTGGATGAAAACTTAGAGACTGATAGCTCTCAGCAATTAGGTGAAGCGTCAGGCAAGGGCAGCATTAATGGAAGTCATTCATCAAAGATTAGAAATAAGAGTAGAAAAATGTTTTCAGAGGATTTTTGCCAATATTGCAATAGATGCCAGCACTGCAGTAAAAGAGCATTCTCTCCTGACAGTGAAATGCTACAGAAAAAGGCTGACAAAGATGGAAAAAACAAACAGGTGTACAATAAGGAGCCATCAGGAGAAAGATTTGAGAGCGTAAGTAATATTTTTTAGTATGGGGGGAATAAGTAAGTCAATAATTTACTTGAATTTCCCTTTTGCTTGATTCAATCTGTATACAAGTAAAAAATTTAATTTATTCGAAGTTAAAATCTATTTCATAGTTTTATTTATTCCACCAGGTTCTATCACAGGATTATGGCAGTAATCGACATTTTTTAAGGCAATCTAATGATAAGTTTTGGAAAAATGAAGTACAAGAGAGAAAGAGAGTTGCTCTAGAAAATTTTAACACAGCTTATGATTATTTGCCTAGTGCAATTCCTCCTAGTCAACCAGGTGTAAGTATATGTTATTTTCATCGCATCTGAAGTAATTTATTCTAATTTACGATAGTGTATTTTTAGCTTTCTTTTTGATAGTTTATTTTTTACTCTAGGATAGTCAGTTTCAATGTAAATGCAGTTAATCTCTAGATACTTTATCATAAGTTTCATTGAAGAAAGTATTTTTTTCATACATATTTTTTCCAATATATATTTTTTCTAATCCTTGTATATACAAAAACTATATACTTCTCGAAAAAATGTGCTGGATACTTCACTTAACTATACCAAGTTTTTTTTATTACTGTAATTTAAAATCTCTTAACTTTTCACCATATTTCTCTTGCATTTTATTAGCAAAAAGAGAAGCTTCTGTTATTATGAAGATTATCTTCTATACATTAAAAATTGATTTAATGATTGATTGATCTATACGGTCTAGACACTTGCAGTACAAAGTGAAGAGTACCATACACTCATTTTTCAACTGTTGACGATCCCCCTGGATTAGTCGACCTTTGATACTACCTTTACTAGTAGACGATCACTACTCAGGCTGGTGAAAACTAATTCAATCATGAAAATTCCTATTTAGGAGAAAGTGCTACAATTTTCATTCCACTATTAAGGATTCTAATAATAATAATAAAACACATATACATCCATATATATATATATACACACATATTATATGCATTATTGCAGATGTGCATTTTATAAGTGGACCCTTTTGGTATTTCTGTAGATAATCATTGATCCAAAGCAGTACTTGATGAAATTGGCATATGGGAACCAGAGCAATCTCTTCCAACCTATGGATATCTTTAATGTCTGATTACTCTCTGGAAATAGTTTTTTGGCTAACTAAGTATCCTCTGTATGTATGCAATATCATTTTTTCCTATTATATTATAATAGAGTTTAATATTTGTTGTTACTTAAATATAAATGTAATTCATTTGTTTTTTGCTAGAAATTTATTTTGCAGTCAGTCAACTTTTTGCAGAAAATATGAATCAGCAAACAGAAAGATGTAAAAACAGTACAGTCTTTAATTAGGAAAATTCTTGGATGTAATTTGGTATCTGAAATGTCCATATGAAATTAATGAAATCTGTATCAATTTTTAATTCTCAGATATATCTTCCTTTAAACTCTTCTCGCTAAAGGTTTTTTTTATTGGTTCAATGTTATTATCTCTTTGGTGCTCAATGAAGTTTAGAATAGATAGAAGTTTAGATAAACCAAAATAGATTATAGCTGGAAAAAATTTGCTGGGAGTACAAGAAGGCCAACCTTGTGTCTGGATCTCTCTGTTTGAAGTCAACTTGCATGAAGCTAGCTGACTTCCACAGTTTTTTTTTATGTGAATCCATTGCAATATGGTCTAAGATCCAAAGGCAAATGGTTCAGGAGAATACTCACCAGGAGGTAAAAATCTTCAAAAAATTCAAGCTACCCTTTGGTATGTGGTTTTTGTGAAAACAGTGTACTAAATTGATTTTAATTTCATATATTTTTTAAGGAATTAATTTTCAAATTTTATATATTCTATTTAATTATTCTATTATTATTCTTATATATTATTATTTATCATTATTTATTATTATTTATTCTTTATTATTGTTATATTTTTCTTATTTTGTACTTATTATCATACTTCCCAAAGTAATAATGAGCATATACCTCTAGTTAATCTTCTACAAATGTTAAATTTGTTATGCAATCACATTAGCTTTTAATCTCCCATCTTATAAGGATTCCACACCAACATCTACGAGCATTTTAGTATTTTTTCCCTTTTATTCTTGCTCTATTTAAACTAATTATATCACTTTCTGTTATACTTATATTAAAAAATGTATGTTTTGTATGCTAAATTCACTTGGTGCTTATTCCGGACAGGGCTTAAGAAGAAATAAGGTCATTTTTTTCACTTTTTTGTCACTTCTAATGATATTCTACCTAGAAAAACTAAGCTTTCTTATAGCTTAAACACAAAGCTTTGGAGATATGTGTTTCAGTTGATGTTATTGAGTCAACTACTTTTGATTCCATTTCATAGTGTATGATTTATTCTGTTGAAATTATTTTCTCTCAAGAAATGTTACTGCGTAGCATTAACTTGTGTTTATGTCAAGTTGCAATTTTTTGTACCATCATTGAATACCAAAAATAGTCGCTTATCAAGATTTCATAGTCTTCTTTGCCATTATTTTTTATAGAGCTGGAATAACTGCAAATATCCCCACTATACTATTAATGGCTTTACTCAAGTCTTTTACATATGTTTTAGGAAAAGAATGAGTCCTGACCTGGAGTATACCTGCGGTAACTTTCACTTCGCAAATAGTAACACGTTCTAGTACTACTTATTGCCTCCTTTTGCAGCAAATATCCTCGACTCAGTCAAATCTTCATTTATACTGATCAGTTTTAATTCATAAATTAATTTTCTGTAAGTAGCTCTAATGAAAGCTTCCTATTATTCCTATTATTGCAAATTAAATGGACGCTTAAACATGCTGGATCCATAATCTTTTAGAATTACTTAGAATCTAATTAAGATGGTAAAGTGTCATGTTCAAAGACAGTCAATGCCTATTCAAGAATTGAATTGGAAATAACTTAAGATATCAAAATTGCTTATCTTACAACAAAAAAATCAAGCAAATTTATAAAATTAATAACAAACATGTAAATTAATTACCAACATGTTGATTCGCCAATACTCTTTGTGTAAATTGAATTAAAATGAGAAAATTTATTTCACTAAACTCATGGTTCTAAAAAAGATGGTAAGATGGTAATGAAAAAAATCTTTGTGAACAGTTAACAGATACATTTTTAAGTTTCAGGAAAACTTCTTAGCCCTAATTAGTTGAAAATGGAGATATTTAATCCACGTTAATAAATGTAAGTTTTGCAGTTATACAGATCATTCCATAATCTGTAATACCTTCTCATTTATATTTATACCTTTTACGAATCGAATGTCAATACTCATTCTTTGCTTGGATTAGATGTTAGGAAAGACTTTACTCAAACTAGTCTCAGTCTTTCCCTAAAATTTAATTCTTTAATTGTCATTGTAATCTTTCAACTGCCTTTGTGATGATTTTTCTTTGTTGGTTTTACTTCTACTTTATTAGGAAAATAATAACTTTCCATCCATTTTTTGTAACCAGCCTTGTATTTTACCATTTCTTTTACATTCCACATATTAGTTAATTTGTATTTTTATGATCCAAAGTATATTAGTCAATTCCTTTAGCTTATCTTCCACCTTGTCAAGTACTATGTTGGACTCTAGCGCATGGGTGCGGGATGTGTGGACAATTGCTGTAGAACTTTTAATTTATGCTATATTAAGTAACGCAGACAGTTTTTACATATGTAGACCAGTAAATTGAATATGTCACTTATATCATACTCTGTTTTAATGTAAAATTTCTATATTTTTACATAAATCATAAAGCATTATTAAGTTTACTTGGACTTACTGGCGGCCTTTCCTAAAGTTAAAAGTCTGTAGTGCGGCCGTCAATAGCGGAAAGGTTGCGCATCCCTATGCCCAATTCATTATCCGTATCCTTTTCTATCATCCTATCCTTTTTTACTGTTTCATAAAGCTGGTAATCACTTACCTTCATGATATTCATTAATGTAGACTTTCAAAATATTGCATAAACCTTCCTTAACTAATTAAATTCACCTTCTCTAAATGGAGTATTAATTATGTTTTGCACTTATTTATAGGCTGCTTGTGTATTATGTGCTCTTCAGTTCTCTTTATGACTTTTCAATGGAAATAGTGGCATGTATTCCTGAGCCTGGATTATGTTTTATTCTGTGATTTATTTTTGTGATATGAATTTTATTTAGGTATAAACTTTTATCAATTATTAAATTTATAATTTGATTTTATTCTGCATTTCTTTGATAAAATTAATTAAATTTACAATGCAATCAAAATTGAAATATTTTTAAGAGTTTTGTGTGCATAGTGAAGATATAAAAGCTCTAACTATAACTTTGGAGCATGCGCATGAGTTAAGCTATTTCAGTTTTAACCTTAGCATCTTCTAACAATTGAGGAATATTGATATTCATATTTGAAAAGATGATATCAGTTTTAATTTTTCAAGTAAATTTTTAAATATTCTTTAAAGGAGAGTGACATTTTCTGTCAAAACTCCTTAAGTTAGGGTAGAAGTAATGGTCAATAGTTCTAGTGTTGAAATGTTTCAATTTTTGATTATGGAATGGTTTTGAGAGTCAAATGTTCTTATTTTGTGATATTTTTGGCTAGGACCTGAATAATATAAACTCTTGGATTTATTCCATTCAAGAGGAATTTTGCTGTCTATGTGCAAATCTAAAATCATTTACATAAATATAATTAGAAGTAATGCAGTTGTTGGAAATATTAATATTTTTAATTCCCTCTTAAGAAAGCAGTGCAATATTGTTTACCCATTTCCTACATATTATCAATTTGAAATTTGTTACTATTGTTAGTAGTTGATGCTTAGGTTCAGATAAATTGTTTGGATATTTTTCTTACAAATTGCTACGATTATGTAAAATATTTAATAATTTATTCAAAAATTTGTATGTCAAAATAAATTTTCTTTCTTTTCTAAATTGTTGGACTTTATTTTTTGTTATTGAAATATTCTATGCATTAATATTTTGAGCCATTTTATAGGTTTGTAGTTGTATGTTTATGGAAAGATTAGGTTATTGTTTGTTTGTCTTCCATGGATTGTAAAGTAATTCATATTTTTGGGGCATTTAATAATGAAAACATTGCTTACAAAAGTGAAAGCTTAGCTTTCTTTATTGGACAAATATAAATATTTATGGCTGTCAAGACAGCTGATACATTCTTTTTATTCATATATATTTACATAGTAGCACTGAATGAGAACAAAATGAAGCTTGTGATGTACAAAATTATAAATTGTAAGTTCCCTTAAACCAAATACAAGTAACTATCTCACTTGTTGTTTCTCTCTCTTCACTTAGGCTGGAAAATTTCTTCCCAAATTCCCTGGAACCAATCATAGTCCCTAAAAAATCTTCCTTTCTTATTATTCATAAGTATGATTTTTGGGGGGCTATTTTTCATCATGAATCATGTCTGCTTTAAATTGAAAATAAGCATAAGTTATTAATATTATCAGTGAAATAATTGCACTGTTAGGATTTATACCTCTACAAAACTGCAATCAGCACATTGTAAAGCATTAATGACAATAATGAAAAAATGATTAAGACACATGATGAATGAATGAAGCACCATAATGTGAATGTACCATCATTGCGATGGAACGATGAAATGATAAAACTTTAAGGATCAATAACAAAGGTATGGGGGTGGGTGGAAAATAACTTTCATTAGGATCATTTATATTATTTGATATCATTGAACTAATTTGTACTCAACACTGATGCATTTTTGTTAAATTTTAACCTCTGTATGGATTAATTAATTTTTACTGTTATATACGATAATCATATAAGAAATTATCTCTCAGAAATGTTGGTTTGTATTTCACATCATAATCAATCCATGTGTGAGGATTTATGGAATATGATGAGTTTGTGATTCTTTGAGAGGTCATTTTGATATTGCATATCTTTCATATTTCAGTCTCTAAGAAAATATTTTTGTCCCTTTACCTTTTTTGCAATGCCCTATTCAAGCAGACATGACCCACAATTACCAAGTGAAGAAAGGAAATAAAAACGAAAAACCATTTTAAGCCATCACCACTTCATCTTTTCTTTGATCACGGGAAAATGTCTTAGGCGAGTTCCCTTTCCACTTCAAGCACTGGATTTGAAATATTTCTTATTTATATTTCCTATTAACACTCAATCATTGTGGAATATGAACGGGGGAAACTCCTCAGACTGAATTTATGTCCATTGAATTATTTAAGTCATGGAAAGAGTTTTTAGATCACTTCAGGAGATTAAATTCTTCTTTGGGTCGGAGTACCATGGAGCACAGGCACGAAGGCAGTAGCAGCAAACAGTTGTAGCGTAGAGAAGGGCAAGGAGGGCACATGTAACTCCAAGAGCCAAGACTGATGTTCTTGTAGGGCAGGTCTGTCCTTCAAATCCAACTCTTCGCACTGATGGACCTTCTTCATCTGTTGAAAAACAGAAAATAAATTAATTAATGTTATTGAAACACTAATTGAAGATATCCCAGTGGAAATACTCTACATTATTTTATAATATTTTTTTCTAAGTCAAGAGGTATTGACATTTACGTTTATAATATTGACTGGAATTTCAACTTAAGAAAGATTTATTTAAATAAAAAGCATCAATAATTTACAGAAATAAATCTGCTAATCTATTTTTTATGGATAATGGACTATAATGATATTGGGATGGAAAGGAATCATACCCTGGATGTTGGTGTATTATAAAACTCAAAATACCTAATAAAAGCTTTGCCTTGGCTTTTCCTCCTAAATTTTTTCTTTTATGCTTATACTATGTTACTTTCTGCTTTATATGTTTCTTCTATCTTGATATGTTAGGCCATTAATTGAAAGAAATGTTTGATATGGTATGTCTAGGGTGTTGAAATTATATAGTTGAAATTTCTTACCAACTCCAAAGTCTGCCTCTGGTGTCCCTCCAATGGTTGGTGTACGAAGGCGTTCGCTCTTTTCATCACCAAAATCCAAGACAAGAATCTCTTGGCTGAGAGATATGTCTTCTGGATTTTCTAGCTCTTCAGTGTTACTGCTTCTCCTCCTACGACGCTTGCCCCAAGATTCACCTCTCTCAAGTCCATAGTCACATTGTACCTTTTTTGTAGAAAATGCACATAATTTAGTTTCAAGTAATTTCCTCTTTTAATATGGTTAGATTTTACAGAATAATATAAAGTTATGAGTTACAAAATCTCTGATAAGAGTTATGATATTACTCTACTTACTGGTTCACAAGGTCCAATACAGTACTTCACATTACATTGGAATATGACTCCGTAAGACTCAGTAAATCTGAAAGCTTCATAGATAGATTGCAAGGAATTTCCATCTGGTGTGAATCCAGGGAATATGGATGGGTCAGTTGGGCATCTGAAAATGTGTAAATAATTATTTATTATGGTATTTAATAGGTTATAAAATGTAGCAACGTAAAATTATCATTCAACTTCAATTCAATTTAATAACTAGGGAACAGTTATCTCTTGCATTTTTATCATCTATTTATGGATTTCACCCTTTAAGAGGATCATCTTAGAGAAAGACAAGATCATATTAATATGCTTAAGCAAAAATGGTTATTTAGAAACTTTCATGAGCTCTAATATGTCAAATTTCATTCTTTCACTTACCCTTCATCATCGATAATTTGGAAAGTACTCTTTGAGTCCTTGGCCATTGCAATACAGCTGCGTGCAAATATTCCGTATGGTGCTGCAATGAAATTGAATTTTTTATTGGCACATAGATGTATCTATCCAATGTCTACTACCAAATAAATTTACATAATATATTTTTATTTCTCTTTATGAGCTTATATACTGATTAATTTAAAGATGCTATTTATTATATAAATGAGAACTTATCATGAATGTAGATATTAAAATAGACTTTGAAATATGTTTAAATCAGTTGTGATGTACTTTAAGTTAATTCTCTAATGAAGGAATTGAAGATATGTATCATACAGTTGTATAGGTCAAATCCTTTATAAGAGCAATAAATTAAGGTTTAATTTATTCTTTTAATACTGAACCATACTTACTATCCTCTGGAATTTCAATGCGGAATGTAAGCTTGTCACCAATTCTCACAGTCTCAACTTCCCTATTCCTTGTGTCCAGTATACGAATGCGTGGTGCTGGTGCAATAGGAGCAGATGTGATGGAGATCATATCTGGGTCTCTATAATTAATGAAAAACTTGATGAGAAATTTTGAAATTTATGTAAAGCAACAAATTGGTCCTAAAGATTGAATTTAGAGTATCAACAGTTGTTGGAGCTCATTTGGTACTGATACATTTTGAGTTATATATGACATGTTATAAATGCTAACCTGACTGGTACGAGGCTATGCGTAATGTTCCTTGGAGACATATCATAAGTGCACTTAATTTTGTATATCTTGTCTGCCTTAGTCATGACCATGCTGTGATGTTGAAGGACCACTGTGTTTGAGTAGACTCCAGTCTGAAACATAAGATAAATAAAGAATGATCTCAATATGAATGTGCTGTCAATAAAATTATCTTAGAGATTATTTATTTGTTCATTAAAATGTAGTGACTTACCGCTGAACGAGTGTTACAATCCTGTCCACTCATGGTAAGATCTAAACGGAACATATCACTACTTTTAACATCAACATTGCAAGTTTCAGAACGTCCAAGTGCATAAATTCTTCCATTGAATGGCTTGTTCGTTCGAACTTGGACTGCTATGCGTGTGTCCTTGCAGTGTACAGAAACTGTTAGAAAATAAAGTTAACTTAATTAAAAGGTCAGTTATTACTGCTCAGTCAGTAGGATTCTCTGTTACATATATATGATTTATTATTCACCAAATTAAACATTTTTAGTTTTTATAATATTATTTTCTACTGGACAATTATTAATAAAATCAAAATCCAGTTTCATTTAGTTCAGAGTAATATTCAATTCTTTATCAAGCATTGCTCCTTATCTAAAAATTTTCCCAAAATAATAAGGTTCTACAGACATTTTCTACTTTTTTTTTCTCCTGCATGTTATTTTATGATAAATTTATCAATCTGCACAGCTTAGGACAAAATTATCTTTGCTTATGATTATACTATCTATAAATAGAAAGTCAAGATATTTACCATCATAGCAGGTTCCAGTATTATCACAGTTGACGTCAGCTCTAGTTTCATTATTTAAAGTTTCATCTTCTATTTTGTCAACCTCAACAGGCAATGTTTCTGGTGTCTTTCCAGGACCTTTAATTTACAAAAATATTTAAAGTTGTTTAAAATAATTTTCTTAGATGACAATAAGAAAAATGGTTATTTTAAATAACCTTATTTAAGTATATTTGAGAAGGCATTGATGAGTAAGTAATTCGATTATCTTAACCTCAATGAAGTAGATGATATAAATTTTAAGTTTTAAATTGAAGATAAAATTACCTGGGGGTGGAGCTTCAAAACATGTATTTTCAAAATATTTTCCTACTGCATCACCAACATCAATCAAAGGCCTTTCAGAGTTAAGAAATGTTGATGGTCCATCTGGAAGGGACCAATGATCCATGTGGTAAAGGTTGCAGTTGTTTGGAGATGACTCTTGAGTTCCTGTTCTTTGGGCCTCATCACGGAATAAGTAGGATCGGCAGAGGAAAGAGTTTTCTGAACCACATGCATTGCGACATGCCTTTTCGTTTGGAACCTACAGTTGAAATAAAATTTCATGTCATCATGTAAACTTGCCTGTTTTCTCAAGCAATTGAGTCTTGATACTTATATCAAATTTGAGTTTTGGGGAATGAAGAACTTAATTTAATCCAATATTATGTATTAATCTAAATCTTTCCTAAAGTTTCATTATTCCTTGTGAACTTACTTCTTCAGTCAATCATATTAGTTGATTAATTTCATTGTTGTAACAACGATTCAAATTACTGTGTACTATTGAAATAATTTTTACTAAAAAAATTTGATGTTTGTCGAAAATTTAACAAGACATACTTTAGAGCATTCTATTTACCTGAATTGATTTATCAACGTAGTAGTTGAGTCCTACATATTGTGCAACGTCGTTTTCTGCTACTCCTAAACTAGGTACTTCATAACCTCTGTCAGTCTTACAGGCTTCGAGGGCTGCAAATGAAAAGTTGAAATTTATGACTTAACTGCTAATGGATTCTCAAGTCTGAATTTGTAAAAATAAATTGTATAATACAATTGGTTACTCATATGATAGGAAAAATTTTCCTTTTTTCAAAAGTTGTAACATAATCCTTTAGGTTATATTTTCAGTCGGAGGGTTTTAAATCAGTCACCAGCAAACTTTTATAGAAGCTTATGTTTCCTCACCTGTTAGGCAGAGATTCTCGAAGTAGTCCACTCCTTGTGCATCCGTGAACCGTGAAACTTGTCTATCACTTCCTAGAACTGGTTGGGGGGCCGTCCTCCTGTCAGTGTCGGATAAATGGCATTGAAGAGTATTGTAGTTATACTCAGCCGATCTACATTTGAAACGCCGCTCGTTCAGGCAAGCAGCCAAGCACGCTTCTTTTGACGAGGTATAGATGAGAGCATTATCGAGGCCTCGTAACATTTTGTTTGGTACTCGTTCAAAAGCCCATGGACGGTCACAAACATTCTCTGTGAAATAAAGTGGTTTAGTGTACCATTAGTAGATATTAAGACGATCTTTTTATTGTCATCGCTATTATTTCACTATTGTTCTCATAAATAATAAATGTTCTTTATCTCGATAAAGCTCCTTACCTGACCGAATGTTGAGCTTAACCATGTAGTACATGTCGACACCCTTCTGGGCAACCGCTGATGGATTCGTAGCGGTTGTTTCGTTTTGCAGTTGGCACATTGTTTCCTGCACTGGCAGCAAAGGATTTGGCACAAAACTAGGGATTAAAGATATAAAATTAGGTTATATAACCCATAGATTTAATAATTTACGATTCATTGCGATGTTTGGGTTAAAATGTTAAACAATGGTCATTAAATGGTTTTTCTTGAAAGCACTTGGAAATGATATGATTTCCTCAAATATTGTTTTACTACTACAATTTTATTCGAAAGGTCAAAGAATTATTTTTACATATTTCAATATAGATTTTTACACGTCATCTATTCTCACCAAATAACTCTGAACGAAGACGTAAACCGTTCTTAAGCGCAAAACTATGCAAAGAAAAAATTCAGTTAGAAATTCCTAAGGTAGAATGGACTTGAAAGAAGGCTTGACGGGACCGGGACTCGAACCCGGGTCTCCCATTTGTCTCCTTCATTGCAATCTTATTTCTTATAGAAGTTTAAAGATGGTTTAAAGTTTGAATCTTACCTGAATGAAGCTGCTAAACACTTAGCCTCCTCGCTACACCAATTCTGGCATTCAGAGAGCGTCAAGTTACGAACTGTGTAATATGTCGTACCTCTGAAATCCATGCCAGTTAGTTTCTCGAAGGCCATTTTTGCTAGAAAGAAATGAGATTGTTATTTTTATCCTCACAGAAAAAAAAATAGTAGTTAAACATAAATAAACAAACAAAAATATCTCTTTTATTTAATAAGAATATATTTCGTTATTTTGAGGGAACGAAAAAGAATACAATTCAGAAATTGTATTTGAAAAACAAAGAATTTGATACTCTTGGAAATATATTTTATATGCAAAATTTACGTTTATATTGATATTTGTTGTTTATCGATGTTACATTTCATTTTTATCTCATAAACACTAGTATTTTGGAAAGTATCTTCCGTGGCCCGTTTAAATCTTCAGACTTCATATGCTCTCTGTAAGATAACGACACGTTGACAGACCAGACCGAATTAAATTAAGAGATTTTGCGAATAGATATCCGATTTTATAAGCTATATTACTTTATATACTTTAAATGAAGAGAGAAAATTCAACCTTACCTTCTCCTGCGCTTAGGGCAATGAGAAGTACTGCTATACAAAGACGAATTCTTGTTCCCGCTGCCATTGTTATGATTTTCTGGATTTTCGGGAATTTAATCCTGTAAAAAAAGGAGAAATTATAAATATGCTTATGTCAAAATTATCTTTACATAGTTGTGAATTGATTAAAATTTATGTAAGTTTAATTTTGTGCATTTACAATTTTTAGCTGTGTATAAATTCTTACTATCTGTACATTCAATTTTAGCGTACAAAAATTGACGGAAAAAGTTATTTCTATTAATTAACCTTATTAATCTAATAAGTCTATCCAAGTTATATTCTATTATAAGTCGGTTTAAACTAGCTTTCTCGACTGAATCTATCACAAGAATTAAAAATGAATCCGAGAAGAACTTTCCGTGAATTCAACTATTTTCATTTCAGTTATTTAAAAGATTTAGATTGTTAAGATATAATTGATTGTTCATAGCATTAGTTCATAAGATATAAATCAAGTGTTCACCTTAAAAATCTATTTTTATCGTATTTTTAAATAAGATTTTTATAAATCCACCAATTTATCCGAAAGATTCCTTTCGTTATAGGTTATGTACATCAGTATTAGCGCATGATAGGCCGCAAAACAAGGCAATAGCTTTATTTGATGGTATTTTATTTAATGGAAACCTTCTTCAGTAGCAATTTACTAGACATTCATTGTGGAAAGAATCTAGTGCAAAAGCTCTTATACCAAGGATGGCTACTCAAGCGTTCAATAACACCAGGAGGTCATCTACCTTGGAAACGTTAAGAAATCTCTTCAAATATTGAGGGAATCTTCAAATTATCAAAATGCAATATCTATTATCTTACTTTCGCTTGTTTTGATTCGAGTTGAACAACAGGAGGCGTGATTCAATTACTAACATTTAAAAGCAAAGCGACGTTAGAAATAATGCAAAAGACACATAAATACTTATGAGAGAGTATGTTTTGGAAGGAAGGAACGATTCACTAACGCTCGGCGATCGTTAAGTTCAGCCGGCGGAGAGAGTTGGATAACTTCCGATGAGCCATCCAAGAGTAAATTGAACACGGAAACAGTTTTTCATCTCGAAGGCAAATTTGTAAACCTTCGCTTTATACATCGTTTTGAATATGCTGAATATTTTTTAAATCTGAGCAAGCACCGATTATCTTCTTCAGGGCTACGAAATATTTATGGAAGCGATTTTTATGCTGTACTCACGATAAAAAAGATCGAGAAGGAATGTCTTGAAATGGTGATATTTTCGTATTTTCTAAACGTTCGAATCCTTTATATCTTAATTTATTTCATTTCGTTGTTTATGATTTTCAGCTCTTCACAGTAATGAGTACATTTTATCCACACTTAAATAAAACCTTGAACTATATACTCAACAAATAAAAGAATACGCATAATGATTATAAGTAAGTAATGGAAATTCAACTAAAAGCAACTTCTTTTAATCGGCAAAGAGATAAACATTCTGAGGAATACGAATCGTTATGGTAAACGATTAAATCAGAATTGTAAATTAGAAAGAGAACTTCCGATTTCCGCAGACGGGAAGTGAAGTGTAGGAGTTGGAGGGTCCTACAATGCAGAGAAAAAGGAGGTAAATCGTAGGTGGAGCGTTTAACGGTTTGAAAGATTGAACGGACAGAGAACCGAGGAAATGAAAGATGCAGAGTTATCCATATGCATAGAGGAAGAAGTGAGATTAGCAAGAGCAGGTGGTTAAATGCCCTGCGATGACCTTTGTGGCAAAGAAAGAACTAGCCACTCACCTGCTTGATCTAACATCATGTCAGAGTGTGCTTTGGATGAATAGGAGTATCATGACGGTAAATTCAAATGGGATTATTTCTTACGCATAAGATGCGATACTCTCAAGAAGTCTTATTCTTTAACGAGCGTTGGGGCGTTGACGCAACCGGATTGTTACTGCCTTTTAGTGTCGATTTGTTTGATACGCTTTAGTTCACCGAGTGATGTTAGTAGGAGTCCGTGTCACGCATTCTGCCACGGGCTATTTCCTCGGACGCGACTATAATCTGTCGTTGATTGAGAAGTGACGCTATTCGAGACTCGGAAACGGGGATTACGCGTTCGCTTCGCCGCGAGATAATTGAACGCTGATATCTGTCTTCAAAGGGGATAATTATCTCCTTGATGCAAATGATGTTCTTTGGTGCTTTATTTTCGTTCCGTTGTTTAAGAACATACATTTAATGAAGGCGATTCTTCAACTACAGATTAATAATGGGGATGAATCACTTTCAATTTCGCGAACTAATTTCTTCATGCAGATTTTTGGTTAAGTTGAGGTTCGCTTCTCTGTAAGTGAATTATAACGATCTAAAATTCTGAATTATTTACGGTAATAATCACATAGTAAATTCGGATAGCAATATACAAATCATGATTTTTAAAAGATAAAAATTCTTCATCATGAAACTGTGCCAAGGAATCAGAATACGTTTTGCTAAATATTCCAAAACCATGTTCTTCATTCAAATTTACAAACACTTTACCAGAATTATACTTTATAATTAAGTAATTACATTCAAATTATCTTTGAAATCTAACTTCTCAACTTTTTATCTTCATCACAATATGAATGGCATTCAATACAGTTTGTGTGTGCCCCAACAAACCGTTATCCATTGTTGTTTTTTTTATTTCAGCATTTCCGTTTCCGAGCCTACACCAATTCTTCCAAGGGAAAGAAGTGTGAAAATAAAATGATTCGTAGTCGGTATTTTATCATAATACAAAAAGAATTGTAAGCAAGTTCATTACTGAGTATTGTTGGTACTACTTTTCTAGTTTTCTTTTTATGAATGATGTTTATTTCGCTATAATCGAAAGAAAGAGGAAAGAATTCATGATACTTCTATGCATAAAAAATATGGATTAATTATAGTTTAACCGTACAAATTTCCACGACGTAAAATGGACATTAAGGGAAAATAAATGGAACATTACCAGTTGTAAATATCGCCACAGTATAATTTGAAAATAGGAAAATGAATGTTTACCATCATAAATTATATTCATTTATACCTTTACGTTTACGACTGTTTGACGTCGTGTATCAGAGAAGGTACGATACTAAACCATTGGTGCAATAAGACGGGAAACGAGAAGTCGTGGGCGGCGAGGGGTCACTCCACCAAGAAAGAGCGTGTAAATGACGTTTGGGGTCAAAGCAGGTTATGCAGAAGATGCTCGGGATGGCCGCCAATTTCCCTCCGCCACCAGAAAGGAACGGAGGACCTCTTAGCTTCTGCCCAATTATCCGCGGGACACATCGAGTTACCCCATCCAAACCCGATGCCCTATTGTTATCTAAAGATTCTTTCGGGAGGATGAGAGCCTTCGGATGGCCAGAGGGTCTCTGGGTGATTGTCCGGAGGCGTGATGGGAGGGCGTATCGAAACCATGCACCGTTCGTGCTTTGTTATCGAAATTAGTTTGATGGCGCCTTTGTGACCAAGTGTGTTCGAAGGCTCATTCTCTCGAGGGACAATGGTACCCTTTACTCCCCTTCTTTCCCGAAACGCTCGCTTACAGTCATTTTATTACTATTTTCCTCGAATATATATATCTTGGGACGTGCGGAACGCTTACTTCTCTCGCATACGAGGAAGAGTATATCTCGAACGCGGAAGAGCGTGGAATTGCGCGGAAGGAATCCTTGGAAGTGAAAAGAGAAGCGTGACACGGAAGAAAAAAACACACCAAAAGCTTTTGCCACGCACAAAATTCGCGTTTGAGAATTTACAGGTAAACGACATTGGTGACTCGTCACTTAACAAGTTCTAAACCTAGGTTGAGGAACCGTGTGAGGCCTTCAAGCTTATTAGTGATCTTCCTCTAATACAGTGGAGTAACTAGAATGACTTTCTTCTATATTTTTCATATATTTCATTATTTTATCATTATCTTTTATTCTTTCTTAATACATTAAAGGTATTCCGATAACAGAACTGTTGTATTGGTTAAGGTGAAGACCAACAACGACCGTTTCCTAACCACAGAAATCAAATCAGTCGGGACTCGGGAGCGCTACAGGGTAAACCACTCCTCCGCCACTGCGGTCGATTCCCTTAGGAGAAGACAATGAAGGGCTGTATAATTATGTACAACAGGAGACTCATGGGTAGTTTCGTCCTGTAACATGCGGTCATTCAAGAGTTAATGATTTTATTCTTTTGTGTTTGGCTTATTTGATCCCCAGCGCTTGCATTGTTATTGATTAGATTTTAGAACGTAGATTTAACGCGATAATTAATTTACGGCGGATTTAATGCGAGTATAATTGAACTATAATTAATATCCCTGCAAGAATAATAAATAAAATCGCTACATTTTAGGGAATATCTCAAGCACTTCTTCATTTGTATTCTTATTCTTGGGATTTGTTTCACAAGTGTTACTGGCTTAGTTCTTGTTTAGATGCCGAAATTTTCTGTTGATTGTTTTCTTTATTTATGGAGGCTTGAGTGAATTTTTTCTAATCAATCGTCAATTACGTTTCTACGAATTTCTAACGTCAACCTAAAATGTTCCGAAAATTAATTTTTGATTTTTAATCAACACATTAATTTATCTTTTGTGGGAATTAATCATCCATCATCTTTCTCGACTATAATGCTTAAATTATATTGATAATGTACGAATTAATTTATGAGTGCGAAATACCACTAATAGAACGTATTTCTTTATGGAATATTTCTTATCCGAAACCAATAGAGAGAAAAAAATAGGTAGGAATAGAAATTTCTGTAATTCATCAAAAGTTTGGTACTAATTCTTTATATTTGATGCAAGAAAAACATTTTATGGTCGATCGAATGAAGAGTTTTTGAATTTTAAAATAGTAAAAGTTAAATTATCAACATAAACGATGAATAAATCCATAAAAGGATACTTATGCCCAACCAAGGTCTCTCTCTCTCCTCAGATTGCTATTCACTGTGGAGGCAATTTTTAAAAATTGAAAAATATAATCTACGAGAGGTCTCCGAGAGAATTTTGATTATTGTATCGGTCACACACGATTGATATTGAAGGAATAATGGGATCCGACGGCCGAATGACTTCTATTACTCAATCCCTTCTTGCATTCATCGCCTCATCTTGCAGGTGAATTGAAGAAGCCTTAGCACCTCTCGATTATTCATTGGACATTCCCAGACCGTGGCTAAGTTGCACTTAACAGCCTCCCAGGATACCGACAAAAGCTATCATAACCCAAGTGAGAGAGAGACAAGATGACCTTCGTAGAAAAGGGATGCGTGGGTTGGAAATTGACTCGTATAATCACAATCGAGTTACCGATATGCACAAAAGAGTCTAACGGTGGAGAGGCCAATGGTTTCGCAGATACGATTCTTATTGGATTGGTAGCGGGAGTGATTGAAAAGAAATAAACAATTGCGCATTGCCTTCATTTCCAGGCAATCTTCGTCTCCATCGACGTGGAATATCCTTTTTTCGTCGTTACAGTCATTCCTCATTATATTAACAAAAAATAGATTACTTTTCGTAAATGAAATCATCTCAGAAGGTACCGAGCCTTCAAGATGATAGAATCAAGGGAATCATCCAACTGCTCCAGAGTGCCATTTTTTACGATACGGAAACTTCAACAATAGAAAAGGAAGAAATTAGTTCTCTCCAAGGAAGCAATTATATTTTAAATAAGAGACCAAATATTTTCCTATTTTGATAATAAAAAGGTTTAATGCTGCATGTGTAATATGGTCATATGAATCCGTATAATTATTGTTTGAATTAATTTATTACAATATAAATAAGATTAGATTACTCAGCCAAATATTTCACTATCAACCTCTTGTTCCGTTTTAAGTTCCTTGTATCTACAAACATTTTGTTTCCTATTTTTTTATGAACGATGTTTAAGTTTTTGCGTTAAAAACTGCGGAAGACATTACTTGCTCCCGTGTTGCCCTTTTCACGCCTGTTTTTTTTTAGTTACGCTCGAAAGTAAAACCTAGTTAAAAAAAATTCACTCCCCACCATTTCCTTCTCATCTGTTCTCCAATGTTTGTCCCATTCCCACCTCTGCAGCTATGGTTTTTTTCATCCTCACGCTTTACTCCTTTCCTCGCATTTTTCCTTCCAAATTCGTTTCGCCTTTCACTTGTCTGCAACAGGTTTCCCTTTCAAATTTTCCTCTCTTTCCCTTACATTCTCTCCACTTCGTCCACACTCGTCGCTTCTCCTTTAATTCGTATTTAAAACGCTTTCATTTTGCGTGCATCTTTTTCTCCATCGCAGACGTCCTAATAAAACCTCCGACTTAATCCATCGCCCCTTCGGACTTCCGTTAGACTTCAATTTAGATGTGGTCACGATTCCGAGTGGACAGAAGAACGAACAAGATGAGTTCTTTCAATTTCCGTTTCTTTCAATCTCAGATTCTGGACTCACGGGAATAAAATCAACTCGGAGCAAATTTCTGAGCGGAGAGAGATGCTCGTCAAAGTAGACTCTCGGTTACGGAGATTATTGAGAAATTCCCTCAATCAATTCATCCCTTCGAAATGGATGCGATTCGAAGATATAAACGAAATTAAGCGAACCCCGCAGATGGAAATTTCGGTCATTATTCAACGTTCGCATTTAAATTGGAACGATAGGAAAATTTTCACTTCGCATGGAGCGTGATGGTCTAGATGTTTCTATTTCTTTCTTGCTAATAGCGATATGGAAATTCCTTGGCCTTAGTTCCAAGCAGTTGATTCCAAGCAGCTTGGATATTCTTGTGCGATGACTAATCAAAGCATTTCATTCCAGTCCATCATCTCGCTACATTCCGCGTGAATCAAAATCTAGACTTCCATTAGGAATCTCCCCGAACAACCTGAACTTGTTCGCTTTCTTTACATTTATTTTTTATCTCAGATAAGTGAGAGGTTTATTTAGTGTTTACTTCAACCGCTCGTGTCGTAGCGTATGACGAAATAAAACGGAAAAATTCTATAGCTCCTCCGTGACCCCTTAAATGCAAGAGCTCTTCCCTTTTAGAGCGAATAAAAACTGAGTTCATTGTTCGGAGATATCGCTAACAAAAACAAAAGAGCGCGTATACTTTTAGAGGAGGCTGGTTATACGAAATAAGAAAGGCAGAAGTAATGAAGAAGCGAGAGGTTGGATTAGTATGAATTACAGGCGATAAAGAAAGCGGATGTGTTTGCGAGAGGAAGTGCGAATCGACGTAAAAAAAGAGCAATGATAAATCCCCAATGGAGTGAGTGAAGGTGCACGGGAAGGTATGATGCTTAGGAATGTTTTTGTGCTGAGGCTACTCAAACAATCATTTCCTTTACGCTTTAGGGTATGAGTTGGTCGTAAGCCAAAGCAGTATGGTATTCAATAACGCTCAGGCCGAAGGAAATCAGGTTAGTAACTGGATATCGATAGATCTAAGAAAAGAAAATCAAGTGAGCTACATGAACGCATTTCAAAATCAACGCAAGGCATTAGTTTCTCATCAAGCCACGAACGAGTAAGATTTTCTTTATCTTTAGATGATCTAAGCAAAATTTTTTGTCCAATAAGAATCATAAACCTATATGGAAAATTTTGGATCTCAACAGTTACTTAATTTTTAAGTAATTGTTGGTAGAGAACGAAATTAAAGATTGCTTCAATATGCATAAAAATTCATGTTCACAAGTGATTTCATATTAAAAATTTGCATGCATTACTTTAATAATATTTAATTATAATTTTATTATTAATATGAATGACTTTTATTTTATATTTACATAAGTCTCTGCTTGTTTCGTACGTACGGTGCCTAACAAGTACACTGACGTGATTCATTTTATCTGCGCCTTAGGCCTTTCTATCATAAAGAAAGTGCAAGGTATAATAGATGAATTTATCACGTTAAAATAAACGCATGTTGTGAGTGATGAAGAGGATGGAAGTAGGAAGACGGAGTGCCCACATTTCTTTGGAGTTATAATGGCACAAGACGATTAGTACGATCTGAAGAGGATAATTGAATAGACTAGTACGTGCGTATAATTCTAGATCGAGTAGAAGAAACTGGTTATCCAAATTAGATATTCTTGTGTTGCAGTAAAGGCAGTTTTTTACGTAGTTTAATTTATAATAATTACTATCCAGCTCATGTTAGGTATTTCTTATCAGAACTTATTTCCGTTCTTTGAGACTAATGACTATTTCAGTCCAGTTCTGTTTGTTTGCTTGTAACTTAACCTGTACATTTTTCTTTCCTTCTCTCCTCTATTTAAAATTTAAATAATTTCGAATATTTTCCTTTGGTTTGTATGATTTGAAATCCATCAATTCGATTGCACTAAATTGCCTAAGAAAATATACTTTAAATAGTAATTAATGCTTCCTACTTGAGTAGAGTTTGGTGTTAAAGATTGCAATTAAAAGAGCCGAAGTAAAATATAAATCCATTCCTCAGTTGATATTTTTTATCTATAAAACAAAATCATTCATTCATGTTCATCCGTTTTAGCGAAATATAATACTACTCACTTTTCTTTAAGTAGAACAGAGTAAAATAGCGTAATGATTCTAGAAAATTGTATCTATGCGGCGATGAAGAGGATATTAAAAATGGAAATATAAACTCTCGTCAAGCTGAAGCAAGTCTGAGTGGATAGTGATACTACCTCTTCTTTAGCAAGATCGTTTCGTTTTGTTTTCTGTCTCTACAGGAGAATGATCGATTTTTAATAGAACCATGACAGCAGATGAACAAGAAGTGAATCAAAAAGGAGGAAGAAAAGGAATTAAATTCTTTAAATATCAAGTGAATACAAAGAGCCATTGCCCTTGCTTCCGTCGCAGGAGGCAATTTTTCCTCAATGCAGAACCTGTTTCTCCTTTGGCATCTGCTGATGGCTTCTCTTTCACCCAACGCTCGCTTCTCTTGAACAGAATTGGTCTGCGAGGTAATCACTGCACTCTTCAAAGACTTTTACGGCTTATTGCGCGTGAAAGTGATTTTCAAACCTTAATTTCCCTTTCATCTCCATGCCTTTGGCGGTCGATACCGTTGGCCGAAAATCGTGGAAGCAATCGGGTAATATCCTAGCTGCATTAAGTTCTCCCAATGAAGATGGAGATCCTATATTTCCATCTAGTAAATGGAAATGTAAGAAGATCGAGATTCCAGCGCACAACCTCTTTCAATTTTATCACTTTGATTAAGGCTGATGAGATACTTCTCACCAATCCATATCGAATTTTTACGCCAAGAATATCGGAAATGTTAAGAGTAAGGCAATATTAGTGTTAAGATTATGGTAATTTATTTATTCGATATAAGTGCGTGGAAAGTCAATCAAGGAAAGGAGTAGCATACTAAGCAAGTTAGTAACCAATAGTTTTTGTGTAAAAATATGTAGATTTATAATGTCTTTCAACTGCGAACGAATATGTATTATTCAAAGCATATTTATACATGCCCAACAATTGTTATTTCACTTTCTTCTATTCGAGTTTGTCCCATAATTGTCCCCTACCATTGCAGTTGAAATACTGTGTGCACGATCGAGTTTGTCTTAGGTGAAGTTATTTCAGCATTATGACTCTTTAAGGATTGTCAAAGTTTAGTAATAACTACCGATACTTTCCAACTTCAACGGGAGACATATTTCTACTCGTTTCTCATTTTAGTTCGTAATAATACCTATTTCAATTCTTCTTGTAGGACAAAGAAAGAATACGATATCAACTTAATAGGTAAATAACTTGTATTACGTACTTTAGAATGGAAACAAAGGTTTTCTCAACTTAGAAACATCGTGATCAGTTTTTTTATGATATATTCTTTGTCTATTCTTCTATGAGGATGGTTATAAAAATCCATCTTGGGTTGCACCTGAACGGATACATAAAAGAAAATATCGACGTTTCCACGACATTCCTTCGTCTCTTATCTTTACGAGTTTCCGTATCGTTTCCACGGACGGACCAGTGTGGTCTATGCATTTGGAGCCAATTTGGTTTTCTTAAGCGTAGTTGGATTTACGGCCCAAGTTTATGGCTCTCGGAGACTTTAACGCCTGTTGCTGCCGCTACCCTTTAGGTGCCGACGCATATCTTCAGTCATCGTCGACGGGAAATGAGACGGGCAACCCTTCGGTGGCGGATTTACTCCTGCATCATCATTCTCCACTCTCCCTCGTTGTACTTTCGTCCGTCCACTCGGAAACCGTCTATTAGTCACCTTTCCGACACGATAAGGCCCTGAATAGAGGCGCAACGGAGGAATCTCTGCCAATTTTCGCCGCGGGGTTGTAATCAATCAATAGCTTGGATAATGAGGTAAAATACCACCTCTTTTTTCCCAGAAGAGGTAAAATTTTCGCTTTCTTTACGCCTCTTCTGTTCCCTCTCAGTAATTTGGGTTTGACGCGAGTTGGTTCGGCTTGGATGCGAAGGAAAAGGGGGAAAAACTGATATTGTGTGCAAGGTTTTCTTATTTTTGGATTAGCACTCTCAGAAGGTGTTCTTGTGGTCAAAGACCTCTCCGAGATGCCCAAAGGCGACGTAACAATGCTTACTTACTCGTGAAGAATTTTCCAAAACATATATTTCAGTGGTTATAGTACCAATTGAATATTTTTCGTCATCATACAGCAGACTTAACTTTACTTTAATGATAAATTTCGAAATTTTAGCCAGAAATACAACATAAATTATAGATTTGTCTTTCATCTTGAATAAATAGATTATTTTATTTAATTTTAAATTAAGATTAGGATACTTGAAGTATTTCCATTGTATGTTGTGGATATATCAATATATACGTGGCGAACTGGCTATACGATTGGATAAATGGATTTTGGGAACAAATACTTTGATGCTGTCACAAAAGCTATCGCAATTCATTCAAGTCGGCCTCTTTGGAAAGCTTTTAATCTGGCTGACCCCACACTGCTCTTCTTCTTATCCGTGGAAAGTGGGGATAGGTGATGCTGGCACCAGTTTCCCACATCTCTAAAATTTAGTTCTCCTTTCCATCCTTATACAAGTAATACTTGAACTGAAAAAAATACTTTGAACAGCAACGATAAGCACGATTTAAAATTTTATCTAGAAATGAACCTAAAGTTGAAATTTTACGAAGAAAAACGTGAATAGACAATGAGTTCACTAGCCGCTAATATATTTAATACTTTTAAAAATTTAAGTTGATGATCGCGTATAATCCTTCCGGCATCACCAGGGAGTGATAAGCCTCGATACATGAAAATAGGGTTGATGCGAGCAAGAATGTATCAATGGCCTTATGCATTTTAGAATTTTCCTTTTGGGTCAAAAAGAAAAACATCAGATGTCGTCCTCATCTCCAATCCCAAGCAGCATCCTTTCAATCCACTTTCAAGGGGACTTGGCAGCTTATAGAAACAGGACGCTTACGTCGACCGAATTCTTCTATAGTTGATTTATTCTTCCGCAGTGTCTTATGCAACAAGTTCAGGTGCAGTTCCGTATCCAGGACGTCTAGCGAGAGAATTGCGGCTGAAATGGCGATGTATTCGGCCTATCTCGCATTCGGAATTTGGACTGTTCGAGGGTTTCAAATCGTTTGATTTTGGACCAACATACACTGACATTGATAGTTAGTACGATTTAATCAAGCATAAAGTTCTTAACTGGTCAATATTTTACATCCTTCTCTTGAGAATTTGATATTACATAGATTGGTTCAATAAAAACGATTGTCAGTAAAGATGTTCACACTTTTCGTAAGAATTTTATGTGAAAGTGAATATTATAATGCCTGTTCATATTGATTTCGATAAACCCACGACCAAATTATGACTTTTTTCTTCATATTCGAAACATTCTTAATATTCCTGAACCACCGAACATCTTCACGATAAGCTATTAGAGTCCGCTTAAAGGGTAAAACATTCAATCTCCTTACAACCCTCACTTTTTCTCTGGATATTTCCCATGATGTGGACAAGATGGACTGATAGATGTGACAGACGGAATGATCTTCCCCCGTAACGTAATCCCCGTGACCGTGAATTTAAGGGTGTAATCGGTTTCCGTTCGTAGCTTCACTCTCCCTTTTTTGGAAGCCAATCACACTGATGTCCACTCTACGGAAGAGAAGGAAATTCAGAATGATTTTTTTCGCCCCGAGTTTTTTTTCTCTCCCTGAAAGATTGACACTACGTGAGTTCGGAAAGCCGAAACTTTCGGTCGGAAGACAAAGGGAGTGGGAAATGTTTTTTTTTAAGGTTCATCGCTTCGGCAAAGTATCTTTTTACAAAGTGCTCTTAAAATTTTTCTTAAGGTTGGGTAAAGTCTTTTGAAATATTGATCATTGTCCTCTGAGCTTTATTCTATTAGGTTTTCTTGTTTCGTGCAGCGGAATTTTTTGAAATATTTATAAGGAAAACTTATCAAGAACATTGTAAATATTAGGAAAAATCACATATACCTTTTCCTAAATTGATTGAGTATATTGACGATTAATTTGATGGGAGGGACTCTTAGAGATTTTCTCATTCAGGAGATATTGGGTTTTCAATCCACATATTCAACTAATGTATTACATATAGAGTAAAAATTTCGATCAATATTTCTTTAGAATATGTGAGGTCTTAAATCTGATCAGTTGCCTCAAATAGCTCAATAGCTTATAGTTGGAATTGATCTCACCTCCTAAGATAATGAGTGAACTATTTACATCCTACTTTATTTACTATCTAGTTTGCTTTCGTTGAGCTTTATTTCCATTAAAACGTAACAGTTGTTGAATTAGCTAATGTTAGTCCAGGAAGAAGTCAATATGAAGTAACGGACGAGAGAGATATTTCTTATAACCAAACATTTTTTTATCTATATGCACTTAGGAAAATTGATGAGAAACAAATTACAGTTGTTTGAAAAAATATTAGAATAAAAACAGCTCAGAAGCAGAAGGGAGCATTGTTTTGAACAGTATTCTTGAAAAACAGCCAGGAGAAGAATGATTAGGAGGAAATGCGAGTAAATGGACGGTTGGTGCGATGCTGGGAAATAAGCCGAGATAAGAGTGGCATGTGCAGGTAAGAAAGAAAGCATCCCGGGTGTTTTTGGGGAAAAGTGATGCGAACCCCTGTTAATTATGGTCCTTTACCGTGTAACATGAACGAAAAATACAAGCTGCCGATAAGTGGGTGTTTGAACCGGAACTGAGGGCTCTTACACCTTGCAATTTTCAAGTGAAATTTCGCAGCGTTGGAAAAATCACAGACAGAAGAGAATGTATTTAGCTGCAGTGTTATAAACATGGTGAACCCATCATAGCTTAGGAAAAGGCATTGCTTTTAATGTAGTACATATTGGAAATGGTAAATAAACATTGATCCTACTATTGACTCATCAAAGGTAGAGGAATGAATAGATACCTTTAATTTTTTTTTCAAACTTGCATCTTTAGGCGAACGTGAAAATCCTAGACGCCAAAAATCTACTCATTATCACTGATTAATAAGCATTTTCCATTTCGGTAAAGAGGCCCTATTGTTCCACGTTAATTGCTTTAATTGATGAAAATTTTAGAGCGCCTCTACTAATGTTTGGAACGAGCTTTGCCCTTATTTACCCTTCAAAAAGCAGGTGAGCAATGGCTATCCGTGTCGATGACAAAACCTTTCCTGGCTTCTAAATTGCGCTCATTTCCACCAAACTGTTACTTTAATGTTACCAACGGTTGTGTTTTTTGTTTAAAAGAGTAGCAGCTGAGTAGATGCGCAAGATTTAACGAACAAAAAAGGAATGCGGTTTCTCCAGGAAGTCATTCATAACTTATTATTGAAGGTCGATGGTAGCGGGGGAAGGGTTTAATTTCCACAAGTTTTTCGGCTATGCATTCCATTTGGCTATGATTATTGGGCCGTTGGACGAATAGGGAGAGAGGAATGTTGTGCAGGAGTACCGGAAGAAGTCGCTGCCTTAAATGTTTGGACAGCGTGATTCGATATTCTATAGATAAAAATAGACTAATATCACGAATAACGGGTCATAAAGAAAAGCTTCCGCCAGATTTGGCTCTCTTTTATAATACTAGTCTTTAACTCGGACATCTACATTTCATTCAGATGCTATTCACATCTATGATTAGACTAGAGATGACTACATCGCAGTTCCATCGTCGTAAACCGTTTATAATTTCCGAGAAGATTGATGATTGTAAATTGAGGTGGAGAAGTCCATTACATTATAATAAAATTTAAATTTCTTTTACGATTTTTACAACTTTATTATACCGTATGAGAAGGTAAGATGGCTTGCGTAATGACTGATAAGGTTTACATGAATCAGTAATAATTTTGGATTTATGCTTTGCTTTCTCAAGGAATATAAAATATAAAATAGTCGTAGGTATCGTAAAAAAGAAAATTGTTCATGATTACAATTGTTCGAGGAATTATGGTTTAAAGTCTGAAACGATATGCTAATAAGCTGTAAACTGAGATATTTTTATAATTCCGCTCGTTCAATTTGAGGTTAAATAAGTTTTATTTGAACTTAAAAACCCTCTTAGCTAAAAATCCTATTACAGGCATCGTTTTTAAGTTATTTGAGTGCATTAATTTTTATTAAAATGTAAAATAATAAAGTGAATTATAAGATGATAAATAAAGTAAATTGTAAAATACTGTACAAAAATTATATTTCACGAAATTTTTACAATATAGAATATTATTTAAACGTCTTAAAAGAAAAACGCTGATTTGAACGACAAGAAGAACAAAGAAATATTCACTAAGTGGTTAATTGATTCAAATATTCAAGAACGAGATTTAATCTCAGTCATGTCCACTTTCTTCCCTCTCCCCTTTATTCAATTAGTTATTCAAATGGGCGTGCACATTCTTTCACCCTTTTTTTTAAAGAGAATCTCAATAAAACGCTGAAAATAAATCTCCGAACAAAGATGTTGGACCGGAAAATTAAAAAAACTTCCCCTTTTCAATGTGGAGATTTGAATGATTCAATCGTGAGGCGAGATTTTAAAAGATGGAGGGATTTGGATGCGTGAGGGCGCATGTTAAAACCTTTCGGACAGCCTTCGGAGAAAAAACAAATTAAAAAGCGTATCATTAGGAAGGGAACGACTAGATGCTACACTATTCACTCTCAGCTTCTCAGCATGACGTAATCCTTCACCTCAAAGTCACAACAACTTCCCATTATGTCGCTCTCTACCGGGTTTCGGGCAGCGAAGAATGAAGACCTTCGAAGGACGAAATGTTGGAAACAATCACGATGAGGTGGAACGGAGAGGAAAAGTAATTGGGGAGGGTATTTGCGGATCTTTTATTTTTACATCCCCTCAGGGTATGGGAGAAAAAACGGTTTTAAGTAGCGTTCGTTTAGTGGCATCATCCTCTCCTATCTGTGAAGGTCATCGACCTTAGCCTCATTTCCCCTCCCTCATCTCTGCTTCCGCACCATTCCTCCGTCGGATATCTCCCTCCCCCCCTTCAAGCCCATCGCAGCGCCCTCGTAGCGGCGGAGCACGGAATTAAAAAAGACGCGACGGAAGGGGAACGAAGCCGGTGGTAACCACTTGGAACTCGAGCAAGCCATCCGTCTGCAGCCCCCATTCCTCGTCTTCACCGAGGCTTCCGCTATCTCCCCGAGAAAAAAACAACGCTACGACCTCCAGTTACATCACCCTCTCCTGAAATGTTTCCGCTTCCAAAATTTCCCCTCCCTCAACAGCGCAAGCCTTCTTAAAAAACCTCCCTGCAATACCTTTCTAAGAACTGCTTTGAGTTGGTAATCGTATGTTTATTCATCGATCGGTCTCTGTGGCTATTTTTTATGCTCGATCTTCTTCCCGATACTAATGCCTCGGACGAGGATCGGTTTTTGTCGCAGACAGGAAATGTGGATATAAGGGAAACGAATGAGGTGTTTCGTTTCCCCAAATTACCGCTTCCAAAGTTGTGGGGTTGCTGAAGCGAACTAGAAACAAAGAATGACTGAATAAAGAGGAGACGTGGCGCCGTATCGAGTCTTTGGCCGTGCGCTCGGAAGCGTGTTCATTTATTCGTGGCGTGACCGTATCTTCTTTGTTTTGGTAGCAGACATACCTCTCGGTCGTGATCACTAGATTTTTTTCTGATTACTTTCCACTAACTTGCTCGCGTTGCTTCGGTGATCGGTGGTAAGGGTAAGGAAAGGCCAACGGAATATTTACTTCAGGTTCAAGGGGAGGTTTATTTATTGTCATTTCAGGACCGAATCAGGGTTCAGGTAATGCCTCAATTGTTGCAAGCGTATTGTTAAAAACTTGAGACCAAAAAAACTTATTCATTAAAAGAATTAATGTATCATTTTTAAAATGATATTATTAGTACAGTTTAACTTTGATGAAGGTTGTATACTTTATAATAAATTTTGCCAAAATTTATTATTTTCATTTGATATTCCTTTAGGGTTAATTAGTGTATTTTCATTGAAGACTTTTAACATAAAATTTTTGATTTTCCCAATGGTATTTTTGATCACAGAAGGCTATCACTAACCATTAAACCTGACTTAAGGTTTAATGGTTAGAGGAAATACATCTAATTTTAGAAAGAGTGGAAGTAAATTTCGTCTTGTATGAATATTCATATATTGACATATTGTTCCAGTAATTTACTTTTATATCAAATTTTACTACTCTCAGTATTGTAACCTTACGCTTGTATGCTAAAATATCTCATTCTATTCTTTTTTATGAGACTGTGGATGCAGTTTTTATTGCTGCTATTTTATAGCACTATAAATACATTATCTAATAAATATCCACATCTAATTATTTGTTTCTTCAGTTTTGATTCCATACGAGAATATTTATTATTCATATAAATGAACAAATGATATAAAATGACATATAGGCGAGGAATCCTCTACTAATTCTTTCTTTCTGTCTAGTAAGGCTCTTCCTTGATTTTACCAAGGCACTGCTAATGGAAGTTTCCCGAAAGAACTTTTACTCTGTCTAATTAAAAACCATTAGCACTTATTTGTGTTTCAGTGATTTACATCCACAAAATACTCGATTTCATTGAGAACTGACAATGTAAGGCGTCTTGAATTTTGAACAGAACTATATAAGTTTCACAAATGATAGTAAAAAAGGGAGTAATTCTGTTCAGAAATATCTAAAGACTGAGGAGAGACTCATCTTGTGAAAATATTTAGTTTGAATATTTTACTTTTGGTGCAATGACAGTACGTTTTAGATGCACGAGGAAGGTATTGTAACTTTTCTTAAAATATCTCATGCGTTAGACGTACGTGAATTCCTCATATCTCATGAAATAAGAATCATAAAAGTTTGATCTGTAGAAATGACCAGACGTATCAGCGTACGATGATTCAGACCATGGTGGTCCCTCACCGGTTCATGAGTTGGATGAGGTTAAGAACCCCCTGATTTAAACTAATCCTTCTGGGAAAGGCACGATTCGTGGCGGGAGGAAAACCAATATCCGAAGCAGCCATTACACAAATCAACCCCTTCCTAGGCTGATTACAAAGCAAGCAACAGTCATCCTTAACGGTACCCTTTTTTCGTGCACATATTTGATGGCAATACGAATATCGTGGGTCCACTGGCACGTCTTAAAACCGTTAAAAGGGTCCACACGCATGCTCCGACATCGAATCCCACGGAAGATGCAATTCAAAGTGAAGGGTTGAAGAGCTCACGAATATGAGCTTTTTGTTTCCTTATTGTCTCCTTACCCTTGTCCCTTCTAAGCTATGGACGGGAAGCATTCCTCCCACTCAACTCTCCTAACTGCTTGACAAACATACCTATCCTCTTTGCTCTTCTTTAACCTTCAAGATGTGAGCTGACAGGGGTCTAGTTTACTGAATGTCTTCTCCAATGCTCAGGTATTATTCTAGCTTACATATCCTTAGTGTTCTCATCTTTCTGTTCTGTTTATGAAAGTATTATTATAGCTTTATTCATTTGATCATAGGAAGGAAAGGAATTGAATATAATTAATTTTTCAGAATATTCCTTTTCTTTCAATTTAAAGCTCAAATCCCTAGGTTTTTCATCACATAAAATTGAAAAAATAAATCATCCCAAGAAGTTACTCCCAATATTTAAGAAATGGAAACTGAATATTACCATTATAACAGACGAATTTAAATTACATCACTCGCTCTTTATTGAAATTTTAGAGTAGAATAATACTTATATATCATAAAACATAGGAAAACTCTTATATCCTCTTAAAAAACAATGATATACTATTATAAAAATAATGAATTTTGTACGAATTTAATATAAATTTAGTGCAAGGTTTTTTGATAAATAAATTAAATATGAGCCTTTTTTGGGCAAATGAATTAAACTTAATGATTTCTATATTTTAAAAATATATGCTCGTAATCAAGTATGACGATAAATTGGTAATTATTCAGTAATCCTAGTTATTGAATGAATGGAAATTGTGTTTATCTGATTCAGCGTTAATATAGGTTTTACACTAATAACGAGACTCCAAATATCAAACCAGTAACACTCTTACAAGAGCAACATTCATTCCTTTAATCGTCTTTCGTCGTGGATTGGAAATGAACGCAGTAGAGATATAGAGATGAGGATAAACGATAGAGAATCGGTTCAGAGTTCAGATCTCGTGAGGGTCTACTTCGTAAGGATAGGACACGTTTTACCGATACATCGCATCGCATCATTGCGTCTGAATGGATAAAAACTATCGAGAGTTATGTTCGAATCTCGAACGAGTTGGAAATGGGATGGCTCGAGTCCGCGATTTTTCACGTACTCCCTCCTCCTCTTAAACCATGCATCACCCACTTGCTCTATCCTCAATCTTGTGAACTCGGGTCCACGTTTTCTCTCCTCATCGCTCCCCTCAATTGCATTCCTTTCCACTAACGTCCGTTACAGGGCGTACATCGGGATCTACATTTTCCGGTACTTACTTTCTGATGATGCGAGGGGATTTGCTTAAACTCACTCTAGATCCGTCAGATGAAATGGGAGTGATCGGGATTAAGATATGACTGACCATAGCCCTCAATTACCGATGGCATTGACCGTGGGATGAGTTTCCGTTACTGAGGACGTCATCAAGCCTCCGGTAAATCGTGGAAACTTTGAATATCATTGGTCGAATGAGTATGAGGAAAAAGACTCACAAATGACGTTATAATAAAATCACGTCCTTATGTTATAATTATCTTTAATTCTCAATGGCATTCCACGAAGTCACGCCTTCTCATATTGATTTCATTAAAATACGATTTATATTATATATACTATGTATCGATTTTATGCTATTTAACATATTTATTTATACAACTTACTTTGTATAAACTCGAAGTTCAACAATGATATCATTTGCACTATATTCCAAGCTTTATCTACAATTGAACTTTACCTGTACTTTTTTAAAATGATACTCATTTTATTGATTTGTCTTGTGGGAGATAACATCGTTGAAGAACGAGGTCAAGACTGAACTTCAGTTGCAGTAAGGAAGTGGACTGGTATTGATAAAACTGTTACATGGTTATTAGGTTGTTAGATTCTACTACTAGACGAAGATTAGAGAGCTTTGAACTCTTTTCCTACTTATAGACGCACGCAAAAACAGTTTCCAAGAATTGAATCTACGGATTCCAATAGAGCTTTCTATGTTATCGGGAAGGAGTAAAGTAACAACTTCTTGCTTATATTGCTAAGATTTACTACATTTACCCTAAGGAATATCTGCATAATATTTCTAGAAGTACATCTATTATGCAAATGTATATATATTTTTGTGAATATTCATCATTATATGATTAGTACTATGGAGAAGATCAGAGAAAATTTTTCGTTATTTAATGGATATGACGCTTTTTTGAATAACGGGAAACTACGTTGATACTCTCTGTCGACTAGAAATAACCGCCAGGTTTTTACAGGAGGGCTATTATTAGCATTCGAACTTCTTCGTACCCATTGCCCGAAAATGTCTTTATGCTTTCCCTCACACATGTTCTGTTTATCTCAGAATAGTTGTTTTTGCCACTGATGACTATTTGGATGGATAAGAGAGGGAAAAAAATGACTTTCGGCGAAAGATTATCGTTGAATTTCCGTAGAAAAGCGCCTAAAATTGCTTTTTGATTCGATCCTAAAAACACCATCCGGCGTCGATGCAGAGGGTTCGAAGGTATCTGTGGGAAACTTCGTCAAACGGAAACACTGCCCATTATTACGTCATGAAATTTGCAGAAAGCATTTCTACAATTCTCTTACACTTTTTCGTTCGCGCCTCGAGTCGTGGGTCCCTTATCACGACTGCGCAAATCAACACGAGCGTGATCCTCCTTCGACCATCACACGTACGAAGAACTAATTCCGAGGGGAGCAAATGAAGGTTCCCGTCCAAGTACTGAGCACGTGTGTAACTTTCGTTGTTTCCCGGCACACGATTTTTCAGATGGGGAGATAATGAGCTGGATGTTGGAAAGAGTGGGAAAAAAGGATTGAGATAATGCGTAGGAATTTGGTGAAAGAAGGAGGGATTGAGGGAAGGAAAAATTCTTTTGGGGGATATGGCGCGTCTGGTGAGAATCAATGCGAAGCTAACTATTCTACCGGAAGTTATCCTAGGGAAGATTAATGCGATATACGTGCGGTGAAGATGGACCTATCTTTCATGGAAGATCGGTTCAGGTGAGATAACCATTTTTCTTCGTATTCTTGGAAGACGCCTCAACAGGGTCCGTGCACGGAACGGCTGACAGAAAACAATTACGCCTTTAATGACAACCTTCTACTATGTACGATAGGTTCTACAATGTTCTGTACCTGGTTACTATGGAATTTAATTGTCAAACTATCGCCTCGCTGAAATACCCCATCGTTTGCGTGAAAAGTGCTTGATCACGAATAGATGTTTCACTTACTCACCGACTTCACTCTTGGAATTAAAGATACGGTTCAGTTGTACTGCTTAAACTCTGATGTCAGTTGCCTCACCTGAAAAATAGAAAAGTTCTGGTTAGTATGAAATCTCATATCGTAAATTTGATTACCGCACGAGTGAAATAAAATACATAAAATACGAAAATTATTTCTTAAAAAAGAAAACAGCGAAGAAAAAGAATTAACCGTATCGAAGTAATCGCTAAACACATATTCAATCTAGATTGTAATTATTTTTTATTTCGAGATTCATTTATCACTTTAATTAAAAAGGTTAATTAAAGTTTGCCTAAGAGACTTTAAAATGTCAGATCTTTAATGCATCCTTCCATTAAGTGAATGTTTGCCTTTCAATGCTCTGCCGTATCTCACTTTTATTAGCGTGTGTAAGGTTTGATTGAGTACATTTGTTTTTACAACAATGTCTGCACATACATTGTTGTGTGGTAACCGTTTAACGTTTACGAAGGTAGATTATTCGTTTTAAATGAGTCAATTAGATTGATATAATTTGCCTTCCGTAGCTATATAAATCAAGACCGTGTGAATAAAAACAGGAAAATTTCAGTGTCTGGTAAACTCGATAGAGTTCATCTTTTTTTCTTTTTTTATGGGAATTCCTTCCTCTTCCGTGATCAAACATTCTCACGGGAATGTCATTAACCTTTTATATGGTCTATGAATAGGTGAATTGTTCATAGTCAATTCATTCTTTTATGATTAATGTTTTAAAAACTCCATAAATATCTTTCAAACTAAAAGGAATTGGAGAGATGTTCGCAGTATTGATGAATATTATAAAAAATATCGTTTATTGGTACATGGTCTGTGAAATGACTCCATATAAATATATGAATGCACGTAATCTATCGTATATTGAAGCGTATTTTAATATTCCGAGAGATTTTAAAAGTTGATTATTTATTCAATTCGTGTGCTTTATTTATTTTCATGGAGAGCCCAGTAAATAAAGAATATTTCAGTTATACTTACTTATGTTTAAGATTCGTGTTCAGTCAGAATAGTGAATGAACAATTATTTCCTAAAATAAAACCAAAATTGAATTCCTATGTCACTTGACTTTTTAAATCACATTAATATTTTCGCCATATGGCGTCATTCTTTTGCTTGAGTTCCTTCTCAGTGAATCTTAACGAAATAGTCACTGTATGCTTTTTATATCGCGATATTCTCATTATGTTTTTTGCATCGTACTTATTTCCAGCAGTGTGTGAAGCCATTCCTGAATACTCTTTCCAAAAAAAGTCTTATAACGGATCGTCGTCAACCGAATGCTTTTAACCTTTATTATTCCTATATTCTCAATTAGAAATCAGTTTTACCTACCCCCGTTATACAGATCTTTAATCAAACTGCCGATAAATGAAAAACAAAATTAAATTTATTAACAATAGAGCACTATAATATGAAGTAAAGAGTAATTGAAAACTTAGCTCATCTTATTGTACAGTATAATTTTTACAAATTTCATTGCGTAGTTTACTCTTCAACATTGCTGGAATTTATATTAACCAGCACATCAAGAAGGGAAGAACACTAGCCTCGTATTTTCTTTGTTTGTTCATCGTTTGTACTGTTCATAATTTATTCCTTTTTTTATGAGAATTTCCTCTACATCAGCAAATATGATCAATTTTTGTAGTATTACCAGAAAATAAAACCTAATGTTCGCTCTTATCCATCAATATTAAGCTAGGCTTCCAAAGAAGACTATTCCCGCTGAGTACTGACTCATTGGACTTTAAGTATCGTAAATAATACATCGTTGATGAAAGAATATTGGTGATTGAATAAGTAACGTCACAAAATAAATTATTTGTCTCTGTTATAGAACCAGAGCAAAGTTATCCATTTTTTAATAAAATCTCGAGGCTTAAAAACTTACTCTTAGTCACTCAAATGAATCCAATGATTTAAGTACAGGAATTTTTATATCCTTTTCAAATGTATGAACACTGCGATTAAATCAAGAGTATCTCGGAGTCTTTGAATCCTACTCCATACCGCAAGGAGTTTTCTGAAACAATCCAATCGCCCGACTGAAATAACTATGACGTGTGTGCATCGAAATATGTCTGCACAGATGTAACACCCGGAAGAGGTGAAAAAATCTATTATTCGGATTCAATAGCATTGGAATTCCTTTAATCTCGCATCTCCCGTTGTACGGCACTCGGCCCATCTGCTGCGCGATGACAGTAACACTACATTTCGATCCTCCACTTATAGCCTTTGGGCAAATGGGCACAGAAATCATAAAACTGAACCGAAACTGGAATCGGATCTTACTTTGAATGCTAAAATTAAATTTTGAATACCTTTTTACTAGTTGAATTTATCAGTTAAAGAAAATAATGAATAGAATAGAGTTCTAATTACACTATTTCTCCATCAACTTTTGTGCATCTTTTTCTTCATGAACGTTTTAACCAAAGTCACAGTTCTGCAAGTTTATGTTGCCAAGAGATGATGAATGTATTGTAATTACTACAAAGCATAATCGCAACGATGAGTTAAATGGGATGTACATCCGGAGGAGGCTGCGTCATTGTCTCAATCTTTTCGTCTCACGGGCGGGAAACATTTTAGCGTCTGGGAACTTAACATTGACCTCTCCCATGAATACATTTTCAGTAAGGATTTTTTTCATTGCTCTACATGTAACGTCGCATAATTTCATCTTATTTTTAGTTATTATAAGAAAGAATGACAAGGTAAACTGAAAATACCAAACTGAAAGGCGTACTATTATACAAGTATAGTATACGTATGAGTAATGCTTTCGGGAAGGAACGAAAGATTTTTAACGATTTAATCAAAATAACTGTGTTGCTCTCTCGGGTCGGGACCTGTTGTTTTGGGCACGTGTAATTTTTCCCACACCCAAAAAGATATTTCAGGTGCACCTCGAGGGCATTAGCCTCTTACAGTTTCCTTATCTGTCTCCTTTCATCTCTCTCTCAAATGACCAACAGAGCACATATATTTACGGGAATCATTTCTGCCTCTCCTATAGATCTGTTCTTCTTGGGTCCCGGAAGACGCATTTTGCGGACCGTTGGATAGCGTGGGTGGAGAGGAACAAAGCTATAGGAAATTACACTGATCGGAAGAATGATTCCTCTCTAAAGTAAAATTCCTAGAAATGGAAGGAACGGAGTGCTTCATCGTCCGGAACTGGAATCGAGAAAGAATCTTCAACCTCGCCGAATCAATCTATCTGTAAATTACACCTTTGCCCACGGCCATTCCGATCAAATTAGTCGCTAAGGTATAACACCGATGTTTACGAATCTTCTGGGAAATGAAGAGAGATACCGATGCAGCTGAGGAATAAAATCATCGCGGAACGAGCGGTCTTTCATTATTCTCTCCTTCAATTTTTTAATGCTTGGGAAGGAATAATTCGATTTTCTTATCGTGCGATCAAAGTGAGAATTAACTTTGCTCGAAAGGGACTTTATTAAATAGTTCGCATGAGATCAGCATTAAAGAAATACGTTAAAGGATATGGATAATTTTACTATCTTTTTGAAACTCCGTACTTTGCCCAGAGCAGTACCAGGTAGTATTCCGTATACTTCTTAATTCCTCTATTACTATACTAATTTCTAATATTATCTATTTTACTGAACTCAAATATTCCAGAAAACTATAAAATTATTTAACAAAATGTCTTTTCGTCGCTGAAAATACATTTGTTCGTCTCTGTGACTTCAACGGTGGAATTAATTATGATTTCTTTTAAGTTACACTTTATCTTACGTTTTCTGTACTATACATTTTAAGACATTGTTTATCGATTAATATTTCTATTCGATCATTAAATTGTCCTTGAGAGAAGATAAATCATTAAAATAAATTACAAATATTGTAGGCTACAAATCATCAAAAAATCATCCCATTTTATCTATTTATTCTTTTTCTAGTTTTAAAGGAATATTTCAGTTTAAATCGTAGAGGAAATTTTTAAAACATTGAATCGTTTCAAAATAAAATGAGACTTGAATTCGGTCACGTTGATAAAGGTTGCAAGAGTTAATATCGTCGGAATTTTAAGTATGTGTGGGAATGCGTGATAAAATGTCTCCGACCGAACGATCACGTTTGGGAAAACTCGGTGGCGTTGTCACGCAAGCCGATCTCGTCGTCGATGCACGAGCGTTATCGCATCGAGAGAATCTCTTCTGAGCACTCAATCGTAATTCAGCAGAAAAAGATCCTCATTGATGTGCGCGCACATGAATTCGTTAAAGATTCGAGACGTATGTTATATACAACTACTATGTGACAAAATGTGCATCGAATCAATCTTTGTTAAAATATGGTTCGAGCATTTCCTCAAAGTAGACGTTGAAATAAAGGTGGTTCTATTGTGTTATTGCAAAGGATGGTAGATGCAGTTTAATCACAAGTTCTCTCATTTATGTCATGAATGGCTTGTAACATCATGTGCATTACATACGAATTAGCTTTTATTATCGATTACCGTTATGACTCTGAAGCTCATACAATCAATGAATATAATTTTTTTAAATGCAATCTTAGAGCATAAATATCGCTGTATAAGTGAATCATAGTTCGTTATATTTATTTATCTAAAATATTTACGTCGATATGGGGAGTGGGTAGTTGTTTTAACTTTTATATTTACAATATGGATTCTCTTGATCTATAACTTTCTATTTAGCAATATTTATCACATTATGTGTAGTAAAATTGGATTATAGAAAATTATGAACGATGGTATTGATGTACGGAAACGAAATTAACTGTTCTATTCTTCTACTTTTTCTATAAATATTATAGCTACCGAGGAATGCAATTTCCTGTAATACCTCAGCTGCATTTTATTTGTCCTTGGATTGGCATTTTCTTTTTATTTTTTATAATTTCGCCGGTGAAAGTGTAAGAGAGCATATGGAATACAAATGATGCTTCATTTCCATTACGATAACGGAAAATAATAAAGCTAGAGGGGACTTGTAGAAAAACTTACAATTTTTGCATGAAGATTTAAAGAAAATATATTTGGATAGAGTTGTCTTTCATGGAACGCGATTTCAATTCAAAAGCTTTGTGATTCACAATCGGAGACTTCAACGCTCGAAATATTAATATAGACAAATCTAGAAAGTGAACAGAGGTTAGAACCTTCAGTAATAAAAATCGGCTTTGTAAGAGAACGTGATCGTTGAATTGACTATTACGTGTGATTTCATGTTCCCAAAGAGCGTACCTTAAACCCAATCCTTCTTCTTCAATCTTCTCATCTCTTGGCGCATTCTAACCATTGTTTCTTTGTTTCCTTTCTCTCCATCAATTCTTTCTTTCGGATTCAACGAGGACCTGTCATGCTTTAGCCTTTCTCCTCTCTCAATTTCATCACAATCATCCATAAAGAGAGTTAGCTGTGTAATGGAGAGATTGAAAGGCCATATCTGACTTCCTACTCTGAAATCATAGAGTTACCGTACGGTTTATTACCCATAGAATATTTTCAAAGTATTTCTTTAGAGAGTTTATTTCCAATATGGAAAGAAATTACCTTTATATTGTTGGATTTTCGTTATTTATTCTGAGAATATTCTATTTACTTTAAATCGGTTGAAATTGATTTCCAAGTTTCGTATTTATACGAGGAAATTTAAAAAAATATAAGGAAAGTATTTAATATTTTTAACAGTTTATTTTAAGAATCTTAAATGAAATAATTCGATATTACTCTTTCCTTATTTTAGTATCTATAGACAATTCGTGATTAGTTATCGAATCTCATATGTTTTCTGTTTGATATAATGCTTTGTAAGGTTAAAGCACTTCATATTACAGAGAAATAAACTCGAGTTCAATTTTTTAATACAATACTTTTAAGACTCTTGAAATGTATGTGATAATATTTACCTCATATTATTAGACTGAATTATTTACCTGCAGCTGTAAATGCACCTGCAGCTAGAACTACGGCTGATTGCCAATGGGAGATGTTATGTAGAACCCATCTGTTTATGGCATTCTGTTCTTTATGAAGTTACGCTATTTCTGCGCCCGGCGAAGATATTTCCTCGAGATTACCTGGACGAGCGAAAATTCTGACCGTGCGCCGAAAATCTCTTTTGTTTCGAGTTTCGCGAGTGCGTCGCATCATTTTCTTCTTACGTGACCATGGAGAATTCGCTATGCGGACGTTCAACCTTTTTTTTCTTTGGGAGGAAGCGAATGATAGCCTTAGAAGGCTTAACCAGACGTTGAACTCGAAATTTCTCTACTGCAGACGTGAAATTGCAATCAAAATGCGATGGCGTTTAGAATTAAGTGGGTTTATATCAATCAAGATTTTCGGTGTAAACAAAATGTGTGGTCTTAAACAAAATCGAGCCGAGGAAAGAATTACGACTGCTCCTTGATTCCTGTAATTTTGGTATCCGCAGGGCAGACGTATGTCTGGAGGGGCAGTTCGGAGTTTTTAAAAAAGCTTCCCAATAATGGTTGTTTGAGAGAGTAGCAAATCGCGCGAATGGTTTCGAGTGATGGTTAAAGAAAGGTGATCGCTAAGCGCCAATAATCGTTAATCGATTGTGAACCATTAAGGATTTAATTCTCGGAGTATCCCACAATCAGATTCGGCATTCCAAAAGGATAAATTGATTTAATAGCTTCAGAAGGGAACCGAAAATTATTTTTGCCGGTTTTTCTCTTGATCAATGAAGTGTACAATTTTAGCGATACGCATGCGATATTCTCAAGGTCTCAAAGGAATAACCCCTTCATTATGATATTAAGTTAAGCTTTTTACGGTAAAAAAAGACTTTTCATTTAAAGGTTATTTTAAGTATCGGTCAAGATCAAAATTATATCCTGATATGATACAAAGTTTCATGAGAATGTATACTTAATATAATTTGATGTAATGCACGACAAAATAAATTGTTATTTTCTTTGCGGAAAATTGGACAATTAGGAATCCTACTATTCGGGTTATTAGTATCTCTGAATTGGTAGAACACGTTACGTAAAAGTACCTAATATATACGGGTATACGATGCCGTATCTTTTTCCCACAATTAAGACGACAAATCCGTATTTTATTCAGGCTCATTCCAACTGGCTCGACTCCATACGATTCTACCGGAGGTGAATAAGAATCATCCGTTTCGGCAACCCGCTGGCCATTGAGAATGGAGAATCCACTGGTTTATTTCTGCACATGACGGAAGGAGATCAGCGCTTTGACAAGCGATGCCATTCGCCTCGGGAGAAATTTCGCATTCCGTCGATGAAATCAGTCATACATAAAAGATCGTCCTATGAAGCATACCAAATTCTTAATGGGGATCGATTTCAGATCAGCGATATCTTTGGTCGGATTCGCCGCCCGTGCGAAAAAATCAGCGGACCTCATTTAGTATTCAGTTGCGTATTCGTAGATGATCTTTTCAAAATACGATTGTATAGGAAGTATGATTAGCATTATCTCTGCGTGTGCCGGAGGCGTGTTCATCTCGAACTCGTAGAACTGTTATATTCTAAGTTTGTATTTAGATTATGAATCGACCGAGATGTTGTCGATGTAAGTCGTTCGTTCCGGATAGATCAGCATAGATGTTGAACTGTCTTTGCTAATACGTAATATGAAAGCTTCCGTAGGTGTATGATTTTTATTGTTATCTGGATAAGTAGATATGTATCCGAACTAAAAGTTAATTAAAAAAAATGAAAATAGTAATAGTTCTGGCTAAGTTAAATCATAGTTGTAAACTTCCGGAACTTAGTTTTATTACAGCAGAAAGGATTAAAGATACAGAAGAAAAATATTTATTCGAAGCAGATATACATAGAGGAATAGTAAACTTGAATGCTAAAGAAATAGAAGTTTGATTCACTCAGTAATATTGCGTAAACGAAATATTTGAGGCTTTGCGTGTATAGAAGATATTTCACATACATTATATTTATAGAAATAGAGGAACATATTCTACCATCCTTTGAGAGTGCCTATCTAAAAGGGAAGAATAAATCTACATATTCTAACATTTCTGTAGTAGCTCACATCGCAATCTAGATATTACTTTATCACCTGATCTATCTAGAGAAGACTCAAAACCCTTTGGGCTAGGCATCCTTACCGTTATCGTAAGACAGATAAATCTCGTGATTTACGAAACTCTCTCGAGATCTCATTTCAAGTCTCGGCGCGCTCTTTATCTTCGTATTCGCCAACAGATTCGCGTTTTTATTTGTAGCCTCTGGGAAGGTTAAGGCCGTGACTCTGGGAGTCCACCGAAAAAAGAGTTTTATGTCGTGTTCATCGATCGTGGATTTCCTCGTGTTCTTTTGCCGATCATTTTTTCGTTGGTGGGATTTTGTTCGAAAGGAGCGATCGGTCACACCCATCGCAGGTAAAAGGTGCAGGAAATACGGGCAAAAAACTGTGCATTGTTTCCGGAATTCATTCCTCGTAAAAAGCGATTCAATTTCGAAACTTAAAACGAAGCTTTCGGTTTCATTAATTCAGCCGTTGTGGTAAAAAGAAGCGAATAATTAGCAATAATCGGTTAACGGTTTCAGCATTTAATAAAATTTCTTAATCATAAATCCACAGTATCCTAATATTTTATAGATAGACGATGTTCAGTAAATTAAATCCTTTCTTTACTGATGATCAGTGACTATAATTTCAAATTTACAGCAAGAAAACATGCCTTTCAATTATTAGATAACATTTGTTGGAACAGTGAATTATTTTCTCTCAGATTCTATAAGCTCTTAATAAGCTTCTGAAATAAAAGGAATAAATTATATTAGTTTTTATTATTTTGTTAATGGATTAATTATGTTCTTACGTTTGATATATCGAACTAAGAGCAAGCCTTCATCTCCAGCAATATATAACGCGTTAGATAGAAATGTTAAAATTATTTTATTAGATTTTGAATCATTATCATACTTAACAATATATATATAAGTTTAAAAAGGTTTTAATGAATTCGTTCTTCAAATTCTAGTACGTTACGCATAGTTCATTTTCGAATGCAAAACGTAACCCCAAAGTCATCCAATTCTTATAGTTCTCAAGATTTTATTTGAATAAATTAAAGGGCAAAGTAGAGGAGCAATCAGAACAAAAGGAAGAGAATCCTCACCTCGGGAATATCTTTCGCGTGATGTAGTTCACCCCTCTCCCACACTTGGGAGCACGAACTTTTTTCACGTGTTTTTTTATTCCGTTCTTTGTTTCTGTCTCTCCTTTCTTCGCGGACGCGGGAGTATTTCGCGGGCGTGCGTTTGTGGGAAAAGTGTAACGGAGGTTTTAAGAGGGGGAAACCATTGAATGTCACGAAGGGGAAGAACAACGGCAACATCTCCCAGGAAGGTTCCGCCTCGTTTGGTACCTCCAGATTTCCTCTAATGTTTTGGGCGCCTCAAAGGCGATAAACTGTGACGCAGCTGTGACTCAAATGACCCAAAATGCACCAAAGTTCGGGAGAAAGATGGGATGATGATTTAAGCAGATGAATTCAAGGTTAATGACTGTGTCTTTTGTCTCTGTGGAATGTTCTCGAAAGACTTGGAATGAATGAGCAACGATTTCCGTAAAAAGATTCAGCATAAGAAACAGGAAACTATTTCCGTTTACATTATGCTTCTTCATAGTCTGACGTATGCAGAGATATATATAAATCGAATTATATTTCTTAGAATAATTAATGGCAGAATAGACTGATAATGAGATTGAGGAATAAAATGTGCTTTGGAACAATAGAGTTATTAAATAATATTCGCTTAAGAGCAATAATGTTGGATATACCACATGAAAATGCGATATTGATATTGACGTCTGTACGAGTGTAAATAGAGTTTAATTTTAAAAGAATTGTTTCCACGTTAAACCTTAATAAGTCTCATTAAAATAAATCAATTTAAAAGAACTTTTAAACAAACAACACGTTAATGGAATTATAGAGAATGAACTTCACAATTCATTCCGATAATGGAATGAAGAATTAACGAAGCACAACGATCCGAGTTTATAAAAAAGTACCAATGACGATCGATGCCGGATTTTATGGCGTGGGTTGTTCGCAGTTTTATTACTTGGCATTAGGTTGGAACCTCGCAAAAAACGTTCATTCTTTTTGTTTGTAGCGAACGGAAAACGATGAGCCAAGTGCAAGTGATAGAGAGTCATGGCAACGGAGAAACCGTACGATAAGGAACCTCGCGACAGTTGGCAAATTCACAGGAGACGTAGCGGTAAAAAGAAGCGTTTGGCGAAAGGATAAGAGAAAGAGAATGGAAAAAGTAACAGCATATGGGAAGCGAAAGGGGAGGAGAAGGATATTGCGTGGAGAGAGTGTGTGCTTACTCTTGGCATAGTGTGCGGACGCCAATGTGAATAGAGGAACATTTTTCCCCGTCCCACGTAGTCGCAGCAAGAACTTAATGCGAGGAAAAAAGACCAATTATGTATGAGTTTGCGGTTACCCCGGGAAAAGGTTACTGTTCATTTGTAAGCATTATGCTGCCGAGAGAAAAAATAGCCATTATCTACATTTCTCTCTCCTGCAATCAAGGCTTTAATCTTGTAATCTGTGAACACAGCAAGAAAACCTTCCTCCCATCTCTTACAGTGTAATGTTGGGTGTCTTTAATAAATGTAGTTTCTTTTTCTCTACCGTTCAGATCTTTAACGCAATAAGCTGCTGTCACTACAGCGCGATTATTTATTGTGTAAGGATGAATTATTGATGTAAAAATTATCAATTTAAAGAATACTTTTATTTATTTGAATTATGAAATTTATTTCAAGTATATATTATTTGAATTAAATCTATGTTTCGTGATTCGTTAGAAAAGATTGTTTTATTAATATATATGTGTACAACAATCAACACTCATGCTGAAAGCTTTTGAACTATTTTTTGTTTAATATCTTAAGGAAATATTTTATCAAAATTTTCACGTTAAAAACGTATACTGTTAACAACTTACATATCTCAATGCTATTCTATAGCTTTTCGTCGAACATCAATATCCAGTCGAAGATTTTGGCTTAGAATTTTAAAAATATTTACGATTTCTCATTATTAAATATACTTTGATGTACGAGTATAACGCTATTTCTCAAGTGAGCACCCATCCTGAATCTTGGTTCTTTCATTTTTCATCCCATTAGTTTCACGAAAGCTGTCACGCGATGGGTATTCTTTAGAGGTCAGAGAGTGCAAACTTCGTTTTAACTATCTCGGGTCGAGCTAACATTCGTCCGCTGTCAATTTGCAGCGCATCAAGATCATGAATAACGTGATAGATTGCTGCAACATCGATCCTTTTTAATTACTAAAAAAGTCCAGTTAGATTTTTTGAGTTATAAATGCGCTTAGTAACATAATCTTATAGGTAAAATTTTAGTGGTCTCAATATCTAAATTATAAATTAGGATTCAATTGTTTTTCGTGAAATGATAATTCGTCCTAGTGGATAAAAATATCGAGTTTGCTAACGTACCCCTTCAGTGGCTTATCTCACATTCTACATTTCCTTTCTTGTATAAGGTCATGTTGAGTTGGTAGAACAAGTTTGATAATTACAGATATATCTTTAGACCGTCATTAAAATCATGTCAGCAAAAGGATCTCAAGTTTAAAGATGTAGGTTCTGTTGTTACGAATTTACACCTGAAGATGTTTTAACGAACGAGGTCGCACTTCCTTTCCGTTTATCGACCATGAAAACATTTTAATTGCACCTTCTAATAGAGCTAATGTTTCCTCGATGGTTACTGTTCATTATTTGCTAACGCAGACTCTTTAGGAAGGAAAGACTATGTCAAAGGAGTTTAATGACGTATTTAACTTCCGTTTGAGCCTCATTTTCTTCGTGGTCATTCATTTGTTACACATGAACTTTACAAATCATTGGGAAAATTATCAGTATTTATTTATGCTATCTTTTTTATTAGATATACATTTAAAGGTCTCCTTAAAGTCATTCGCATAAAAATATTATTTGCACTGATAATAATGTACAACTTAAGTTTTCAAACTCGCCTAGTTGAACGATTCACAGGATTTTCACATTTAAAAATTTAGCTTGCAAGTCATTCCAATAAATTTGTCGCACAATTAACATTTAGACTATTTTACATGTATGTCGTCAATTCAAAATATATTTATTCGAATCGTATCTACATTACGCGGAAAATCTTTTTATACCTCTATCTATCGCATATTCTCCATTTACTACAGCGTTCAAGGTAATCGACGCAGACCTTTCACGATCTTCTGTTTTGCTAGCTTTAAAAAAATTTTAGTAATGCAAGGTTCTTTCAAGATATAACCAGAAGCTTACGTTCGTTTCACAGAGATACCTATCAACCATATATCATAAATTAATCCATCCAAACTGTTATGAAAAAGTCATTTGCCGAAAGAAACAAAATATTTTTAAAGGAATAAAATGAATATCTAAAAAATTATGAAGTATAATAGTAAGTTTTTCGTGAGTTAAATAATTCGGAGATCACATGCTTGAGAGTGATTTCAATCATTTTAGTCTTGTATGTATTTACGATTAGAAATGTACCTCATACGGTATTGAACTCTCTGGATGGGTAATGCGTTTGATAACTATCTTTTGCTTTACAATTGTCCAGTACTGTTACGAACGTCCTTATATACCACTATAGTACACTACCGAGCCAACTATTTTAACCGAGTGCGTTCCTTGCCTTCTGACTTCATTGGCAAAGAGCAAGTCGGTGTGGGAGACTCGTTCACTCCTCACACCCTTAAATTCTTCCCTTGGGGTGCAATTCTCGAGATCTCGGGAAAAAGACTATAAATAGAAACCTTGTTCTGCTGGAGAACAGGTCTTGGGAGGGACATCACTCGGGAAAAACGGACCTCTTTCAATAATTTTCTTCATTCGCCCCTTTCATAACTTCACAATATCGGCCCTGAATTTCCTCTCGAGAATTCCCATTAAGGAGAATTTTATTTCGAGATATCTCTCGTCCGCAGTAAGAAGCCATTGTGCCGTTGTATGGCTTTTATGCGAGACCTATGTCGAATTATCCGAATTGGAGATCCGTAATAATAAACTGCATTCAGTTTCTTTGTGTGATGGAATTTGAGAGGTGAATGCTTCTCCGTTGTACCTTTCTGAGCTTTTTCGGAAGAAAACTTTATTGCCTTTTTATGCCCCTCGCATTATTTCCATTACATCCTCGGACTTTCCGTGGTTTCCATTTGAAATTTTGTTTTAAGTAGTTTATGATTTGTTCGATTGATAAAAATCTTTCCAATCATGTTTTACTCTCACTGGAAAATTTTTAAGTCACGACTAAATGAAATTAAACGACAAAGAGTCACGATTTTATGTAAATACGAGCTCCTAAATACGAGTAAATACCTGTGGAATTATGGGTAAATCTAGATAAATCGAAATGAACTGATATTCATAAAATTTGGAAAAAATTAGTAAAATTCTTTAAAAAAAATTATTGTAGCAGAAGGTTGATAAACTTATAATATATCAAGCATTATCCCCTTAAAGTCGTGCTATGAATGAAATAAAACTGTTAAGGCTATTTGTTTGTAAATAATACAGGATATTTCTATATTCTGAGATTAGCAGAAAGGATTTTGTTATTTTTTTAATTTTCCTTTCTTTAAGAGGAATAAAGTATTATTTGATCAATTATTTTATTAGGATGTTGTGAAACATTTACTTAAATTTCTATTAAAGAATACGTATGGGAGTGCAACCATGGAAACATTCGTTTATTGAATTTTACAGCTCAAGAGAATGATTTTTGTTCCAAGTATTAAGCTTCCAAACATTATCAGAAGTACTTGTTTATAGTTTTAATACTTCGTATTAAAATATAGACGTAAACCTATGAATTCCGTTCCCGCCCACTGCTTCAGCACTGGAAAGCTGAGGGTTCCCATGCCCTCTGCTATAATAGGGGTCATCGACCTTTTCAGCAGCCCGCACTATTAGTAGGGGTTGATAGGGATCTCTAGAAGAGCCAGCAGAAGTCTTTTTTTTTCTAAATTTGAACTCTATGTCGATATCGTGAATTTCAAACGATTGCTTTGAAATCCGCCTCGGTTGGGATGAGTTGATATTTTATTCAAAATATAGTAATTGGTTGATAGTATGTTATTTTTAACTAGGAAATTATCGCAATAGTTTTTTATGGTAAAAAAGGAGAACTGAAAATATATATTTTTAGGAAAGGAAAATACCGACAGATGCAATGAAGCTCTGTGGGATTTTCTGAATAACTTCAAATTTTGATAATTTACACGATAAGCTGTAGAAAGCGATCTTTTCTATGGCACGAATACACTATTATCTTCGAAACTATCATATTGTTCAATTGCTCGTTTTATAAATGGAAAGATATTTAGAATTAGATTTAAATTAGATATTAGGCTAGTATTTTCAAGATAGAATATTTTTTAAAAATCTTTTTGTCATACAGTGATAATAGTTAAGAGGAAAAAGGAGTAAATTCTTACGGTTTTCTTTGTTTATTTTGTACACATCATTTTGCATTTATCGACTATTACTTTATTTACATTTATACTCATTTGTGTTCATTCGACTTGTTCTTATAAATTGACGATTCGTATTTCTATATCGCGATTTAGTTGATATTGAACTATTAAAAGTGACTTGCGGAAGTTTTCCTATCTCTTATCCCTCAAGCTATATCTATTACAAAATTTCTATCAGATCGTGCCCATACTATAATACACTCATATAATATCAATTTGCCCCGTAGGAAACACCAAACAATAAATTTCTACTTCGTCGTCGTGTTCCATTCAACCGTCCAACATTTCCCTAATTTAATCAAACACGCATCGCAACAGAGTTCGGTTATCTCAAAGATCATGTTCTTCAAGATGTTGTTAAGAGAACAGGACGAAGAGAACGTGATCTCCTGCCGGAATCGTTTTTCCATCACCAGTAAACGCATCGTTTTATTATCGTCGATAGGACAAAAACGTTCCTCAGGGGCATTATGCGCTTTTCGAGATAGCCATCGTCTCTAATGCCCATGAACGGAAAGCGAAACAAAAACGAAACACTCCCGTTAAACGCCTTTCGGACGCCGCTTACGTAAAGAAGGGACGTCGTCCAATGCGCATTTCACGGGATGCGCATTCTTTCGGACCCGCCTTGGTTCCTCGCACCCACGCTCCCCTCCCTTCTCTACCCTACTTTTTTTAACGGTACCTCCTTCACGCGCCGCCCACCAACCGACCGCTTGTGCCCCGCGAAGGTCGTCTACACCCCGCGCACACTTCCGCTATTCCGCTCTTTATGACTTCGCTCTTATTCGCCCCGTTCACAGGCATTTGTCACCTGTTACCGAACGAGAGCAGGTGAAGATGAGTCTGATACGGGGGGTTTGGATTGTTTTGTGCCGGGACTCTTTCGCTACGCATGCTACGCTTATTTCGGGGTTCGTTTCTAAGTTACGTCGGGGAATTGTTGAAAAGATTTCTTCCCCGAAGAAGTTCTAGCGTATTACGTGGGAAGATTAAATAGAGCATCCTAGATGTATTGTGCAATGAATACGTTAAAAGCTGTAACTGAATACGGAAATCATAACTCTAGTTGACAATAAGATCGACTTTAACATATACATTTGATACTAAGGATTTGTCGAGTTAGTAATCTGCCACTATCGCCACAAAAATTGTAATCTATTATAAAATAGAAGGGTGATAGTCTCTAATTCAAATTACTGTAATTGTAAGATGGTTTGAGTAAGATAGCACATGGTTCGACTGTACAGGAAACGTCTAAGAACAGATCGATAACCTGCTTTTCTAATGCATGTAACACCAGTTCACGCGTTCGTTTATCGATGTACCGATCGCATCCTGCTGATTAGAAATTACGCAATGTACGTCACTCAAACACGGAAGAGAAACGTTTTAAAATACGACGAAACTAATCCGACTGCTAATTTCAAACAGCGAATCGGTGCTCCGTTTAATTAGAGCAGGTCAAGTTCCGGGTCTAGATGCTTGTAATGGGAAAGTGTGTTCATAGCATTCACTTGTGATGCAAGCAGCTGACGTTCTAACTGCATGTGGCCAGATATAGCGGCTGATTGCTAAACCGATATCTATATGATCCGATATAATTTGCATTAAGTAGGTTAAGGTATCTCCCTCTGTTACTTAAGGTGTCGTAATGTTCGAAGGGGCGAACGTATTCAAGGTTTCGAATCGGCGGTCAAGTTCACTTACTACGAATGAAAGATTCGCATTAACCTTGCAGTACTGTTATACCACGTGACCCAGAACACCACGTGGAGTGCGATGGCTTTTTATGTTAGTGCGATTTTCTTCGAAGGTGGATCGAAACGTAAAAGTTACAAGTATAACCCTAAAGTAAAGACTTTAATGCCTTATCATCTAGGATAGTACGTATGTAGAAGAGCCTGTAACTATTTTAAGCTCTGTTTTCAATTTAATCCCGGATGAGAGTCCACGTAGTACTTTCATTCAAGCTCATTCATTCTTTACTTTTAAATACAATGATTATATTTATTAACGAAAATTTCCTTGAATAGTTATACCTCATCCTATGGGAGTTGATAGTTGATTTAAAAATTAACGCGGGTTTTAAGGTTGTTCAATATTTTATTTAGTTGTAGTGGGGTGTTAAGGTTATTCAATGTCTTCAATGGAGACTGTTAAATAAAGAAATAAAGGAAGAGATGAATAAAATAAGCTGTAAGTCGAGTTAACGGGGTTCGCATCTGCTTAAGAAGATTTGCCTTGCTGAATTTTCGCCTTCTTCGCAAACGGCATCTTTTTTTTTTAGCTCCCATACACGGGGCGTGAATGAAAGGCGGGTCCGTATTAAGGCATCGAAAAATGTTCATTCTTCCTTTAGAATTCGTTTAACAACACTTAGCGGGAGACTTCGTGGCCCAAAGGCGTTTCTTTCATCACTACCCATTTGTTAGCCTGTTATTTATCGATTAATGCTTTTAAATGCTTGAATGTTTCTTTCGACGACATCCGTTATTTTACCCGAAAAATTCCTGAGGCGTTACGAGCTGTTTCCGCAATACTTCAGTCCTCACACTCGAGTTATTTTTACGTTCGCGATAGACAGGGAATTTTTGATTCGGTCCCCCCTCGGTCCTCATTAAATTTTACGACCTTCCCATTTTTATAACGCCATCCGCAATCATCGGAAACCACTAAGAGCGATTTTTACACCAGTTTCAAGGATTCCCCTCATTTCCTTATAGCCCTTCATCGGTCATTGTGGTTTTATATCCAACAAGTTTCGTAAGAGCACTGAAGATGAATAATCATGTAATTGACTAGCAATTCTCAGTTAACTGATACTCTTGAAGAAGAAGAATTAAGATACATGGGGAATGATATGAGATTTATAATATACGATATTTTAATGTTTATTGGTAGTATTAATCCTCACAGTTGAGGTGATAAAACTTTTTTATTTGATGGTGTCGGAAGTTCTGGAAATAAATTATTCTATATAATAATTATTCTATATTCTAAAAGATAAATATTTCATCAAGGTTAAAGTGAATATAGAAATGAATAATTGCACTTTGCATGCATCTATAATGGCTAGTAATTGTAGTGAGTTGATTTAGAAAATTATCTTTACCATTTTCAACAATGCACATAACAGTGTGAATGATTAATTTATTTCAGAACGTTAACTAAATTACATAAACCTTTCTAAAAATTCAATTTAAATAGTAATTTTTCTGCTGAAATATATATATAAAGTAAAAATATTGAAAGTATAGGAGAGAAATATTGTTCAAACATCGAGTTTTAGATAACTAATTCAGTGAAAAGAATGATTTTGAAAACACATTACACCTAGGTATCTAATTTTGAGATAATATTCTATTGTCGTCTCAATAAATGCTCAAATACTCGAATAACTAATGTTACCCCTCCCTCTCGTTGGTATAGGTGACAATTACTAGTCAAACATTCATCTATTATGTTCACACTAAACATCTTTTGTGTGAATTTTCATCTTTACCAACCAGCACATTCTTCGACTCTCGTGCTATCCAAAGAATCCTAAGTATTCATATATTCATGACTCACACTTATGAGAGAATCATCTCTGCGATTTTGAACAAACAAAATAGAGCTTATTTCCCAAATAGGCAGCATAACCCACTCGAGTTCTTATAGAGTATGCAAAGAAGATACCCTCGTAAGGAGATTAATAATTCTCTCGTTACCGCAAAATATTGACATTAGGCCGAGTAGCTGTAAATAAGCAGGAAAGACCCAATGAGATGGCGAAATTAAGGAAAAGACCACTTAAAAGACATTGAGCTTTTTGTCGAGAAGCGGTCGGGAAATCGGTCACATCCTACGCACTCCTGAGAGGAGCAAACATTCCGTCATCCTTCCATGACAACATTTTCCAGTAGAGCGACCACAACGCGGAAATCAGATTGAATGACACAAACAAATGAGCCAAAGGAAACGGTAAAGTCTGAGTTAAATGTGTAAAAGGAGTGGGTGACGTAGAACCGTTTCGTCAAGCGGTTTTCTATTAATCGATTATACTATAGAGTGTGAAAGATTGTTTTTAAAAGGATATAGAAAGAGAGAGGAATCCACGCGAGATTTTTAGATTAGAGGTCAAGCGCTCAAGTACGGAGATGAGGAAGTGTTATTTGAAAAGATACACACCCTCTTTCCGTATCCTGCGGCGAGTTGATCGTATCATTTGGTATCGTTCGCTATGAATGCACGGCCGTGTTTCCCTTTCGCTTGCAACTGAGCTGTCCGAGTGTATATTCAGCCAGTGCACGACGTAGAACTATTGTTCTGTCAAGTACTATTGTGCACACACCCTATGTTGTTTTTTATTCATGATGTCATATTCTCCTTCGTCTCTTATATTACATATATTTTAATCTAAATTATTGTTAAAAATGAACAAAACAAACTATGTGTTATAATTATGAGATCTTTACAAATCTAGCATTATTATTATCTCTTTTACGAAATTTTATGCATTGATCAGCATACAAAGTAGGTAATTTTATCGTATACGGATAACTATTTCACTGTCGTAAAAATGGTCGCTATTATAGATTATAATATAATATTTAAAAAATACTGATTAATAAAATGATTGAATCCGTGACGGAATGATTTATGACGAGAGTTGGAAGTCGGTTTCACTGATCAAGCTATTCATAAACCGTTATATTTCCCAAATGGCCAACACCCAGTTATTTTAAACCTGCATGGCTCGCTGTAAAAAAAAACAAGAGGAGAACCTGTTAGAGCTATTATGGATTATTTTTCATATATTTTTAGAACGTTGTAATGAATTTGAGATGTATCGTTTCTAAACAGCTGAAGTTTGATTCGCTCGTGAACGAAAACAAATGAAGGTGAATATAGAAGGCAACAGATAATAACTTCTTTTTTAATAATCTCCAAAGGCTTCCTTTAGAAATTTTAGAAATCAATTTGCCTAAAGCGATTCTTAAACCTTTAAACGTAATTACATTATCAAGAGATTATTATTTTCGCAAGGACGATCTGAGAACTTTATATTGTTTTGTTTACCATCAGACACACAACACGTAGTAGGCCTTAATTTATACTACATCATCAAAATCTTAATTAAATTTAGGACAAAAGGCTACATGGAATAGATCGTTATTCGATTAATTCTCTTTTTTCTTCAACCTCTGCCTCAGAATTCCTTCATCATCCATTGCGAAGTTGCGAAGGAATGTGACTATAGAATGGAAGCCGTTATCGTGGTAGATGAGCCAAAGAAAGCTACTTATCGCTCGAATTGAAACACAAAAAGAATGATGGATTTGTTGGGAGGAAAATGAGCATAGGAAGAATGAATGATTAGCCTAGGAAAGGGCAATATAGCAGAGGATGACAAAGAGAAGGAAACAATTAAAAGAAAATAAAGATGAAGAGATCAATTAGTTGGAAGAGGAAATTGGGAAAGCATCGGTGAAGAGATTATTAAGAGGGAAGGTGAGTGGATGATTGGTGGAGGAGGAGGCGGAGTGGGTATAGTTGCGGTTTTCTCACGCCCACTGAAGGCGATTCACGCTCGGGAATTCCTCTCCTTCATTGTCCGAACCTCTTCCTCATAAATCTAGTATCTCGTTTCGTCCGGGGAACCGGATAATGAATGGTATTACGAAATCTTTCAGATGTCATGTACTCCATCGGACACTTGCCTCGAGGGAGCATTCACACACGTCTTGTGGTATCGCAAAAGGAACACTTGGTGAGAGACGAGGTAAAACTATACTCTGGGGCGCTTATCGCTGAAAACCAGGTACGTTTGAGTATTTAATTAGAGGCTAGGATTTAGTGTGACCCCTACTGACAGGAGGTCGATTCATTTTGTGTAACGGTATGGTTCCGTTCCTAAAAGGGAAACTTTTTTTCGCTGAGAAAGAGATTAGGGGAGATACCTTGCGTATGCTTCTTTTTGGAATTCGTAAGTGAGAGTTGTGCGCAATTGTTTATCAATTACATCAAGAAATAGCATGAGGAGAAAGGAGAAGTTTTCTATAATAGAACCCGAAAGTTTAATATCGTTGGTATCTAAAAGAAAAGAGTTTTTAAAATAATATAAAGTTCGATACTTAAAAACCTTCTGGAAAATAAAAATCAGAGAGGAGTAATAAATATCTTCTATTCTTCTATCTTTAAAATTCGGTTTATATTATAGGTCTGAAAGAAGCCAGATTTATATATTTTCACGAAATATGCCCGCGGAAAATTGGAACCGTGCATATAATAGCTTTCACATCAACCTCACGAATTGAAAGATGTTTCCATTTTGGAAATTCACGGTGCATTTCCATGGCTCGTCCGGCGTGCATAAATCTCGTGCTGAAGTAACGGACCCTTCAAACTTCGGTCACCAAAATTATTGGAGGAGCCTCGCGGGGTCCGGAGATTCCAACGACCGATGGAATAAATCACGCTGGCCGATTAATTCCGATCCGCATCTTTCTTACGTCGTGAATAAGTCTCACGAAATGATGAAGAGAATAAAAAGAATGCCGTCGTGATTGGTGATAATGCATCACTCATCCAATGGCGTCTGAGGTCAACTGCGTCCCTCGAAGACAATCTTGGATTGGTACCGATGCCGGATGTTTATCGAAACGAAATATTTTCCCTCTCGTATGAGAATTTTAGGAGATACATAGTGGTTTTTCGAATTGTAAGGCGCAATAAAAAAAACAATTTTATTCTCGCTTCGACATCTTAGATCTAAAACGAATTTCTTCGTAAGTACTTAACAAAAAATCTTCAGGACTTCAGAATATGAGTATTAAAATGGTTGGAGAAGTGTTTCTGTCGATCAGCCGTGAGAAAGTTGTGAGGCTGATGCAGAAAGCTTCTGGTTCCACAATTACGAGCGAAACCTCTTTTTTCCTCTTGTCAGATGCAACCATCCGAGTTGAAAAAATGCAGTTTCCAGATGGAAACAGTGTAGTGAACCTTCTCACAGTGAGACATTAGTAAGTAAACTTTTTCAACTTAACTGTAACTTTGCTTCGAGTGATTAAGTTGATTAGTAATACCGTTTTAAATGATTCGGGGTAACTTTTTTATCGGGATTTATTTTCAGCTAAAATCTCCGGGAAATGAGAAAAATTAGATCTTGTTGAATTGTTTATCTGAAGGCATGTTAAGAGTTTAACTACAGATTACACACAATAGTTTCGTATTCCAATGAGTTTTTTTTTCAATAAAACAACAAGTAACCCAATCTTAAGTTTAATTAAATTCTAAATTATTTCTACTCACTCTATGCACTGGCAGCTTTCATTATAACATCAAGTACACACCTGGAAGATAGAAAAGAGAGATAAATTAATAACAGAATTTTTCCCTTTCAATCTTATGATATACAATTATACTTAAAAGCATTATTATGTATATTACAATTTCGGAGTATTAAAAAGCGTCTGGCAAAATTAATCGAAAAACTTGCGATGGTATTCATTACTAACTGTGACTCACAACCACAGAAACTCATTTTTGACTAAAGACATCCAATGCCAACTGACAGGTGGGTAACAATATAATATGCGAAATGAGTTTTTTTGAGAGCACGAGTGAGGAGAGCTTAAGAAAATACATTAGCATTTTAGATGAGTAGTATGTTAACTTAACGCTGGCAGAGTAGGTTTAACTCCGGGGATTGACGTCCGATTTTGAAACCAACTTAAGATTGCCTATCTATCTTACGTCATTGCTAAACCAATCGTGATTTCTAACGGAAGAAATTATTCGTTCATTTTTCCGAATCGTTTCTGAAATAGATTCCCATTCGTATCTTTAGAGCATCGGCCTGCGTCGAAGGAAAATTTTCTGGTATTATATGCTTTGTTCCAAGATAAGAGAGAGGTTAATTAGCGGGTTCAAATCTCCCAATTCACCTTCGGCAAATGATGACCGTTTCATCGAGACTCAATCCGAAGCGGAAAATGTTAACTGGATAACGGACTCTTTCTCAGATTCTTCTGAAAACGAGTCTTCCGAAAAATCCCATCACTTCGAACGGTAGGTTCGTCTGGGCCACTGTTGAGGTCATGAAGGGTTCGACGTTCGTGGAATGTATTATTGCAGTCGTCACGTATTTCGGATGTTACGCACACCCTTTTCTACAATTTCCATAACATTCTCTTTCATTTCCTCGAAAGGAAAATTGGCTTCGGAAAATTCAAAAAACATAGTAATCAACTACTCTCATCCTTTTGATGTCGTTGATCTTGCGTCTTCCCTTCACTATACATAGCAAATGGCGAATAAGGAATTTCTTTCGCTTACGAATGTATATTCGCAAAAGTGTATCATTTTGCATTCCTTAATTGTGACTTTGTTTTCAATTTTTAATATTAACTAAAACAAAAATATTTCTTAGTGGCTTTTGATTGAAATTAAATGCAAATAATTTTTTTAAACTCTGAAATCATTATCATTAAAGTTGAGAATAATAAATTTATTCGTAAGCATTTTTAGCAAGATCATGTTTCATGTATTCACTGCATTGGTGTCAACACTTTAAGAATGAAACATACGTTGATGTTGAATTTAAAGTATTCGAAATAGAAAATGATGCTCAAGAATATTTGCGAGATTATTTGATAATAGTCTGGCAGTTCATGAACTATTGATTCGTAGTTGGATCTATCTGTGGACTTTTAAGCAACTCAAAGAAGCCTATATATATTTTTTTGCAATGTCCATAAATACCAGTAAATCAATAACATTAAAGTCCGCCGAAATATTTCCGTTACAGAATAATATCTATTATAGTCCGATTACGTAAGCTGCCTAATTTATTGGACTAAGTCGAGGTATTTTTGAAGTGGAAGTCTGCACGATTGAGAGGATAAACCGGACGGACAAGATTTCAGACGGTCGACATTACTCGCTTCACCAACCAAACGGATATTTTTTTCTCGGTCATGCGGTGACTTAAAGGCGCCCTACCATGTCCATTTTAGGGTTCTGTGACCTTCCGAAGTGAGCGAAATGCATTTCCGAGATTTCGTGCCCGAATCGTAAAAGTCATGTATAACTTTTATGTAATGTGAGCAAACGTGACTCATCAAAAGAGCGCTCGTTTTTATGTACTGATGGAGTAAAATGGAAAGAAAAATGACTTAATCATTGCGAAGTTGAACCTTTGATAGTCTTCGTACTTTTTACGTAATTAAAAACTACTTTCCCACTTCTTTTCTGGTCTCGAAATCGAAGTAATCTTCTGGAAAACTAAAATATTTTGTTGAATATTAAAGTATTTTATCACTTAAGACGGAGGTATATAACTCGCAAGAATTTTTTCCGGAAAGAGAAGACAGTGTAGCATGGGGTGCTATTCGGAAAGTCAGGATATTAAATAAAAAGAGATTTATCCTTTTTCCTGTTCAACTCATGCTTATAGTAAAAGATAACTTCTTCATGAAAATATAGAGAACTACAGAAAATAGATACTTGCTGATTTATCACCAATTCATAAATTATCTCCTTAAAAAAATTTTCGGGACCGATGGAATATCTTGTCGTATAGTAAAATTATTCTCAAGAAATTGTGTTCGAGAAAATTTTAACACAATAAGAATCAAGTAAAACGTGTACTTCAGGTTTGTTGTTCTCTACATTCTACTCTACTTTTCCCTTATACGTTTCCCCTTTAACAGCGGATCTATCTAAATCTTCACCATGTTTACCGTTAGAATGCGGGCTGTTTTTTTTAATCTGCTGTTTGCCCTCATGCCCGGACTAATTAAATAATTATACGCATAATCGCGCAAATTACTTAATTTTCTACTTAATTTTAAAGTGAACAACCGCTCATTTTCTATTTCTATTGTATACTCTTCACGACAATGCCCGAAATCAATGTATGTACTCTTCACCAAGAATTTAATCCCAAAGTGTTACGAAACCACCGAACTAGTCTTTCCGGTATATATTAAATAGGACGTTACTAGAAGCATTACTGGATTGTTTTCCTAGTTCTAGTCCTAGAAGGCATACTTTTTGTTGTAGAGTTAAGGAGGTCTTTGAACTAACTGCGCATCTTAAGAAGGAATAAATTGTATTCCATTCGAATCCATTTACGGAACTCATTTGTGAATTTAAATCGGTCAGTGTGGCAGAATCCTAATTGGCATTCACTTCCTATTTTCGGGGTCTACGACCGCCGTAAACAACAAATCTTAGAATGATATTCATAAATATGATAGTTAAATTTTATAAATCAGTGAATTTAAAGACGTAGTACGTGATATCAGAGAGGAAAATAATAGTTAGCGTTTCATTTTGATGGTCTTATATCAATCTCGAATATTTGTTAATAAAGGGAGAGGAAATGTAGATACAAGAATTTCTGACTTAACAACTAAAACAAATCAATCCTGTTACTTTTCAAATATAAAAGATTTCTGTATTTTTTAAGAAATACGAGTTTCGTCAACATAAAGAGGGAGTGCTCAGTGAAGTCGTTTACATAACGTTTTTCAAGGTCCTCTTCTTGACACACCAAAGAGATGTTTCTTCCACTTGAATGCTCTTTGTTTGACTTAGTTACTTCAGCGGTTACTCTACTGTTATATGAAATTCCAACCCGAAACAATGTAATAGGATATTTCCTCAAGATCTTAGGGTTTGTGTTTTGAAGCGGTTTCCACAAAAGTATTACGAGATTTAGTTCTATTTAAATAAATTAATTAAAAGCTAAGAATATAGAATAATTCTAAGAATAGGATATCACGGTTACAGAAGTATATTCTTTCGAAGATAATAATAGCAACATAAATATTTCAGGAGTTACATCAGAGCAAACATTCTTTGGCTCGAAAATAAAAAGTACTAACTCGGAAAGAAAGAGTGAACTCAACTAAGTCTATGTTTACGACCGAATCGACCTGAGATTCGTGAAAACTCTCACTCCTCTTCCTCCAGATCTGAGAAAAAAGCCTTTTGTCGAAAAAGACGCAAAAATTTCGTACCCTCTCGAGATACTTTTACCGCGGAGACGAGAAGTATCGAGAGCGCGTGAGAAAAAAACCTTTCCGTGTAGCACAAGAGAGAGAATTTCGAGAAAAGGCGATGAGGCAAATAAAAAAGTTCTCCGAAAATGCTCGTCGGAGAGCAATCCTGTTTTAACGGTCGCCGGGGGAACGCGGTAGCGAACCGAGAAAAAACCGAGAGCGGTTGAGTGTCACGATAACGCCTGGAAAAGGTGAATTTTTTCATCGTACGCGGAAATCGTATCCACCGGCTCTTTTGTGTCGACACCCGCAAAAGAAACGGAGGATTCTTCACGCTGCTGGGCTCCTCTCCCAACACCGCTTAAGTTCGTTTCTTTTTTTTACCGAGTGTGTGGGTGCAGAGCGTGCTGCTCCACCAGAGTAACAGTTAATCAAATCTGTTCCGTCAGAGTCGCCGCCGATGGATTTTTGCGCGGAAAGAGGCGTGGATGTGGTGCGCGTGTGGCCGTTGGAGCGGAGCGGTCTTTCGCGAGGTGACGGAAGTACGAAATTGATGATGATTCAATCGTTACGGGACCCGTGGAACGTCCGCCTCTTCATTGACGTTTTATTTCTAGAAACCGATCGTAATTTCGGACGACCTGATTTTTATACTTGCCCCGTGGCCACTTGCTCGATTTTTCCTCGCGGATTTCTTACGGGCTGTCTTATTAAGGATGCAAAGACCGTTCCTCATTTTATTCGATTTCTTCTTCTGGGAAATGGTCAAGTGGACTTACTAAAATCGGGTCCGGACCAGTTCAGTGACCCGATGTTATAATCCGTTGCTCGACAAACGTGAAATTACGTACGTCAATAAATGAACGTAAAATGACAACCCTTTTCAGCCGAAAGATTAATGATTCAGGCATCTTCCTTTTCCAGTTAATCCTAAAACACAAGTTCGTTTGATGATGGTTTGGATTGGCTCAGTTGAATCCTTTGAGCAGCAGTTTTACCTATTCATCTCACTTGTTGTCTACTATTTTAAGGCTTATTTAAACACTATAAGGAGTTGTTTTTAACTTTTATGTTTGTATCAGTACTATCTTATCTAAAATATAATTATATGCATCATTATAACAATCTAATTCTCGACTTATTAATAAATAATAACTTTACAAGAAATTTAATATTTTAGAACTTCTAAGCTGTGTGGGAGTATTTAAATCGAAGTCCTTTTGATTTTTACCTCTCTATCTACTAAAAAAATAGTGCATTTTACTCTTTTTTCAATAATTCACATCAAATCTTTTCCTCCTCAATTCAATCACATCATAACGGCCCTTGCACTCCCGTTCGAGAAATATACCCACAATACATCTTGGTCACCAGATCCCGTGTTTCGCGGAAACGATGACAAATACTATATAATTCCTTCTTCCGTACCACATATTCGACGGCACGATAAGCATGTAGGTTTCTTCGACGGTCACGTGATTTCCGGCAAGATGCCCAGGGACTCTTAAAAGCGGCGGTGTGAGGATGACGGCGGTAGACGCACCATGAGCCGGCGATCCGTTAACTCGAGACCGGTTGCCTTTCTTATATGCTACAACTCACCTTCACGCTGTCCAATTCGTCCATATATCTCTCTCTCGACTTCAGTTCACCTGGCGCATGTACCACAGAACGTTTGAAAAAAATATAGGGCAAACGACAGAACCCCATGATCTTCAAAGGGGAGGTCGGTTTTAAAAAGGATGTGGAATGCCGAAAATCTGCTTTTTTTCGTAATTCAAAGATTATTAGGTTGTTGATTATGCCTTCGATCTTGGAAAAATGAACTCAGTATTGAATTACTGAGTCTACTGTTATATTGCTGTATCATTTTATGTTTGTGGTTTTATTTCACGATTAGTATGGGTAATTATCGATAATTTTCTTCTTCTTTTAGGTCATTCTGAAGGTTGTTCTAGGTCGGAATTATTTCTTTTCTGTCTTCATAAACAACTGATGACTTTTACTTTAGAGAATAATAAATTTCAACGCAATATTTTCATACATCTTCAATAGATTGTTTACTAAAAATTATCAGTAACTGTGATTCCCTATGTTTCAAGGGTGTGAGATAATTCTAGGCTTTGAATCTTCAGTGGGCGGAAGTCAGCGTGAATCCTTGTCGTAAGTTTCTGCCATCAGGGGATGATGTTCTTTGTCTTATAGAAGAATTTATTTCCCTTCATACCCGGAAACCTACAAAATGGTCATAGACCATAGCGAATTTTTTTTACTGAAGATAGACTACATTATGACAGCAGATGTGTGGGACAAAAAATACGTTCCGTTCTAAAAGTCTGATTATGACGGAAATGCCGTAATATTATTACATGCTCATTTCATGTAACGAACGGGAAGCTCTTGACCTTTATTTCAAACTCGTTTGAGCGCGAAAATTTTATTCTTGGTCATTTTGGATTTAAATTCGGTCAACTCATACGAAAGAATATAATGAAAATTAAACTAATGAAATATTGCCATTCCATTATGTAAAACTCATTTTCTTTCACTGAAGTTTCTACCCTCGGGGGGAAAATTTCGATTCATCTTGCTTGTAATTGATAATTTATTCATCATCTGTATGTATTGAGGCCAAAGAAATAGTTTACGTAATTAAAATTTAATATTATTTTTTGTAAAGAAATTAAATTTTTGGAAAATTTCATCTCATGGCTCATTAAATCAAGGAAAATTTTGCAATAAATGTAAAGTAAATAATTAGAGCTCTTAAGAATTCGTCTCAAAATTTAGCACGATTCTATTCCAATTAATATAAATGAAATTCATCCCTTCCTAGGATAATAACATACCTAGTTCTTTCGACAAAGAGAAGTAGTAATGCGAGTGAAAGGTATGCGTTTTGCCTTAAGACGTAGTGGGAAATGAATGGAGAGGAATGGCAGTACGTGCATTCTTCTCTCGTATCTCAAAAGGGATGCTGTGTTTACGTCTTCACCCACTTTTACAGCGGCGCCCTTTAGACTCATCTCAACCCAGATCACGCGCATTCGAGCATCGCCGTCGTCAATCTTAACGCCGCAAAACGCTGCTTCGGTCGGCACATCCACTGAGGTAACCTGACCTTATTCCCACAGGTGCATCGTCGTGCTAACTCGCAAACGATTCGTAGAGTCTCGTTCGAGAGGGTTCATCGGCTATTGCAAGCGTTCACTCTCGAGGTCATCCGGCTCCAGTGCGGATACCACGTTTCCAGATCTTCCAGAGTTTTAACTAGAACCGGATTGCGGGGGAGTGGAGTTTATTTTTAGCATAATCCGCTTTCCTCCAATAGGTTCTTACGGATGATGTTTGCTTTCCTTTTCCTCGCATGACATTGGGAATGTGTCTTGCGTTTCCGGAAAGAGTTTCATTGACAAATTCCTAATTTTTATCCTAGTCGACGAGAAGAAATTTACTTTTGCGTAAACTTAACAGACAATGCTCAGCCTCTATTGTTTGCAACCCACCAACAGTTACACATATGTTGAATTAGCTCATACTTATACATACTGATAAAAACCAAGCCGCGTAAAAATCGCCTTCACGCCTTAGAGACCATATCCTTAATGGAATGGAAATCTTCTCCAAAATAAGGTACATCTGATTTCTAAAATATTTCGCCATTTATAAAAATAGACAGATTTCCTCATAAAGCGTTAACATAAAGGGTTAATTTTAGACAACGCTTAAATTATTTCTTCATCATCAAAAATCATCTTGTTTAAGGAAACAAAATGCTATTTTGTACTCCCAGTTGTACGTTAACTCAAGTCATTCATGTCGGTCATTGAGGTAAATCTTTCAAAACCGTTACTTTCTACCTCCATCAATGGAAACGATTTATTTCAATTACGTCCTATTATCTCTGTTAGTTACATATAAATATCAAGCCTGCTAATTTGATTTTAGGTCTATCTTCTCCCGGATATGTCTTTTAAGTGGCTTACCTTTAATACCTTAAATTTAAACATACAATTACTACTTATTTCCATAAAGGCAATGCATTTTAAAATAATAATGTCCTTGATCTAATTCCTTTCGTAATTAATCATATTAATTCGTACCAAAATAAATTATCTTGAATGGTATCAACTCATAATAGTCCCGTGTCGTTTATTTAATCGAACGAACTCTGTTTATCTTTGCCCGAGCATGTATATTTAAAGTTTCTCTCTCATGTAAACGATTTCCATTCAAGTTCACGAATCAGAGGTCAATAACTAGCACGATTCGCGGATAAGTCGATGTTTATTGTTCGAATTCGCAGCCGACTTAATTCTACTCCTCACGACTGAGCAGTTTATCGACCGACGACCGTTACGTATATTTATCGCAAAGTAATTGCGAACGCGATGGGCGAGAGGCGTCAATTCAATCATCGTGGGCGTGTGAAAATGACGAATCATCGTGAAAGGGTGAAAGCATCTATTTCTGACTCAACCACGCAAATGCAAAACTAGCGTAACATAATAGGTGGATGGCACACCGCAACATAATGGCACATGCGGAAGAGAAGATGATGGGTTGTTCGGAGCGAGAATGATACACCGCAGCATCGGAAGCCAATTAGTTTCATCTATCGCTGAGTAAGCGGTCGATCGATTCCATCTCTTGGAGACATGTTGTAAAGCGTACGCTGGATATTAGACGTAATACATTGTATTATTGTTTTCATTGTGCGGAGTTTTTGATCTTTGAGGAATAATCCTTTTGGTACCATAACGTGCATTATGTACAATTGATAAAGCAACGATTTCCTTAATTGTGTAATAGATAAAATGTAAATTTTAGTAAAGCTAGTTCGAGACCACCAATTCAACCAGTATCTTCTACGAAGTTAAAGGGATTTAATATTATATTATTATAATGAAGAAGATTATAAAATACGATTTGGATTTTTGTCTTCATTTAAACAGCTATATTAATGAGGATTAAGAAAACCGTGACCTACTCAGGATCAATTTCGGATTCGTAGCTGGAATACATAACACGGGCTCGAATTACTTCATGCTCAGGTCAAGCTCGTTTCGTCGCAAGTGCCCGATCCCGTTCATTGCATCAGGTCTTCGGAGTTCCTCTCTCTTAAATGGGAGCAAACGAACTACGTTAAAACTTCTCGAGGGCTTTTAAAGATACACTTCGGGATGGAATGGGATCCCACTAAAAATTTTCGAGACATTTAAAACAAGACTAAAGCGCTCCTTTCGAACGGATCGCTTTAGATCCCTCGTATTTTTACTTCGAGAGAAAGAAGAGACCTCGTGTGCCACTGAACTTCAGATGGCGTTACAGTTATGGGTTCCACGGAAGGAGAGGACGAAGGGGGAGCTCTAAGTCCTTTTACGGAGGCGGTCGCGAAATAAAAATGAGAATACGAGGGTTTTTTTAAAAAGACAACGGTAGGGAAGGGAAACCAGTTCTCTCTCTATCTTTTCAACTGTAAACGCATCCCACACGCACGACGTTCGCGTGCTCACCCCTAACACGCATGGGGGCGCGCTTTGTCTCGCGGTGGAGGGAAAATTGTCTAATGAGGTGGTGCCTATCGGTTGTGCTCCTTCCATCGAGGAAGTCCGCGTCGGTGGGAACAACGTCAAGATGTAGTAAATTGCAGCGGGTGGCCGACTCCACCGCGGGATGGAGTTGATTTTTTCGCATCATATGTCCGACATACGAGACGGAGATGACACAGTTAGTAACTATGTTTCGAAATACTTTCGATAAAAAAATTGTAATAGTTTCAGTCTTATAAAGTGATACTGTTGGTCAAAAGTGTAATATTTTATGAACTGAGAAGTATCGGGAAAATTACATAATACGTAATTCTATAGGCTTTTTACAATTTATTTAAAAGGAATTTTATCGCTTCCCAGTGTGAATCATTGGGTTTAAGAACCTTCCTTAAGTTTCCTTCCTTTCTTCATATTAAACTGAACCAAATAAAAAGGACAAACTATGAGGAAAAACTAGGAAGTCCTCCTGGCTCCTATTCAGTCATGTATTTAATCATCAACCTCCATGGTTGGAATCTGCTCTCTCATCGTTCTAAGAATTAAATTCACAGGGAAATCAAACGGTAACTTTATCCTATGGAGGAAGAAATAAGGAAACGGAAGGAACGATGTCACAGCGAGATTAATGGAGAACGTTCGCAGAGTGATTTGAATTTGATTACTCAATGAGGTGATTGATGCTTTGAGATTAAAGTGATTTAAATTCGAAATAGGAGATGAGCGTGATGCGGTGTAAAGTTTCAACTGATCGATTTAGAGAACGGAAATTGGAAAAAGGGGATGGAATTGTTTGAACGAGATGTTTAAAGGAGGGCCTCTAACCAAGCAACGGAAAGCAATGCGTGAATTCGCCCGGAGACTTCAACGCCCGTTCGCCCACGAGGTTTACTTAGGGCCTCTTTCATCTTTAGTTGCATAACGTTTTTACGGCTTCTAAGTTTCCACAAAAAATCAGCTACTCTACAAATATGCGAAGAACTTCGCGACTTTTTATTCGTAAAGAGGTCGTGGCCACGTTCGCACGATGCTACAAGAGAACCCATCGGTAAAATTAGCACTTCGGCCGGACATTCTACTCTAGTGAACAGAATTCGCCATAATATAAAATTTGTTATTCGCGTGTTTACTCTTGCGAAGAATGTTTACCCTCGGGTCAAGAGAACTACTTCCCTATGTGTTTTTCACCCACTTTAGAAAAAATCTATCTCTTCCCGGAATATAATGAATATTGATGGAGTGAGAACACACAGTTCGCGAGCCTATTTACTCTACTCTGTTTCGCCCGAATTAGGATTCGTTATCTGGGTTCGTAAGTTTACTCGCCACTTGGAACGGTACCTGTCTCCTTCAGAGGGCGAATAAGAAAAAACATCGCACGATTGGTGATATCATCTCCGTACCATTCGTGAGAGAACCGATCTCCGTAATCAGCGCGAAAAGCAAACATCCTCGGGGTGTTCGATGACGTAATTGCAATACGAACCGAAGCATTTTTATGCGAAATGGACTCTGTATTTACCTGATGACACAGGCCCAAAAAGGCGCTTTAAGTATAGCGGCTCCGATCTTTTTGGGTTCCCTTCTCCGCCCACAAATTTCCTCCGAGCACAGATTACCTTTTAACATGCCATTAACCTTTCCGGAAGATTTCGCCCGTCATCCATTACCTCATTTATTTACGCGCGTTTAGGTTCATCTTCTGGGAATTTGTTGGTGCGGGGGGAAGGTCGTCGAACGGACACCCTATCGACGCCCTCATTTCGCGGTGCGCTACCTCACCTCTGTCACATTCCGTTCGCATCCACCATGAATCACTAAATCGCCCTTTTAAAAGCAGGATGACTGAGCCTTAACGGTATTAGCTGTAGAGCGGGTCCCAGAAGCGTTAATATATTAACGCCAAGCTCAAGGACCATATGTTTTTTAAACGTAAGAGTTCATTGGTGTATTTTTAAAATGAAAGTTGACGACGAAAACCTTCTTCGTATAGTAATTTACTATTAATTAGCATGTGATTATTAATGAAATGGCGATAAAGGGTAAAATAAATTATGCCTACATGTATGCTATAGTATAGAGAATTGAAAAAAGTGCGATTAACTCAAAAGGGGATCAAACTAATTCTTAACGAAACATTATTCTACCCTTCATTTAAAGGTAAATATGCGGAAAAAATTTTACCTCAGTTTTGTATCAAAAATGAATAAAAAATTAACAAGAATATTTAATGGTAAATTTATCGAATAATTTTGTTTATTGGAACATTTTTTGGGATTAAGTTGTTAAACATATATACAGGAAGTTTAAGAATTATAGAGGTTGAATATAAAGATTCTTGACGTAATGTATTCATAAATTCCAAGACTTGAGCCTCTAACAAAAATGTAATTTCAATTTCTCATCGTAAATTTGATTATTTTTCATTTTTTACTTTCAGAAACTGGGTGCGAATTGTTTTTGAGAAAAAACTCCATGTTTTGGATAGGCTATGATGTTTAAAGGCAATTTGCACTTTACTCTGAGAAAAAAACTGCGTTCGCAATTCAGATTTCACATCACAGTGTGAAAAGATCGCCTTTTCCGGTTATATAGTCTAGTTTTGGTTTAAGATGTCAATACGGTAGTATTGTAAATTACGATACCAACTGACAAAAAGGGCTCTGTGAGAAAATTAAATTTTACTAAATTTTCCTTCACAGGCCATTAATAAAGTGGGGAAAAAGAAAAAAATGAAAAATTTCCCCGAGGTAGTGCTAAGGGAAACATCTGTCAAAGTTCCTCTGAGTCTACCAAAGTAATTGCCAGAAGCTGTTAAGGCCATCAAGAGAGGCAAGGTCGTTCAACTGAAGAGTCCATTAACAACTTTTTATTTGAGCCGAGAAATCGGAAATTAAAACCAATTTTTTCGATACCTTTTCGAAGTCTCGTTCTTTTCCAAAATATAGGCTCTTATCTATTCGATCAAGATCTTGAAAAAAACTATGAAGAGCCCAGGTTTTGAAAATATTTAGGGCTACGAAAGAGAAATATGTATACCCAAATCATTCGGTTATAGATTTATGGCATGTTAGTTGATGAAATAAAACGATTAACAGATAAAATACTCATCAACTTCTATTTTACGAGGCCAATAAAATTTGCTCTAAAATATAATCACCTCGAAAACGCTGTATTTGGAAATTGTAAATACACAAAAGATTTATTCTAATAATTATGACATCACAGTTTATCTCCAGTTTGATACATTCTAAAACAGGTTTTTTGAACCCCTTTTTGAGAGTGTACCTTTAGTTACTGACAATGCAGGGAGCACACTTGGAATTGTACACTTTCATTAAAAACTGGCAATCGTCCAGTATGAAATTCAACTGTCAAAGATAAAAGGGTTTCGATGTGGTTGTAAGTTAGTCATTAAACTTCAGACAAATGGTTGGATAAGGAACCACTCACATAGAGTGCTTAGTTATAACTCATTTTATTTCTTGCCGTCTAATCTAAGGTTTATATTGCAATTCCTTTCGCCTCCTCATTCCTTTCCCTGTCTCGGACTATAATTGAAGCCAAAATTATATTCCTTTTGTACGTAATAAGAGAAAAAGGTTAATTTTTTTATTGCTCCTCGTGTTTCATCGACCATAGTCATAGCCGTAGAAATGCTGTGGAATGCGTGGTTGATTATGATGAAGACGAAGATATGGCCGTTCTGCTAATTTTTTCCGCGAAACCCTCGAGCTATTTGCTAAGAAGCTAAATGCTTTAAAAATTGCTGGGGGATGTGAGAGAGAAAACAGACGCGCTTTTTAAAAAAGAAAGCTCCTGAGGGATGGGGTGAAGTTCAAGGACGCATTGAGATTGCAAGATAGTCTAAAAGGCCTTCATCAAATCTCTCTCTTATACACTCTGCGCATTCTCGGCTGCAAATAACAATTTCCTCTCGCTATTAATTTTTATGATTTCTCTCGGCATTCCCCAACTTTTTGCTCGAACATCTTTCAAGAAAATTTCGTCTCGAGAAATTGCACTCTCATGAACATGGCATAACCTACGGCAGCCATATCCATAAATCCCTGCTTCCGTCCAAGAGCGGTAGTGGATGGATTTTCGTATCACGTTATGGAAGAGCATTTAATGAAGGTAGCCGTCTTAATGCCTTTGAAAGCTTCGTCAGGTAATAAAGCGGAATAGCGAGGAAAAAAAATATTCTAGAAATTTTAACACCTGGAATAAGTACTGGCAGTTTTATCTAAATATTTAATGTAATGGGTTTGAGAATCTTTTTCTAATTAATTTGAAGTTCGGGGTATAAGATTCACCTGTCATTCCCTCAAAGGCTGCTTGTAACGTGATGATTTATGTACGTGTTCGATAAACGAGGTAAAGGAAAAAATGAATTATTATATCGAGGTAACTATCTCAAATGCTTTAATTTATATCTCATTCGTGTCAATTTTGGATTGATAAATTTTCTATAGCTCTGATTCAGGATAGTTTAATTGCACCAATCGCCGATGATTGAAATAGTTTTCAGTTTCACGAATCTATTGAGAGATAAAATACAATATTGCGTTTCATTCAAGATAATGTTATCTTTTTCTTGAGTATTTGGATGGACTATGATTCCTATAAGTTATTTAGTATAAAGATAGATATTACGAATGATTAACTTTAATTAACTTCTGATTTGGTAATAAGCATGTAAAACGAAGAAAAAATTAAAAATAAAAATAATAGACTTGAATTCAGTTACAATGTATCCTTATTACCATCACGTTTACTATGAAAAAATACTTATATTTCGCAAGTTACAACCACCCAATTTTGAATTACTAATAAAATTTAAGCATTTTATGATTAATATTGACCTATTCTATTGGCTATAATAATATAACACTTATAGCACACACCTTGTTACGCTAAGTTGACTTGGATTTCTCTCCGTGTATACGAATCATTGTAATGATATTTCGAATCCTTTATGAATGGCCTCTTACAAATCAGCATTAAAAATATAAAGGTATATCAGTGACTTTAAACGTTGATAGAATATTCATGATACTCCATTATGTCTCTAATTGAGTGAATAAGAGTCAATTTTAGTATTTTGAGCTGAATATCTTTTAGAAAGCACATCCTCTGCGTATCTTCGTAACTCAGCCTTCGTTTCGTGTGGTTTCGATTTCCTTCTGTTGGGCCGACTCAATGGGCACGCGTCTCACCACTTAGCGAAACTAAAGAGGCCTCGGTGCGTGCGGATATGTGCATCACCATTGCAGCACCGCACCGAGGAAGCATTAAAATCACCGTTACATCAAAGCAAATTGTTTCAGCAGTATTGAGTCTCCAGGAAGACCTATATTTAGCTATCTGCACCGTCAATTTGCAGACAATTAAAGCTATCTATTTTCCATTCCATCTCCAAGAAAATTGTTGAGGCTGCAAATTTAATCTTGTGAGACGGTTAATTTGAAAAAAAATCTTCTGTTGAAGTCTTGGGTGCAAACTCTAATACGATGAAGTAGTAAGATATAAGAAGGAAGAAGTGAGCTAAGTGGTTTTTCATAAATGACTGAGTATTTAGTGTCTAAACCCTCGAAGAACCTATGTAATGCGCCGTAGAATATATATTTTTATTTTCAAAAGTATTGTGTAAATTTTTTTATAAATGACTATGAAAAAGATATGTATGAACATTTGGAAATGTGGTTATTTTTTACTATTGGAATTAATTTTCCTCAGGAAAAACTAACTTAATAGTATTCATATTCAAGAATCATACTTTTATTCGAAATATTTATGAACTGCTAATTATATGTATAATGAATTTAGGTTCATAAACCCAGAAATAAAAGTTAAATCATTTTTTGGAAATCTCTATAACAATAAACCAATTGATATGCATTTAAACACCAATAATTTTAGAAAGACCAACTAGGATGCAAGTAATGGAGTAGCAAATTTTTTTGGAGTTGAAATATTATTACGATTCCCTTTTCAACTTCTTAAGAGTTCAATATCTCGAAAAATCATTCGGCTAACGGAGGAGATGAGGCAAAAAAAGAATTATCGAGATCGTTGAATCGTAAATTGAAATTGGCAGCGATAAATCTGGAGCAATGTACCCGCGAATGTCTCTTAGCGGATGACATTGAACCCTGAAGAATAACCTAGCATTCACGCCACTTCATTTCCTCATCTATCTTCATTGACAGCCATGAGACGTTCGGGTAATTTGTCCCCCGGTGATGCAGAACGATTGCATACTTCTCTCGCAAGGTTGAGCAGAATTAGTAATGTATTATTGGATGAATGCGCTCCATTTCACGCCATAGGCGAAGGCTACTTCATAAGCGACACGGCTCGACTATTTGTTCTTAGATGGTGTTTCTTCCCAGCCTCTAATGGTCGGGGAGAGACTGGAGGGTTTTGAAAACAGGAAGTGGATCGTTTGACTGTGTGAATCAGAAAATTTGGCGGTAACCGTTACCATGAAGGTAGAGACCGATTAAATTGGTGGGTGGGCTCACACATTCTGACGTGAAGATGACATCTAGACATTTTAGGAACTTTCCAATAGGAACGCGAACATTATCAGGATATGAGGGGCCCGCAGAAACTAACCTCGAGAAACAAACGACCGGTCCTGTCCTGATTCGGAAGTCCCGAAAAAGTTAGATATACCAGCGTGATTTTTAGGTTTCCTCTTCTACATTTCCAAAACTTCGTATACTATTCCCGAAAAATATCTTTGTGTCCTTGATAAATAAGATAATTTTAGTAAAAATTTGTAAAGCTCTCTTGGAAAATTTTATTGGACGAAATTTTATCTTCAACTGAATATAATCATATCAATTGACATTTGTACAATTATTCGTCGGAAGATCAGTAGAAAAATTATCTTAATTTTACGTCTTTTATGTGAATTTTCATTTAGGAATTCCACGAATTTTCCTCTATAATCAATGTTAATTATAGAAAATATTTATCTGTATTGCACGGAGTGCCATCTCAAAGCAAGAGCATTTACCTCGAGGGAAAATTTTGCTTTCAGCAACCGCTTTAACGGCTGGGAATTATTGGAGATGGCAGTCTGGCCTCCATCAGAGCGTTGAAATCGGATGCAATCTCGGAAGGAAGATGATCATTGGCCGTATACGTTGCTTAACGCTGTTCGTATTTCAACTTTTTCCTCTCATTTTTTATATCCCGAACGCATCCTTAAGAGTTCATCGGTTTCGGAAGAGCGATCAGGAAGGTGGGGAGTGGAATTTGACGGAAGGCCGCTACCAAAAGGTGCCTACAAAGGATCTTCCGAAATTTTTTAATGGGGAAATGACATTCGCGACAATAAAGGACTGAATTGAATGGCGATCCAAAGTTCGAGATGCGATAAAACAATCCGTAAGAGACTGTTATTTACTGCGATCACGGAGGGAGGCGGTGATTTCCGCATAGCAGCCGTGACGATAGCGTACTCTATTTCCTTGGGGATGAATGCGAAGGCATGGTGAAGCACCTTAACCACTCCTTTTTGTCCTTCGAATCGGTACATTGATTCTATTCCGACAGTACGTTTTATTACGATGAGGATTTGAGTTATAAAAGTAAATGATTTATTTGAGGCAATGAATTTAAATCAGGAAGGTTAATATACCTTTGGAATTAACGTAGATTTGAATTAAATAGTACATAAAAATACTAAAGGAAAATAATGATCAATGGTAATATCACGTATATTACAAAATTAATGACTTTAAAATTCATACACAGTTATCTAAGAATCGTGTATTACATTTAATTCGATATTAACTGTTTTGAATTGACTCTGAGTTTTAAAAGAGTTGTAAACGTAGAGGTAGGCAGCTTACCTCATCTTCCTTCTTGTATTTAAATTACGAATAAATATGTTCTAAATGAGTGGAAAATCTGCCACATGGTCTTCAACAAAAATTGACGCTTTTTGAGTACATCATTACTGCTAAAAGAGAGTTAAGATTTACTAAATTTAATTAATTAGATTAAAATTTTATCATTGTAAACTAAACGAAAGAGGAATGGACATGGCAGCTATTCAAAATTTTCAGATTTACAGCATAAATATTAACTCAAAATTTCCATTGATATGTCGAACCTACCCTCTAATATTTTCAATCATCAACTATACGGCAATAAGTTAGAATTATTCTGTTATCTTTCTTAAGTTCTGTTGTTTATTTAGTACATTCTCTACATTTAATTCCTAGTGATTAATGAAGAAAAGGCATTGTCAGAACTCGTAATCTGAACACATGAAATAAAATATCGAACCTTTATCCGTGATAAGTTATTGAAATTCATTTTACGTTGAATATAACCCGAGTTATCGAATTCTGATTAATAAAATTGGCTATAATTAACTATTCATGATTGGTAAATTTTATATGCTAGTACATACTCGTAGTAATCACAATTTAATATTGTAAGAATAAATCAAACCAGTTATGTTTTAAGCAAATATTTTCTACATAAATAATATAAATTTAAAAATATCTTTAAGATATCACAACATCTAAAATTTGAATTTGACTCAAAATTTGACTGAAAATGGGAATTAGAAAGATATTTTTCCTGTGGAGACTTCAACGATCGCGAGTGTAATAGATGGAGACTTCAACGTCCGATCGACAACTATAATCCAGCATGCCTTACTGGTCTCTAATAATCGAAATACCCAAGTCTCAATTAAAAGCATATTACGTTTGAGCTACATAGAGGACACTTGGCATGCACAGAATAAAATATGAGAAAAATATCGATATGAATTAATGTTAATATTCAACCCTACCTTAGATATATATCTCCTCCACTGGACCGATGGCCACCCTCTCTGCAACTCGTCCCTCCTCAACACCTTCGAATCTCACTTCTAGGGACTTCTTGTCACCAAGTTCTTTCTTCAGGAGACCGGGATCGTGACCCGGCACGACCGAAAGTATCACTTCACCCTTCTGGAAAGACGATGCACGAGAAGACCGGTCTTATGAAAAGAACGAGAAAGATGCTCGGAATACCTTTCCAATGCGGAACTCAAACGCGTTTGGGGTCGACGGCTTCGTCAAAGGCGTTTATATAGCCTCTCCCTTCCCCTCTTTCCACTCCCCTACTTTATTTTTCCTCTCGTTCCCCGCTTCCCTATTTCAGGTGCCCCTCTACCTTACGTCTCTCCTGTTCCTTCTTTCGAACTCCTTACCTCCTCCCTCGCATGCCGCCAATCGAAACGGATCCCAGTTGTGCGCCTGCGCAATGGAGCTGTGCCCTTGCTCCTCACCTCGGTCACATTTTTGGGCAACAAAACGATGACTTTTTTGTCAGATACCGGGCGCTAAATGGTACTTTTTTCTCGTCCTACTATTTGAAAATACATGTGGGTGTGCAGCCAGTTAAGATAATTTATCGTCAAAGGAACCGAAAGTGCAGTTTTAGGTTATCAACCCTTATGAGGAGCGCATTAATACGAAAAAATTTATTTACCGTAAGATTCTCATTGTTTTAATGTGGATTAAGAAATATTTTATTCGACTTCTTATCATTTTATTAGTATATTCTAAATCTCAATTTTATAGCTAAGGAAACAAATTTTATCGTAACTTACTGGAGAAAAAGATAAAATATCTAATTTAAAATGAATCGATCTTCTAATAAAATGTTATCAAAAATTGATTATCAGTGGGAAATAAAGTATAATGGTTATTGAAGAAAAATTGTGATTCAAATTATAATTAAATATATTATTTGGTTTATTGCATTTTGTCTGTAATATATTATTTTCATTACGTTTCAATTTGTAAGTCCTGTGTGTTTCATCGCAATATTGATTATACTAATAATAATAATATCTTTTGTCTGACGTGTTCTCAATGATTAGGAGATAATAATTATACCATGAGAGAAATTAAATAACTCAATTTTGGGTTCAAATTATGCTGTACTTTTGAAGTTACAAAAACTAGAAGAATTTAATCGTCAGGGAAATTATGTGTAATTAACATAGTTCTGAATCGACTAACGATGCATTGTGTTTTCTTATTCATCATTTTATTCTCAAGATTAGGATAAAATAACCCTGTGATTTCCAGACGGACTTACTACCTGAAATAACTATTTATAGTTGTTTAAGGCCCAATTGTTTTCAGGTGCAGATATCCTAAATTTCATTCACCCCTAATCGGTATACTTCCTTATTTTGAAAATAATATGATAAAACATTTTATATCACATTTTCTCCCTATATTTTAATGTCTTGATTTTTTTACTCGGGTTTTGAGAAATGTATGTATGTAAGAAAGTAAACAGGTAAAATAGTGTCTAAAAGGGAGTGAAACTTCGTTCTTCCTTTTCCCTCGGTAAAAAATCCTCACAGATCCGGTTTATTTATTATTTTAAAGCAGTAATTGTAATGGAGTGAACTATTGAATACGACTCTGAACAAGATTATATAATTTAGATTATACGATTATACGACTAAGAACAAGACGAAGAACGACAAGATTATACGACTAAGAACAAGATATTTTCTATAATCCATTTCATGCTACTTTTATATTTTATAGATCTTAACAGTGGAATTATATTTTTTCACATATTTCGAATTCTTTTTCCTATTACATTCGGATTTCCCAAAATTTCATCTATATATATAGTTTAATATTTCAACCAGTACTTTTAAGTGATATATTTATTCTATAAAGAGCTATTTAATATAAAAATTACTGAACAATATTACTAGAGCGTTTAAAATTTCCATTAAGTATCTAGCATAAAAATGAAGAATGAGAAAATTCTAAAAATATGAAAGTAAAATAAAATTGTTCTAGCATAGCAAAAAAGTTTATTTCAGTTTAGGAGTTTATATTTAGTAACAAATAAAAGATATAAAAGTGGATTTCCTTTTTAAATTATTTCCATATCTTCTATGAATAAAGAAAATGTATCAATCACTCCTTCAAAAAATATTAATGGCAAGATTACCGATTGAAGTGAAGATGGGGTTGAATGAACTGCACGGTTTTTATCCTTTCAAAATTTTCCCTCGGAAACATCCATTTGTCTTTTTTATTAAAAGTTATGAAGCACTGCTTAAAGTTGTGAAAAAAGGGAACTCTTAAATATATTAGTCCAGGAAACCGAGTTAGCATTCGATTGTTCAATTGTAAACCGGGATTTCCTCTTCTCAGGGTGTTCTTCGATCTGTGGGTATCATCGTAACTGCGGGAGGAAAGTCTACATCATTTATCTCCTGTCTCGTTAGTATCAGAGCCATGGGTGCTCATGGATAAGCACGTTAGTTCCTCGAGCGTTCACAGGGGTCGCGGGGTCGCATCCCTCTCTCTCGGTGACGCGACAACCTCGTCTCTTTCTTGTCGCTACGAGGTGCAGAAATAACGAGCTCAGGAAATGGAGTCTGACACGGATGATTTTCTTTTTTTTTGCCCCGAACGATGCTCACTTAAGCTTTGAAGTTCCCATATTTTCATGACAAAGTAATTCATATCCAGCGGAATAGGATTTATATCGCTTCTAAAGGTTTGTTATAAAGAATAATTGGGGATTAAGGGATTGATAATTCTATAGCTAGGGAGCAAAAGGATAATAACTTACGATTATAGTTTTATATCTTTATTTTATCAGATCATATAGTAAAAGACATAAGAAGATTCTATCTTTAAAAATGTATTCAATATTGTATGATTTACATTTGAGGGATACATTTTCATCTTTGTTATAAAATGATGTATTATTAGTGTCACTTCTGTGCTTAAATAGGTTCATCTTTAAATCTTCTTTACTCCTCCATAGTACAGAAGTAAACTGATATATAAATATATGCGATTTTTTATATAAAATTGTAAGTACTCTCTCGTATAATCAACAAACATCTTTAATGGTTAATGGTAAAGTTACAGAAAGGGTAAAAAATATTCTAACTTGGAGAAATCTCCACTGACTCAATTTAAGCTTAAAATTTAATTAGCAGGATAAGATGATGAAACATAGTGGAATTTTATCTATTCATAAAAGGGATTTATTTCTATTCTTTGATTTAAATTACCAACAATAAGTAACTTTATAACAAATAATCGCTTACCCTATTCGTAAATTCAGGGATGTAATATAATCAGTAGACGAAGAACTATATATTTTATAAACGAATAGTTTGAATAAGAGCTATATTATTATTGAATGTTATACTTTCTGATATGCAAGGTCAAAAAGAAATTGTAAAGTAGTTGTAAAAAGTAGTTCTAAAAAGTAGTTCGGTACTTTAAGTTTTGTATAATAGCGTAGCATAAGTACAAAATATAAGATACAATTTAGTTAGACCTACACTTGCTCACTGAAAAAATACAGGCATTGAAACAATTTATTCATTCACTATTGAATCAATAAAACTAAAAATTCCTTAAAATTTTCGATGCATCGGGCTAAGAAACGAAAACAATTTGTTTCAGACGCGCTTAATAATGAAAAATCCACAATTATTTTAAAAGATATACACTTCAAAAAGGTAGAGTTGTAGATAATTTCAATGAATTAGTCATAAAAGAAAAATGCTAAATTTCATTTTAAGATTTGTGTCTGAAGTATTGTATTGTTCAATAATCTTAGTTCCATTGTTGGACTGGAACTGGACTGGAGTAATATTGTTATTGAACCATTTGGCTTAAAATTTTATGCATCTTTATTACTAGATATAACTATACTATTTCAGTCTTATTTTCCAAACCAATCTAATATTGTGAACGCATACGTCAAATCTTACGCATCCTCATGGTTTACAGTGATAATAACATGTATTGATGCACCGTATTCCAAAACGATTCCTCCTCTGAACATGCATAATACGAATCTTCTTAGCTTCCAAGCATTAGTTTTAAGGGCAGTGATTAGACTTACAATAATAAAAAAATTATTATTGCAGACAAAAACCGCGATGACGTGCAATGAATTTCGCAATATAAATTGCACGTCGGTATTTCGCCACATCTGATTCGAAATCGAATTTTCCTCTTTGGCCAATCATCTTGTTATCGCGCGCCCTCTAGTTATTCTGTAATTGATGACGTACCCATTCACCTGAAGCGGCTAATTGTTCAGGTAGATACTACGCAGGATAAAGGCAGGTGAGAATCTTTTTCGAATGTCTGAAAGGTGTGCGGAAGTCTTGCGATCGCATAAAAAGGAACTCCACTAAGATAAGGATCAATGCGGTATCCGAGGGAAAAGCAACGGCACAACACCTCAAATGACTGTTGCGTGTCACAGCGTTATTTAAAAGGCAATGCGAGGAACAAAATCTCTACCACTGATACGAAGAGGTAATCAAGAAAAGTCGGGCAGAAAACAGTAAATTATTATTCATTTTTAAATATGTTAACACAAAATTTATTTGTGGTAAAAAAAGTATGCAAGTATGTTTGATTTACCCCACAGAATTTGAGTTCTTCAGGGCAATAGAATATATTTTCTTTTTTTTAGTTTTGTATACTTAAATTTGTCATATTTAAGTACATATTGTTTCATAGCTTTCTAATGCCGGGGTCCCGGGTTCGAGTCCTGGCTAAGTAGGAAATTTTCCTTTCGGGGTTGGGATGTATGTATGTTCTTCTGTGTATCAAAGCACACATAATTGAGTAAGTATCACCTGTATTTGATAAATACATTATTATTTTATAAATTGCTTTAATTATTGATATTTTTCCGATATCTATAAGGCAACAAATTCTTCAACGCATGATCAATCATTCATCAGTTACTCTTGGAGACGAATGCAGCTCGTAACGTAAGAAACGTGTATCTACAGGTTGTTGAAAATAAAAACGACATCTCTTCAGAATGAGGGAAGTCAATCGATAACCTGAGAATCTCCCTTCTGTTTGACGACAAGCGATCGTTTCCCTAGTGTTCTTAACCGAAATCGTGCACCCGCATGCTCTTTGGCCTTCTCCAAAAAAAATACGGAAATTTATGTGTTGGGATCGGTGAAAAACCGCAACTTCAGGAAGTAATCTATTTGCTTAGCGGGATGGGTGAGTTTTAAAGTCAGATACAACCCGGGGGCTCTCGAAGATTACTACCTCTTACAGCTTCCTCTTCTTCCCTCGCGTCCACTTCATTGCCGCTGCAGCAGCTTATGAAGAATGTTATATAGAACGCTAAATGGGGAAGCTGTCAGGGGAACGCTTTGACATAAGAGACGATGTCAGACGTCCTCGCAGCTACTGGCTTTGCGTAAAATACGTTTTCAAACGAACGTAAAAATGAATCTTGTTTATTACGACGCATATTAAAATTCTCGGCTACCGTTTTTGTATTCATTCCGGAAGGATCTTTTCAAATTATGATCGCTTAGGAGAGGAAAATTCTCTAGCCGTAGCGTCAAGTGAATTCAATTAGATGCTAAAAGAGTGGTTTTATTCGTCGCGATGAAACTGTAGAAGGTTAAAAGAGGTCAAGGTTAAGGTAACTCACGCTTGCGTTATCCTACGAATTAAAAGAAAGTTGACATAATGCAATGGGAAAATTTCCGAACAAGTTCAAGGATAATCGTATATTAAATGTGCTATTAGTATATAATATTTTATATTGTTATTATTAACGAGAAAACTTAACAGCTTGCTATTGTCAACTATAATAATTTCAAATTGATTCTGCAGTCTCTTGAAGAATGTTATTATGAATTAAATATGATCTGTAGAGTTACAGATCATATTTCATCCAATCATTCGCTCCAAATTAAGTTCTCTGTTCAGAAATCAGTTCTATTATACTTTTCTATCATATTTTACTTCCTTTTTTATTTTGTTTGTCATGTGTTCTTTAATCATTTCTTTCCATCAATCTTCTATTCGTTCATAAAAGAAAAACGTTTAAGTATTTTTAAAGATATTATTACTAATTTCGTTACTGAATACAATATATATCGATTGAATAGAGGTGTTTATAAATTACGGAAAGAGTTCACTCTGAATCATAAATGGAAATAATAGGGAATATATCCATAAAAAATGACGGAAAACTAATTCTAATTACTCTGCAATAATTAGGAAACTATTCGTTAACTTATTACTTAATTGAATTAATTTATAAATTTAATACGCAAAATTTCTTGACTTTGTATATAAAATAACTTAACATAAAACTTTTTGTATTTTCATCGTAAATTCGACCGAAATGTTGTAAGAAATATGCCGAGTTATTACTTAACTTATTTTAAGTTACTACATTCAGTATCTGATTCAAGAAGGCGATAACCTTTTCCTAGGAATTAAGGATACTATTGCAGGATATCCTGTTCGGATATTCGAAACGTACACACGTCTGATTCGTGACCTTTTCTCATATACATGCGTGCATGAAGAGTTATTCTTCAAAGCGAATTTCGTAAGCGATATCTAACTTTTTCAAAATGTGTATCTATGCTTTGTTTTATATTCCAAATTAATAGTTATCCACCATTTAGGCAGGATGTGTTCATGAGATCTTAGTCTTTTATTTAAATAGAGAATAGTCAATATATAAATGGTGTATTCTGATATATGATTATATTTTTGCATTCATATTCACATGATATAATTAAGCATTAACAAGTAAATGTCCATTTATCAAATTATGTCATATACTTAGCACATGATACACTCAAATTTTAACTACGAAAAAAACTTAAATTCTTAATTAAATCATTCTGAATGTTCTAACATGAAAGAATCTAGAAAACCAGGATATAGAGTAAATAAAAAAAACATCAGCTTTAATTTTCATGGACTGAATAGCGTACATTTCCTGAAATACAGAAGAAAACATTATTAGTAACGTATATTATCTCCTTCAATTATATTACCTCCTTACGTTCAATTCTCTCAGAAACGCTCTCTCACGTGCATGGGAGCTAATAAAACACAATCGCAAACATAAACTCGTTAAAATACCTTCATTTCCCTCTTTACTTATGGAATACACGCACTTGTTTCCCATCTATTCTGTTTTCTCCTTATCCTTCATGCTTTTATCCCGCCCACATTCGCAACGGTACTCAAACTGTCTCGGTGGATCCGAAACCATTGTTTTTATTATTTTTTCCACGTTTTCCCGCAATAAGACCGTTGGGTGCAAATATTCCGTCCCGTTCCCGCAGTCATTGCACACGTACATTTACGTAGTGCACTTTTAAGTACCCCTATTTGTTCTTTTTTTGCTAATGAGCGACTCTTTGTGCGTTCTCTAATTCGAAAGAATTATTACTTTATTACTGTGATAAGCTTCCAGCCGCAGTAATCTATTAGTTACGGGATTCCCTCTTTAAGAAGTTGTTTCTAAGTATTGCTGTTTGAAAAACCGTGTGTTTTATTGCGAATAATTAACGTAATAGATGAAAGAGAAGGATCAAATCAATATTCAGATATTATTCATCTCCTGATCCTACTCGTTTTATTACCACTGTATTAATGTCTACGATTCGTTTTCTCGTGTTGAATTTAAATTCCTTATTTTCGTTTCAGATGTAAATTTTAAATAATAAGTGCCTCACCTCAATTGCGTTTTGTCTTCTAGGTTCGAAAAATCATATGAAAATATCAACCAGAGAAAAAGGCATTGTAGAGGATACATTTATTCTTAAATAACTAACAATATAAATAAACTAATAACACTATATATATATGTTTAAAAATTTGGCTCCATATTCAATTCAAGGTACGTTCATCGCCCTCCTAGCATTTTACATGAGGTCAACCATTTCAGCCTTACATCATCTTTTGGAAATATGTGGTGAGCGTATCGTCACCCACGCGAACATCCATCGGTTTTACATAACCGGATAAGCTACCTTATTATTCAAATCGATCCTAAACTCCTAGGGATACTTAGTCAACACCTGTGAAGTGGGACCACTTCCCGTTGACGATTCTCTCTCGCGAAAGGGGTTATGTTTATGACGTTTAAAATCTCCACGAATTATATTCATCCGTTATATGTCATGTTACCAAACAATTGAATACCATTCATTTACTTATGTGGGTAAAACGAATAGAATATCTTTTTTAGCTCATTTTTGTATGCAAAACGGAACTAAATAAATCAAGTTAGAGCAGAGATTCTGTTAAATAATTACAAAGACTACGTATATTAAATAACTTTACGTAAATTGTGATTTTTAAATTTTTACTTCAATTCCCCAAACATGAATTTAACATTTAATAACATTTCCAATACGTATAAAATAATTATTAATTAATTCCCAAACCTACAACAGCGATTGTAATATCAATCAAATTCATTATAATTTCGTACCTTTTAAGCATTTTTAGTGAATATTATGAGTAAACTGATTTATTCATCAAATTAAGGAAATACTAATAAGGAATATAAATGAACTGTCAGATTACACCAATTTACATACGGAGACGTAAGTTTTTATAATGTATTCTTCAAAAGAAACGTTGGTTTTCAGCCATTTAAAGAAACTTGCTATAGCAAGGAGACGGTACTTACTGAAAGCTATAAAACGTTTTCTTTATTTATAAATTTTCATGTGACCATAAAGAATCTTGAAACGTTCATTCAATTCTATTTATGTGATCGAATGACGATTTTTCTCTAAAGGTTTCTGAATCTTAAGTTCTCTAATCACACCCTTACTTTTCTAGTACCTATATGAGTACGGAAAACCATAATCAATGATTAATATTAATAAATGGAATCCATCCGTACAATTTCTTACAAGAGTATTCCTTCGTGTCTTACGTTTAACTACTTTACAGCGAATAAATAACTTTGTGAAGGAAGTTTACCGACCAACACAAAGGGAAAACCATCCTCAGTTGTTAGCGTTGAACGTGCAATTTGAGGAAAATCTCATATAATGATAATATATACGCTGCTATTCGAGCAGAACATTTGTAATCGTTATCTAAATCTGCATTCCTCTGAGAGAGCCTTGGCCTCCGCATGATCGCACTGCTTCCCGGAAAAGTGTCTTTCCCCCGCAGAGTGGAGCAATTAGATGCACATCCCTACTCTGCCCGACTAATTAAAAGAGGGAAATCAAAAGTCATTCTCACTTTTATGCGTTATTAGTAATTCCCTTTGTCATTTCGGATTGCCTTCTTTCAATGCAGAACAGTCTATTCGATTGCGGAACGACTTCAATTCAAAACCTAAGGAACGACGTTTTATCTTCACTGCCTCAATTTACTCGGCTTTCTATAGCTGTGCTTCCTTTGAAACATTCCTCCTATTATACTAATAATCATCTAATTCCTAGATGCGCTGGCACTTTTGTAATTAATCGCATAGTCTGCTTATTTTCAAAAGGGAGAATTACAATATTTGGTTCCTCTACTACTATCGCAAAAAAGCCTTGAAATAAAAAAAGCCGTGGTAATTTGAAGAAAAAGATAGCTTGTACTCGAACCCGGAACACCCGATTTCCGGTGGATGAGTTAAAGGATCGGAGTAATCAACTGGAAATGGGAGACCCGGAATCAAACTTGTTAATTTCCTTTTTTTTCGTGAAAACTTTATAGATTCACTCCTCTATAAGTGCGATGTTGGGACTTTCTTTAATCGCTTTTCTATAACAATGGAGTTTTTGAAAGACTAAAAGAAAACTTAAGATAAACTCAGAGATGTATAACACAATATTATTATATTATATTTGTTGCGTCAATAGATATTGTTTTCTTATGAAACAGAAGAAATCACTTAAGGAAAAATTCTTGATGATCTTACGAAAATATGAAATTGATACTAATTGGTTTGATACGAGTTGGTTTTTGGAGAATAAAAATATATTTTTCTTTAGATACTCGTATTCCATCCTTTCATTGGATTCTCAAGCCATGAAACATTTATCGTAATTCCATTACAATGATTTACTTACAAATGATTCTTATATTTGAAGAGTTGTTGGTTTTACCTGCTTATCGATACCTCATTAAGTTTCCCTAAGGGAGATATTATGTTTCTCATAATCAAAGTTATTATTTCTCTTAAAAAAACAGGTATAAATGAAATTGTATTATACTGGGAATTGCTTCTCGATTCAGATATTTAAGAAATAATTAACTTATGAGTTTTGATTAAAGCTAGTCTTTAATTTATAAATAAATTTCAATAATCATTTCTCAATTCTATTCTATATACATGTACATATGCATATTCATGAGAATTTGAAAAATATTTCTAGCTTTGGAAATACTGGCATTAGATGGAGTGACTGATTCTGCGTTCATCGGTGGTTGGAACACATTTATAGGTAAGTCTGGTTTCTGTATTCAAAGACTGTCGGTGAAACATTTTTTAACAACTTCCATATTTTTGCCTCGATGTCTCAATCTTGGCATGGTTAAATTTGTCTCGTATTTTCTCCACACCCGAGCGGCATAGACTATGTTCCATGTTTCCCAACCTCGCTCAGTTAAACTATAAAATACGAGTAAACCTCAGCTGGATGTCCCACTATTTCTCCATAACTCTTCGTCCTATGTCCCAGAAGTAGCACCGAGGATCTCCGATGACCGCTGGATATGGTAACATAAAGTATGCGCGTGCGACTTAGCACCATCTGCAGTAATGGCAGTGCCGACCTCTGAGGACGACTTGAACCGCTCCCAGGCGTATGGGTTGAAGACATCCGAAGGCATAGATACGGAACAGGTCCCTCCTAATGATGTAAGCCGCTGGAAATGGATCGCAGCGGGTCTTTCGTGAAAATGGCACATTGGGCAAATATCGACCCACCGTAAATCCGATTCGTTTATTTCTTAATACGCGGTACCGTTTCGATTTTTGTCGGTGGGATTTCAAAATGAAAGCAATCAAAATGAGCAGCGTATTAAATTTTTTTCTGGATATCGAGTGGAGACATGAGAGCCAAAATCATACGTAGGGCTACGATGAGGAAATGAACTAAAATTTAACGTGATTAAATCTATTTCATCTGCTTATAGGATCATATAAATCATAAAGATCCTTATTTGCTTATTATTATCTGAAAAAGATCCTTGATTACTTTTTGTACAGTAACATCTGATGATTAACAGTCAATGTAATGTAAATTATACTTATCCAGCAAGTGGAGGACCTTGGTTCGAGTCCCAGTCATTTAGCATTTTACACTTCTGTTTATTTTATTACAGATCAAACAAATTCTTATGCTATGTTACAAAATATAGTTCCCTTATCCACATATAATTATGATATTTATTTCAATTCACTCTATCAACTTTGTTTTAAACGTTTTCGCCCACAATAGCTGCTCGTTACACTTAATCAATTCAGTCCAAAGATCACTCGGGAAGATTTACCAAACGGTAGTTCTTCAAGGCGTCTGCATGTACGACCCATTCTCACTCGTTCCGGGTACATATCGTGACATCATCGTCCAAATGTGGCGAGGTTATCACGTCTGCCAGTTGGAAAGATTTTTCCTACTCAGAGCATGGGAAAAAGTAACTGCGACGGACGATTTCAGTGGCAGCTCTAATTTTAACCTCCTGATATAAATCGAGGAGAGTCCACGAAACCCCCTAAAGGTGCGATAGAGGAACTAGTCAAAAATATTCCAAATTCCTAGCTGAAAAGAGTAATGCTCCAGAGTCCAACTTTTTAGAAGACGAGGGAATTTCGAAAGAAAAAAAAGACATGTGTTGCTCACGGGAAACAAGAGTTCCGTATATATTTTTCTGCTCAGAAGATTATCTTTTTCTTCCGTAACGGTTGAGTTTTTTCCTGTCATTACGAAACTTTAATAAGGATAAAATCTCGAGTGGGAGTTTTCGTGAATTATTTTAGTTTGTAAATCATTCCCAACGCGCACGCATGATTTTCCGAATTTTGAGGAAAATTTTCCTGTGAGTCGACAAAAAATTTACATAATGGAACGCACAGGAAAATAATTTGAACTTTTCGCATAGAAGCGTTCGAAGTGTACCGTCAGTAAGTACTGATCTTAATTGCCAACTTTGTACTTTATTACGTTCCCATGTTTGAATCTTCTCAAGAGGAATGTTCTCAGGGTGGTGGTTAATTAAAGTTAATCATGTTTCAAGTGTAGATAAATGGGGTAATGTTTTAAATTACCTCTATGATTATTTGTTGTATAGCTAATATGCTTTTAATTTGTGAGAATTTGAGATAGAGCAATAAAATGCTGATGTATCCAAGAATCACCGAAACACTAAGAATGTACATTCCATTACAAAATATATCTTCAGAAAAAAAATGTTTGTGAGTAATATTCTGTTCATCAAATTGGTATCATTTATCAGATTATATTTATTTTTTGGGACCGATCGAGCAACATTTTCCGCATTTATCCTTTAAATATTTTTATCGAACTAAATAACTCATAATTTATGACTTTTATCCAATTTGACTTTACTCTTTATAATATTCTTAACCGCTCATGAAACCTTTAATGTCACCTTAAAGCTCAATATCTAAGAGCATTTTACGTAAAATTGTTTTTTAAAAGTATGGTAGAGCTATAAACTTTTGAGTAGTCCTTTAGGATAATTCTGACAACCTTACCCAGTGAATAGCAACTTTTTATAAGAGAGAAGATATTCGATAATAAATTATTAGTTTAGCGCTTCATAAAAAGTGTTATAAAATGGATAATAAGAGAGCAGTAAACAAAATTAAACTTTAATACAAGATAATCTAATGAAAGATGAAAAAATGTCAATTAATTATCAAGGTATAATATAATTTTTTGGTAAAAAATAAAAAATGTGCCTACTTTTTAAAAGATTAATAAATCAATAAAAATTCGTTTGCTTATCAACCGTGATTGTTCTTAGATTCGAACAAAAATGCTGAAAATCTCGCCTCAGATCTTTCACGCTTCAATGTACCCGTGAAGAATTTCTTTGAAGGTGTTTAGTCAGAGGAAAAAAGGAAGATTGATTTATGTGGCGCGTGATGTATGTCTAGGAATGCGTTTGTTTAAGTGGAACGGTTCTATTGCATTGCACTGCCAACGTGTTTTACCACACAAATTCGCACATATTGCGCTCGGAGAGAATCCGTTATGCGTTTAGTTGCAAAGGCGGAGTAATGGTGCTCTATGCCTTTCTCTCATTCTTTCGTCTTTTTTTCATCCTTTTTTTTTGAAAAGGACAGTGAACTCGTTCGAATTTTACAATCTCGTAAAAATTCCGATGTCCGGAAGTTATAATTCCATATTATTGCTCTAAAATCGATGCATTTTCTTAGTCGATAGAGGATATTTATGAGATGGAAACCAAATATTCCATCGCTATCAAGGATAATTCTCAATATGGTTTTAAACAGAGTTTCATTAGTTTTAATCCTCTCGTATCTAAGAAATAGAATATGCCCTAATCTCAATGTTTACAGCTATATTCTGGTTTTTAAACTTGTGGAATCTTTTATTATCTTTATTATTATTAATTTTTATATAATTAGCTCATGAATCCTAAGAGGACAGTAAATTTGTACATTTTTATGAATTATAAAATTAATATCAATTTTATAAATGCATCTAGTCTGTATTTTTCTGTTTATATGTCAACTCAAGAGGGAACTTTACACATCTAAGAAATATATCGTTTCTAGGTAACGGTTTCTTTACTTTGAAAAATCCACTATTTCCTGCCATCAAAATATATGGAGTAATAGGACTACGAGTGTTATTTTAACGGTTTCTGTTAAAACTACTAGTTTCTGGTGATAACGCCTATTTTCTAGTCTTGGGAAGTTTTTTGAGTGATACCATCACCTTAAGAAAGTGAAATACCATAAATCTCTCGCCATATTTTTTTATCCTCAAATATTCTGACCAAATTCCACCTTTTGTGCCCACAGGATGTTTGAAAGAAATTCATTTTAACTCCTCGTAATGAATGAATTAGTCACCTCTTTTTTTCTGCGAAGGAAGTTGTATTATTTTTCCCTTTAAAACCGTTACTTTTCGGAAAAATAAGACAAAGAACCTGTTACGGATGATTCTGTTATACCTTTCCCTCGTCTTTAGAGAATGTATGGTCACCCGATTGCCTTTTAAAGTGTTTGTTTTTTCGTGGCCTCATTTCTATTTGCACTCGCGAAGCTATGCCGGTTTACGTTTGCAGAAGCGATCTCACGAATTTCCTGCATTCCTAAACAGTGGCTGTACGTTTTAGGAAGAACATATGTTCCATTGAGAGTCCATTTTGCGATTCCATTATCTTGTGCCGTTTTGGCCCTTCCGATGCTCCGAGGACGTGCTGCAGCTGACGCCGGACACTCGAGAAGTCATCCTCCGTTGCAGAACCAAGGTCGTTGGCCGCCTCGCCCTTCCCCTCTTCGAAAAAAAAGAGAACCCTTCATCTGATTCCGCCTCCTTCTCCAAACTTTTTGCGATGAATAATTTGGGAACCATTTCCGATGTGGGATCGAATTATTCTCAGGGAATTATCTCTTAAGTTGAGGCTCTATGTTGAGCTGTATTGGTTCACTCGGTTCATTTCATTCATTAACGTACAAAGAACTCATTATCGTGGTAATAAGACTATAAAGAGGCTTTTAATACCTCCATTTATTGACGAATTAGTGTTTCAAACAGAAAATTGTGTTTAAAGGTATTATTAAACGTTAATCAACATTTACTTGATTTCAAGTGGCCGTAGAAATTGATTTCAGTATATAAAATCCGATATTCTATGAATTAATGCATTCGTCGATTCATTTATAAAAAATATGAAGAAATATTCAGTAGAAAGTTTAATGTAAGATATAAAGTTTGCGTAATACTATACGTAAAGATAAGGTTACTTATCACTGGGGAAACTCTCGCATTATTTTTTGTATTTTATAGAGATTTTTAAACGTAATTATTTGTTCATTTATTTATTATCAAAGACCGCATAAAACATCCACTTTCTAGACAGTTACAGTGCGGTTCTAAACTCAACAACGGACGTTGACAAACATCTTCACCCTGAGAGAGGAGAACATCCTCCTCAGCCGGGATATAAAACCAGGACCTCAGTGTTAGAAGATTAGTAAGAAATAGAATGCAAATACATTGTACATATTATATGCATATTATAAGAGTTACCCTTTAAAATTAAAATTTTATATATATAAATTCCAATTGCAATACAAAATGAAAAGAAAAGTATTTATAAGAAAAATTATCATCAGAAATTATAATCCAAAATCGAAATGTAAGAAAAATATTAACAATATTTAAATTCAAAACTAATACTTTAAGAGTGCAATCAAAAGCAGTAATTACGAAACACTTATTTCGTTAAAAGAATAAGTCTCATATAAATAAATATAATATACATGACAAATATTATATGGTGAATTATGTGATAATAAGGAGAAGAGTTTGGTAAACTATTAAAAGATAATTTAGAAATCCGAAACCACTTCGCATTTGTTAGACAGATCTGGATACAGATCAGATATCGTCTCAGAGGGAGCTTAATTATGGAGTCACGATGATAGCCAAGATGCTGTGAGGGCGACACAAGATGTGAACTCGGGACCTCAGCGAGAGTTCCTCGGGAACACCTGCTGTTGACTTCTCAGCGTCGGTTTGTGTTCTCATCTGTGATTTATTTTCAAAAGAGAGCCAGATGTTCGCATAAATTTGGCGCCATAAGGAACTCTTGATTTTTATTCAAGGAAGCTCTCTTTCGTCGTAATATTCGGTTCGGTAACTCAAAGGCGAAGTTTTCATTTCATAGAGATAACTTTCAATAACTCGAATGCTTTTAATATGACCGGAACGGGTTAATTTACAAGAAAATCCCATAATTCGAAGCCATGATACACCGATTTTTGTGTCGGTACATTTTCATGATCAAACGATTTGATTCCCCTCTTGAGTGTTGTTTGTCTGTGTGTGGTTCGAGTTCTAACAAGCACCGTGAAAATTCATCGTATTTATATTATTCTCGTTGCTATGTTTAGTAAATTTTCTTATGAAATACGTATCCAATAGAAACAGAAAGGAGAGTATTTATTTATAAATAACATAATATGTTACATCAATCACTATTAAAACTTACGCATTTCGAAATTGGATAGTTAATTCTTGGAATTGAAAGATTAAACTTCAGATACAAATAAACGTAACAAATAGTTCAAAATCAATCACTTTTTGAGTCAAGAGATAATAATATGATAATATCAATGTAATTATTCTTCTATTGTTCACGTAGAATCAAATTTAATACAACAACGTGTGGATGTGGACAACGTAATGATATTGAATCAATATACGCAAATGATTCAAGTTTTATTTCGAATGTAAAATCCTATTGTCGAATCATAAAACATTGCATTATAAATAACCCAGAGATATTTGGAGAGAAGTTACTTTTTGGATGCATGGAAAGCAAATCATAAAGCATATATGTACATAGATATAAATCTGTACGATAAGTAAGAGACTTATCGTCCCTGGTATAATTCATTTCCTAAATAAAAGCTTTCTGACAGCCAGACATCCTTTGATTCCGAATCACGGTCGTCTACGATACAATGGTCCCTTCCATAAGTCATGTGAAGGAGTCATTCCTTAATGCTGTTCACGACAACTTTCGCCCTTTCACGAATCCTTCCTCACGCTACTTTGTTGATTTTCTCCACTTCTATCTCTCATGTATTTCTCTCATTTCGCTGGTTCACCTTCGTGGCTCTCCTCATCAACTCACCACGAATCCTCTTTCTTTTTGTTTATTTTCCCTCGGAATGATGTACCCAACTGCGGACTCACAATCGGATTCCTTCCTGGCATGCACCGCCTTATGAACTCCGTTTTTCCCACCACCCGCGATTTCTTCTCTCCCACACTTCCCTTCCACCGTCCACTGAATCCATTCACACGGACTGCATCTCGTACATCATTCCTTACGAAATTCGTGAAGGATCGGTTTGCGGAAGCAGGAAACCCATGTGGGTTTTGCCGCGTATTGATTCCGGATCTTTTTGCTACGCAAGCCCGTGATTTTATGCATCTTCGGATACCCCGTGATGTCTAAAAATTAATAACGAAAAGCTGCTGTTTGTACAGTTATTGTTAGTTTTCAATTTTATTGATTTTTTCAGAATTTTTCTATAGGAACCAGATCATTATGATGGAATTTGTATAGTGATATTCTATAATAATAGACTGTCAATGTCTCAAGCTATTACCATTTATCGATGTATGTCTTGGACATGAATTATCCTATATTATTATGAATCAAAGAAAATAAACTTAGAAGATTTTTAGACCATGAAATTTGAAAAGGAGCATACATATATTGCGTTTGGAATGTTTAAGTAAAAAGATGGTGGAAGGAAAATGCTACTAAAAATTTTCTACTGAGAACTATTTGATGGGTTGAATCTTGGCGAGTGATCCGAACACAAAAAATGCTGCGGTGAACTATAATACAAGATTCATCACGGTATTTCACCGTCTAGTATTGCTGTAGAACTATTTTCTCGGCTCTATACACGTATTTTTATCGAAACGATTTCTCCGCGTGTTTATTAAAAGTAAAATTTAGTAACGTAAGAACACTTACTTCGTGGGACCTAAATTCTAGTATAGGTTCCCTACTTTTCTTAGTTCAATTCGGTGATTTAAATAAGATTATGCATTCATTTTATTAATATTGACTTACACTATGGACATTTAAAATAAGTGAATGAAAATAGAATAATATTTTAATTTACAATAATTTCTACGAATTTTCAATTCATATTTTTTCCTCATTATTAATTTCCCCATTTCACGTTTTCTTCTTTTCCATAATGTATGAAATCCTTAAGCGGTTTTGTACCCACATGAAAATTTATGAAAACGGTCGGAAAATGTAATGAAAAGGACGGACTCTTTTTGATTATCATAAATCTACACTTCGGGAGACGATTTTAATAACCTCTTATTTTTTGAGGCAATCTGGGAACTTGGGAATTTTTTACAATTTTGCGAATGTTTCTATCACTTCGAGTCACACTGTAAATTTTCATAGAACCATTTCTTTATTTAATATTTAAAGAACGGGGTATATTTTCAATAAAATAATTTAATGATTTATCTTTTAGTAAGAAAAATGAATAATTCTGTTTTCAAATAAACTTCCTAATTTTTTTCTGTTTTGGAATTATTTTAGTGATATGTTGTTGTATCCTTTCTTAAATATTTTAAATTCAATTTAGGGAAGTGAAGAATGATATGCTGAGAAGAATTAAAAAATAAACTGAAGAATAAATCAAGAAGAAATTTAAGGAAGATAATTTTGAGTTTACCGTTTATTCCTTATCATTTTTGATTTTCCCAAACATTTCAGACGACCCGCAACTTTTACCACCGTTATGGATGAGGACAACATTTAGGCGGTTCATGAACCGTTTACTTATCATCTTTTCCGCTAACGCCTTTTACTTCCTCGTTTAACCTTATCATCCTGTACTCGCTTTCTTTCTTTTTAAAGGAGACCTGCTTTTTTAAAGCCATACCGCTCAAATTGGTCTTACTTGTGCTTTGTTTAATTAATTTATTTAATTTAATCGCATCTTCTCCTAATCTATATTGTTATTTACTGAGCTCTTATAATCTTTTAACATTACATTTATTAAATTGCTACCATCGTGCGTTATTTCTTATTGAGGCAGAGAAATACCTTCTATCAAAAGGCTTGCTCCATATTTTAGAACTCTACACATTACAATCGTAACAGGTGCTATGCAACGAAAATTCTGAGACTCTAAATCGAAACTGTAATGAGTTCATCCGAGAAAGATTACAACATTTAATTTAGAAAATCAATGGATTTAAAGAGGCAGAACATAATGAATAATTTTTTTATAAATTAATTAGATTACGACCCAGTTCGTTTATTTAGGTAAATTGGATTAACTTCAATTCTCTTCTAACGATAATTCTATCAATTTAAAATAAGATTATTTAATTCCCAACGAATTAAATAATAAGAATAATCACTAACTGCAGATATGACCTCTTTGGAAAGTTCGTATAATATATGAAGTTAACTGTAATCGATAATATGGGGAAGTAATCATCATTATTGAACCACTCTAGTTCTCAGTTCATTATTATCATTTGGTAAAGCGCATTAAATTAAACATCTTAAAAGGAATCAGTGAAGATCATATTAAAATGGTTTTTTCCGAACCACCATTAGTCCAAGACTTTTTGGTCCCTCAATCAACCACGATTAGCTGCCATGGTCATTGGAAATAGAGTGAAGTAAAATGAGCTATATTGGAGGTTGGTGTCTAAGCACTCAACTTTTCATTCAAGATTCACCGTATTCGTAAGTTAAGAGTTCCTTACTATAAACCTCAGAATGATATTAAATATATTCTATAGAGACAACTGATTTCACTAGCTCTCTGATTGGCTTTAGTATTGTCCTAAAATCCTCCATAAAATTATTCTCTTGCTTTTACTCTGGAGAAAGGTGTTTACACGACTAATTACTACGAATGCTGTATGTTATGTTGTAGTAAAACAAATTTTGTAGGTGTTTTAAAGATTATATCACAAAGATCATGTAGGATTGTGTTAGGATCAGAATTGCACCTTTTGTCATAACAATTTCTTTCACTATTTGGCTTCTGAGTCTTATTTTTTTCTATAAACAGAGTCATTTAATTCTTGTATATTTCAACAATCAGCTTCAAGATTATAGTCTTAAGTGTTTGAATTTCAAGCCACAATTAAACTGCAGTGAAATTTCGTTGTGATTCAGAGAACATCCTGATTTAAGACTGAGCGCCCCTTTTCCTAAGAAATATAATGCATTTGAAAGTTGGAATACGTTTTTGTGATTATTCAACGGTTTTTTATTGACTAAATCTAAAAGATGACCCAGGTTATTACATAGCTTAACGGTTGTTTTCAGGTTATGAAAACTTATTCCATTTCTTTACATCTCATTTATATTACGATTTACATTCGTAAATTTACTAATCCGAACGTGATTATTTCATATACTAACTTAATGCTTACATTGCAATCATCTTTAAATTCAAGGTCTTCAAGGGATTTCGTGTATAAACATTGATGAGGCTTCATAAGAGATCGGGTTAAGTCTTTTGAAAGTCATATTGCAATCAAATTATTATGTGATGTATAATTAGGTCAAGTAACGGTAAGACAAATTATTTTAAGAGCATATCTGATAGAACTATTTATAAAAATGTAATGAATTAATATTCATAATCTTTAAAATCCTAGAAAGACATTCCTTACGGTTCCTTAGAATGTCCTGATTTAGAGATTTCTAATTGATTCTAAGTTAGGTATTTTTCATGGATTATAAATCCTAAACTCCTTTATACGGAAATCATTTATGTAAAACCTTAACGGTAAAATTTAAATTGAAATATCACATCTTTTTTATCTTCTGGGTGATGCTAATGGTTTACATTTAATTGAGAATTTATTTCTTCTGTACTAGATAAAATATATTAGATGTAATTACGGACTCTTTTAACGAAAGTTATAAATATCATGAAAATTTCCCGGAAATGAAAATATAGCCGAAAAGAAATAGAACAAGAAACTACATAAATATATTGAAAGGATGTAATGGTAATAAATATATGCGGATGATATCGAAAAAGCAACCAACTTCGTATAATATTTTGGAGAAAACTTTATACAAAAGAATGACCTTAAGAATTTATATCAAATATATAAAGCAATTCAGAAATACGTATAATACCTATAGCATTAATTTAAATAATCCATGAAAAGGAATCGGATGCATAAGATTCATAAGTAAGTATTGGAAAAACTGATTAGACGATATATTACAATTACTTATCTGCAGGGAGCGAATTTTAGATTGGTATTCACAAAATGAAGTGACCTTTCTATATGAGAAAATACAGTAAAATGGTATAAAAGAAGACAGAATGTGTCCACTTATACTCAGGTTGGAGAGAAAGTTTACCTTAAGAGACATGTACCATTGATTGTCTGTCACCTTCACTCTTCATTCAGAAAATCGTGATGTACCGGTTAAAAAGACAAATAAAAAGTTGGTGGAATTTGTTCTTGTTTTTCTAAAAATAACTTTCTGTATATTTTTTAGGAACTGAACTAAAAGAAATTACGTGACTGCTTGGCTATAATTTTCACATTTTAAACAGAGTGCTACGTAGTAAATACATTCCTATAACGATATCTAACCTACAAAACCTATCTTGCATTAAAGTATCGTAACAATCATGTCATTGAGAATGTTATTTGAACAACTAATTATCTGCATTGCGGGAACAGGAGCGAAATTTCTCTTACCTGCGAAAAACCTTCTCTAATTTGCAAAATATTTCGAAAATAAGGAAAATGACGAGCCCTTGTCATTTTGCCATTGCGGTTTTTGGACGCATCTCGCAGTGGGGTTAGGTAACGGGTGACAGCGGGGAGCCGTGTGTGACAGCGGATCTGAGAGCGCAAGAATTAGCGACGAGTTGTTTATGTAACTGTTTTGATGGTGAGCGGTTTTTCGCGAATGGGATAACGGCGGAAGTGATGAGTTTTCTTTTTCACTCGTTGTTTACGTGTCTATTAGGCGAGTCGGAGGACGAAATTGTGAGCATCCACAAAAGAGCGTGATTCTTAAAAGCCTCACTTATTAGATTTGTATACGAAAATTTTCGTTAAGCAAGGTCCTACTTATTTGTTACTTTATTGTTATGGTAATTTTCCATTACCTCATACCATTCCATTCCTCATGTAATACTTTTCAATAATCGATGCTTAACATGCTATTTACGGGTGCGTGCTGTATTTACTGCAAGCGATCTCTATTCATGAGTTCCGTAATGATTTCTATTCCGTAAGAGATTTATGTCATATTACAGTTCCATTCATTGAATTGGATATTTAAGACAATATAGGAGAGTTTTAAATCTTTTCTTCGATAGGAAATAAGACAGAAATTTTAACAGCGATAAAGATTCATTTAAGGGTGTAATAACTTACAAAACGAATTTCAACCAATCAATCAAATTCAATCAGTGATTCCTTTTCATAAGAAAAACCAAAAATTATCCACATATTTCTCTTCATAATTTTAAAAATTTCAAAAAACTTGTTTAATCTCTCTCAATATTTATTTACTATTATAATCATTACTATCTAAGCCATTCATCGTAAAAATATTTAAGAATATACAGTATCTTTCGTCATTTACAGCAATTGAGTCATGATGAAACCTTTTTTTTTCTATAGTTCATGATAAAATCCATATAAATCCGTACGTATACGATTAAAAGGAACTCTGAATTCATGAATACGTTTCCATATACATGAAACACATTGACTAGCTTATCATTCTTCCCCTTCATGTTTCATTTTAAAAATTATAATATTTTTAATTTTCGATCTAACTGGACTTGAAATTGCTTGATCGGGTTTCGTGTTACATTAATACTAGAGTATAGAATGGAAACTTATTTTTATACCAGACCGTCTTATTATTTCAAACCCCATTAATTGTTATTTGATCGATAATTAATCGAGTCATCAATATATCTATATAGATGGTATCATTTTCTTTGTGGACAAATCTCAGTGAAAGTCGTAAACTCGAACGATCATCAATTGCGATATCGCAAGATTTAGAAGGTCAACCTTTTGAAAATGAAATTTTCGCTTCGTGATCCTCTCTTTTATAAGTGATTCCGCAATTTGTAGTAAACTTCGCGATCCATCCCAAAACCAATCTCACTCACCCAGATGCGATTTCACGCATAAACGATTTCTGGTTTTAATCTTCATAACGCTTTCGCTCTCCTTAAGCCTTCGTTCCGCTCGATGAAATTTTACTTTGATGAAAAATGTAAGGGGTTTCATAGAGTTTGCAGGAAAGACCCCGAACGGAACCGGAAAAGAGAGAAGGCGAGAAAATGGATGGTATCTTTTGTTTCCGCGTAAAGCTCGATTTTGTCGGCCCCTGATCGTTTTTCATGCACGGGCCGTGAAACCACATCACTCTGTGCACTTGCAGAGGGCCTTGACCCCTCGAGACAAAACCGCTGGACCCCTGTCCATAAGGTCTCTGCGTAGAGGCGTTCGGTATTTATTCTTCGCGTTAACCGTATAGAGGGCGAGGGTTACGGAAGAGGAAGTAAACAAAACAAGGTTCACACTGTGAAGGTAACCGCAATCCCAAGCTTGTGGGTGGAGCTGGAGGAACAACGGACTTCTTGGGAACAAGAGGTGTGATGTCGACCGATTCCTCCTTCGTTTTTGAGACATCAAAGGCATGTTGAAGATCTCTATTCGAAAGGCTTTCGTGGTGAGAAGGGAGGGATTGACTATGGATCCATCGTTCGCTAGAGTTAACATCCTTTGTCTCCGCCCATTGATAACAATTCTGCATTTTATTCGTAAGTGGACGATTCCTCACGAATTTGTATACTTGATGAGTTTAACGATTCGCTCGCCCAAATATTAAGTATGAATACTCCCTATACTTCAAGATATATCAAGGTTTGAATTATCCCTATACAAAACGCCTTTTCATAATCGTGTAATGATGAAATCTTAAAGAAAGAACAAAGTAATCCTCAGTTTTACACTACGATAAAAATTCCTATAAATTTATGAGATTTTAAGTTGGGAAATCAATAGAGAGTGTGATATTGAAACACATGGTACTTTTCATTAAGGAAGATAAGGACGTATATTGATTATTAAAAAGATAATTATTAAAATTAGTAAATAAAATTTAATTAAATTAATGTTTATATTTAAATCCAACAAGATAAGGTAAAATTTATAGATCGATTTTCTCGGGTTGATATACATTAAATCATAGACGGATGAATATTAATGAATGAGGAAGTATGGAGGCACGATATAAATGGATCGGGACACATCCAGTTTAAATGATTTACTTACCAATGATGCACTCTCGCGAAAGATCAATTCTTGAATTGCCAACATTAATACCGGTTGATTCAAAGGAAGTGAAGGAGCGGCTGATAAAGTGAATCTCCATGTTAAACATGATTCCCCAACGGGGCATAACGAGAGAGATGGTGGGTCAAGCAGTTATTCCCTCACCCTTGCATTAATGGCTTTTTTGTGGGCTAAGATGTTGGATAAAGTGCTTTCTGTCTTCGTGAGGGTCGTACCATTTGCGAATAGCCGCCCACACCTCGGAACAATCCCAACAGACAAGGACCATGACCGCCTCGAGTCATCTCCTCCATCACGAATCGAATACGAGTATGAAAGATTTAGATAATTCAATCGAGATCAATCTGCAGTATACTACATTATTTTGAACCAAGACGTATCAAATTTATAAATCCTTTGATTGAGTTGTTACAACTGGAATTGAATTACATCTGCATGTCACTTAAATTTGAAATTATATTTGTCGAGGTGTGCAATTCATATCGAGCTGCAATACAATAAGATCATTATAGAGGAATTAAAACTCATTACAGTCTGCAGCATGTTGTTAAATAATTTAGCATGAAATGAACTGCATAGAAATAAATAGGAAATACAATAATTAAATTACGTAATAATAAAGTAAAAACAAAGAAGTTTAATTTAATTATTTTTATAACTTGAAATTTCTTGCTAATTTCTTTGATTAAATTAGCCTATGCAAAGGAATTTTTATATCGATAACATTAAAAATATGAAATGGATATCTTCTCCTTGCTACAGCAGTGGAGGATGGTTATAAACAATCTTTCACCTGCAATAACATTACAGATTATTACATAAAGATAAATATCATATAAAGAGAATGTTACTTTACTTTGAGATTTCACTCCTTTGAATTTCTCCCACAACGAGTTTGTTTCCATTCTGCTTTTGTTTCAGTAGGTGCTCATACTTTACTTCGAATCCATAATTATATTTTACTTATTAAAACAATGTAGGATTTTTTAGAGAGTGTGTCTATAAATTTGATATTACGTAGACAGTATTTAATGAATCCATTAGCTTAATTTTTCATGACATATGGACTATCCTGTAAGAGTTACTGGAGGCAATGGCGAATGGATATCTATATATTTAGCATTTTTCCTCTCAACGTTCGCACCTGGTACTACCAAATTATAAATTCAAACAAATAAATACAGAATTATTCTACTTAACCATAAGACCTCTGGCCGTAGCTCTCATAAATTGTCTCACTAACTTGATGATTCGTATATTGGAATTCCATCTCCTGCACCCTTCTATGAGACAAGGTGTTTGTAAATCCCAACAGCCCTTCACCTTGCGATGACTATGCTTTGCCATTTTCCCACATAAAAGTGAAGTTGGTGCTCAGATTTCCTCGCCCTCTTTCCATCTCTTCTTTGGAAGATATCTTTAGCATGTCTTGAGGGAGAGACGCATTCCGCCGCGAGTAACGAGCTATCCTCGGAGGGCACAAGACTGCCTTGAGTTCCAAGAAATACCTCGCTTCTCTAGGAAAATTAATATTGCTGTAGATTCACATCTCTCTATATACGATCTCAGTACGGTGAAAATATATATCAGATCTTGCTCTTGTGGCATTCATCTCCAGTGTCCAGAATAGTTGAAAATATACCTCGAGGAGTAACAGGGTAATCTTTAAGTTTTCTCTTTTATCTCTTACTCATAAAGTTAAGGTAATTGATTCGTATATATAAACTCTGGGAACATTTTATGTTTTTCCTCTTAATGATTCATCTTTCTCAGCTGATATATAAATATATATATGTTATAATTAATGTTCGTATAATGACGTCATGATCTGGAAGTTCAAGTGATATATTTTTCATTAATATGCAGGCTATATTTTAATACTATACTTTACTATTTTTTAATGAATGGAGTAAAAATTGAAGGGTATTTCTTTATACTTCAGTGAAATAAATTTTTCCTATCTATCGACTTATCTTATCTATCCGTCTTAGCATATAACCTAAAATTTGTTTGGTATGAATATTCATTATAATAGAATATAATATCTTTATGCCCAAGAGGTTGATGCAAGAAAAAAGAAAAGGCATTACAAACAAAATAAAGATGTTACATTGCCATCTGTCGACATTTTTTGATGAGAAACTAACTACTTTTACAAGTATTGCATCAAATCTGAAAGTTGAAATACATATAATATTGAAAAGATTTGGAGTTACAAATGAACTAATTTTGATATTATTCAAGCTACCGGAAAAATATTGAGAGTGATTGACTTGATATTGAGGTTTTGCTCTTCAATTGTTCTTAGAGATCAAGAAATGAAAAAATAAGAAAAAAATTTAAAAATCCTATCGGAATATGTAAATATGTTATCAATAAAATTACAAAACTTTGATTTTTAGGGGAGGTGGAATTTCTCAGATTATATTTCTTCTCTTCAAACGGAATCTTTTCTTTGGAACATAAGGCTGGGATTCCAAATTCCGTTTATTTGGAAAAGATCACTGACCGTTCCGTAAACTATATTTTTTTTCGTAAACCAAACTCCGAATAGTTGAGAACAATACTTATTCATTGAGTGATTATGTCTGGGAACCGGATGCATGCGTGAATCATGCTTCATTGGCTACAGTCGCCCTTTTCCCATCGTCTTCCGTGGATTGCCAAATCGATGGCTCGCCTTTGGGGACGTCCTGTGAGAACCGCTCGACCTCTCCCTAGCATCCAAACGCCATCACCAACGACTTTTTTCGTGAATCACTTCACACGCTTCGCTTGGTGCAGTTCACTTTTGTCTACGATTCTGCCCCATTTCTCGAATGAATCTTCTTCGAATGAAGGTGTCCCGTATTTTCGGGGAATAAATTTTCTCGAGCTGTGAACCATTAACTCCCATCGTAAATCTCTTCCTGGTGTGTTTGGTGAGCCAACGTCCACTTACCCACGCCCACCGTTGGATTGGTATTTCCGAATGAAAATATGACTTCCGTTATGTATTGGATTTACCGCTTTGGAGTTGATTATTCTCATACATCCACATATCGTTTGGAATATGATTCTATAAATTATTAAACTGTTAAATAATTCCTACGAAAAACTTATTTCGAAGGGCCAAGTGGAATGAGGACAATAGTTTTGGTGGAATTGACCAATCAAATACTATGCATATTTGGAAAATTAGTTTCATACATAATTAGCCAAAATATTTAATAAATAAATGTATAAATATATAAATGTAACTTAAAATATATTCTAAATGATGCGAAACTATGAATAGCCATGTTTTAAATCTAATTTGATTCATCTGCATTCACTTGAATAAAAATGCGGGCATTCAGTTGAGTAATTTTGAATGACTGTTCAAGCTAAAATTTATTTGTGCCAAATTTAATGATTAAACTGTAAAATATCTTAGATAGTTCAATTTTCAGTTTTTATTTATAACCAAAGTTTAATATTCTCTTAGTATTCAGTTAATGATATCTAAAAATCAAAATAATATTGCGAATTCTGCAATACTTTATCTTCGTGAAACATTAAATCACCAAAAATAAAATGGAACATAAGTTTAGTTTTTAATAATTTGCTTAAATTTCTGGAAAATTATAGTTCTGAATTATTTTATATTGGAGAATATTTAATCTCTATCTGAAAGCTTTTAGAAATTCCAATGCAAGAATTTCGCACATAGGAATAGCATTTGGAATTTAATAGTCACAGAACTATGAGCTTTCATGAATTTTTCCGCGTGAAAAACTATCTCCCAGAAAAACGGTTCTTTCCGCATTTAAACGGTAAAATTAATTATATCTTTAGGAATTAAGATAGAAGTAAAGGTGATGCTTAAGTGCAGTAACCATATGATGAGAAATAACGGTGAAATAGTTGAAAACGGATCGATTTTATATACAAATTTCGAAGCAAATGAAATAACCTATATTCAAGGAATGTATAGCTTATAGTCATATATAAAAATTATTATACTGGGATTTGCAAAGAATCCAAACGAATTTTTAAATATAAAAAAATAATTCAATTTGAAAGGAAATTATGATCAAAATAATTATACATTTTTCACTCTCGTTGCTCGGATATAGTAGCATTGTAGCATAATATATTTAAAAAACTTGATTCTACAAATGATTCTATTGTTGGAATTAAGTTTCAAAGAAATAGTTACATTTTATTTCTTAATATTTAAAACAACAGATAGAATAAAAATAGATTTATTCCGGACGAAACCCTTAAATATTCTACAGAGTGTATGAAATCTGAAAGCATCTATCCTCTGTAATTAAGTTCATGCACGTACAGTATTCATTCACTCCTTTTATAACTGTTTCCTTTTGTCTCAAGTGCCACTTACTCGGTTAAGGAGTGTATGGGCATTTAGTCTGTTCATAAATAATTTTGGGTGAAGTACTTAGTAATCCCGTTTTTCTCAAGGTAAAAGTACTGAGGCTAGTGTCTCACGAGAAGCGAATTTGTACTGAATGCGATTAATTTCCAAGTATAATTTTCTGGATTTCCTTGTTAATTTTAAAATCAGACTAAAACGATGATAGTACAGTAATGAACTTACATGCATTACTATTGTCCTATCGTTACCTTCTTCTTTCTTTCATAACTCTGAACCTTATATAAGGTAGTGATTGTTCATTTATATTATATTCAAATAATAAAGTGCTATTTTTACCTTACATTTACTCTCTAAACTTTTAACAATACGTGTTGAAGTAAATGACTATTAATTTAATTATTAGCACAGCCTATGTAGAAGAACGTTAATTATTAGTAGCAAAATAGAATGTATATTTATTTGATATACATCTATCAAAGGGTTATTTTTACAGTATTTATCATTCTCGTGTGTCATATGCATTGTTTAATTTAAATTGTTTAATCTGCATTGCTTATTAATCGTTACTGATAATGCCTATTAAGTTTATATCGTTAATTAGAGCACCTATTTGTGAGTCAACATTGGCTTAGGAAACCTCGGAATATATTCACTTAACTTCTTATAGTTATAAAACGGTAAACAGTAATAATGGATTGAAATCAGAGTTTTTTATTAATGATTAGTTATTATTATTAACTTTGTATCTATTCACCTATATATTCATTAAATAAACCTTTAGAGTTTTACTCTTTTTAACGTAAGAAAATAAAAACAATTGATAGTATACGTTCTCTCTCTTAAACTGTTATCACCTTGATCAACCATTGTTTACAATAAGTAAGTATGATAATAGATTTGGTTTTTATTGTTTTCGGTATGGTCACCCGAAATAATGGATTCGCTAAGTCCAAACTCGCGTATTTTTATAAAATGCCCATTTGAGTTGAGTTCGATGAAAGAAATGGTTTCGGAGCGGAAACCAAAAATAAGCTTCCGCATCGTAATGAAGTCGTTAAAATTTCTTTGCGTCAAGCTTGCGTGATTTATAATATTTACAACAGATAGCAATTTTTTGTCCACCCGACAACTTTTTTATAACAGCGTAAAAAAAAGCAACTCGTAGTCACATATCAAACAGCTGGAGGAGATATAACATGAGTGAAGCTTACATTAGAGATGATTTGAACACATCGCTGTCACTTTTTAATGCTTTTTTCTTAGATTAATTCGCGGAATTCTCTGCACATCGAGGGAGAAAAAAAGACTGCAGCTTTTTACTCTGCTGATGTATGCACGTACATAAACTCACGGTGGCTGTCGGAAGTGAGTGAATGCGGAGTTTGTTTTGCAAGTGAGGAAAAATAATGAATGGTGCGGGAGTTTGAGATCGGGATCGTAACACGTAATAGATTGCATTGAGATATCGAAGTACTAAAGAAATGAGTTTCATACAGATATTCAGTCCTTTGAAATCGTCTTATCGATGCGTTGGATCTAAACCCTTATTGTGCTTTCAGATGATTATTTCCGAAAAATATACATTGAGATAATAAGATGTATTTTCTCCACAAAAACTAACGTTAACACGATAAAATATCTTTACACTTTTGTTAAGAGTGAAACTTAGCAAGCTGTATATTACGAGCTTCGATTGGATGTTTGAATATATCTTCCTCTTTCCATTGTTAAACTGCAATCTCAACATAGAAATCCTATCACATACTGTTGAGTTTTCCTTCCATTGTTATTAAATACAAACTTATTTCGATCCATCCACAAATCGATAAACGTGATTAGTCTTCTAATTTTCATTGTTGGCAAAGCTAAATACACCTTCTAAATTAATTGCTGATTAAAAAACTACATTAAGTAGATCCCTTTAGTTTATTTGTATTCGCTTCGTTCAGGATTGCCTTCTATAAAATAAATTAACTTTTACTCATTAACTACAACTTTATTATCATCACAAAAATTATTCGCGCTTATTCAGTGACAACCTTTCGGTCGAAATTATTTCCTATAAGCATAAAATAATTCTCAGTGTTATCGTGATTTTTAGTGTTATTTTACTAGAATTTGTGGTGGCATAATCTATCTACGTATGGCTTTGTCTGTCGCTATTCCTATCTGATTCAAATAGTGATATTTTTTATAAGGTAGATGTTTGTTTCGTGAAATCAAAGCCGTCATCCTCTTAATTTGTGTACGTCTTTGTAGGTTTTCTTAACATTGCTTTGGTTCATGTCAATTTGTTGGTTAAAACGTCAGAAATGTTACAATTTTTATTGAGCACTCTTAAATAAGCGTAAGGCTAGCATTCAAACTGTTACTTACATAGAGAAGGAAGGAGGTTATGAACGGAATACAGTAAATTGATAAGAGAGGAATTAAAGGTATTGACCTCGATATACATTATAGGAGCTCAAAATCAAACCGGTATATCATTCATGAACTAGATACCTTGGATACTTGATACATCTGAGTGATGAATAAGAATTCTTAGATTCCTGAGAAAGAATCTTGTGAAGCAGGAATTCCTGTATTAAAATGATCGAAGTTTTGATCATTGGTATTCTTGTATTGTATTGGCTGTATATACTATCGCAACAGTGGGATATTTGTGGGACTCTGTCGTTGAGGAATGAGTTGTCCGATGGAAACAAAGAAGGTGGGGCAGATCTTTCACCGCTACTCGAGTCGTGGGAGACTTCATCCTCCTCCCACACTCCTCACTTTTCCGTGGTTCCTTCTTCTCTCCTCCATTGCCTCCATCTGCAGAATCAAAGGATGGGCATGGAGAAGGAATCACCAAACAATAAAATCGAATCTTGCTTAGTAGCACGGAAGAATACTCTCCAATGCTTTGGAAATACAATAAATTATATAATTTTAAAATTATTTCATGGAAAAAAGATCGTTTGCATTAAGAATACCAAACAATCTGTTAATCTTTTACGTTAGGAATACCTTTTACCCTTCTTTTACTTTTGGTATATTTTGTGGATGGTTATGTTGTTGTGTATGTTTAAGCAACAAAAACTCTCGTACACGATAAGATACTAATTTTATCTATTGTGTATATTATAACGTATTCTATTTCAACTTGAAATTAAAAGGAATGATAATTTTAATTTTAAGTTGTCTGAATGAATTATCTGCTTTGAGTAGAGAGAAAGATAAAACTGAAATGACTTTAGAAAAGTCAGAAATATTTAGAAAATTATAGTTGTATAATTTTAAAGTGAAAAATAACTAAATGACTTGGACTCTAACCTAGATCCCTTACTTTCTTGTAATAAAGTATTGAAAGTAAGGGTCACGCCTTGAATCAACTTTCCGCCTTAATTCAACGTTTAAGCCTTCCAGAAGCACTCCCTTAGTAAAATTGTTCACATCATCATTAAACTATTCCAGTAGTGATTAATTAATGTACTAATATGTATTATTTAGTATACAATAATAATAATACCATAATATATATTAAAAGGCCTGATTAATCAATATAATCTGGAATACGATTATTTTTTTTTGCTGTACACGTAATTTTGATAATAACAGGCAATCAATGATAAGCTATAAGTTGCCAATAAAATTTAAAAATTCCATACACCCGGCATCCTTTCAAATAAAATTCTATTGCCTTTTTACCACGATAATTCTGAGTATACGCAAAAACAAAAAGGAAGAACAAACTTAGGACGTAATCGGAGACGGAATAGAGCTACGAAATATTAACAGTAAAGCGGCAGATTAAAAGAGTATCACGCATACGATGCTTACAAGTTTATTTAGTTTCCGAAGAAAAGGAATCAATAGTCTTGAGAGAAAATATTTCAATTGGAAACAGAGGCGAGTAGTACGCGAGCTGAGGTTGGACAATTTCGGTATTGAATGGTTTATTCATTAATTGGATCGGAAACTATCGCGTTCGAGATAATCGAATAGAGGTTGAAATACGGCAGCTCCATACTCTCGAACCCTCAGAGCGGAAAAAACGGATTCCGCAATAAAAAAGCGAGGCATTGCCAGTCGTCCTTGTGGATAGGGTGCAACGAAATGTCAAGCACCTCTATAGGTGGTGTTATTTCGAGGAAGTGGGGGCGGAGGACGGAGAAGATGGTAGCGCGTGTGTGGGGGAGGGGTAAAAATTGTCTCTCGCGGAAGTGTTTCACGCTCGGTCGAACTCGAGGGAGAGTTCCTTATCCCTTTGGAGTGGGTTAGAAAAAGGTGGGAGATGGAGAACGTGAATCTGGGTAGACAATTTAATGCGAAAGGAGTAAAAGCTTCCCTTAAGCCAATCCCAATGGTACTTTTTGCTCGTACAACCGACTAGAAATCCCCGCTTTTTTAACGTTTTCACCCGTCGCTGGGATGCCAAACTAAACGAGGAGTTTTAAGTGATCATAATTTTTGCAGCTCCTCTTTTTTTCACGTCATCGAGTCGTTCGAAACCAGTTTTTCAGATGATATAATTAGGATTATCAATAGAGCTCGGTTTCCTAATTGAACTGCGTCATTATACGAGGTTTAATTTTCCGCCTGATTTTCATATTTCCTTTCGCTATAATTTCGTTATTTATTTCCCCCTTCGAATGTCTCTGTTTTGCGGCGGTTATCGTTTATTTTGAAATTTTAATTATCAGATGGAGTCGTTTGTTAATAGATTAAAACTCTTCGGTTAAGAGCTTATATAGTCTATAATTATGCTGTTAAGAAAACGCTTTTAAGTAAGAGGAACAATTAAAATGATCAAGTGTTCAATAAACTTAAAATATGGCCAAAGATCCTTATTACATATAATAGAATTATCCGTTTTCAAGTTGAAAGTGGAAAGGATAGGATATAATTGTCCTGTCATCCATAAGATTGGCATTTTAACAAAACGTTTCTGAATTTTGAAACACCTTCTCTTTACAGTAAATATAAAATAATAATACAATAATAATATTTTAATACAGGGTGCAAAATATGATATAGTGTAAACTCTTGAAAGATTTCCTCCATAAGTTCTGTGATTAGTAAACAGTGGACGCAATACCCAACTTTGTTTTCACATGCTTATGTTTTCATTAAACGATCAACAAAAATAAGGGGAAGGAACTTAGTCGATCGCTTTTATCGAAAACGTGTAGAAAATACCAAGAGCTTTCTTTAATCATTTATTGCGTAAATATTCCCGTGGATTGGAACTGCTTCTCAACTTCATTGGGTTGGCTTTCTTGTGACATAAATTTTTTAGTAAAAGCGGATTATTGATTTGTGTCGACCCAAGCTCCATTTAATTAGGCTACAAATTTCAGACTTTGCCTTCTAATCTTGCCTACAAGTATTTTACGGAGTTCATGATTATAATTGAGATGATAGAGATTTTTTACGAACTATTTAATATTTAAACGTTAGTATTATTCATGTGAACTTTTAGCGTATACTGATAATGTAACGCTTTTTGAGAAACATTAATAATATTCATATAACTAACACTTTTGTATTCAATGAGAAAGGAGGATTTAATATTTATATAATATATTTTTTAAATAAATCATATATACCTACACATACATGTATAAATACATATATATCATGATTTTCTTTTTATACTACAGACGCAAAGTTATTTTATCAAACTTTAGATAATCAATCATAATATATGATAATGTACCATTTCTTAATTTAGGCTCTAGGCTCTTAGACCAAACATTACAGCGTTATCCATATCCTCATTTCAGAGCTCAAAAACCAACTATAAGGCATTCCCTCCTGTGTTTCCTTTATCTTACTCTGGTTGCCATTGTCTAGCTCTTATTTATGGCGATCGAAAGATGTGGCTGATTCTATGCTAGTTTATGCAACCGGTTTCGTGTTCGCATGAGGCCCTCAGCTGCTGTAACAAATAAACAAGGGATTGAGCGAACCCAATGCACTTAAGAGAACAAAGAAGGGATGGGAAGATGGCGGATAAGGTAGTACAGCTCCAGACTATTAATCTAGGACTGGTTCGAGTAAATCATGGGAGCATCTCATGAAAATAGACAGAAAAGCATATTCAGATGGGAAAAAGGGACAAGAGAACAATGCGGAAAAGATGGCTATCACAAAGTTATCTCGTACGCGAAATAAGGTTTAGCGAAGTAAGCAAATTCCCCCTTTAAGGATAGACTGGTAAGCAAGGGGAGCGAAATGAGTTTCGCGAACTATGGTTACAAGATAATTTCTACGAATGTAATCAGATAAATAATGCAAGTAAAAGCTATTCCACTCATATTTGTAAATTATGATCTTAAACCATTCTAGTCATTAAAGATCAACATACTTTATACATTCGTAAAATCAATGCGAATACATAATCTTTAATACTTAATCTTAACTTAATACATAATCGTTATCGTTAAACTGTAAGGTGAGCCAGAAGGAAAAGTAAATTTCTTTCTAAATTCCAGTTAAAGCTTCTTTCCCATATATGTTCAAATGAATATGTTATGCATAATATTTTATTTTTGAAGATTGATTAATACTTTCTATAATTTAAAACTAAAATAAATATAAAAAAATGGTTATAAAAGGAACATGAATATGGCAAGATTAACTCTCCTGAATCAGTGATCATCCTATTACTTAGATATAATTGCCATTGACTAATTGATATGCGTTTTATGGATACGTAGGATTCAAAGTTCCTTATTATTATTTTTGCTTTTCTTTACTGTAAATCGAAAAATACACTGAGTAAGTACTTGATACTAATCATCGTTGTATTAAACAATTGTTTTTAAAGATTTATTTGAATGAAAGTTTGTTTGTTGTAAAGATGTACAAGTAATCTTCACGAATAAATTTATCTCATCACCTATAGATTTATACTTATAGATCATCAAGACAATGCAATTAAATCTTTCTCCAATTTTCATGTTCAATTTCATTGAATACGTAAAAAATTCATTGGATCAAAAATTACTTTAATTTTCGAATTTCTATAGCGTACGTAAGTGAATTGCCGCTAAATTTTCATTGGACATTCCTCTCTTGTATAAATGCTAAAGCGATTAAGGGCCTACAATTTCCGGTCTTAAGAAAAGCGCTGTGGTACACGAAAGGGAAATGAGCTTTTACAGCCAACACTCGCCCAACTATTCCTTAGAGAAGGAGTCATCAACAACCTGTAAATAAAGAGGCTAAAACACGGCCGCATAAAATGGACAGATTTTTACAAGGGCCCTGTACGTGATTTCCGGCGGTCGCTTGAAAAAGAGATGGAAAAGCTGTGCTTTTTCCCCAGAGCTTCAGAATGATCTTGCAGAGTTTTAATTAGCGGTTGATGAACTGAAAATCACTTGGCAGGTATCTTGGAAACCGAAATCGCGAAGAAACAGGTTCGCGTTAGGAAGGGGATTTGAAAATGATAGATGGCTGCAAAATAAGAGCAGCAAGATTCACGTGTTAATGTGCTTGGTCATCTTAAACCCTTTTCTTGGCAGAAGATGTACATCCTCCTTTGATTCGCAGTTCTATCAATCATATTTCAATGAGAAGATCGCTTTTCTGGATATTTATCGAGTTTTTTCGTATTCAAAACATTTAGATTCATAAAAAGATATTATCCTTACTAATTATAAGATTCAATTAAAACTCAATTTTTAAAATGATAATAATTAAATATGTAAATTGGAAATAAAAACTCCATGAGTACGTTTTCTTCAAAATATTTCACGGAGATTTCTTAAAGATCGTGGTGAAGTAAGATTCTTTGTTAATTACTTTAATTTTACTTTTTTCGGAAAAAATAGTCATAACAGATTATGATTTGGTTCAGTTTCCGTATGTCTGCGAACTTAAAAGCTCCCTCTAATATTGTTTTAAAAACCTTTTCCCTCTCGTATACTCGTACATTTTACGAGCAAAATAATTGTTAAACTTTGACAAATTTATCCCTTTGAGAGAGTTTTACGTCTAAACGAGGAGGGTAAAAATCAGCAGCGTAATAGAATATCAAATCTATTTCTAGAAAGGATTACGTCTTTCTATTTTTTCTTCCGTATAATATCTTTTAATTTGTAAGCACCTGTTGCTAGATTCTCGTAGCTTCCCTGCATGTCTAACGAATAATTAAACATTTTAATGAACTTTATCTTGCTCAGTATAATGACTAACGAAATACAGTAAAACGTTTTACCCACTCACTTAGTTTTTGACAGCGTATTTATTTTTGATCGCACTGCATATGAATTGATATTCGCCTTCAGCGAACGACATATGCCTTACCGTTCTTTATTTCTTTCGTGTCTTTCACCGAGGAACGGTATTTTTAATGAATCTTATTTTAACTTTCATTCAAGAAGTTGCGGTGAGTTCCACGCGATGTTTCATTCTGGAGAGAAAAACTCAAATTAGATCAGTGCCATATATTTTAGACTATTAACAATAACGAAACTGATCGTTATAGAATCGTTATGTGAACATTAACAGGCCGTCTAACTTGGCGGTATTTTGGATAGAATTTTACGGAAGACTCACTTTCTTCTATAACCATTATTATTTATAAAACAATTACCTTTAGAAAAACTTCTTCTTTAAAATACTTCTATTGTTTCAAGAATATCAAAATTTGGAGCATTAAATTTACAAGAATATGAGAATAGACTTACTCTTCCATTCGAAGTTTAATGATAATGTCTTTGAGAGTTATTGGTGAGAACGGGTCGATGACCTTCAAAGCAATCCATACTCCTCGAAAGTATAATAGTGTTAAAAAAATATTGATTGAGAAAACGATGATGCTTGAGTCGAGTCTGTGAATTCATATGCTTCCAACTTGTTTTGCTGTACTCTGGAAGTAATACATGATAATATCCACAGCCGTAGTGGAGTTACAATGACAACAGTCAATGAAACAACAATTCGTAGATATACGTAACAATTTGTTCCGAAATGTGTTACGATTGGCTACTTCCTGAGACAATCGAATTGTCGTAAAACCTTTGACCACCGTTGTTGATGAAGGAAATAGGATAAAAATGCTCGTCTATAGATACGCTAAAAATAGAGTAAATTTAGCGCGCAACCAAGTAGAGTGAATGTTAAGCATTACGATATATTAAGAGAAACATGGAGTATGTGCTTCATCATAGTCAAGTGTTCGAGAAGCGAACTAAGAAGTGCAGAATGCGACTCCACTCAAACCGCACATTATCGAGATGCTTCGATCAGTAGCCGACAACCTTAACCAACTGACCCAGCGAAGGGAGTTGTCCGTTAGGTGAGGCTGAGTTCCAGAAAAGTGTCGCCTTGAATACAAATGAGAAAAAGGACGGGACCTAGAAGGATTCTTTGCGGAACCCAGTCACGCCTCCGCTTGCTGTTCTATGACGCCGCTGTGCGAACTCCCACAATGCAACGCTTCCGCCGAGAATTCCACTCACCCCGCACAGTTCTTCACCTTTCTGCCAACTCTCCCTCGCCTCCCATCGTGCAGTACTTTCCTCCGTCGACTCGTGGGAGCCGTGAAATGATCTCAAGTTCAAGATCAAGAATCTCTGAAGGATATTCGATCAGGGTTATATTTTTCGTGTATCTCTTTGATTAATAGCTGCTTCGCTCAACAACACGAACATTAGATGTCTGAAAATTCACGAGAGAAATTATTTACCTGAAATTGAGATTATTTCACGTCGCCATCTTAAATGACCAAAAAAATTGATTATTTTTTTCAGAATAAATCCTCAATCCAATGCAAAAATGGCGAATAATAAATAAAAAAATACAAAATAAAAATTATAAAGTTTAGATGATTTACTTCAATATTTAAATTTAAGAATGTCAATTTTTATGCAAATTGTGCTAATACTTGCGTACAGTAAACCAAATATTTGCATTGCAATTACTGGTATTTATTTTTTAACATAAATTAGAATTAAGTACTGTATGTATGTGATATATACCGTCCAAAGGTGGTTTTAGGAGGAATTTTCCACCATATTAAGTTGAATGACCAACAGATATAAATATTTTTCTCGTAACTGCCCACCTGGTAATTTACTCAGCGAATTTCCCAATGAAATCAATCCCTAACTCGTCATAACATGTTGTGTAAATGCATTTTCAAATAAACACCGCATGGCCACTGAAAGTGACTCAGGGTCTAAAATACAAACAAATAATCGTCAACATACTTACTGAGAGTACGAGCGGTTTTTACGCAATTGACTTTCGCTTAACTTTTTACTGCCAAATGACATAATAAAAGGCTAAGATTAAATAACATGTTTTAGCCTCCTAAAATTTAGATTTTTATATAATGAATAACTCTGTTGGGTTTTTAGCTACGAAGATTTTTCCTTGGAGACGGTAATGTCTTTTTTTAAGAGATTGTAAGATACATCAAAATACCAAAAATGTGAGTAAAGCTAGTCTGGTGTTATAAATGTCCTGGATTCATAAATGTAAGTTTTTTACTCACCCGTTCTTGTGGGTGTTTTCCTAATGTGGTAATTTATTCTACTGGAAAATCGTAACTTGGGTTTTTCAAAAAGCCACACAATAATTCCTTTTTTATTCTATTACCATTTATTCATTCTTATTTTCCTCAATTTCTTTTCCTCTAACTTCTCTATAGAAGAAGTGGCTTCAGAATTTTACTCTCACCCAAAGTAAATAAAATTATTATTATGTATATACCATTCAATAGATATGTTTAACAATCAGTATGAATTATTATAGAAGACATTCACTAAAACTATCTCTCTATGCGAGTGCTACTGACCATTGATATCTTGTAAATAGCTCATCATTCACCCTTACAATAGTGATCTTGTGATTCTTTTATAAACGTTTCGTTCCGTAATTACACAACCTCTTTTATAACTCACTTTTCCTTTCAATGATTACGGTGCTGACTGCCATTGGAATCCGAATGTGTGCCATTTAGTCTTCCGTTTGTGTTATTAGGTACCTGTAAAGGAAGGCTGATTTGGGAACGCGATGAGGAACTTCCGCATCGTCTACGTAAGCATTCACATGATTCATAAGAGACATTGAATGGATAGAAACAGCACTACTAATATGATAGAAAAGGTGCAGAGAAGGAGTTAAACGATGTATTTTTAACATTATTTCTTGTATTAACTCACCAAAATATTTAAATCCCTTTAATATTAGTGTTTAGTTTCCCAACAGAATATGTTCAAGTATAATTACAAATCGGAATTATATTATAGACATTGTTATATTATCGGGTATTTTGTAAATCTACGGTTGCTATCCTAAAAATTAGACTCAATCCTGTAGTGAAAAAGCCTTGCTTCAATTCTATATTCTAATAATTGGGAATAATTAAACCTAGTTTTTCATTTATTCTCTTATGAAACATTATCTGGGAAATATTTGTTCGTTTTCTCGAGAGAAATTCTCATGCTTATAAAGTATCGTACGGGTATCTCTTATTTCATTTTTTAAATCTTTATAAATAGCTGAATAACCAAATTATTTTACATTTTAAATTGAAACTGTTTCAATTCAGTTAATATAAAATCTCTTTAAAAGTTTCAAAGAATGAAGATATTTATTTGATATCACTCCTTTGGAATCTTAACTAAAGAAAAATTAAGTTTCTGATGATTCAAATTCCTTTCGGACGCATGAATCTTGAAGGAGGTGAAAATTAAATTTAAACTATCGAACAGTAGCTCATCTTCTTCGATCTCTTTCATTAGAATGAGTGATTCGAATGTTTCTATGAAAAGGACATCCAATGGAGGGAAGATGATGAGTGCGTTGTGAGTGAAGAGATGAAGGCGTCCAGTACATAATGCGACAAACGGAGGTGTAATTTGGATGGAATGGTTTCCGGTTGCTGGGATGGCAAACGAAGTGGTTCGGATTTAAAGAAGTATCGCAGCAGGAATTCAGCTGTAAATTGGATGTGAATCATCATTGCAAGTGATTTAGAAGCACCTCTCTTGATGGGGATTACAAAATGGTACTGAGAAATCGATCAAAAACTGAAGGAAATTATATTATGAATAAGGATGTGGTTTACTATCCAAGGTTTCCCAAGTTATCATCAGACTTTGCAAAAAGTAGAGGTATTTGAATTACTCGATTAGAAATACGAGCAGTTGGAGGTGGAATTATCAAAAAGAGTTAACTCGCGGTGTCCCCTGGCGAAAAAGGTAAGTTAATTTTGTTTTTCGTACGTTTTGATTCTTATAATATCGATACGCTGTAGGAATGAAACATTCGTATCTCTGAATCAAAATTTTCCTTTAAGGCACCAGAAACAACGAACAACGAATATAATAGATATTCATTAGTGATTCCTGGGATTCGATCTAAGTAAGATTTATTTGAAAATCAAAACTTATGCATCTGACATAATTTTGTATACATATAATTTTTACGTGAGAAACTTTTGTTGGATGCTTCACAAATTTCTAGCATACTAATATGCCATATGATGTTACCTGTTTTAATATAAGTAATATAAATCTGCTAATTATCTTCTGATTTTGGGGAATTTGTTATGTATGATACACTTCCCTGATTGATTCAATATCCAAACTTCTTTTAATGTATCTCCAATGATAATCTATTACCTCATAATATTTTCTTTTGTACTCAATGACCAGTGTTCGTATTTATTCTTGTGGTCATCCATTCATCCTACGCCATTTCATCCTTTGGTTAATCAACGCACCTTTTAAAACTCATCGTCATTTCTCAGATTTATCATTTCAGAGGGCTGCCCCAACGTCATTTCCTGCTTCTTTCTACTTTATCTCGTCATTCTCTGTTTTCTCTATCTCAATGAAAAAGCTTCTTTTCTCACGGTTTACGCACTTCCTGGACTCATGCAGAGTAAGAACAGCAGATAGTGGTCGTGGGAGATTGAGTTCATAATCATAAGCATTATGCACATTGATTTATTTAGTTCCTATGAGTATAGAGTAAGATCCTTCTTGAAGATGGTTTGTACGTGCGGGATCTTATACGGGAAAATTTTTATTGCGGCAATATTTGAGATCGAGAAAGGTGACATTGCAGTTTTAAACATATTTATTTTAGGGCTCCAAGATTAAATGGCATAATATATGGTCACCATTTTATACAATGAAACGTAAGACCCCAGAATAAATTCCTCCATTTTAGTATGTTATTGCTTTAACCACGTTCCTATTGATTTTCTAAAATTATAATTCGTAATGGCATTAACTTTGTATATATAATAATAATAAATGAGTAACTTTATAATAATAAATACTAAAATAATTATTGACCTTCCGTAAGACCTATTGACATAAGAAATGAGTTCCACATGAGTGAAGACTTAGTCAACTGAGTTTAATAATTGGCATTATCGTACTTTCCGAAAACTACTATTAGTGGTAAATAAACGAACGAAAGAAAATAAGTAAGTTATTTCGAGTACTGGATTATTTCTTACTGTGGTCTCTTTTTCTCTAATACTCGTCAGTCTTTCCCGAAATCACGGTAGGATTACTTTTAAGTAAATAAATTACTAGAGTTTACGAGAAACATTCACAGATAAGTGGATAGAAAGTCCAAAGAACTAAAGAGAAAATTTAAAGACTCGTTCGTTATTAACTTAAAAGAATGAATTCTCTTTGATTGAAAATAATTTATTTGTATGTGTTTTCGTGAGTCTAATTTGAAAAAATTAAATTTTTATATTCTCTCTCCCAGATAAAATTTGACGTATTTTTAAAAATTGAAGTTTTCTTGTTATATTAATTACAAACTTCCGCATTCTCTGGCGGTGATGCTCCATGTTCCAAACGTATCTTAAACCCTTTTCGATAACAAACATGGGAGCATCGTAAAACAACCTGCTCTTCCGTTAGAACCTCTCAAATGGAGCATATTCGTTCCGAAAAAAAGTCGTTCGTAAAGCGCGCGGATTTACGAGAGCATTGATGTCTTCAGCGAAAGGAGTCATTATGTGGAGGAACAAAGGAAAAAGACCTGTTGTAGCGAAGGGCGAAAAAGTGAACTCCCTTCAAGGAAGTGAGCGCATTAAATGGGGAAGACAGAGATGTTAAAAAAGTAACGGTGAAACTGAGAGTTGCGTCTTCGGTACGTAAGGGGAGAAAATTACGTACGAGTGCCAAGAATGGCTTAGAACCGTCCGTTTTTTGGAAGGTGGGATATACTACATTGGGCAATGGTATGAGCTACAGAAAATTCTGATTCGTATGTAAAAGAATCCAACCTTAAACTTTACTCTAAGTGAGCCTTAGCTTCAGTTTTAGAGATCTGTACGTAACCTAGCATTGAACGAAATCAATTTTAATGCAGGAGAAATTCAGAGGCTTATGTTATCACTTACTAGGATAGGAATAGCCTTCATGATAGTATTGATGACAAAGAATTATTGAGGGAACGAATTTTATGGACAAGATTGAGGGAAATAGGTACTAGAAATGGTTGTGCATTTAATCATCGTAGTGCCTGTATTGTCATTGCCATTATATATTATAGTATAATATAGTATAATTGCTGACCTCCGCAGTGCAGTAATTAGCATGTAAACTTTGTGATTTTGAGATACCGAGCTCGATTCCCGGTTTGATAATGCATATGAACCTTAAAAAATTAGCTAATGTTTATATGTACCCTAATGGGTAAATATTATTTTCAGTATATAGTCAGCAATATCCTCCAAGCCTATGTTTCCGATAGCGATTCTATTTTTTTTCAATTTGAAAGAAAATCGAGGCAATTGAAAATTAGCAGGGCATTCAAAACAAATATAATTTACATCGAAAAAAAATGAATGGCGAAATGAAGCGATTAAACGAAACGATAGTTTCTATTTATTCGATTCTGCGAATCAGCTTCTAAATTTTACGTTGTAACTCGTCTCAACATCTCCTATGGTAATGTCTGAGGTCAGCGGGAATGAGTATCGACAATGAGTCTCCTTGGCTACGGAAATGCACTTAAGAATGAGGAAGAAGGGTGAGCAGGAAGGAAGATGAAAAGATGAATGAAATAGGAGTTCAGTGGGAGTCTCTCACCTTCATTCCTATGCTTACCGCTGCTGCGCATGTATCTTCTCTCACATCCGTTTGTTTCGCTTTAAAACAATTATTCTTCCCCCCCCCCACCGGCTTTTGTTTAATGCGGTTTCTCTGCTAATCCGACACCTAGCATTCGCATACTTCCTCGAACTCTAGAGCGCTATATTATATCTATAGAACGGTATGAAAATGCTTTAAGTACTTTTGTTGAACAATATGAGCTGAAAATTAACTTTAATCATTGTATTTATACTAATCTTACAAATATTTATTCTTTTAAATAAAAGAATGTATGAACATGTATGTTAAATGTCTCTGACTTAGCGATCAAACATGAAATTGAAAGTGACCAAAATCAAAAATATTTAATTATACGTAATATGAATTACTTAAAGGACTCTGAATAAAAATTTAAGTATTATTTTCTAATTGGAGTTAAATCTAGTCCTCTTAAACATCCACTTCTTGGACAATTACAGTAACGTACTAAAATCAACAACGGACCTACACCAACATCCATAATCTGAGTGGATAATTTTATTTTCGGCCAGTATTCGGATTCGGGAATTAAACATTAAAAGTTGAAATGCTAATAACCACTCCGCTCACCAAGATATTGTAGAATATGACGGCATAAATGTATAACGATTTGAAGAAATAAATATCTTTATCGGAAAACGATGGCAGGGGATTCGAATCCTCATCATAATAATTTATTTAAAAGCTTTCATAATGAAAAATGAGGTACTGGAGTGATTCTTTAGGTGAATTACGTAATTTTAGACAGATGTAAGGAGAAGAGCAATACACAAAGTGAAGATGTACGATTATTTTTATCAAAAAGAATAACAGGAGTAATGTCATTAAAAATCTCTTGATAGCCCACGATTTTCTTTCTCCAGTTAGATTTTTTTCGTAATTTTAAGTCCTGAAACTTAAGGAAATTGGTAGAATAAAAACATCCTTTAAAGTAGATCAGTTTTCATTTTATGAGCTCTCTTTGAGCATAGCAAATGTTTCATAATTATCTTTATGTGAAAACTCAAATTTTCGAAATAAATGCAAAAATAATTATACAATTATTCCAGTAATATTTAAGTGGAGACGTAAGTATTGCTTTGGCTAAGGCATTGTAGTGTAATTTTCAATAATAAAATTTATCTAAGAGATGAATATTTCGTTGCAACCACGACTATGTATGTATTCGGTGTACGTAATTCACATTGTACAAGTTTTGAAGTTGGTTAGAAGAGTTGATTCAACAAAGGAATGTATCGTGGTGTTGCATCTACTCTAAGATGGCGGTACAGCTTCTCGTTCTCCGCTTCACTGCTTCGTTTTTTTACTATTCGCGCCTTCATTCCCACTCTTCGCCCATTCTGTGACCTTCCAGAGGCCGGTCCTTGAACCACAAGCGTAGAATCGCCAACCATCCCTAACTACCATACCGCACTTCACCGCAATTGATTTACGCCCGTTTTCGTGGGCGATTAAGATATTTTAATATCGGATGCATTTTTTTCATGTCAAAAATATGAGCATAAATAAATGACGACCGAAAACTCGTTCATCCTTAAATTCCTTAATATGCATTACGTGAGGGAAGAATGTCACATAAAAACCAAGATTTTTACTAAAAATATAAAATCTGAATTAGTTTTGTGCATATTTATTTTTCAGGACCATTAATAATTAGAGATTTGATTGTATAAATAAAAGCATATCGTTTTTTGTTATGGAGCCATTAGTTGTTGTATCTTATTATACATGGTTTATTATCTCTTATAAATCACTATCGAACGTGAATGAGTATAAATTACAAATTAATTTTTTATTTATTAACTCTGTAATTATCTATACGTATCTTTTACGGGAGTCTTCGTAATGCCTAATAAAAACTATCCTTGTTTTCAGATGGACGAGTAAATGTAATAAAGGATGATGACAGACAATTTTAAATGTATTTTTATTCATGAACGCATAGATATTTTCCCTTGATTGCTTTCCAAAGAGCATTAACTCAATTTTGATGGAGAATAAAAGTGATTCAAACCACTTGTACGTCTGAATTAGTACCGTCTACTCTCCGTAGATGTCAGAGATGGACAGCACACAGCACAGCGGTGAAACCTTCCATCGTTGAAAATCAATCAATTGTATTTTGAAACATTATTGCTAAGCAGTTATTAATGAGATTAATTATAGAATAAATATGTACAGAGAATAATTTATCATTTAACTAAAAGTTGATTCCATCAAAGGTCCTATGTAGAGGAGATTTTGCCAAGGATAAGGAAAGTTAGGTATATTAACTATATTGATTTAAGGTGGACATTAACTTTGCACGATAAGACGTGCGACTTGATCAAAATGTTTAAATAGGAGTAAAAAATAGCGACGTAACTAGGACTCGAACCCAGGTCTCCCGTCTCCCACTTCATGTTAAATTATGTACGTACTCATTTTTAATGATTACTGTACAGGTGAAAATTAATTATACATAAAAATAAACGATAAACAGTATTTATTAGACCTTATAAAAGTCTAATGGACAGCACTGAATTGCCAATCAAAATCTTATAAAGTGTTTTATGTGAACTGTTTCTGGAACTGTTTAGCTGTTTCTGGGAAACGAAGTCTCAGACGATTTCATCTCCAACAAAATAAAAAATTACAGTTGAATTTCATATGATTAAAATAACTAAGTTGGTATTAAATGTGATAGTTTTCAAAAAACAAAATAATAAAATTTAAGTATGATAAAATTAAAGTCCTTAAATGGCAGTGACATAATTGCTCTATGTCTTTTTTTACTTTTATAAATTATAAAAGATAGTTAAATTGAAAGGTTATTAGCTTTAATATTGATTAATTCTTTTTATGTTCACTTTTTAATTGTTTATCACCTTCATTTTTAACAATTAACAGACAGAACTTGATAAATCGATTGTAAACGTTGTACGTTTGAAACGCGATTAAAATAGACGTTCTAAGCATCTTGCTTAACTTCATTCTTTTCAAATGGACATAAAAACATATTAAAATCTTTAGAGCTCCTCTCTTTTCCACAGTAACGTAAATAGTTTTCGAGGAATACTTGTTCATTCTGTACAACTGTTTAAATCAAATCGATTTAATAAACTGTCACAACTTTTATAAATGGTCTCATGAAATATTGCTTTCAAAATCCGCTCTTTTAATCGAATGAAACGTTTTCGGAACGACTTATAGATGTCGTGAACTCGTTGCTGCTGGATAAAAAATGATCAACTGTTTACTTAGAATTTTAAATTATCTAAATAATTCCCTACATGATGAATTTGAATCTCACGTCTTATCAATCACTCATGTCGATATCAAAATCGATGGTTATGTCTCGACAAATGCATTGTTCACGACTGGTGAGGTGACCATTATTTTCTCATTCCGCTGTAAAATTTATTTCTTTTGTTTAAATGTTGAAAAAAGTCCGTCAATATATAGAACCATCCTTCCTTATCCAAATTTCACCAAAAAATTGGAAAAAATCCACCAAACTTAGTTGAAAATATTAATTTCATCCGTTGCGAAGGCAAATTTTGTGGATATCGCGGATATTCCGGAAAAATGACCCGGCGTACGAGGCTATTCGATTTCTCCATAAGCCCATACTGCCTAGAAAAGTGGAACAGACTATAGATATCTGAATCATGACAGTGAAAGATGCGAATCTATGGTTTGGAATTATAATTTTTCTCCCCCCACTCGCGTTACTTCACGGGGATCGAACCCGAGACCCATTGGTTTGGTCTTGTATTTTTTCTCGAGGTCCTGAGCGGGAGTTTTAAATTAACTCATCAGCCGAGATTCGAGCCCAGATCCTTATAGTCTGGATTTGTAATTTTTCTCGATAACCTGAACTCTCCCTGGCACGTCGCGTCACGTGGATCGTACCTATTAGATCTATATAGTCTGGACTTGTAATTTCCTCAATATTATGACGTATCCCATCCGGCTCTCTCACAGTTTTTTCCTACGTCACAACCCCCGCACATCATCCGTCGATTTGATATCGCATTAATATTGTCATTTAATATATATTTCATCGCAGGGTGATTATGATTGGAATTAATTACCGCATCTAGGAGAAAGTCGAAAATATTTTGTCTGGATCGGGATTTCATCGGCAGAATTCGGGAAACATCGGAATGGCGGTAAATTCAAAATATTTTAGGAAATTATGAAAAATTAAATGTGTGTATACATAAATATTATAATATAACCGGACCCGCATAGTTTGAACTTGTAATTTATTCCAGTCAGCGCTCTACCACGTCATATGACGAGAGATACTTCGGAATCGTCTAGTCTCAACTTTTGGGAATTTTGTTTCCCCTAGAATAGAGTTTCAAACTTCCATCTTTGATTGCAGTGAAGAAACAATTTAATATAAATTATATGAAAGGACTTTCGACACTTGCTAATAAAGGCCAAAAGAATAACGTCTCGAGATTTGGGTTTTTCAAAGTAACTCCGCCCCCCTATCTTGTTTAGATGATGATGATGAAGTTAGGGAACGAAGCAGTGCTTTACCAAGCACTGCTTCGTTCGTTTTGGCTTTAACCTTTGACTTGTGGTTGGCATGGATCATTGGATCCGGATGACATGTAACATTGCCGCAAACTCTATGGAGAAAAGTTACCTCTAATTAATATTCTAATTTCTAGTTACTGACCTGGAGTTACATGATACAGAAAACTAAAGTAGTAAGATACTTAGCCTATAATTATATTATCTTGTATCAAATTGGAGTCTCTGGGGACAAAAGAATATTTCAATCCATGAGCCCCATGGCTTTAACCTTGTATCTGGATATGGTGTTTATAAAAATCATGCACTTTTTCAACTGTTTTCACCAAAATTTTACGTCATCACTTTTATTTATACTTTTCAAATTATATTTGCTTTTGAAAATAAAGAAGGAATACCTTACTTTATTGCATTATATTTTGAGTTTAAAAAATTTCTTAAAATGGCACTTAATAAAAAAATTAAATACCCACTGCGGGTAGGACTTAGAAAATTTAAATACCCAAATAACTGGTTAAAAAATGAACATTTGCAAAGTATCACATAAAGAAAAAGTTAAAGATCCTCTTCAGTAAGAAAAATATGAGGCTAAGCGAAGAATTGTTTAACCATGTCAGTTTTATATTATATTTCAATGCATTTTTATTCAATATTTCATAAATTATTATGTTTTACATTTCATCATATTGTTCCATTATGGAGGACCTATCTATATATTTGTAGAGACATAAAGCATCTCTTTATAAAATTAAATAAATAAAATGATTTATACAGATAAAAATGAGGGAAAAACATGTTAAAACTTGTCTAATTTAAAATAATGACTGGGCAATTTCAAAAAATGTATTGTAGTGTAAATTCTACCTAAGAGGGAAATATGGAAATTAATTTAATTTCTTGATTTTGTTTAAAACAATTTACATGAGTTTCAATTAATACGTAAACACTTTATGAAATATTATATTCTAAATTTTTATCTGTAGAATTCAATATTGTTGCATTATACTTTTTGGAATAACAATAATTAATGGTCCTAATGGACCAGGATGATAATTGCTCCACAAAGAAAGATTTTGAAGAGGACTTAATCCACTGATATAATTTAAGAGCATTGAAGGAGAGGTATCGAAAATGTCTTCTATAGATATTGTGAGAAGCCAAACCTTCAAAAGAGGTTGGATCTTAAAATAAAAGAGACCTCTTTCCTCTCCATAAAATATCCTTAATCATAAAGGAACAATAATTGTAAGTAATTCTAATTCATCAACATCAAATCTATTGCAGTGAAAAATGAATCAATTCTTATGAAAGTAACTATCTAGGTTTCTTTCTTTATTATCTTTCCCATTTATTTCATATTCTTTAGGCAAAGAGTTGAAATGCACTCTTAGGGATTTAAAAAGGGGAATTGATACTGAAGCTATGATTGCATGTGGATATATATAAAGAACAGTTAAGAAATATTATTGAAAGTGAGTATTGATATTTGGAAAAACTAAAATATATGGTAAAGGTAAATTTTACCCATAATGATCAAATCAAATTTCCTGTCTTAATTCTATGAACAATTTTGTTATTAATTTACATTAATTACAATTTTAAGAATATCAATCCTCCATAGGGATTATTAATTGACTTATTAAAGTATTGTATCTATATGATTTCAAACCAATGAAGGATGATTCAGCTTCCCATGCATTGAATATGAAATGAAGATTTTTTAAGAAGCCATGACTGTATATTACCTCAAATCATATTTATGATATGTTTATAAATTCTGTTGAGAGCCTCCTAAAATTATTTCTTGATAAATATGGGTTAATAATTCAGCATAAATTGTGCGCAAGACAAAGCAGATGGATTTCAATAGGTCTGAAAAAAAAATATTTGAAAAAGAGAATTTCATTAGCTATATATATATTGCAAATGAACTAAATATTTACAAACATTGACAAAGTATAAAATTTGGGAAGATGTTGCATAATGAATCTCTCAAAATCACTCTTAGGGATATATAATTTATTCCGTATCCATCAGAATAGATATTTGAAAGTATTTGAGGAAACCAAGATGCAAAGTTGGACTTCAACTGGATTAAATAATTCACTCTTTTACTCATCTATGTTGCAGTAGTTTTGGTTGAAGTATGTAATGTTTCAAAATCCAAATCAAGGGAAAAAACTGTGAATGGAATATTTTCTCAACACCCATGAAGGAGTGATAGAGCAATATCAAGACTTAAAGAACTAAATTCAATGGGAGTAATGCTATTTTATAGCTGAAGAATTGATGAGAATCAAAGGAAAATCTAATGATAAATCCTGTAAATGTAACTAACTAGGATGGCTGGTAACAACAAGGGAGAGCAAAATACCTGGTAAATAAAATGAGAGAGGTTGGAAAAAGTCTTTGAGAAAGTACACTTACAACAATGTGAGGTAACGAAATATATGAGGAAAGTCTATAAATGTAAGTATTTTTCAATTAATTATCTGTGGGAAAGAACTCATGTTATAGTATGTTACAGTATTGTATTTCTGCATCTGCAAAACATTTCAGATTCAGGGAAAATTCACTTTTATTCCAGTTACTATGGATGATTTCCATATAATATCACGAGCATTAGTTGATTATTTTAGAACCTTTGGCATTCAAATGGAATTTTTAGAATTAATTCAACCAGCTGAAAGATTTATATATATTTCTTTCCCTTAGAGCTCCCAGTGTTTCATATATTTCAGCACTTGGGCAAATTGAGGATAGCAATGTAGAGTATCATGGATAAGGTAAATTAGCTGGAATTATTCCAGAAAATTTTTCTAGTTATATGGAATGAGGAAAGTGCATCCTTTAGATATTAATAGATATCAATAGGACACCATTAATAGTCATATCCTCAGAATAAAAAGAATTAGTTCTTTGAGATGCCTACATATGGCTTTGTATGAAAAATCACCAGGAGTTATAATTAAAGCCTTTTGCTTATATCATTACCAATAGAAAACTAACATAAAGAAATATTTATGTCAGATGCAAGATCAATTAATCAAACAAAGTAACTGTGATGCATTAAAGGTAATCACATATTAATGGACTTGGCCCTATTTTATGGTAAACAACATACTTCTGCTATTGACAAATTATCAAATGGAAAAAGGTGAACTGCATAAAGAGTAACCATGAGTAATTCTTTACAAGATCTTGTTTATTCCATACATTCCAGCAATAAGGATAATGTGTATCCTTGAGATAAAACCTACTTACTAAGTTGGATAAAATAGCTAATGATAATGATAACAATATTACTACAATTTGATTATATACTTCAAATTTTTCAGCAGGTACAATTTTTTATATTAATTCTAAAATATTTTCTTTGAAATATTTCATGGGACTCCAGTCTGGTCTGTAAATATTGCTTAATTTTGGCAACTTTGCCAATATCAAGGACTTAGAGGTCTGCAATGATATGTTGTGTATACCCTTGGGAGATCTATTTTTCCTGTTTCTCTAATTTGGAATTGTTAAAAAAACTAGTAGTTATGCTAGTAATTGCAGCAGTTTTAGTTAGCTATTACTCAATAGTCTTATTCAGAATATTATTACTTCATAGCTTTCACAAAAGAGAAATGCTAATTGTTTGTTGGTACTATTCTGTTTGGGGAAACTGTTTACAGACAGCTTGAATTTAGCACCAATAAATTTTTGATGAGCTTCTTACTCTACTTAATCCCATCTTCTTATATTTTAAATTAAGTGCTCTCCTTAAAATACATGAATTGTCTGTAGATGAAACCATAAATCAGAATGAATTATAAGATTCTGTTATGTTTCAAATCAGTTTTAGCATAAATTTCAAGTAAAGAATTTCATTCATAGGGTTAGATTATAAGATTGGTTTTGCAAACTAAATTTTTCCTGCAATAAGGTTCATTTATTATTATGATTTAGACTGGATTATATATAGAAGTGTTGTTGAACCAGAAAAATATACCTCTAATTTCTCTTCTAACCTTGCCTCATCAACCATTTGAAACGTGCAATCTCAAAACACACATTAAAACATGTACTTGTCAACCCTAACAGCCTACAGAATTTACTGAAAAATTCCAAATACATTTTACCTCTCTTACTTAAATCAGAGATATATAATGTAACTTGTCGGGGCTTGTCAAAGTTTAAATTGGTAAAATAAAAAGGAAAATAGACATTTGGTTCAAAGAACATAAAGCTCACTCCAGAAAGAATAAATTAAATAAATCAAGTATAGCCTTACATATCTAAGAATGCAACTACCTCATGCAATATAAGAACTTAAAACTCCTCAAAATACACCAATGATTCAGAATTAGATGCACATGAAAGCATATTCTTTCACAAAAGCCTATGAAGAATGAATAGTGAACTTGGACCAATACCCTCCTCCCCTTTCTTTTTATTTTTAGATTCCTCATAAAGAACAATTTTTACCAGTCACGTTTAAATACAAATGCGTTTACTACACTTATTCAGTCCAGTTCTGCTACTGAGGATGGAGGCATTATCCACAAAATATGTATATAGCATCTTTTAGATGGAGAGGTTCCCCTACATTATTGGATATTCCATAATCAGCAGAGACAACTACCCTGAGATAAGTCTCCCTTTTAGTTTTTTTACTTTAAATTTTATACTTCTGGAGTTTTCCTTCATAAGAATTTATAAACAACTCTACTTTCTCCAACTAGATGGTAGAGCTCAAAATGTGCTACCTGAATGAATTAAGAGTGCATTGAAGAATTTAATAGGTCCTCAGAAAGGTTAGTTTCTCTAAGTTGATATGTTAATTCTTGGTAACTATTTAAGCTTGAATAGTATTTTTGAGATAGATAAGGAAATATAAATTTAGTTTCAATATTCTTGCAATAATTTTCAATTCATAAACTGTTATTACAGAAATTTTGAATTTATAAAGTAAAGAAAGATTATTTATAATAAAAAAATATCTACAAAACTGTTAAGATAAATTTTTTCATGACCGATTATGTTGGACACTAACGAAACTGGTTGTGAAATATAGTTATTTGTGGTGAGTACTAAGTAATTTTTTCAATATGATATAGGTTAAATATTTTCATGTATGAGTAAAAGTAAGTCAGTAAAAGATAAATGATAAGTGTATATAGATTTATTAACATTGAAGAAACGAATTGAATTTAGTAACCTGAAATTAGTTGATTACATTGAGACTTTTTTATATACAATTTGATATGTATAAAAAAGGATGTGATTTCTTGTTCTCATTATCAGGATATTCGCAAGTGTATTATTGTATTCAGCAGAGTTTCAAAAAAGCCCTCTCATTCAAAAGACTCCAATATTGACACTTGGATGAAGGAAATGGCAGACTTGGTATGCATACTTCTCTCCATAAATATAAGATGACAGATGAAACATAAATTCAATACTATTAGACGTTTGCAAAATTATCAGAGGGAAAAGATCTAGATCTAACAAGCTTTGTAAGCTTTGTAAAGTATCCACTGAGCCATTGGTGATGCAATATTCTTAAATTGCCAAATCAAAGAATCAGAGAAATGCAGCATAGATTAGTAATATATTAATTTTTAAGAAGATATATAATCCCCTCTAATGGAGTATAAGATTATATTTTTCTTCATTTCTCAGGAAATAATAAATATAATTATATAATGTTAGGGAATAATATTATATTATCATTGCCCTTCCTAAATTTATAAGTATGTAATTGTACTTATTTTAAGTAAAATAAATTACGTTATAATGGGTTAATGATTTCCCAAAGAATTTCTTAATTTCTAAAGAGTAAAATGAAAGAAATTTATAATTAAGTTTTTCATTATAGTTTTCATTGAAGAACAAGGAAGTTGAATTTTTCTTATTGATAAATTATAAAGCCATTTTTATATTTCATCACATACATACAGGTATATGAGTGAGTTATTTTTAACAATCTTCAAAAGATTAAAAAATCAGAACTACAGAAGAACTAAATACAATATGAATAGATGATAAATGATCAAGCAGTTTTTCTGAAAATTTATATAAAGGATTAAAAAATGAAACTCAGCCTTCTATTCAAGTTTATAAAAGATAGATTAAAATAAAACTGTGATGGATTCCTATTAGTACACTAAATTATTGAAAAAGTTTTAGACCCTCAAGTCTGTGAAAATTTGTTAAGTATGAAATGTCATATATCAAGCATCAAGCTTTCACAAACTTGAGTAACATATCATTTATATTTCTGAATAAATGTTTTTTTTCCCTCATTCAGGAGTATGGAGAAAAATTGATCCAAAAACAGACAAAGACATAATTAGTGTAATTAAATTCTGCCTAGAGCAAAACTATTTCTTTTTTAATAAAAAATAAATTCCACTCCAAGAAAATTGGCTAAAATATGGGGTCTTCCTTATCCACTATCTTAGTAGATATGATGAAGAATAGTATTGAAGACAGACTATTTTAGTGAATGTGGAAAATTTGATACTCTGGCGAATCCATTTTTAAACAATCTTTACCATGAAAGATAGGGTGACAATGTCTTGCATGTCTGCAGAGGTAGTCAGAGACAATTGTACAGCAGTATGAACATATTGAATTCCCTCCATCCAAATTCTGAATTCACAATCCTATAAGAATATATCTTTAATGCAATTCTGCAATTTTTTAAAAACAGTTTTTCCATTACAAAAATATTCTTTTGTAACTTTTATGTTCTAGTTTGTTTTCTCTAGCTTTGCTTATAAATATATTTGAAAAACATCCTTACTTACCCATCTTTGACAAAAGTAAGGTGATTTATTTTTAGTTTGACACACTTCTGTAATAATATAATTAAGTTATTTTTATCAAAGGCTGAAACATATTTATTGCCCTCTTCCTTTCTTTCTCAAGTACTGCCAATTTCTGCCAATGTGCTTCTGAGCTTGATAAATTATATGCCTAATTAGGACCTTGAATTACTTTCAATGCACAAAAATTATTTTATAAAATGTGATCTATACAGTGGAATTTTTGGATAAACAATGGTTGGTTGGTTGATGGATGGTTATTTTTATCATATATGATAGATTGAGACTTGCCATAAGATTGCATTCCCTGTGCAAAATTGTAATAAATAAATATAGTCTGTGTAATTAGCAAGTAAAGAGAGAGGATTATGCTCTCTTCTTCCTCATTTTATCTTCTGCTTCATGTTGAGGTACATAAGATTATTCTTTAATCTAAGTTGATTTACTCAAATATAAATATAATCTTGAGTAAAATTTTCAACTCTTAATCATTCAGAATCTTAAGGAATATGAAGGTTCTCTTACAAGTCCACTGTGCTGTACTTAAGAAAAGCAAAAGATTAAAATTTGTCTCTTGAATTATCGTTTTAGCAGATGCTATTGATCATGCACAATGTGGTTTAAAAAAGATGGATATCTCAAGAAGGTTGGCTCATAAGATGATTTCCAAAGTACTTGATAAGTAGAAAGTGATAATTTGATTAGAAAACCATTGTTTTGTTTGTATTTCAATAAACAGATAAAGATTGCTACTTAATATATACAAGGAATTTTCCTTTCATCTAAGGTAAATGCTATGTCTTTCATTGTCATCCTATTTTATTTTACAAAATCATGATATTTTTAGTGTAGCATTTATTTTTGGATGTGAATGCTTTACTTATTTTGAAAGCACTGCCACCAGGTGATAAAGTTTTCTTATTTTGTATTTATTTAGGTCAAAGGCAGCATTAATAAAACTCTAAGATATTGAATGATATCAAAACATGTGAGTCAGACCTATTATATATGATTTTTCAATGAATCAGAAATAAATGGTTTAATTAGAGCCAGGAAAGGATGCTTTTACTGAAGTCTACAACAAAAAATTATTCATGTATTTTGTTATAGAATTTTATAAAATCTTAGTTACATTGCTATAAATTATAGCCTGTTACATCAATTTTACTGCATATTTTTATGAGTGTTAAAATACAATGCAATACATTTAACTAATGAAATTGGTTTTTCTTTATATTGGATTCTAAGTTGTTATAGGAATTCAAAATGCTAATTGATATATTAATATTAGAGATACTATTGACAGCACTTTCTTCTCTCTGCTTCAGTTTTTTATTTCTAATACAAATCAAATTATTTATTATTTTACTGTTATTTCAATCTTAAGAAAAAATGTAAGCAAAATAAAGGAAGAATTTTCAAATCTACGATGAAGAGAGGAAGATGTTATCCAATCATGAAATTTATATTACTAAACTTATGAATACTCAAACTATCTTATTCATCAGGTTAAGACAAAAGTAAAACTTTGACTTATGAACCAATATGTTAATTTAACCAGAATATTGTGTTGAGTCACATTTTTATTAGATATTCATTATAAATTCAATTCATAATTCAAATTCACAAACAATTGTTTCTTCAAGTGTATTATTAATATGGAGGTTGGACATTGTAAGCAAACCAATGTCCAACCTCCATGTTAATAATACACTTGATATAAAAATAGTGTAAAGTCTCCACAATGTATATTTTACCTGCCTTACTAGTTACAAATAACTTGTAAATTATATAACTTTTCCATAACTATAACAAATATTCAGCATTTTCATAATATTTATTACTCCTTCCTTTACCTACTAATTGATTAAGTTTGGTATTCTGCCTCTTTTCAAGGGACCACTCTTAGTTATTGTATATTAATGTAACACTGCAAACATGCTGACAAGTAATATGTTTTGTTTATCATCACCAAAAGATTGAAATTTAAGTTTATTGCAAATGGGTGCTTACCCTTTAAAACTTACAACCATTTACTTGAATCAGATTTTTATATTTATTGAAAGGCATAACTTATTTACTGTGATCTTTACCAATGTGCAATTTCTTCTCTTATTTCATTAATTGTACAGTTTTATTATGTATTGTATTCTTTAACTAAATTTTAAAAAAATATTCTACTATGAAATTATTCTAAAGGGGAATAATATTTACAGTGTACTTCTCTGGAGAATTTCTGTATGCTCTTGGTGGTAATTGATACAGTCATTTTTAGGAATACAGTTTTATTACTGAGGTATTTTACTAATCTTTATTAAAATAAATGAATTAGTTGATAATCCATTTCCACATTGATCTAGGGTTTAGTTAGCTATGAGTCTGGTTTTTAGTATATGTATAACTCTTGGTTTCCAATACTATTTCTGGATAGATAAGCATAATATGATTTCAAGTTGTCTTTATCATATACTTATTGGCAGAACATTATTTTCATCATCTGTAGATTGCAGTCTATTTTTTTTAATTCTAAACGCTCTGCTTCTGCTTTAACATATAAAAATGTATTACAATAATGAAATCAATGAATTAAATGAAATAAAAATATCAGTAATTAACCTTACCTGCTCTAAAATTTAAAGATGATATCCATTACAGATAATAAGGATAAACAATCTATTTGTGAAATTAAGGAATTAAATTTTCAAATTAAAAATTAAGGTTCATGAGAAATTTTTCTCCTATGATTAATGTTTCTCATATATTAATTTATTACAAGTATTTTCTGAAAGAATTGTACTTTTTCTCTCACAAAAATTGTTTGTTATGTTTTCCTTATTAAATTAAGAAATGTAATTTCATTCCTTCTTTTAAGTCTTAAACCCCTATCATTATGTAACTTATGGTGATATTGGTATATTTAGGACCTAGACATTTACTGGAGGGCAACTTTTTGTATATAATATTGACAAGTCATAGGTGTATTCTGGCAGTAGGTGAGAAGAAGGGTTGTGAAATACTATGATTATATATGCACATACATATTTAAATATTTCAGTTTTTCATATTCATTCATTCAGGTTTTCATTTCATATATACACATGTTTAAATATTTCATGGCAAAGTGCATTCCAGCGTGGTATGTGTAGGAAGTAAAATGTATGTTAAAAAATAAGAAAATAAATTTCTTCATGAAATGCAATGTATAAGTCGTTGTTCTATATTGAATTCGAGTCCATGTCTCTCAGATAACTATACCTTTAGTTTTTGACAAGTGAATTATTTGTTCGTTTATTTTTGATAAGTATTTATGCATTGGGTCACTGAAGAATCTAGCGATGGTTATCGTTTGATCTTGAAGGATTTTGGCAGGAAATAAATCAACGTCGATAGATTTCAATAACCTTCTTAATCTACAATTATTAAATGTTTATTGTGCGCGTCGAATTTTCAGGTTGTTGCTCGTCCGCAATTTCTTCGCGAGTAACCATGCCGAGCGATGTATTTTACTCATTCTCCAAGTTATTACTATTTATTGTTACTGGAACACGTAATTAGCTGAGGAAGGAATTTACGCTGAGCAATTTATCACTAGTATCAGTCAATCGAGAGCTCTCGCTGATGGACTCGAGGAATTTTATTCGCAAGTTGAGTCTATTTTCGAGAGATATTCGAATGGAGTCGTTTTGAAAGATGCTGTTTAATTCGAAAGAAAGATGGCGAAGGTGCTTGTAATGGAGGAAAAGGTAGGGTCGGGTGACGATCCCGTGCGAAAGTGTGGAGGGATGGGTCGAAAGGGGAAAATGACCACCAGATAAGCTCGCGTCACGTGGAAGCTGCGCTCGGAATATATTAGGGTGCAAATGCATGAAACGTCGAATCCCCTCACTCCTCCTATTTTGTCGAGGTCACGTAGGGCGGCGAAGATATGCAAATGGCGACAGGAGGACTCATTCAAAGCGGGCATTTCGGAAATGCGTAATTTGCATATCAATACACTTTTAATCCTGTGCAGGTATCTTCCAATTGTGCCTCCCTGCTATGGAAATGAAGGGGTGGCGTTCGGGAAAACCTCTCGCTCTCTCTGTCCAGCAGAAATCTGCGTCTGCTGATCCTTCTCCTCCAAGATAATAAATGCCGAATTAAGGAGCTTAAAGATTCTTTTCTAACGAAACAGAAGCTTAAGAAACGGGAGGGTTTGTTTTTTTGGTGGGGTTCTTCATCGAGAACATCTGCGGGTGGGAAAAGGCGGTTGTCGATGACTTCGGATTTATCTTCCTTTGCATTCTGATCCTCTTAAGGATAACTGGATCTCTGCTTTTATTTTTATGCTTCGTATCGTTTGCGGAAATGAGCAACCCTTTTCGCACGATCGTTTTCGTTCGTCCGAAGAGAACAAAAAGGCGCAAGATTACGGAGGAATTGATGCATTTACGAGAGGCGATGAATTGCAATTGTTTTGAGTGTCGGGATTATTCAAAATATTGCGTTATTTTTTCTTAAAGATGATTTAATTTTTGGTAAAGTAAATTTTGAAACCAGATTTGAAACTGTCCTATCGTCCCACTCTTGGACTCTAATAATTGATGCGAAATGTTTTCTTTTTTGAGATCATGTTATTGTTAAGTTACTCTCTTCAACGAGGAACTTTCAGTTTGTTTTGAAGTAAGACTTACTTATATCAATAAAACACATCAACCCGCTCAAATATCAGCAGCATCTTCAGATGCATTCATGCTCTTCCACATCGGCAATTTAAAATCATAGCTATGAACAATCTCACGAAAATTTAGAAATTATTCTAATGATAAAAATATCGTGTATGCTATAAATGGCATGAATCTTAAAAATTCATTGCGTTAAAATAATCTTCGTATGGTTAACATTAAAGATTCCTTGCTTGCACACCGCATTATTATTACATTATTACAGTTTACCATTATTCTAATTTATAATAAAGTAGACGATTCTATCTGAAAGATATAATTATGCGTAGAAGCATAGTTAAAGATTTATTGAAGCTCATTAGCTTGGTTTTATTGGCTAAGGTTCATCATATACAATATTGGGGTAGGAAGCAACGACTGTTATCGATTCATCATTTTCTAAAATACATAATATGGCTGAATATTCACCAACTTTTTGAACATAGTGATATCATTGGTTTCAATTTTCCATCGTAAACAAAAGAAACATGCAATCGAAATTCGCGTATTATTGGTCTTTAATCCTTTAAAAAATGCCTGTCGAAAAGGTTTGCTTTTTTATTCAAATTATTATTTATTTGGAAATTGATATTTTTGTACGTTTACAAAGAATAAGATTCAATAGAATAATAAAAATCAGACTGTGAAACGATTTAAAATTCGCTTCACAAAAATTCGGCGAAGTATCTTCAACCACTCGAAAATTCTCATCCATCAAATCCATTCGGAACTAGCGAGTCCTTAAATATGACAGCGGTGAAGTATCGCTGGATAAACTCGCTCTTCGCGACAAGTCTCTTTTTATAATCTGGGATAACGCGCTTCGGAAGGAAAAGAAAAGACATATTACAAACCCACCCGAAACGACACCCACAAACCCGTATCCTGCTCAAGTCGCAAAACTTTCAAAACTTGTAAATTAGTGTCGTACTCATTATCGCGTAATGGATCGTCATCATGGGCTTCTTTGGTTACGTGCGCTATATTTCCCGGGAGTGGAAGTAACACCACAAAACGCTTTAATTCGGTCGACAACAGCTTCGTCTTACCGTTAACTCTTCGCTAACTCCTCCATTCCGACAAATTTGGGCGCCATATATTAAAACGGAAGCGCTCTAAATAAGACGGCGAGAGAAAAAAATATAGGTGCTCGTGGAGATAGCGGAGAGAGAAACATCAGTAATTAGGGAAGCCTTGTTTATTACCCCTTCCATTCTACACCACTTCATATATCAGCGGCCTTTTTCTTTACGGGGGGATGCAGACGGAGTCCGCGGGGAAAGAGGACGGGAATCCCGGGAAGAGAGATGGCTAAGAAGATAGGGCTTGAGGGATAGGGAGAGGCTGTCAGAGAGATAGGCCAGAAGGGTTTAAGCAGGGCAGGGTAAAACGGCTGCGCTGTAGGACAAGCAGTCGGATAAGGACGGGGTTGAGATATTGAAGGGATCGGAGAAAAGAAACTTCCAACTTCTTACGTTTACCTGCGACAAAGCTGGAGATTGAGACTTTAAAGGCATCTGTTGTTTAAGAGAGAGAATAGTTGACAAGGAAGAGTCGCCGTGGAAGGATGTAAATGCAAATGGCGTAGTGTGTGTGTGCTGCTGAAAGAAGGTTAAAGAGGGTTTTCCTCTGGGTGCGGCGCTTCTGTACGGAGTATGTTAATGAGTTGCAGTCCGGGACTTTGCGGAGTCTTAGGCGGTAATTTGCAAGCGCATTTTGCAGCGATAGAAGGAGAGGGGTTTTGTCGAGTTGCCTTCATTTATTTCCTGCTTAAATTAAAACTGAATTTCCTCTCGCTTTCGCGATGCTAATTTTGGCTTTTCTTTCGTCTGCCGATCGTTCCACGATTGTTAGTTGATTTGGTGCCATGGAGATGCAGTTTTAACTAAAATTTAAAAATAAACTGATGTCGTTTTTAATCTTTATTAGTTAATCCTGTTCCCTCAAGAGAATTTGATGGAAATTCTGTAATGGGTTTTGCTCAGGGTCTTGATTTATTGCTCAACACTTTTCAATTCTAACTAACTTTACGAAATATCAAACAAATATTTATTCCTTAAAATTACTAACACACATGTATTATCATATGTGTAGGTATGAACTTTCACTAAACCACAGAATGTCTTCCATTTCGGTTTTTTAAAAAATTTTATTTGAATATTTTATAATTACCACCGTATTCCGAATTAGTATTTTTTAAATATTTGTATCTTGGAAAGATTCATATAGAACTTTAAACTTTTAACACGAAAATATATTTTATAAACAAATACACTACTGGCTTCGACGATTGATCTTCATCATCTATTTTATATTTGCATCCTCTTCAATGGTAGGAATTGGGTAAGCGGAAAAGATCAATAGTAATTAATTAGTAACTCTCATACTCAAATTATTCTTTGGGTCTTGAAATTATTTTTATACTAAATAATTAAATCAAATAAGAGACTCAATCAATTTTGAAGAAGATTCGGAAAATAGTTAATAGAAAAATTTATTGTTCATTAAATAGGAATGCTTTATCGAATGACTTTAAGCCTGCTTTCTCTCTGATCAAAAATAAATTATTTAATATATATTAATATATTTAATTAATAATTTAATATATTTTAATCACAAACACAAAAGAAATATTTGAATAATCGGTATCTATTCAGAAATTATTTCAATGGTTAGTAATACGAATTAAATTACGTCGTCCATTATTCTTTAAACATAAATTAATGAGTAGTTAAGTTGAAATCCATCCTTTCCATTGAAGGATTTGATTTCAACCCCCTCTAATATGTTATATTTATAGTGCTTTTACATTACTTACAATTTTTCACCGTGTACTCCCTATCGTTACGATAGCAGAGATCTTTTCTCAAATTTCTTTTTTTAATGTTATACAGTGAATAATTCTTTTCCTTAATTTTTTTCATCATCACGTTTTCAAATAAGTTTATTAGGCACGTGCCTAAATAAAATCGAATTATGATCCTCAAGTTAACTCCTTATTTACTCTTCGCTTCACACTTTCACTACTTATAAAATAGTTTTGAATAGGGAAACTCTTCAGAGATCTCTATTTCATGAATCCCGTACACAACACTCTTTTGAGTATAATTCATAATTCAGAACTCTAAGCCTTTATCTAACTTTTTATAGAAACTCAAGAGTCTTAGTTCGACTATCGCAGAGACTTTGTGAATTAATAATGAAGCTCCTTTTACCAAAAGACAAAGGATTCCACGACAGAAGATGTTCCGTTTATTTAATTCGTTCCTTGAATTAACATTTGTTTACCTTGATGTTTGGAACTCCTCTCCTTGTACTTCCTGTCTCTCAACCCCGTCTTTTTTATTCATTATTAATACTTATTACACCAACATCTTTTGAATTCAGTCTCTTCCACTACAGATGTTCTCTAAAACAATGTCCCCCAACTGATGCTTCCTCAAGGTCCTCACTCACAATGTCTTCCTCACTCTCCTATCTTGACCTTTAACTCGCGTGTCACCTTTTATTTCCAGTCTCCTTCGATTCTTCATTTAAGGAACATCGTTCCATCCTGAATCGCACCGAGTTAACTCGAAAGATAATCCAACTAATTATTCCCATCTTCCACGAGAGTTCAAATGGTTAAGTCAATAGGGATGACGTATGTTCTACTGTATTGATGAGTTATGTGAATAGGCTTAAGTAACCAACCGTATAATTGGAAGATTCGGGCACGAGACTCGGTCATGTTAGACTTGCTATTGTTTTAATTAATGCTAACTTTATAAATGAACGTTATTTTAGATCATTTTTCATCGATTATATACTAACAATCACTATATACAATTATATTATAATAATTTATTTTATGCTATTATTTGAAACAGGTATAAATTATTGCTGAAGTGAGGGAATAATTGAGATAAAATTCTTTTGAAAATAAGGCGAAACGTGCTGATCAAAAATTGTATGTTACTCTTCAATGTCTGCCAGGTGATTTTAAATTATAGTCTTCAGGTTTGTATTTTTATATTTTGTTTAATATTTGATTATATTGACATTTGTTTAACTTTGATGGAAATTGTTCAAGTAGAATGCTTTGTTTTCATTTGACGTCATCCTCTCTAGCTCTCGTGTTGTTTCTCACCCAACCCCTAATTTTCAACCTGCTTTACAACCCTTAATCCGTCTTTTCATTCCCTTGATATCCATGCATGAGTTTGTTCTAACAACAACTCCTACCTACATCCCTCTGTATTTTGATTTAATCTCTAAAAACCTTCTCCCCTCTTTGTAAACTCTTGCTCCTATGAATTGTAATGTCATCTATTTTTGTGTTTTCATTTTAACCTTATTTTTATATACTTATAGGTAGTTCTTAATGTTTAAATTATTTTGGAATTTGATGTATTTTAACTCCAAAGAATACAATATAGTTATCTTATCTTGTTCTTAAAATTGATATTTTGGTTGCTGGATATCTTAATAACATTTTATGTCGATAAATATCTTACGTAATGTAGGTATGTAGTGGTCATCGAAACTGAAATGTTTGAATTCTGTATTTTAACGATCAAACCACGGTTTCGTATAATAACTGAACAACGATTGTACGTGTTAAAGTCCGACTTCACGAAGTCCTTTCCGAACCGTTTAAATTGGATGTTTTCCTTCTGTTGGATGATAGCTTAAAGTGTCTCTTGATTGTGCATCAGAATGCCTGATGCATATTCGTGACTTTGAATAAAACAATAGAATTCAAGTTCTTTGTCCTTTACTGGCATCTGAATCACGCTTCTAGACCGAATGCTCTCCTCCTCACCTAACAGTTAACTGAACGATATTAATTTCCACTCTCTAATCTGCGTGATTCTTCATCATCTCCTAAGTAAGTTACAAATATAAATTCGATATTCACATATATTTAATAAAAGCATTCATAATACATTCGTTTATAGAGAAGGATCCGTTTCATTTTCGCAAAAATTTATCTATAGAGTTATATGGAAGGTGTAATCCAAAAAAAATCTATATGCTAATTCTAAAAAATAATACAAGCGAGACCCTTTATTCTGCCTCGTTTATTTTGCATTTCCAATTAAACCAACAGTTAGGTGGATGTAATTGTTCAATATCATCTGATGAAAGAAGAGGAAACATGATCGTCGTAGTTTACAAACAGCACCGAGAAGACAGATCGGCAACGGCGTAGGGCTCTTTTACTCATAATGTTGATGCATCTATGCAGTATTATAATCGTGAGCTTGAAACAGATCTCCGTACAAAATTGCACCACCTTTTCAGGTAATGCGACTGTGTTTAAGTAGGAAATTAAGAAGAACCTAAATCGCTGCAATTTAAATCGGACGGCCATCCCGACATCAACCGTGTTCACTCTCTCCGCGAATGCGGCGAAATGAATTAAATGAGAACACCTCTCCATCCAATCCTGCCGAACCATCAATAATGTAATTCCGTAATGGGCCATAGCGAGTTTCCTCCCGGATCAAGTTCGATATTGATATATAGGCAGCAGATACACCGTCTGCATTGGAATTGGCGTTGCCATTGTACGGCTTAAATTGATTCAGAATCAGTGGAGTAAATGCAGAGGACGGGCAAGGAGGCAGCTTCTGTTGAGGATAAGCGAGGTATGAGGAGGACCAACTCCGTCACAAAGGCTCGAGTGCTCGGCGCTGCAATTCGTCCGTACGTGATGCAGGAGACGATTGTGAACGCGTGCTCACGCGATCGGCTAGCACGTGCTGCTTTTGATACGTGTTTGGTCCTCAATGGAGGCCCGATTGGATGGAGGACCTTCGGATTAACGACGAACATGTCGCTACTGTTTGCGGAGGTCGATGGCGGTCATGTCATCGATGCTTTAGAATGCGCGTATGGTTTTTATCCAGTTCTGGACCCGCGCTCCATTAATATCGGTAGTTAATGAAGGCTAAATGGATTCGGGCGATCAAAGTGAAATACGCGCCGGCAGTCGGACACATTCATAGTCGATTTACGGAATCGATTCGAGATTCGATGGAACGCACGCAAAATGGTATTCGAACGGAACACCCATTAAGTTAATGGCGGATTTTATTAGCCGATAGGAACTTCCGGCTCCGAAAATTCCAGACTTTGGAAATGAAGATGCATTGAATCGTAAAGGAGTCTGAGGAATTTTCAATCCGAAAGGGATGCCAATGGGATTAAACGGAGAAAGGAATAAATTTTTGTGTGCAGGAACACCGTATATAAATTCCTACTGATTTAGGTTCTATAGCAGCTCGAGGCCATTTTATTACCGTTTCTTAAGATAATTATATTGACGTTTCCACGAAAATTTGTTTTCGAAGTTTATCTTGAATTCAAAATTATAAATTCGTACACGAACTCGCTTCTCAGCGTATACCTCGTACTGAGTGAAGATTTTAGGAAAGATTTATGACATTCTTTGATTGCGACTAATAATTGTATTATAAACGTTTTTTTATTTTTGAACAGGCCCCCAAGCCTTGATTATTCATAGATTCTGTCCGAGAGTTATCTTGTATGATCTAGAATTCCGTATCTAGTGTCTACCTTTAATGAAAATGGAATTTCTTCATACAATCCGCTCGGAGGTACAGAAAAAAAAAAACAGTTTTGGAATGGTTTTGACTTTTTCCTGGATCAATTGAAAATATTTTATTCTAATATTTCTAATTACTTACAAAAAAATACTTTATTAGAAAAATATTGTGTTCCATTTTATATATGACTTAAATTTATTCCATAGATATGCATATGTTTCACAATTTCATTATTTTCTCCTTTTGTACATAACTTCCTTCTTCTGTTTATGCAACCAAATTCACAATTCATCACGTTGTAGAGTTATTTTAGCAATATTAAACTCAACTGCTCTTTCGATGTATTAATATGTTAGAGTAATTATATTTATAGACCCAGTCTTTCTGACTCCGTAAAAATGATAATTTAAATTTGTATTAGAGTTTCGAAAAATATCTCATTAATTTTCATATCCAAAGTTAGTTGACTATCAGTTATGCTCTTTGCAGCAACAATCAGTAATGTTTCATATGAAGTTATTATATCTAAAGAACTAAATTTCGCACCGTTCTTTAACTGTTCATTGAATCGATAATTTTAATCAACTCTTTTCTCTAATAAACTGCCACATTTAAATAGATAATGCGAGTATTTTTCATCATCCCAAAAATAACATGTTCGCAAAACGGTCTCCTAGAGGCACAATTTTTCCATCAATCACCCCGACAACTAATTCCCTCTAATTACCACGAACCGAATGAATTCCGAGTAATCAGACGATTCCGTCGGAGGGCCTTTTCAACGCGAGACAGTCGTCATCGTCTTTCAGCCATTTCCACTCGAAAAGAAACAAAGGAGCATCGAGAAATCCGATTACTGCCGCGTTTTCGGGGAACGCCGTAAAAACACAAACGCCACCGTACCAGTAGTAGCTTTCCGAGTCTTTGAGGGACGTCACCTTAGTGTAGTTAATCCTTCCCAGTTACTCAAACCGTAGGCCATTCGTTGCATTTCCATCATACTCACCGCTAGAGGACTTCGCCCATTACGCGATGTGCCCATTGTGCGAGGCAGTCGGTCCGTCACTCAGGCTGGACCATTACTCGCCCCATCCCCGCACAGCATCTCCTTCCTCACTCCACCGGTTACCATCTCGGCTTACTCTGTTCGTGTGTCCATCCACGTGGTCCTACACTCGGGAGAAAGCGGCACACTCTGCAGTAATGCGATTATGTGACGCTTTGTCGAAAGATTGAGGGAATTAAGCGGATAAAGGGAAACGGTAGAGGGGGAGGTTGAAATGCAAAAGGACCATCTTCTCCTTCGTCCCAAAAACTCTTCGTCTCAAGGCACGGAATTTCCCTTTGGTGGAACTGTTTTGGTGGAAGGCTTTTAAAGTCCGCGACCCGCCGCTCATATCTGCGAGTGGTCATTAGCGTTGGGACTCTCGTCGTCTTTTGGAGACCTCCTCTGTCTTCCTCATTACTTCTGCACGTCCTTCGACTGCAAGCACTCACAGAACGGCCGTTTGGGAGTCGTAATTGTCCACTCGGTGGACGTCATCCTCCTCTCGTCCTTTCCACACGCACTCCCTCGCAAACCCTTTTACCGCTCTCGGGGTACCGTTTTCACGAACGGATTCGCATGCAAAACCTCAAAACGCACGTTTCCGTCGCTTTGATTGCATAAGAGGAGCATTTATTACCGTGGAGATGAGGGTCTCCGTAATTTGATGAGTTTTATCAACGGAGCGTGCGGCGGTCACTTTTATCGGATCCGCGTATCACTTCGGTCGAATTTATGTCAGTGGAGAGTATAAGAGGGATCGGCATAATTAGATCCTTTTGGGTCTTATGAGCTTCCATTTTGATTCGTTTCCGGTTTAGAAGTGGGATTAAATTTGAAGTATTTCGTAGTTGGAGAGATATTATTTCATCTGTAGATTACACATCGTTTAACTATTTAATTCTAGGAAATACGCATGGAGAAGGATTTGGATGGCTTTTATTCTGATTGAGAGAGGTTGTGCACTGTGAAACATGGGAAATATAAACTGATTTTATAAAAAAAATACGAACTTATATTGAAGCTTAAATAATTCGACCTAATTTCGATTCGACTGGAGGAGTGTTATGAAAATCATGTGTATGTTTTCTTGGTTCTTTCTCCGAAAGAATCAACAAATGGCACAGAATCTTTTGATAGTGAAATAGCAGACAAAATAAAATATAAGGTATAATTTCAAATCAATATTAAATTTTCCGAGCTTTCTGAAGTTAATTGACGATCATTGGCTTTTTACCCATGATATTCAAACGCAGGAGTCTTATACCCCTTATAAACTTAATAGCTGATGATTCTTATGTATCTAAATTTTACAACTAAGAATTTTATACTATTTATAAAGGTTGGTATTATTAAATTTCGGACCAATTTCGGTTTAATTGTCTCTTATCCTCCGTCAAGTCACAGTCGTTCGAAGGTGTCTTATGCATACATAAGCAAAAACTTTAGTTAATTCAAATGTTTTGAGAGATTTGTTTTTAAAGATGTATAATTATTTGGCGATATAACTAGCTTAAAAAAATTATGGTTCTCAAGGGTGAATGCGGATTTTATTGCCGAAGGAAATTTCTATACAATAACATTTGTAATGCGACCTGATTTAAATCTTACATGTGGAGATACCACAGACGTAGACCTGTTATACTTATCCAACCGGGTATTAAGAAATCATAATATAAAAATCTCTAAACACGCTGTCGTTCTTTGCTTATCCTTTTGAACACCACGAAAGCGACTTAACGTTGATCTGATGATTTAATTACGAAGGATTTCATCGAAAAATTCTAGAGCTATTGTCAGAATCCCCGTGATCTAGCAACTCTCGTCCAAACACCTTTTCATTTAAAGATGCGTTTGCGAAAGACTCTAAAACATCCCTAACGCGAAAAACAGATCCTCTTAGTCTAGTGATAAATCTTTCCACTATGCTCGCTCTCCCAATTCTCTTTCCGTCCATTAAAAACACGTTCGAATCGTTCGAAGTTAATTCCTTTCGACACAATGGTTTCGTCGCACTCGTCCCACCGAAACAAAAACACGATTGACGCACGTTTTAACGCAATTCCCGTAATCGGACGGTTGGAATGCAACAGTTTTCAGCCTCGAGGCAGTTGGGGAGGGGCAATGGAGTTAAATTCGTAGGCATTCTTCGAAATGAAAAGGCTTTAAAAGGAGAAGAGTCACTCAGGAGAAGGAAACGTGGGGATAGAGGAAGACATAGTACGTGATTGTTGCTGGGGTAACAAACTTACCCATTGTTGGAAGATTTGATGAGGTGAGATTTTCTGAACGCTAACTTGGATACGTATTTTGACATTTTGCAAACATTGGCATATTGCATCTTATGCAAAATAATTTTAAAGTTATGAATTTGAGGATTAATGTCTATAAATCGTAATCAGATTCGACTGGTTTTTAATTTCATTAACGAAAAATGTTGAAAAATGTAGATGATAGATTAATTGTTATGACAGTATATAGTCAATGAATGCTTAATAATTTATATGATTGTTACACTGAACACGGAATTTGGGAGTGACTCCTAAATTACAGTAATGCGGAACGCTAACTTATAGATACCTCATATTTATAAGACGAGAGATAAAACAGTGATATATTTAACAGAACTTCTATAAAATATGTTACCAATTTATTAAAAAATATCAACAATAAGAGATTAAAGTAAAGAGAAATTATATTACTGATTCCTTTTGAATTATTTTTTCCCGTATATTCTAAATTCCGTTATGTCTACTCCTCATAAAGATAATAACTAGTATTTCTGTTAATTAATAGCTTTCGACTTGTGATGTATTTACTCGTGAATCGATGCTCCGAACTCGTCTACCTTTCTTTCTTATTGGTTTCTTATTGGTTACTGAATATTCAAACCAAAAGGTATTCATTTTATAGTATAACCTGTTTCTCTTTCACATCAGTATTTACGATAAGGAGAGGTAGTTCAGGAAAATGGAAACAAAATGCTCTCTATGTCGATATAAATTATTCTCAAATCATACAAAATGTTGGATCAATAATTTTTAACTAACAAAGCAAATAATTTGAAAATCAAATTATAAGATCATATTGAGAATCACCTTTTGATCCTCTGGGAGAGACTAATATAATATATTTTCGTTCGATCAACATGACTCATCATATTTTTCTATACATTAAGATACAAAGAAAAATAAATCTCATAATACTTATGTACTGCTATCAGTACTTATAATTTAACACTCTTAGCATCAGTGAAGACGAGGAGGATTATAGATCCTATTATTAAATACTAAATAATAAGAGTGGTAGATATCATTGAATAGAAAAAGGATAAATAAACAAAGAAATGGAATACAGAGGAGATGACAGACCAATAATAATAGTATTAATTTTTGGGTTAATTTTTAATATGCTCAGCATATGTTTAGTCTGTTAAACTACTCAACAACTTCCATTAACTCTGAGTGGTGTGAAGTTAGACAGTTGATCAAATACGGAGCGGTAGGTAGGCTGAAATCAAGACTGTAACGGGATCCGATACGAATTTCTATTTTCTTACATTACCGGTCATTAGCGAAAACAATGATCATTTTTGAAATCTCTGTCCAGTTGCTCGTATTTTAAAAACGAAGCCTATTACACCGCTGTCGCCATGGTAGTTAGAGGAAGGAAACTGGAGACAACGTAAAGTGCGGGAGCATGAAAGAACAGGGTGTGAACACGGAGGGTGTGTGTGAGAGAGATTCTACGTATGAATGCACGTAGGAGAGGGGAACTTGTTTTAAAAAGGGTGGGAGAGTAGTGAGGTATGGGCTTTGCAGCCATTGTCGGAGTAGGGAGCGTAAGCACCCGTGTTAAACCCCTCCGTCGAGTGAGTGTAACGCATTCTCTGACGGAATTTGCATATTGAGTGAGTTTGGAGAGGGAGGATTCTGGGCATAAAGGGGAAAAGGGATGGTAAAAAGAGGAGGAGATTTGACTAATTTAGACCACGGCTCAGCGCCCGCCCTCGCATCCCAGCACCACTGGTTCCCACCCTCCGTCTCCTTCTATATATATATTATCCCTTCATCTCCTCCTCTACTTAACACCCCACCCCCTGGAGAAATGGCTCAAGTTGGAAGCAACCCGTGCCACTTTTTAGCACCCCTTACACTGATCCTTCTTTCTCACCCCAAATTGTCTATAACGCCGAATTACCTCTTCCCCTCTCTGTGTCTGTTTTTTGGGGAATTTTCGCCGGTGGGAATTTTGTTGACAAATCAGTGAACGGCTTTTTGTTGCTTCAATCTTGAGATTTATTGTGGAGGCTGCGTTATGAAAATATCTGAGGCTTAAAGTAGAGGATTACAGTCTTTAATCCGTGGTGAAATATTTTAGGAAGTAAGACAATACTAAATCTAAGTATAAAACAGTATCAGTTACGTCGAAATAACCATGGTTATTCACAGAGGATTTCCTGTTTAATTATATCACTCAATCCAGCTCATTTAAGAAGTTATTTTAAAGTATATTTTACCAATTGATTTCTTGAAAATTGATTCAGTGACTTAATAATTAATGAACATAATATCTGTAACATTATTATATGCGAAAACTTCTGCGAAATTTAAAACTTTAATTTAAAACCTCTATTTAAAGATATTAAAAAAATTGGACGGGGTAAAATATTGTGAAGATAGAAATCAATATTTTGATTATCAAAAAGATTGGTCAGCTGTTTAAAATCTTTTATTAGAATATTTTTGAGGTTTGGAGATAGCGTCATGTATATTTCGTATTAGTATTACTATTTATTTATACCACGTAATTATTTAAATTATGCATCAATCGATACAACTGATTTAGAAATTTCTTTATAAGTTTATTCTCCCAAACATCAAAGCAAATAGATGCTAATGCAGAAACATTTGCAAACTCTACCCATTCTCACAAAAAAAAACTAAACGAACCATAGACGTCTATACACTTTCGAAGTATCTGCAAAAAAAGCACCGGAAACAAATGAAGGATAAAACCCTTCAAGATGCACTCTATGCTAATATCTCTTTGAAAATTCCCGATTCTCATCTTTTTTCCATCCATCCACGAATATCACGCGCCATTTGACTAAGTAATGCTCCTGCAATCGTTTATTATTTTTCCATCAAAAGAGGCTAACTACTTTCTGAAGAAAGGGGATAACTGAAATCGCTGTGGAAGAAGACCCATCTCGCCTTCCATTCACTCAAAAATGAGCATTTCAATGGAAAAAATAAGCAGCGAGTGAAAAAAAAACGCCATCGGTCCCTTTTGAAAGTGTTTCCCCATTCTCATGCCCCTTATTTTCAGCCTCCACTCGATTGCATCCCCTTTCTTTTGTTGTTTTTTTTTAAGTGTCATTTTTCTTCGCCTCCTTTATCCCTTTTTTTACTCGTCCTTCCATCCCTTTCATCTGAGAAGATTCAAACCCCCATTTCCTGAATGAAGTCATCTGTCTCCGAACACCTCTCTCTCCTAATAAACTCCCTCCCCCATCACGTCCTCCGTTTCTAATTTATACGTCGGAGTAATTGAAGTAAATTAAGACGCTCGGAAGGGTCAGAGGTGTGGGAAATATTTGGTAACATTATACGCCGCTTTTCTGGACGCGTCGCCCCTAAAACATCAACGTACATCTGACGAATCTGGAGAAGGAAAATCCCTGTCGAGTCATAGTTGCATTATTGGTTGTTAAATTTTTAATTTTCGAAAGGGAATGGACGAACAAAACCTTTCCTTCCCCCTTTATTTTTCATCTCACTAAGCGAGTTATAATTTTTGGTACGCAAGCTGGTTTAGAATGATTGGCCTATGTAATGCATAAAATTCGTAATATTTGGACCCAAATGATATTAAATTAAGAACTCTATCTGTACTCTTATCTTCTTTCTAATATTATAAAAGGACAGCTTAAGTTTGAGGGAATGAAAAAAATTAAAGATGAAGACTAAATTATAATATAATAATAATAAATAAAATTAAAGACTTTAGTAATATATTTCTTCTATATGAAATAAATGATCGTAGCTTGTTTTCATATATGTGATATTTATTTTTTCATGTTTAAATTACGTTAAGTAGAAATAAATATGATGATTTATTTTTAGACTCCAATTGTTCAATTACCAGGTATTTATTTTTATAATTTCGATAGTTGTACGATGTGTTAATTATATTATGTTTTCGATCTATTGCCAGAGAATTTAAAAAATGTTTCCAAGTACTCCAGAGGAAAAATTATTCGTAAAAGAAAATTTTAAAATAATGCCGAATAAAGATACGATATATGTATTTATCTGTATAAGGTAAGTTAATCTTAATGTTAATTATGATGTTCACGTTTCAACTTCATCCTACTACTAGCTAAAAGATTTAGGATGACAAAGGACTTATTAGAGGCAATTTTCCGGTGGACCAATAACAACGGACTCCTTTCTTTTCGCATCTGTTTACTCCCTTCCCTATTCCGGGACCGTGTTGGGCATCATGGCGGCTTTCCTACGGGGATCAACCGGCTTCGATGCAGTCCGATATCGGAGAAGGGGTGAGGGCCTTCATGTAAGAAGTATCGGCTTTTCCTCCCAAACAGGACTTTAGATTCCCTGCGAAAACACATTGTCTTGCTTTCTTAAGAATCTTATCGTTGTCCCTTTTTTGCATCCAACCTTTTTATTCCGTTCTCCAATCGTGTCAAATATATCATTCATTATTTAACATTCACGTAATATAGATATATGATGCTAATTTAAAATTATGAGCAAAAGTGCTATTTTAAAAGAGATTAGTTGAGCTAAAGACTAATTTGGAGTTCTCTTTTGGGTCAAGGGTATATTTTTCACTTTTCCTTACGCTCGCCACGTATCGTATATCAAACACTTGGGTTGTTTATTTTTAAAGATTTCATATCCGACTAATTAGCGAGGTTCTTGACCGTGGAGAGTATTTTTTATTCATCTTTCCGAAACTCATTCTTTTCCCATCAGTGCTTTAATAATACCCATCTCATCTGTTTCTTCAAATCCGGGTCGCTTATTTATCTTTGCTTTTCCAATCTTGTTTTATTATAACCTTTATCTAACACTATATTCGCTATCTGTAACATTAGGCGGAAATCTAAGAACAGTACTCAATATTAACGGTGCATGTGCTATGATCTAAGAAAGACACTATGCTTTCGTTTAAGCGAAATTTGTATTCTAATTCTGACTCAATGTATTTCAAATCCTAAAGATAGTGAAATAATTTACGAATGACAATAATCGCTGGACTTCCTTGATAAATAAAGTCAGCCATTTAATCTTATCTATTTTATGAATATTTTTCTTAAGTTTTGATACATTTTAAGCAAGTGAATATCTTATCAGACATCTTCTAATAATATTTGAAAGTCTTTGGCGAATTAGCATGTGGGTAAATGTTACATGTCCAATGTTATTCATAAGTGTCAATGAATTCTCATTCTGAATTCCTTCAAAGCGAACGCTCAAGAAAAAACGTGATTATATTTTAATACTGGTGCTTTTCCTGAAGGCTGCAGGCACATTACTTCTTTATCGAATTATATTTTCATTAACACTCAAAATTAATTGTAAATGTGAATTCATAATCCTTCTTTAGCCCTTAAATTAGAGGTAATATAGAGGGTAGAAATGACTTTAGGAGGTATGTGGATGTATTTACGTAAGTATTTTATTGAAATTAACTTCTACTTATTAACATAACAAAACTCATGGAGTAAAGTGAATGAGATATCTATTCTATGTAATATTCTTCATAAAGTGTGTATAAAAAGCACAACATGCAAAACTTCGCGATCATGTCCACATTTATACACTTCTCTTCGTCCCTCTTCATCCCATTTCCTCTTATTTCTCTCCTTTTATTCTCCCCTCAGTTTGTCAACCCGATCCATTTTAGCTGTCCTCTCTTTTTATCATTCGCCGCACTCCCTTTTTTGTACTCCCCAAACAGGGTTACCAACCTTCCCATTCTCAACCTCTTCCTCAACCACCCCTTTCCCTCCCTAATCTACATTCATTATCATTAGCCGGAAATCTCTGAATATATGTACACAACTCTCTCCGTTTATCCATCGTAGGGAGAATTCATCCCGTATTTCTTGCAATTAACGCATTTTGAATTGCTTTCTTCGTCACTCGCACGCTAAAATTGCTATCGTGGTGAGATTTCTCATATCTATCGATAGCCTCTTTAAAAACGTTGCTTATTCGTCGTTTATATCTTATTACCTAAATATAAATTTACTTATAATTTTAGAATAAACATGCATAAAAGATTACTTTCCTTACTTTTGTCCAACTTTTTTTCATTTACGCGATAGTTCAGGACGTGTAATAAGATGGTTTATCCTAGGGGTCTATTCATTTAATATTTAATCTAATCTGATAAAATACTCTATAATCAACATAAAATTAATCATATATGATTTAAGTCGGCCCTTCATATTCACATTAAAACCTCAAACATCAGTTTTTCTTTTTAATATTAATAATGTTTTATTTATCACAATCAGGTCTATCTAATCAATTAAGTGTGATTTATTTCACTGAAATGCATGCGTCCAGGAAAATATCCGTTAGCGAGTATTCAAACCCGGTACCGTAGTGTTGGCAAGCTAATATACTCGAATTGATCACTTTTCTGAGATTTTTAATATTTGTTTACTTTTTGAATTGAATCGAAAGTAATCAGTTTCGACGAATAATATTTAAATTAAATATGCTCTCGACTTGAACTTTTGAAATAGCTTAAGAATCAATCAGTTAAATCATTTTTCAAAAAAATAATTATTACCAATGGAGTAATTTATACGATGTATCTCATGTACGAGTGATCGCTCTCAAGCTACTTTAAACTTATCATGTCGAAACAAACTAGTCGTCATGACAAAAGCTGAGATTGGGAAATGATTCATTTTCTTAAAGGATATCCTCTAAGTAGTCAACTAAGCTCTAGGTTAATCTCTTGTAAAGATTATTGAGTGGTCCTTAAAAGTGTTTACTAGGTTCTGATACGAAAAAATAGAAGGAAAATGATTTGACAGACGATTGAGAAAAAGAGTACTCAGGTTCTTCAAAATTGCAAATAGAAAATTGCTGTCACAAAAAAAAAAATTTTAAAAACCATGCCGAGAAAATATACAGCCGCAATCTCTCAAACAAAACATTGTTACTCAAAGAATGTGCTAAAAATATCTTTCAATTTAAGAAAAATTGACTTCGGAACCGTCTCACCGCAATTCAATCGAGAACTTAGCGACCGCTTAGTCTAAAAATTATTTAATTCGTTCTATTCCATCTAATTACATGAAATATACAATATTAAGAAGGGAAAAAGATAGGTTATCATTATCTATCAGTCAAAAGGCCAATAAAATGCACCAACATAGCGTAACAATAGTTTAAATTTGATGACGAGTCAGACTCGACATTGTGCGATTTGGTCGGAACCGCGTGACTAGCTAGACTCGTCATTTCAACGCAAGGGGTTAAAATTCGGATTTCATTTGATGATACTCAGCACCAAATATTTTAAATTCCTCATTCAAATTCGGTAATCTTATCTCATGAACACGCCATTCTCCTTGGAGCATTCCATTACAAATGGTAATCACCCATTTTCGTTCGACTATGAATATACGTAAAAGAATATTTCATCAAGTTTTGAATGTTTAACTCACTTTTTTGAAGGAAATCCTCCATCGAACAAAAGACTGCAACGATCCGATAATTGTAGTTCAGTCTCAACTTACCACTCGCTGTGAATTAACGTGTTCAACTTAACATCGCGCGTTACCATCATCGGCCAACAACCCATCGATGCCCGTCGACATCCGTCACAATACCCAGACTTCTTCTGCAGCAAATTATTCGAAGTGGTGAGTAGAGTCATCGCGGATTTTTCTATTCTTTTATCAATTATTATAATTCTCTCTTGTTTTTCCACGTTAAATTTATCAACATTATTTATGTGTATGTGAATGAAATAATGACAGTGCTTTCCTACGAGTTTTTAATTTTGTTTTCATGCTTTTAGACTCAGTACTTCAATACTTAATCTGTCGCAGGAATAAAAATACTCTGTTTCTGGATTCAGCTTTTATTCTTTTGATTAGTAGTTAGTTCCACCGGATAGTACAAGAAATTGTTCATGATCATCTACCACCATTTACTAACACGTTTTTAGCAGTTTTGACTTGTCTCGCAAACCGTTGTCAAACTTATTCATTACTAATAGATACATATTCGAAGTATTTTTATAGTTAACTAATATTTTATTTAATAGTTAAGGCACAGGTCACATAAATCTATTTTTGGGGAATCTTTTCGTTGAATCGTCAGATGGTCGGCTCAATCGAGCTAAACAAATGTCGGTCAACTGAGGAAGACCTCTAATATATATGGCCTTCGTATTATCTTAGGAGGTAAATATATTAGAGTACATAATTTCAGATAAGTATGAATTTGAACTGCCATTTCGTCAATATCAGAACCTTTAAGAGCATATAACCGGTTAAATATACGAAATTCCAAAGGGGTTTTGCACTTAAATTTAATCTAATGGTTATGAATAAAAATCTTCTAAAATTTGTGTACAATACAATAAGAGTTAACATTCGAAGTCCCAGAGACTTAGAGCACTAGCACTCAATGTGCTACGCCACGGCCACCGAGGCCGGCAAAAATGTTCCCATGCCTGGAATCGAACCCGGGCCTTCTGGGTGAAAGCCAGATATCCTAGCCACTAGACCACATGGGGGCTTATGTTGAAATGAGAGATAATAAATAGTCTTATATATAATGAAAAGATACCTTTTGCTCTCTCTTGTGTTCAATCGCATAATATTATATTTTGTCATCCATACCTTTTATATCTGTATGCTATGACCTTACTGAATAGGGAACAGTTTACAGATGGGAGAGGAAAATCAGATGCGGAATATCGAAAGTATTGGAAATATCCCAATTCAATATTCTAAACCTGATTGGAATTCTCGTGTAAAAATATACATTTTGTAAAGCTCTAAGCAATAGAATACTATTATTGAATCTCCTTATATGCTATTTTATACAACAATAGATGATTAAGAGATATAAACAGATCGATTTCCTTTCATTATTGTACTTGATCATAATATTTCATCGAATAAGCCTTCGACTTCTTTTGTTCTGTATTTTCTGAATGATTCGTAGAATGTCCATTAACATTGTAGTTAATTGTCCAATGTAGGTTTGAAAACAGCAAAATTAACAATTCGTAATAAATGGAAAATAAAATAGCTGCAACGAAATAAGAAATAATAAGTAGTGAAAATGAGCTGGAAAAACTTGGAGTTAAATAATTATAACAAACTTTTCTCCAGTATTTCGTTAATCTCTATTTACTCGAATAAAAAGCGATGCATCCTACACATAGAAGAGGAAAACTATCCCAAATCACAGTTAATTACAAAATTTTCATCGACTAACTAATATTACAGTCCCAAATTCATACATTCCAGAAATGAAATGGTTTCAAACTTTGTTTCACGGGCATTCTTGCGTGAAATGTCTCATAAATACGAATATAAATACCACGCATGTATATAGCACCACGAAGTCACACATGGGAACATAAACTAATGTAAGTTCTTTTTGATCGTTCGCTCCGACGCTCCAATGCTTCCCATTTCCCCTAATGGATGACATAAAATTAAACGAATCGCCCATTATTTCATTAATGCGTCTCCCTTTCCCACGCGGTTTATGGAAACGAGCATTAATCAAAGCGACGCGCTGCAGGTAAACATTCTTTCTCAGATTTAGAGAGCATCGTTGGGATCATTCGAGGAAAGCTCCTATTGTTTAGCTTTTCGGCAGCATAAACAGGCATCTCTAAAATCCACGTCGCCAAGAATTTAGCAAGATGGAATCGCCGTGGTGCTTGTAGATGTCGCGGCGCTAAATTCGATCTCCATAGTCCTTGGCCTACAAAGAGGATTGAGTGCAGGGAATATATAGAGGCCTCGTAAGATGGAATAGGATGAGAGGTATGGGCGGAGTGGTAGGGAAGAATGATATGGACAAGGTACGTCAGAGGTGGTGACGAAAGAAAGAGAGTATATTCTTTTTAGATGAACAAAGAATGCAGTTAATGAGCAAACGATGAGAATAATCTATGTCGCGTATCAAGTAGGAAATGAATATTTAAAGCTTTAATATTTATCTTTTATCCTTTGCTGATCATATTCATCCTTTGAATAATTTAAATCGACGCACAGCGGGATGGAGAAGAAAAAAGCTAGCTATAAGTAAACAAATTAATTATTTTGAGTCTGTGTGTTCAAAATCGCTATGGATACACTTAGATATTTCTTTTGCATACTATTGTGATACTACTCACTTTTTTCCTTTATCTATTCAAAGATGTGTGAGGCCATAGTTGCTCTAATCTTGTGACTTGTTTGCTAAAGAATGGTTAGTTTTCGAAAAAGTCTAACTCATCTCCAAAACACTAATTGTGTATTGGATTTCTCAATTCAGCTCCATCCCCTCTAATTTAGGCATGAATTTTTTCAGTAATCTCCTTCCTGAAATATGGACCAGTGTGGATTGGATACTCGTTTTATGTTTTCCCAATGTATCGGCTAAATAAGTTGTAAATTATTGGCTCGTATGATGTTATCTTAAGATGCGCATAAATTGTTCCGCGATCGGCAACTCTTTATTAGAAAATATAATTAATGAGTTATTCAAATTTTATCTCGTTTCTGTATAAATTTCGGTTGTCGATAACTTCATACATTTTGATTTTAGAATATGGTTCACGGTAGTATCAATTTTACTTACATTCACTCGGGTAAATTTAAAAGTTCAAACATAATTCGCAAAAGTTCTTTGACCACCGTCTTCCCTATTACAAGTATGAATTAGACGATAATCATTAAGCTAAGGATAGTTTCCAAATAGTTTATTTCAATTTCCCTCTAGTTATTGGTTAAAATTATTTTGCAATTCGTTGCATAAAGATAAGCAATGATGAATATTTATTCACCTAATTTATAGTGAATATGTAAACTTTTATTTTCCTAAAACAAAGGCAATATTTTGCCTGCTCATCGTAAAATTCATTACGTACATGAATATTAAAAAGATGCGAAGATTTTCATGCAGTCATTATCACAAGTCTAATCCTGATATAAGTCGCTATAGTTCTTACGTTCGACAAAAACATCTTCGACCAAACCCGTTCTCTTATTATCAAAAGAGTTTATTTCAAATATAAAAACGTTATTTACTTTAAAGTAAGGCGTAAGATCGTGTAATGATTTTATCTTGGACCAGATTATATTGAGGAATCAAAAGATTTTAAGGAAATTAACTCGATTAAAACTCTAAAGGCGGTGATGTTCTAGATCAAAAGCAACCCAAATAGGATAGCTTTCAAATAGTTACACATCCTGCACTATATTACCTTGGAAACACAATTGTTTGCTCACTCGAAAAGGTTTTCGGGGAACTGAAGACGATATCGCGCGAATGAAAGCTCTCATCACCTCCCCCCCATCCACACGTAGGCACATACATCATCGTATAAATGTTAACGACCGACGATCGACGCATTCAAGAAAGGGCGGGAGTGAATTTGCAGAAATTCGAACGGCAAAGAAGTGGAAGATGAGGGACAATAAGGTGCGATAGAGGGAGTGTAGTATAAGGGATTAAGGAAGGATAAGGGGATGAGAAGATGTCGAGTGGGGAAGTGGGAGAAGGGTTAGAGAGGAACGTTCGCTCGATAATCCAGCCCTGAAGCCGCGGTATCCACTTAGTGATTAATGGAGATGGAATGAGCAAATTGGAGAAGGGGACAGAGAGCGACGACGTGCGAGTGTAACAAAGGTTAAAGTCCACTTTATGACAACTTTTCGTAGCAACTTGGGAAAACCGAGGAACGCTGGATTATGGCCATTTAAATGGGAAGAAAAAATAGGAACGGAGCTGTTCCCCAAACGAGCACAAACTCGGGCTAGTTTGTCAAGAAAGTCGACGGAATGGGCCCATCTTCCTATATCCATCGGAGAGGAGGTTTTGATAGGACCGAGGAATTGTCTCTCGCGAGGAAAACATATAACGTATGAGAACCAGGATGATTAAAAGCGTTGTCGCTTGTTGTCTTCGGAGATGATGGAGTAATAGAAGCTGATCAAGTCCTAATTTCTGTCCAAAGTTTGCTCTGGAACTTTGTTCTACTGGTTTAGTGCAATTGATTCGAATGTGGCTTAACACCAATTGACGTCTTTGTTCGTAACTGAAATCATTGTGCGAAATAATTTTAACAATTACAAAATTGAATGAATACAAATTGACATTTTTTCGATGGAGCTATATAACTACATTCTGATATTATAAAAACAATCCTATCAAATTATTTCTTGCATATTTTTAAATGGGTCATTCATTTTTGCCATAGCTGACCCACTTAGATTTTCATAAGTAAGTAGTAAGAAATTGGTCATATAAGATTATCGATGGGATGTTTTAAAGATTATTCTATTATAAAGGTATAAAATGAACGGTAAAGATTAATTAAAATATGGTTTTATTTTCAAGTTATTTAAATATCGATTTGTAAAGTAACTTCTCTGAGTGTTAGTTCATTCAAAGAATAATATTTGAACTGGATGATATATTTTCTTGTAATACAAAAAGAGAATTACATAAAATATTTTGTCCTTCAGCAAACTTTGAGTATATTTTTTATAATTTAGATTTTATAATCTCTGATGCACTAAATGTTCCAGTCTTAAAAGATAATCGATACAGCCTCTGGTGAAAGCCACAAAACGCTTTTTTTATTGTAAAGCTTCATTTATATTGAGTAATTAATATAATTTCCACTTGTTACGCTATGAATAAGCTGCTAGTAATGGGAAATTAAAAGTTTAAAGAAAAACTTAATGATTTGAGACTTTTACTAAAACACATTAAATGACAACAACACGACCATGGTTTAGTAAAAATCAAACAACATTAAGTTTTAGTGAGTGCCGAAAGATATCCTCCGACTCTATCACTCATCGGTTTTGTATAGCGTTCCTTAATTTCGTGAAATGAAGAAGTTAGTTTTGCCTTCTTTATTTCTCTTCCATTGCCCTCCTGTGAAGAACTATTCATAAAGCGATTTTCGCCTACAATAGCTAATTAATCCCGAGATGAGTAAAGCGAATAGCTCTCAGGAATTCTCGACTTTTTCAAACAATATATTTTCCCTCGACTTCCCCGCTAATGATGCCATTCCGAAAAGTCCCAACTTTTGACCCGTGACCTCTGACTGGTGACAAACGACACCATTCGGGATGCCTTGAGCAAAACAGCGTTGTGATCGCCCAAGTAGATGAGTAATTGCAATGACTCGTGGCTATGACCCAATCGATCCACTTTGGTTCAAATTCTTGAGGCGATGAAGCTCTTCCAGAATTTTAACTTCGAACACAATCTGTTTATGCATTGAGAGGATCCTATGATATAGTCATACTCTCGTGTACTTGTGAAGGTCTTTCCTCAGCACGTGTCTCAAAGGATCTATGGGTAATTGAGTACTAGCACAAAAGCCCCTGTCTACTGCAGGATTATGATTTGCGACCTTGCAAGAATTGCTATCGATCAATGTGCCTCAATGCAGTCAGAGTAAATTATACGTATGCAGTAGAAGAATTATGCCCAGAGGCTATAGAGCTAGGCGGTTCTTCTATCAGTCCTACATAAAGGAATCAACCGAGTCGCTCAAACGTATTTTAATTGGAATTTTTTCTCTACCTTTTATCGGATAAGTAAGACAGCTCGCTTCGTGGGAATAAATTAGCATGCTAACTTTTATTTATGGGAATCGAATATCGATTCCGTATAAAGTAGATTAAGATTGGAATGTAAATTTCATTGATGAAACATATTCGATGAACTTTTATGATATATCAGACTTAAAGGAAGAAAAATTTATGTAAATTTAAACCAATATTATTCCTTATTTGGGATGTAGAGCAAAATACGTATTATCATAGTGAAATAATATATTTCTTATTCGTAAGATTAGATGCTTTTTTAAAAATTATAGGTTTCTTTGAATATTTCATAGTGGTTTCTAAATATTGATACTAATTATTTTAATAATATAATTTTGCTACGTATTATTAAACTTATCCAATTAAAGAATTTATTAGGTTCACAAGGTTATCAAAAATGAATGAGAATATGAAATTAATTGAAAATTGAACTACATATCATCTTTATTTTGTACAAGAAGCTTGTTTCTGATATAAAATGTCTAAATGAAAGAAAAATATTTAAGTTCACTTTATGAAAATGTATAGCGTCAAAAGAGAAAATCAATCGGTCAATATTTAAGGAGCTTATTGTTATATGTTGAATTCAATTCTTTTCTATTTATAGTTTAATAAAATTGCCAAAGATATTGCAGAAATAAATAATGAAATTCAGTGGTCTAAGAAAGAAAATAATACATGACAATTGTATCTTAAATTGCATTATTACGGTTATCTAATGATTTGCATCGTAATTAAGTTTTCACGAAGCGAAATCCATAATTATGAATGTTGTAAGTTTTAATTTATAAATATAATATTTGAGATGATATCCGCTCCTAATCCACGTTAACTGAACAGTTTGTCCACTTATCAATTTTGTTACGAATCAATGAAAAAGTACAATTTCTGCTGATAAAATATTTTATTTTCTACAAAATATTTAGAGGCACCTAATTCTTCAAAAGTTTTATTTGCTAGCCTTTTCGTAAAACAAATTAAACAGAGCACTTTAACAGTACACCGACACGAACATCAATTAAATTCGCAAAAACTTTCTCCCTAATTGAGGTACTAGTCGTATCTCACTCGATTAATCGCTAAACCGCCTATTTACTTTCTTTCCAGCACACTACTCAGCTCTTTTTTCGCTTTAATCGAATTCCCCATAATCGCCGCCTTAACTCGATGTGATTCGTATCCGAAGTTGCGCCAAATAGACTCTCTGTATTCAATTTTGCCCTAAAACAACAGCCTGTTCGTCTTCAAAGGACGCAGTGGTCTTTAAATCTAATTTTCCAGAGGTTCTATCGCTTTATCATCATTAGACAGTATCCCTTCTTCCCCTATTACCTTTCTCTCCCTTCCAGAGACGTGTTTCCCTCACCTATTGCCAGCTCTCAATCCCAATCTACTTTCCTTATCTCCCTTCATTCACAACCATCGCCTTGGGCACTCCTTCACATCCTTCCCTTTTAACGGGTCTATTAGGTAAGCCTCCTTCGTCCCTTTCCAACATCCTGCCATCCACACTCTCGGCATCAATTAGTTCACAATAATGGCCCCTGTCCGTCTTCGCAATAAGACGAACTGCGTCTTCGCAGAATCTCTTTTGCATACACACGCGCGATGACCGCAACTGAAAGAAGTGAGTGAAAACAAATTCCGAATTCATTCCGATGTCTGTCTACACTATCCTCGATTCTCGTGCAGATTTTCGAAATGAGGAGACTGGGCGGCTCAAGGGAGGTCGAAGTAATTTGTCCTTTTGGTTGACAAGCTTTGTTAGGCTGTGCGTAATTAAGTTTCGCAGTGCTCTTCAGCTCCGTCGAATTTCCTTTCTTTTTCTGTCGCTGTCTCGCAATTATAGCTCTCTCTCTTGTGCCCCTGCGGTCATTTATATTTATACCAATTAGCGAAACGAATTCTTCGTCGATTCAAAACACTGCGTCTTCAGCGTGTTTTTGTTTTGAGCTCGTGGGTTTTGGTCAGTTTTTACTTTCGTTTCTTTTCAGTGTTTTTCGCCTTTTTGTGGTGATTTCGCGCGAAGCGTTTACTTTGATTTGATTCTCCGTCGGAAATACGGATCGAAATACATGTTGGGATTTCCACCATTAACTTGAAACTTTGCGTACGTATATATTATATATATAGAGGATATTTACATTAACGAGTAATAGTCTCGTGGTAATAATATACGTGATACACGCTAATATTCTAACGTTTTGAAATGATTTTTAGCACGAAATATTCCGATTTTCATTTTACGTGATACGTGCTTTTATTTGTAATATACACGTGAATTTACTTTAAAAATGTGAGTAGTATCATGCTCTTCCTTTTAGTCATGTTTCTTTCGAATATTTTAAAACTAAAACTATACTTTAAGTTCTAATGAATTTTTTTTCATTTTATAGGTCAGGTTAACATACCTGCTCGGCAAGTGGAAGACATTGGTTCGAGTCCCACTAATTTCGCTATTTTCACTTCTATCTCAGCAACTAATATAATTCTTATCGAGCCTTATCCTTGCTTTTAGTTCTAAGAGAACGATGAAAATTCAGTCTATATACATAGTTGAACAAAATTTACATAGGAGTAAGTTTCAATTTATTTAGAAATTATTGATTGAAGACTTATACTTAAGACGATACTTTTTTTGTACAACAAAGACATTTTTCCTCGTCTACTGATATTAAATTGCGAAAGATTTTGGTAATAGTAAGAAAATAAGCTTTAATTTATAGTTAGAACAACATATCTTTGATACAGACTTTTAAGCTCTTCTTGGTTGAGGACATGTGAATATACATTTATTGCAACGAAAATATCTTTATTTAAAAATATCCAGAGTGATAACGCAAACGTAATTCGGAAATACTCAGTTATCGAGGAAGAATCGCTCATCCTTTTCTTTCACTTGTTAACGATGCCGATTCCTTCGTTGAAGTCACTCCCTTTCGTTCTCTTTCAGCATTTACATCGAATGCATTACGGATGGGAATTCGAATGGGACCGAAGAAATTATTAACCTTTCAAAATCTCCTCAGTCCGCGTAATTGGCAGTCATTTCGGGAAAAGGGATAATGGAGGAGATATAGACTGCTTCCCCTCCCTTTCACTCCGTTTGAATTACGTGGCCCCATTGAAACTCGCGTTAATGCACCGTGCCCGGATGTTGTCCGGCGAAGGAAATCTGGGCCGCGCGCCCGACCTTCCGGGCTCCCGTCATAGACCCAGAAGCGCACTAGAAGCGGCGCAGGATGGGGGCGTCCATCGTGGGCTTAGCGGGGGACGTTCGGGGTGCTCCGAAGGGGCGTGAATTGCCGTTTCCTGCGGTGTCTATTCGTCGTTAAGCGTCGTCCGTTATCCTTTGCCCTTCAGTCGAACGCCTTCCAGAGATCCCCTTCCTAATCTCCGCTTACCTCGTTGGCTTACCCCACCCTCTCCCGACGTCTTCACGGATTTTAACCTCGGCCACTTTCTCACCGATCCCTCATCAGAACCTCTGATTTTAAGTTGTCATGACAATGGACGATCGGCTAATGAGGAGCCGAGATGACTCTAATTCGGCATCAGACGTCGGTGCAGATTCCGGTTTCTGACAGCGGTCGCTCTAGGAGATGGATTAAGGGGAGAGGTGATGCTAGATCGGTGTATCGTTGGAATAATTTGAGATGACTGTATCTCCCCTTCCTTCGTGTACTCTTTGGGAAATACAACAAATTACCGTCGCTCTTTCCCTAAGACTTTGACGAGGGATAGAGCTTAATTTCTGAAACAGACGGAATCATCACGATGATAATGCTTTACAGAAAAATGTTGCATGCGTTGTATTCAAAACGTCTCATGCTCTATTCAAATTTCTCTTATTATATATTTGCTATTGTCATTGTTTAAATATTTTACTGAAATAGTCAAGTTACGAGTTAATCTTTCCGCATAAGTCATTTATTGTTTAAAATTTGAGTAATTTACTGAGTCTTTTTATTTTTCTAATATCTGAGGTAGTAGGACGAAATCGCTCTCTGTCTAATACAGGAAAAATAAAAATTAATTGCTAAATATTTTTTATAATAGAATCATCTTGGAAGAAAACCTTAGTATACTACCTTCTACTTTAAATTGGTAATGAGTTAAATAAAGATTGAAACTATTTGAAAAGGCGTAAATTCTTTATAACAAATCACGATTGAAATTTTTAGCTAATTCTGTTTTCGACACTCACGATAATAAGATTAAACTTTTGCGAAACAAGAATAATATTATTATAATTTGAATCATATACAATGTTTCATTTAGATGTTATAAAGTTTGATTTTCTCTAGAATTTATATAATCTAGATCTAATGATATGTCATGGGAGCGACCAGTTTGGTGAGTGATAATATGGGAAGATTCTTCACACAGATAACAATTATTAAAATATATAGGCAATCAAAATCGGAATCAGGAATTTCATCAATAGGATTATAAATCAGACTTACCTAACATTGATCTAAATTTGAATCATTACTTATAAAGCTTTAATTAAAATTTGTATGAATTTCGGGGATAATGAATTTATACAATATACCAATAGGTGTTTGAAAAATAAAGATTTCCATAAAATATCTTTCTGGCAAACTCGGACTTTGCTCAAATAGACCCACCTAATTTTTTACCTCCTAAAATTATACTTCAATAATTAAAATAATAATAATAGTCTCACAATTTTTCTGAAAAATATATTAATTAAGTTCCTTCTAAAACGAATTTGTGAAGTGCGATTGTAATCAAAAAGTTAGGTTAAACATCGTATGTTAAGAACTAAAAATGCGAAGTCGCTTATTTTATAGCTATCACTCACCATAGCAAGTTGGAGGATATAGAGGATGAAATACTTCAAATAAAACTGTTCGTAATTATGTGTAAAGCAGTCCATTAGCCATTAGACTTACCTTAAACGCAGATCGACTAATTAAATCAGAATTCCCTCTGAAATTCGGTGATAATAAGCGATCGTGGAAAATGAAAAAATTGACTCCGTCCGGAGGAAATGCAACTCCCTAAAAACAGCCCTTGAGGCAAATTAAAATCTCATAATTGTCGCGCTCTTTTACTCGTTCCTCCACATCCAAACGCAATTAACGAACCCATTCGCCGTTACTTTTCGCTGGATTTAAAGCCATTTAAAAAGCGAGCAGACAGAGCCGTGATCTGATTTGCCGGAGCTCAAAAATCTCCAATTTCTCACGCATTCAATGGAGCACTCGAAGGCCCAACGGGAAGTATCCGTGCAAAAACCAAAGCTTCATTAATTTAGGCCCTAACTTCAATTTGCGATCGGAATAAAGAACGCGCTTATCCCGCCGTGGTCCAATTAAACTCTTCCTCCTCATCCCACCGTCGATGCCGCAGATAAGGAATTAAAAAAAACGGGAACGATTATGAATTACCCGTCTGGCGTTCTCTTATCTCCCGCGTGCATTGTCAGCAAACACACACGCACTCGCGCCCTCCACGGATGTGGGGACTCTGTCAACCATCATGATCGTTCGAGTGTGGTGGCTCAGGATGCCTCGATTATAGCGTTTCCTGTGGTGGTCTACCGTGAGCCAATTAGCAGTGGGTGGGACTGGAGGGTGGACAAAGTGGCCAGCGCTCGACGATCATACGGGTCTGTCATAATTCGTTAAACCGATGTTTCTTCTCCGCCCGTCCGGCAAATGAAGACAAGCGAGGCAAAAAATATGCGGGAATGCGCGATAAATAATCGGTTCCCATGGAGACCGTAATTGCGTTGTTTTCATCGGCAGAATTTCCGGAGGAAAAAGACCTATGTAGTACCCTCTTGAGTCGTGGCCCTTCACTTATCGTGTGCTGGATTCCGTCATTTTATTCGGTGGATTGCAATGCGTGGTAAATAGCGAATATGTTCGTGAACGAAGAGGTAAGTGTGTGTTAAGTAAATTTGAAGAGAATTTCGGGATCGAAACTACTATTTATTCCCAAAATTGTATATCACGGAATCAAGTTTTAGTTATTGATAAGAGAATCCTTATTTATAAAATTTTTAATTAGAGAAATGAATGAGAAATGAAATTCGAGAAGTTGTCATAGTGCTGTATGGCATTAGTTCGTGCTCGGTTAAAGTGACATCGGGTGCCCCTCAGGGTAGCGTATTTGGACCATTATTATTTTAATTTCGCATTAAAGCTCATATTAATAAGCTAGATAGAAATCATTAGACATTCGTGCACGTTACGATAATTAAGAGAGATATATGATATGAAGATGATAAAGTCACCTTCTGCAGTATCTGGAAAAATCATGAAGTTGCGCATGATTACTGTCAATTAGAGCGTAATGTATTTGAATGATTAGTAGTTTAGAGAAAATAATATCTTGAAAGATGTTACCGGTAATATGCGTCCTTCCTGTTATATATATTTCGTTCGAGTACTGTAAGGAAAGTGAGAGAAATAGATCCTAAACCGAATCAGTTCAAGAACTCGTTCATTTTCTCTATTGATTAGAGAAAGCAATGGATTAGGAAGGAATGGTACCTACACCCCTACTACACTCTGAAAGGAAGCTTTCGTGGTACATTTAAAGAAATAGATTAAAAGAATACGTTGGATCTCGAGGGATTATATGAATTTCTAATGAAAACAATCGGCAACAATTTCAATAAGAAACACGTTATTTCAATAAGAAAACGATTACTCCTCCTAGATATTCAAAATACCTATTATTATTACAAAGACAAAGTAAACAAAAAACCTAAACTTTGTAACTGCATTTGCGACAATAAATTAATATTTAGACATTCACTTCTCCTAAGATCTCAGAAATTATTTCTTTCCTAGATGGAGGCAAATATATTTTCTCTAAGAACCGACTCCGATCTTCACTTAATGGAATCAACTTCCATAAAATTTCCTTTTCCAATTTAGTATGACGAGGTACGCATTCAATTAGGGATGCCTTAAGCGTTCGGCAAACGAAGTTCAGCTGTCAATTTGGAAGTACTTTCGAGACGCCCCTGGTCTTTACTTAGGAATCCTACGCACGCCGTTTTAATTCGTTCCTGTATATGCCTAATCTTGAAGGAGGCGACATCTTGCTTCTCGAGGGAGGGCTCTATCCTTATCCTATTAATTAAGGCCTCTCTTTCGCGTTTTCTCAGTGGCATCGATGTTGACTCCTTCACTCGGAGAGATATTTACATATACAGGACCCAATTAACACCAGCCATCTGAGAATTTGAGAAACGTTGGAAAAATCCCTTTTTAAAGAAAATATGAAGAGAAGAAATAATTGGGATGCCTTTTTATGAGAAAAAGTAGGGATTCTTTCAAGAAAAGTCTGCTACTCATATTTTGTAAGGTAATTAAAATGGTATTAGCGTAAAAAAATGAAACAAACTAGATTTGATTGGCACGCATTGAATAAAAATGTATAAAATAAAACTATATTGTATATTATGATTCTTAGATTGTATGGATGAGTTTGGAATGGTATTTTGTAGCTAATTATCAACCTTCACAGGTGTTCCACAATAAACATTCATTGTGAAAACTATGCAAGTGGAAAGTATTAAGTATTTATTTTAATTTTTATAAAACCATCATACTCATATTTATTTTAGGAATACATTTATCACCCCCCTTACAATTTAAAATTCTTTGATGAGGACAAATTATTCGCGTTATAATTTAATCAGACTTCATCAATATGGGCTATACTATGAAGTTCCCTCTAGCGCATAACCCATAATAGGGAGAACAGTAGTTCTAAATAGATATTTCTAACATATATGTATGCTATTAAATTTCAGCAAAGGTTACTTTTGTAACTTCTTAACTTCAGAATTGATATAATTTAGCTGGAGGGGTTGGATCTTAAAAGATTTCATATAAAATAATTTATTCAATTTTTACTCCTAATATAATTTAAAACCGTTCCCACCACGTTTTTGGGAGTTCACAGCCCACATAAAGTCGTAAAGTAAATAAAAGGAACAAAGACCAACCATCTAGAGGGAGTTCCATTTCGTCTATTGGAAGATAGACTTTGATCTTACTTAGTAGAATATTCATCATTTGTTACCATTACCTCCACGTAGTATCTAATAACGCCGACTACACGATCCAATCCGTCATAATTACGAAGGAATCAAACTTATACCCTCTTCGGCAGCATGATGGATGTTTCGGATCAGAGCTGTATTCATTTTTTCCTCACGCCTCCGCATGGGGTCTCTGCATGTGTCGCTTCGCATAAGCAATGTTTTACGATCGTTAATTACGCCTTCATTGTATCAATAGCGCCCCCATCCGAACTTGACGCACCCCTTTCTCCTCAATTGTTCGCGTCCCGCAGACACGGACCATCCCGCAGAGTCCAATATTACTTTGCTGTCACCCCTTGAGCAAGCAGCAGCCTTCGGGGTCAAGAGCCCTCCCTCCAGCGCTGACTCACCCACTCAAATTGTATTCGTCCCTCCCGATATGCTTTCAAAAGTAATTTTTTTACTTTTCGCATTTTTCCCGCCTTCGGCACGTGTCCTAGCAGCGTGTCTAAAATTGTTTTCATTTTCTCAAATGGCGTTGCTCAAACGAACTGCGCTCCCGCATTAAAATCTCCCCCTTTCGCCAACTCGTTTATCGGAGTGCGTGGGCGTCGTGAATGCCGTGGTGTGGGTGGGCGTAGACGCAATTGTGGTTACTTACCTCATTTCAGTACTTTTGGGTAATAACCGTGGACCGGAAATGAATTAATGGCGCGTATTGAAAGCGTACTGTAGCTCTCATTAGCGATTTAGCTATTATAAAGCAAGCGAAGTGGATTCGGAAGAGTGGAAGAATCGGTCAGACTGGTATCGATTTAAATGGGAACAGATATTGTTCGGTTATGCGGACTAAAAGTCATGTGTGTTTCCTGAATTGAAAATAATGTATGGTGTCTATCATTTTTAGAATGGTATACTCATTCTAAAAATAGAAACTGGTAATATGATTTATGCAAAACAATGATTGAAGAATTACAGTGTTTATGTAACTTGTTCCGCTGCATACTGTTTTATTTTGCATGTATATATGTTTTATTTATAATCTCTTACTTTTTCACAGCTCTAATTTCTTGTATTGTATGTCCTTATACTTCTTGTAATGTATGTCCCCTATGTATTCTTTACATGTATATTCTCTTTATCATTTAAGAACCTAGTATAGGTTGATAAGCAAGTGTGGAAGATGCAAATAAATATGCATTGAAATTAGAGAATGTCAATTTTCATCATGTATCTTCAACGTTGAGGTTTCTTCTCGATTTTTCTTTTAATCGTAGAAATTCCATTTGTTCACTCCACATATATATTTCATTTGATATACATTAACCATCATGTAGAATGTTTTAATTCATGAGACTTTATTTAAGGCTATTTTCATATACAATAAGTTCTTTATCGCTTCAAAATTTGATCCCCACTCTCTATCGTAATATGAATGGTTAATTCTTTTGTCGATTAATATCTCCGTGTTTTTAAGATATTGAATATTCTCGATATTTTTCTTAGGTTATTATTTGAAATGAAGTCATAAAATTTGTTTATTGATGGTAATTTGAACTGGGATGTATCCATCGTTATATTTCACCTTACAGAGCGAACCACTTTTTCTTACGATTCAAAGCCGAGTTGATTATTGGTTCCGTATTTCTTTGAAATGATGGTCATTACCTTTGCTTTCTGTCATCATAAATATTGATTAAATAAATATTGGATAGAACCATTATCTGGAACTTTATTGCATAGCGTCTCCTCCCATTGAAAAGATAATATTGAAAATTATTGCAATCGTGTACGTGTCAAGAGAGCTTAACGGTTATTGCCGCAGATATATCATCAGAATATTCCCATAAACAATACCTTTCTTTATTCTTTATTTCAATCATATCTTTGCTATGAAGTCACTTTATTTATGTATTCTTTATGCGCATCATCCTCATTCTCGATGTTAACAATCCAACAGTTTATATTATCTTGTTCGCTCGATCCATCTATCCTGTAGCTGCAGTAGTGGTAGTAGTGGTTGTGCTTCCACCGCTGAGGATGTTCTCAATGACGTTCAAAGTGCTAGTGATGCCTCCGAGGGCAGTAGAGACGAGCTGCCCTGTGAACGTAAGGGCTTGGTTTGTTGCTGATATGACTGGAGACACGACTGTGCCTACGAAGTCTACAGTTTTGGTTCCATCGGGCAGCGTCTTATAGTAGGGAACTGGAAAGAAAATATACCTCATGTTAAGCTCCTTTGAAAAAGTTTATTATTAATACTTAGCAGTAAAGGTCTACTAATATAAATATATATTAGATAACGTATTGAACGTATACTTTGCCTTCAAGATTCATATATGCATAACATGTTTTTAAATCATAAACATTACTCGGGGCAATAGACAGACCTTAAAGTAATCCATGGTTACCGGAAGATTTCAAAGCCCATCGCATTCGTAATTCAAATTTTTTACAAAAAACATTCATTTACTTTCACCCGTTGATTATCAGAAGCTTGAATCGATCACTCTGTTTTCCAAAAAAGTTCTAAATTCTGAGATATACATGTAGATTTATATGTGTTATATCCAGTATCACAAGTAAAAATACCAATATTTCATAAATCTGTTATTGTCTTCTCAGCTGAATTTTGAGTCAGCGAATATTAAATCCCTACTTCCAACAAAAACTTGGACTACTGAATTTAACATTAAAATTCTTTGATTTCTTTTTCTTTAAAAATATATCAAAATTTAGAAAAATTTCTTGTAATTCTGACAAATATCACTGCCTATCTCTTTTCTAAAATATATTTTCTCAGGAATTTATTTATTTTTTTCTTTTACGATTTTAACCTTCCAATGTTCAAAATAGAAGATTTTGTTTTTAATGCTCTCTATTTTTTGCTGAAATTCTTCCTCACATATTCAGAACTTCACAACCTTTTTAAGGTCAGGTTGTTTTACCACAAGGAATCTTAACCTCAGGCCATACAGCATGAATGTGAATAGCAGATAGAATTGATGGAACAACGGCACAGTATATAAGCTAACCTTTCTAAGGTTTTATAAACATCCAAACTTTTTGTTGGGATGCGAACTTTCATTTTCTGACTGTTTTCGCGTTTTAAATGGCCTTGTACGAAAGTTTGGAAAGTTTCACGCGGTGAATGACCTCAGTAAGGCAAGTGTTTACTAATATCCCAAACGATATTGTTACGAAACTACGGATGGCTATCTTAATACGTTTGTGATGTATATATATAATACGGCGTCTATGGGTCATTAAAATCGATAACGGACAATGTTACATTATTCTGCCTGCGTTCCGGTCTGGACATATGATCATTTTTCGTTCTTCTTCTTCTATATACTAGTATTGAATGATATAATGAAAGATTTAAAGATGCTGCTTACACTCCTATGCATCGAAATGGATATCTAAGGTTCTTTCTTTGATAGAAACACCTTTTACGATGCCATATTGACTCCAATCCCTCATGCTATCTTTCCTCTACGAATTTTCCTTCGATATTATATGGAGTTTAAAAGATTTATTAATATACGACAAATATTATAATATGAATTGCTCGAGGTAAAGTATAAATGGTTACCTTAATGTTTATACGAGAGTGAATGGCCGAGTTACATTCGTAAATCGACACATTAATTCATGAATAGCATAATTCCGTTTTGATTAAAATATCATAAAAATTTAAATAACTAGTTTATAATAAAAAATAGACTTTGAGGCTTCTTCCTCAATAGCTCACTTGAAAGAAGAATTTTCTTTTTTTATCAGTTGATCTAGATATAAATGCGCCATCCCAACAGTTCTAAACCTCTTGAAAATCTTTACGTTTGACCACTTATACAGTGAAATGTTCATTATCAACAAATCGGACATATCTCGTATTTCGAAAAGTACCATCCGTGATCTATGCATATCGTCAACCCAAAGCAAATACTGAGGACCCTCGTCTACTTCAGCGGGTTTGCACCTGATTTCCGATCGGTTGTTCAGAGGAAAAAAAGAACACTTAATCCCTGAACTGCGCGAAAGTGTTTACTGTCCCAATGGTGGGTCACTTACCAATGAAAGTCGCTTCGACGGGAAACGGAGCCTGTCTCTTGACGGTGGCCGCTGCAGCGATGGCAACGAGCACACACAACACCACAATCACTGCTTTCGTCGCCATAGTTTTACTATTGTGTTCCGTGTCGCAAAATCTCTCGCATGCTCCTCTTATATCGTCCTCCCACCGGACCTCTACCCCTCCCTCCTCGCCTCCTCCTTCCCAGGAGATCCCCCGAGGGTTTTGCTCGCACCGCTTCGTTAAGCGTTTATCTTTGCCCATTTGTCCCCCGTATTTCCCCGCGAGATTTCGGTTATCTCCCGAACCATTTTCTCCCATAACGTTTCAGACGAGGAACACACCGGTCCGGCGTTGTTATGATGCTCTAATGGCCCCCGGAACTGAAGCAAATGGGCCGCCTCTTGCGTTAAACCGTCTAGTTGTGATTGCATCTTAATTGTAATTATGACCTGGACCCGCTGTCTCTAGGTTTTTCTTTCGTTTTGCCGTGTTCTGGTACGGTGCCGATGACTCCGTAAGGCCCGCAACGGCTTTAAAATCCAGAGGTTTATTTGGGTAACTGTGGATGCTCTGATTCGCGCTTTGCTCTTCATTTGTGTGTTCTAACATCTCTCGGTTATGTGGTAGAGAATGTTGCTGCTGGTTATTTCGCCGCGTTGATGTTCCCTAATAATGCTCTTAAAGCGTATTTGTTTCAAATTTAGAGATGGGTTATTTAATTCTGTTTCTCCATCGATTTAATTTATTGAAGGAGATAGTTGGTGGTGCTATGTTTAAATAAGTAATAACTGAATTTAAGGAATGATTATAATCTGGGAGATATGAAAATATTTAACTATAGTGAGGTACTGTGGTACTTATCTACTACGCCAGCTGGATAAGTAGAACTCTTTAGAAAGAAAGTTGTAATGAATTTGCAGTACTTTAGTTTTTCGATTTAAGTACGAAAATATTATAAAATACAGCAATAAAGAACAAAAATTATTTTTAATTTTGTTCACTTACATGAAATAAGAAATGTCTCTGAATTATAGGAACTGCTCTACCTGAGTCAAAATAAAACTTTTGTTTAAATTAATCTATGCATATTTATATGTCACTCTAATAAATAGGAAGTTATGATTTCCTTTTCTTTATTATGTTTCATATTTTGGAATTTATAACACACTGTATAATTGAAAGACCGAGTGTTTAAAAATAAATTCATTTAAGTCAAATTAATAAGTTTTCTAAAACACTTGAGTATTGTTTCCGACCTTCTCAACATTGTCAAATAAGATAAATAAGATTTCTTATGCTGCTTATCTGCTCAGAAATGCTTTCATGGCTTTTTGTAAACTATTTAATATATACTATATTAAAGACTATAAATAATAAATATAAACAAAATAATACTAGTTGGTACTAAATATTTTATTGCCACGTGAGATCTGATATAATACATTAGACACAATATTAGATCTATTTACTTCAAGGAATTATTTACATGTATCTTGTATTGTATACTCGACTTAATTATAGTTATGTTTTATAACATACTCTTTGAAAATGGTTTATGTGATTAATAGCAAATGCGAACAGACATACGCTACATGTAAACGAAGACGAGGATGGAGAGCTAAGTAATTACAACCCTCTTGAAAATTCCATATCTTACTCAAAGGACGGCCACTAGTGCTTCTCGTAACGTCAATGCTGCTAGAGCCCCAACAAGCTGGAAAACAGGTTAATTGGAGTTACCATATGAGCGTACGTATCTATCGGAGTAGTCGGTCTCAACTGTAAGTGGAGGTAAAGTCAAACAGAACCATAGACACAAATTTATTGATATTTTTAGAAATGATAATATCATAATCATCAATTCCGTTTTCGATTTACCATTTGGAAAAATAATTTTTTCGATGCTTACAGATTAATCTTAACCAAAGAATTTTTGTGTTCAGCTGTTCGTTTGGATATTTTAACAATTTATTGATTTTATTTTTCGACAAAGATACATTACTTTAATGTGAATATAATAATTCAAAATATTCGTAGTTGAAATTCTTGTAAATTATCCTGAAAAATCTTAATGTCTAAAACCGGACCAAAACGAGTTCCTTTCATTGGAGTTTCAATACTGGATTTTTTTAGGATTTAAGTGGACTTAGTATATGGCGTGTAAGTGATTAATAATTCCATTTTTTTAATGAGCAAGTATGTATTTATCTCGGTCTATGTTCTGGGTTAAGTCATCCATTTGTCCATTTTATTTCATGAGGGAATAAATCAATATAAGTTACATATTTATTCCTAAAATTATCTATTAGTTTCACTAAATAACTACTGATGTAAGTTGTTATTTGAGTCATGTTTTCATTACATTAATTAAACACGAAAGCAGGATTACTTTATACGTAATTTTGGTAGAATAAAATACTTATTAGTCCACATAGTATAGAAAACTTTCCGTGGTAATGTTACTGCACAGATTTTAGTAATAGAATATTCATTCCATTTAAATTTAAGTGAATGAATGATAATAACATCCATTCTTCGTTATTTATCGGCCTTAGTATTAAGGCGTTCTAATTATGTTTCTTTATCTTTCTCTTGATATTTTTATCTCTACATTATATTGGTATTTTACATTTCTCGAACCACAACTGTATATATGTCTCAATAATGTGTTTAATACAACCTTTTTTTTATTTTTCTCTCCCTGATTCAATAATGTACATTCACATAGAAGCATATTATATATCAGTACTATTGATCCATTCTTTATTATACCTCTTCATATGTATATTTGTGTACTAATTTGGGAAATATCATATCATCTAATTGGTGATTAATCAGAGCTCCTGGTTTGAATCATAATAAAATCTTTAGGTGCAGAATTTTACCGTCGATATTTTAGATATACGTATATTTAATAATATATATTATTATTATATTTTTCCTAGTGGATTTTTCTAATTCTATAGCCCTTTTCGAGGACAGTTGATGTGAAACCCTTTCTTCTCTGTCCGCTCGCGCCGTCTATCTTCAGCGGAGGAAACTCTTTCTTAATTTAGCGCGCCTTTTGAGCGTTTTATTCGTCTATCATTAAATCAAATGAAAAATAAAATTTTAATCTAACCTCTACATAACTTTCACTGAATCAAATTTGGTTAATCATATCTTTAATTTACTTTTATAGTAATTCACAATCATCATGCATTCCAGTCGAGTCCCATATGATATTCAGTGAAGAGACTTTCTCTCAATATCAGAAATAATTATTGAAATAATCAAGTCGTTTAATACATATCTTATGTCAATAGGAGAAAGTTATGAATTGGATCATACATTTAATATGCTCTTTTTCATAGTACCATTAAGCAAATGATGATCATCTCATTCGTTAGATATATCTCTTATATATCTTTCCCTTATTAAATTAATCTTTCTCTAAAATCAGATATACGAATTCCCTATATAGGAGTCGATTGCTCTGCGTTTCTTTAATGATACATATCTTTCTTGTGATACATTTCTCTATGAATAGTGTGGTCAATGTCACGTAGTGTTATAATTCGGGCATTTTAAATACTATTGACCTAGAGTAAGCTTAGGATAGGTTATAACTGAACACGAAATATCATGCGACTTGTTACCGAAGTTAACAGACGTCAATAATGACTGGGACTCGAACCCAAGTCTCCCACTTATCGGTCTGGTATGCTAGTGGGGGAACTGGGTTCGAGTCTCTGTCATGACGTAATATCTCGCTTCTGTTTAACTTTTGACATCCGAACGTAAAATACCTCGTTCATTCTATCCTTCAGATCAATGAAAATAAAGAGAGAAAAACCATAACGAAACACTCTCCTAACTCACACTAAGGTATTGCTAGTAAAAGGTGTAATTTACGGCGAATTTAAAATCTCAAGATCGGGATAAATTGACGATCCGTATCGGCGTTTCGCATCTTACGTCATTCCATCGGAGGTCGAAACAGTGGGAGGGGGAGGGACCCTTGAAAAGGGTCATCAACACCATCTGTAGGCCGGCGCGTGAGAGAGTATCCGGTGAGGCGTGCGTCGCCAGAGAGAGAGTAATAAGGTGCCTCCTAATGACCCCCCCCCGTCCTTTTGCCCCTCACTCGTTAATTCCATTCATCAGCACTCCGATATTTCACGCCGTAAATTTCAACCTTTTCTCCTCCTTTTAGGTAATCGAAGGAGAATGTTGCACCATTTCCACTTTAATGGTTCTTGAGCCGATTTTTAAGAGAGCGCGTAAAAAGGGATCCTGGGTTTTCTTATGTATTTTTAATGTAACGACCCCACTTCATCTTTGCTTAATTATGTTTCCGATTCCCTCCCGAGGGAGTTGAGATCCTTCGATTATTTTTGCTAAGTTTTATCGTGAGTTCGAGTGCGGAATCAGTGCTTTGTTTGATATTACGAAAGCTTTTTTTAAAAACATTTGCAATATCTCGAATTAAAACGTTGATCGGTTTCTGTTTTCATGAGAAGAGATGCTAATCATTGTATTTGTAAGTCGCAAGTTCTGATAAACATTCTCAACATTTTCAATTAATAGAATGAAAGTATTTTTATTTTCAATAAAAGTTTAAGATTAGCGGGAGCATTGTGGTCCATCTCACTTAATCGAAGAGGCATTTTAATATATGCTTTTAATTGCGTATTTCAATCGAAATTTAGAAACCCTAATAACGTAAATTAATGCTTATTTGAGTCCAAATTGTATATATTAGTAATTAAAAGAGCAGAACATAAAGAGGTGTTTCTGAAAACCTACATGTATAAACCCGAAGGAGAGGTTTTGATTCCCAAAATAAATTTATAACACTTAGAAGAGTTATAAGCTAAGGATTTAATTTTGAGGAGAATTCGGAAGATATATCCAAGAAAATTGTGGACCTGGGAATAAACATTTTATTATAATAAAAGTTTTAATTAAATCATGCACCCTTTTCGCATTTATAATAATTATAAATGTTAATTTATTAGTTCACGAATAAAGCTCGTATATTATTTATACATTTAAATCCAAACGCGCTCACACGTTTGTACCAAGTACGAGGGGTTGTGTTATAGCATTCATAAAACGCTGTACTCGCGACCCCTTTTAATTTCTTCGCATGAACATTTTCTCCTCGGACACGCATAGTGTTAAGTGAAATACTGACCATGTGCGAACATGCAGTGGACATGAATGGCGCCAAGCAATGAGTGTAATAATCAAGAATGAATTAAAGGCTATGAGTATTAAAGAGGGAGACATTACTAACGTGGACATAATGGAAAAGAACATCTGGAGAGAATTGTGCGGGCGAATGGCGAATGAATGCTTGGTTGTAAAATGTCTCGGTGTTTGATATGGTTTATGTATTCCGGATAAGGGTGCATACATTGGCTTTTTATGGTTTATAAATGTAAAATTTTGCTTATTCTAAATAAACTGATTCATACAGAGAATGGACTGGAATTTGACACACATGTTTATTGTATTATTATTAATTTTATAGTTCAGAAAAACTTTATATTATTCTTCAATTAAATGATGAATGGATGTTTCATTAAAATCATCGAAAAATCAAATGCCAAATCATCTAATGGAATGTTTTATTCTTCAGAAAGGCTTTCATGACACAACACCTGCCCTCATTTTATTATATAGACACAGATTTGACGTTCCTCCCGCACAAGACTCATACATAAATCCTCGGATAAACTTTTCCTATCGAGTTTACAAGGGCAAGATGTCATTTTCATCCTCTCACAGCCTTCCTATTTGCTATACTTCGCCTCATTCACGCGGCTTCATCTTTTCCAGCATCTCTCGGGCATTCCATTCTCTATACATATTTCATCTTGCTCCTTACTCTTGTTTTCCTTCCTCTTTTCGCTTCCCTCATTGAGTATGCATATCCTATTTTCCACTCTCCATCCCTCCATCTTACTACGCCGCATTTTTCAACCTCTTCTGTTGTCCCAAGCAGCTTCCTTATTTTTTTTTCAAATATCCATTAATTGGGTTATTTTCATGCAAAAAATACGCCCCCATTCGAGTCGAAAGCTTTTTATTCCTTTTGACTCATTCTTATTATTCCTTCCCTAATCTTTGATTTCTCATTTCCTTTTGGAAATTAATCTTTTGAGACATCTTGCGCATGCACCTTTTGCATACGTTTAGGGTCCTATTAATTTGTTTTTCGAGAAATAATCCGATTTTGAAATTTAATATGCGTATTAAAACTTCTTTCAAAAACTTTTTTCAAATTTTCTTTTAGAGTTTGATAACTTTGAAATTATAATTCGTGTAAAAAGTAAAGTTAACATCTATTTCGAATAAAGATAATACTTAAAGGATACTCGAATTGTTATATTTATATAAATCCCTTTAGTTAATTTTATTTAAACACTCATATATTTCTAAGTTTATGAATTAAAACGATGATTAACCTAGGATGTACATAATGTTTTCATCTTCTACGATAGATCTAAAATTATTCATCCATTCCATATGATGATAGTTGTCAATCTTAAATAAAACAGCTTGTCATCTGTTAATATTATAGTGCAAGAGAACGAAAGTCTGTTTAAGTAATACTGTAACTGTTAATTACAAGAATTTCCCAAAATTCAAAGCCATATTTATTATCAAGTCTGTTTGCAAACTGAATAGCGGTCTAGAGAGATGATGTATAAGTATGTATGATAGATGTAAATGAGAGAAAATTAACTGTAAATCATAGCTTATTTTGGATCTAATAAAATATTTCAAAAACTTACTGGGATTAGATGACATAATGATTAATATTTTCAAACACTTTTATGAGCGGAAAAATCAAAATTGGAGTAAATGTTTGAGAAACATTTTACACTTCATCTAAACACTTCCCTCCTTGACTTAAATTTGCATGCTCTTCTTTTCCATCCTTTTATTGGTGTGGCTATTCATCAGTTTGTCAGATACCTTTTTGTTTTTCTTCCACATATAAACTCCTCTTTCATTTTCTTTTAGTTTATCTTCCTGTCAACCTCACTGTAAGGAGCAAGTTTTCACAAACATTTTCTCAACATTCATATCCGACGTTTGACACACTTGCCATCAGAATTTCGCATCCGTCGACGTGATTCCGGACTCCTTTTTCCCATTTCTCTACGCCAATTTCCACTCGTGTGTCCTATCCCATATATAGGCATCGCTCGAGGCCTTTCTCCTATCGCATCCCTACTTTCCTTCGCGGCTCATTCTACGTTTCGTTTTATTGACACCTACACCTCTCCTTCTTTATGTCCCTATTGTCTTGTGTCACCCGCTTCGCAAAGTACTCTCACTTCCTCCACATCCCTCGTAAGCCCTCCAGAAAGCAACCCCGTTTTATGGATCGTCCCCCGCTCTTTCACACAAACTCCAATATTCGGCCCTGTCTCCTGCAGAAATCTCTACGGCAGCGGGTATCCGGTATCGGACAACTGGGACCGTGTGAGGACGAATAAGACACGCGTCACGTCGATAGGGATATAAAAGGGCCCGGGAAGGGGTAGAGGCGTAAAGAGTAAAGGTCCGGGTCATTGTGAAGGGCTGCTCCGGGGAAAGGACGTGTGGATGCATGGCGTTACCGGAAGAAATCTCCGCCAGCCACCAGAGGGGGGTCACACGGATTCGGATCACGCTCCCAGCGAAAGGAGACGAATCTAAATATCGGACTGCGAGACGAGTCTACGCCAAACTCGTACTTTGACTGTGGGAACACGACGCCGACGCTTCCCGACGAATTTTCCTTCGCGAAAGAATGCAATTGTCTCCCGGAAAGGAGAGAGAGAGACAGGCGTGGGTTATAAGGGTTTTATTTCGTCTTGTGCAACCTCCCCAACCCCCTCCTCTGGGGCCTTTTTGAATAAATGAAACTCGCTTTCCACGTACGTGCCTTCGCGATTTTTTTATTCCGCGTGACGCGTCTTGAGTATCTCGTAACAAATTTATGTCGTCCCCCCCGGAAGAGGGCTCCTTTCAATAAAAAAGGGGGTGTATCCCTCGCGATTATTTTTTTTTTCGGCCATGACAATGAGACTCTGATGTTAGATTCTGGAGTTCGGGCGTTTCTTTTATTTCGTTCCCTTTTTATTTTTTTCCGCTACGAGACGACGGGCGTGTGTGTATCCTTCTGGAAGGATATTAAAACGCAACCGTTTCTTTTTCAAATGTCTTTCGAGCTCTTTGTTTGGGAGCCGAAAAAGGATCGTGCGGAATGGATAAGTTATAATGACGGTGAATGAAAACGGGCTCTCGTGTTTTATCGACCTTGTATGCGGTATGCCGTTCTTAGAGACGAAATATGGTGACGGGAACACGTTTTTTATTCAAATTTTTAATGTCCGATTTAAATTATATTGTATTGGTATTTTATTGTGATAACTTTTGGATTAAAAAAGCGGGAAATCGAATAGGTCACGCTGTCTTTTTAAGGGTTGCATTTGATTTAGCGAAACATCATACATGTAATTTACAATAGGGGTAGTTAAAGATATGCATGATTACATTTTATGGGGTTACTCAAGTATTACTACATAAAATGCAAGCTATCTCACTTAATCATTCTGACACCTATTGAAAATTGTTTCTCGTAATATGAATTGATATCATCAGGTGCATGGGATTTAATAAAAGATATTCCTATTATTTTGACCTTATTCTTTAAATATGTTTATGATCTCAAGTGATTATTTATGATCAACCATGACCAAATATAATTTTAGGAAAGTATCATATTCTATTTGGATATATATTCCTATTTATAATATCTCTGTTGATTTCGAACCCTTATATCGATCAATAACTTTATAAACTTAATTTTGAGGAAAGCCCAACTTCCAATTTAGGAATCTGTCTATGTTGTCATCTAAACCTATAAAGAATCTTGTATATCTATTTTGCAATATTTTCGCTCGATTTCTACAAATTTAATTTTAAAAAATTCTTAAACATTCTCCAGTTGGTCTTTTATCGATTATTTTGTTTAAATCAGTGTAAAATCAAGAGCTATTTTTTCTGTTATAGTAAGTTAACAGACTACATCTAACGTAGATGTTTGACATCGAGATACAATTCAATTCCGATGAGGCATACCTATAATTAGTAAGTTCACCATAGAGAAGGTAAATTTGATGTTAATATTTTCAAAATTAATCCCTGAGATTGGTAAAATGTTCTTAGAGAGCAATTTAAGATGTTCAGATCCTGAATGACGATCACTTCGCTTTAATTCCATTTACTAGGGACTGCTTATGCCAGTTTTACGGTTAATTGACCACTCGAACTTCACCTTCGCCTCAAACAATTGAATGAGTCGCTAAGGACGTTAGCACCTCTCCCTCCGAAACAATGCCCCGATGACTAAGCACGCTTCGCCACGAGTCCAAATAGAACGTTTATTGTGACATGCAGGGCGCATTAGAAAAAAAAGACACCATTACTTCCTCGAGACATTCCAACACATTTTTTCTCCTCCCGTTAGGAACAAATTATTCCTCCAGTTCGGCTCCCGTCATGAATAATCTACGTTCGCAGCGCATACTTTCAAACGACAACACAATCGGATTTTCGGTGCAACCGCGTCAGGCACGAGCTCTCTTCGCTTTAGGAATCGAAACTTGCCGTTCTCGTTCACAATTGCCACGAACTATCTCAAGACAATGAGATTCACGCCTGAACGTCATGCAAGGCGCCGTGGAAACGTTCGGAAAATAAACCAGGAAATTAGCACGAAATCCGACAGCTGTTTTACTACGGCGCGTGAGATTCAAATTATCCCGTAGATATGCTCTGCGTCTACTGTTGTTTAAACGACTGGAGGTAAATTAGTCGTCTGCATTCGTGGGTTCCTTATCTCCGACGTCTTTTCCAATTGCCCCTGGGCCGATGTCGTTAGAGACGGCATGGGAAAGGGCGAGCAACATTCCAGCGTTGGGTGCTAATTACAGAGACAGCGCACGGAATAAAAGGCGAACTGGAATACATAATCCAGATCCGTTTGATACAACCCTCCGCCGAGGACCTCTGCTTCGGGTTGCGCGGAAGGTTTTAAAGTGTTGATGGGAATGATTTATTGCGCGGAGGGGGAAGATGGGATCGGATACCGGAAGTAAGATCCAAAGGCTGAGGGGTCTTCTGGAGTGTCTTTTAGAGTTGGTGTTATTTTTAAAATGGAGTTGCTGAAATGGTAGCCGAGGCTTGAGATTTAGGAATGTTTTCTTTCACTTCCAAGGGAAGGCGTTCTTGGGGGGGTGATAAACAAAAATTGAGGTTTGGTCCTGATAAGGGTTTGGAATATTGAAATTGTATGTCGAAGAATTATTCTAATGGTCGTGTAGTGCTGGCATCATATAAAAGTCTAGATTCAACCTATGAGAGAAGGTAGAAGGATTTTACATGCTTTTACATAAGACCATTTGATACAGTACACGTTCAAATTACTATCTACAACGCTGTGGAGACAAATGTGCGTCACTTTCAGTCCGATGAACGCGTCCAAACAAGTGCTAATAAATGGATTTATGATAGTACAGGATGATGATAATTGAGCATCTTAAGCCTGATTGATGGTTTTAAATGGGGATGTGGCTAATTACGCGTAGGTGTTAATGTGTATTTTTCAATAGCTGTGACGAGGAGAAATATTTCAATAGAAAACAGTCTACGAAAATAGGAAATTTGATGATTCACAAACGACTGTATCGTCTAGAGATGGTAATAACGTGTGGCTTTGGCGATTCAATAGCCTCAGGAAATATCTTGTTATTGTGAATATATTGTTTTCGAGAAAAAAGAACTCATATTTAGTTAGATGTTAGTATTCATTCAGTATTAGTATTCAGAATCAAAATAAGAAATCAAAACTAATTGTGCATCTTTAAAAGATGTTTCAATTCAAACCCCTTTTCTTAAATATTCTTGCGTCAAAACGTAAAATTTTACGCTTGTTATAGATTAACTCGAATTAAATTTATTTATTAATATATTTAATTAATAACGTTTCAATTTATCATGTATATAAAAGAATTTATTCACTATTGTATATTTAATAAGTATCTCCCTGAGATTTATTAAAACATTTAAATACTTCATCGTAAACTCAATAAGCAGTAAAAAAGGATTCTTTTTTTGAGCTTCCAATATTAAATCGAGATTTTAAATTTTTCTTTCTTTTTTAAGTCTTTGCACTGGATCGACTCCATCGTTCAATTTTCTCACATTCGACAACAATGGAAGGCCGCAACCAGAGCAGGAGGCCAGAAGCATTATCTCGCAACAACTTCCGATCTGCAAAGCGATAAGACCGCCGTGGATTTACTCGCGTCCGTCTGCGTTCGCTCGAATTCCCCCTCACTTCGGAAAACACACAAATTTACATCCGTGTTCCTAGAGTGCGCTCACCAATGTTTGTACCTTCGGGATTTCGGTTCATCGAAGAGACGTATATTCATTCCTGTTGTTTGAGCCTCATCTCTTGCCGAGAGGGGGAGAGAGAAGATAAGCCGAAGAGGAGCACAATACACACTCTCTCTCCCATTGTACTTGTTCCCTCTTCGAAAGCATTACATATCATCTTCCCCTTTTTCATCTCATTTGCCTTCTTTCCTGGGGGAGAAGCTCTCTTCACACCCACAACTCTCCCAGCGCTAACGTGCTTCTTCACCAATCACCCTCTAGACTTTTCCTTCTTCACATCCCCCTTTTTTCCTTGCCTCGTTTCCTCTCTTTCCCATTTTTTCCTTCACCCCTTCGTCACGTCTTTTAGTCTGACGTTCTCCACCAATTTAACCCCGTCTCTTTTGTCTTCGAACCCATCATCTCTCTTTTAAAACGGTCCCTGTTTAAATTCGTTCCCATTACCATCCCTTTATTGCCGTTTTCATGATCTAACTCCACCGGAAGATGTCTAATTTCGATCTAAATGAATTTCCCGATTCCCCGATAGCCGTTTGAGGAGCGAATTATTTCGGTGGTTGATGAGATTATGCATCCGAATCTCCGGAGTGATTGAAGTGGTGTTTGAGTCGTATGCTTTTGAGAGAATCTCGGTTTTTTTTATTTCTTTTTATGTAGAGAGATGCATGTATGTGGAGGTAAATGACCTTTTTTTGGTTCAAAATATTTTTGTACTTGGTGAGGAGGAAACTTTCTTATTTTTGGGTTTTCTTCGAGATCTAATTATCGCCATTTGGTAGAAGCGTTCGAAGTTAATGACTGACGTATGTTTTAGCGAGAGTTTATTTTTAAAACATGATTTTATATTTAATTAAGATATTTTTCTTTGAAGCGAATAGAAATAAGTTATACACTTCTGTCAACGCAATCTTGAAATTAGTGAACAATTTACTGATTACATTTTTCTTCCACTGAGCTCATAGCATGCACTAGAGTGTAGTTGAATATATATTAAAATATCGATGTATTACAATACATATTCATCGCATATGTTGGATTTAAGTTATAAATAATTTACTCGTATAATATTGCTATAGTTGGTTATTTTTTATATTTATAATTAATCGAAAAGCGCCTTATAAATATCGTAATGCTAAATTTTAATACGATGTTATATCTCAACTTGAGGTAGTATCTAAAATATGTTTTCAATTAAATTATCAATTCCTTTCAGGGATATTTCATTTTAAAATCTGTAAATACCATTAAATGTTTGATAATTAGTCCGTATGCAACTGATTACGATCCCGTTGCTAGGATATTTCCAATTTATCGGTTTTCCTCGTATGAAAGAGACTTTAAAATGTGACGTCATTAATTAATGAGTGATTTTGGTTTCCGTCACTCTAATTTAAAATAATAATGTTCAATCCAAGCTTTGTTATACCGAATTTTTTTAATAAATTGTGGAACTGCATGGGTACATTTTTTTAACGAATACACTTTCAATGGATTCCAATGGATTCAAAAGAATGTAAATTCCGTGTAGTTGTACGAAGCTCAATATAAGGATGTAGTTCCTAGAAAGCCTTGTTTTTCACTGATTTACCCGAAGGAATGGACAATTATATGATTTATTATAAATTATAATTTAGTCTCATTATATCTAATAAACTAAAAATCACGTATACTAAAGAATAAAGCACGTAAATGATGTATGACGTAAATTATCAAATCATTATATCCTAGATATAAACTTTTAAAGAGTGGAAAAGTAAATAAACTGTGAGAAGGCAGAAGGAATAATTATATCAGCGATTATTTAATTACCGAGCCATTCAAATCGAGAATATAATTACTGCCGGAATTCCCTCATCATTAAATGATATTCCGAATATTAATGAAATATAAACTGCGGATTTATGATTAAAACGGAGCGGATTATCTTGAGTTGCGGATATTGACTGATTCACGTAAAAACACACCCGTGCGCGAATTTTATTTATAATTATATAATTTATGAAATCCGCCAGAAAGATTGATAATATTCCAGTTTTGTATGGCCAACGCGTTCTTTCTATATCACTCGTCACTTTTAATTTACCAATAACTCTGCGGTTGGTAAATGGGATTTGCATATGCAAAGAGTATTAAATTTACCAGATTTTAAACGCAGTGTGTAATTAAATGTGTTCCTGAAATTTATATAAAGAGAAATTTGAGTACGTAAAATATTAATGAAACATTTAGACTTAAATATTGAATAATTTCTCGTTCATTTGTAGGCGGAGTTTTTAACACCGCATCTTACGTGAATTCGGATCTGATATCCTGACATTTTCAGTTGAATTATGGAGGAAAATAGAACGAAACATCTCATATAATACATTGCCATAAAGGCAAATTGTTGACAGGCTATTACTAATAAATTTAAATACTTCAACGCTTACTTTTGGATCCTAACCTTCTCATAAAGTTCGCTGGTTTTCAAGTCCATATATATTCAAAAGAGCCAAGACTCCTTTTTCAAAGAAAAGCATCACTACCCAGTCTTTATTTCTTACCATAGACGAGTAAATTATATTATATCTCTTCAACTTACTCCCCTTCTATTGCAATTCTTTCGAAAACTTTTCAGTCAGTCATACAAACTCACCTTCCTAATGCGGTCTATAACATAATGCTCCATAAAACCGTTCTTGTGAACTCTAAGGCGTTTCGCTATTTACTTTCGTATCAATCTGGGGAAACGGCTCTAACTTTGCCGAGGCGTTTAGCGATCTTCTTTTGTCGTTGTTTTCCATTGTTGCCTCTCCAGCCATCTTTCCGACTCATTGAGACTCTTACTCCTTTATTTTTCCCTCCATAACCTCCACATCTCAGTCTCCCTCGACAAATTTCTCCATTTCTCTACACTTTTTATGTTCCAATTCTTGCTTCATTACTGTCTCCCACGCGTTTCACATTCCACCGCCATCTTCCCATAATTCCTCGCTCTCAAACTCTTGACGACGTCCTCTCATTCCGAAGCAAGTTCCTCGCCACTTGCGCAAGCTGCTCGGGGTTATTTGTCAGCTCCGTTGGAAAGATAACTCTGTACTCGTTATTATTACGTCTCCTTGTTAACGTGAGAAGTGTGGGAGTGGTTTTTTCTTCTCACGCGAGTTACGGAGGATTCGTTTAATTGACATTTAAACAGAATTGAACTTATGAAAAAATGACGCGCCTCTCGGTTGAGGAAATTACTCGTTGCGCTTCGCCATTAGCGCATTCTTTCCGCTTGTTTATCCCGAATATTTTGTTTACGAAATTCTCTCTCGCCTTAACCTTCAGAGTTCGTCTCGGGTGGTATTTCAAAATGGGCTCTTTATGACTCGCTCTCACTTCACCACCGCTGAGGGAAGCATTATTTTTGTTTGGTATTCCGGGAAATGATTCTACTTTTGCTTTGAAGCCTATAACATTCATGTTCGCAGCTGTTTGCCATTCGGGAAGTAGGCTGGAATAACGAACGGATGAACCTTTCCGCTAAAAGAGTGGAATACCCTCGTGAAATGCGTCCTCAGTTTTATTTTTAACCAGGAGATGTTTATCCATTTATTAGATGCGATAACTTACTCGGATTTATGCTTGAGGAAACTGCGAAGGGAAGTTATTTGGATATTTATATTTCCTGCCGCGACTGTCAACTTTTTCTCTCGCGACCTTTGAGAAGAGTTGAGATTACGCTCTTAGATGATATTATAAACGTTTCTATGTATTTTGTTAGGAGAATAAACCCGCATCTTCTCTTGAGAATCTTTGAGGATTCGTCTTACTAAGGATCACGAGTTCCAATATATTTCGCTTGTATACTATAATCTATTTCAATACTTGCATTTTTCAGTCATGTAGCAGTTTTTAAGTTTAAAAAGGATATCAAATTTGAGAATTACATTTAATATTCGTCCTGAGAAAAATTCTCTTGCCTCATAAGTCCTGAATTTTGATGGAGTATATATATTTTCTGATTTGATTGAGCGATGTTTGATGGATTTATACGATTGGAAAATTATTCCATTATTTTATTATTCCATCATTTTGGAATATATGATTTAAACTCCAGTGAGATTCTTTCTGTGAAAAGCTATAATATAGAGGAATATAAGAAATTTTGGAGACTTAAAGTTGGGTGAAAGAGTTAACATGGCTTTGAAATTGTAAAAAATAATCATAGGGAAATTACCAAGAGTTAAATTAAAAGCCACAAAGCGTTTACAAATCCTGGATCATTACAAGCAATTTTAATTGCGTTTTTAAGCGTTTTTTTATTTATAGAATTTCCCTATAGACTAAAGCTCACTCTAGACTAGAGGATATTCTTGTGTATGCCAGTCTAACTCAAGTTCCTTACAGTTCCAAAACCTTATTTCCTGATTAAAAATCGGGATATTAATCGAAGTATAGCTATATTGAATAATTAATATAATACTCAGCATGAATGTAAACCCTATACATAATAATTTATGTATAGGTGTTTTAATGTGTTTAATTCATGATAAGCACTTGAATGATGTATTCAAAGTAGGGCCCAGTTTTCTTTTAAAGGATGCAACACTTATAGCACTTAAAGCTACAGATTACAGTCATTTTCTACCGTACAATACATTCAGTTTTCGCTTACAACAGATTGTATAGGATAAAAATTGTGTACTGGGCATTTCTATTCATTTACGTATAAAATACATGGATAAATTGATCTTTTATTGGTGAGATTAGGTACGATTGGGATTCTCCTGCGCCTAATATTAAAGGTCGATTTTTATGATACAAAAACAAGCAAGAAAAAAAACTGAATCTGAATTTTGGATTTTATAAAAGTCAAATATTTTATGAGATTTTAAGAGTTATATTACTCATATCCCTGTATATTTGATAGATATTAAATCGAGTTTCATGTCTGTTTCCATAAGAACATGTAATGCAATCTTACTGAATGAGCTCCTTAAAATAGATGATGGATTAAATGATTATTATAGAATTGTCTTTGATACGTTGAATTTTGAGGAAAAAATAGTAATATTTGATTTTTATCAGATAACGCGATCCTTCGGATTCTTAAAATGTTTCAAAGGTAGAGAAACAAATTTCTACATAATAAGCAACGATTTTCTTCAAATTTCGTCTCGTTAGCAGTTCTTGGAATCCGAAAATCTCTCAACTTGTACAGACAGGTGTCTCATAATGGTGTTTATCTTACACTCTCACAAGGACACTTTGGCTGAGATGATGCCGGAAAAAATTCCACCGAAGTCACGGGTTTCTTCCGCCGGAGCATCACTTACGATTAAGCGCCGACGGAAAAACCAATGTGAAAAAAAAACAAATAAGGAGGAGAAAAGTAGTTCTCCAGGAACGTAAAACAAATATTAAAGTAATTTTAATATTCATGCGATCTTTATCTTGAAGAAGAGCTGAAAACTCGAGGAGAAAGGCAAGATGTTTTATGGGCAGAGTTCTTAACTAGGGAATCGAGATACGATCAGCTTTCCGGATTCAAAAGTGTGTGAAAGGATTCAAATTTGAGATAACGTCCTTCAAAAACTCAGAATTTCATCTGCGAGAATCTTACATTCCACATTCATCTACACTTATCTCCCTTATAATTACCCTTAAGTTTCTTTTCTTTCTATCAATTTTGGCTTTTGTGCCATTTTCGTTCTTCGTTTGTGCTATGTTTATAGTGGGTCGCCATTTCTGCATTTATTCCTGACTCAGTGTATTTTAAATAAAGGATTAAAGGAGCTCCAAGAATCCTTCCCCTTGGGAATTGGTTCGAGAGATATTCTTGATTAAAAATGTAACGGGAAAGAATATCATCCTGAATATTTAATGGAAACACTTAAATAAAATGCTTAATCCTGCAATTTTTAAGATTCTCAGAGAAAAGTAAGTGCTCTTAACGAGTAAATTTGTTTTTTTTTTTCTGCAATCGATGCCTTAAATATTCAGCGGTTGAAGATGAGTATTTTATCACTTAATTAATGAGTTAACGAAAATTATTAAAAAATGATAAAAAGTAAGGAAATTGGATTTATATGCTTTTGATAATGAAAGATTTATTTTATGTTAGTGCTTTAAGTATCTCTGCCGTATTAATGATAGATTATATCTATAAATAACCATAATTGGTTTTTAAATCCGTAAATTGGTTTTCTACAGCTATCCATTCCTCACCTAAAGATAACTTTACTACTTCCTGATGTCTCCTCTTTCCTGTATCCCTCTTCATTTGGTATTTGGTTTAAATCTTAAGTACTAATTAACTCTAAACATGCAAGGTTCTAACGTTAAAATGGTTCATTGATGCCACTTCTGATTACGTCATTAATTGTTTCCGAAATAAATATAAATTTCCGCCAAACGTAGTCAACGTTAAATGTTTATATAAACTGTATTAGTATTAAGAGGACTACAGATCCTGGAGTTATCTTGAGGAAAGGATAATATACAATAACAGTAGATGACAGTTTCAAGATAATTAAAATTTCAAAAGTAGACCAAAATACACTAATAAAAAATTCAAATGGACTCATATGTGGAATTAAACTTTGGTTAAACATTATTTTCATTATCTGCTATATTATTTCTGACAAATTTGACGAATTTAAAAAAATTCATACATTAGATAAAGCCCTAATCATATATAATTATGAGTTCATAATTATATTTTTTTGAAAAACGATTTTCCGATAAATTTTAATATCTTTCGTTATTTTAACTTAATTTAATTTAATCAAATCGATGTCAAACATTAAATGGTTGAGAAGTACTACATAAACTTCCTAATGGTTGGGCTTCCGCTGTCCCGGAACCGATAATTTACAGGTACAACGATTCAATCGATAGATTAATGAGGCAATTCCATTTATTCAATCCCTTGTGTTTGGCCCAGACATTATTTCTAACCTTCAAAAGTGACCAACTTCTTCGATAATGAAGGCAGGATGAATCTTCGAGGACCTGAGAAAAGCGAAAGGGGAAAACGTAGTGCGAAAGGGAAGGTTTATTTAAGCAACGGTTAGCAAGTAACAGTATATATATGCGGGAACTGAATTCCCAAAAGTAGCCTTACCTAGGACGAAAAGGGAAAATCCCTGAGAGAAATGGGTAAAGTTCCTAATGGGTCAATTAGAACGGAGCCATTTCGTAGTTAGGATAAGAGCGGGAAGGAGAAAACAGCGGAGGAGCAGATAATCTGAAAAGAGAGGTATATAAAACGGATAGACATCGAGGACCCTTTAAGAAAGGGAATTAAAAGAAGGGGAAATAATGAAAATTAGTAATCAAGCGGAGGCAGGTGAAGTATGAATCATTGGGAGGAGGGGAATATATATAATTTTTTTTAAAAGACTTTAAGGATATGGGAATGGGGGAGGATGAAGGAGGAAAAAAAATAAAGACGGGAATGGGCTAAGTATGTGAGGCGGAAAATAAGGTGGAGAAATGCTGTGGCGGGAGAACGGTATTCTTTGGTTGGGTTTTATAAAGGGAACCGGGAAATGGGAGGGTTATAAGACGCGAGATATCTTCGAGAACGACGATAAGGGAAGAGGATCGTACGGAGAGGGGAAGGTATCGGATGGTGGAGTCCCAATGGGAAGGTGAGGAGGGCAAATGACGCCGAATATTGCGACTTGAAGAAGAAGTGGGAAACTTAAAGAGGGACAATTTTGAGGGCTGATTTAGTACTTTGCGGGCCTTCAGACTACCCAATCTTCCATTACTGGGATGAGCGTAGGAATGTTGGTCGAGACAAAGGGATGCTACGTAGATAGAATCACGGAGGAAAAGGACAGTGTTTTTTCTTTCTTGTTTCCTTCCGCTTTTAAAACTGCGATCGAATTTTGCCTCTTTTATCTTTCGCCTTCCCAGGGACAGATTTTTGGAAGGGAAAGGTTCCTTTTGGGGGATTGCTAATCAGGTAATTGAAGATTGGTATCGGGGAAGAGTTTTTTTTCAGGAGCCGAAGAGGGTCTGGAGAGGTTTTCCTTTCCCTGTCCATTTTATTGTCTTTCCTTCGCGTTTTTTTTTTCATTCCCTTTTTCCCGTTCTTTTTTTTCACGGCATCTTGACTCCTGCTAAGGTTTTCCAGCGCGATGTTTTCACATGGACGAAGGTGACCCGATTTTGTCGGCTGAGTAGACTCTCCGGTTCTTTTTTTTCGTTTCCTTCCATCGCTAACTCTTTTTACCTGAAGTGATTGGCTCCGGGATCTCCTTCAGGAGAGTGGCGGAGCGTTCGAAAGGCTTTTTTCTCTTTTTTTTATTTTTTTTTCTTTTTTTTTCCGGACCATTTTTCGCATATTTTCGGATCGCATGATTCGCGCGTTGAAACTATTTATACGGAGTTCGATCTCCATATCCTTTTAGATTTGGCAAATTGGTTGGAAGTGGGCCTCGGCATTTTGGTTATGCGCTTTGATTTTGAGAATGGCAAGCTTTCCCTAATTCACGCGTTGATTCGGAAGGAATTATTTGAGATGGCCGTCGATTAATAGCAGTCGTATGAATAATAGGACCGTCGGAATCCGCTCATAACGTTGGTATGCGATGTTGAGTACCGGATGTTGAATCGTTAAGATTAGCGGTACTCGGGAATAATCCCTCGCGTATTAATAACATTTAAATCCACCTTGTTAGATATTGGATGGATCAAAGCAATGTTTGTCTTATCATTTAGAAATATAGATTAGCCGGGATAGTTATATAATCTTAAATATTTGAAATTTAGATTTTAAAAAATATTATTAGTTTCACATAAGTAATATTTACATAATAATATTAATAATGAATGCATATTCAATGTTTCGGGTTTAAAGTTGATGGCCTCAATTCTATTAATTTAATCTTAATATTCTCTGGGAAATTACTCACTATGATTCTTGGACCATTTTTAATGTAAGTTACTGATTATACTCGTGGAAAACAGAAACCTATTAATTATCTAATGTGAGTAACATTTTGTAGAAATATTACCTTTTGTAATATTTTCTCATTTCAAAGAGAAACTCGAAAATATTCATTGCTAACTTTATAGTTAATTTCTACAATAGGGTTATCCGAAGATGTTAGTTATATATTTTATAGGACTAAATTAATTATATTATCATTTTTTAGTAGAAATTGATCCTCTTATTGAAATTTCACTAAAATTATAATATTTCAATAATTGTATCAATTTTTTGAAGTATTATTGATTGAACTTAAAAAAATTTGACCAAAGGACGTGAGAATTCATACACCCACAACTAAAGCTCAATTCTTTTCTCTGCTTGTAAATCAATACTCTTTTTCACTTTCTTGTATGCTGTTATCTTAAAAATTTTACGCATATATAAGTTTCCTCCATATTTTATCTCAGTTTACCATCAGCATACTAAATATCGTTATCCGTAATAACGTCTCCATGTAGTAAGTTGAACGTGATTGAATTTTATCTCATTTTCAACACGGTAGAGATATGATGGTGAATGGTTTAGTTATGCATTCTTTGCCTCTTAGATACCTACGTCTTTGATTAAAGATAGAATTGATTCTCTTTGAATATTAAATATGTAACGTAGTTTACGAAAGATAGAGTAGTCACGATCAAAATGTGTACCTACGAGCACATATCAAGGTCTTTGGAATTATCGATTGCATAGAGTACTTTTTCCTCTCTTATTTTAGAAATTGGAAGCGTTGAGTAATTATAAATTTGCAATGATCCATTAGATTCTGAACGAAAGTAAGAGGGCTTTTTCATTCATTGGGCTTCGTGACCACCACCATCAACTTATCTGAGAACATGAAGGGGACCACCTACGATAAAGGGCACCCTGAATCGTTCAGTCTGCAAACGCAAACGGCTCGGAAACACGATATGTGTTTAGCGCTTTATTGCTCCCAGCTTTATACACATTGGTCGAAAGGCATACTGCCCAAGAGAATCGTAAAACTCACATATTCTCTCTCTTATTAGCCTTTATAATTGACGCTTAGATCAACATGTGATGCGTTCGAAAAACCGATAGTCCCAGTTGATATAATCCAACTGTTTGTGTTATTTGATGCATCGACCGCTTCCAAAGGAACGGTGACGGATTTTCGTTTCGTTGTGTGGATTTTGTTTTCAAGTTATCTTCTGTTTGTTCAACCAATGTTTTTGCTCATTGCACATCTGTGTGAGCTGTGCCACTTAATTTTATAAATATACGTACTCAAGAACTAATTGGAACCCAGTAACTAACATTCATGGTACATGCACTGACAGTTACTTTATAAAACTACAATTTTATATAATTCTTTATCGAGCATCTTCCAGCAATTTACTTTCTTATCGTATTTTACTCATCCTTGGAACTTCAATCATTGTTCTTAATATGTAAATGCAAAATTGATATTTATAATAATATTTATGTTAAGAGACAAGTTTAGAGTATTCATAACATCATAAGATTCATAAAATTCTTAAGCATAGGCTCTCTATATTATAGTTCTTTGAGATGATACACTAATTTGATGATGCAAGTTTTGGTGACGATTTATTTTACGAATAAGGATATTTAAAACACAATTTGGTTCCGCAGAAACATTGTACTTAATTTACCATCATGCTGATGATCGCTTTCAGGGGTCATAGAGCAAAAGAACAAGCAAATTTCTATTCTATATAATGCGAATAACTTTTTCTTTTATGCTCATTTTTTTCATTCTCACTATTCGTTACAAAGATTTTCATATTGGAAATAGTAGCTGTAAAACTTTCATCTCCCTCTTCCGAACTCAATTCGATATATCAAATAACAGAAATTCTTGGATGGGAAGGGAATTTTGGAAATGACCAAAATTCTGAATTTACTTATTGTTCTTTAATTCAATTACGATTCCTCAATCGATGAGAATTCCTTTCCAACTTCAATCCTTTTTCAGTTATTTCCAATTAAATCTTCCCTCTTTTTAAAACCAAGTCGTATTCCGACTGATAATTATGCATTGGGTCCTCCCCTTTTTCTTTGGCTATAAGAAGAATCCCCTTTTTAAATGGATTATATCTATTATAAAATTACGTAAAAGATGCGAGGGCGAGGAGTTTCGCGGGCGAAGAGCTATGGGCGGAGATGAGAAGAAAGATGAGGGTTTCTCAGACGGATATGGAAGAGCAAATACATGGAAAAGGAAACGTTGAGAGAAAGGGTCGCGAAGAGGAGTTTAAAGGAAGGATATCTCATTATTCATTTACATTGCAACATTCATCAATGTACTCTTAGCAGTTTCATTATTGCGGGAGTAACTTCAAGGGGGTAATTTCAAACTGGAAGCTGGATAAATCAAATAATTGTTCTTTGCTGATTCGAGTAAATCATACCTTATTTACTTGAGTCTTTACGAACATTCAAGGGAATGGGGAATGAAATTCAATACGAAAACTGAATTTTTACGTATGATACATTAGGTCTAGTAAGAATGAATCCATTATAATTAAAATAATAAATAAAATCGGATTATTCCATCTATACGAAATAAAACCTTCAATTTAGACCTAGTAATTGGTCAATGTAGGCTGGCATTTTTATATTTCACTTACTCGTATTTATTACGTAAGTGTTTAGCTTTTAAGAACATTATTAAGAGTATAAATTACCTCTGATTTTTCTCTTCATATAAAATCACCTCTACCAGTTCGTAATGAACTTTTTTCCTCCTGAAATACCTCCAAAGCTCCGTGTTCTATTTACGACAAAGTTCAGTAAAAGTGCCACGTGTTTACGGAGAATATATAGAGGGAGTTAGGATAAGAGAGGGAAAGAGAACTCGTGGACAGAGAAGGATATTGTTAAGGAGGGCAGAAAGATAAGGCATAGGGGAGATAAAGAGGGAGCTGGAAGTGAAGGCGGATAGGGGAATAAGGGGAGTGGCAATATCTTCGGTCTTAGTTGTTTTGCGGAGAGAAATAGAGAAAAACAGAGAAAGTGGATATGTTGAAATGGGATGAAAATGAGAAATGACGCGAGGGCAAGGAGGAGAAAATTAAATGCGAAGGGGAAGCTGAATGATGGAGTTACGAAAGAGGGAGGAGAAGATGAAAGAAAGGATAGTTATGCGGGATGCTGGAAATTATGAGATAGAGGGAAGAGCGTTGGTAATTGAGGATATTTCTGCGGTCCGGGGATGAGATGGGGTGCACTATATCCTTTTTTGCTTTGTTGCGAACCGAGGAAAAATCTTCCACGAGCAACTTTCACTTTCTCAACTCCATATTGAAAGGGGATCGCCTTAAAAAGGATGAGTAATATGTCGTGATCGTGGTATGCGTTTGAGTTAATATTCGCCACTTTGGTGTAATATCTCAGAGAGAATACTTTCTTCGCGAAACAAGGGAAAAGCCGAGATCCCGTGTTACGGTGCATTAGCGAAAGTCTTATAACCAGTTATTTAGAGAAACCTTATCACGTACGCTAATTTGTTTGAAATTCATCGCTAAAGATTTTCCGAAATTAAATTCCGTGTGGTTTGGTGAGAAAGGTTCGAAGCCTAAGGGAGAGTGAATTGGAAGAGGTGTACGAAAATGGGATATTCGGATCGTTAAAAGGTAAATAATGGAATGAAACCAATAAGGCTTCTCGAGAAAAGAAGTAGATAAGATTGATTCCATATTAATTCAAATTCAATCCACCTAAATGACATTCCTTGGAATATAAATGGGGTAAGTATTTGAAAATATGACTCGTAACATATAGGTAATAGAACGAGAGTAAGATATTGTTTTAGTTTACTAGGCAACACTAAAGTATTTACTAGTTGTATAAATGTTCATTTAAGTATTAATATGACGCAATATTTGAAATTCGGAAGGGATATAAAGAGAGATACGTATGAAATTGAAAAACCAACTGAGATGGAGTAAAGGTATTTTTGGAAAGAGCCACTCAATTATGAATAATATTTGAAAAAATACCGTAGCATAAGAAATTTATTACGAACTTCATAATATTTCCTATACCACAATAATACCTTTCGTATATGAGCATAGTATAACTTATGTAATTGAACATTTTTATATCTTTATTTTTAGTGGTATTGAGATTTGGAATCTAGCCTCCACTGCTAACATAAACAGTCTCATTCTTCTTTATGCTTGACCCTAATAAATAAATGTTTCCACCAAAAATGAAAAAGGATAATTAATACAACCGAAATAACGGTAAAATATAGTCCTTTAGCATTCGTTTTTCATGAGCTATTCCATTCAAAGTAATCAATATATTACAAAAAGTTTACCATTGCGGTAGAATTTGAGATACATGTGTTATAATAGTGATTGAGATGAAATAACGACATATAGAAATAAAATATAGAGGAGATAACCTAAATATAAACCATTAAGAGCATATTACGTGTTATGTTGAAATATCTTGAGCTCAGCGATGTCGTAACGGCATATATAAAATCCATCTCCACGTACTTCCACTAATTTACGGTAGAAAATCGAATCTCATCCGACAGATATTTGCCTTAAGCGCTCATATCCGCTAATGGAAACCTGGAATTCGATTGTTCCGCGACCATTTACCTATCTCCATCTTCTTAATCTCTCTACATTAAATATTTAAGCTAACGAGGAATCACGTTCGAGATCCATCAGCATGTTGCGCCATATTTATTGCGACCCTCATGTGTTTATTAAACTGTGGAGCATTTCGTTTTAATCACCTTCCCCAGTGGCTTCAATGGAGGCGAAACAAGAGAGTGAACAGTTGAAAGTAAAGTGGCGCTATTGCTTGAGGACGCTTTAGCGGAATGAATATGGAGAAGAAATTCGGAGAATGGTCGCTAGAGGGCACGGAAGAGCATGGGAGGAAAATGGCACCGGAGGGAAGAGGGCAAAGATAAATAAAAGGGTGGCAACGAAAACGGAAATGTCACGAGTTTAAAAGGTCCGAGGCTTGTGGGTCTTCTCCCAAGCATAAGTAAGAGGGGTCGTGGTACGGTTACGTGTGATTTCGTAGCGTATCTCCACGGAATAATGAGGAATGGCCTAAGAAGTGCAGATGAGAGGTAAGATTGTGGAAGATACAGAAAGCGGAAACGGAGTTTTACGAGATGAAACGCCGAGGAGGAATAGGGCAAAGAAAGGGATGTAAACGGGTGATGAAGAATGTATGGTCCTTGCGTAAGAAGATGGTTGGATTGTGTGCCAGATCCTAAGATGAGCTGCCAAAAATACGAGGTCGTGTATGTTAGATGGTGATAAGGATAAATGAAGAATATTTCCGGGTGTTTAATATGGTAATTCCTCTCAGTCGGTTTTTGCTTTGAAGTTAATTACATCTATACATATACGGAATTCCATAATGTGCAAATTTGAGGTGATGGGAAAGCACACGGGCATTAAAGCTGAACCTAAAGAAACTTGTGTATATTGCTACTAAAATAGTAGTTTAATTCGTATGACCCTTTTGATCCACTAAGGAATTGTAGATTAGCGATCGTGTGTTCATAATGAATAATTCTGAGCCTCATTTCAACACATGTAGGTTTCTTGTTATAAGGAATTTAGAATATAAAATATCATTGATTGTGGAAAATCAAAATCTAACAATATAGAAAATGTGATATCTATTATATTACCATATTTTGGTCGAGCCAAATGGTTTTGGGTTATGGAGATTCTTTTAAGAAAAACAGAACTCAGTTCTTATAAGAAAATCGAACAAGCAATTTATGCTATTTAAATGTTTAAATTGATGATCTGACATATTTGAATTGTGAGCTCTAAACTTTATTAAAAAAAAGCTACAGTATAAATAGTAGGACAAGATGGTAGACTACATAAGTTGGAATAAATTTAAGTTTAATAATTACAGTAACGGAAGCATAGATAAAACGTATCTGATCACTAGCATAATTCAATTTAAGCGTTTTGTGATATTCTTGGAATGAATTCTTTAAATAATTTAGGTATACATTTTTATATATAAGAAGAAATAAACTCAGATTTAGCTTGCCAAAAATAGCCAGGAAACCAGTTTTAGGGAAAATTGGGGTCGCGTAATACGACTCTCCCTTCGTAATCGATTTTAGTTGCGAATCTCATGTCTGGCGAATGATAAAGAAATCACACGTCTTTATTCTTATATGCTCGTCCATCAAATAAACTAGTGGAGGAAATTTGCTTCATCATAACATCTCGTTCTATTCTTTCAACAATAAGCAACAATCTAACTTTCGTACTCTACATTCATACAAGAGATGAGAATAAGCTTATGATCGATCATGAACATTTAAGTCTGTTTTATTTATCTTGTTGTAGTAGTTATCGTACGTTCCTATTTACATTAAATGAGGAAAAAGTCGAAATAAGCTCACTTAGAAGATATGTGCTGAATTTACTCTAATGTACTAAAATTTGAGATGCTATGGGCAAGAATTGTAATTAGAAGTTTTTTCAGATTCATTTGTATTAATAATTTCTGAATACCAAGCTATTGCTATGGAATTCAAATGCAAAGGAGTAAAAACTTAATTCAATAAGAACTAATAAAATTTACCTATTTTTGATTAAGAAAGACAACTCCTCATAAATACTGAAGATGAGCAATATATTTTATCTCAATCATCTCTGATAACTGAGTTAATTATTTGAAGATGATAAAACTAAGAAAATAAAAGAAACATTATATTAGAATTCAAGAAGGAAAGCAAGGTTTTTGTAATAATCGTTAGAGTTGAATAATATTCATCAGAAAAATACACATTTCTCCTAACAAAGCGTAGTTATATAAATTAATAATTAACTATAAAATTATTTTACATTTAAGTAAAGAGTAGGGTATTGGTTTTAATTTGTTAGATATTTTGATTGTTGTATTCGTTGTGTGATTAATTATTGCGTGTTTAGTTCGTTGTATATTATTGCCACCGGACTGACGTCCAATCGCAATAATTGCATTAGTAACAATAATAATATTGTTAAATCTCAAGAAATCTATTGCCGGTATATTTATCTTTATATTACGGTTTTGTAATGCTTATCTCATTCATTACGGCATTTGTAAATTATCCTATCAAATGCTCGAGGTCTCCGAAGAAATGCTTGCCAAGCCACGAATACGAACATTAAGCAATTTAAAATGTAAATCAAGACGCTGTTTCGGATCGCGTCATAGTTTCCTTGTTGTTGCTTTATTCCATACATCTTTTTTTATCCACTTTCCCCATTAGTTTCTCCTAGAGAGAGGGAGAAAGGGATTCGTAGCAGTAATGAACAGTCACGCTTCATTTTGTGGGACGAAAGGGTTTTGTGGAGTTTCTTTGGAAATTAGCTCAATTTATAAAGGCGGGATGGCGAGGAAAGGGTAAGGCATCGGAAAAAGTGGGGAGAGTTTGGGAGTAGAAGGTGTTGGGGGACGGGTTTTACATTTTGTCACTCCACATCAGCTATCTCTTTGATTTAATGCTGTAAGAGCATCTCCTTTTTCCTCAAGTAACCGCACCTCTTTTGATAAGGTCTTCTCTCGCTGTATATATTCTCCGCGCGTCAAAATAAACTCCGAAAGGGGAACGATGTCAGAATTAAAGGATTTTGATGGGAATTAGCTGGTGTAAGGCGACGAGCCTTATGTCAATTTTTGCGTGATGAATATTAATTCCAGACTTTCTGATGCCAATTTTTTTCATTGGCATTATGCTTTTGGCTCATTTTTCTTCAATATATTGATAGCAATGTGGAAATTCGAGTTATCTTAAATTTTTTACTGTTTATTAATCACCATTATTTTTTGTTTATTTAAAAATTCTCTTTCTCAGTTTTATCGTCAACTGTTTTCGGTAAATTATCCCATTTATTTATTATTTTCTGTTTTTCTAATATTCAGAAGATTTATCAATATAGATGGGTTCAATCATAATTTACAGTTCCTAGTCGGTACAAAATCAAAGTTCGCCTGTATTCGCAGATGTTTGGAAGAGTTCTTAAAGATTATGTTTTTATTAACCGATGATTATTTATTATGTTTTCCAAAAGTCCTAACTAAAGATATAAAACAATTTATAGGAATAGCATTTCAAATATTGTTGCTCAAGAAAATCTTCAATTTCAGTGGTGAAACATTTATTCGTAAATTCAATGTTTCCTTTAGCAAAGTAGAAAATTTTTTAAAATAGTCATTAGAATTTTCTCTTTGAAGAATTGAGAATTCGCCTTATTATGAGACATTCTTCTTTATTGTTTTATTATCACTCGGTCCAGTCGGATGTTCTATCATCAAAGAGCGATGTTGCCCATTGTTAACGGTTATAAATCGCCTTTTTTGGTTTACGTTGAATTAATGTGCAAGCAATTTATCCTCAATTCAAAGAGTGGCGAAGCAGAAGATGATTATGACCCAGATTTTTCTATTGTTTCATTTCTTGGGGAAAAGTCAGAAGTGAAATAGATCTGCTCTTTTCAAAGTGGTTCCTCAATAGAATAATGGGTAACGATTTAGATTAAAATCTTTCATTAATGTGTAGAGAAGATTAAAATATCGATTTAGGAAAATTTAATTCGTTTTAAAATATAAAGATTTTTTCGAATTATTTATGCAGGAAACTTTAACTATAACATTAATTCATTTCAAGTAATTCTTTGAATTACTTTTATATAAAGTGTGGCCTCTATAGCTCCTTTCCGCTCTTCTGACTGGCTTTCTTTAAGCATTAAATTACTTATTTTACACATTATGCAGTTGTTTTTTCCATAGTATTTAATTTTCGAATTTTATGTTAAAACATTGCCATAATCGTTATACATTCACACGCATTCGCTGTGAACTTCATAGATTCTTTATCAATGAAAACTGTTTGTTAATTTCAATATCGCTGATACGATATTACGTAGCATTTCATTTAATTTACAGAGCCTTCTTTCAAGATTAATTTAATAAAAATATTCCACCAATATATGAATGATATTATGTTAAATTAATATAAATAATAAGTCTAGGTAAAAGCTCGATTTGAATGAAAAATATCCATAATTCCAAAACTAAAATTGTCTTTCCCAATGCCTTTTCCTTTTCAATTTGTGAATTAATTTTGCATGAAAATCATTAATTTTTGATTCTTTACGCTGAATGATGTGTATTTAAACACATAAGTAATTACTTCCGCATCTTACTGTTTACGAATTGGACATCAACTCAAAAAACTGTAACTTAATTCATTGCAGCTTTTGAAGTCATCTGTTTCGATACAAAACGCTACACTGAGGTTGGTAGGATTGAGAGCCAAGGTGGCTGGGATTAAAATGAGTTACGAAACTTTAGAAGATTCCTCAAATTATGCGTACTTATCACCGACTTTGAGTGCGGGTATAAAGATGTTCTCGTACATTTGAGCTTAGGAGGGTTTAAATGAACTGAAGTGGGAGTAACACGCGGTAACGTTCGTTACGTTGACGACGAGCGAATTATTTGAGTAGTAGTAGTAGTAGAGTCCATAAAAATTGTAAGAAGAGTAGAGGAGGATGAACGGGAGTGGGTAATATACGCAAAAAGAGAAATAAAACAAAGAAAGATGGGTAGGAGACGAAAGTGTTGGCATGTGGAAGGAGTCAATCTGTCCTTCGTAAGGGCCTCTCTCGTAAAAATTGAACATAAAAATTCCTCTTTGCCTCCCCTCTTGTACGTCAAGAGACGTTAGCCGGCTCCTTCTATATCCGGTGTGTGTGTGGGTGGAAAAATTTTAGAACGACCATCTTCCTTTTTTTTATATAACCATTAAATTTTTTTAACATCCTTTTCCTTCCGTCACCAACGCTTTCTTCGTCCTCCGCGAGTGTTTGCAGATTCACTGGAATATAATTAAGGGGGAAAACGCAAATGGGAGTTCCTTTGAATTAAAACTTCGGAAACGAGAAAAATAATAAGGGACGGCGTACCCCTTAAGAGAGTAAAAGATTCATCCTTTTAGAAAATACACGCGAAATTAAACGAATAAACGTTCTTTTTCTGGCGTGTAAAATGCGGAAAGAGCACATGGCTAGTTAAGTCGAAAGAGGATTGGCTAATTGCTAAGGATAAAGGATTTCCGCGGAGTATAAAACGGCTCTCGCGAAGTATTTGTTCGAACGAAATTTGTTAATAAAAGTGAAAGTCAAAAGATTTCGTTCCTTTGTGACGTAGACAAAGTAAAAGCTATTTTTTTTATTCATTAAATCTCGGGAATTGTGAAAGGGGAAATTAATTTCGGAGAGAGTTTAATAATTTACTATGAAAGTATTTCTGAAACTAAGATAGGTCATGCATGATCAAAGCTTTGTTCAACGAAAAGTTATTTGGCCCCGTTTTTCCCAATCTTTTATTTTTCCCTTTACTTCAAACTCTATTTTCTCTCTATAATTCAGTACATTTAGTTCTATAGATATATAAACATTCCTGAGGAGTGAATGAGTAAAAGTCATGACAATTTCTCGATAGTTAAAAAACAGATTATAAATAACTCTTCTTTAATGAATAGTAGCAAATAGAGTTCAAATATCACACGCAGAACTTTCTCTTTAAAATTGAAAATTAGTCAAGTAAATTGATATAAAAGATTTTCCTTACCCTAGCTTTCTAGCTTTAATGAAAATAAATTTGAAAACCTATGTTTGCGGATGAAGTGTAATAGAAGATAACGTTACGTGGGTTAAGCCCGCATGCTGCCTGAAAGTTAAGGTTCCATCCCTCACCCTGGTGTATGTTGATCGAACTAAGTCAAAGGTTATGATCATCTAATTATACGGCTAAATATATTTCTATAGCAACAACAGAGCAAAAACATCGTTAAAACAATCCGTTTCCGCAATGTTTCATTATAAAATTTCGAGCCCATTCGAATTGTAGAATCTAATTTCGGGGGGAAAGAATCTTAAAAGGACTGTCGTAAAACTCTACTGCAATGACCCCGCATGATTAAGAGCCAAGAAGTTAACGTACATTTTCATTACTGCGATAAATTTGGAAATCCGGCGCGGTCTCTTTATGTTTCATTATGCATAATGAGTCGGGAGAGGATTTCAGTTTCATCGTTCTCCCTTTTTGAGTGAAAAACCTCGGGATTTTATTTTCGGGAGATGATAAAGGGCTTTCTTCTCGAGAAATCCAATGTATACTCAAAGCGATGGAAGTAAGAAATTGGATGACAAAGCCCTCTCCGCAGTTGTAAAAAAAAGGATCGCAAGGAGGGATTCCAGTGAATGAGGGAACGGATCGGTGGCGAGGAGGTTAGCTTAAGACGAGTGGAGGACGTTTCCGTTGTGTGAGAAAGATGAGTCTCAATTAGGTTCATTGGGCCTTTGAGTGAAAATCAATCACGTGACTCTTCGATCAATCAACGTCATTGGAGAGCTCACCGGGCGTTGGACGATAAATGGGAAATGGTTCATAGGGCCGAATCAAAGCGATAGATCTGGAAGGAGGAAAAAACAAAGAGATTGTACGTATCTTAAAACCCAACGCTTTATTTTCTAGAAGCTGCGCAGTCGGTAGCTATTTTCCAAGTCCATTAGTTTGGTCTAAATTTCCCATTTGTCACGTTCGGTTTCTCAGATCTTATGAGATCCGTACTAAGGCTTTTTCTCTCTAGCGTCGAATGTGACTCGAGGCTACGGCTTTAGATTCGTTATTCCATTCTCTCAGTTTTAATTACTTCTAGAGGGAGCCCTTTGAAAATTTTTGATCGAAGTGTAGGGTTGGATCTACGAAGCGAGCTTAATTGTGATTATTACGAGAGAAAGGTTTCTTGCGTTGAAAACTATTATAGTTTATTTGAACTAAACAACGTCCTATTTTAGTGTAATTAATGTATATATTATATTTGACGTAATGATTTTATGATTATATATGTAGTGTGTTTTTATAGTATTTAATGCACAGTTGTTATTGCACTGATATTTTCACATTATTAATAATCATAATACGGAAGAGAGATTAATTTATAATGATTCTTAACATATTATAATCGATTTTATTGAAATTCCAGAGAATGTGGTGATAAAGGATTATATAAACTTAAAATTGGAGTGTAAGAAAAGATAATGCCTAGATATCATTAATAATCGTATATTTTTATTGCTTTTGTATTTATTTGCTATTTAAAATCACTTTGAATAATGTTCATGAGCTTATCACCAATTAAGCTCATTTTTAATGAAATGTTATATGAAATATCTTTCGTCAAAAAATTTGTATGAAAAATTACGTTTCAATTACAAATATCGTAGCTCATAAACATCAAATTTCATATTCATCAGCTACTTACTACTTCAATCACATGAGATCATCATCTGTAGTACTCCTCATATTTCGATAGAATCACTCGTTGCATTTTGATAGAACTGGATTCATTTATGAAACAACGCCTTTTCGTAAAATGACTGTGAAATCGATGGATAAAAAAGTGTATGATTCCGTCACTAGAGGCAGAGAAGGTTTTAATTTTTGACGTTGTATATTTCGTAGTCATTTTTACCGCACTATTTGTATTCCTGACACCATAAATCCCAAATCCTACAGTTTTTTCCACCTGACGTACGTGTGTTTTTGTTAAGAAATAGCGCCGTCGGAATCCGCTCTTGAAAGATGATTTGTCATTTGCAAATCAAAGAAAAATTGGCCTGCCCACGCTCTTTTTTATATGGATTACCAATGACAGCAAGCGTCAGTTTTTTTACCGCCCCCTCCGACGGCCATAAATCAACGACTCCGAAATAATTACTAAGGCTTGATTTAATTTTACCTTTCACCGATCCATCACAATTAAAATGCCGTCTAACTAGCGATGTCTATCTATCTAAATGTTGGCGGAAATATCGTTCTGTTCACAAAGACCGCTCCTTGGTTACCGATGGTATCCTTCTCTCCGGCAGAACGGTTTGCGTTATTTATATGCAAATTTCCCTTAAACATTTTAGCCAGTTTTGTTGCTCCTCCTTGAATACAACTTCGCAAAGTTAAAAGTAGGTTAATAGCTTTAGAATGCAAAAATTGCTTCAGCTAATTGTATAATAGTCATCGAGACATTATAAGTTTTTCTGAAAAACCATTCTGTTACTTGTGGAAAAATTGAATGAATGGTAGATTTATTTTCGCACATTTGCCAATCTTACATAGATACCGAAACAGTAAGTAACTCGCTAATAAAAGACTTTCTAAACCTTCAGTGTTGGTTATCTAGAATCCTCCATCATGAATGCAAAATACGGCAGTCAGTGCGATAATTTTTATTTTAAGAATATTTTTGGCCTAACAGAACCTCGTCATCATCATTTTGTCTTTTACATTAGTCAAAACTATTGTAGAAGAAAATAAAATTATTGTGATATTTGAATTCTGTTCCTCATTTGCATCTTAAGAGATGGTTTGTGGTCCCTTGATCTTTTTATACTGTCTGTCATTTTGTATACATGTATGTAAAGCATTTTTATATATATCATTTTTTTCGTATTATTTTCTATAGAATTTGCGTTGCTAAAAATCGGTATTTCCGTAAAAAAGACCTTGATTTATAGCTGTATTTTTGGGCCACTCATAGTATTTTTTCGTCGAATGAAGAAATTGTTTATTTTCAGTTTTATTTAACAAAATCATATCCGATTCATACGCATGGGATCGTGAAATGCAGGACAGACGAGATGTCTTCTATTTTATTTATACCAAATACCGAATAGAGTAAACAGTTTTTTTTTAGAATCAACGTTCGCTATAAACGGCATTCGAGGATACATGCATAAGAAAATCCTTCTAATCTTTTTATATTAATGCAATTTTTACCTCAAAGAATCAAAGCTTTTGGGTAGTATGTGCAGATAGTATCATTTGAAAGCATTCATTCAAAACGTACAGATATTTTTGGGTTCATAATATTTTGATTTTAAATTTAACTGGAATAATGTTCATATTTTTCTCTCCAAATTCGAACATCGATGCATCAAAACCATTGCTTATGACCGTAATCTTATTTCTAAAATTGGTTTCTACCCCTCTTATACCAAACCTGTATAGGAAACAACGTTGCTATACATTTCGCATGAGTAGCCATGCTGAAACATACGCTAAAGCAGAAGACTCAAAATAATTGAGCAGAGTTAAATGGGATGGCATATTTAATCAACATAAATGCTCCTTTTGACTATAAAACCTCCATTGAAACTTCCATTCACTGCAGTCTGTTAAGTGGTATCCAAGGATGATTTGGAACCTGTATTGAATTTGATCAATTGCGTATTACCACTGATCGTTGCTATAGATGGACTCATTGCCTTTTCTTAAATGTTGCAGCAAGTGATGGATTTGAGGAAAAATGCCTCCGGCTGAAATACCTGAGGATTGCATAATGCAGTGGACCTGCACGAGAGTGGAACGCACCGCATTCTGCTATGAAGCAGGTTAATAATTCGATTGGATTCAGGGAATGAAGTGATCACGATAGAGTACTGTTTTATACCCAATTCATATTCTCATTCACCGATGCAGAGAAACTGTTCGCTTGATGGTCTGATTGAAATGTGCATTGATTCCTTCGGTAGGACTTGCATTTCAATCATCATGCAGTTTAGGATGGTCATGGACTACAGATAACCTGTGTTCGATACCCGTAGACATAGTGAATAGTTTAAAATTTTCCCCGATTTGTCTTTCCATAATACAGCTCTGACAACATATGAGTGATTTAAAGAGAAACCATATTCACAAATTTCTCAACAGGAAAAAAATAGTCATTGATAAACATTCATGAGTTCTTATATAGTTGAAAAAAGGAAAAACATTGATAGTTTTAATAATTTAAAAATACTATGACTTAAATTGTGATTATGAGGTATAAGTGCATTTAGTTTCATTATAATAATAGTAAAATAGTGAATGATTCAGATGTATTTGATTTCATAGTGATAATGTTAATTCAATAGCTTCTGAATGGACACCTGAACATTGCAATATTGACTTAACGAGGAGTATAGTACTTGCGATGAGTATGTTAGATATCTGAGTTGAATAGAAATCCATTAAAGAGATGGTATTGAAAAACCGCTTGAACCGGATTAGAATCAAAGTATATAAACTACGAATGTGATGTCTTTATAATGGTTAAGAACATCTAACAGCTCCAAATATTTTCTCAGCACGATAGTCTTTCGCTTCTTTGTAGCATTTGATAATCAATTTCCTTCAATATTTGGCAGGAAAGTGAGTTTTTAATTAATCAATTTGAACCTATCTCTAATTTAACATTTTTCAATTTCTTAATTACTTTCTGCACTGTAGGTGAAAGAGTGAGGACTTCTGGGTAATTTCGAATCGTCGATAACTTTGCAAAATCTTTTGCCGCAAAGCCTTACACCTACGTATATTCCTATACGTGTAGGATATGAAGTTGATATTCTGAAGCAGTTGAGAACACCAACATTATCGGAATTCGGAAACCTTTCCGTACCTTTAACTGAAAGCGATTAACACGATTATAATGGCGTGACAGAGGAAGTGATTGGATGGAAATAGCGTGTGATGCATGAGACGGGTGCATGAACTCACAGAAATAGACGGAGTGATGAGGGCCTTTTATTCTCTCTGTAACGCTACTTATAACAAGACCGCCTCGAGGAGTCTGAGGAGGGAAGGGGAATGGGTAGCCATGGCAATGGGCTAAAAGATTGGAGGGCCTTGGGGCGGATATGAGATGAAGTGAGTTTGAGAGCAGATATTGATTGGAAAACTACTCTCTCTTTTCCTCTTCAGTATCCTTTCACCGTGTATTTACGCATTTTCATGAACCGTAAAATTGGAGTTGTAATTATGTGGGTATTTATAGACAAATATCACGCTGTAGCTTGAGAATATGATAAGTTCAACTTATAACTTATATAAAAAGATAACAGAAGATTTTGCAGCTTAAAAAATAATGAATAAATTATAATTCTAGATAATTTTTAACCTTGATTTAATTTATTGTTTTTAATTATTGTATTTTCGAACATGTTTACGTAATATTAATCTTAAAATAAGCTATTTTTATCTCGATGAACTCAAGCTCTCTATACTTAATTATAATTCGATATTCTTAGTATCGTTTCGTATAATTAAAGTCGATATTCTTAGCATCATTTTTCCTTTTGTTATTTTTTTCATAATTTGAAGCTTGATTAAGAGGAATATTACATCATCCACAGGCAGAAACGAATATTCAGACGTATCGGCGTACTTAGATCTTCAAACCTTACAGGGTAATCTTTTTCGTTTACAACTTTGATCGGTTTTTTACCAATTCGTAATCGGTTAATTCACAAAGTTGAAAGTACCCTCTCTCGGAGAAATGCGCCTTTAAATCCTTCATCGTTATAAATTCCTTTTGCAGAGGGACTGGAATTTATAATCATATAGCGCTAATACAAAATCCCTCATCGTGATGTCTCGAGGCGATCCATAAAACTGAGCTCTTTTCGGCAAACTTGGTGGAGAACAAAATTGGATCGTGGAGGGAGTTTGAAGCATCTTACAGCGGTGTTATTCTTCGGTGTCGTAAAAAGGAACAAAAAATATAACCGTCAAAGGATCGTATGCAGAGTTTTTGGCAACTCATCAACTTTTTCAATGTAGGGCGTGGAATCCCCGGTTACGAATCTTTTACGAATAAAATGAACAAAATTCTCGCAAAATTATTGCTCCTGTTTTTCGTTCGCTCGACATGATTGGCATCAGGGATGTATTTCGAGTGTCGGATGTACTGCCGATAATTTTGCTATGTTCCTACATCCGGAACGTGATAACACGGTTTTCATTTCCGTTGCTATAGGAACGAGATTTAGAAATGATTTATATCAAAGCGTAAAGGTATTTGTTATTCTTTCTCACTAATATCCGATAAATTTTCATTATGTTATGATATGTGAAGAACCGTGATTTATGATGCAATGCCCTACTTTTCCATAGGTGCTATATTTCAAATTATTTGCATTTGTTTCATCATTAAATTGTGATCGCCATTTTTAGTATTACTCCATAATCTATGCTAGAATAATTACCAGCGCTGATTTAAGCTAATGATTATTCAAACGGTTATAGTTTAAATAATAATTATTTAGACATCAAAGAAATTAAAACTTCACGTATCTATAACAGAAAGATTGTATTTATGGAATAATTTGTTATTTAATTTATATTCGTTTTTCGGAAATAAATAAAATTTTTCCTTAATGAAAAATCTCGTACCATTTTTTCAAAAGTCAATAAATTTAAGAAAAATACGTTAAATATATAATAACTTCTTCAGAATCAATAAAGTACCCACTATTATTAAAAAAGCTTTCTCAATGCAAATAGTTCGAAAAACTTCCAATTTAAACATTTTTACTTCTGTAATTGTTAGATATACATGTAATTATAACTTTAGGAAACAAAGTTTTGATTAATTATTAACTAAATGAAAATATGCAGATTATTAAGATTGCTATTAATCAAAATTTTCTACAGAGATTCTTGTTTGTTAAATATTTTAATTCTTTATAAGTAACGAAAAACGGTGTAACTAACACATATAACGATTAAAGTACCTTAAAATACCTCATCAGTTTTATTTTAAAGCACGCAAAGTAAATGTAATATTAGCACGGTTGAAACATGGGCGTTCTAATGTATATTTCTCCATATTGCCGACTACTCCAGTCAGGTGGGCTGGATTCTTGGGAGTGATATCGTCTCCAGCATATCGTCATACTGCGATACATGCTCCGTAACTTGTTAGCGTCCCGTGCAAACATGGATGCACACACGTGGTTGTTGCGGCCGAGGCGCTCTTGTGTCTCCACTGAAGTTGCCCCACATATTCGAGCTCTTGAAAGCGTTGCCTTTGCAATGGTCTGCCGAGTAACTTCCCTCTATTCTTACAGCGCGGAGTTTCTCAACTCTGCACCTGTATAGGATTTCACCACTTTTTTTCACATCGAGGAAACTCTGACGGGGCAGTAAAAGTTATAAGTGGCCAATTAGTAACGTTATCCCGGATCGCGGTTTAAAATGTACGCAATGATACACCAGTGAGGCCGTGTATAGGTGGAGTTGTGTGCACGATGGAAACTTTGCCGAAATTCGAGTCGCGATTGAACGAGTGAGATGAAATAGAATGACGTGGAAGCGCACTTGAGTTCGATTGAGGCGTGTCACGAATGAGTGCGTTTGTATGAGGAAATTTTGATATAAACGCGTATGGAATAATGAGTGGTTCGTACGTCGACCACGTCTATAAAAGAAAATTGTTTCGTTTCATGTGAAAGGAACTCGATTTTCGATCAATTGATAAATTAAGAGAAAAAATGGGCATAAAGCTATCCATGATGTTTTCAAATGCAACGAAATTTACAGTTTATTTCGAAAATTTTGAATAATTTTTCGGAAGATCAATTTAAAATAAAAGTAACTTTTTAAAGTTATAAGCGAAATTCATTGTGGTGCCTCTAAGAGAAGCCTTACATGTAACTAGAAAATTGGAGATAATTTACTAAAAGGATTATTGTTAAAAACTAACCATTTTATGTATTTGTATTTATATTTAAAAAACGGAAGGAATGAAGAAAACTTTTTATTCTAATTATGTTAAAATTCATCCGTATGGTAAAGTAATAGAATACGGGAGTTCAAGTATCTCAACTAATAATAGTTTATTTTTACTTTCAAGGATTTTAAAGCGTGTTTGTAAAGCATTCACTATTTATTCCTCCCATCCCTTCCCATCTAAGAAATAACGCCAAACATCATCCTTTTATTCAGCCCTATTCTTATGTAGTAAAATAATGATTGTGATTTACTGTCATTGAAACTTTAGTTGTAGTTAGTTAAATATGAATGAAATCTAAATCATCGATGCTAAATGAATGGAATCAGTTTTACTGTAAATTTGAAATTGCAATAAATTTTAATACTAAATGAAAGAATGTATTTATTCATAAAAATAGTTTCATTTGAATTTTAGTTTATATCTTAGTAAGATATTATAGATTGAATAGGTGTATAGTATATAGATCTCTCCTCCATCCGTAGTCAGGAATATTTCATCACGAATTTCAAAAACGAAACAATAAAAATATTTTGTATATATATAATGAGCATTATTAAATAGGTTGTCTTGAGTTTCATATTGTTCATCATCATCAATCACCAATCAGTGGATTATCTTCCGTTGAGAGCCCATACGCGCAAATTACCTCAGCTGTCGAAGAACGATGCAAGTGCTAATACCAGAGGATTAGTGTGTCACATCTCATCAACCTATTCCCATCCCAGCTACGGCTTTATTCCCAAACAGTTTCAACTTAACCGTTAACTACTTGCTATTCGCGGTTCCAACCGCAACTTCCCCTAACTTTCCAACCTTCTAGAACGATCTAGGTTCTGCTATTGTGACCAACATGTCATGTTTAACTCCTCGTTCTAAATGTCACTATTTCTCTTTATAATGAATTGTCTCTGAATGAATTACGAAAGTAAAGTTAAAGCGTCATTTACATTATTCTTTATCATTGTTGATTCTCTCGTTAAGCTAGAAACCATTTTCTGCTATACTTTTTATTACGTAATCGTAAATTAGACGTCAAATTATAATAGTGTACTATTATTTTCCATTTAAAGTAGTTTAAAAGAATCAATAGGTCCACTTTTGGTCCACGGATAGTGAGCCGTGTTACGCTGCGGAAAAGCGTTAACAGAAAGCTATATTGAAAAATGTTGGCCGTAATGAATTCGCCCTTCGTATTTTAATTGGAAAAGATTCTACCCGGAAGCGGAGTCTGCATTTTGCGGTTATCCGTTCTCATTATCCTTTGAAAGTTTGTGTGATGTGAATGAACGGTGGAGTGGGAAATGTATTATAGCTCGAGGATTTCGGTAAGAACTGCTCAGAGTTATATAACTGATTATCTCAATCATAAACTGACAGATAATCTCGCATATTGTACAGAGCCGAAAATGTTTTTGAACCTTTTAAAAGCCAACTTTAAAATTATTGATTTTCTACTTCGCAAATATTTGTCGGATCAGTAAAGAGAAAAAATGATACGTAACGGAAATTATTTATTTAAACTAAGTCAGTTATCGAACTGTACATTTTGAATTATCTATTAGTATTTACTTGGACTTTTAAGAGGATAAGTACTTTCCTAGAGGTTCATATTTCATTCAACATTTATATGTTTTCTTTGAAGTGTAAATATTAGTATATTTTAAAACGATAAGCAATATTCTGAAATTCAAACCTCATAAACTAGATTCCACCAACCGATTCAAATCGAGATTGATTGAAAAGAAAATAAAACGGAGTGTATTGCAAACTCTACTGAATCTGTTTCCCATATTCTCAATTATATCTTCTCGTGTATTTTTTTTTAATACGAGCCTTATTGATTGGAATATTTATAAATAATCATAAGTGTCAGGAAATCCTTGATGTAAAGACTTCTTCATAGTAAAACTTTAATTTAACTCATTTTTAAAACAAAATATCTCGTCTAGGTTTATTCCCTTGAAGCTTTTTATGTGGCTTATCATATCATGTTTTTATGTTACTGTGCAAAGAAAGATCACCTAATCATACTCAAAAGAAATCAATCCTTATTCAAGAGAAGTATTTCGTATTCAGTAATTTATCTAGACTTTATAACATCCAGGAAATGTTTATTCACGAAATTAAAGGTTTGGCAAGTTATCAAAGATATTGATTTATAATTTTTGATATCCAATCGATACCTCACCCATTACAATTTTAATCGGAGAGAAATCAGCGACCTTTCTTCCGGGATATTGTGGACAGTTAAATATATGACGAGCGTTTATATCAATCAGAGAAGCTATACTAATAATAAGGGAAATATTCCATCACGACCTTTAATGTCATTAATTCTAAGCCAATCGACCGCTCCTGAGCATGGACGCATCAGTGGTCTGTAAATGCAAGCGAATCATTTCCGCAATATTTGCTCGACACTTTTAATCTTTCGTCCCACACACAGCCTCGCTCCGGAGCAAATATGAATTTCAGCTTCAAGTCGAGCTCAATTCACTCAAGGGTCCCCATCCAGTTTATTTAAGCCATTCCCCACTTGTGGCCGTCTATCGGTGATTTTCCGTTCTTAACCCATTTCCTTCATATATCGATCTTTAATTTATGCTTTCTCGTATTTATCTCGTCTTCGAACGAACCCACGAACTCGGATCCGTAAAACAAATGAGGATGAACTGGATGCTTCGCTGTAGGTTTTTAAACAGAGGGTTCTGGAAATATCCACCCTTTGTGAAGGAGTGCGTCGAAGGGTTGGAATGAACATGTTCCTGGGATTTTGGCTGCCGGCGAAAAGCATTGAGTATTCTGAGTCGAGTGTACTTTCTGGTTCGAGCATTTTATCCCTATTCAGGGTGCGTTTATTTAATACCACTGTATTATTAAACCAGGACTTTATCAGTACCTCTTGATTAAGATACCGATTGTCAATATAGCGATACAGTTGTTTATTTGGTTATTCGGTATGTTTACGTTCGAATATCTGTGGACAGAATTATTATAACTTGTTTAAAATATCAAGTGATATGTGAGTATATTTGGACATTAAAGTAAATACAACGACTGTTGATGATATGTATTTTAAATACTATTTTCTTTAACCGGTATTCTTCTCTTAATCCTAATACTACGTGACTCGAATGAAACTAATAAAAAAACCTGAATATCTATTCAAATTATTCATGAAATTTTCTTTTGTTTTGTTTGATTTTCTAAAAGAAATTTGTTTAAAATATCATGATAAAATGGTAGACATAATAGCAGAACTACTATAGCAGTAAAAGAAAGAAAAATTCATGTGATGAGAGTAAATGTTACGTATTCTATTATCTGATCATTAAGACTACTTATTATAAGGTGTATCCAGGAATCAATAATTGGCATAGAAGTCATCTTAAGAATAAATTTTGAGTTTAAGTATGATGATAAATAATTATAACTCAAAACTCGACCTTTGTTTATTGAGTTAACCATATAAATTGGTTGTCTAGGGAGAAGTTTATCTATTTCTGCGTGTACGTATATATATCGAAGATAATCTGTTCTAAATGACTTGCGGTATTTATCATATGCCAATATTTTTTGTTAAATAATCGTACCCGATATCTTACGATTGTTGGTTAAAATCTTTTCTACTTGTATTGAATACCTTAATCGTTTAACTTAAATTCGTTTAATTTAAATCAATAACTACTTTAAACGTTATCTTCCCTTTTACATTTAAAATATTATGGGTTTGAATAACAGAAATTAACAACGACAACTTCAATTGTCACAAATCAATTCAAATAATTTATCTTCCTGCGTCTTCGATGACACATATATCTTTCGAAAATTACTGAAGTATTCAAGTGTATTTTCATTACCATGACCTCCAAATCCATGGGTCGATAGAGTTCTATATTCCACCAAGACTCGGTGAATACTCTCCTTCACATAGCATTAGCTAAGTTCATCGGATGAGAAAGATAAGAAAAAGAAAAATCTCCAATACTTCCGTAAGAGCTGAAAGAAATCAAAACCGTTCCTGCGTTCGCCCGATGAATCACAAGACACTCCATTAAGGGTGTAATCCTTTTATTTGCGATTTCCTTCACGGCTCCCTATCGCGAGATTAGAATCCGCTGATGAATGGAATATATATAAGAAAGGACGCCCTTTCGGTAATGGATGAATCTTATCGCAGATTCTCTTGAAAAATCTTCGAGCGAGAAAGTAAATATGCCTTAATTAGGAGAGTTAGTGCCCGGATTGAGTCTCCGATGAAAGAAAATCTGAATTAAAAACCTTTTTTTTTCTATAAGTCGGTGGTGGATTCTCGAGAAGGAAAAATTAGCGGATTTGGCAAAAGGGTTTCCGATTTTATTTTTTCTTTTGAGGAAAGAGAGGGCCCATCGAGCTAATGCCATTACCGATGGGAGGATGAAGGCGTGCCATCTCTGGCGTTTCTGTGGTCCGAAAGACTTGAAATTCGGGCGGATTCTTCATGATTTCCTCCTCTCTCGACCGAGATTAACATGAACCAGAGAGTCAATCCGGAAAATTTTCGATTTCTAAATATAACCTTTTGCCAATTTAGAATGTTTGCGCAAACAGTCTATTCTGCGCTGATTAATATTCATTCTTCCACTTTTATGTTCAATAAAGAAGTTCGATGGTTTTGTATACATAATCAAACCTGTAGGGATTGGGTGGGATTTTTTATGCACTTAACATTGAACTGTATTTCAGGCTTATAATTCTCCATTTGAACATATAATTTACGATTACAATGTAAAATTGCTAGGATAAAATTCAAATTAACATGGGTAAATTTTATTTGAAATAATTTCGTTGTAATCTATTCTAGAAATTATATCTGTAGACCACTTAAGTAGCTGGTTTATTAATGGCATTTTATCTTCCGTAAAACATATTTATGCTCTGGAAGTTTAAATATTACGTAACTTAAAGTGGCGAAGAAGGTGTTAAAGGTAAATATTTCTCCTGTATTTTGCGTGGTTTTAAGACGTATTATCTGCATAGAAACATGGCGTTTGTGTTATAGCTTCATGGAAGCAATAAAAGTCACCTAATGCTTTCAAATTAACGAGCACATCATTTCAACGCCGAAACTTCAAAAGCATGTCATTTAAAGTTAGCGTAACATCTTCCCTTAATGCGATGAAGGATTATCGGAATTACTCCTAACTTCCCCATTGTAGTCAACAAATGGCAGTTAATGCAATCGATTTTCATCAATGTCAGGACAAGGGGTGACTCAAAGTAATACTAAAGGGGTTTCATCAGAATTTTATCGTTTACGAATTAACATTCGAGTTTGAGTTTCATTATCCTTAATTTTCATGTCCGAAAACTTTCGGAGATGTAAATGTTATCGTGTTACGTTGATTATATCCTTTACTATATACTTGTATACAATAAAAATCCTTGAACATGTACATACTTATGTAACTATAGTTACAACAGCTGTAAATGTACGATAATATTGTTACCATTTCGTTTAAATCCTTGCAGAATATAATAAACAAATAAGTTCCTTATCAATCACTATTTTTGCTGCAAAAATACCACTATTCAGTAACTTTACTGCTTGATAAATATCGTATAGTTGAGTTGATGATTTGAACTCAGAATAATTTAGATATTTCCCCATTTTTCGATAATACATTCGCATTGACATACGTATCTAAAATGCGAATGGATTCAAAAGTCGCTCCATGCGTATAGCATAAAAAAACATACGCTTCGATAGTTCGGTGGTACTTCCTTTTAAAAACCAGCGAAGCGTATCGAACGAGATTTTCCTGTATATCACATCGTTCCTCACATATCCATAACAAAATAACTCCTTACGTTCTCTCCCATCGTTAACTTCCATTCTTATACATCACCGTCACCAGTATTCTTTTTATAAAAATCCTCTATCCATTATTATATCTTATAAAAAAATAAACATGGCGGGAATACAGTGGAAAGATCCAAACGAATGCTTCTTAGCAACACGCGTCGTTGGAGAAGTCTTGCTCTTTCGACCGCAAACGTTTTAAAAGGCGTTCCTCTTCAGTCCCTTTCGCCAATCCCACTCCGCATTGGGAAGACGTAAGCGAGTGGAAAAGTCGAGCCACGTGACCCCGGTTCGTCGATTCTAAAGATGCGCGTGCTGTGAAAGAAAGGTGATGGAACCCTCCTCCTCCCACCAGGAAACGAATTGTACTTTGAGAGGACCTTTTTCTAAAGCAATCCAGAAGGAAAAACGCACATTTTCAACTCTCTACAAGAATTACGACTTGATGTATACTACCACAAAATTATTTTCAGCTCAATACGTATATGAATAGCGTCGCTTGTATGTTTTGTGTCTCGAACTGTTATTCGTTTTGATATAAATGTGTTGGTCTAATGCAAGTAAAAATACGTGAATTCGTTGATGTTAGATATGCGTACTTTAATTTTCAACATACTTTAAACGGAAGATTTATTCCTACTTTTATTGCAATAATATATGAATTGGGAAAACGCTACTATAGGATATGAAAAATTTTATTCTTGTAAGCTATCAGATTTTGAAATTTTATTCTTATGTCTATTATACACGCGGAATAAAGAAAAGAGATATTTATATTGTACTTTTTGTAAATATTTACTTTTAAAATTTTTTAAAAGCCTCTTTAAACTATCAAAAGGAGGTGAATCAAGCATAAATTTTGCTATTCACAAGTAGCAAAAACGTTCCTATTATGGTATAGTATTAGTTTCGACTTCCAAACATTCTAAAGCTGTGTCATCTAGTTTAATCTCGATCAACAAGTTAGGCAGGCTGCCATATTCGAATAAGGATACAATACTTAATCCTAAATAGTATTTAATCCTTTTCTGCGGCAGCAACCAGAGAAAAACACATGGAGTTACTCCCGCTTCTTTGCCCGCACAGAAATTCCATGATTGGATTTTAAACTTATCCAGCCATGAATTTAGTGATGCAGAAAATGTCTTCTCCCATCAAGGGTTGAAAAACGTCCCCTCTTCAACGACGCCATTGATTTTGTGAATCTATTTACCGAAGTGTGAAGTGGCTACATCAAAAGTGAAGTGAAGTGAAAGCATTTCGCCCAGCTTACTTTTCTCCCCTTGCCGCAATTTCATCTAATCCTTTCGTCTCTAAAGCCTCTCAATTCCTTAACGAGATAGCTTTATAAAGTATATTGTAGATGCATCCCTCTTTGATTCATCTATCATAATCTTCCTGAATGAGCCAAAACTCTTTTTAAGTTATTTACACCAGTAGGGTGGCAACCAGCATGAACCTCTGCATATACATAATTTTGCTGGATCATCAATAGTTTCTTAATTCATATATATTTTATATAACTACACTTGTAGATAGAAAGGAAAAATGTTAAAATACATCGATTGATTATAATTTTAAAGAAAGATTGATATTAGATTTAAGCTATTTATTTCCAATTTTCTTATTATCAGTACATTTACTCAGTCTGATAAATGCCAGAATAACACTCAAATAATACTATTACTTTTATAATAAGATTTTATTTCTTTATAATGAGGATTCTGTTGTTTTTATTTTGTATTTCCCAAACGGAGCCCAACAGTATTTCTACTAAGATATCTAAGTATTGCATTCAGCTTATAAGCTTACAAGAGCGTCCGTTTGTTTTTTGAAATCTTCCCTTGCGAGTATATAAATATTTGATAAATACTATTCGTGTAGCGGTCTGATTTACATTCGAATTCATTTGGAAGCAAATATTTTAAATGCAGGTAAATTTTAACTATAAATCGAAAGACTTATATTTCCTCGAATTATTTAATTTCCACTGTAAATAACGGAATAATCTTCAAATCTATAACAATGCATTTTGATATAAATATCAATGGCACTGGATACCTTGTCCTATAAATTTAGTATTCTGCTAAAATGTGTTTATTTCCTCATACTAGCTCCTTGACTCATCCTCATGAAATTCCTGCACTATTTGCGCTACGCTTCGAGGAATCTCAACTCTTTTATGGGCACCATAAAAACTCTTCGATAGTTTCTATGCTTCAAATACGATAGGAATTTTTCGATCTCATATCGACTGAATTATTTATATCCTCATGAAATTTTCATGCATCTGATTGAGAAAGTAATAACAATTGGGTGAAATAAATGTCGACTGTTTCAGTTTTCGTTATATTTCCCTTTTATTCCCTCCGACAAAACTTGTAACTCCCTCAGAAGAAATTCCTTTTCCTTTCATTAATATTAATAGCGGCGAAAAATATCTCCGAAAATACCATTAACCGGAATACAAAGATGGAAAAATGAGAGATAAGATATACGAACTGCGCTTCAGGTATTTCGTCTCTTTCTTGTTTTAGAGCAGCTATTCGATTCACTATTTTTGTCTTTACAATTCCTCGTCTTTAAATCTACACTTGCGGAAGATATCAAGACATTAACTTGATCCAGTTTCATATTCAGGCGTTTCAACTCTTTAAAATCTTATTATTTGGAGAAGATCACATAATTTTTCTTTTAATATAATCTACGAAGATTTGAAGGCGAATCAATTGAGTAATTTATTTTTTGCGCAAACGATACTCTTATAAAAATAGGATCAACATGCAAACATGCGACATTATCTGAAATTTATACATAAAAACAGAAAGAATATATATTCTAGTTATTAAACTCGAAATTTACCCAGTGTTACTATTCTTTTTTAAAAATTCTTCCACATTTGTACGGTTTCTAGAACGAATCCTTCTTTCCGAGAATTTCTGGAAAATAAAACTTGATCTTGTTTCGGGAAATTTCTAGTATTATACAAAGTATCAGCTTTTACACATAATTTATTTAGAATTTTATTAATAATATATAATAAATATTGACAGTGTTTTCCTTGATTTAATAACAAACTGAGTTAAAACTATGATAGTTCCTTTCTTTCAGGAATTAATATCCTATGAGATTTATTATTCTCCATTACCTAATTTCAAATACGAGTTCTTAATTATTACACTTGTGCCTCATACAATTCTTTTTTATTTTTGATATATATAATAAATAAAAAATAAAAGAATTCTTGTGCTCTAGACTGTATTGAGTTTGTATTTCTCTATGAAATTATATTTTCCCAAAGTTTATATACATGGTTTGGTCAGCAAGTTTTTACAGATGCTTATCCTATTTTTTTCGTAATCTATGTCTTTCTTGATTGTATTCTCTACATATTTCACTCTACCCATTAAAATTGTTCTACCTTACTGTTGAGTGTTGATTACTTGTATATGATCGTCATCGTTTCTTACCGAGCTCGTGGCATTCTCTTTACGAAGAAGTCGTCATAAAGAACACTGAAGATCTTCCGCAGACTTCTGTTATATAGCCATATATACTCGCGGTGTGTATAAGAAGCGTGGCTCCCTATCATACGGTATTCTCTCGAGCATTACCTCAGCAATCCTGAGAAAGGAGACAATCCAAAGAGGGAAATAAATATCGAGAATGGGAATCTTTTATCGAATTCCTTTTATTTTGCCATCCCTCCGAACATTTATTTCCTCCTTAGCAACGCTATCTCACTCCTTCCACACCCATCTACGGTATTTATGGCAATTCGAAATAAGCCTCAGTACTTCGCGGTCTCGTTGCGTCGTCTCAAATATCACAGTCCGTAAGTAGCGCCATCCATACGATCTTAAGGCGAAGGGGCGGAGTTCATCCCGACCTCTTTATGGACATTACGTTCTTCCCGAGGTTGTTCACGTGAAACTCATAATATGAAAAGGCGTTCTTGTTCCCCCTCCCACCACCGTCCCCTCTCCACGCTTCCCTTTTTATCCCTCTAACTTATTCCCTTTTCCGTGGACTCGTCTTCAACTTTCCTTTGAGATATTTTTCTTTGGCAACCTCTGCATCCGCCAATATTGGACCACGTCCTCGTGGCTAAGAGTCCTCAACGAAGTTTCTCTCTCCCCATCGCAATAATCGACTGAGATGATCCACTGAGATATGCTGTTTCCCATTATTGCTTACCTCGTTCCCTCCCCCGCGAACCCCCTTCGCCGCCCCCGAACATGCGGTGATTAAAGGAGGGTGAAAATGGAGATATCCCTCGCGTTATTTATTACTTCGCGATTTCGAAAAGTCTCATAATGCGATGATTTCCTTCTCTTCCGGGACCACTGTTGGCGGAAGTTAGAAATCCTATTTCTAGCAATATTTGACCGAAGTTGAATTAGTTGGGTAGGGTTGAATTGGGAGTAATTGTATTATTTAGACGGCCTTATATTGAAGGTTTTGTTTTTATTTGTGCGGATAAAAATTTTTGCTTCTATTCTTGGAACATGAAATAGCTATAGTCATACTACACGAGCCATTTCTTGGTATTGTGTTTTCATATCATTTCTTAGCTATGATTTCATTTCAAATATATCGATTTGTTCTGAAATATCATATTTAAGTTAAGGATACATAAGTGATCTTTTTGTTTCAATTTTCTTCATTTTCAAGGAGATTATGGTAAAATGAAGCAATCGTTAATATCTACGAAGTGTTGATATTATATTCCTACCATCCACATGAAATCAATCGATTAAAGTTTTAGACACTGAACCAGCCTGTTCGATATATTTTAAAAATTTAAATTAAAAATAACTTGTTAGAAAAGGTTAGTCACTTTCAGAGTATAATTTATGTTGAATGGATAATTAACTAAACCACTGGTCAATAAACGAAGCTAAAGCTAAAAATTTCTCGAATTGAATATCATTTGAGGGAAGGAGTGACTTAATTTTTAGGATTTCACAGGCCTAGAAGTTTAATCTTTTAATGATTATAAAGCCCATAATTAATCAGGAATTGAATTAAGACTCATCTTTGATAAATGAGTAAACCATTAAGAATAAATAAAGGATTTCAATCTTTCCATAGAGGTGGGTTTCATAGTCCATACTATAAATAATGTTAAAAAATACAAACATCAGAATAAATTATCTTAAAAAATAAGAGATATTTAAAATGACCAGCAGCAGGCCCTGAATACATGACGAGCTATGATTTCAAATAATTGGGAAATCTGTTTTTTCTCAACACCATATTTTCGTTCACACATTTGTAATATCAACATATTAATAATAACGAATGAGTATCTTACAAAAATATGCATTTATTTTAAAAATTATCATTTAATATTCTATAAAAGCAGACATGACAATTCGCCCTTACTAATCATACTTCTGATAAGGAAAATAAAATCTCCTGCGAAAATATGTATATAGGCTACACGCATTACTTATATGTTGTGCGTGTAGAGTGTATTTACGGCGCAGTGTAAAAAATCTCGAATTTTCATATTCGGGGAAAATATCGTGGTAACTTGTTGGATGGCAAAGAAAACAAATAAATACATACTGATGGTTATAAAAGGGCATTTAAACTATTTGAGAGCACTTTTATAGTCGTTTAAATACTCAACAGGACGTATTCCATCTGTCGGTGCTAAGTCGTCCGGCGCTCCATTTAGGCTTCAGTGAATTCAATACCGTGGTGTTGTCTGCTCCAAACATCTATAAATGAAACATCGACGGTGATAGATGCAGAAAGCGCTCTTAAACGTCCAACTCGTATGATGCACGCATTAGTAGTTAATTGTAGCTCCAATATTATGATTTCCATCTCTCGGATTCATCCTTGAATTGCCCTTTATGACTGATGCATCACTCCTCGTTATGCTAAATTATTATGTGATGCTAGCCACCATCGTCTGTGCAATGACGCATTTACAATCAGTAATTCCTCTAATGGACTCCCACTGTCTCTTAGTGGCTAATGTGCATCCACACGCATCGCCAACCTCTGTATTACTATAAATTCCAATGTTCATATGCGTACCTGTAAATGGGGGAGTAACCTCTTTCTCTTATAGGCGCTCTGGGACTTTTGTACTGTGCATTGTTCAGTGAGTTCTGTATGTGGTAGTTAATAAGCCTTAAAAATCCCATTAACAGATATATTATTTTTAAATGTTTCTTTCACTTTATATAATTTTATATCAAAGAAAAAAGAAATTTTACATAACTATTATTTTTATTAGCTCATACATTACGTATGTAGTTTCAGAAACACATAGAAAATATAAAAGCATCGCAAAGGAGTCAGAAAATAGCATATAATTAAATATTTACCTTAATTTATCCTGACCGATCCAAAGATCTTAAAATTTTCATAGATTTCATAGTAACAATTTCTTACCAATTCCTTTGAACTTAATATAAAAGGGTTATTTGCTTTAACAATAACATTTGATGTTAGCAAGTGTTACAATTGAATAGGTAGGCAAGTTTACTGAGATTGTTTTAAGAAGAGCGATATCTCACCATAAGAATCCATCGTACGTAAATAAATTTTACATTTTTTACTAAGTATTCATACACACCTATCTTCCTATCTTTAATAGTTGATACTCCCATTCTTTAATGCATTCAATTCAATACACGATTAAATATAATTTTTAATTTGGACGTATATATCATATTTCTTCATACTATTTTATACTATTGATATTTAACTATAGTTTAATTTCGGTACTATTCTGAATAAAATTAAATTTTTTGAGCGATCATAAAATACACATTTACAATTTTATGTATGATTATAGTGTAAGTATGGTTTGTAAAGAAATTTTCTTATACTCAGGAAAGAGGAGCATTTTTCGTAGTTCTAATTTACAAAATTTTAAATTGCATTCCAATTATGAGCATAAGTAAACATTCATAAAATAATGTATCTTAATTTCATAATTATCTTATACGCTTAGAAACCTAAGTCGACAATAACAATCTAATCTCATTTTAGCCTATACACACGCCGCACACTAAGCTAACGTTTCCGAGTTTCCTCAATCAATTTAATCATCGGAGATCGTTACGTCTGCCATCAGTACCGTCTGATAAAAAAAGGCCTTCGGAATATCTCTGGAGGAATCTATATCCCTCAGGGGCAATCATCCTCATCCAAGAAAGTTTCTATATCCCTTGTCTTCGGCCGAACAGTTTTATTTCCTCGAAGCTCCACTTGGGAAAGATGCGATTAGAGCAGAGAAAAGCCCCCTTTCTCCTCGAGACAAACATCGGCGAAGTAAAGGCCTCTGTTCCCCAAAAAAGAAATCACAGGCAAATTCATCTCGCTGCCGAAACAGAACTCCTTTTCGGTGAAAGTTGCGAAGATGACTACGGAGAGAAAGTGCGGGGGCGTTGGTATATTTTTTCCCTTTTGGGGTGTGGCCCGCGGTTTGTTTTCCCCCGTGGATGCGTGGGGAAGAAAAGGGGATTTTTCCGGGGAGTGTGGGGGGGAACACGGCGGGATGGAAGGAGAGAACGTCAGTTACGCCGCCAATGACACTCCTGAGGATTCCAATCGTGGACTCCGTATTCAGAATGGCGTAAGGTGGACTGGAGGAGAAGAAAAGTTACAGTAGCAGTAAGGGTTATGGTGTAAGAGTTGTGAGATCGGCAAAGAGAGAGTCTGTGTGTAGGTGGCGAGAGGGTGTTAAGGGAAGTCACGTGGTCCCGAAGAGGGAGGAAGAGTTAGGAACGCAGTGCGCCTTGGATAATTTAACGGGGCTTAGGGAGTCGAGGAAGAAGGCGGGTTCTGGCGGGAGGAGGTGGTGGTGAAAAGCGGGAGATGAAGAGAAAGCAGAATACACCCTTGTTGCTACGTAGGTTTTCTCCTAAAAGTGCCAGGTTTTGTTGTGCCGCGTGAGAATTAATATGGTTTGCCCTATTTTCACTCAAAATTACAGCGGGGGAGATAAAGGTGGCACGTAATATAAATTTGCGAAAGAATGGGATGGTTTATGAGTGCCAACGACATTAGGCTCGTGAATAATAGAAAGGTCAAGATGATATTCTTGTTTAATATTGGTGGTAGATGTACGTCTTCCTCTTATCTTTGAGGAAATTAAGAATTATTTTTCATTTGTAAGGAATGGCTAAGAATGGAGACAGAAGATTTATTTCAAAATAATAGTTTAGTTAATTGATGAATCTTTTATAATTATGATGCTTAAGTTCTTTACTCTAGTATTAATTTTTTATTCGGTTTTCTTATGCAATGTAATAGGTATTTATTTTAAATAGTTTTTAGAAGTTAAGTCAGATTTACATAATCTTTAAAATCATATATTCATTACCAAAAATTTTCGAAATTTTTTCTTATGAACCTAGGAATAATGATGGAAACGAATATAATATCAATGTAATAAATGAAAAATATATGGAAACCTTTAAGAAAAATCCTTCAGATTGATGTAACTCTGAGGTGTCTAATTTAATATCGTCTATCATCTACTATACCCTTGATTAGTGGAATTTTTCTAGTAGATGTATAAATAAAACAGGTTCAATTCAGTTCGTAGTTTCAGATAGTAGTTATATATCGAATCATTTTAATTACCCTAATGGAAATGTTTAATTTTGGGACATCGTTGTCAGTATTCCACCCACACACCAGCGCATTAAAAAAATGAAATATGAGCTTGGAAATGCACAATTATTATCGAGCAGAACGATGTTTGATGGAAGTTTTATCATGGAAGAGTTTCGCGGACTTTGACCTACCATTCCATTCCGGAGCGTAAGAATATTATGCGTTCTGAGATATTTCCTCATGAATGAATCAGATGGAGCAAACCTGGTTATGCATTCCGAATCAAATATCGTTCACCGAGAAAATGTTCGGATGGAATCCCCGGAGAAGGGAATGCAAGGTCAACAAAACTGTTAACGGGGAGCGGAATATTAAGGGAAAAAATAGGTATGAAAGATGCCGGAGAGTGGTTGTGGGGGAATGAGATGAAATACTGTCTAATAACTTTCGGGTCAGTGAGCAAATATCAGGAAGACAACTCACGTGCGTTTAATATCTGGCGTGACGCGAGGCATTTTATTTCGTATTTCTCTTTTATTTATGCCACAAATTTCGTTCTACCGTGTTCCTATTTGCCGTCGATGTCAAAGGAGGAATGGATCTCTGATAGTATTTTATCTTCTAACAGTTCGTTGAACCGTTGAAAATACGTTAGTTTGCTTTTCTTGTATCCAACTGACATACTTTATGACATATTATAAAGATTCCCGCTATAAAAATAAAATTATAGATTAGCTGATTACGTCTTTATTTAGATTTTTATTTCATCTTTAGTTTATTAATCATATTTGAATAATAATTCAATTTAATTTAATATCAATATCATTTTAAGATATTATTTTAGCTACTTTGACGCTTAAGCCATTTTAGGAGAGTACGTAAAAGCATTCTAAAATTTAAATTAGCATCTGTCCAAGTATTGCTTTATTTTCCTGATAATATAATCGTGTGTATACTGAATTCAAAGCTTACTGATATTAAATCACTGTGTTTCTTTCTCTAGGTAAAATATTCTTAATATCAATTAAAATATTAAGTTAAAGTTCTTTAAGATATAAAAGTAGATTTTTATGAAATTGATTACAATGCACTTTACTAGTTTCTTAAGCAGTACTTTTGTAAAACTAATAATATGTATGTGTAGAAAGCTTAAACATTTCTTAGAATTTTTATTAAAATCTCAACCAAACATTTAAAATATACGGAAACTATTTGATTAAACTCTCCCAGAAATTTGCGGAATTAGTTTCCTGAGAAGATTTACTTTGTTCATTAGGAAAAAGTCACGAACTTTTCTCTCCTTTTCAAAGCCATTTTTTCATTTAATATCCAATTTCGCTAGGTAACTGAAGACCGTCTCTTTAAACGGCCTTCTTCAGCAAAATGCAAATTACCGGGGAGCGTTTCCTTAAAACAATGTTTACTCCAAGTTTTTCTAGGATCGGTTTGAGAGATCCCTCTTTCTACGTCTTTTTATTTTCCTCCAAGGTCTTCCTTCCTCTTAACCCTCATCCCTTCTCACCTCTACTCCTTTTAACTCTTCCGCAACAGCCTTTAAACGGCCGCTTTCCGAAGGAGGCGAAGATGGAAATTTTAATTCGTCCGACTCCCACGAGAGGGTTTTGCGGAGATTTGGAGAAGAGCGCGAACTTTAGAGAGTAAAAGAGATTTGCAGAGACCTCTTTCGTCGGGATTGGGAGGTTAGCTCTGAGGAAGCAAGGGGCAAAACATCGAGTGGTTACCCATAGCCTAATGTGGCTCGCAGGAAATAGAAAGAGTTCCGAGAAATGGGTGGAAGCTGTTCACTGCCACGCTCATTGAGAGAACAATGGTTAAGATTTTGCGCCTCACTCGCAACTTCCCAAGTTGCGTAATAGAGGCTGGCGGTTTTTCCTAGTTTGAGATCTTTGAGGAAGTTTTTTTTTTGAAGGTAGACCTAAATGTCTACGATTAGACCACTTGCTTACTCGTGCAAAACTTTCATATTAATATCAACGTAAAGAAATTTGGTTTATTTCAAGTATTCTCGAAATTAACTTCGTTTCTACATGATATAATTGAACTCTATAAAAGGCAAGAATTATTTTTAAAACTGGGTCAGATAAAAAAATCATATTGCCAGGGTATGAAATTGAAGACTTATATCTATTTATATATGCTAAGTATGTGAATTGATTGTTAAAAGATAAGACAAATTAAATAGTAAAATACTTTTACTAATAAAGAATAACTAATTACCATGAATAAGAATAACTAAATGGATCATACAAATCCTGCTGATACTAAATGAAATATTTTTGTTTAATTTTTAAGCTGATTAAAGATAAATATCCTTAATGATAATGAATTTCAAATCAGTCATGTTAGGAATAAAGTTTTCGTTCTACCCAACGATAAATTATTCATTACACCCAACTTGAAATATTAAAATGCAAAATCTCCAAAAGCGGAGCGAAAGAGGTAATATGTATTACAAAATACAATAAACTATACATAATTATTAGGGAACTAATATTAACTGAAAAGCAACGTAATTTTTCAAATTTGATTTTTCTATTGTGTATTAGTTTAATATTAAATGTTCGGATTATTTACCCTCATTAGCTCATGTGTGTTTATTTGTAAACTAATTGTGTACCTAAAGAAAAAACATCCAGCACCAAAATAAATTACCAGACAAAAGTACCTCCTAAATCTCTGCGTCTAACGAAACGTATATCGGTTAAGAAACCCAAGAATCATTAGAGTAAATGGGAGCGTTGCACCTCCTCATTTGGAAGCAACGGAACTCACTCAGTCTCTTCGCGGTGTCGACGGACGATGTAGCCGTTGATGGCGAAGGAAATTCCCTCCAAAAAGAATCATTGGGAAGGAAAACATCGCTACGCTTCCTGGTTGGAAGAAAAGCGCAGTCCGTAACGGAACCTATTATGCAGTCTGGTCTTGCCTTGGCCGTTCCTTCCTCTCTTTTATTCCACCTTCGCTCCCAAACCACTCTTAAATCACAGCCAACTCCACCTCCTCCTCCGGGGAAATTTATCCATACGCTCCCACAACCGCCATCTCAAAAACTCCTTTTACGCCGGCCGACGCCTTGAGAGCATCTCTCGCTGCATTTCAATCCCAAGCAAAATGCCCTTTTTCCAGGGTTTTTTTCTATGATTTTTTCTAGGGTTTTTCTTTCTAGGGGTTTTTTCCGCACAGAGGACACTCGCGTCGAGGGGTAAAAAAAAGAGGGATATTTTTGAAGAATCGTGTAGCGATGCATTCCGAGTGGATGGAACTTCGTTTTAATAATCGTATCTACGGAGATACGAAGACTTTTTGCGCGAATGCGTGAAAATGTTGCGGGAAAACAAAGGATGGCTCCATGAGGATTTTTCAAGATTAGGGGATATTTGCAGATTTGCGGATCCTTGCAGAAAATACACTCGGATGCGGGAATGGAGTTGGGATTGCGTGGGAAAATATTTATGCGCCGCGTCGTAGAGTTACTGCAACGGTTAGGTTCCTGTTTACGGACGGGAGGAAAAATTTCCTTCCACTGATTTTTTTATTTTTAAAACTCCGATTCATTTTGTTTGTTGGATATACGATTTTTGGAATCACTTATTTACAAATTTTGTTCGATAAGGAATCTAAATAGAGAGGAAGATTTAGAGTGGATAATAAAAGAATAAAGGCACGATGATCGAAAGGAAATAATAAAGTGTAAATTAATTTTTATTTACTGTTTTTTATATCTCGTTATATAAGCTGCTATGAATAAAATTACGCTTTATTATTATATACTATTAAAGGTTTAAAATCATGAAAACTAATAATGTAAATTATACAAAAGCAAGGAAAAAAATCTAAGTAATAATGCACGAATTACATTTTAAATACTCAATACTTTGAATGAAAATACAAACATTCTACTAATGTAAATTAGCTTTCTCTAATATAACTAGAAAATCCAGTAGAGTGAAACTGAAAATTACTTTTATTTATGTAGCTACTATAATAAGGATATGTCGTAACGTATATATAACACCTTCGTATCAATGGACAAGACTACGAACTGGTATTAACGCTGCTTTTTCTATTCATTTTATCTAAATTTGATTTAAATAAAAATGATGCTTTTATTCATTCTTATACATAGCTCTCAAGTGATCAGCTTGCTTTGAATTTCATGGATTTAGAAAGCGTGAAATAAACTTATGAAATAGAAAAGTTTTCTTCAATTCTGTAATCAATAGTACGAAAGTAAAATCTGATTACCATTCAAAATCCTTAATTTGCATATTCAATAGATGGAAATTTCTTCCTTAAAGGCTTAACTAGAAAAAAATACTTCTCGTAGAAAAAGTCTATCAGAAAGTCGACATTGATTTTTAATCATATTATCGTTCTGAAGGAAATGAAAAATGTTTCTTTAGTGCCAAACCATTCATTGATACGTGATATCCAAATACGGAAATAAAGATATAAAACATTTAAATATTTATTTCATCTAAATATCATTTTCGTTGACAACCTAAAAATATTGGTAGGATAAAATACCCAAGCTCGATAACAGAGCTTATTTTTTTCTCAAAATTGAATTCGAAGTCAATGTGAGAATTATTATATAAATTTTCTTGCAAAACTATCATTTAAGGCACAACAAATATTAGAAGGCTCGTTTTACTAATGAACTATTTGTATTTAATCATTTACTTTTTAAAGTTCCTTTTCTATTTTACTTTTCTTCACTGAACAATCTCTTTATTCCTCTATATTTTATATTAAATACAGTGTACAGCTTACAACTTTAATTAAAACCACTCACTGTTTCTATTGTATAATCTTATGTACATTCATAAAATAAAATTGTATATTTATTCTTAATACTTCTATTTCATTTAATATTTATCATTCCGAAAACAGCGTAAACTAGAAGAACGTCATTTTGTTAAAACCTTTGATTTTATGATTAAATCTCATTTGATCAAAATTTATTTTATATTATTAGTGATTCGGTACTTAAATAATTAAAATTAATTACTTTATCACAGGTCAAACTCCTTTTAGTTAACATATTTCTTGTGAATCAAATGCGTGTTTCGAGAAACGATACACCGATATTTTCTTAAGGAGAACCAATTCAAGTTTCCTTCGCCATCCGGAGTTCTCTAAACGGTGGATATTTTCGGATGTGTATGAGAAGGGCGGCGGAGATAGTTCTGAGGCACGTGCTAAGGGAGAAAAGAGACATTTCTTACGTGTCCACCGCATCTCCCACGGAATCCCAACCCTAAGTTTCCCTTTGTTTTGTTTTCGAGGACATGTCAACCGCAAAATAGACCCTGAAGCCTTCTCTCTTTCTTTCTCCCACTTCCACGCAAAGAGTCCAAATGAGTGACACGCTAAAAGGGGCGTTGCTCAACTCCCACGTAATGACCTACACCGCTTGCTTCACTCCTCCTCCCTACTACATGTCGTCCCCGGCCGATTATTAACAAAAAAGCAGCGCTTTAATTATATTATATCGGTGGCTGTGAAGACACAAGACTCCTCTGTGAAACTCCCAAAAAATTAAATTATAAAGGATCGTTGCGTCGCCTAAAATGAATTTCGTCCTCCGTTGAAGGATCGCGGAGTCATAAACACACGCCATGAGTACTATTTTCGCCGGGAGTTGTTATGAAGAAAAGTGTGCAAGCATAACTGCTCCACGAGAGAGCTCCGTGCTCTAACAATCGGGTCAGGGGTTTTTTTTTCAACGCGCTCCCATCAATCGTCGAGGCGAGAATTTTCTCTGCTCATTTGTTTCATTCCGTTTGACGGGTTCAGGGCGGAAAAATATATATTGAATATATTCGGAGGGAATCGTTCGGACGTTTGTCAAAAATTTGCGTCGGATTTTAGCTTCGATGAACACCAGGTGAAGAATAATGTCACGCGAGAGTAACTGGATAGTTTGTTTTCATTTGCGAGGAAATGTTTGCGTTTCGAGGGAATCATGATGAACTGTTGTCGTAGAGTAGAGCTCACGAAACATAATGAACTCGAAATATGAAAGCGATGAACATTCATATGCATTTGCGAAACTTGTTAGCGTGGCCGCGAGATTTAATAAGAGACTATCATATCCATGTGTACATTTGTTGAGGCGAGTGTTTGGGAAAATTTTAACTCATTCACAAGAGTTTCGAGCTCAATTTTTTTTTCCAAATTAAACTAAAATAACTCGTGGTTAAATTCGGGATACGTAGGATAATAAATGTAGTTGTAGTAAACATGAGGAATATTTCAGAATGGAATGAACGGTTAGAAGCAGATTTTTGTATTTATTTAATTAAAATATTATTCTCCAACATTTACATCAGGCTATTCGTCGCTTTACGCATATAACAATAGATAAAACATCGTAAATATACAGATATTAGAGTATATAGTTATTATTTGTATGTTTGCGAGCCAGGTAAACGATTTCTTTTCCTAAATATATATTTTCAACTACATTTAATAATTTAAAAATGGAATTTGCGAACTTGTTATACGAAATTGAAAATTTTCGGTATACTAGTAAATGGATATCAAACAGAAAGGTTAAAGCTGTAAATTCAGTAAGAGAATTTATTCAATATCATTCATCTGAATGATTTTTGCATACATTTATTGGTTTCTTTGTACTAGTTTTCGAAACTTTTCGTATTGTGAATTCATCAGGGTAAAGTATTATTAGAATTTTTATTGATAATCAATTAATATTTCCATTGTGTAAAGTCTGCTACAACACATATTATGAGACTATTTAATGTTAATATCTGTTGTGAATAATTATTAACGTAACAATATTGCTGTTATTTTAGTCGCATATTTTATTGTCCTCTTCCGTAAACCAATACCAACCCAAAACGTTTTATTTGAGTCTATACTGCGGCTGTTCGTGTGTATACATTTTTTTCTTCCGTTGTTCATATATTAGCATTTCTCTAGCCAGACATTAGTAGCTAGAGATTTAAGAGTCCACTTTCGTAATTCCGTTCCTTCGCTTAAGTCATTTCCCGACGTAAATATAAAATGCTTTCAGACGCCCGCTACACCGCCCGTGACAGAAATCAAAATCCACTTCCATTCTCCGGAAGATGAAAAATTGCAGAGTGCATTGTTCTGCTACACGGAATTCCTCGAGCAATGCATCTCTGAAACAAAAAGGAATCCTCTTATGTTCACTTTTATCGCCACAATGCCATCTCTATTCCTCATCTTCTTTCTTCCCGCCACTTAGAGAGAAGAAGCAAGTGATGCCTATTTGTCTTGTCTGCTGCCACTCTCTCACACCCCTCAGGGCCTCTCTCAGGACGAAGTGATCCAATGATGAAGGAGTGATTCGGCGGAGAAGTAAAAGAGACACTGTTCCCATTCTACACACGCCTAAGGGTTGTTTTAGCAGCTCAGATTATCCTTCTGGCTGTGTGATTCGAATATGTATTTCGGGAGAGCGTCATAGAGGAGAGATTAAATAAATTATTTCTTCGCGAAAAAGCTTAATCAAAGCTATTTATTCAGCGCCCGAAAGTTATCGTTTGTTTTGTTAGAAGGAGATCGTTGCTAAGGGATTAGTGCGAGACTGTTTTGGAAGGAAGGTCTTAAGACAAAGGAGGTGTGCTAATCATATTTCTTTCTGCTTATTTCTCATTATCGAAAAGATGAATAGAGTAGTGGATTCTGGACTTCTTGATTTGATAAACTTAATTAATTTTAACATTTATTTCTCTATAATTGATATTCAAATTTTTGGCGTATAGTTTCGCAATGTTCAATTTAATTTAGTCTTATAAAATATAAAAATATGCAAAAACACCGGGATATTCAACGTTCCGAAAAATAAAAATTACATACCGAGATAATATTTCGTAAAAATAGAGGTAATTTACATTCTGAGAGAAAAATGAATATCTAATTAATTATACAATACCAGTAATTAAATATTAATCTACGTATAAAATCTAACGAGTTATATCTTCATAATCACTCATTCTCTTCCCGTAGACTTCTCTTACCCATCTTTTAACAATTCGCATTCAATGTAAGAGGATCAAAGGCGCACATTAATCAACGTATAGTCACATTTAATCCAATAAATTTACGTATTTGCGTGCGTCGCCGATCGCTCGAGACAGACTACGAAATTCAGCACTTCTGCAACAGTTAGATGATACGTCACCATCACGCTTACTCGAGATATCCACCAAAAAACCTGTGCCCCGAATCCTTTTGCGAGTGCATCTCAACCGATCAAAGCTCCGGGAAATCTTTTTTCTTTCTTTCGCAAAGAAGTATTCCTTTCGTGCAACTCGCTGCGGCATTAAAAATTACTCATCGCTGCCGAACGCAGAGTGGGTTCATCGCACCTTTTTAATGCCGATGTACATTTGGAGCCTCCGAACACGTGTACCTCACCTTTCGTGGCTTCCAGAAAGTGCGGGATAGTCCGAATCTTAACACGAACCTATCTCCATATTTCACGTGAGGAAAAAGGGTTTCACCTCTTCACCTATTCCACGCACCCCTTTTTCAGCCCAATACACACGGGACTCCGAGATGGGCCGTGCCCCTTTCAGACCGCACTGCACGCGTCTAATGCACTACATCACGCCGTGCTATTCCTTTGAGATGGTCTTCCCAGAGGCGTCGCAACCCCCTTCCATACACACCTTTGAATTCCCCTCCCAAAATACTTCCCCTTTCTTCCTTCAAAAGCCTTCATCCACTGCACTCCTCGTAACTTTAACACGAAAATACCCTCCTTTCGCCTCAACCCCCTTATTTTTCCACGGAAAAAATCTCCCTTCAGCAGCGTGCTTTCCCAAACCAGAAATACTTTCATTCCTTTGAAAGACTACCTTGCCTTACATTTCTCCCGCTAAATTCCATGTTACGTCGGGACAGACATCCGAGGGAATTTCTCTCGACTGCAGGAAAAACTTCTCTTGCTTTTGGAAAAAAAATGAAGGCGGGGTTTCGCCACTTTTTTTTCGGTAGAGACGCGTTTGTCAAGAGAGAGAAAGAATTCTTTCTGACGGATTTCGCGTGTTTTCGTAGTCTCTCCGAGGAGGATTTCTTTTAATAGCTAAGTTGACTAGAATTTTATCAAGAGAGCGATTTCCGACGGAATGACGTATCTTCCGCTGTATTCTGCATTGTGCGGATGCATTCTGGGAGTTTTTCTTAATGGTATGATGGTCTGGGAGTTTGTTTGAAGGGGCATGTTCTGTGCTCCCAACAATGAGGGCGCATAGAAGTAGAAACTACTACTGATGATGGAAAGAGGGAGGTGGTTAGTTTAGATAGAATTTTCGGAAGAGTACATTGTGATTTAAAGACTCATTTACGTAATATTAGTATGATAAATAAATATAAGTAATGAGGAATGAACTTCAAAGAAAACGGAGCTTTATTTCACAATGTACTTGAATGAAAGGTAATACATTCATTTCGATATATTCCAACCATAATTGTAAGTGATTTTAAATTCACTGATGATTTTGATGTTCAATTTTCATTATGAATTAGTCCATTTACTAATTTTAAATTTAATACATAAGTTTACTATTTGATAAAAATTATTGCTACTGTTGGGCCAATCAATACAGAATAGAAGCTAGATGATTTTCAGTTCATTAAGTGTTTTCAGAGATCTCTTTCCATTCATTTGAACCAAATAAATAGAGGGGAGGGTTGATACGTCGTGTATAAGCTTATTGCAATACGTTGTCCTGACAGCTTCAGTGGATGGATCTTAAAGCCATATAGAGCAAAAAAATATGTAATTATGATTTCACCATCAAAAAGATTACTTTCTCTATAGCTAAATAGCCGTATTCTTTGTGTGTACATTAAATGGGCAAGCTTCACAACACCTAATGCCCTCACCATTCGAGCATTAATCGATTATTATTAATAATCGATAATTATGAAGCCTGCCTATTTTTGGATTTCCTCAAACTGTTACTTTAAAGAAAAAATATTTCTCGATTATTAATACTGATGACTTATTAATATCGATTCAAAAATAATCGTATATTCACGTGAATATTATTATTAGCTTATCATTTTACCATAAAATGTAGGATTAAAAGCATTCAATTTCTTCATCATCTTTAAGCAGATATTTGTTGTAGTTTTATAATATGACATTAAACTTAAATCATAAATTTTCAAATTCTTGTTCTTAAATCTTAAAGACCTAATTGTTACGTACCTATAAATCCGAAATATTAAATAAATATTTTCCCAACTAATTGAAATATGGTGTTAACTTATCAGTTTTTAACCATATAAAAATTAAGCACCTGGAGTAACAATAGTGATTCTTGTAGCAACCGTAATATATCGTTCATTATCGATTCCCTTATAAATAAAAATTCTTCCGTAAATTTTTAAACTGTACACCTAAAATATAGCGAACTAAAATTCAAATGAGCACAATGCACCGGAAAACAAAGACCATCGATACTCTTGGTAAGTAGATCAATGAAATATTAATCGAAGAGCGTTGAAGCAACACCTTCGGAGGGAGGAAAAAACCCATCGCCTAGGAGATAAGCTCCGAAAAGGCATCGATGTAACACGATTGAAGTTTTGCATCTCTAGTTCCCCGCGGAGATACGGCCCCGATATTTTTTTTCTCCTCCAAAAGTACCTCATTTGAATACACATCATGCAAACATCGGGGTATTCCACCGAATTATCTTGGATAAGCGTCGTCAACGATGCATCGCAAAACCCTCTCCGCCTCGCGAACGGGTAAAAAAAAACGCTTCCCATATGATTAAATAAACATGCACTCACCGCTTTTCGGCTCTTCACTCCTTCGGATGGGGGCACGTCGTTAAAGGAGAAAAAAAATAAAAATAGGACGAAGTGTGTTCGGAGACCCATTCGACCGCCCCATTCAAACTCCCTCCACGCGTCAAATGCATGCAAAAATAATCTCTCTGCGTCAGGTGTTTCGGGAGCATCTATGACTCCCCCTTCAGTTGCTCACTCTCCAGTCTGCATTAAGGATGCTTACCAAAGACTTCGTTGCCAGATCCTCTTTTCTCTATAGGCCGCTACCTACGCTCTCCCATCTATGATTCCTTCCCACTTTTCAGTGGGTGACGTTGGCCGTTGGTTCCCCATAAGCCTTCCAAGTCGAAGCTCGTTTACGAGGCCGCTTTGGTAGTAGGACATCGCCTTTTGCCACCACCGAGTCTTTTTGCCTTCTAGGTTCTATCAGGTCGTGGAGTGACTTTGGCTTTCCCGAGTCACCAAGAGTACTCAGGCGTTCTATCAGATAAAAGGAATATTGCCCGCATCGGTTACACTTTGATTGCTAAGGATATTTTTGTTCAAAGATGTGGCGAAAGGTTCTGCTCTAATAGAGATGTGAATTCCTATCTTTTCATCTTCTCTAGATTCCCAAAATAGTTTTTTAAAATTTTATCTATCATATTCTTTTGAATGTATGACTTATATAATAGATTCAGTTAATGATAGATTGGTTGATTCTATTTATATGTTATTTTTTAATTGTTGAATTTGGATATCTAAATATACCTAATCAGATATTTTTATAATTTAATTTTCATACGTCCATAATAATTGTACAGTTTTTTTATTGGATACTATTTCTTTAATTATTTCACATAAAAATAACAGAGCGAGATAGACAGATATGCATTATCTTTTTAATCGTAGCCAGAGTATATGATCGATTTTTAATGAACTTCACCTCTTACCTATGTTTTCATCTAATTAGATTTAACTTTCATGAATTATAATTATATTATGGTGTTTTTTTATCATAAATTCAGTTCATTTATGATTATATTTTGTATTCTTGCCGGTTAAATAAAAAAGATCTTTCTTAACGAAACGTTTATTCCATATTATTCTATTTATTTATTCTCCTCCGAATTACCAAAACCCTCATGATTGATTTGTTAAAATATTGATTTCCTGTTAAATTTTCTGTAGCGTTCCTTGTATTTTACCCCACGCGTTTCTATAGAGACGGTATTATATTAAGTGAATCTACAAAACGATTGTGGGAGTTTATTAAGTTTATCAATAAACATGAGATGCAAATTTAGATAGGTATGCCTGATAAATACAGATAATTTTAAAAAACCTCTCCTTATAATACATATACTGTATCATTCTTTACTTATCAATTCTGTTCATCCTGAATTTTATTATTTAAGATATTTTAATAAAATTTTTTATTAAATTAAGAATTATGAATGAATTAAGAATAAATTCACTTAAAATAAGTCACAGAATTTGAATATCAACAAATTTATGGTATTAAATTTAATGTATGATCAGTGCACTATGATTGTTCTTTCTTCTCACCTTATTTAACTCTTAGATAATTGTTTTCGGAACAATCAAGATAGTTGAAACTTGAAAAGATAACAATTGTCCTCATGACAGCCCTCAACATCGAGTGCCCTTTGTTAGAGAAAACATCGCAAGTATTCGCTGCCATTTGTTAAAAAGAAATCTTCTGGTGGAAATTCCTGTATTTTCCCTGTTTCTTCAAATAGCCCAGTCTCCGCTCTCACCCGCGGCGTTACTCAATTTTTTTCACCACTTCTATCTCTTCCTCCCTGAACGCCATTTACACCTCACCTGCCCACGAGCCATCAACGCATAAGAGAGCACCCAACCCAAAAACTCTCCCCTCCCTTGGCTCACTTTAAACTTTTATATTCACTCCCATAGCTTCCCTCATTCTTTCTTCTTTATTTTTTACCCAGCATCCTCCTACACTAAGGGACAGAGATGATCACAGTCACGCCACCATCGCATCGCTTCAATTTACTTCCTCTATCACAGTTTGTCTATTGTTTTGCGTGTAATTGGATTCACTCTCATAGCTCTTCTTTTAAGACCTGCAGCTATTATTAACTGCTGAATTTACAAGGGATTTCATTCCCTTTTGGAAAGTTTTCCTATTCCGTGCTTTTCCCATCAACATTTCCCCTTAGTTTTTATAATTTCCAAAATACTTTCTCTTCTATTTTCCCCTAAATACGTATTCAAATTAGCGAGAGGATACAGTTTTGTTTACGATGTTTTCCATGCTACCATTACAATGAGTAAAGTTCAATTATCTCGAAATGTTCGAAATTAATTAAGTTGAGACTTTATGTCATTGACGATAGGTTCGAATGATAAATAGACTTTGGAGTCTCAATCTTCCTTAAATAAAGACCTCATTACATCCTGCCCGTAACCCCTTCATCCTCCAAACCCTCTTCTCCCACCCACCTCTCCCCTAACATCGCAGCATCTGTATCTCTCTCCCCCCATTATTTCCCAGAATCCGCCCCCAGGCCGGCCACGGCCTCCCTTCTTGATAATCCCCCATTCCAAAGAGGCCTCGGGCAGTACACTGCCCCTCTCTCTTCCTTCCCTCAAGTACACAAACACGGCATCTCTCCTTCCGTGGCCGGGAGTATAGTACAGGAGGCCTAGAGGTGATCTTCCCTCTCTTTCCACCATAATCACGTGCGGTTTCCAAACGAGAGTTTCGCCTTTTACTACATACATCCCTTTCCAAAAATGCCTCTCCAACCTTTTAGCCATTCCAACCCCCCTTTGACCACTCATTTTCCTCCCAGAAAATCCACCTCCTCAACCTCGTATTTTTTTCTCGTTTTTTCCTTGCGTCTCTGTTTAATTAACCATCACCTCCGACCCCTTCCACCTTGCGGACTCCACGACCAAAATCTGCACACGTCTCCCTCAGCAACAACCCGTGGCAGACCCTGCATCTTCTTTCCCCTATGGACCACGCCTTCCACCAAGTTTTGCCCTCCGGCGTTTCCGGGATCTCGATCGGTATACACTTTGTAAGCTCGCGTTCGACAGCTCCGCCGTTTGTTTGTGCGGTGTTAGCGCGGGAAATTTCCGGGAAGGAACAGCCGGAAAAATTTTTAAAGCCAATCGGCGGCTTTTGGATCGATCAAAGGGGAAAGTTTTCTCGGGCGTAAATTAATGAAATTTTATTTTCTATTTTCCTTACGAGTCTTTGCGTCTCGGGTTTCTCTCGATCAAGTATTCATTGTAAATATAACTTTCGGACGGTGTCGCTCTTTATTGATTACTTTTCGCCCTTAACGAGTTGGCCACGTCAACTGTGCGCTGAGAGAAGATCTTAAGGGAGATGAAGAAATAGCACTCTCTCTCTACGGATGAATGGGGATCAATGACGAAAGGGGTGTATACTGGTATAGGGAATAGGAATCTCTTTGATCAAACTAATGTCGTTCGATTCAATTTCATTTGGCTTTCAGTAGGACTTATCTTCAATCTCGGTTCACATTTAATTCTACATTGAAAATTAATTAACTATAAATAAATTGTTTAATGAATACGTTACATATAATTTAATATTTAGGAAATAAAATTTTAACTTAACTTTTGCTCAAAGACATTTTCTACTTGAATACGATTCCAAAAAGTGCTTCTTTTTAGATAGCTCCTAACTATAATTTCAATTCCAAAAATTTACTAAGTTATTATTTACTAATTTACAGAATCAAAAAAATTATATTGCTTTTAATTTATCAAATTATAAAATTAAATTCTTAATCGATGTCCTTAACCTTAATATAGCTAACAAAATTAATACTTTTTTGTTGAAAAAATATATATCTTCGAATATTTATTTAGCAATAGATATTAAAATACGATCAAAATTTCTAGTGTTTCAAAATATACGTAGTCTAGCTGATTAATAACTCATATGCGAGATCATGATTTTCTTAAAATTAATGCTTCACATTAGACAGCGATTAAAATAATATTTCATGTAATTCATCCTAAGATTGTGCATATGGTGTGTAATATAAAAAAGGATTTTACTTCACTTTAAGTAGAGTACAGTAAGACCTCGCTTAACGATGCTATAAATTAGCTATTTAATATTTAAAGTATGAATAAATTTACTATGAACACTCTTGGAGAACATTTAAGGCTATAGATATATTTAATTAGATATAATAATACTCAAAACCTCATATTTTACTATTCAACGTATTCACATGATGGATATACAGACACCTTCGATAATAGAGTGTTAGAAGCACATCTCAAATAACCTTCCGTATCCTGTAGATTAATGATTTAGCCTAGATTCAACTTCCGAGGAGGATTTCAGGATAAAAGTAGACAAATAATTGGGCAGTGAACAGAAATTACCTCTCCAACAAACTCATCTGATTTTATGGCTTTGGATTATAGGTTTTTCGATGCGCATGTGCATCGAGTTCAAAGTATTGCGCAATACATATTTAATACATATACGGCGTTCCTATACTGCTATGGAATCCAATCGGCAGACAGTTACTATTCCGATCACGCGTATTACATCTAGTCTTCAAATGATCCTCCAATGTTTTTCCAAACTATTACCATAACTACCTTTACTAAATTTGGCTGCTGAAGGAAAACAGTAACGCAGAATATGATTCGCTTTTCTAAGCTTCATTGAGAAATTATATACTGATGATTAAAGATAGAAATCTTATATTCTTATTATATACATCGAAAAAGTTGTATTGTAATAAACATATATGTATATACCATTAAAAATCCACACCATTAATTTTTCCCCTTAACCAATGCTCAGTTTTAATTTATATATGCTTAATATTTAAAATTAATTAGAGTAATTCTAATGTACTCGAAATTGAGAATGTACAAAAAGATACACGTATCCGTAGATAGACATATAAATAAAATATCTATGACTACTTTAATGTATGAATATATATACTAGATAATTATGCCAAAATATGGACATTGGATTGGATATTTCTAGAGAAATCCCTTAACATAACGAAGCATAAAGCACACCAACTTTTGACAACTACACCGTATGGGATTCCATACACATATCCCTCCCATATTTTCGCCAGTTTTTACAATTCATTAGGGGAATGATACACGTTTGGAATAGCCTTTCTCGCCACCCTCTTTCGTGTCAGCGACCTCACTCAATGCACTGAAAGGACTCGAATCTGTGCGATTCCCAAAAGACGGGGAAATCACATCTCTCGAGACTATAGAAAAGTTGCCACATACCCGGAAGATCCATAAGATACGCGACTCTTAAAGTGTCCGGTGACCGCGACACTCAGACACCTCGTGACCCCACGATCGATTAATCACGTACCAGCATCTCTTTTCACTCCGTCAATGATCATCCGTAATCACCCCGGGATACGAGACGTTTCCAAGTGACGACTCCCGAAATATGCTCGTGTTAGTAATTAACCGCTATTTCGGCCATCCCCATCAGCGGGTAACCTAATCCTATCCACTCTCCCTTTACACTCCACTGTACACGCCGCACCAAAACTTCCCCTTTACCACCTTAATCCCTTTCCCTCGAAATCTTCCTTGGAAACTACCTCTGGCCCCCCGCATCCACCCACTATATTATCCGAGGTACATCCACCAACTCTTTGCCCGTCCCAAAAACTACTCCCTATATCCTTTTCCCGGCTTCACATATTTCCTTCCCCCCACGGTGTCCCTCCTTAAGACCCCCTGCCATCCTCACTTCCGCAGACTTTGCTAATCCTCGGCGACTCTTGCGAGAGCACGCACGTGTAGTAATGACTTTACCATTCACGCTTCCTTCGCCTCACTTGCCTTCTTATCCCTTTCCTCGTCCCTCTCCCCACATATATATTTCTCTGTCCGATTCCGGGTTTGCTGCCTCAATAGAACATCCTACCCTCCGAGTTATTTATTGCGCCGATGGCTCATGTTTTTATCATCAGATGGACAACGCTCGAAGAAAGTGAGTTAATATCTATGGAATTCTGCAAAAGGATAGAAAAGATAATCCAATGTTCAAATGAGTAAATGATCTAGGGAAATAAATGGACTATTTCAATTCTAAAATCACGTGGAGATAATTCAATGAAAATTGCATTTAGATATGATGGAATAAGTGTCAGATTAGCGCTGAGTTTTTACTAAACCTTTCATCTTTATATTATGTTCTTTTCTCCGTAATGAAATGGTCATTTTTCTTCTAATTGCAATGTTATTAACGTTTGAAATCATAATATTCTGCCCAGAATAAAATTTTTACTTATAAAAATTCAGGATTTAGATAATTGAAAAATTTTAGACGGTAAATTCTTTGAGAAGTCTTTAAATAATCCTTAATAATATTTATGGAACCTCATTGTAATGAAACGGAGTTAATGTTCTGTATTTATTATTGTAAAGTTTAACTAATTCCATACATAGCCTATTTATAATTATTATACGGTGACATAAGCTTATAATTTTGAAGAAATCATAATTGTTGGGTATGTAAAAGCTACCACCAGACTTCTATCTAATTTTGGCAAAACCTATGTATAAATAAATACTAAATATTATTTATGAAAGTAATTTAAAAAATCTAAAATTTGTTTTGAATCATCATCTTTTTTAAATAGTAACCGCTTATAGATAGAGCTAGAAATGTAAATAAAATACTGAACTGTTTAAATGTTAAGTAAGAAGTGATGAGAGGCGGAAAAATATGTATGATTGAGTAACACTTGAAATTACAAAGTGATTAACTTTTATTAGTTACATAAATTCTTCTTATTTAGGATTTTTATAACTGCTCATGGCAAATTCCATTCTTCTTTGATCCCATCTCTTTAAAATCAACTCAGTTTATTTCAATCGAATTAATAATGTCCACAAAATAAAATTAGTCTCCTTTTAGTACCAGCAGTTAAATCTTGAAAGGATCTACCATGCCTTCGTAAATATCAATATTATTTTAGATTCAAACTATATACACGTGTTCCCTTATGCTGCCCTTCGTGACCTTCTCTTGACCTGTGGGCACACGGCACCTAAGTTTAGTAGAGTAAGCAAATGAGAAACACGGAGATTGTGTATGTATGCTAATTCTTTTCCCCTTCGTTATTCTGAGGTGATTCTCAGTGCCTGAGTAGTAGAGATGTTTTCATTCCCGGAATAAGAGAGTACGTGTTCTCTTTCCGCTCTGCTGCGTTCATTTCGAAATCACCAGGTTGATTTTCATTGGACGGCCGTGTATCCTTCCAATACCTTATCGATGCACCTTCGTTATCATTCCATTATTTCAGACGCCTGTTCGATTGTACTTTCCCATTGGTTGCTCCATTACTTTCCAATGAATGGTGGTCGATACACCAATATTCGTTCCGACGCAGTTTCGCGTTTCTTTCCATGTGTATTCACCTCAAACAAAATTCAGCTCTTCAACTCTTATTTGCACTCATACGCTGCAGTTGGGAGTAATTTCTACTCCTCCAATTTGCATTTTAAGGAAGCAAAACAAGCGAATATTACTGTTTCGAAAAAAGATATTTAATTATTTAAATCCGCTTCTCGTCTTTGGGTATTGGACTGCTATCCTATTTCTCTTTCATAATTAAAATTCTAGACTACAGGACTTAAGTAAGCTATTTAATCAAAAGGAAATTTATGTATGTATGTTAACACAATAGCATGATTGAAAGTAATGTTTTGTAATAAAGGATTTTCATATTGAATGATCTAATGGCTAGTATTTTATCGATAAAGATAAATGCTATAAGATTAATTATTCCTTATCGAGTTTACTTCATACTTAATTATTCCAAATTAGTACCCTGCAAGTAGCCTTTCTACTCATTGCAGAGACTAACTAATACTATAACTCTACTAGATAAATCAATTATTTATTTGTACTTTCCGAAATTTCGAACATTTTTTTTACATCACCATTAATTTCACCCAAATTGGCTGAAATTTCAATATAGCAGGGAGCGCATAATTTTGTGAATATTGACTAAGTACGGGTATTTTTTTATTTATTTTAACAAATTGATCGAATACTGAAATCTTTAACATTCTAATAAATCCCACACGGTGTCTTTAATATGATTTTAATATTATTGATATGGATTTTTCCTAGCAATTTCTTTTGAATAGATGATTTACATTTCCTGCCTTTTTCTGATTCTAGGGAAATTTTCACCTTCCACTTCATATGTACTCGAGATTCGGCAAAGCTAGCGTAAAGTAGCATCGCTTTAGGCTTTCACATCGCTAATACCTAATATCCTGCTCACCTATCATTTTACCGTATTCTTTAGAATACGAGAACTCCATGTAAAGTTTGTCGTGAGTGATACTTTTAAATATTGAGCGTATCAAACCGTTGTTTCCATAGAGACTGAACGAGGTTTTACTAACGACTGACTTTATTTGAATGAAGCCTAGTTTCGACATCACCTCGTCTGCTACTAATAGATACCTCCAACTTGGGTCCCAGAAAAGTGGCCGACCTCGAATCAGTGGGGCCACTCCTTCAGTCAACCCAGCGTTGGCCTTCGGGGTTAGCCGAGTCATCGACGATCCAAAAACGGAGTAGGACTTCCCCATTCTATCCATCGGAACCCATGACTTCCCCTTCAGTCCTCTCGAACTCAAAGACCCGTGTCTTAAGAAGGTCTGCATCTGAGTCACCTGTGAGGCGTTCCGAAACAGAGATAAGAAGCCATCCTAGTGCCATTGGCCCCTAGTAATGGATAACTATGTAAAAAGAAAGAAGACAACTCCCTGGTGGACTATTTACGCCAGATGTTTATGCGGTCAGAAGGTTTCCCTTCGTTGAAGCATAGTCAGAGGGGAAATAAACAGGTGCCATAGGTGTTGGGATTTAAAACTAGAACAAAGAGAAAAATTTGGAAGGATCGGAAAGGTATATCGAATTAAAATTAAAGAGAATTTATCGGTAAAGAATAGTGTAAGTAAAGTATATAAGATGAATTAAAACTGCTAAGAATGATTTAAGTTAATGTGACAGATATTTTAAAGAAAAAAGGTCAAGGTCACTTGCTCCGTACATATGCACAAAATATAGTTACGGCTGAAAAAATCATCTCCATATATATATATATATATATATATAGAAAATGTGTTCTGCTCACCACTACTCCAAATAAATTGCCGTACAAGTAGTCCGAGCAGTGGGAAGGACATTTCCGGAAGTCGATATAAGGCCGGCAGAGGGTTAGACACTCTAGCAGTCGCTAATGCTGTTCATGAAAATACGTCTCTTCACCACTGAGTACAAATTAAAACTGAAGATTGTATTGTGTTTGTCTGTAATGTAAAGTATGGGAAATATTAACGTGAAGATGTACGGATAAAAATAACTTGGAACGATTTCTCAAAGGCAAATTAATATTCTCTCCCTAATTTAACATCTTAAATTAAAATAATATTCACTAATTATATGAGTAGACGTTCAATAAAACTCAAAACGCTAGTTTAGAATCTTGCGAGGCCATCCATTTCTTCAATTTTAAGTTCTTCCTCATTGGAGGTTAACACTAAAATTTATCGTTTTTTCTAGAAAGAAGTAAAGAGCGGTACCTTAATCACAAGAATAGAATACGGTTAGATTAATGTTCGATAGAAAATAAAATGGGAGAGAGTCGAAGAACATTTAGCTTATCTCCATCCTTCCTTTCTGAGTTAATTGCTCTCTATCGCCATCATTCCATTCTTCTCTCCATTTCGGACAAACCGCCGGAAAGAAGTATAAAGTTTCCTCCTAATTAAAGACATTTTTCTACTTCCTCATCGCGGGCGTTATAAGCTTTATAATTCTCTGGTGTTCTTTATCTCCCAATTCTCTTACAAAATTAGATTCCCTTGTTCTCCTCACGTTTCCAAACCCTCTTCTTTCAATCTTTTTCCACCATCGGATAAGCGAAAAAGAAACATGTGGCCCCTGATTTTTGACCTGACGTTAGTAATTAAAAATGTAATAAGAATGCCAAATTACATTTCATGGGGTCCCTGTTTTCCAGCCACTTCACATGGGCTTAGATCCGACTTAATGCAGGAACGCTCTTCCGTGATGCGGGGAAAAGGCACGGCCTTTTTTCAGACCTTTTCCCTTTCCTCGTTCATTAGGTTTAGCAGCTTATAATATGGGTCAATTAGATTCCGAGATGAACTTGTGCCTCGTTTTTCCCTCACAAAGGTCTATTTTTTCAGAAAAGACGGAGGAATATTTAATAGAAACTTTGCTTCAAATTGATAACCGAGTGATTTGTCGGTGATTTATCGTCATGTGTGTCAGAGATTGGAGTTAGATTACTCATGTGGTTAATAATGCTTTTATTGGTATGAAAAGATTTTTTCTACTTAATGAAGGGTAATTTAAGAATAATGTACAATACGAATTTAAACAATTTAATCTAAAACTTAAAAATATTTTCTAAACATTCCCAATACTAATACTATTCAAATAAGATGCGTGAGAGTTTTAATTTGGGATCTCAAATACTAGATAATATACTGTCGAATAATTTGACATCGTTGTAAGGAAAGGTATTTTCATTTTTATTTTTTGGATCAATGTTAATACAACCAATTAATAGTAATACAGTAAATTTATAAATACCTCAAAAGTATTTGACGTAATTTCCACAATATGTTAAATTATTTTTTAAATATCGTTATGATCCTCCCTAGAGATATTATGGGTTATTATATATAATGGGAAAGACTATTTCGTTATTAAAATTACAATTTGTACATAAATTTTAGATAAATTGAAATATAATTTATTTAAGCAATATAAGCACAGCTAAAAGAGGATTACTTTTTGAATAAAAATTGTTTTCTGTTATTAGATTAGATTATATAAATAGCGATCGATTTCTATGAAGCGTTGGAAAATGTTTATTCATTATATATATACGCATTTCTAATACAATACGTACCGTATGTGTATCATTTGTTTTTGAAAAGTACTTTCATGGCTGAAAAATACTTTCATGGCCGTCTTGGAATTTGTGGAAACGATTGATTATGAATTACAGAATTAAAAGGAACTGCAACTATATAATATTTTTATTAATAAGATTATACGATCACCAGTAAGTTATCGTGACCATATCGCTTTACTTTTCCATAAAAACACTTAATGGGTAAAGCTAATTTCATTTCTTATATCAAAAGTTATACATAATACCACACCGTAATAATACACTGAGGCGAGCTCAAAAACGAAATTAATTGTCACCAACCATTATCTTCCATTAATAGCGCAGACAAAGCCCCTAGATTAATCTTTGTGTCTAGGGACACACTACTTGAGCTACCTTCCATCGTAGTCCATTTAATGTAGTGACCGCTTTTATGACGCTTTGCGGGAGACCGAATCATATCTAATTCATAAGAGATGCTTGTGAGGATCCGTCGTTTGTCTCCGAAAAGTGCGCGACCTAATTCGTCTTTTCCTCGAAAAAGTAATTCTGTCTGATAATAGTGAGTTGCTGTTCGGAATAGAGAGTGCTTATAAAGCGTGCGGGGAGACGTGACGAGGCAACTGATGTTCAGCTATCCGCTGATTGTTACGAAACGATGGATGAGCAGATGCCGTTTCCTTCGCACGTAGCGCACAAAATGGCGGATTCTTGAGGTGCGTGTTTTTTCATCGCTTATTTAATTGACCGCGTTAAATTTTCATCAAGTGCCCTCGTTACGGGCTCTGGGAAATACTAGCGGTATTTTTGCCAATTTGGCGTCGAGAATTTAATTCGCGAGTAAAAAATACTAATGGTTTTTTCGTACTTTCTATTAGGGGCTTAATCAGGCAATTAATCATTGTTGTGTGATGAAGAGAATTGAAAAGTATTTTATCTTGGATATCAGGGTTCATAGTGATTTTTAATACCCTTTATAAGTCATCAAAAATTAAAGAAATTATACTTAAACTATAATTTTATTAAAATTTTATTTATATCAAAGAAAAATCCTTATTGCAATTTTACCCCTATTAAGCGATTTAGAAGAAAATAATTCATTGAGAAGTAGTTTAGTAATTCCGAATAAGCTGATTTTTTCAATGTTTTTCAATTGTTTTATAATCACAGTGTAATATTTTTGTAAAATATAAATATACATAAAATATAAAGGTGAAACTAATGTTCTGTAATATTCCTGAATAATAATTATCATGGGAATTAAATGTAATATTGATTTGCCATTTGAATTTACGTAATATATTAAACTACAATCATCGAAATTGGTTGATATTTAAATTGATAGAGAGGATAGATATTTATAATATACTAAAAATAGAGTCCATAGAAGAACCCATTGCTAGTAAAGGAGTCAAAAATATGTCATCAGATTTATAATAAGTTATATTACACTTACGCAAGTTATTTTCTAACTTATACAATATATCGTATCTTCTAGGGTATTAATATATGTTCAACAATACGGCTTTCATTTTTTTAATTTGACTATAATATTTTATGATGAATTTAATGAGTATAGTTAAGAATTGATTGTGAATAATTTAATTGATATATATCAATATCTGAAGACTAGATCCCATTGAATTACATAATTATTTCACCGAAATAGTGATCCTTCCATGCATTTTTAGTGATGTGGATGACAGCCTCTATAAACTATTAATTAGCACTCGTTCTCTTCCTTTTTCGCATGGTTACTCGCCGAAGGTTTCTCCTCTTGTTTTCTTTTCACCTTTGACGTGTAAGTAAACAGGTCCGTTGACTGAGAGGATTTAGATAAAGCAGTAGTGCTTTTAATGGTGTTTCGACAGCTGAAATGATTTCGTAAGCAGTCCCTTACCGCGGGACACTGGTTACCGGAAATAAACGCGCTGTTCGCTCGGCTTAATGGAAATCTGATAGTTATTTGACCTGATTGTTTAATGAGTTTTTTCTAGTAAATATTTTTCAGGGAGTTTTTAGCTCAATTTCTGAACAACAACAAGTTTAAATAATACGTTAAGAATAGTCGTAACTTCTCACTGTTTTTCTATTTGCATGACTGGATTCATAAGAAATTCACACAACTTCGTAATTGTAAATATTTTTCCATAAGAATAAAATATAAATTAGAACTCTAAAGACAGGTGCCAAGAACTGTCTTTAAGGTCTCTCTAAGCTGATTATATAGGAAGCGGCTACTGACTCCGAAATTTTAAATAAACGACCGTGAATAAAAAACCAACATACTTAAATATTCATTAGTGCATAGAAACGTAAGAGAATGACTTACTTGGAGAATCAATCGCTATAATTCCGAGAAATGTTACGCATTTCAATAAGAAACTTAAAACTATTTTGTGATATTCTGTGTGTCTGATACGATATTCTAAAACGTGATACTGTATCGTATGATAAAATATGCTCTTTGTATAACGTTATGCCTTCGGGAGATCTTTGGAGATGGTGTACGCCCAACTAGAGCGAATAAAAGGCAGAGAATTATTTCTATTTCAGCGTTAAATCTTCCACTAGCCTAAATTTGAATTTTTAGTCTTAAAATATATTTAAAATTAAAATAGTTAATTAATTGAATGGGTATTTTGGATTTGGGAAATGGAAAATTTAATTGAATATTTTCGTAGAAGCCAATCCATTTTCTTTAATATTACTTTAAGACTTAATAATTTATTAAGCAAACTAATATATAAAGATGATATAAATCTGTCAGATAAATATTAGCGATGTAATTTATAGCATTTTGGAAACTGGAAGAAATTAAATGTGATGTGATTTTATGTGCCATATAAGCTGTTTAATAGTAGACTTATGTGCATCATTTGTAGCGAGTTCTGGAGAGTATTATTCGATGTATAACTTTTTAACTTACAACTTATAGACGTTCATTTTGTCAGCCCGAGTGAAATTGCATTTAACTGCTTTAATCATGGTAATTTTTTCTCTTCGCTCCGTTTTATGAGTCTCGGCATTTGACCGTATTTCCATTTGACCGTATTCGCAGGAGAAGTGCGGGTCTGGAAGAAGGCCGTTCCACAAGTGTGTGTTTGCCTTCAACTGCTGCGGAAAGGGTCGGACGTGTCCGTGACTCGGTGAGTGGGCAAATATAATTATTACCAATGGTGGAGAGAAGCAGCAGCCGTATTTCCACTTTTACGAGAACACAATGCATAGCGAATTGTCGATACAGTTTCTGCTAGGGAATGTTTCAACATAAACTTATCGTTTTATGTGCCGTATTCGAGAATTAATCTTTAGATTGTCTGTAATGCTTTCTTTTTTGATGAAATAGATGATTTTGTTAGGTTTATTATTATTTATACCGAAAATTCGGCGTGTTAGGATATTGTCAGCTTTATATTCGTGAAAGTATATTTATTCATGGGTAAAAATTTAGATTTGCGAAACCGAACTAAAAGTTCTGGAGTTATATAAGCGATTGCGAAAAACTATGGAATTGTATAAAAATATAATAAATGTAAACGAGGGATGAATATCGTAACGAAAAGCTATTGAAGTAATTTCTCGCCATATTAGAATATTGAAACCCTTCTTCTTTTATCTTACTTGTTGTGATTGAACTCAAAAATGCTAAATTCACATTCTATACGGTATATTATAGGTCATTAGATACCATTTGAAAAAAGTTATTTATCAGAAAATTATGTTTTCAACTTAACGCCTTAGCCTCTATCATACGACTTATTTATACTTACATGTTTTAATGATAAAATTTACAGTCAGGAATCATCAATAGATTCAATGCTAAAGAAGTCAAACTAAACTAAAGAAGAAGTAAATGAAAATTCATCCTCAGTTACTTGTAATCATCTATAATATCTTCTGTTTGAAAACACGTTAACACCTAATGACACCGATTCACCTTTCGAACCACAAATAATAATCATAAATATACATACCACTACAAGGTCGTTAACTTCTTGGGAACAAGAGAAGCACATGAACTTAACAGCATAAACCCCGGGTGCATAAAACCATTTCATTATCTCGTATAACGCAGCCTCAGTTTCCTCGCGAAGAATCTTCGCCCATGAATAGCAATTAAACGGCTCTGCTCATGAATGCTGATCACATAGAATCGGTGCATATCTCTCGGATCACTTAAAAGATCCAAGTCAGACGTCGATTACCAATCGAGATCTAGAGACTAGCGCAGAAAAGCAAAATCTTCGTAGCCATTAATTTCGTACGCTCGCAGGATCGATTTTGTTTATGCCTCTAACCCTTTTCCTGGAAAATAAGGTTCGCGCTCATTACGTATCGCTATTTATTTCCTCCCACTCAACCTCTTTCGAGAGAGTCTTGCATCTGCGTCCCTCATATAACTCCCTTCCCGTCATTCGTACAATCTTGCGGCAATATGCGAAAGAACCCTTTGAGTGGGGGAAAGAATTCGAAATTTAATAAGGGCGAAGGGGCGTTTGAAATCTCACCATTCCGCCCTGCTGACTTCCTTGGCGGACCGGAAGGAAGGTGGGTTTCGCCCGATTTCCATAAATAATGCACGCATCGCGCGTTGAGAATCACTGGATTACTGCGCCGATTACCCCTTCACTTATGATGAAAAAACTCCGGCGCATGCGCGTACTTTGTGAATAGGTTCCTTAGAAGCAGATCAGGTGCTTAGGCTTCCGGGATATTTCTAATTTATGGAAAACGAATTTCTGGGATTCGGGGATAATTTCGACTTCTGTTGTCTGAAGAATGAATTGGAGTCGTCGGCCACAGATGGGATTTTTTAGTATCTTTGCCCTAATTGGTATTTGTTAACATAATTTTATGGAAAACTATTTTTTGTTAATTACACAAAAATTATTTTCCTTTCAAAATTTTTAAAATTGATTGAATAAAGATGCATGAAAATTTCAAGTTCTTTCTCCTATTTCAAACAAATTTAGAATAATCTTATTGCAATCCCTAAGAACTGAAAGTTAAAGCTGCCGTTATAAAAGTCTGAAGCGCTTCAATTAGTTACTCAATCTTTATATATGTGATATATTATTTTACTGAACTCTATTTGATATCACACTTTTGTTGAATGAGACTGATTTATTCATAAAATATCGATCTTTGGATACATTTAGCTATTCGGTTAGAATATTCAACATTCATACAACCCATTTCGAGTCTAGTAATATCGTTCTATCATCATGATGATTTTATCCTATTATATTATTATTAGTAGATATAGCCATAGTGTATATGATTTTTGCTTAATTAATAAAAACAATATTTTAATAAAATTTCCCTATAATGGTTGATCGTTGGATATAAACAAGAACTATTTAGACTGGAAATTGTTAAAAAATATATTTTTTAGAAATTATGATAATTTATCTTTGCCTGCTATTTAATCAAATTTCTATCACCTCAAGAACTTCAATGTGTAATGATCATGTTCGTTCATATGGTTTGATACCTGTAATTCAACTCACCTTTATTTTAATCTAACCCTTTTTTATAACTCATCTGTCTTGCTGCCTCAACGAATCATATTTGGAGGACCTACCTTTAGATTTTAGCTGCTGGGGAATCTTTCATAATTTGAATTCGATTATTACACCTGAAGAACCACATGCATTCTTTTTATGCATTTATAAGAGAGAAAATGAATAGAATGTTTTAATATTCGGTACCAAAAATCTGTTAAGCTCCACCGAGTAGAAAAATTATGGTTATGTGATCGCTTGGCTGCAATGTTTCCTCCTCAGTAGTAGCAATGTTCTCAGTATACGATTTCTGCATGAGATTAGGTTCATACGTGGAAAACCCAGTGAACAGAATTTTAGTCTTCTTTCCACAATATCTGCAGAGCGGGTCTGAGGTATCTAAGTAGACTAATTTACGTGATTAAATATCTATGTAATTTCGTTTGAATAAATTGCTCACTCTTTGTGAGAATTTTGAGATTATTTATGATTATGCAAATTGTTTATTGAGAATAAATATATTCTATATTAAGGCTCAACCTTTTAAGCAAGAGCACTAGAAATCTATTGATTGCTCCGTATTTGAATTAGAGCAGTGTATCATAACAGAACATGTTTGTGTGCATTACGAAAGCACTGCTGAAATTCATTCACAATAATTGATAACGTGCAAGTAATAGCTATCTAGTTTGAGGAAATTGTTATAGGATAGTTTATTGCCTTTCCTCAACTTTGAACCACCCACTTTGATGAATGCTTTCAGTAAATTGATCGGTGATTATGTTTATAAGGAACGTTCGTATACTCGTAGTATGGGTCAGTTTTATCTACTTTTGATCTTTATTCGTGCATTACTAATTGGTCTTATGAACGGATGCATATTGCATATAGAATTTAAGTTCACACCTTTCTTTGTCCGCTCAACTTAAAGTCCACATAATTTCCATCACGATGAATCTCATAACACTAACACGCGTAATAACATAACTTCGAATGAACGCACAAACACTCGTGCTTAGCATCATACACGTGGCATGCCTTTTCCTCCCCGATGGATCCAATTATTGTAAAAGATGATAATTTTCGACTGGTCGTAATTAAATCGCACGCCCCTTTTAGATTCCTCCGCCACACCACTCCACAAAGGAAAACAATAAAATCACGACACTCCACCCCCCCTAACAACGCATCCCGCATTACATCCGCCCTCGAGGAATTGATACATCGCCCACACTTACGCTGCACAAGTTTCACAAAGAGAACATTTAATCAACGGGCGAAATCTTCAAAGGCTTCAAATCTCAGGAATCTTTCCGACACAACCCCTTTCCTTCGCCCATTAAACATGGATATTAAACTCGTAAGAGCGATGATCACGCAATCATTTCGCCAGCGACGCCATCTTTGGCCCGTCGAGGGAGTGGAACCCGGGACTGTCACGAGGGAAGCGCGTGGGCCGTGCGTCCGTATGAGCCTCGAGATGTAATCCATTACCGTCGGAGGGTCTAGGGTGTCATTCATAATGAATTGGAGAGTGTATATTCCCTCTCGGTACGCGTCCCCCCCTTCAGCGCGTTCACACTCTGCAAATAGAATCTCCTGGGAGTATATGCGGCCACTCATGATTTGAGAATTCGGGTCAAAGGCCTTGCCGCCAATGCAGGACCCCTTTAAGCGTGGAGACAAGGGGACTGATCCTTTAATGGGACCTTTTCTACGGAAGAGGGCTGCTCTGGGACGAGGCTATCTATGAGATTATTTCGCCTCCAGGCTGTGATCTCCGCCGAGTGTCTCCCGTATGTTGTTGTCCTCGCAAGAACAAAAAAACCCATCTTCATTCCGTGGTGCTTTCAGGAGGTCTCTGAAGGCATAGGAGAACTGTACGCAGTCTCGTTACTCTTTTTTTTTATTTGCAGGCTGAGTCATCCAGTTTGCGTTGGGTGAAATCTGTTTGGGTGTCGTTCTGGGGTTAGATGAGTGTTTGCTCTCGCGGTGCCTTTGGTCAGTGGTTGAGTAGATGCGTGTGGAGTAATTTGCATAAACGAACCATCAGTTTACGATGGGAGGGGAAGCCCAAAATGAGACGGATTCGCGATTTTTTTCCGAGTGTTTTTTGGTTCGATTTAGTTTGAAGTGTTATGGTTCAGTTTTGGTTATAATTTATTAGTTTTAATTCAATATAGTTCCAATAATGTTTCAGATAAATCTAAAGAAAATATTGCTGTAGATTTGATGGACAGCATTTGAACTCTATTCGAATCTCCAATAGAATAATTTATTTTTCGCGCTAGGTGACCTATATCTTTCCCCGAAATTATGCACCTATATAATTTATGTTAAAATATATTTTACGAGTGTTACTAATGTAGTGTGCAATTATTTATGCGATTCATATTTTCTAATTACTCAAAAATAATAATATTTGAACAAGTTAAGTTTTGTGCATTTCTCTCGATTTGGGATAGATACCCCTTATTTGTCAAAGATAAATCATTCAAATCAGAACTTGACTTTTACTTTAAGCGATATTCTTAATTTATTATTAATTTTGTAACAAAATGGCAGAATGTTACGAAGCGGATTTTCTCCTGAATAAATGAAAAACGAAAAGTTCAAGGGGATTTATTACTCTGATATAATATTACGATGAAAAAGATAGGAAACTGCGGAATTTCGAAAGAGTCACGCTACACTTCTCAAATCTCTCATCTGAATAAACATTGTTTTAAAAACGTATTCCTCAATAATAGCAAAGTGCGGTGAAAAGTGAATTTTAGGTTTTCAGGTTGTTTCAAATACGGGTCGTTGAAGATTTGTAAATAATTTTTTTGCGAGATAATTCCCTTGCAAATCCGTTCAATAAAATAAAATAAGAGGTCTATTTTTAAAAGGATATTCAATAGAATTGTCGTTTTTCGAATTATTTATTATACATCGCTCAAATTCTTCAGTATTTTCATGTACAGATTAGGGAAAAAGATAAATTCAAACGATAAATACCGAGAGGGAAATCAGCGTTAAAATTTATCGTTAGACCCGAATTCACCGACCTATCTACGGAAGGGAAAGCGAGGCTAAAATAAATTTTAGAAACTACCTTTTTAGACACAGTATATTTTCCAATCTTACTATTGCTCGCGAGAAAAAAATAAATTAAAAATTCCAATCGATTAATCATTGCTGACGACAGCTGCCACACAGATAAGTTTCCCATTGTTTTATCGTTCTCTGCTATTTATTCACGACGATAAGAACGAGTCGAGACGTATTTCAGAGGAATAAGTGAAGGTTTTCATATTGAACGAATCTGAAAGAATGAAATGCGTTTTGAAATAAAACTATACTTCTTAATTTCGTAATCTAAGTTTCATTATTCTTACGAATATTAAGTAATTTAAAATTATGTTATGTCATGTTTTTTCCTCGTTTTCCTTTAAAATTATGAGCAAAATAAATAAAGATTTTATTTTTTATCAGGAATTATTGATGTTCATGACTCTTGTTGTTTATTTGAAAAAATGAAGTTGATTTATTCTCAACTGCTGAAAGCCCTCGTTCTAATTAAGAGTTAATAAAATTACTAAAAATAAAAAGAGAAATTAAATAATTGTTAATTTTCTATGATAAATGTTTTACTTCATCATGTGTATGGTGTACTAGAATATATGCCGATGCGGGACCAACCAATTACGAACAAATAAATAATTTGTTTTGTTTTCTAGCTTATTATAAAAAATAATATTTATCGTATAGAAATATAATTTAGGGAGGATTATTTGAATATTTTAACTTGGCGGAATGAATCGATAAACTAATCATCAAATTTTTTCACAAACTTCTCTGAAAGCAATCAGAACAATTAAATAATAGACAAATTGTAGAATGCAGAAAGATTGCAATCGCGGTCTCGTATCATGTCCTTCGAAAAGTGAAAAAATGAAGTTGGAAAAGAATAGCGATTCAATTTCGCAACTCTTTCGAATGCTGGAGATTATTCAAAGTTACAAATTCGATTAAAAAATGCATTCACCTTTTACAAAGAGCCGCTTAATATACGCACATCGCAAACGTGAACGAGCAACTTGCCTTCACTTACCACATTACTTTCGAAACGAACACGAGTTCTCCTCATCATTTCAGCACGAAATACACCTAAAACGAAGTCTTATAGAATGAGGAAACTTTGCTCGCATAAATAGCCTTTTCTGCTTTAATTTGTTGCCGCCATTTGGACCTCAGAAAATTTTTAAGAACGTGTACGAAAGTAGCGCTCAGGGACTCCGATATCATCGCCGCTTAATAATGGTTGCCATCTTCTGGAAAAACACACTCCCTTAACACTTACTTCCCCGTTTCCTTGGCGCCACTTTCAGCCCGTATGTGCCCCTCAATTCTTACCCTCGTTATCCCACCTCCACCCACACCGAGATCAGCGGCCCTTATCTGTCCCTTGAGACATTGCTTCCTCCCGAACCATGCCCAGCACGCACCAATATCATGCCATAGGAGAGAAGCACGCACTAGTGTATCTTTTTTCCGTGGGAAAGGGGTGAGTTGGTTTATGCGTGGATAGCATGGAGAATACTCCACTTGGCAAAAAAAGGAACGATATATGGGAAGGAGTTTTTATCCCGTTACTTATTTATGTTTCGAATAGCCCCGTATTTTTAAAACGCATTTGGGATTTCCTTCTTTTTTAGACCGGAGACTTGAATGCGCGTTTACTGCGCATTCAACTTAATTGGGAGCGTGCCCAAGTTGCTAAGGGCCCCACCAGATACTTCCCACGTTCGATTGCTCGTCAATTATAGATGATAAAAACCAACTCAATGGACGAGATCAGCCAATATCTTTGTTGAATCTATCCTCGGGCAACCGTTGCTATGCATTCGAGCATTCAAGCGGAGAATGTAACAAATGTAAAAAAGAATTTGATTACATATACTATTACAATCTATTACATCTAAAATTGTAACTTAATTGAATTTAAAAATGAAACTATGATTGTATAATTTTCATGAAACATTTTTCCCTAAATTAATAGAGTACGTATAATAAGCTGAACCTATACGTGAATTATTTTTAAATGTACATATTCTCATAATGCGTACTATTTTATAATAAGTATTATTACTGATAGTTGAATTTGTATTACGTATAAATTTACGTAGGCATTTGTTTTAAAAAATTTAAGCTAACCAATTTTAAACTAATAAAATACATTACGTATTATAAATGATGTTTCGATTCCTTTGCATGCTGTCCATATTTTCATTCAAAGGAAAAATCTCATTTCAATGCCATACTATTTTATTTAATAAGAAAGAAATTCAGGTGAACTCTGTCAATCTATACTATATATATTACACAATATTTACTACATATATTACTAAATTCAGTTTTAGTGGGAAAGTCTTAATGCATTATTTAAGATTTAAATGTTCACATTGTTCCGCACTCTAATGTCACAGTTTATTGCGAAAGATGAAAATTTTCTTAAAAGTCTATACCAATTGATTCCAGATTTCAGGATCGACATTTAACAAATGACAACCTTTTGTTGAAATTGAATGCTCATCTTTCGTTCGTTTAATTAATCAAAAGCCTCTATTAACTGCCTTTAAACTGCTGTCGAAATGAGTAGAGACTGTCAGGTTTCAGCTTGTCCATCAGCGTCACCAATTTTTGACATCGAGAGCGATGTGCGCTGGAATTTAATCGTCCCAAATTGGCGCGAATTTATGATGCGGTTAATCGCTCATTATAAGGGTTCATCTTCGCAAAAATAATAATTCGCGGTGATTTGGCGCGGTCTCCCGCGTGGGCAGAAAGTGATCCCCGTAATCCTTAAAACGCCCCTTTAATTATTTTGTTTGCATTATTTCCGCGCTTTTATTATTTCAATTTTTTTATATTCGAGAGCTTTCCGCAATTTCGTTGCTCTTTTTTTTCAGCGGACAATTCAGCGGGAGGAAAAATAATATATGATCATGATCGAGAGCAAAAATATAATACGATGCCAAAAAAATAACGCACCCTCCGTAACGTTCGCGAACGGAGAAAAAAATACGCCGAATTTTACCGTCTCATTTAATGATAATTGGAGAATTTCACAGATTTTTGCGGCACAATGGGAATAAAAAGGTTTGAGAGGGAGCGATTTATCGATTCCTTTGTTTGTACCATAGGTTAACGGTTTCCCGAGGCAAATCATTACAGAGAAGCACTCCTGACTACGAGGGCTTTATTTTCCCTCTTTTAATATCCACCTCCATACGACACAGACCCCTTTCCCCCTCACCGTCTTTGTTACAGTTTTAGGTTCTCATTAAAAATCAAGCTCAAATGAAATTTACTTTGCATTGTGAAACTTTTCCGTCGAGGGGAGAAATGGAAAGAAATGGAGGGAAAAAATTAAAAGTATAATATAAAGAGAGTGGAGAAGAAGGAAAGAGGGTTTTTTGGAAAAGTTTTTCCATGGGAAATGAGTCGCAGTAAATGAAAGCGGAACGAAAATTTTGACCCATTATCCCCATAACGACCATCTGTAGAAAAGGGGGCGGGCAAGGGAGTAGGGGGGGAAGAAGATGAGCACTGGGAAGAGAGGATACATAATTACCAAGACTTCAAAGGGACCGCAAGATCGACGAAGCAACTTTCCACGAATTAACTGTAGTGAATATTTGCCTTTGGTGACGCCGCCTGAAATCTCGTTTACCGCCTCCGAGTGAACTATGAAAGAGACAAGTCGCGGTCAATAGGGAAATAAGAAGGTTTGCTCGATGGGGGTGTAAACCGCGGAAGGAGATCCGTGAAAGATCGGCGGCGGAAGACGAGGATTGCGTCGCCTTTTGACGGAGGGATTCATCGCGATTACGAGGACGTCTTTTTTTTGAACGAAAGAATCCAATTAACGGAGAAGGATGCATTTTACTCTGTGCAGCATCCTCAGTTACCTTAACCGTAATCCGCAACGACTGTGCTTCACGACTATTGTCTCTCTGCAGCTCACCCGACAAATAAACTAATGCTACCTCGCGAAGTACTGAACGACGCACCTTGAATGAACACTCATTCCGGCTGAAAATGGACAAAACAGAAAAGTAACCATTGAAAGTACTCTCGTGATGGAATTTTCATCTCCAATTCCCATTTGACAACGTTCAATGGTTCAGGGCATGATTTTCTCATCACGTTCGAACAATTTTTCACTCTCTCTCTCTCTAGGATATGACGCAACGAGAGATTACATGCACTGCACCTGCGTTCCCCGACATACCCATAAGGGAAGCTGTGTCTTTCCAGGACACCTACGACACACGTTCGTGGCTTAAACTGTCAAGACAATAGCGATCGGTTGCCAGGAAGGACGTTTGAAGAGGCGGAATGGAAATGAGCGGGTTTACAGAGGATTTGAGGAAACTTTCTAGTCTTAAAAGGTTTTCAATATATTCGATAAGAAGTTTTTGATTTATTCGTTTTCGGAAAAGTTTGCTATGAAGCTTTCTCTGTTGGAATTATTAATAGAATATTATTGGAGTTGGAATTTTTTCTCTCTTTAAGACGATTCATCAATAATTGAGCAGGATTTCTATGATACGCATCGATTTGTATTCTCTTTAAAGATTCTGCGAGGGATGAATATTTAAATAGGTCCTGGGAGTGCTTTCAAATTTTCTATCATCGTGCTACGTCTTAAACATCTTCAAAGAGCAAATAAAATACCAAATTTATTTAATCTAGTTTTAGTATAAATTCAAAATCACCATCCTCGATTCAATGTAGAATTCAAGGAAGTGTAATGTCTTCCTTTAAAACTTATATTGCAGAATTTATCATCATTCTCATTGCTAACCAATGATATATTCATGAGATATTTCAATGCAGTACAAAACATATGTATTTGTATATATTATCTATGTAACACGTAAGTGAATATCCTAAATAAAATAGCCCTCATAAAAATAAATTAATGTGAAATATTCCCCAAAGTCTATCAAAGCATCTTTAAATAAATATATATAGACAAACTTGAGATTTGAGCATTAGATAAATCGTTTCAATAGGGTCTCTTTAAATCCATCCCAAGCAATATATGGTCGAATATAACTGTGTATAGGATTACTCTATGCAGAGAACTGGATGAATAAAAATGCCCATCCTAAATCCGTGATGGAAAAACATGGTCAAAGTGGCAGTGTTTCAGTGAAAATAATAGCATTGCATTGAATCATCGTCTACCTTCGTTCTCATCGAGAGAATGCACTTTTTATGGCTTCTCTGATAGCTTTAACGATTAATTGGACCTGGCACTGTTAAAATAGAGCGTTCAAATGCTTTGAATGGGTGGATTGATTGACGTGGACCAGCATGCAATTTGAATGAATAATGCCATTTGGTACTCGATAATTATGCTACTAAAATATTTTACGAAATAATGAGGGAATCTCTGACGTATCCGAAAGATGTAAAAAGGCTAGGAAAATACCCTTTCATAATTCACCTCGTTTCATGAAACTCACGTGCAAAATAAAGCGTTTTTGTCTAATTGGAAAAAAACTTTTGGTCTTTCATACGGTCTCGGATAAGTTTAGATACGCTGTAATATTAATGAAGTCCACATTCGTAGCTGTTTACACATTTTGTTAATTCTTCTTGTGCGTCATGGAAACTGAGTCTCTAGTGGTCATGCTGAAACATTCAAGCAAAAAATTGTAAGCCGTTATTTTACAGCGATTTACATTCCCTTAAATATTAAGATAAAATTTTCAAATGTTTTACCATCAACATCGAATGATTAATAAATTAAGCTCATTATTAAAACCCTTAATTTGATATTACATTACAGATGGTTGTATACATATCATCAGGAACCCTTTTGAAATCATGCGTTCATATTGTATAACAATGCATGCAAGCTTACTATTTAAAACATTAAAACTTTAGATAAATCAACTGATGAAAATGAAATGAAATTTTATGTAAGTAAGAAGTTAATATCATATAATTCAGAAACATTTTTTAACTTGGATTGATGAAAATGAACTGAAAAATTTATATAAAAATCAAGAATTTAGGTCATTTAGCTTAATAAATATGTTTTAAATAATAATCATAAACTAAATAATGATTTATTTTTTATTTTATTTTAAATGCCGTGAAAAAATTGTACTATAATACTATTTAACAATTAATCTGAAATCTATTAAAGTCGATTTCTTAGTATTGATATCTTATTATTATTGGGAAATATTGCATTCTATCGATCGAAATTTCTTCGATGTCACGTGATTAGTAACTATCAAAAACTCAAACGTCGACAGTCAAAAATCCAAGTGTGGATATCAGTAAAATGTTTTAGCAAAAATTTAAATTATGTATCTCGTAAAAAAGAATAAAGTCAGAATTTATTACGAGAAGGAACAGGATTTTGGTCCTTTCATTTATTTAAAAGGTAAATTTTAATATTTTTATAAAATTATAGTATTAACTCTAAAAAACGGAAGTTGAAATAATTTTAAGGTATTCGGTGTATATATACACAAATATGTTTAGTGGACATTTACTTTTCAAATATTATAACATACCTTATTATACCTCTTTAGTGAACATTTTCCTACGAGAAATTTATTACCTTTAAATTATGCTTATTTAATATTTAAAAGATTCACCTGTGGGTTGTTAACCACCCACCTTCAATTCTATAAAGCCAGAATATTCGTAAAAACCCAACAATTCATCGTTAAATCTCCTCATTGGATTAGCAAAAAGGTTTTCTTTTCAGATCAGGTTTTTAAATTAGCACAGCATTTAAATAATTCCTCAACATCGCGGATTTAATATGGAGCAGACGTAGAATACCATTCCTCTACAGAAAGTATCCCGCTTAATGAAAGTAGTAAAAAAGTGAAAAATATTCATCAACTCCCGTAATTGACTAAACCTTTTTTCCTTCCCGCACTCGTATTTGTCTCCTGGAGAAGTATTAATTAAAACTCCGTTTGAACGCTTACGGGCACAGCGTGCGAGTTTATGGCGGTGAAAGAGGTCAGAATGGTTCGGATATTCGGCTGTAGAGGGGGTATGTGAAGGGGGAGGTTCGGAAAGAGTTTGTGCCTTTAAATCCCGTCCTTCATGACTCGGGATGGGGTTATACCTCTACTAGAATAGGAGGGTATGGAAGTTGGCAAAGGATGGTTTGGGACTCCGGTTACGGTGGGGGAGTCCCAGCCCAGGGCCAGGAGAGGGTCTGGGGGGGGTGGCGACGGGGGCCACGGGGTCAGCTTTACGGTCACATGTCCTGGCGTAGGTAAGGGAAGGGGCGGGTCTCTCGGAGGAAAAAAAACGGTGTATCTGCAAGGAGAACAAGATGGTGTTTCTGGTCATTCGACGAAGGGTCCGCTGAGATGATGAAGCAGTCGAGTTACTTTAGGGTTGGTTAGGGAGAAAATTTGCTGGGGCGGGGTTTTTAATATCAGTAAGGATACGAGGTTATTGTTCTCTCACGCGGTGTACCTCCCGGTCAGATTTTTTTCAATTTCATCCGGATTTAGGAAGGTTTAAATGAAAAGATTTCTACGGTATCATTGTGATAGTATGATTTGGAATGATCATTATTCTGAGTTAAGGAGGAATAACTAATGCAAATTAAGGAAATTAAGGAAAGAGAAAGTAAAGTAATCGTCTGCTTAATTTCGTTGCAAAATTGAGGCTATATCGTTTAAGCTACTAAGAACATACTTGGTAGAGTTATGTGTTCACATTTTGATATCCCTTTATCAACTTGGTGCTATAGGTTCATAAAATAGCAATAGATGTTAAATTTAAACTTTCACATCAAAAGAAAATTCCAACATTTATGAAATAATAAAAAAAATAAAAAAATATTAAGAATAATGCATCTTAAATAAAATAAATAGTATTGCTTTTAAATAAAAAAATATTAGTGACTCTTGAGTACTAAAAATTTACTTATTGATAGGAATGTTCCTCTACTATAAGCATTCTCTCTATAACATTTTATATATGTGTCTCATCATAACTCAATTCTTCTTTCATTTACCAAAAATGATGGTTTCCAAGATATGTACATTTTTCTGGAGAATTCCCCATTTGAACTTAATGATCATTTTACGAAAATTGAATCCGTAAATAACAAGGTAGTCGCCGTAGGGTAGAAAAAATTTATATGTCCTCTTTTCTCAGATGCTGAATTTTTTACCAGAATGGGTTAAAAATGAGATAAACACAATTCCTAGTACATACTAATGAACGCTCTTAGAGAAAATTTGGTCTATTTCAAATGAATTATTCCACCAAAATACGTTAGGCAAAAGTCCGAGCTACTAATTCATGGTGCAAAGGGGCAGCTAAAAGGAAAATTAACCAAAGGAAATAAGTATCCTTTTTTCTCTTTTTCTGGAAATGTGATTTCGATAGACTCGTATTTCATTACTAACAATTACAAACGATCCTTAATTGGCTTTCCCTCGCACAGAGTTAATTACCACTCTCCTGTAAGCCCATACTGATTCCCTCAGATAACCTCTTTCACCTCTAATTAATAAATGGAACGACAATGGTCGTAATGCAACACTAAGCAAAGTTTTAATTTCAACCGAAATAAACATGGAGTGGGTTGAATGAATTAAACAACATTACGTTATTACGCATTGATTTGGGTTGATTATTTTATCCGGAGTATTGTGCATTGAGGTCTAATATATAAGATAGCAATATAGCAATATATATATAAGGAATATTAATAGTATAGTATCAATATATATATAGTAATATAAACAAAAGATAGAAATTGTAGGAGAGAATATAAATTCTGAATTGGTTTCCTTTATTAATATATAGCACTTAAAAATCATAGGTGTTAGCTAAGAGTTTTTTCTATAGATTTCAGAAATCAGTGATGTATAGGAAGTGTAAAACTTTTTGCTACAATATCTTTATTTCGTTCTAAAAATTAATTTATTACAAGATTATCATTATAATTATTAAATTTATAGTATATTTATTTATTACTTATTAAAATAATATATCAATCAAATGATTAAAAAAAGCTTACTTATGAAGCGAATTTTCAGTCGTATCAAGATCTTACTGCATTGAATTTCCTAATTATTTACTATAGTTATTTTGCCTATATAGATAAAACCCTTAATTAATTGAATAATATCAGATATCTGACTATGATTAGACTGGCAAACCCATCTTTTGATTCCTATTTCTTAAAGTACTAAATGAATACCACGCGATTCAAAAAAACCCCCATTTCCACTTCCCTCATACATTTGTAAGTTTTTGAAGAAGATGGGTATTGAATAAGGGATTGGGTATTTTCGGTTTACGCAACCAAAAAGGGATTCTGGTCTTAGAGATACATCTCATCCTTTTCCTAAAAATTCTTCGCAGCCATCCTTTGATCTCGTAAAAGTCTCTGATGCGATGAGAGCAGAAATACGCTCCATTCATTCTTCAGCCTTATCGGCAACCTCATGTGTCCATTGAGGCTCATCCGATATTTTCATATCACCATTACAATCCCATAAGAAAATAACCAACGGAGGCCAAGAAGTCGATGTAGGACAAACAGGTATTTACGGAGCGAAACATAACACTGCCAAAGAATGGCTCCGTGGAATCCCTTGGCGATACCATCATTAAAGCCATCCGAGGGTTAGTGTTTGAAGTCATTAGGGTCAGCCGGCAAGAGCGCACCCAAGGAACGGTGTGGAAGTTGTCAAACAAACACGGCTTTGGCCTTATTAATCCAGTGCCCCACCATCCGATTTTTGGTTTCCTATGGGTTTTCTTTCGAACGGAATTATCGATCGAACTCCGTGTGCCTAATTGGGGCAAATGCGCTATCTCTGCTTGTCGATGCCACGACATAGGATGTCTCTTAGTGCGATTGAAGTAACCGGGACGGGGTAAATTGTACGAGAAGTTACATTTAAGTGAACTTCAGATGCATAGAGTTTATCTTTATAAAGATGTTGTTTTCTCAATTAACAGATAAATATTCAAAAGGTTTCGTGCGAAAGACTAGGTTACGAGGCGGATCAATAATCCTCTGAAGAAAACGGTGAAGTGGTGTTTTTTAATATAAGTACGTGAAAATGATAATGAATAAAAATTTCGTAAAGGAAGACGAGTATATCCCAAAATAAGACAACACCAAAACTTATATTAAATCCTACAATTCGAGAAAATTATGTAGGACATAACCATCTGATGCCAATGGATTTAGACCTTCGATTAATTAAAATACAATTCTGATATTTTAAAACATTCCCTGATGATGAATTCATTGAGATATAAAATATTTTTTCATTCTTTTAATTAAAAATAAATTCATATAAATAATAATACTTTTCAATAATACTTTACACATATCTGTATTCAAAATAAAGAGCGCAGAAATTAATTTATTTTATCTTTCATCAAAATAAATCGTGAGAAATTTTTGGTACTATGATGCTCACTAGCAACTAATAGTACTAATAACTAATTTTCTAATTATCCAGCTTACATATTAGTCGCGTATGGAATTTTGAAATGTAATTATGATATTATCATATTAATCAATAAAATATATTTTGCTATCGTCTTCATTCATATTTTTAGGGATGAACACAGGATTAATCTCAATGTATCCATTTAAAATGTCGAATTATCGCAAACAGGGTCACAAAATTATTATCGAGATATCAAATGAAAATGCTGAAAAAATTCATTTGGGGAGGTAAAGACAGTAATTTTTAGATATTTCACAGCTTTCTTAATTTTAAAGACGATAGACTGATACTTAAAAATGTATATTTAAATTCTGAAATAATATCATGTGAAGTTAAATTACATCTAGTTGAACACTTGAGCTTTATTCGTTAAATGTCTTCATAGCAAAATTAGGTAAATAATTTCGCAAATGAAGCCCGAAAGCCATTAAATGCTGTTTTCCTCAAAACATACATGACTGCTCAAGCAGTCAAGCAATTTAATTGGTTTTCTATTTAATATATTAATGAAATAAAACATTAATTGCTGCTCATAGTCTCAAAACTTCTTAATTATTACTGAAAGGCAAGTCAACTGAGCATTAAAGTTTAAAATCGTTACAAGCATACCATATTATAACGTATATATTAAAAGTTTAATCATTAAGTTATACATTTTCTCATGCAGCAAATTCCCACGCCAATCGAGCCCCCTAATTGTTTTCAAGTAATTAACTTCACATCACCTCACAATAGTCTGATCATAACCATTCAACGTCAAAACACAAATATCTAATATTCGAATTAATAAATAATCTAGTGAAGGTCGTTAAAGGTGAGTGACGTCAGCGGAAACTTGCTAACAGGGGAAAAGTTATTCAAACGGCTTAGTGATTAACTTGATAATTAAGCGCCTTTGTAACGAAGAAAATCGTCCGGATAGCAAATGCCGAATACGAGACGGATAAAAACCTTTCATTAAAACTTATGCCTGACGAGATAAATAAGACAACTTTGCTGAGCTTTCTGTACGAGGAAATGGAAGACTTATTTGTTTCTACATAAACGAGCTCGGTAATTAAAATCAACGGAACTTTGAACAAATTCATTTAATTACAAAGCCCTCTCTTTTTTAAAAGGTTTCACAATCATTATTAACATGTCTTTCGGATCCGGTGAAATATCTCGCGTGGGAGCTATGTTTCCGGTATTAGCTCACTTCCGTTTTACTAGAGAGTAAATATACGTACCTCTGAAGTCTAGGAAAAAGTAATGGGATGCGGATGATTAACAAGCAGAAGGAAGATGAAACAGGTGAGTAACTTCTGAGGTAGATCATTGATGCAATCAAAGGCCCCGGACACTTCGTTAATGATGATGAACCGAGCAATTCACGTGCTCTTCGCAGATCTCCAAATTACAGTTTTGGAGTCGTAACTGGTTCGACTCGGGATCTGAAAAAAAATTCTTTCCAAATGATTCATTAGAAATGACTGCGTGGATCCGAAATGGCAATCGCTAAGCATTTAAAATTCGCGATCTATTTATGACGGAGATTATCGGATGAGGAGGGCGTGTTGCAACGAGGAATTCTTTTCAACCGCTCCTTCTGAACTCCGTGGACCTCTCTTTGAGAAGCTTCTAATGATCCGAAGTGATATTTCACTTATATCCACCTGTCGAGTTGAATTACGTACCTAAGAGAGTCAATAGGTAAAAATTAACTTTACACCGTGTTTAGCGCTCGAGCGTGATCTACTTTTAATGACATTCGATTTTTTCAGAGGATAACTGCTACAGAAAGAGATGAGTCATTTTTCATCTCAACGTACGTCATTACGATAATTGCTCTAATGTTCGCTGTGGTATTTTTTGGCGTAGCAAGTAATGACTGGCGATGTTTGACCCAACAGGAATTAAAAGCGTGTATTTTTTGATGTAATGGTCCTCAGAGTCGACAACGTTGTGAGTATAATTTTAAGCAGTATCAAACAGAAGTGGGTAATATAAATGTGAACGAATAAATGAAAGATGGATTTTAACTGGTGGCGTTTATCCTAATTAAATATATTTTATGAATATTTTATGGGAAATTTACCAAATCTATCCTGATGTACGTATAACTATGTAACGAGATTAATGAAGTTAATACTCCAAAAAGAAGGGAAAAATTTAAAATTAAGTTCCTAATATTCTGAAATTAATTCAGGATCTGAGCAATATAATTTTTTCAGATACATTGCTTATTTAGTGCGTATATATATATATAAAATATTTACAGATGTTAATTCTATATCCATCCATGGAAACAATTATCAAGTATGAGTCATACATTAACTCTAAGGATTTAAAAAAATACGTATTTGTTTTCACACAGAGTGAATAAAAGTCTTTTTTTTTCTGATTCCATTCGATCCTGTTCACAAATGTTATTCTAGAATACGCGTGTTTTGAAGGAAGTTTTGAGTGCTTATTATGGTAAACCGACTCCAAATCAAAGATTTTTTAACACTCGGTTACCTTTTACGAATTCATGATATAACAACGCATGGTAGGAAACAAACAAATCCATTCTATTTTTCTCATTCTACTGCTCTTTTTCGTACATTACATCCTTAACGGGATAAAATTGTTGAAGATGATATTACGAAGCAATAATTGTACCATGACATCATTCAGATTTAATATGAATTAACATCACGATATCCCATGAGAACGGACAGACAAGTCGGATTAAAATTTGAAACATTTCTCTCGAATATACATCACTTATGGATGTTAATACCGCAGACTCGCTGAACACACAGAAAACGTAGCCGCACACAAATTAGAGAGAGAGAAACATTCGCGAAGACCGCTTGAAAATCATTTAAAACCACTCGAGCGAAATTCTTCGACGGACACAATCCCTAGCAACGCGAAGTTTCGCCGGTTTATTATTTATACCTCCCAAACGCGAAGAGCATTTAAATTTAGAGCTCGGAATTCAAAAGGCTTATTCCCGCGCTTTGAGAGGGATATAAAAGCCCACGACGACGCCTTTCTCGGGAATAATTCATGCACGAAGCATTCGCTGTCCATCTCCTAACGGCTAATAAAACGCTCAGATAGGACACGGCGGCCGGCAAATTAGTTTGTTGTCGGGGAACAACCTCCTCCTCTTTGCCGTCAACCGCTCCTCAATGCTCGTTTTTGGACACTTCGGCGGAGAGGCCCAATCTCATCGTCCGGCATCTCTAATCACCACTCGTGTAAACGAGCCCTCTTCAGCGCTTTAATATTTGAATCGGTCCGAGAGTTAAAATGGCGGGAGCGGGAAAGACGTTCATCATGGGATTTGTAGGGAAACGTTTTCCTTTCTTGAGCGGACTTTCGTAGCGAAATAAAGTGCATGTTAATTGTGGGCGAGAGACCCTAATTGGCCGAAAACTCTCTGGTGCAGTCTCGAGAAGAGAAGGGTTTTGCGGAAGGTGAGTTTATCAAGAAGGGTGGAAAATGCACAGAGGTTTCCCGATAGGGAGGTGCAAAGCTTCCAAAAACCCGAAGTCACAAAGCTATTGAATAATTGATTCGCTCCGAGAGGGGTAAGTAAACGTGTGAGTTCTTCGTAAGAGAATCTCTTCGGATTTTTTTTGTATTTCGTCCAGGGAAGGTCGAGGTCACAGCGCTAGCCATCCGTCTTGCGGTGACGAATCGAACTAAAATCCGCGAAAAGCTGGACTATTTCGTTTTTTTGGGATTTTTTTCCCTTCGACCCTGAAAAGAGCGTAATGGTTTTGAATTTTAAATCCGTCGGTGCTGACGGTTCCTGCCTTTGAAAATCGTGGTTGCCTCGGATCCTTTGGAGATAAATATTTATGTATTCGAATTCGTTTCCATATCGAACTGTATCTCCCAAAAAAAGCACCAAGTTGGCTAGGGTCATTTGTGAGAAAGTGGGCGAAGTTTTTCGGGTCGGAATTTTTCGCAGTTTCGTTCATTTGAATACGAAACTGTGGATGATTTTTAATTTTTGGATTCCTTGATTTTCTTTCTCTCGAATCCGAAATGTCAAGAGGGGCGTGATTAGAGTATCACGGCTCTGGAAACTGGAAGAGAATGGGAAATGCACAATCGTGACTCGATCACCTTCTAACATTCAGTATACCACCAAACACCCTAAGTACTTTTTGAGAACTTTTAGTTGAATAGAAAACAGAATCAGAGAGGAATATGACTATGTAGAGTACGTTAAATCTGGTGGGTTTACTATATATATATATATATATATATTTTAGAAATGAAAACAATATTTTTAATCATCTGATCAAGGTATGATAGAAAGGATATGATAATGAAGTTAATTTCTAACTAACACAGTACATTGCGTACATTCAAATGCAAATTACAATTGTTCTGAATGTTAAATTTTTTAATAGAAATTAAAAATTCAAATTATATAAACATTCATTGATAAAGTGACGGATAAGTCCAATTTTTATTGTTTATATGTGTAACTAAGTTCCCCATTTATTAAAAAGGTAATGAAATAACTCCGTACATCGGTGAATTTCTTTTATAAATTTTTAAATGAGGTTTTTCTTTTACTCCAATAATCCATGAATTTACTAACGTACAAGTTTTACTACTATAAAATCGAATCACGTTCAGAGCACTTTTTCAAACATTTTCAGCGCTAATGTTAAATCTGTTAAAAAGGTATAGGGTAAAGGTCAGAGGATATGGAAAACCATAATCGAAGGTAATAATAGAGAATCAAAGACATGAAACTCCTTTTTGTCTAAAATTAATATGTAGCGAATATTTATGGATTCATTGATTATTTAATAAAAGTTATATTATAGAAATCTTTTTTCGAATCAAAATTGCCAGTCAAGAACATATAAATTGTATGCTGGATTTTCATGTCACCTCATCCATGGAATGCACATACAAAAAACCAAATCGGTGAAATATTTCAGAATAGAATCACCCAATACATTCATATGTATCAAAAGTTATAAGCTCATTACAATTTCAGTGGACAGTATCTCACAACGATTTGAGTTTATTAAAAGTCGCACCATTAAATCCAAGTCCACCACCTCCTTTCATCCCTCGAAACCATAAAAAAGGAGGGAATGAAAGAATATTCCTTCGCCAGAGAATCGTAATCCTGCGAAATGAGACGTTGAGAGAAAATCGCGTATACACTTAATTCTTTTATTTTTTCATTTTGGGAATGATAAGGAGAGGTTTCATCGAAAGGGTTGCGGTGGGGAGTTTGAAGTGGAAGAGTGGTCGAGAAGGAAAACTAAAGAGGAAAGTTTAATTAAAACTGCGGGGGAAGGCACCTTGAGTCCATGCGATTACCTTTTCTTTATATCTTCGGAAGGAAAGGGTAAACTACGTAAGGGGATCTAAACAAATTGGGAAGTTGAAAAAAAGCGTTTCTTCTTCTCTCAGGGAAATGAAATTTCCCCTTAAAACTTTGTAGCGTGTTATTTGGGGTATAACGTGAATGGTTGCCATTCGGATAACGTCATGAGGCATTCTGGGAAGGAGATAAATGTTTTTTCTCTTTTCGAGGAAATTCTGGTGTCGGAAGGCGTGCCATTCCGCCCAACGATTTGGTGACTTTGGGAGTTGCGAACCACAGGAGAGAAAGTGGATGTTGCAAAGGTCATGGAGGAAGTTTCGAATTGCGAGTTTTTGGGATTCGACGGAAGATGTATTTATTTCCCGGGTTGGAGCAAGAAGTGTGGAATAATTACTGAACGTAATATCTCTATTATCACATTATTTATATGTAGGTTAGAAGTTCAAATCAAATATTAAAAAGGATATTTTTAAAATTTGTAATAAATTACTCATCTTTCTATCATTTTTATGGATATTTTGTTTGTGAATTTATTCGTATATTGAATATATATCCAATATAGGTCATTCCAGTTTGAAACTGATTGATTTTTATTAGGTATTAAATTCCATCAATGTGTTAGGAATGAATATATAACTTGTCATATTCTACAAATATACGACAATATATATACGACCTTGATTGAACATGAATCGAATCAATGAGAATAAAATTATTATGATAAATAAACTGCCTTTGAAATGGAGCTAAACCGCTGTTAATAAAATAAAATTTTAAAAGAGAAGGGTTTAAAAAATATAATTTCGTACTCTAATATTTTTGATCAATTTTTATATCAGATTTTGTTTTGTTTTTTTTTATTCGTTTAATGAATTTATGATAAATAATCTCCAGACAACTTGGTTATTACCAATATCTGAACATATAAGTCATCGTAATATATTTTCATAACCAACTATTTAGTAGCCTTTTTATATAAATACGAGTGCAGATTATAGTAAATGTTTGTAGATTTATTCCTTAAAATAACCTCTCCTTTCATAATTATCCTGAGCTGTTTCTTAGACTCGGATCGTGCGGTAGCTCCTTTCACACGGATGACTCAAATACCATATCCAATCCAAATTTTAAATACCTAGTTGCGAATCGAAATAGCGTGGAGTATAGAAGGAATTACTTCTCCTTTAGAATACAGCCGACATATTTGCACGCATGAGCTCCATCTTTCCGCAGCGATTACCTTTCTCATTTCTGTTAATCCTCCGTCGGAATGCCCTTAGGATTCCGCAATATTCAAAGAAAACGGAGACGAGCAGATATCCCATTTCTTGATGTCAATTGCATCACCCCTTCTCATCTGCGTGATACGTATCGCATTCAAAGCGACGCACGCACTACAGATTTACGACCGATGAATAATTTGAAAGAAATTACCAGCGCGGCTTCCTATCCCTCGAAAAACCTCCGTCTCTTTTTATTTTCGCTAACTCCGGAGCTCGCCCACGCGACTTTTATGTCGCATTCCTCTGTTTTTCTCTGCGGGTTAATTCCATACACCTCTTTCACGCGTTGCTAGGCGTTTAACAACATCACGAGCGGCGGTTGCATAGCAATAGTTCATGTTCCACCGCGCTTTTCCTTTTCTAGTCTCCGTAATTGCCTCGGAGTGGCGCTGCGGTGGCGAAAAATCGAAAGATGGCTCTACGGGAAAGGGAGGAAATAATAAAAAAATAGGAGGAAGATGGAAACTCCTTTTCCATAAAAGGGGAAATAAATGACGCAGCGTCGGAGAGGTAATCTCTTCAGAGGGATTATATGAAAGAAATCGGAGCAGAAGGAATGGGAGGATTGAGAGATATCGTGGGAGAATTATGCGTATAAAGAGAGTATGCACGTTGAGGAGGTCGATTCGTAGGAGACAAAGGATAAGGGTGAATTAAACATCGCTCGGAAAAACATTAATTTGAGGAGAAAATTGGGAGAGCAAATAAAAAGCGAGGATATATATCCCAACTTCAGGACAAAAGACGTTGACTGATGTGGAAGAGACGAAACGAGGATGTTAAATCGCGGAAGGAGAGTAATTTACTCTTTTATTCGATCTTTGGCTCGACATTACGTTTGAACCTATCTTCGACGTAGCAAATCTTGTTTCTTTTATTCGCATACATATATACGTAAATAAATATATAAATTATGTGAATATTCTTAAATCCATGTACTCATATTTTTCACATATATACACATGATTGACCATTTGTATTATTTATTCATTCCGAGTCTCTTACGTGATGTATATGCACAAATTGCATCATAAAAATTAATCATAAAAAATAACTTGAGAATTTAAACGTAATTCTATTCAGATCTAGCCAATTAAAAAGTTGATGCAGGAAACTACTTACACGGTTTTCCTTAAGTGTGATAAAAGATAAACGTAATTTAATAAAGATATTTTTACGATAATTATTCGTAGCGAAGTATCTCCTCTTATTAATATTAATCTTATATCCCCTTAATGTATAAATTAGACTTATGAAACATCGATTAAGAGCATACGAGGGGACTGTGACAAATGAATAATGGAATAAGATAATAGGTAAAAAGAACTTTCCAAGAAGAGGAAAAGACTCATTTGAGATACCGGGAAGCGTGAATGCTATTCTCGATGAGTCTAAGAAAAGAAGAATGGGTTGAGTTTGGACCAAGAGGCAAATGGAAGATACCTTAAGGAGGAGTTCGGATTTTAGAGATTTTGTAAAGGGAGCCAATAAAAGGATTTCTCTTTATGAGAGGTTGGAAACGATCAGAATGGGGTCATGGGAGGAAAGGAAATAATCCGGATTTCGGAAGGAATGTGTTTCATTTTTTATCGCGCGTCTGAATTGAATTTTCGTATCGGAACGGATGGCGATGTAGCGGAAGTTCCGATAAATTTATTTTTCTCCATAATTCCACGTCCGTCACGCTTTCGAGGTATGTATAAGGAAAAAGGCGTTCTTAAGGAAGAACCAATCACTAGGAAAATTGACTGAAAAGATGACAATTCAACCACTTAGTGGAGCATGAATTGCTTTGGTTGACTTCTAAGTGGAATCATACGTTTCTTTTTCTCCAATTTTTGAGAGCTGAATGTGACGTTGATTGGCGGATTTCATACGAAGTATCTTTCGGAAGTCATAATGAAGCAATCTTTATTTTCATTATTAAATCCATTCCTTAAAATAGTTAAATAAATTTAGCTGATCTTTGAAGATAGTATCGAAATACATTTGATTACATATATATAAAAGATGATTGTAATTTACATTTTACTATAATTCATTCATTATCATCTACTATACGATATATTATATTTGATTTAATTTAATTCATATATTCTACTATCAGATATATTTAATATTAATTGCTCTAATTAATTCTAAAGAAGAATACCTTTCACCGTACACAATCTTAAAAATTACTCATAATTCTATATAGGAATGTCTTCTTTTAGCGATCTTAGCGATATAAAGCAATTATCGATGTTTCCATCCAATGCAAAATACTTATTTTGATTAATTCTAAGTAAAGCTTTGAAGTCTGGCAACGCCATGCTAAATGTAAAAATATTTTCGATGGAAGCTTCCCCAAGGTCAAGCATCAATTTTAGAAAAGACCATTTTCTCGTGAACCTTGAATCACTGACCTAGCTGCTCTCTCATCAGGATGGAAGTGAAAAATTAACCGAAGCTGTCCCCAACAGCCTCCACGAGAATAATCGTTCTTGGCCACTGAACGATGCATAGTTTTGGGGTACTTTACGTTTAAGCATTACATATGAGTATATATTATAAAGTAAATTACCATTATGAATTGAATGTGAATATTTTTCTTCATGCCTGTTATAAATGATTTAGTATTTTTCAAACTGAAAAGTCCAGCATTTTCTTGGAAAAGTCACATTTCATTATTTATGCAGTAAAATGAACAAGAACGCGTTCTATTTACAAATATTGCTTCAAAGTAAGGATGTATATATCGTATATTTCTTATGGAAGAATAAATATTATGGCCAAAAGGATATTAAATCATTTTAGAGTAACTCCAAACAAATGCAAAAACTATATTTAAAATAGTGTATTTTTTAATTACAGTGTTGATTCGTCATTTAATTTTTAATGGATTTTTAGCTCCTTTAATTCCACTAAACACCGTATTGCTTAATGTCCGTCAGAGTTTAACAACTTCCATTATTTGTATCGTATTGTCATAATGTGAATGATTAATGTATAAAAAGCTGAATTTATTTGCCTAATGTTATCGAAAATTACAAAGTCGCATACCACTTGAAGGGTATTATATTATACTACTTAAAATAATAATGGAGAATTGTTATAAATGGAAACAGCAGTAAGTTTAAAAAAATTCATCACAAAGTATTTCTTACGCGAAATTTTTTAACCAGTTACTGGAAGGTATTAGAAAATAAAAGTAATTATTTTGCGGAAGAAATATGAAGAAAAAATTTCGAAACAACTTTTTCTAATATCGAAAAAAGAACGGTCGAATGTAAGAGACAAGAAGAGGTGTGGAAACAGTTCTCACTTACAAAATCTGGAGGTGTAAAATTCTGTCCCTTGTACAAACGAGAAAATGGAGAATCTAACTCCGTGTCTTACTTCAGTCGGAGAAGTCTACTAAGTTTTTCTGACAAGGAATTCTAGGTCAAGAGAGCTCAGCAGGTGGCAACGGTAGTTGTGGTTTGTTCTTCACAGCTAACTTAGTCACACATCCAGGCTGTAATAAGAGATTTGATTTACTTGAAATTTTAGGGTAACTCTCTTGGAGATGAAACATTTTAAACGATGTTCAGGGTGAGTTTAATAAAATTAAAAATAATGTTATATTAATTAACCTAAACATTATACAAATAAACGGAATTCACATCTTAGAAAAACATAATCTACCGTCCAAGTAATGATTAAAAAATGTCTATCGACGAAAAAAAATTACTGAAGATTGTTATTTCGAAAACCTGATTTTATGAAGAAAATTAATAAGAAATTGAAAATCTATTCAATATTTGCAATTTATAAAACATTTCGATATATATATCGAAATATTATTAGTGTAAGAAATATAATCAGCATGTATTTAAAAATCACATATATTCTCGCATGTGTGAGACGTAACTTTCTTCGGTACATTGATTTAAAAGAATAAACAAAACAATCGCTTTAACGTTGGATAAAATACGAACAATCAATGTCGCGAAACACAATTGTCCCAAATACAATGAAACCTCTCCAACACCGTGTCCACTAACAAAGTTAGATGCATCTCCCACGTAACCCACATCCACGTTTAGCTCTAGTTTCAGTGCATTCAAATTGTCCCTCAAATCATACCGTATCCACCAAGAACTCATAATGGCGAAGGGAAATTTGGGTCAGAGTTTCCGTTTCGCGAGATTAACGAAAAAACACGTACTTCTGTTTCCCATTTTTCCTCCGTAAAACTTGGAACGTAAACGCATACCGCACGAAGAGGATCCAATGTTCTTCCACAGTTAATCTCCTAGTTCACGGCATTCGACTATCAGAGCGGAGAGAGCGAATCAGTGGACCAAGAACGAAGCCTTGGGACACTCCTTTTTTCCCGTTCTCCGCCATATTTCTCTCGTCCGCTTCGGGGAAAATTCCAACCGTTCGTCCGCTATCATTTTCTGAGGATTCGATCCCCTTCTATATCACTCCATGTACGGCCTATACACGTCGCCGGATCCACCAATCTTCCACGGGGTCTTCCAACGTGGAATATTTACGTCCTCGCTCAACCGTGCCTCCCGACATCAATTTTTCTAGCGCCCCCAAAAAACGCTTCATCCCAGACATCCCGTCCATCGTATCGGCGAAAAAATTCGCCCTCTCTCTCCCACGAGCCTCCCTTTACCTCGCCGACGAGTGAAAGCACGCGTGTTCCGTTTCTCGTGTTTGCGAGCGTGCATGCACTCGCCAGGCCCTCTCCCGTGCGCCGGCCTTGTAATATCTGCCAATTGTGCATTGAGTGTTCTGTCAATACGTTTGCTTTGCTTGGCTTGCCCAACCGTCCTGACTTCTCCGTTTATGCATCCATATGACCCCCCGATTCTCGCGGGAGATTACTCGATGTGGAGCACTTGGCTACCTTATGCGACTATCTCGTACCCTTTTTTGTTTTCCATATTGCCCCGGCGAAATGACCTGTCATTCACTGTTCGACTCTTTCCGATCTCCCGATTCGCTCTTCTGCCCGTCACCCGAAGTGACAACGCGTTGCCCGACACACGTTCACTTTTATGCTACAGGGATGGATTTTCCCCTCTTTTTTCTCTACGGGCGGATGAGATAGATTTTACGTATCTATTCATTGGTCTATTTTGCGTCTCTTTCTTTTGATATGACAGTACAATTGATCTAGATAGACGTAAAGGAAATATTGATGTAGAAAGAATTCAGTCCGTGTGAATATAAACTTGAGATGGAAAAAGTTACTTCATAGCTGAATATTTGAAAGAGAGATTCATAATTATAGGGACGAATGTTTTACTATTTTTTAAGGTTTTCCATAAGAGCAGACTTGTACATTATTCAGTTATTCAGTATTATGATGCTTAAAATTAGTTTCTAATCTCTATATTTATATTAAATATGCTTATATTTTTTCATATGTCATTTTATTCATTGCAGTAAAGGAAAATTTGAATTCTAAAAATGTAGAAACTGCGTAGAGAAAACTGTTTGGTTGAAATTTTTTGAAGTCGGAACCTAGTTGAAGTGAGGTTCTAGAATGTAGATTATAGTTTAGACTTTGTTATAGACAACAAATAAATCTAAAAGTCTGTATTTTTATTACTAGTACACGAAGTGCACCAGAAAAACTAGATTTATACTCTAGGATGATTTTTGATGTAACAAAAATTATCAAATAGTAAAATGAACAGAAAAACAACAACAATGAATTAAATTTTATGCAAAAATGAAACAAAGAACGAAAATCATATTTACGTGGCTTTACTGGATAATGCAATAATTTTATGTTCACGGGTTTGCTATAATTTATTTGGAAAAGAATATTCATTTGTGCCAAAGCTCCTGTAGAATATGTTAATAATTTATTGTAAGAAATGCCCCTACTTTTTATTCTTTATGAAATTACATAAACGGAAATATTCAATTTTAAATTTGGAGGTTTATTTATATTATACCATAGTTTGTAAATATTCATATCTATTCACGTATATCTGGATTATATTCCCTAAAATTTTCATTGCGAATGTCCTGCAAAGTGTTGTATTTCACTTCAAAAAAGCATTGCGATATGACATGAATGCAATTGAACGACAAAACCGATGAACTCCGATGAAACAATTCATTTGCACAAATGCACTCTCTCTTCTATGAAGCAGCAACATTTTTGACGTACATAAACGAAGCAGTTCTTATGTCCGCTGGCAGCTTTTAAGGCCGGTTTTGTTTTCCTGTCGGTTTTCGGTATCCCGTTTATGATTGCCGATCGTCCACATTTTCCCTGTGATTCATATCCGTTCTCTTCCATGGCACCCTTTTAGGATCTGCTTCCTCTTCAACTCTTTGCACTCCGTTGATTCTAGCGTTTCATCTTGTCAACGGTGGGACTGACCGACCAGTTTACCCGTCATCCCGTCGACCAGAAAGAGGTCAACCCTACGCTCTTCAATTGGTTCAGAGTGTATTTTCAAAATCGCTGTTTGACAACGCTCCCCTTGATGGACGTTGACAGAGAAAGTGCAAGAAAAAGGCTGTTTATTTTTGTATTCGTTCGAGGATCTCATAACATGACGTCAGGGGTTTTTAATGAAGCCTGAAATGTTTCGTTTGTTAATGAGCTGTTTTTAGAAACGCTCGTCCATACTCGTGCAGAAATCTTTATTAGAATCAAGAGCATTCACGTTATGTGATCATTGCGACGTTGGTGTGTAAATGAAAATAGAATTTTCTCAAGAAACTCTGTTCGTTAATTCTTATTAATTTAAAGGTTTTCTATAATTACTAAGGAATATGAAAGATAATTCGACTTTTTTGTGTCTGATTGGGATACGAATTTCTCTCACGATTATCGATTAATAAAGGATATCAGAAGATTAATTCCAGAAACGTTTACTAACTTTGTTTCAAGTATTTCTTAATAGATTAATAAAAATCCAAATGCATTCCATTGTTACAGATATTAAGAAACTTCCTGCCTGGTTTCTCTATATTTACTAGCATTACCAACTATATTACATCCCAAGAACTACTTTGGCATAAGAAAGAACCTCCATGAACGATTATTTTCGCAAAATAAATAAAAATAGATGATAATATTTTATATCACTATTAATATAGATATTTATATATATGAAAGTTATAGATCTACTTGTGATATTTTACGTTCATTCTTCATTTTATTAAGTTAAATAAGTTGACCCTAATATTAATGATTTTCTTTGTAGTACCTCTCGGACTTATTATATTTTTCCCTTCATGTATAAACTCACTTTATTCGCGCGCATGTTACCCCCATCGATAACTGCTTTGAACAGAAAATACATAACTTCTACACCGAATACCGTTTGCTCAGCGGAACTTGCAGTCCACCGCTCGTTGCATACGAATCACACACACATACACTCGTTAGCGTATTAAATTCTGAAAAACGTCCGCTTCGACGGCGCTTTAAAAATTTCATCAGCTCTTTTGATCAATCTTCCACTTCTAAATCCTCGCTTTCAAATATGGGAATATTCGGGTCGTATTGGAGAGAGGCTGCAATATTAGTCGATCCGTTAAAATTCGGTCCAAAAATACGGATGAATTTCGAGCCGTACAAATTCGTCCTTTATACGGAATCTTCTGTGTCATTTTCCGGCCAAGCGAACCTCGAACGGATTGCGAAAATAAAAAAAAATTCGCGAAACCTTCCCTCCGCGTGGCGTTTTCCGCAGACGGTTCAAACAAACAAGTCACCAAGATTCAGACGGACGCTCTCAAAGGCCTTTTATTTGGCCATCCGATGCCTACGCTCCTCCATCATTGTCTGCTCCGGCGAGTTAACTAGCCCTCCTCAGCTAGATTTAACTGCATCAGCGTGCAGGATAAAAAAGAGAACTTTTATTTTCTTCTGCAAAAGGATTTTTCTCCATTGGAAGCGCTCGTCAGTCCATTCCAATGAAGTGTGTCTTTTTTACTCGGTCGCGTGGCGATTCACAACGAGCCCTGTGACCATTCGTCTCTGTGCCATCGCAGTTTAGAAACGACGGACTAGAAGAGGGATGCAGTCGATGGCACAGTATTTATGTTCTCTCGTACGTGGACATCTCACCTTTGCAATGGTGAAACTCGTGAAGCGGGGTTCATAAATTTACTACACGGTTGCTACGGTCTTCGTCCTCATAGACTACTGAGTTTGGAGGATGCTTAATTATAATTTACGTCGTGTTCCAAATCCTATTGTATCAGAAAATTTTGAAATTTTATGGTCGCTATACGTATGTGTTGAGCGGGAAAATAGAGCCGCACTTCATTTTATTAAATAAAATTGAAGATCGATTATCATTTGACTTGGCGATTTGCGTGATTTATGTGGAAATAAATCTCAAAATATGAATAGCATATCAGAAATATACAATTAAAATTAAATTACTATGCCTAAAGTAGTTTTAAACAATATAACCTAGTGCAGACGTTTTCAATTTCAAATCCAAAGGTCCTGGGTTCGAATGCATCTAATTCCAAAAATTCTAACGTACAGAATCCAATCTTAATTATTTTGGAGGATTGAATTTAAGGGATGTTGGGTAAGGATATGGCCAAATATTATTAATATAGAATGGATGTCTCATATTATTCACCAGATTGTAGGATTCAAGTCTGTTTATTATATTTAGCTATTCTCTACATTGGTAAGCGAGATATTGACTCTTATTTAAGACTGAGATTTACTGCTTAAAATTTTATTCCATTGATCGAGTTACGTCAAAGCGTCCTCATACAGATAATCATTCAAGCCTAGGATTACATTCTAAGTAACTATATTAAAATATGAAAATACTTTCTTGAAAAGATAAATACTGAACAAAATTTCCGTTCACTTATTTTCACTTAATTTAGATAGAATTTGGAAAACTAATATCTTCGAGTTAGTAATATTTGGAGGATATTATAATAAATATCAAAAATTTTATATTGATACCCTTTCCCCATGAATATCATCAACCCTTACGTATTTACACCGATAAAAATTTGCGAGACGCATAGACATTCAATGTCTTTCTCTATCTCATCGATAAGAGTAGTTACGCTACGGACGCCAACAGTTACAGAATGAGTTCGTGCGCCGCCCTTCCCATCGACTCTTTCTCGGAAGACTGCGGCACGTAAAAAGGAAGAAAGCCTCCGTGGCCGATGGAGGCAATCGCCTCTGCCGGCTGCGTTTTACAACCGTAACTGAATGAGGCTAAATCCCACCTTAACTCCACGCATTAGTCTCCGAGCGGAAGCCTTATTTTCGCTGCAGTCCGGCGGTGTAATAAGAAGCGAGAGAGGGTTTTCAAGTGCACGCCTCTCCTTCCGGATTCTTATGATTTTTGACGACTTTCGAAAAGTTACGGAGGTTCGCTCTTTTCTCTCGTACGTGAGAGCATTTTTATGTCCAATCCCGTGAGTGCACTATGATGAGATCGTCTCGAGGGAAAAGGGATTTTGTTTCGTCTTCGCGAAGCTGTTTTTTTTCCTCCGTAAAGATGAGGTTTTAAATAATAAATCGGCAGAGGTCTCGTCCTAGATATCTTAGTGGGTAAATGTATTTTCCTTGGGGCATTCTCGAAGCAGGCACGTCCTACGGAAATCGCTAATCTTTTCATGCGAAATCCTCAAGAGAGAGGCTGGGCTTTGATCCCAATGACGCTATCAAGAAGAGTTAAATTATGCAAATATTGGCTCTGAGCGTTGTCTTCGAAGGACGAAAGAAATTTCGATAAGGATCGAGAGCCAACTGAAAAGTGTGACTTTGTTTGCTCATTGTTTGTCTGGTGTTAAATTGCTCATGCGGAGAGAATGTTAATGTGGATACTGCATTAAAGAAGTGTTTGGATGCCAAATTAAATACAACGAATATATAGATCAAACATTCTCATACGACAAGCAGCAAGAATATTCTATGAGAAATAAGATAGTGTTCTTTCTTATCATTAAAAACAGTTATAGCCCCTTTTTTATAATACTATGGTCACTTACGGTATCACCGTAAAAGTTCGTAATTATAGAAATCAGCTATAGATAAAAGAAAAAGTTAAAGCGAAGTCACAATATATTCACGTCTAATAGATGTATTTATTCATGTTATACATATCATTAACATATTGTACTGTTTATGCTTTATAGATCAAAATATACGTTTCAGTTCATGGATGAAAACTGCACATGTTATGAATTAGCATATCAATGTCAAAATTTCTGAATTTTTAAGACACTTATATTTCATAAACTTAACAAAGGTCAGCATAAAAATCTTTCTCTTTGATTGATATCTCTTAAAATATTTTGCAGAAGTAGTACTTACGTTCATTAAGAGTATTCAAAATACTTGGTAATCTTGGTTAATTTGAAAGTCCTTGTAATTTTGCAATAATTCCTTCAACAAATCTGACCGTAGAATTTGAGGCTCATAGAAGTTCAGTAAATAAAATTTATTGTTCTTTAAATTTTCTTTATTTAATAACTTTAACTGACATTATTCTGAAAAATTTTTGTCTAATTACGTAAGATAACTTCGGTACTCGAATGAATATCTTTAAGGATACTAGATAATAAATAAATACCTATAAGAATCAGCTCCTAGCTTTAGCATAAACTTAGGGTCTTTCAAATGGATGATAATAATTATATAATGGTTTTACAAACTTTTTTTCCATTTCTAATATAGTCTGTTCTTCTAAATCAGTCCAGCATATAATATCTATCCACCAGTATCCCTTCCTGCAATTGGAGTGGTAATCATGAAGAGAAGTGATAAGATTCCTGTTACATTGACTTAATCTCTAATATAAATTCTTCAATGCTCACCAAATTAAATACAATTCTAAATATCCCGTAAAGATGAAAGGCTCGAGTGTAACAGAGCGGTACTTTCGCGGTATTTCAACAATAATCGAGAGTTATAATACGGGAACAACTAGAGAGAGAGTGAGTGGAAATAATTCCCTGAGTTTGTCAGGGCTCCATTCATCCGAAATAACGAAACATTTAATCCTACCATCACGGGCGGCGTTATCACCATCGGAGCATTCGCGCAGAGCCACAAAGGCAGAAAAAATAAACCCCGTTTATTTGTGCTCGGGCGATCCCTTCCTCCGAACGGAAATACATTGTATAAACAATAACGAAAAGGGATTTGTCCTTTGCTTTTATTTCGATGGGAGAAACTCTCACCTCCCCATTTTATAACTCCCGTCCGTGTTCTCGTATAGCTTTCCTTAGTTCAAAACCCCCTTTTACTCGTTCGGAAGTCAACTGTGGCTCGGAATCGGTCGTTTGGGCGGCGTACTTATACTGTGGCGTAAAAGGGGATCTAGTAGATACCGAAGTAACAGGAGGAGAAAGGAGCGGTGGATTGTGGCTTCTCCAAGTTGGCCGCTGGCCCAATGGCACCATTTTTCCTCTGCAATGTTGGAGAGGGTTTTGGTGAAAAGATGGAATAATGGAAGGGGAAGTATTGGTATTGTGGGGGTAATAGAGGGATAAAGAGTTGCTCTTATGAATATTAGTAGAAATAGTGAATTATTGTATTTTTGCACTACGGAGAAATTTAATTCGGACCTTTGTAAGAATAGGGGAGGGAAAAAGTTATTTTTTTTTCTGACGTGAGAGGATTGCAGATTTTGGCTGATATTGAATTTCTCGATGCATAATACAGCTGTTGCGAAGGAGAGTTTAGCAGAAACCTACATAGCTCTGCGATTTGTTATTCGCTAATATAGGCTCGTACAAACTATCTATTGAAGTTCGATAGTAATATGTAACGATTGTAATAATCTCACAGATTTGTGACTGAACTAAACAGACTCATCGGAGTAATTAAGCTACCTTTAACTAAATAAACATAACTCTCGATGATATTAATTATCTCGGTTGTGATAATTTAAAACTTTCATCCTTAAATACATATCGAATATTTTTTATTCTAAACTATTTGTACATATATATATAGATATTTACATACATGGATAAATAGATATTTATTTTCAATTCCACTGTCCACCTTGAGGATTTCTGTTTAAAACATTTTTATTTTCGGTCAAAAATAAACAGTGAGGGATTTTACGTGAGGTTAAGAACATGAAGAGCAATTGAAGATTATTTTAGCTTTTTCGTCTCAACTTCTTAAAATATGGCCATTTTAAAGTCATTTTTGGTAAAAGTTTGCAATAGTTCTTGATGGTATATGAATAGAATTCGAAATTTAAAAGAATATTTGCATCCGATAAATCGTATATGAATGTAATTCGAAATTAAAGAAAATATTTGCATCCTATCAGTCGTTATATTTCTTGATTTTCACTTTACTCAAAGGCTTAAAATATTTGATGAAACTTTAATTAATTTAAAAATCATTACAGCTACCCAAATTACCGTTAAAATAATATTAGCTTTGATCCTCGTCTAAGGCCTATGCTTATTTATAAGAACGCTACATCCCACGCAACGTTCGACCGTGTCATCGAATTTTCGTGTAACTTCCTTGAATCAGCAAACACACGGTCGGTGAGCATTAGTCAACGTAAATATGCGAGCGAAAGACTGTGGGCAACGGAAGAGGTTATAATCAGGGGAGAAAGTGATTGCGTCTAGAAATAGCATCCGAAGAAGGGATGCAGGAGGAGGCGGTTCGGAAAAGGTACCGTACGTGGGCAGAATGTCGAGCGAAAATAATAATATAAAAGTTCAAACGTTTTTCGGGTGGGCGTGGTCTTAGGGGGTTGGGAAAAAGGTTTAAGGTTGAAGGAAAGGGTTTTTTCCCCGCGACGAATACGTATTATTGACGAGGCATCCAAGAGAAAAATCGGGTGTGGCAAGAGAGGAGACTGAATAGCGCATCCGGATGACTTTCCGAAACTCAATACCTTGTGGATGAAGGGATCGTAATCATAGTGCTCAAAACCTGTGTCCTCTTGGAAGCTCCACTTTGATGGAGGACCACGCTTCTTCCTGCAGCGTTTCTTTATATTTCGTGCTCGTATTCAACGCGACCCCTCCACCCATAGGGAGATTTGACTTCAGATGGCGTTTAATGTGGATTCACGAGATTTTAGCTGCCCAAAGAGGTGCTCGTGAGGATCAGACGATGTGAATAACGATTTGAAAAGAGTCAATTCCTCTTGATGGCCAAATAGAGAGATCGTACTGTGAGTTTGAAGTTTGTGTAATGTGTCACCATAGAAACAGGCATCTCATCAGTGACAAATGGATAAATAACTCTTAAAATATTAATTAGGTAAAACTTCTTATTATGATTCTATCCATATTTACGATAAAAGAAAGTTGAAAGATCTGTATTCCTTTTATTCAGAGAATGATACTATGATTCCAGGGAGTTTAACTAAAGGGACATTTCTTCTCAAGAAATGAATACGTAAAGATGTAGGCAGAAAGGAAATAGATACAATACAATATACACCATTCATTTTTACATCAACTTTTACTTGATGTTTCAGTGAGTTTAGAACTAGTTACAATATAGTGTCAGTTATCGCTCCTAGATTTTAATCAATTTTATATGTATTTTCTATTTTTCTACCATTTTGAAAAATTATGGAATGAAATTTCTTTGATAACGTGATTCAAAATTTCAATTTAAATGCCAAAATTTTTTGAATTCAATTAAGCTTTTAACTGACGAACTGTGGGTTTCCGAACTACTATCTACTGGTTTGAATTCGAACTCAATAGTCTGATTGCAAATTGAATTTTATATAGGTTTGACTTATTCATCCATTGATATTATAATTCAGTCGGATTAATTTTCGTGTTTACCCAGGTTTCTTATCTTTTTCCTCATAAGATAAACAATTTCAGTAAATCCCAAGGCTTTCATCGACCGCTGTATACATTTTGAATCTGACCCATTTCTTATCAACGGCCTTGAATAGCCAAAAGAAATAATCTGACGGAGACACGAAATAAAAATTTCCTCGCCTACGCCGGAATTTCCATTATGCAGAATATTGAATTTATGATCAGCCCGCACTTAGTTCGAAAATCCGATGAAAACACTTCTTTTCCAAATCATATTTGGTGAGAAATTTTACAATGTGGCCTAGTTAGCGAGAAGTTGATGACGGGTTTATTTCTTCTAAAAAAAGTGGAGTTAGCTATAGTGGGGAAAGGAGGAGTAGTTGGGAATCTAATTTGTTATTTGGAAGTCGAGGGAGGTTCTTTTTGCTTCTTCCGCGACTTCTAGAAACATCTTGCTTGATAAGTCGTGCCAAGTTTTTCATCTCTCTCTACGCCTCAAAGTAAAGTCTTTCTCCGTGAATGTGCTTGGATTAATTCCGAACGAAATTCTTTCTCTGCCTTTTCAGTATATCGATCTTTTTTTCCCGGGAAATTAAGTCTTAAATGTACTTTTTTATATTCATGGCGAATGCGTCAAAAACATCAATGCCGCGTTCCCCTACTTGATTGATTCTGATTCATCTTTCGGTCATGTTTTTCCGAGTTCCCGGAAAGTTTCGTCGGTATTCCTTTATTTTGGGACTTTTATCTTTTTGTTCCAATCTTTTTAAGAAGGAAATAACCAAATATGCACGGACTGGAACACTTCCGTTCCTTTGCACGTTCTACGATTTTTTACGTACGGTTCCTCTTACCTTCTTCATCCTGTTTCGGTAGAATTTGTATCATCCTGCGAGAGGATTACGAAAGGAAACTTTTTAGAGGAATATATATACTTCTATTCGAGCATAAATACGATTGGAAATAGAATGGCATCTGGAGTTTGTCGTGTTGAATATGATTCGACGTAGGTACTAATCTAGCCGAAAACAAGAAGAAGCCTTCCGGAAAATTATATTTGATATGGCTGCAAATGATGATAATGAATGAAAAAGTTACGTCAGTTCTTTTCTGATCAAGGTTTGTTGCCGTATCTGGTCGTTTTGATGAAAAAAAATTAGATATAGCAAAGTTTCCTCCTTCCAAAGAAAGTTAATATTGAGGAAACGGTGGTGACCATAAAGTAATAATCAACTCAACTGATCATTCAGTTCATAAGTTAATTAATGACTCAGAAAATCTGAGAGATAATTTTCTTATCGTTCATTATTAATAATACTGATAATAATGTAACGAATCCTTTGCTTTTGGCAAAAACCTTAGGCATGAGGCATAGGTATACATTCATTTTCGAATTTGAGATCTTTAATTTAATGAAATATGGGAATAGGTTTGGGAAAAATTTCGCTCTTAGATCTTGCTAAATTTGCTTCATCTACAATAGACATCTTCCGATAAAATCGCTTTATATATATTAGAATACCAGAGGGGTATTTTCATCTATATGGTATAAGAACCTCTCACCTAACTCCGTAGGTTGTAGTTCAATGACATTAAATGTAAGCTATTGATTACTCTCTGGGTGTTTGCATTTCCTTACTGAGTAATAACTCCTATGCAATATAATGAAATCTATTTATTGGGAAAATTTCTAGCATACTCCATTGCTATTGTCTGATAATTATTTAACTATTCACTTAAAACTTATTAATTTAACTTCTTCTTTGGTCCCAAAGCAATTACATCCATTTTAAATAGATTTGAATACCGCTTATTCTCTATTCATCACTTTTTGCAAAAATACAATGGTACTTTGTTTACGAACAACCATCAAAGACTAGATATTACCACTGAATTTAAAATGGTTTTTATCTGTTTTTATTTGCTTCGTCTCTAAGATAATTACTTAATTCCAAAATAATCGTTCTTCCTATATAAGAACAAATTTGCTTTCAGAAGATGGTACCGGATTACTAAAATCACTTTTATGCATTCAATTCAACAATTTCTTCTAAAATTCCACGCCTAGCCCATTTTCAGAAATAAATTCATTGTATATGCATATCTGCTTTGGATCTCAGCCTCTAAATACTCAGTCCTTAACACTTGGCATCTTCGAAGGCAGATATATGCCATTTATTTATGACGGTTAGCCATAAAAGGTCTCCTAGAAACAAACAAAATACAGTTTCATCCGCCCTTCTTAACGACCTCGGTTTTAGTACCACTTAGCGGGAGGCGCGAGTTACGAAGCTCGCCAATGGGAAGTTTGTTTTCGCTATTTTCCATACAAATTGCATTTGGCAGACATTCAGAATTACCCGCGACGTCCACGCGATGCAATTAGAGCCCTTTGCAGAGATGCATCGAAGCCCTGCACCTTCTCCAGAACAAAAGGGATGCATTTACATTATGTTCCGGCAGAGTTTCTTATTGGATCGAATCGAGACCAAAAGGATAACTATGATGGAAGCGGTCGGTTGATGGTGAAGACTTAAAGTGACCGTAAATTGCTTCGGAGGAAAATTTTAGTTTGTTCTTGGAACGTTCCAGTTCCATTCAAGTGCGACCTGCACGAATTACGAACTCTTATTGGAAGCGGTCAAGACTTTAAATCAATTAAGTCTTTTGCGAAATACAGTGTTTGTTAGTGACCAAATTAATGAAAATGTGTTTTGATTGTTGTTGAGATACGAGGGAAAGAATTTTTACTCTTCTTCAAGTAATATTTGACCAATATTTTTATTTAACTGCTAAGACGAAACAGGAAACATATTTATATCACTTATATGGGAGAATTTCTTATAACCCTTATAGTACAAGGATTTTGTAGGAATGATAATGTTTTGTACGTAAATTGATATGTTTTGTATATAGATCGAGAAAATCCTTCAGAGATAAATGGAGATTTTTCAAATACCTGAGATTAGTATAATTGGTTTAAATAGTCATAGAAATACGAAGTTCTAAAAATATATTGTAAATTTTTACATATATTCTTTCGAGTATTTGGTTCCAAGTATAGATTTTAATTTGTAAATTGCTCGCTCACGAAATTATTAAAAGTTGAAGAAGGGATTCAGTTATCATCTGACGTCACGGGGTAAATTTGTAATGCAGCGCGAAATAGCCGCTTCGTGTATTTTTAAGGAGAATCGTAAGCACCATTTCGAAGCAATGAAATACCAACTCAGTTCTGGAATGAGCACACCGGAGTTACTGCTTTACATTCACCGAGGTATGCCGTAGTGAGGTGGAATGAAAAAACTTTAGCATCCGATGAGTTTCCTCTACCATACAATCCCATTTACGCTCTCGGCCTTCAGGTAATGTGTGCTCGGAAACTATTTACAACATCTCGTGCATTTTCGGGATCGTGCTTGATTCCTCCGCTGATCATTCATTCGCGTGTATCATCATAAATACCATTTCTTAATATTTTTCGTCTTGCGAGAGCACACCTAATTGTTGCTACGAATCTATTATATGGGCTTCACTAAATAATTCGATCAAGTAATGCCTGAAGCTTATGAATCTTATAGAGGCGTTGTAATATGTAGGCATCACTCTCCTTAGTACACTTAAATATAAGATTATAGTGATAAATATGAATTTATCTGCGATTTGTCGTTGATATTATTGCAATCTGAGAATAACGTAAAGAAATCTTCATCAGATAATAGAAAATTTAATAAGCATATCTCATTAAATCAAAAAGTAATCCAATTACTCTTAAAATATTGCTATTAGAATTGTAATGAATTTTGATTTTATTTCCACATCTAGATAATTACGTTTGGCCTTATTATTACGCTGTCAAAAATTACACACGTTGAAATAATATTCCTCCGTACTCTTTGAGCGTATGACTGCAAAATCACTCCAATTTTCTTAACCATTAAGTTAAAAAATGGGATATGATATACGAAACAATATTTACTTACCAAAAAATTTAATAAGGAACTTGTTTTATATGCCAGTGAATATTACTCTGTGAGTTTTCACTTATAGATCAAGATTTCACAATCGGAAATACTGATGAGTACAGGTTTCCACGGTTTTGTAATATAACAGATTGACACACAATTGGCAGTAATAAGAAATGTGTTTATTTTATGGTTTATTCTAGATCAATCTATATAAACCTATTTTTATTTAACATGAATTGAAAGATTAATAGCCTTATCAACATCAACTCCGTGATATGGATGTTTAAGAGAGTTGATTGAAGTAAATGTTCACCTTTCGATAAAAGTCGTTTCATTACGACTTAAAATTTCGTATTTCATTTACAGATCGATATTTCAGACGTTGCGCCCAAATAAATATAATTATCGGTGACGTTAATCAAAGCCCCGATCGTCAAAATATAATAAAATAGCTCTAGCATTGCACATGCTCATTGAGATAGAAAAACACTTAAGTGCTAGGAGCAGTTTCCTAACAACGGAACCCGTCTTAGAATCCCAACTCAGAATCCCAATTAATTTGGCAAAAACACCACCTTTTGATCCATCCGAAATGGTCTCCTTTCAGCCGAGAAGGGAGGGACAAAACATAGTTAGGGGAGAAAATGAAAAAAGAAAGGTCGAATCTAGGAGCGATTGGTGCATGGCAGTCCTTATTTGGAAGTTTTAATGGTCGGAGGGGTTGGTCCGAAGGGATCATGACGTCATTGGCAGAGATCAAACGCTTCCCCTTAGGGCGATGTGCAGAATAAATGAGGGTGGGTTTGAAAAGCGGTCGGACGCGGTGGTCAACCCTCTGGATGAAAGGGAGAGGGCCTTTTTAAGAGGATGCCTGTGAAAAGGAAAACTGTTTGGAAAGGATAATCGCGGACCTCGAAAAAGGAGCTTCGGGAGAAGATACTTTGAGATAGTTATGCGGTGGCTTGCTCCTTAATCTAAGGAGGGCTTACGGGCAAATCACATCGCAAATAGTGGTTAATTTTCATCTCCTAATCTATTAACAGCGTACTTTAAGGGATATAGCACCTATTTTAGATGAAGAATGGTTAATGGCTGTGAAGTCTACCATCTGTGCGCATGGAGATTGAAATGCATGCTGTACATTCACCTTTGTCCTTACTATGTTAATTAACTTTGTATATTCAATGCTATGTGCTTTGAGCTATGTTTAAATACGTGATTCTTCTCGATAAAACACTAATTACATGAGAAGAAGGTGGAGGCAGGTATTTGAAGCACAGTAATTAAAAGTAAGGAGTTGTTCTTGGTATAACTAAACTAAGTACTATTCTATTTTCGCTTAGCAACAGCTAACCACATAACTCACTCTCGCTTCATACTCCTTATTTGGTACCAATTCTCTCCAAAGATACACGTATGCATAAGTCCATAAGGAAAGTGATTACCAACGTCTATCGTGAGGGCTAATTATCGTGAGCTTCTCACAACCAATCTATTTAATTCTACATACTAATATTCCATATTTTGACTGAAAATGTTTGCTTTAATACGTAGTTAATCTATTAAAATCAGATAAAATGGTTTGATCTACGATTCTACGAGAATATTTTTCTTGAAATGTAATTTTGTTATTCTACTCATGTATTTGTTTAGAAAGTAAGTGTTTCTTATTTAATAGCAGTATTGAAAATCATTCCTGTGTGGAGTCATTCGGGAGAAATTTGTTAAGAAAGAATTCTTCGAGACATTTTGCAAAATAATGTTTACGTATGCGTTGTCTTACAGCGATCGTTAAAGTAGCAATTTCAAATTACAAGGTACTGAAAAGTGTACTTAACTAGAAATGAGTAGCGAAAACAGGCACTTGTAGTTTGAAAGGTATACGTTATATTTTTCCTTAGAAAATGAAAGAATTTATATAAAGTTCACCATTTTTCCATTTCCTTTGAATTGTGCAGGAGGGAAATAAATTAATAATAAACCATCGTTGAACAATATACAATCACTACTAATTTCTAAGCAGGATAATATTATTAAATTGTTTCCCACTATTTTCCAGTGAAAGTTTTTAAAGTTGAACCTCCTTTATTGATTTTATTCATTCTCTGTAAGTGCAAGTGATAACACGATTCGTATTGAAGGTATGTTTAGCTCCTTTTTATTCTTAACATTTCTTTTAACGTTCAAGCTTCATTCATAGGAGACCTTTCGGTGCTTCTATTGAAAATTGGTATACCTTTGGGATGGAATAATAACGAATAACTCACTTTATCTATTAATACGCATCCTCCCCCGATAAAGAAAAACAAAATCATGTCTTACACTTCAGATTCGATTTTAAAAAAAACAGTACGTTCCTCATCAACCATAATTCCATTCCCTCCAATTCGTCTTCAGCATCCGCTACCTACATCCTCGGTTCAATCGAATTGGAGTTGGAAACTCCGCAGCCATCAACCCATGGTACGGTCGAGCCTCGTTACGCCAAATGATATGATTGATTCTCTCTATAATTCCTATAAAGCCTAAAAGCAACATCGCCTACCGAATTTTCACCATCGTCCCAAGAGGTAAATATCGACCGCACCAAAGGGGAGTAGAAGAAGCTTTTCGGACAAGTTTTCGATTCATACGCGAATCGAGTTCGCCGGCGGTATTCGTAACCGTTGGGTGGAATTTATCCATCGCAGAAATGTGGAATAGCCCGAGGCTCCCTCTGGCGTTGGGAGGGTGTGGCAGCAAAAGAGATGGTTTTAAAAAAAAGCTCCGCTGAAGGGGGAGGGGGAATTCTCCGTGGGTTTGCGAGTATCTTTGGGTGTCGGTGAAAGGACATCGCTAACGAGATGGCCGGAAATTTTCGACAGCGTCGATAATCACGGGGAAGGGGTTGGAGAACGAAGGAATTTTCCCATGAAAATAAGATGCGGTAATCACTACAGGAGGGAGTCCATCTTTTTTCTGCATGGGAGTTGTTGAAGGAGGGTTTTGGGTGCGCCCCAGGGAAGTTTCCCATTTCATTTGTTGCCGACTGTGGTTAAATACTACGAGGCGACAGAAGGGGGAGATGTGTGTAGCTTTCATTGTGCGCATTTTTACGGGATTATGTCTGACTGAAATCACAGTGGGGACCGATGATTGTGGAGGGTGATTTTAATGAAGCTTCGTGCTTTTTCTGGCGAGATTCGCACGTTAGATTGGACGAGATGGGCGTTTTATAAGCTTCGATTGCCAACCAATGCACGATCGAAAATTTTATCACGATTACGTTTCGATGCTTATTTATGCTCATTAGAACAATTGAGAAATGGATTACCAGTTTTAAGTTGCACCCTAATACCCTGATTAGAATTCAATAATTAGTATGAGTTTTTACAAATCAGCAATCATTCACCAAGAGTTTATATTGCGATGTTAAATTTAGAAAGTAAATACACTCTCTGTAGAGAGACTAACCTTTTTACTACTTATACGAAAAATCAGAGAGCTTTAAGTATCCTATTTCATTAGGCCAACAGCTTCTTTGTTTGATGGAGACTTTAATATTCACCCTCGAGAAAAATATTTGCTCTATTATCCACATCCATCGCTCATAGAGGATGATTGTTTTTCGTTTCAGTTTATAGGAGTAGCTTAATTTGACTAATACATCCTCTTAAAACTCATTTCTGCTGAGAACCGCTTGGATGAATATTAAATAAAAAAAAGGGTTGGAGGGAAATAGCTAATAGATTGAGTAATTGATTACAGCGATTTCCTTTTTAAATAAATTAAACAGAGAAATATGAATATATAGATGAATGACTAATTAGAATTAAGAAAGTCTAATAAGGTTCTATGTACTTTTGATCATAATAAATAAAATTAGGAACTCTAAAGAAGTTGAGAATGATTTCTCTATCGTCTCTTCTTATGCTTGTCATCAAATGAAACTGTGTGGCCTTTACTATATGAAGAACTCTAGTATGTATTCTATGTATTTTCTATTATTTTAATTTAATTTTTCTCTTTAGCTTATAAGATTGGCTCTCTTCTTGAAATTTCAAAATGTCGTTTAGATCTTTCAAAAACTATACCAATCCTTAACCAAACAATCCCCTTGTTTCATGACCTGTTTTACAGGATTAATTACTCTTTTTTATGAATAAATAACGAAGATATTTACCCTATGATTCTTATGGTCTTACTCTGACTGACGTCATGTCATAAAGGTAAACAAACTGGGGAGCTCTTATCTAACACTGAGGTAAGATCTAAGAGTCCGAAGCTACAAAACTACATACATTCACTGATATTATTTATTCAATTGAAGGATGTCAGCTTCATTTATTTTTATATTTATCAATCAATTTTGAGTAGGCGTGTCAGTATTGCTCCATAATTTCTTTAGAGACAGTGGAGCATCAATTTTAAGTGGTTCACTAAACAGAAATGGCGATGAAAGGCAAAAAATTAAATGTCAACTGAAACGTTAAATGTTAGGATAGGCAAATGATCTGTGCGAGGAAAAGAACAGTCTGGAGAAAAATCTTTAAGGAAAAAGGAGGGCGTTCCAGGAAAACTTAAAAGCGAACTTCATTGAAGTCTTCGTTGATCATCATTAGTTTGTTTGCTTGATATCATATATTTGTTTCTCTCATGTTATCTTATCATTAGTTCCGACAAATAAAGGAGGATTGGCAAACGGTGGAATCAAGGGACCTGCTCCCAAGCGCGTGCTTGAGTGCCTTTGAGTGTATGAGTAAACATCCAGATCACATCTTACGCTGCGTTAAGGCTCTGAATAGAAAGCGTGGATCTCACGCATTTGCATAACTATGCTCTACCCTAGAGCCTTATGTTGCTCGTGACTAATAACATTAAGTTGCAATGTAAATTGTTTCGTGCCTAATAGATTGGAACGTTGTAATTTCCAATGGGTTATGTTGATCATAATATTCATTGAGTGCATGATTCACACGGAGATTGAAGCGTTATAACTGAAAGAAATATCAATGTATGTGTTATATGTCATATTTCATTGGTAATTTATCTCATTGAAACATAACATTTATCTGCGTACCATTTCTATATTTTAAAAATATAAATGCATAATGAGGATGGAAAAGTATGTCATTGGTGTGAAAACATTTTCAAATATAACTAGCAATTTGAATTTTTTCCACATTGGAGGGTTATATAATTTGGTGTAAAATAGTTTTATGTTCTATTTTTGAAAAATGTGTACTGATTTTAGTGAATTAGAATAAAATCACATATTAACATGACATATGAATATGTCCTATCATCAAAATATTGTCAAGGTTTTTATCTACAGTTAAGATTTCTTGATATTCTATTTCTTGATATTGATAGGAATTTTTATTTTAAACAAATGAAATAATCTGTTTTTAATACGGATAAAGGATATAAATTGTATATAATTTATATTTAGACTTAGAGACCTCATAGTTAGCTCTTACTTAACTTACTGATGTAACATTTTAATATTCCCCGACCATACTTCCGGATCCAATTGGCTTCATCAGTGAACAGACAATAAAGTTATTAAGACCGTAAATATGTAAGGCATCACATCCCCTAAGCAACCTCATAGGAATACAATACTTCCACACACACAACATCTCACTCACACAACATTAAAATCAAACTCCAATCCAAATCACCGAAAGCTAAAAAGTTAATTGCACTTTAAATATGTCGTTTCATTAGAGTGGTGTGAATTATAGTAAACATAGCGGAACGGTATCAGTCTCCTAGGCAACCTAATGGCCCAATAATGAAATTACGATCTTTAATAGGAATAATTCATACAAACGCACACGAAATACTGTTGCCACATTCACTTGCGCGTTAAACAAGGTCACCGTGCGATGCAGAAAGATTAAATTTTCTTCCACGCTACCGACTCCAATCAAAAGCCGCGCTTTGATGGTCATGGATGCGGACATACGTTGTGATTTTACGACTCGTCATGCGTACTTCGTCGATGTTAATAAAATTTCCGTAAAATTTTTCATTTTTAATCGTATTTCTTTTTTTCTCCGGAGGGAGGCAATTTATCGCTGACGTTTATGTGTACAAGTTTATTAGCAAAAATTGAAAAGGTAGCCGCGAAATCATGTTGGAAACTTCTGTTTGCGTATTGTTCATGATCACTTTTTCCCCTCAATTGAAGGGGAAGCAACTGGCATGGAAAACCGGGAAGGATATTGGTATTTATTGATGATTTGTATCGGAAACTAGACGACATTCGTTCCTTGGTATACTGAGTTGAAACCTGTATAGTATACAGCAGAGTTACAAAGTATATAGTTTTCATTGATAACACAATAGTTGTTTCCCGGGTGACTCAACATGTTTACAATGTAGTACTGAATATGGTGGTGTAGTGGTTAGTATACATTCTCGGCAAGTGGGAGGCTTGACTTTAAGTCACACTAAAGTCGCTATTTTTAACTTCTATTCACCGGGGTATTAAGAACCGTACGAACTAGGCATTTAAGGCTATTTCATCTTTCCTTAATCTTATCATCACCCATTGCATCTTCAGTATATAATAAAAATACTAAAACATCCTTCAATGAATAGTGCAAGAAAATAATATTTCTCAGTGTACTTTTAAATGCACATAATTGTAAATACAAAAGGCATGACGAAGAAATATTATCTTTTAAAATCGAGCAATGTTGATTATGCGTCAGCATTCGTTTTAATCTCCATTTCATAATTTGTGATATTCAAAGATATCGCAAAAGTTTATTTTACTATTTTAAAGTTCATTTTTCTCTTATGAGTTGAATCAGCAATGATATAATTATCTTTCACACAATAAGTAAAGTACGTGAAACAAAAAGCGAATTTCAAACGGAATGAGTTAGAAATGCGGCGGAGTTGCCCGGCGAAGTGGAAATGAAGAAAGCAATGTGTGGCAGGTGGTGGCGGCCTCTCATTTATATTTCGTAGGGCTGTATTAGTCTGCTCGACTCAGAGGCCTGGAACACTTTATGCATAATATCTCGTCATAAGTTCTGGGCTTTTTTCTTATTGTATAACTTCCCCGAGACTAGAATAACAACCCTAATTATTTAATCTCTTGCTGAATCGGTGAAATTAAAAAATGTTTCTTAGAAATAATTATATGACCTTTATTAATCTCCTCCTGTTTTTTTTATATCCTACGTGTGTATATTTATAAATATTATATGTATAAAGTATAAAATAGGTCTGTGGCATAATTTAAGTTTCTTCAAAATGTCAACGTATAGTAATCAAAGGTTTCTTATTGGCAGTCAATTTAAGTATTTGCAATCGTTATAGGATTATAGACTTTCATCTCAGCATTTTTTGTTTATCTTGTTAAAATCAACTTACTAAATGTAACATTATCATAAATAATATTTCCTCCTATAGAAGGGGATGATATAACGAATATATTTTCTATATGTTACATTAGGATAGCAATTTAAAACGAACACAGACTCAATGAAAATAAGTCATCGTCAATCTCTTTGAGAAAGTAAACCGACAGAATTTCAATTCATGTTCGTGCATTGTTTCAAATCGAATTCTAACGCTAAATGATTAACGAAGTGTTGTCCAACAAAAGTTATTGCGTAGCTATGGAGAAGGAGGGGACGTGTGTAAGAAGCTGTTGTGGGAATCTAATCAGAGATGAGCAGATATGAGCCATTAATCTATTATAATAGGAATCTTTTCTTATCTCCTTTGATTTGACAGTTCTCTCTCAAATCTCTTTCGCGTCCGAAAATATTATACTTTTTTTCTCTTTTCATCGCGAATCCATAAAAATTGAATTCATTGTTTAATTTTCACTAAAACCATATCCACAGCTTAGTCGATTCATTAAGGATTCGACAATAAACAATTAAGAGCTGTTATTTGTGCAAATAGTGTACTTAATTAACAAATCAATACTTGAAGGATGTTTGTACATCTAGGAACGCTCCAATGGAATATTACGGATTAGTATATTCGTTTTATAATAAACTTGTCTCTGAGAACCTTCCTTATCTTAAGATAGGTTCATATTCTTTGGTTCGTCCCCCAGCCAAGCAACAAAATCTAGCTGAATATGGGCAATAAATAGAATGGAACAGAAAAAGGATGACTATATCGAAAGTAACTTATTCTGCAAAATAAACACGCTACAGCAGTTGGAAAAATTTTCTATGAATAGCATCTAAAACTATTCCTATAGCTCTTCTTATTCTCTTCTAAAAAATTCGAGAAAAAGATTTACAAGTAGATAAAAGTTTGCATACTCTGAAAGTTAGGAGGCCTCCGCTGTACCTTGCGTTATTCCAGAAGTGCTCTTAGAAATTCGCATGAGTATGCAGAGATAGAGTCCTGAAATTTTCGCAGTATCAAGAATACCATTTTGCGAACGGATTCCAATGTTTTCTCATCTTTTAGTTGGAAAGTTTCCAACGGAAACCTCTTCTGGCTTTTTGAAATCGAAGCAGATAGTAATGCTTTTATTCAAATTAAATTTACTGGAAGGCAAATATATCTGAGTGGCCTTAAAAAGGTTGATCAAACTTTTCGTTTACACACCTCCACTTCTTCCGCCATTAGGATATTTTCGTTCCGCAGGGAATTTGGGTAATGATTCGGAACTCTTTAGCTCTGGAAATATGTTTTCAAGGAATTTTCGTTCGTCATCTGACAGCCATCAATGGATTCAACTCACAAACAAATCAGATTTATCTCCCTAAAAGCCAATTTCCAAAGCATATGGTCCATGATCGAATTGGCATATGAGACGTACTAGAGGACGTTTGGAATTAATAAATTTCATCCGCCGGTCAAAACATACTCTTGCCTCGTTCTTTGTGATTGTTCTCGTAAAGTCACAAAACTCCGCTTTCGGGAAATTCATGCCATTGAAATCTTTGGCTCTGAATGTGATTTAAATAAATTATGGACTCTCTAATGTTTCCGATTCGCATGAGTGAGTTTGACAGAGTGTTTATGACTGAAGGTGCGTTCAAGGAAAATTTCCATCACATCTGTAGTCAATTAAATGTGATGATCCTTTGTCTATATAGTTGCTACTCAAAACAAGACCTTTTGGGAAATGACAGGGTAAGCTAAAAGTTATATTAAATTCAACCGCAAGGCAAATTAATTTTCTTTATTAATCGGAAATCATTATTAATTTTTTTTATTACTATTGATGAATAGGGTGCTATTCGGGTCTTGTTCTATATACGATACGAAAGCTTTCTTTAAGTTTTACTTTAGTTTTAATATACATTGTAACGATTAAAGTTACTTTTTGTAAAATATATTTGGTACATTGTTACTATAATGTAAAGTACTTAATTCTTAGAAAAGATAAGATGTTTAATGCTCCGTTTTATTATTGAGCAACATTTCGATTCTTCACAGTTTTCACATCGTTATCATAAGATTCACTCTAAGTTGCGTATGAAAAGATGGGATTAGTCGTGAGTTAAACTGAGGAAAGGCTTTTATTACTTCTCTTAATAAAAATTGACAAAAATTCTTCTGCTTGTAGTAATAAAACAGGTATCCTCACACTATTTGAATAATCAATATGATATACTAGTTCCTTAAAACCCATGCCACTAATGCAACTTAAATTGTTTGGAATATTTTAAAGGAGTCTGATCGATGTAAATATTTTCTAAATTGTTCTATGATGACTAAAAATAAATCAGGAATATCATATTCATGTTCTTCAGCAGTTCAATAAAAGTGATGAACAAATCAGCAAGTTTTGATCATAAGAATACAAAACTCTTCATCGGGGCATACATAATGTATCAACTTCTCCGATCTCTGGAAGGAAAAAAACACTTTTCAATAAATTTATAATATTAAAAGTTCCTTCTTACGCATTTATTTGTATTCGAACGAAGATGTAGATATTTTAGTTTTTCTCCTTGTAATTGGAACAGATTTATTCTATATTAGTAACCTAACTATCATTTGTTTTCCTGTATTAAACTATGTTTATTTACACTCTCGATCGTAAAAAAGAATGATTAGTCCCAAAATCAAACGACTAATTCATACGTCAAAATTCAAATGGTCGTGAAATCTCAAGTTTAATTTTCACTAATCGAAGCTTTTATAAAAGTAGACGCATCCATCCCTTCCCATTGAACTCCACTTCCGCTAAATCTCCCAAGCGCTCCTTCATTTCGATTGCATTTCTGTACGCCCCAAAGAAGATGAAATGAGACCCTTTTTCTGAGATTCCCGAATAAAAGTTGAAGTGGCACAAGGAAAAGCGAGCTTAGGCTGAATGCGAACCTATAAGTGCTAAGAAAAGGGAAAATGCGGGGGAAGGAAGAACTAGAGAAAGTAGGACCCCCTGGAAGACTTTGAAGTAAGCGACGAGGGCGCCGCTAATAACGAACTAATCAAAGCGCGGCAGAGATATAAGGCGGACCCACCCCCGCGTGGTTATATCTCCCCCTTAAAAAGATAGGGAGAGATGGAAATGGTTGGTTAGTCTCCGGGTCAGTAGATGTAACGGGAGAAGGGTCCCATCGGAGGGCGAAATGAAAAAAATAGGCATCGTTATAGGGGGTGAAATAGGAGGAAGGGTTAAAGAGGTAAGCTTTTTTTTTCAGGGGGTTAATATTACGTATGCCGAGAGAGCTTGAATCACCGTTCTTCCTTCCCTTCAGCCACTTTCGTTCGCCAATGCAAATTGGAGCCTTTTTTTAGGGGATGATCTGTAAAAAAGGGATCAGTCTTGTTTTAAGTCGGACCTTTTCCTAGCTTTCGCTAATTAAAATGAGTGCCCTTGCGTTTTTGACATACAGACCTCCATCCACCCCTTGATACATCGCTTTCTCCCGTGTACTTAACGCTCTTGAATTACGTTTGTTATCGAATTTTAATCGCACTCTGTTCGGATTACACATGAAAAAAGACACTCTCGCGATTTGAAATGAAAAGCTTTTTAGAGATGGACAATCAAAAAGGTCGAAGGTTGCGATTGTTACTCACGAAGTATGGGATGGTTTACTGTCGTGAATGCTATTGATACTGGTTTAAAATATAGGCAATATAATGATAAAGAAAGTTAAAGCACGAAAAAATATTAAAAAGAGGAAGAGAAATTTACCTTTCTAAGGGACTTAATTGGCAAAGAGGCTGATGATCTTTCTTTTAACAGTCTTATATTTTTTTGTTCTGCCGAGTTTACTCTCTATTTCTAAACCTCTGAAGAATTTTCATAACCTTTTGAGATAAACCTATGTTTTTTGATGATTTACAATCTATAAGAATTTTTGGCGTATTATGATTTAAAGATAGTATTTACTTTGGCAACAAAAAGTACATGAAGAACATTTTCAAATTGAAACCTTGATCTTGTTAGTCGGTATCAGTGATGATTTTAATTCCTGATAGATAAACTTGATAAAACTAAACATTTTGTTGAATTAATTAAGTTATTACATCTTAGGCACTAAACTTTACATGAATAAATATTAATATAATAATACAAGATACCAATCGTATAATAATTTCTATAATATCATAAATATGATTAGCGAAAATCGATTCAATATGGAATTCAAGCAAAATTCACAATATTTCTAATGCACGAACAAGGAATTTACTCAAAAAATCACTATTCACAACAGAATAGAATGATAGTTACTTCTGACAGTCATGTAGTAATAGGTATTGAGCAAAACGAATCTCACATTGAAATTTTAGTGTTTCCATTATTAGTTTGGGTTGTATTCATTCCATTAATTCAGGAGTAGAAGTTTAACTTACTGGATTTTAAATTGGAAATTAAGGATAGATTTACCTGATGACGATGAGCGAAATGAAATTAAGTTTAATTAAAAGCATCACGAATGTTTAATTCTAATGGCAAAATCAACTCTAGAAGCCTAATAATCTTTCCCAATCGTTATACACGCTGAAGTTCTCTTTCATAAACCTTAATGACGTTCACATATTTGTTGCAGTAATTGTTAGTATAAAAAGCAAACGTAAATCACAAAGTTAGTTGCTATCAAGTTAAAATCCCACCTAATGAAAGTCTTTTATCTATCTACAGAAAAATATAAATTTACTAAATAGCTTAATTTTGCTTCTCTAGCTTCAGAAAATTAACTAACTTTTAATTAAGAACTTTAATCAGCAACAATCAAAATTATCCTCTTATAAATTCCGTCTTTTCAACAATCAATTTAATTGCAATAATTAGAGATCATCGCCCTTGTCGTTAAAGAGTAATTTAAATTGGATTACGGGACATGGATTGATGACTGTTTGTCAATTTACAATCTAATTCTCGTATCTTTTAAGTAATTAGTTCGTATTCCGAATGTTTATAAATTAGCGGCGCTGTTAGCTTAAGGAATCGCCGCTAACGACATCTGCGCTAATGTGATAAATTTATTTCTCGTGCGGCGATTAACTGAGAAACGAGATTTTTGCTTGAAACATGAAAAAATATAAATCTGCATGATTCAAAGGGAGGGTCATCAACGGAGTTCCTTTGGTAAGTACGTCGTTACCTTTAATATAAAAGGCTGCAACGAGACTTCAAAGTAACCTCATTACTATGCGTTCGACTTCAAAATCCTAACTTGTATTTATTCTTTGTAAATATCATTAAAACTAGCGGAATCATTCAAAGAGCTGCCACGTGTTCGGAGCAGTACGTATCGAAAGAAATGATTAATCATTCATTTATTTGAGAAATGTATTCAGGTCAATGCTTGTTAAGTAGATTTTCTGTGATATCTCTGCTGCTGTTATAATTTTTTTGTTTGAGCTAGAGAGTAATTAACTGCATGTCGCAAAATATGAGCCTAGAAAAAGATACGTGGGTGCTGAATGATCTATGAGCGATGTTTTTATTTGATGTTTTGCCATATTAGTTCATTAGTTTTATGCATATAATGGTTTATTTTTGTATATTTTCCCACGCATGCCCTCGTATATGGAACCAATTTCATTTGATGGAAAAATTCGAAAAAATGTTTGCAGAATCACTGAATTGCTCTAGAAATGAAAAATTCGTACAGAAAATCTTGAATTTGTTTACTTAAATCACTTGTCTAGTTACATCTCTTACATATTTATTCAACAGAGGGTTTAAGTGGACAAAGAATTGTAGAATACTGAAATATGAATTTTATGTCCAATATTATTATTATTATTATCATATGGGAAAGCGGAGTAATTTTGGGGCCAAATATTTTTTACAGTCCGTATTATTTATTATATTTATAAAATATATCACTCTGAACATATCATCAATGTGTCATAAATAAATAAATATGTATTAAACATGCTCGAAGTAATAGTAATGCATGAGAATAAATTAATTTTTATAGGAATGCAGTTATTTTCCTACTAATTCTTAACACAAAAAGCATCAATTCATACTATCTTTATAATTTACAAACTAACAGAAAATGATTATAAATTAAACAAAATGTTTTAGACTCTTTAGCTCATTCATAAACACCCGTTGAAATAACAAAAACAAATGAAGTAAAACGTAGTTCTTCTCGAGGGATATAAAAGATTATTGTTATTATATTATTAAATCGTCATTTATATTATTTATATTCAGCGCAGTATAATTTTTCGAATCATAATAAGCAGTTGACCGTAAGATAACCACAACAAACAGACTCAACAATAGAGTAGTAGATTTATCAATTAAGATAAAAAAGTCTTACTATCATATTTATCATTCCACCTTGGATTTCATAAATTTATTCAAGTGATTACAGTCTTTCTGTCACCACATAAAATCATAATCATTCGTATCTAAATCTTTCCCAATCCCTATGGTAATAGGTAAATTACAAGTAATTTTCTCCAGCTTCACTCAAAATCTTTAACAAAAAAGCCTCAATTATAACTCCACCTATCGACAAAGAGAACCAAATAATTCGTCCGTTTGATATTTCTCCCAACATGATCGACACGAAGCAACATCTACGCTCGAGGGGACTAAGTCTGACAACGGAGGTACAACAGTTCTATACACTGATTAGTGCAGACGGCGAGGGAGTCCGTCCGTCTTCCATTTAATGAAAGCCTTATACATATAAGCCGTGGCGAATGCGTGGGCCACGCGGCATATGCGAAATTAAATGGAAACAGAGGCGTCGCATGAGGGGGCGATGAAGCGTCCACTGTCAAGTGAAGCGAATCGTGTGCGGATGTGCATTTTGCATGGAAAGAGCTGGAAAAGAGAAACCGGTGAGGGACAGGGATGGAATAAGTGGTCCAGCGAAAGGGGTTTATATACGAGAGAAAGAGAATTAAAAAAAGGGAGAGAGAGATAGGGCACGTCCCAGACGGTGACGTGTCTTTCAGTAATAAGACGCAAATTTCGCCTGGCTGGCTCGTTTGGGTGGGGTGCCGTGTTCTGCGAATCAAATGACGAACGAGTTCTTGCGTTCTGATTGAGAACCCTCCAGATTTGTTCGTCATGCGAGTGAAATTGAGTTTCTTTGCCGCTCCTCCCTTGTTTCCCTGACAACGATCGTTTGATGTCCCCCCCTACCAACGCCCCCCACTCTTTTTTACATCATTTCCCAAACACTCCCTCTTTACGAAGCGGATGGCACTAGACGGAAAAATGACGGGATTCGGGAAATTCCGGAAGTTAAATAATTTGTCCGTTGCTTCCAAATTGATATAAATGCCAATGGGCGGAATTTGATTTCGCCCGTTCCTTTTTCCCTTCAAACAAGAGAAAGATGCAATTTGAAAGCGATGAGTTAATGCATCGATGGACGCGAAATTCGTTCTGTCTTAGATTAAATATGAGTGTCAATTGGGCGGTGGAGTTGGAGGCGGGAGTTGGAGCGGAAGGGTCGCTCCAAGGTTATGAGGCTGAATGTTCTTTGAGGAGGGGCTCTTATGGATATTTGAAATTTAAATCTAGAGAAAATACTCGGATTGAAACATGGAAATTTTCGTTTTACGAATGAATTGTGAGGGTTTGGAGATATGAAGCTAACGCTCCTTTATGTTTTGTAATCATCAAACATATTCAATCTATATGATCTCCCCCAATGAAGGTCATCAATGTTATTATTATTATCATTTGAACTACATTCTTTTAGCATTAGGGATTGCTCCAATTAATTACATAAAATATAAATAATTTTCTGTAAGAATTAGTAAATATCTCTCCGAAAATACTGTAGTCTTAAGTATATTAAATGTAAAAGGCTGTTTGAGCTATAAATAATACACTCTGAATACCTGCTGATCTAATAAATTCATTCTATATATATTTAACGCCCAAAATTTCATTAGAGGAAATGTTTCTATATTTTTGGCATTGAATTCGTTTGTAAAGATTAAATTAGGCTAAATTTTAAATGAGAATCAGTGTGAAATTTGGAATGGATGATAATAATCTGAATTGATTTATCATCTATAAATTTTAGCAGTGAATAAGCTATATATAAAGAAAATTAGTTATTTTGGGAATAGGAATCTTGGGTAAGTATTTACTTTAACGCTGTATAATTAGTCGAATTACACTCATAGTGGGAATATTTTAAAATTTTGAGAAAAGCTAAATGATATTTTGGTAAACTCTTCATCAAATATTTCCTTCTTCCGATATTTACAATCAATATTGGAACAAAAACAAAAATGAAATGTTTACAGAATGTTCATCTTTCTTGGAATTGAAGACTCATGAGTTAATTTAAACACCCATGGGATTATTGACATAATTTCAAATAAATATTGTGATAAGCTCTCTGATTTGTGTTTTTAGGAAAGGTATTTGTATCAATTAGAAGTAGTTATCACAGATTTTAAATTTTTTAGAGAATAATTATGGGGCACATTTGTATAGTTAATTTTTTGAAATTTTTTTAAGTTCGCTAAATTCTAACCACCATTTGTTTAATGAGTCCCTATTCTTGAAATGACGTTCGTAGAAATCCAAGTATTAAGTTGATTATATCTACAAAACTATCTACTCTACATATAAGAATCTGAATGTACTCTTATTAAGCGCAATGTACATATTAAAATAGAAACTATATTAACCGTGTACTTTGCAAATTATTACTTTTTGAGACCTGAACTCAAGTATGAACTTGCGTCTTAGAATCCAGAGCAAATTGCAATAATACTTATCGCATGTATTCCATCTATAATTAATCTCTCATTCGAAATCTTTAATGACTCTTGGGTCCGATACATCATTATCGCATTTTAAGTGCTGAATCCAGATGACAAAATATTTCTAATTATCCTCTGGTCTCTTTTTCAAACCATCCCTTCATTCATTCCGTCACGTTTTTGCTTATTCATTCTTCGCCTTGATAAGTACTTAACGATTTTTTTCGCTCATAAGAAATCGCGTTCTGAAGGTTCAACGGCTCTTATTCCATTTAATTCAATTACTGGAGTCCATCATCGCACATCCATCACTCCTCTATGACCCGTACGCTTCGTCAACGTAACAGTTTTTAAGCCCCGCAATTTATGACCGCCCGAATTGGATGACGAATTGGTGATAATTATCGGTGAATGGTGAGGAGAGTGGTGAAATTATCTCCCTCCAGCCACCTCTCCTAACTAGATGACGCTATTGTAATTTTGAAGATCAACTCTTAACAGACAGACAGACATATGACTTTGAGCTATGACCACTACATAGATCGTTTCTATGCGCGCGTAGATACATTCATAGAAGTATCGGAGTATATCGTATTATTAAAATGTACGAAAACACTATCCTCCTCTAACTTAATTGTGAAAGCAAATGTTGCTGTGAAGTCAAGGCATTAAGTTAACATGACTACATAGTTATAAATAATTCTTTCTTATTTTTGTGGTGATATATTAGTGCAGTACTCTCTAATTTTTACTTACTTTGTATTCATTCTTTCTTCACTTTGTAATCAATTTTACTATGTAGCAATCGCGTATGGAACATGTTCTTTTTTTACCTTTATTGATAAGTAAGAGCTTAAGAGCTTTAGTTTGCCAAGCGTTTGCTATAACTTTGTAAGATTCTGAAGATTTAAGGAATTGAAATGAATCACAAATTAAGCAAATAAAGATATTATTAATTTATCAATTATTATGGAATTTTACACTAAAGTCAAGCCTTAAATATACGGTAATGATGTCATACCACAACTATTACAATGCGCTTTATTATATGACAGGTCTTGCTTTATTCATAAAACGTTTCTATATACAGAATAATTCTATTATGAATGACGAATTCAGGTGAAACCCAATTTAAAGTTGACTAAAATCTTTCAGAACGTGTCATGCATCATATTCATTAATCGAACAATTAGTACCGCTCTTACGCAACCGACTCCCCATTTCACTATTTTTCATTCAAGTCTTTAGATAATATAAAAAAGATTTTTATGTAAAAAAGTCTTTTAATATTTCTTTTGTCCTCTCCAGTTTAGTCCTACTTTTCTCAACTGCTGATACCTTTCAACGACGAATTTATTTTCCTCAAAAAATTACTAATACATTCGCGTATACGCCCTTACGATTTATCCATCCATGCCTTTTTAATATCATCCGTAGCTTTTTGAATTCCAGCATAATATTCCCAACATTATTTAATATTCATTAAATTCCGCCTCCAATGGATGATATGATTCATGCTTTTCCAACAGCTTCCGCAAGAACGATATTCTTAATGTGGCATGATTCTCCGGAAATGAAAGCGAATTTCCCGAGGAAGGCAGAGAGCCTAGTTCCCCTAAAATTCCGGCAACAGGATCGCGGGTTGTCAAGCATCAGCACTCATTTGTCAAAATATATCTCTCTTGACCTTTGCACTCTCCCACCCTTTTCTCCTCATTATTGCGCATTTCTTCCTTCTTCCTCATTCACTTTTTCTCCTTTCCCGAAGTCTCCATCAGCGTGTACGTTGGAAGCTGTTATCTCTAATGCTACAAGATAGAGAGAGGACTCCTTCCTCGACCTTTCCTTTTCATCCCCACTTTTTTACCTTTCGCGAAAAACTCTCGTACTTACGAGTTTTTACAAGAGGGTACGAAAAAAAAGGGTAAGCGACTGCAGCGACACACGCTCGCACGTGTGTACAATGAGAACGTCTGTTTATATTGTAAAAGGGCAGGAGACGAGTCAGGCGTAGGGGTCGCACGGAGTAGACGACGGGCAAAGGAAGGCAAAGGAGGTGGGGCTTCGGAACAATATAAACACAAACACACGTAAGAGCCGTTGCTAAGAAGGAGGAATAATAAAGTTTAAGTCTTTATACTCTCTGTGTCGCTGCGCGGGAGGGTTAAAACTTCCTTAGCAGTCGAGACTTCGTTATTTTAGCCTTTTTAAAAAGTCATCGAATATCTCCCCCTTTCGTGTCATTATAAAAAAAATGGCCGCGGGGGTCTGTTTCCTCGCGAATTTTCCGCGCGATGTGTCGCTCAGCTACCTGCTTCGGACTAGAGAGGTTGCGAAAAAAAGGGGGAGTGTTTTTTTTTTCGCAGAGGGGGATACAGATTGCTTCGGCAATTCGTTTATAATTCATCGGAATTTTTGTGCTCTCTTTTTTTTATTCCTTCCCCTCTGTCCTCCACCCAATTAGGACGGCTCCCTTTACCCCTGTCATTCTCTCTACATCATTTCCACGTTGTTGCTTTTTGAAGTAGAGTTATTTATGAATTTTTATTCGGTTTACTTTCCTATCTTCGCGTTAGGTCACGTACCTGTTTCGCTTCCACTTCCATTTGCCCTTTTTTTTAACTCTCCTCGTTCTCCTGTCTTATGCAATACATTTCCTCTGCTCTTAACTCATCTACCCTCGTAATTTACGAGTAATGGCTGAATTCATGTGATTTTACAATCAAAGCTTTATTTAGTCCAACTTAAATCACCAATTCACATCTACATTAATAAAGAAAGTAATTTATTAGTACTTATAAGTGCAATCGCGAATAAAGAAATATAAAGAATAAGAGCATGTTTATTCTGGAATGCACAATAAATTACTGACTATCTCTTCAAAAACTGCGTTGTTTATAGGTTATTTTGTACATCTAAGGATAAAGAAATAATTATAAGAGCTAGTTAATTCTACAATTCGAAATAAATTACCAATATATCTCTTCAAAAAGAATATGATAATGAGACTTCTGAGCATCTAAAAATGAGCATATTAATTTGATATGTAGTGCTTTTAGTATGATAATAATTATACAATTTGATAGAATAATACAGTATTAGTATTTATAGAGTATATTTAATCTTTATTTCTGTGAATAGATATTAATTAGTTGATATGAACGTTAATTTATAATAGAATCCTATATTATAAAATGCTGTAACATTGAACTTAAAGCAGATTCAAAATATAAGCTTAATCCTCCATTAATATACAAAGATGTATATATTGATACATTTTTTCTTTGACTTGAAAGGGAATCCTCCGACTTATCTTTTTACTACATTTTTATTTATCCTCTCGGAATTCGAAAGTCGCCATCGCAAGAAATTGGGGATTTAGTGAAAAAGAGCATCTTGTGAATGCCTTTCTGGATTTGTTATGGAGGAAATCTGGTTTGGCTTCTCTATTCGAGGTGGAATTAGAGGAAAATCGAAATCGGAAAGTGTCTTTTACAGGATAAAGATCCAGGAAAAGGTATAGTAAAAAGATATAGAGAAACTTAAAACGTTGGAATCATATTTGAATATTAAATTCATGGAGAAGATAGCCCTTAAATGAAAATCAATTAAAGATCTATAGTATATAGAATACGACAATTCTAACACAAAGTATTTAATGATTTTTTATGCATAGGTATAAATAAAGATTCTCATACATTTCCTCTCATTATTCCCTTTTAAAAAATATATATTACTTCTGTATTGTTAATCCATCGCAATTTAGTAGCATTGTTAACATCTTAAGGTGATTACTACATTACTTATATGCCGAGATTATAGTTGATGATGAGCTTGAAAGTAGACTAGACGTACATCCGTCAGAAGGTCTACGGAATTCGGAAAAGAAGAGAAATGAAAGGAAGGAACCCCAAGCGAAGCTCTGTCAAGATGAAAGAAATAGTTCAAAGTGCATCAGAGATTACTCGAGGAAATGAAATTTCAAGAGTCGGCGGATGAGCTCGGAGGGAGATCCGACGTTCTTGTAGGAGGACATGTCACCGGCTTTCTTCAGGGAAAATGGAGGAGCAGTTGTAAATACTGTGAATTGAGAAGACTGATCAAGAGGAGGCTGACGGATACAGACACACCAATACCTTAATATAATTACGAAGATTTTGATAAATAAGAATGTTAAGTTAATCTCTGAAATTATTAGATTAATTAATTAGTGTTCTTTCTGGTTGATGGGTATTACATAGATGGTAATAATAAAGAGATTCAATTAAATGAGATTATAATTATAAATAAGACTTAAAGGAATCTTTCAATCGATAACTTCTATTTATGATACCTATTCTATAACTACGTATCTTTCTAAATTTACTTCTCTTGCCTCAAAACAAAATGAGAATTTAATTTTAACTTACGTTATTCAACAGATATATATTTTCTATTTCATTTATTATTCCTGGGATAATTCTTACAGAAGCCTAGGTCAAGCAATCTTTAACTTTTCTCTCCTCTTAATGGTACAGATTGTGAGGACCAAATCACGATTTTTTTTAGTTTTTATTTCAATATCCTTCGATTTCCTGAAATTGCGAATGCTGTTCCGCTGCAAGGAAGATTGAAAAAGTTTTTATATTCGCTTTACGCACGGGAATCGTGAAGCAGTTTAATTAATTTGCTGATTCCTGGAACATGTCACACATTTTCTCCGCAAATTTTCACTTAGGACGAGAAATGAGGTTGTATAAAAGTTTGGTAAAAAATTTGGACCCGTTGATATCAATTCGAAACATTTTTTCTGGGATTCATTGCTTCAGATGAATAACAATAGTATCTAGCAAAAGCTTTATTATAATAATATATTAGAACGGTAATTTGGTTTCTTAAAAGTAATAAATATGTTTTAAAACTTAAAAATATCGTTCTTTTCAACTCATCTCTATTTTTATACATTTTAAATGATCTAATTGATATTCTGTTGCAAGATAATATTCTTACATCATTATGATTGGCAATGTTATAATTGTGCATTTTAATATTAATTATCGTATATTATTCTTTGAAAGATACATGTACATCAACACTTTGTAAAGAAAGCGACTCTTTCAGAACTGACACAGAATAGTCTTCGTTACTCAGTATAATGAAATGATGAACATGCAGCATAAAAACCTACATCGAACAAAGCTCTTGACATGCAACATATTGCCACCGTCTACTTTGTGAACCTCATTACTATTTTTAGAAAATACTTCTAACGAACTTCATTAAAACAATGGAAGGATTAGTAAAGCTTCAGGGAAAGGTGATATTTCTAAAAAAAGGTCCCCTAGCTTATCTTAGATTAGTACACCAAACATAAAACTTTCCGATATTATTTAAAATTGGATTTTCTTTCGGAGATAACTCCCGCTAATCTCGTTTTGCGATATATTTCAAAGCGTCTGTGGATTATGGGAGCTTTCCCTCCTGACCCGTAATGAAAAGTCGTGAGTAATGAGAACGTCAAACATTTGATGGCAACGGATGTGAGCGAAAAGATTAAGGGCGGAGTATCACAATGAAGTAGTTAGGGAAACAAAGCGTCCTCTCAAATCCCTCTCCTAGGCAACCCTATTCTACCCTTTTTTTATTAAGGTTATCCCTTTCATCTTTCCATTCCAAAGCGGGAATGTGCTATTTTTCTGTGACATTTTCTTCGAACTTTCTCTTCCAAAGGAATTCGCTTTTTTCTATGATCTAGAAGTCGGAGATACTTTATAGCAGTCTGAAGGTGATTTAGTATATCTCTGGAAATCCTTTTTGATTCTTTTGAATGCCAACGTGTTAGTACCTGATCTTGAAATTGATAATAATTAAATGAACCTAAAATATCTTTAACATTTTATACATAATAATTTTTAATGTACTTCTTTGCTATTGAAAATAAATATTGATTTTACGATAGAAATTCATTTTTAGTAATCAGGTTGACACTCAAAGCATAATATAATTTTATTGAGAAATTTTACTGCTATTATTTGAGGAAGAAAGCGTAAAAATTGTAGAGAAGACAATAGTAAATCATGTGCTACGTCGGAATTGAAATGTATCATCTAACTCCTTCCAAATTATTGATTGAAAAACAATTTTTTAAACATCGAATTGTATTATGTATCCATTAGAATTATCGTATATTAATTTTCGAAAATTTTAGTAGAGTAATATTTTAACTATTCATGCTTTTTAACATGGTGAAATCTTCGAAAAAATTTCCTTATGGTTATTTGAAAACCTATCAAATCTCTTTCAGAAAGGGCTCTTTAGGATTACATGAAATTATGCTCCATTAGATGAAAGGATACTTTTTCCTATCCACCACTTGTAAGGGATGCGTAAGGAAACAAAGCTCAATAACGCAGGAGCACTTTTTTCTGAAGAGCTTTAAAAGAAACTAAAAATTACGGAAATTTCCGCTTTTTATTCCTTTATCCTCTTTCTTTCGCGAACATTTTATCTCTCTTTTATTTCCTTTCCTTTATCTCTTTCGTGTGTCCCTCGTTGCGTATCCATCTCGTTAGAGGGGGATTTTGGAATATCCGCCCTCCGTTTACCAACCTTAACACGCGGCATCTTTTCCTCACTCCAGTCAACATTTCCGTTCTTTAGCCTCTGGAGTATAACCCACTCCAAACCCTATCCTTACCTCTCCTTGTGTCCAAATTGCCACCGGCAATTACCACCCCCTCCTCCTCTAAAAGGACGCTTCCCTCGTATTCCTTCACGAGTGGTCTGCAAACTTTTTCAAAGTTAAGTCGCTGCTTCCCTTTCATAGTTAGATCGTTGACCTTATATACAAGATCCGGAAAGATAATACGCTTCGATACTCCAAGTCTCGCAAAAGTGTTTGATATATTGTTTATAACCTCTCCGTAGTCTTGAGGTAGAATCTATTTTTCAAACTTTCCTCTTTCTACCGCTATAGGAGGAGGAACGAGAAGTCTCTGGCGGATTGAATTTCTAAAAATTTCATACGCGCAAAAGGACAAAGTTTTTCGCCCACATAGCGCTCGCTAAGGTCTTTTTCTTTTTCCTTTTTTATTTCGCGAAAGTATTTAAGGTTGGTGCGGTACGAAATAGAATTTAAAGGCGTCTTGTCTGACCTAATTACCCCGTTTTGTAGGTCGCATTCTTTCTTTTCACGACATGTCGATTTTAGCAATTAGTTTATGTGCCTAAATCAAAAACTTTAACGCATTCAGTACACCGCGCTCAGTTGATTTGTTTGACAAGTGAATGGAATGGAAACTTCTAAAATTTAATTTCGTACAGCAGTAATAAAATCAGATTTGTATTTCTCCTGAGGGAATTTGACAATTTGAGAGAAAAACCCCTATTTTCTTCATGTTTTGGCAAATAAAAATAAATATAATTCTTACATTTAAATTGCGTTCTCAAAAAATTACCCGTGAACGAAGAAATTTTAAAGTTTGACCTCATAGCAAACTTTTGAAAATCAAAGAACAACATTGACTTCATGATAGCATGCTATATAAAAATATATCTCGATGGAACTGTCAAATAAATACATGCCTCAATATATTTGAATAATACCTTCTTCATATCGAAACCAGAATCAAAACTCTTGAACAACACCAGTAAAATTGTGAGAAGTAAAAAAATTACTTCACTATATTTTTTGTGACTAATGTTTGCCTTGATTCAGCATTTGCATAAAATGTTTTTTAGTTTTCTTTTCTTTCCCTACATCAATGAAGTTTATTATCAGATTCCTTAAAAGGTACTATTCAGACAACTTATCACCATTTCATCGTCATATTTCGTCGTCAATTTTTCTTTGACGTGTGTTTAATATTTCTCCATATTTAGAGAATGATTCATAATCAGTCATACAATATATCAAAGTAAGAGTAAAGTAATTGAAACGCGTTTTATTACCTTATAATTTACCTTCAATTGCCACCTTCACTGTGGTGACTAATGTCTTTAAAGACCTATTATCCCTTATATTCGTACATAAACTGTATCGATTATCATTCAAGGAAATCATTTTTCCCTATATAAATAAGTTTTTTCGAATCTTATTATGTCTATAGTGATATATTCAGAATACTCATAAACAGAACGTGAACCTATCATAAATCGTTCCATAAATATAAATAGATTCAAGAGTTGTATCAAACATATTTTTTCATATTCATTCTGTGATTAACTACATTCGAGAACGGATAAATTTTCGAAAACAATCGCAACCTGACATTTCAATCGGTACTACTGCTACTATTCGCTCATCTTGAAGACATCACCCATTCATCAATTAAAATCCTATCGTCGCAGTTTTAACGTAATTCGCTACTTCCCCAACCTACCGCAGCGCTGCTGTGTTTGCAGTGAACCCGCAGGAGCGGGCGAAAGAGCATACGCAGCCTCAAACGACTGCAGCGCCTTTTTTTTCTGACAGCCTCAAATTAGCAAACAAACGAGAGAAAATGCCCCCCTCCTTTAGGATCTGAAAAATCTGGAGGAATCACGTAAACCCTCATTTTGGGCAATCACTCACGCAGCAAAGCAGGGAGAGAGAGTCCGTGTGATCTTAACCAACCGTTCGAAGACACCGGTGGCGCGATCGTGTGTGTTCGGACAGCCAATTTTCTACTCCGAGTAATGCAAATAAAATGAGTCTTTTTCGGCAAAGGGACCTGTATTTAAAGTGGATGTGGGAGAGGGGAGAGAAACGTCGTGCGTTCGAACGAGTCGTTCCCTATGAGATGTCGAAGCTCCGTAACTATGCGGGTTTGGTCTGAGGAAGAAGACGCATTTGGGAAATTGGGGGTGAGTGGGTGGAATATATATATATATATATATATTTATTTTTTTTCCGAAGAGGGAGTTTGAAAGAAAATGGGAGGAGAACCAAGGAGGCATGAGCTTACCGAGAACCGGTAATGATGCGAAAGTTTAAAGGAGTTCTGTGACAGAAATCCGTGAGGCGGAATGGAAGAACGGTTAAAAGGGGAGGATTAGGAGGGGTACGCGTCAAGGGGATGGATTATATAGGGGAAGGGGTTCGAGGGAGTGAAAAAGTTGACGACACGTGAGGGGAAGATATAAAAAAGAGAAGATAGGTGTAGTTAAAGGTTGCGCAAAGAAAATCCTCGAAAGAGATTTGAATCGATGTAATTATTATGCGATTGCCGTTTTCGGGGACTCAATGCGATTGAGGAAAAGGTTTTGGGGTGAATGAGTGGGGTACGCGACAATTTACTATGAATTTATTTCCTTAAGTGAATACTTCCGACTGCGGAAACTACGACTGTTGTTTGTATGCCATAAAAACATAATTTATAGATTTATAATCGAAGAACTGCTTTTGAGTACTTTCTCTATTACTATGAGAATTATTTTGCTTCGATTTCCATTTCTAAGATGGTCTTCAACTTATATCTTTGGTTCCAAGTATAACTGATTCTGTAAACTCTTTTACTTTGGTATTGATTAGATTTTCATTCACTACAGAGAAATTAATTATATTTTCCAATATATATTTCTCTGCTACAAATTTAATTTGTGACTCTGAACTCATACGACTCTAGTCATATACGTGTGCATTACAAGAACAATATTGTTACGTTAAAGGAGACTGTCAAATTCAGATGAATTCCATAATTTCTATTTTAAGAATATACCTAAAAGAAGTAATTTTTAAAAAACTATTATTGTTAAATATATAAATAGTTTGCTTAAAGTAACTCCTTTATTTTTCTAAAATTATAGATAAGCTTTAGATATTTTAAAATGTCAAAAGATGGTGTTAGATCTTTCTGACAAATTTCATCAAATCATTTCGTTACCTGTACAATAATTAACTAATTCAGTTAATATACTTTCCTTTTATTATTATTTTCATTTGTAGAAGAGTAATCTTCAACGAAAGATTGTATGTTTATTTTAGGCCGATAGCACAGGAAAACTGAATTTTTTTAGTTATAAGAAACTACATTAGATTTATTTGTTTCAGGAAAAATTAATTAGTATTTATACAAATAATCGTATACGGCAATATTTTTGAGACTTATGAGACATTTCTTAAATTTCATGAAAATGAACAAAAAATTTTGTAAATCATTTTTGTGAACAACTTCCTTCTTAATAAATTTTCAAGTAGTAGAGTAATGAATATCGTTGTGCAACTGTATTAATTTCGAATTCTTCTGATCAAATGCTGCGAAAAGTTTAATTAATAGGGTCATTGGCCTTCGCGAACTTTTCCAACTCATAAAATTCTGCCTCGGTGAGTAAAGCACGGCAAACTTCCCCACCTCTCAATCTGCCTAGTAAGCCTCAAGTGCTCTTGATGGCCAGTGAAGGAGGTAAGATCTCCTCAAGGTGACTAATACCTTAAATTCAGATTGCAGTTCTCATATTCTGCAGCGAATATTGCTTCAATTTCTACTTATATTTCAACGAAACTTCCCAATCTGTGAATATCTCATTTTTGATGCACATTTGAATTTTCGCTGTTTCTCAGAATAGAATGTTTTCGCTCATGCTTGATAATTCAAAAACATTTCGATCAAAATGCCAAATTCATGAGATATGGTGATTAAAATTTAACTTAATTTTAGTGAATTATAAACCTTTTATTAAAAATTCTTATCTTATTCTTAAAGATGTTTGTAATTATTTATACAATAATAAAACTCTATTTCAAACTATATTTGAATCTCAACTGATCATTTTCGATATTATCCAGTGCAAACACATTAGAAATTGATTCATTCAATTGCCAGAAAGAGGTAAGAATTTATACATAATGAAATTGAATTAAGAAAAAGTAATGCAAGCTTATTTTATATTAGTTTAAAACTAATAAATAAAGTTAAATAAGTAAAGTTAAAAATCCATAAATCTTTTTTTTCTCAACTGAAATAATTGCTTTTGTTTTCACAACCAATATACCACGATGGACATAAGGTATATAATTTTATTCATAAATCGCTATAAAACTCATTTAAACAATTGTAGATCTATTCAGGATCAGCTTCAAGCACCGCTCATGTAGTTAATTCCCCCGTTCAATCCACAGCTGCTAATTTCCTCTCTCGGATATCAGATTGCTGGAGGCCCCGTACATTGCCATCGGAAAATCGTCATATCGGCCAAAGCCACATTGTCATGAACCTCAAAAAAAACCCCAACGACATAGGACCTTTCTCAAGACACCTCCACCGTGCCAAGAAAAATAAAAAAACAACCGAAATTTTCATCTCCGTAAACTACGGAATAAAAAAATCCTCCAAAAAAAAGAATTCTCCCTAATCCTTACAACGCCAACAAACTATTACTTCCTTAGTAAAAATGTTCGTCCCTTTTCGGGATTTCGTTTTGCTTCATTTCTGCACGTCGCAGATTAATTAACACTCCCACACCTCAAGGACTCCCTCTTTGTTTTCACGCCTCCTTCTTCCATTCTTCTTCTCGACCCTTTTGGCCTCCATTCGCAATTTCCTGCCCTTGTAATCACACGCCGAAGGGAAGGTTACGCGAGGGGTGAGAAGAAGGAAAGTTTGAGTGTGTATCTATGGGGGTCCACCAATCAGCGATATTGTCTGGAACTCATTCCGGGGACCTGCACCAAATGATGGGAACAATTTTACTTCCACGCTCCCGATTTTTTTTATTATTATTTCGGGGGTTTTATCAATGGAAAGCCGTAGGTAAGTTCGGAGATATTGCAAATTTGATGGGGTGGAAAAATTTCGCTCTTTCTGATTGCGGTACGTGAGTTGAGTGCGCGAGATGGCAGAATGTGGGTAAAAAAAAGGGTTTGCGACTGTTATGGAATGCTACGCTCCTTTACGTTAAGGAATAGAGATGTAAAACTGCAATTTTTTTCGCGAAATTTTATTTTAGCTCTCGTCTAATCTTTTAAGGTTTTTAATGTCGAGGTTTCATTAACGTACTTGGCTCCTTAATATCATGAATGAATTAATTTTTAAATATCAATAGTATATATTAGATACTTTATGAGCTATTGAGTACTTAAAAGTCATTTAACTACGTAAAAGTTACGATCTCAAGATTAATTTTATAATATTCATCAGAAAATACAATATAAACTCATAAAATAGTAATATAAGACATTATTTAAACATATTTATGTAATTATATGTATAAAAATTGGATAATATTCTTGTTTTACAATCAATACCCTATCTTGATCGTATTCTCTACTATCGTAATTTTCATGTGTCGAAGTTTTTCACGACAAGTTAATTACTTTATTTCGTAACTGCTGGTAAAATATTAATAATATGCAGTGAATTAATTCTTCTTCATTTGATATACATTCATAAATGAGGTAAATCAAAAAGGACATTGGTTTTAAATGAATTGGTTTATCTGGAAGTATTGGAAATTGGAAGTGTCTGTGCACAACATGAGTTAAAGTAGTTCACTATCAACGCAACGAGACAACTATGCAACTACATAACTAGTGAAAAGTGGAAAAGGTTAAATAATGATACTTGAAATACAGCTATCAGGGCTAAAAATCTTTCTAGAAAAATTTAATACCGTTATAGTAGCAAAGCGTAAATATTTTTGATAGTTATAAAGGTCTTTCACATTAAAATAAATAGAATGAAAATTGTGAGTCAGTAACTTCAGGCCGAGTATCATAAAAGCAACCATTTTTATTTAACTCATGATGATACAATATGAGCCCCGAGAATTCTTGGTATTGCGTAATATTTTTGAGTTAAAAAAAACTTATTTCAGTTTGCTCCGAGGCGTAGAAAGTCTGTAAAGTAAGATAATGCCATTGGGAAATGTATAGCTGCACTCCTAAGAGTCGCGTTTACCAGAAAATACTGCAAGTAAAGTTTCAAAACAGGTTTAGTGGCTGGAAATAATTTCGCGAGGATTTCTTAGTACCTCGGCCTGCCGTTGATTTCAATCAGTTTTATGGAAGTTCGTGTTGCAGTATCGAATACTCTCTCGAGAATTTAAGAAGTATAGAGAATTCGGAAGAAATACGTTCGTACATTATGTTTTTTATGCTGTACTTTTTCTTATGCCCACCAAATTTCTGGCATCGGAGGTGGGTTTACGTTATATTCGTATATCCACTGAGACTATCATTTTCCAAAGAACTTCACGATTAAAATAACTGAATCGGATTGAGTGGAAAATTTGAGTAAGAATTACTCCATCAATAAGCATTCTCGGATTATATTTTTTATATTGAGCCGAGGGAAATACGGATTATTATCTACAATATTCAGAATTCAATAAATTCAAATTCTATAAGATTGATCTGGATAATTTATTGCATTAAATTTCTTCTTGAATGAAGTTTTCGGACTATAAGATTATATTGCACTGCTGGATGAAGGCTAATTTTTTTTAAGAACGGCATAGCTACTATTTCATATAGAATGGGGTTTAATTTATATGTCTGAACTGCATTTTTATTTATCTATCTCAAAATTTGGTTATAAAAACTAATAGAAAATATTTCATAGCATTCGCAAAATGTAAAATTAATTTAGGAAGGCAAATATTACTATTTTTGGTGTAGTTTAGAACGTGATATCAAAAATTATCGTAGAAACTTTATTCTATACATCCTAAAGATTTAAAAGGATTGTTTATGAAAATTGATGAAATGAAATAATAAATACCACTAATGATACTTGATCTTAAGACCTTAGATCTTAGTTTCTCTAGGTCTCTTTTTTAACGCGGCACTAAATATTCTTCTTATATCTTTAAATAAAAGTACACATATCCTTTTAATGCACGTAGTACCGCTAATATTGCTTTAAAATGATCATTCTTTAGGTGATGGAGCCTTATCAACTTACTCACATGCTTTGCCCTTCAGGTTTCTATCCATCTACAAAACCATTTTCGGTACTCATACTATCGGTAGCTATATCAATGTATCCTTGAAGTACAACATAACCTTCATTTAAATGAAATCATACGTTCGCAGCTTTAGATATGACTCATCGAGGATAATTATCGGGTTGAAAATGAGGAGGAAAATGACGCTTCAATGCCCTGATTAGTCTCCTTCATAAATGAAATGAATCGTGTGATATAACGCCAAACGCGTGTAGAAATTCTGCGGTGAAAGGTTTCAATGGAACGCGGTTGCCAAATTAGCGGAGATTGAAGCAAATCGCAGACAATCTCGCGTAAGACGCCATAATTGGACAAACAGCTTAAGGCTCGAAACAAACGCGCAATGTGAAAGCGAACTCTGGTGCATCAATAATGCAAAAGTAACCTAGGAGACGTCGTCTTTCGCCATAGTGACTCATCTTCGTGGGGTAGCTCGTATTTGGGGACGTAATAATTAAATAGAGCATCCGAATTCGCGGCATAACGGAGGTGAAATTGCATACGTTACGCTCCGTTTGCGATACGCCTCATTATCGCACGAACGGTCGTTTTGACACGCCCCGCGCTCTTTCAATCCCTACTCACAAACATCCTCCACTTTCCCTCCACCGGAAGTTTCGCTAACGATAATTCCATTTGGGGAATGTCGAGTGTGTTTAGCCTCACCGCGATGCGAACTGGCTGTGAGCTGTGTCCGCTTTCCCACCCTCGGCTGCACCCCCCGCTAGCCCTCCATTTGCCAAGAAGAATGGTTTAGGGCACCGAGAAACGAAGATGCACCGTAAAATGGGTAGGAAAAATAGTCCCATCAGCGCTAATGCATGTCTTCGGCTAATGTGATGTATAAGCTTGTTTTAGGTGGTGAGAGGGTTGGTTTTAGTGATGGAATACTACAAGATAAAAGCCTAACTAGAACACGAACTAATATTTTGAAAAAGCTTAAATGATTAAACCATTGACATAGTCGTATGAATGTGAACCCTGTTCACTCATCTCGTTACAATAATTAATTTCTACAGTCTTTGATTAGGAAACATTAAGTTTGTTCGAACCCACCAAATGGCGAATGTCTCAATGTATATATTAATTTGTTCGCTCATATCTGCCGATGACATCTACTCCGTAAATTTAACCTCCGCGTTAAGGTCCTCTGCTCGACATTGATTTTACACCGGTACATTACGATCCAACCGCCGTGACAGCCGTGTGTACATATATTTTGTGTCTGCGGTCCAAAGCCATTCGGAAGGGATTTCATCAGAGGAACGTATATGATGATAACTGTTCTATACGTAACGAATGTTATCCTAGTTACGTGAAAGTAAAAATAACATTGAAATAAAAGAAATAAGTTTGCGCGTTTGTTTAAGTTATCTGTATCATCAGAAATATATCCCACGAGAACATCTCAGGACTATTTTGTTATACCTTATTATTATATGCGTATAAAGTACGTAAATGGCGATTTATTGTTTTAAGATACTTAATAGTAATGCTTTTTCGTTTCTATGGAGATGAGAAAAGGAAATACGCGAAAGACGTATTATACATTATAAGATGTAAATGAGAATATAATAGCGAATTAACTCATCCGTCACGGAAACGAGATACAATATAAGAACAACAATGAAGAGATCTTAATTACGAAGATATACGGCGGAAATATTATAAGCAGCAACTCTAGAAACTCTCGTATTTTCTAAAGCGGGGGGATTGAACGGAAACAGGTCTGAATGCCATCACGAGGCGATGCTTTTAAAACGAAATTCTCTTTCCCGGCCCATATAGTTTCGTACGGAACGGAAAGCTGTATGGGAACTATGAATAATGGTTAATGAATGAATCGTAGCGAGGGCACGTCGATGGGGGAAACCCGTCACAAGCGAGAACGACAAGGACCGGAAGATATAACGAGGAAGACGTCGAAATAAAAGAGAGATAATAACGGGAGTAGCATAGGAAGTCACCGCCAGGGGCTTGGATGATAACCCAAAAAGTAATAAAACTTTTCCGACACAGTTTTTGAAGGTTGCGGGCGAACTGGAAGTAATCGAAAAAAAAAAAATAGAAAAGTCCCATCGTTGGTGAATGTATATAGTTCGGGAACCATCTCGTACACTTTCCAATTTCTCCGCGAGAGAGTGTAGCGACCATAATAATTTTAATGGCCACGCAATGCAACCTCAAGGTCCGGAACTCTTAGGAAATTAATTAATAAGAGAGCTGGATGGTTTAAGAAGCTCTCGAAACGAAAGTGTGAACGGCAAATTGGTAGTGAGAGATATATAGAAAAGATGCGTAGGATGTTAATGTAAACGGATTTTAACGAGAAAGATTTCGAGTTCGGTGAGAAAAAAATTAGCGGGGAACGCGTGGGGAGAAAGCTTCGGTGAAAGGAGAGTGTATGTTAGAGAATATGAAGCGATAATTGGAGTGGAGACGAAGAGAAAGTCGGCGTGAGCTGGGGAAATCAACGAGATGAGCGGAATGCGACGCATTTACTTAGTGTGATGAGTGGGGAAGGGCATGTGCGAGTTTAAAAAGAGTAGGGAAAGGTGGAGGCTAGGAATTTTTCCTAGAATCAGCGCCAAAACGCGTAAATGAATCTGACTCGGAAATTGAAAGCTCCGTACATCGACGGTGATTATCACAGGGACGTTGGCATATCCGAGGAGTAAAATGAATGCGATAGTCTCTTTCCAAGTGTTGCGAGTCGTGGTTGGCGACTCTTTCAAGTTGCCATGCAACCTGAATGGAAATTAGCTACCGGGATGTTGTCGTTGTTGTCGAATTTCCACGTCCACTAAACGCGTGGTTTATTTCACGAAGATGGCGGCAGTTTAAGATAAAATCAGGAATCTCTCTCTCTTCTCCACTGAATAGAATGGACGTATTTTCACGTCGAATTATTCGAATGCTTCTATAGAATATCCGTTCTGTTAATTTTGTGCCGTCTACGAGCTGAATTCGCGAAAATGAAAACTTTTCTCTTATTTTCATTTCCAAAAAGTCCTTAAATTATTACATGAGGATTTGACAAATATCTCACTCATTGTTTATAATACAGAAATAAATAAATCTCATCTATACTTATCTTTGATAGTTCGTTTTTTCTAGTTATGATGTAACATATTCGATAAATGATTTCATTAATCATCAAACCCTGGTAATGGTATACATCTTTTTTAATTTTTAAGATTCACATTCTAAGCAGACATTTATTTCTACCATTAGGAGGATGTATAACTTTTTTTGGATGTAAGCTTATAAGCTTATCCCTTTGTATTTTAATATCGTACGTTTACATAAAACGATCTTTCGCATCCAATATGTGATAAATTTATCTGTATTATTATTTTAATGTAGAGAATATGATTAAGAAAATTAAACACCTACCTAATGTGTGTATTTCACAAACTACAAAACGAAATTATGCCTTCGGATTAACATTAGCATTACTTTATTATACACATGAAAAATTATTCTCGTTTCCATTAAATGTTAATGCATGATCAATTCAATATCACATTAAATAGGAATAACGTGGAAACCTCTAAATCTATTATCGACCCACCAAAGTCACCTTTTAGAGAATTTAATGGAAAGGTTTGCGGATTAAATGGTACAATTCGAAATGCATCAAGAACCGTGCATCCAAACCACCGGAGAGGAGAGAACATAAAAATTTTTCAATGAGGAAGAGAGATTTTTAAGAGGAATCGGTATGGATGGAAGCACCGAGGGAAATGGGTGGGCCAAGGTTAAAAGGATGGCGGGAATACGCGGTAGAGAGCGTTGTGGTAAAGGGATGTCATTATGAGGGAAGGGATGCGTGTAGCGGATCGGACAAAGGGATATGCAATCGGTAGGGAATTGGACTGCGTTCGCGATTTTGGGAAATGAAATGAACGGAAGGTAATGAAAGATTTCGATCCAAGTATATGTGCTTTATAGCTCTGATATACCACTGGGGAGTGCCGACGGTTATCAGCTGTGAGTTAATACGTACTCCCAGGAGTCTCCGCATTTCATCCTGTTACGCGTGACTAATGGATTCGCGTATTGTGTAATATTTTCGCTCTCGAATTTCTATTTGGACAATAGTACTAGGGAGTAAATTTATCACGCGAATAAATAATCACAAAGGAGTGCCAGTTTGACTCGATGCATCCAACGTCACGATGATGAGTTGATACCGGAAACGTTAGCGCAACCGTGAGTTCAACTTCTCGGAAATTACATTCCCTTATCAAGTCACAGGAATCCAATATTTCGCGGAAAAAATTCCGAGTTTTTTATCATACCCGATACTGAAAACGAGAAAAATCATAGGCCTAGAGGTGTATGTATATTGTCTCGCTAAAATTAGATCACTGATGATATACACTTTTATTGAATCCTGAATCTGAAACGCATTCCAAATAGATTTTTAAAATGTTTCACAGTACTTAAATCCGTACATCTAATTCAGAAAAGTTAATACCCTAATAATTTAGGTTAAGTTTTATGGATTGGTGATTATTCAAAATTAAGAGAAATTGAATTCCTTTATACTTAAGATTTTAGACTATGTTTATAGTTCTTTAGGCATAAAATTAGATTAAGCGGTTCAATATTTTAAAAGTATATATTTAATTATTTCATATTACAGTGGAAATAATAAGTGTATAGAAATATGAAACATTATGCTTTCCTAAAGATTCTTAAGTGGCATAAGTAATTAACATTAATTCTTTGGAAGCAGGGGTTAAAAAGGTCTTTAAACGATAGAAATGAAGATTAATAGGAACTGAAGATATTTCAAAATTCAAAAATTAATATTAGGAGGGAATTAATGGGTGAAAATCGATGACTAATACCACAGGTAGTAACTAATATCGACGAGCTCTTGTTATGATTCTGTTAACAAAACCATCAACTTGTTCGCAATGATAAAGTTTTCTTTTTATTACCTAAATGTAAGTAGGAAGTGAAAGGATGATCCTACTTATATGACCTTTACATCATTAATGCAAAAAGAAAAATAAATCGTTCAAATAGATCACTCTAAATATAAGGTAGCGCAGGAGTGTATTTTTCAATTAACAAACCCGGACACCGAGTAATTAATTACACCCGGTAAAGACGCTGTCAGAGTCAGAATTTTGAAGGCGTTTTAAGAGGAAAATCAGGATACTCTGTCGTGGATTTTAATTAATACGGACGCGTAATCGGATCCTAATTCAATACCGTTAAAACTTCCCTTCCATAACGGAAGCACGGGCTCTAAACAGCCTCTTAAGGAAATCGCGACTTTAAATTATTCACGATGCCTTTAAGTTTCGAGTCTCCTGTTACATCGAGGAAGAGAAAGATTGGAGCAAAATGCTCGTATAAATCGTAGGGAAAAACTAAAATGTTCGTCCTTTTTGGAGCAACGTTTATTAGGCAGGCAGCGAGTATGTCTGAAAATGAGCACTCGGTGAGTAAGGAAGAATCTTTGGTGAGACAAGGTCGATGAAATGCCGTAATTGAGAGCGTTTTTATGTCCGCGGAAAGGAAAAGAAAAGTGGATGACAGGAAGGAGATGGTTCAGAGAGGGGATAATGGCGTGTGATAGCAGAGGTTAGTTTGGGCATGAGTGTAGGAAAAAGGAGCACGTGGGAGGGTTGCACGTTGTAGGGTGTCGGTACACGTTGAGAAAAGAACAGAGGAAGAAGTGGTGAGGAGGTGCGGTGTGAAGTAGATTGGGTGGGCGAATCTAGACGGGAGACATGACGGGTGGTCGGTACGGGCGCCCCGCCGTGTGAGTTGAGTGGCAAAAGCGTGTCACACAGATGGTGGGCGGGAATGGGCCACGGTGATGAGGGGGAGATGGAGGTTTGGAGCAAGAGAAAGATGTAGGAAGAACTGAGTATCCCCCCCCTCTCTGACGACAGCCGTTATAAACGAGTTGTCTTCATCCGTAATGATTCTCGATTCATTTTCAACACCCCAAAAAAGGTTTTTTCTCTTAATTTTTATTCGTTGCTCTTTCGCGAGAGTTCTTTTTTCCGTGTCGGATGGAATGTATTATTAATTTTTAGCGAGCTCTTTGTAGCCACGCGGCGGATAAAAGCTCCAAACAAAGGGATTAAATGAGCACACTTCTGCGGGGTTCGTTAATGGATGCGGAAGACTTGTGAGCAATTGCTGCGGATTATAGCTTGAGAAAAGCGTGATTATGGATATCAACTAGCGTGCGATTCGACGTGCCAGTTGCGTAAAATTGAAATATTAGTTTAAACTGCGCTTATTCGAGTATTTGGAATAATTTTAGTAATTTGAATTTAAGAAATTATAGTTTACATAAATGGGTCACATATTTTAAAGCAATTATAAGTATTTATGTAAATAATATATTTTTTTCCTTAATTTCCGATGTTTTACATCTCTGATACTTTTATCGAAACTATTTTTGAAGTAAATCTTAAAATTTTGGGCGTAGCTTCAGAAAATAAATGCTACTTCATTTAGAAAGATTGCAATTCCAACAATTAGGTAAAATTAAATAATTTAACTATGAAAATATTCAGTATTGGTGTTAATATTTCAAAAAGATTGCGCACATATAGTATTTTAAAATAAAAAATAAAGAATTTAATGATGGTACTTAGTAACATTATTTTCACTTTCAATTACCAAAATGTTAAGGAAGTATTATTATTTAAAATATAAGTTTTGGATCGTATGACATCGATCGTTAATACAATGCTTTTTTTAAGTAAATAAAAAAAGTTACATGAAAAAATAAAATTTTTATATGAATTTATTTATACTCATGTAAGTTAATTAATGAAACTTAGACTTCAGAGTACCTTGTTACTATCTTTTGGGTTCATATAATATCTTTCTCATAATTTTATTAAATTTTTAATAAATTACCCTGAATAAATATTTAATGATACAGTTCTTATTTCATTTGTATATAAATGATACTGTATTATTTCATCTGACGATAATTCTCTGCATTCTCTAAAGGCATAAAACTTTGAATTTCCACTTCCGGTGATATTTTACGTCTCAGAATACTTCTTTGACTGTTTCCATCCTTTATACCTCCAACATAAATCGATCAAGTCGTACGCTATTACCCACAGGTATCGTTCCCACTTTTCCTTCAAGCGACGTAGCGTGCCGTCCACTTTTAGTCTCCTTGGCAGAGGTCTATTTAGATTTCCAGCCTAATAGGCACGAAGTACAGTATCCTCTGTGCATCTGTCCGTCCGATATATCCTGTTCACCGAATTCCTCGTCGCCTAGAGTACCCCGCGAACGACCGCAATGCGCGCTACGTCGAAGCCGCCCGGATTGCCTATCCCCAAGGCGCCACCACAAGTGGTGACGGGTAACTCTTGCACCATGCAAATACCGCCGTGGGGGCGACACCATTTACCCAACGAGGGTTACACTCCGACTGCCCCAAGACTAAGGAGTCCAGCGTCTGGTCGGCGTCGTGGATTTGACGTACGACCGAAAGATAGGCGGAGTGAGGTTATATTACACGCCGTCGATATCTCGTATATGATGTAGGCCATTCCGTCCATTTGTCACTGTGGCTAATGCATCAGGATGTTGCTCGAAGTGCCTACGGTGGCTGCATTATAGTTTAACTCTTAAGTAGTCTAGTGCGACGGAGTGCCGATATACTCGGAGGGATCCCGTGAGAGGTTAGACCTCATCAATCATTTGTCATAAAAAAAGGATCGCTTTTAACTCCTCGAAAGCTTACCCAAGGGTCCAATGAGGCTTGAAAAACATATTCGCCTAATATGGATGGAAAATGTGACACGGATTATTGGTCTCTGAGATATCGTTATCTTCCGCGCAAAGTTATATTTACGCGAAACAAATAAGGATGTGAATGGATGAGTGTTTTATAGGACCTCTATTGACGTTATTGTTTTGGTAACTTGGCTTTTTATGCACAAATTTATGTATTCAGTGCTTGAAATAAAAATTTACTACATACTTCGTAAGTGAAAATGTTATCTCTAAAATAATTTCTTTTAATATTTTTTAATCTTAACCTTTGTAACCCAAAATGAGTATCTGTCCATCTTATTATTATGCTAAACATAATTTCCAGAGAAAAATAAAAGATTATATCTTCGCGGAATTGTCAACTTCATTCAATATTTCAATTTTCAGTTCTTTGCAAGTAAGTTCTGTATATTCTCAATCAAGTTTTTCGTCACCATACCACTCATTAAATTATTGTTGTAACGTGAAAATGTATGCATGGATGCCCAAAATTGTGTTTATTTTATAATTTTTGGAGAAACTTTATTAATTTGCAAATATTTAATACCTTCATATAATGCAAAAGACTAAATAATTTGTGTTATATATATTTTTATTTTATCTTCGAGTGCATACCAGTAGATAATTCGATTTAGTTTGAAGATGAACACTTCACAAACAAAAATAAGATCAAAACAAATAATTTGCTTTTACCTATTTTCTACTTAATTACGGCTAATTTACTCTCATATTTATATAAATGAAATGCAGATTTATTAAATGCAGGACAATATTTGTCTCTTAAATTTCAGAATTTGTGTCACTCACGGAATTAATTTAATTGCAATTACATACCTGCTAGCAACTAATTATAAATTACATGTGAAAATTACCACTAATTATGCAGAAGAATGTGGAAGACAGTGACAAATATAATTTAGCTTCTTGGGTGACAGGTTAAATTTTATTCCAGAGGAATCAAATTCTGAAATTATTCGTACAACTAATTCGTATTATTTATAAAATAATTAATCACAAAGAGATAACAATATGAGCCTAAAACTAAATCACAGTTCGATCTGTGACTATTTTCATACATGCCATCAATGTTAGATATTCGTATAATAATTCATAACAATTAATATATACACTTCTCTGCCACAAGTTATCTAAGAGAGAACCTCAAAACCAAAGAACAATTAAATTACAAAATTCGTTGTTAACCATTACTTCTGAAATATGATTGTGTCCAACCATTATTGTTTCAGAATATTTATCGTCAAAAAATGCGGAAAAAACTTCGAATATGGTTGCTCTTGTTTCCGATGTAACACAGGGAAAACAATTTTCATCATCAATTCCCGTGAATGGATTCCGTCATCAATTTTCTGGAATATGTTTCCCTGAAAACTCGTTGCTTTGTTTCACATTAAAGATTCGAAGGGAAGTTATCATTGTTGATTGAAACTCTTGTGCATACATAAGAGTGGGTTGAAATAGATTTAGCAGTGATTTTCCAATATAGGAGCAGTTTTAATTAACTTATGTTTGCCGGGTTAATGACTGCGTAAATATTCATAAGTAAACGCTGCATTCAATCTTAGTGTTCATCTGTAAACATTGGGATGATTGAAGCCCATTGTCTTCATAACTATCGCTGACATTGGAACGGGGAGACTTACGCTAAATAATTAATCAGCATTACAAACTTTATTTGTCACTTGATACGATACAACTGAATCGTTAATAAGTAAACATGTAGAGGGACTAGAAAAGGATGTCATTAATGTCTGTACATCGCAACGGGTCAATAGGTACCTTGCAGTGCGTCTGTGAACGTTAGGACTTTAATGTCAATCCAATTCTGTTTTCAGGTTTGATTGGTTGTCAGGTAAAATATTTACATGAACTTAAAAAGACTCAATAAACAACTAACTTTTTGAAGCGAGTTATTTTTAATCGGTGCCGAAAGAATTTATCTTATCTACAGTCATATCCTTTTGGCCTTTTTGGATTTAATCAGAATTTTTATATACAAATATATTAAGAGCTATCTCAAAGGTAAGCGAACGATGTTATTCTTTTTACATAATTGGATAACTCCAAAGTTGGTTCTTTGGAATTCAAATGTGAAAATTTTGGAAGGAAAAAAATGAAGTGCATTTTATTTATAGCCACAAAGGCTGTGCAAAAAGGCGACAATTCTGCATCAAAGGAGAGAAAGGGTAAGAGAAAGTAAATATGGTTTGCAATTGGCAATATCTTACGCAAGGGCTATTTCATGATTTTTGATCTCGATCCGCTTCCTTATTTGACATTTTATATATCCAAAAGAGCTGTGTTTAAAATTTCATCAAATCGAATCGGTGCCCAACAAACAAATTCTTATTCGATTGAAACAGTATTTATGTTTTATTTCGATTCATGTACACGTACAAATATTTTTTTTTCGTACAACCTTTCCGAATCAATATTTACCCTTGAGCGTTGGAAATTTTAGAATTCTTTTTTCCAAATTTAATCACGGAATTTCAATGAATTTGAATCCATACATAATATGTGGGGAATCGAGAATAAGGGAAATATTTTTGAAGAATTTACGCCGTCAAATTTTTATGACTTAAAATTAAGCTTTGATCCAGTAAATTAAGTTCACGAGTTAATGCGAAATGTAATAATACTATAAATTATTATTAAGTACAAGTTAAATAATAGAAATGATTTAAAACGGAATAACCTTATAAATCTTAAAAATCATTTGCACGAAGTGATTTGTGCAGATGCATAATTCAAGTTCCACGTACTCCTTTAGTTGATAATTACCATAATATTAAAACCTTTTTCTTAAGAACAAATAATACTAAGAATATATGAATTTATGTTCATATAATCTTCATCATAAACTAGAAATAACATGATACTAAGTCTCAGCTATTAATCATTACAAAATAATTATAATATAATTGTCTATAAATAAGGGTTATTAAGTGATATCTAGAAAAATGTAATAAAGTTAGTTAATTTTAGAAAATGTATTTAAAATATATAAATGACCAATTTTTAATGTTAAGCCTCAATTCATCAAACAAATTCAATTTTTATATATTTATGATGCTAAACTATTTAAATAGATCCATCTTAATTATGTAATTGTATTCCTTACAAGTTCCATTACAATCAAATGACAAATGAAATTACGTTAAAAATAACTTTTATACTTAAGTTACCGTAACTATAGTAACCTCAGTGGTACTGAAATCTATTTCCAACTTTGTAGAACCGTTCCGTAGCTATGAGTACAAATCGAATCCGACTGTGGACAAGCGTTTGGAGTCATCATATCTTCCTCTTTGTTACCTTTCATTCCAACTTTGTTTTACACGGCCAATCTGATGTCGCCTGGAAAAAATGGAGCATTCATTCTTGTTACGCTTTACTTCTGCAAAAGACCTTCCACTGTCACTCAACGGAATCCCTGTCACCGCGACCCCTGTCCCTTCTTTCTCCTCTCTAATTGACCTTAACGATGACGTACTGCGTTCCTCCACTCGGAGTTAATGCATCAGATAGACTATTTTTCTGGAACACAAGAGTGAAACCGACAAGTCCTTTCGTATATTTTTTTTAAAGCTTCCTCTTTTATTGTGTTATCCTTTTTGAGTTCGTGAGGGAGTCTTTCCCATTATCCATATCGCGCGAGATGCAATAAGCCGAACGAACCGAAGTTCCGAGTTCTTTTTTTTGTCGTATTTCTCATTGTGCTTCTACAGTAAGTCGCCGCAGAGCGACAGCCATCCGTAACAGCTGGATCTTTACGTGAACGATTTCTAATTTCAAAAAGGAAGGTTCTTCTAGGCGTCTTCCCGAGTTTTACAGAGTACAATTTTTTCATCATTTTGTCAACGACAGTTTACTGTGGTTCTAAAAAAGAAACAAAGCATTAAGAAAGCATGCTTATAATTTACGAACAAAAAAAGTCGCAAAAAATTTAAGTTTGCTAAATTAATTTGATATGAAGTTTTGACAATTTAATAGAATGACATATAAGACGATAGAAATGCTTTCTTAGAGGTGCTTCAGCACTAACTCTTTCATCGTTCAACAATAAACTCCTACATAATATTTCATTCATATTCAAAGAAAGTGGAAATTTGTTCCATCGATAAGATATGTTTTAAGTTTGTATGCTAATTTTTAATATCTTCTGGTAGATTGGAGATCCTGAAATTAATATTATAATGTATTAACTAACACACTCTATGTACAATTTTACTCATATTTATTTTTCCTCGATTTTATTCACTCGTAAAAGCTTTATTTATATATTTAGTAATATAATATTCTAATTTTTTATAATAGTTAAATACAGTTTCCACCTCATGTGGAATTTTCAAAGTTTTGTTTTAAATTTTACAGAAATATATGATCCGTTTGCAATGGAAACTTCAATCTTTAAATATGACATCCTTAAAGATAAAATTCTAGCAAAATTACTTTAAACATTCTGTCGAAATCATTTTAAATGAATTAATAATTATGTGGTAATGAATTAGAATATGATTTGCTTCTATATAAAAAGGTATATTTCTTATTTTCTGATTATGCGATGAACGCTGTTAATCTGAAACTGCGATATTCCGAAGTCAAATATTTCCTATCTACATTAATTCTCGCAAGAAAAAAATATCTCAAATTTAAATAAAGATTTTATAAGTTATATCGCTTTGATCTCTTTTATTTTTCCACCTTAACCATCCATCTTTTCCAAAATATCCCTTAAAAAATCCCAATTTCCCCAAATTTCACCGTAAATAATGTAAAAAAAGGACTCGAAACCGTGGTGTGTACACATCAGCCACCTGGGATATTAACCTCTCTCTTTTATTAAATTACTTTCGTGTAGAAAAAAAAGCCCGGATTGGGAACAACGACTTAAAAAGAGAGACGACAGCTACAAACACCTTTTCTTTCTCTCACACACACCTTCCTCACCCTATCTAACAATCCAATTATCCCCTCTTCGGACTCATTAGCGTACGAACCCGTTCTCGAGGGAAAGTGGAGGGGGGGAGGGGTCATGGACCCGAAGAGGGGAAAGATGGTTATGTGGAGACAGGCCGCTTCTCTTGATTGGCCCATCAAGGGACCGTGAGAGAGTTCTACCTGACTGTGCAGGCCGCACTCGGTCACGACTGCGGCTCGCTGCAACGGAGCTTAAGGACTCCGCCGCGTTGGCGCTCCGACGAACAAGATGCCGACATGTTACGTCTCTCTGATCACCGAAATTGAGGGCAACCTCTCCCTATCTCCATGGCAATTAAACATTTCCCCGAGTTGGGAGAAAGAATCGAGTGCGTGGAGGGGAAGAAGTTTGTGAAGTGGTGTGAGATTGCAACCCTTGTGACACGTTGCTAATTACGCCGTCCGATGACGAGCTCTTGGTATGGCCACTGATAACACGAGAATCCGCTTCGACGTGGAAAGTCACAATAGAGCCGAACACCACCAGAAGGAATTACTTTCGCACTGGGGTTGGCGTGAATGGGAATACGGAGGCGGAAAGGGGAAGGTAACCGCTCTAATGGAAGTCTTTTGTTTTGCCGTTTTGTTTACGGAAGTGCTACTAGCTCCATCTTTAGATTGGCGATGACGAAAGGGGGATGGGGTGGGGTAGTCGAAAAAAAATTGATTATTATTTCCCGCGTACGCCGCTATAGAAGCGCTGTGATCGTTGCAGCAGGAAGCTGGAAAAAGTTAGCCGTATACTTCCTTTTCTTCTTCTACGATGCAAAAAAGAGGAGATTTCCGAGAAGAAAACATTGCGCTCGTACTTTTTCATTTTTTTTAATTGTTTTTTTTTATTTCGCGGCTTAATCTGCTCCGCGTTGGGACTGATTCGGTTTTTTGAGTGGAATTATTTTCGTTCCCTTGGAGATTGATTTGTTTATTTGGGATGGATCTCATAAATATTTATATTCGGCGGAATAAAATAATTTGAGGCTCGCGGATTGAATCTAGAAATAATCTCTGCTGGCCGATATTCATCTAGGGAAACGTAGTGGATGCGAAAATTTTATTCCGAAAGGGTTAACTGAAATGTTAATTTTTTTTTCTTTTCGTCTTTTTTCGAACTTAAATTCCGGGAAAGTTTGTTATCCTGTGATTACCTTTTTTCAGATGGAGGGATTTTAAGCTAAGGTGTTTATTAAGTCAATATAGTGGAATATCTTTGTATGGAAGAGATCAAAGAAGTAATTGGTTATAACACTTTTATGGTGTGAATTGCTTTGGTTATTTATGAAAAAGGATTATTTATTGAAATAATTACAACCACATTTTAACTGGATTCCTTAAAAATATGAATGATTGAACTTTAAAAAATAAATTCGTGTTTTTTAAAGACTAATACTTTTAAAATACTTAGGTAGATATTCTGAAGCATCTATATTCCCTTTACTTGCGTTTCTAAAAATAGCTAATAATAATAGGACTTTAAATTCCATTCAACAAGAGATAGAATCTATAAACTCCATATTTAGACAGAAATGTTATGAATGGAAAAGTTTCTGAAACTAAGCACTCGAGAAGTATCTAAGCATCTATTTTTTAGCATTTTCCAATCAGAAAATGAGGAGCTATGAGAACAATGAAATGGACAAGCTTCCCCTCAATGCGGTCCTAAATATTTAATACACGGCTTTCTCTTTTCCCCCTTCACTCGCACTTTGCTTCTCTCATTGTGCTTTGGATTTGGAAAAATCAGCTTTCGCTCCTCTCAACGAATAGGAGATTAGGCGGAGAAGCGAAAAAACAAAATGAAAGAGAGAATAAGTGATGACATGGAGAATTGGAGACAACAAAGAGGGAGAGAGTTTTTGAAATGTAGAGAGAGCATTGTATCGTCAATTTTTAAGGAAAGTTATTTCGAAAATAAAGTGAATGGTACTCGTAAGAGAACTGCATAATTATGATTAATTTTTAGAGTCCATAGTTAATAGTCGTTATCATAGCGATGCGTGTAGTTGTATATAATTTACTAATTGTTGATGGTATTAATATTTAAAAACAAATAAATAATATTATAATTTTAAACCTTTTTAAAAATAATTGATGGATCAAATAATCCATTAAATTATTTGAAATAGATATTTTCTTTCCAAATACCTGATGGAAATACTAAAGAAGAATACTATTATTCAATCTCCAAATATTACACATACACGTATTAAAATTTTTTTAAATAAATTTTTACTAATTATACTTTTGGATTGGAGGAACTGATTCATATAAAAGGTATTTTAGTTCATTTATTGTAGGGTAATGCCATTAATACAACTTTTAACGTAGGATGAACAAAATGTTTATATTAACCTCACAAACTGAACCTAAATATTGTCAATATTCGGAATGTAATAAGTCTATTAAATTCCTTGAAAATTTTTGAAGATATATATCAGATAGAGTTTTCTTTAGGTATTCGTATTATTTATCCACGTATGTAATGATTCCATTCTTAAGACTCCATTTAAATAACCAAGACTTTTTCCATATCTATAAAAATCCCCTTGAGCAATTCCCAATCGAGAGCAATCGTGCTAAAACATAATTTTCTTCCTTTGATTTCTAATTAGATTAATCCCGTCTCCGCGATTAATTTAACGCAAGCGCAAATAAGACCATTCGTCCACACAGAAGTGAGCTTTGGCCTACATAACCGTCGCCCATAATTTCTGCAGCATAGCGCTGCAAGAAACCCTCATGGGGCAACAACATTATTTAGGATTAGACGCCTAAGAGACCAGAGAGAGAAACGAATAGAGAGATAGAGAGAGAGAGAGAGGGACAAACTTCGAGATAGTGAATCTGAATGGGAACGAGAGAACTAACCTAGATCCGTGGATCGATAGAGAAAAGATGCGAATCGAGAACACGGGCTCTTTTTTTCGCAGATCCGTGTAAGCGTCGGTGAAGGGAGATGTAGACGGGACATAAATTTTTTAATCCTCGAGAGCGTTGGGGCAATGAACAGCGCCGTCGACTTCGTAAAGTGATTTACTGGTGACAAATAGTTTCGCAAATAGCCTCAGTGGCGTTCGCCGGAGAGGAATCCATCCAGTATCGCACATTACCTGCGCGTGTGGGGGGGTTCCGTGTGTGGGGGGGGTCCTTTCACGACAACTGTGGGAGGGGGCATTAGAAGCGTACGGTCATAGGGAGTAGGTTGTAATCCGCGGTATTATACCAGTGAGGATTTGTCAACCTTCTCCCCGGGTCTATGTTTTAGCTCAGTCGGATGAGAGGGACCTAATGGATCCGGGACAGTAATTTCAAGTCCGACGGAGGACACGTGACAGGGCCGATAATGGGACAGTTTTTGCTCTGCGGGAACACGCCGCGTTTTAAGCCCTCACTTTCACTCCTTCCCTTTAACTAAATCCCTTGAGCGATTATGTTTTTACCGCCTTTCCCCAAAATGGGCACAGATTGGTGCGACGATGGAAGATTTTCGGTTTTTTTTTCCGACGGGTCAGATTCGGTGCGTATTTGATTGAGTCTTGAGTTCAAATCAAGGGGACGTTTTTGTTTTTTTTTTTTTTTTTTAAGGTTAAATTTATTTTTTTTGGTTTTGCTCTAGGTCTTAATCTAGGTGAAAGTAATACAGTTTCGGGTCTGTTATTTGATTGGTGAATTATTTTTTAGTAGAGCTGGAATTCGTAAAGGAAGTTTTAAACACTTCCCTGATTTAATTCGTGTTCTCTCATTTCTCAATTTAGAAAAATAAAAATATTTATTAAGATTTTGAATAAGAAAATAATGAGAAAGAAACGTTAAGTTAACATGTTTTAATTTGTTTTTGTAGAAAATTTTAGTAGTTTGTTTTGAAACTTAGCATTCTTTAATTATTTACGAGGTAAAAATATTTAGGATATATGAAAATAACTCGTAATTTTTCTGAATAAATATTTCTATTTATTTTTCTAACAGGCATTTCATGGATCATATAATGATTGTCGTTCGCTTTTTGAGTTGAGCCATTTCCAAATACGTAATTTTTCTTACCAAAGAAGGACTGTAGTTTTTAACGATTGATTAATTATGTTTGTAATCCTCTTTTTGACTTTAGGATAAAATATTAGATGTAACCTACTCTGTAACTAGTTTTTGATTCATAGGCAGTTTATTGTTATGGTATTACTACTTCATCTAATACTTAAAAGGTGAGGCGAAAGTTAAATATTTTGCTACAGATTTCGCGTACTTTATAAAACTACCAAATAAATAGAAGATAATGTATCTTTCTCATCTAAAAGGAGAAGGGAAATTTTTATTTCTCAATTCTATATAGTCCAGTGATTCCTGTTTCCAAAGTACGCTCTTCTGCGAGAAATATCACTCTCTCTCTCATCCCATTCATTATATATATTTTTAGAGAAGCGAAAATGAACTAAAACGACTACATTTTTTACAGCGGGTTTTTTTAAAATGTTGTAGTGTCTTCGCGTGCGTTGGTGTGCGTTCGCAGACTCACTTCGGAGTTAAATCAGTTTAATGAGAAATCCGTCTCTCCCAAAACGCCCTCACGGTTCCAAAGGAATAAATTTGAATGGAACGTTGGGATTGTATGAAGCGGCTTTCAATTTTGTTTTGAGTGTTTCCATCAGTAAGCGAAAGCTTATCTCGTGTGACCACGTTGCGATTCCGCGAATCGCATTGCATTAATGAGAGTTTTCATAGGCCGACGTGAAATTATTGGTTTTTCTTTATAATCCATCTTTGATGTGTAGCGAAATGCTGGACATCCACGTATTGAAATTGAAATTAATGTTTTAATCGGGATTTTTTTTCGCCATCGCACGCGATGATTATGAGGATTAATGTTTATATTCGATTGATACGTATCGACTTCGTCGATGAAAAGAGTGGAATCTGAATGGGCGTTAATAGGGGAAAATTATATCATTGAAACTCAGCCTTCGGATGTATTTGTAGGTGAATGAGTTGATTTGTATGAGCGAAAGTCCTCGCTCCCGTCATTTTATCTACTTATCTTAATCCCGAATGATCGGATAAGTGGTTTTTTATATGGAATTTCGGATTTCGCATTTTAACATATCGTGCAATGAGTAATGGAAATGACGAATGGGTATCGTAATTATTATTTGGATAGCCTACTTTAAACATACGGATACAATTAGTTCCCTATCTGTTCTATATTTTTGTTTTATTAATATATTTACATTATCAAGACTGCGTAATTAATCAAGTTTTTTTAGTTAATTTAGTTTTTTTGCATTCCTAAGTTACAGTTCTATAAATTTTTATCCTTGAAAATATGGGAGACTAAATTATATTAACATTTCAAAAATCACAATTCAAACTTAAAAGCAAAGAAATGTGAATTTGTGAATTCAGAAACGAGATCATTATATTTCTCTTAATTGTTTTTGTATATTGAAATTTTTCTTAGAAATTTCAACTTTTTCAATTTATTTGAGTTGTAAAAGTTTTTATTATTCTTTTGAAATAAATGCAATTAAGTTTAAATTCGTTTGTAAGATTTAAAATTTCTATATTACTTGAACTTATATTTAACGCGCTTAATGATACTTCTTTTATTAATATCGTTCTGTTGTAACAAATTATTCTTCTTATTTCCTTTCATTTTCATTCAAAAATCTTCACAAAACATAAACTCCAATCAGTATAGCTTAACGAAGCGAATGGATTAATAGAGCATTTCGATTAAACACCCGCAGAAGCAATTTCGTGGAGCCAAACAATTCACTCCCCTCTATAATGTTTATGAAAACACTTCCCTGTCACAACCATTCCTTGTCCCATTCAAAACCCGAAGTTAAACTCCGCCACCGTCGCCGATTCCATCCCGCAGATAATTTCTCCAGACTGAGGGAAGATTATTGGATTTAACAGCTAATTTCTAACAAATTATCCGCCACGGAATAGCCCAAAGATTCCGTTCCCATAATTCGGAAACCAACCTTGAATTAATTCGGGTAGCGAAGGCATTGCTGCAATTCGTTCAGACCGATTCCATCAGCATAGGTTAGAGGCCATTCGGATCGTACAGAATTCATAGGCATTCCGCCTTCGCAACAATCAGCCTTTTTCCCTCCAGGCAACGTTCGCAATATCCCCGCAACCCCCGCCCACCACGAGACCACAGCCAAAATTGTTTTTCCTTATCACTGCGGGTCTGAAACACGCGTAGCAGTTAATTTACCAAACGGGGCTCCCTTGGCAATGCATTTTGTCCGTGGTTTTTGCACCCACCCCCCTCTCATACTATCCCTTTCACATCTTCCCCTGCGCCCACCTGTACCGCCCACCCCCCGACCCGTTCATTTGCGCACCCCGCGTGTCACTCGGGCGTCGGTTTGATGGATTGCGGGACGAAAATGCGTCGGACAGTGCGCCAATGGGGGGAGCTCTGATAGGGCCGACTTGGGAGTGCGACAAAGGAAATACGGGCACTGGATAAGTAGTAATGGAGCTACTGAGTAAAGATGGATCGTGATTGGGAGTGGAATGGAGTCGTGAAGGGATTGTTTCTGGAATGGATAAGGTTTGGGACCGAAAGGAACAGTGGAGGATGCGGGAATTGGGCGTACGAGAAGAATATGGGAGCGATTCGTATTCTATGAATGCGAATTGGGAGAGAGAATTCTGCGAATCCAGATGTGTTTTTCTTGCGGGAAAAAAAGGGTTCGTGTCTCCCTTATCCTCCCGAATAATATTTAGCGATGAAAGCTTATTTTACGTGGAGGGAATGAAAAATATTGTGCGGCGTGCATCAGATGCTTGATAATGACCCTTAAAAAAGGTTATAAGGGTGCTCGCCGCAGTTTGGAACGATATGAAACAACTCATTATGAAAAAAAATTCTTTCGGAATTTAAAGCGATAATAGCTTTATTTGCGGCAGTAAATCATATAAGATTAAGATATGTGTCAAAAAACAGAAAGATTAAAAGTAATTTGAAAAAAATATGCGTAATAACCTATGAAAATTTTAGTCAATGGATAAAATCCTCTCGAAAAAATCGTATCGCCTATGCTTCTGAATACTCATTTATAAACGTGTTTTTAGATTGAACATATAGGTGACATAATAAGTTCGACTGTAAATAGAATATTTTGAATATCCAAATTTTTTCCTATAATTACTGAAAAATTGGTTGTGGTTAAAGATAGATCATTCATTACTAACATGATTTAATATGAATATTTTAAAATGAGGCATAGATAAATTCAAAATTTTCCTTGAAATATTATTATTTTCTTTTATTATTTTGTTTTCTTTTTTTTAATAATCAGTGTGAAGGTTCATTTACTGTGAAGATTAATATAAAGAAAATTGAATAGAAAAGAAATAATTTTCACACGCTCACAATCGAAAATATAAATTTGAATATTCTAACATTCTTAATTATGCATCTGCCTGATATATCTGAAATCCGAAATTTATTATTATTGTGTAACTGTGATTTAGAAAATTATAAAATAAAATAATATATATAAATATATTTTAATATGTAATAATATAAATATTCTGTCCTTTTATTTCTACAGCAATTTTTACCCTAAGCTCAGTAATTTATCAATTCTTCTTACCTACATAGGAAGGGCAATATACAAAACAATGTTCCATAAGAACTACATTCATATAGCCTCAGATGCCTTTGAGGAACGGAATGTGATTGCATTCAGAGAAAACAGAGCGTGGTATTGAAATAAAGGGAAACAAATGAATGAATGAAATCCAAAATAAGATACATCATCAAAGACCAATCTTGCGCTTTTATTCGTGCTTGCCCTTATTACACTCCAACTACGCAAGGGAACGCAACTACCTCCACATAAATACGAATGCCCTTTCTTAAGAGAATCCATTCAAGGAGGGAAAAGATCACAGCCACCTTAGATGGAAGTTATGAACCCACTATTTACGTACACCTTCTAATACGAAGGAACGGTAAGTTATACCGGTGCATTATAAGGCTTCAGTTTGCGTAACCCACGCAGAAGGATAACACTTATTAAAGTCTCACAGCCTTCGAGATCAGCAAACGGTACGGTCAAACAGTCTCTGGAGTACGTCCTCAAAAAATCTCCTTTCAAGAATATCTGACATTAGAAGGCACACTAGCGCCGTGCTTTGCGTGGGTCGTTACTGGAACTAGTTAAGCTTTTCTCAAGATGGCCACTGACACACATCCGGAGCGTGTTGGCGTGAGAAACGGGGACAACAATGGCCACGATTTACTCTTCTTTCGCAGCCTTCATTTGGTCAAAGCGCATGTTCTCTCATTCATTACCAAACTCTTTACTTCTTTTTGCACGCCCCGGAGGTGGATGAGTAGCTTATGGAGGAAAGACTAACGGAAGAACGTTTGCGCAAACACATAATACGGCCTGACCCAGTTGTGAATGCATCGTTCTTTTCCCCGTTTTGTATTTTTGCACTGTTTGGAGCCTTTAAACAGATCGTCGCTCGGAGGGAATGAAAAAAAGGGCGGGAAATGTGCCCAATAGAAAAATGAGAACCATTTCTCTCACTCCACCATATGGTTTTCCCCCCCTCACGACGAGAGAAAAGTTCTGAGTGGTAGGAAAAGTAGACAGGTGGGGAGGAGACCTTTTCTGGGAGGAGTGACTGTTGCCCCGGAGAGAAATGCTTTTATTTCACGGAAGACGGAGTCGCGAGAATGGGGCGTCCTTAACGCTTGGCTTATCGCTTCTCCGGAATCATCTCCTCATACCATTCTTTCCTCTTATATATATCCTTTCCATCTCAAATTTCCCGTCGCCCCTCATTTCCATTTCTCTGGAACTTTTCCCGGATCGCCTGTCTAGCAGGTGATCCGCCATTCTTTCATAAGTTCCCTTAAATGAAATATTCATTGTAGTGGTTAAAAGTTACGCTTCCGTGAATGCGCCAAACGCTGTAATGTCGGATTAATCCGATTCGTTTCATTCCGGTTCTTCTTCTTTTTTTTGTTCTACTTAGAGCACGTAGCCGCTTCTCCTCCTTTATTGCCCTCGAATAAGGAGCGTGTTTTCTTTATTCTCCGAAGGAAATGGATGTTTATAAAGCGCTTTTTGAGAGGCCGCTCAGGGATTCCATTTTGGAGGCAATTAACGGTAACCATAAGCTGTTACGGACTACGGAAAGGAATTAAATTGAAATCCCTTGAAAAGATTGCAGAATCAAATGTAATCTTCCGGAGAAATTTTTCGTTTAGCGATTGTAAATTAATTAATAGGCAAGCGTTCGCGAAGCGTTTTGTTTCGTGTTTTTTGTTTTACGTTTGGAGTTTTACTATGCACTTTTAGTCGCTGTATATAATTTTCAAACTCTGTTTCAGAGCAGCGAATTTCATTATCTTGGAGAATTAATGCGGGGCTTCGTGTTATCAAAGTATCAATTAGTTATTAAGTCAGTATCTTTGGTTATTATTACAGTTATTTTTCTTAAAATTTCTTAGAATTCTATTGCAGATAATTTTCTTTATATTCCTCTTCCGAGCTCCAATCAAAGTAATATATGATTATTCAATAAAATTTATCTTCCAATAATCTTTAATTTTGATTATTAAAATTATTTTTACTTATTGAATTTTCCAATAACTTTTAATCAATGTTTTGATATTATGAGTTATTTTTTTATTAGAGCTAAAAAAATATCGATTGACAATAATGCAGTTTTCTTGTAAAAAATATCTAATAGTTCAAATTCGTGCTAATGATTTTTCTCGAAAGATTATTGAAAGTAATTCATAAGAATATAAGAGTGAAAATGGCACTTAAAATTAACTACAAAAATTATACCTGAAAACTAATAATTTACAGGAAACATAAAGGATAAGAATTGGTTTTCCCATACATTCCTATTTTTATAGAATAAATAATATTGAAAAACACTGAAAAATCATACTTTTAAGCATTTGATTAGTTTAAATTTGAGGTATTTAAAATTAAATTCACATTTAAATTAGTCCATGAATGTATGTGTTTCTTATAAATCAAGTTTTCAAACATTACAATATCGAATTACAAAATTACGAGAACTTTTAACGTTTTGTTCTTCGGAGAAGAGGTTTTCCATCGATTGTATGGAAGGTCATTGATCGTCTTCATTTTCAATGCACTATGGCTCTCAGCAGAAAATATATGTTCTCATTCGGAAGTGCGACATTCATAGCCCGAAAGCAAGCGAATGTCAAATTTACGCTTCCTCTTTAGGTGTTACGGCGGTCGTAGGCAGTATCTCATGTAGACGACAGTGGAATATAGAGCCAGAAAAAGCGGAGAAAGTAGAATGAGAGGAAAATTTTGTGAGACGGCTAGGAAAGCTCACGTGCATTACTCATCTTTGTCTAAGAATCCAGTTCCTACTTTTTCAGTTTTAAATCTCGGTAAGTCTACATTTTCAAATGGGAAAGTTACTTTATAACGTCAGTAGTCTATATTTCAATTTTTTACTATACTTCTTATAAAAACGATGGGGTTTTCCATTTGTTATAAATTGAAGTATGTACTTCTATTGAATAAGATGAATTGAAAATGGCGTAATTCGTTAAATAATTATTCATGAGTGTACATAATCGAAAAACTTAATATATATATTTACCGTTTTCATGCTTTATTTATCTTAAAATATTTCCTCATCATCAACCAAAATTTAAAAATACAATTACATCATAATTAAATTAAAATATAATTAAAATTAGAACTGTTATAAAGCTATAGGTGTTCTTTTTTCTTCACTAGCACAAAGTTGAGAATGAATTAACAGATTCTATTTTCCTATTATCCAAGAAAAGCGTCTTTTTAATTTATCATTAAGAAAATAAAACAATACTTTAGTAAAAGAATAAGCCATTATTTTGTTTCCGAATATTTTCATGATATAATTAGCTAGAAATAAACCTGATTTACATCCTAAATTGATATAATTCCAATTAAATTAAGAAATTCCAAAATGAGCAATGTTTTCACACACGTATCATGATTTAAATATATGTATCACATATTACATCCTACTTTTTATATCTTTTATCTATTTACGCGAGAAATTTAACACTCTTTCAAAAGACAGCTCAAGTATCTACTGGTTCCTTTAACTGGATTCGCAAGCATCTAAAACGCCTTATCCGCGAGTGTAATCCGATTGAAAAGCCCAATGTTATCATCACTCATCGGCGAATGCATTTTCTCCGTTCTTTTTTAAACGTATGCACTCTCCGAGGCTGTTCTGATGGAATCACAATTTCCAATAAATGCAGAGGGGTAAATCCCAATCGCAGTGTTCTAAACTCTACATGAATACGCGATCTTGGGGCATGAGATGTGAATGAAGGCACACCACCACTGCCACTCCATTCTTCTTGCCCCATATGATTCAACTCCGTATAAAAAGATCGAATGCTTCAGACGCAATGAAGTGTGAGAAAAATATGGGAGGGAATGGGCGCAACATAAAAGAAGTCCGGGGTCCTTTTTTTCCCGTCATGCAAGAGCGGAAGATTTGGTCGTCGGACTGTGAGAGCTTCACTCCCCGGTGTAAATAGCTGCTCCAGTAATGGACTCCGAGGAAATGTAAAAGAGATTGAGAGGTTTGGAAGGCGTGAGGATCGAAATGGAGTCCTCGCACATCAACTGCGGACAAGTTATTTATATCGTTTCATTGTGGAAACACGTGCGAGTGATGGAGAAATAGTGGGGTAAGTTAAAAGCAGTTGAGAGGTAGCAAGCCGAATCTTTTTTGACGTCTTATCAATAGGGTTCCTTCGCAGAGAAATGTAACGAAGCCAGAGTAAGAAAAAATTTAGTTTTTTTCATTCAGTTCATCGTTAGGTTATGAATGTTACGTTGTTCATTTTCCTATTATTTTCGGGTGAGAACTACCAATGCACTCATTATCGATATTTAATGAGATACTGATTAAATATATAATCATGCTGAAATGCTATATTCAGAATTTGAATTGATTGATTGATTGAGTGATTATCTCATGCAGAAGCGATATTTATGCTTAATTTTTATTCTTTAAAAATGTAGAAATTGATGAAAGCATGTATTATTTGTCATTCTTTTGGGATAATTCAAATCGATTTATTTCATTTCAGTTATTCCTTTACACTGCTAAACTACTACTGATCCTTGTTGATAATCATCATAGATTTTATATTTTCATATTATAATCATAAATATATTATTTTTGACCCTTAATGTTATCAATTTTAAGGTACTGAATGATTAATACAGGCTATAGAATAGTGTCTTACAAAAAATTAGTTCTTGAAAAAGATACATCATGGAAGTGTTTGAATACTCTTATGAACCTTATAAAGCCCCCTCTATTATGATAAGTATCATCATCTATATATATGTAGTATATATCATCTTCTTAACTTCAGTGAAAGCTTAATATTTCAAAATATAACCTTTTATTATCATTCAAAGAAGCAAACGGTATTTTGCCTTGGGGAAAAATAAAGGAGTAAAATTTTATTTGAATATTCCCAATGGAATCCTATTTCGCCTGTTAAAGTATATCGTTTTTTCTACCGTTGAAATGAAATTTAAAATTCCTCAGATTAAAATTCTAAACAGAAATTCCAATTTAAATGAATTAATTAGATTGGGCAAGGGTTATTCCTCAAAACTTGAAATAATTTGATATCTCATTGAGAATGAAATAGCTCATATGTTTGAGAAAACGTTTAAAAGAAGCGGAGACTCAAGGCAAGGAATACGAAATCTTCTTTTATACGAAATATTCGATAATCTACAGTATATATTTTTTATTTCTGGTGACTTTAAATTTGAAACTTTAATAATGCTGGATAATGGATATAAATTTTTTATTTTTTCTTTCAGCTTCGATTTACTTCATATTCATCTAAATAATTAGGTTCTCATTTCTCAGCTGAACTCAGGACATAGACTAATTCTCCTCAAATAAAACGAAAGTGAAGTGAATTCGCCAAATGGCTGTGAATGTAATAAAAAGCCGCAAATGCTCTCCGCTTTCCGTTTTTTTCTCCACCGCAACACAAAAATCGAATTCCGCGCATCTCTTCGAAACTTTTTCCGTTTCACGAATTTAATCAAAAATTCCGCCCAGTGTTCAAACATCCGCAGAATAAAAAAAGGAAAGTAGAGAAATAAAAGAGCGCCTCTTAAGTGGAGAAAAAAATCAAACGCTTTAAAAAATACATTCTTTCGACAATTTTTTCAATATCAATCATCTGCCCTCAGACAGCATCCGCCAAAATCGACGCTCTTTTATTTTTCTTTCTTCTGCGACTTTCACTCTTTCTGAGGTGAAATCCTTGGCCCTTTTTCTTAATATCCTGTTAGCCCTCTTTGATTCTTCTTCTTAATAATTCTTTTAGCCTTCGTAATTCTTCTTCTGGGTCTTACAGTAACTTTATATCCGTTAATAGTCGTTTATAAGTTTGTTGGGCATTTTTTTCCGGTTCCAATTAACCATTTTATTCTATCTCACTCCTATAATCTTCTTCTGTACTTGATTAACACTTGAGTTCGATGAAATGGAAGAAGTTAAATCGGTATTAATCCCTCTAAAATAGAGTTTTGATTGTTATTTCTATCCATATGACTTATATCGTTGACTTCCTAATCGTATTTCCCCTTCTAGTATCGTGCATTGTCATTCAATTGATGTTTAAAATTAATCAATTAATTAAGCAATTAAATTAAGTATTGTTACATTTATTGATCCGAATTCGTAACTGTAACATTGTTTCACCCATTGTTACAACTTACTAAACTTTATTCTGTTAATAAAAGTTATCACTGATTTTACTATCATATTTCAAGCATTTAATTAATTTATATATCTTCCTTTGTATCCTATTATTGTTACTACAATTGGCTGCCGCCTGTAACTCGCAATATGAATATCGTCCATTGTTGGGTTCTCCATTCCCCCAACTGTATTGGATTTTCCACGCACATCTAAGCATCGAAATTAACGGCGGAATAATATCTGTAGCCATATTTCAGCACCTCCACAACTTATCCGTGGTTTCGATTGCTCCGAGAACTTCGTTTCCCAACCACCCCCGAGTAATCGTGGGTGTACTTTATACCCATTCCTTTATTTCTCTCCCTTCCGTAATTTTGTTGTCTAAAGGAAACCAACCGTGTTGAATAACGAGAGGAGTTGGCGTGGAGTGGGAAGAGTTTGAGCGGTGGGAATGCGTTAGTTTTCGTATAGAAAGGATTGGGAAGTGGGGGTAGGTTTTCTGTGTTTGGGAACAAGGGGTTAGGGAGACGGCGGTAAGGCTGCCTTGAGATGAAGTCCCTAAGGAAATGAGGGGGCTGAAAAGGGTGGTTTTTGTGAAGGAAGTAAGGGATTGACGGGGTAAGAGAAAGGGTAGAAATATTCCTCCGCCTGAACAGTTTCCAATTAGACGCAAGGCGCTGTTCTGCCTCCGAAAGGGCGCGCCTTGGGTTGTGGGAAGTGCCGCTCGCGACTGCGGGCGAAAGGGTGGAGGCGCACAATTGAAATGCGAGCTCTTCCTTTAATTGGTGCAGCGGTGTGAGTAAATTTGCAAAGTGTTTTAATTTCCTATGATGGCTTTCCAATTAAGTCGGGGCCGCGGGAAGAAATTGGCGTGAGTTATACTTACTTGTCACTGTCTCCGTTTAGGCGGAGGGATTATGCCGACTTATATTTATTATCTACGAAGCCATAAATAAGGAAAAGGCCTCCCGAAAGTTTCTTCAGCCTTTTGTGGTTTTGTTTGTAGAAGTTAATTAGATGGATTTGTAGACAAAAAGTTTCAGTTAGTTTTAATTGATGGGTTTGAGAGTAATCGACGTTAATTATTGAAACGAGTCCAAAGAAATTCGTCTTGATTACGGCCTTTTGTGTATTCCTCGTGTCTTCATTTGCACGACATTTGATTGAGATTTTGGAATCCATTGTGAGTTCCACTGAGAGGAGAGGATGAGCAAGAATAATGGTGACTGATCTCATTCTGAACTCTCCTAAATTAAACACAATACGTACGTTCATACATTTAGTTCATCTTGTTAATTAATGATTTATTCATGGTTTCAGATCATGTAAACTTCTATATAAAAATAACTTACTAATTGTCATTTGAAATTGACAAATATCAAATGAATCATCAGTAGTTATTTTTTTATTTTTTTTATAATATTATGTCAGGCAGTTGAATAAAAATACATCAAATTAGTATAAAAGGACCGTTATATTATTGAAATGAAAGATTAAACGAAATAAATACAAAGCTTTCTATGCCTTAAGCTTCTTTATTCCTTCCCTTTTACTGATTTACAGATACTTTATCCCAATTACTCATTTTCTTTCAGCTTCTAGACACTTTTGAAATTCAAAAAGTCATTCAAAAAATAAAATTCAGTATTCTAATTATTTAAATTACTAATATGCGATTCTCTCATAAATATTATTTTGCATCTTTTTTACAATTCGCGAATTTTAAGGCTCTAAATTCTACTTATAAATGACTTTGATGACGTTGTTTTAATGGCTGCGTATTAGAACTGTTGAAAAAGTTTGTAAAATATTGGTTAGAAAATAGCTCCATAGTTACTTAAAGTACTTTACGTAATCTGTAATACAGTAAGATCTCGCTTAACGCTGTTTCAGAATAACGCGGTTCTTTGGGGTTCCCCTAAATCGCACACTGTATTGATACTTGTTGTATATGTGTGCGAAGGAAACGGTCATGCCCCAACCGTAAGCGATGCACTTAATAGTGACGGTGTAATGTAGATATACTATGTATTTTTTTCAACGCTCTCTCGTTAGTCTGTCCGGAAATTATTGTATTCTCCTAAGTCGCAATCCCAGTGCAAACGCAGCTTTCCTGCGTCATAACTGTTTTCATCAAGGCTAGCTGTATGAAGATAATATATTATTATATTGTGATAAATTCGGCAAGAACTGATAAATTATCTTATTCTTTTCACTGATCCCCATTGCATATTTACATATATACGTGTTACGTTGCCCCGTTTAACGCTTTTCCGTTTTTTGCTCGAAGTTATTAGAACGTATCCCCCGCGTTAAGCGGGGTCTTACTGTTTTTATGGAATGCAAAAACAAATACTTCGCCTATAACGAATTAGAATAGTACTCTAATAAAATATTAAAAATACGATCAATAGCATTTTAATTTTTTAGTGATCAATTCTTATGATATTCGTCATAGAACATCAAAATCCTCATTTATACGCACATTCACCACTAGATATCTTAATTTTCACATTATCAAAGACAGATTTTGGACATTTCTTTAATTTCATTTCACCACCTACATTTCTTTTCATGGACCACCATCATCAATCAAGGCAGTTAGTAATTCCCTAAGACATCTCTAAACCAAAAACTTGATTTAATGAACCTCTTCCGCGGCGAGATTGTCCCGTTACATTCGATCCAATTAGTTAGCATTAACTTAACTCCCATTCGGAGCGAGAATGACTCCGGCAAGGGGAATAAACACCTGAATCATCAGGTAACACCTAGTCTCCCGCCATCGATCACAATGACCCGTAAAACTAGGCCGTTAGCCGTGAGTGCGCCGGTAATCCATTGTGGAAATTGTATCCCATTACCAAGAAGCCCAAGTGCCCGTGGAGTGACGGCAGAGAGTGAAAGCATCGCACGGGGAATCTCGGATGAATGGGTTAAAAGTGGAAGAGAGATATAGAGAGCGTTGAAGAGGTGGCGGATTAGAAACAAATGTAGAACAATATCCGATACGTAGTGCACCGCCCTTCTGAATGAGTAATCCCTCACGAAAAACTTCGCTCACAATTTCTATCGCTCTCGGTACGTTACTGTCATCTCACCATCTCTTCAACTCTTCAGCTCTTTAGCAGGTTTCACAAAAAACCTCTTCTTTTTCGCCTCTATTATCGCTTTGCGAAAGAGCCACGGTTCCATCCCCACCGCTTTCAGCCTCCCGTTCTCCCACGGCCTTGCCAACAGACAAACAATGCGTACGTGATGGAGGGTATGGGGGAGTATGTGTGCCCTTTTAAGGGACTCCCTCCCATTTTCCCGCAAGACCGCCCTCATTACAAATGCTAACTCATTCTCTATTTGCGTAGTGGCAATTTCTCTCACCAAAAACTCTCGTTCCAAACTTCCCCTTCCCGCATCTCCTTTATTGTTTTTCGACCGGAGATTCTCCGCCATATTGTTCTTGCATTAGGGAAGACTACCGTTGTTTCCGATGTCTTTTCCTGGTATCCTTTCTTCCTCTTACAAACGTGACCTATTCCCTTTTCCCAAAGAACTGCACCGGCTGTCATATTAATGCCGCGATTTTATCTGCATGAGATATTCGATGAGTAGAGTTTACCTTCCCGAGGCAAGAGGTGTACGTAAGTCGGTCTAATTTTTCCGCTCGGATTCGGTTGTTTGTTCTCCTACGGTGGCCTTTTTTGAAAAAATACGTAAGGGCCGATCTTTTCTTTACTAACCGTACTTCTTTTTTTTACGAAGAGCATATTCCGGAGGAAATTTTATTCCGTCGTAAATCAGAGGGATGTGCTTAATGTAATCTCCAAGGGGTTGCGATTAAGCTCAGCATCGTTTACGGATGGATTTGTTCGGAGATAAGACTGCGGGAGCTAGTGAAACACTGGATATTGCCCGAAAAAGTGGAATAGATGTGTACTGAGCAGAATGTACCTGTTAATGGGGATGCTACGAATTTTGTGCTTTTGTTTTGAAGGTGGTGTTTTTTGAGGGAATTAAATTAATCTAACTCTTTTCGTTCTAATCGTTAATTTATTATAAAAATTACTCAAAATAAGATCGATTGATATCTATTTGAAAATTATAGAAAACCATTTCTTAGAAGAAATTCCGAATTGGGAAAAGGCAAAATTTATTCGCAATTTACTTTAGGTATTCATGTTATAATGAGGATTAATTTTTGCTTTTTAATAATCAGCGATAAATCGCGAAAAATTCCTCCTAAAATACATGCTCCTAAATTATTTTACAAATAAATGTGACGCAATTTTTAAATATCGTAATCTTTCAATGTTTTTTCGTCTAAAATTTTAACTACCTAACTATACATATATTTTTAAATTTTTTAAATTTTTTTACTAATATGAAATTTATGCTTCTCTAATTTTTCTTTTCTGTTCCAAGAAAATTTTCAAATTTCATAATGTTACCATACCAAAAATAAATTTAAAGCTGATTCATGAAAACTTTTATACTTATTGATTCATTATGAGCACAGAAATTATTAATCATTTTTACTCTCATTATCTTCTCATATTACCTGTATTTCTTTCAGAATACGTGCCCCAAAAGAAAGCGAAAAATAGCAAGGGAAGACTCTAGCAATATAATTTCAAAACGCGACAATATAAAATAAAAACATACTGAAGAAAATTTTTTAAAAACTTTATGGGACACACTTTACAGGTACCTTAAAATTTTATTCTTCCGAAGGTAATTTTTCCCCAATAACGTACCGTTCGTGCATTTTCGCTCTCGATTTCCCGCAAACCCATTTGCAACATCTTACATCGGCGTTATATTTTACACCTATTTTTTATATTTCGCCTTCTTTATGGCTCAATTCGGAGCTTCCTATTTTCCCGCACTTTTCAATTTTTCCGAGCACTGTCGCATTAAACCGAACCGTCTTCCAGAAAGTGCCATTATCAGACCATTCTTTCAGCGGTTACTTTCGCAACACTGCACGACTCATTATTATTTCAAGGGGACGAAGAAGATAATAAAGAAAGGTTGACAACATACTCCGCAGAACGTGTCCCTATAATATTTTTTATTCTCCGTGAGGAAATATATAGGGATTATAACATTGGGCCTCTTAAAAGAAGTCTTTCCACCATTATCTCAACAGAGCACTAAGCGTCTCGCGAAAAATTATGTGGAGGGAAATTGACTGTGTTTTTATACATGCGTTAAATTTGATAACCTCCGTTGCTATAATGTGCCGGTGAGAGTGAGAAAAGCATATGGTGCGTGGTACCGTTTAATGGCGCGTACGAGGTCTTCCACAGGAGTAGGGGATGAGGGACAGTGGGTTAGAGTGCGGAATTAGTATGGAGACGTCGGTTGAGAGTGGATGGAATGAGTAACAGTGGTGATGATGTTTTTATCACTCGACGTCCGAAATTGGGGGCATGTTAACATCTTGTAGTATTCGGAAAATCATGTATCAATATAAATGTTTTCTTGTAGATAAAATAAGTGTCGGATGAATAGATTTCGTCTAGATACAGATCTGAATAAACTTATCAATAGGAAGTATCATTTTTCGAATCAAATTGTCAATAAAAAATCAATGCTTCAAAATTGCCATTTATTTAATTCATTATTATTCAAACTAATGAGTAAAATAAATGAATCCGCTTAAAATTGATAAATCCAATTTAATTCCGATAATTTTTTAAAAAGGGGATCTGATTTGTATACTTAGAGCATCTACCAGTAAAACTAGCCGTGCATCTTATTAATAAGTAAATATACATATGCATCACTATGTTATATATGTAGATAATATCAGAATTCGTAATGAAAATGGAATGGAGCATGAGAAAAAATTATTAAAATATGAATATTCACGATCAATTAACAATTATAAGATGTAATGTACGGATTATAATAAAAAGTATAATCCATAGAATAGATGATGAAATGTACAGTGCAAGGGTGTTCGTAAATTAGGCATATGAGGCATATATCCTGAGCCATTTTTGGCTCGTCAGGAAATGCCAAAAGTATCAATACGAAAATTATATTATTAATAACTGTAGGAAATTAAACCACAATATTGCACACATTATAAAATCAATTAATAAATTTAGGAAGTATGATTAAAATAATTAATAACTATTACTTTGATAGAAACAGTTTTGCATTAAATAAACACGAAATGTTATTCTAGAGCAGTCAATGTAATCATACTCGTACAAGACGAGAGGGAAGGAGGAAGTAGAGTAGGTCGATGACGACATTTGAAGAGTCCGCGGTAACAACGAAGTATGCGAGTAAGTCTAGCGAAAAAGGAGTGGATTTTTGCCGGACGGTGCAGAAGGCCGAGTTCCGCGGTCGGCAAAGAATCCCTGGGATTTGAAGTGGGAAAATGCTTCGCAAGGGTTCCTTGTTTTTCCTGCGGGAACCAAAATAAGGCCTTTGAAGGGAGAAAGTAAAAACGGAATCTGCAGCTGATACGCCTCCGCTGGAATGTGCTTCGGAAAATAAGAGACGAAAAGGAGAATCCGCGAATTTGGAAGTATAAAATGCTTTGATAAATGGAGTGCTTACCAACGGCTCTTTAAACGATCTCTTTTTCTGGGTCTTGAGAATGGAATAATTTCACGTCTGAGCGGAAAGATAGTTACTTTCCCAACCGCCTTTGGCGTGAGTGTATCTACGGAATTCTTCCGAATGCATCTTACGTAAAATGACAGCGTAATTTATGGGATTTTTGAATAGAGGGACTCGAGAGGTACTTATGAGTTCCCATGAACACTGAGGTAGGTGAATCACGGTACAAATTGAATTAGGCTAGTATTACTTGCCCTAAAAAAAGTTTCCAACATGTGGAATCTCACAATAATTAAAATTGACGAAATTATTTGTTTGTAGATTTAAGAGTGGTGCTTTTTGAAAAAAGTGAAGTAAGATCGAAGAAAGATCGTGATTTCGACATAATGAATCTAATAAAATAAGTTGACTCAATCTCTTTTATTGATTAGAGATAGTTCTACTAAATACCTAAGTGTGGTTATAGGAGTTGGTATGATTTAAAACTTACGGAGTGTAACTCTTAGTTTTAAGATAAATATTTCAAATAAATCTATTCTGAAAGATCTTTTAGCTGCAAAAATGCACTTCAAATATACAATAAAGAATATATAGCTAGATAATTTCGATTAAACGTTGATATAGAAACCACGATACCTATTGTGAGCAATTATTGTGAAAGGAATTAATAAAATGCTTCACTTAACAGCTCAGTGGAGACAATTTTTTATAAAAATAGTTACATTCTGCCGATTTAAAATCAGCAAAATAAAATTTAAATTATTTTTTTGGAAAATTAGTTTTTAGCATTAAATAAGTTAATCATCATTATGAAAATGCTTTAATTGAATACATTACTTTTTACGACTTTGGTTAAGAGCTCGTTTGTTTGAATTGATTGAAATTTTAAAAATGAATAAACTCCCGCATATGAGACCTTTTTAAAATTTTATTCACTTATAATATCTGCAATATCATAATGAAAAGGTCAACAGTTTGGCTGGTGACCAAGGTAACGAGCAAATTTTACACTCTCCTATAGACTATAGCTCAGAATATGTAGAAAACCTAACAGATATATTAAATAAGTTAAACCATTATAGTAGATATTAATTTTCAATATTAAAAAAATACTTTTTAATAAAGGGTTTTTTTTATTTTTTTGAATGTTTACAATATGAAAATTTATCAATAATAAAAAATTATTGATTTTAAGCTACAAAATAACTCTTGATTTTTGTTATTCATGGCACCGTTGATTACTGTTCTTTTTCCAAAAATCAATATAAGCTTAATGTATCTCTCGGAAAATATTATGCTGAGACAATATTGTAGTCTAGTATAAACGATGATAGTATAAACTATCGAAAGTGTAGAGTTTTAGGTGAAGATATGGTTTCAAAACAATTTTTCCTTATATTATTAACATACATTACGAAAGCTCATTACTCATTTATTCTACTATAATACATATATCTATTTCTGCTATTATCTTACTTATTAGGATATATTAGTGGATTATCTCACTTTTGTATTAAACGTTATTTTACATTAATCTTATTATGAAATTATCAATGAAAACCTTTAAGGGTACAAACATTATAATAACGGTTTTATATTAATGCCATGCTACTATTCTTCATTTTGCAGTACAACGAAAGAAACACAGCACTCACGAAATATGTATACTATCTATGACGTCAGTGAAGGAAGAGAAATTCGCTATGAACACACATAATCTAAGTAGTTTCGTATAATCTCTTGATCCTACTGCGGTGCTTCCGAAGAATCAACCTAGGTTAATTACTGATAAAAAATAAAAGATAGCTCCCTCTGGAGTGCTTTTCGGATAATACTTTCGCAGTGGAGATAGCGTTCCTTGCACCTCGTTAATGAATTCGCCCTGGGCGCTGTAGATAGGTCTGCATAATCTTAGCGGGTGCAAGGCTGCATGGCGGCGGTCCCTGGAGGGCGGTTCGGGGGAGCGGAAGATTCGGGTGCAGAATTACGGCACCCTAAGGATCTACCGCGCTTTATCTAACCTTTATCCTATGAGTAGGAGAATCTATGACCCAATCGGTTTAGCATAATTCCGCGTATCACTGAAAAATAACTGCTGTGTAAAATATCAGTTCCTCAGCCGCTGGCATCTTATAGTTTCACGCTATTCCGTTGAGTCTAAAGTTATCTTTTCGCGATGAGAAGTTTTTAGTACCGTTCGAGTGCAGGAAGTGAACAGCCTCGGGCGAGAATGGGATTTGAAGGGTTTTAATGCGATCTATATAATGGTACGCGAAGGCAACGTTTCGGAAATGCTGTCGTAAGATTTATATTTAAAATATTATATAATGTTTTCATCCTTTCATGTATAATTGTGATTTAGAGAAGTAGGCCAATATAAAATAATGTAGATTCTTTTGGAATGAAATAGAACGCTACGTTTCCTTAATATGTGATTATTATTTCTGTTTTGTTCTAACAAAATATGAGCTTTAAACGTACCTATAAATGTATTTTTTAAAATATGTATTCGAGAAAATAAACTTAAAAAACTTATCTTTCTCCTCTTCAAACTTCACATGATCAAATGTAATGACTGGATATATTGAGTACCATAAAAATGCATAAAAATATTTTATTATTGTTTACGCTTGTCTGCTTATTTTTCAAAATCAACTACCAACCCTTAAAAACTTTCACATAAATGTTATAAGTGTTCTTTGTTTATTTAGTATTGCTCCCTTCCATGGGCTTGGGCTTGATCATGTCAGATTGTTTGTCTTTGTACGGTTAACAATTTCCAGTAAACTCATAAATCAACAGATTTAACCCGAAGAGTTAATATATCTTATAATTTTTGAGTTTATACGTATACATAACTTTTATGCATCGAACAATAATTAAAAGAAATCATATCTTTATTATAATCTAAATCAAATGGAAAACATCCCCAAACATTGAAAATATTCTATCAGAATTAGTTGTTCTTTTACCAACATTTAAATACACTCAAGAATCACCAGAAGTAGGGCCAACAATTTGGGTGGCACACTTACGTTTCCATCTCGGCCACAGCGAGAATAACATCCGGACAAATTGCGTCCAATTTGGTAATCCTTAATTTCATTTTAATGATCGACGGCAAAAACATGACTAATTGTGGTCATATTCAGGCCTTTTCGTTCAAAGTAATCCTTAGGTTTTTACTCGGCGAAGATAATTTGGAGATAAGCAAAAAGCTTCACATTCCCTTCACAAAAGCAACGAGATACTTGGAATGAAACCCGAATGGTTGGAAACACAAAGGGAGATTCACGTTGAGTGGCTCCTAACAAAGGGCCGCTTTTCTATCGATAAAGTTACGAGGATGAAAGAATTCCTCTCGAGGGCTTCAAGAGCGTTCTATTAATTACGACTTCGCTAATCATTTCATTAGCGTAGACGTGTCAAGAAAAAAAGTGATGTTCATTATGAGGGTATTATTAAGGCTATCTAAAACCTTTTTGCGCAGTCGTTGGAGAGAGTTTTCTGCAAAAACGCGGGTAATGAGTGACACAAAGCTTCAGAATTCTGCTGTGAAAAGCATTCACAATGAGGAGGCGATGCAGTTTTGACCTCTTTGCCATTTGAAGGGTTTGTTCCTTGAAGTATGTTTTGCTGTTTTTACGCTCGCAGTTTATTTTTGTCGTGAAATGCTTTCGTTTATTCGAATTTAAGAAATCGATACGGTGCTAAATAGGACTTAATTCCTATAGAAAAATTCAACACCCTCTTAGTGTTATCACATATTGAAGAATGCAGATGAAATTAATGTAATTCGAAATCAAAATATATTACCTATTCTTTATAATGTATATACTAATACATTGGAAGTTGACTTCAATAATCATTTGGTATAATATACCATTTTTATTCGCAAAATAATACATGCAATAAATGTTCATTACCTTACATTTATACACGTTTAAGGTCATGATGTTTACAAAAAGGAATAACCATTGAGTACTTGTTGTTTTCGTCACGGAATCTTCAACTCATTATATTATCTATCCCTTATACTATCACCTCGTACAACACCGCTACTCTAAAATTTTTGGATATCTTTATTTTAAATTTAACTTCGAATTAGTATACTCTCCTGTATTCTCTGGAACAGTGTAGAGAAAATGAAAACATCGCTCTGCGAAATTACTGAAATAAAAATTCTTCACCGCCATAGAGGGATACTGTAGAGCCATATTTTAGTATCGGAGTGGAACAAGGAATAATAGGCTGCGCGGCTGAATAAATGAATGAAAATATATATGAACATAGGAATGTAAATGAGGCGAAGGACAGACGGTACAGACGAGATGAATTCATCAAAACTTAGTAAAACGGAATATAAATCATTTTTACCCTCTGTCTTATATCTCTCAGCATGATAGTGTGACCAAAGGATGCGTGTAATATTGTGGTTTTAATTCTGATGGAATATATCAACTCTATTTTGCATACTAAAACTGTTACAAATGAAAGTATGATACATACATTTTTAATAAAAGAGTGAGTATATGCAATATTAAAATTTTTCATATATTAATGTTAGTTTACCTAATGATTTTAATAGATAGAGAGGCGGGTAAGCAAACTAATCAAGGTTAACATGATATGAATAAGAGATGTTCAATGGAACCCGTAAACTAAACAATTTTGATTACTGTTTTGATTTCTTTTGGTTGAATTATAATGATTGAACTATGAAAGCACCCCATAGAAATTTTGAATAAATGAATATACCAGTTCCAAAGGAAACAGGAAATTGATTTTAATATATTTAAACAAATGGATGAATACCATTAATGGAATACAATTTTCGAGGATTCTACGTATAATTTTAATTTATCAGCTACGAAAGAACATAGAAAGTTAAAGTATGACAAAGTGATATCACAAAAGAAAACAATTTTGTTGTAAAATTGATAAACATATTTTCTACACTTCTCCATATTCATTATACATTTCATTTTTTGAATAACTTTACATTCATTTGATAAAGGAAATTCAATATTGAAGCATATACGAAGTCGTATTGCAAACTGACTCTCAATGAATTCTTATGTAAACTATATTTTAAAGACTTTTCACTATATACACATGTATATATTTATTTATTTATTTTTTTCGATAGTTTTTTTAAGATATCTATGCAAAATTAATTTTTAATTAACTCAAAGAGTCTATTATTTAGCCATGAGTAACCTTGTGATTCTTAGATTCTGTTATACCATTATATAATTACTGCGCAAGAGATAGTAATAAATCATGAAGTTGTAGCTCTGAAATAAGAGCTTATGATATGGACTATGTTTCGGAATGGAATTCATAAACGCTGCAAACAAATTGGATTCAGGGACAGGATAATATTCAGAATGAGAAATGTTATGACTGATTTTCCAATTTTGCGGAAGAAGTACATTCTACGCTCACGGATTCCTATTACGAGCGTGAGAGATGACTATGGTAGCTTTTAAGTCATTATGGCTTATATTTAGAGAGGGAATGAGATCGTCTAACTCTTGTAAATAAATAGTATTAGCTTGTATAAAATTATACACATAAAATTAATTCAATTCTAAATGTAAACCTATGAATATGTCCCAATTTTTCCTTGATAATTTTTATCCTATCACAAAAACTATTAGTTGTAGTTTCATACCTTATACCACGTTATAAATCCAATATTAATTTTCAAGATTTTTGCTCCGTAAAAGCATTTCCATTTTTGAAATATTTTGATAATAAAACCCCATTAGAAGCTGGATATGTTTGAATCACTCTTGGCTAAAAGGTTGCATTACGTTTGATTTAACAACAGAGTAATTATCCATTACGGTGGACTCTGAAAGTCATCAACACCTGAGAGTAATATTATTTAACGATGTGGTGAGAAATTCCAATGGAATACTCCACTTAATTTAGCCCCGGAACAATTTGGGATATTTCAGGTGTTTCAATAAAATGAATTTTGCGGTGGAGCAAATATGCACTCATTTTTTTTCGTTCGAATGTTTCCCAATAATCAACGCGTGCGTTATATTCTCCAGAGCGTTTATTACTGAGGTGCTCAATTACTCATGCACATGTATGTACATGAGTAATTAATATTTCCTCATGCTTCATTACTTCTCGTTTCAAATAATATTACGTTTTTTCAAAACGTTAAATACTTCAAAAATGTCTATCTTATAAAAAGTATAGGATACCTCTTTGCTACAATGCTAAAAATAAAAGATGTAGATTAGAGTTAGAAATTGAATTATTTTAACAAATAAAAGGTACTTATTTAAATTCCATGTCATTGATGATAATCCATTCGTTTTCTGCTTTGATTCCTACTAAGCACAAATATTATTATATTAAATACATCATTTAGCAGATATTAATTTGTTTCTAAATTTAGAATTACGTTATATTGTCAAGTGTAAGCAGCATCTTTTAGCCATATCATTCCCAAATCAATCAATTTAAATTTATTTTTACGTACGTGTATATTTATGCTAACAAAATTATTTAAAATTTTGGGATTGGTGCTTTGTTTACGAAATAAATACAGCGTGAAAAGTATTTAAATTAATAGAAAAATTTTAAAAGGCATTATAATTCATTTTACAAGTTAAAATACTGAAACATCAATCTAAATGTAACTAGCCACAATACATATTATCTCATTAGTTTTATTATCAGAAGGTCATAGTTCTGACTAGTAAATATTCAATTTTAGCGACGAACAATTTGATTATTTGAAATTAATTATTAATATATTTCTCTTGATTTCATTTAAATTTTGGATTTATACGTTAGTTTTAATTCACTCTATATTTAGACATTATCTTTGCTCACGTAACCGATCGAGGTGAAAATATTGACTTTTCTTCAAAATCATTCCTTCCATACTTACTTTCACATTTTTATTCAAATGTAACATAGCCGAACATAATGCTTTCTAGAGGCTCTAATGTTTCTTCGTAAATGATCCGCCCAGCGATCTTCAATTTTCATGCATATCTTAATGGTGTTTGGCTTAGTAAGATTAGATCCAGAACACTGTTCTTAGAGAACGGATACTTGATACTCTCTTTCTTGAAAGAGTGGTCAGTGGATGAAAGGTTTGGTAAAAGACAAAAGCCGCCATAATCCCTCGAGGTATAATTACTTAGATCTACGCCATTTTAAAGCAGCCTCTAATTAATGGAGGCACCAGAGTTCTACGAAATAACTTTAACCCTTGTGGTTTGGTCGGGAGAGAGGTCTCATATTAGATAGGTGAGGAGGTAAAAAGTAGTTCGGGGATATGAACGAGCGAAAGGCCATTCCGACGTCTGTGGGGGACCAGTGAGCGACTTACTGGGAGTTGGCCAAAGTTTGGACCGATGAGAGATCGGGACTGCGGTGGGCAACATAAAAGGGCATCGGGAGTTTGAAGGAAGTCACAGAAGGGTCAAGTGCTCGTTGAAAATATGGAAGGAGGGCAGAACAAAGGAGGCTTAGGGCGGAGAAGAAGTCAGTAAACTGGATAGAATAGGATGAATATGCTTCATAAGAAGAGTGTGCGTATCATTTGCTGAAGTTACTTGTTGACCATAAGGTTGCTATGACGATCTTAAAACAATTACAGCAATAAAGATAAGGGATTGAAACTGAATTGATAGAAAGTATTAGATAGATAGATAGAAGTACTTTAATTACTCATAACTAATTTCAATTTCCTATTATTAAAATTGTCTCTAAATAGATTTTTATATAAAAGATATTCTTTTCCAAATGTTGTTTAAGAACATTATTTTTTCATCTTCTACCCACATATAATCCTGATCGTTCATTTCATTCAAAGTTTTGATCTTCCAGCGCCATTAAAAAATAGATCTTTTACAGTTCAGTTGAAATGTAGATGTTTTTTGAACGTAATAATACACCTTAAAAATATAAAATTTAAAATTTATAATAATAGATGGTAAATGTAAAGTATGAGAACGTTATATGTAACATAAAATTACGTGGAGCATAAAATTGTGAAGCGACATTAAAAAATTACTAGGCAAAATATAAAAAAGAATAGTAAAATTCTGAGTCCTAAATAAATAATATGAAAATTTAATTAAAAAATACAGCACTGAAAAGAAAGTAACATATAATATTAAATCTAATTCATTATGTGAAAAGTTACGATCTACGTTATTTCATTACTACAGTGAAAAGGAGGTTAATTCTTTCTTTAATTTCCTATAACCTAGACCAAATAAATAAATGCAGGGTAATGTTATGGAGAGTAAAGGAAATAAGAAATTTCACTTCCTCAATGCAGTGGTGAAGTTTTTTTATTTTTTATATTTTTTTATTTTGTGTATCTATATATTCAACAATTAAATCCCATCTTCAATTATTATACTTAAATGTTTGAGAATAATACAGATTACTGGGGGTATGAAAATGATATGGAAGTAGAGAATCAACGGATAATCCACGGAGGAGATTGAACTTGCTGATGAGATAAGAATGAAAGAAGCATGGGTATCAGTTGTGAAAGGAATTAACAAGGAAGAAAAACTAAGATAAACCACTGGAGAGAAATTAAGTGTTAGGTTGAGAATAGAATGAGTCTCTACATGAAAGAAGGTGGGCAAAGGTTGCAGTTAGGGTTCTCGGCCTAAGACGCTTCGCCTCAAAAGAAGCCCTTGGAGGGTAGCAACGACTACACCACCTCTTCTTTCTGTAGAAGCGACTTCAAATCCTTACGCGCTCCACATAACCACTTCTATTTCTTTATTTCGACAATTCCCCGTTCCACGCCAACAAACAACTCGCACCCATCCGTACACAGCATCTGGTTTCCCAGGCTTCCCTTACTTCCCTTCTCAAATCTCTCCTTCCGACTTCCAAAAGAAAAATGTTCCTCGGAAGTGACTTCTGTGGGAAGATAGAGGAAGGCGTTCTTTTTAAATATGCCGGCTTGTTTTATTTTATCGCTTCGTGTCTCTTGAGGAAATTGCCGAATAAGAAGATGTGGATTACTTTTATTACTTCTTTGTTTACATAGAATAAAAGAGAATTCCCATTAAATGAATATTTCTCTTCTGACATTATAACTATAGATGAACTCGAATAACTATTCCATTCAAAATTACCAATCGAACGAGTGAATAATCGAAGCAATCAATTTTTCTTGTCTTTATTCTTTCATGAATCCGAAAGATAGGTTGGTGTCCACTCACAAGTCCCAATTTCAAATTAATAACATATGACTTAATAAATCTGAACTGTAATTATAAACAGAAAATCCAGATAACTGACAATGACACGGATATATTTTCATAAAAGTAAGCTCAATAATAGTACAAGGGCATAAAAATAAACAAGTTAAAATGTATTAAATATTATGAATTTTTTCGTAATTATTCTTTGTTTGTTGATTAGCTCTGAACTGGTGTCGAAGAAACCTCGTACTGCAAAACTTGCCTTGATATTTAAATTGCTTCCAAAAATGGAATTCTAGGAGTTTAAGACGTATGCGAATTATGTAAGCGCTTACTTATACTCGTCATTATCTTTTCTCCGCATATTTTTATTTTATAATATAAATATTCTTAGCAGAATTAGTAACTATAAGAAAACTTTAAAGAGTGTGATGAAGATATAAAAGAATGTATATATCGTTAATCAAAGTTCCTTATTATCGCCTGAATAAATAATACCCACAAATAATCTTCTTCTCTCTCGTATAAGGAGCTTTATGAACCTCGTACATTTTCACCAATATACATGATCTACATCTCCGAGGCAAAATAATGTACTATACTAAGTTGGCCCTTTAATAAGAAACTCGCAATGAACTATAAATTCCGTCTTCAGAAAGTTGTTTCGTACCTTTTTATTTTCGGTTTTACGCAATTTTAGGGTACATTTTAAACAAGGAATGCCCAAAGGTATTTGTGAGTAACAAGTTCATTTCCCTTGAGGTCAATGTAGGTTACTCACCATTGAAATCCCTTCCTCCTGTTAGCTTATTTGGCTGATCCCGCAGGTTATTTGAGGGAAAAGGTCAATTTCCGTCTGAGATATCTCGTTTCTCAATTAACGGTTTACTACCGCTCTTCTCTTAGCGGACGAACTTTTCTCCAGTCGGAGTAAATTTCGTCGTAGCACATTAATTTATGAGTAAATAATTTATCAGTTGCAATTCTTGCGATTCCTAATTTGAATTAATGGAATTTTCAATTTCTTGCGGGTTTATACCCTTCCTTCCAACTTACACGACGCTTCCTGTTGCGTATGGATTATTTAAATGCAGTTTTTTGTTACACGTTGTTTCCTTCCGTGTTTACGTACGAATTTTTGCTTATTTAACAATCTGATTTTGACTCATACACCGTACAATATCTAATGAAATTTCAAATGAAATGAGTAGGAATGAAAGTAATTCGGCAAATTCATGTGCAACAGTTGATGAGAAAGATTAATTTATCAAATACCATAGTAATATCATTTGTACATATTGGTTTACATTCTGAAAGCACAAAGTAATGTAAATGTATGAATCTAATATCAAAATCTTTAATAAATCGACCATTACATAAATAAATCATCATTCAATTCTACTATTGGTAGTATACAGCATATAGCTTAACCAACGATACCTTTATTATTTGTTGTGAAGCTATCGCCATAACATGCAAATATATTTAATATACTCACATATGTTAAATTTTAAAATTTCGTATCATGTACATTCAAGAATGCGAAGGGGCGTAACGGTACTAAGGTTAGCTTTTCTATAGAGTAAAGAATATAACTTAATTGTCTTGAATGAGTCAGTATTATATTTCCTTAGCGAGTTTTTCACCACTTTCGAACCTTTTGAGCATGACTCAAGCTATACATTTAAGAATTGCTGGTTGCATAAGATTAGTTGACCGCATAACTTCCAGGATACGCTTGAATTTATGTTTTCATTGTAGACGTGACTAGGGAGTTCATTCTTGCGATTTACTATCATTCAACCGCTGAAAGGTTAAGAAAAGAATTTATTTACTATAAATGATTTATATTTTTAATTATATTAAATGTGTAAAGTTTGATGAGGTAAAAAAATAATGGAGAATAATATTTTTTACCTCGTCAAATATATTGGAGGTGACAAAAAAAAACTCTCATGGATGTCTTAAGTATAACTGAAACGAATTAAATTAATATACATACAATTAATAGCGAAATTTTGAAGAAAAGCCTTAAAATATTTATTGCAGTGATAGAAAACCACTTAATAAATTAAAATTAAATGTTACATGGACCACCAAGAAATAGTGTCAAGTTAAAGGGGAAGGAATATTTTAACCAAAAATATTATGACCTTAATTTCACCAAAATTTTTACTCTCTTTATGGACATTTTGACCAGCTAAGGCTAAAAATCAACTCACTAAGTCTCGATTAAAAGGTTGAAATGCAATATATTTACTTTTCAATTGCAATAACTGCTTGTCTATTTTTCTATCTCGTTAAAAACATCCAATACGTAGCCCATTAATTTGAGCGTTTGCTTACAGAGAAAGAAGGGATGCGTAGTAGGTTTCGAAATTCGATGTCCCCCCTCTCCTATACAAGGCCACATCAAAGAGAGGGCTTCCCGTCTATTTTACGATGGACGCAGAAATGTGAAACTATTACTTTTCCTCCCGATCATTAAGATGGTTGGGAGATTGGTGCACAGTTGATGAAGAGCACACGGATGGAGCCACCGGCCGATCTGCACCGAGTTTGTTTCCGTGTGCAGGGGAAGGACGACCTCGACTTAAACCCACCGAGAAAATAAATTTTCAGCCTCACCGACCGAGAAAAACCTCTCGTTACCTAAAAAAAAGAATCACCGCCTCCGGGGCGGAGTATTTCCTCGTGGAATCCCCTATCCACGGTGAGTAATCCGCGAAATGGACCTGCGATAGAACGTTGGAGTGGAGGTGAGGAGAGTGGGTCCATGGAGGATGAGATGGGAGGAGAGAAATGAAGATAGCGAGGATGCAATGAAAGAGAAATAAACAGATACGTAACTATAGTGACAGGAGGCTAAAATGGAAGAATCGAAAGGGATGGGTATGTTTATAAAAGTTTCTAAATATCTTAATTTAAAGTTCGTTTTTTTGACGCATAATTGAAAAAATTGCATCCATTTTAAATTATTTAAATGGACCTTTATATTATCACGATTAGATCTAGATCATCTTGAGGAATTATATTCCAAAATATTGAAATCGATTTTTTATTTTTTTATATCGAAAAGTAATTTGATTAAATTAAACTTTCTCGTATTTATACTCCCCATTGATACTTTCCTCTTTCCAAATGCAATCTTCCTTTCAATTATAAAGATTTAAAAAATAGCAGAATAAAAAATGAAATGTGAAATTTTTTGATTATTCAATTACTTATATAAACGTATAAATGATAGGATAAACACTTCGAGGATAAAATTTCATCGCAAAAGTGACAGATGACGCTGCAGTAATGCAACGTAAAACTGGCCATGTAGTGGGTCAGACACTTTAAGTCCACTCCTCAAATCGCTTGCCCTTGGAATTTACTTCGCGATGTCGTTAAGTGACCTATTCTAAAATATTTAATGCTTGAGAAAAATAAAATTAAAGAATCAAAAGAGGGAAGGGAATAGTCGATTGAATATTCCTACAGAATATGCGGAAAATTATCGTTGAAACGTCATAAGATTGTAAAAGATGCAAAACATATTCATATTTTCAAATCCTATAGATTATAATGTAGTTTCCCATATTTTCGTAAAGATATTGAACGTATTTAAAGATTAGGGAGAATAAGTAAGACTGAATTAGTGAAATATTAGCGTGACGCATCATAATAATTGTCATTCAAAATCTATTTTATGTACATACAGTCTTTCCCAGTAACACAAACGATAGCCTAAAAATGTACAAATGTAACAAAAGATTTTTTAAAACTTCATTGATTTAAGTGAGAAGTAAATTGAAATAAAACAACCTCGAATTTATGGGTAGCATACAAGATAGAAAACAGCCCAAGTATAAGATTGAAAATATATCTCATTTACTATGATTAGCAAGGATAGAAATACGAGATATATTCTTTAAGAATGTTGTGGAAGAGGAATTACGGTTAATGAGTGTTCGGAGGAAATGGAGAAGGGAGAAATATGAGGGGAACGGATACAAAGAGAGAGAAGGCTCGCTTCCTTACCTTTTCTCCCAAACTATTCCTCATCCACTTCCACCACCCAAGAGAACTCGGATTGTTTACATGGAATGGAGGAGAGATCCGTGCAGTTTTTTCGGCCATGAAAGGGAAAAAAAGAAGCGATGTTTTCTGAAGGATGGACCTGAGGAGGGATCTTTTAGGATTGGTAACGGCTGCAGCGGTCTGCACGGCGAGGGGAGTGTTTGTGGAATGAAAGAAGCAGAAAAAAGGGGAATTTTTAAGGATGGAGAGAGTCATTAAGCTGATGGGGAAGCCTTCTTAGCGGATTCACTGCACTTCCTTTTGCCGCACTCTAGTGCCAATGGAGTGGAGAGGTATATATCGAAGAGGTGCGGTCGGTTGGGGAGGTCAAAGCGATGGAAGGAGGTGAACGACTCCGGAAAAAGTGAAAGTAGAGATGCAGGACGACTTGTTGTTGCCATGGAAGTTTGTGGCTTCCGGGAGTCTGGTCGAATGCGGAGCATTTAGTAGAGGCGTGTGTACGTGAGAATCTTCGTTTTTTATACGTTAACACGAGCAGTCTGCACGGAGAGGAACTCGAGTATATAATGTGCATGAAAATCACGTATGGTGCTTAGGTTAACCTAACGTTTGACCTTTTGAAAGATAGGACTTAGTCTATTATACTGATAAAGTCGATGTTTATTCAGAGAAATATATAAAAGAAATATGGTATCTTTTTTATTTTAAACTGTAGACCATAAATATATATTGAAAAAGGATGCAAATAACGATCTATGAATGTTTTTACTTCATTAATTTTAAAACGAATGAATAATTTTCTCTAAATCATTACAATACTCATTACACTTTATTTTATGACAAAATTATACCCATTCGTATATGAGAAATTGAGATTAAATGTTAGATATACTTATGCTAAGGTTAATTATATAGGGAGCTTTATCTACGTCATGGTTTAGCTATGAAGTCGTACTCTTTTGATGGTCGAATTTAAAGAGGTACCCTTGTATCGAATTTTTATGGTTATTGAACTAAAGAAAAAAAACTATTACGTTACAGAAGCTGCTGAAAGGAAAATATATCGATTGATACATGAGTTCCTTCAATGGCATATCAAGCATATTTATTTTCCGGATTTTTAAGATAATAATTTCTTGATTCATTATTTATGAAGTATCTACCGGGATACTTCCCTCTCATGGATAGCTTTCAGGACAGTTTCCAATAGCATTACTCCATCGCAATCCATAAGCAATGTGGCGGATGAATCAAAAGTACAGCTTGGGGCCGAAGAAGAGGGGGAACCTAATTTTGCAGAAGAGAAAATGGGGTTAGGAAGGAACTTAATTAACCGAATTGATTCGGCGGGAGAGGCGAAAAGAAAGGGAAAGATACGAGATAATACGGCTCTGCCATGGCAACGAATTCATTTCCCAGGAAATGAAAAATATGATGAAAGGAAGAGTGAAGTATTTCAAAGTAAGCGGAGTCTATAGCTCAAAGGAAAAGAAGGATAGGGCAAAGGAATGGATGCTATGAAAAAAACTCCACCATTAACATCACCGCCTAAATTATATGATGGATGGACGCTGAGGAGGAAAAAAATATTTGTGGCTTCAACCACGATTAATAGAATATCCATCCACTAAGATGATAAGTTATAGTTTCTTGTAACGTGAAAGATTATAATACTTTTGTGATCTATAATGTTTGTGATTTGAAGAAAATAATCTGTGGATGAAGCCACTTCAGTAATGAAGTTGGCAAATAAAGCTGAAAATAACAGAGATCCAAAGCAATCTTCCTTAATTGAAGAAGAAGAATTATATTTTGGCAATCAGGCCTCTTTTTACGCACTTACGGATAAGATCATATGAATTATCGTAACTTGTAGCATGCAAATGGAGATAATAAACTGTGGAATAAAAGAGTACCGAATTTATTTAGCTGAAAATAAATATTCATAATGCGGTTACCCAAATAGACTTCATTCCAATTCCATTATTCTTTTAAAACATTATTACTCGATGTTAATGTTTTTATGGCATTAAATCATTTTTGTAATTATTTTGAAGAATGAATGTTACGAAACAAGATCATTGCAGTATCAAACGATGCATTAAATGTATAAGATTATTGAGCAGAATTATTTTTCATAGGATAATATCAAATACTTTTCTGAAGTGCCTTTAACCCTCTTACTGCGGATGGGCCGATCTATCGGCCCGGCGTGCTTATGCGAAAACTGCGGATGGGCCGATCTATCGGCCCTGTTTTTCTACTCAGCAGAACTCCTCAATTAGAGTGTATCTGTTACTTCTGATTTCTTCTTTATTATCTCTTGTGCTTATACGTTAAAAACAAACCGATAGTTGTGCTGAATTAGGCATCTTTAATTTTATTATTCATCTGACATGATGATATATACGTATCTCGATGAGCGGCCTGCACTCAAATACTCGAAAATATGGTGTTTTAACGTTTTCTACCACGTTTTTGACTATTTATGTTCTTTATAAAGAAAATCTACCCGCAGGCATGAAACCAATGACACACTTATCGTTTGTAATTAGTATTATATAAGACCTTTCCTAGGAGTGGCTTCAAATAAAAAGGTCACCCGTCGGACATCAAAAGAATCCCTTATTGGGGAAGTAAAGGTTTAAAAATGTACCCCAAAGAAAAGATAAAGACATGTATAGTGTGCTAGTTGATAGCAAAAGAGGAAAGAGGAGACGAGCACGCACCGTTTATGCAAAATGTAAGAAATGACTTAATGGTGTATGCTTCCCGCAACACAAGTGCGAGAGGGTAGATATTTCTTTAAGTGCAACTTTTGAAAAATCTATCGCAATTCTTTCATTACAATTTTATATTTTAATAGTTAAAAGACCAAGCTATTGACTGAATTTGAAATAACAAACATTTCCTTTGGTTTTCTATGGGTAAACTATCGTTAAAATGCATATTTTGTAACATTATTTATTAGTTTCTATATATATAAATTTTTATAATATTGAATAAAAGTGGTAAGCGCGCAATTTTTTTTTCATTTTGAACCTTATGATATGATACATAAATGGTAAAAAATATAAGGATTAATAATGGTATTTATAATTATTACAATTTATTAAACAAGAACCTGCATTTTCGCGGAAAATACCTCCGCAGTTTTGGCATACACCTCGAAAATTCGGTCCGCAGTAAAAGGGTTAATATTTGAACTTCCCTTTTCAATAAAGGGAACGGAACTAAACTTAAAATCTATTTCAATAAAAGTATTGATCATCTCAGATTTGTTGTTTAAATTTCCAAATCACAGCATTTGCACTATAATTTTTCATTCTCTTTGATAAGGTTCAGCATAATATAATTCTTATTAGTTAGAATTTTAAATTTCAGATGATAAAATCGTTTGCTAAAACATCTGAGTGGATAGTGCGATTAAACTTAAGAATTTTTGGGTGGTCGTTCAGCTATCCATAGCTAAGCAAAGATAGGAGAAGGTTTCTGACTTTAATAAAGAATAGAGTCAAAGGAAGTGAAGGCATTTGATGAGGAGAGGCGTCAGAGGAAAGCAGTGGAGATGACAAACTCGGTATTTGTCTAGGAGTAAAGGAAATTGCGAAAGGAGTTTTCAGCTATATGTGTTGAGAAGAGTGGAATTGCGTGTCGGGAGTGCGTAAACATTTGAAGATAGCAATTTAATATATGCTGTAACTTGAACACTGAACGAGTACTAACACCACTCTTTAGATTGGTTAAGGAATGGAGAAAAGAAAATTCTTTTCGAAATTGATTTCCTTTTGTGTTAATTTAATGTATACGAATAGATTCGTTTAAATATCTAAATTTGAATTTTATAAAACTTATCAGAACTTTAAAAATCATATATAATGATTTTTTAAGTGCATATACTTTTAAGGTACCACCTTTACATTTGATTTAAAGGATACGAATAAGTTTGAATATTAAAATATTGATATACATGTAATCTTTCAGCCTTCATTTTAAAAAATGTATGAATGTAATAGCACTTATACTAGATGTTTCAGTAAATAAATACATTCAATTCAATGTATGGATGAGACAAACAATTATTATTGTGTTATCTACATTGCATATCATTCCTTATATATTAGGTATTTTGGCTAGTGTATCATTCAAAAAATGATTTATATTCAGTTAAAGCCTATAATTTTATTCTTAATTCTACGTTTACTTTGAATATCTTGATTTAGTAATCTCTCTCTTTGCAAAAAGATGTTAAATGAAAATTATTTAAATATTTCGTATGCCTTTTACGTAATTTTTTACATAATTAATAACATTTTCTTAGTTAAATTTATTTTTTCTAGCACTTATATATTTTTCTTTTTTATTGTATATTAATACTGTTTTTATATTTCTAAATTTCTGAAAAAATATAACTTATGAGTTCTGTACTTGTATTTAACGAGGAACTTTATTATTCCATGATGTTAAGTAAGAAATAGTTGAGAGAAAATATCACATTTCATTTGAAATTATATTTATCATGTAATTTATATAAAAGTTATTTTTTCATAGAATATCTAATGTAGTCCAGAGGATAAATAATGTTTAATGTTAGTTTTGATGTTTCTAGAGATTATAAAAGGATATCTTTGCTTGACCTTTTGGAGAAGAGTATGATTCGAGTGCGAAAGTAATAAAAAGCAGCAATTGATTGGGAAGTAATGCTCTATGATCCATAATACCATTCCATAAAAGTTGTTCCATCGAATGCCGATTACAATAAATTATGGCTCCAACCTTACGAACCTCGATCGTAGGTTGTGAAACTTTACCATCTATTCCTCTTCAATATGCTAATATGTGCTTTTAAAAACGACTGTTCTGATTCGTTTATATCCTTTATCAGACATTTATATAGAGAGCCTTTCTAGAAAGTTTCCAGCATATAGACAGCTTTAACTACTCCGTCTTATTTTCAAAGTCCGACGATGTCTGCACTGGTCGTTATCGTCCGATACATACGAGGGAGACGTACATCCCTCTAAAAGCGGACCAACTATTAAAAAAAGCGGATCGTTTAAAAAGCGAGCGCTTTCAATTTATCGCGTGGAGAAGGAATCACGAGCACTCCACTTTATTATTCGGGGGCCGTAACAGGGTTCGCGCAAAACAAACAGAATCGCAAATTTTAACGATCCTTCATTTCGTCCTTCATTCATTGTCCGATTCCTCCTCAAATACGGAAAATTTATCGCCCCTTTAAAATAGAGGACATCTTCCGATGTTTTGTACGACTCCAACGTGCCACCAACCTCATCTCCACGCGGTTCGCTTTATTCCCGCCTCTTAGGCGCCTCATCTCTATTCTTTGGGGATAACCCTTGAGGAATTTCCACTTTATCCCGTCGTTCTATCTTTCCCTTCTCTTGTTTCTTTTTTCCTCCTATTTTCAGATTCTCGACGTGCCCTCCTCTCTCGACTATATTTTACTCGCTCTAGATTTATCTCATTCATTTCGTAGTAATTATATTTATAACTCTCATATTTTCCTATTTTTTCATTCGTAAAGTATTTTTAATATAACCTATCTCTAGTTCAAATATTTAACATCCGTTTCTATGGAGTCTTTCGCTTGTTGACGTTTCTATGGTATGTAGACGCGGTAATAACGCAACGTTGTCCGTGTGAGTGACGAGATGAGACCCCGCCCACGATGAGGCTGGTATACATACTCATGTCCGAGGACCATTTATACGACCAAAGCTGTATTATTCCGTGTATATGTAGACATAGTATTTCCACTTCATATTTACCAAGGATTGATATCCTGTATTATTTTATATTCAGCATTCCGTAAGAGATTTTCTGTTCTAACATCATTTACTCACTATGTTACTTATAATTCGCTTTAAATTTATCAAAAACAATTTTTTAGGCACAAAATAGTATCATATGTTCATACTCAACATGTTTGCAGTTAATTTTTGATTTAACTTTATTCAACGAGATATGTAATGAAAACGATTAAATATTTATACCTCGCGAGATACTATAAGTTTAACAAGAAGCATATTCGAAGCAGTATGTTTTTATTACTTATAATAATATTATGAATCTCTAATATATATATTTTAGCAGTTTAATTTTTACTCTACTTTTTATTTATATTATTTAATACTCAGATCTTCCGTTTATCACCGAGTACTTTTAGAAGTATTGTTTTCAACTTGAATTAGTATTTAGTTCAATTGAAACGATTAAATACATATGAAATAGATATTAAAATAATAAAGCTACGAGATTTTTCATGTACTCAAGAAAGAATAACTAAAAAATATAGCCCTTTCGAGCTAAAAGACATCGTGACACATCCTTCAAGACAAAATTGTGGTATTCCTCAGTCATTCTATTTCATTTCAAAAGTACTCCGCTGTGTCCTTAAGTGCTGTTCCATATTCTAAATTTAATGATAAAAAAGCAATTTCCGTTGCTGAACTACTTCCTGTTTAACTTCGTCGTCTTTCTGATCTATCTAATTTTAATTTCCAACTACTACAACTTGGAACTTCACCGGAATGTATCTTATTCGCCTCAAACATCATTCATCATTATAGTAATGAATGATAACAAATTCTTTCGCAATTCATTTATTATTTCATTTATAATCTCAATATAATTTATATCCATGGTTTTCAATTTGAATTTAATGATAATGTTTTGGGCTTAAAATGATCCTTTGGTATAAAAGTGCTGGAAAAAAAGCGATGTGCTATTTATTTCTTTATATCATTAAAGGTATACATTTCCTATTATCCTCTTTACTCATAGACAGTTAGTAGAAAGATAGCATGCAACAACTGCCCTGACTATAGTCACAAATTCAATTAATATCTGAGTGTATTTTCTATATAAATTAATTCCAACATAATTGTTACACAAATCAATTTATTTTTTATGAATCTTCATGTCTGAAATTCAGAGCTGGAGGAAGATATTTTCCCATCTCGATTTTCTATTTCCAAAAGAACAGTAATCTTAATGAGAATCTTAGACTAATAGAAAAATAGAGAACAGATTGGCTATTAGATTTAATGAGATCATATCAGTACCACAGAATGTTCCACTTAAATTCACGATAATCTTGTATCTGTTAATTTTGTTTAGCTGATTCCTTCCCTCTTTAATTTGTCCCCATTCTTCCCTACCCCTATCCCAACTTCATCCACTATTTCTCTTCTTCTATCTTCCACTGCATCCCACATCTTTCCCCGTACGACACCCAAAGGGAACCAACGTCACTCTTCTCTTTCCACTGCCATATATCCACACAGTGTCCCCCTTGAGGCAGCTTCCCTTATCTCGCCTCCTTGTAAGTTGACACCCTTACTTTGAACAGCTCCTCCTCTGCAAACTCCCATTCTCTATGCCGTATCGCTATGCTGCGCCATCAACATCAGACCCCATCTTTCCACGCATCCTTTAACGCACCGTAAAGGGAACCTTTCTTACGGAAACAAGTTCCATTTCCGTGAAAAACACTCGACTTCTACGTTTTATATGTGTGGTCATGGCCGACAGATGAAGCGTGTCGATCCGTCGTTATGGACGCGTTTTTCCTTCGATACGCTTTTGTTTTGTTTATTTTTTTCGGCGTGTTTGGGTACGGTCCTTTTTCGACCACGAAAATCCACAAAATCTCGGAAAGCGCGAGTCTTTTTTTTCGCAAAAAACATTTGCCGACCTCGTATCGCGAACACGCACCACACGCAGCGAGTTTGATTTTTCGATTTATCGCAAGATGGGGCTTCGGATACGCATCGATACGGATTCCGGGAGGAAAACGAGATCGCAATCGGACGAGGCTTATTCCGATGCAGTTTGGAAATAGGAAACGAAGATTTGAGGAGGAGAAGCCGTTTTCGAAAAAGGGAAAGACGTGTAAGAGTCAGATTTCATTCCTAATCGGTTTATCATCGAACAATCGGAAGTAGAAATTGTGGATCGTTAAAAAAAGACACCAATAGAGCGTTGAGTTGAGGAATTTTAAAGCGATCATTGAGGAATACGAGAAATAATTTCCTATCCGAAACGAGATTTTAATAACGGAGTTTTTTCCCTCCGTCCCCTTAATGGAAGTTGTAAATAATTTTTAATGGGCATAATGTCTCTCCGCTGTTGGTCATTGGGCCATTTCAACACGAAAATTGCTCTCGTACCAATTTATCCGGCATGCAATGAGCTCGTCGTACATGGTTCCATTCCAACGCTGTGCGACTGCTTTTCAGCGAGTGTAGAGAGTGGTATGGGGCGGAGGGGAGGGTGGGAGGGGAATCAAAGTATTGCATAGGCATAAGGGGTAGGGGGAGATAGGGTCCGTGGGAGGGGAAGGAACCAATTCACCGCCACACACTGACCCGACGCAATCCCACAATGACAAACTGGATTCATTATTAGATGAAGTAGTGAGTGTGGTCACAGAAATTGCGTTTCAGCCGTAAATACGACGCTCTGCTGCGTTGTATAAAATTCCCTCGCCATTTTTTTTTCAACCTCTACCCGCGAGCCTATCCATTGTGGAAATTTTTTTTCTCTCTGTTATGTCGCCCTTCTCTAATTTTTTTCCGATTCCTAATTGAGTCGGTAAATTGAAAGTTTAATTTTTTTCCCGAAATCCTCTTTTTCGTCCAACGATTGCCGGGGACTTGAAACAAAATCGATTTCAGGGATTGACACGTTCTGAGGATATCTTTTTGAATTACGAGTTGCTTGACGTTCTCTTTTGAGTTCGTCATTGTTTCTATATCGGAATTCCCCAGCGAAGTAATAATTCGTTTCCATTTATGCCTTCTTTTATATCGCAAGTAAACCAATTTCACCGCGGATTTCGCGCTTTGTTTGAAAAGAATTGATTTGATTATGTAAATAAAAAGAGAAGGGAGTTCTAAAAAAATCGATCAGTAGAAAAATTTTATTTCTCGAAAAGTTCGTAGCTTTAGGGCCTAGTTCGCCGACTTTATGTAAATTGGCTTCGTTTGAAAAGATATACCCTTTTTTGTAGCTATAAATAGATGGTCCATTTTTGTTAAAATGCTATATTTGGAGTTATTGAAGTATTTTCGTATCATTGGGTGATTGAAAATGTAAATTTAATGTAATTATTTTTAAATTATGCAATTTTTCGTTCTGTTTTTCCCTTTGAAAGGTATTTTACTGGCCATGAAGAAATTGTCGACGTAAATAAAGATATTCTGAATCTCATTACATAAATTCATGATAAGTTAAATAATTTCAGTGACAGATAACAAAAAGTACGTAATAGTTGTTGAATCTTTAAGCCCAGAATCGTTACTCTTTTATCTCATCCAAATATTTCGAGTTCTTTTTTAAACGTAAAAAAATAAAATTTATGTAAAACTATGAGTAAAAAGAACCGTATTTCATTTTAGTAATAAACAGTAATTAACTTACATTTGATTTTAATATCAATTAAAAGAAAAAGTAATCATCTATGAATAGTATTTACGTAAAAACCCTATGATGCAGTCCGATATACGCTTACGTATTTTCATCAACGCCGTTTCTGTTGGCAAAGGTTAAATCTATCATGATCGGTTTGAGAAATCACTTTTTAAGCTCGTATTCGGTTAAAATATATCATTCTATAATCAATATGTAGTATTTGTACTTATTGCCATTTTATTTGATGAGTTAAAGCTCTCTTATGAAACCCGTCTCAACAACGCACTTCAACTATTCGAAAATGAATTCTGAGGTTTATATATTTCAAAGAGATATCGATGCTAACGGTTCAAGAATTTCAAAGGGCGATTACGGTTTTCAAATTCAAATTCATAGAACCATAATATTCTGCGGTGAACATTTTCGGACGCTGATTCAACTTTGGCATTATTCAGAATTATAGGATGATTTTCAAAAAGTAGGATATTCTGACCCTTTTTCCATCCACACGTAGAAAATATTTTATGTACTTTAACTTCATTCCGCAGTTCATTTTTTAGGTTTATCGAATATTCTTTTCTAGTAGTTTTTATTCCAATTTCATGCATGATATTCAAAAGCATACCTCTACTTATCTTATCGAATAGTTATTTGGCATATATGCAGGTTGTTTATGGAGTTAGCCTGGATTCTCTACTTTTTCTACATAGCTTTCCATGATAAATATCCTGAATAAATTTGTTTAGGAATTCCCATGACTTTCATGATGCAATTTAGTTGGTTTAAACTTCCATACGAAAGGTCGCAACTTATCCGAATAAATATCCAGAGTATATTTTACTAAATCTGTTACTCCTAGATTTATCAATATTGTCTTTCACAACTTACTCAGATATTGAGCTGTTTTATATTTATTTATCTTTATTTAACTTTTAATTACATCTTTAAATTGATACTCGATGTAGATACAGATTCAGTTTTTTTTATTATGAAAAATAAATATAAATGCATAGCTTGAGTCCATGAAATACAAAACGGATAATTATTTGTTTATTATTTCTTCTTAATCGAAAAGTATTCAAGCTATCTCTATTCCTAAAGTTTTAAAATATTTTTCATTTTTGAGGTTTGAATATCAGAAAAGATTATCACTAAAATAATAGGCTGACTAATTAATTATTAATTTTCTCTAATCCTTGAAGTTTATAAAATGCCATCCAAATTAATCCGTTCATTAATATCTATTGGGTTAATTGTAGAATAAATTTGATGGACTTTAAAATCTAGCCCTCTTATTCATCATAATAATGATTGATTTATAATAGGAGCTACTATAAATGCATTCAAATTGCACAGTAAAAATACCGTTTCATACGTTTGGAAATAACAAGTATTAAATTTGATCGTTGATATTTCTCTGCTTTATTACTATGTCTCTTATAAACATATATGATACATGCTTCTCCGGATGAAAATTAGCGTCATAGGAGAAAATTATAATTCGAATAACATTTGAACTTCTATTATATCAATTTTATAATTTCTTCTTCTAATTAATCTCCATATATATAAACATCATAATCTCACCGTTAGCATGTTACCTTCAAAAGAATATTTCGCTTATTTTATCTACTGTTAAGCTATAATAAATGTCAAATATTAAAATTTAAAAAAAGGATTTACTGGATATTCAGAGAATATGAAGATATATGACAGGAAAGATACGTTTCTCCTATATATCGAAGATTCTACATATAGAGGAAATATCATTAAAAAATGAAATATTTAATGTACAAGCTATATAGGCTCACTAAAAATGGCTCATACACCCTATCTGAGAATAATTTTAGAATGGTTAATGATTTACTTGCTCTGACAATTTTACAAGAACATATTTCCAAGAAATCCAAGTTGCATTTTGCATGTTTTTTTCACTATAAAAAGAATATGGTGTGAATAGAAAATCAAGCATTAGAAATTTCAAAAAAATTACAATTTAAATGAAATTAAAAATTTAAATTTAGTGACAACAAGAATTACAATATACAAGTAATTCCTTTAACGAATCCCACTCATGCATTTATACATCAGCTTAAATTTTTAACCATCGAATTCAAGATTAAAAAGTTCAGCATGTAGAACTATCACGATGACGATATTTTGCAGTCGGAGACATCTGAAAAAATTCGCACCAATGTGAACCGAAAGATGGCACGAATAAAATAGAGATGCAATTTTGTTCGAATTCCTTTGTCCCTCTTTTATTATTGAAGGGTACGTTGTCGGAGGCAGTCTTTTTTTCGTCGGAATAGGTGTGATAAGCGGGTAGGGGCCGATTTGGACAGAGGACGTAAAAATTGGATGGACCGGTTGAATGAAGGAGGAAGGGGGAAACACGGGGAACACGAAATCATGCATGTATCGGGCGGAAGAGAAAGAAGTGCGTTCAGGGATATGCCTTAATGGAGATCCTGATTTTGTGCTTGTTCCCAAACGCGGCTGAAAATAGAGAGTGTAAGAGAAGGTGCATTTTGACGGCGCCATATTTCCAACTAATTAGGGCAGCATAAAGTGAAGCGGAGTGAATTGGTGGAATCAAAATGATCGTCATAGTAGAAAATTTGCTTTAAAGAGCGTCCGAGGAATTTTCATGAGCGGAGTTGATGTCTCCATGGTTACCTGAATGTCTCCCGAATGAGAAATTGAAACAATGCGAATTTATAGCTCCCGCTTCCCTCGCAAACGTGTTCCACTTCACGCTTCCATCCAACGGCTCGTGTTTCCCATTAGCGCTAATATATAGCGTTATCTTATATGCGATTTACTTGCGTTTATTTTATAAGTTACGTGAATATTAAGTGCATAAAACTTTACTTGTGTTTGACATATCAGCTACTAAAATAAATACTTCGCAAAAAACACAAAAATAACGCTAGCTATCTCATTAATGGCTATTTAATTGGCAATTTGTAAGGCAGTAGTAGTTTATGATATTTCAAAACACTCCAAATTAACTTTGCTTACGTGGAATTATAAACATTGCATCAACAATAATAACAATAATGATAATACCAGTATTTGTATGCAGAGTCTTAGATTCAGCACTTTTTACGTGTCCGAAACTCACTCCTTTCCTTAACAAGAAGTCTTTTGTCGTACACGTACGGAACGAGCGAAATTAATTAGTTTACGCCAAACAATTTTATTCTTCCAAACTCATTTGACGATTTATTTAAATCCGCGTCAACAGGAGAAAACGCAATTATCATCCGGCGAATTCCATCAAAGCGTCACCTAATAAAACCGTGACGTCAACCATTACGAGGCGAATAAGACGGTTTTAGTCGAAAAAGTAATTTTCCTCTCCAAACCGCGCTCCAACAAAATCCGCAATCACGACCTCGTTGTCCCGGAAACAAAAGGAGAGTCGGGAGAGTCCTTTTTTTCCAAAAAAAATGTGCATAGACTGATGCGTGGGAATTAATTAAGCTGTCACAAGACACTAACCCATTGGAAACTAGGTTACATTAGTCCGTCCTTTGTGATTGTAACGTGGAACTGATTGCTGTCCCCCTTGTTTGTTCGCACCGAAACCGCTACCCACGCCGATCGCTTCTTCCGTACGTTCTTCCTCTCTCTTTTCCAACGTCCTTTTTATTAAACGCGAATGCATATGTGCGCCTTCTTCCCTTTACTATATCCACGCGCACAGCGTGAATTCATAGGTGAACCAGCTTTTCTGCATCCGTAGCCACGTTTAAAATCCTCCGGTAATCGCGCGGGTTGCCGTGGACACCCGCAGTACATGTTTACGCGGTGGGGTTCGTTAACTGTATCTCCACTACGCCTTCCCATCAATTCTACACATAACGTGTTTCCATGTAAAACGCTTGGTCGTTATGAGGCGAATTTAGAAGTCCGCTGTTGCGATGGTAGCGTGATTATTGGTATGCCGTCGTCATTTCGACAATGGTGTAAAAATAAACGCGTACGAGAGGTACCTCGCGCCCTTTGCTCCTAGAACGATTACGGACTACAATGGAGTATCGTGTTACTGTTGAGGGAGAGCGATTTCAATAGTGCGATCTCCGATGAGGATCCTATTGTGGTAATTATCGCGAAAATATTTGATGACGACGCGAAATTTCCAAACTTGCCGTCTTCATCTCCGTATGGGCTGTTGTTCCTTTCCATTTTTAGACAGTATTTTATTGTCATTTTATACATCTATCTCTGTTTTTCTTATAGTGTTACATAGTCTACTTTCCCTTGCGTCTCGGAGTGGTATGCTGCCGTGAACGGTGGCGCAAAGACGGGCATTAGGAGAACTCAAAGAGCTAAACCTCCTGAACGGCATTTTGGATCGGATGGACTAAATACGAGTATTGTATAATAATTGGAAAGATTAACCGTCAATTAGATTCTCTATGGCATCAGATTTATTAACGTTCTATTATCCTTTTCCTATTGCATTCCAACATTTATTGGAAATAATTGGAAATTAGAACTCGTTTGACATCGAAGAGTTATTTAGAAGTTTATTGGTTTCATGCAATTACTAGAAAGAGTTAAGCTCGAGTTTCTTTCCCACTACTGCTCAGAACTACCTTCCAGCAAAGTAAATCTTACATTTATTTGGAGTATTATTCAAATCTCTAGTCATCACACAGTTGCTTCTTAAATATAATTGTTGAAAAAGTAAAATTGATTTTTACTCTCAAAAACTAATTACGTTAATATATATATACAACCACACTTCAAGCTGTATGGCTATTTCTATAAATTCATTCGGGAATATTTTAATTGGATATTTTATTTTGTCTCATATTCTCCCAAAAAGGATTCTAAATCTTCAAGGATATTAAAATGCAATATTATTTGGACTCATAATTATAACGAACTGCTTATTACTCAGTCAACTGTGAGGAGGGAAGGTTTGAATAATCAATGACTCAAATTCATAATACGAGGGAGTTTTAAAAATATATTACGTGAAATCCTTAAGTAATACACACAACTTTTTTAATAGTATTATATAAATAACAAAATATGTGACAAAATCATATATATGGAGATATATATGTATATGGCCTATAGACGAAATCTTATCATTATTATTATGGAAAAAATTATTAAACAACTATGAATTCTAGTTTATGATGGAATACAAATTATACTTAGAATATATGAATAATGTTTGCAAAAATTTGTACCTCTCAATATTAAGTAGGATTGATATGTAACTGGCACACAATTTTCATTTGATTAAATAATATGCAAATTAATGTTAAATGTATTCATAATGAAGCGAAAATTTGCATTCCATTACAATGTCATAGAGCATACATTAAATCAGCAACATATTATGATAATATTTACGTAATATATTGCATGTATTTCAGGTCCATTTAGTTAATTTTCATTAACTAGAATAATAATCAACAGAGATGGATAAAGCAACATATTGTGCAAAATATTATGCAAATGTATTTGTCATATTCAAAACCTTCTGGAATATAATATAGATAGATATTAAGGACTGACAAATCAATATCTTTAGAGCGGAGGAGTATAGCTTACACGAGTAACCATGGCAGCGATACCTGAATCTCTAGAAACCTAGTGCTCGATTCGAACGTTTTCAAATGTCACGAGAGAAGACGAATTTCGCACGTGCAAATTAACGATTGAGTGCAAATTATTTTTGGGATTCGGAATGGCCCTGGGGGAGAGAAAGCATAGGATTTTAACGGGTTCAACTTGTCCGCAAATGGATTGCGTTCCTCTAACAACCCCCTTTCTCCAACGGATTCATACCTGTATTAAACAACCCACTCGGGTTAGTCATCCGTACCATCCACCCCCCCTCTTTCACTGCGCTAATCTCCCAACCAGGATGGCTTTGACTGGCCTCCCTCACAAGTGGCCGTAGGTTTGAATACCGTCAAAAGCATTTGGACGTTTATGACGCTGTATGATTTCATTCATCATTCATTTCCATCGGGCGTACGTCATTGCCAAGCCTAAACTGGCGTGAATTACGCGTAGATCACCGTAGGTTCGTTTTCTCTCGTCCATCGCAATTTTCCCCTCTTTTCCTTTGATTCTATCTTCATACGAAACGCCTTCCCTCCGTTTTTATCTCGCGACCTATTCTCTCGCTGAGATCAAAAGTAAATCTCCCAAGTGCTCGGATAACATTGTTTCACGCCCCTTCTTTTCCCTCGTTCGAAGCCTCGTCGCCAAGCGATGAACTCTTATTCATCCGAGCGGAAGTCCTTCTTTTTAACTTTACTCATGTTTGCTCGTTTGCTAGAGTAGAAGTGAGCATTCACAGAGATATTTCGAGACGCGGTGTTGTTAATTATTTAAGCCTTTCGATAGGGGAAATGAAAAGCTTCAAAAGTTCGGAAAATTTGTGTTTTACGAGCCAACTACGTGTTTTCATAGTGCTTCTGGTTCTTCAGAAAAATTGAATGACACACATTTAGTTCTCTATTATTGCCATCCAGTGTAAAACATGACTATTGATCTAAATTAATGAATTAGGAGAAAGGTCACGAAAAAGAATTCTCAAGTTCGTCATTTCTATTTGAATGGATTTGATTACACTACTTGAATGGAACTATTCGATGGAATTGTGGATACTTTGAAATGTACTATAAATAGAATAAGCAGTAGAGATAACGATTTGATTTCAATAAATGCATTTGATACCATATATTTAAAAATAGATTACATGAATAAATAAATAATGGAAGAATGTAGATCTCACGTGCATAAATCACATTGTACGCAAGCATAAATATCTTATTATTGTTATTCCTATTGATTCAGGCTCTTGTACGATATCCATTTGTTAGTCTTACTTAAATCAAAAAGAGAAAGGTTATTTTTATTCATCAATAAGATATTCTTCCCAAATGTATTCCCATACTGAAAAAAGGCTATTTCATCCCTGACTGTCTTGTTTTAATCTCATAATAAATATAGGTGAAATTTATATACATTTTAAAAATATAATACATCCTCCATTTTAAAATAATAATTAAAACTATCCAACTGATAAATTTATTAACCAGCTTAGGATAAAGAGTCAATTCGGTACGCTTATTTTCCGTTTTATCGGAAACAGCGTACCATTGTTAGAAGTTGTTTTTATCATAAGAAATTGTAGGACAAGTCTTTATCTATTTCAGGAAGTAGTCGGGGAAACACTTCTTCCCCTCCCCTTCCGTACTTCTATTTATCAATTACAATCTTAAAGGATGAGATCCTTTTTCAGGATCCTTTATGAGAATGCTGAGAAATTACAACGGCTGGATTCCACAATTAAAAAAGTTTCTTATTAAATGGAGTGTCACCGCCATTAGATTACCAGGACGCTCTTTTAACTTCAGCACCCTCTTCAGCCTATTCTTCTTTTTATATCTCCTCTGATATTAATGCACATTCTTTTATTTCCATGAGTTAAAATCTACTCTGCAATTAATAACCAACAATCTTCTGACAGTTTCAGCTTTCCTTTTTCTACAGTATCTTCTTATGAGTTTCTGCGATGAATCCCTTTGACTCTAGCTAACTATTTAAATCACATTCTAAAATACCACAACGTATTTAATATCATTGTGGGTCATATAAACTACTTTTTGTCATTACATGGAACGTTTATAATCTAGTAATCGACTTAGCTCAATCGTTTAATATATTAACTAAAAATTAGATGATGATAAATATGACATTAACTCTTCAATTACTGTATTGTAGAATAATCCTCTAACAATCTCTTTTATTTCGTGTTAAACTCTTAATGATTCTGGATCTATAAAATACATATTTGTTTTACAACTGGACACAATAAAATTTAGACAGATATTCAATAACATAGAAATGTTAATTCCTGTTAATCTGCGTTGAAAGGTCAGCTTGTTATTGATTTCAGTTTTAATTAACTAACGTAACGATATTTCTATATTTAATAATTAGATTGTTATACCTACATATTATTTTACTTTGACAATGATAACACCTATATTATATTAACAGCGAATATTATAGTAGAAAGAGATAGTTCGACTCACGGAAGTACTTTCAGGTTGGACAAAATCGATGTATATATACGATTTAATACGAGAATTTAATTCTACTTTTCAATTTAATCTATATAATCGTCACTTGAAAATTCAATGAGAGAAAACATTATATTCCCTTATGTAAATATCTCTAATGAAATAGCTTTCTGGGATGTTATTTCATTATAACAATAAAAGCTGTTGAGTTGTACCCTCAATTCACAAGTGCTAACGGAGTCCAGCAACCATAGGTCACTCTGTTTGGCGATCAGTTACCCGCAGTTGCCATTGACTACCCACCGAAAGAAAACCCTATCGCTCTTCGTACTTTGGGAAAACCACACGGAGCTCCGTCAATAACGACCGTGTTTTCTCTAAAAAAAATAAGTCAATCTCACGGTGGCCCATTCCTCTCTTCGCGCGGTCCCTTGTTCTTCTCTAAACCGAAAAAATAACGAAAATAAACCTCTTCATCACTTTCTCCCGCCATTCTCTTTCTGGCATCGCTACTCTCTTTTTTTCCTCCCGCTGGTGCTGCCGCCTCGCGAGAAGCACGGAGGATATGTCAGGAATGACAAGGGAGTTCCGTGGGTGTTTTCCCCCATCTGCAAAATAATAAAGTTCCCCAGCGCGTGTTGAGGAAGTTGAAGTCGTGTGGAAAGTAGGATGAGTTCTTGGGAGTGTGTGCACGGGAGGAGGGGATGTTTGAAAAGGAGGCGGATGTAGCGAGTGCGGCCTGAATGGAGTGAGGCGTGCTCCGCAGATATACGTCATAATGAGGACGAGCTGAAGCGAGGCAGATTCGAGCATTCGAAAATAGGGATGGCGGGGATGCACGCCGTGATATTTCGCTTTAAACGCGCTTTCATTCCCGCTCCTTTTGGGGGAGAGGTCCCGGGTTCGAAGCCCGAGCGGATGCGCCAGCGAGCGTTGGTTTTTGCTGGCAAAAAACGTTCCTCCGCAACTCTTTTCATTGTGCAGCGCTTCTTTTCGAGTCACTTCCGATATACAAAAGGCAGTGTTACGGCAGAACGTCGAGAGAGTTATATTTAATAAACATCTCGCCGGTTTGAGTATATTTCAGCTGGAAAACTAAGTTCCGCGATACGCCCTCGGATTTTTCCGAAATGTTTGGCGCGACTGTCTTGATTATATAGTTCGCATGGCGGTATTATATAGGAGAGTGAAGAACTCCGAGGAGGGAGTTGGGTTTTCCGAAGCTAGCGTGCATATTACGCCGCGTCTTTCTACGTTTTGAAGGACTGCAAATTCGTAACAAATTTTTCTCTCTCAGACTACGTAAACTGGATTTATTTCGTAATATGTTTTCGTATACAAAAAAGAATTTTCATTCCTTGAAATGTCATTATATTCCTATCTATACTAGTTTGTGAAATGTATATCTATGCATTCGCAATAAATGTTACATTTGTCAACACTAACTCAAGGACTATTGATTACAATGTATCATTATACGATACGATTGCTTGCAAAGGAAGGAAAACGTATGTAGTACAAACCCGCGGTGACATTCCAATTTTCAGATATCTCGTCGGGAAGCTCTTCAGAAAAATTGCATCCTGCAAAATGCAATTTTGCCTATTAAAAAGTTTTTATGGAAACTTAGACTTGCCTCTTAATTGTACTCTTTGCCTGTCTGGAATGGTAATGTTGCAGAATAAATATCTTCCAACGTGAGGCAAACGTGCTTTCTTCAACATATATGTTTGCAGAAGCAGAAGCGTTGCAGCTTAACCTAATAGGAATAATTATAACTTCGTATCCTAGGTGTGGTTCAAAAGTTGTTTGCCTGCTCTGCAACTCTGGGAACAAAGTTTAAAGCTTCGAGGTTAATTCAGGCCCTCCTCGTTCTCAGAATGTTTCTAAGTTGCGTCTGCAAACTTGATATACCGCATATTTTACCGGATAATATTTTTAAGTGGTGAAGTAAGAAACGTTTATTCTCACTATTACGAAATCAATGGTATTCTCAGACAAGATATAGAATTACGGTGTTATGTACTAAGCCAAACATTTGATTACTTATGTAATATATATGTAAAGGAAGTAAGTACAATTTCCTAGGCTAATATATAGTATAATGTTGCAAAAAGTTTCCATTTTCTCGTGTCTGTATAAAGGTTGAAAATATATGAAAATGTTCAGGAACTACATTATCAACTCTCAACCTCCGAACTAATTCAAAGGGATTTGCATCAATTTTGGCAACTTAAATACTTACGCCAAGTTGAGATGTTGCCAATCGATTGCAAAAAGCTCAGTAAATGCACGGAAGTCTGAACGGTCGCTAGCAATCGCTAGAAAAGCTGCTTACTTTGTTTAAAGTGCTACTGAAATATTTAATAAACAATTCCAAAACTGTATCGCTTTAAAATTATAAGAATATCTATACAAAACTCAAATAAATATTTTTTCTTATTCTCTTAGCTGTACTTAAAAATCACAATACGAGTATATCCAGTGAAAGCAATGTTCTCATGAAGGACTGTTATACAATACTTTAAATTAGTAATGTATTTTGGATATATAGATTCTGTATAATTTAAATATCAAATATTATCTAATATGTTATATGGGCTTGTCATCTCATCATTTATGAAATTTATGAAATCACATTTTTGTTTAAAAATATATTAGAATTCATACTTTTATAATAAACACGTATATAATTTAATATTTGTACGATTAGTATGTATGCTATTATATAATTTAAATCAGCTATAAAATTCATATATTAGAAAAATAAATTTAGCAATTAAAATTAGCAAATTTCATTTCTTGTATAAATCAATAGTTTGAACATTTAAATCTCCATAATGATGCAACTTGAGTTTGCAAAAAGATTATACATTTCTTAAGCAGAGTCTAATGAATCGCAAAATGATAAAAACAGACTATTTTCTGTGAATAGATAGCTCTGATATACGGTGGAATACAATATCGATTTGAACGACTTAATTTATAATATTCGTAACACTTTCTATCCACTTTTAATTGCAAGTATTCTAACACGTAATGAATCACGTTGTGAATAGCCTTTCGATCTATAAACCGTGTAGAAGAAGAAAGTAGTTATAAACGAGTAGTATTCTAAGAAATGAAAGTAAATTAGCATGATCTCGATCATCCGCGCACTCTCTCGTACGTAAAAGGACATGAAATTACTCAAATAGCTTCCTTGCCAATGAAACAGCATACAAATAACTCGGAGTGAGTAATGCTCTCATAAAAGCGCCGGACAAAGAAAGAGCTGAAGGAAATGCGGACTAAAGCGAACCATCAGTCAGTGAGACAGGCGGATCGATAAGATGGACAGAAAGACAGCTGAAATGAAAGACAGGCGAGGAATTAGGAGAAGATTTTCCCAAAAATAAGCTGACACGGAATAACAAGCCGTGAGTAGAGCAACATACCAACTCGAGGCCTATTTTAGTACTCAACAGGATTTAATTCCTTCTAAGTTCATCAAGGCATTCATTCCCATCAATCGCTCAATGGTCTGAGAACATCCATTCATTTCGCATTGACTGTTCCTTTACGGAGTTTCTGATACGTTAATTCCTTGTTTTGAGTGTTATATTCGCTTTATATTTACGTACATGTATATATTTCGATAATTTTTAATGGAAGTATGTTTATCAAAGTTGTTTCGGTCTCATTCGATAAATATTTTTCAATTGTCATTTAGATGTTAGTCAGTGTTATGGTTAGAATTCAAGTGCAATGGATCAGTATCAATGGTATTAATACACGACTGTATACATAGTAAATGCCTCACAACCACTCCCTATGAGAATATTCTTTGGCGTAATCAACAATGAGTGAACACCTTCTCCTGATTCCTATTAGCCAACAAGTAACCAAAAGGCTGAAGGGTTAGCGTGCTTGCTTTTCTGCAATCGGGGTCAGCAATGAATCAAGGAAATAAAAAAAAAGTTTATCACTCAACGGATAAAAATTTTGATCTTAAAGGTGGTGATGTTATGCTTCATTGATAGACAAATCTTATAAATAAATTAATTACATATTTAAGAAAAAGAAAAAACAAAAGAAACGATTTAAGAGATTTCCTATAGCAGTAAGTTAATAAAAATTAAAAATATGGAAGAAATTTTCCTTTTAAATTAAAATTCTATTCCATTCAATGCGCAATATATTATTGAATGAAATCCATATGCGTAATGCATAGCATACGTTTTGTATTAATTCTATAAATCCAATAATATATATTGAATGGTCTCTAACATAATACCTAATATACTAACAATTTGATATGTTTTTATATGAAGGATGAAATACTTAATTTATAACATATTGTACTGTTATTTTTATTTTAAATTTTCACTCAATAGTTGCTGAATTAAATAGATGTGAAGTAGAAATTCATAAAAGCTTTTTAGCATTAATTTTATTCCATCTTCTTTCATTACTTTGGTCTTCCTTTTTATCAAAACGTATTCGAATTAAAGTACATCAGTTTGAAGATCACTTGCGCTAAATAATTGGTTAAAAGAATCATAAAAACCATACGAATTATATAATATATATTGTGTTAACATAAGAATAAATAAGTATATGTCAATATAAGATCAATAAATAAACAAGTAGAAGTAGTAGTATATATTTTAACCAAAAATAATGAAGCCAAATTTTTACTTTTATAAAACCATTAAAATTGGAAAATTCGGTTTATTGGAATTCATCTGAAAACAAAATAACGTAACAGTTAATATCATCGAAATTTCGATCTTAAGAAAGAACGTATCATCTCGTTTTTAACGTCTTTATAGGCCACACCACGCCCTAGCATTTTTAAGGTCTTCGCCCTTCGCCGGATTATTAATTAAAACGTCTACTGGAAAATATGTCACGACCTCGTGAGCCAACAAGTCAACTCCGTCTTGAGAAGCATTTCTTTTGGCGTCGAGTTACATGTCCTCGGAGTCGTGAGGATGGCGTTTGCATGTAATGAAGCGCGATGACCCTAAATTCAATCCCTTTTATTTTCCTTTTAGCAGCGACTAAAATGAGATCCTTTAAGCGTCCGCAGAGGGAAAGAGCCTCCCGAACTACAATAGCGCCCTCCAGTGAAGAAAAAGGGAAATGCGTCAAGCGAAAAGTTTCCTGGGAGAGGGAAATTGGTCAGCTGGGAGATGTGCTCGGAAGATTCCGGGGTCGATTTCTTCGCTTAAAGCCAAAGGGCACGAAAAACAATAAAGGCGCAGCGCCCAAGTGGTGGAAAAGGGAAACTAAAGAAGGAAATACGGCCAAGTATCTGCGATGGGACGCCGTGGGAATGAGGTTACATGCGAGAGAGCGATGTAAGATGAATGGTTCGTTCATCATTTATATGCGTTTTAAGAGCAATGAGGAATTTCCACGTGCGATTTTCCCGCGAGGAACACTCACTCCCAAAAGGTTTTTTTTTCTCCTTCGAAGCTTTTGTCGGCGGGGCGTGATAGTTCGGGATGCATACTTCGTTTTTTTTCGCCTTTTTTATTCCAAAAAAGTTTTTTTTTCGGGATGGTATACAGAGATGGTTTTCGCGAAGTTTTCCGGAGATGTATGGCGTCGCAGATTAAAAGGTGATGCTTTGAAATATACGAAAAGTTGAATCTCGGATTTGTGGTTTTGGAAAAGATATTATTCTATAGGCAAACGGTGAAAACGTGTTGAACTTGAAAAGGGGAGCGTTTGGAATTCTAAAAATTGCTACGGATCACGAATTGAAAAGTTACAAACATGCTTTTATAAGTTAAAGCTCGTGTTATAATTTTTCCGCGATTTTATGGCCCAAACGTGGAATATTGCTACGTCTCTTTGTGGGAATATCGTGAATATGGCTCTAAAATTCAACTCAAAAAAATACATCATATTTTAAGCGTATATGATTTTAATTTATATATGTATCTTTCGTTTCATACAATTTTTACCATTAATGTTTTCTTTCTATGATTAAATAAAATCCTGAGTGTGTTAGAAAATAAGCATAAATTTTAACACATTCGTGCATATGAGCTATAAACGATATTTGAAAGTCTTCCTTAATTTCATTTAAATAATATTTAGAAACGAGCTATCCAAAAAATTCTGTATAATATATTCAGTTTTCACATACCTATTGATATACTTCATATGAATTAAACATTATGAATATCTAATAAATTTATTTTAACTGTGAAATCAATTCCGAAAAGCGTGATCTCTTCAAAAGCAGTAGAATGATAAACTTGGTGTTTGTATGCTGAATATATCAAGTTTATAATTCTATATTTTTTTTCGAATGGTATGTCTCAAAATTTTAATGGTAGAATGGTATCAAAAGTTTTAGTTTCAATTCCTGTAATAAGAAGGAATTGAGTATCTTGCCTCAGCAACACATACCACTTTAATTGAGCGGTGTTAAAATCATTAAAACTATTTATGTAAAATAAATTTGATTAAAGTTATAATTTAATTTTATCCTCTAACAAATATACACTTTCCTTGAGTTTAAACTAAGTATCTTCAGTAGAATTTCGTGATTTATATCAATGAATCAGTCTCCCCAAATTTACGATGAAGAAGCGAATATGAAGTGATGAATATATATCATTCTCCTTCTGAAATGTGTTACTTACGAATCGATATTCAATGAAAACGTATAGAATCAATTTAGTCTGGAAAAATGAAAGATATCGAGATCACCCAAAGGCACGGAACGATCCGGATATTTTACGATGTTCATCATTCTGCACGCAAATTTATCGAGTCTTTCGTTGAGACAAGTTTATAAATAGTAGGCCATCGTCTAAAAGTTGCCCTTAGAGATAAAGACACTGATGAGATAGGAAGGCCATGGGAAGTGTAGACGAAGGGAATGAGATTGTTTGGGTCAGGACGCTGGGGACGTATGCTTCTTCACTCCGTGAATGGCTCTGAAAGGCTTTCTCGGAGCTGTTTTCACATCCACGGCGAAACTATTTTTGACATTATGGATGTATCCGTTCCTCGTCTACTAGCATTGTTACTATTTGGTTTATGTTGCGAAAAATTTTATTGCTACCGTTACGTAAGAAATTTTTATCGTATTTATTTGTTATTTGAACTAGAAATAATTATCGATAAAGGTTCCGTTCCAATTAAAACATTGATTTTATCTCAGGAATTAGAACATTTTTGTTTGTGCTATGATCGGATAAGAGACAGTTATTTTAAGGATTAACAAGGTCCAAATGGAAGTAAAAATGTTTCTTTAACTCTGACAGATTTTTGATTTAATTATATACCCTAAATTTGTGATTTATCTTTTGATTAAATCTTCAATATGATATGGCTTGTACATCATTGTTAACGATCAGTTTCATCTCATCATAGATATTTGAATTTGTTTAACAAAAATGAAAAGCTTTAATGCACTCATTCTGTTGTAAATACATAGATCTCTGTTGAAGTGAAGTAACAAGAGTTTTGTAAATAATTCTATTCTTCATCAATTTTTCTTTACGCTTTTTTTTTAATTTAAAATTCGTCATGTCAGATTTGAATTGCATCCCACATGGTACTTACATATTCCCGAATTTAAAGCAATATTACGGAATAACTTATCTCTACCATGTATTCCAATAAAGTAGATTCAACTGCATAAATATTTACTGTCAGTGCTTAAAGGGCACAAAGAACGCGTCACTGAGTTTGGCGGGAAAGATAATCTTGTTAACTAACTAATGAACAAATTAACACACAAATAACTGCTGCAATTACACTATGCTAGGTACAAATTCATGGTTTGCACCTCACCTTACTCGCAAATGAAATTATCCCATTATAATCGCTAGATAATCATCAACCGAGACATTTTTCGAAGTGAGCCAGAGTTCACAAAAAATGTGATTAAAACAATCCAGGGCAGTGTTTCCCTTCGAAAATAATTACACTGCAGTAAAATGCCTAAAGGGTAAAGTGGAAATGCAACGGAATGTTAACAGTTTGCAATTACTAACTATGCATAGCAAAGGAAATAGATGGTTTGTTTAAAATGAAATTATTTTACTCGTGAATACAATAAGGAATGGGACAAACAATGGAATTACGTAATTTGGTATTTTTATTAATAGGAGATTTTGGCACAATCTGCTGCAGAATGACACAACAAACCTCTTTGTTAATAAAAATCATTAAATATCTTTTATTTTGTAAAGAAATTAATGCCAAAAATAAATACCATAAATTGTATACAATTAACTTTTGTTTCTTGTTTGGTTCCTTCTTTTAAGAACGTATTTTGCTGTACCTTCTTTTCTTTTCAAATTCCTCAGCCATCAGTATAGTACAGTACATTTCACATGTCCTATATTATTCGGCTCAAAATTCGATAATCATTATAGCTGCTTAACTAAGTGATAAATAAGTTCATATTTTGTATGTAAAGGAGCACTAAATTATTATTAAGAAAGCTGATATTATGTTCAATTAATATAATATATTATTCTATTAAATTTTGGTATTTACTTTCCTGACGTAACATATTTTATGATTTCGAGGAATTCCGTCAATATTAACTTTAAGTGATGAGAAAGTTACAAGAGCATATTTTTAAGATATAATAATATAATATTACAAAAAATATTTTTATCGATGATTACCTTTAATCTCATACGAGGTCAATGTAAGTCACGATTCCTCATAATACAATGAAGTTATACAATACCTTATGAATAAACTTTAAGATGAAACATAAAAATTTATAAATATACCTCCAGTCCAACAAATTATTCAACGAAAACGTATCGTACTGTTTTCATTAGATAAGGTATCTTTAAGATTTTTCCATCGATTTGTCTGAATCATGTTCCAAATAAATGATATACATTTAAAATAAGCTTTATATTTCCAAACTTCCTAATCTTAGTCAAGCATAAACTGACGGCTCGTTTACATAATAATATATTTCATTGGATGAGAAACGCTCCGTTTATTAATTTCATCAAAGCCAGTGAACCGATACATGTGAGTATCCACTCCAATGTCTGAAATGACATCCTAAATAATTTCATAACTTCCGAATTTATTTGAGTTTTATATTCTCTCCCACCAAAAAACTTCGATTTGATATTGGTTACATGTTCATATAAGCAAATATGTTTATGAATGATAATTTTTCACTCGCTGGAAAGTAGACGAATCCTGCCATGCTCATATATTGATATTTTAAATTTTAATTAGTTTTCATATTAAAATTCTCTTGAAAAATATGAAATATGTAAATAATTTTCTTCTTTTGCTTGTAAACATTCGGCTTAAGAAGCATACGTAATATCCCTCAGTAAACGATTCCTATATATATTCCTGTTACGAATGGGAAGCACACATTTTATGCATAAATTAATTTGCATTTGATTTATTAATAATGTTTTGGAGTTAATTATGCAGAATCGTTATCCGATGGATTAGATAGTTATTATTTTAATTTTTTGTTTCATGTTCTCACATTTTCGCCGGACACGATAAGTATCGACATTCGCATTTTATTTTAAATGTAAAGTATGTCACTGGTTTTCCTCGTTTGATTGAGATTGATGGTGATGCACCGTATTTTTAATTTCCTTTCTGTCACCATTACCGGGACCCGATTCCCATCCGGGTGGTAGATTGAGCGCTATTTTTGCGAAAGGCGATTGGAAATTTTTTCCTACCGATAGGAGGCGCCATTAAAGCGTTGCAAAAACTCCATTTTTGCCCAAACCCGTGCATTTATCTCAATTGGAACAATGAATAGTCCTTCGACTAACGTAACCGAAAACTTAGGAATCGGTTCGCAGAATCTGGAGAGATGAGAGAAGTTAAAGATGTCGACGGGAAGTGATCTCTATTTTTCTCCAAAAGCAGATTTTATAAAATGCTAGAGCTAAAAGAGGATGTTCGAGGCAGTTGCAAAATGGGTGGTCAGAGGTCGTAGCCGTGCGGGGCACCCTGCTTCTGGAAACGAGAGTTAGATTATGGGACTACGGTGTTTCCGGACTCGAAATATCGAGTGTCACGCGACGCTCACTCGAGTACTCGACTCTAAAAGTCTTTTTTTCCATTCTCTTTTGTCTTTTTTCCATCCCTTCCACGGACTGCGAATCGGCGCAGTCATTGTGGTGTTGAAATGCGCGGAGATTCTATTTCCGCTCCCTTTTGTGCGAAGGACTGCGTCGTCTCTGTACGACCTTCTCTCGCCCAAAAACCTTCCACATGTGCCCTTCCACTTGACTCTTTCATGCAAAAGCAGTTTTGGCCGAAATGCAACCCGGGCGATTTTCATCCAGGAAGCGTAAAAGCCCGTGAAGGCATGTTTTTATTTCGGTAAACAGTCGCTTCTTGGGATGGGCTGGAAATTTTTCCTCGCTGGCGATTCTTGTAAGGACTGTTTTGTTAACTTTCGGGAAGAAAGAGGAGAATTGGTGCGTTTTCTAGGTTAAAAGGGTCGATTTGACCATTTGATATATTGCTTGAGTAAATTTAAAGGGAGTTGGATGTCTTTGTAATGACCTAACTTTGATTACTACAATAGATAGATAACCTTCCTTACTATTCTTCCAAGAGTATGGTACATAAAATAAGTGATATAAAAATTTGAACATAGAGAAGGGAAAATATAAAAACAACTTTTCCTAAAATTTGAATTTAATATTTCAGTCTGCTATTAAATGCTTTATTTCGAAAATGGAATAGCAACTTTTTTCTATCCTTTTAACTATTTAATTATTTTTACTTAAAAGGTTTTTTAATCACAAACCAAATTATCTATATTAATATTGATATTTTATACTATCATTTACCGATAAATTATTAATCTGCTTATTTATCTACGCATATTATCGAAGTTCAAACTCTCAAGAAGTATCAATGCTTATTAAGCATGAATATTTTTTCATGTATCATTTATAATATATATCATAAATAATATATATCATAAATATAAGTACGAATATCTTTTTGTTGAAGCTGAACCTTTTTTAAAATCTATAGATTATTTATCCAAGAGTATGGCTATCTGTTGTAGGTATTAAACTGTTGCCCACTGAAAAACCTTGTAATCACCGTCAATATTTCAAGTAATTATGGCCATTGTCTTAGGAGTACACTCCGGTTTAATTTGTATGTCTATTCTATTAACTCTTGAGAAAATCAAATGACAATTTGCGTATGTTACCTTGTAAATTGTTATTCAATGCTCTTTGATACATCTTGCAAAATATTGAATAATTTCTTGGCGATGATGAAAATACACTCTTATGCTCATAAAGGTATATCCCTTCTGAGGCATTGTGAAGATTAATTACTCGCCTCCTTTAACTCGGTTTATTAGACCGTTCGAATGTCATTACCCGCATCTGACAGCATGTGTTCTGTAGTGTTCGCGTGCGCGTCGTGAAATTGCGCGTGCACTGCTGCTCTGACACTTCATCACAGTGATACGATACAGGAAATCCCAGGATTACGTAGATAGATTACCACCTTAAGGCGCCCTTCTCCATAAATACTAGGATGCTGATTTACCATACTGTTCTATCTGTTCTATTCTTGACTCAATCGTTCCATTACGTGCCATTATTTACTCTTTTCTCTGTAATATCATACGTTAATAATGCTACTATGAAGAACACTCCTTTCTTATCATTAAAATAGCTTATTAATTTCGTTAATTTATTTCGTACAACTATGTAATTATATACAGTATATATTAGATATATTGGATTATATAGATACATTACTTTCTATCCTTCATTTTAAAGATAAATGGGTGCTATTTTCGTCTGAAAGTGTTATAAATTTAGAACTATATAATTTACATCCAAACAAATACGAGAGAGACCGAAAAATTCTCCGATCAAGTAGAAATTACATCGAATTTCTTTTCCATGCTTAGTTAATTCCTCTTTCAGTATTACCTTTACATATAAAATAAATTAAATTGATGCTTACTCTCTTTGCCTATTTGAGAAAACCTGAATTAGAATGACTCATTTGAAAATCATAAAGGCAACATGACCATTATTATGAAGAGAGAAAAAGATGAAAGGAAAGACTTTGAATGGAATGCCTTTAATACGAATTATTTAAAAACAACCCATTGCTCTAATCGTTTATATACTCTCTAATTCTCTTTTTCGGGAAAAAATCAAATCTTTCCAGACTAAGAAGAGTTTGGTAAACCTTTAGATTTACTATTAATCCCTTTTTGTTGTTTTTCCCCATAAGATTACATCTCCTCGTGCATATCCTTAAAGGAACACCCACTTCATCCCAAAGCCCCATTTAACTCTACGTAGAAACGCATTTAATTAGCCGGAAACTCAAATCGGTATCACTCGCAAGGGGATGCAATGACAAGACGGCGAAAGTAGCATTTTCTTTAAAGGACTTTAAAAGAAGATGATGCCTCGGGGACTATTGACCTGTCAGGACGGTAGTCGTATAGATGTGAGGAGGCACTTATACTTTCCGAGTCTTTCTCTAAAACTTCCCAGACGCATATATGCCGTCTCCAATGCGCCGTTAGATAGTCACCCATGTGTAGTGACGCGGGATCCAGCGTCAGAGGAAGTTCCTAAGGGAAAGAGCTTTAATACGCCGATCCTCAAGACCATGAATGGCTTTGTTGCCTTCTAACGGACGTTTACTCATGTCGCAGACATTAGTTAAGACGTCTGCACTAGTCTCTCACAATCGTATTCGAGATGCTCCTCCGAGGTTCATTCTACCAACATGTAGTCGCAGTTCCATTTTTACGCTGTAATTCCGAGAATGAATACTCCGAGAGTTGAGTTTAGTGCTTCGAATGATCTTTCGCTTAAGTTGTCTTGGTGTTTTGGGATCTGGTTTTGAACGGCTTTCGTTTTGTGGTGTTAAGATGTACTATCGTCTTGGTCCGTTACCAATTCATGCGGAAGTTAAGATTATTCGAAACTTCTTTATGTTTTATTGAATTGGTTTATTAATATTTATATTGTTGTGCATGACAACAAGAAAATACGTTGATCTAAATCATTTTAATGTGGTGGATTTTGAGAGACGCCAAAGGATTATAAAGGTATGGAATTTAATAAACATGAGTTGATATGAAAAGAATGCTGAATTAGCATGAAATGTGAAACGTTAAAATGGTATAAAAATATTTACTTTAGTGTCTATCAAAGCTTATATGCTAAAGTTATCTGAATTATTGAAATTAAGAAATTTTAGTTCTTTTTTAAATAGAAACATATTGTTTCAAGTGTTATAATTTAATTTATTAGGAGAATAATATAATTTTAACATTAAATGCTTCATTATATTCTGAATATCTAATGATATATGCATAAATTAATTTGAAATTATAAATTTTTAATTAAAGCTTTAATATTTACTCAAGCAACACGACCATAGTGAACTCTTTCACTCAAGAAAACCATTCAGATATTATATTTCATTGAGCCTATCAGAATTAGAAGAGAGATACGTCATAAATTCAAACTTTTTCAAAGAAAAATTTATTGTAATTTTTCAGTTCAAATAACTGCCAATATTTTTTGAGTTTTTTGTCAATTTTTGTTCGGAAGTTTCATATGGTAAAAATGAATTAGTTCAAAATATATTCCGAAAATTGAACATTATATTTCGCAGCGCAGGCATATTGCTCCAAATTACCATAGCTGTTATTATATATTCTTCCATTCGCCCACCATTTTCCTCAAGATATGTATCCACCTTCAAACGGGGCGATACCGTAAAAATTCCCTCCGAATTTTAGGCATGGATGATTTCATTCCATCTTGAAACTGGAGCGGAATTCACAATTCTTCCGTACGTTTTCAAAGCTAAGGAATATTGTTCTTTCGCAGCCTTTTTTTCCTTCTGCTCCTAAGGCACAGAACGCTTGAACGCAGGCCTTGAAGCTCAGATTTACAACTTCCTAACCGTGATCATTCCTCCGTCCACAGTTCTTTCCCGCAGGTCCCCGTTGCACCAACCTGCCGATATCATAGCCGTTTATTCCTCCCACGAGATTTCCGCATCTTCGGAATAAAGAAATAACACCGTTCCGATACGGCCGGATGTTCCAGAATCGCTGAATTTTATCCTTTTTTAAGCAGTTCGATCCTCTGAGGATGAAACAAACATCGTTTCGTTACGTCTTTTAGAAATACATCAGTTTGGAAAGATGAAAATCTTCGCCGCGTCTTTTTGTAAACCGTTACAAATATCTCGATTTGTTTTACTTTTTTAAACAGGCCTCGCTGATTAGATAAAGGCGAGAGAGAGGAGGAACTTTATATTCCTCCGTTCCGTAGCGAATTCATAAACTTCCTCACTGCCGGGAAGTGCAAATTTGACGAGCGCAAACAGATGGGATAAGAGCGGAATGGGGGAAGCATTAGATGCTGCATAGGCCCCCATAATCCCAGAGCGCACTCGCTTTGCCGCTACTGCCCTACAGTCATTGCACTGTGAAATGGTCCGAATATAGACGATGGAGAGTGGGGTGTTTGGAAGGGAAAGGCGGTGGGAGGAGTCGCTGGGGGTTTGGAGATGGGGAAGTTGTGAGGTGTGGTGACTGTGGTTATGTGTTGCGCACGTTTTGGGCCGTGAGGGTGCAGGAATCCCAGCCTCTGAGACTCCACGTCACTCAAAGCCGCGATATTACGCGAGTATCCAATAAACGCTGTCAGTGGGGGAGATGGGAAGTCTGTCGAGATGCGAGATGCCCTTTTCTTATTGCGGTCAATCTAGCAGCAGCACTTTTGCACAGCGATATCACCTCTATTTATCACAGTTTATTTTAAAACGCGTTTTTTCCATCCCGGACGCTGATCATTTTGCACTCATTACGTGCGGATTCCCAAAGGGTTTCGGAGTCCTTTGTCACGTCACTGTGTTCTGTGTCCGTTCGGACGGGAGTTATGACGTCAAATAAGTTTCAATATCGCTATTTCCTCATTTTTTTGCCGTAGAATTATTAGACGTCGGTCGTGACAGCTTTTGTCGTAATGAATCAGTCTTAATGTGCTTTGGCAACTCCACGGACACTCTTACGCTCCAGAGGGATATAGACTGCCTTTTGATCTCGCTCGGCGTGGAGTATAATGCACGGTGGCCTTTTTAAATGTTTTTTCCAAGTCTAGATTGAGTGCAGGAAATCCTCTCGAGTTGGAAAAATAACAAAAAAATTTGGCTTAATTTTTAGATTTTTATTCCTAGATGTTTTATAGCTTTAAGTAATGTTCTTCACGGATTTTTGTTTTCCTTATATTTTAGTATGTATTTCCTTCTCTTTAAGTTCTAAAGTAGTGTAATTTTTAATTAATGAAGGGGGTACGAGTTTGAAATACTTTAAGTAATGATTTGAAATTATGCAATAACGTATTTTTCGGTGGAATTTTCGGTATTTGAATTAATTTGTTTCAATATGAAAATTAATTTCGAGCTTGTTTATATTCAAAATCAAAATCCCTCTACACACATGATTTTATATATTTAATATTTAGAATAATAAAATATTTTTCAGTTAATCTTTTTTTAAAAATATTCCGATTGGAAATAATTCTTCAAATTTTATTTTCATATTAGATTTGAGCACGATATGTCACTTTTTAAATTTTTATACCTTCCACTAATTTGTTTCTAAAATCATTAAAAAATAAAAATTTAATGGCAATTATACACTTACAGTACCAATCGATATGAGACCACGCATTGGTAGGGGTGTATTTCTCCATGGCAATGGACTACCCGTGACAATGTAAATGAATAAAAATTAATTTGTTTAATTTTCATTTAAATTGATTGCGGAGTAATTTGAGCCGGTAAATACGGTTAACACGATGAATGAAATAGAGTGAATTATTTGCGTGCTCTGCTAAAGGGAGATGATGGAGCCAATGTATTGATTCGCAACTTTATCGTATGCATGGCTAGAATAGTCAATATCGTCTGCTATCTGGAGTTGGGCGTTAACCAAATATGTTTTCGAAAATCTAATTAAAATCTCTTCAAAGTTTCAAAAACCGTGAGCCTTATAACATCATCCAGTAAACTAATTATTGAATGTCCTAATATGTAATCGATATTGGAATGTGATAATGTCCTTAAGCATTCAACGAGGACAGCAATCAATACTAGGAACTGAACCGCGACACCGATGATTTCAACCGTAATGGTTCCATTCCGATGTATTTCCACCCTTTATTCAATTTTATTCCGTAAATCTCATCCTTTACCCGAGTGGAGTTCGAAGACTAATTTTATTTTTTCGTTTTAAATTCAGTTTTCAGCGGACTTATTTCGCAATTGATGCTTAAATGAGATACTGGACTCATTTCATAGCAGTATCTGATTCTGTTATAGCAATACCTAGTTTGAGAGTTAAATATCAGAACTTCCGTATTATTAAAACGTAAAATAATAACCTTAACTACCATTAGATTTGTTCTGAGAACTCTATATCAACATTTCCCAAATTTTTCTTTGAATAAAGTAGTCTTTTGTGTTGTTAAGATAACTCTGCCAATGAGTATTATAACACGTTTAAAAACACTCTAAGATGAATTTACATTCGTTTTATTCAAATTGAATTTTATATACTAAATTTAATTTTCTAAAATCGAGAAAATCTTTCATCTCTGAATAAAATTTGAATATAACTTCTTTGAAAATATTATTTAAAATATATCAATTTGATTAATGTACACAGAAATGTATGTACATTGATAGAATTAAAAAGACTTTGTATAGAAGAGAAAATGGTGTGATACGAGGTTTTCTCAGTGATCAAAGATTGCGGTCTTAGACGCATTCGAAAATTCACTTCAGAGAGAGAGGATTGTTCGTCTGTTCGCTTTAATCTCTTTAATTACATCTTATTCTGCTCTTTCCTTCAGACCCTCATCCTCAAAAGAAAGGCGGAAGGCGAGGATTCTTTTGAGGAAAGAGAGAGACTCAAACAAACGAAAGGAGTAAAACCGTACTCGTTTCAGCTAGAATACATTTATAAGGGTGAAGGAACCGTTCGTGAATTAGATACCACGTTGCCGTAGACAATAAAAATGAAGGCGTGGAAATAAAGGGCCATTTACTGGCAAAATAAATATCTCCTCCCGAAAAAACCCTTTGGTACATATCCGCTCCTAACTGACTTGCGCCAACGCTCAATCCTTCCCGTTATTGGTCCTCGGGAAAGGCGGCAAGGAAAGAAAAACCTTTGTGTCGGAAAAAGAGCGAGTAATTCATCGAATCCGTACCGTTTTAAATCGCTTTCGCAGAAACCGGAGGAGGTCGTGACAGAATACTCTTTCCTTTCCTTTGATCCCTCAGCCGCCAACCATTCAATCCCTTTTTAAAAGCTTTTGAACACTTGGAAACTTTTAGCAATTACTTCCGCTGGACACGGAGACGATCGGCTGCATAAACAAAGCGCGGGTTGCTATCGCCGCCCTATTGGAAACCGTTCCACCACCCTTCGGAGGAACCCGTCTGCAGAGGCGAAAGAGGGGTAAATCCCTTGAGGGGGGGAGTCGACAAAGAACCAAGTCGTAACGTAAGACGTAAAAATCAAGGGCTTTGCCGTAAAAATGGCGACAACACCATTCAGTCCATCCCTCTCCGAGAGTCCACAACCCCTTCCGGATCAATCCATCGTCTTCGTGTGTTTCTCCAAAGCTGGAAATATCATATATCCTTTCTCTACAGCATCTCCTTCACGTCACCTTCGTGAGTAACTGATTCCTTCATTCCTGGCGTGGGTGGGACTCTCTCCCATATCTTCTTCCCTGGAAGACTCCCTCCAGCACGTCAGTTCGCGTCAGCTCACTCAAATCTGCTCTCTTCTCTACGTTCCGGTTCTTGTGTTTTTTCATCTCCTTTCAAACGCATCCTCGTTGAGCATCCCTCTAAAAAAATCCCTCTCAATCTCAACGGAGACCCATTCTCCTCATTCCATTCAATTTCTCCTCTCCCTCGAGACCTCCTTCCGAATTCCTCATCTCTTCCTCCCCCTCTTCGCATCCCTTATACGTATCCCTCGTATCACGACTCTTCAATCTCGCCGTCAACCTAGCGGCGTGGTCAAGTTGTCATCCCCTCCCTCACTTTTCCCCCTCATCTGCTCCCTGAATTTTCCGCCCCTTGCAGAAGATCCGTGTCCGGGAAATTCCTCCCTATTCTTCCCACTCGGACACATAATGGATAGTCCTGTACGACCCCCTCCGGAGTCGTGTGTTCCCCACCTCAATCTCTCTCTTTCACTCCATCTACTATACGCCCTTTTATTCCTCACGAGGACGTCTTGAAGCGCTTATGTTTCTCTTGAATCTCTCGACGGCATTATGTGGATGGATGACCCACGGCTTAAGCGATTATTTTTCACTCGGAAAGATGGAGAAAGAGCGTGGATTTTCTACGTTCTTTTTTTTCGCGCGGTTTCTAATCTCGTTATGTTTTACTTAATTTTTCTTTAGAGAATTCCGAAGCCTCTGGAGAGTGGCACGCTCGCTTTTTTACCGAGGGCCACTTAAGGGGATCGTTAGCGGATTATTTTTCTGCTCCCGTTAAGTGTTTGATAACTGCAGGAAATAAGTACGAGCTCGGCTTCGAGTCAATATGAAAATGTTTTAATAGAAATGGTGCCGCGGGTTTTTGTCCTCTACTATTCTTTACTACGTTTTCTAGCGTGAGTATATTATTATTAGTTGAAATTTTTTCATACGTCATTTTATATGCAAAGGAATTAACTTTTTATGATTTTATGCTAATATGGATTTTGAATTACATGGGTTATTTAAGCTACTCTGTTAATTAGGTTACTTGAATAATAAGAAAATTAAGTTCATTAGTAGCTTATATTATTTAATTCAAAATTTATTTATTGTACAAGACTATTTTTAATCTATTAATGGGTATTTTTTATTTGTAGAAATCTTTTTATCGTCCATTAGTATTTGATTATTATTTGACAAATATGGATTATCTAACGTACATAGTGCTACGGCTGTGGAATATTTCGCTTGATTCACGTTGTAAGATTACTATACAAATAAATTCAATATATGTTCAATTTTAATAATGACTATAACTTTTCTTAATATTTAGTAGAGGAAGTGCATCAATGTAATTTTAATTTATCCACTTTGACTAATCTTATTTATAAAATTAAATGTATTTATTATTTGAATTTGATAACTTAAGATGTTAAAAATTTATAACTATCGATACAGAACTTATGTAATTAATTTATTATTCAGCAGTTAATTAACAATTATGTACTAGACCATGTATTTTACAAATACACATTATGTCAGAAAAAAGTGTGAAAAATGGTGGAACGAATTTCAGAGTGAAGCACAAATTCCGATAAACTCTAAACGAGTAGTACCTGTTTCACCGCCATAAAGCAGCATTCACTCCATTCCAATCATCAATCCGTCTTTTGATTGAATTGCTACAAGTTTTCCGTCGGAATATTATTTACGAAGACGTATTTTAATTCCAGAAGGTACTACTCTTCCTTATTCATAGCCTGTCATTTTTCCGGATGACGCGGTGCGGACACTAAATCATCATCGACGAGTGTAACGAAAATATTCTCAACTCTTAAGGGCAGCGCTCGCTTTCATTGCGTGAGACATTTCCGGCACGGAAAACATATCGATCGACCTTGTTATTTACTGTCGTATAAACACGGCCTTAAATCCCGAACGCGAAAAACTCCCACGAGAGAGAGCTTTTATTCCCAAACTTATATTGATTGAGTGGCTCTGTAACTTGAAGTGTTGGAAATAAAATGGATGATTTCGCTGCAAATGGAGAGACAACAATGGTAACGTAAAATTACATTGTTGAATTTCCGGATGATTAAGTTTCAATCGGTGCGATTCAACAGTATGGCAGCTCATGTTCTTGCCACTCGAGTATTAATGGTCTTCTATACATTACGCCGAAGCTAGATTTTTGACGATGGACTGTAGGAACTCATCCTAATGGGAATATCCCAGATGAAGGCTTTTTCAGTAACTTTGGCTTACAGACGTTCGAATTCGTACTAGCAGTCAGATTTTCTTCTTGTAACAATGCATCCCATTTGATATTTTAAAATTAAATTCAGAGTTTTTGAATATCATGGCAAAGGTATTGGTTGAGCTGGATCATTGTTTAAGGCTTTAGAAATAATTTTATCCATCGGAATTCTTCATCTTTAGACATAAAATCAGTGTACTCGTTAAAGATAAATTAATTACATATTTATTATAATAAAAATGACTTCACGCTATGGCTGATGAATTTTCCTTTTTTTATGTCTACGATAAATTGTATAAAGTAAACAATATTTTACTTTTCTTAATGACTTTCAATGATTATAGTTTTATATTACACCTTGAGGCGAGAAAGGTTAATTGTCTATGAGTGTGTGTAAAAATTATTCTGAAAAGAAAACAATGATTTCTACTTGTAATATTTTTGGAAATAAATTATAAGAGTTCAAATTATTGCCTTTAAACATTATGGATAATAGTAATATTATCGGAATAGCTTTCTATATTATTATGGTATCTTCGATTGTCCATCAATATTCTTACATTGACATTATCAAAGACTTTTATTCTTCCCAAATCAGTATTAAAATTTCTCATTCAATCTTGCTCACATATTCCGTAACCTATAATTTACTCATGACATGAAAAGGTGACGGAATTATGTATACCTCTTATCTCATTTTCTTATTGACAACAGAGAAATAATTCTCTCCCATCAACCCTATAATTCCGAGCTTGATTGTTTATCTAAATTTACGCAACTTAGATAAAATATACGTCACTCTTACTATAAAGTATCGAAGGAAATATAACTTTTATTCAAAATATGAATTCTAATAAGAGTTATTAACTTGGATTTATCAATTGGATGACAGAATAAAATCATAAAATTAATACGAAAATAGAATAAAACTTCCCTCTTTAAATATTTCAAATTAAAATCGTTCCTTCCGAAATATCATTTTCTTGATAAGAGGCAATTCTTTCCTTTGTCATTTCAGTGATCCCAATAACTTTTTCAAAGTCGTCTTTGATGCATTTACCAAATTCCACGGATGAATTCCACCGCTTACACATACGACATCCGACGCCTCACCAGTTGATTCGACAACGAGGGCGACATTATGCGAGGAATACCAAAAAGAACTGATCCGCATGGCGTCCCATTTACTACAGAGGAACGCCCAAGAAATATTTGCCCTTCTCCATAAGCTCCCTTCCGCACAAATTCTCATAACAGCTAAAGTAGCCTTTCGGAGATTTTCCCATCCAAGAATATTTGAGACGTCGGCGTCCAAAACCCTGCCCCAACCAATCATGTTAGTCTTCCTCCTGTCCGCCCAACGAAGGCCTCACCATTGAAACCTCTCCCCCAGATATCTCTTTTTTTTCTCCCTGTCTCTCCAAAACCGTTTTCCATTCCCGTCTTCGAGAAAATAGCTGCGCCAGTAAGAACTATAAGTGTTGAAGGAAAGGTGACAAGGGATGGTAGCGCCTCTAAATGAGAAAGAGGGTAAGAAATAAGTGGAGGGGAATGAAAGACAAGGCCATATTGCAAGGGAGGGTAACTGGGGAGACAAATGACAATAGGGGAAAACGTTTTCAAGGTTAGGCATTTAGAATGGGAACCCGTGGTTTTCAGGGACAAAAGTACAGTAAGTAAGTCGATACAGTGGAAATTTGTGTAAATTCTAAAAAAACTTGTTAAAAAATACAAATTTTCTCCAGTTCTCTCGTAACAATGTGATACTAAGAATAACTCGCAAAAATTCTCAAATTAAAAACCTATTATTAAATAATAAAATACAGAAATAATATGATAATAATGATCGTAGAATAATTGTTTTGTTACGTATCGTATAAATTCTAAACATAAAATCATAGAAATATAGCAGTTTTCGGTCATAATTTTCTTGGTAATGTTACAAATTAAGTTGCTGTATTTAGAGGTAAATTTCTGATTAGAGTTCGGGGACTAATCCTTTAAAACTTATCATTATGTAGCCCTACGATTATAGGAATTATTTTCATCATTTGAATTATGAACTACAAACGTAAACATATGTATACGTATGAGTTTTTCCATGCAATACCCATACATTTACATTCCGCGAATTCCAAAATTTTTTCGCGCGATTTCAAAAAAACACGCCGAGTTCGAATCGTGGGACACTCATCAGGCCGTACTTCATCGGCGAAAAAAAAATATATATATATAAAGAAGAGAGCGAAAGCACGGAAAGGGAATTACGGAGAGAAAAAAAGGGAGTCGACAAGCATTAGGCATTTGTCTCCGGGAGTGAGGGCTGAATTATAAATATTCGGCTCGCCGGTCACGTGCTTCTAGGCAATGCCCCATGAATCCCAACCCCGAAATATGACGTCGTAACTCTCTTCCATCCGGCCGGAGGGAGAAAAAAAGACTCTTTCCGATTGGCTCACTTTCATTACTGAAATTGCTGGTTAATAATTCACTCTAGATGCTTGTCAGGGACTTGGAGAGAGGCTGGCCAAGGGGCGGCCGTCTAAGGAAAGGAGGAGAAAGTGGGTAACGCAAGTCGTTGCTTCTAAACGTTTCTTCCCGAGAAAAGCTCGAGTTCCGTTTCCCGAGAAAAGCTCGAGTATTTCCGATGCTTTATGAGCTCAAAGATTTCGAACCTCGGGCTCGCATACCAAAAGGGATATATTAGCCGAAACGATTTGGAATGCTTGCGGATTATTATTTCACTCGATGTCGTGGGAGTATTTATTGAAGTTTACAACCCCCGGGAATGAATCTATGGAATGATTTGTGGATGCTGCTTATTAAATCTTCGATCAAGCGGTCTAAAATGACTGCGCTGGATTCTGCAAGGCCTCGTGCTTTGGAATTCATTTGATGACTACAGTTCATTTATTAATCCCCATGGTGATTTAGTAATCTCTTACTCTGCGGTGTCTCTATAAGCACTGCATCAGTTTGTCTGTAATGAAGGATGTAATGAATAAATTTCTTCGTTCTAAATTCCGTTATTCATCTGAAACTAGTTCGTTTATGAAGTGTTCGATTTGGGGCGATGAATCTATAAATCTATTCATTGGTGAAAGAAATATAAGTCATCATTTATCTTCTCAGAATATTTTCTGTAGCTTTCAATGGAAATCCTTTTTCTATTCAAAGGAATACGTGGCCATTCTATTTTGTATAATATGCTTAAAACATTGTATCCAAATGGTTCATTGATAACAATTCATTCTAATGATTAAAATTGATCAATGAATACCAATCGATACGAGAATGTCTTTAGGTCTTTATTTATTTTGGAGGCGAGATTGAGACTAAAAAGTCTCTTCTTCCATCTAACCTCTTTAAAAAAATTTTAAAGTACAAAAAGAATTAGAAAGAGAAACATAAAGATTATAAGAGAGTTTTAAGTGGATATAAAAACCTAAGAAAAATCTTAGGAAAAAAATCCACTGCAGGAAAACACCCACAATGAAGGGGGGTGTGAAAAACCTGCACAAACCTACTGATAGAATTAACTAAAAACATAATGCTAAAATTTCAATTTTACAAGATAATCAATGAGTCAGATTATGTTAAATTTGAAAACATATCTTATATCTTAACATATTTAGTATCTTGCTTCAATCGTAATAAATGTTAATCATTTTGTCTGTAATACGGTATATACGGTATATATAATAATACGGTACGGTATGTAATATGGTAGTATTCTAAAATTTCCTATGCATTAATAGGAATGAATATTCAGCCCAAATTCTTTCGACAGCAATATTGAATCAGCATTCATCAATTTCACGAAACTCTACGAGAGGAACATCAACACACCTCTGCACCGATGTTGACGTACGGATAAATAAATTAAGGTGAATCTTCTACGAACTGTATTCCAAGCTAGATTCTACATCCATCTCGTACTTTACATCACGATAGGTTTCGCCTTAGAACCGCTCGTCGACGGACCCGAATTTCCATAGAGACTTTCAATTCATCTCCGCCGATGGATACGAACACTATTTCTACGGATGACTCCCATTCAACGTCTCTTCCTCCATTACCAAGTCAGCCCATATAATCGCGAGAATTCGGGCTTAGATTTCCAGAGATGAGTAACACATACATATTAAATCACTCACCTAGTCATCAAGACCATTGCGATCCGAATCAAATCTGATGTAGAGCACTGTTTGATCTAACAAATACACTCCGATGTTCATTAAGTCGGAGAGACGGAAAACCTCTTTCCCTTCTTTCGCGAGAAAAAAAATGAAAAGCGAATTCCGAAAGGATAACAGTAATTTGCATCCTTAAATAATCCCCTCGCTCCCGCTGTTAGACCATTCGCGCATTACTCGTTGTTTGCGGAGTGTTAAAATGGCATCCTCTCCCTCTCGCATCCTTTCTTGTTTATCATCGGATAAGGATGGAGGGGCAGATATCCCTTTGAGCACATGCATTATTAGGATCATTTCCAATTTGTTTATGCAAATGGAGCTTTCTTCGTGGATGGAAGAGACGGACGGATTTCTATCGGGGAACGGATCAAAGATCTGCGATCCGACATGCGTGGATGCGTAACCTCCAATAAATTCGGATACGTCACGGACACCACTGTGAGGGGGAGGGTTTGGTTCCGAGGGCTCGTGCGGGGCGAAGGGTGAGTCCTGAAAGATCCGTCACCACAACGCGATACCCTCATTTTTCGATCTCCAATACGGAAATATTCCGTCGATATCGATCCCGTTTCGTACAGACTCTTGCCACGACCATGTCGACTCGAATGCATAACGAAGAGGAAGCAGTGAGGTGTATAATTGATGCCCTGTTCCAGAAGAGAGGTTCCCCGGTCGAAAACGCTGGACCGTAATAGAGGTAGCCATCAAACCAATGCTCTTTCGCCCCTATGTCCCGGACGCGGGAATAAAAAAAATCATCTTCCGCATTCTGATTCCCGCGTCGTCGGTGCACAAATCTCTAGCCTTGATATATCTTCGAAACATAGGATGGAAAATGGTGTTTTTCGTGCCCAGACGTTAACATTGTTTTATTCTATCTCGAGAAAAAAACGCGGCCATTTCGCATCGACGTAGTTGGGAAAGGAGCAATTTTTTACCGCGCTTCTCTGGAAGCCTTTTCCCTTCAAGATGTAGACGTTGAGATAAACAGGTGTTGACTTTTTCATCTGAGGAATTGGGTTCCTGAAAAGGATTTTTGATGTGCGAGAATGAATGACGCTGGAATTGGGAGAAAGAAGAGGGAAAAAAGGGAGGATCGGCGGGAAATTCCGGAGGCAAAAAATTATGTTTAAGGACCACTTTGTGAGAAAAGCCCAGAAGGTGAGGGATGGATGGAGAAAGAAAACAGTTTTTGAAGGAAATGGGGAATCGAAACGGTTTTCTGGGAGAATGGGGAAAATTGATATACTCTTTTATTAAGGAATCGTCGATGGAGGTGGGTTCATCCTCGTTTTAAACAAGAAGGCCCGGTTTTCGGAAGGTAAATTGGATGTAAGGGGATTGAGAATAATAATATTACCCATTATTATTCTCTTTCCATAATTTCTCTTTTGAATTACGTTATTAGGCATTATCAATGTAATTAATTGCCCATCTAAGTTAATATGGGAATTCAAATCCCTTGCCTATAACGTTTATCCTTTACACTACAAATGAAAATCCCTTCTGCAAATACACTCTCGCGATCACGTACGATTAAATGATTATAATTCCGCTTACGTAAGTTTGGAACACATTATATTTCAATAACTTTCCATTTGAAAGTTTAATGAGTCAACCTTTAAGATACTTTGAATGTTATTTTGAAAACAATTGTTACATGATAGTATTTATCTTATAGTTTAGCTTTTCACTGATGCCTGGATTTATTTACAAGTAGATGCCATTGAGTTTCGAATGATTATCTTAAAAACAGTCAATTCAAAATATCATATGCCAGATAAAAGAAGTTTCGTAGTATTATGAATCTGAAGAAAACCGTGAAAAATATAAAATAAGTTTTAATACGTTATTAAATAAGAACAGTGAATTCAAATTTCAAGTAACAGTCACTTCGTTATCAGCAGTATTCATAAAACAGTTACATTTAGTTTAAGTTCATGAAAAACTATGATATATTTAACTGTTTGTTTGTTGTTTGTTGTTCTTTGATCATCATTGCTTTAATTAAAAAAATACGAAGGTAATTGTTTGTTAAACTACGTCACCTTTTACGATGCTGCGTTAGCGACAGAATTTCTAGTTTTAGAAGAAGGAAGAGAGAGAAATGATATCCCCTCGTAAATACGAGAAGTTGGTAGAAGCGATCCAAAGGGTATAATACTCGATAAACAGCGCATAAAATGGAATGAATTTGCGGGATATGCTGAGCACCACATAAAGGATTGCGGAAAATGACGTGGAAACACGTGGCGAGGGAAAGGATCGGAATGAAGGTAAAAAAATAGAGATGGGAAAATATGTAAATGGGAAGGGATGCGGCCGTAGATTTTTTTATCGTTAGACCACTCGGAAGGTACGCTGTATTAAATCCAAATCACAGATTTCCAAACCGATGTTCCTCTGTTATCGTTTGCGGATCGCAGTTTGTATGAGGGAAAAAATCTTGGGGAAGAAGAGAGTGAAAGGTAAATTTTCCTCTTTGTTTCGAATCTGACCGAAAGCAGTTCGGGAGATTAATTGTAAAGGGTCGTAAAAAGTGCTGCTGTAGCGATGAAGGTCTTGCAACGGTATCACGCCTTCCTCATCTTGAACGTACGTGTTGGTGATAAGGAAAAATAGGAAAGCTCTAGAATAAGTTCAGAGGTACTTTAGTATAACAGAATATAACCCTTAGTACATCCTCAGTATAAGGGAGGATTAAGTTAAATACGAGCAAAAAACAGTTGATACTTTTATCACGGCAATGCTGTTGAACTGTAAAATATAAAGGATGGTTACTTTATCCTACAGTCAATGAGGTGAGAGGTTTGTACTTCACTATTATCTTATTTACGCGTTAAATATCTAGCACATGTCAAAACAGGACATTTTAAGTCATGTGATATACACAGTGAATTAAGGCTACATAAATGTGTAAGTCATTTAAATTCAGAATAAAATGACTAAGTACGATATTTATTCACTCAACAAAGTGCATTTACTATTTTTAAATGAGTATCGATATTGAATGAAATAATGTAAATAAATAATGAAAAAGGGAAGTAATTTTCAGAAATTTTCAGTTATGGAAATAAAATTTTGTGATATTTACCTCCAACAATATATTTCTATCGTAAAGAAAGAGTACAGAGAAGACAAAGTTTAGTAAGAATAGCCTGAAATATTATTCCTTAGCGGGGGAAGATGATCAAGTATTTAGCTGATATGATCCATGCTTGTCTATTGTAAAAAAAAGCTTTAACTTTAGTAAATGTTTCTGGAAAATATTCTTTTTGAATAAGTTATATTAAATTCATATTCATTAAGGTTTACCCATATAATGATAATTCTTTTTCACGAATATTTGTAGAATATTCATACAAACTTAAACAGAAAATTATAAAATAATTTCGACCATATTGTAAATACGAAAAAGAGCAGTAGAAGTAACATCGCATGTAAAACTTTGATTACGCAAGCAAGCTCTATTGAAGCCGCACACTGAATTCGCATCTGTAAATATCACTCTGTTCAAACACATCCACTGTTTGGCATAAATCTAGGGTTTCCTCGCCGTAAGGCATTGGCTCCAGCAGCGGATGTGAACATTCTCTTTTTCTCTTCCGGAATTCTGGTCCACATCCACAGTCTGATCTAAGAGAAGATCCAGACTGAGCTCCGTTTCAAACGCCGCTTCGATTTGAGGAACATTACAAGATAATTTAGTCATGTTACGGAATCATACGTGAGGTGGCTTTGAGGCGATATATATCGATCTTCATCTTGAGTCTCCTTATTCCTCGGAACAACGCCGTGCGCCCAAATGGTTGTATGTCTTTACGAAAGAAAGAAATCAATAACTATCTAAAAAATAAATTATAAAATCTTGATTAAATTACAATAATTAGGCATATGAAAGAACATAAGAGTTTACATATATATATATATGGGCTAAATAGTATAAACATTACAATACTATACATTAGATATTAACATGAAAATATAATTACTACACTACATGTAGCAAGTTAGAAGTAAATAACATATATTAATGTTAGTATCATAGCAATCTTCCTTTAAAATGGGATCGATATATTACATAAATAAAATTGAGAAAGATCATTATTGAATAGTTATTATTTCACTCGATTATCGAATTAATAATACACGGCTTTGAATATTAGAATTAGAATATAAATAAAAGAAGATAATGCATGTTAAATAATGATTAGCATGGGAACAATGTAAAGTTTTACCTATTTATTTTACAATTATCTTCACCTATATTGAATTTTAGGAACTATCTTCACGGGTTTGGAGATGAAACGTACCTTTAATATCTTTCATTCTGCCCTCTATCAGCCATCGGAACAAAGCTCTCGGAAGGTGTGTGATGGCAGGAAGTGAAGATGGAATCTCCTATAGAGGGCGCGAGAGAGAATGAATTAAACACTTTAGGAGGGAAATCTATGGCAAAAGTAGAGCAGGAAGAGTTTCCTCCATTGGGGAGGAAGGCGGAGTGATGACGTACTGCGAATGGTAGCGACCTCTGCTCTTCCATACTCTCATTCAACGTTCATTTTCGCTCGGACGCCTCCAAACTGCACCCTGAAGAACGTTTCTCCATTCGATGGCATATTCTTTTGGTCAAGAATTATCAGGATTCGGAGGTTCAAACAAGGGTTCAAAGAATTGCTCTCAATCATCGTGTTTCTCCGACAATATTTTTTGGATAAAATGGAGGACGTATATAATAATGTGAATTTTTATCATTCGATCGTAGTTTAGGAAATTTATCAGTGATGTATATAACCGACCAACAAGTGATTTATACAGGAAGTAGATTTCTAAGTAACTTCTAAAACTATGAAGGGCCAATGGGATAGGGTTATATCTTGGCTTGGGAATATTTTAGAATGTGCTTTTACTATTTAATTTACGCAAATCTATATTAATGGCCAAAACTGGGATGAGACAGTTCCATTTTTAAGTTAACCATTTTATAGAACATATGATTCGTGTAGTAAGAAATATCATCTGAAAGATAACAAAATTAAAACATATATGCATAGGTAAATTTTACACTGTGATAGTATTGACATGATACTAGTAAAATAAGAATGATTGGAAACGATGATATCTTTATATGATATCACAAAACCATTTTTTCTCCAAAAAGACTGATTATTCGACATAAAATTAAGTAATAATTAGGTTGCCCATAGCTTTTTAAAATTTTAGTATAAGGTATTGATCAATTCGTTTTTATCAATATTTTAAATTAATGTAATATGCTTAAGTGAAAGGTCGTGATAACGAAGAAAATTAAATTTGAGTATTGTTGTATTAGTCATTTGAAATTAATGAAATATAATTATCAAAAATTTTTATTAAATATATCTCAAGAGGTATATTTATGTAAAAATGTTTGATAATAGATTCAGTTTCTTATGTGAATTGGTCATAAATTAAATTTTTCATTTGTAAAATTATTAGATTAGATGTCTTGATAATTGATTAACCAGGATCTTAGAATATATAGAACAATATTCCTCACCATGTTAATACGCAACAGTCTAAATTCATCTCAGTCTTTTACTTCATTCACACTTCACTAAGACCCATTCACATCCTTCGTTTTTGTTTTGACTTTAAGTTTATGAGTTTAATGCTAAAGCTCCTCCTTGCCTCCTTCTTAGATATTTTGGTAATTAAAGGTAAAAGGTTAAATCAGGAGGGTTTGTGAAAGTATGAAGGAGGGTTTAACCTTTAGCTTTGAGTTCATACCTTGGTCTTAACCGGCCTTGCAGCGACGTTTGTTGAAAGCACTCATGATGCTGGGGGCCGTAAAATACAGCACCAACCCAAGTGCTCGGGGGTGAGTGCCTCTTTTCTTGTAGTCTAGAGATACTTCTGAAGATTTTACAGCATGGTTCAACTCTAAGACGCTGCCTTACACTCAAATTTTCCCCATCTCAAAATGAGTTTGCAAATTGAGGAGGTGGTGATTGCTTGTCTATGGAATAATAGGAGATAACATGAGATTGACTCATAATTAAATCAATCTTTTTGTACAATATCAATCAATAGTTTGTTGATTATCGATCTATTTATTCCAAATAGAGTCTACGATGAATCATTACTGAATTGGTTGCGTAAAAGAAATTGAGGAAAGCCATAATAAGTATTTATTATGAGACTTACGTACAAATAATGCAATTAGCATAAGATATCTCAGAATATTAAGCTTTCTTGCTTATAATGAATTTCCATTATATGAGATGATAGAAAATAAATTCTTTCCAATAATAAAGTATGTTATCAATTTTTAGAATGTTGATGATACATTTCAAATTATGAAATATTAAACTCTTGAAAGAGAAATAATTTAAGATGAACTTATGAACTTGAACTATTTAATTAATAATTGGGAAATTCGCTATAATAAAATAAAAAGATTTATTTGAATAATTTTAGCAAGATGATAGCAAGGGGAAAGGGGAAAATTATAGTTTTACTAAACGGTTACGACATTGTAAAAAAGAATAATGTTTATCGAGTATAGTTTATGAATTTAAATGTGTTTAATTTTTAAAGAACACGAGAGCAAAATAGGGGTATGACCATAGCTATATGGTCATTATATATCGGTAGTATATTAGTATTCCTCAATATGTGATCACTCATCTGCATATTATTTTAGATATTCTGACTCAAAAACCTCAAAATCAACAGTAAATTCATGATATATCCATCAAAACTAAACTAGCTTGTAAATCATGGAAATTATGAAATTACAGATCTTTTCAGTGCGAAAAAACACGCGTGATTCCACAAATTTTTAATGGACCGTTACGCAATAATGCGTGTGCATAATTAAAGAGAGCTCCTCCAGAATGCTTCATAGTGGAGGACTTACAACACTCTCGCATTTCCTACGTGGTCCACACTCCCACGCAACCACTCCCTAATAAAGAGTCTCACTTGTCCGCACCTCCCTCCACATCTGAATAGCACATTCCCCACTTTCACACTCCTTTAATACTCTCCCTTTGTTCTCACCAGTTTACTGCACCTCTCAAAATCTCATTGCCACCTCACTTTCCCTTTCAACACTTTTTTTATCGCCGTTTGCTCTTCTCACCTACGCCATTTCACCTTCTACACATTTTGTTGCACCTTTTTCTTTCTCGGCGCCACCGCGAAGCTCCTTTCCTCCGCGATGTTCAACTGTTTTTTATTTTTTACTGAAGAGCGTGAATCTGACGCTATCTTTCCTCATTCTTTCTACCTTCTCGCGCCCTCTATCTCGGCTTTTTTTGTTTTATTGACGATGCTGCGTAGACTTTCTTTTGTTTTTAACTCGCGCCTCCAGATTTTTATAGTTTTTCGAGTGCTATCAGCTCCCCGCCGGTATTTTTCACTTTCATTTCGGAGAGAGAGTGAGTGTTCTCTACCTCTGAGAGAGAGGATACGCATGGGACGTGAATGCGTCATCCTTTGCGTAAATAACTAAAGTGCTTTCCTTTTATTTGTTGTTTCGGAATGCGTTGCTAAGGTGATGGTTTGAATTGGGATGTTTACTACATCCACTACACTTTACGAGATTTTAATTTAAAAAATTATATGAAAATATCGTTTCTACTTTTTAATTACTTGCTGTATTACTACTTACTATTCCTTTGGAACCAACGAGTGTTTACTTTTTCCTATATAAAGAATATTTCATTGGAAACAATTGAAAACTTGGAAACGTTAGTAAAATCGGTGTTAAACTCTCCACATTAAAACCTTCTTGTAAAAATATCATGCCTTAATAAATATCAGATTCTTAATGACTTATAAACATATTTAAATATGAAGTTTTAAATCGCAAATTTCCTTCTTAATATCTTAAGGTTGACATCACTACAATACTATCAATCGACAATTTTTAATCCAATCTTTAGCTTAAAACGTATTTTTAGGACTATGGAAACGGTTCTTCACCTAAAAGTCATTCTAATTGCAAAACCTTTGGTGTTTATCTGTAAATACCATTCTTACCACTTATTCGCCGAAAAAACACCCCAAAAATTTGCGCCCATCTAATTTACGACCTTCTTTCCTTGGACAGAAGAATAAACGGGATGTAGATGTATGCCGGGGAAAAAATGCTGGAAAAAATGGATTTTGCGAATTAAATCAGAGGCCATAATTTCGTCTTGAGTGGAGAAAAAATCCCTCTGGCGGACGGTGTACGTACGACTCTCCACGGCTTTCCATAAATACCCGAAATATTCGCTCGCTTTTCATTTTTCTGCATTATCTCTCTCGTATTTCTTTCGTCTTCAGAGTTTGTCTCCCGCGGCCTCCAAAGATGTTGGACGGAAAGAGATGGCGCGTATGAGAGATGACTTCTCTGACAAAAGAAGCGAGAAAAACATTTCACACGCGTTGCTTTCACGATCAGTTATCGTTCCCCCCCTCGATTCGATTCTTACTTAATCTTCATCTCTGCATGAATCCCTCTCTTCTTCTTCAGTGCGCTCTGATTTCTCCAAAGACAAAGGGACGTAAGTGGAATGGAGGTCTACCATCCCTTTTCGAGACTTTTTTGTCTCTTTCGAGCACTTATTTCTCCTTGTGAAATTCTGATTGAGCGCTCATTTTTGTTTCTTCGTAAACAAGTGACAAACGCATTTATAAAGTTTTGTAAGTTATGTATGACCGCTGAAATTTATTTAAAATTCAGTACCAAATATAGTTTCTATACTCAGACAAACAAAAATTTTTCTATGTAACACTTCCATATATGCTGCTAGGTGTATTATACAATTATATTGTAAGAATTACATTAAATCTACTAAATATTAATCTTTTAATTTTACTTAAAATTGAAGACTTTATTAAGTATAGTTAGAATTATCCGATTTATATATTATTACATTCATATTACTTTAATGCTTCTTATACTTTTATAATGTACAATTCGATGTATACGTAGAGCCCAACCCAGTTATATATCACCCCGTTCATAGAGATTACAATTTTCATCACACTAGCAATCTCTATGCACTCTGTGGTATTATCTCTCACATTATGATTTAAAAATAAATAAATAATTTAGATATTTTGGAAAAATAAGGGCAGAATGTTTTTATACTGTTCTTGCTCATTTTCTTAATTCCTACTTTCATATTTCATGAATTAGAGGTAAGAAATGTTGAGAATTATATTAGTATCTAAGTGTACCTAAATTCTTGTTTATCTTCACTTAACAACGAAAAAATGTAGGTGCTAAGTAGACTTCGCTATAATAATATGATATGATACTATGCCTTCAGTTATTCCTGAGTTAAATGTTATTGTCCAACGTATTTTTGGACCCAGCATGGGAGTTGGGAGATGTTTATGAATATAGTATATAACATAAAGAATTATTTATACCCCATGTATTTATGCACATTCGAAGCTGCAATAATTGTTACGTATAATAAAGAGAAGTATATCTTTCTGTTAATGCAGTATCGAGACCAATTCAAAATACCTCCTGATGGCAGGAGAAGGCCTTAATTATACAAAAACTCCATCGCCTTTCCCAGTAAAAAAAGCTCGACCAGGCCCTTCATGAAAAGCTATTGAGGAAAACGCACGCATTCAAAAATGTTCATTTCTATCCGATATACTTTTTAAACCCGATGTCGTGAGTATTATGGAAGTACGGACCGTTGGATGCTTTGTTCTCCTCGGCTCAATTTCCTTAAACATTTTTTTTACGCCGAGTGAAAGTTGTGGACCGTGAAATTCAAATGCGAGTCAGATGTTTGTACTCGTATGAATTAACTTTGCTTTTTAAAAACCAACAATGATTTTCCATCAAGCGTGCCCGCTTAATTTCCTGTTCCTTTAGGAATTTTTATACAGCAAACCTTTTTCACTTTCTGAATTTCTCTATGGCAAGCGAAGAGTTTAACCTTCGATGTGCTTTTGTGTTGGCCAAGTCAACCGAGAAACTGTAATCGCACCCTTCTTATCTTACTTGTTTCTATTCATAACGGGATTTCAAGGATGTTTCTATGGACTCTTTGCTTTGTGTTTTTTATGCGGTATGCCTCGATATCCAAAGGCTCTTACGGTTTGAAATGGTGGTCACTTATAACAGAGCTGGGGAAATAATAGTTTTAATCGATGACACTAGGAGTTGGCTGCCGTACCTTAGTATTATCTCGATGTGGAATGTGAATGTGAATAAGATGATATTTTGTACATCTAATGTAAAAATTTACTGTATTCTAACGTAGTAAAATGATAAAGTGAATGAAATAAAATGAAAACAAATAACTGAATTTTTCTCCGCTCTTTATAAGAAAATTTGCTTCTACTTGAGTCTGAACCATCACACAGTATTTAAGCAATTAATTGAAGGTAAGAATGCACTTCGTATTTTCCACAGGATATTTTTTATTGAACAATTTTCTTCAACTTAGAATGTCGTTGAATGAAGTGCGGCCATCTACGATACAATTTATTTACTTAATGGTTTTATGTAATCGCTGAATACAAGTCTTTTCATTTAAAGACGTAAATAAAGTATTTATCAGGAGACCATTAATCCTTCTTGGAACACGTGAAGAATGTTACCAATCAAACTTAAATCCCCATATCTACTTTCTATAACTTGTTCATCGATAATTTATTGTAATAATAATGTATTGTATATATAATGATAATGTATTGTAATAATATTATTCATAAATAAGATGCGGGAGTCTAATAGATATTTATTATCTTTCCTATCGGAATAATACAGTCGACTTATTTTTCATAAAATAATCCTCTTAAAGAATGGAAAATCCTCCTTTTAATATATATACATCTCTCGTTTATCATAGATGGAAATATTTTGTGAAAGCCACCCAATCTTCTAAACGAACTCCATTCCGCAAAATCTTGACTTTACAGTTCCTTAGTTACGCACATTCCAAGCGAAAATAAACCCTCTCTCTTCTGTTTACACAACACCTTGGTGTGAACACTCTCGTTTTTGACTCCAACTGCCCATTCCGAGGAAATCTCCCATCCCGCACCAACTGATATAATTAATAAGAAAGTTTGTGAAAACAATTTTCCATCTCGAGTCGGATTTCGCCTCTAAATTTTCACAACAATTTCGAGCGACGCACTTGTCCTCTCGCGGCATTGTTCCAATTACGCCCGCCTCGTCATAAAGAATAATTTAATCCTTCTCGGGACTAAAAAATCTCTTACACAAAAACAAATTCCTCGCCTTTCACTTTTTTGTTACACTGCTTTCGGTTTGCCACACATTAAGCACAAGCTTATTTCCCTAAATAAGTTTTTTTTTTAAAGCTTTACTCCCCCTTAATCGCACTTGCTCATTCATCCCAAAACTTTCCACCGACATTTCATCCCTTCAAATTCATTCTCCTTTTTTTAATGTTTTTCCCTTCTCCTCTTTTACGTCTCTCTTCTCCGGATTCGTCTCCCTCTTCCCGTCACGCCTATGCTCCTTCTTTTTTTTTCCTCTTCCACGCCACGATTCTCAAAACCGCCTTCAATCCATCCAATTCGACACGTCTCCATCCCAACGCCCTCCACCGCCACTTCCTAGCGCTCTAAAACCCCTCCACCATCCAAACCTCCTAGAAATCCATCGCTTCCCGACTTTTCCTCCTTTTCCACCATTCTCCCCATAGCCTTCTTTATTTCTTTCTCCGCATCCCTTCACGTTCTTTCTTTCCTTATTTGAATTCCTCCATTCCTTTCTGCACCATCTCCTTGCGCTTTCACCGAATCCTCCTCTGAATTACCTCATTCTTTGCTCTTTCCATCAATTCCCCTTTTGTTATAATCTATTTTATTTATTTGCTATCCGCGCACTTATTCCCTTCATTTCCTCTTATTCCGTTTGGTATTCAGATTCGTTCTGAGCATTCTTGGCTTATGTTTACTTCGAACACGTGCACGAATCTCTGTATTTCATTTGAGTTAAATGATTGGAGTCAAAATTCGTATTCAGTGTGTACCATTCCGTTCCATCTTTCCCTAAAATTATTCACTCTGACATTTTACCTTAAGACATTTCGTAACCGAATCCTTTTCCATATTTAATAGTGTTTTTATCGCTAAAGGTCTATTTATAATATCTCCATTGATTTCGCACATGTGGTGTGAACGAATACTGAGCTGAAACTCTTTTTAATATAGCCTTAAATGTTAAATACTTCTATCCTAGTCCAGATTTCTCCTCATATAAACTTACGTTTTTAAAACACATGCAATTAATTTACCTCTCACATCTCATTGTTCTAAATTTAATTTCCCTCATACATTCTTTCGTAAACGCTTTTTGTTTGTCTTTTATTTTCCCTTTTCTCTTATAGAATCTATCTTACCTCTTCAGTTCCTTTCATTTCTGCTCTCACTTCCCTAAGTCATCTCTTTCATTTCTCGCTACCTAAATCTCTCGGCTCTTTAATTCCCATTTCCAGGTAATACGCTACCACCTTTTTTTACTCCTCTTATACTTGCTCCCTTTCATATGCCTCCTTTTTAACTTTCCACTTCCTTCGTTCATTTTCTTTCCCTTCCCCACAGTTTCTCTACCTTCTTTGTCTTCGAGTATTCACTCCCTCATGATAGGTTTCAAACTTCTCTCCTTCACTATCCTATATGAAAAGTTTTGGAGAAGGATAGTGCTTACAAGGTTAGATAAAGAGATAGCTGTTCCTCTTTTCAAGGTCAGAATACTGCAGTTCCACTTGGAAGTCATATAAGGACCTTATAGTAAAGAGTATTATCACGAAATCAATATTAGAAGACGTGACTTCGTGGAAAGCCATAATATATATTGAAAAAACTTTGTATTTCCCACAGAAAATTTGCTTTACTAGCGACCTTTTCGCCTGAAGATGTAATTTGAAATTACGAAACCGGTCGCTAGTAAAGAGTATTATCACTATGGTAATCTCTTTATAGTCCTTAATTGTCTAGTAAAAATAAATCCTAGTATTTATCATAGATAACACAATAGAATCTCCTACCAACTGATCCAAGGATTTTACTGTTACAAAATTATATACAACTCAATGTTTCTGTCCATCATCAAAAAAAAAGGATAAAGATTCTATCCTTGAAAGATACAGAATCCAGAATCCTCTCTCTCTCAATCTAGAACACATTTCTCTTACTATCGATGACTCATCCACGTTTCATTTTCTTCCCCTTCATCCTTTTCTATTCCATTCCCTTCTCCCCCAACGCCTTCCCCATTCTCCTACATTCCCTCCTTCGCTGCATTCCTACCCCACTTTCCCTCCCCCACATTTTCCTCCCCCCCTTTGCCTTTATTCTCCTTCCGCACGTCACTCTTGCGTTAGCCATGCCCAAAGTGTGTGCACTGAAGAACCAGTGATGCGAGCAAATAATCCCGCCCCGGAATCTCTCTTTTTCTCCCCACAAAACTCATTCCCATTGCTTCCACTCCTGTCAATTATATCCTCGAACATATTCCGTTCTTTCTCCCGCTTTCTTTTCACTCTAATGCAAGTCCCCATTTCTTCGTACTCTCAGACAGATGTCCTCTCCCGGAATGATTTTTCCTCCGACTAATAATTCAATTAACTCGCCAAGTATTCTTTTTGATCTGAAGATCCCCTCAGTCTTCCGTCCGACGGATCCTGATTGATGGGAATGCAAATTAAAAGAAATGGCGGAAGGATGCTGTCTCCAGAGAGAGCAAGTGGCTTCGGAAGTAATTGGGAAACGTCTTTCCGAGTGGGTTAATTTATGCATTCGACTCTTATTATTAAGGATTTGACGTTTCTTCCCGTCATCCGTTTGTAGCGCTATCAAATCCGAGGGGTTTATTTTATCAAAAAGGAACTTGATTACTTTTAAAATTGAAACTTTTGTGGCTTAGGATGTTTAAACCTCATTCTTATATATATTTTCCTCTTAAATTATATACATTCAATACAGTATAATGCATACAATAAAATTGCTATAAACAAATTTATTTCTTTACGTAAAATCGTCCATTTACATACCACATAAATCAGTTTTAATGTTCAAGTACTTCTTCGTATTGAATACTATGCCGAGAAGATTCAATTTATTCCTTTTAATTATAATTATTATTCCTTTCCTTATTTTATTCCTTGGCTTAAATGTCTCTAAATATCGGTAGCAAACATTTTTATTGTAAAATTATCCATTACGTTTCTCAGAATGTTTGATTTGTTAATCATTTACATCTTCTATAATTACTTAACTCTAGCGGATCTATGGATACTATCCTATGTCTCATCAGGTCACTGTAAATCATCAAATTCAAGTTCAAGATCAAATTAAAAATATGCAGTTAGTCCCTTGTGTATCTTCGTTGCCTTAGCGACAATTTAAAAACACAGACCCCTCCTTCACCCCAACCGTCAGTTTTCTTATCGTATTTAAAGATACAATTCCCGCTCGGAAGAAATTAAATCAACCAATTACATCCCGCTGCGTTCCCTCTCTCCAATCATTATAATCCTCTCCAAATTCGAAATATCCATATCCATTTTCCGCTTCTTACATCCATTAGCCCTCGACGTCGAACCTAAACACTTCTGTCACCAAACGTCTTTGATTATCCCATCATCTCAGACATCATTTCATCAGCGCATCTTCTCGATGTGTGCGCAGGATTTGACGCAAACTATTGTAATGAGGTTTGTGTATATTTATGCGTGTAAATATTGTTTCTACGCCCGTCTCCCTCTTCTTCTTGGGAAGATGCTTCTCTTACTTATTCCCGATGCGTTCTTCCCACCCTTAAAGTTCTCTCATCAGAGATGCTCCCCTTCCATCCCGTCCTTCAAAACACACTTCCCTTCCGCTATTTCCCGATGCCACCCTTCTCCTTCCACTTCGATACGCTCTTAATTCCTCATCTCTTGTCTACGTCCTCTCTTTGGCCCACCCTCATATCGCCCCTCTTAACACGAAGAATCCCTATCGCCCGAAATCCTAGCTTCCGCTCCCTGTGTCCATTCGTTCCGCGTTCTCCCTATTCCCCGGTTCCCACGCAACCCCCTCTTCGGGAGGGGTAAAAAATGCAGAGAGTCCTCCGCGGGCAAAAACGACGGTATAAATTATAGCGGCGTGACCTCCGCGCAAAGGAGGTCGGGATCGCAGCAAGAAAAGGGTTCGAAAACGATGAGGAATAAATATTACGAATCCCCCAAAACCAACAGAAGGCGACGCGAAATTAACTGGAGCCACCATTTTGCCGCATTCTGAAGCCTCAGGGCGACCATTAAGAGTTCTTCCAGCAATTAGCAGCCACTTTGGCCCTTCTTGCGGTGTGCTTCTGGTAAAGAGAGAGGAAGACAAAACGTGGTGCTTTAGCTGTTGACTTATGTAAACCACTATTTCCAAACGTAACAGAGTTGTGCTCAAGTCTTTCCCTTCGCCAACCAGTGCTCTAAGGAGTCTATAAATTTGCTCATCTTTAACTACTTTCCATGGAATGCGGAGGGCTAAAATGCAAGTTTGTGTCTTCAGGGACAAATTAATATCTGTAACAATCCAATTAACTTAAATATGTATGTATATAGCGATCTAATTAGGGTCCTTACAAAAGTATATTAATACGAGTTATATACATCGGTGATCGATATTTTTTATGATTTATTTGTGCTTAGTTGGTTGTGTGTGGTTGCTTAGAGTGATTGTTTAGCTTTAATAGCAAAACAGTGTGCTTTGTGTATCTATATGATTCTTACCTTATTGAATAATACAATAATATTAATGATAGTAATTATGCAAAAGTAAGTGTATAAAAAGTGTGCAGTACATAATCCTCACTTCCTCTATAGATGATATTGTCGAAAACATTTCTTTGGTTGGTTATAAACTTACAATATGTAGACTATAATTGAAATCAAATTCATTTGAAGATTACGCTGCATTTTCAATGTTATATTACTTTTGTTAAACCAAAATCAATTGATAAATTAACTGTTTTGCTTTTGTTTCTAACTCAAAGTATTGTATATCCCATTGTAAAGATTAATAGTCTATCCCCTATCTTGAGTTTCGGAAGCTGTCTTCGGTACAAGTTTTCTGATTACTACCACACATCGGACCCTGACATAGCTTTCTCATACATTCCCCTTCGAAGTCTCCCCTCTTCCGAAAGGAACATATTCAATCAGCATCCCAATGCCCTTCGATGTGTGTGACTTAATGACAAAACGTCTTTCTATTTTCTGACTTCAGTCAGTCGTTATCATTGATTCCAAACGAACGGAATGTATCATAACATTTGATCCTGAAAGTGATTGCAGAGACAGAAGCCTTTGTATCATATATTGAGGGATTCCAAGCTTTCAGTTCATTTGTTTTTACATTTAAATATCTCGTATTTTTTAGTGGGTGCCTCACAAGGAATCATACAATCATTTTCTAATTTAAATCCTTCGACCGTTTTTAACAACTATTAACTTTGCATCAGTAAATTTCCAAACCTCTAAATACAAGCACTAAATGAAAACTCATTTTTTTGTATTCTTGCTCTTAAAATATTTATTCGATGTGGATGTAAATTTTATTAATCAATCTTTGCCTTAAATCTTAGTTTATTAACCGAATCCACTTTTATATTGCTGACATGTTTTTTCTCAAAAAAACTTCATGGAATAAAATGGTGTAAGAAAGCGTATAATAATTATATACACAGCAACACAAGATAACTGGACTCTTAATTATTAATTACACTGATTTTGATGTTAAGAGCTAGGATTGATTTTTATTTATAAAATTTCAACAATCAAGTGTGAAAGGAAAACAATGTTGAAATTGTAATGTTGAGTTTATTCTTCTACATTATTAAAATATTTTAAAATATAAATCTAATAACCTAACCCATTTCAATAATATCCAGCTAGATAGACTTTTGCTAAAAAGTAGCAAAGAATATTATATTTACCATTTATAAAATTGGGCTGATTGATAAAATTTAATATGAGGTTTAATATATACATAGCTCAAGCAGAACGGTAAAATGGGAAGAATATTTTTTGAACGAATTGTAAGCATTTAAGTTTTCGTTTGTAGGTTTATAGTTAAATCTCTATAATATTATTATACGTGCTTATAGTTTTATAATATATAAAAGTTCTTTAAGCCTATTAGGATAAGAAATCCCATGCCAATAGCAAACCTAATCTCATGAATATTGACATGATACTCTCTGATATGTAGTTGAGGAAAGAAGCATGTTTCCTTTAAAGTCAGATCAAAACATTTCAATGAAATACTCTCACACACAAACTTTTCACTAATATGTTCCAGGTATCTTCACCAAAAATATGTATTTGTGATACTCGTTATATCGTTTGAATTCGGTTTGTCCATATTTCCATATCATTTCTACTTCCCTTTTGAAGTATTCAATTTACCAAACATAAATAACAACATCCTTTAATGATATCGCGTTGCTAAGGGTTGTTATTCATACGGAAAAATTACAAATTCACATTTCCATCCCTCGAGGACTTCGGTGAAATATGTTTATTCAATCCCACTGTAGTTGATAAGAAGTTTATCAAAAATACCTTCTTGCTTGTTGAATGACGCTTGAATATCATGGAAATATGCGGAGTATCTTTTGACTTTTTCATCCTTTCTATTCCTGAAGTAAAGCTGTTTTGATTGTTCATTATTCACTTAAAGTTTCTTTAAATAACATAAATACATTTTGAGAAGAATATTTGCAATATTTTTGCTGTGAATCTGTGGAACAAATTTTCCACATGTTATTGGGCTCACTTGAATTCATAATTCCTCCTATTCTTGTATTTACATTATCTTGTAGAGCGCATAATAAAGAATAGAAGCAGATATGAGAAAGAATTGGTGAAAGAATCACTCATTAAGCCCAAGAAAAGGGGTATTTCGTAACTTTAGGATCCTCATAAGAGATATACGGCAAAATAAATGTAGAAAGTTCAGCGAAGGCCACACGATTTATAGCAATATAATGCGCTTAAAACAATTGCTTGGAAGCAATTTTAAGTTCATCCTTGTAATAAAAGCTCGATTATATTTGAGAAAAGAAAGTATCATACATATAGCAATTGTCGTTTTCTGCAGGAAGGAAAGTATCGCTGCGTCTGGGATATGAAATGCTGGATTACGTTTTTAATGAGCCATTTATTTATATTTATGTATTAAAGCGGAATAAGGGACTTTCCATTCTAATAGATAGCATACATTCTTTCGCTCACAATAAATAAATGTGTTAATATTTTACGAGATAGATCTTCTTTACCGATTTAAACATATCAGACATTTGTCGTTTGATGTAATTGTATTTCTCCTCCATTTTGCATGTATTATGAAGTTAAAATATGATATAAAATACGTGAATACATTATAAACACGTTAGTGTGTAACTATATATGTATAGATATGTTTATACGTGAATTGGTTAGTTGGAGTGTATAAACTATCCAAGTTAACGACCCAGAACGAGTCGATAAGGCAATAGCTTTAACGTCACATCCTAAAAAAAACAAAATTCCTAAACATTTCGGTGACAGTTAGTCGTTAGTCGAAGATCTCTTCGGAAAGTGTCTTCGCTTGCATAAAAAAATCGCACTTTACGGAGGCAGTAACTCACCTCGTGGACAGATGTAGCAGTCGGTGGAGGGAAACAGAAGAATATAAACATTCTGTAGGCGTGGATCGTCTCAAAAATGCGCTGACTTGCGATGCCTTTGGGGATTTCCATTCCAGGATCGGCTATAAGTTTGTGAGTTGCCCAACGCGGACTATCGAAGCTTTAACTTCCGAATCATTGTCCGTTGACCCCATTCAATCCATAAATCTTTATTGAAGATCAGTTTAAGGTGTAGGCACCCTGAGCTTTCCATTCTACGTTTAGAGCCTTGGGTTTAGTTCCTCGTAAGGATTTCACTAAGCTTAAGTAAAACGGATTTCGCATTAGAAAAAACGCTGGAGAATCGCCCAAGGAGCCGGGAATGGATGTAAAAAGAAACTTTGTTTCAAATGTTCGATTTTTGCATTTCAATATCCATGAAATTAATCTCCTGACCTCGACTAGAAGAATGTATTAAAGCATCCTTAAATATTGAAAAATATTTATCAATTGATTTATGTGCGAATATCATCGTTGTTAAGTTACATTGTGATTTCCATCGTTATTTCCATTGTAGTTTCCTTTGTTTTTTCCATTGTTGTTATTAAACACACCATACAAGCTATCTATCTATTACTATCCTTCTCTATAAAGGAGTAAAACAAGCAGTCTATACGTAGATAACTTAGCTTTTTCGGGTTATTTTTGATAAAATACAATATATCGGTATTTAACAATTAAATTATAAGTAACCTTGCTAAGCGAAGACGAGACGCAGTAATTGTTACATTACATGCTTCGAGGAACATTTTCTTCTGCTCCCTTAATTACTTGTATGCCAGAGGCAGCAGGAGTGCAAGGATCGATTTCTCATTAAAAATTCTTCCGAACTTTTCCGATACGAAGGTCATCCTTTCCGCCCCGTGCTTTCAATCCCTTGAAAGTCTGGAGAGATTTTCCTTATATCCTTATTCGAACGTAAAAAAAGGAAAAAGAATCACTAATTATCTCTGAGGAAGAGTTATAGGGACATTAGACGGAGAAGGACTTTTTTCCCTGGATCAGTGAGAGATAGTTGGAAAACTTTCAACTCACTTATGTAACACATGTTATCTCGCCTTTCCGTATCTTTTCGTCGGAGCCCATCACGGCATCTACAGCCCGCTCACGTCGTTTAGCTTCCCCGAGCGTGTCTAATACATCCGTGTCTCTCATCCTTCGGAAGGCGACCCTTCCTCATCACCTCCAGACGCCGGTGGAGGAAACACAATGACTAAACTCCACCACTTCTTTGCGAACACTTCTTTTTTTTTCCTGTGTAGCAGCATCGTGTTACCAACGCCCGTCCTCTTCTGTACGCCTTCGATTCTTCGGAGGGACGTTTATAAGGAAAAAAAAGGATAAGAAAGTGTACCGTAAGGTGTTACGTTTTACGCTTTAATTCCGTGCGGAGTGTGAGAGAAGAAAAAAAAGGAGTGATAGCTTCTTTCAACTCGGGACCCTTTTTCTTGACTTTTTGCAAACGTCGTTTCTTCTCTATTTTATACGCTCTTTTTAAAAGGTTTCGCGGTTTCGAGAAAGAGTTGACGAGGCCTCTCTTTTTGTGATTTTCCCATATTTCCGTGCGTCCTCACACCGTTTCCTACTCGCCTCGCCGTGACCTCGCTCGTGACCTCTCGCTGCTTTGTATATCCCCTCTCTATCAGTTTGTCTGAAGTCAATATCCAAATCATTACTCCATTCGAAACTTTTAATTAGGTTTTATAAGAGGGATGTATCAGTATTAGAGTATGAGATCTACTGCATTCTCTGAAAAGATCAAATAGCCATCAGTCGGGTGAAAATCGTTCGATTTTCGATTTATTTATAATATTTACCCATTCTCGATTTATGTGCGTAGAGATGTCATTTCAAACAGGAAATTTCTTTACACTTTTCACCTTCTTTTCAAATACGATCCAAGAAGAAACAAATATATATTTGAGATACCTTTGACAAAGGAAATAAAGTGTTTTTATGCTGTACTACTAACAGAGTGAACATTTTTTAAGTAGTAGTTTCGTCTTGTATCCTGTCTTTACTATTAGTCTTAATTATTGACTGTATTCAGATATGCTATAAAGGTTTTAAAAATCGTTTATTAATGATACTTGATCTATAGCTACCTCAATTTTAAGTTATTTTCTCGCTATATTTAGAAGGTTTCAAATATTTTCTTCTCCTTTACTCAAAATTTCCTCTATTTTGATGTTCAAAAAACAAGATTTATACTTATATTTTGTTATTTATTCCAAGCAAAGGCGAGACCAATTAAACGCATCGTTTTTTCCTTGAAACTCTCTTCTTTCTCGAACGATAAAAATTAATCAAAGGTTAATTTAGAAGTTACTTTCACGGAGGAGACGAAGATCTACTTTCAACTTCATCGTTTCGTTTTATATATAATTTCACTCTTTCCGTAACGTTACAACTCCATACTTCCATCCTCTTTTCCCTTTCAGTTTTAAAAGCTTTCTTTCCCCGTACGGCAGCCATTTTCCTCTCGCTTCCTCTCTTTATTAACCTTCTTTTACCAATTTCCATATTCTCTTTTCCATTATCACCCCTTCTTCTGACTTCATTTCCTTTTGATCTCTCGTCCAATCTCCTTTCAATCTTTCCTCAATATTCAACGTTCGATTATCCCTCTTTCCTTCCTCGGAACCCCTTTTCCCTCAACATTTTCCTCATTAATTTTCGAGAAGAGACTTTTCCATATACATGTACGTATGTTTGGCTAAACGCGAGCACCGCCTTCCTTCCAAATCACGCGCTTCAGTGGACGAATCAGCGATGGCTAATTGGCATCTCTCAAAGGAGGGATGAGTATCCCTTTTAATGTTAACGGGTCCAAGGGATCTGAGGCTCTTTAAGTGGGAGACGCTATTTGAGGGTCGGTGATTGAGAAGGGACGCGAAATCGTGGTACATATTTGAGCTGGAGGGGGGGGGGGGGGAGAGGTTTGATTGGTTCAAAGGGATATCCTAGGGTTTAAAGCTTTTGAGAAAGGGCTCCTTTAGATAGAAGAAGGAAAAGGGAAGTTGCGAGTTTAGAATTTCATCGCTCTGGGCTGTCTTTTTTCTTTTGTACGTGTACAACATGTATATAGAGTTAACGTTTATAGATTTATATTTAAAATTATTTATAGTTTTTTTATATGTTTGAGTGAAATAGACTTAGATAATTCCCTGTCTTACCCTTATCAAAATCTCTAGCATATTCATAGGATTATTTCATTAAAATTGATTAAGCATTCTGACTACTACTAAACATTATTGCCTAACTACCTCATACTTCATATAAGTAACAAAGCTCACATCTTCTCTATTGCTTTTGATGACTGCTATAAAGGGTTTTTGGTTCAAGTAGGCCCAAGAGATGAATATTCAACAGATAAATCGCCCGCATAAGTTTTTTGTATCCATAACCATCATATAAGTGTAACATTGAGCCTGAGCCTATACATTCATTATGTTAACAAATTTTCTTAAATTAAATGGTCTTTGAATATAATTCTCGGTTGAAGCTTAAGCTAGTTATATTTTGAATGTCTAAAATGATTCAATTCTTCACATAAATGATATTAGAAGAGTATAGTACATTACAACAACATATACTGAAGATACAAATATCTTAATTCCCCTGTTATAATCGAAATTAATACTAGATACCATTTGATCCATTTTCATGTAACTGCAAGGGAAATAAATGTAGAGTCATTTGAAATGTATGCTTAATTGTAAAGGAAATTTTATCTTTGGGTATTCACAGAATAATTAATTGACGGTCTCTTTGAATTTAAGCATAGAATATTCATGATTACTTAAATTTCGATATTAACGTATATATAAGTGTATGTAATAAATGTAATGTTTTCCATTCAGAAAGTCAAATTGTTTTTTTTATTAACGAAGTCCATTTTCTAATAGATTTACGTGTTATTGCGTCGTGAAGTTGAATCTATAAACATTGCCGTAGACATTTATAAGATAATTTTATGTTACATGGCAGAGATATTGACTTAATAAAAGAATCATTGCATTACCATTTATACGAAAAGGTTTCGTTATTTGAAAAACATGCGAATAGGTACAATTTCACTAATGGTTTATTTGTACTTTTCTCCATGAGCAAAGCGTTTACTCAAAAAACAAGATGAATAGGCATTTTGAACGCTAAAGAGAGAGTTGTGAGCATGGATAACGTGCGGGGAAATTCGAAGTAAAAACGATTTTCGTTTGACAAGTTATCGATCCTTTACGCTCCAGTTAATATCGTGCGTCAACTCGGTTCTTATGGACGGAATGAAGATTTATATTCAGAGTTTCGTTTCGCAGAATCGCTTGACCTAGAATAGAACCTTGTTTGTCCCCTTTACATTTTTCTACTTGGAGTATGAGCATTGGTTGATAAGACACATTCATCTTATCTATGCAATCACAAACGTGCAAATCGCCTTTTATTTTATGAACGTTTTCCTCCAGATAAATTAATGGTTAAGATATAGAATTGAAATGAAATCTGTAAATTCAGAGTAATTGATAATGTTCACGAATCCCGCATGATTTATAATGTTCATATTTACCGCGGAGGAAGGTTATAATAGAAAGAGTTTGATAACTTATCTGATTAAGTCAAGATTTATTTGAAATGTTTAGGAACCTCAAAGAATTGATTTTTAAATGTAGCTATTTTAGCATAAATCCTTCTTTTAATTCTTATTTTATTGACGTCATTTAACGGACTTTTACTTCATAAATTCTAGCTCAAATTGCAGATGAAGTGAGTGTATTCTCTGAATATATGAATGGATATAAAATCTTTTCTTTTGGAAAGATGTAGTTAAAAGTCTATTGATGTAAACAAGTATACATCTTTAATCCAATTAAAAATGAGGAATCTGATTTATTCACCAGATTACCATGGGTATCAAGATTGTTATCATGATAACCATATTGGTATAACTTGGTCGGTAAAACCTTCTGATAAATTGTGTCTAGGATAGGAATAAATGATTGCAAAATACACCATAAATATTATTTGTATCTCATATCGGTTTTTCTATATGATTAATATAAACTGTTTTTATTTCATTTGTATTATCAACCAATATAATAATACGTAAACTGTATCTTTTTAGTAATAACTGGATTGTCATCATAGTGAATATATCCCATTATATAAACAGAAGATTAACTTAAATAGCTCCCATACCAGAGATATAGATTTATAAATTTTTAGTCTCGATAAAGTAAAATTAATACTCCGCGAGTAGAAATAGATTCAGAAACCAAATGAGTCCCATCCACAAATTTTAATTTCGCGCAATATAATTTAAACGCAAATACATAGGGTTATGAATTTTTAAGTGTTTTCCTGAACTCAGACGGAACGAGAATCAAAGTCGAAACATCGTTGGGAAGTATATATATTTTTACTTATTGATGTTTACGGCAGTTATTGCTTCCGCTCTAGATACCTCTATAGATGAAATATGTCGATACTCTTTCACGAAAACTGTTTACTCTGATAGGTACGCATACTGCCGATTTCTAATAGCTCCCGTGCGCACACAAAAAATACTTACATCTTCCGATCCCTTTTTAATAATTCCGATTAGCTTTTTCAAATATTTAAACTCCAGTCGGCAAATTTCCCCGGAATCTCAATTACGACGAACCTTCCGGATGCTATTCTAAGAATTAATCTCCGGGCGAGCGCGAGTGTAAACACGCTCATTTGCAACGTTCTTACATACATATATACATATAGAGCATATTTTCATATTTACCTAGAGCGGTGACTCGCGGAAAAAGACTCCCTAAAGAAAATTCCGAGCAAATAAACGAAACACCGATCGTTATATAGCGACGTATTTTTCGGTCTCCTAGCTACGGGAGGAAACAAGCAAATACACTCCCTTCCGAACACTCATTTGCGTAATTCTTCCGCTACCGTAGAAATTCGCGCACTTCCCTTACATAAATCATCGGAAGAGAGGGGAGCTTCAAAGAGACGATCGTATTCGATGCAAAAGTACGAAGACTCGGCAATGGAGCGTGAATTTTATGCGAGTTAGTTAAGGGTGAAGGTGAAAGAGAAGGAATAAAAGGCAGTGGAAAGGGATGAGTTGACAGAGAAAAAAAAAACAGAAGGAAACGGGGCGTAGTGGAGGTAATAGCACGGCGTCTTAGGGAGCCGAGAGAAGAAGGCGAAAATAATTGAGTGTGCTCACGTAATTGCGAGTCAAAGGGGAGATGCGCTGTGGGGGGTGGGGATGAAAGGGAGGTGGTTGACAAAAAAAGGGGAACGAATCGGGGGAAGAGAGGGTTCGGTGCAGGAAATTGGGGATAGACGTAGAGAAAGGGAAAAAGAGGAGATGGCCAAAGAAGAAATTCGGACAAGAGGAGGGAAAATATTTGAGTCTGTTTGCGTATGAGAGGAAAAATAACTTTGGATAGGATGAGCCTGTAAAGTCATCAGCCCGAAGGCCGACACATTCCTCCGTACATTGATGGAATTATAAAAGGAATGAGGCTTTAGAAGGAGAGATGAGGAGTGTGGTTTGTGGCTTACGCATATTACCGAGTTGTTATCGGTGATTAGATAATCGCTAAAACTGACGAGGATTAAATGACATCATTATTCCTATTACATTCATAATTATTGCAATTATTCGGATCGTTATGGCTTTCTTATGGTTAGACTTGTTACGTTAAGAGATTTCACTTCAAGAGGTATGTAAATGGTATGTATTTTAGTTGATCTTTTTTTCTCTTAAACATATGCTAATTTTCAGCACATCTCAAATTACTCGTAAAATATTAATTTTAAGAAGTTAGAGAACTGACATTTAAATACATTTCGATTTTGGAAATTAATTCACCAATGAAAAGATGAGATTGAGGTGATTTTTCAAACCAGCTATATGAATATAGTTTAAATAAGATAATTAATTCTTTTAAATGAAGAAAATGTTTCGGAATAAATATATTTCTTCAGTAACTTTAAAAAATATTATTTCTATATAGAAAAACTTTTTAGGCATACCAATGCAATAATTGTACTCCTGATGTGTTCATCAACTATCCGATGTATTTTTTTGAATCTTTAACCTCATTATTTTATATTGATCGACCTATTTTCACATATAGTTATAGAAACTTATTGAGCTGCTAGTGTTTGTTCGAGCCATTAGACCTATTTATAGTTTTTGCACAAACGTTAAATATCTCACAAAATTTACAGCGATTATATTGTACTTTCATTCTAAGCCTTGATATAAACTTGAATCAATCCAAAATTTATTGGAAAAGCTTGAATTCTGCGAAGGAATTTGGTTTTTAAATCAATGTTCATTTTTATCAAGTGCTCCTAACACTGCGTCTAGATTCTCGTACGTCGGTCTAGAGAAATAATCAGAAGCGCACGGCGAAAGTAACTTCAATTTATTATCCAAAAAACAAACACGACAACTTGGGATGAGAGAGGCAGTATAGGCAGTCGGGGATGGCTTCAGGTAATTGAGATTGAGAAGCGGAAACAATATGCCATCTTCACGGAAAAAACAAGAACTCCAAGGAAGATTGGAAAATGCGCACTTCGAATGGGGAAAATCGTTCTCGGCAGTGAAAGGGAATGCATCGTTGTAATTAGATAAGGAAAAGGAGTGAGACAATGAAGAAAATATCCCGCGAGAGTATCGCAGCGGGTGCTTTTCCCAACGGAAGGGCGGCACCGTCTTGAGGGAGGATTTTTGGAAGCCGAGTATTGGAGGGGAAAGACGCACCGAGAATTCTTAAAAGGTCTTCAACACTCCCCATCACGTCATCGCGTCACCAACTTTTTTATACCTTCTCGTACGAAGGACTCTTACTCTCCCGCGTTTTGTTCACTCCCTTTTCCTTGCAAATCTCTAGGAACTTTTCCTCAACCCATCCCCAAAAACTATCTATCCTTTATACATTTTTTTGCCCCTGAACTTCCATTTTCAATTTCCAAACCTTGCTCACGACGCTTCCAAGAACTCTGCCCATTCTTTGCTACTCGGAACGTGATCCTACAATTCACTCCTTTTTTCTCTCTTCTCGGGCGTCTATTTTTACTTTTTTCGTATCGCTATTATTTTACTTCGGAGGGTGGATTTGAGACAAACGCTCATTTGCGAGGGAGTTGTTAACCCCCTTCGACTTTCCTGTCGCTGATGAAGGAGAGAGATGAGGAAAGTTCCGTCTTCTTTTTCAGGAGACCGTGTTTTAGAGGTGCATTCAAATGGGGTGTGAGGAGTTGTGGATGCTGATTTAGAAGGCCTTTGAAAATTACTCGGAATAGAGAGGTGTCTAGGTTTAGCGGAACTGAATTCCGCAGCTTCCTTGTGTTTTTTGGAATCTCTGTTCATCAGATTTGCTGAGGGAACGGCTAGCTGATGTTAGACTTTCTTCTTTCGCTGTCTAGCCCGTTTGGGACTTATTCATATAAAATATGCGTCTTCTTACGTACCTGTGGAAGATAAGTAACTTTAAATTCAAGACTATATTTGAGATTGCTTAAAATTTGGGATAATATAGATTTTTAAACTCCTAAAAGCCATTGCCCTAGCTTTTATCTCAGCTACAAGTGTAAGAATGTAAAATCGGCTCTACATCCGGATGAGTGTTGAGTCAAATCGAAAGACGTTTTCAATGACTACATTCCTTTTGTTCAAGAATTCATTCACATACCATATGAATAGGTATAAAACTAAATTATGAATATCAACACGTTCAATTCAGAAGCTTAGTGGTCCGTAACGTATCCCAAAATAGTTAGTCACTAAAGGAGGACACATCTTAGTAGGTTGTTAAAAATATTCAGTTTATTAGCTGATTGCTAATTATCTTGCAACTTTTCGCAGTAATCCATTATATTGAATAAGAACCATAGTCTAAGGATGAGGAATATTTACATATAATTATAAGCCATGAAGTTTGCTAGAGATTATAAAGTTTAAAGGAATAGTCCTTCTTGTGTTGCTGTGTGATGAAACTGAAATTCTTATCAAGGTATAAAACCTGCAAATCGAAAATGTCTTAGGCCCTAATTTATTTGAATTCAAAAGACTTACCGAACTTTTAAATTAATTAACTTCACTATTTGCTACTAATATCCGTATGGGTACATTCCTTTTGTACAATGCATATTCTTGCGGAGAATATAACTTTCATCCCATGTTTCCTTAATGATCTTCCTGTTATGTCTTTTATCTATGTCTTTCATCACACAGCTGAATGAAACATATAGGTATTATGATCATTACTTCCCTTTATGATTTTCCCTTCTTCTCGACTTTTATTACTTGATATACTATTTTATATAAGGTATTGCATTAATTACCTGAGCAATAGTAGGTTTAAGTGTTCTTCCATCATTTTTTCTTTTTTAAAAACTTGAAATCTTTTTTGCAAATGATAACATAAATTCCATGACAACCACTGTCGTTGAAGTTATTTTGAAATCTTGTATATCGATATTCATCTTTATATTAGAAATGGAATTTCTATTAGAATACCTGCTCTAAACGCAAATAAGAGGCCAATACTAGTTTAAAATAATCAAATGTACGTGAATTTTTTATTGAAATGACTTAATACTCTTTTATACTAATCAAATCTAATGATTTTGTCGACTTTCTCATACGCATCAGTTAACTTACCATCGCTTTAGACGTGCATGTAAGCCAAAACCATTATACTCATGGAGAAAAATCAGGTTCAAATCTCTCTATTTCACTGTTCGCAGTAAAATCTGTGAAAGAGTTCCAGAAAAAGAATCAGGATAACGTGACAGTGACTTAGATAATGGCCAGCGAAAGAAAAACCGCAGAAAAAGGAACGGCAATCTATTTATCTCCACTTTCATTTCACAGGATTTACTCGTGCTGTTTTTACTTTTATCTGCCAAAGTAATCGCCTTTTCCCACTTCCTTCTTTCTTCCACTAATCCCCGCAAAATAAAAGAAAACCTCTTGATCTCTCTCTGTAATATCAGCGTATCCATCCACTGTCGCATTCCTTCTCCTTCCAAATCCTCTACTGTTTACACAACTCCTTTAATCTCTCCTCCTCTCATCTTTGGTACACTCGGCTTATCTCCTCCCGCACTCATCCCATAAAAGTACATGCAATCTTTGATCCAATTCTTGGACTCGTAAATGTTCTGTACCCTTTTTCCGAACCTCTTTCATCGGAGAAACCAAAAGCAGAAAGAAATTCATTTCTTTCGGAGGGAATAAGTGTTACGGGGAAAAGGAATTGTTTAAGTTTTATGGTCCAACTGGGAGTAAATTATCCGTTCTTCCGAAGCTTATCATCCGGATTAAGATTGCTACGTCACGACGAACCTTGTTGTCGGAAGGGGTCGGCTTAAGAGGGGAGCAATAAAGCGTATGAGAAGAAGTTAAGTCTCTCTCTAAAAACTAACAAAAGCTTACTGCCACCCAAATGCTCCCGTTTAACCCCCGCGCACATCGCCGGACTTCTTTGTTCGCATTCCTACGTACTACCACCGTTTCCTGCTTAAGCTCTCACTCTTGGTCATATGGTATGGTTTCATTGGAGCTTCCTGCTGCTATTTATATCCGGCCCTTTCACTGCTTTTTCATTTCCCTTCCGTTTTGCGCTTTTAATTTTCGTCTCTCGCATTTTTCAGCGATGTTTCCTCTATAATATATATACCACTTCTGAATCCTCGACGAAATTTCCGGAACGGAATGATTTCATTTGTTTCGCGACACTAATTAAAGACGCGCTCTTCCGGTGAGTTATGGAGAATGGAATGTTTAAATAATTATACAGATTCGTCGCTGCCTTAAAAACGGTGTTTATTTCCCCGTACAAGGCTTTCGCGGATAAAAAAAAGGCTGTCAGATGGATACGCAGTTGTGGTTGGATGTCGTTTCCGGATTCTAAGATGAATTTCCGAGATTCAGCCCTTTGACGTGATGGGAATTCTTATCAATTCATACCTTTTGAACGCTCTAAATGAGTCTCGGCGATAACGAACTGTTAATTACTCACGTTCTGTGTCATTTTAGCTTTCTAGGTTCGAAATTGAAATGTATTTTTTTACATACTCGTTTTTCTTTCTTGGAAATACGAAGAAGTAAGCTGTCGGAAACTTACGTTCGGATTGTTGATCTAAGAATTTTGTTTCGCCAAAACTTTAATTTACTCTTCATGACTATTCAAATTCATGCGTAAACTTCCTTTCTATATTCCTGTTTTTTTCCGCCGAGTTCATTCATGGATGAAATTATGGAGACGAACGGGAAAATGAATTATTTAGTATGTTATTCCAGAAATATTGGACAAGGAAAAATACCTAGGAGCTCCGCGGACTTTTTTAGAGTAGCTGAATTTTGAGAGGATATTCCAGTATTTGACCCACGAATTAATTAAGCCCGATTGTGAGCAAGAACTTTTGCATAACATGAAAGTCCGTCTTTTTCATCTGTCGCCGCAGTAGGGATCGTTAAATATTTTTCTAGGCGCCATTGAATAAAAAACTTCAAATCCATGAATTTTGCGCTTTCAAAAAAACATCAGTCGTTACCATAAAGTTTTAATATATAAGTATTTAGTCAAACTTGGAAAACATTGAATTTAATTTTGTGCCAAAATGAATAATATGCGAGAGGCATTTTTTCTTAGGTGGGGGCGGTTGCCAAAGACTGTAAGGGCAATAATATTTTATATATATCTCGAGGTCTAGAATGAATATACTTTTAGTTTGGTATGCTTTCATCATTCAATATAATATGAACAATATTGGCAAATTAATTCCGCATCTATCCATCTTGTACAGGATTTACTACGTAGAATTTTGTGAATTTAATTATCACTTCTTGTTAGTAAAGATGTGGAAGGTAGCTCTTATTAATTTTATCTCAATACTCAATTATTTCTATGGGACACCTTTTAGTGAGCGCAACTCAGATTTCGAAAAATATATCAACAGTAAAAAGATAACATCGGACCATCAATTTTCAATATTGATATGATACAAAAAACTCGAAGGTAATCAGTATTTTTAGAATATATACATCAGTTTTTTTATAAAGCATCTAGTATTCTTCTTTTATAAAGTATTTCAATTATGACTAAATATTCATAGTTATGAATAAATCAGAAATTGAGGGTGGATCGAAAATTTCTGGCGTTAAAAAACACATTTTTTCGTTAAATTTAGTTCTAATTCAATCATTAAATAACGATTCCGTAATAAAAAAACACACCCAACCCTCCTCATGTTTGTGCACTCATTTCTTCATTAGAAGTCAGCTCGTACGCACAGCCATTAGACCATTGGAAGCATACTCGCCTTGAATAAATTCAAGCATTACCACCAAAAATCCTAATCAAACTCAAAAATAAAATCTTCCCTCTTTCTCTCCCTCAATACGCAACGATCACTTGCGTGGGAAATCTAAATACATCCTAAATATATTTATAAAAAGCCCTTCGTAGGCGGGACACGGAAAAAAGCACAAGTGCTTCCACCTGCGATCTAATCCCCATACAGGGAATTTTAATTTCTCTTTAATTCTCCACTCTTGTGTATTTTTTGTTCCTCTTCCATCGGTATTTCATTCATCCTCACCGTTCATTCCCACTTTTTCCCCCTCAGGCGATCCTCACGCCCGCACACACTCCCACACTCATTTCTCCAACCTTTTCCCAAATAGCGACGCAGTAAAAATCTCCGAAAAAAATGACTGTAGGCCATGATGCGTGCGGAAGACGGTAGAGGGCGACACTGCGCGAGAAATCCACGGGGCCAAGAAGGGATCTGCGTGGAACCATCGTATTCTTTCATTCCGAGACAAACTGAAACGCCCTGGCGAAATCCTATGGAGTGAGTACGAGGAAGGGAGATTGGCATTGGAAATAAAAGGAAGAAATATATATATATATATATAGGAAATCCCTTGGAAAATCTTGTTCGCCTTATAAAAAATTGCGCTGTGACTTTTTGTCCCATCTCCCCCCCCTCCCTCATTTTCCATTCTTCTCTGAAATAATCCTTCACTCTCGCTTTCCCCTTATCTTTCGATGAAGACGAATTTTCCCTCTTGTATTATCCACCATTCTTCCTCTCGTCGCATCAATTTATTCGCATCATTCCCCCGCTTGTCTCTCGGATTGGTCCAAGTTCATGTATACATACGAAATAAGCATTAGGATGAGAAAATGTTCGATCGAGGCTCCGAAAGGATTGTTTCTTAAGAGCTGGTTTACGCGAACATATGATATAAATGGTGTGCAATGAGGCTTATAGTGGTGGTTATACATCTATGGAAATATTATTCACCTACGCAAGCAAAGGAGCTTATCATAGAAGTGTTTACTGAAGGTCGAATCCGATTGCACATCGAGAGAAAAATATATACAAAATAAGAAACTCTTGAGTTACATCTGGAGAAATGTTCCTCTTAAGGTTATCATCAAAATTGTGTAGAATGAAATTGTTTGATGTTTTGTAATTCCAAGAGAAAATTTGATTTATTGGCGACCGGTTTCGTAATTTTTATATTACATCTCCATTTTTAATTATATTATGGCTTTCCACAAAGTTCCATCTTCTAACATTGATTTCAATAATGAATTTTTTTCCATTGGAGCGAAAAAGTATTTACTCTTTAACAACAAATTAGTGCACTTTTTAGACTATAAATAAAGCAGCATAAAATTATTTAGCTCAATTCTAGATTCCAAATATCAAATAATAAAATAGGAAGATTTTAAAAAATCAATTCCACGATACATATTAATACAAACAAGGTTTCTTGAGTTATAAATATGCTTTTTAATAAAATAATATTTGTATTCGTCTAGTTTTTAGTGTCGACCCTCTACGGTATTTTTTGTGGTCTTTTTTCGTAATTTTACAACGCATATAAGCATCAGAGAGCTTTGTCTCACCGCATTCCCATCGATGTTATCGTAATCTGAAATAAACATCGCTTTACGTATTTATCCGTCAGAATCCGCGCACGCAGCCGCACTATTTAACGATTCTCTCTGCGAATCCCTTCAATTACATGGAATATCATCTCTCATGAATCTGCAATGATTCGGATGTTCCCTCAGATATCCATTCTTTTTCCTTGTCAACAAACGCGTTCTTTACATCCGCACCAATTCCTCTTCGTCCTCCCGACATCTTACATTGTTCCTCCCCTTTTCTTCATCAGACCCATTGCTACACTTCCCTCATCGCATTCTTCCTCCATTTTTTAAACTCGCCTTGTTCTATTTGACGTTACGAGTCAGTTCCCTCACGTATTCAAATGTGTTCCATCGCCACCCATTGTTTGGAAAACAGCCGCTATTCCCTTCCAAACTCCCTTTCCACCCTCTAAAGCCCTTCCCATTCCTCATGACGCGCCACTGACAGTCTATTTGAATTCCAACGGCGTATACTGTTCTGTTTGCTTCCATGGCAACTCTCTCGAAATTCGCATTTTAGTTGAGGCGCTTTCCAATGTCTACCATTTTTTCCCTTCGCCTTATTCTCTCAGTTATTCGGCAGATTGGCGGTGGATGCGCGTCAAACTCTCGATAAAAATGCTCTTCCTTGGCGTAACTTTTTTTCAGCTCGTATATTCGATGTGTTCCGTTATAATGATTCGAGGGTCAGATTAAAAGGATTTTTTTCTTAATCGTCCGAACGTGTACGTTCTCCATATTTGCGTAGATCGTCGAAAACTGCGATGTGATATTGTCCTACGGAATGATGTTCGATCTATTCGTTTTGCTATCGCTTTAGTCCGTCGATTGGATTTTGTGCCCGATAGAGTACCTTTCGACCCAATAAGCTTAATTAATTCGTCGGAATTAAATTGTTCTTTCGGCCATAATTGAATGAATTGGTTCGATTTTTTTTGGATTCTTTTTTTTTTATTTGTTAGGAGGTGCTCTTTCTTTTCTAGTCAATCTCATGTTCTTGTGCTGTAGAGGTGGATTTAGTTGATGGAATAACTTCACTTATGTTTAAGAATTTTTCGGAATAATTTATCAGAAATTTTCGATGTCTCTTCGTCCTTCATTTCAATAATAAATACGTCCTAAAATTGATGAAAGCATTAATTCTTGTTAACAAACTTTGATTAATAAAAAGTAATGAACTTTTTCTTCTATTAAGTTCAATTTTCATTTTTCACAATTATATGTCATACAAATTTTTGATATTTATTAACTCTCGCTGTTTTTATAATGAAATTAATTTTATTCTTTTTTCCTATGTATTGAGAGAACATTTTCTTTCTTGATAAATACATAATTTAAATTAAATGATAAATAATTTAAATTTAAAAGATTCTGAATATTCTATATACTATTGATCATTAAATGATATACATCACTTTCAACTTTACCTGTAATACAGAAACAATTTTGAATTTTTTACTTGTATGTATTGAAAGATATCTGTAATGATTAGTGGAAGAGAATATTATTTATTATTCGAAATTATATTTAAAAATATTTTGCTTACATATTGATGAAGTATAATACTTTTTGGTTGTAAAGGATTTTATGCGAAAGAGTATATGCACCAACCAAATTAGGAACAGAATTTCTGCTTTGAAAACTTATGCTGTACGATGTTTGTCCTTGAAAACAATAATTCTTTACGTAAGATAATTACATATATTTATCTCTATGAATTCACAAACGTCCTAAGTCTCTTCTAAGTTGATTCCATCCAGTAATAAAAGCTAAATAACTTTCCTATTTACCGTTCGAAATGAGTTCCATTAATATGAAAAGCAACGTATATAATTTAGTAGGAAAGAGGAAAAAAGCTGCTTAATATTTTAAGCACGGAATTTCCGTTGAATAGTGTCGGTGAAGGAACATTTCCGTGATTGTGGTAACGTTTTTCCGCCCATTTCCACAGCGTCTTTCCAACTACCCCTGGATTTGATTTAGACTGGGTTTTTATTTCATCAACTTAGGTAAGCTAATCTCATTTTCTTCTCAATTTAGAAAGAATGAAGCGCTTTAATTAAGCTTTCTGTTTGTGTCCTGTTTGCATGAATTCGTTATGAGATTAACTTTATAGAGCGAATAATTTGCGTCCATGTCCTCAAGGGACAAAAGCGTGCACTCTAAGGCGGCCGAGAGTAGTGCCCAATTGAAAGAAATGTGGGACGAGTACGTGTTCGGTCTATACGATGAGAGAATGATCAATATTTTCGATTTTATTTCCCATTAAAAAGTGATGAATAGTTCAAATTTGATTTTTAAATTTTTGAATTTTTCTATTTACTCTTTTCTCGTGATTATTAAGGTATCTGATTGAATTTTATTGTCTCCGTTAAAGAGTAATACATATTGAGCAAATGCTGGAATCATATGTTTCATATTGGATCGATTATATGAACATCAAAAGTGTATTATCCTGTATGTTTTTGAGAGTTATTTTTTATTTTATTTGCAATTTTATTTTCAGAGATAATAATGGAAACTTTTCAAATTGGTCTGTTATTTTAAAAGAAAATCTTCTTTTAAGGCAGTTTGAAACGAGTCTTTTTTATCATTGAGATATTCTTGAAGTGTTGTTGATTGTATCTTATGTGATGATATTTAAATAGAAGATATTTATTTAAAAAACTATCGAATGATATTAATGATGTATTTCTATACTGGATCGATTTCTTATCATTTTTTCAAAACTTTCGTGAAAAGTTCAAAGAAAGTGGAGAGATTGGAAATACATTTCAGTAATTCCTGAGTCTTTAGAAAAAGATCTTTATTAGATCTAGAAAGAAGAAGGAGCTTTTTATATTCTTTAAAATACTATAATTCTTTTAATATCTATTAATTACATATATTATCTCTCTGACAACTTAATCTTATTTTAGCCAAAAAATAATTTGCGTAAATTTACTTTGATTAATTATTTCCTTCGAAGATAAAACGTTAATTCAATTAATTTCGTTCTTTATTTAACTGCATCAATTTATTCTGAAATACGGATTTAGCTTTTTCGTATAACTAATACAAGAGATGAATGGGATGCGAAACATTTCTTGTTCTTCGATAAAACGCGAACTTTTGCACGACATTCGTTTGAGACTCAAATCTGCAAACTGAATAGAGAAGGAGAGAGGACGAAAGATTGCATTGTCAATCCAAAAACAATGTTCAAAACGAGCCGAAACGAAGTTTATTCTGAGAGCTTTGTGAATTTTGCTGTAAAAATCACATAATTCCCTCACTCGGAAGGCAAAGACATTGTTCTAAAATTTTCCTCTCCGAGGGAAATTAAAGTAGTCGCCACATTTCTTCCAATTTTCGTACCAACTTTTCCGTCAAAGAACCCAATGGCATTCCATTAAAGCTCTTGATCATCGAAGGAAACAAAACAATACACTTTAAAAGGAAGGAGCGCGCGATGGTAGTGCCGCTCGACGGCGGGAGTAGGAAATAAACCGGCGTAAGGAAAATATTTTCAGAGATGGTCAAAGTAAATATGCCGTTAATGGACTGAGGCTGAAACCCAAAAAATAAAGCTAAAGGGAGGAGAAAAAGGAGACAAAGATGGAAGAGGAGCTTTTATTTTTCGGCGGAAGGACCCGCGGCGAAGGAAAATTCCTCCAAAGGGAAAAACAAAAACAATTATCGAGGAAATGACGTAAAGGAGGTGGGATCGGGCATAAGACGGAGAAAGTACGTATAAACATAAGGAAAATGGGGAAAATAACCAAATTAGCGAAGCGGACATGGTCTGGGGATAATAACGAGAAAATTTTGAAGGATAGTCGTTGTGGGCGGATGGAGGTTTTCGGGAGAAAGAAAAAACAAAGATATGATGGAGGAGTAGAATTGGATTAGGGACAAAGAGGGACTTCTTGAGAATGTACGCTCTTTCTTAATTCACTCGTGAAGTCGGAGAATGAAGGGAGATAAGGAAGATGGATGGAGATGGCTGGACCAAGAATAAAAAAGCGAGTGAGAAATTGGGATTGGTATTGGGGTAAAGGGAAATAAGAATGGAGGTCCTAAAAAAGAAAGGGGAGAGTGAAACTTTTGGGCAGAAAGGGGGGTTTGTTTTTTTCCGTTTGCGAGGGAAGCGGCGAAGCTTGTTTGTTTATGGGCGAGCGTATTAATTTTGCCACGTTTTTGATGTGTTTTCCAAAGGATGCTTTTTGGAGATCATGCAGGATGCATGGTAAAGTCTGGCGGGCTTTCCCCGAGTCCGAACTTTCGGTTTTGTTCGTCTGTGCGAGTTGGATCGTGTTGTAAATCATACCGTTAATTTCAACCTAAAGTTTGACAAGTATATTACAAATTACGAATATATTCTACAGAGATTTTATGAGATGCTTTTAAACATGATTAATTTTAACGAAAAACCTTTTTCTGTGGATCTTGGCGCAGGTTCCAACTATGAAATGATTTTCTGTTTACAATGAATCTTCTTTTAATCGCTTTCGTTGCATCTACATAAACAGCGAACGCGTTAAACAATAATCGCGTCATTGTTGTCCAAAGAAGCTTTCTATTCTTATATATACAATCTGGTGCGTTGCCATTGCGGGGCATTAAGGTTTGCAAAACATTTTCCCGATTAATAAACTAAATATTGTTCATCTCCCCATACGTATTGACAAACTAAATTTTAAAATTTTCAATAGCCTTTTGAAACAGTGAAACTGATCTGAAGAACAATATTTATAATAGATATTCATAGTGATATTCTATAAGGATATTTATAAGACAATGCCATAATTGCAATGTTACACCTGGTATTCCATTCTCAAATATGTTTCTGCGAATCATAGTATAGGCAGAGCAAGAAACATAAAGTAAAATGAATATTAATTATCATTAATACTCCCCAACGATTGCTTTATCTTGTGATGGATAGGATGAAGAATGAATGTATTGTAATGGTCTTCAAAAGTATCTAATTAAAATATACAATTTCTAGTAAATATTTCGTTTAATTAGAATAAATATGCAAAACATATTTATTAGGATCATTAAATTATTTTTTAACTGTTTACAGAAGTCATTAATTAAAATAAAATTCCGTCTCCAGCAATCTATCAACAAGACGAAAGACTTTTCCTCATTTTATTCCATATCCTCTCACTCTTTTGGAGATAGAGGAAGGACTATACACATTCTTTAACTTGATCATCGTTAATTAACCTTTCTCCAAAAAAACACTCGTGTCATCTCATTTCTCAAATAAAGCAGTAATTGCGTAAAGAAGAGCGTAGAACACTTTTGAATTATTTCGCAAAAAAAAATAAATAAAGTTATAATTTTCCTTAAAGGTTAATTAAGGCTCGGGCCATAAAAAGGGGGGGTGTGTATCGAAAGAAAAGAAATAAAAATTCGCATAAAAATCACGCCCCTTCTCGCATTTCCCTCCTCCACCCAATTCATCTTTACGAAGCTTTATATAATTATATCGTTCTTGGGGAATACGTATTTTCTTCTTCGGCGAAAAATCGATGCGTAAAACTCCCGCTAGTATTAATTTCTAACGGAGACACGTGATTTATGCTCCGTCCTGTTTTTGCACGCTAGAGATAGACTCGTTTTATAGATGCGGCCGTAGATAAGGGGAAAAGATATGTGGAGAAGAGGAAGGAAGGAAAAGTAGGGGGTTGAATAGATAGGGACAAGATAGGGATGATAAAGTTGGCGCGACCGGGCAACGGGGGAGGGTTTTTCGGGGGAGAGGAAGTAACTAGGCGACGGAATAGAAAGACATTGGGGATGAGATGGATTAAAAGGTGAAAGGAAACGGTGCCTAGGGGGATCAATGCTTTTTGTCTTTGAGAGCCATAAAAGAGTCGGGAGCATTCCTATTTACCTTATCGCTTTGGAAATTTTTTTTACGCTCTCCTTTACTGGAGCCACTCGTCAATAGTTATCGCGCCTTAAAAATGTTTTAGTTGAAATACGGCGAAAAATGCGCGTCGTAAATGAAGGGGAAGTGCGGAATGGGAAATGAGAGGAAAATTTCGATTTTAGAGGTGCACTTTTGGATTTCGGTATCAGCAACTGGATGAATTTATTGGCTCAGATAAAACTATGGGTCGTTTACTCTTGAATTCTCGCATATTCAGGGCGTAATTGTTAGTCCGTTTCTTATAAGAGAGACGAGGGAAAAGATCCATCTGGAGTAATCATCTGCTAAGTTCGTATAATTGCCAGAACAGAGATTTAATTAAATTCGAATAAATACAACATTTCCTTGTAATGCATGAAAAGCGTTTATAAAATCTTTAAAGAAAGTTTAAAAAAACTTAATAGAATAATCGAATTATATCTCTAAGAGGTAATCTTATCAGAGTAAAATAAGCCTAACTTTTACACTCCATGAAATAATGTTTGCTTGATGATATTTGTCATATTTATAACTGAAATAATCTTGAATGAAATTAGTTTATAAAAACCTTATAATATCTATAGATTTGCAAAATTTGATTTATACGCAGAATAAAAATGCTGAATATAGAAAGGACATGTATATGCTTAATGAAATTGCAATATTAATTGGAATTGAATACATCAGAACATTGAGCATTTTAAAATAAGAAAGACATATTTGTGAGAAGAATTAAGAAGATTTATACATTCAATTTGCTTTAAAAATAACTCGAATAGTTTGATTTGAAACTATATTCCCTTGTATTTATATTCTATATATATTACAAAGAATTACATATACTTTTCTTTTATCAGTCGAATAAATTTACATTCAAACCTTACTCTATAAAACTGTGAGTGAATGTATAAAGTTGGGCGTATTGAGAGAGTGTAATGGTAAAATAAATAACGTGGATTATACATGTCGAGTGAGAAAAAGAGGAAGTCAACGAAAAAGGAAAGCAAAAATGCAGAACTTCTCTCAAAGGCAGAGGTTAAGCGTGACAGAAGCGTGGGAAGAGAATGGTATCATAAAAGAGTAGCGAGGAGCGAGTTTTAAGCATGAATGAAATGAAAAAGAGTTAGCCGAGGTGTGTGACGAGGAAAAGTGGGAAATTGTGTCCTCCGCATCTAGCCCTATAATGCAAGGCCATGCACTCGTTCAAATGGAACAATTTTCGAGACTTCCAAGATAGAATTGTACACGACCGTGCTTATTAGCCCATAAACAAAGGAACACCTTCATTCGAATTTACTCATCTACGCTCTTCCAGGGCGTGGTTTTGTTTGAGCAGGATGTTCTGCACTACCACGAATTAGCCGAATCTTTTTGTCGGTTGTTCTACCGGACAATTCAAAGTGCTTCTGACACTTTTCGATGACATTTATTGGGATGTTTATACATTCATAGAAACCTGTTTGGATCTTTACATACTGCTATGGAGATCGTCTAAGGTTAATGATTATGATCCGGTTAATATCATGATAAAGTTGAACTAAATAGAACATATTTTTCTCAATATTAGAGCGTTTAGAATATCTTTTTTTTGATTTGATTAATTTTTACAGTATACGCTTTTTATATCGTGATTTTGAATTAAACTGAATAACTTCATAAATATGTATATTAAACATTTAATATGTCTAATTTTCCCACAATTACCATTAATAGATTGAATTCATGATATTTGAAAATATACCAAAATGAAGATATTTGAAAATATACCAAAATGAAGATATTTGAAAATATACCAAAATGAAGATATTTGAAAATATACCAAAATGAAGATATTTGAAAATATACCAAAATGAAGATATTTGAAAATATACCAAAATGAAGATATTTGAAAATATACCAAAATGTCAAATTGCTAATATTAGTACTATGTAGTACAATAATAGGATTACAATTAAATGCTAAATATTAATTCTTGGCAATTTTTTCTTTGGAAATTTTTGTGTAGAAATATTGGGAAATCACACGGTTGAAAATTGAATTGCATATTTATGACAACATTTTCTTCTAGTAGAACATGTGAATATATTCCTTAAGTACTAAAATTTTTGCTATCAATGGATTCCACGAAATTACAATTCTTTCTATGATTTTTTCTTTATCATTTTAAGCTAATACTTTCCATTAGTACATAACTATCACATATGACGATCAGTTAACATAATAAATGGTAATGCTTTTCACCATTAGATAAGATGGTAAAACAGACATACTATTTTATGCCCTAGGTAAATTTACTTTCGCCACTCACATTACTGTCTGCAATATTCGTTTGCAAAATCGGACAAGAAAAAAAATTACCGTGGGATTTCGCTACGTGGCAATTCTTGACTAATCACTTCCCTAGTAATGAGATGATACGTCTGAGGGCCATCATTAGCCTCGCCGATGATAAAAAAAGTCCAATCAGATCCCTCTCAATCTATCGGTCTAATTTCGGGACATTCCTGTTGTTCCTTCCCAACGCGTAATGTTTTTGCTGCCGAGGAAAGTTTTTTATGGTCGTTCGGGAGAAAGGCCAATCAGAGTCTTCTGGTAATCGGTCTGTAACGGGTCCGAATGGCGGGAGGAGGCATTGGAAGGAAACAGCGGTAGAGGTGCCGTGGAATATTTTTGCGATAGGCGTAGGAGTCGTATTTCCTCTCGGAATGCCATTGAGGAGGACATTTTATACACTTCCTCCGCTTCAACCCCTTCCAGAAATTGCGGTGGCGAAGTTAGGGCGTGGTTATTAAAGGAGGGCATTGCCACGTGTGTATCAATGTGTGGGAGGGGAAAAGCTGTGCGACTTCGATTTTACGTCCCCCTGAGATTGGTGTGGCGGCGACGGTAGTCAGAGGCATGGGGTGGATAGAAAAAGAGGAATATTGGCAGGAATAGGGGCCTCGAATTGGAGAAGGGGAGGAGTCAGTAAATGCGATTAAAAGGATTTGATAATAAAAAGAAAGGAAAACATTCACCTAAGAAAAATAGGAGAAAATTCGCTTTTGAGAGGTGAAACAAAAGAAGGACGATTCGTACGAAAATAAGAAAATTGGAGCGAGTAAAAAATAGGTAATGAATTAAAGGAAATGGAGATAAAATAATTGATGGAAAAAGGGAAAGGTGTTTTTCAAAAGAGGAGGAAATTCGAGTTTGATATCGAATGGGGAAAAGAAAGAGGTTTGAGTATGAGTTAAATGATGCCTTATGAAATACTTTAGAGGAAATGATAAGTGGAGAGAAGTGGTTGTAATAATAATATAGATAGACTTAAGAATAAAAGTAAACTTAAGTGAATAAAAGAGCTAAATAGTCATGAAACAATTGGGAATATCAGTTGCATAAATAAATAAATTTGCATAATGAGAGATCGTGGTAAAAGTGACTCAAGAATGAGAAAGATATGGAAATGGTAATAAAGAGTAACAACTTAGAAAAACTGAAAGCATTTTGTGTGAGAGTTAATCAAATAAAAAAATAGAATGTAGTAAAATTCATTGGTATGAGTAGATATGACATACAACAAGAAGACAATCTACGTAGTACATGACTCAGGGAAAGTTCCTCTCTGTAACGAAAGATGTTATGTGAATATTTTGATATCGAGTAAACATTTAAAATGATTAAAGAGAGAGAAGAAGAACAAATGGTTTAGGCTATAAAACTAAATGAAATTAATCTTAAGGTGAAAATAAATTGAAGTGAATGAGCAACAAGGCTATACTATATACTACATAAAAATATAATGCAGAAATTTACCAAAAGAGACGAATTTTGTATCAAACCTACAAGCAAACAGTCTCTTCTTTACGTATCCCCACTGAATGAGTAGATGGTTAATTAAGCGCGAGACATACTTTAAAGACCAATAAGAGAATCAAGCTTTTTGAATGATCAACTTTTTATCAAAGAACAAAAGAAAAACACGGGGAAGAATTTTTGTTGCGAGAAGAATAGCGTGCTGAGAGGAAAATCGTGGCAGAATGACTGGGTCGGGAATAAAGCCCAGCATTTGAGGGATGACATTAAATGCACCGCCAGTTGTATGGGGCATCAAATGGGGAGATGAAGAGCCTACGTACGGCATCTGTCGCAATATCGCCAATCAAAGGCGAGTCCATTTCGCGGTCTGCACCCGTTTTTAACTCCACAATACCTCTTCAATTTTACAGTCGGTGATTCCCCTTCGAAGATGCAGTAATATTTTGGGGCCGCATATTTCAGCAACGGTCCTTTCATGTTTTAATCATAGTCGTGCTTCTTTTGTCACCTTTTTCCGAAAAAACAATGGATGAAAGCAACAATGATGATGCTTTGCTCTATTTTCCTTCCTTGGATTACCGAATGAAGTCGTGAAAAATAAGTGAATAACAGTCCCTTCTATTGCGATATAAGGACCATATTTCTGATTTTAAACATCCCTCAAACGACGATAAAAATTTTAACGCCACACAGCGGGCTGGAACCGTAAAAAAAGCTGGCCAAAATACGAAATTTAACTTTTGAGTGCGGACTTTGTAATCGTACTTATTTTGAGGCACCTTGATTGAATAATATTCAAGAATACCGATTGTGTACGGATAGTCTTATGGATTTCCCCATGCCTTCTCTCCTTTTGAAGACGGAGAAATAACAAGATAACTTCTTCATTTAATCGAAACGCGGCCGATTTAATAATTTCCACGCAGTCGTTGAACACAGGGATACTGTTAGAGCGGTACGATATTGAATGCTGCGGAAAAATATGTATCACTGCAAAGAGACCGTCCAGATCTCTTCCAAACGGATTTTGCCTATTTTTTTACGGGCCCCCATTTCCCTCGACTGCCATCCCAAGTTCAAAGCAGGACACTATCGTGCAACATTACACTTGGAAAGGTTCTTCCAGAACGATATTTCCGTTTCGCAGATATTCAAACGGTCTGGATATTTTCCGCTACTTCTCCATGGTGCTGAATCGGATGTGGTGACGGTAAAGTGGGACCTCTGTACATTACTTTTCGCTCTCGACGGAGACCTTCGTCTGAATAACATCACAATGCCACATTCATCTGTAATCAGCGCTTTGAAGTAGTCATCAGAGATATGAAATTTCGTTTCGTGTGAAATAGATTCTCAGTCCAAAATAGATGCAACGTAGGGTCGGAATTATCAAACTTCACAAATATAAACTATTATATCTATTTTGTAATTAATGTATCATGATTTAATTTATTAACGTTGTTTAAAGATTTAATTTTTAATATGGGATTTATGTACCAACATAACGTAGGAATTTACTCAAGAAGTATAGCCTGAATTGAAAAATATTAACTAATATTACTCAAAGAGATACTTTGAATATATATTTTATTTTGTATATCATGACTTAGAGAGATTTTCCTCGAATTATTTCATACAATATTTCAGTATTACCAATAGGTTTCGTGACATTTATTTTATATTTCTGACTTATTTTCAATTAAATTTGGATACGTAACTCATTCTTAATTTTACTTTAACATTCCCAATCTTTCAGTCACGCAATAAATTGAATATCGAATTCATTTTCATTAATCTACTCTAATGACGAAAATAATTTACAATTCTAATGTTCATAGGTGAAATAGGCAGATATTAAGGTTTTCAGCAGATACTGATTCTAGATTTAAAGTAAATATCAGATAATCATGTATTTAGGTACAAATAATAAATAACTTAGATTTTAAGGAAATTATCCAAGAATAGAGCCAAATTATCTTGGTAATGAATAAAATATGATGCATTTTTTTGCCTCTATATTTAAACCTGGAATATCTCGGTCATTAGAGTATTTTTATTTAATGAGGAAACACTGAGTACAATGACCTCGTAACTTTTATTTTCTAAAATTTCGGATCGGCAAACTGGAAAATAACAAATATGTTAGATCTGCGACAAAATATATCATAGAGATATCCCGAGCTAACAAAAATTATTCACTTTGTTTCCTTTTGCGATTTTGTGGCGGAAAGCCAAAGAATTGACTTACGGCTAAATATGAGAGCCAAGAGTATAACTCGATAATCGAAGTGAATCGACGAGGTCTATTTATCTCGCTAAAAACACGTCAATTGAGTAAATGATACAGTTATTTCTCGTCTGGGCTGAAAAAACGCAGCGGTGATTTCAACAAGAGAGCAAAAAAATTTCGCATCATAAAACGATAACGGTGAAAGCTTGGTCAGCGAAATGATAGTAAAGGTCTTCAATCTGCGACGGATTTTCTGCTATTGGCAAATTGGGAGCCGTGATTGGACGAAAAGTTTCCAAATATGGATCCCCATGGAGACGCATTTTGCCGTTAAATTTCTCTCGATATCGTTCTTCAATGAGCTTCGGTCGTTATTTGAAACACCAGCGTCCTTTGAAACAAAAAAGTGAAAAGCGAAATCTTCGTTTCGATTTGTAACCGTCGACGTTTTCGATGAACAGCGTGAATATGACAGTCGTCTTTTTTTATCGATTCTTAGGTAACGTATGAATTATTGAAGAAATCGGAATTAATTAACCTTTAATCTTATTTAGGTAGATCACAACTGAGTCTAGAAAGAGAATCATAAATTAAATAAAAAATACGACTCTTAATCGTGATATACTTTAGTGTTTATCTGTTCTAATTATTTTAAGATTATTAAAATAATCACGTGGTTACTTTTGCTTTGAAGATCGTCTAAAGATACTTACGCCCAATATATTTTTACGCCATATGAAAATTTAGCTTTATAATTAAAAATTAAAATATTTTGCTTCGTAGTTGAATTAAATAGGAATTAATCCTATGATAAGTGAAAAATTCTGCTACAAAAATCAGTAAAGAATATTTCAAGTCCGAAATAAATGTTCGAAACGGTGTTGAATCTTAAGCTTTAAAGCTCGTTTTCCTTTGATGAAATGTATTGTAATCATTTTTGCATTGCTGCTTAAAATACATGCACAAGAGCGTTATATAATACTTTATAACTTTGTTCATTCGATTTGATTTTCCGTAAGAAGGTCACATTAATTTAACTATAGTCAGAAAGTTTCCCATTCATTCCACCTTTTTTTTAGATGCTCTTAAGTTTCCTACACGAAAAAGTTTCGTGTCGGAATCGCAACTACGAATGTCTCCAGCAAAACCGGAAAATTATGAAAATCCTGGATATTTGTTTCGAAACAAAATGTCAATCAATATCCTTAAACTAACGAGCTTGGGGAAAAATTTACATCCACGAAACATCGACTGATTTCGAAAACACGGGAGGAATATGAAAACTGAACGTTCAAGACAATAAAAAACACGGAGTTTATGGAGTGGAGGGATTCTGTTGGATTTGATGTTAAAATGTAACGGATTTTAAGACTGCATAATGAAACTTAGGCAGCTTTTCTGTAGAAAATTCAAGCAAATGAGAGATTCACGAAAGTGAATACTATATGTAATTTTTTTCTTAAAAAGAAATAAGGTGACAGAGTATATTGAGGAATTAATTAGTTTGTGGACACGTGTAACACAATATCTTATGGGAGTTTAATTTTCAAAATTTCAAACAGATAATTTTAGAAAATTCGAAATTGTAAGATATAAAAATGTTCCACGTAATTTTGCATTACTCATTGCATGAAGGCTGTAATTTTTAAGATTCATACTCAAATATTAACTGGGTGAAATTAAAATTCAGTAAAATAAAATGAATGGGTTACTTTCGTCTTCTTATGAAAGAAAAATTTTCTCAGCCGTACTATATTTATTTATTTCATAAAACATCATGTAAAGACGTATAAGCCAAAAAACTAAAATGTAAATTTCTTTTACTAAATGCCTCAGCTAAGTATTTTATTGATATTTAAATCGAATTAATGACTCTACCTTTATTTTAAGTATATAGATCGATTTAAATGAATTTATAAGGTTCTGGTCGCAAACTATCACAATTATAGAGAATATATCAATCTTTGTCGATGATTAAAACAATATTCTGCCCTTTTTTGCATCTATTTAAAATTTTAATAAATTGTTATTAGACTGCTTTGGGTTAAATATTAAAAAATGTATTATAGAATCGTAATCTACGGGTAACAATCAGCTGAAGAAAACGGACTGAGGACCCCTGTCAGCGTTTGATTACAATTTTCTTAGTCTAAACATCATTAACCCTGATGATACAATCCGTAAACCATCTCTGGCAAAACTTAATCCTTCATCATAATCAAATCAGGATCGTGTTAACATTGTTTCCTCTTCGGATTTGCCAAAAATATAACAGAAAACAGCTCCGGCGATGATAAATCACGGCACGAGATGCACGCCCGTGACGTGAATTTAATTGACTCGGATGCAGAGCTAGGTATCTCCCGCGAGATGGACGGGCTGACTGTGACACTCATAATGCCGTCCTAATTAATTATAATTCATTAAGAGAGGTCGTGTAATCTCTCCCTAAGCCCTTGATTCACGACGGACTTCTTTCTTCAAATGCAGATTCGCGAATATCGTTTGTATTCACTGAGAGACCAAAATGCCATAACATCAGCTCCATTAAAGGTAGCATGTCACTCAATTCAGAGAGGATTAGCGTTAGATATTGCAAAAGTAGGTAGTTGATACTTTTCTGAGATTAAGAAATATTTTATGCAACTTATTATTTTATATATTTTCGATACATTTCATTTGTTTAAAGATGGTGTTAAATTATCTTTGAATAGCTAAAGTGAATTTATTCGTCTGAGAATTTTATTTATCTTTAAATTCTCGTGCAAGCTGCATCAATATTATTTCATTTTAAAGGTTTAAAATGGAGTTAATTCAAATGCCATATGTACCTAGATGCTTCGATGCATTGGAATGAATATCTAGATAACTAAATTTTATGATTGGACGACAACTTACAGTATTCAATCTCTGCTTTAAGCGATTCTTTTTATTGAATTTATGTTCAACAGATAGTGTTTAATTGTACACATCTTTAACTCGTAAATTCATTTCCTAGAAAAATGCAGCCTAGAAATCACAGTGTGTTGATTGAATTAAAAAATTAATACCGGAAGTATTCGTAAAATATTCAGAGCTGTAGCCTTGTATAGCCGAAACAATAAATTCATCCTTTCTTCGCATATAGATACAGTTTTAGAGAAAAATCGTATTCCATTTTTCTGGAAATTATTAAACGAATATAAAACTTTGAAATAACTTATTTTTTTATCTGAAGGACGTTTTCGGGACAATTTTGAAGTTATGAAAACGTGGAAATAAAATTCAAGTCAGAATATACTGCCGCAAATAATTTTTAAGATGAATCAGCCTTAACCTTGAGAGGTTATTCTTGTCTTTATCGCAGATTCTTACTCATTGTGAATAAATCTGAAGTCTTACCTTGACATGCAAAATCTACTGTCCGTGAAAGGAGACGATAGAATTTTGGAAGATATTCAAAACAGTGGATATGGAATATGAAGGAATGCAACGGTTGTTTACGAGACATGTGACGATACGAAAATGTTTAAGATGATACTTTTTTCCTAGAGCAAGTCTTCAAACCTTTTTATCCATGTAACAAAAGTATTTGCGAGATACAATAGGGTGATAAAAGTTACGATCGAAGCTTAAATAAAGTTTTATGATTAGAGATTTTAAATAAAGAAGATACACTTACTATTTTTGAGAAGTTCTAGAAAATACACGCTCAAGTGAATAGGAATAAATATCTTTATATAATGAAAAAAGTTGCTTGAGCATAGATTTATGTATTGTTTCCTATTTGTTCCTTCTACAATTTTCAAAAGAAAGATATATTTGAAAAATTATTCACATAACTCACAAACTTATTTCACTTCAGTGTCATAACAAGAGACGATATGATTTAATGAATCAATAATATTTTTAATCGTTGAGCGAAACCAATATATACATTGAAATTCAGATTCCTCATTTTTCTTACTCTCAATCATTTCTATTATTTTTTAGAATTTCTCTTCATTATAAGTACATCTTTTAATAAGTACATTTCATGAAATCAAGAATTCATACTTCCATAACTGATTTTGGATTTATAGGTTATAAAATTTTTAAATAATATTTGTTAAACCAATATGCATACTTCTATAATCTTAAATTTTACTCAGATGTCTTTTTTGATTTTCATTTGTATTTTATTCATATCACATCTTATCTTAGAGGTCATATAGCTTTTTAAAGCTAAGGAATTCATTATAAAAATTAACTGCTATGTATACTGGATTCAATCACGCGCGAGTGTTTCTAAAATAGATCATTGTTTGTGATTTCGTTTTAAACAAAATTTATTTGTCCCGTTGAATATTTCACATGATGGATTATTCAAGCTCATTTTATGTCAAAAGATTTCTCAGAGAGAATTTTATCATTACTAGTGTGCATTCGCTTCTTAGAAATATATATAAAATAATGGTAATCACTGCAATGATATTTTCGTGCATTATTGTATATCTGCAATACACTAGCGTGCTTAAAACTACTGTGATGTATAATTCTCCGAAATTCGTTTTTACTCTGAAGATGATTGATCATGCGATGTTTATTCATTGTTACCTTCACATGGTTATCTAACTCGATTTGTTAATGAATAGAAATAAATTTGTTAAAGCTGCAAAATATATATTAAATAAATTCGTATGTATAATATCTCTTCAATATGTTTCGTTTTAATTTTTGAGCCGCAGTAGAAGAAAATGCTGTTTTATCCAATACACACAATAAATCAGTGTCATATTATTATAATTTTCTATTTATATCTCCTGTTTCAGAGTTGCTTTTTTGATTTCAATTTTCACTCTTCGTTCACTTTATCACCCGATAATTTTTCTCAAGAAACGAAAGAACGTCACCTTACATAGAGATATATAAAATGGATGGGAAGGAACGTATTCGCCAAGTTTCGTTTTTATTTCAGTCATCTGGTAAACAAATAAATCATTCCCCTTAGCAATCCTAAGTTTGCACCGGGGACGCGATACCCAGTTGTAGAGTCCTCACTCCATCATATTCCCCCAGCGCCACTCCTGAGAAATAGATCACCTAAGATAATCGAGCATGCAAATGGAAATAATTCGGGATCTATTCCCCACACCGCTGTGTAGCAAGCAAAGGGGTTGACCTAGTGAAAGATAGAGGCAACCGCAAGAGAACTTCAACTAGAATAACTCATTCCCTTCGTCGTACACTCGCTGCCATTACTTTATCCACTTCGTAAGCATTGGCTTATGAGGTAGCTGACCAGCACTTCTCACCCGAAATAGCCTCCAACGGTCATATGCAGCATCTGCGGTTCTGTTAGTCGACGAAGTCATGCGAGGAAACGAAGGAGAGCCGTGTGTCGAAGAACTCTTTAATGCATTATGGACCCTTGGGAAAATCAGTACTCTAGGGTCCCTACTACAAACAGCCTAAAGAGAAGGTAAAATAATTGATCGATTCATAACGTTTGCGCAAACAACTTGGGGATGAACTTGTAGCAAGTAGGTAGCACACAATATCTTCGTTAGTTAGAAAACATCTGCATAAATATATAAATAAATACACAAATATACAAATATACAATATTATTTATATACGTATTATTAAGCTTATGTTATATTTTTATGCGTATATATTTTGATATTAAAATGCGCAAACTTTAAAAAATATAAATTATAATTAATGCATAAATTATAAAGCAATTCTTCCTATATAAATATATGAAATTAAAAGTGTTATTATTGTATTATATAATATTATTTATATATATTAAGTATTATTCCTTAATAATTATACAAAATTTATTTATTATATAAATATTATAATTCTTTACATTTATACATCACTATAAACGATAGTAATGAGAACCAGTAGTGCTTCCGGTTTAACATTTAACCAGTAGAGTCTGCATCAAAACAGATGCGGATAGAAAGTATAGCTAGATCCAAAAGAAAGGGCAGGTGATGGTAGTAAATGCATAAGCGGGGAATGATGATTGATTGATTGGTCGATCATCCCCGTTCGACGTCTTTATACCGCATTTAGAGACACTCGAAAAAGATGGATCGATGATCATAACTCATGCAGAAGGAGTCGCAAAACGGCAAACCAAGAATCTTGGATATATGTGTGCCAAGGGTCCCAGTGAGTCAGCGGTCTGAAGTTGGCAAGTTGACCACGTAGGCGATGCGTCCGCGGCATAAATATGTTGTATTTGTATTTCATGTTTTGGAGTGGAATTTATATCCGTCCCGTGGGCACGGTGCAAGAAAGCACTTACACAAAGCAACGAATTACCGCGCTCAGTGCGAACTTTACATCGCCTCCAGTTTCTATGGAAAAGTGTGTTTGCAATTCTGATGCCAAGATCCTGATGTACTAATCTCCCGTGGACAAATATTATCACTCCATCTTCTCCAATGGAGGCTAGATTAGAGGACTGGTTTATTTTCCTTTCGGGGATACAATTTGAGACGAGAGTAGATGACGAAGCGAAAATTCTCGCGGAATAGAAATCGCGTTCACATCAATCTCAAAATTTTAAATCAATCCTTGCAATTTCGTGAAAATATAAGACACTTGTAGCAAATTCCCGGTTCTCTTTCATAATTGTAATGGAGTGGAATATTCATGATGTGCTTATACTTCCCTTTATTTCTTAATTCAGATATTTAAGCATTTATTGTATTATAGAGATTTTAAATTCAGTCCCTACATTTTCAGTAAGTTAAATCCTTATTATAAATATAACTAATCATAAATTAATTTATGTGGTTGTGCAATTGCTCAATTAAGACAAGATATGATCATAAATATAGATGTAACTTAAAATATTATTCCTAAGATTAAGAGGGCACATGACTTATACTTTGTTGATAGGTATGCAAATATATATATGATTTAGCAATAGGATATATCCTCTATCCTTTAGTATTTCTGATTTTAAGATACTATAAAGCATTAATAAGAGGGATGACTTCTTGGAAATATTTCAGTAATAATGTTGGAAATTGAGAGTAATTCTAGACAATGAAACATCGATTTATATCTAGCTTAAACTAAGAAAGCGCTGCAAACTCTTATAATTTTTGAAGTAACAGTATTATAAATACTAATAATACTCGGATAATCATTTTTACTTATTGCTCTGGTTCAGTTTAAAAAGCAAAAAATATCTATATTATATCTAAGTCTACAATAAGTTTAGGATACATAATACAGGATTTTGGCAGAACCTCTACTCAAATCATTTAGATTAACTGCCTTCTTCATGCCCTCGTGGTGAGATAATGGTTTTCAATTCCTTTATCACTCGCTAAATATTGATTCAATTTGTCGAACCTCAAAAGAAATTATACCACCATTAGCGTGAGTTTAAGTGGTTACCATTCCTTACGTATCCAATCCCACCTATCAAACCTATAATTAAAATCCTCGTCATTCGTGGGCTTTCACTTACTCGTAAATCAAAAGCCAGTGTCCAACGGCTATACATGGCGATTCTTATCAACGTTATCTTCGCAAGAATTGAAATATCGGTGACAAACAAGGGGTGAAAATGTATACGACAACGCCGACACGGGTACTGAAGGAAAAACGGCTCGAAACCAATGTGATAATAACCGAGGATTGATTGTTAAGCCAATTCGCTCTTTTTTTCGAAGTGGAAATTCTGTTGAAAAGGGTTACTTATCTGCGACCCATGAAATCTCCCGATGACCAAGTCAGATAGGTAAGGAAATAGATATGCACCCCCTCATGCGGACGAGTTTTGAATTAGGGGGTGAAAAAAAACAGATTTCGGAAACGCTTAAATTTATTTCATAGCGTATATTCCATTCCGAAAAAAACCTCGCACGTATTCTTATGCGTGATCATAAATGATTCCATCTCAATTCCCCCGATTTTTTTAATCCTGACGTGATCCACACGGAAAAAAAATAACGGAAAGGGAAGCGATACGTTTATTTAGACCTATTTTTCCGTGCAAATGTCACGCGATATCGAGTTTTTGTGCAGTTTTTCAGCTCGGGCCCTAAATATCAAGAGATGACGTGAAATTTTTTTCCCCTCTCGATGTTCGCCTCTTTGTCAATACGAGTGCTTGTGCCTCTAAATCTCGCGAATCATAGACCCGTTGGTCGGAATTGCTAGCATTTATCCAGATGCGCGGGAAAAGCTGAGCTTTCCTTCAATTTAGCAGAGTCAGGAAGGGTGAGCGAAAAACGTAGATTGCAATGAGTTTGACCTTTACATTTACTTAGTGGTGAATTTGGACGAATATCGCTTTGGTTTCTTTTCAGTATTGTTCCCAAAAACTTTATCAATTTTCCCATGCAATATGCTAAGTTCTCTCTCCTTTTTGCGGTTTATTATACTCGTAAATTCATCATCAAAAGTATTTTATCGGAAATATTTAATATATTATATATTGACGTAATTATCTTTTAAATTTTACAAGTTCTGTCCGCGAATAATAGTATTTCGTAAGAATTTAATTGATCGTTTTCGAAATCCAGTAAAGTTTGGACAGTCGTTGATTTGTTAGCTCAGTTTTTTCATTTTTGCCTCAAGTAATTCATCAAATTATCACCTTTAATTTTTTCAAGATGTTTTTGTAATAATTAATTATATTACAATACAAATTTGAGACAATTTTCTGTTTATAGTGTGTAGTTTTCTAGGAATGCTAGGCCAGTCTCCAACCTATTCCTGTAGATACGCTACTATCTAAAATCTAAGTATTATCTTACAACGGAATTTTCTGTATGATTTTAGCGATTAACAAATGAAAGTTTATATTTATCAATAAGTATAACATGGTATGATTTAAATAGAAAATTAGTTAACTAAAGTTATTTTCACTGTAAAAAATGACTACCAGGTTGTTATTAAAGGATTTCATTTCACGGACGAAAATATTTGAATAGTGTATGTTAGATATATGTATATAATGACTACACAATTATTTATTTTCATGTATTCGCAGATATTAACTATCTGGTATTTGATATTCAGAGTTCCGACTTTTCAATATTTATATTAATTTTATACGTAGGTGAACTAATGCAAAATTCTCTCTTCGGGAAATTCTGTTTTGACAATCACAATGAGAAACAGCATTAAGGAACAATTAAGAGCTCTACCATGCATAAATAGTTACCTTATATAGATCTATTGTGAATACCTTTCCATTGATATATTCCTACAGACTGTTAAATTTTGATTTTTACTGACATGAATCGAATAATGATGAACGTTTTTATAAATTTGTTTTTATATTTGTGAATGAACGCTTGATTTTTATCAATCGGAGCCTATTCATTCATCTCGAGGCATTCTTTCACATCTGCATTTTCGTTATATTATAAATTTATAAAATACGTTCATTCATTTTACCTGCTATAGGTTTAATTTAAGCGTTCATAGGCAAATGAGTCAACTATCCTTGACTTTTAGTTATGCTAATGTTCCATAGTTAACATTATCAAATTTTCAGATAAAGATTCAACATCTCTTACCAACCCTCATACATATTATTTCCATATTGATATATGATTAACCAAATAAGATGCTAAACAAACAAGAATTGAATTATGTTTGCTCGTAACTCATTTCTGTAACCTTTACTTTTGGTTAAATAAAATCTGTTTTGATTACTTGACTCATGAACTTTCGGTTGCTTCACTTCTGGAAAACTTCAAACCATTTTAAATGTCAACTCAATCATTATAGCTCGATAAAAATATTACAGGAAGTATTATTCGGAGTGAAATGTTCTAAGACAAATATATTTTGTTGTATCAACAAAAAAATTCTCATTGAAGAGTAAATATACGTCCTTGTGCACAAACATCAGAGTATATTAAACAAAAAAGGTTTGAAATGTTAATGGAAACCTTTGATGTCTTCACTTCGCCTACGTAATCCCCATTTCAACTTTGTCGTTTATATTGTTTACCGAGCATTACCATTACTACAACATGCATCCTCGCAGCGCATATTTTTCACGTTAATTCGTAATCCAACCGTGCTTAGCCTTCCCTCTGGCGGATAATTACCGAAAGAAAAACGACACGCGTATATCATCCGCCGTGACAAGCCTTTAAAATCAAAACTTCAGTCACCGTGGTTATTACGCTTTGTGTGACTGGCGATTAATGTTTCCCTTATATTCACTTCAGTGTGCGAGACACCTCTGCCTGATTGGTGGTTAGGCGATGCATGACAGGGATGCACGGGTGCAGGGACGTTTCGAATAAGCCTCCTTTACCCGCCCCCATTTGCTGCGGCTATGACCACGTATACAGAGCGGGTGCGGTCCGCGAATGCATTGGGGTCAGCCCCCACAAAGAGAACGCACGCATATTGCATGAGATGGATAATTCTCGGGCCCCCCGACATACTTTTTTCGCAAAAAGATGGAGCGATTTCATCGCGAGGCGACGCTCTCCCGGCAACAGTTATTCGCGGATAGGAGAATAGTCCAATCGCTGGCAGATGTCACTCCCTTTGTTTGACGTGGGAAACTCGCTAGGCTGCTAAGAATGCGGCTATTTCAATCGCGTACGAATAAAAGATGCATTTAATGCCGTAATTTTCCCCCGTTATGCCGAGGATGGATGTGTGGACTCAATTAATTATGATTCTGTCCCAGTTCCGTGTCACGAACCTTATAAATAGCTAAATGTGATACGCTGATGGGATGCATCGGTGAGGTGGCCGGCTGCATTTTCAGCGCTGTTCTATATTATGAAGAATTTCGATAGCGTACATGATGGAGGAACTCTAAAGGGAAGAATGGAATATCGAAATATCCTCGCTTTTTTATTTTTATAAAAATTCACGCGTATTTTCACCGTTTACGGTAAATATTTGTGATCGAAATATTGTTTCGGAATTATATTATGGGTAAACTACTGAGCTTTTGTCGATAAACGGAAAATGTGTAAAAATAACTTCGCTAAACATGAGGTGTATCAAAAAACGTAAATAAATACATATATTTTTCTGTTGGTGGAAAGATGATGATATATAAGAGGGTGATATATATATATATCTGTCCACGGTAGTTTACGAGCAGAAAATGTATGATCGAATTATCATAAGCATTCATAAATAAAGATTACACGTTCAGATATTATTCTCAAATGAAAAAAAGGTGTAACATATTAATCTTTATAAAATGTAATTTCATACGTAATTTATAGATCTTATTCAAATTTTTGACAAATAACAGCCATTTATAGTACAATAAAACATTTAACATCCGTCCAAGTGAAAACAGCATATGATTTAAACTTAATAGATAAATACAGAGGGTCAACGTTTGTTATTATTTGACGATATATTGTTCCCATATATTTAACCATAAAAATCGGTAGAGTATTTATCATCATTATGATGCGGTATGAGACGAAAGTGAATTACATTAACTTTTATCCTAGTCCTCCAGTATCATATTATTTAATAATCCTATATTAATTACAGCTTTTTAGAAATTATCACCGGTGCTCTTAGAGATGACAAAATATAAGTATTGATAAGGAAGTCTATTAACGATATAATCTTTGGTTGTATTTGAATAAGGAAGGAGAGGCTTCATCCAAGTATTCATGCTCTCTTCTTAAAATATATGTATTTGGATACATGCATACATTTGCTACCAGCCTTTAAATTAATTTCTAAGAATTATCTCAAAAAGGGTAGACTTTAACCATTTGTAAGACCCATTTTCATACAGCGCTGACTTTTCGTTCTAAATTTACTACACAGAAAGCATGCAAGAGATAAATTAATCATACTGCAATAAGCTGCAGTGCTTTGGTGGCATCGGTAGCATAAAAGTAAACAATATAATTGTTGTATCCTGATATTCTATCAAAGTTGAAAGAGTTACATTTCTGGAAACTGTTAATGAAATTTAAAGCAATGTTTTACTTGTATAGCACTTTTTTGTGCAGCAATATCTACTCTCACGAAATTACCATAAAAATTATCATTATTGTGCGGAATTCTAATATGAAAATAACTATTTAGTAACATTTAACCTCCTCATTTTCCTAAGCGAGATTCGAGTTCCGTCCATTTTCGCTGAAATTCGCATCAATCAGAAAGCTTCCAGTCAATCATTTTCGTAATTAACCGGATAGCACACAAAGTTTTCAATTTTAAACCCTTTAATTTCGCGCGCGGTGCAAACTGGGCTAAATTAACTTTGGAATAGACATTTTAACTAATGCCTCTATTTGGAATGGCTTAACCCGATGACGGTACCGAATCTGTTTGTGTTTTTTTCGTAATCTGAGGGAGGAAATTGCACGAAGGAGTTTTGTTCTCCCGAAAATTCATCAATGCTGCTAAAGGTGAGGCAGGAAAGAGGAAAAGGTTTTAATTAAGTCAGAGCGCATGTTGTTAAGAGAGAAGGGATATAAGCTGGGAAATGACTCCTAGCATGAAACGAAAAATGGAAGGAATGCCTGTGTGTTTCGCTTAATTTTTCGCCGAGGAAGGGTTGCGTGATTTTCATATGCCTTGCGAAATATTTCTGCAAATGCAAAGTACGTATAAAAGAGCCCCGAGGCGTTATGCTGAAGATAGACTTTTGTACTGCGTTGAGCAGCGGTTTTGGATTGCGTTTTTTTCTGTTTTATTGTTTGTGTTTGTTTTCCACCATTTTGAGAGGCTCTTGGTCTAGAGAATGACGTGGATAATTTTTTTACGTTGTTTTTAAATTCTTTCGCGGAAGAGGAGAAAAAAAATAAACAGTAAACAAGGGTGAAACTATGATTAATACTGTTCCGGTTCACATACACAGCGTCAATAGATTATAGCGAAACATTACAGATTTTATTTTTCATATTTGATAGAGAAATTCTCAATGGCGTGATCAAAATACATTCATTAACAGGTATAGAGTACGGTAATTACTGAGCTTATTAATTGAAAGATTAATAATGGTGATTAATTTGAAACAAAGCTGGATCGATTTTATTTTCATTTAAATATTTTCCCGGTAATAACGAGTAGGACTATTAATTATTCACTTTAAAATGTTTAATTGTGCAATATAGAGAATATGGTATATCGTTATTAAAATAAAATATAGGAACTAATAAATTTTGGGCATTTTCATGAACGATTATTACAGTCTCTGAACTTCACTGATATATCATAAATATTATATTAAAAGCATTTGATTTTGATGTGACAATTGTTAGACGCCAATCAAATTGAAATGTTTTAGATTTAATTAAATAAATGCATTATTATTACAGTGTAGTTCATCATCTACATTGTTATAATAATAAAGAAACATAAGAAGATGTACAAAGTTCGCCACTCCATCTCAGAAATCACTGATAGATTTACAACGAGCATTTTATTGGTACATCATTGAAATAAAAACTTTTTCATCTCCTCAAATCGTTCCGTTTCACTTCCAAACCCTATCACCCCCTACCCATTCGTAAGGCACCACTTTTAACGTCTTGCTTTACACCAAAACTTTTCGCTCTGGTTCTTTTATCACCATCGTTTTTCATCCTTTAACGATTCCTTTCTATCTATCCATTCTTATCTGTTCACTCTGACATAATCATCATCTTTTTCCGCACAACTCCCATCTCATTTTCATCTTTACGACCGATCTTTCTGTCAATCCCAACCCACTTCATAATCCCTTCCGCTGACCACTTCCAAATCTCCAATTTTCACCACCTCTAGAGATGCTCTCCTGCAGACAGTTTTGATGCTCTCCTCCCCGCTGAGGGAAAGTGAGGGGGAGAAAGCTGGTAATATGGAGATGTCACGTTCTCGGGCCTTCCTGTCACAGGGTGACGATCCGAAACGTGACCTTGTTAAAATGTACGCGTGATAGGAAAGCGATAAAAAAGGGGCTACATATGTTTGCGTATATCCCGCACCCACGCCATCTTGAAAGAATGGGGGAAGTTGATCTGCATGACGACACCCCCGTGGAGCTCAAGAAGTGAAGGGAAACACGTCGAAAATTGCTGTTTCATTGAGGTGAACAGAGGGTAGATTTTATGATCTATAAACATTCTTCTGATCCCAAACAACGGCCTATTTTTTAGGAACGGAACTTCTACTCTATCCGAGTGCATTGTGTACTTATTTACTACGTATTACATTGTTGCCACCGGACTGATGTCCAATAGCAACAATTGCTTTAGTAATAACAATGAAGGGAGACGATTGTTACGACACAATATGCTAACGTTCGTGTTTTATTTCCTAAAAAGTAATGTTTCTTCCTCGAAATTAGATTTCGTATAAAAGGAATTTATGTTTTATTGCTTTAATCATCATCGAGGCAAATGTTAGTGCTTAAAAATCCGTGTGTTTCTCTAGATTTAATTTTATAAAAAGAATGAATGGTGTTCCGAGGAAATAGCGAGCGAACAATACGGGAGAGGTGTGTTACGTTGAATTGGACGCATGGAAAAGATTGATGAAATTCGGATGATGATTGGAATTCGGGCCGATTTGAGAGAAAGGGAAAGGTAGACTGAGAAGAAACTCATTCAACATGTCAGTTGGTTACAATGAGGAAAAAGACTCTGAATGAAAAGTCAATTCACATGAATAATTTGAAAATCAATCAATTCTGGAATATGACATTATCGATGAAAGAGGAAATATTTATTTAGGAATTTTAGGACCGAATAATTTGTACTTCTAGGCTCATTTTTCTATTGAATAGGATCATTTTAATGCTACTACATGTGCTAGGTTTGAAAATACGTACTCGTCTCGTTGTTTGAATATTACGTCAAGTTGTCAATGGCAACAAAGTAAGGCTAAGTTATAGTGCTGTTTTTCTTATCGAAAGCACTATTTAGAAATTATCGAATAAACACGTAACTGAAAAAAAGAGTATAATTTCATCAAACAAAAAATAATTGCAATTAACCAAAAAATTGGGTTCGAATATTGTTTTACGGAACGAATAAAAAGTAAAATATTTTCAAAATATTTGAAAGCACTGATTTATGTAATCCGCAGGCAGTTTATATTCATTTTTGGAAATTTATAATTAATCGATTCAAAGGAAATATTTTGGGAACAAAAGATTCGGCAATTAATTAACGAAAACTATTTAATCGGAAAGATTTAGCTCGCGAATGGAATTTTTCGATCATGCCTCGATGGGTGTAATTGGGATATCGCATTGTGTGTACTAAAACGCTATGACCGCTGGATTATTTTTAACGATCAATTAGCCACTGTTTCATCAAAAATTTGCAACAAAGAATTCTAATTATGGATAGCGATGGAAAAAATGAAGGGCAATTTATGGTTGATTCCGTTTAAAAATTATGATAATAAATATTCCAAACGCCCATCATACGTATTGACGTTTGCCCAAAACATCAAGATTTTTCTTCATTTCTCTCACATGGCGATAATTATTCTTCTCACTAAAACAACCTTCGATTAAACTAAACTAAATATCTATAAACATTAACGTTTTACGTACCTTAGAAGCGATTTGATTCCATTCAATTTCGGAGTACTCTTTCAGATCATTATCGAGACAAAATTTTCTAACTACATATAAAACAAATTTGAACTTCTCTAACGGTTTCCTTCCATGCATCATTGGAAATGAAATGGTAATTTCTTGGTTGATTAACTTGCATAAATGTTAGATTTTTATGTTCGATACAAATACGATACGAAGTAGAAGATTAAATTGTGGTGATTTATCGTAACATTTAATAAATCATAAGCTGTATGAGGATGTATGTATTTAATTGATTCTTATGATTGTAGTTTCTATCTTTACATTAAAAAAAATAAGTAGTCACTGTTATTTCAACTTCCTCCCAATGCTTATATCCCCATATTACATTCTAATTCGACAAACAGATGAATAGATTAAACGGGATGGTAAATTATTATAAGAATTATTGATTTTTAGATATATTCTATTCTACTAATCTGAGTAAATGTAATATTTTGAGGAAAAACATTAAATATCATTCGAGTTGAGGGTCAAAATCTGACCAATTGCTCTTTATGATTACGATTATGACTTCTTTAGTAGACTGAACTACGTAATCTACAAATTTGCTAATAATAGGTAAAGACTGATATGACCAGGTTGAATATAGAATGAGCAATATCAGTAATTCACGAACATCCACTAATAGTAAATTCTCGATACTGAATGCAAAATTATCCATACCTCCCAGAATACCACAAAATAGTTCCGCAAAAAGCTGAAAATCTATAATAATTCATCCCAACTTTATAACGAACCTCGGGAATATTTTTTGAACTTAATCCTCCAGTTGAAAAGACCCTATTTTCGAAAGGCCTGCGATAGAATAAACTCTATGGGGGATGCTTCCTTCTTTACTTCATCCGTTAGCTTCATTACGCGCCCTTTTTGAAAACTTTCCCTTCGTGTCTACAACAAGCTATCTTTCTCGAAGATCCGAACACATACATACACCTCTCCCCTTGCGAATTATCGACCCAAAGACAGAGAAAAATGAAGGACACGAGAGAAAGGTAATAGAGAGAAAGGAGAAATTATGGCGGCTTAACGGAAGAGGTCCGAGGGAGGAATATGACATGGTGCGATAAGAAATTGAGGTAGCCGAATGTGGAAAAATAGTGGAGAGTTCCATTACTGTGATGCGAATGCCATTCTGGTGTGACTCGAGATAGTTCGGAGGAAGAAAAGTGCTTCGAAGGGAATCGTGAGCAGAATAATTCATAGGCTCTCAATAATTCGATTAAAGGAACTGAACTAAGTACATTATTGATTTATTTGATGCTAATGGGTGTAAAGTGAAGTGTATGGAGTAGTGGAGCTAAATATTTTTTCTAACACTTAAGGGTTATATTTATATACCATACCAAATAAATACAATATAGGAAAGGAAGGATAGCTTTTTATACTTTGCATGAGAAAGCGTGTTCTTTTCACAACGTTAAACAATAAAAAATAGTGACCTATAATATTACTATGAAGTAGAAGACCTGGGTTCGTGTTCCAGGCATACGGCTATTTTTACTTCTGTTTAAATGTTTAAAAAATAATATGAATGTATATATTATTCTTCCAAAGTACATAAGAAACTTAAATGCTCACTCCATCAAGAAATTACAGAAATACATAGCTAAAAAAATGAAAGTAGATTCAGAATCTAATAATATGACCCCTCTTAATACTTAACACCTTCGGAAGTTAACTATCTAAACAAAGCATTATCGTAAAAGTACCGCAGTACCTACCAACTGTATTAAGGGTAAATGTATTCTTTATACATACACGAACATCTCTTCACCGGTAGTTGTTATGGTACAACTAGAAGGATTAAAATTGTTTTTATTAAGAAACAAAACAGAAGTTTTTTACTTTTGTATACCCTATTATATTTTCCTCAGCTTCCATTTCGAAAGATTTCTTTCTATCTCTTTCCGATCCAAATAATTTAGCTTCCTTTCCTTTAACTCGATCAACTTTGGAAACCCTTCCGGGAAAGTCAGCTCTCTTGTTTTCTTGCTATATCCTCCATTAATTGAACATAACAGAACTTTGCCGATTTTATCTTTATTCAATTTATTCCCATCAGAAGAAAAAGTTATTTTTTCTAAAAATCTCATTCCTTTAAACTATTAATAATTGAACTGATATTTTTTTAAAGCATCGAGATTCTTAATTTCTCAGCGAGTTCATCGTAAATGAGATAATAACTGAAGGCGTGGAAAGTTCGTTAATTACATATCCAACTTATAATATCCACCTTATAAAATCCACCTTCTTTCACCTCATTTGCCTTACACGAGAGAGAGAGAAGAAATTTTATCAAAAACACGTGCGGAAGTAAACTTTCACCTTCCCCGATCCTTAACTGCCTCGCGTTTGTTTTAAACGAGAAACGAAATCCTCCTTCTCAAAGGTGTCTGCATAAACAAGAGAACATCCGCGTATAAACTAATGCGTGCTGAAGAAGGGGCGAAGAAAGCATTCGGTGTTGTTGGGAAGGGCAACGGAGGAGGAAGAGGCTGCACTACAAAGGGGTAATGAAGACTGGATATGAAAGGAAAGGTGGAAGGACGGGGGTGCAAAGAACGGAACGAGGAAATGGGATGCGTAAGATGGAGAAAGTAAGAGGAAGGGAGCGCCTTGAGGACAAGGGGATGTTGTATTCTTGGGCTGGACGGAAGTGAGTCCGGAGAATTCTGGAAGGATTTTAATGGACGGTCAGGAAGTGGACCGGGAGGTCATGAGAAGGGCATCAGGGAGGGTTTTCTCTCTCCAGTTCAATACCATTCGTTCGAATAAGCCAGCGAAATGTGTTAGGTAAGGGCTTTTCGTAATTACTAAGGTCTGAAAGGGAAGGGAGAAGTTTTGCCGAAAGAGTCGTTGCAATAAGGTCCTGTTACCATGGAAATGAGAGGGAAACGGTTCGGGATTCGAGAAGTTGTATTTGTGGTCGCTTTCAGTATTATATTCCGATATCCATTGCCATGATACTGGTCGGGGTAAAGCAATTATCGTGTAGAGTAGAATTTTAGGATCCTACCTCTCTATTGGGAATTTATCTTTATGTTCTAGACCAAAATGAGGTGTATAGAACTACAATAACCTTATCACTATTTCAGAGGTGGATATGAAAGTGAATATTTTTTATATTTTGATTATTACATTGACTTAAACTATTATTTTACGATTTCTTTTAAAAAAGCTGCAATTCATGAATAATGGTTTAAATTATTAATTTCTAATGATAGATAAATAAAGTTATTTGCGTAATATTTGTGTTTTACTTCTCATTCATGTTAAAAGAAAGTAATATCGATAAAACTCAACTCCAACATATGAATTGATTTTGGCAAACATATCATAAATTCTTTTCTGAATTTTTCCGCATGCCTTAAACATTATTTGGCTTTTATGAAAGGAATTGTAAGTATACAATTGTTTCCTAAAATAATTTCATATCAAATCATATAAAATTCAGTATATATGCCATGATCTCATTCAGTACCATTTATCAAGAATTATATTTTACTTTTGGGAAGAAGAGATTTATTGTTCCAGAATTTTATCCATAATATTGCTCATAAATAAAAAAGTATTTTATAGTAATCTATTTCCTGGTTTCTACTGTATCAACTTTTAAACCTAAGTATAGGATCTTACGAAAATTATACTTACACCATCTCAAATCCCAATGAATTATTGCGTAACAACTTAATCCTGTTAGTATGAATGAATAGACATTATCCATCTAACCTTATCTTTGGAATAGAAACCAAGAACATATTTCCGAAAAGCTCTTTAGTGGATTGCTTTTATGCAAGATATGAATTTATGTTTATTATTTTTGAGAAGTTATGCGCCTTACATCGATTAAAATCTATAATGCCGGAAGACACGGCATTCTTTATGGATCAACTTCCATTTCATCGATCGATTTCATTGGGCACAAAGTGCTGAAGGATGACTCTTATAAATTTGGAAGAACTAACGGGAAAACAGTTTTGACAAACCAGACCATCGCACGAGATATTTTTCCCTCTTAAAGAAGTGGAAAATCTTTTTCCTTCAGCTGAACTGAGTTATATAAAAAGTGAGCACCGTTATTCAACTAAAACTTCTTCCACGGGAGCTGAGCTTCGTTAGTTCCTACAATTTATAGGTAGAGAGAAGAAAATATTATACATACATTATAGGTTTAAAGGTCCCCCTTTGATGTTTTCCAATCGGAATAATTCATCTTTGATTTCTGCTTCCTTTTTGGAATCAAACGTTAGATAATAATTAATGAACTCGCAATGTATAACTTACTTATTCAGAGCCATAAAAACAAGTTTTTAGAGTACGTTTTAGTTCAAAAAGATCACGTCATTTTTACGATTTAAAGCACGATGGGAAATAACTAATTGGTTCCTGTTTATCAATTCGCAGCCAATTTCTAAAAAAAACGAGGGCCGTATATCTTGTTTATATTAGCAACGATGTTTTACTAATCATTTAGGAGTGGACCTAACAGGATTCATAAGTGTGAATGGCTGCATCAGCTAATGCAAAGTGCATTAAATCAGAGTGGCTAGAGTTATAGGACACTGCATGCCTAACACGATTCCAAATGCTTTATTAATTGAAACTTTATTCGTTTTGCGCTCTAGTGCTTCGGGGGTAAATACAGATGCCCGATGGATCTGTCAAATTTTCAGTTGGGGAATTATAAAGCTCGCTGAGTAACGCTAGCAAATAGATAAAATCTATCCGCATTGTAGCATTTTTGACGTGGATTAAAAACTTCCATAGACGCGTATACGTAATGCTTAATGCAAATAATATGAAAGAGTTTGTATCTGATTTAAAAAGTACCTCATCTGAATAACTTTTTTCATTTGATATAACCAATGACGTTGTTTTTGAATAGAGTTTATCCATTCCCATCCTATCGGCTCAGTTACGCCTCTTCCACAGATTTATGATGGAAAATTCTTCCTTTTCATAATAAACGAAGCTCATTACCATCACAGTTTCTCGTGAAACAACAATCCATAAAAACATTTTTTTAATCTATGGGCTTGGAAAAGCAAGGCTGCCAAAATAAAAACAGTTTGACGCAAAAGGTTGGCTTATAGCGATAAAGGGTTTAGAATGTAAATGAGAAAATAAAAAGAAGGAAAGGCTGATAAACATTATTGAACGGATTTCTCGAGAGCTCTAGAAAAGATGGAATGGATTAAAACGAGACTGAATTGTATCCTACGTTATTTCGGATAAGAAAATCACTCTGAGAAAAGCGAGGGAGATAAATCAACAAATGATAAAATGTTTTAAGGCGTTTAGAAAGGAAAATGCCATTAAATGCCCACATAATATACATTAGTAATTTCATATCCGGAAAAAATTTATCGTTGTAAATAAATTCTATTGAAGTTTTGATTCATAATTTATATTCTTTCTCATAGAACAATTGTATGCATTCCAAAATATTTCTGTTTGTATGGAATGAAGGACGTGCTTATAGTTTATATCAATTTAAGCATATTAGTATATATTTATGTTATGTCTGTATGGAAAATATATCTAAACAGTATTTTATGTTAAGAGTCTTCCATTTTCAAGTATTTCCGTCTCGTACTTAACATTCATAGATTCAGTAGTTGAAAGAGTATATTCATATGGACGGATACGACATTGTTTGCAAAATCATGACATTTCAGATCGAATATAATTTAAATTAAAGAAATTAAATTTAAATTTAGAAAACAATAATATTGAGAAATTTCAAAATCAATGCTATAAAAAGTTATTTAATTAGCAAATAGAAATTAAATCTTATTATTAATATGATAATTAATGCTTCATCAGTAAAAGATTGATCATCAGTAATTGATTTGTTTATTGAATGTGTTAACATGGTTACATAAAAAGGCGTTCGCGAAATCATGAAATTTCTAATATATTTAATTTGAGAAACTCGCTATTTGTTTCGTAAATTAAAAGAACATTTTACCTCGCAGTTACCGGTGACGCATAGCCACATCTATTAACCATCTTTACTTTCTCCAGTATTTCACATTAAAATTCTGTCGTAATATCTGCGATAATAGTAAACTAGGCCATTGGCAGCTTTTTCCATATTATTTCTCTGTCCTCGAGAAGAGAACATTAACTCACTTTCAAACCATCGCGATAACGATTCGTATCGAAAATATTTCGTACCTAAACGTACGTTTATTTATGTTTCTGCGGATGTTTAATTGTTGTAGAGAACGGACTGTGTGTGTGGATAAAGAAGAGGTGAAACGAAGGAGAAATAGACAAGAGAAGGGAATCGAGGTTAAAATAAGGGCCTCGTGAGTTAAAACCCTTGTCTGAGAAAAGTCGAGATAGATAAAGAGAACAACAAAAGGTGTAGTGAGGAAGGAGGGAGAGAATTGTGTCTCAGTTTCAGGGACGAAGTGCGCGCAGTCGGATTTTTACCTCTAGTACAGGGAAAAGCCTGCGTGTTTTGCAGAAGGCAGTGTAAGGCAAAAAGGGGGGTTCGAAGACTTAAGGTGGGGCCGAGGGCATTTGTCATGGCTGCTTATCAGCAGTTCAGTGTCGGTCATTGCGTGCTTCTGCCAAACCACCGTGAGGGGCGCCACAGTACCTCTCCACCTTCTTACCTACATATTTCCCCTATCGCAGCTACAACAGTATCGCGAGTTAGTTCAGCGATATCCTACCAGACGTCGCTCTTTTTATCCGCTATTATGAATCGATTCGAACTTAAAAGTAAACGAGTTACTCAAGACGACATCGCTCTCGGGTCATACGTTAAATGAAACCCGATTTATATCGCGTTAGCGGTGCAATAATTCATCGACTAAGTGTCGTGAAAAAGTTGGAACACGCTATCTAAGTTGTGCACTAAAGGGGGAAAAAGTTTTGACGCTAGACTTCAACTGCAATGTTTGATAATGCTAAGTAAAGACATTTATAATACGAGTTATTTTCTTGGAAGTGAGTTCGAAATCTATTTAGATCGGTATAATCTTTTTTACGTCGATCATTAATTCTACTGGGAATTCCGAACTCGACTGGCATGGCATAGCGTTGACCTTCTACGAAGGTAGTCCTGTGTTCGATTACCATTTGCTTATTGGGTATTTTATTATTTTTAAACAAATAAAAATGGATAAGGAATAAATATGATATAAAAATGGAGAGCTATTCCATATTTTACTATATATTTATATCAGGTTAACATTTAGAATACGTAATGTATACATAGAATTATGAAATTCGATTGTTTTAGCTTTTCGCGAAGTATTTCATCTCATTCGTTTTATTGCTCCAAAATATTTTCCTACCACCGATCCTATTTTAACCCCAACCCATTGATCTGGAATGTGCACAATGCGAAATATCTCAAACAAGAATTCCTCTATAATATCCCAGAGCCCCTAAATCTAAGCTATGCCATAAGTTCAGCATAAACTACGCTTTAGTTTACTCCAACTATACCCATAATAAGGACTTTCTGTGCATTATACTTTATCATTCGAATTGATATCAGTTACTTGAACTATTTGGGACATTAAAAACATCTTCAAATCATATTTTTTGTGTGAAATTTGAGCTAATTAAAATTGCATTTTGAAGAACAAATTTCAAGTGAAAATATCCTTAAATTAATACGAGTAAACCTATTTAGACATCTCTTTTATTCCATTATTTATTGATTTACCGTCTGTGAAAATTATTAAATTGTGTATTAGGTTAAAAAATTTAAAAAAAGTTCACATTCAATAAGATTTTCCTGGGCTTTTATAAGAAACATACGAGAGAATAGCAATTAATTATAGTTTATATCCATTTACATTCATCGGTTTGATATAGATATATTAAATTCCTAAGTTATTTGTGTTAAATATCATTCATTGGCATGAATATGGTAATAAGAATGTGTATATATATTTTTACTCTTAAACAAATTCGTTCTAATACATAATCAAATGTATATATTTATGCATAATTTTTTAAAGTATTTCTTAGCCTCCAATCTAATAGCACAGCATATTTTACTCAGAAGCGTAGAAATGAGGTTGCCGCAAATATTCTGAAAACAGAAATAAAAAACTTTTTTTTACTTCAATACTATGCGAGGGGAATGAATATTTTGGTTAATCTAGAAAAAAATAAAAACTTTGCGCTCTTCATTTTTTTCAGAATAACCCGCTCATGGTTATTTATTTTCCCTCATAAATTAATCCTCGTCTAGCGACCTACAACAAACTGACAAGGAAATAATGGGATGTGTCCATCATCATCTGCACGGTCGCAATGAACGAGGTGCCGAATATGTACTTGTTTATCTTTATTTCTGAGCCCGGACAGGATCTGAGTTATAACCTGCACATGCAGTTCGCGAGTCGCTAATTAAAAAATTTGCTTTCCCTCCGCTTGTTCGCATGTTTTAATCACAATTCCCGTATTTCCCGAGAATCAGCCGCATTCAATCTCGGGAAAAAGAAGAAGAACAACTACAATTTTTCGGGAAACGCTTTTCAATTAACCGAAAGAGTATAACTTCACGTGCGCCATTGAAATCAATTTCAACTTTTTGAAAATTAACGCGCATTTCATCGACCGCTGGACATCCTTACGGAGGAAAATCAAATTAACCGTTAAAGCCTTCGGATTGAAACCTTGCTCGCCATTACGAATGACAAGTCACGCTATCGCCGTGAATGACTGACTCGCGAGGAAAGCGTTCGTGATTGCTATGACTCATTTGCCCGCAATAACTCACCCACATATCGTTTACTTACCAACGAAAGCTTTTGGAGCGAAAAAATGTTAAAGGCATCGAGTTCATGCGTTAAAGGAAATTACGGTTCCGTAGACTTTTATCAATCCCCGGAACTTGTGCGGATACGTTCGATTCGGTTAGTTCCTAGTCGGATCACACAGAGGAGCCGTGACTTATACTCCCTTTTCCTTTCGAAAAAATATATAAACGCAGTAGTAGCATTTGCCAGTCCATTCTGTCCTCTGGTCTCCAAGACTCGTGGGTGAGACGAGGGTCCCCCAAAAAAAGTTGGCAGAGGGAAAAAGTTTTAACGAATGGAAAGTTGTAAGAGGTGGGGATTTTTTTCGGAGATAGGCGTGGCCTCTAAATGTTCTCCTCTAGGAAGAAATGGGTGCCCTGATGCGGTGGTATTTTATGGGGGGAGGGTTTTTAGAGACCCAATCCGAAGAAATCCTTATATGAGTTCCACCCCTTCCGGGTGGGAAATCGCACCCACGCATATACTATTCAACCACTCTCGACTTCAGGACTTGTAGAACCGCATGGCTCTGGACTTTCCATCAGTATATCTCTCTTGAAGACCGAGGAAAAAAAATGTCGTGGGTGAACGACAGCTCCCGCCCTCGCCCGTAGGGGATCAGAAAATGACTGATGCTTAATGAGAAACGCCCTTTCGATCGACACAAAGCACGGCTCGACTAATGGTCAGCGCAAGAGTTTTTAGCTATTGAGTGTTTCAGATGTGATTTAGAATTTCAAAGCTTTTAACTGGAAGGGAAAATACGTTGCGTTACGGAATGAGAGCGTTCTGTATGGATATATAAAATCGTTGTTTGATTATTAAATCTATAACTTTCACGTCCTTTTGTTACGCTTAGTGTATTTGCCGAAGAGTTTGTGATTTTTAACTTTCATCTCGTTGTTCGTTAGATAGTTTATGTTTTTTGTATAATTTTCCAGTTATCTCTAGAAAAATTTACGTTAAAGCATGTGAAAACGATGGGAGTATATATGTTCATTCTTTTCATAGCTCGGTTTTTGAACGAGATATTATAAGCATTTATTTATACATTTTTGACTAATATTTTAGCCTCTAAATTCTGTTTTATAACAATGTTTTGTTGAACAACATTCTAGAAGTAACCTAGCACCATATCTTTACTGGGTAACAATGTGCACAAATCGTCATCAGATTTATCGTATGATTATGCAAACGACATAAAATATTTTAATTTTAATCACTTCATTATAATAGTTAATAAATCAATAATAATAGGATGTACTTGAATGCCAATTAATTCATACGTTTAATATAACACTTGATTGATTCACGAATTAATGACGAGATACAGCTCATTTACAAATTTAATTACGGAGAATTATGCGTTTAATAGATTGTGCTCAAATTAAATAGCCTAGTTGAGTATTTAGTTACGTCAATCAATGCCAACAATGGACAGCGTTCGGAGAGATAATAAACTTTATAGGTTACGCTGTAAACATAGTTACGATTTCAATTGCGTTAATGAATTTTAATGGATAATATCGTACTAAAGTTCACGAATAATATTATCGTGTACATTAATTACTGAACAATTATTACTTTATGTACATTTGTGTTACTCTTAGGACATAGTTTACAGTTCACTAATACATTATTGTAATTAAGATTCAAAGTACTCGATCGAATCGGTTCGATATTCCCTCTATTTTACTCGTAAGCATAAAACATCGTAGATGCTTATGGGAAGACAAAGCTGTTCCTTTTTTCCTCCAAAAGAATGACGACTTAATTCATCACTCTTCTGACTTGAGTTGGAAATGAATTCGATGCATCCATTATCAACCCATTCCCCATAACGCCCTCCGTTTCCTCTTCATAGCCATCCAAATAATTCACGACCGCTCGGCAAGGCACGCATCACGCAAACGCGGCCTTAAATCCGCGTCTAATTTACTGCGGGCGCATCAGTCACGGCGCCGCACTTGCCATCTGGCGAGCGCGCCAGGAACAACCAGGTGGAAAAATAAGAAATCTCTTTTCCCGTGTCATCCCAGATTCGCGAAAGAATGGGATCTCACTGCCTTGCACTGCTGTGTCGTGACGTCATGGCGAAAGCGTGCGAGAAGAGTAAATAAGTATAGGAGGGCAAATAGACGTCACGCTTCTGCGAAAACAAAAACATTGCTTGGGCGCGAACATCCAGAGCTACTCTTTCTTTCTTTTCCCCCCTTGGGGGAGGGGGCAGATTCCTCAGGGGAAGGCTAAGGGTACGACTAATGAGGCAAGCTTGTACCAACGGATGCAAGACTCCTCCAGCGCACACTCGTCCGGTGTCGCGGCAGTGGAACAATAGGGCAGACTTTTTCGAATGCACTCCCTCGAAATAAAAATCGCACGTTTTTTTTTGAACAATCCGAGGGAGAAAAACAAATACGCTTTTGAAGCCGCTCTGCCAGAATAAAACAGAGAGCTTTTTCCCTATTAAAAAAATAATCGGCGACTTGGCAAAGTTGAGGCGCGAATATGGAAGACTAGTGAAGGATCCCTACTAATTGTTTGGCCTCTTGTAAACTCTGGAATTCTTGCGATGTTTGTGAAAGACGCGTTCTTTGAGAGGACGAATTGTTTTCCTCAAAAGAAAATTCTACTACGTAAAGTTGTAATTGGCATCCAATGATCATTCACCCGTAACCTATTTACGGGTTGGTTGATGTCAAAGGGTAAAATTGCCAGCGTTATAAAACAATGCGTTTTACTTGGCGCGATAAAGATTTTATTCCACTTGCGTATGGAAATTTTGCAAATGTATTTGATGAATATAAAGTAATACTTATAAAAAGTTACTTTTCCAGCTATTTTCAGATCGATTTTTGCAATTTTGGCTTTGTGAATTCCATACCCCGTGCTCATTTGCGTACAGTTCAAAGTTATGAATCTTATTATTCTACTAGTCGTGTTACATTGTAATGATCTCTTTTCAACAAATATTTTGAGTTTGAAATAATCTTTCCAAACCTTTACTCATTTATAATCTAGAGCAAGCAAAGATTTTCGTGCAACACCAACTTTGTAATGCTTAAATTACAATTTTGTTCACATTCTTTAGTAATTCAGACTCTAGTAACTGTTTTTGAATGTCAAAGTTATGATGAAAACGAGTTTTTCAATATCGAGAATGCATTCGAAAATATCGTTGTATTTATGAAATTAGATTTACTCTATGTATTAATTTTAAAATGCTTAATTTATAAATCATAAATAAACTAAAAATAATGAATTATATTTAATATATCATGCGGCTAAAAAGTAAAAATCTTTTTTGACCAGGTTTATGTTTCCATTTTCAGACATAATACTTCTAAATCCCTTTGACCTTCGTAAGTATACCTTATTTGAAACTGGAACAAAAAACGCACTATGATTTCCAATTAGATATCGTTTATATACTCAAAGCCTAAGGAAAGCACATATTGACAAGGAATCTATAAAATTCGTCAAATTATATCCTATGACGTATTCTTCTTGCATCCAATAAATTAGTTATGAGAAAAGCCATCAAATAAACAGCAGGATGCTCAGAATGATAGGAATTCTAGATTTCAACGAAGGACATCCAATCTTGTGATAGATAAGGAAATATCGCAGGGATCGGAATTCTGTAATAGAAACTAGAGTTGGCTTTAAGGTCTCTTTGGCTATATCTCCTTGCGTCTCCAAAGGCCATCTCAAAGATACTGTTATTGAATTTCTGCCATTTTTTTCCGATGCACGAAATATTTTCGGTATTTGGAGCTGTTCTCGTTTCAAATATTTCTGTGAGGACAGAAAACGCTAATAGAATCTTGAATCTTCAAATCCGTCCATGATGGAAATATTTACAGGATCCGGTATAGGATTTTGAGAAAATTACTATACTAGTTTGCAAGTTCTACTATAGTGATCGATAAGTTGCCAAGCTTTTTATGAAAAAAATATAGGATAAAACGTATCTTATGAGACTTATGTCTTATTCTTGCATTTATAATTACAAAATATTAAAATGTATTCACAAGATTATCGGAAAAAGCTTGTTTTGTGGAATTAGGCCTTATCTTTTCTCAATTTCTTTGGAAATAAATTTTAAACATAAATAATAGCGATAAAAATTCAAATTGGTATTAATTGATGGATAGGAGAGCATATAACTTTGATCCACTGGTATCTGTAAGAGAAAATTAAACGTATCAACCAATTCATAGCTAAATTTCTGTATATAGCAATAGAAAATCAATGCGAAGAAAAAGACTACTCAGATAATTTGAGCTTAACGAAAGGACGCTAAATATGAAACCTGAAGTGAATTATAAAAAAGTTTTTTAATAGATAAAACTAAAGATACCGTGGCTATTATTCTACTTTGATAACCATTTAAAATATATTGTATACGATGTATCAAGTAGAGTCATTGATTGCTGAAAATTTTGAATGTTTTTCTTTGTTTTCTTAATTTGGAAATTTTTATTGGAAGCATAACATACTTTTGTAAATGTGCATATGTATGTATAAGCATACGTACTCGTAGATAACGGATCATAAATTCCACACCATGAAACAAAATGCTCGTACCACGTTTCCGAACGGACGAATCCGAGAAAACAAGAGTTAGTGCAGATTCTATGGGGGCGACCATTTGAGCGTCCGGTGAGACTTGTGCAACTCAATCGGGAGGGCGCGTTAGAGAAAAGGAACAAATGGAGGTCGACGACGATATCTCCAAAGTCCTCCTTCTGATGGAATAAGAAATTTTCGGAGAAGAATATCGCAGGAAACGAGCCCAAAAGTCGAAGCGAAAAAACGAAGGGAGAGGAGAGTGATGACGGCTGGGGATTTTGAAAGAGAAGAGTTTTCTTCGTCCATTGAGAACGGAAGTGGTCTCGTCTTCTGATCCGTAATGGTGTAAGGGAGACGGTAAAGGGGGATGTCCATCCGTTGAAGGGGGGGGGGTAGCCGATGATGGTCAAGGAGGAGGGTGCGCGCCCTGAACTGGTAATGGGAATAAGAAAGTCCCAAGAAATGGAGATATTGCTAACTCCACGTAAACTCTCGCAAACGTGACTCCCCGAAACGAAACGTTTTTTGCCGTTTTTCTCTCCCCCTTCCCTTTTTGCCCTTTTTTATTCAGCATGGCCTCTTTTTTTATACCTCCCCATTCTCTATCTATCTTACCCTCTTTCACCGCTCGTTTTCTACCCCTCTTCCAAACGCTTTCTGCTTACGGTGACAATTTCTGTCCATCCATCCCTCTTTTTACCTCTCATAACGTCTCTTTTACTTCCTCTAAGTTTCTCTGCCATTTTCCAACTCATTCCTTAGTATTCCCTTTTCTTTAGGTCGTTTCGCCTCCTTAAATATATGTTTCCCCTCACTACGCTCGTATCCGAGGAAACACAACTCTTTTTATTTCCCCCTCTCATTTTATATTGCTTCTCCCTCCACTTTTTTTTTCCGTGTACTTGGAGAACCAATATTCTTTCGCAACTGCTTCGATTCCCTCCATTTTGTTGCGATGTTCACTCTCTCTCCGATAGAGGAGGTTGTTGTTTATTTTTCGCCCGCGGAAGTACGTAACTTCCGCTTTCGGACCGGAGGCTATGTGGGCCTACACACACATACGCGCGGTTCTTTTCGTAATCCCTTATTCGTGGCGTGCTTATCCCGTAGGATTGAACTCGGGGCGATATTCCGTCGCGTTTAATGTATCGCTAATTAAGGTCGTGGTAGATAGAGTTTCATTCTTACGCCGCGTGGTTATTATTTCCTCATAGTTTCACGTGGAGAAAAATAAACACGATTATCGTCCGCTTATATATTAGGTCTCACGCATTTTGTGGTGCATGAAGTATCAGTATATGAACTACTAAAATTAAATTAAAATTAGCACATTATTTCTTCGTAAATTGGCCTAACATTCCATAAATTTTCTTTGAACGTATTCTCGTATTATTAAATCTATATTTTATTCATTGTATTTTCTATATTATTATAAATTATTCTATTATCTTAAAAAAATTCCATATATTTGAAAAATTTCGCTTAAATTTCATCGAACTAAAGAAAAAATTGAAAGGAAAAATTCATCTTTCACAAAACTATCAATACATACTTCTTTGAAGATTCAACGCTTAATGTTATTGCAATAAAACACGTATAATATAGTGTTAATACTGAAAGATTAAGCTCAACAACAAATAACCTTAATGTCATGTCAAATATTAAAAGAGACTATCACAAGCTGACAAACACATTCAGTACTTGCGAAGCGTCATTCTAACTCTCGACACCCACAAAGAGCCCACTTAATTTCAAATCCGCCACAATCCATCACATTCCATCCTTATCCCTTTATATTCAGCCCATTTCTTTCTTCTAGTCCATCTCGCATTCCTTCATATTCCATTCGATCCATCTTGAGGAATTCCATATGAAAATTGACCACGACAAATTCATATAACACCCCCAATTTCAGGATCGCCTCGTTCAGTTTCCAACCACGTCCTTTATCTTGGCACTTCGTTCCCGGGCAACCCCCCATTTTCGTATTATCCTTTCTTGGTATTTCTTTCGCCATCATGTTCAGTCTCATTTTGGTTTCGATGTTGTAGTTCCACTCCTTGTCGCCATTCTGTCACCGGATGGCCACGAGCGAAATGATCCAGAAAAGGCAAGAGGATTTGACCAAGATATTGTTGGAGAACGTGGGAGAAAGGTCTTAAGGGGGGCGGAAAGGTTATTTTGGACGAAGGTGGGCATAGGAGGAATCCAATTGGAGGTCAAATGGGGCTGTAGGAAAATGGCGGGAGAAGGTGGATTAGTTAGTAACTGGAGGCGGCAGAGGGAGTCGAATTGGGCCGAGACGCGTCGGTCAAGAATAAATGAAAAGGTAGGATGAAGGAGACGTTGGAGAAGATGAGGACTGTAATGTGTTCCTCTATGGCCTTAAGGAAGTGTTTCGTGTATGGCGGAAAGGAGATGGAATGGTAATCCGTGTGGAAGAGGGAAATCCATGACGTTTATTCAAACCGGTAAAGGATATCTGGGAAAGAAGGAGATGAGTTTGGACAATAGGAGACGGCTGTAACGTTTCCGAGGGATAATGAGACTTGAGAGATGATCCTATCTTTTATTGGCTTTATGACCCTCCTTGTTAAGTTGTAACTTATCAGGTTTCCCTCCATTTCTACGGCAGTTTCAAAGGATGCTTTATGATCGTGAATGGTTATCTCTTTTCGTCTGTTCTGGTAGAGAAAGTGCTAAAAGTAATGTACGACTGCTATTGTAAGTCGTAAACTTTGAATGAAAATTGCATACGACCGATATACATTCCGAAACAGCGTATATAATTGTACATTAGCAGGATTGTAATCTTACGACAAGTATGGAATAATGTGTTAAGAGATTAAAGGCATAACTCAGTTTAACATTTTCATGTCAATGTCGTTTCCATAGAGGTTTGCAGTATTTGTTATTCAGTATCTAAAAACTCATCTTTTTTAATTAAAGCGTAATTGCACTTTATGACCCAAGGACGCTTCAATTTAGCGGCTTTTATTGTGTTTTGGGGTTTAGAAGTAGAATGCCTTCTTTAGTAGCTTAAATCAGAGATAGTTAATATTGCTTAAGTAATTACGAGTAATGAGAAGCTATTTTTATGTAGACTAAATTCTATGTATGATAGCGTATGTATGTATGCAATTTCGTATAATTTAAAGTCCAGGCTTAGGATAAAGAACGATCTTTGTGTTTATATTAAAGACATCTTTAATCTACAAATTTCATTGGCAGTCTTCATAGAGTCAATCTTTTATTTTCTTTGTAAGAGGTAATTCCTGAATTGAAATGAATGGATTTTTAAGTTTCAACCTTCAACCTCTCCAGCCATTTCAATCCTCCATACGTGTATATGGAGACGAGCATCAAGAGAGTGTTTTAAGGCGTATGAAAATATGTTGATTCTTCCTTTCAAACATGTAAATTTACTACGCTTTAATTCATGTTCTATTTTACTTCTGTTATTATTATAAATTCCTTGAAAGTAAATGTGGTACATGGCGGTGGCATCGTATAGAAAAATAAAATTATTATAAGGAACAAGACTATCCGGCATTGGCCCCAAAAAAGGAAGGGCTATCCCTCGGAAAACCTCACTTAAACACTAAAATTTGGGCTCGTCCGGGATTTGAACCCGGGACCTCTCGCACCCTAAGCGAGAATCATACCCCTAGACCAACGAGCCGATGTATAATATTGCGTGATATACCGTTACATGAAATCAAGCAAAACAAATTACCTTTGAACAATGGTAGCAATGTTAATTTTTAGATAATAATCATCGATAATCAACAAGCTGAACGTACAGCTCCCGTCTACTTTCTTAAAAAAAAAACATTCAAGAAAGGTATTTTTTTCGTTGATAAGCTATAAAATTTGAAAAAAAATAAGAAACAATGAATAAAATAAAAGTTAATTAATTATGCCAATTACAATTATCCTTACGATTCATACCCTCAGTTTTATCTAAGCATTTTTTTATCTTTCGAAAATAATTCGAATCGACCATTACCTCGATCAAAGATCATTTCCACTCAAGTCTTACTAAACGGTAGTTCCTCACCTTTTTGTTTCTTAATTAAAACCGATTATAATGTTTAGAACCAATCTGAGAAATCGACCAGAAGCATCGCTTTTTCCATTGAAAATTCTCCACTACAAAATCGTTATTGGTGTTCTTAACATTTTTTCTCCTCGTATCACCCCAATGATGGGATCAATGATTCCGTGACAGTGAATGATGACGTATGATCTTATCTGTAACGAAACAGCCCCATTCTCTTGACAGCTTTAAAGCCTTTCAACCTTATATTCGTCCTATCAGTTGACAACTCCGGCCCTAGTTTGTTGTTCCCAACGTTGACCAAGGCGTTATTTTAGCCATCGAATTATCGTCGCCCAATTTAAAAATTTATTTCTGCAAATACACGTGAAAAAAGAGGGAGACAAAACGTTTCTCTCACAGTCATCGAATCCGAACGAATAAAAAAAAATCTAACGATTCCTTCCGATGCAAATATTATCACCGTTTATTTTTAAAACTTTCTAAAAGCCCTTTTAGATAAAGGCAAACGAAGTGGACAAGAGAGATTGACGCTATCTCTCGAAGCATCCATTCCGCAGAAATGAGTCCATAGGCGTATTGCTGAGGACGGATCAGCAGTTTGTGTGAGAATTAGAGTGTGAGGAAAACGGTATAGCTTTGTGGAATGGATTGAGTATTTGTAAATTGATGAATTCAAGAGTAAGGAAAAGAGGTTATGGAAGCGAGGAATGGAAATGAATCAACGGATGGAAGACTCACCGTTAAACAATATACAGATCGTCTCTATTTATATTTACTTATTTATCTATTTATTATTAAATATAGACGTGACAAAATATTATCAAAATCAACTCAAAGGAGGAAATTTTATTCCAAACACTAAATCCAAAATAGAGTGTCAGAGCTTAACACATATAGAAATATAAATTAAATTAAAAATACTCTCCCTTCACTGATTTCTCTCTCTCTATGGCCTTCTTTCCGATGAGTACCATGAACGAAAGCATTCAACATGGGCCCAAATCTCTAAAACATCACTGTTTTCTTCTGTAAATATTATGAGCTCGGCTTTATGAAACAAACAAACATCGTATCGGTCTCCCGGGAAACGGATCGTTTAAAAAACACGATATTTACGTTTTATCTAAATTTCGCATCGATTCGACGTAATTCCAAAACAAGAATCGTTCTTTTATTCAGGTAGCACCGTTATATTGTTCATGAGCCTTAGTAAAGTTTCCTTTTCCGAATAAAATCGATATCAAAGAGTTCATTGTCCGTCAAATGAATCCCTATTCCTCTTGTTCTGAAACTGTTTGAAGTTCTTTGTCAATTATACGCGATGTACACTTGGTGCTTTTCAATTAGGGATTATTTGTATAAGATACGTATTTATAATAGTTTTTACTGACGTAGATAAAACTAAATACACCTTTAGATACCAAAATATAGGTAGTCATTTAGCATCCAAAAGAACTATAGTAAGAAAATTGTCCATAAATGAAGCCACTTCATCTTCATGCATATCGTTACTCAAATAGATCAATTCGGTGACATTCTATTGTATCATAACTTCAATTAAATATTCTTTGGCTTTAGTTATTATTAAAAACAAATGATTAAGCTTTCAAAATCCTAAGGTATAGGAAATCGTGAAGCATAATCATAGTTGCACTTCGATAGCCTATGAATAGATCTAGCCCTACCCATTCCGATCGGATGTTTATACGCATAGGTAGGGCCATCCGACTTTTGTTCTTTGCCCTCATCTTTATGGCATTTTCTCCCCATTGTCGTTCATCGCAATCACCAGATGCCGCACGTGTCGTCCACGAATCGGATCGATGATTTGAATCTAACCCTCGGACATTTTTACGATCAGCCTTTTTTTCTCGTGATATAGGAAAGTTTTGGGCCATCATCTGCTCGCTGCATCACATGGCGATTTCTAGTCTATCCGTTTTTCGCCATGGAAATGAAACCGTCACCCGAGGCCAATTTCTCTATCCGCAGGGTATTATTGTAGGGCCTATTGATTTATGACGAGTATTTGGGATTTCCGATGCATTCGTTTTCCGGAGTCAGCGTTTTCATAGTTTGCCGATCTTGCGAAACCAAAAAGTCGGCGTAAATATTATCTTTAATTAAACGTGATGAAATTTACTTTAGATGTGCTATTCCGCGTTTTTGCTGTGGCTTAATATTTTGTTTGGCTGTTGTCAAACTTGCTGTTTAGAGGAATTCTACCGTGAATGAAGAAGTTTGTATGGGTTTATTACCTATAGGGATTTTAATTCTGTTTGTGCGTTTAGAAAATATATACGATGCTGGTTTTTTAAGCTATAGCCTAATCCGTGATAACAACCTAAATTAATAAGTATTAGCGATTTAGGATAATAAGAGATGATTTCCATTATTCATTTTTACAGAAGTTGGCAATTGAAGACTTTTGAATTTTTATATACTTTAAAGATACAAATCATTCCATCGAATATGAAACTTTCAAATTTGTTGCCTACAATTAAGTTAAATATTTTATACATAATTAACACTAAATTTAATTCACTTCGAATGAGAATGTTTTTTACAGTTATATTTACGTTGCTGAGCGTGCATAGACACTCTATGGTTTTAATCTTCTTTATTTATGACTCTATTTATCTTGTTACGATTAAATATATTGGTAATTTAACAACTTATTTGATGACAGGAGAATGTGTTTTTTAATTCAATAAAGACAGAAAAGAATTTTTATGTTAATTACAAAACAAATTAATTAATTTGGTAAGGGTATGGTCTTCCAAATATAGAGGTTAAAAGTAAGTTCTACAGTACACTCTTACTCCCTTGCGATTAATTTAGAATATTTCTGTACTAAAATGTCAAGGGTATTATTATTATTATTATTAGGTAACATTTGTGAACTGTTTTCGAATTGAATATTAATTTTGGATGTAGAATAAGCAATTTATAATATTTATGAAAATTAAATGCCAATATCATTCACGAACTCACGATACATGCTGGACATTGAACCTTAACTCATAATTTTCAGCTTAGGCCATCTACTGTCCTATATGTTCAAATAATGAAGAACCCCCTGTTTTTATATAAACGCGTAACATCCGTAACATGATCCACGGCGCTTAGCTCGTTCCTCATAAACACATTAATCGAAACGCCGAATTTCCCGCATCGTTTCAGTTGTTTGAGTACAATCGACTCTAGTTACGAGACACGTAAAGCCTCGGCAATTCCTCTCTAAAAGCCTTTACTTATATGAAATCAAATACCCCGGAGTTGTATCTCGGTCCATTGCCCAAATTGAACTTTCTCGAAATTATTTCAGCGTCGATCCTCCTCGAGGCAGCGGGTACTTTTAATTCCCCAAACCGCGGCTCTGAAAGCCTTATTTTGACGAATGGACATGGCGGAGAGAAAAGGGGTTTTGCGGCTCTATCTCATCACTTCCACCTGGCGGATTATTTCCCACTACTTCATTTTCATCTCGCCAATGACTTTCCATCTCTTTCACCCGCTCCATTTAAAAATCTTCGCGCGACCATCTCCCGGCAACAAAAGCCCGCCACCTATTCTCCAAAGGAATGACTCCTTTTTTTTCCTCTAGGGGGAGTTGGCGTCGGGGAAAAAAACGCGGGAAATCCTTTACATCCTCCCGCCTCTTCCTGTTTTCCTTCGCAAAAATCTCTCCTTGTAATGGACTTGTTTTCCTCTTCTCGTTTCATTTATTTCTCTTAGGCATCCTGTTTTCGGCATTGGTGATGCATTAATTCTGTCGCTATTTAATACATCCACGCGGAGTTAATCCGCGTTAAGAAAAATCCCGGATTTTGCGTCAATGGCGACGCCGCGCGGGTGCTTCCGAAAGCTCTGGTTTTAAACATTAATTTTTTCATCCCGCGAGTTGTTTGTGCCGAAGTATCTTTCGGAATCATCCGGTTTTATAAAGGAACAGTCTCTAAAATTTCATTAGCGTTGAGTAAATGCGCGAATTTTCGGGAGGATAATTTTGCGTTTCTTTCGGTGGAAATAGGTTTAAAAAATTAAATGCTGAGTATTCGTTAACTCCCACGTCGGAGTTTTGGGAATAATTCCCTTTTGTGTTGATTCCTGGTTAGGTGTATGAAATATCACTAATAAGGTTCGTGTGAGGAACAAGTAAAACCTTTTTTTAAAAGTAATTATCATGATTAATCAATGACGAATTTTATCATGAATTCGTTATTAATTCGTCTATTCTTTTTAGTCAGCATCATTGCTAGTGTGATAGCTATATACCTTTCTATGTCTTTTTCACGATTTAAAGTTCTACGATACATTCGCAGAGTTAGGATATTATACCTAAAATTGAAGCACGATTACTTACCCTTTAATGCCTTTTTTACAATTTTAAATTATTCAATAAGTTTACAAAGTTTTCGTATATTATTCCGCAGTCGAAAATTGAATTCTTTAACGTTCTTTCCACATCTAAAAGAACTCAAAACAAGTGAAAGAGATACGGCGTACTCTTTAGTCACAAAATCGTATCGTATCTTTTCCAAATTCGATCCCAAAAAGAGATGTTACGATTAGAATTCATAACAACTCCCAAAAGAAAAAAAACGCAAAGATAGTCGTTCATTACCACCTAATAGCTAAAAGCCAGCATTTGAACCGTCTCTCAATTTCCTTTAATCTACAAAATGTTACGTACATCGACCTTAAGTCCATTTCTTCTCCCAATCCATGGTCATTATTTAGACGTTTCTGAATCCTCAAATCTATGGTACATAAAGCTGATACCAAATGCATACCACTCAGAGAGAGCTCTTTGTGAGTTCATATGTGTTTCCGATCCAAACTTTCCAATTCGCCCTCATTTACCTTTCCTCTTTCACACAAAAGAATTCACAAATTCCCTCTGATATTCTATCCGAGTCCGTTTTACTCTCTCTAGGGCCCACATCGGTACGTATCTCTGTATATATTTTGATAGCTGTTACTTTTTACCTCATTCGAAGCTGACGTATTTCCTTGAACGTTAGCCAATATAGTCGAAAAAACACGCGGTATAAACATCGACTATTCAGAGCAAACTTACTCAAAGGCTACATTTTTATATCAACTGTCACCTACCGAAGCCAAATAGTCTCTTTCTCTGTACCATCTTTCTTTTTAGACATCTATTTTCTTTTCGTGTATATGTATAAGATCTAATTTGACGCACAACGGAAGATTCAGATACAAAGTTACTATTATTTCATTCCGTAAAAGCTTTGAGGTTATAATCGTGGTTTTACGCAAATACTATTCACAACACGTAATAAAATGAAAGGATGCTCTTATGTTAAAATGAATTAAACGTGGAACATTTCTCAATATATGAAGTTGATTTTTGTTGTAATTTAGGAAAATAAATATTAATTTGAACGCGGAAATATTTTCGCTTGTTTATTTTGCTAATTATTTGACAGTTTACATCTTCCAGGAAAACATTTGGCAATAGCTACTATTTGGCTACAGTACCAATTTGATGGGACATTAATATAATTCAATTAAAATTAGAATTTATGCTGCCTTCTTGAATGTATATTGCTTTTAATATTAATTAATAAATTATTCCATTATTTACATAAGATGGAAGATTATAATAATACCATGTGCTAGAATATATAAATTAATGGAGCTTCATACTATTCAAAAAGACTCGATGGAATATTTCGATATCATCATTAAAGGATAAAATATATTTGATCATTTTTCAGTGATTATTACAACTAGTTTTTGAATTTGTAAGGTTTTTGAATCAAAGTATATGTAGCCATGAGGTTCAAACTAATACTTTTAAGTAAAATTCTGCAATTAATCTCATCGAATTATGCAATTTTTTTAACCTGAGTACATTTTCAATAACTAATATTTATAGGAAGGTAATCTTTATCAATTCGCTTTCTTAGAATACGTCTTTCATGCATATATGTTTGAAAATTTTACTGCCTAAATTTATAAATATTAATTCCTATTATTTATATTTATACAGTAAAATTTTCTTAAATAGTTCTCACGATAAAATAATACCGATCTCGATAAAAATTTGCGTATCTCCTCTCTAGAATTACGTACGATTTGTATCATCAAAGAACATTCTCATCTAGGATAATAAGAACTCAAAATTTCAGTTAAATATTCCAAATTCCTCAAAGATGTTTTTTGCCATCACTTCAGAGTTTAAAAAGCGATATTAGGCGGAAGGATACATCAAAGAGGCGATCCATCTAGTTACTCCTTCTTTACGCGGAACAATTCAGGCCGTTGTTTCATAGTGGAATGTTATGCTCCTACATTATCCGTGCATGCTTAAATAGATGCAAGAAGTTCACCAGTAATGAGACGCCCTCGCCTCTGACCTTTGGGTAAACTACTGCCTGTATTTCCCTATTTAGTAAACAAGCTAGTTTCTCATCTATTATGGGCGAATGCTTATTAGTGTGGTGCCAAAGACTATCGGCTCAAACTTTAAGACCGTACTTACTAGGGCATTCTGCTCACGTCCATTGAACTACAGATTCCCCAATCGCTATCCCATCTAACATTGACAATCGCATACTCATTCTCCTGCCTGCATCCTCACTGCGATGCAGTCCTCTTCTATTTTTTTTCACTTTGGTGCTTCTAAGTGGAAATTCCCACTAATTTTTAACTGTATTTCCTTTAAATTGTTCTACAACAGTAATCTGAACTTCAACAAAGATAAAGTCTTCTTAATTCTAATAAGTTTATTTCTGTCTAATAATGTAATATTATTTATTAAGTTGGATTAGTTAGAAATAAATTATTCTTCGGAGGATATTGTGCAATAATATAGATTAAATAAAAATGCAGCAATGAAATAAACGTTCATGGAATGATTTTCATAATATATTTATAAAAAATATAATTTATAATAAATAAAAGAATTTCATTGGAGATTTTAGTTAAAATAAAATATCAATTATTATGAGCGTATAGAATAAAATTTTGAAATAAACAAAGATTTTTTGGCTTTTATTTTTAGCAGATTTAACATAGAAACAGATTTTTCTTCGATGAACTTCTTTTATCATTACTTCAATAACTATTTTAACTATATATTTGAATATTAAACTAGATATCTTCGAATTTTCATGGTACTTGGTTGAAAAATGTTCCATATAAATTACATTATCACAAACTTGTGTAAATATCGATATTACGTTTTAGAGGAAATGTTCAGATTGGCTAGAATTCTGCTTAAAAGACTATATTTTTGTTATTAACCGAAAAGTTCATATTTTAAATCAATGACTTATAAAGTGTGCAAACTACGTAACCAGTAATCACCTATATTTTTTCATTTTCTATTAAAGATAATTTTTATGACTAATACATTTCTTCTCGTAGACAGTTAATTTTAATTTTGTTACAATCGTTCAAAATTCCACATGAAAATATAGGCACCATAAAAAATTTTTAAAATCAGAATCCAACTATATGTACAAAATATAATTTGATGTACCCAAATCTAACCAAAAGCTTCCTATCATCTCCACTCCAATTCATCGGCAAATCCGCGTTCAAGTCAAGAACTGACCTTACACTCCCCGACCACCATCCCCATCAACTCCATCCGGTCTGCATTACCGAATCGGTAACACAGTGAAACGAAGGGAGAGGAAAAACGAAGCAAGGAATTTTTGACGTCAGATACAGAGAAGGTGATTGGTGATGTCATCTCTTGAATGGGGGACGCATTTGCTCTCGGAGGCACGAGTGCGCATCCCTGCACCATTTGCCGCACCCTTTCCGCGCACCGGCCGAGAAAAAAATGTTACGGAGCCATTACGCCAGTCTGGCCTATTTGTCTACGTCGTGTGCGGGGGAGCGGGCGCCTCGGGGAAGGATGATTTGTACATCTCAGGCGCTTCTTAGCACGGAATGAAGAATCTTCCGTGTCTACGTAGGAGGCTTAATAAACCGGTTCATTTTGTCTCCATCGTCAGTATCAGAGATGTACAAGGGAGCGAAAGGAGGCTGCGAACCACCGAGTAGTCATGGGAAGGCAAGAAGATGGCGGATTTACAGCCCCCGCGATAATGAGATTAGTTCATTGAACCCTTCGTCGGGAATACTTTGTCTTACTTACGCAGTTGGTTCCGGCTGATTATTCCCGCGAATTGGATGTGTGTGCGGGGCAGATGAAGAGGTGTTTAAAAAACGTTTTCTAAGGAGTATTCGTCGCTTGAGAAGGAAAGGAAGAAGAACCACAAAGAACTCTTTAAGAAAACATTTCAGATGGATAAATCTATAAGTATATAATATAACACTAATTTATTTTTTTAAAACTCCTTATTTAGCGTAAATAAAATCAGAGAAAGAACTTGAGCATCAATGATAATTACAGAGATGTTTGACATCCGATTGGATACATTTTCCTTATGAAAGTTAAAATAAATTTCTTCTCCAGCATAGATATTCACGAGACCAGTAATTTCAAATTGAGTTTATTACAAACATTGCGAAATTTAATTTAATCGGTACAGCTTGGTCGTATGTAATGCAAAATAACTGTATTAAAATGATTATTGAATAGATTTTTTTCTTTTGAAATTGAATAGCACGCTATAGAACTATAAAAGGAAAGTTATGGTCAGAAATTTAAATCAGAAACACATTTCAATAAATTTTTATTTATAAACATGTGTGTTCTCTCGGTTTATATTTGCAACGAAATATTCAAGATTAACATACGTTTATATGCAATAAATTTATGTACGACATATATTGTATATTGGTATATTTATACAGCTAGCCGCATACGATTTAACACTATTGAATACCATATTATTAAAACTGATGAGCCCCTATAGTAATATGTTAAATTCTGTTTTGACCAAACCATAAAAAAATATACTGTGTCAATTAAACATTTTAGTCACTTTTAAACCCAATTACTAATGCATTAAATACTCAATATCGTGGAGTGTGGATAAAGTTTCTTTCAATTAAACTCTTCTTTGCTAGACGTTAAATATGCGACAAGTAATTAGATGTAACCCCACGATCGACTCTTATGGATATCGATGTACTTCCAATCAATTCCCGGCGATATGTCCTCATAATTAATTAAACCGATCAAAAGCGCAAAACGATTCCCTTACTTCATTAAAATTTTAAGGCAATATTCCTATACCGAGCTAAATGAGGCTGTTTGAGAAAGGAAGATTGCTTATAAATCACCAAGAGAAAGGTAATTTTTCTTCAACATTGCCAATTATCTTAACGGACTGATTTTTGCACTCGGGGCAATTAGAGTGACTTATGGCTTGGACATTCTTATTTTAGAACGAGAAGTGATAAAACTCTCGTTAAATATGAAATTAGGAGAGAGCTCCGACTTTAATTGGGGCGTTACCCAATTAATTCGTGATATATTCCTTTATCGTAGGAAATAATTGAAAGTGTCAAAGACATTTTTCGTACGACCTAAATTTCATTAATGGATTTGAAATCACCGATTTTCCCACGTACTGCCGTTACCAATGGTGATCATTATGTTACGAATAAATTTTAAAAACTTTACGGTCCGTCGAGAGATATCGTATATCATAAAATATCCGATAATAATGAATCTACAAAATAATGTTTTCAATAATAATGACTCTACAAAAAATAAAATTTGGAAAATTATAATTATTTTTATGTAGGATGATCGATAAACGTAAAATAAGTAGTATTGATTTTTTTAGTTCGTCTTTATATTTGTTCCTCACACATCATTTAGGATACGCGTTACAGCTTTATAATCGCATTCTTATTCCTACAAAATGCGATGTAAAAAATCGAGGAAAATTTCATTTCATACCAACATCTTTCGACGAAGAAATTTGATTTTCTTCCATTCTGAATCGCAGAAAAAGGAACTCAAGTCTTATTAATACACATCAAGCACATGTAGCCAAGCTGCGAAAATGTGCACTTTAACGATCCAGTTAGTCAAATTATGGTCAGTAATTTCATGAACGGAATGAAACAGCGCTGAGCGAATATTGCTCATAATTTCGGGATCATAATTCCTAAACTCGTGACGTATCTGGAGAAGGCATTAATCCAACGTCCAACTGAGTTCACTAAGAAAGTAACTTCTGTGATTAAGTCCCTTCACTTTTTCACCCAGTTAAAAAGCACCGCTCCGTAAGTCCCATTCCTCAGTGCGAGTGTAAGTTTAAAACGAAGAGAGATAATGAAAAGTAATGAGAGTGAAATCATTTCTAGTTCACATGAAAAGACTTTAAAAACTCCCTTTTCATCGAATTAAATTCCTCTCGGGTATCGGGAGCGTTTAATTAATTCAATTATCTTCTACATTCCAACAGTAATTTTTAATTAAGTTCTTGTTTGTTGTCATTACATCTTGTTAATATAATTTTTACTAGAAGTGAATTTTTTTTAATCAGGTTTTTTTTCGTAATATGGATGTCAATTAACCCAGTTAAGTGAAAGTTTATATTAAAAAGACTAAAATAAACTGTTTTTATTTTCGAAATTGTAATGGGACGGAATTAATTGAAAGTGAAATATAAATCGCCTAATAGCGAATGAAATACTTTTTTGACCTTAGCATCATTACTAATACCTATTATTTTAAGTACTGAATCACGAAAATTTGTAATACAAATGAAACTGGATTAATGTCCACCACATTTAATATCATCAGTATTTAATTAATTTAAATATTCAAAACATAAAAATATGATATCGTGTTTTTTACCTAAATTTTTAATTACTTAAGGTCTCCAAAAAAGAAAATGAAGGTTAGCAGATAATATGTTCAATTTTATATTATGATTCCATTGTTATGGAAATATTAGAGGAACCTTGGACATAAATCTTAAATTTGTCTCAAAGAATACCTCTCAAAAAACTGTAAACTAAAATTATGACGTGTAACTATTTGAAATATGACTGCGTTATCGATTAATCAGTAAAATTTTTCAATATTATCAATATGACATGCCTCGTATTAAAATTACGCTATTAAATTAACGGAAAATGGTGAAATTTCAAAGTATATCAACAAAAGCATTATATTCAATACGCAAACACTAGTTGAGTTGTCCATTCCTCTCCTTTCGGATGAGGCAGCGGAAAATCTGGTGTCCAAATGGAAAGATTGAGGGCAGAATAGTGACATCCTTTCCACACATTTTGATAGAATGTGTGACCACTCTGAGGGAAACGAATTGAAGATGATTAGAAGAGAATGGCAGTAGGGGATTGAGATAAGCTGTCCAAGAAAGTGTATATAGAAATCATAGAAGAGAACTACTGAGGATTGGGAAATTGATGGAAGGAGATATCGAGGAAAGATTGCTTGGGTCGTAGGAGGAAGGATTCTGTAATAGAGAAATGACCCTCCCTATTAAAGAAGGGCATCCGAAATAATAGCTTTCATTTCCTAAAGCTTTCATCTTCTGAGAGAAATTGGCTCCGAGAGAAGTAAATACTGGAACGTCCATCGCGAAAACTTTCCTGTATAGAATTCGTCTTCATCATATTATCTTAAAAGGAAAGATAAGTTGACTAATGGATTTTATTATAATGATAAACTTTTTAGGTCCCAGATATACTGGACTGTGATTGTTGTTTTCATAATTGTCTCTTATTCATTTATTTTTGCTTACATTTTTTGATGCGTAACACACAATATCGTAATTGATTTTATATTATTTAAGGTAATTAGATTATTTTCCTTCTAAGTTAAGCTATTTAATTTAAAGCTATTTAAGCTGAGTTTAGTTATTTAATTTAAGTAAATGTACAACTTTTTATTTAACTATTATTTAGCAATTTATGCGCTGCGTTAATTTAATAGCCGTTTTCTGATTCAATGAAGTGAGATCCCTTTTAATTGAGTTAAGAGATTAAATTTACCATGGCAATACAACGTAAACTACAACCAGCGTAACAAATTTCCTTAATGTTTCGATGAAAAAAATAAGAAAGCATAAAATGCATTTCCTATGATTGGTTACGAATAATGTTTATTTTCAGAACGAAATTAACTTAAATATTTTAAACGTAACAAATCTTGGTATCATAAACTAATATTCATAAAATTCCGTTTAATGAACAGTAATCATGGACTGAACTCCCCAAACTTCATGGGCATAAAATTATAATAGTATCGAATTCATCATAAATTATCTAATTATTATCTCATCACATAAATATTAAAATAATGAGAAATAATTCTAGAATCTTTATTTTTAATGGAGCGAATTGTATTTAGTGCCCGAAAAACCACAGATGTACATGAAAATTAAATTTGTACCCCTTCAAGTTAATGAGGCCTCCTTGTATTGGTTTCCATTCTCCCACTTTTGTCCTAGATTTGCATCTCTATCGTCCAAACCACATAACATCTGGTGCCCCGACATTGGACCCATTATCTACACCCACCAAGAACGAAATCGATAAAAAAAATTCTTACCTGTACCATTTTATAGCACAATTAATCTCGTTAATATTTCATAAGGACGCGAAACATTATCAGCAATCGCACGTTGCGACTATCAAATACCGTGCTAATTTGCTTGCCATTTTAACCTCGACTATCCTCCCCTTAAGTCTTAAATATCCCTGCCTTATCGCACTTCCCCTGAGACATTCCGCCATAAATCCACTGCTACTGCCCGACATCGTTTTCTACCTCAAACGATCCTTCCTCTCCCTTTTCCAGTCCTCCTTCGCCTCTTGTGAGACCACGTCCAAAGCCATCCTTTTGTTTAGGAGCAAGATTGATCGGGAGTAATCTTATAACACCGGCAATAAGAGACTCAATCAATCTAGTCCCTTCACTAGGCAATACCCTCACTTCCTTTCCCTTTTTTTCTCACTGCCGTCGGTGGCGACTTCCCACCCTCAGCCGACACCTCTTCAGTGACAGCTTCACTTCTCCATAACCCCATCGCTTTCCCCTCCAAACACGGCCAACTGACTCCCTGACTCGTTTCTCTTCCATCTCATTATTTTCCCTAATTTTGAATCACGCCATGCAAGTCTTTTCAGTCCATTTGACTTACATTCTCGTTTCGCATTTGTCATTTCCTTTCGCGGTCTTCGGGGAGTTTCTATGCCTTCCCGAAGTATATAAGGGATCACGTGACTGCTCTCGCTATTCGCTCTTCTTTTTTTTGTAAGCTCCCTGAGGAAGTTATTTTGCGGTCTCCGAAGGAACGAGGTACTGTGTCGACGAGAGGATTGTTTCCAATTTTAATTATTCGCCCGTTTTAATAACGGACGATGAATAACCATGCGATTATTAAATTCGTTAATCTCTCGCAATGAGTTCGGATGTCTGGATAATTGGTTAGCTTAATTAGCTTCGATTGTTGAATGTTAAACAAAGGAAGCGATCGGAGTTTTTGTTGATTTTATTATTTTTGAACGAATACATTGAAACATAAAATATATACGTAATAAAACTCGTGTTTTGACACATTTAATTTGTAGTTCAGAATAGTGGGTAATTATAATAAAATAAATACTGTTCAAACTGAGAGCATCTCGCGGTTGAATATGGGATATCGAAGTACGTCCTTCCATCGAATGCTTATCAAAGGTCAGAGTTAATTTGGTCACAGAGTACTCGAATAATATTATGAAAATTAATTGCGCGCGACCAAGCGATCTCCCGCTATTTTTTATGAATCGACCGACATCAGTTAAAATTGCGGTCAACATAGGTAGCGGAGGATTTAATGTTTGTCGACTTGATGCTTTTATCGCTTTGATCACTTGAGCAGTCGATGGCGATTATCTTATCGAAATGTCGTTTAAATTCCGGAGATACGGTTCATGGGAAATCAGTGGCAATAAACCTCGTGCGCTATTCCCTTTATTGATCAGTATTGATAGGAGCATTTGTTGCACATAAATGTTTCGAAATGGAACCATAACTGAAATATTCTGGGAGTATTTCTAGGATTTTTCCTTTTTACATTTTTAGAGTAATTATTTTCATTTAGGATTTGAAATACAACTTATTAAAAGGCTTAATTGATGTTTTTTCACGCTTCTTTGCTTCATTAGTACATAAGTTATATAATATAATAAAAATCGGGAAATCAAAACAGTTTCGAGAGCTTAACTATTTACTTTTTTTAATTCTGAAGTCAATAACTTTTGAAGAGATTTTCAGTTCAAGATTCCAATAAAAAATGATGAGGCAAAGATTGTGGCAGAGCAATTTTATGAACTATAAGGAATAAGTTTAAATATAACAGTATACTAAATTAATATGTAATGCATATAATACATTGGATTTTTTTTAGGCTTATCATGCATTGTGTAGATCTTGTTCGGTAATAGTTCAACAAGGTCTTGAGCTCGAATCCTTTGTCGAATTGAAATTTTCTAATGATGAACGAAATAAATATCTGAGAATAATGTTAGTTGATGTGATTCATTTTTGTTAGAGGAAGTTTTACTTTTATTATAATAAACGAGAGATGAAATGAATATATTCTTTAATTAATGTAAATATATTATAACATTATATTAATATAAAAATATTATAATAAATTATATATATATATAATATTTATTTTTATATACATTTTATTATATTATAAATTATTAAATTTACAAGAATATGGTATGGTATGAATGGTCTGATTGAAACTATTTTAGTAGGTAGTTTAAAAGAAATAATCTGAAAAATAAGTTTTAATTTAAGATAATCATTACTCATTTTAACACTACTAAATCTTTGAATGCCGATTTATGTTACTTATTAAAACCAATTTATAAACATCGTAAGAATTCAATCGTGCGTCCGTGGCAATAAATCTTTCATACCTAAAGTTTGCTCCACGCATTTCCCCATTCATTTTTTCCGAATCGTAACAAGTGGTCAAATCCCTCTAATCTTTCTCCATCTCCAACTGCTCCCGATTGACTCCATTTTCTTTCGGACGTGTTTTCGGGGACAACGTACAAGCGGATCACGGCCGAAGGGAGCGCGCGAAATATATAAAGGGCCACGTGCACAGCGATTTGTCGATGCGCCGCGGGATGTTAAGAGCGCGAGTGCATTTGTCAGGGATACGTGTTCGTTGATAAATGTGTGGTGTGTCCTTGTGCGCTTAAGTGCCTGTGGGAATGCATGTACGAGAGTGGGAGAGAAAGGGGTATAGTATATATCGCCATGTATGCTTATGGGCGAGCCACATGCGCGCGTGTGTGTGTGCAGTTGTACGTGGAAGAGTATCGCGGCGTAATGGCCGGCGGTCAGCCTCCGTATTTTGCACCGCCCTGGTCGCATTCCTTTTCCGCCCCCGTTAGCCCTGGAACGGTTCCTGGCGAACTGACAATTGAGTCCGCACTGACCCTGTTGCCTCCTCTCCGGGGATCCTTCCGAGGATGCCGGGAGGTTGTTAGGTGGTCGTGTGTACACTGCTTTCCCGCACGGCGGAGTATTTCATGGGACAGAAGCGCTTCTCTCGGCGTCGTGGGGTTTAGACGGTATTTCGGTTTGCTCGACTGGTTCTGATTACTTATTCTTCCCAACGGAATAGAGAAATTGGTTCGGCTGCAGCGATAACGGTTTTGGAAGGCGTGACGCTCTGGGGCTCTGACGTCACTCCGAGATGCGATTTTTTTGTTACGAGACGACGAAGGAACGAAAGCTCATTTCACTGCGATAAAAGTAGAATCTCTCGGGAGGATTGGGTAATTGAATAAACGAAGGTGGAATCTCATTCCTGTATGCAATTTTGAACGAAATCATGTACGCTTTGGAGGAGAAAAAAACGCATTCGTGATTGGAGGAAATTTAAGTGTAATTATCCTGTCATCTAAAACTCTATTCCTTTATAATGACGTGTATTACGTATTTCGACAGTCATAAAATTATATACATATTATATAATAACGAAATGAAGCATGTGTATTCTTTATCATTAAATCACTTTTACGTAATTGGGAGTATGAAAGTAATTAACCTAAATTTCTCCATTATTAAATAGATTTATGGAAATAATGTTTGGTGACATAAAATTTTAAAACTTATTGATAGGTTTGTTTCTTTTCAATTACCATACTTTCACTTTATTTAAATATTTTGAAATTTAAGGATATAAGTTCTCAAATAGAACGCATCCAATATTTATTTACAATAACTAATTGATTTAAATTAAAAATATTTTCAGTTTTTCATAAATCTTTCGAATATTATTTCAGAAGTAATTAATGTTTGTGGCCCTTTTAATCTAACTTTTTTATATTGAAAACGCAGTTCTAACTCCCGTGTTTTAAAGCCGGTAGCTTTATTATTTAATATAAGCAATTGTTTATGTTATTTAATGGAGCAAATATTTACACATTTATTGCCCCAGTTTTCAGCTTTTAAACGTGGGTTTGTGGAGGGCGGTAATATTTTGTTGAAATACATTGATTTTTTTCTATAATGTTGTTTCACAAAAGAATAACATTCGAGAGTTAATAGATTTTAGTTAGGTAATCGGAATTCATAGAATGTAAACACGATGTAAATATTTTAAAAAATCTGCGGTTTTCAATACGATCGTTTTTTAACTTAATATCGTATCTGTTTTAATGAGAGCTTTCATATATCTCCTTTTCCAATCCATTCTATTGGATACGCTTAATTTTTGCACAAAAATCTCATGAAAATATCTTTTTTTAAATAGTTTCGTGCTATATTATTACTTTCGTCATGCTATTCCGTCATCATATTGCTAGTATCGAAAACTTTTACATGGCAACTTTTTATTTTTTACCCTCAATTCTTAATAGCTTAGATTATTATTTTAAAATTATACACTAATATATATAACTTAAAATATGGTAAAAGATGTTTATTTTGTAAGCAATTGATCGTAGATATAGGGAAGTTATCTTAGATATTGGATATGTCATGTTATAAAGTAATTAATATTTATACAATACTGTAAAATTTGGTCGAAAATGAAATATTATTTTATCGTTCTAAATTGTATACAACGTATACCTATTTTCAGCCTCACCCTTTCACCCTTTCAGTGATTGGAAATTCTTAGAAATACAAGAATAATACAGACATCTAAAATATGATTCACAAAGGAATTATAAACAGTGATTTTTATAAACATGTTTATCATAGTTCCTGACCTAAATAATACTAATGATTTTTATAAAAATAATTTATATAACATGTTTATCATAATTCGAAAAAACTATTTAATTCTTTGGCTTAGTAAATATTTTAAAACGTTATGATTTTGACATTCTAAAAAGAAAATAGTTTTCAAGGATTACTCAATGTTTATATTTTCTTTAGGAGAACGTATGATCTAAATTATATCCTTCGGTGAAATTTCCAACTAATGATTTAATCAAACGTTAATTCATTTCCGGACAAGTAAGAGTATTAAATATCTTAATAGGTTTGCGCAATATTTGACGATCTCTAAAGAGAGGGTGATTAAATGCTTTCATCAGCAAGAAACCTATTTCATTACTGCATCGTATAGCTCAATCACAAGGTGCGGCAGTCGGAGACTATAATTTATTCCTCTATAATTGACCCGAGGGCATATACGTACGTAACTTGCTAAGGGAAACGATAAATCCTCGATTTTAAACTGCACTAAATTACATTCAATTTGAAAAGCTGCTGGTTCAAGCAGACCTCCTTCAAAGCACTCTAATTCACATTCTCGGCATTCGAGCACCGTAAAATCAATCGATACGTCAACAAAAACCTCGGCCTTTTTTATTTGTCTATCGGTTTTTATTGGCTTAAATGGATGTGGAAACGACTTTAGAGCACCTATAAATAATAATGATAAACAGGAAGCAATGGGAAATAAAATCTACCAATCCCATCTCTTTTGTTCTTCTTTTTAAACCATTTCGCTTAAAAATGACTTTAATAGGAAGAGGCGTAGTGAAATATTCCTTGGAAATAGAAAAATGATTTTAAGTCGAAGTTAATCAATTAGAGCCATAATATTTATTTATCTTTACTCCCAAAGTTCCTACAGTCAATTGAAACATACTATAATCTATCATATAAAACCAATGTATATATATTTAGTATCTTTATTTATATCTATAAATATAGTTGCTCGAATTATGTTTTATATATTATACTACGAGTGTATAGTATTCAGTATTATTAATATCATAAATATATTGGTTAAAATAATCAGCGGAAGGCAACATAAAGAAGATGATAGAAACACGCAAATTTATACAATTAACTATATTATCACAGTTATAACATTTATAGAAATTGCGGTCATAAAAATTAAATTAAAGAAGTCTATTTCATTTACATTCAGATCATATATTTTTATCGCTATCATTTTATGTTTTACATCAATAAACGATAGATATTATTCAAAAAGGAATCCTGAGGCGATTGAGTCTTTTAATTTTCAAAACTTCCTGAAAGAAAATAATTAAAATGTAAAACAATTTAGCGGTGTGCAGGTGTATTGAAATTTACCGTTGATTTCCTCTTACAATATAATATTGATTTTATTATCTAACAGATTATATAATTCATCGAAAGGTGATATACGAGTACCAACAACAATTAACTCCTACATAATCATGAAATATTAATCAATCCTACATAAATCGCAGTCATAATTGTATTAGTAGAAATCAAAACTTTCCTTACTCGACTCTCTTAATTAAAAATATCCTTTTTGTTTTCCGTTTGAAAGTCCTCTAAATAAATCGGTCACTGTATAGAACACGAATCACTGCGAACAATCCTTATCAACATCTCTGCCGTACTTGTTACCCACTTCCTATCTTATCCCATCTGACTCAATTTCCTCCAAATACTACATTTGTCACTGTCTTTACCCTCGTTCCAATTCTCTCGCCACCTATTGGGACTCCTGACCTGGAAAGCGCTGGACCTACGGCATTATCTCCGCCTCTATATATATATACGTACACCTCTCTCTCGTGCCGATGCATTTTTCCTTTCGCTAATTGTGCGATTCAATGCATCCAAAGACCCGTAAAAGGCCATTTCACGCAGCAATCAATGCGCTACGTGATTTCACACTTTTCACCAATCGAGAAACTTTTCCTTTGCTGAGTACGTGAGGCAGCCGCAGCGGTGATATTATTCGAGGAAGGAATTGATATTTCTTTTTTTTCGGTTTATTAATTTATTTGGCTTTTTTCTATCCTCTGCACATGTGACCCAGATACGTCGGATGGGATTTGGGAAATTCATTAAGTAAAGCTTCATTCTCTGCCTTCCTCCCATTCCCTTTTTGTTCCTTTTTTAATAACAAATCTAACCCACGCGTAACAGATTCATTTCCTCGCGTAGATTACTTCTTCGAACCGCTTTTTCCCAAGGACTCCAATCGTTGAATGGTAAATCGAGCGGACGGAACGCCACCGATATCTCGGTCCGTTGTCCTTGCCGATGGACATGTGAATTAATTTCTTTGCATTACGAGACCTTTTTTTTAAAAAAAAACTTCTCGGGTGTTTATCGATCTTAAATATACACTTTTTTAAAAAGTTTTTTATCGTTTTAAATATCCGATATCTTTAATTTTTATAAACGCGTTTCAACAGTTGCACGAATTTCCCTTTTTATTCATTTATACACGAGAGTCGTTTCAGAACCCTTATCTGGACGGCTGCACGAGCGAATTTTCATTTACATGTGTCAACGCCTTCTCTCGTCGTCCTGCTTTCGTCAGGAGTCCGGAGTTGCGTTAACGAGCGTTGGCGATCGCTTTATAATCTACTCCGTCTAAAAATCTCCTTGCTCCAAATTTGGATCCGTATCCAAGAGCCGGAAAAAAAGGGTTCGCTTCAGTAATTACTAGAGGGCGCCTATTTTTTTTTCTCTCTTTCTCCCTCCGGCGAAATAAAAAAAAAGAGAGCGCGAAACGGTTAGGGGTTTTTGATCTGTGACCCAGCAAACCAATGCCGAAAAAATTCGACGTATTGCCTCTAACTCTCTCTCTACTCAGGGGACCTTTTCCACAGAGCGTTCGCCCATTTTCCTCTCTTATCCGCAGAGTGATAACGCCCTATCCTATCAACTTCTCGTTCTAAATCCGATTCGAAAATATCGCATGCATAATTTCATTGTTTCGACGTACATTTGTGTATATCCCGAGCTCTCTTTCCCGAGAGGAATGCGAATTTTTATTATTATTTCTCTTTTCCGAATGGCCGTTTTTTATCCGGCGTTTATTTAAATTTATTTATTTATACGTTTTCAGAATCCTTATTTTTTTTTTCGAGGCTTAGGGCCTCGCTTCTGTTGCGACGTCTCCGTTTCGAGTTTTTTTTTTCGTTCGGCGAATTCTCTATAGGATGACGTTCATTGTCTCGTCTGACGGTTGCAGGGACGATGCGAGCGGATATTTTTTTTCAGTAATGATCCCCTTAAATAGCGAGTTGGATCGAGTTAAAAAAAAGGAAGAGTGTGTCCGGCGAGGAGCGAAAATGCAAAATCCGGGTAATCAAGTGTTCCCGATGCCCATCAGTCGAATGCGTTGTGTTTTTTTTGCGAACTAAAACGATGGAATTGACTCTGATAGGATAAGCGAAATATTCTACCGATGTTTCATAGAGTACAATTTTTTTAGAACATTTTTCGCTTTAGAACCTCTCAAAACTGTTGTATGGGAAATTTTCATTAAATTTTATAATATTAATACTATCATCCCACGACATCGTTGATTATGTTACGAAATCGTATTTAAGATAAGGTATTCAATCCTTCGATATGACGTCCTATATACTAAATGGAATTGGGGTAATCGTAGCTACTATTATAAAATGAATCAAAGGAATACCAGACACACGTCTTAAGTCCTTTGTCTCTTATTAATCGGTATCAAAACAATTCTCTACGTCACTTATTAACATTTTTAGGCTAAACTGGAAAAAACTTTCCATTTCCAATAGTTTGAAAAATTTGAAATATGATTCTGAGATCGGAAGAATATATAACAAAGCAATGATACATCAAATAAAATGAAGTGACAAATATACCTCGGTGAGAAAAATTTATGTTCACCTAATTTTCCTTTATATTAACTTATATAAAATTCATTTATAATCATTAATTTTTATATGTTTCTATACAATCGAGTAATAAGAAATATTGATCGGATTTGTTCAATTAATGCAAATTTCCTAATTTTTTATATATTCTTCCATTCCTAGGCTTCGAATATTCTGAATTTAATTTCATGAATTCAGAATGTGGTGATTTTAATTTTTAAACCTACGCTAAAACACCCAAGTTGTAGGAAATAATAAATGAACGTTAAAAAATTCATAACTTGAGCAAGCACGCTCATACATAGTGAAAACCGAAAAAGTAGGTTGCACGCTGAAGGCTATCGAGTAATAAATGCCTTTTAATTTCTGATGCCTTAAATTATTTCTTAATAACTACGTAACACTTAACCATCGTGGGTTAATGCAATGAGAATTATGAGCGTGCATAGCTTCTCGGTCGAGAGTTTATCTGGCATACATGCCCTGTTTTATTCCACGATGAAGACTAGAGTATGAAGTCGTAAATAAAAAGATGCTATGGTATATTAAAAGCATTCGAGCGTCGAGAAAAAATTTCCTGTATAAATTACAGCTTTGTGAAATATGGTAAGAGACATATCCATAAAACGATTACGCGATACTTACCTCGATTTAAAAATAATTAGAAGTGATAGGCATGATTAGAAGTTACAAGATTAATTAAAGGATAGTTAAGGATAACTATTCATGGTTTTGCAAGATTTATTACCTTAATTATTATTTAGATATTTGAAAATATCGACAATATTTTATCAAAGTAGATATTTATTTCTACAGTGATTATCTCACAATTCTAATAGAACGTATCAAATTCCTCTGGTACATTTCATTGTACATTATATCCGAAATACAGTAGATAAAAGATTTCATAAAATGAGTATAGAGAAGGATGATCCAAGCAAAGTAGAAGATGAATTTCACTCATCAAATTTCAGCTCTTACACAAACGTTTGATAGAGAAGTAGGTTGAAACGAGAATTAATATTATACTCTCCTCGAGCTCTTAAGCCATTACGTGGCAAAAACTTGAAGAATACCCTCTTCTGATTCCCTGTAGACCCTTAGTACTCACGTAGGACGGTGCGATTAAAATTAAGTCTCCCAAAATAGGATCCGCCGCCTGTTTATTTCAGTCGCTTCACGCGGAAAATATCCACCCGCTTTGGGCAAATGGTATCGAGCGACTGCCGCAGGCCCAAAGAAATGCGGCTAAATTCGTGGAAATCGCAGACATTTGGAAGCCATTCTGCGCCTATCTAAAGCGCCTATTTCAGCCATTCACTACGGGATGATATCTCTCAGACCGGTGTCGATCCGATTTGCGAAGAATCGATGCACGTATTTGACGGCACCGCGGGTTTACCCTCCTCCGTTCGACACCTCTTGCAGTGGGATAACGAGTGAGAATTGCTCGGAAATCTATCATCCGTGCCATTTTGGGAGACCTTTTTTTGTCTTCTTTTGTTCGACAGTTTCCCCCTACAAAATAGGCGGTGATGTTTCCCTGTGGTAATGGGAAATGCACTCAGCGGTTATGGGACAAACACATTATGCCTGACGGCTCGGATATCACTTTTGCGGCTAAAAGCGCTCCTTAATTCTTCCCATCAGTGCCGTTTCCCCACTTTTTTTTATTTCCTTTTTTTTCGCGAACTTCCCTCCTATTACCTTTTTTTTCGCGAATTCGCAGGTAACTTGATTTTTAATTTTCATTCTCTCCCCGCGCCATCGAACCTTTTGATAGCTTCGGGAAAATCGCATTTAAGTTCGTCAAACGGAATAATAGCAAATCCTTTTGATGGAGGAGTGCTATCGAAGGTATTTTGTTTACCGATAGAGGTATAAAAAAAGACGAGCTTTCGCTCCGAATCGAATTCCGTCGGCTAATTAAAAGTTTTTCCCGAAATAAAACGTTGCTTATTTTTACCAATTATCTGGATAGGATTCCCTCCTCGTGTTAATTAAATATTCTCGTCTCATAAAGAAGCATCATTTCCCTAATTAGAAGGCCCTTCCATTGCCTTCCTGGTTGCAATTGCAGCTATTCTTCGGCGGCAATCGAGGCTTTGAATTCGTTCTCTCAGGAATCGTTCTCTTTCCCCATAACTCTATGGAGAATGGTTTTGAATTTTAATGACTTTCATCTTCTGTTCTCGTATTGATTGGTTTCCCTTTATATCACGTTTCGATTTTTATGCAGATTCACTCTGATACTATTTCTTTCCATTTCATTATCTACGAATCAAAGGAGTACTTGATAACCTTTTTGATCTTTCTCTACCTCTTCTCTTTTCTACGTAAAAATCACAAGTTCAATGCATTTATCAAAGTATAAGTAAGTATAAGTATCAGCATTCATTTATGATTTCATAGTTACTTCCTCATATATCGTGTTGCTAGGCAGCCTCCTAGTATCTACCCTATGTCTATTTTAGAACCTTGTCTCTCTGATGATGGAATCCCCCTCCCTCTCTCCTATAGTCTTGGAGAAATTGTCCAAGCAACTATCGGCGAAGATGACCCAAGCACTGTCAAGTGGAAGATCTTATGGAAACTTCGCAAGTGCTGTCCTCAATCAATTCACAAAGGCTTCGTTAGCGACCCTTCGTCCCAAACTCTCTTTTGACCCAGACAAGATGAATAGGATAATATCCTAATTCGGATTAATTAAGAAAGGTTTCGATCCTCAGTCAACATTAACTCGATTACCGCACTCATTTACATGAGATATGAAGACCGAACTGAGTATGAAATGAAAGCTGCTAGGCTCTAGCAATGCGTATAATGGAAGTAATTTTTCCCTTCCCTTATAGACCTATTTGTAATTTACATGTTTCAAAATTTATATTTCTGTCTCTTTATCTCCTTGGAACATGCTCGTCAGGAATTAATGTAATGATAAAAATTTAGATGTAAACTTAACGGTATGTTGATAAAGATCCTGTAACTTTTAAATTATCACAATTATATGGCAAATTAAAAAATGTACATGAATTATTTTCCACGTTTACTCTTGATATATTTAAAATAATCACCAGGTATTCTTTGACAGATTTTGGTATTAAAAAGCCCTCACTTTGCGAGAACATATATTCAATCATTTATTTCTGAATGTATTCATAAACTGTTGAAGATACCGTTTTAAAAGTACTTTTAAATGAAATTTAAATATTTCAATCTAATTTTCACTTTTCTTGCCAACCGATGTCGCACATTCAAGGCAATTGAGTCTCGTTTCATTTTACAAGAGTCTACCAATTAGCTATTCCAAAACGCTTCTCAGAATTTGTCTCTTTCCTCGAATGATGGCTGAGATATCTCCACGCTGTTGCGTACGATCATTATCGATGAACATCGGATTCAACCCTTTCCCTGCCAAAATTCTGTCACTCAATATCTCTGCTATCTTTGCTACGAACACTTTCATTTGACGCCAAATTAGGAACGAAACAGAAACTGCTGTTAATTACGTTCCTTCCTTTTCGTTACGAATTAATGGAACGATTCGCTTGCTATTTTTGTTTCGTCTTTACTATAATATGCCCAATGTTTTCTGTTATAAAGCTGTTTGAAACATATCTTACTTTCAGGTGATAATAGCTTGCAATTTAAAATTAGCAAATACAGAATTTTTGTTGAATTATTAAAATAGCTCTAAAATTAAACGAATGATTGACAAATACTACGTATATTTTTCACTAAAAAATCATGACAATTGGTATTGAAATTTATTGATATTCGCATTGTTCTATTTAACATTTAAGTTTCCGATAGATAATAAGGTAAATCTAAAATAATTGTACCAATTTTACTTTATTTTGATTAATATATAGTTATTATGATACCCGAGAATAAGCACTCTTAGGAAATGTAAACGTCATTATATATTATTTTATACTTTACAAATTATTTACAGAGATAGAGGTTTTCTTCCTAGACAGTGAAAGATTTATATTATAATTAAAATACAATGCATTAGTTTCTATCTAAAAATTCAAATGCTTTCCCTTATATGCAAATTCGATAAATATTTCGAGATGTATTCGCAGTAAAAGAGCAGTGCTGTGATAGACAAGGTATGGAAAAGAAAAGTGAATCTGACACACTCAAAGTAAGCTGTCCGATTCATTCCTCATGTTATTTCCACGGCTGTCAATTATTTCAATTCCACGTGAGGATGTTTTGGACACCACTCATGGAGCTGAGATCCATTCTACAGATGCGTTACAGGTTTTTGCTTATTCACACCGAATTTAATTTATTTTCCTATTCAGATCTCGGTGTCTATTTGCGTCATAAAAAAAGAACCTTCACTTCGGTGCGTTTCGAATTTAATTATTTTTGTACATTGCTGTCAGGCTATTCCCTTGGTTTGGATATCATCACTTCGTGTTCACTTTAAATACTTGTATATCCATTTGCAGGACGGTTATTATTGGATGGCCAATTAATATATGAATGTAGGTAATATTTTTGGTATTGGAAGTCTTTATAAGAATTTTTTAAAGATCATTTAAGGTTTTTTGCCATATTTAAAGTGTAATGGAGAAGATTAAAATGGAATGCTATGAAAAAATCATTCTAAAAATATAATAGAATAATTAGATATTAAAAACAAAACAAAACATAATTCTGTTATATATTGCAATATAATAATAGCATCAATTTTAGCGTAATTATCTCGCTAAATTTTTATTACCGTTTATCATACATCAATCTAAATCAAACTTAAATGTGTTAATTTACTTATATAATAGTTTTTAAATTGATATTCACCCTCAAAATTTCACTTCCATGCTTAGAAATGTCGAGCCACGTTGCTCCACGAGTATATCCCGACTGTATACATGGGTGACAGCGGAACCTAGGCACAATTCATCACAATTTGGCTCAAAAGACTTGTTTCAGCATATCGGTCCCTTCACTTGTTGCTGAAAGTCATCCGTGGGCGATGCAATTCCTATGCCCCGCTTCTTTCCCATTTTCCAACTTCATGCCTCCGTAAGAGAGGCGCTAGAGAGTAGACATTCCACCGCGCGGGTGGTCACGTGACGTCCGTTAAGATAATTCTCCCGTGCACTTCTGTACCAATGATTTTACGACCCTTCTTGCTACTTTTTCATGTGCCCTACTTTCGGATAAAATGTTCTTTAAGTCTTCTCTCCCATCCCAAGCAACGCTTCGGGCATTACTCCATACCAATTTCCATGGTGATTATCCGGGAGTTAACTCCATCCACCTCCAGGGTGCCTTCGGTTTTATACGTTACACGTGATCTTACTTCAGATATCTCCCGAAAAGAGGGCAGTCCGGTAGGCTGGCAAAAGAGGGATACTGTTGAAGTTTTCATCGAAATTCCTCCACCGGATATGGTCAAGAATATAGTACGTCTCCGATGGAAGAGGGTCATTTCACGAGGGCTAACATTAATTTACGAAGTGGATATAGCTTGGCAACGCTGTAATACTTCTTACTCCGGTAATTTAATGGCGGGACTACCGGAATTATCTCGGTGTTTACAGACTGCAAATAGACTTATTCGTACGTTAGAACGCATACAAATTGCTGCTGTGGTTTGATGGACTTTTTATATGTGCCCATTAAAGTCTATTTTCTTGCGTTTATCAGGTTGGATGTCTTTGCGAATGTATTACGCTCATTTAATCATGAAGTCCTTTAGGGGAATTAAAAGTAAAGGAGAGGTTTATTGAGAGATATTTCTTGTGCTAGAAGGATATATTGACTAGGGTATGTGCGTTATATAAGTATAAAGTTTTTTAATTTAGAGAAAAGATTTAATGGGATCAAAATGTTTCGAATTTTCCAAACAAACATTAAAAATGGCAAAATAAATTTTACCATTCAAAAATATTCTACAACTACCAAAGTACAAAGATCCTGAAACGGAAAAATATGAAAACTGAGCGATTACAGAGTCTAAAATTAGTATCTATTGCCACAGTAGATTCTTATTAAGATACTGAAAAGTTCGATGTTAACCATTGAGTTAAAAACTGTTATACTCTTGACTCATAAACTTTTCTATCTAGCATAGCTTCTCATTGGTGCTATCAGTTATGGAGGTTTTGCAAATATTACGCAAATAAAATTTAGAATTTTAGTGAACATATTAAAATCAGATTCTAGAAAATATGAAAATTACAAAACTAAAGTATATTAATGATGTTTGCTTCCTATTCATATTGCATTCCAAACAAACGCACCATTCTATACACAGTAAACGAAATAGCTTGTAAATAATTCATGTTTACCGATTTAATAGGATTCCATTCGTTTCAAATGCTAAAGAAAATAAATAATCCTGGGAAAAATCTGAACATAACATCTCGTCATTACAATCCAAACTTGGACAAATTAGTTTCCCCTCACAAAATTAATCAAAATTTAGATTCATTTACCTGTGTATATATGCATATATGAACTAATGATCACGCTAATATAAATTTTACCGTTTGGTTTTATTCTTAGTATTTTCAAATTTAATACTGATTCTTTCATTGATCCTACTGAAAAAAATAAAACGTGGAAATTGAAAATTTATGTATCGATAATTTCCATTTTTTTTACCTTTCAGTTTACTTCACGATATCTATCGGTCGAACATTTCCCCTACGTCATCAAATGATTCTAAAAAATTCTTCACCATGGATTACAATCGATACCAAAGATATTCTAAGGTTTGCATTCTTTGGAAACCCAAAAATATTTATTGCGTGCGCATATCTTCAAGAGTATCCATTTAGATTCCTTCCTCCAACGAATTTTATGGCGAATATCTTAGAGTTATACCTTTTCATCATTTTAGGAGCGTCTCGGTTGGGCGAACGACCGGGTTCGATCACCGCGAGGTCGTAACTCGGCGAAAATACAGCCTGGAGGAGAGATCAACCCTTCCTCCAATGCATTTACTGCCCTCTCCTCTTTTACGCCTTCCTGCTACCTTGACTTCGCTACCTCATTCCACCACGCAATCTATATCCTAAGGTTCCTCCACCTCCAACTCATCTAGTTTATCTCCCCCTTTTTTCTTCTTTTATGAACCGTTCTCTCCCGCAACGTCTTCTTTTATTAACGTTTCGACCGCCACCTATCCCTTTTAAAAATCTTGGCACACAAAACCGCTCATACACACACACACGAGACCACCCTTCCCTCCACGGACGGCCCTTCCGCTGCACCAATCCATTCTCCATCGGTTGAGTTTAGTTGCCACCCGTCCAATTTAAGAGTTCGAAGTAAGTGCCTTCATGAAAAGTTAGCTCGCAGCCGACGGGATGAAGATCTCTCTCCCCCATAGTAACGCCATTCCAATTCTTCGGAGAAAAAGAACCTTTCACATTACCCGATGTTTGGAGGGGATCTTCCCTTCCCGTGGAAAAGCATCGCTAAATTAGAGGCCGTTGCGTGGAAATTGAAATTTATGTTGATGCGATATCAGCGACATATTTCTCGCAAGACTTTCGGTACGATAGGGCCGCTCGCGTTAAGTTAAGATCTATGACAATGCAAAGTTCGGGGATAGGTGTGTTGCCATGGGGAGGATCATTTTATCGGAAGCAACCGCCGTTTGCGGATGGAGTAGTCGTTTTGTACGGAGTAAATGGCCCAATGAAATAGCATCCGATGGGTAAAGAATTGGCCACGAGGAGGATTTTGCGCTGGTGAATTAAAAATCAGTTTGGTTTCGTCTCCCTTTAGCTTTTAATGAATTCGCTGAATAGGGGAGGAAAGAGGAATCATCCTCCAAAAGGGATGTACATTATCCCTCATCCACGTGCTCTTTCGTTACTTTTAGGGTTTTATGATGTAATTTCTCTCGAAGCTGACATATTTCTCACCCTAGATGTTCGATAAATCTTCATTATGCTCTATATAATGCAAATACTAATTATAAAACAGACCTTAATACTGATAAAAAGAAACTTTAATATTCTCCTTTTCATTTCTTCGCAATGAGTTTTTCTCGATAGATATTTTCGTTACGTAAAATTCAAATATTTCGTAGAGGTAAATATTTTTTCTTATACATTCCATTATTATCATTATTCAATCGATTTAACTATTATATCTTTTCTTATGAAATATATAAACACTATTATACTTAAAGTGTTGAAATTTAAACTTATTTTGTATATTGAATAATTTCTTTGTCTTACGTGAATATCCTTTCAACTCATTTATATTTTTAATCTCCACACAGTTTTTCATTATCTTTCCAACTTTTTAATCAACCCAAAGAGAGGCTTTTAAAAAAACCGCTTTCTTCTCCGCAAAAAGCGAAAGAAAGATTGAAGTTCCGTAATCAACTTTGGAGCCAAATGAACCAATAAGACACAATAGACACGTTCAGCTATTGCCTCATCTGTCTTCGACACGGGCGAATGTTTTTTAAAATCCCATGAGGTAGTTCTTACAAGATTTGCAATATAATAAATCTTTATCTTCCGGTTAATAGCCTTCGTACCCTCCAATTCTACTACGTCCGCTGTCAGCTCTTTTTCACGTCCCTTTCCACACGTCCCTCCGAAACGCCTTTTCAACTTTCTTACGGCCAATTTCTCTTCTCTCTCCCACCGATACGTCTTATGAAATTCGATCCTTATTTTCTCCCATCCTTTTATATATATTTCACGGTTCAAACGGTTGCTGGGGTCACTCCCGGAATAAAAATTTTCGGAAACTGCGTCCATCACTGAAAAAATAACGAAAGCCCAAAGAAAGAGGGCAGCAGCGTAGTATTTGGATTTATTTTGATAGGAGCTGCGATACGTGCAATGTCGTTTTCTGGATGAACAAGCTTCCGGATCCGTTCCTGCGAAATGAAACTAATAAGGCAAAAGGCAGGATTCTTTCTAGGTGAGTTTTTTTTTATTCTCACGGATCTTGTATTTTTTCTGCTGGACGGGATCGGAATATGGATTGTCCATGGTGGGAGTTACGAAATGTCCTCTTCAGGAAAATTAAATTTTCTTTATATTTCCGGTTGAGTTCAAATTTTTTTCAGAATTAAGGTCACCAGAAAAAATCTTCTCGTTCATTATAAAAGATATAAGTTTGATAGGATGTTTTGAAATCGATCATATATGTAACCCTTGGAAAATTATAGGTATATTTTTAATGTTTGAGGACTTATGGGTATGGATAAGGTTAACTTGATACAATGTTATGTTTAGTTTATTATTTAATCTTCAAGAAAATTCGTATAAATTAGGAGATATTAATTAAGAAATTATTTTAATCATAAAGTTACTTATGCATATTAATAGCATTTTGTGTGGAGATACATATTCATTATTTCTAATCTAAGAAATTGTCTCCTTAATTTCATGTTAATTTACTGTGTTGATACATGAGACCATAAGAAAAATTTCTTTTCATCTCTTAATGTAACTTCATTATAATTAATATTAAAATAACTATCGACTGAATTTCATCACATATTTGTTCTGAATTTCCGAGTAACATAAAATTAATTTAAAAAAATAATATAATTATATAGAAAAAATTGTATTTTGACAAATCCCTTGATTTTTTTTGAATGAATATTCTTTTCTAATTCTCAACAACAATTATATTCTTGTCCCACAAATAAAAAGAACATCATCATAAAATCAGAGAGCAATCATTCCTTTAACCCATAAGAACTAAAAAAAGCAGTAATGATTAGTTAAAACAAATCATAATACACAATCCGACCCAAATTTCAAAATGCGCCGTTCTTATTTAGGCGAGCGATTCAACATTTTACATTCGAAACTCTAATGCCATTAAAAAGCTCTTTTCATTCCTCCAATATAAACGATTTGATCCACTCTTTAATTTTCTCCCGCAATATATATCCACCCTCTGTCATTTTTCACTCCACTTATTTTATTCCGGAATTTTCTCTCTCAATTTTTTTCCTTCAAAAAGCACAGGAACGGAATTTCGCTAAGAAAAAATCGTAACAAACGCACGCTGCGAAACAAACGCAATTTTCTTGCCGATCTTTTTCTCAGAAAAAATATATATACTCGTACTCGCACTTTTACCGCTCGTATATATTCTCTCCCCCCTTTTTCCCTTTCTCCGGGTTATTCTTCTCCTTTTCATATCAACCGAAAAAAAAATGAACAAACTTCCTCCGCTCCTTACCTTCCTCGGAGTCAATTTTCTTCGGCCTGCTAACTTTATAATGGCGTCCGTACGACGCTCCTCGGCACCCAAGGAGTGTGCTCTCCTTCCCACTGAACGATTTATGTCCGTAATAAACTCTGCCCGGGTCCCTTCTTTGCTTGGTCCATCTCCCCTTGGCGGCACAGCATCCACACGCGCGGCTGCATGTCCTTCCCTCTTTTACTGCATCTCTTTTGCGATTTTTAGGACGTTTTACTTGAATGAAATAGTCAAAAGTTACCTAATACGAGTGTAAGATTCTTAACCCATTTAACCCTTAAATGGGTTAAGACTACGTTACTCTACTCGTGTCCACCTTGAGAAATGAGTTTTGTTAAATCAATCTTCCATTCCATCTTCTATGAGGAGACTGGAATATATTTAATCATCTGAATTTTTTTAGCGTTCATCATTACGTATATATCTAGATTGTAGGTTAGTATGCAAGTAAGCAATAGTCTACTCTGGATCGAAATTTTGTTTGGACATGGTCACTGGCGAATTATTTACGGATTACTGTAAAACATTTCGGTAAGAGTAACCTGATTTAATTATTAGCTGCTGTAAACTTTTAATAGTTTCGTCAAATTGTAAGTTCTCATCGAATGTTAAAAATTGGAGGAAATGAATATTTAAACATCTTTTAAGAATAATAAATATATAACTTGTTACTTTCCGCAGATGTTATCTGTGATATCCGTGGAGCATCTGTGGAAAGTACCAAGTTATTTATTCAGTGTGTTACTATTTCATCAAGTAACTCAAAACCATATTAAATTTAATTTTTAAGAAAGTAATCAAATGTACAAAAATTGGTGTCTGGCTTTAATGCCAATCATAATAATAATATATATTTCGAAAATCATCCATACTTGAGTTATATTTAATCACAGGTAATAGTTTATAATTTTTCAATTAATTATAAACTGTGTTTTTTATGAATTGATTCTGATTTTGGAGTATATGTTTTACTATAATTTGTATTTGAAGGTAACATTCAATGAGTTCGTATCACTAGATTTACATTAATATCATGAATTTCGACTAAAATAAAGTGTATACTGTGGTATTTATTAAAATGATTTTATTGTACCAACGAATGATTTAACTAGTTATCATGGTCTCATTAATATCCATCTTAAGATTTGTATTAAGTATAAGAAACGGCCGTGGGAATAATAAATTACTGTGAAAAAATTAACTTTCTGTTTTCTTCATATCATATGATGGATTACAAACACATTTCGCCCGATTCCGTTAATTTAAGTCGTGACTTTCAAGTTTTTAGCAGTTCGAGTCGACGCACTAAATCCATTCGACGCAAATATTTTGTTTTATTTAGTTAGAGGATCGATTGATGCAAATGAAATTCTCTGAGACTCTTTTCATATATTATTCGCACATAGCTTTAACGAGTATTCGGTGCACATTTAGCATTTTATCATGTTGATCGTTACGGTTTCACTTTGTATACAAAGTGATTGGGTGAAATAAATACACCTCTTTGTTCCCTTGAATGAGTATTCAAATGAGTAAAAGTGTTTTTTATACAATTTATTGCTGGAAATTTTCTCTTCGACACATTTTAAATCATAGCTTATTAATTTGGAGTTGTGAGATAAATAAATTTATGATGTAAAATACTATATCAACGAATAATACAGTGAATGACTAAATTATCATCATTTTTTTGTTTGTACAATTTATGATGTACATCTTGCATCCAATTAATTGCTATACTCACGGAATATCAAGATTCATACTAAATCTGGATAAATATCCATAAAGTATCGGTAAAGAGAAATGACATTTGATGAAAGTAAATATCGAATTTAAATATTTTCATAACGAAACATTGAAAATTATTTCTCTAATTGACAAATCTGATGCTTCAGCCGTAGTATTAAACATCCTCTACCCTTTAGAGAGTCTAAAAGTTTAATGTGTCTTATGAATGCAATATCTTGTTAGAAATATCCATCGGAGAGAATAAAAATAATAAGGACTAAATTTTGATCTTTCGTAAGACTTAAATATCTTTTTTATATAATTATTTCTAGAATGAAGCTTTTTTCTCTTAAAACTAAATGATCGATATCCGTTACATATATTATTCCGTTTCCATTTATTTTCTCTAAATAAAATATAGTAATTTGAATCTGTTAAATTTACTAACTGTAATCAAGTTATTAATATCACCAATGAAGTGAGATATGTATTTTTAATTTAATATCTCAGAAGGTTTGTAAATATTAGTCTTATACATGAGATTCTGTATAATTCATTTTCCTCCGTGATGCATAATGTTTTTCATCAAACGCTGTAACTAGTAATATTGAATTAGTATTTATTGATAATTGATTCATGCACAACGATGCATTTCATTCATATTATGAACTGAATGAATTTTAATATGCTTTAAATGATATTACTTGATTAATGTAGGAGAAGATTTAGGTGTAAAGATTATGGTATTTTACTATTTATCACTTATCTATTATGTATAACCATTATTAAAAATTGGTGAAACCGTAAAAAAATAAATTTTCAATTCTAATATTACATGAAAGCATATCTATAAAATATACTGAGTATCTACAAAGTTCTTTTTCCTTTATAGACGGAAATTATTCTCCTTCTGTATAATTTTTCTACTTAGTGTTTTCGAGTAAATATTATCGGTTATTTAAACAGGAGGTTTGAAAATACCATGTGTGAATTGATTAATGATAATTAATTTTCTCATTAAATTCTCTCAAGAATATCAAAAAAGAAAATTATGATACACTGTATGTTTTATTAATTTCCTATGAATTTCCAGCACTTCATACCACAGTATACATTATCAAGTTCCGCTGAAAAAGGTATGCAGCAATTCAGGAAGTACAATTCTGACATAAATTCCCATGGCAACAAAAGAAAACAAGGAAAAGAAACTGCTCTTTTAAGACAAATCGAAAAAATTCCTCGAGAAGCCAATATGACACCTGTTATAACGATATTGTGATCTCGGTATTCTTGTTTCGCTACAAACAAATCCAAAACGAAAGAATAATTCCATTAAAAAGAGAGAGCGCAGTTCGGGAGCGATTAAAATAATTACATTCGATACCTCACTTCTTAAGGAATATCGTCGTTTCATCCAAAAGTAATTTGGAGAAAATGAGGAAGTGTTCGTTGCTTTCAATTCTTCAGTATTCCTTCTTCACTCCCGAGAGGCTATACCGATCTTCTTCTTCTTCGAATCTCCCAAGAGAATGCGCCTCTTTGCTTATTGCTCTCTTCACCACAATTCCTCGGAATACCTCTTTTTTTATATATTTTTTGGAAAAAAGCAGACCTCCGCATGTCTCAACGTGGAAACCCGCTCTTGCTCGCCTTCCTTGCATATCGGGGAGGCGATTAAAATAAAAAAAGAGGCGGTGAAGGGAAAAGATGGGAAACACTCGAAGGGGATGTAGATAAAGCGAGAGATGGGTCCACTTCCTGTCTTCCCTTACTTCCTCTCGCACGTTTATTCGCCACTCATTCTCGCCTCCACTTCCTTTTATCTTCTTTTTCTCCCTTTTTTAGTACACTGTTCCTCTTAACCCCTTCTTCTTTGACGATGGACACATTTTTCGAGACTTTTTTTTTGAAGAGCACTTTTTCAGAAACGATTTAATTGCTTCCCCCTAAAAATATTTCGATTCGATTGAAGCACTTTCACATATCGAAATGGTTGTTTGAAATGCGTGAGTTGATGGGTTGCTAGAATACCTGTTTAAAAAGGTACATAATAGACGATTTAGCTATTTTTAGGGCTTCATAGAGTGAATATTTATCGTAAAAAGTGTATTATTATCTTGATGTATTTTTAAGCTAATTCAGTTGCCAAAAAGATTGAAAAATGTAGTTGATTAGAAGGGAGGAAATAAATCAATTGCAAAATCCTATCCTATTAATACTGTATAATTTAGGACCTTCTCATCAATAATTCTTAGTCAAATAATATACATCTGCTTCATTAATGAATAAACAAGAAACCAAAAAGTACAATGCTGTATAAATAAGGACCCTTTTATCTTTACATCTCAGTTAAACGATGTATATCTTCATTTTTCATTCATTTAAGGCCCTCAGAATCTATCTATGCTGAACTTGAATGGAGATATCCGAAAGAAAAATTAGGGAACCTTAATTTGAAGAGCTGCCTAAAGATGGCAACCAAGCAGATGCCATCAGTCCCTACTGTTTTTTAAGGAAAAGATTCTGAGAATTTGGCCCAATTATTCAGTTTATTTTGTTTTTATTAAATTAAGGAACTTTCATTAAATCCAGCACCGGCCATAGGCTAGGAGGGTGGGTCTAACTACGGGATAGCGGTCTCTTACCAATTAGTTTTCCATTGGAGGCTTTTATTCTCAGAATTTTAAATAAGATATTCCATCCTTGATATGAATAACTTGTTGGTGATCAGTCCCATATATCCCTACTTTTTATAAATATTTCTGTTATCATTTGAATATATATGACCTCTGCTATGGTAATTCAAAATTCTCTGCTTCTTATCTTTGATCGAGTACATTGTAAGTAGTGGAAAAACAACCTTATATTTCGCATTTCAGACAACTGGAGGCACAACAGCGACGAATTAAGGAATGCAAAGGGATTCGGAAACGCAATAGGACTTAATCAGTGGCATCTCTGAGCTCAAAAGTTCTCATCTTGAATTTCATAATAAATATAAAGTAGTCTCGGATAAAAGCAATCGGGTTAGGGAAAAACTATGAATAAAAAAGGGGCGTGGAGGGGAAATACCAAGATAGAGAGAGCAGTATAATAACAATGACGGAATAAGGGGAAATGAGAAGGGGTTGAAGGCGGGGTGTGTGTGTTCCTTAAAGATGTGCGGTTGAGGAGGGGGTAATAGATCGGAGTTTGGCTTAAGTTGATCTTGCCGGAAAGGGAACGAGATTAAATAAGAAAAAAGAGATTTTTTTGGTGCGGGGGAAGGGCGTGGTCGATAGTTGTATACGATGGGAGAATGCGGGTATCATTATGAGGAAAAGAAAAATCGTCCACAGGGAAAGATTGGCAAAATCAGGTTCCGGGGCAAAGTAAATAGGGGACGGGGCTATTGGACACCATCGGAGAGATGAAATGCGAAAGAAATAGGAGCCGAGGAAACTTGTTTAAAAAGGCGGAGGAATGCGGTAAAAAGATGATAGAAGAGTAAGACCCCGTCCAATGATGACAGTTGAGTTGCTGGAATGGGTTTCGAAAAATCTTCGGACGAAAAGCGAACGAATCTCCGCACGCAAATGAGGATCGTTTCCAAAGCGACGGTGAGAAAACATTCCGAAGCGAAAATATTTGTGCAAAGGTCCGGAAATTAAGACCTAATGCCGTTGCGAAGTGTTTGTTTTCGGAAACGGAAGATTTTTGCGGAATGACTGTGCAATGACGGAGCAATTAAAATTTGCGAAATCTGATCCGGCTCTGAATTTATTAGGAGAGTAAATCGGCTTTTGGACTGATTCATTATTTATTTCGATTTGTAAAAGAATTAATTATGAATAAATATTTAGTATGCTTCAGTTATCGTCTATATTTATTTTATTAGGAGTCTATGATGTTTTCGATAAACTTTTAGAGAAAGTATCTAATTTCATTTAAAAGGTTTGCAAAGCTATCCACATAGAGTACCAGCATTTATATAGATTTGGATAATAGCAATAGTATAGCTTAAATCAATAGTAAATAATTATTGTACGCCCCATCAATCCCCAGGTAAATATTCACGTATCTCAAGTTTGATAATTTGGTTGAGAATTGAAGCTATCTTGGATCTAAATATATAAGTAAAATGTGCATTCCATTATTAATATGATATTATTGTAAAGCTAAACGTAAGGAAATTTTGACTTTAAATTATTATAGTTAGGATGCTTAATGTCCATAACTTGGTTGTAGTTAGATGTATTTAGGATTACGTCTCATTATTTAAAATTCATCCGTCTAATCGAACGATTACAATCGAACTATAACGATTTTTCTCATAATCCTTTTTTAATAAGCCGTAATTTGATGTGAGATATAAAATAGGTAGTGAGAATTATAATTTCAGTTATCATAGAGTATTATTATCATATATTAAAGAATCGTAAAAATTCAAAACAAATTTTACGAAAATTGTATCGTATTTTTAATATGACCACTTCAGTAATCTTAGAAAAGCTAATATTAGTTTATTTCAGAGTTTTAGGAAGTTTTTATTTCAAAACCGCATATAATTTAAGTAGTATAATTATAATATTTAAGGTCAATGCTAAATAGAGAAAAATTTCAGTAGAATATCACGATACTGAAGCTCATTCTTGCAAAGGAATAAGGGCATATGTAACTTCCGCAGTAAAAGGAAGTCGTAGTCATGGAATGATTTCATACTCTCATGACCGTAACAAACTTGGTCGTTCTTATTCCATATTTAGGTTCGTCTTAATATCATCCTCATTCTGTAATCAAAATATTCTCATCATTTTTTCAACATTCTTCGCGAATTTCGGGGAAAAATCAACATCTTCATAGAGTATTCTGAGAAGGTCTTGTATTTTCGTCTTGAATCTTTATTTTTGAAATCAGCATCTCTTCAGCAGGTTACGCAAACACTACTAGGACGGTTTCTTTGTCCTTGACTACGAAAATCAACAATGTTACATTTTCATTCTTCCACAAGCTCCACGTCACATCCGCAAGAGAAGTTTGTCTTTCTTTTCCATCGTCCACTTTGGCCTTTCTTCTCTCAACCCCGAGGATCTAAAAAGACAAGGAAACCAAAATGTCATCATTTGCTAATGGCAAGGACTATATCTAAAGTTTTGAAGATGTGTTCCGTCTCAAACCAACTTTTCGATTTTTCAAAGGAGTGACTTTTTTCTTGGATTCCCATTTTCTTGCGAGATTAAATTGCGATTCTCGGTTTTCCAGTGATTTTGGTTTTCTTCTGTTCATTGATTGCTAGGCATAAAAATTTATCACATATAAGCATGCTTCGATGATCATTCTCAAATGGGGCATTGAGTTAAGGAAACCGTACGTAACCAAACTTTAAATCGAGTTTTGTTTATTTGCTTTTATTTAGTTCTAGCCAAAAGTTGTTACAAAATCGAATAAGATTTTTATCTTATCAGATAAAGGATTTTGGCATGCTTAGGTATCAAACAAAAGCATACGAAAGGATTTTTTAATGATTTTTTTTTTGTACAAGCAAATATTTCTTCAAAACCTATAGAATGATTTTAATGGGCTTAAATGGACTGAAAGTGTATAGCATATAATTAACGTTAATCAAATAAAGGAAAATTACAGAAAAAATTAAAATTTTCAAATATTCTGAGGAATTAGTCTTCCTTATTATATATAGAAAGTTGAATTATAATCACAATATTTTTATCAGCAAATGTATGCCATCTTTTATATTACAGTCTAGAAAAATTTGAGAGGGAATGAAAAAAAACAGGCAAATCTCACGACACACGAATTGTTATTCTTACTCATCAAACGAGTAGTTAGATAATATAATAATATTTCAAATCTAAATTTATTTTTATGCAATTTAAATATGAAATATAAATTAATTTATTTGAAAAGAATAGAGAGTACCAGAATAGACTTGAAACGTAAGGGCTAGTAACCCTTGATACTGTATAAATGAAGCAAGATATATTCTAAAATTTTCGTAATAAATTTGTATATAAATTTTAATATCTAAATATTTTCAATTAATTTAATGGGTTTTAGAAATTGTGTTGGTATAAACTAAAAACTTATTCATTTCGTAGCTCAGAAATTTTATTTAAGTCACAAAAAATTGCGGGCATGTTTTACTGGTATATCAGGACATATAATATTTATAAAAAGATATATTTACCAGTGTTTTTATACTGAATGTTGTACAAAAATCAGATCAAAGAACCCGTTAGAATGTGATCATCCATATGCTGTATTTTTAAGCTCCTAAGACGTTAATTTTAGTTTTACAATGTGATTACATTTTCGTCACTTTCATTTCCTTTGTTATTGTTGCTGTTTTATTTCTTCATTAAGCAGAAAATTGGAATCTCATAAATGGGTTCTGGAAGGTTAATTTAATTCCCTTTCTTTGTATGTTCCCTCAGGTAATTTTTCTGAGAAAGGAGAATTAAATTTTAATATCCAATCTTGAATCCCCTATTCAACATTTCCTCGAGGTCTTTCGTTTTACCGACGATAACGTTAAAGATAACAACTTTCTACGCACTCCTTAATGTTTCGGACGCATGAAATGTTATTCTTTTGAATCTGCAAGGCCCACTCCAAAAATTATTTGCCAAGTTCTTGATTCTCAGAAGAAGAAATGACGATGAGGTATGTTTTCCACGCCATTTGATTACAAATAAATGCGTTTGTATATTTTTTCTTTGGGGAGGAGAAGTAGGATGACCCAAGTTCAGTTCAAACTTGGAGTAACTTGAAGTTTCCCTCTGACTATAACTATAATACTATGACTTAAATAGGAAATACTGTCAGGTATTAATAGGGCAAAAAGTTGTGAATTTCGTGGTACTTATTAGCAACTCAAAATAATTTTATCAATATTATAATTTTTTCAGAATCTGAATTGATTATAGATTCACAAGATCTATTAAAAACTCGCAGGTGAAGATACACAGGAAAAGTAAGCTTTTAAAAATTTAAATATAATAATTATTATTATAACTATTTTATTAATCTAATTTGATAATTATATTATATAAGAAGTTGTATATCAAGAAAATACGACATTAAGTAAAATATACTTAAAGCAATTGAGTAAAATTCTACCACACAGTTTAGAAAACTATTGTTGTATTCATTCCCCAATTTTTCTTTGAAAATCCCTCATTTCCAATTCATTTAAATAACTTTAGTATAAATACAATCCTTCAAAAAGACAGCCGAATCTTTCCAAATTAACCCACTATCATTCGTTACCCAAAATCATATCCGTGGATAAGTCATCTTTAGCTCCTCTCAGTGGAGTTAAATCGTGATGCTTTCCAAGAAAAAAAAAAGAAAAAAAGACGCCCCAATAACTGCGAATGAATCTCACGCCATTTAACATCCTTCCCTTCTTTAAGGGGAAAGAATGAAGGAGGGTTCGAAAGAATCGGGGCGAAAAAACTCGTCTTTATACCTGCGAGAATCCTTTTCTGTTTGATTCCTCCTCCTTATCGACAGATCTGTTTTTCTTCCCTCTCCTTGGAGACTGCTGGCGCCCTCTGAACAAAACCTCGCGGAATCATCGATCATGTCACCGTGGAAACGGTCGCATGAGAATTGTTAATAACCGCTTTAATTTCAACGACAAATGAATTGAAAACGGACCGGTTTTACGTTTCTCGGTCGACCTTTTTTTGTTTATTTTTTATTTGCCTTTTTCTCGCAAACTTTATCTGCTACCACTCGCCGTCGGAATACATTTTTTATCCCTCTTGATAGTGACTCCATTCTTTCCTCAATACTTTAGATTAGAGAAACGCAAGGCAAATAACAGAAATTCTCTCTCCGGAGAAAGGGAGCTCCTTTCGGGGAAAAATAATAATACAAAAAAACACCGTCTCACACTCTGCTGTAATGCTTAAGTCTTTCTTAAAACCAACAATACGCCGCGGGATCGTTTTGGGTATTTTTTCTCTCCCTACTTAAGACCACGCTTTCTCTCGTCCTGTGATCTCCCAGCTTGAGATTTATTGTCTTGTTTTGTTTTTTTTCTCTCTCGTCCTGTTGCACCGTCCCGATCCATTCCACTTTGGATCCGTTTGAAATGGAATAAAGCGCAATCCATCACGAAAACTAAGGAGCTGTTTCGGGGTTTTTTTTAAAAAAAAAGACGCACGAAATCCCCAGTCTTAATACCGTAAAATTCATTCCTTGGATAGAGAAAAATATACCGCAAAGGCTTTAATTTGATTAGTAATTCGTTCTTCCTCCCTTCAATGTGGGATTTTTTTCGGCAAAGACGGCTAACAAGGCGAATTAAAAAAAGTCTAGTTTTCTAGCTGAAACTTGGGAAGAAAGAATCCCATCAAACGCGATGAATGGGTTAATAATGAATCCTTTGATTGCATCTTTTTAGGATTCAAGAGCCGCCTTTTTTATATACGCGGAAAGAGCTTTCTTTCCAATGCTTCGTTAAGCTCCGAGATAATCTCCGAGAAATTATATATTTAGTTATTTCCAAAAGTAGACTATCTTGGAGAACATGCGAAATGTTTGCGTGACGAGCGAATTTATGAAACCATAAAAGCGATGCATATCCAATAAAGGATAAATAATATGGATTCGATATGAAAGCTCCACTGTTTATCGATATGAAAATCTATTCAGATTATGCAAATAATGATTGAGATTGAGCTTTGAAAATATGACTGTGGGCGGTGTGCTATTCCGTTTGAATATCAAAATGGGTATTTATTCACGTTCGCTGAGTGAATAAAAAATTTCGAAATTACTTATTTTTGCGCGAACAGTTTCCTTGCCAACCCTCTTGTTCGTTTTGTTTCTTTTCCTCGTGTTCATCACTATCCGATTTTATATATTTTGTGCTCGATACACAAATTAATAGCTTTGCGTCTTTTTGGAAGAAAGATTCACTTCCGGTTCGTATTCAGATTGATAAATTTGTTGGGATTGCCTCGTATCGAAAAATTTTAGTAAAACTCGTACATAGTATTTTGTTATTTATTTAATACCGGAGAAAATTTTAAACGCTTTATTTGAATAGATATAGAGATGCTTGCATAAAAGCTCAAGGATTTCCTGTATAAGGGAATTAGATTTTGGTTGAACCAATAGCTTTTAAAATTTCCGTTTTATAGTTCTGATTGGAAGGTAAAAAAAATTTCAACCAAAATTAATAGAGTTCATTTTATTGTTTGCAAATATCTTCCCTATATTACTCTTTCTCTTATAAAGCTGAATTTACATGCATTCAAAAGCTTCAAAATTATCCCCCTATATTACGAAAATAAATAAACTCGTTTAAAATACCGTAATACTTTCATCATTCACTATCACAAATAAATAATTACTAATATCAAATTTTTCATAAATTTCTCTTCGGATTAAAATTTCTATCATTAATAAAAAGAGAGTATCTCTTATTATAACCCTTCCAGCCCAAGAAGTTAAAAGGGTTCAAAGCAAAATAGAACAATTCGATTGCGACAAATTTCGGGTGCAGTTATTATCAACCCAGTATTTCAGCCTCCCTTGTTCTCCGCCTCACTAAACACGGGCAATGGAGATTACAGAGATTTATTCAAAGCGTTTTAAGGGTTTCGGGCGATGTATCAAGTCGACAAAAATCCTATTTTCCCGCAGCCGAGGGACATTCCTCCGCTTAAATTTAGTTTTAACCTCCAACTCGCATTTCTTTATTCCATAGCACCGCATACAGGACGAGGAGATATACCGTTAACAAGGTAAAAAAAAACTTCTTCGAAACTGCTTCACTGCGGTAAGATTCATTTTACTGCCTCTTCCAGAGGGACTTGGTACCATTCCGCCTTAAAGACGGCATTTCCACATAGTTGGGGAAGCAAGCGTCTTTTCCCTTATAAGCTGCATAGCATTCCTCAAATATTTACTACCCTATTGAAGGATTAACTATGCATGCTGTTATGCAATGAAATACCTGGCGTCCCATGACACCGTCTTACGGGAGCGGCCCCACTTATTTTATCAACCAGTTCCCCTTCTCTTCGTGCGAAGAAAGATATATAAAAGGGAAGGAGTCCGAGATGACGTCACGGCCAAGAAAGCACGTAAAGGTAGCTCTCTCTTCTTTGTGGAAGGGGAACCTTTTAAGTTCTGAGTCACGCACGTCTTATGAACAAGATTAAGGTAGATGCGGAGTTTGCTTAGAGGAAGCACGAATGGAAATAAAATGAATTGAATATCGAGAAGATAATTGCGAAAATGGTTGGGATTACAAACGGTCACTTTGTTTGGAGCCAAAAGACTGGAATTTCAGAAATGCTTAAATTTTTTTGAAGGCGAAATCTTCAGTTGGAAAGCTTCGAATTATATACATTAGGAAAGAGAAGATTTACTTATCGGTTGAGTTGAGAGAAAGTGTTTTTTCTCTTTAATTTCACGTTCTCTGTGGGCGGAACACGATGGTTGAAAAGGGTTAATTTTTATACTTGAGCTAAGAACTTAATTGTGGCTTATCGGCTGAGTAATGACTTTTTCTTCTCTAACGAAAATAAGAAATAATAAGAAAATACGTAAAATTAAACAATAGTAAGTTAAAAATCTCTTTCAATGATTGATATTGCCAATAATTTTCATAATGAATGTATCCCTATAACTCTGAAACTTTGTAATAAAGTAAAATATATACATAAGTCTTATCTCATTTTCAGAGTTGGAAATATATTCAATTACGTAGCTGATCGAAATTTATAAACTATCAATGAATTAATTATTTTCCTTATTTTAGGGACGCAAAAGTTCTGTATATTAACCTATTCCATATTTTAAAATTTTGTATAATATTTGTCGAAATTTATTGACCCTAAGAATTTTTTTAAATGACGCATCGTTCAATAAATATATAATTGTTTGTCTTACATCTTTGTTCTAAATAATAGCTCCTTATAGGTAAAAGTGCAAAACTACATAAGCACACTTCAAGAAGAATATATCTATAGAATATAAGAATATCTTTTCATTGTTGCTTACATTGTAGTTACATTATTAGTAAGAAGTGCTTGCATCTTTAATTATTATTTAATGTTGATAACTTAAATATTATAGACATTGTTGGATCTTATCTACGAGTAATATCTGCAGATCTCGTAGAACTTATAACGAAAAACTCCGAGAATTACTTGTAGATATAATCTCCCTATAATGCGGATATTTCCGATTCGAACGTGGGCCCAACCCTTAACTTAAAACGATCCTAATTTAACTTTTCATCGAATCAAACGTCAGAAAGGCAGAAACAAAGTCGTCACACGAGCGAAACATGGGCGTAAGAGAAGAAACAAAAGGAGATGTACATCCATCATAATCAAAGATGACGGAAACAGTCCCTTTATCGGGGCGAGGATTGCATGCGCTTTATAGTATATTTTTTAAACGTTATCCATGTTCCATTCACCCACCGGACGTTGAGGAAGGGCTCGCCGTGGTGAATATAAGGGGTTTTCCACGCGTCGGCTGTGAAAGGGCTAAGAGCGATTCCTCTCCCCTTTTTTGAGGGGGGCGCAGGTGAAATATCCGGATGTGTTTTAAGACCCGCGGACGCCGATGATGTCCGTGACGCACGGGGAGTGATTTTCGGTTGCGTGGGAGGGACGGAAGTGAACCGACCGGAAACTCGGTCTTTTGTACCGAAAGAGGTCTTTTAAAATCGACCCCCACCATTTTCCCCTTTGGCCAGACGGCTCATTGGACGGTTTTACAGAATCGTCGCATCGCTTCCTATTCAGGCACGCTTTTCCCTTTTTAACCGCGACTTAATGTTGACCTTCGCGAAAGGAGCTCTGCTAAACCAAACCTCCAAATTTTTTGCGTCCTTTCCGCGATCCAGAACCGTCACGCTTCACCTAGTGGAGCTGCGTCGTTGCTAAGTTCGGAGACAAATTAGTTTTCATTGTTGCGCTTCCCATCGTTCGGGAAATGGATGGGCGTCGATTCAATGACCGAACCACTCATCGTTAAGCTTCTATATTTCTCGTCGAATCTTATACGAGAGAAATGTTCGCTTTCGATAGATCGATCTTCCCTTTCAAAAAAACGACTTCCGCATCTGATGATTAACGCACTCCCGACCGATACCCCCGCGGCCGAAGAATTATATTTTCATCTGCTCGTGATTAAAACGTTCCAACTGCTTTTTTTTCAATCATCGCGTGGGACAATCATCTGCGAAAACGCCATCGAGAAGGTCAGTGAGTGCGGGAGTGAAGCTTCGTTTCCCTCCCCAAACGATCTCTATAGCTCCAGGTGAAGGCAATCGGACTCACGAAAAGCATAATAAAAACGTTCGAGGGGAAAACTCGCCACCTTAATGGAGGCTGTTATTAAGGGAATGAGAAAAAAAAACGTGGAGGAGTCCCTGGAGACCTAGAGAGACAAGATCCGGGCTAATTACTCCCCGGCGACAAACACGGTAAACCCTTTAATCACCATGATTGGCTTGGCAATGATGTCACCGGTAGAAATCCAAACCCTCCTTTCTACACCGCCGCCCTCTCTTGGGAAAAAACATATGCGCTCGATAAGTACTTCTACGACCAACACACACTCCTCTCTCATGGTCTCCCAAGGTAAATATTACGTAATTCTAGAGCCCGTATCATTTTCTCCCCTTTAATGAGTCCGTACTGCATAGGTTCCGGAGCTGTGGTTTTGGCGTACCCTCCTACTCGCCCTCCCCCACTTCCCTCCCCCACAAAACTCCCGATCGGTGCGATAATTCGGCCGACGGTGGCCAACCTCCCTACACAGCCCGTGACCGGCACGAAACGACTCAGATAAGAGAGGCTCCCCTCTCTCACCTGCCCTCACCCCCTCACATCCGGGTGTAATGGACTAAAAGTCATTCGGACTAATAATTTCGTCGAATAACCCTTTTTGCCACTCCCTCGGGAGAGAGAGGTTGGGCGGAGTGCTTCCCATAACCCACTTTTTTTCCAAGGGAAGGAAAAATACGAGGTGAAAAAGGACCGTAACTTTAATTCTGTTATCGTCCGCCAGCATGGACCACCTACCGGGGCCCTTAAGTGTAAAATAAGCGACCACGACGAGGAAAATTGTGGGGAAATTTGCGAAACACGAGGGAGAAGTCGTTCCTTGGGAAATAAGGAAATCAGGGCGATATCCGGAGTCGTCATCGCTGCGGGAAGCGTCCTTTTTACATTCGGCACGATTTCTCGTTGTGGCGAATATAAAAGGGGAAATGTTAAGTGCCGTGTTATGCGGATTACCAAATCAGTTTCAACGGCTGTCGTTATCGTCCCTTTTATAGAATTCCGGACGAAATGGACGTCTTACTAAAAGCTTTAATTTTCAATCGCACGTATCGATTGATTAAGAAACCCTTTTTTATTGAATACTTTTCTTGTTATCGTTCAGAAATGCAACATCAAATTGAAAAGATATCAATTAAGATTGTCATATACTTTTGATGAGATTCGGAAATTTATGGGTGCTTTTAATAAGTCGTTTTACGTAGAAATTACGATAAGTTTTGCAAATATATTCTAAAGAAGAATTAAGCTTTTCACACAGCTATTATTTCTTAAACATATTATAAAATTTCATTCTTAAACATACTACAAAATTATCTAACAAAACATAGGTCTTTATCGAATAAATTGCAGCATAAGATAGCAGTTCGAGCGAAATATCCACAAAGCAATTGATTTTACGAACGTATATGTTTTACTGTTTACTTTAATTGCATTATATGATTGAAAGCTTTCTTGCTTTTTTATTTAAAAACAATTTGTAGCTAGTAAAATAAAAGGAAGAGCAATTTTTGTTCAATGTGTAAAATTGTAATTGAAAAGATTTTCAAATAACGTATTAATGAGTGTAACGAAATTTTGCCTCTAATTGATATCCAAATTTTAATGCTATACAAGTTGAGAAGATAGTCATAAGTAAGTTTTAATTAGTAGCTTATTTTTATTTATTTTTTATGGTTATAAATCAAGTCTTGAAAATGTAAAAAAATATAAAAGAGTAAAATTAATCATTTTCTACCAAGTGATTTTGCAATTATTCTTATTATGTTCATACTTTTCATATCTCAGACCACAAATCTGTATTGAGTATGTTAGGCAAAGATATTAAATTAGGTAAAGATACTACAAACAATGAATCAGTAAATTCCATGCAAAAGTCGCCTGACTTCCTGGTTACACGATTCAGTCATCCGTAAGAACAATGGCTAGATATTAGGATAGAAAATTAACATTTAACTTAGCATGTGCCAATAAAATTACCATAACCTCTGAAATCAGTATTTTTTAAGAATGAACTCTCAAACCTTTCTTCTTTCATATAATTGGGTCAATCATATGGCTCTTTCAGAACGATTCATTAATTGAAATGTGTTGGCTGAATTCAATTTCTGGAAAAAAATACGATTTCTGGAGATTTGTGTGAGTGCGAGGAGTAAGTCCACTTCCATAGAGTGTTAAGTAATTGGATCGATAATTAATTAACTTTGATTTATTGAGTGATGAGGCGAGAATGGAAGGTAATATGAAAAATCTCCTTAATATAGCTTTGAGTTTATTTAAGGACCTTATTAGCCTTCCATATCGGCTTTCACCACATAAGAAATTTCATCGAATATTCCTGAATAAACACGGCCCACTCTTACCTCTCCATAAAAATCCTCCTCCAAATGGAATTCCATTTGGAAGCCGTCTCGACAAATTTATATTTTTTAAGGGCGCGAACGCAAAGCACGTGAAACAACAACCGCTTTGAAGGGTTGACGTTGACAACTTAAAAATTTCGACCTCGCGTACCTCCCTCGAATTCCCAGATGTTTCGAATATTAATGCTCTCTAAGCTTCTGCCATCCTCTCGAGATATCAAGTCTTGATGAACTCGATTTAGCTGTGTTTTTGTTTTAATGGAGGAAGACTTTCTACGTCCGCTCAATAACTCTTACTTTCCTATGAGAGACAGGTCAAGCTATTTGGGATTGTTATCTTTAAAAATGATGAGAGATGATCATTTGTACTAATATCTGTTCTCTAACTCCGCTCCTATTTTTAAATAATCATTTAAGATCAGTTTGTGATATCGTGATGAGATCCTGCAGCTGCGTTGCATGCAAAATATAACTTCCTCACGATTTATTTATTAATCTAGTTTACGTTTTCTCGAGAAAAAATCTGAGAAGGAACTTCTGGTATTTTCATTCTAGCCATTTTCAATAAATTTTCCCGTTGTATAATTATCGATTCCGCATATTAAATACATTGCTTAACTTTATAGGAAGATTGATGGATCGTACGGTATTTTAGATGTACTTTAATGTTAACTGGAACGTCTTTACGTAAGAGGAGAATGTAAAAAAAATTAATTTCGTGAAGAATGTATAACTTTCGTAAATTTTATCAGAAATTATTTTCTTCCGGTAAAAAATTTTTATTATTTTTTTACTTTAAAGAAAGCTGGTTATATATGTGGAAGAAATAATTAAATTCTCATAAAACACATCGGTTTTAGTATTAATTGGGGCATTTACTCTAAATATCTCTTTTTCCATATCAGGAATAACAAAACTTACAATTAATATAAAATTATGAAGAAAAGCTAATGGAATAGGATTCTTTAATCAAGCAAATAGCCAAATGTGAAAAATTCTCATATCAAATGCAGTCGGAATATTGTGAAAACGAGGAAATTCGTCACGATAAGAGGCCAACCGATTTTCAAGGCCATGAAGCTTCGAAGATGCTCCGCAGACCGCAACGCCAATGTTTTTCCGCAAGGCTCATATTTTGGTCCGATGAATTTTATAACTCCCTTCACGAGAGGAAAAAAAACCTTGAAAATATTGCGCATCCCTCTAAGTAGCCCACTCTTATTTTATATCACGTCCGACAAATCCCGTCTCTTCTTTCGCTCGAAACAACTGTTCGTCGCATCTTTGGGCCCATCAGCTGTCACGTCAGCTTGGCTATAGGCGCAACGCTTTAACTCTCCCAAACGCCGAGGAAACTCGATATACTATAAACAAAGGGCGACGAAAGAAGGGATGGGCCTGATGGAGTATTTTGTGTACGGGAAAAAAGGGACGAGTAAAGTGTGTGGGGGAGGAGATGACAGGCGACAGACGCTTCTACAAACACCGGCGCCTCATGCAGTCAAACTCTCCCCTCTTCCGTGTAGATTCAAAACGGACGCTGTTATGGGCGGACTACGCGGATGCGGCACGGCTGGAACGTCATCTACGGCGCCATTGTCATGCGGACGCTGCCCGCACTAACCACCTTATTAATCCTCCTTGTTTGGGTGTCTCCCGCAGCTCCTCGAAGCTGCCTAAATCACGACAACGACTCCGGGTCTACGAGATAATTCCTCCATTAAGTTTAGGCCAAGGCTAAGGGAGATTCCTCCACATATTAAAATAACCCGAGGGATATTTGCTCCGAAGGAATCTACTAAGGAGGTCTTCGGGAATGTAAGCCGTTTCCTCCTTTCACTATCGTTCCTCAGGAACGTCTTATTGTCTTATGGAGAAGCGCGTGGAACACGGCACCAAAATCGAAGGCGTGCGACAGGGGTTCGTCAGACACGTGGCTGCATCCAATACAAAAGGTTTTCCTTATATATCTTCTGAAAGATTAATAACTAGCTTTTGAATTTGAAAATATACGAAAGAAAAGTTAATTAATTTAATATTGTTGTTAGTTGACGTCAAGGATGAAGTATGACTTTAACAGTAGAAGGGGATACGTATGAGAAAAATGATTCGTAATGAGAAAATGAAATAAATTTTTCACACTTTATAATATCCAATCAAACTTGAAGATATTCTTCTTCTCATAAAATATAGAACAAAGGTCATCCTTCGAGAAAAGACCTGTGGTGCAAAAATAATCAAATTCAAATAAGCTTGTTAATATTATCGCAAAACTCGACCTAAATAATCCACGATATCCCGCGATAATTTATTCGCAATTTATAGTCAATGACTACCTCTAATTATATTAAATTTATATTTATACAAGCCATCAGTTAACGTTACGTGATGAAAGCCTTCGTGAGAATATTTTATCAATTCTCCGCCCACTTCCTTTGAGTATAAGTTATTCCTCCCGTCTAGCGTTCACTAGATTGCTATTCACCTCAAAAGTTCTGCCCATTTTTAACATCACGCCATTTTCTGATGGAAGTTTGATTCAGAGCAATCTTCTGCTCACTTTAAATTGCACATCTCCTGTGTAACATATAATTTACTTTCTGATTGACAGGTACTTAGGAATATCCTCGAGAAATTGAATTCCATCAAATTCGGTCATGCAAATCGTATACATTCTTAGACTTTTTGAATGGATTTATATTTATATATTACATTCAATGGTAGCCTAATTCAAAAGAATTTCGTTTTATAATATTTACCTTAGACTGTGATCGATTCCATAGTTCACAAGTCCCATTTGAAGATAGTGGAATTTTTTTTGAGGTTTTTTAAGATTTATTTAGCGTATCCATAAAATTTCCATACCTAGGGTGATTATTTTAGAGAGTTGTTATATTAGTACTAAATAAAGTAATAAAGCTGGATTTTGAGATTAAAAGATAAAAACTAGTTATCTTTTTATGCCACCTGAGATTAAAACACAATCAGTTATCTCACAAATGGAATAAATTTTGTGTCAAGAAAGCCAAAGCCATGACCCTGGAGATAAAACTTTCCATTTTCAACAGATTTTGACCCAAAAATAATTCCCATCGGTCTGGTTTTTCCAAAAATAAGTAAATATCGATAAATAAATATTATCACATTCATCTTCTGATTAATAGAGGTTGATTGAGTAATTTTGATTTTTTGGTTGTTTTAAGTTTTAAATTACTATTAAATGAATTCCAGTGATACAACTTCAGAGAAAAATATAAATTAAAAACTATTTAAATTTATTAACCTCAATCAAGTATTGGTTCTTAAAAGATATATATCAAATTATCTTCAATAATTTAGCATTGAAAAAGCCTAAATATCTAAAGTCAACATATTTTCTTCTCTGCCCACCCCTTTACTGGGGAATAACTTAATTGTGAGCCATTTTTTTCACCCGAGTGTGATGAGTTGAAAACATTTTTTCCGCATAAACCGGACACCCGTTTCTTCATCGTGATGGAAGTGAACCCAAAATAAAAGTTGAAAATCGAGAGTCGGTCACGCCACTCGTCATTTGGTTGCTACACAACGGATAAAGGTATGGTAACAAAAAAAATATTCGTTACGAGGGGAAACAAGCACCGCAATGAAGCATGGAATAAATTGGTATTTCCACCAGCTACTTCTCACCGCATCATTGATTAAATATTCACAATTAGCTCAAGAGGCTATCCTAGCTCGAATGCCAAGATATCCGGGAGATAAAATACTTTACAGTGTGGCATTTGGTCTTTCCATGGAAACTTGCGTGATCTTGAGGAAGGATAAGCGGAAATTTAAGATGGACGGCATATTTCATGAAAGATTTATGTGGGTTCCTTAGTATCACAGTTTTCGAAGGTAGAATGTGACAATGAGTGTGCCTTGACCGGTGGAAAGGGTAGATAACGAATTGTCGGATATTATGCATTCTATTTATAAATTCCTCTACTATGAGCGAAAATTCAATTTAAATACTGCAACGTAATTCTTTCACCTACACTTTTTACAATTTAAGCAATTAGATTAAGCATTAATCAATTATTTATCTTAAGAAACTGCTCTTTACTAGGAATTGATTGGATTGAACAATTATTCGATTAACCAGGATATTTTCAAACTCGTTACCAAGCATTAAATTTCATTCTTGAATCATAATCTGGGTTTATTTGATTATTTAACAAATCTGCATACATTGTTACAAAATTTTTTTACAAAGTATTTAACAATGAGCTTTAAGTCCGAAATCTTTGAAATATATAAAGGTAAAACATATTTAGATTTGAATTACTTGACTATCGTCCAAGAAAAATAACTCTAAAGAGAATCATTTACAGCTATCTTAGTTCTTAGTCCTTAGGAAACAATATCAAACGATTTCTTTTAATCCATTCGCGTGTATAAAGGCTTCACCTGAATTTTAGGTCTGAGGGTTTACCGTTGGTAAGGTGGTGTCGTTTGCCAAGTTTATTCAGCCAGCATCTATCACCTCGGCCATAAAGCTGCCGAGATTTTTATCATCGGAATCGTAAAATTGGGACAATGATACTGCTCCGCTGTAGAAAACCTTTTTCGCCCATAATCCTCACAGCAGTTAATTTCTCTAATGTTCTCCGTCAATATAAATATTATCTGCTTCTGATTTTTCCTTTCTAATTCAATTATTTATGCAAACAAAAATATTTTAAGGCCATGACACATTTTTATTATTTACAACTCCGATTAAGATCTGCCGTGACCGACCGGTTTATTATTTAAGTCTGGCTTCGCGGTGTGTGTTAACTTTCATTGATTGAATGAGTTTGTTTTAAAATCACGGACAAAAAGCTGCTCTGAAGCATTACTTATAAATGTAATTGATGAATTTATAAATTAAAATATAAAACTTAAGATAATTTGATTAATAGAATTCAAAACACATCGACATAATTTCTCTTTTAAGAAAGACCTCATTGTTTCTAATTTGTAAATCATGTACGGAACTTCTTTGATTTGGAAATAATACCATTAATGAAAAAGATATTTTTGCATTTATTTGTTAACGATTTACACTTATATTTTTATAATCTTGATTTTGATATATTTTGATTGATTTTTGATGCGTACATATTTTTACAGCAAGGTTGAGTCCATAAATGTTGCAGAATTCTTACAGGCTGGTGATATTATATGAAATTTTCCAATTGCTTTATTTAAGTGTTATAAATGGAATCAATACCTTTTAAGACTTCATTCTAATACCAAAGTAAAGATTTATTCTGTCCAATAAAACTATTTGTTTACTTATCTCTTTAAGAAGTTATCGAGTAGGTAACCTAAAACACGTATCGATTGCCCATAAATAATTACACAGTCAGTTTTTTATCAGTATTATATCTTGAAAACATATTTTTTCGAGTATAATAGTGATTAAATTGGAACTGAAATGTTTATGCTGTGATAGTTTATATCATCACATATATAGTCGTACTTTCTCCATTCTTATCATTCTGTTAACTGGATGCATATTCATCAGTCATTTTATCAATATTCATCAATAAGAAATTATATTTTATAAGTTAGACACTTAATAAAAATAAAAGAAATCCAAAGTCATTACATCATCAATAGAAGTCAAGTTCATTTGAAGAATCTTCGGATATATAAAATATTATCCTAATCATGAATGCACTAATATCCATATAACTGGGCGTTATATGGAGCATTTGATTGGTCAGACTCATCACGTATAAGCTACCTTACTCAGCCAAGTACCATCGCATCGATTAGCGACTTTCGATAAGAGTATCCTAATGGGCGGAAACTAGTCACTTTAAGCTCTATTTAAAGTCAACTTGGATTGCTCAGATTTTTCCAACCCGAGGACCGAAACAACATCTTGACGAAGTTATCTTTCCCCTGTCAAACTTATCTAGAGCACGTTATAACCTCCTTATCAAGAGTTAACCAACCGCGAATCGATTTAACTTGCCAATCTTACCACCTGAGATTTTAATCGCTCCAATACACCCACGAGGTACATTGACATTTCCCTGCCCAAGGGAAGGATTTTAATCCGCCCACCATTTCGTTCCACTGCACTCGCTCAATGCATACGCTACCTGAGAAAATTACTCGTGCCTCTCTTATTTAAAAATTCCCACTTCCGTTAACCCTAAAAAAATATGCATTGAGTCAGTGCCATTGAAGTTTTCATCGAAGGAGAGCCTCCCACCGACGCAAGGGGCCACGATTGTGTTTTCTAAAGAGGCCTAAAGTATGAAAGAGAAGGGAGTTGGAATAAAAAAAATAATCATTAAAACGAATGTTCACGGCCCGTTCTCCCTGGCTCCCTCCTCTCGCCACTTTTTCACGTTTTTACCGTCGCCTGTGTGCAGTGACGCACGGCGGCACGTATCACGCATGGGAGCTCCCAAGCACGCAACTCCCCCAACAGCACGCGCTCCCAAACCACGGCGGCACCGATGGTTGAACAGAGCGTCCGTTGCCTCCTGATCCAAAAGCGATTTTTTCTCTTGCGAGGAAGGCTATGGAAATTTGATGGCAATTTACATCCGTTCTCGGAAAGAATCGTTTAAAAGAGTCGAGCGAAGAGAGAATTTCTCGGGCGGAACGTTTTTCGCCAAAAATTGAGTCCTTTTGTTCGGAAGGCGGTCGAACGCCGTTTCGTATTGTTTCCGAGAATTAATTTGGGTATTCTGTACGAAATTCGCTGCTTTGATATGATCGGGAATGAGCGGAAATTCCCTGTAAATCGCGTTTCCTTCTGTTGAAGAAGGGAGAGAGGAAAATAATATAATGATTGTCTTGGAGTTTCTTATGGATCGGAGATGTTTTTGAAATAGATAATTAGGGGATGATATTTTCGAGTATATTTAAATTTTTACCGAAAAATAAGGGCCAAAATTAGAGAATAAATGTAAGCATAGATAGGTACTCTAGGAACATTACATTCATTTGAGGGTGAATATGAATCTATTAGTTCACTCTTGTGTTGTTGCTGAATTAATATATTTATGAATTCATTTTGATTGATAAAACTAAACTGCATTGTGAAAAAAGAACAACGAAGAAAGTACATATATTTAGCTCAATTTTATTTTTGCACAACCATATTTTCGATCTAAAAGATCACATTCAAGTAATAAGACAGGTGAAAAATAATATATTATATGTTATTATTTATATTTTACTATTTACATGTTATTAATTATATGTTGTTGTGCTTAATTCATTGTCATATAGCAGTTAAGAAGATAGCAGGTGAGGTTACAATGCAACCTTTCAAGTACGATTGAATGCATTGCGCTCATACTTCATACATATTTCAATTGCGTATTTATAGTACGCTGATACTAAGAATAATATGACAGTTAATCCATTCTGAGTTTTAATACAGAGTACATAATAAGAGATCGACGTACTAACATGATCATATGCAATACTCCTTATACTTTAACACTAGAACAGCGGAGGGTGTCCTCAGGACACCTCGCCCATGAAAAAACCGCACCATTTTTGTAATTTGTATCATAGACAAAAATCGTTTCGTGACTTTTAATCATTTAACATTCTACGTATTTCTACTCAGTTTTATAATTATTGAAACATTTTCATAGGAGATCCGACCACATACCCCCTAGAACAGCGGAGGTTTCCTCAGAACACCTACTTAATATGCACTATTATTTCTTATAATAAAACCTTCATTCTCTTATATTTGAAGCTCTTACGAATGTACTTTGAGATAATATTGCTTTTTGCTATTATTTTGTCCCTCCTCTAGAAAATAAATGGAATTATATTGTTATGTATAAAAATTTGAGGCAGCAATTCTAATGATGATTTGAGTATGAAAAATTTTGCCTTATATTTTCTTATATTTCCACGTATAAGATACGTTTCCTATTTCTATTTTTGCAATTGACTAATTTGTCCTCTATCTTTTTGTGACAAAGACTCGATGAATATTGCGAAGCTTGCTACAAGCCCGGTACAAAAGTGACGGTGAATGATTAGCTTTTTCCCAGAAAGTGTAGATGTCTATTCTCACAATTTATTTCTACCAAACCTGATAAATATGTGCTAAAGTTTCGCTTAGTAATGGATTTTAATTCCAAATATGCATTGAATGGATTTTCATAAGTTGTCGAGTTTGAAGATAGGCCATCTTCCTGAACCATTTGGTCATGATATTGATGGGACCTTTTCTTATGAAAGGAATTAACCTAATGACCGATAATTATTTTACATAAAAGAACCTATTTAAGAGGCTGAAGAAAGAATGTATTTTTTTATTTGGAACATAGAACAAACTGTGATGAGAGTCGCTGGAGTTGAAAACTAGCGAAAATCTGCTGTGAATTCCGATGTTGTCGAAAAATGAAGAATAATCTCTGTTTATAAAATTAAACCGAGTTAACATGTACTTCTCGCGATAATGGTGCTTTCTAATGTCGCATTTGACAGTATTAGTTAAAGAAAATCAGAAGCGGTGACGTACCATAATTGTACAAAAAGCGGCGTAGTGGACCAAATGGCGCGTAGGCACACGATGAGAGAAGACTCACGAAGTTGCCTTATGCATTCTTTTTACATAATGTAATTTCAATGTATAGATTATTTGCAAGCAGAAAAGAGGTCGCCAAATAACCAGATATAGATTCTTGCAACGAATAGCAGATAAACAAGGTAAAACCTAAGCTGTCTAAAGAGATCTCAAAAAGGACCTAAGTAAACACTGGATGCACGAGACATCATCCAATAAAGCCACCGATATCTGTTCAAAAGAAAATCAAAGTGAAGTACAGCATCAAATAAGTGTAATAAGTGCAAGGAACGTGTTTATAGAAACTGTAACATCAAGAAGATTTATCTATGAGCTTCATGGTGAGATTCTGTGGAGTAATTATTTTGTGACAGCATCATTGTGCTAAAAAAGAAAAATTAATATAATTGCGTATGCAAATAACATATAAGGTCTTTTTTCATCTTAAACCTTATTTCTGGTCATTTTGTTGTGAAATAAAACCAAAGGAAGGTACGTGAAGCGGTAAAGTTTTATTACGCGAGATTATTTTTTCTTGTGCCCCATGTAAATTGTTAATAAAATCGGGTAATTTTCATTATTTATTCAAGTAAATAATTATTTTATCTCGAAAAGGCTTTATATTAGTTTATTCATATAATTAATTTTGGCTTTACTGTTCTGTATATTTTTATATCGGAATATGAGTCTCATGGAATTGATTGAACTCGACAACAATTACTATATTAAAAATATAGCAACTATTTACCGCATGATCTGCCAATAAATAAGTACCCATTCTTAGTTAATCATTTTTAAGCTTTTAAGGAAAGACTAGGAAGTTAAATACGACTGCCTCATGCGATTTAAAAGAAGCGCAAGTGTAGGTGTCCTGAGGACACCTTCCGCTGTTCTAGGGGGGTGTCCGTTTCCCGCTGTTCTAGTGTTAAACTACACGATAACTCCTTCCGCAGGAGATATTGGGCAAGCAGTCTTTTTGAGGCCCTATATTACTTTTCTTTTTTCCCTTACCTCTCCCTTCCCCACATCGTTCGTGCATCTTCCTTTGTAAACCCACCGACGCGAACATATCTGATGAAATCACTCGGCTTCCCTTCATCCTCATGGCAACGACCGACTGCGCTTTTCTAAAAACCCCCTCTCACCTCCCCATTATTCGAACCTCGCACGCGTAATAAGTATGAATTTAACTCACCGGTTTTTCTCGCGTTCGTGACCCGCGGGGGCGTCGCTTATATGTCGCCGCAGATCAGCATTCGCTTGTTTTCGAGGTTTTGCAGGCAACCTGTTACGTTTGAGCGATCGTCAAAAGCGAGTTCCTTTTTAAGCATAAACTCCTGAATTTCTGTTTTTGAGAGAGGTGCTAAGAGTTCGCCCCTTTATCGTGGAGTCACGAGACCGTAAGGTGCACGCGAGTAGGACACGGGTACCTAACTTCCCTACGCAGAAGGGTGGTGTACTATTCCCCTCCCCCAAATTATTCTTTTTGTCATACTTCCAGGATTTTTTGTTCCGCAAGGGGTCCGGATACTAGTGATTTCGTGCATGATCCTTGTAGTTTTCGTTGAAATAGTTCTTTATCCTTTTTGTACTAATTTATACGAGAGTTATCCAGGAATATGTGAAACAGGTATAAATGTATAGCAAAGAAAGATCAAATAAAAGAATGTCTGGGATTGATTCTACGGGGTATGAATTTCGGAAATGAAAGTTTATTCATTCATTGGTAAAGATAAAGACGAAGTATTTTCACCTTATTTTCCTTATTATCTTAATTAGTAGCCGTCAATTTAGTTGCTTGCACGAAGATCTAGGGTTTTAAACTTGGCTATTTATTTTTTAACTACTCATACTCGTGAAGGACCGAGACATTTTTCAGAGGTTCTTATAGCAACTTGACTTGTTAAGAATACTTAGCAACGCATTTTAAAAATGTAGGAATATTTAGGAGATATTCATGATATACAAAAGAGAGATTTAATGGATGAGTGAATTCAAATAGCTCTCGTTTACTTCCGTAAATCATTCACTTCCGCATACAATCATTTGGGTTCAGTCGTAAACACTGCCATTAGCGTATAAAAGGAAACTTGAAGTATTCAACGGCTTTTTCCGAAATAACGAAAACGAACGCTAGACAATAGAACCGGTTGATAAATTGGTGATAAAAATTTCGAGGAAAAAATTCCTAAACGCTCGGAAGTAACCCTTGAGTGGTGGTGTTACGTATTGAATATCTCAGCACCGAGAGACTAGCGTGATTTTAGCGGGTAAATTGGGCGTGAAAGAAAGCAACCACGCACGAAGCACTTGTCTTACTTTTCACACATTTCTGTCTCCGCTTAGCCGACCATAATACCCTGAGAACTCTTCGGGAGGCATAAAGAAGTATGAAAAACAACCTCTTAACTTTCGGGCCACTGATTATATCCACGACCAACACCTTGCCTTTCTCCACATTTCATTTCCAACTCTAAATTTCCCACCCTTGCTTAAACTTTATGCCTCGAGATTTACCCACACCTTTTACGATATAATATTTAGGCAATAGGCGGATCTACGAATAGGATGGAAGAGGACAGTTTCGTTTTCAGACCTATATTTTTCTCATCCGAGCTTACGTGGGAAGGTGTGAAAAGTGCCCGTAGGAGTAAATTATTACCCATGACTACGCACAGCGGCGTAATACGGAGATCCGCCCGGAGTCGCAACCTGTGGAGATGTGTAAAAAATCTCTTCCTCTTATCCACCGAAAACCCTTCCGCCCTCGACTTCTCTCAGATGCTCTCTTCAAGCCTTACTCCGTCATTTTGAGTGGAGGCGCTCCTGAGGCGAGAAAGGACGGCTCGCCGCTAAGGAGGAGTCTATAGAAGGAGACGGGATTGAGGAATTCACGTGAAATATTTCTGCTCTCTTCCGTACAATATCCAACAAGTATTTCGCCGTGCGAAAATGCTTTCCTCCCGCTTGTCCGTACGCTAGAATGAATTTACGGAAATTCGCAAAATTGGAGTTGAGTAAGAAGTGTACTTACGTACGCTTCTAATTCAATAACGACCCATTCCCTTATATTAACGTAGGTTGTTATATGACTATAAAATATTTTTGGTATTTTTGAGGATTAAATTGTAATTTTTACTGTATAAATCATTTGATATTTTGAATTCAAAGAGTCTACGTTAAACGTGGATCATTTGAACTCTTTATATATACGAATAAGCTAATTCATCATACGTTTTGTTTATAAATCGATTAAATGCACAAATGCAAAGAGCCGATTAGAAATAATAAGATACTGAGATTAGGATAGGAGCACTTCTAGCATAGGAGTGATATTTTGTATACATTTACATATTTTTCGCATTCAGATAAATACGACTGCTTGAGAGTTGGTGTGTTTGCATTTTATATAGTATCTTTTGGAAACAAGTCTTTCACGTGCATTCGCAATATAATAAAATATCTAGCTTAATAAAACTATGAAATTCCCCTATTAATCATTCTCTTCCACTTTTCTTTTAATCGTTTTCCAAGTAAAATGTATGACAGCGATAATTTCAGAATATTATTGAATACAACTCAGTCCTTTCTTATCTTCAACAAATGAATGGTTTAGATAAGGGGTCAGAAAAGCTCAAGTAAGTTCGTTTGTTCAAGTAAATTTTAAATATATTACAGAAGTAAACTAAAACATACATAACAATACTTTGCAGTTTTCTGGGATGATAAAATTTAATTTATAAAACCATTATCTTGAATAATTAATGAATATATTTAGTATATATTTTAATATAAGCAATTTTATATTAAACCATTGACTTGGATTTCGGAGGTATACATTAAATTTAATTGCTATTAGAGAGACATGATTTAATAATATTTGTAAAAACAATCATTGAAATCACTGCGAGAGAACAATTGCATTTGGTCTTACAATATGTATAATTACAACCAATTATTTGAGAGATATCAAAAAAGTTTGAATTTCTTACAAACTAACTTCGTTAAACTACTTTTTATATTTTTATACCTTTTGCTCTTGTATCCATATTGCTTTCATTTACTATGAATATAAACTAACTGTAACGATTTATCAGTCCATCATAAATTTATCTTACCGCTCTGATTTCGTATTACACGTATCAATAATCAATTGAGTCATGAGAATATAGATGGATTGATGTATTGATAATGCGCTATTCTCAAGAGATAACCTATTGGTAATGAAAGTAATTGCTTTTCCCATTTTACTCCAAAAGTTTTTCCCTAAAAATATTTAATAATTTATTTCAGTACATAAGGCTTAAATATTTAAAAACATCACTGGATATGAATATTCTAGGTAAAGGTTTTCTCAAATTTTTAAGATTCTTTACTGTAGTGCGTGTTAAGAATTACTTTGGAGCAGTTTTACACATTATTAAAAAAAAATAAAGTTCTAAGTTTAAGATTTTATATTATCTGTGTTGGTGAATGTAAATTTGGGAAAAATCAATCAATCATCACACTGAAAGGACTCAACAAAAAATTAAATCCTACAAATAAAGCGAAAATTGATCAATTTTACCTAGTGAAAATAAGCTTCTATAAAAAAATTATACTAAGAAAATCTTTGTAGAGAAATAAATAGCATAAATAACTAAAAATGAATTAATTACTATATAGCACTATGTATAATAATTCAGATTACCAAGCAAAATAAGCCTTATCCTGCAAGATATGCTATCACGCCAAGAGATTGTGCACGCCGGGTTACTTGTATTCAGGAACTAGTATTTTGTAAAATTAATGTTCAAACATAAATTTGGTGGAATGGACACGACATCTTCAGGAAAAAAACGATAACTTAGTTATTTCCACAAAAATCATTTACTGCCACGACTGTTTTCGTCACTGTGGTGATATCCTCTAGTTACCAGACTAATAAAAAATTCTTGTGGAAGATACTAAGTTTTCATTTTTCTTGATAAAAACAAGTATTATACGTTAATGCTGCTTAAATGAATCCTACTACTATTCCTTATTTTTTATATTCAAACTAAAATTAGATGATTGTACGGCATTGAAAAATTCCTATGCATCATCATTATTTAGGATATAAATCTAGGACGTGAAATGGTTGTAGCACTAGAATTAGTTTTCATGAATATAATTGCATTGTTAGGAAGTTCGTTGTTCGAATTGATTAGAAATTCGCTCAAAAATATCGTTCACTTTCATTTCCAAAATTCATCAATAAATATTTCAGAGGGTAAATAATACATCATTTTGCTTGTGTGGGTAATGTCTCTTTTAAAATATATTTTAATTTTTGTCTAAATAGCTGTAATATTCAGATATATGTATAAAAATTTAAATAAAAAACATTAAGATTTTTGAGCATCAATTAACACATATCTTCGAACTGCTCAAATAGAAACTGTTTCATCAAAAAATAGAAGGTAGAAGTTGGAAAAGATCCTCGCCCAATCACAGATCTCGATTTCAGCGGATTTCGGGCTGCACCAGACTATAAAGTACATCACTTTGCCGCTTCAATTCTCTTGGCAAGTATTGACGCCATGAATTATTCATCTCCACTAATTGTCCATCTATCAACACGATTGACTTTGGGCACTAATAAAGCTCCAGATCATAATCGTTCGCTCGACCCAGTTATTCCAACATCGCGGACAAAATACGTACCCCTACCACGAACCTCCTTCATTCAAACTCTTTAAAATCGCAGAAATTTCCGAACAAATATTTATCACCTTCGGAACAAATTCCATCCTGATTTCAGATTGAATTTCCCGTGGATGGGTAGGATTAATTCGACGGCCTTTCAGTTTGTGAGGGTGGCGTTAATTAACCGTAAATAAAAAGAATCTCTTTCAAAGTGAAACCCTCGATGGGACCGGAAATGACATTCCGTCGTCGATGACGCCATCCAAAAGCAGTTTGTCCCCCCAAATCGATGCGCGCCTATTCCCCCTTAAGAATTCGAAAGAGGTGTTAGTAGGAAGGGTGCTTTTTCTCACCGTAGGCATGTCGAGGGGTCGCGGTCGACGGCATCCGTGAGGGGAGGGGGAGGGTGGCTGAGATGATGGGGGAAAAATATCTCCGGAGGCTCTGGAGGGAATAAACCGTCTAGCGCCAGACGCACTGCTTTTCCACGGAATTCTCCTACGTTTGCAGGCACTCTCAGACACTTTCAAAACCGACCCTCCGTAGCACCAGCCTCCCTTTTTATCCTTCTTCCCCACGCGTCTCGATGTCACCCTCCTCTTCACCCTTATCTCCGTTATTCGTCATCCGTTCTTTCTCTCTCTTGTTCCTCCCCCTCTATGCCATTCAAGCCTCCGTGTGCCACCTACATCCCACTTACGACCCCCCTCTTCACACACAACCAAGTCAAATAACTCCGTGACTCAATGTTGGCTGTTTGTATAATATCCTCTAGCGGTTGATTTTCGGGACATTTTTATACTCCTTATGGACTTTTGCGTCCGAACGTGGTTTTTAAGGCTTACGCGGTCTTTGGATTGTGGTGATGTGGTGGTGGTCGGGAGAGATGCCTGCCGTGGGAGTTTTTGATGAGCTGGCATGTCATGGCAGTAAATTTCCTGCTTAACCTATTTTGTGTACAATACGTTAAGGAGAAATGTAATCAACCGGTTTAGTTTAAGCGTAATATTGAATATGACTCTGATATACTAGATATGTCGAAAACTAAGACCAAAAGTATAACTTTTAAGTTCAACTTGATATAGCTCGTTATTTACAAAGATAATCCTTTTAAAATGATATTACATTAGCTCTTTATTAGCGATATAATCTGCATTTATACGTTTGCCTTCGTAAACACACCTTGTAACAATAAAAAACTCTTGCTTTGTTTCAGATTTAGATTCTGTAAAAGCGTTTGCACATTATATCTACAGTAAAAAGGAACGAAATGTTTTTATTCAGCTTTCTGTATGCGCCATGAGTACGGATTAAGAATCAAGGGAGCTCATTCACGCCAAAAGACTAGAACGATCTATCAATACAGAGTATTATGAAAGTCTGGAGAGCTCTCCAAGAGGATATAAAGGGCTCAGAGAGTTTGGAGGGGTTAATTCTATGACGATAAGTCAACCTTATATAGCAAGGCTGACAGATAATTAATGAAATAAATAAAAATGAAAACTGAGTATATATTCTTCCCCATTCTATGAACTGAATTGTAAATTTATCTGTTCCTAAATCAGTATTCAAATTCAACATTCCGTAAAAAATTTTACTGATTTTTAACTGATTACTTTTATAATCTAAGTCTTGCTTGAACAACTTGTGTTAATCGGATCTAACGAACTGAATTGTTGAACTTATATAATAGTTAAACTTTCACGAACATGCCAAACAATAGTTTGGCAGTATATTATCCCTTATTAGCTCTCTCTCAAAAAGCATCTTCGCATCGCAAAATAAATTATAAACGTAAAGCGGAGTGACTTGACACCGTGTGTTCCCTAAATCTGCACGTCTCAGCAGCAATTCCCGCGCAGCAACGCATTTTCTTTGTCTAAACTTGATGTAACACATGCTACAATAAACTGACAGACAGCGTCATTTCCTAACAGCTGTGTTCCTTGACTTCATCAAAACGCCTTCTAACAACCTGTTCTCGGAGATATGTCCCGCGGCACTTTTCGCGCGCTAACAAGGTCATGACATTTTGAGGTTAACGAGGAGACTTTAATGATCAACGGATGCAGACGAAATCCTTAGGAAACAGCTTAATCCAGTGTTTGTTTTCTCGATTGTCTAATCCTTGGAAAAGAATTCTCATACCAAAGGATTTCGGATGCTGTGAAAAGGGTACGGTGTTATAAAAACGTGTATGAACTTATTAACGTACGGGTCTTGCTGTGATGATTCACGATATTTAAGTCTCAGTACGTCTCGAGGAAACTAATTAAGGAACTCAAGTGCGATGCGATGTTTGAATCCTTTAAGGATTATGGGAAAATATTGGGAGTGTTACGTTAGCACATATTCATATACTGGTGTAGATTATTAGGTATTTCTACCTCTGGATGAAAAGAAAAAGACTTTTAAAAACAATTATATTTACGTTTCCTTGAAAAAATTCTTGGGGAAAGTCAAGGAATAAAGTTCACCCTTTGAAAAAACATGATATTTTAATATTAAATGCTTCACTTTTGTTGCATTTATGTAAAATTCCTTTTATCCACTTGAATGCTATAGTTTCAGTCTCATTTAAAATAAAGTTTTAGATAGAATAATTAATGTCAATTGGTAAAAAGATATAAGAGAGTAATTAATGGGACGATCTAATGATCGTCCCATTACTGCATGGAAGTAATTTATGCTAATACAAATCTGGAACTCTAAACTTTTCTCAACCAATTTTTATTGAGTAAATATAAATAACTTCTGAAAATATGTACCAAAAATTCTGTCAAAAATCCATTCATATTATTCATACTTTATTCACACATTTCTCGTTCAGAATTCATCGAATTCCATTCTCCGGCACACGCATCCCTAAATATGTTCCCTAATGGCCTCACAAGCTGGAAAATCCCCCAACAGTCTCCGTACAACCTCTCAATGTGCTCATTCAAATTCGAACCACCAATTCCCCATTCCCCTTAATTCACAGTTCCTATGAGTTAGTCAACGAAATCTTCCATGGCAACCAATTTATCTCCTTTCTATACTCATCACTTGTGCGTGGGGGGAAGAAAGAAAAGGACGATTCTCGATTGGGCACGGCATTCTCGAGGCCCTCTTCTTTTTTATACACACCTTATTCCCCTTTTTAGAGTTTACGCATTCGAGTGGGGGATTGAATCTCCTGCCCGTATGAGATCAACACTTAACATGTCCGCCTTGGTTTCGCATTCCCTCTCAGTGCATAGTTTATCTCCTTCTACTCCGTAAGTCTACGCTTCTGCAGCACATCCAACCGCGTCTTTCAGAACCTTTCCACCAACTTTAGCTTCACGAGAATACGAACTCTCCCCTTCAGTTAGCCGCCAAAGCGTTTCGCATGTCGCCTCCTTCGGCGGTTCTCCGCTGTCCTACAGCGCCATCGGGAACGTCACGTGACTTCCCCGTTTGACCATAATACGCGCGCTCCACGGCGCTTTCAATCGCAAAAGGGACGAAACGTTTCGCCGCTGGAAGTTTCTAGTCTAAAAAAAAAACGAAGAGCGTAAAGCAAAGAAAGAAGCCGTGGAACAAGAGGTTTTTTTTAGAGTGGTCGTAAAATGTTAGGAAAATAACGCCTTCGGCTTGGATGTAAAAGTAGGAAGGGAATGGACTTGTTTGTAGTACTTGAAGATTTTTTAATAATTCAGGGACTTGTACAGGTTTAAAAAGCGGGGAAAGCTGTGAATTTTAAAGGTTCATCCACTCCTGAATTCTTTTTTTTATTATTCCTTGAAAAGAGTGCTGCGTCTTATACGAAGATTATCGTCTTGGTCGTTGACGGCCTTTCACGTATGCGCAAGTATTGGTAGAGCTGCGAAAAATTGTCACCATGCTAACCATATCGATGAATATTGAGGTTTGTATATTCCTAGTTTATGTTCAATTCGTAATAACCAGGTAATCAACTTATAAAGGACAATGGGTGATTAAAAGAACTCCTGTCGTTAAAGGCCATTTTATTAATACGTTTCAGATTTTTCGTTTCCAATTAATATATCTAAGTTATTTACCGTTCAGTTGCTTGTATAAAATTGGAAAGAATTTATACTGAATTTATAATAAAATAAAATAAATATTTAAATATTTTACGTCGCTTAATAATTTTATAAGGGAAAAATCACTTTGTTTCTAGAAGTATTCCCTAACTCTCTTCATACAGTTAGATTACATATTTAAAATGACCGAAATGCTATTAGCGTCATTGAGTTGGAATTCTCAGAAACTAATCATCTAAGCAAAGAATTTATAATGGCATTGATATTGCATAGATACTAGACCACTTTTAATCAATTCATGATATCTTTTGATTGTTTCATTATAAAGAGTCAAAACATTTAAAAAACACATAGAAGCACAATTAAAAGAAAAAAAGTTCATGGGAATAACATTCATATTTTTGCATACTTCGATCAGATACTTCGAATAATTCAAGTTTATAAGTACAGAATCATTTACTTGAAATTATTATCTTCTTGGTCGTCGAATCTTTTGCTATTGGACGTAATTCATCCGAAGTAATCGATAAACTTTCTCCTTGCTCACCAAAAAGACGATAGCTTCCTTTTGCAAGGCATCTCCCCAACTCGGTCACGAGAGAAGCACCGGATCCGAACCACGGACTGACAGGCCGTACATCAAAATAACAAACTCGGTAGTTGCGTCGCAAGTAACCGCACCCTTCCTCATCATTTCCATCCCCATTCTTCCCTCAAAAAAACTATAAGCATCCAACCTCCTTCAACCCATACGCCTGTTGGAACTGGATACCGCCTTTGGACTCAACCTTTTTCCTCCCCCCATCGACATTTCACCATGCGGTGGTCGGCTGATTTCATAATCTCCAATTGCACTGCCCTCGGCGACGCACCTTCCTCGTCTTACCTCATTCCCCCGTTCCTAGAAAGTCTAAACTAACTTGGCACTCAGTCATCCCTCCCGAGGAAAGGGCTTCATCTGCTCCAGCCCTCTAGAACTCCCTGTAACAACAGCTCTTGGACCTCCTTGCATCTCAACCCTCGCGTCTCACCCATCTTTCCCCTTCTTTTCACCTTTCGAAATCCTCCACAACTTTCCCTCTTTCCTATTCAGATTTCAGCCGTATTCTGTCTCATCCCTTCCCCGCAAGATGCCTCAAAGTCTCTCAACTTTATACGAGTCCACAAACCGTCTTTCCTAGTTAACACTTCCTCTTTCCCAAGTTCTTACTGCTCGATTACTAATTTGCACTCAATTTGAACTCCTGAATGAACTGTCTCGGCTTAGCGTGACCCTTATATAAGGAAACTTTATGCTTATTTGTATATTTAGTTTTGAGCGGTTTTCCTCAGCCAACTGCCGCTTGCCAAACTGGGGAAGAAGTTTCGGGAGTTCGCGGTCTTGATTATTTGATCCCTTTTTCTCGAGGAGTTATTAAATTAAGGGGGAAGGTGTTTCTGAAAATTTTCGAGTAGGCATCTCTCCCGATGATATCCTTAAGTGGTCGATCTTCTGTGGGGGGCATCAAGAAAATTTCGCCCCATACCGAATGCTTAATTTTTGAATAATGAGATCTTCAGTTTGCGGGAGTGAGGAAAGTTCACAATCGGAAAAATAAGTTGGAATTGGTTAATGTTCCAGTGTATTATGCATTCAGAATACCAACGCGTTAAAATATTATAAATAAATTATTAAAAAAATTTAAATTTCAATCTTGACAACGTTACCATAAAAATCATCAGACGTAAGCCTTTATTTCTCAAAATTTATAGATTTCGATTATTCTCTATTCAGTATAGAAGTAAAATAAATAAGATCTTAATACAAAAACCTTAGGTTTTAGAATATTTTATCTTTAATTCTTTATTATTTTTACTCTTTAATTGTTATTTTCTATGCATTGCATCATTTTGTGTTCAATTATATGAATTTATTGTAACACTCAATAGGGGTAACCTGTATATGTTAAATAAATAATAATAATTATTATTATTACTCAATTTCAATTTGTGTTTAGATAATAGTATTACAATAGTAATAATATTGTATAATGTAATTTATATATTGATAATAAGAATAACTATTTATGTCAAAGGCTTGCATTCAATTCTTTATTATATTATTTTATTTTACGTGAAATGGTGAAACTTAGAAGCCAATCAAAGCCTTAAATAAAAACTAAACAAAAAAAACGATTAAAATAATAGGCCTTTTTTCCAAACCAAACATATGTATTTATCGAAACTCCAGCACACTTTTTTACAAAACAGCTCCCTCTCACTTTCTATTCCGAGATAATCCTTACCTTTGTATTCACATGTATGAGAATAATGTTTTTTTTCGACAGTTTTACATCTCATCGGACACGAGAGCTTAAGAGAGGCACGCAAAATGCACCGTCGATTGGTCATTTTCTGATTTGTAGTAGCGCGGACGTCCGCGCAGCGGATTATGGGAGAAAATGGCACGTTCATAAAACTTAGGGCGCATTTGACCCGTTGTTTAAGCCGATGCGCGTGTCCATCACACACGCGCTCTCCTCCACACGCGCCTTGTGACGTCAGTGGACCTCCGCAGGGGATTACCTCCAGTGATGCCAACATCCCCGAATTAAATGACACAATTAAGGCCACTTTCACTTTCCCCGAAATCACGGCGGACACACGAATCGCAAGGATTTGATTAATTATTTTTTTTTCGACGGATTTCCGTACCATCGACGTTCTTGTTGTACTCGATTTCCCATGTGCGAGAATATAATGTCCTTAGCGATATCAACGGGCATCATTGATATGGATGCGCGTTACGATAGTCGTTTGTTATTCAAACCGTTACCTTAGCGACCGTTTCGAACGTTCAAAGCCGCGATTTTTATATTTTCCGGGCGCTAATTTTCCGTGCGATACAAATTTGATTACGACATCATGATTTAAGGATGTTTTAATTTAGAGGGTGACACTGAGATGGCCATAGAAGAGGGTCTTATAATTCTACTAGTCTTTTAGGTCATCAGAAATTTATGATTAAAGAATATTTAACATTTAAATCTATATTAGTCTAATAGTGTTCTCCATTATCGAATTCATTTGTATAAGTGAGAAAAAAATTTTCATTTTGTTGATTTTTGATACCTGAAATGTAAGGTTTGATAAAAATTCACAACTTTCTCAAATATTACTGATTAGGTATTAAGAGAAAATGAAGCTATAATACTATTTGTGAGGTATGTAGAGAAACATTCAACTTGCAAATCCATGGGAATTTTTTGATCAGCGATGGGCTCTTAATATAACATCCAGAAGATTATAGGGAATTAAAAAATACGTTTATGAAGAGTGGTGAAGATTGAAAACCATTTCGAATCCTTTATTTATTTTCAGTAAAATAGGATGAAGCTAGATGCTAGAATGTTTGAGTCTAGTTGAAGTAAAAGCTGAACGAATTCTCTGTCGAGAAGTCACAGCAAATATTTCGAATATAAAACATTATCTTCTCTTCCTTTGGCAAATAAACCAAGGATCTGAATTCGGGTACATTAGCATATTGTATTATTTGCTCTTTCCCCTCTTAAACTTTCGATTATAAGATATTTGCATCGCGTCTGTTGGAGATGGAGAAGAGGGTGGAGACATCAACTGCAGAGTTACCTTCCGACGTAATTATATTCCACAGGATAAAATTTTCTCCGACCACTATTTCTGCTATCATGAAAATTTCATTTTTAATTCCCACCCCTCGCTATGGGGCGTGGACAGGAAGAGGCCCCTTAAAAAGGTTTCGAACGTGCCCCCAAGGTGTTCTTAAAAAACACGCCCCTTCTATTCATATTCCCGAAAAGTTTAAAGGGAGATTTAACGTGTCCATCGAAATAGGGGCGACTCCATTCCTTTCAAACCTCTGCATCACTCAAGGAACGTCTTCAACTTGGGGACAAAATGTTTCTCCTTCTCCTTTCCCTCTAAAAAACACACCCCCGAACATCTCTAAAGCTTCTTCTCCCCTCAAAAATATATAGGTCCACTCACAGCCTCCCACACACGAAACTCTTCCCTCATACACTATTCACAGTATTCGGTGCACTAATCAAGAATTCAGGAAATTCGTCCGTATTTTACGATGTCAGCAAGTGGGGGACGTCTTAAGGATTTTTGTAGGGAAGAGTAAGGATGGAGACGTAAGGAAAATAATAAAAGTGAGGATGGGGAAAGTAAAAAAGGACGTACGCGGAGGTGTCGAGGGGATGGAATAAAACAGCCATCGAGATAAGGAAAGCTTCATCCTCCTGCGAAAGGATGTTAAGAGCATTTGAGGAGAAACAAAAATAAGGGATGGAATACTTTTGAAGTTGGAACAGGATCAAAGGTACAAGTTGTAATGGCATTTAAAGTTTTTAAATTGAAAAGGAATATTTAAAAGGGAGTAGTGCAATTCGGGAATGGCCTCGAGTGATGCTGGTGTATTGCTGCTTGGAAGGAAATTTAAGGGAAATATGGCCGATGGATTAAATGGTCTTGTTTTTCTTTCATGATCTCAACGTTTCTGGGGAGAGGAAATAGGAAGATTGTGAGTTTCAGGAGACTCAATTATTCCTTCACTACTAGAATAAATGCAATTGATTCAAAAGTTAAAATATTGATTGTAAAGTGTTTTTTAATTTATTTTTTCATTTTAAATATCCTTAGCTCGTTTAATCATTGAAGGCTTAAGGAATATCGAGACGCAACACTTGAACTCTTACTCGAATATATATCTTATAGATAGCATTAGTAGATAACTGCTGGATAATTTCCATATCTTAATAATACAGTGATATTTCGATTAATCAAATAACCCTGGCTTGATGGATCGTTCAAGAAATCGAGAAATTCATGCGGATTACATATTCATACGATTCGTACATCTTATTTATTGTGGTAATTTGGATGTCACGATTTGAAATTATGTTAAATTCTTTTACAATGATATACAAGTACTTATTAGAAAAGTAATTTTACAACATTTTGTTTTATTATTTTTATGGTGTCTAAAAACAAACATTATAGATGCGTTATTTCAATACAATATCAAACGTGTTTGTGTCTTTAACCTCTTGAATGGCAATATATGCTTAAGTTTGAATGAATACCTAAGAGATTTTTGTATATCCTGCTGTAATTAGTTTATGATCAGATGTGTGTGGGGTTACAAAAAATACTTTATAAATCAATTAACTTTTACGGAAAAAATTCTTTTAACAATAATCATGATTATAATTTTGTCACATTTCGAGTAAAGTAATTTATTTTTCAAAATATGTCAGAGGTTTGGAAATTTTAATGATTCAATAATCAATCAAGTGTTGCGGATTAAAAATCTCACAGAAACTCTCACAATTCGCAACCTATAGCAGTGTGTTGTCAATTATTATTTCCTATTATTCTTAGAGTGATAGTTATGATTTTTCTTTTAGAACCTAATGCTTCCAGATCGATAAAGCCTCCTTCTTCCTTCTTTGTTTTACTTGGAAGCCTTCCTCTGTAATGCAGTATATAAAAGAATCAGATCGATGTCCAAGTTATTTCTCTGAAAGTGTCATTCCATACTCCGGATGCGATCTGTAGATGGGATTGGAAAGAAGATCCTAAACCTATAGGAAGTATAAATGAGAATGGGGGAGGCTGTGAGTTGGGGGTGAGAGGACATTGATAAGGCATAAAATGAAATGCTCCGTATGCGGCCATACTCCTAACGATAAAGAAATAAAATATGACGGTAGTATTTCCAAGAAGTTACTTTTCTTGAAAAAAGATATGCAATAAAATCTCCAAGTTCTCCCTTAATGGAGTTTTATCTAAAGAATTGAATTGAATTCTTAGCATTTCTCACAACTTTTTATGCTATATATCCATCCACAACATCAAGAACTGCATTTTATCTCATTTACTGCTTCAAGGAAGATAAACCGTGTATACTTGCACCCAGGGAAGTGAGCAGTGGATATTTATGTCTCATCATTTAGAGGGAAATGCTTCAGTGTAAATCATTGTTGCTTATACTGCATAATCTTTTATGCTCCTAATAATGTTGTGAGTTTATAAAAGTTTTAGTTTTCAATATCTTCTATAAAGCATAGATGTTATATTATTATATCGTAAACATAATTTTACGTTAACACTTACGAAATTTTCATATTACTAAAATAAAATTGTGTGGTATGCAATCATGCAGCAACGTACTGTGTATACACTGTACTGACTTTATCGGTGTATTTACATCATGTACGATGAAAAATAGATAGTACTACTTGCGAAGACAATTCAACAATAAATTTACTTTTTTATCCACTGATAAGATAGTAGATTAATATTGGCTGAATAAGGTGACATCTTTCGGTAAAAAAGTCAAAGGTAAAACGATTCCAATGACTAACAATAATTATACTATGCAAAAATGTCAAGAGAAGAATTCATTTGGAATTAATACTTATAAAATGATGCATCATAAGTTTAAGGAAAGTCCTAACTTGATTTGATTCCTATAGAAAGACAGTGAATCGGTATCGGATTATTCATGAAGGAAAGAAAGGAAAAACGAATGATCGGTAAACACATTCAGAGGAATAGAAGAGCGGAATCGGAACAGACAGTAGGACAAATATCCCCCAGTTTATGCATATATATGGACTAGAACTATCCAATATTCTCTTATTTCTCATTCCAATACTATATTCTATCCATAATAGGAAGGGTAAGGAATGAAAGCAGGGATACAAATGTAGAATAACCCGAGTCAGACGTTTATGTCTGAGATACGCGTTCAAGAATTGTGTTCCTGTTTACGTAGTTTGTACACTAAATGGAATATCAATGACTTATGTTAAAAGCCAATCTTTCTTAAAATCATCAGCATAACGAAGCTGCGATAGTTGTGATCCTAATCAATAAATAAACCTTGCCTATATACTATATAGAACATCCACTATTCTGTTGTTTTATAAAACCAGTATGCCTCAAATCATTGTATGAATTTTCCTATTACGAGATTCGAGCATTACTGATGCCCATGGAGTCTCGACACTCTAGAGCTAAAAACCTTAGTATAAGCGCCACGCGGTGAAATAACGAGATATAAACCCACAGGTAGTGATTCAATACGAGTTAGCATCGACTCATTCCTTCTTTTCCATCATCTAATGCCATTCCGTTATCAGGGACGTTTATAACGACTTAATACGCCCCAGTCACGAAGATCGATTTCCATCAAGGAAGAAGGCGGTTTTATCTCTCCTCCGTAAATAGTGAAATGCGATGGAAGCTGAAAAGATACGAAGGGACATTAGCCGGAATGAGGAATGAGTTAATTACGCAAAGAGATGGGGGAAGAACTGGGAAAGAAGGGACTCAAGTGAATGCAGCGACGTCTGTGGTTTTATTCTGGCCTCCTCTGCTCGATATTTCCGCTGTGGTCCCCTCCCTCTTCCGGTGGGGGATTCATTCATTGGCTTCTTAGCCGCATCCCGTTCGAACCCCTCCTCCGTTGTCTCCATCCACTTTGTCTATACCACTTTCCCTCTCCGCCACGCCCACCCGTCGCTCTCATCCGCGCTAATTTAACTAACTCGCTTTGCCCTCTTCCTCTGATGGGATAGATGGGTTTACAATACGGATGTATCGAGCCAGACATTCATTTCTTGAAAGCACATCTCTCTCTCGAGATGTTCTCTCAGCGGATGCCAAAATTTGAGTTGGCCGCAGTCATCGCCCCGAAATCATGGTTACGCTCATAATCGACGCATATTAACGAAATGCTTTCACTGCCTCTTTACAAAAGGGGGAGCCATGGCGATTATTTCAATTTAGTCCTTTATAAAAGGAAATTACGGTTCATCAAATTATATCCACCATTTAATCACAAAGCTCTTAATGTTTAGTGCTCGGTCATTTGAAAAGATAATCGTTTCGTTTTATATGGATTTAAGGATTTTTTGAGTTGTTGCTAATATCTGGTACGTATTGTTCTAAATAAATTTATTTAAACTATTAGCGGTTGACTGGGCCTGATATTATATTACAACTATTCTATGAGTTAAATATACCATTTTAATATTGCGTAAATATATATTTATTCAATTCTATTGATATATGAATCATGCTATTTGAAAATATATTTATATTTAACAGCCTATTCCAATTGATGATTAACAAACATTTCCTTATTAATCCCCTTGAAATCAACTTTGAAGTCAGCTCTATTATTATACTTTCACTTATCTGATTTCCGAATAAAATAATGTTTTCAATCACTTAATTATCAAGCTTCTGGGATCATCAACCAAAACAAAATGTGGAAGAAACTCTTGATCAAGACAAGTTTTTCATTTTATTATTCATATGAATATATTATCTATATCTAATCTATTCAAAATACTTCACAAAAATAAATTTAAAATTTAACTTGAATTATTGATACTTATTATTGACACACGTACAGTCAATAGGAGATATTCTCAGTTAATCCAAAAATTTATAAACAAATAGCATAATATAGATGTCAATTTACAAGAATATTTTATGCCTATTTATTTCTATTAGTATCAGTTAATGGATAAGATTTATATTAAACAAATGAGTGATGATACGAGGTCACTTATTTGCGCAGAAATTTTGAAGAAAATCCGTACAATTTCGATACATCCTGACATTTACAATCGGGTATTTTTCCAAAGTCCTGATACTAATTTTTTACGTGTATTATCGCAAATTTTTTACTCTCGTTCTTCCCCTTCGTAATCAAAGCCTCATAAATAATAGACGTAACTGCTTTGAAAGCGTAGCTATTACCTTTTGTTTTCCAACCAGCTTATTTCCTCTATTAAAATCTCCCTGAATATTAATTTCACTTTGCTGCTTATAATCAGATTACCTTCGATCTAATTTGCTTCGAGGCAATCCAGTCGGAAGGAAACATCCTTGGCAATTGCGAGTTATAAGACACGTTCAGAGGGCATCTAGTAGCGAAAGTAAAGGAGGCATAGGGACGTATTCGGGAATCTAATTTATTTTTCATATTTTATTCATGAATCCTCTCATAGTCTTACCTCACGCGTTCACAGATCGCTAGGTGGAAAATCGCGTTAGTTTTAGAAACTTATTTTTCGGAGCAAAAAAACATTTCCGCTTTAATCTTCTCCCTTCATATTTTCCTGTATTCCTTTCACCCCTTCCCATCCAGCATCTTCTCCACGTGCGTTATTATTCATCAGTTCCATCTCTACCATCTCGCCTCCTCGGCATACCAATATTCCTTCTTCTTCTTCCATCCCTCAATTCCTGATAACCTCCCCCCCATCCCCCGCGTCCCTCACCAAACCAAGGAAACCTCACTCCGACCCATATTCCTACCCCTACTCATCTCTGCAACCTGCCTCGCATTTTCCTTATGTCTGCCTTCCCCTCCTTCACCCTCATCAATTATGCACTTGAACTTCCTTAACGAGTTTCGGAACACCGCCACCACACCACTCCCTCTCTTCCCAGGGAAATGCCACCCTGACCAAACCCCCCTTTCCGAAGAGCCTTTTTCTTTCCCTCGGACTCGGGGCTTATGGGTAGCGCAGTGGATGTTCGACGCTGTCAACCCTTCGTCCCCACCCTTTCGGTCTGAGGTGGCGAGGGCTAATTAACATCGCAAGCGGCGATCCACGTGGAGTGAGTGAGAGGTGCACGTCGGGAGACGCCTTCGCTCTCGGGTGCATTTGACCGTGTTGCTTAGCATCCCGGCCCTCCAATCTTCGGCCCATCTTCGGTTATCGCTGCTCTTTCCTTTACCGCCCCGCCCTCGGCATAAATATGCCTCATTGAGAGGTGGCGGTAACTCATGCACTATGTATCCATTAAGCTCCTTCAAAAGGATTTTTTCCCTCAGGAATTCGACTCCTTTTTTTCGTCTGCATCAGCTTCCGAGCGAATGATTTCTTTTCCGATCCTTCTTTCCCTGCGAACGGAGAATTTTTCGAAGGGAGGAAAAGTTTCGTGGTAGAGTAAGCAATCTAATCCCGTAGGACGAGAAAATTAGGTAATTAATTTCGGGATATAACCTTAATAAAAGTCCATCAAACCGGGCCCATCCTTACCATCTCGGCGTAAGCATCGGAAAAGCTTTTATCTCGTCTTTCCATACATATAAATAGATGCATTCGAGTGCCAAAGTTGAGGCGTGTTGGGTCTATGGAAATGCCGAATTGGACCTAGATTAGAACTGTTACGTTTTAACGATGAATTAAAAGTCGGTCGTGAACATAAACAAAGGAATAATTCCTATGGTTCAGCTACGATGTTAGATTGGTAATAATTTATTTATCAACCTCATTAACGACAAGTGATGGGTGTCTATGAGTTTGACCGCGTAATTGTGCCGCTGATCTGACGTATTTATGTGGTATTCATTCATTAATTATTACCACGTGACACAAGTTATATAAAAAATATCTAAACGCCATATGAAATGCCATATATTATGATTTATGATATTTCTACGAGTCCTACAGCCTACGGAAGAAATTGCAGTGGTTGCAGGTAATTCATTAAACAGAGCAATCAAGCCGCCAGATTGAGTAATGATTCCAAAACGGAGGTAAGATTAAATAAAATTATTTGAAGGAATAAATTTCAGTTGTAAAATTTAATCCCTAAGCAAAAAATTTCGCTTATAAGTAATGTATTATGTATGTCATTCCTATGCCATATTACATGTATGCTGGCTTCCTTGTAAATTACGCAACCTACAACGACCGCTATTCCATACATTATTCCAGATATAATGTAAAATTTATGCTGGTTTCTATCTACATTCGCCTATGAGACCGATCGATTGCCTCACTATCCGATTCCATTTCAATCCGATTTGCATTTTTAACGATTGTCACAAACTATTGAACCGCAGGATGAAACAGAATGCGGAGAAATTCATGCAAACATGACGTAACCAAAGACGGAATATAACCCTCTTCTGATATTACCAAACACTCCCCGTCCCAGTACGATTGAAATTCAGTTTACTCCAGTTAAATATGCTTTATAAATAAAGAGTAAATTAAAAATATCTTTATAGCTGAAAATCATTGCATAAATTAATTTCATTTTACTCATTTAATACCTACTTATTTGATTATAAAGTGATTCGATGTGTAAGAAATAAGGTAAAGAATGTCAAAAAGATAATTAATAACATAATACTTGTACGAATACTTAGAATATTTTTGAATGAAAATGATGATATTTCAACTATAAAAATACAATTCTACTTAAATATTCATTACCAACATTAATGCCTTAACGTTCATTATTTCAAATTGACGTAAGTCTAAGCTTTAAAATTATCGATCAATATTACGTTTAATATTTATTACGTTACCATGGAATTTAATTATTGTATTTTTATATTTTTGTGATAAAAGAATATCGCAAAATTGTACCATTTTACTAAGTCGTTTTTCCTTGTATTTCAGTGTTCGTATGCACGAATATCCCACAAGCAATACGGCTACTCTTTATTCAGAAAAAAACTGGATATTCTCTCTTAGTTTATGACGGCACCTTTTATCTCGGCGCATATTGGTCGGCTGGATGGAAGGCGCACCGAGAATTAATCACCCCTATCGAGAACGAGATAATGAAGCATTTCTAATTATCCATAAAGGTGAAGCAGCGATGGAACAGAGCCACTATCGATGCATCGTCTCATTTTCAGATGTCGTCTGAGTTTTAATCTCAATCTTTCCGCCTCGTATAGGTGTAACACGCGGTACCCTCGTCGGCCCTATCTATTATAAAGTCTGGAGTTATGGTACGCCTACGCCCGGCTGATCGGAGAGATAAAGCCGCTATTTAAGCGAATGGTAGCGTAGGACAATATCGATACTCGGAGAGCCGCCTTGGGGGATAGGCCAGTCTTGTAGAGGCAATCTTCCGCCAGCATATCACTCTAATGCAATCGCACCGCTTCTATCATCGGCGTCGAGAAATTTACATAATATCTTCAGCGTCCGATATCCGCGGATAGTAATTGCATGGCCTTTTTGATGCGAAGGTAGATCGATTACAACCTCGTAACCAAGCAACATCATTGCTTTTCACACGCTCCTTGTCGTTCGCGATCTAATGAAAAAACGATCGAATCGCGGAATTTTCGATTCGTACAAAAAAGTGTCGCTACGTAACCCTTTATTTTCTTTCAATCTGCGAAAGATTCTCCTCTTTATATTTTTAAAGAAGAGGAGGAATTGGATCTTCATTGTCTCCGCGGCGGCTGTTTTTTAATGAACTCCTCCAAGACTCACGAGTTCTTCCTGAGACAATTACGACGCGAGAGAAAAAAATAAGCGAGTTTCTTTTAATAACTTTCACATTTTTTTTCTCAAGAGAGAGAGAGAGTCTCGGATACACAGCTTCACTAACTTAAATAACTCCCTTCACTCTTCCTTTCTCGCCCAAATAAACCTTTTCATCCTCTCCTCTACATTTTCTGGGAAAAATCCCCCGTGAAATATCCCATCCCCTCAATTTTCACCTGTCCTTACTCCCCCTCTCGGCCCAGACTCGAAAAACATTGGTTCCATTACGAAGGACTGGACCTGTGTAATAACCGTTATTATTCAACCGGAAGGGGGACCCTTTGGAGAAGGGGAAGAAAAAAAAAGAAGTAGAAGAGAGCCGAAGGGGAAAAAGAAGAGATCTTGCGAAAATGCGGTCTAATAAGTGTATGAGGAGGAATAAGCGAGCCGCGTTTAGGGAAACTGGGGATGTTATTTAAGCGGTATCAGGAATCTTAAGTGCTTCTGCTTTGCTCTCGGGTCTTGTGACATAGAAAACTGGACGTGGCCTTAAGGTCATTAAGCCACCGGCCAACACACCCCCCCAAGGCATCCTCGTAACGGCCGACGCTCCTGTTTAAAGATGGCCCGTCTATGGTCGAACCTTTGACTCATGCCCTTTCTCTCTCTAGGATTTAATCTCGGATTCAATTTGCGACGGACGCTAATAATACAGGAACTCCTTGTGAAACATCTCCTGCGGGAGATGTCGAAATTAATTAGGAGGCAGTGTTCGAAAAATGTGGAATTTATCAGTTAGGAATGTCCATAGTAGTGTCAATTAGGCAATGAATGCTGAAACATCGAAAGTTTCGTCTTTGTCAAAGTGTTATGGCCAAAATGAATAAATAATATCGAAGCCTTCATCTGTGAAAGGTAGAAAATTCATTTTCATTAGTGTAATTGAATACTTTTAAATTTATTTGTTTGATATAATATTTATTGGTATTTTAATGTTCATTCAATTTCACTGAATGTCGTAATATACCAAATATCATTGAATATTGCCACATTTTCAACTTATCTCTAATTGAATTCTTAAAGAAATTTCATTTTAGCTTATCTTAGATCTACAATAAATATTTAAGAATAAAACCAATGGCCTAAGAAAATGTATTCAAGAATAAAATTTGTGGCAATTGTTCAATCAAAATATTTTGGTCTTATTGACATAATTTTAAAAAAATAATTAAACTCTGTAAATAAAAAGGACATTATTTATACAATTTAAGAATATCATTATATATGGTGCGGAGACAATACATAATTATATATTTGCATTTATATTTAAAATTCTAGTAAATACTTCTGTTACATAAAAATAATGAGTTATTTCTCAATGAAAGTCCTTTCCATAGATTCATCCAATATAGGTTATAATATCTTCGAAATTTAATAGCTCAATATATGTATTTATCACTTAATTAACTATTATTCTATCTTTCAGTATCTAAGTAACTATCACGTTTTTTGTTATTTCAAGGTAACTAACGCTCTACTCTTAAAGTGGACCCTATATTACGAAAGAAATGATACCAATCAACAAAACATTCGCTCAGTATGTTTACTTACAACTAACCTTATATGAAGGAAACCTTATTCGTAACAATATTTCAATGAAAGTAACTTTTACTCTTGGTGTTTTGTTGAGTGATCATTGGATTAATCGCTAGCGTAATTTCCATGGAAACAGAAGGTCACGAGTGAATTAGTCGTAAGATCCCGAGGGATTTCCCAGTTGGGAGATGGCGGTTCGTCGTGTGGAATGCCACAACCAGTGCAATGGGATTATCGGAGAATTACATTCGCCAAAACATTCGCTGATTCATTCACACGTCGAGTAGACATTTCGACAGCAGTAATCCAATTTTGACGAGAAGTATTCTTGGGATATCAGCATTCAAGGTTATTCAATGCTAAGGCGGTGGAATTGTCGATTCTTGAACCCCATCAGTTCTAAATGAAGGGTTATTAATACACTTAAATTGCAATTTGTTAAGATAATGGATTCTCCAAAGTTCACATAGACTTTAAATAGTTTTAAGTTTATTCCTATGATTTCTACTATGCCATCTGTCTTTTCGTCATCCTATCCTATTTATATTGTTAGAAACAGCTATTAATGGATTCTGCCTCTAGTGACTATGACTAAACACCATCAAAATTTTACCTTTAAATTCCTAAATAATTTTCTCCATACAATAAAAGGTTTCAACACTAATTAGGAACAATAAGAGTTCATTATTTTTACTATCACTAAGAATTAGGTTAAGAAAAAAAATTTCAGTAATTATCGAGGTGATTGATTTCATCATTACAAACGATCTTTTTTTAATATGAAAAATATTTAATTTTTAAACAAGTAATTATTCCTTTTTATAGATACAAATAAATAATCATGTGTAAATATCGTTTTTCACATTTATTTTTTTCATAAATCAAACATATATTCTTTGAAACGACTTAAAACTGGATACTTAGTGCTCTCCGCCACAGTAAGTGGATAACGTAAAGACGATAGCATTTTTTTAACTAATAATATAATTCCCTTTAAAGACAAGAAACAATTCTAGTAGTCACTAAAGAAATTATATTTTCCCTTTCCATCCAAATATAACAGCACAACTTTTTTCGTAATTCTCATAGACGAGTTGACGATTAGGATTATGCCTGAAAAAAATCTATGGGCGAAAAACTTCTGGATGCATAAGAAAATCCAAAGCACCGCCAAGTCAAGGAAGTTTTCTTTCCTCTCGTAAGTACCTATTAGAGCGGTTTCAAAGCTAGTTACAATAACGATACCTTTAAAAGATTCCATGCCTTTTTGTAGTCATTCTCATAAGGGTCTCCCGACGTTGGCGTGACAATGGCATTCTCAAAAGAGCAAAAGCTTTTGCACTGAATATGAATCTTTTATATTTTCCTAATTTATTCATCGAGACTCGGAATCTCGAGATTATCTCGGATGATTGGCGCAAAGCTTGAAAAACCTCTCAAACGTCTTGAGTATGAAGAACAATTGTCCCGTTTTGTTTTTATGTTTCATTTTAGGTAATCCTTGACGATTTTCAACCGTGATAGCTCAAAGTTGTATTTTCCACTTAATCCTTGAGGTTAGTAAGAAGGAGAAACATACGGCGCATTCTTATCTTAATTTAATGGATACATAAAAATTTCCAAATCTTCCAAATAACAGGCAAAAGCTTTTAACGTATCAATTTGCGTCAGGTGTATTTCGCGAAAGGGAGTGTATTTTTCGATAACTTCTGTGTTTATGCTATATTCTATCTTTCATTATTTAACGAACGTAAGTTAAGTTTAGATAAAAAGGTTTTTTCACTGATGATAAGATAAACAATACTTGTTTACTTTAGGATTTATAGAATAATTCGAGGGTTTAAGAATACAATTTCGCATACTTTTATCGAACGCATTGTTTATCCTTAAACGGTTAATAAAAGTCATATGGAAGGTAAGAATGCAATGCTACTCATTAGGAAAAAAATTGGCTCTGTTTACTTGAGATTCATGTTATTAATTCCAATTAAAAATGGAAGAATTGATTGTATTTTATTGTAGGGTTCAATAGATCAATATTATTCACTGTGATTTTTGCAGAATGAAAAACTTGCAAAATATTTGTCTTTAACAATCATACTCTGTAGTTAAATTATTAGCGTGTTTATGGGCCTACTGATTCTTTAAACTAAAAATTTCAATTATGTTTTGCACCAACGCCTATTGTTTGGCACATACATGATTTTGTTAAAGTTAGTTGTCGGTCAGTTTACCGTCGGTCAAGTTAGTTGTTCCAAATCTCTTCAGAATAAAAAAAAAATATTATTGTTCCTGTATTTGACATCTACGGAATAGATCTTTTTTTTTAGAAAGATCCTCTTATCTCTCATAATACTAAAAATAAATAATATTTTATATTGAAAATGTTTGGAAAAACGAGTATTCTAAAAAGATTAATAAAGGAATATATCAGTTAAAGATATTTATATGGATCTAGCATAAACTCTTCGAAAAAGGATCGAGTTTTGCAAAAATAAGAATTTTTGCAGACACTAAACAATCCGTCTACTTCTTCCTCTTTATGGCTGCTTTTATATGCAGGAACGAGTAAAGCAGTGATACATATGAGCACCTTGACTCGCTTTCCAGTCTCCATCTAACAATGGAAAACGCGCTCTGTTGCCAAGGAAATTTCGTCACGGACACACTCCCAAAACAAAGGACTGACGTCGAGCGCTATCAATTACTTGAAAAGATTCAGCCGATATCGAGTGCGTCACCTTGAGAGAAAAGTGTGCCCTCTCCAAAGGGTGCATAAATGTGCTCGGAATCGTCAAAATACTCTAGAGCCTTGGGAGAAGTGATATCTCAAGGGAGAGAATGAAGTCATTGCGCGAGAAATAGAATGCAAAACTAACAGCCTCTCTTCCAATCTTGATAATCTCCAACTTCTTATGAGATCCTTCAATTTATTTCGAGATGCACCCACCTATCAAACGTCGTGAGGATGGGAAGCTGAAGAGATTCTCTGATCGTTTAAGGTTATTTTTAACCGATGACGGATGATGTTTTTAATTGAAGAACAAAAAACTACTAACCATTTATTGTTCGGTAATAGAATCTAAATAAGGTTTATTTTAAAATCAGAACTCTTTATCCTCATTTTATTAAATTAATATCAATTATCTTTTGAGATGTAAGGAATTACTGTTTCACCGCTTGCATCGATCCAATGTTCCGTTATATTCCAAGTAATATTTTTGATTGTGTTCAGAATCAGTTATCTATACCAATGTTTTTTTTAAGATTTACTGTAAACTATTTGTTCTAAAATAGTGTATTCTTCTACATACAGTCTTATTCTATATATTATATAAATGTAGTCGAAAACCTTACTTCACTCCTTCCGGAATTCTCAAAATTTAACACCTATCGACAAACTCACATGAGGCTACATTAAAAGAAGAAGAAGATCAAAAACGTAAAATTTATTTAACATGAAGAATTATTGATAACTTAAAAAGAGATTTCGAAATTTAGGGCAAAATATTTCATTAATATATCGTGAAAAATACACGATTAAATTACTTACATTTCCTTTAAAAAATCAGTTTTTTTTTTAATCCCACCTCAAATAGAATTGAACAGATATTAAAATTTTTGTATTGCCAAATGGAAACATGTTGTTCTGTATTCCAGTATTCTTGTGAGAGTATTTCAACTGTCTCACCTGAAATAAATTATGACATTTGAAGCCAAGACAATGCTGCTGTTTATCTCTCTAGCGACCACCAATGTCCAACTGCGAAACTAAGACAGCTAACATCTTACGTAATCGCTCCCTTCATTTTGGTAGGATTACTCGAGTACAGCTGGTGAGGGACTAGACTACTGCATTCATATCATATCTTGAACTGTGAGCGGTAATATATGTTAAATTTCTCCAGAAGTTTCATTCCTTCTTATGAAGGATTGTTTTAACTAATCTATTTGAATGCATTAATATATATTAAGAATCTTCTAAAAAATCAAGGAAACATTACATACTTAATATATATATCGAAATTTTTTTTAAAAGACTTGCAATGGATAATTATTCCTTAGAATAAAATGCGCAGTGTCAGATATGAATAAATCTGTAATAAAAGAATGAAAATTGCGTAAACAAAATACATTAAATACACCTTTAATTTGTATAGTTTTAATTAAAAATTTATTTTCCACGGGAATGTTTATTTGAAATAAATTAAAAGCTAATTATTCAACACGAGAATCATAAGCTTTTTAGTGCCTCAGAATATTAAATTACATTTTCCAAAGAGAGATATTTTCTATTCCAATTTACGCGTATTCTCTTACGACATTTCAAAACGCTTTATCTGTCATGCGCATATTTAACTCTGCAAATGTAACAGTTAAGTTTATCATCCTTCGATTTAATTTCGCGAATTTTCGTGAGCTCGAAATTCCGGCCGTCCGCCGCTAATCTAATGTGTGCAATTCACAGATGTGGTAGTTTCCAGGGCGTGACAGCCTCTAGACGGCTGTGCTCAGAACTTGGCTTATTTCATGAGGCGACTAGCGGCTTGAGCGCCCGATTCTGCATTAATGGTCGTTTTGCTAAATGCAGTATCTAAACAGTACATTTCCATCGCCCGTATTTACTCTTCGCGGAAATAGTATACGGGAACAAACCTCCACTTTGCTAGGTCCCTCTTTACCATAGCAAAGCAACGACCGTTTTCCGGTTAGAGCTCGCGGTGTAACTCAAGTTATCTCGGGTTCAAATCGCAAACAACATTCTCTCTCATCCCAAATCATAATAAATTTTAACCGCATTTGATTTTCTGCTATGGCCAAGTGAGAGGAATTTGAGTGCTTGAAGCTATCTTTATATTTGGAATTCATTGAGGTTGGAGATGTTTATTATGTGACGTAATTCGAAACGTATTCGTTAATTGACGATTTTATCGAATCGTTGCTTTGTAATCTCCTCGATCTATCAATAAAAAATACCTAATCGGGTTTCAAAATCATTCTTTATCACTCGTAATTTATGAAATGTGCCGAAAATAATTATTACAAGAGATAATACAATAATCATTTATGGAATAAATGTTACAAGGGCAAATAATCAATTGCCATTCAATTACAATAAATAACTAAAGTAATTTTTAAAAATATAAAATTTTTATTCGTATTTATTAGTACATGAAGAACAATTGTATGCATAAACCAAATCATATCGAAAAGAGAATGCATAAAGGAGTAAATGAAATAGATATCACGCTTAAAATCCACGATTGTTACCTTATTATTTGATACATTACTGTTCTATATTTCTATGATTCTACTCGTATATATAAAAAAATCTTATTGCAACCAAACTTCTAAGAAAAGAGTCTTAGTGTGACCAAAGTTTGCTTTGATATGAAAATTTTATCATCTAAAGGTGAAACAATGAATTGAAAATGATCAGAAATTCAATGTAATAAACGTATATTTATAGTCTAAAATTATATTCAATGTTAAATCAACATCTTTAATATTTAATATAATTTGTGTTTTTTCTTTTCTTATACTTCTATTCAACTGATATTCTACTCTAAGTATTTTCCTGAGATATTCTTAAAGTTCTGTGAACCTGATTTTCTTATGTAATAAGCTAAAAGCTAGGTGTTTCTTAGCATGCCAGGAGATAAAACTTACGTTAGTAAATAATTATCTAAGTTGAAATTTGGGCATTGAGTGAGGGCTTGTTGTCCTTGGCGTCACCTCGAAGAACTTACTCATAACTAGGATGTTCTGGAAAGCAATTTGACAACCAAGAAAGGCCTATTGGTTTCAACTAGAAATTTAGATCGCGAGGCGAAGGAGATGACTCATTTGAAAAATTTACCATCGTAGGAAAAGGTAACGTTGCGCCGAGTGTACTTAACTTCGAAATTCAGTGTCAGTTACCGGGAAACGGTTCTGTGAAATGGTTGCTGTGATTTGCACAAATGAATTTTAACGGACTCTATAAGCGTATCGTATATGTTGAGAGTATACAGAGAAAGTATTCCTGAACTTTGATTACTCGCTCATTGACATTTGAAGCTTCGTGAAGTGTTTATTTTGTAAGTGATTTATCAATGGGACTATTCGGTTAGTGTGATTCCTCCTGATGATGACTTTAAGAAACCTTGAAGAGGACAATCCTTTCGTCTTCTGCAATGAGATCGTGTTAGAAGAGTGACGCAACTGGGTGAGTTTTAATTACTCGTATTAATTCATCACATCGATTTTAATAAGCTTTTCATAGCCTAAAGAATTTATTTTCTCTGAATTTCGAATCAAAAACTTCCGAAATTTTAAGTGAGAGTTTCTTCGTTGCTAGTGAAAGTAAATCCTCAATTTCCATAAATATTTTAAAATATTATTTAGATGAATTCAGTATAGTGTTGAAGTATGTACTAAGTAGTACACTATTGCTTTTATGGAAGCGATGACAAGATTCAGCATACATTGTATTCAATGTATGAATTTTACGAACTTCCACAAAAATACTTTTGATGCGAAAGGGTTCATGTTATGTTGATATCAATTCTTCCTTTACATTGTTTTATTTAAGAATACTTTACAATATCAATGTTTTAGAAATGTTTCTAGATAAAAGATATTCCGTAAAAAGTATATCCATACCTTGCATTTTTTTTGAAGCGGGTCTTGACTAAAACATCTCTTAGACTATTTTGATAATGTTATCATTTTCCAGACGATACAATTTTTTTGTTTCTATACTTATTTTATTGACCAAGGTAAGAAATTATAGTGAATGCCTGAGATATATTCCGTTAGCTTTGAATTATTTTATTATACGAGTTCGAAGTTATTAAATCACTTTATTCTACGGCCAAGGTCTCGATACTTTGGGTCATTATCCTGGAATTACGTTTATATAATACGGAATTATAAGGGCTTATATTTCAGTGATATGAGAAAAGATAGTCTAAGATATTCGATGACCATCTATAAATTTAGTTGGGATATGGTTTTTTAATTTCAGTTTGTTTTATTTCAACTTTTAATCTAAAATATTCAACCTCATTCTTTTCCAAGAAACCCTTAAAAACGTAGCACCGAAGATGATAGATCGCTAATAACACCCAAAGATAAAGAATACTCATGCAACTGGTATTAGAATAATTTCTTAAGTAATATCTATGTTTATGTTCTTATTTCTTCACTTAACCTTACTAAAATTAATCCAAATGGTTTCGTTTAGTGATATCAAACAAATATAGACCAAACTTGGGTTTATACTTAAGGCCACAATGACATTTATGTCGTCTATTACCAGCCGCTTAAGCTGCACTGCTGTGACGTAGAAAGGCACCTGTGGGGATATAAAGGACCTAATTACCAGCTTACGATTTTAGCGGTTGCATGTGCTGGAATCCTTACCTCCAATCTGAGGCTAATAATTCAATACGCTGCGATGTAACATCGATCTAAATTAGATCATTAGGAATTACCATTTGAGACGCGCACGTTGCACTAAAGGAGCCAATAGTTAGTTCGAGTGGTCGCCAGGAGGTAGCGATAGCGGCGACTGCTACGGTGAAGTACGAGACGCGGCAAAAGTGAAATTTCGCTAACGGAATTTTAAGGTAAACTGATCAATTGTTGTCCATTCACTGGAATTGGACCGAGTGTATTGTTATTGTATAACGGTTCATATTACACTCACCGATTGGATGTCATTGTTAAACAATGGTTTAACTTTTACGAGTGCATTGTTATCAAAACAATAATGAGACATTATTAGCCTACTTTCTAACGATATAAATGATACCTTAAGAACACAGTAAACGAGAATTATTTGTCATTAATAGTGCTCTTTACAAGTTATTTATTAGTGTAAAAATTAACATAGTTAAAATTTTATTCGATGAATAGATTAATTCTGAAATTCGAAAATAACTTCTGCACGCACAAAATTTCGTAAAATTAATCAACTCACGTTATTTCAGTAGGAATTTCATTTTTAAAACTAATAAACACCGATGCCAATTGTATTATTTTTTAGCATCGCTAATCTTCCCATCATTAATTTTAACGAATAGGATTTTCTCGCCGTCCCATTAGTTTAAAATCGATTTCCGGTCTCAGTCAATAATTAATGGTGACAATATATACTAATAAAACCATAATGTGAGGGATAATGCTTCAAAAATAAAATCGTTAGCTTTGAGAGCTATTGAACGCATAGGGGATTATTAAATGAAAAATTTCTTTGATTAACGTTATTTGTATATTGTAATGAAGTTGATAGTAAAGCAACCATTTTTAACAGGAAACAATGAATATAGAATAACTCTAAGCTATTTTTTCGACTAAGAGGGAATACATTTATGCGAATTTATTAATTTATTTTGAAACTTTTGATTTCACGCAATGAACGTATATGAATCGAATACTGAAATATAAAACATTCCTAAAATAACCAAAATGAGAGATATTATCAAATTAAACAATATTTACCATACCACCAAACCATATTTAGCGTGTAATTAATCGAGAATTACGTTTTCTAGAATGTTTATTCAATTATTAATAAATTCTATTTCAAATACGATTAGTTAACTATTTTTTATTGGTGAAGTAAGTCTTACTAAAAGGAATATCTTCGGATCAAAAATTTCCTTCTTTTCTGAGCCTAAACTTCAAATTAAATAATTTAAAGGAGTCTCATTGTTTAAAATAAGTGACGTAGAGCAGGTTATTGAAGATTATTATGAATCTTTCTTTGTCAATCGAGATCATTTTCTTCAAATCTAAAACTCTAACGATAAAAAAATACTTGTTATAATACTTATCGAATTCGCCACAGTATCCGATTGCATCAAATTTAAAAAAAAACTCATTCCTACTCGAGCAATGAAGTACTAGAGGAAAACAGAAGTTTTTAAAAACGGATAAAAATTCCACCTTATTTTCCTCACAAGAGATTTTTAACCTGAATCCGTCCCAACTCATAACGTTGAGGCGGTCAGTTCTAATCCTACGTAGATTCGGATGGAAATTTTCGACTCGGTCTCTATGACAGGCGAAACGTAATTTTCAACATTTCGCGGGAATGAAAAGTAGACGCTCCGTGTATAAAGTTGGATGGAGAGCATCTCCTCTCTTCTTTCCTTCCCCACCCTTATAGAGAGGAAGGATGGAATGCAGAGAAAAAAAAGAAATACGAATAAAAACTGAGGATAGGAAATCCCTCGTGATTTAGGAAAGTTAGGAAAAATGCACTCCCGAGCATTCACTACAACTCACCAGCGGAGTCAATTTCATGTGAAAGGTCGATCGATCCTACGGATTTAAGTTCACCTTATTCGTGGCATTGGAAGGTCAACGAGGTTTTCCTACTCCTGAGATACAGCCCGAAGCATCCGGTTAGCCCACCTTTACTCCATGAAACCGATTTCCGCTTGGCTCAGCGGAAAGAGGCTTACACCAAGACATCGCTGTTTTATGCCCCTCGGTCTGTGATTTAGGTACCTTGTTTCTTCTTTTTCCCAACGCTCTCTTTATTTTACCGTTCATTAGTTTTTTTCCTAACCGTTGCCAGCATTAATTGTGAGGGGGAGAATGTTCAAAGTCAGTCCGATAATAATGACGCTATGGGAAAACACGGCAACGGAATATATTTGTCCACCGCAGCGCAAACTCGGTTTCGGGGGGAGCGAAATAATATCGTTCGGGGTTTTATAAGAGTCGAAAGATTGTATGGGGATGGTAAGCTAACAGTTATCAATGTATATGATTCTGCACCGATCGTTAATTTAACGTTTTTAAAAATTTTTGCGAGAAAGAATTGTAGTTTTCCGATGTTCAAACGGCCGAGTTTTTGTCGAACTAACCTACTTACTGTTTCATAAATTCTGTAATATAACCTTAATTTAGCGCTATAGAAAGTTTATTTTTTTATTAGTGATTGGGTTGCTTTTATAAATAAGGTTACAAAAACGTTCATGATTTGTTATTGTATTTGTTTAACCTATCCAGATTATATTTGAGCAAAGATTTATTCTGTAATATATTACCTTCGTCACCGTTAAATTTACGATTTTTTAATTGATTAAATGAGTGCGCATTAAAGAAAATTTGTCACGTGAATATATCACTCCTCATTGTTTCTTAATCCTCTACTATTCCTATTACTATTCAAAAATTATTACTAACACTTGTCAACTATAAACCCTTTCATTTTCCTTTGATAATATTTTATTATTCAAAACTCTTTGAAAGAATGGTTATCGTTCTATCATACGATAGGCATTTTAGTTTTCTAGTTATAAAGCCTTTTGTTTGTTTAATCACAATAATAATAATTTGAAGTATTTTTTATTCAATTTTTTATTTCTTTGCTCATAGATTCTTGTAGTATCTTAATTTCCTTCACATCTAATGAACTGATAAATAATAAGTAAATTTACAGTATTTGTTAAATTTCAGCCAAAATTTGATAATTTTATCGTAGAGTACTTCTTCAAGATAATAAATATTAAAACCCATCAGTTGTTATTCATTCCTTCCAATAGAGACCGTACATTAGTCTTTCAAAATAATTATCAATATAATATCATAATCATGTAACTCTCTCTCATGAATAAACTAAGACGATTTATAAATCATAAGATTCATTATCTTTCGGTGAATATTGTTCGAGAACGATTACTCTAATCTGCGCTTAAATAAAAATCTGATAGCACAAATCTGCTTTGATTGTTCGTCCTGAAACTTTCTTTGGTGCGCAGGAGCCAATCATGCAACGCAGGATAGAGAAGTAGGTCGATTAAGGCGAGTGGATGGGATCATCCGTGGAGTGGGAAACCTCCACTTGGGAAACGGGCGTGAATGGCAAACGAAACCTCTGGAAAAATGCTTGCTTCTGTAAGAAGCAAATTCGCTCCTCAAAAAATGGGTTTCCCACCCGCAAGTGTTGAGATCAAGGACGTATCCGGTTTGCAGCGTCACCTTCTTCTCGGGCACTGTACTCTTTGGGTCACCTTTATGTGGAAGACCTCCAATTGACTGATTTTTCCACTCTTCCAGACCGGAACGCCTTTTGGTTATTCTCTTTTGCAAACTAGAGCCGCAAAAAAAACACAAGGTGCATTCTTTGGAGCCTTATCCGGTCATCCAGAGCTGCCTCTTTTATGGTCCAGACGATGGAGGCTGAATGGAAAAAGTCTCAGTAACGAGCCTTACTTTGTACAGAGGATAATGTATGTGGCAAGAACTTGCTTACCCTTGCTTACTTTGGATAGAGACACGCCGGGCTTCTTAAGGCGACTCATGCACTTGCACAGTAGTACTCCGTTTCTTTTTATATTTTATTTATTATTTTACACTTTGAGAGAAATTTGAATATGATACTTCTAGACAGGGGTAGAGAAGAATATTGACTAACCATGGAGATCTGGATTGTAAGCTCCCTGTTTTTCATGGCATCGATTCAGCTCAATTCATTCGATTTAATTTTTTTATCAGAAATACGATCTTAACCAAATCTCATTTATGCTTCATTTAAACAATTTCGTAATAGTATATCTTAATTATATATGAGAAAATAGCCAAATCTAGAATATTACATTAAATAATAATTTACTATATTATCCCTTCAAAATTTAATAAAAAGAAGTATTCTTGTTTTTACCTAAAATGTATCAGAATCCATTAAAATAACTAATGAGGAAGAGGAAAATATTTATCATAAGGAATTTGCTATCAAAAAGCGAAAGAAAATTAACTTCCTTTAAGATAAAATTTTTATCCAAAAGCACATAATTACGATCTTATTTTCTTTAGCTATTTTACTTTCTCATTAATAATATAATGGGCTTCATTTGTTTCAAAGATTTCCTATAATTGCCTAACAATGATAGACAATCATATATTTCCAAAATGTGAGATAAACTGAGATTCCAATACTTGATAAAACCTTTATATTATAAACGTTTGCAAGTTCTATAAGTTAACAGTAGAATCGCAATCATTCTTGATGAATAGGGATTTGACGAAAATAAATCGCTATTTGGCTATGAACAATTATTTTTAGTCAAGCATATAATATATATAGCGTTATATATATAAAGCGTTATGAAATATCAGAGGATAGATTATACTCAGAGAAAATATTGTGTACCATTTAGTTTCAGAAACCAATTCATATGAAAACAGTTGCCACCCGTAACAAAATATCGTCTCGTTACATAGATTCACGTACATAGTACTGAAAAGTTCAAATAATACGAGTCATCGGCACGTATTAAATATAACGCACGTGTGCGCGGATGGCATTATGTGGCCGAAATACTCGCTTTAGATGGCGAAAGGTTTTCGGTTGATGATCAGAGGAAAGACATCGAAAAAGCTTTCGGAAGCACATTGAGTTGATTGTGCGAAGGGGAAATGGGAAAATGAAGGAGGGGCTTTCGGATTCCTAGAGGGGCACGTGGATTGGATGAAGGTTGAAAAGAGGCAGTGGGTGTAAGGGATTAAGGAGATGGAGCGAGTAATGGTTTGGATAGGAAAAAGACTCTGAAGAAGAACCAATCATCACATATCTAATAAAACTAAAAAGGAATAAAGGTGCCTCTAGGAGAAAGAATATCGTGGGAGGTGAGGAAAATCAAGGAAAGTAAAACCTTGGAAGAATGGAGAGGCTTTGTGAGAGTGAAATTTCGGTATTTGGTCAGCGTTGGATTTTCTTTTCCTTTCTCTCGTAAATGCCACGTCCTAAATCGTATTTACATTCTAATATTTATACTGTTGATTTTATTAATTTCCGAAATATTATTGCAGAACTGAATAGCAATAGTTACTTTTACTTTTTCTTACCTGACGATACATACAAATACTGTTCTTGGAATAATTTGTAAATAAATTGATAAAGTAATTGAATTAAATAAACTAAAATCATACTTCCGCAGCTCATTTTTCACCTTTTTATTGATTAGCAAACATAACAGTTAGAGATAATTTAAATTTAATTACAAAACCAGTATTATTTCCAACTGCTTTACTTCAATTATTAACAATACTACAATATATATATATATATATATTATCAACAGTTAACTGATTTTAACAATGTCTTGCGATCTTATTGTCATAATTGTTAGGCAACGGTTTTGCCTACTTTATATTCTCAATTGGAAATAATAAGCGCTATGATTGTTACGTATTAGTACCTAAAACGAAATGAAAATACACTTTAATTAAACTTCATTGATTGGGATGAAAGGAAGCATGAAATAGAGGGGCCTAAGAGTTATTTTAGGTCATAAAGGTGCACGTGTTATAGTTGCTATTGGAAAGGTTGGCAATAGAGCACAGGTTGGCTGGATGCGGCACAGTCCACTTTGAACTTGAAAGGGAAGGTAATAGAAAGAGAGGTTATGGATTGGGCCAAAGGAAAAGATTAGGGAAAGAAGTCTTTGCCTCGCGAAGTCGTTTATCCTTCTCCCTCCATATATGTCAAAAGACTCTTTTGAAGCTTTAGACGAGTCTTTTGAGTCGAAATTAAAGCATTATTTGACTTTAAAGCGGTCAATACTTATATTGGCCTCTCTTGATGCGGAGAAATCCCTTTGAGGTTAGCGTTCCGAGAAGGAGCAAAAAGGCGTGATGGAGAAAATAAATCAGAAGGCTTGTAGCTACCTCACGAACTTCGGCCTAACTATTTTTGGCTCCAAACTATGAGTTGTCTAGCTTTACTTTTACCCTCATATTTCCGTGTATGCCATCCTATTCCTTTGAGACTCGGAGCACTTCATTCTCTCTACTTGAGGATATCTGAATCCATGGGAGATTTTTAAGATTTCTAAAGTTTCCATGGTAACCACCAACAATGAAGTCCCCGCATTTTATATCCGTTTTCATATTCTCGACATCATCAAGTGCTATAAAATGAGTTTTACGAAAAATATTCTTTTTGTTGTAACATTCTTGTGGTACAGATAAGGATTTGTTGATTATTTTTCTTATTCGTTATCTCATTTTCCTGGATAGATTTTTAATTACTTCGTGATATGATTTGTTTTGATAATTGTATTTCTATGTCCTGTATTTTGTGTTGAATAAGTAAGGGTTGTGTTTTTCATAAAAGGAATTAATTTATTTCTAGAATCTTACGCTTTTAATTATTTGAATACATAGTGCCTACTTAATTTTTTTGTGAGTTGTTCATTGAACACCCCTAATAAAATTTACTCCTGGATACTTCACAATCAATGTAGTTCAATCACGGACTAATTTTTCTCCAACTATGCTATTGGAAGGAGGAAATATATGTTGTCATCGGTGTAAATAAAGTAAATGGAAAACATCCACTATTTAATTTATATGCTTCATTTAATTTGGAAACAAGCAAACGCTTTCGCGATAAAGAGATGAATGGATTTAAAGAATAGAAAATATTGTGTTTTAAATCATAAAATAGATTCTAATTTACGTTCAATTTGTAATTATGTCATATATAAGGATTTAAGCTTGTTGGATGCACACAATGTTGTACGTGCGTCGTACATCTAACATCGTTGCGCTTGTTGCTATGCATTAAGGTGCAATAAAGAGACGTAAACCCATATGAATATCTCTTTCCATGGGGTAAGAAGCCTAATATTGCGATGATAATAAATTCGCTGTAAGTAGACAATATTGCTGTCATACCTATTGAATCAATTACAAAGTTATGTGAGATTCATGTGGTGAGTGAAATTCAAGATTACTTTCATAGACAGTGTTCTTTTTCTTTCCTCGTTCACGTGGAATATTTTTAAACTAAAAATTGAAAAAATTAAAATTTATAAAATTTTTAAAAAGGGATAAAATAATAGAGAGATATCTTTCGATAAATAAGCAATCACATTGAAACAACTGCACAATTTTATCCGTTCATTATTATAGGTTCCGGTATATGTTAATCAAATTTAACAATAACTTTTAAATCAATATTAATACAATTATCAAGACTACAATTGAAAGAATATTATTAAAAATATAAATCCTGCATCTTTTGAGAAGCAGATGTATTTGATAACACAGGAACTACCACTTTCTTTGAAAATACACGTGGATAATTTTACCACTTAATACTTAATAATTAATTGCTTAGTAATAAGAATAAACGTATGTATAATTGATACTGCGACTGAAGTTCCAATTACTTGCTTTGGATTTAAATCTCCGTTTATAAAGATAGAAAGAGAAAGTTGTTTGATTAATTTCTAGGAAACGTTGTTTGTTGTCCGTTTCCATGGCTTCCTTCCACTCCCGATCCATGTCTTTAAAATTAAGCTTTAAACAAATGTATACCGACGGAACGTATCTCCTTAATTTCTCACCCTTTGTCGGGTTAAAAAGAGTCTGAGAGGGGACCCAAAATACAATTCAGGAAGATTCGAACACACTTAAAGGCTTTCGTGAGAGCTAAAAGTAGAGGAAAGGAAGCTTGTTGAGGAAAGAGCAGCCATGACGACAGCTTTTGACGCACTCTGAGAAGCATTTCATGTTTTCCGACGAATCTTTTTTATTTGATGGTAATATCACTTCCAGGAAAATCAGCTAATCTTTAGACAAGGCTAGATGAGATACATTTCCTGGAAATGACTGAAGAGCTTCTCATTAAAATGAATCTTGTCGATATACGATGTAAAGTGTGTGATGCTAAAGTAAGCAGTTATTATAGATGTTTATCGATATCAATCAACTTTAATGTAAACTTAGTGTTTATTTTTGAATGTCTTATATTTTTGATCTAATTAGATTAAGAAGTTAGAGAAGCTTAGTCATGCATAGCTCATTGCTTCTGAATGATTTTTTAAAGTGATATTTACTCTGAATTTTCTAGATACTGCGTCTTTTATGTATCGTATAACCATAGTTACAAAAGTATTTAGTTACAATTGCATTTATTTGTAATATATGATTCTTCTTGATACTCATTCCTCAAACTTGGCTTCAGAAAATATTTTTAATGTTAAAAATAAATATTTAGAGATATTTTAAATATTTTCAACACATATTTAAAATAAATATATAGGAAATTTATGTATCAAAATTTAAATATCTCATATTGGTAGAAGGTTTAAATCTAATTTTGGATAATTTATCAATATATAACATAGCGAATAAAAGATATAATTTTAATAAATGGTCAATGAAAGTTTTCCATTATCAATCATTGCCAGTCACAAAATAATTCTCAGGAACTCACACGATAACTCAAAATAAATTTATACGCAAAATCATTTCAATGTCGTCCACTTAAGACAACTTGAATCGAAACAGATGCTCATTCAAAAATAAGGAAGGGCTAAGAAATGATCCACATTTCATAAATCGAAGGTCTCTCTCGAGAGATTAAAAAGAGTACAGGTGACGAAAAAAGAAATCGACGTTTAAAAATGCGATGACAGGTTATTCTTTTTTCACCTGTCAGTTGTTTCCCATAAGACGCGACTCAATTAACCCCTTAATTTCTGCGTATTTTCTAATCCCAGTGGAGCCTTCGCCTTGTAAATCCTCTCCTTCACTCATCTTCACCAACACCTCCTTCAACATAATCGTTTCTTGACTCCTAAAACCCTTTCTATCCGAACGCAATCCCCTTTCCTCTTCTTATTTATCATTTACCCTCTTAACCCTTCCTTCGGAATCCGCTTCACCATGAAAAAGTGCTTTTTGCACATCTCCCTTAGAACATCTTCCCTTTCCTAATCTACGCCCCTTTCTCTCGCAGCATCCCGCGGGACCATGATCTCTTACTCCATTCCATTTCCAAGTCTGTATTTCCATCTTCTCCCGCCGTACGTCATTTCTCTTACCTCTCCAGTCCACCGCTTCTCTAACAGGACTCAATCTTTCAGCCGGTTTCCCCCATATCTTTTATCCTTCCCTCCCTTCTCCCTCCATTTTTATCCTCCCTTCTTATCTTCTTTTCTGTCCCTTATAATACTATCTTCGTTATGGTCCTTTTGGGGGTACAATTAAAGTTACAAAAATTGCGAAGATAATGATATGTCCTTTTATATCATAACGTTAACAGGTGTTCAGATGCTACGAATATAACTATACTTTTCATTATGTAATTATAATTCTATTTTTCGCTTAATTTCACATTATTTCATTTTTATCCAGTATTTAATTTTATTATTATCGTTCCTTCACTCGTATAATATTAGCCTCATCGTGATAAGAGAGTAAGATAAAAATGAGTTGAGAGAGTACGATAAAATTCCTCCCGATAATTGAATCCTATTCGTCTGTGGAGGAAATGCTATTTAAAATGCCATTATATAATTATAAATTAGCTTTTTTTGGTAATATTTTGTTAAAAATTAAAATGCAAGAATTTTTAGAATCAAAGCAGTATAAATAATTCAAAATGTTTTCAATGCGATTCCATTTAAGGACAGCAGCTAGACTTTAGATAAATGATCTTAGGAAAGAGTAGATAGTACGGAATGTCAATGAAAGCTGTAGTTTTTGCTGTATTTATATCCAAAAAGGCTTAATTTTCCTTCTTGTCTTCCTGTAAATATCATCATTCATAGAAATGATGCCCTCATTCCATTTCCTCACTGATTAAACTAATTACAACATCCTTCCTCAGTCTTCTTTTCGTTCCCTTTTATCTCAAAGGTTTTTTCCTTCTTAATACTCATTCGGTCAGTCCTCTCACGTACTCATTTTATGATTCTTCACAGATCTCGAACCATCTTTTTTCTATCCTCAACCTCATATTTCAACTCCCCTCTCTCTTTTTCTCTACTACTATTCTTTTACGCATTTTCATTAATCTCCCGCTTCTTCTAGATTCTAGGAGAATCTTAAAAGATCCCTCTTCCTTAGCGGAGAAGTTTTCCTCTCATTTTTTTTCTAGATCATAGGTCACCTTTCCCTGCGTCCAATTCGTCCTCTTCATTTTTATCCTCCCTTCGCCCATTATTTACGGAAATGCGAGCCATTATTTCTCCTCCGATGAGTGGAAGTGTGGCTCGAATAATCCGCTCCTGCGGTGGGAGTGAATTTTTTTTGCTGATATAATTTTTATATCCCTCTGCTGCATAATTTGGAAGGTGAGCGGTGGTTTGGAACAGTCGTTGGATGTGCTTTTAAATAAATGTTTCCTGAAGCAGTGTTGAAGAGGCGAGCTAAGCCACCTCACAATGCGAATAAAAGGGACCGTATTGTTGATTGCCATGGAAGAGTACCGAAAGAAGGTATTATTCCGTCTCTATGTAAGTACTCTTTTACGTTGACTTTCTTTAAAAGTTGCGTTTTTTAAAAGATCAAGGATTTTGCTTTAAAATATACTGGTAATTTTTTTATTTCTTCACTCTATGGTATTTATGCTATGCCGTTTTGGAATTCGGCAACAAAATTATATTCATTTCAGTTTCACGTATTGTTAAACTGCTTTTAAATCCAAAACGAAAGGATACTGATACTATTCTATTCTCTTTTTTGAAGGAAAATGAGTTAAAATGAGTATTATAAGACCGATGTTTAAGAATATGAGTAAGTTAAACTATACCAATTATTTTTTCTCGGTGACTTATCTTCATAATAAAAGTTACATTTGTTATTGAAAATTTATCTTTTAACACAGAAAGGAATTTTTTTACGAATTGTAAACTTTCCGAATGCAACATTAATTTTGCAAGAGGTTGCTTATCTGCCTCAATCTCGCCCGATATTAAAATCGTTTTCTTGTTAGGATTATTTAATTCCTACTCTTTAAATTATTATAATGTGGTATTCATGCCTTTATACATATTCATACGGAAAAGATTTGTTTTTCCATGCGTTGGGTTGATAGTGATGTAATACAATTCCAATTCAATTGCTTTCTGATACGAAAGGTCAAGTACTCTTAACTTCTATTGTATTCTAAAATTCTCTTCTACCTTTGTGAACAAATAGAAAACTTGTCATACAAAGTTAAAATTCTACCTTACTTGCACTGATATTGTCAAATTTAGGAATCTCAGATATCTATTATTTTCATTTGAATCCTTCTATTTAGAATATCTAAGGTAATCAAGAAAATTTTACAGATCATTAATTGCAGAGTTCATTGTATTTACGTAAATATTCATAATAATGCAATTGATTGCTATTTGCCTATTTTGAACCAACTCAATATAAAATCATCCGAACAAAATCGGTAAACGGATATTTCTCTCTGTTAATTGTCGTACAAATATCCAAACAACCTTGGATAAATTTTTCCCTGTTCATAAAAAGCCTTCGCTTTAATTAAACCTCGTACCCGATTTTCTTACCCTCCCTTACATGTATACAACTTGGAATTACGCTCGAATTTAATTCAATTACAATGCGCCGCCGCAAGTATAGGACTTTTTCGAAAAGATCTTCCCTTAATGACTTTGCCGATTTCCACTCTCACGTGATCTTTCCCTTCCCCTCCCACATGAGCCATCCCCTTTCGGCCACTCCGTTGCCTCATTTACAATGCTCCTCCGCCATTTCGCCTTCTTTTGTTTTCATCCTCGAAATTTCTCCCTGTTAATTCTTCCAGGTTGGATTAAGAGCGTGTATTCCACTAAAAGACTGCTTTCGGAGTGGACTCGTAGGGAAAAACGCCTGCATTGGATCAAATTCAAGGGTCTTTACGGAGATGAAATATTCAGAGAGAGCTCGTTTCTCTTGCGCATGAAGGGAATTGCATTTCCGTAGTTTTCGTAAGGGACTTTTTCATCCCGAGGTTGATTGCGAAACAAGCGGAGATAATCACCTGTGTGTTAACTAACTCGATAATTCTGATAGGGCGTGTCTCTAGCACGAATTCTATCCCGATCGATTTCTATTTTGAAACTGTTTCTACTTGAATCTGAGTTATTTATATTTATATATATATATATATATATATATATATATATATATATATATATATATATATATATATATATATATATATATATATATATATATATATTAGTTTAACTAATTAAGGAAACTGTTTTACGTACGTTACTGTTAGTACTTGTTTCAAATTAAAAAAAAAATAATTCTATGATTTATGAATAATGAAATCTCAATAATATTTCGTAAGAATCTAAAATAATTACCGTATATACTCGATTCAAAGATGCAAACAAAATTCATGGAAATTTTAAAGGTAGAAGTGCGTCTTATAATCGAGTATATACGGTAATTATTTAAGATTCTTATGAAAACTGTATACGGTAGTCTTAAACGTAATTTTGTTCGATTAAAATATTAATTATCTCCCTTCATACAAAATTAATAAAATCGAATGTAATTTTTTACCTCGTATATTTGTAATGTAGCACTTTATACTTTACTATACGTTGACAGCATTAAAAATCCTTGTGAAATACCATAATTGTTTCCAATCAAAGAAAGCCTAACTTCGAATTCATCAGTAGCGGACGAAAAAAAATATTATCACTAAAAGTCGCGGTAAATACCCAAAATGGCATCTCTTGAGTATTCGTTCCGATCAAAAGTACTGTTACGTGAAGCGGAACTCGCGACGCATTTGTTTCGATTCCCGGAAAAGGGTACGATTTTCCAAAAATTACAAACTTTCTTTTATTTTTTAGAAAAGAGCTCTTTGCGATAAAATGAGTCAACGAAGCTCGAAAAAAGAAGAGAGACGTGAAAAAGGGAAGTTTCACATTTTAGCGTCTCTCTTTATTCCGAAAGAGAATCTGAGCACAAAGAGAAAAAAATATTTTCAAAAAAAGGCTATATCGCGATGTCCTTTTCCTGAGGTGGCTGGAAAAATCTTCGTTTCTCGGATCACCGACCCTCAGCCCTTCCTTTTTTCCCTCGGAATCCGAATGCCGATTTTTACCCTTTTGAAAACATTGTGTATAAGACTATTCTCGACGATACTCGTCCGCAAGCCCTTGGCCCTCTTCAGTAAGGACAATGGAACCAATTATCAAAGTCAACTCTCCCACCCTACGCCGGACCCTTTTCACAGCCCTCTTCCTCAGCCTCCCCTCCGACGTTTCATTCGCGGAATCCTCGTCCCAGAGTGGCTTCCTCCCCTTTTTGCAGCTGCCGATGATTATTGGGAGTCGTCTCCACCTTCCGGGATAAAATGCCTTCGCTATATAACGCAATCCCCCACCCCACTTTCCCCCCATCCCATTGTCCCGAGGGAAATGTCTTCCATTGTTACCGACTTAAACAAAGTGTTACACAGAGAGAGTACGAATTTGGGAAATGAGTCGGAGAAAGTTTGCAACATCGCGACTTCCTTGCAATTTCCGATCGGAATGACCGTGGGTCGTTGCGAATGCAGATACGAGACCGTTTTGGGTGGTAATCTTCTTCTTGCGTCCACGGATTGCGCGGTGCATTCTCTTCTGCTTATATTCGGTTCTTGGGCGATCACTCCATTGGCCTAATTGAAGTGGAGGCGACTTTAGTAGGGCAATATCGGACTCGGGAAAGGATACAGTTAGGTTCCTTCTATTTACTGCTGAATGTGGGATTCAAAGTGGTTTAACGAAGTGCGTGTTTAATAAAGGTATTCAAAATTGCTCTAACTCCCATGATTGAACTCGCATATTTAGAATGCTGCTAGCATCGATTCGATATTGAAATTAAATTTAATATAAAATACTTATTGGGTTATGGTGACTAAGTTTTTCAAGCACTTAATCGACCCCACAATTGATACAAGATATACTCTTAATTTTCGTGTATTGACTCTGTACTGACTGTGTATTCTGAGATATCTAAAATGTGCAAGTTATAATTGGAACTTAATGATTCGATGTGACTATATGTGCAATGGGAGATTAAAGCTGGCCATTTTTATAAATTAAGAAAATTTTAAATAATCATATTACTCTCTCAGGATGACTTCAATGCTGATGATTTTTATCCGTTAATAGAAAATAGTTAATACTGTCTTCTATTCATTGCATAAATATTGTAAGAAAAGAAGATCCAAATATATTTATATGCGAATCCTGAAGGGATTATCTGTTTAATTAGCTTGAGAACAATTGGAGTCATGGATACCCTACTTTTTATCATCCGAATGCAGTGTTGGCAGATATGAATGAAATGGAGATGAAGGTATTTCGGTTCACGAGTTTCAGATGACTGTGTTTAGGATCGCACATTCAATTTAACACCCAAAGATTTCCGTTGTGAATTTTAGTCTCAATGTCTCGGCCGCTTCGTTATCCCACTCGAGGAAAACTGGATTTGCATAATTTCTGCCTTAATTTGCGGATGAAACGATAGGAAAATCCATGTTAACCCTTGTAATGAGATTTTTGTCTAAACTTCTAGGGATACGTTGTTGGTTCCATGGAAGTTGGGTCGGAGTTTATTACCATTTTGATTCGGAAATATGTCACAGTTTAAATTGCTAATTTCGGTCCAGAATGTGTGACATCGTTCGGAGTTCATTCGCGAATAGGATAATTTTAGTTTCTCAACTATCATAGACCAGTCGATTCTTTTAAATAGGCATAACTTGTTTTACTTAAAACAAGGCCTCAAACAGAAAATAACACGATGATAATTCTTATATAAACAGGCTGGTATGCCTGTTGCATTTTATTGCATACTAGGAAAAGAAAAACTACATTCCTTAAGGAATATAATTTTTATACCTTAATTAAAGCCATTTTTATGATACTTAATTAAGAGGATATTTATACATAGAAAGGGTAAAAAATACGTAAAAATTTTATAAAGATAGTAAAAAGAAATACAGATACCCACTATTTAAAAAATTTAGAGAATATTTTAAAATTGATGATATTGCGTTAATATTAATGAAAGGGTTAAAGATGAGAACTTATTTATAGATGACTGAAAAGATAATTTATAAAAAGAAAACTTTCTTCTCACTGATTTAAAATCTATATATATTATTCTTTTACTTCTCAACTATATGAATAATTTAAAATGATGCTTTAAGTTATCCCAGTGAATGATTCTTTGCGTAAATAACATAGGATTGTGGAAGCATCGACATTTAACACTTTCCAAATTCATAAAGAATTCCCTTGTAACATTTTACCCTGAAATAATCATGAATAAGGGTAAACTTTAGTTATTAAATTTACTAAAACAATAACATACTAAATGCTTATTTCTATAATTCAATACATCCTTTAAATTGACCCTCTAAGGTATATCTGAAGCTTATTAATGGACGTATTGAGTAGAATAATTAAAAATGCATGATCCATATTAAAGCTTATGAGTAATAAAAATTTTAAGGGCCTTTTAGGTTCAGTACAGATTGTTTCGCTTTGAGTCTCATAATTTGACATTATGTGTGACCATTCGGATCAGATGAGCAGATTGAAACTCGTTTTTTCGCTTTACGAGAAAGGTTTTTATTTGCACACCCGCTTTTCATATCGATTCTTCATTAGCAAAATGCCATTTTTCGGAATTCCGCCTGAAAATTTGGGACCGAAATCAGAAAACATCGACGGTTACGTCCTCACAAAATATGTAATTTCGTAATGATATTCGAAACCTTTATAGAAATAACGAGTTTAACATTCGAATCTCCCGTCTACTTAATATTTAACATTGTTTTTTTCGATCATCACGAGAGAGAAATAATCACGTTTGAAAGGTTCGGATTACGAACGCAATTATACCGAACGAACATAAACAAACGGTAGCTAATTTCACTTTAAAAAAAGACTGCACTTAAAAGATGGGCCTAACAAATTCGGGATTTCTAAACTAATTAGTAACTCCTTCAAAAAAAAAAAACTCTATCTTATCACGAATTACCTCATCTAGTCGCTCCTTGCAACGCTTCAATATGCAGACGAAAGCCAGATATCCGACCCGTCTTTATTGATATTCTTTTTTTCAACACTCCTCCACCCATAAGCTTCTTCGGCGAAATTATTCCGCGAGGGATATTAACTTTTTAGAGATACGCCGTGCATGAAATTGGAGAACGCAAGGAACTGTCTCATTTCATCACGAAATCCGCGCATTTATTTCTCGCGATTGTTATGTCCCAAAAAAAATCCATCCTTTCCCTCCGCCTTAAGTGTAAGTATCATATTTAATAGCTCAATATCGCTAATTACCTCAGACTCGCGGAGAAAAAATGAGAATTCCAGAGGATGCCTTAATGTTCCCCTGCATCTTTCTCCATCTGAGAGAAGCTGGAGGATTCCTTCTTTTTTGGAATTTCATTCATGAATGACTCCCAGTCTCTTACTCCTTTTATTTCCAGCACCGGTTTTGTGTATCTTTCTTCACATCTCCCTCATTCCACCCATCTTCCAGTCCCTATTCTCATTTGCCATTTTTTTAAGGGTTCAATTCTGCCCTCTTTTCCATTTCCTTATTTTGTTATTCTGCCACTTTCGCCCTCCTTCCTGTCCTCTCTCTCCTTCATCTTAGCTACCACCTATATTTTTTTCGCCTCCCATCGGCCAATTTGCCCCTTGTCCGACAGAGCTCCTGCCATTCAACCCCGTGTTCAATATCCCATCATACACCATTCCCCATCGATTTCCATCACCCCTTCCACTTACCTATAATTTCTTCTTTTAACGCACCACCTACTCCGTTTATCCTCCTTCTTGGTCCCCTCTTTCTTTTCCATCCCTCCTCCATTACACCCGATGCTTAAGGGAAATGCGTTTTTTTTTTCTCTTCCCCGTAACCATTTCCGAGGAATACCTACCCTTCTGCCTTTCATTAAAAAATGGAGAGGCTCCATCTTCCCACCCACGCCTTCCCTTAAAAACGCAGGAGCTTTTCCCTTAATCCTCATTACACTTGGGCTCCTTTGGGTTGCTTTAGTGGACTCTGTCGAACGCTTCTTATTGCTAATTCGCTGTGGAATTACGCTGCATAGACATCGTCTCCTTGGTGACTCAATGTAAGTCACGAATTGAATTTTAAGTTTAACCAATAATATGAGCTCGTAATGAAGATATCGGAAGTATAATTTTAAGACGTAGTCTTGAGAAATTTAGTCACATTTGGGTGAACCTGTAATGATTTTAAATATGTTCTACTTATGGGACACGGACAATGATTTGATGTTTGTAATAGTTAAGTAATAGAGCTTAATATTATTTAAAAATTGAAAGTATATCTGTTAATTGATGCAAGAATTTGTCTTATTGTTTATCAATAAATCCGCACAAAGTATTCGTTGTGTAGATGTAAGAGTTATTCATTATACTCTTAAGACTGATACGAAAAGATAAATCTTATATTTTAAAATAATTACAATTAAGAGAAATACTTTACAAGATTGGAATGACTATATATTCACATCAGCCACTGTATGTACACCGAGGATTTTGTTAAAATATTTCCTTTTTAGTCTCATTTATTTTATTCCCTTATTATTGCATAAATAATATACATTATTGAGAGAAAACGTCATTCACCTTTTACTGCTACCTTTATTGTTTTTCAATTTTCCATGGATTTATGAAGTACATAACACAAACACTTAAACGAAAGCCAGTAAAATATTATTGTTATAATTTTACTCAGTCATGTTTACGATTTAATTTCATTATTATATTTTTATTAGTAGTCCAGGAAATGCTCATTTAATAAAGCTATTAGAAAAGATTGAATCTATATCAAGATGTGGCTGAATTGAAACTTTAATTTTCATTAAAATTTTCGGTCTTCTTTATATTAACACCTTCCATTATATCTTTTAATTAAATCAAATCAACTTATAAAGAAGGTTTATTAACATTCATGAATTTATCCGCAAATGGTAAAATATCGTGCCAAAGTTCAATAACAAGGATAGAACTAGCGAAGGAATATTTTTCAATTAATAGTTTCGCAGGACACGAAACCAGATCCATAAAATTACTTCCTAATATCGGAGCTCGCATAAGGCGCGAGAAGAAAGTTCCTGCAGACGAGATTATTAAAAAAAAAGATGAAAACCACTTAAAGATGGGTGGGGAAGGAGCAATTGGTTTATGCGGTGGGAGGGATTCATTCTCATCCAGAACTCATCGGTTAAGTAGCTACCCTCTTCACTTGCAAATCCTCTCTCTTCCTTAATTCCCAATACCGAATCCAACTCCCTCCATCACTATTACTCTCTTTCAATGCCACACACACACACACCCACACATAAACCCCCGTTTTCAACCCTTTTCCTGCGATTTTATCGCCCAAGATCCAACTGACTCAGCACACTCTCGAGTTCCCAGCTTGCCATTTTGACTCCACTTATTTACACGAATCAATATGACCCCGGAGACAATTCAACGCATTCTTTCCGCTAACACGGCCCTATTAATCGGATAATGAATCGAATTCGATCGTTCGCGAAATTAAAAGTGGATTGTATGAGCGTTATTGATTTGTGTAATTAATGGTTATAAACGTATTTGCATGTTGCGATTAATTTGCGTAGCTTAGCTTTTTAAGCCATAATAATATAATTATTTATAATATATTATCCTATTTTAATGTATTTAAATAATGATAAATGCTGTAGGTATATTGAATGCACTCGTGCAATATTATTTGTGATATTAGTTTCCAAATTTATGAGGAATTATTTGTTGTATAACTCTTTCAATATTAAGAGAATATACTCGACATCAGCTCATCATTTAATCGAGTACTATAACCTAAAAATATGACGTTCATTTTCATTATATTCTATTCATCTTCGAATCGGAATCGGAAGCTGCACTGGAAAGCTTCAACGAAGTAAATAAATCAGCAACTGAAATCTATGTAGTATGTTGCAATTTTTAGCTGGCAAATCTTTCCTCTATTCGCCATTCATTATTTGCAATTCGTCGCTTATTATTTAATTAATTTTCTTCCGTATGAACTCTGTGAGGCACCGTGTTATCATACATAAGATATGTAAGAATACTTAAGCATTAGGGAACCGAATGCAATTTTTTTTAATATCGACCCATACTACCAAAAATCAATCTTTCGTATAATCATATACTTCAAGCCATTCAATTCCCGATCGATTCCTCTTTATATTCCAATTACACCACTTCTATTGTTCTCATTTCACCCTCTGCTTAGTCTTATTACTCCACCCGGATCGTTTCTCCGATTCCTTTGATATCCGATTCCTTCGATTCCATTCAAAGATCCCCTCACATGCCACTGCACCCATCACTTGCACTTTCGAGAAATTAAAAAAGAGGGGAATTTAATTCGATCCCGTTTCATATCCGTTCTGCTCGAAGGGGCGGAAACCTTTCTCAAAGTGGTGAGATATTTATATAAATTGGTCCTTTTCTTCATCTCCAAAGAAAGAGGAATCGAAATCAGCCGATTTGAATATCGATTAATATTTCGGAAAAAAGGGGGATTATTTGGAAGAGGGATAACCTTTTATTTTTTCCTTCTGGGCACAGGGGATATTACCCGCTCTTTTCAGCTCCTGTGGGCACTAATTGTGACTGCCGATTGAGAAGAAGGGGGGGTTTCAGAGCTGTCATCTGCAAAAAAGGACGCTTCTATACGACGGCCATTTTTTTTTATCTCCCGCGCTTCGCTTTTTTTGTTTGATCCTTTACGGAATCGCTCTCGCAATTTTTTTGTTTAAAACTTTCCGTAAAAAATATTTTACGTGCAACAAGGAGGCGAGGGATCCAATCTGAAGAACATTACGGTTGCATTGGTCCTTTTTCCGCGACGACGAAGTAATGAAAAAGTTGAAACATTTTTCGTCATCCTACTTTTAATTAATTGAAGTTTCTCCTCGCGAGAGAATTTTTTTTTTTCTGACGGGAGCGTTTTATGCAGTGAAAAGTCTTCACGGGCGACTCGATTTCCCAACTTTCAGAATCTCCGCGCGATATACCTTCAATTAATTATTGCGCGTAACTGCGCCGGAAAATTATTCGAAAACGAAGTTGCAGATTAGGCGGAGTTTTTCGTTCTGTCGCAGACAATTTACAGTTTGGATCTAGCAATATAATCTCCTTCTGAGGCAAAACTCTCCGAATTTCCACTTATTACTAAATGCGGAGTTAATTTTCCCGAATCCTGGGCTTGAAATTAAAAATTTTTTTTGGTTTTTTTAATGTTTTTTTTGTTTTTTTTTACGTGCGACAGGAAATGTTCTGAATTCCGTTGCAATTGCATTCGCCGAAAATTTATTTCCTCCAGTTACAACTAGATGTTTTACTGTAAACTTAATTTATTTCTCGATTGTGAAAATCTCTGATTACTATTTGAAGATAGGAAATAAGAATTATTAAATGCATACGATTCTTTTGTACGTCAAACTCAATTGTATTCATAGGTTTATCAAGAAAAAAATATCTATTTATTTAGAAATTTAGAGAATAATTATTATTCTTTCGCACGTGGGCATGTATTGATTAAATATTATATTAATTACTGTTCGTAAAACCAATTCAATAACAAGCATAAAAAAATGTAAATAGTTATACTTTTTTATACCCATTCTTACTCTAACAACACTCATTTAAAGTTTAATTAATTTAATCTGTCGAATTTCTGGTTGATTATTTCCTAATTGATAAGGCATTCATTAAAAATTCATAAGGGACAGATTTTCAATTAGCATTATGTGTGAATGGCTAATGACCCTTAAATCTTTATTCCATCGGGACTGTCAAACGGAATATTTTTGGAAAACTCGATAATTACCAATTCCCCGATGCATTTCGCTAAAGCAAATGATAACATGATATTAAAATTGAAATATAATTGGCCTGAGTAATATGTATTCATACAAAACAAAAAGCAAGATTCACTCTGTTTATAGCTACTGATTGACAAAATTAACCTAGAGTTTAACGCTGAATTTTTACCGTGATTGTTTTAAACGAGGTGGGGTATATGTAAGTGAATGACAATGAGACATAATTAGATATTGGTCAAATGAAAGTAAACGCAAATATCACTTCATTATCTGTTAGCAAAAGACCTCTGATTGGCATTAAATAAAATGATATTCAGTCCTCTTTACTCACCTGCCCTTCCTATGTGTGCTCGCGAACCTTGTCCAAGATTTGTTCTTCGTTCTACTCGACAAGGTTATCGGATTTTTTTAACTACTTCTTCATTCAGATTTATTTAAATATACTCTGTTCATTATCTCATAATAATTCCACAATACCGCATACTATATCATCAGCGAAACCGGTATATCCTCATCATTACATTTGTGCTCCTGCAAATTGAATCCCAAAGAAAAACCCGCGTGTTTTCGCAACACCGACGAGTCCCCGTCAAATAAACAAATGGGAATCGCTCATTCTTGTCCAAACAATCGGACGACAATCGCATCAGCTGAAGTAATAAAAGTTTAGAGACCGAAACGAGTCTGGCAAACACAGCGTCCCAATGCACCCAGTAGAAACCGATAGGTCAATTTCCTAGGGCCGCCATCGAGACGGCTGCAGTCTGCGGTCAAAAGCGATCTCAGATGAAGAGACAACACCCCTCGAGGCCTTCCTTTTCAACTTTCCTTATCTTTCCTCTCTTACTCTCCCAAATTAATCTTCCGCTCGTTTTACTAATGCCGTATTCAGACTCCCTCGGATGCTGTATTTCTTCCTCCAAGAGAGACATGCATTCCCCCCCCCGATTTTATTTCTGGAGCCCGAATATCTTCTACTCTAATGAGGTCATCTGCTCCGCTTTCATTTTCCAATTTATAATTCTTTCGCGTTCATTTTCTTTCCCTTTTAAACTGGACGGTATGGCGCTCTTACCCCTTTTTGCCTTTTAATTCCTTCCCTCGGAAGTATTTTCCAGTCTCGAGACTCTCATTTTTCATACCGTTCACGTTCACATCTTTTGAAGGACCTCGGTTTTTCCATCGCGAGCATCCAACGAGCTTTCGTGGCCGATTGTTTCTTTCCCATAGTTTCACGGTCTCCTTTTTGATGCGTGTTTGTTTTTCATTTCCCAACCACACTGTTGGCTCTCTCTTTTTCTTTATCCACTCTCTCACTGCGTTTCCTTGCGTACGCGGTTTATAATTATTCGGAAATGAATTTTTTGAGAGAAATATGCGTATTTTTGCGAGCGAAATCTTTGCGAAAGTAAATTGAAAGAACTCGTGATTCCAGTTGCATTTTTGAAAATTAATTTGTTCGAAAGCACATAAATTTAGCTAATGCAGAGAGAGAGGAATATAAAAATAAATATTAATTATGCCTTTAAGGATCGAGTCTTTGCTGCTACAACTAAAAACAATATAGAATGTATCTTGCCAAATTATAATATCACATAATTTGTTGTAAAAACGTGATTGTAAAATTTTCTGGTCACAAAAAATTGAAGTTTGAAACGTAACAAGTTTTGATATACTTAACGATTAAAAATTAAAAAATGCTAAACGGAAGTTAAAAAGTGAACACTTCCATTCTGTTATAAATTTTTTATTATGTTGTAATGACTCATCGTGTTCATCCATTTCTATCTTTATTTAATCCTACTCGTAAGTAACTTATACGATATAATTCCTTGTTATTACCTATAGACAAAACTCATTCCTTTATTAGGTTCTTATTATTTTCCCAAATGTTTTTATTCGACCAAATTGTCTAAATTTGTGTACTCCTATTGTTTTTATCGATTAAAAGAATATTCATGCGAAACAATTGGTATAATGTTACGTACAGTATTGTCCACGCAACAATGTACGTTGTTTATATTGTTGGCGTAATACGATTTAGTTCTATGATTTTTACCTCTGAGCTCGGTTTATATTTGGGATAGATCAATCTCTATCTTCATACTTTCTTTTCCTCTCTCCAGATCATCTATCTCCAACGTCTCCTTATTTCTCCCTACATTTTTCGTCTCTCTGTCCTTCCGAAGCTTTCTTTGGCAAATACGTGCCCCGAATCAAGAGTTGGGACAATTTTCCTGCAGCCCTCCCCCATCTTGCTTTAACCAAACACGATCCATTCTGCCAACTCTGAATCCTTACTTTTGTTTTTCCCCTCGGATCTTACCTCCTAACGCCCTTAAGTTACTACGCTGCGCTGGTTTTGAATTGCTCTGATGCCCATAGATGTTTCTGATTTGGAGGACCTATTCATGCGAACTGAGTCCTTTAATGAGCATTTCATGTTTTGGTTATTTCATTTTTCTTAAATTGTGCTCGCAGTTATCCTTCGTCTCTTTCTGTTGAATTGGGGTTCGTTTCAGTACATATTCTGACACACCCTTTGTCAGCCCATTTAATTATCCTTCTATCCCCTTATATTATCCTATTAATAGCTCTCAAACTGCTAGCGTTACTTAACTGATTTTGAATTTAGTTTTTCTTTGTCAAATTTCACGGAAGGCTAACTGATATTTAGTAATAGATGATAGATTAACTTATTCAAAGTGTAATTCTGATATTACTTTCTGCTTCATTTTAATCCATCATTAATTTAGAATAAATTTTCCTCAGAGACCTTTCCGCTTCTGCTATTTAATTTTCCTTTGATATATATATTATATAATGACTCTTCTTGGTATTTGTGGGTAAAGTTAGAAGCGACATACTCTCAATAATAAATAACGATACTAAAAAATATATTGACGTTACTCGCTCGCTTATAAGTTCAAATATTTTCCACTTTTTAATATTTTAGATATTTAGTTTTTCCATTCAAAAATAATTCGTACAGCATTTCACCCTACTAGATGATGTGACATATCATTATATTCCCATAGCAACATTTCATTGTTGCTGAAATATGCTTCATATAGGAATAGAGTCGAACTTTCGGAAAGAGTTACGTAATTGAACGACATCGGGGTAAGGTTCGTTTCTGCGTACCTCTTTGAAACATCATAAGCTTAGTTATCCTCACTTTGCAGAAAAATACATGAAATTGCCGTCTGATCCGCCGACCACTTTTCAACAGTCTTTACTCAAGGGATATCTCCGTCCGCCATACTGCTTGCAACGTCATTCCTACTCTCTTTACATTCGAATGAAAGACTTTGAACACTTATTCTGTTCTTTCTCGCTAATCCCTATGGACCTTCGAAGGATTATCTCGCTTTCTTTTCGTTTAAGTTTTACTCCCTCGTATTTTTTCCGGTCTTGTGTACTTTCCGTATGAGACCTTTTACAAACGATATCGCGTTTATTGTCCTTCCCTTCTCATCACCCTCATTCCCTTAACTCCAATTTATTCGACGATTTACTCGGCTCACAATCTTAAATATCCTCTATTCTTATCCACGTCCACTCGCGTAAACTTTGCACTTTCCTAAGCCGAAAATTTATTTTCCAAATGTACGTGAGAATGTTATTTTTCATGATTTTTTCGTTTCTTTACGACGATTGCCGGATATTGCATTTTCTTTTATTGTTATTATCGTCGTCCTCTATATTGCGTTGGATAATTTCGCTCCCTTTCGTGAGATTATGAAAAAATTCAAACATTTTCTCCAACTGTCTCGTAGCGAAAGTAAATCTCTGACGTTACTTTAATTTTTGGATGAATAAAATCTTGTTTTTTAATCGATGAAATATCGTGATGAAACGTGATTATTCTTAGAAAAAGTATACAGCAACTATTTCTCACAATAATATATTTTCATACGTGTTTATTTTCTAAAAAAATTCATATTAAGAAAAACTCAATTTAAATATCCAAAGCATTATAATTTTCAATATTCATTTTTTTATAAATATTATACGTTTCTACCTCTTCTTCTTTGAAATAATCGTTTTCTTACTATCATGCACAATTATACTCCACCAACCGACCTTTGGTTTCAGTCGGGGTATGTTATCACCATGGTTTTCCGTTATTGTAACTCTAATTTACATTATTACCTATCCCATTTTACCTCTTGCCCATATTCTTTAGCATGGAAAGATTGTGAACTATCTCAAATCATTATTAACTGAAATTATTTTGTAATTTATGCCGAGTGGTTCCAATTTGTTCCTATGCGTGAATAATATATCTGAAACTTGTAAGTATTTGTTTTAAAAATCCTAGCTGAGCACACGAACATATTATAGAATCTGATTCCATAGCACGAATTCCTGGACTCGGAACTATGGGTCAATAGAGTTTGGGGGAAATCTCGACCACGAATAAATCTCCTTCGTTTGCAAGAAGGATATTCTCCGAGTCTGTGAGTTTCTTCTTCCGATCCTATATTATATTGAATAAGAGGGCCGAGTAGAAAATCTGAGCAATTCAACTTGGATAAAATCTCTTGGTACTTGTATTTTACCGGCGAACTTGATCTTTGAGACGTTAAAGTACCTTGGCACATAACTGTATGAGACCGTAAATCATGTTCAAATACTTTCCCGTATATAAAAGAGAATTATAACTGGACTACATACAGTATGATCATTGAACCTTACGAGGGCACCAAGACGTTCTAGGAAAGAGCTTCAGCCAAGATTATTGCTTATAGTTCTTATAGAAATTCAATATGAAATGTCATTTGATAATTTAATATTCCATTTGATGCAAAGAAATGGCGAATAAAAGGATCGAGACAAATAATTTTAGGAGAATTTAATACTTTAATATAGTCTGTTGTTGATGATTATTAGTAACTTTACCCCATGATATATATTTAAATACCTTGACCTAGTTTTTTCCTCAGATATTCACTTGACCCTATTCATTAATTATAGATTTAATTACTTTGAAAGAACCTTTATTTTTTGATTATTAAGACATAAAAAGTTTTAAGTTGAAAAAAGAAAAGTTTAGATTGAAACTTTCATACTGATCAAAATAGAATCTCAAATTATGGTCCAAAAGTTCTGCAAAATTTTGATTCTTAGATTCCCAAATTTATTTTAACTTTAATTGTCAAAGCAGTGAACTTTTAAGAAATCTAAAACCTTATTCTCATTTAATCAAATCTAAATTCGAACGAACTTTTTCGTAAATTGATTTATATACGTATAAATGTACGGACATAGGGAAGACATACTTAGAGAACCCCCGTGAAAATGGACCACCCATGGAATGAGAAAAGGCGGGGGAATGTTCCCATAGCTATCTGGATGCAGCAATTTAGCCTTTCTGGTCGCAGATGTCGCGCCATCTTCAATGGGCGTGTCCCGAAGATTGCATTCCATTTGGAGCTGCTGTTGCCAGTAGCGATACAATGAATGGAATCCAATGTGCAACAGCGAGAGGGAAGATATAACTGCTCCGTGGGAAAGATCGAAGCACTGGATGACCTAAAAGTTAATGGTAAAAGTTCTTTGGAAATCCTCAATAAAACAAAAGTCGATTTGGAAGGCTTATATAAGGTGCTTGAACCCAGAATCCGATTTCGCTCGATTAATTTTGTGGGAATTTTCGAGAGCGATGGATTATTTAAGGCCAATATCTATGGCATTGTTCCGATTCCCGTCCGTCTTTCATTATTTCAATCCTGTGGAAGCAAATTTCCTCGCTCTGAATCACTCTTTACAGAGATCATCCACAGAATTGGAATATTAAGCTGAATTTTAGATTTAAGGAAAGTTGTAATAATCACTTAGTGTCAGCCGTTTACAATAGCGATGTCTTTGCTGTAAAGTGGAAACGTATTTTAACTTTTAGGCTTTAACTTGTAGAACTACGTTATCTAGTTTATTTCATTTCTTATTAATTAAATATAATATGATTAATGAAATATAAGATGAGCTTAAATAAAATATAAAATACCACGAATAATAATTATATGACTCGAGCGATTATGTTTACTAATATAAAAATAACTTCGTTGTCTAGGTGATATCAACACAGAACGATCTTAATATTCTGCTTCATAAAAACTTTCGAGTGAATATTTACATTCAAACGCTTCATATCAGTTAATAAACAGCTGAATTAAATAACTTTTGTGACAATAGCTGTGTTTAATTACAATGAAACGGAGAAAATAAATAAATAAAAAATATACATAAGTATAAAATTCAACGAAACGTAAATATATACGAAGTTGCTTTGAAACAGAACGATATTACTTCACGATGAGTTTCCCGCAATTGGAAATCAATGCAATTTCCTCCGAATATCCCCCTTAAAATATGCACTTGCGATGAACACAATTTTGTTCGTATTCGGGGTTCAGACGACCCGCTTGCATTGTGAGAGATTCAACTTGGTTACCTCTAAATCAATGTAATTGACACGTAATATTTACTTGTACCCAATTCGCGGAGAGCGAACCACTGTATGTGTTGATGAAAACGGGCGTATGCAACGGAAAGGTGTGATGAGAGCTAATTGAAGTGCAATGCGAACGGCGTAAATTAATTTCACTGCATTCCATAGAAGCACAGGCCAACTAATGGAAATGACGACATATTTTCTCAGACTCGACGAAACGCCCGTTTCAAATAGTGGATAATTCCATAAAACGGCCAAATTTAATTATAATGAACAATTTAATATATTTTCGCCCATGTTTTGGTGCCTTAATGCTTTCGGAGTGCCGCTTCCACGTTAATTTACTTTCGTTCGCAAACGGTTGAATTTAAACTCTATTCCGTGGAATATATATATATATATATAACCGTTATACAAATAAATCGGTGAATTTGGTAGAGTAAAGGGTTTAATTTAAAGTGTAAATGTAAATTATTCGGATTTTTAGGGAATTTAAAGGATTTTTTTAGTAATATTTTAACTATTTATGAAATGATTTGATTTCACGTAAAAGTGTTAGGTAAATTATTTTTCCAAAATAAACATCTTTTTGATAATTTTCACACAGTAAGTGCTTTCTGTACAGTTGATATTATAAACGATGTTACTTTCACTTTAATGACAAATCACTTGAAACTTACAGCGATGTTATCGATTAAAATTTAGCTTAATTTGGTAGTATATTCTTTTTATTACTCCAAAAGTATTCGCAGTAAAATGCTTTTGAAATGAATGAACCAAATCATAAAATATTTGCCTTCTAGTTTAATTATTACACTCATATTCTCGATTGATATTTCATACAATGGCCATAGCAAATCTTATGTTAGAATCATAAAACTCTTATCTATTATTATCTCCAAAGAGCTAAATCTATACATCTGTGGAATCTCATCTATATCAAATCACACTCATGAAATACTTGATAGTGAAAACCCTATTCAAATATCGCTGAAATTCAGCGAATGCCAAAGGAACTTCAATCCTTTAATTCTCAGCTATTGGAGAACTCAGTTTTATTAATTCCCTTTGCAATCCTTTAGAGAACTTTTAATATCGCATACGGCAAGGAAAATATTTTCCTAGTCTATTATCATTTGCATCAAGGTCGACTTAAAGTTGAAGTGGTAAGAGTTTGAAGAGCCCATTAAGTAAAGTTGAATAGGAAATCGGCGAGCATGTAATTCGATTATAATATTGGGATTTTTGGAAAAAGTGAAATACCTTACAATTAAAAAGGTCCTTAAATGTAATTTGTACCATTTAAGCAATGAATTCTTAGTTTTTGAACGATAAGCGCCTCTGAATAAATAAACTTTCCAGTGCTAAATATATAAAAGGGATTTAGAAATAGGATTTGTAAGTTCAAGATATAGCTCTGAGATTTGGTCTATTTACTTACTATAGATATATGGAGTTGAATTTATTTACCATAAAGTATTTGTAGCATAATAATCAAGGGCAAGGATTTAAATTATTCATGAATATATATATATATATATAAAGTAGAATTCTTGAGATATGGTACATTTTCCAACATTATTCTATACTCATTGTAGTGTCATCAAGTTAATCACGATTCCATTATAAAAATAAGATGGAAAATATTTCTTTGTTTTGTTGAAATAGTAAAATCTAGTCGAGTAGAAAATAACTTAAGTGTGAAAATATGAATAAATGAGTGCACAGAAAATTATTTTAAGTTATATTGTACCAGGGGAATGACAGGCCTTTTCGAATAAGACAAAAAGGCTGTTAGATTTGATGAAGGATTTTTGGAATGAAATATAAGATATGAATCGAATAACTCTTATTATCTATTTAGATATTGGTTCTCACACAAGAAGACAATATTATTTCATGATCATGAGCCAGTATCAAACTGATTTTTGATAAACCAATGAAGTAAAGCGTTTGCTAAGAAAAATACGATCCGGAAGCATTCGAAATAAAAACGTTCTTGAGCAGCCTGAAACTCCATTATAACATGAAAACGAGTTCATATTTTCTCGGAAGCTGACAAGGAAGTATCCAGGTGCTTTAATTAATAAGGTGGTTAATGATGTTTCTTCGAATTCCCTTTGTGAAAGCAAAATTGAGTGTTTTCCTCTTTATTACTCTAATTTTGTTTCGTATTTGGTATTTTGTTTAGACTTTCGATTTCACGATATCGCTACCTGTAATGACCGGTTATGGCCGCAAGAGGTCGTACAGATCGCCAGGTGATTGTCGAACTCTAATAGGCGAGTGAATGAGTCTTATGGAATTTTTATCGCGTTACTCCGTCACACGTTCGCCGCAATATTTCAAGTGCGGCTGTGCCTTACTCAGCTTCGCATTTCATCAGCCGCATGAATTTGATCGGTTCGCCACCGAAATGCGTCGATTGATGCTTGTTCCTTGATTAAGTGCCTCAAACCAATCTCCTAATACGCAATGTCACAAGGAAAGCTCTCGTTCAATTTAATCGTGTTTTTTTTTTACGAGAATGTAATGACTCGTAATGTCCATGCTTTGATTGAATCGTTTTCTCGTTTAACAAAACTATTTATTTATGTTAAAATTTTGAAATATATTTTTAATAATGTTCGATGTTTAATCGGCTTGTACAAGCGATAATTTCATAGGTGTTGCGTCTAGTTTTTAAAACACCTTTTCTTTCGTTTTGTAATTTACTGCAATGCTGTTATGATAATGAAAGCCGTCTTTATCAAGATATGGGGACGTAAATATAATTCTATTTATTGCTTTTAGTGGAAAATTATTATAGATTATGAGTTCTTTAAGTTATCTTTTTTGGTGTGTAAGGTTCTTACTTCATCATTCAATTATTTTCGTATTTATATATCGACCATTTTCTGCTATATCCCTAAATATATCTTCGAAGTGAGGCAGCGAAGATTATTTCCAACCGTGAAAGTTTCTTTTCAAGATTTCTTGAAGATGATGAATCATAAGACATTCTCATAAATTATATATCTTTTGGTTTAATTTTAAATTTGTTCTTGCTAGTATTTAGTTTTTTGTCAAAGTTTAAATGTGTTGAGCAGCTTAGATACTAGAATTTGTTGATTGTTATTGATGATTATTGTTATTGATCGTTGTTGATGTATAGTATCTATCTTCCTTAAGGAAAGAGACTTATTTGAATTGATTGTTTCTAAAAGAGGCATCCATAATGATAAAAGCAGTTTATCGAATGTAAATTGCGCCATCGGAGTATTCCCATAGCGACCCCAAGGGCAGCTGCTTCTAGCGTGGCTTGTCGAAGGCCCTGTGCCCAAGAGAGAGAAACTTTTTCGTCGGTAGACTGAATTAGAAGTCCTAAGACCTTTCATTGCAGGATAGGTTTACATCGAAAGTTACTTAGAGGTTTCGAAGCGTCGATGCACGAAGTTTGCGTCTAAGCAAGTTCCAAATGTCAAAACTTTTACGAAAAATTTACCTCGTGGAAATTTTCGTAAGGATATTGGCCAAGTGCAATCAATTTCAAGAGGAATCTTCCACGTGACACGTGAGCATTTCCTTCATGTACGCTCTCGAATGAAGATGGGCAACTTGAATTCAACGTCCCATCATTCATTGAAGACATACTGAGACATAATTTCAGGCATAATTGCAAACTCAGTCGATAATGAACGTATGATGGCGATATTTAATACTATTTCGTCAATTTGTCCCGCTTTGTCTTAAACTCAGATTATGTAAATGCTACACTTCTGTTTTTTTTTTTCGTATAAAAGATCGATGAAAGGAAGCATATGAGTGAATTGGAATGAACGCATCTTTCCATATATCTAACAATATTCTCACCATTCAAACTAATAATAAGCACAAGCCACTGAAATTTCTTTAATAAGTTTTTCTACGATATTGTATATCAACCCGCAAAGAAAATGATATGTTCATTAGGGATGTTTGTAAGTAAGAAATGACCAAAATTAAAAAGAGAAAAAATGTTGAATAATGTAATAGTCTATGAAATCACCCTGTAACAGTACATTAAAAACTCTCCCATAGTCTTTGCTGTACAGGCTACTTGCACAGACTGCTTATGACTCATTGAAGTTCTCTAAGTTTAGACCACCTGAGAAAAAACCCGTATTAACGTCCGGACACTGCCCTACTCGACAAATACCTCCTTTTGGGTGGCAAACTCAGTAGACCCATTCCACAAAAGTGTAAACGAGCATAAAATTGCGTGCGGCATTCTTCCTTCTGAAGGAGTCGAAAGCCACTGAGGCGTACGGAAGGAAAGCGAAGTCGTGCGGCGTTGGTCAACCCAAAGAATAGCCACGGATGAGGGATAACCGCTCGAGGAACGAACGGCCGTCAACCTCAACTTTTGTACTGTGTTTCGCATTACCAGTTGGAGGAGTGAGGTGGCTTTTTTACGAAAGAGCGAAGCATAAATAGCCTCCAAAGAGCGTAAAACGCTCCCGAGGACGATCCGCTTGACCAGGCCCAGGTGCGATGCATTCGGATCCCTAATCTGGAAGCATTGGCTATCTTATTCGGGTTTTATGGAAGTGGCGTGTTGGAAATGAGATCGGCGCGTGTTGGTGGGAATCGGTAGGTTTTGATTAAGAAGGGGGAGGGAAAAATCCCGGCGCTCAGATGGGGTGGACATGGAGAGAATCGAACCAAAGAGGAGATTTCGATACGTGTATATTTTATGAGTGCAAAGATGATAGGGGAGGAGACGGACTGAGTGAGAATAGGGGACATATATACACGGATTTAAGGTTAGAGAAGGGAGTTTTGCAGGGATGGATGGGGAGCCATATAGCATTCCATTCCTTCATCCCTGTTTTGTTGACCTCCATCTCTGTTCTTCGTACGTGAGAGGCCGTGTGCATCCAGGGTCATACATATCCCTCCGTTGATCCCTTAGGAAACCACTTCTGAAGGCTTCTCATCCCATTTTTCTATTCGGACCCATTCGCCGGCGATTACGTCATTGCGGAATCTCGCTCAATCTCGCCATTGAAGCGATCTTAAGTCGGGAGGGGAAATGCTGTTGCTTTCTTTGGCGTTTTTATTTCTTTCGTACGCGTGCACATGCCGTGTTGCCGTGATCCAGAGCTATGCGGTTTTCCATTTTAGATGCATGTACTACGAATGTGGTGCGGTGATGCTTAGGAGATTTGAATATTATAAGAAGAGCAAAATGCTTCTTATTCATTTTAGAAATCGTATTTTAAAAGAAGAATTTTAATAAAGAAATACGTATAGGTGTGTGTAATTGAGATCCATCATTAAAACGGAATAATTTTCGATCATATTGACGAGGGATCATATTAATTAGGGAATTAGTGTATGTCAAATGTGAAATTTGCTAAACAAGATATAGAATATATCTTACAAAAATGTACTATTACTAGCTCCGTAAGTATAGAAGCACATCTAAAATACATATATATCTCTTGAATTGAATCATTATGGTATGGATTATTCATTCTATTAATCGATGTTCAAATAATCTGAAAATTTTCGATTCTTTAATTTCTTTAGTTTAGTTCTTCCAATGCTTTCATCTATTAATTAAAGAAAACTCAAATGACGCATAGATTAATTTAATATATAAATATGTTTGAAATTGTAAAAATAAAACGAAATTTGACCGTTTCGCTATCTTTTGATGATCATGGAATCCTTGTATTTTGAATTTTCAATTCTTTTATAAAAATGAGGAAATACTTACGGTATTGTGAAGCACTTTGAATGAAAATATACTAGTAGCAGACGTTTCATGTAAATGTACAGTATACAAAAAATGTATCCGCAAAACTATTTGAGGATTACGCAATTTATAAATGGAGAAGCAAATAAAAAGCTTCTTCTTTGTGTGTCGAATCCCTTGAAAATATCCGACGACTTCCACGAATCGACTCATAAAACATTTTCAACGTCTGGCAGGTCAATTCCTGAGGATAAAGAGAAAATATTCAAAGATAAACCTTCCAAAATGGAGACGATAATGCAACGTCTCACCGATACGCCCTGTTTCGGAATAATAAAAAAATCAGCTCTCGATTTTTGAATAACGAGCGCAAAAACCCTGGCGGATGTATAGATTTTAAGGGCGCTCGAAATACTTCCATCTATAGGCGCTGTTATAACAAATAGAAGCATTCTTTTTTCATTCGTTATCGACTGCCTTTTCATCGCTTTCTTGCACAGTGTGTGGTGTTTACATCCCCAAAAACGTTAGTTAAATTGACAAAAGAGGGGAATTTTCTCGAGAAAAAAATGTTTTTTTTTTTTTTTTTTTGAGGCAGAGTAGCAAAAAGTATCTTTTTTCCGCCGCCATTTGTCATTTCTCGAAGTTTTTCTCCCCGACCTCCATTACAACGTCAAAACCGTTTGTTTTTTGCCCCCAATTTTACATTTTCCCCTTTTCATCCCTCTCCGATATTCGCCCACCTTTCCTTGTGCATTCGCAGCCTCTCCAAGTGTTCTTTTCGGAAGATCTCTATCTACCCTTTCCGACCTCAATCGCACCCTAAACTCCACGATTTTCTTCCAAAACACCACCAAACCAAAACCTTTTCTTGCCCACCACCGACATTCATCATCTCCATCTATCTACTTTGATTTCGTGTGCATAACATTCCTCTTACCAACATACTCCCATTTTCATGTTTCGGTTTTTTATTTTCAATCGTTCGCTTTCGTTTAGAATCTTCCCTTTTAAAATCTCGCCCTGTAAATTAATTTTGAAAAAGTAATATAAAATGGCAATGGAGATAACGGTTAATGTCAGTAAATAACTTTATCAAGGTTACAATATGACGTGAGTGTGCGAGGGTATTTATCCAGAGTTTATTCTTCGAATAGGTATATTATTTATTTATTTAGAATATCGTCCTAAGTTGATACAAAGTCAGGTGGCGATTTCAAAACATAACCCTATGAAATTATACAAAATATTTTTACATAAAGTTGTATTAGTGTGCTATTAATAAAACTAATAATCCTAGTGTTTCTTGAAATAGAGACGAGGTTTTAGCGCTATTGTCATTAGTCATTTTCCGGAAATTGTGAATTGAAACAGTACAAAGAAATAAACTTGGATTGATATATTGTAAAAGAATGATTTAAAAAACTGAGTTGTTCTTTTATTGCGCTAGTTTACAAAGTGATAATAATTCCAGAAAAATATTTATTGCTGTTTTTCCTTTAAGTAGTCATATCAAACAGTTATAATATGTATTAATTTTTACATCTTAATCTTACCATTACAATCATTTCATTAACATAATCCACTTTTATCTCTTCTCATTATTATTTTCTTTTTAGCGAAAATAACTGCAACAGAAACATATTTCCGCGAAAATATCTCAAACATTCCATGTATCCAATTATTTAAAAGGAGATATTACATTTGTGAACAAGATATTTTAAGGATACTTGTTTACACGTATAATATTATCAGTATATTAATGAATTGTTATTCATTAATGATGGATAAAAGAAAGGAAAATTACGCTTCATGGAATCATCACGTTTCCGGAACGTTTTCCTGGTGTTCGTAACATTAATTTAATGATATATTTGTCTTTTTTAAAGCTTTCGTTACAGTAATTTTTAATTTATTGAGTTGTCATACATTTTCTGAAAGTTAAATTATTTACATCCATCGATTAAGTCATGAACAAGAATTAGGTGAATTTGACGTTGTTTTCTTGATGAATGACTCATAAATGTATTTGACATCCAGCATCATAAATCAAGTAATCGAGTTAGTAATTCCCAATTAACCGGAACTGGTTTGTACCAAATTCACTCGAGTTAACCACATTTTTCGGATTCGACGATGAAAATAAGGTTTATTACATCGATATATTGATTATGCATATGCTACATTAAAGATATTATCATTCGAATACAACTTCAGTGAAGAATCATTCTATAAATGTACCTATACCAGTACATCTCATGATGTGAATTTTTCAAATAGATTAGTAAGTAATAGTAATGTTTATTCATTTGCAAAATGTATGAACAAGGTGAATATAAATTATTCATGAAAATTAATTAATGACGTATATATATAATAATTTTTTCTTAAAATAAATTTTTCATTCCATTAAGTTATCCGATAGTTGTTTTAGAAGAAAACTAGAGTTCAACATTAAAATATATACATCAAATTCATGAATAAATATTTATTATATAATTGAAATACTCGTAAAAAAACTCAAAAAAGTTGATTTTTATAAAGAGTGACGTATTTAAGTCCTTCAAAATTTAATAAAACAAGTAATATTAGTATATAATATATGTTTGGCGTCTGATACAACTGCTAATTATCTACAAGTTGAAGTTACATGATGGAGTATTGTGATTGACTTCACCAATTTCAGCTGTAAAGGTTTAATTTTTTCAAACTTCACTTTCATTTTGCTGAATTTATAATAACTAAAATCTACTTCTATTCCATACCTTGACGCATGAACTCCACGTCGTTCAATGATGGATTTAGAAATTCAGAGAGGGATGAAAGGTAGTTGATCTTGAAGCATATCTCCTTATCTGTAGATGTAGATCTGTAACCTTAGTTGCATCATCACCACCCCCTTCAAAGCAATACGTTCAACATAACACTCAACCTCCTCATCCTCCTTCATAATCTCCCTCTGGTACACGTTCCTTAGAACGCAGTGCAGATGGTCGCCTTTCCTTCAACGCATCAATCCTCCAAATCAGTCCAAATCCGTCCTTCACTCAAACATTACGCTCCTGAACATCTCTCCGATTACCTTCAAACACCACTCTTTATCGAGTGGAGAACATTCGTACGTGTTCTTTCATAAACAACCCTTTCTTGCCGCCATTGTTCCGCGAATATCCTATAGACTTCCTTTCATGGCATTTGTTATCTCTCCTCACGGCTGTGTAGTTATTACCTCGCAACACAAATGTGGGAGTACAATGCGTCCCAAAAATTGGGCATCTTTTTCCGATTCTTTTATTTATTCGGAAAGAAAGGGAATGCTGGTCCATAATGATGCTGACCAGGTTCCGTCCTACGGTCAGTCTCCTTTATTCTACAAAAGAATCCGGTCTTGCGTCCTTTTGTAGTACACGTCGTGTTTCGCCCCATCACTTTCTACGTACGTTCGCGATTGAATTTCCTACGGCTGGATTATCGCCCAATGGAATATTTGATCGTTGTTTATTTGCGCTGGTTGTTTCAAGTGGTCTAGTGTTTTTTTCGCGGCGCTTCGGCGAATATTAGACATCGATTATTTGCGATCGGAGCGCGGGGTTAATTACGGACGAGACTTGGGCATTAACATTTAAATAAACCGTTCGAATCCATTTATTTAGTCCGTAATTCGACGCAAATGGAGTGGAATCAGGTGGTCGCGATCAAATTCATGCGCATTTGTAAACAGTTTTGCAATTAAGAATTGTTACCATGACGGGAATAAGTTTCGGATCATAGCGGAGTTTAAAATGGGAGTAGCATCGTATTTATTTATAATATATAATGGATTATAGGTATTTCACGCTAGAGTACAGGTAATGCACCTATATATATATATATATATATATATATATATATAATACAGAAAGGGATAAAGAATTCCATTTCCTCCAAAGGTTTTGTGTATTGTGAGAAATTTATTAGCAACAAGCCACATGGGTACTGAACGAATGTGTTATTCTAAAAGTTGTAAAATACTACCTTGATGTATCATTACTAATGAACTGCCACTCTTGAATACATCATAATCTTCTCATTTACGGAAATGTACATAATAATACGTGTAATTTCAATAATTTATCTAATGATTGTAACTTTAAAGATGGTTTTTGACTGAGTTCTACGAAGTGAGTGTAAATTACGTCATTATTTGTTATAATGATAAAGATTTATTTTTTTAAGTTCCATTAGATAAACTTCAAACCTTTGTTTATCCAATGTTATGCAGTAGATCATTCTTATATTCGATTTAAACATACGTATGAGAAATCTGGATACACAATGAGTTGAAAGCAATATTCATCATTCTGCTATTATTATTTTCATTAAAGTATTAAGCTGTTTAAGTATGCTGTAATCCAATTTGCTGCACTTGAGAACAAGAACGACACTCGTTTTCTCTTTGTCGCTGAACTAGGTGTAGATAAATATATCATATAAATTCTTCCATTCAAACGTTGCAACTACACATCTTCTCCGGAGGACTAGACTTGGAGGATTTACCAACCCCATTTTCCTTAAACCCCTACTTTTCCCTACGCAAGCATTTTTCTTCTCAGCCGATGCATCCTTCGCATTCCAAATGCGTATCATTCACCATTGCCGCAATCTTTTCCTTCCATTTATTCCTTCCCTTTCTTCCCTTTCGCGAGGGTATCTCTCTGTAAAAAATACCACATCTTCTTCTTATCTCTGCATTCTCCTCTCGTCTGGCAAACCTCAGCGCCATCTTCGACACAACCGCCATTCCCATAATGCATTTCTCTTTCTCAATCCGCTCTGTACTCCTCACACCCTTTGGTAGAGTTGCTGTTTACCATTCTCCAGTCGAAAACCTCATTTTTCATTATTATCGCTTTATTTATTCCAATCCTCGTTTTGCTAGAGAGAATAAAGAATACATCGTTTAATACATTTAGGTATCTAAAAGAGAATAAGTTCTTTTAAGTTCTTTTTATATCTGGTTAATGGGATTGGTTTTCAGTACTATTGTAGAATGATATTTTATTTATCCTACCTTATATACTTTACCATACCCGTAATGGATGTATCGTCTTACTAGATATGTTTTAATGTAACAATTGTTCAGTAGTTATTTGATTACTTTGTATCGCTCATTAATGATACATCATAATTATATTCTCTTCTGAAAAGGAACAACAAAATATATGTATATACTATAATATTTTCCTACGAGAATACTGTAATATAAAGAAGCAAATCTATCTTATATTTACAATAAAAGAATACGATATTTTTAAAAAGAAATAGCACATAAAAAATTTAGATCATGGATGCTTTAATTTCTATTAATTTATTTACTTTTCAAGACCTTATGATATAATTATATGTTCAATTTATTCTTTTATTATCTGTTTTATTCGTCATTTATAGGTGTAAAAATTTCTTTTTGTAAAATTGCATTACTTTCCAATTTTTTTCTACAGTATTACTAATGAGAACACTAATAGGCTTCCATAAGTCTCTCTCCATCATATTTATGTTAATGACTTAAATGCAAGTTCGCGAAGCATTAGAGAAAATAAAACTCTCTGATCTGCAGAAGCTTTCGAGAGTATATATTTCTTCATTCATTCGAAAAGAGAGTCCTTCCTTCATCTTGATGCAGGATTTCCTTCAAATTACGAATGGCAATTATCCAGACTTTCTGAGAGTAGCATCTGTGTGAGGTGTTTCTATTTACACCATTCAGGTCAATTGGCTCAAGTTCAAGGACACCGCTTTCTGAAGATTAGACATTTCTTCTTTTTATTTTAATATTCCGCCAAATTTTCCTCCTCTTTTTTTCGTCAAAGAGCTTTCCGCAGTTCCCAATTTTATCACCTCCGTCTCTCAATTTTCCCACTATTTCGCCGTGTTCCGCGTTGTAGTTCTCATTTGTTTCCCCGCTCGTGTTACCTATTCCCTTCCTTTGATCCTCACGTTCCTAATTTGCCCCTTTTCTTCTCCTAAATTCCCTCGGTATCATTTGCCTCTTCTATCACTTTCTCTTGTTTTGTCACTACGCATTCTCCCCCCCCCTCCACCGATGTGTTCCGATACACTCTGAATGGAAATTGCCTCTCCCTTCGTTGGAAGATGCATGGAAGGTGAATACGAGAAGGAGCAGTTAGGGTGGAAAAATGAGACGATGGCACGAGAGAAGAAAGAAGCCGTGGAATGTGACGAAGGGGGGACAGATGGTGTTGCGGGTGGTATTCTACGGAGGTGTCGGGGAATTTTCTGGAATGGGGCAGAGACTCCGAAGCTTTTGCAAACATACAGTTACGTCATTGCTTTCTCCTCCCACCGAAAAGCCCTTCTCATTTCTCTCGCAAGCCTCACCTCGTTACGAGGTGACACCTAGCATATTTTTTCATTCGGCAAGTTTCTGCCGATGTGGTTTGCAGCTGTGAAAGGTTACGCTCCGAAAGAGGCCACGTATAGAGGACTCTTTCGCATAAATGTCATGAAACGTTTATGATGGATTCAGCCATTGAACGCTCGGATTCTATGATTCTATCTCGGGTAGAGGCGGTTATGATGCCGTTGAGCGAGATTTATCTGAGTTCTCAGAGAACTCAATATTCCAATGATAGAGCTATTTTTTATTACGGTAATATTTTTTTTGAATTTGTAAAATTCAGTTTTCATTCAGAGTATTTACTAGATTATATTTGCTATAGGCAATATAAGTTTATATAACTTTGGATATTTTGGAAATGAAGTACCTTGTTAAAGTACAAGGAGCATGAATAGATTGTAGATGAAGGATTTATTTTCCTTTCTTCATTCCTAACACAGTGGCATGTTTTTCTCAAAATATTGCGATTCGGTTCGTGGATTTTTTACTCGATCATATATATTGACTTTTTCAAAATTCATGCAATTCTTTCTTTTGATAAATATTAGATTTCGGATACTCTCCTATTTATTTTATTAAAATTATTACGAAAGCTTAAATATGTTATTGTTTGAGAAAATATTATCCGAATCATTAACTATATTCTCTTTTTTAATATATCTGAAAATGATAAAAAACATCATGGAAAAAATTACATGTTAACTCTACTGAATAGGTTCTTATTTCTTCAATGTCTGAATATTATCTTTCCTAAACAGTTCTATTCAACTCTTCCATGTTCTAAGGAAAATCTCCAAAGATACTGTCTTTACTGTAGTAAGAAAACTATTCCAACTTATTAGTGTTCAAGGAAAGATAATAATTTGCGAAATATGCCAAGTAAAATGAACATATAGTGCAAATAAAAGATACTCTCATAAATATGTAATTTGTAGAAAATGAATAAATAGCACATGGATTCGCAATGGAGCCTTAATACCATAGCAAAATATAGTCGAGCTTCAAAGAATACTATCGAATTTACTCCACTTTGAAAGGAGATAAAAAAAAGGTTTTAGCAGTGGTAAAAGGAAGACCTGTTCTAATTTTTCTACCCAAAAATGTGTCCCTTGTCTCCTTCCATTCCTCCACTATCCCTTGATGCTCTTATTGGCCACAATACGGAGCCCTTATTTTCTCTAAAAGGAGTGAAAAATAAAATGCTTTAATAGAAAATTTCCTTCCCGACTCAATAACTGCGGGAGCCCATTTTTGGCTGACCTGTTGACGCATCGTTGCTATGGCCGATCGTCTAAGATGAAGCCACGTTGATTGTCCCCTTGTCCCACGAAAAAAGGTCTTCTTTATGGCGTCACTACGTTGTCCTCTGTGTTGTCTAAGGACTACCAGTAGGGGGCAGCAGGTGGATCGAGTTTTTATTTATTTACTCGTCGATTTTTTATTCCTTTTCTTCTCTTCGCGTTCAATGGAAACGGCCCATTCAGAGTACCCTCTTTGCTTATCCAATCTCGCATTCTTTAATCTCCATCGCAGGGGGTGCAGAATTTCTCTTTAATCTCATAACTCGATAGGTTTTTGTTATCATCTATCTCCTTGCCCTTTTATACATTTTCTTTATCGTTATTTATTATGGCAACGGAATCGCAGTATTGACTGTCTCCTTCAATTTATTTCACCAAAAATATGAAAATGTTTTCTAAAACAGTAATAAAATCTCTTTTTCTAGATATCTATGCAAGCGACTGAATATACTCGATATTCCGTGCCTAATGCTAGTAGTAACTATAAGAACGACACAATCGAATTTGATAAGCATAGGATTTCTTAAAATATTAGTGAGTTATCTAATTCTTTTTTAATACTCTATTCTTTGATAATAATATTATATTATGATGGAATCAGTGGATGGAGAACTGAAAATAATAAGCAGTTTGATAGAAAATAAGTAAAATGCGTGAAATAAAATAAACATGCTCATATAAGAAAATAAGTTCAGACTAATTATAATATAATTTCCAATATATAAATGATTATACGCGGGAATATAGCATAATAACTGTGTAACTTAATACTATCGAAAATAATAATGATGAGCGTATGTACTCAAGAAGTACTCCGTAATACATCAACGAAAAAGCTGTCTAATATTCAGTCTTTCTAAGTAAATTTCGAATTGGACGATCAAATATAAGTACTACTATATTATACCTCTAACTGGTACTTGCTGTCTCCTTAGTTTATCAACAATTTCGTTGCTATGGAGCGATTTTCTTTCCCCATCTAAATCTCTGTTTCATCCCACAGAAAACGGGTGGGGATTTTTCAACTCTCGCCTTCTATTACCCCATCCTTCCTACACATCCTTCCCTCGCATCTCCATTTATTCTCCTCTCATTCCTGTGCAACTCTATCCTCACTATCACCTCCATTTTCTGCGCTCATATCCCCACCACGCAAACACACTCAAAATCCATCCAAACGGCTTCCGTCTATCTCTTCGAATAGCTCCCTTCTTCCCACGACGCTGTCATCCCGTGCAAGTTTCCCCTCACTCTAATCTCGCTCGGAATGCCCTTTATATATTTCTCTCTCCATCTTATTCTCTTTTTCTATCGTCTTCTAACGATTTACTGTTTCCCTGGTGGCGTAATAGGCAATCTCCGTTTGCCAGAATAGGAATTTCTTTACGGAATTGTGTTCCCGCACGAGACTAAGATATTCGTCGATGTTGCGGCCGTTTTATTCCCTCTTCGCTGCTATTCTTTACGGTACCTGCGGTTAAGAAAAAAGGAGAGTCTACTTTATGCCGTAAAGGATGATAGGTTTTCTCGCGCGGGATAGAACCTTTGATGGTGTATAAAGAAAAGAATCTTCGAAGCATACAGAATAACTTCGAAGGAGGAAAAATGGTGCTTCGGTGTGAGGAATACGAGTATTTTGGGTTCATTTGAAATTTTAGGAAAATGGGCAGACTAAAAGATACATTTCCCGTATCACCATAAAGAGTTATCTCTAACGACGTTCGATGATCGTAAAATTGGGATGTATTTTAGAATTTTTATGAGCCTACTTTTTATTGGCTAGGAAATATTATTTGGTCGATAATATTATTTTTTGTGGTATATCTAAAGAATTTTTTTATTTTTTATTTAATTGATTTTGTTTATTGAAACTGCATATACACTCATAGGCTTAAAAACGGTTTTGAATGATCATTTAAAAATTAACTTCTCATTCTCTTATTTCTATCTTAATTAGAAAGAAATAAAAATACGTTCAATGGATGACGTAAATATTTATATAGAAATATTTAAATTCATGTTTTTTCCGTAGATTTTAATATAAATATATGATTATTCCCTTGATTTTTTATTCATGGTGAGTTCTTAGCATTCGGTAGTTTTTTTGGTGTGGATTTCTATCGATTTTTTTCAGGAAAAACAAATAAAAATTAATAATATCAATGATAATGATTAGCGACGAAGATTTCAAAAGGTAAACAAATAATGGAAATCCTCTCTAGAACACCCAATTCATAATATTTGTCCCTGAGTTTGTCAACTTGTGAATAGGAAAAATATTAGCCTAAAGAATTATCAGATAAATGAAAGCTAAAAATGTTCACTAAAAATATTAACAATGAATTTATCGAAGAAACATTATTAAAGTTATAATGTAAAAAATTAAGTTATAGCTTAACGAAATAAATCAGTTTTATAAGGATTCTAAGTTTTTAAATTACTATTAATATAATATAACTAGTCTTCTATTTTATTGCTCTCTAATTTGTATTGTATTTTATATAATTTATATATTGATTGTATATATCTTATCCAAATATCCGATATGATGAATGGTTATCTACTCGAATAGTAAATACTTAGACATATTTGGTACTCAGAATTTTCTAAATGCCAGTGATAAAGCTTTGAAATAGATTTGTGTAGCATTTTATTGACCTACTTATTAAGCACAGGAAAGGCTTACATATTGTTTTCTCCTAATTACTTCACCAGAAAAACTTTAATCAATCAAGAATTTATCCCCTCGAGCTTGAATCGATACAACTTTGCATTATTTCACGGAAACGTTTCCGATAGCCCTCCAAGGTGAGTATTCAACCAATTTTTCCAATGCTCCTAATGAATACTTCGCGATTTCCATACGCCCTATTAAATAGAGGCGCAGCGTATACAGCATCGGAGTTCAGAACATCCGAGTTTCCGAACTTAAGTGCGACTCTCCCGTCATAATGATGAACCAATAGAAGCTGAGGAGCAAAAACTCTCGACTCCGAGCGATTGTCGTGCTTTCGAAAATGTCTCGACGCTATCAGCTTCCGGAACGAAGCGGAAATCAAACCGAGAGAAAGGAATCTTCCGTTACGAGACATTCCGCCCGCGAAGACCCACCGTGTATCGATTGCTTATCTGCCCATTGTTGCATCGCTAAGAGACAAAGAGGGCGAAAGGGTGTAAATGGGGTAATGACCACCCTTTTCCGCGAAAACCAGCCTTAATTGGGGTCCCGGGGTGCATTTGGGTACCCCCTCGGGACATGGAGGCCAGATAAGGATTGGGACATTAACGTAAGGGGTGGGTGTTTTTAGCAGAATGCAAGAGGGGCGGATGGTTAGGATTTTGGGGACGGAGGGATGTATAGTAGAGAGGGTAATTTTCCCGCCCCCGGGCGCATTCCGTACCCCATTGTGTGCTCACCTTGGTCTCCTTCAACATTCTGCAATCGATACCTTGTTCTCCGACCAACTCTATGTCTCCTCAAACCTTTTCCGTATCCCTTTTGGTTGCAAACTCTCCTCCTTTTCCATTGGCAGTCGATAACCTCATTAACCCAAGGAACGGATCGTAAAATCTTATCTCTTCCCTCTTTTTTCCTGTCACGCCCCCTTCGCCGCGAAACGCATCTTCTCTACCCCCTCTTCGCACTGCGGAGTGTTGGGAGGCTAAAGAGAGGAGGCTGTTTTTTTTGAAGATCGTTACTCCACTGAGCTTATAAAACAGTTATTCTCCCCTTTTTATTTGTTCTGACTGCACGCGGAAGACGTTGGGGGAGAGGAAGCCAATTCTCGAACGAGTAGTTCGATGTTTACTTCCCGTAGGTGATACTCGGGAATTACGAATAGGGAAGATGAATGATGGATATTCCCTAAGAGTTACTACGTAAATACAAAGTACGATATTATAAAGGTTCCGTGATGGAAAAAAGTCATGATGAAAGGTCATTTCGTCCACTATCGGACTCTATTTATACTTACGTGTTATAATTCTATGTTAACGAACTTTTGATTTCGTAAATAATGCGAAGGAAGTATCGATCATCTGAAGATTAGTCGAGAGTTCTCCTTATGGTAGAATACTCTTGAAGATATTTGTGTTTAAGTTTTCTTTTTTATGTTATTATCCAGAACTGACTTCCTTGTCATTTAAAGTACAACCAGTCCGCGATATCTATAGCAAAGGATATTAATAGGAACTGTTATCAATTGCTTGATGAAATAGGTGAATATAGTCCTTACAGAAACCTCAAGGTCAAGATTATTTAGAGGAAGATCTTGTTGATGCCGGTACAACAACGTTGCAGTATAGTGTATTGACAAACCAAACATGGTATTGAAGGAAGACAAAGATGTTTGCGATTTTCGTTCGATGAATCCATCAATGATTTTTATCGATACATAGAACGAATTCACTTTCATTTCCATCCAAATAAAGTGAAAATAGCATAAAGTACTAATATATAACTCACTGTATCCACGAATGTACGAGTAGGATCAAACTTGTTTCTTGTAACTCATTGTATTCGAGGAAAATTGAACCATATTCACCAAAGAGAGTTTAATTCTTTCCACGTTTATGACCATCTTCGAGGTTGAATATCCATTCCTCTTAGCTTACACAAAATATAGAAATCTAACGAACGAAGAAAAATAATCGCAAAAGCAGTATATTTGATGGAAAGCCAAACTCATATTAACATGGTAAGAGAGTTAAATACAAAACGTTGCTCCACCACTGTTGGTTCTCAAGTAATTGGTCTAACATCCGTAAAGGAGCTACATCCAAAATTAGATTATATAAGATAAGAAGTTAACTCACGATTATGTACGTCGTATACCAGAACACCTAATAATTTTAAAAAGTTAATTGTAGACGAGTTTATGCGAAAAAAGTTCTGAAACCCTTGGAAAGTTTATACGTCTCTTTGGAAAGTGATATCTGAGAGGAACTAGAAGCTAGACCCAGAAACGGCCCTTAAAAGCTTTAATACATTGAAGATTCAAAAATCTCGTTCACAGGTAAACGATAATCAAGAGTTCCTAAAGCGAGGTATGCGCGTATCGTTAAATGGATCTCCCGCGGATGTAATCTGAAACAAACTTTTAAAACTCGTTGGACATCGAGTTCGGGTCTGCATGAATAATTGACGGAATCTGAACATTTTAAGACTTTCCTCGAGTGAGAAGAAGCATTTCCTCGAGAAAGCACTCCGTAACTCTGGAAAATGGAATCATAAACGAATTGGAAGCCCTTTAACGTCACGAATTGAACCACCGATTCCTCTAACTAATCTATCCATAAAGAGAATTGATGGAGTAAGATGCTCACGTCTGCTACGAAGTAGTTGTTCCTTATTTATCGCTAAGTCGGGTTGACGATGGATGTCTTTACGTTATGCAAACACGCCTTCATCAGCTGCTTATCTTCTGAACGATAAAGTTGATTATCGATCAATAAATTATAATTCAGGATCTGATCAGCTTTATCTCAAGAAAAGAGATATGTCTATCTTTGTTAATCACGTTAATGATGGATAATCAAAGCCAATTTATATAGAAGCGGACAGAACCTTATCAACTAATATTAAAAAGAAAGAGTCCAATTTGATAAAGGAATTGCTCATTTGGATCAATACATTCATAATTTATCACTCTTAATCATGTTAACGTCCATTTAATTGTATTAAATTATTCCTTTCCTAAACTAATGGTAAATAACTTTTCACCTTGTTCGTTTAACATGGCTAACGTAAGCTAATGATCCTCAAAGGTTATATATCCATGCAAAGCTAATGAAGCTTTGAAGATCTGCCAAGGCTTGTTCAGTTACAGTATTAAGTTGGTTTAAATCTTTTGATATGGGATTCGTTACGTATTTTTCCATTTTTAATTCGATGAATTTTTTCTTCTAATTTTAGCTTAATTTTCATTAACATCGAATGATTTTCAATCAAGAATAATTCATGGATGGATTAAAACGAGAGTGAAATTGAACAACTACTAAAGAAGTGAGATATATATTTAAGGAGTGACTACTTTTTACTTCGATGTATGCATTAAAAGTGTGCATAATGAATAAAAATAGTCCAATAAAGGTACTTGAATGTTGAAGATAGATGAATATTATATTTAAGCATTATTTTCCTCATTGAAATTTTATCAATCTTTACGAATGATCTGTCAAAGAATCTGATCAGAATCAATTTCTAATCGAGAAATATTTTTAACCCGTATTCTTTTTAGCTTCTTTTTAGCGTTTACTTTTATAATGATCGTGTGTCTAACATTCTCTTTTCATCTTCTTTCAGGCAGGCAATAATGCATGTTCCTTTTCGCTATGATAAAGTGCTGCTATTTAACTCCTATTCGGTAGGCTTTCTACCTTTCATTATCAATCTGAAGATAGATCAAGGAAAAAACATTCGATAAAAAATTTTCCTCTCCGATGACTTATTCACAGCCAATAACATAGTTGTGAACGCTTTTCTCACGGGATAGGCATGATATATGTATTCCAGATTAAATATTCAGGTTTAAACTGCGGACTATTTGGATAAAAACACGTTGCAGAGTTAATATGTGTGCAACGATTTATTCAATCCAGTGGCTGCGTGATCACCTCAATGAGTAGGAAGAAAATTAGAGGGTTGGAAAGTTGCCTTGTTAACCTTAAAGGTTTGCGTGACCGCTCGTCGTTGATGTGATAGCTAAAATCCTTGAAAAGCTTTAAGATTCCGGAGGAATATCCAGCTTATGGGTTTTCCTGCTCATTTCCCATGTGATATGAAACAACAAAATCTCTTCTCGATGAATATTAATTAATTTATTCGCGAACTTGGGTAAATTTTTAAGTGATAAACGAAAGCGGGTTTTGCTTATCTAATTCTAAGGATAAGGCATAGATAAGTGTATACACTATGACTCTATATAAAAAATGAGTCTCTGGTGATCTGATTAACGTCTTTTCGTACACTGTATTTATGAGAAAACTGTAGGTTCTGAACTGAAAAGTCCACGTTCATTATCCATTCCCGGAAAAAGGCATGATACTGTGTTTTTTCATAATATTCAGATTTAAAATTACTTTATAAAAGCTTTTCTATTTGATTCTATGAGGGAGTAAAGGCTAGGATAATTATTGAGCTGAAATAAATAAGGTTAATATACTTTCTTTTTCTAATTTCAATAATGATTAAAGAAAATAACTATTTTATTTACAAAATAACGATTACTCAATAATTAGAAATGGAAAAGGTAACTTATGTACCTAAAGGTATGCTTTCTTTAGCTACAACTTTGAAATTTTGTACCATACTATATATTTTCATATAGCTTAAACGAAAAGATTTTCAGAAAAATGGCTTAAGACGAATATAATTTCATTTTTCATTTCAAATAAACTCTTCTCATATTTCTTGATTCGTTTATGGCTAAACGTTCAGAGCACTAAATGTTATCGGAACATTACTGAACTAAATAATGGTATCATAAACATGCCTCCTTCCATTGCGGCCATAAAAAATATCCGCATTCCTTGTAACGTAGGTTTGCACCATAATCAGATAAATATTGCTGCAGCATTAATTAAATAAATTCAAATTACAAGTTTAGGCCAGGTTGTTCGGTTTCATTCGCTCCCGCTGCATAGCGAGAGCGCCACCGTGATGCAGTTAAAATCAATTAGAATTTATGATAGCTGCACTGGCTTTATTACTGCGAAACTTGTATCTTGCTTAAACAAGTAAAGCTATGAGCAAAATTATGAAATTCATGTGGACATAAAATGCATTTTTTATATTAATTAATGTTATTTTGAACATTTACTACACCATGACTATATTATATATCTTTTACTAAATAAAGTATGCAATTAAAGTCAATTTAAAAGCCTTTTAGTATCATACTTGTTTTCTCACTTCATAAACTGTATTTATGTGAATTAAAAAGGAAAGAGTTTATAATTAGAATTACAGCCCTCATTATTTAAGCTTATCAAACAAACTGATTTTTTTTAATAATAACCACGAAAAGATTTTGCTGTAGTATCACAAGAGATATATTTGAGAATTATTAATATGACGAAAAACTATATTTATCAGCAGAAAATCTCCCTAATACTACCATTATGAACATTTAATGTTTTTATAAAAATTCCGCCCGTATTTATTGATGCAACCTCTCATTGTTCGCGGGTAGAAGACATTTCTCGTCAGATATGAAATTACTAATTCAAAAATATCACTCGTGTTTCTTTCTGTGCAGCTCCTGAAACGGTGTCACCTCCAAGTAATCTGGGTTGAGGTTTCTATGCCCTTTAAAAAATGTCGATGAAGTTTAAAGGTTTGGTTAGACAAAATGGAGTAGCATTATGCCCTCTTAGGGATTTGACACAATTGAAATAAAAAATGGTTTATTCAAAACGTTCACTGACATCTATAGATGATGATGTGGTCTCATAAGAAATGTGTAAGTATCCACGTAAAAAATGCTTATGAAGGATGTAGAATTCAATTTCCCTTTAGTTAGCAATTCTTTAAAATGTCTCCGAACTCTACGTCATGTATTTCCGTATCAAAATTAACGATATGAATTTCTGTCGTCAAATTTAATGACTAAATTAGACACTCTACTCTCTATATATTTGCATTAAGTCTACGCTCTGCTCTTTGAACAACTGCTTTCCATCAAACGCTCGTTAAATGTTCTTTATGTTCATTAGTCGAGAACTCTCTGCTAGATAAAGGGTAGTGGGCCAATAGCTGTTGAGGACCCAAAATTATCGTAAAATCTTTAATTCTATTACGCGATCCTCGTTCGGGATAAAGTAAATGTAATGGAAATAAGGAACCGAAAGAATTAAGCGACTCCATAGTTTTTATCTAGATGGGGGAGGTTCGCTAAGATAACCTAAGCCATACTTATTTCTCTGCAATTCTCCCTGAAAACCTCTCTTCAGAGAGAGCCACAGTTGATAAAAAGCAGCGAAATTCGATCTGGCTTATCAGCTCAACTCTGGGAAGATCGTGTTTTCGGAAACGTAGTCCTGCTAAACGGCTTTCGTCCTTGTGGTCCACGCACTTAATTATCTCGTTCCGGCAGGACGAACCGGCCAATCTGGATGGGTTTTCAAACTGAAAAGAGTTTTAAATGGATACGTTCATGGCCGCCGAGGATCTTTTGTATTCAATAATGGTTGATGGAAGGATCCCGTGCTTCGCTTATCCCCTTTCCCGCGGTCGTTCCTAGATTTTTAAAGTGCGGAACACAAAAGCTTTGTAATTACATTTTGAGGAGTCATGTGCGGGAGATTTCCAAAGGAATTTTCTCCTTTTTTTGCCGAAATCTTCGTTTGATTGGATTCTAACCGGAAAAGGGAATTGTGGGTCCATTTTTAGAATAATCGAAAGAGCTACGCATCCTCGTTTGTTTATACTTCCACAATCCCCTTTTTCATTAATTAATGGATTTTCGCGTTCCCACTTCTTTTTTAAAAAAGACATTGTGATTTCTTTCGGGATTACGTTAAAACTGCTGTGGAAATGATATTCATATCGCGTTTTGATGCTTTTTTTTAATCTCACGTTTTTATCAGATAAGAGGCGATAAAATCTGGATCAAGTGAGGATACGGATGGATTGGGTAAATTCACACGTGTTGGTAAATATGTAGCTAATGCTATGGTTGTTATTGTGATTGGATTCTTTTTATAACCTCTGGGATCAAAATATTCCGTGTATCTTGACTTAGGATTTAATTAAATCCTGCTTAGCAGTCATTTTGTTTCTGATTTCTATTTAAAACAAACGGATCATCAGTAAATTATCTTTTATCGTACAAAATTGACGAACTTTCGAATTAATTATCTCTTACTAATCTCGTAGAAACCGTTATTTTAAGCAATGGAAAGCCATACAGAAATAATTATCATAATAAATCTGTCTATTAAATAATTAGAATGAAATCAGTCATTAGTGATTATCTGACATTATAGAGAATCAGTACGGAGCTTTATTGTTATTTACTTACAGTATATTATTGAACTTACGAAGCAATTTCACACGAACCTATTCAATGGAATGAATATTTCATGGAAATTTAAACCACGCATTCCTATATATTCAGATGTGTAATAAGTTACAGAATCAAAAATTGAATTGAAAATAAAAGTTTGGATTCAATTAGCAAGCAATCACTTTCAATAGTAGATTTTCGTTTTTTCTATGATTTGATTTGATACAGGTTTCTATTTAGCTTTCATTCTAATAGAGAATTCAATTTTTTCGGTTCACTTAAGTGAGATATCCTTTGTGAGTCTCCGAAGTGCATCATCGCTTAGCTCTTGAACGAGAGCTTCGCTCCATCAGATCTTGGTCCAGTTCACTGTCCACTTCAAACCTTTCCGAGGATTTTTTCTAAAAAAGAATAGCTCTCAGATAAACTCTTCTCTAGCGTCGAGTGAATGCACTTCAGTCACCAAATGTGGAGAGCAACGCGATAGTTCTGTAATCGATTGGATAAGAAAAAACATCATAACTACATAAGCGGTTAACCTAATGAAGGAACCTGGATTTCAATTTTACGTAATACTCTTGCTTCGTGAAGAATATAAGCTTTAAACCTCATCATTCGGTACTTTCATGATTTATTATACTTCTTCCTTAGATAAATGATGGAACAGATGTGTCTTACAAATTTCATGGGTAATTTTCATAATAAACTCACGTTTTCATAATATATATATCAAGGGAATATATCTAGTTAGAAAACGAATACTTTGGGAAACGTGACATAAAAACTTTAAAATCCTTGATGCCAAATTTATTGTAAAGATGTGAATCTATTCTGAGATAGAGAGAAAGTAAAACCCAGATCTAGCTTAGAGCAACCCCGCCATTGGTAGTTTCGGGCTCGAATTCCAGTAACGTCAGACTTTATCATATCTGTGAACTTGGGAATATTCCTATATATTTTGAAATACTCTCGCAATGTTTACCTCTTCGCATAATATTTGACGACGATTCTATTTCCCTTTTTTATGGGAGAGAAGATACAGCTTCTTTCTAAGGCAATACCTATAAGATTTCGCGAACGATACGTCTCTTTATAGGTATATACGAATACATACGCATCGCATCGGCAGCTGTACGAAATAACAAAGGCAGCAATTTATTTCTGAGCCGTCGGTTCTAGTTAAGAAGAGTATCTTCCGGGTTAAAGTTACCTTATCGACCTCACTTTACGTTTCACTTTCAATTTTCGACACCCACTTGACATCACTCAAATCCTCGACTATCGCAACCCTTTTTAATAACTTTCTTTAAAGTGGATATCTTGGGGAGTTGAGATGCATGCATCGATTCCTCGAGATATCCCTCATAGCTCCTCCAGATGGCAACAACTTTGGAACAGTCCCTTTCAGATAGCGGTAGCATCTTCAAGATCCTTAGTCATTGTTGGAGAAAAAATGAGACCCGTAAAAACGTATCTATTGCGCGGAGAAAAAATGACGGAAAAAAATCTCATAACCTCGGTATCGGCCCCGAGTCAATTTTCCTTATCTCTTTTCTTTCGTTGGGATCCCTCTTCGCCTTATCTACAAACCTCCATCACGCCCCCTGCAAAACACCCTCGTGCCATCAAACAACGAAAAAGTTACTTCTTCTCTGGTGGCGCCCTCTTCTTACGTTGCTCACACTGTGATCTAATATAAACTCCTATACTTACTACTGCTCACTTTGTTTACTCTTGAGTACTCTCTGTGGTTACATCAATTTTTGACCGTGAAATATTGCTCTCAAGTTCAGAAAGTACCGAGAGTCAAAAATAATTGATGATTAATCGACTGACTTCATGAACTGAATGATATTTATGAAATTGAATTTACATTTGCTGTTGAAAGTATTTAATGTATACTCGTAGTAGGGTAAATTGTATAATAAAGGCAAGGTGAAGTTAATCGAAAGTAAATAGAGAGGAAGAGGAAGTAACGTTGCATGACGTGAATAAACAAAAGGTGTTTTTGACTTCAGCACTCATTGACTTGTTCGTTTCATAAGTTCCTTGTTGTTGCAACATTATTAATCTATACCGTTCAAATTCAATTTTGGATGTTACCTTATTCATAATTTCATAACTCAATTGACGCTTTTATTAGGATCTGAATTATTTCGTTATTCGCGTATATTTTATTCTATATTCTTGCAGAATCCGCAAAGAGAGACTTTTTCTCTTACTAATTATGTTACTGGGTCATACCCAGCATTTTTCTTCTCACGACACGATTTTGAAAAATTACTTTTTGGTGCATAATGTATAAATAGTCATAATATTCTATAGTTCTGTTACTTGGCTAGAATGGAATAAATTTCAAGAAAAGAATATCATAAGGGTTTACAAAAATATATTATTACAAATTTTTTAATTGTAACTCCAATGTCCGTGCTTCAATTATAATTTTTATTAATTGGAAGTTTATCATCTTAATATTTAAAATATATTGACTTTATTTCTGCTCCAATAAACATTTAAAGAGTAGGTAATGAAAACATTATCCGTAACGACAAGTTACAGCAAAAAAATAATCCATAACCCCGGTTGAATAACAACCCTCCTCACTATCAAATCAAATGAAACAACCGTGATCCCGCTACGGCTGCGTGGTTATCATACCTAACTCATGCAAGAAACTTTCATACCTCTCCATACTCGCGGTATACCTAAAAATAAAACTCGTACCATTGAGATCGATTCTCGGTGAAGAGAGAGACGAATTAAGGCAGTAAGTCGCGTTAGCAGTGTATATAGAGCGCTAACCACCCTTTACTACTACACTTGGCCCTAGCTAAGGTACGTCCAACCCCCTCACTCCAGAGTCACTTTTCACGATTTATGTCCACCCCCGCACAATAGGAATTCCTTCCATGTCCGACCCTCCCTCCTGCTATTCTTCATCTCCTCTCCCTTATCCTTCCCGTCATCCCACAGCATCCTCGGAATCAAAAGTTTCTCTCTGCTTTTTACCCGCTCCACTTACATCACTTAGCTATCTACTGTTCCTTGCATTTCTCCCTTTTTTTCCTCAATCGATCGAAAGGGGCTTTTGTCTCTTGGTTAATGCCTTCTGCTGCTATCGGACACTGCGACGCCCGCTCACGACAAATGCGTAACGTTCCTCAGCAAACCCCTTTTCTTTCGCCCGATCCTTTAATCCTGTTCTAATCTCTACTTCCCGCTATTTATTTCTGGCTTCGCATTAAATGCGCACTAAGGAGAGCCGATAAGGTCGCTGTTTCGGAATTAGTGAATTGTCTCTCCGAAAGGAACGAGTAATGAAGAAAAACGTATCTCTCCCTCGATAATCTTTTGTTCATTTTAATGATGGAGATCAGAGTGTTTGCGAAATGTAATCAGTTCATTATGGTTTTCATTGCAAATATAGTGGACGTAGTTATTGTAAAATTCACTTAAATAGCTTCAAGGAAGAATAATTACTGAAACATTTTGTTTTGCTCCATTTTGATTTTTGGAAATGTATAGTTCAATGGCATTTTCTATTTATATTCTAGTTACATTAATCGGATGCTATACGTAGCTCATTACTTACTCGAGTACTGAGATTTTATTTCGAAATAATTGTTTAATTCTTAGCAATAAATTGGAATGATTTTAGGATTATTCTATTCCGTAAGAGTTCCTTAAATGCATTGTAATTATAAACATTCAAATAAAAATTACGTTTCATACAACAATTGCAATATGTTTTAAAAATAAGAATATTTTGAGATAAGCTCATTTATGACAAAGAAATTATCTACAAATAATTAATAGAATTCAAGGTGGATAAGCTACACATTTGTTTTCAATTTTTGAAAAATTCCGACATCTCGAACACTTCTATAAAATCTCTTCTTCTTTAATTCAACCGTATTATCAAAAATGCGATCATTTAAATCTCAAGAGGTATCCTATTTTCACTCGAGATTTTACAACCTCTATCCTACAATTAAGGCAAAGTTATTATCGCACCCTTCAGCTCATTGTGTTCCACGTGAAAAACGACTCCTTCCCGCATGAAACGGAACCTTTTCCCGGAGCGTAAACTCATAAACCCGCACAGCTCTCGCCACCACTTCAAACGTGCTTAAAACGCAGCGGGTCGCGCGTTTTTATCGCTTCGAGAAATTACGTCTCCTATGGGTCGGTAAATGTACCTCCGCCGTTACGTACACATTCCCTTTCGCCACTTGCATATGAGGCAGCATTCCTCAATCATGCTTCCATGGACGGATTTCTCGGTCGCTTGTGATGGATGGTGGTTTTTTTCCCCTTTTCCTTCGAAGTTGTTTTGGTGGGAGAGATGGATAGTGGGAGCGTGAGGTTTGGTAAGGAGAGGATGGGTTGTTAAGGGGTCAACGGAGGAGATGAGGAGGGAGATGGTACGAGGAAGCGCGATAAATGGGGAGGAATATGGAAAAATAAAAGGAACGAAATGAAAGAGAGAGAGGGGTTAAAATTTTTGGTATATGTAAGCCACTGCCCTCTTATGTCTCTTTTAGAATGACAAGGATACATGAGAGATAAATGTTGGCTTGCAAATATCACGCAGCCTTTAATTTTCTAGTTATTTCAATCCTCATCACTACGGAAATGTTGATCATACGGATCAATTATTTCCGGAAACGTGAATAATATAGAAAATAAATGGACAAATATATATTGTTTTTTACTTTTCATTCAGAACTCTCCAAATAAGTGAGTCAAATTGAGATATTAGGCATTTTAGCTCCTACTCCAGTTTTATGTTGTTCTGGTTTTGTGTGTTCGTCTGAAAAGTAGAAGGAATTCTATTCGATTAAGGAAAGGATAGCTGTCAAGAGAAATATATGTTGAATTATAATTAAAAGGGAATGATATAGTAACCTACTTTTAATAGAAATTTTCCGTTAACAGTTTTAATTTTCTTAGCTTGGTTACATTCTCTCAAAAGATGTATTCTTTTTACTAACTCATTATCTTTTATTAGAATCGTATTAAACTAATATATCACTTATACCAAAATGATATTGAGCTCGATTCGATCCGAGTTCCTATAGAGCGTCATTTTATCCACAAACTCTTCGTTACGTATTGATGATGAAATCCCAGTTTGAATGAAAGCACGCAGGCTTTAGGAGACCATTAATTACACGCACTTCCACATTCTTTCGCGCACCGTTTTGATCGATCATTTACAATTTATTCTAATAAAAATTGTGAAAGACAGGAACTTGGTTAAGAATCGGGGGTTGAAAGTGGAATGCGATGGGGGCGAACGACCTGGTTCGGGGATAGGATATATGGCAGGTTATGAAGGAAGGGCACAAAGAGGGGAAGGATAAAAATGGTGGTATGAGAAAGCGTGAGAGGAGGGCAGGGTCTATTGACGTCCTTGGCACGCGTGCTTTTGGTCCTCTTCCATGCACGCAGCGGGTGGCAGGGTTTGCAGGCAAACCAATGTCTCCTACAGCTCCGGTGGGCGTATCCCTGTCACCTCCTTACGAACCCATTCCAATATTCCCCTCAATATCCTTTCTACCTTTTTAAAAAACCCCTTCTCTTCCAACTTCCGGAAAATTTCCCCCTTTCGTGAGCCCTCTCACGAATAATGTCCCGACCGGATTTCACTGAGAGGTTTTTCTTAAGCGAGGCGTGTATTAGTTGTTTTCCCCCCCAAAAAATACATTCCCCCGATTTTCCCTTTTAATTTCCTGTATATAATTCATGGAAAGGATTTGATTACCATATTTGTCCATATTTTTACTTCCTTTTATTGTTTCCTCGTTAAAAAAGATCTTATGTATTTTTTATCGTATTGCTTTTGTTTTTCACCTTTATTAGACTTCGGGAAATATTTCCTCGTCGGAGTTTCCTTTTCGAACGGCAATATTGATGGGCGTTGTTAAGGTGAAATTCGTGTCATCTTGCCTTCCCAAATACCCTCTCGATAAATCTTTTTAATATCTCGCCTCTTCATTTAAATTTCAAATTCTCTTTTGATTTCGGTATTACGGAGCCTTAATTTTAAATCCTTGGTGACAGAAGGGCGAATCAAAGGGAGTTTTATTTTACATATTTCACGGAAACGCCGACTATTATTCGGAAAAATAATTATGTGGAACAAATGACGTCGGCTCTACATGTATAAGATGTGATTGACGTGTAATTTTTTGGACGATTTGTATAATTAAGCCCTAATCTCCTTTTGACAGGAATCGTTTTGACGAAGAAATTATGAAATATCGGAAAAATGCGTCATGTTAAGGATACGGTTACGGAAGAGAGGGAAATTAACTCGTAAAATCCTGTGGAAGTGAGTAAAATGATGCGATAGATCGCAATAGATGGATAGCGTAAGAAATTTCGTTCCGAAGTTACTAAGTAGTGAAAGTCAATTTTGGTATCAAGGAAGTATAATATGTGTATTTGCGTTCACTCGTACGTAAATTCATTGTTTAGACGTATCCATTCATCATTCATCCTTTGGATATCTTTAGTTCCCTTGAGTTAGTATTCTTTTCCCTCAGTATTCTTACAGTCTGTATCACAATAATCCCTTGTCGTAATATAAATTTTCTTTCTGTACAATTATCTAACAGAATAGAATCAACCGAATACGCAAACACTATGAAAGATGAAATTTTAGGGATTCGAGGATTAATTTACTCTACTCAGCTATTTACAAATTCATAATAAAGGCCTATTTCAGAGTAGTGTCTATATTCTCCATTATTTAAAATAAGTAGACTAATTGAATCTGTTGTAGAACTTTCTCCTTAATGTAATGAAATAATATTAAGAGTTACGCATATCCATGAATCGATTAATTTATATCGTCACCATAAGAAATTGAAGGAGAGTATGTTATAGCATTATACTCTGGCAAGGATGTATTGATATATGTGGATGGTCAGACAAAAAGTAACTTCTTAACTATGATCGTGGATCAGTTAAGATACTATAAAAAGAAATTATTTATACTATAATGTTGCGGTATATTTTTTCATGATTTCTTAATAAAATTTTAATTTATATCTTTAATGTTTATGTATCTCCAAATAAATTCCTTCTAAACACCTCACTGTGCCTAAATTCAATAAAAATCAAAAGTAAGAATATTTTAGAGTATTATTACATATATTTATTATTATATATTAGAATATTAGAAGAGTAAACATGTGCATCATAATGTACACGTAAAATTCAGTTTTATCGATATGATATCGGAAAACGCTAAACAAAAACATAATTTCTATATCACCTTATTTTTTCTATCGATGCCAGTCAATCCAAATAGCTAGCTCGATTTCCATTTCTACGTCCAGTTATATCCAAATAAATCTAAATTTCCGCACGTCACGGTGATCCGTCGATCAGAGTAATCATTACGATACGTAACATGACGCTCTCCGTAAGCACCGTGACTATTTTATCACCCGCTCACGGCCAAATATATCACGACAGATGAAATACGTTGCGTACGTTATCCCGCAAGGTTCGACGAGAATTAATTCATCACGAAACAGACGTTTCAGGAGATCCTAATAATGGGGTGCCGAATACTGACCGCCGTATCTAAGGGAAGGATACCGTAATCTGCACGAACGATCGTGACGCTATCTTACGATTGTTCACGTATGCCCATTTAGCCACGCTCTTTAACGATCGTTTTTAAAGGGTGAGCACATTGATAACGCGTCTTTTTTATTTCGAATAATAGAATTTTCGGAACGATCGTTTTGGGTAAGGACTTTCGGAAAGTTATGCGCTTTTGTTTTTGAGAGATCGTGACTCTTGTGTCACCCACCAGGGGGTGTTGGTGGGGGTGCAATGGGAAAAAGAGGGAGAGTGGAAAAGATGGATTAGGGGAAAGGTTCTTAGAGAAAGGAAGCCATTGCGTGGTTTCTAAACTGCCTCTCCGGATTTTTTGGGAAATAGGGAAGTGTGGTGGGGCGGTTTTTAGAGGGAGCACGGGAGAGAGCAGATCGGCAGTCCGGTGATGAATACGGGAGCTGTTTCCTACGTTCTCACGCATTCTCGCATCTCCATCGCCAGACCTCCCCACTTTCAACCCCTTAACCTCTACATCACTCTTCCATATGCTCCTATCTTTCTTCTCTTCCTCAAATTTTTCCGATTTCTCTCTTATCCTTCGCGTCTAAATTTGTCACCTTTACTGGTACCTCTTGGTCCCCCAATTTGTCTTCGGCTCTATTTTCACGTCTCATTTTGAAAAGGAATTCCCTCCTCAAGGTTGCCTTTTGCGAGGTATATAACGTTTTCAATATATATATTACATATATTAAAGTATCGCTTTTAAAAAAGAAAAATTTAGTGTTTCCATAAATATATTTTTGTTTAAAAATAGTACTTTCTGAACAGTTAATTATTTTCCATTAATTTTCTAATTATGAATAGGATGAATACGATAATATAGGAATAATCGAATATAATTTCACAATTAAACGCTCGTATTATAACGACTAAATTACTTTACGATACTATTTTCCGTGTTTTTTTAAGTCGAAGCCTGTACTGAAATTTGTTTTCTGAACATAGATTATTTTCACTATAGGGTAGATATTAAGTTAATGTGATTTCGAAGGCATTATACTAATCGAGAAATGGCCAAAGTTTACTTCAATTTTATTTATTAATTCAATGATCATTCATTTACATCTTTTGGTTCCATTAAAATATTTTACGAAGTGTAATACTACGTTACATGATTTACTGTTATTTCGTTTACTTGCAATTTAATTTACTTTTGATTCCAAATAAATTACGCATTGAAGATGAATTGAATGTAGGATATCTCTTAAAATGTTCATATATTTACAAATTCTAATGCAAAATATAATACTCATGCTGAGTTATTATTCAATATAAAATGATTTCATCCAAAGGTTTATAAGTTACTCTATCCTTTCTTCTTTGTACTGCGTGTAAAAAGAATCTCCGTTCTCATTCCACTGTCTATAAATCTCACAATTAAAGCAACCATGCATCTTGTTTTTGCGATTCTTAACGGTCGAGAGATTTCTTGCCCCTTTTGTTTCAGCTTTCATCGCTCGCATCCATCTATTTCTAACCTCCCCATTTCCCGTGTATTCTTTTCCCTTTATCCTCCATTGGGCTTCATGTATTCTCCCATCCTTTTCATACCCATACGACATTTCCGCCTCCGACACCCTCTCAATCGGAGGTCGAAAAGGGTTCCCTTAAATCCCCTCTCCCTCTAAATCACTATGATAGAAAGTACGCATTAAACGCTCTCTTTCGGCCGTTGCTATCCGGAACGTGAATTAATACGATGTGTGGCGGTTTTGGAAGTTCGTGGAAAGTAAAGGATGTTTGCGTCGCCCCGAAAACATTCCGAAATAAACTGGAAAAATGCCCAACTTTTTCTCCGGAGCATGAATCAGTAAGATTATCCAATCTTAGCCGGAGTAGGGCACGGAACGCTTTGCATATTAATCTACTATTGTACAGCTCAGCAGATATATATGTGTATGCCCAAGGGAGCAATCGTCTTTTCACTTGTTGGCAGATGCATATCGATGTTTTTTTACGTTCAGAGTTGAGAGTGAAATTTCGACTTGTAAATATATTTTTCTTAGAATTATGCGTAGTTCCAATTAAAAAATAAGTATAGCGGGTAACATGTGGGTTATAGGCATATGAATATCAAGTATTTTTTCTTGCCTATGTAAATATAGAGAGTTAATTAAAAATAAGTAAAATAATGATCATACTATAAATATATTTTTTGTACACTAATCTTGAAGAAGCTTGTGCTATTACATCTATATTTCTATACTGAATCTTCTAAACTAATATATCAGAAGCTTTTTTCCCTCGATGTGAGAATCGAACTTTATACGAGTTTTGGACAAAATAAATATTTTTTTAATTTAGAATTAAATATTAGTAATATTAATAATTATAAGATATCAGAGATTGTGAATGAGCTTTGTTCAACATAAACTATTCTCTCTAACATTTTTCAAAAATAGTACACGTATACCCTTATAATTTAGCATTAATGTGGCTGAACTCTATCTTTAATATTATTATAATTTCTTCTATAGCTTATGTTCATTTTGGTGCTTTATATACAGTTTGATGCTTTATAAGCACCTACCTTTGATTCTCTGTTTACTTCTCCATGGGAACATATCGGTCCAATATCTAGATTGCGATGATGAAGTGTTCCAAAAGAGAGACATGTTATTCGAATATTGAGCAACTGCTGACTGCACAGAGATGCTCATCATTCAAAGGTATCGGCAAAAGGAGATTTCACACCGTATGAACACACAGATCTTTTTCACGCCGAGTGAAACACGTTGGTTTAACAATGGCGTAGAAAGTCTCCTCAGACGTGATAAAAATAACATGGAGCTATTTCATGTAACGGCATGTCATCCCTTTAAAGGGAAGTACGAATTTTGTGAGCACTTTTCTTTTCATAGTACAAGCGGATATTTATATCATGTATATGCTGAAGTTTTTCCATTTGAGCGCTTTGCATATACATATCAGAAGCTATCATCTAGAGAGTGTTTACCAAGAATGCAGAGTCTAGGTCTTAAAGAAAGAATTCCATGGGGAAATATTTTATATAAATTCCATCTTTTTATATTATGACAAACTCTGATAAATCAGGAGACTTATCAAGTAAATCATAAGAAATATACATGTAATTTTAATAATATAGATGGATATTATCGAAATGACATAAATATGGTTTTAATATCATGGATTATTCCACTTTCTAACTTTTAATTATAGTTATATACTTTAGATAATGGAACATTGATAGACTGATAGTTCCTTAACCAATACTTCATGGTCAAGGGCTTTGATTTCAAGTTTAATAGAGTTGATAATCACAATCAATTGAGTAAATAGTCATAACTTATATTAGATACAAGTATATCTTCCTATTTTTGAATGTGTACCGACCCAATTATATACTATATATATGATTGATAGTATGTAGCTATTTAATTTTTTATGAAAAATATATTAAATGATGAGATCAGAAATTTAAAACTTAATTCATCATATTAAAAAAATTGTATTTACACCCCTATAAGAAAATATCTTATAATTTTAGGAGCTTACGTGGTAGAAATTGCGATTATTCTAGTTTTCACTTAAAGGTGATATTCTACCCTATATTTACACAAAAGCTAACCATAGAAACTTTATTAACAAAAGTCAAGATTGATAAATTTCCATCTCCGAACCAATTACTTTATCTAAAAGAAAAATGAGATCACACTTATTATGAAGCGAAAGACGAGTGGGGATCAGAACTTTCTTCTCTTTTGGTCAAAAACAGACCAAAATCCCTCTCGTGACATTTCCGAAAACATAGGCCACAAACACAAGAGAGATTGTGTCTTTTTTATCTCCTTAGTAATATACCATTCATCCGCATTTGTCTTCGGAAATAACGACGTCTTGTAGATGACCATCGTCCAAACACCCACACTGGAACTCATCCATGAATTACTCCCGAAGAGTTACTTTGAGGGAAGGCCTTATCTCCATGGGGAAGGAAAAGGATAAGAGTCAAAGAAGGGGAAGACGGAAAGCACTTTGTTTCAAAGTTTTGGAAACTCCGTTTTTGCTCCTTCCACGAAAGACCCATAGCCTCCAATATGCTCTGCGTCGTTTCTTAGCGCGACGATATCCTTCATATTTCAAATATTCCGAGAAAGTGCTCTCCCTTGATATCGTTTTTGCATCCGCTTTACCACGCAGAGAGCAAGAAACTCCTCGATTGGCCATTTAAAGAAAAACCGCCCAAATCCTTGTTTATCCTTTCTGCCCGAAATTTCCTCCATCCGCCATTGCTAACCTACTTCCTTCCCTATTCGCGCCCGTGGTTTTTAAACCGTAATATATGGGCCTCGGACGTTTTTTTTCGGCCCGTATCTTGCTCTGTGGTCCCTGCACAGTCGCTTACGCTAGCTCTCGCTTTTTGTGTGAGGGGGTGCGCTCTCTGGGATTGGTAGCAGCAGCCCCTTGGAATCACACAACCCGCGCGGCGTTCCCATGCACAGGCAACAAACCCATAGGGCGCTGATAAAACACGAGAGATTCCGTGCCATATGCCTCCCTCTCTTTCGTGGCTTAAGGAGTGTAAAACGTAATTCCTTTGTTTTGACTACGCGGCAGATTTCGTCGAAATGTTTTACCAAGGTAATCAAAAGAGGCGCACGAGGACTTTTGACGTGTCTAAGTATGGGTTTTCCTGGCTGTTTTCTTTGAATTTTGCTGGGTGCTGGTTGTTTTCTTATCGCATCCGAGGAATTTGAAAGTAAAATCTCGTTCGTTACCATGTGTCGATTTTGAAATGCCTCTCAGTGAAATGCTTTCCTTTCTCCGGATTCTTTTATTTTCTTATTATTTCAGTTGGGAACATTTATATAGATCGTTATGTAGTTCACAGGGATGTATTAACCCTTGTCAAAGTCATCCATCCATCCTATTTGGTATGTTCAGTCCTGGGAAATTATTTTATTTAATACTAACTTATATAAAATAATCTATATTATTCAATATCTACAATATATTCTAAATCTTGAATGTCCATGTAGATATCCAACAAGCCGCCTTCCAAGGCGTATTAGAGAGCTTTACTTTTTACGATCTCAGAATAAACTTCTCTACGTTAAATAAATAAAAGATCAAATTACTTTTCATACTAGAGATTGAAAGGTCTACCAGATAAAAAATATTAAAAATATTAAAAATTGTTAATCATGAACATGAATATTTACCTATTTTAATTTAAATTTAGCTCAATTAAAAACATTTGGAACATTTGGAAAATATAATAAAGTTTATGTTTAATGATCGAATGTATTCCATTCTGATCATTACAGTTAAGCTATCCTTGAGAGAGAGAGAGACAATTCTTCTACGAAAACTGCTTTCTCATCCATTACGATAATTCATCACTCCACGTATCCATGGCACATTTAATACCAGAGAGGAGAGGCTAAATACGAATACTTCTGGTGTGACCGAATGTCTTCGTCAAATTTCCACTCGATATCTTAGGCATTCATTCCCTAGTGACGAGAAAGCGTTCGTCTTTTACTCGGCAGAAAACCTTTAAATTTATCAACGTCTGTGTTGAATCATCTAGCTGAGGATCTCTCCTCCACAGCCTTTGACATCCACATCGGAGGGAACGTATCCTTTTTTGATCCGAAAATATGCATTGGTAAACGAGTCTTCCCGAAGATTTTCGAATTCCGCTATCTGCCTTTGAAGACGTCTATATCGAAACCCATTGAAGGAAGGATTTACAACCATCCATCATATATCGCTGACACCTCATAGGGTCCGTAGAAACTTCACGTTATTCACGATGCATATTTTCATAATCCATCTGATTGTGGTTTTTATGCCCATCCTTCCGCTCTCCAAAAGGAATTTGGGCTAGAATGCCACATGATTCGAGTTTGATACGCGTTACATCGATTCAGGGAAGAGGATAAATACGTTTTGAGCGATAGTAGCCATAGTAACGCGAATATCTAGGACGGAAATGATCCGTGAAAACATAAAAGGATAAAAATAATATAATCTACTTCAAACATCAGTAAGAAAGAGAAGATTTATCTCAATGCATTGTTCATCTTCAAATATAATAATTCAAACTCATTCGATTAGCAATTTTAATTGGGTTTATACACTATTGTGGTCTAGTTAACCAGAGTTTTGTTTGTTAAATGTCAGCAAATGAATTCATTAGCATCTAATTATATCCTATCATTTGCTCAATCATTATGGCATGAATTACAATTAATTCATATTTTAACTATGAGTCAAACTAAACTCATCTTTATGAATGGGATTTAGACCTCGATTTACATTAATGTAACTTTTTCACGCTAATGGATGCTTTGATAATTCCTTTTTATTAGGATTAATCTAAACCTTAATCGTAGATTATAAAAAATAAGCTTCAGAAGAATATTTTCAACCGATTGAGAGAGAACCGACATCATTGTAGAAAGTATTATAAACTTTCCAAGTCGAGGTATGTGAATGAGGATATAAATTTACACTAATCGTTATAATTCTATGTTGAAGGGAAAATCAACAGGAACTATGTGAGAATGAATTAATACAGTTTTAGTACTGCGTTTTCCTTATTATATACTTAGCTCTTTAGAAATACAGTTTCCATTTAATTCAAGACTATATGAGAACGAATTGGAATACATTTTCTGGTTCAAGTTATTTATATAAAAAAAGCTGTTAGACAGTTTTAGAAGTTTAAATATTGTATAATATCGTTATTGTAGAAATATTTTCTCGTATTTATGAGATGACGTAATCAGAAAAAAAAATATTCATTATTTCAGTCGAGGGGCACGTATGCTAAGGCAGTTTGAAAAATCTAGAGGTTTTATTAGCTATTACGATTTGATAAAAGAATTAAATTATTTATTTTAATAATAATTTTAAAAAATTAATTCCCAATTTTTAAAATTTAAAGTCTGTAAAACTTACTACCGAATTTCTGTATGTTCAAACGACGCTTTGGAACAAATATCTTTTGTGCTTCACCAAGAGAGAAGTTTTGCGTTGAAAATCGTTAAAATAAAGCTGCCTTCTTGTTCGCGGAGTCGACTTTAAACTCACGAAAATTTTCAGTAGATTATCGCGTGGAAGTCATTTCGGTGGAGCATATAAAAAGATATCAAATTACGAGGTCTCATCTGGATTGCATTTTAATTTCCGAACATTCATCGGATGTCATATGGAAGGAACGCTTTTTACAGCGTTGCTCTCCGAAGATGCGTGAGGGATCATTTCTCAACTCCTTTTTCTCTTCTGTTTTCCTTCCATTTCATCGTTTTTTCCATCTCTTTTCCCTTTCCGAAGCGCCACCTAGACTGTGCCCCCCCTCCCACTCCACCCCTCCTCCCCCCTCCCCTCTGCTTCCTAAGCAATCAATAATTAAAGGGATGCTCTCAAAGGGTGTCTGTATAAATTGGAAACAACGAGAATATTAAATTAGATTTCTTAAAAAGCGCATTACACAAAAGTAAACTCGTATCCGTGGCGACGAGGAATTGTTATCGTTAATGTTCGTGCGCTGCAATCGTGAATAATCCGGTCCTTGGACGAAATGATTTGGTGGGAATAGAAGCAGCCGATAAAATATCCAAAAAGACATTAGGGCGATGGAGTGAATGATTAGGTGGATAATCCGTCTCTCGTTGATCAAAGGGAAGGAAATGAAGCGCACTCTACGTCCTTTTACGTTATTGTAAAAACTAATCGCTCCCTCCCGGTTCCAGCAAATGGAGGTACATTTCTAAATATAACTCTTGCGAAATTTAGATTGCTAACGTTATTCTAAATATATTCTCCGTCGAGAGTAGATAATTAACGGAAAACATAATTATATCCATTTTCGTCACGAGTTTAAAAATAATGAGCGCCAAATAAATATTTTTTGCGATCTAATTTAAAACTGATGATTACGAATACCAACACATTCCTTTTAAAAATTAAGGAGATTGCTAATTTCATTATAATCCAGTAGCATTAGTTTAGTATAGAACTATATGAGGTTAAGGAAGTTTTATTTGTCCTCCTTGGTAAAGGATGATTTAATTTAGGTAATTTTTAATTGAAAAGAATATTAGTTTATATGTGAATGAAAATAACTGAAATCAAAGTATAACATATTATTAATTTATTTTTTAATTTTAGAAATAATTTATCGATTCCCTATGAGGATATTATTTACGAGTTGTACCACTACAATGCTCAGAATACACGATAAACGGAAAGCAATTGTCTTGCTGCAACAGATTATCAAAAATATACCGATTATTTGTCGGATATTCAATTGTTTGAGGACAAATACGTATATGAATAATTATAAACTGAAAGCTTTTATAGTGAGGAAGATATCGTTGAAATATTATTGAATATTTCATTTAATTCATTCTCTCATTAGAAGGCTTGTAGCTTGTAAGTTTTCCGCTCTAAATGCAACTTTCACAAACCCAGTTTCAGCGTTAAATTCCTGATTTTTGATTGCGAAAAGGAATAATCTATAATGAGCGAATTTCCACCAATCCCTTCACCAGATTGTTATCAAACTAATCTTCCCGATATTCTGCAAAACTTCTTCTCCGGCCTCAATCCTCAACCCCTTATAATTAACGCCCATTCGACATTTACTGCGAATATTACCTCGCGCCCAAAACCAAAACACCGGAGATGACGTCATCGCAGACGAAGGTTTATAACCCTCGTCTCGCCCAATCTTCTCATACGCTAATCGCATCCACGGCGTTAAGTAAGAGCTTCGTGGAAGCGATTTAGCTCCGTACGTGACACGTACTTCATTGCCAAGGAGGAGCACCACCTCCTCCTAAAACTCCGGGACATTGCGCGAACCACGCTTTTTAATACCCCACCTCTTGGGATATCTGCCGTCACACAAACGAGGTCAGTGTCTTTCGTCCTTCAAACACCCTCTCGTCCGCCGATTTATTCGCCGGTTTAAAAGTGCGGAAAAAAAAGAATCGCTAACCAACCTCTCTACGTTAATCCTCAATTTGCAGCCCGGAACGAAAACAGAAAAAGCGGGATGAGAAGAGAAAGAGGGAACGGAAAAAAATCGACGGTGCAAAAAATGGCAATTGAAGTGTACGTAATCCGTATTTTGCTCTCGCCCTGTTTCCCGACGGCATCCGAGTGTGTAACCGCTGACGAGGAGTGACAAAAGTGTTTAAAAATAGAGGGCCTCCGCGTGGGGGGGGAGATTTGCGGGGGGGCAGAAGAGGACTTGACGAGGATAGTGGAGAACTGGGGCGACGAAATGGGAAATGCATCGGAATGGAGCGGTTGTTTTAGGAGGGAAAAATCACGTTCCGTATCCGTGTGACGCGAATCGAGATCAATTCCACTTTTCTGCGGGATTCGGGCGGGAAAGGTTTCGGGCGATAAATAGTTGGAAAATCGGTGAGATAAAGGGCGTTTGGGAGTCGAGTTAGAAAGGGAAACATGGGCTCATATCTCAAGAGAAAGGGTAGCGTAGAATAGGTCTTAGATTTCCTCTCGAGCCGTTTTAAAGCCGTTATTTCCGTACCGAAGGCAACTAACACCGAACTCCCTCACGGAAAATTACTTCGGAGGCTGTAAATTGACCATCGTTGGACCGACTACACAAACTTACATCTGCGGAGTTCCGTGTCGAATTATATAAACACGCAGACTCCTATATTCTCTGGCTCCGTTGCGCTATTGCATCTGAGGTTTAAACTCCACGCCTCGGAATGCAATTTGCCGCTCTAAATTTCCACGTCTATTTCTCTGATATCCGAGAGCGTCTACGCGAATGGGATATTCGGGGATAAAATACCGAAATCTGTTTATGTCCATAATGCAGCCGGTTGAGGATCGCCGTAATTTGTATTTTCTCGCTGGAGTCATTTGGGAGGGCTTTTATTTTCTTCCGGATATCTCTTCCGCGAATCTTTTCCGTGCTGAAAATTGCATTTAATTCCGTAGTGATGCCTGAATAAATACCGGAAAAAATCCCGCGGGTTTTCGCTTCATGTTTTCATTTGTAAAAGGACGTTTTTTTCCGGCAGACGTGTAGAAACGATTCGGATACGGCTACACACACGTATATAGGATGGACCACGCCCCCCTTTTTTTGCTTAAAATATTTGGTTTATCGCCGGCACCGCGAGAGAGGCGGAAAATATTTATTTAACTGGTTGAATTTTAGATATTTACTTTGCTAGAGAGCCATCTGCCGAGCGTAATTACTTCCTTCTACGCGGATGATGCAAACAATCGGAAAAAATTGCAAGCCGCATGCGGATACTGTTTCGGAGTCTGCGTCAATTAAAATTCATTGTCCCATCTCCACTAACGACCCCGTGGTATTTTCTTCCAGTGCCTCTATGAACTATCCATTCTTCCCGTAATATTGTTTCGGGCTCCCGATGGGGAGGTGTTTTTCCCTTCGATAATTAAATCCAACCGTCCAATTCCAAGTGCTGACTCCGGATTGATTGTATTTTAAAAATTTTATAGCCCGTGAAATCGCTTGCCATTCTAGTTTCCTAGTGCGTTTTTTATTTTGCACGGAATCGAAACTTGCGAAAAAGATATATAAAAAATTGAGCAATTATATGATCCGACGGGATATGTAGCGGTGTGAACCTTAAATGACAAACGGACCAATACGTTCATTCACCTCTGCTATTTAGGGCGTGAAGTAATTGGAAAATGACCAAGGCTATTAAAATTCCTCATATATCAGTCCGTGAAATGATGCTGGTTAATATGAAATGGCTCGGATGAAGATTTAACTATTTCTGTTAAAATTTTAATACTATTAGCTTTATCTTATTTAATATGCATATGCTTCATCGAAGAGCCAGTTAATTTTCATAAATCAATCTCATGATAATGATCTGTGACATTATACCTCTCTTTTAATGACTTTAAACCTTACTTAAAATCATTTTTACCCATTCCCAGACATTCCTGTACAGTGTAATTCAAATTCTGATGGAGAAATATAAAAACCTCCAAAATATAATAACCAAGGCTTATTCAAGTTATATGACTCAAATAAGTTACATTTCCATCCATGTAAAATTTCATTTAGTTCATCAGTATCGCATTACTTTGTAATGAAAGACCTTGAAAGCGTTCAAAATATCCATAGAAGAGCTAAAAAATCTAAAAGATTAATCCGAATATGAAGATAAGGATTTAGAGTTTTGAATAAGCATAGAGCCCTAAAATTTCATTAATTATAAGTCACCCATATTTATAACAAAGAAATGAAGTAAGTTTTGAGTTGTTAAGTCAAAAGTTGAGTCAAGAACGTAACCATAGTAAATACAATTATCTCTAATTGGAATTTTAATGGGTGAGTTCTTGTTTAAAATACAAATATGTAAGCAGAGTTTATAGAAGAGTTTTACATATATCAAATGTAATTTTTTTTCTTACTTGCAAAAATAAAACATACCATTATAATGACTTAAGGGAAGGGTAAATAATAAGTATTTTGGAAACCAACATTCGTTGGTAACTATAGAAATTGGAGTAGAAGCTTTGATGTCACCCTTTACGTCGACCGGATTCGGCATTTTAAAAGGCGAACATTTCCACATTTTTATAATCCGTGCTTCGTGTCCCTCTCTCTGAGGATCAATTTTAAAAGTACACTCATACCCATATTTGTATTTGGACAACGCCCTCCCCTTTCTGTGTGCACCGATTAGAGCAGAAGCTGTATACGTAAATAACACGGCGGAGAAGCACTAAAAAGCGGGAAATATGAGAGGAGAACTTAAAAGGTAAACGGCATCGTTTTGGAAGTGCTTTACGGGAATTGGAACCTCAGTCCATAATTTTTCCATTCCGCTTTTCCCAACAGATGAGACGTAATTGACGCGTCTGAAATAGCTCAAGTTCGACTGCGATCAATTAATTCGATACCAGAAAATGACGCTTTCAATAATTCAACATATTCTCCGTTTCCATAGACAACGGCGTTAATGCGTCTAATAATCAAATTACCGGGCAACGGGCGAAGTGTTAATATCCTTTAATTCGCCTCCAATGGTGATTGATAGTAATCTCCGGAGTTTCTCACTGTGCAATGCGGGATCCCTCCCTTCGTAATCTCTCCCTCAACTGTTTTCGGACCCTCTCTCTCCATCTTCCGACTAAAGCAACCGTATTTGCAGACGGGGAGATAGTGCCGGTCCCTTACGGTCACAGGCGCCCCTCGCGCCGAGGTTTTTACTCCTAGCCACGCTTTGCTTCGTCTCCTAATAAAATTCGCTGCTCGTTTGTTATCTGGCGTACGCTCGAAAGATAAACTCGCCGGCCGAGAATTACTGCTGGACCAAAGTGGGAGTTTATTACTTTTTCCACTTCAGAACTCTTCATCGCTTAATTTCTATCCTTGACTCGAATTCGTTCTTTTTTTTGTAAACTTTACACCTTCGGTTTGAGGCTATCTTTTTTGGTGAACTTACGTATTTCATTGCTTGCGACATGGTCTTTCAAATTTTTATATTTGTAGGAATATAAAACGACAAATTTGTGAAAAAAAAACAATGTTAAAAATAATAATATAAATTTCGAAGATCTTATTAAAACTCTAAGCGGCTTAAATTTTAATATCTCGTAAAACAAAAATTTATAATTCTCTAAGTATCTTTTCATAGGGATTTTAATAAAAGAAAATTGCAAAATATGACTCACATTTCTCGGAAAATATATATATCATACGTAAATTATAATTACTTTATTATTTTTTACATGTACCTTTTAGTTCAATTAACTTCGATTGTTTTTATTTATTTTACTAGATTCACATATTTATCGTATGAAAATTAATATATTTTAATGAATACAATGAGAAATGATAGATTTTCTCATTTCCATAGAGAGATGAATATCATATTGCTTATAATCCTCTCAAGGTAAATACAATCAGAAAATTCTCATAAATAAGCAATAGAATAATTTTAAATTGTGATTCGATAACATGAGAATACAATTAATTCTTTCCATCTCGATTATGAATATATATTCTTCCCTTGTAATATACGGTTTTGTACATATACGATGTATGTATTCATACTTATAATGCAATGATACATACTAATTGTATATATGCAGGAATAATCTCTATATGAACAGGTAGTCCGTTGCATAATTAAATTTCCGGGAAACGCACGAATGTTTGCAAAATACTGATCTTATCAACAAGTAATAATTATTAAAAAAAACTATTTAAGGAAATTAGAGAAAAAATGAAAATATAAAGTGATAGTAAGAGAAGGAAATAATAGTAGCATTATATAAATATTTAAATATACATCCAGCATTACATACATGTTTACATCATTTTTATTCCATCGCAGCAGTACAGTAAGAATTTAAATTGGCTCGATCTATACTATTTTATTATTACTTTGACGATGAATACAAATGATTATATTTGAACATTCATGGTTGTTTATCCGTTAAGTTCACATCTGATAATGACGCTCGAACCAAATATTATTTTAAAAATTATTTAAGAATTTGTTTCAGAATAGTTTGATTCTCAAACAAGGAATCAAACCCCAATAAGCCCAATTTCTTGCATCATTATTGAATATAAAAATACCTATTCACATGCATTATTAGCATAGTTATATTTTTAAAAATCATTTTCATAAAAACTTACTGAAATAGACTCCATCAACTGCACATCCGATAAATTTCAAGACGAAAAAGTTTCTGATCTTATTCATCGCCTACTGAATGAACAAGCAGACAGTTGACAGTATAACTCACAGAATCACACAATTTTCGTTTGGCAATCGGAATATTGACTGATATCTTCGTATTTAAAAGTCTTCATAGAGCATGTAACTAACATTATTATTAATTATTAATATAAAATGGTATTTCGGATCAGAAACGGGTTCGTGATATATTGATATATCCGTTCTTTTCAGCAGAATATATAAAAATTACTTTATGATTAAGCGTATATATATCAATACCTACTTCATCTTCCAACGGGAACCCGTGAGCATCCATCCCTCATTCGACTTCAACACCCATCCGCCCTTGTTCGCTATTCATCCGTAACACGTCTGTCCTTTTTTTCCCGGAAATTCGCGCCATAATGATGATTCGAGAAACATCGGATTCTAAGTTGCAAATTGGACGGATGAAAGCAAGTGGAACGCATCCTGGAAGTCGCTAAAACACGGCGGAGTACTTGATGGATAGGTGAGAAGTGAAGAGGAAAAAATAGGGTCAGAACTGCACAGGACGAATGTATTTTGTGCATCATTCGAGTAGCACATCAAAGAGGCAAATGGGAGTGGCAAACCCATATCAGAGTATTGGTAAAAGAGAAAAAGAATGGTTCTGTTTCCATTCGGATGAAAAAAGAGAATGCATTGAAACAGAAGATTGGAATCGTCGAGTGTGTCTCTCTTCCAAACGCGTGAATCAGAGGGCTGTATTTTCCTTACTCTAAGGGATATTAACGACTCTAGGAATTTGAAATGGTAATAGAATTCCCTAACTCTTTTCGATACGGATGTGTCAAAACCCTGCGGAGTACTGCTTGTAATATCAGCTGGATTGGATTCCTCTTCCGAAGCTATCGATTATCGGTGCTCAAATGTTTTCCTCTCTGAATAATAAAGGCTTTCCTCGAAAAGAAAGCAATGCGTGAGATAGTTTGGATCTGTCCATTTTGTATTTAGGCATTTTACATGAATTGATATTAGTATTACTCATATATAAATAGGGGTATTTCATTATACTTTATAACCAATGAATTAAATACAGCAAATAAATATTATTTCTAATATTTAAATTATATACTTGTTAAAATGAAATGGTCAGTTTTTAGTCTAAATTTATATAAGAAAATTTGAAATAATTTTCATTCCAAGGAATATTGCAAATTAAAATAATTATAATTTAATAATAATGTATATTATTAAGAAATTACATATAATAAATACTATGTATAGTTTATAAAATTATAATATAATGGTAATGATTTTTCAGTATTTAAAAAATTGAATATTGACACGATTTCAGCTAAAAATTGAAAATGATATTTCGTTTACAAAAATGCGAAATTTAACTACGCGCTGCTTCGTTTCAATGAATTATCAGTAAAACAATCAATAGATCGTATCAATACAATTGTTAGGATGTAGGTCATATTTACGTAAATAAACTTTGAAGATATATAATGTGTGAATCATAGCGAGATAATTCTGTTTCGTGTGTATGCTTAAATGAAGTATCGGTTTAAAATCCATTTCAATTCGACCGAAAAATAATTTTTGAAAAATTAAAGCCGACCAATTCATTTTGACACGAATATGTCATTTAGCGTCTGACTCAGAAAAAAGTTGGAGGGACTGTTTTGAGCGTATTCTCAGAACACATCGATGCGTCATAAGCTTGGAAACTTGAAGTCACTCTTTTAGTTTTTGTTTACCTTTATTTGCCGTTGCTTGTCGATGTTCCCTGAAAACGCTTCCATCAATTTAGGTTAAAAAGTGCCATTCAGAATCTGTCATGCAGTGCACAGCTACGAAAAAACGTATCGAATACTTTTGATCGATACCTCTTCAAGTCCGGTTTCAAAATATTTTCGCCATTTCCCTAAGTGTTCCCGGTTTATTCAATGAAATGTAAATCATCCTTGGGCAAACTTAGACAAATCAATGGCAATAACATCTTCCTTTTTCTTGGAATCGAATTTTTAATACCTTAAGAGAGGCGAATATTCAGTATCTTCTTTCCAATTATTTCATTGAAATACTTGGCCTAAATAAATCGAACACTAGTCATACGTGTCCTCTAATAGTATATGCGTGCTTATTGATGCTTATCTTTTTATTTCGCAATCCAAAATTTCATTCTTTATTTATTACCATACGCCTTCAGATCCAGATACAGGGTATAGCGAATTTTGTGTTTTTAATTTATTTATTTTTAATTTTTAATAATTGATAAATTAATTATTTTCCATTGTATTACGTATCGTCTTATATACATGCAAACTATGTTAATGAGCATTTAACTTCAATCGATACTCGCTTTACTTTGACAACTTATTCGTCAGGAACCGGTATTTTTCCCCAAAAAGACCAATTCCTCCTCAAAGGGTCAAACACCCTTTCTCCCATTACATCCCCCATCGCAACCCGTCATAGGGATCCGACAACATCAAGCAGAAATCTATCACCGCGAGCCTTTTTATTGTCTTAACGGAGTCATTCCCTTTCGCCGTTCCAACCCGTTCATTAGCGAAACAACGTGAGTGATTTTATATCGCTCTTCGCCGGTTTCCCCGCCAAAATTATAACCACTTTTCGCAATAAAGTGCATTCGCGATTTCGGGCATTTTTCCGTCGCAAAAAAATCCCTTTTTATTCGCACTCCCGAACTGTAATTACGCCCGGAGCGAACAAAAATCACCTCGTTCGGACGTGCAACCTCTTGTCTCTCTCTCCATACCCATCCCACTTATCCTCCATCCATTTACCCTTTATCTTCCCTTTCCCGATGCCTTTTCTGAATTTAACTCACTTTTGTTACGTTCCCGAAGGAATTCAAGGGATAATGGTGGATCGCTTGGGGAACGAGCCCCGAGGCACGCATGCCCGCGAATATGGGGAGAGAGGAATATGGTACGAGGGTCGGCAAATGGAACGGGCGAGGAAATAGGATACGGCTCTGGTTGAAAATTTCCCCTTTTCCAGCATTAATATACATGTGAATTACAAATTCACACACACGTAGGCACAAACGCACTCTGTCCTCTGCGGGCCCACGTCCCGTGCGGAGAGCGATCCCTGTACGCTTCTATCTTTTTTCCTTTTAATCCACTCGCGTGAATCGCGAAAATACATAAATGGAAGTGGTTTAAGTAACGTTCGCTAACGTAGGGTTATTAATCTGCGTTTTCACGCTGCTTGCCGCGAAATTGCGTGAACAAGTGTAGGTGTTTTGGTCCCCAAACTATAATTACTCGTCGATTAATTAAACTCGCGAAGTATTTATTTATTATATTTCGGATTATTATGTTTGATTCAGCGAGTCGTCATTTGCTACATATATGCTTAATATTGTTTGACCACTTTTCTGATTCAGGGGTTATTAATCAGGTTAAATATTGAGCATTTTAATATTGAAGATGATCGGGAGTATTGGTGGATATTTCGACCCAATCAGAGTGAAAGTTCAGTATTACGAATCAGATGTTTGCTGGCCCAGAAATATATGTACTAAATCCTGCAGTTGACCTTGAAAGTGTTTTTTTGGTCCATACGAAGGTTAAATTTTCTCCAAAAGGATCATATTTGTAATTTAACGTTTATTTTTGTGGTTTTTTTAATAATTTTGATTCGTAATTCAGTAGCATAGGGAAGTTGATATATAACTTGTTTATTTAAACATCGAATTGGTCGATGAATTTCAGCAAAAGATACACGCAACTGATAATATAATTGAATAATTTTACATCCGCTTCGAAAATTTATTTATTTAAATTAATTACGACGAAACTCAGGAAAAGTGGCAAAAGTGAAGGGGATCATGATACATTAAATTCACGACTCTAGATGTACAATTATTACAAATTTTTGTTTTCTTTCAGATTTCACTTGCAAAATTTTAAAATGAGATGGTTTGGAAATAAAGTCGAAATCTAGTTATATCTAAAGACTTCTTAATATGATGCAAAGTAAACATAATTCCTAATTACTTCCGTAATGATTTTGATATCTTTAAGAAAACGAAGTTCTTAGTTAATATTTTAATTAATATAGCTCATTCTTGTTTATTAACTACTGTAACAACCTCATGAATTCTAAATCTTTATTCACTCTCACAGTATTTTTTAATACTAGAATTTTTGCAAAAATGAATTGAGTTTCAAGAAATGTATTCACTGCCTAGTATATAGGGGAATTTTTCAAAGAATTCAAGTTAAAATTAAGTATGTATCTTTGTCATATATTATTGCTTCCAAGCTAATGAAAATCAAACTATCAATGAATTTACATATTAATTTCATCACTCCAATTTAAAATCGCTTCATAATTTATTTACCCTGGATCAATTTTCTGTAACCTCATTATACATGGTGAGCTTTTGATGAATAACGAAAAACTGTGTGATAATTAATAATTATTTTCAGAATTGAGATTTCATTTACATATATACTTATATATATTAATAAAAAAGTAAAGCAATTCAATCTTCAGTACTTCTTCATAAATTACTTCATGGATCCAAGACATTTGACTTTCTCAAGAATGTTTTAAATGAATATTTTAGTACACTCTAAAATAAACTCAAGAATTAATTGCCGACGAAAGATTTACGATGTGGTATTACTTAAGCGTAAGAAAAGTATTTCTCTCTTTAAAATTTCCTCTTCCTCGTAAGCGAGCAGTCTATAGCTCATTCTGCTTACATCTTGATTCTTCTCTATTTACTTTTTAACTTAATTTCATATTTGCATTTCTACTACGACTCAATTTTCTCTAAGGTTCGTCCTTACAATCTTTTATAACTTCATTAAAGTTGAATGAGCCATAACAGTTATGTATCTTTTATATTTGCGGTCATTAAAAAGCATAAATTCTCCCATATAAAATAGTTGTGCTAGTTTATAAGTGTGTTTCTGTAATGTTATTTCCGTACAAAAATTAAACTTTTTCAAATTCATAGTTACGTCTACTCGAAAAAATGCTTAAGAATTAGAACTTAAATTTTCCTTTTGCAAATAACAAGAGTATTTATTAATAGTTTTCAAATTACATTACATTTACATTTATTTCTTGTCACCATCATCCACTTTAACTTTCTTGAGGATAGGGAGGTGAATTTTTTAATGTTTAATTCATATGATTCTTGATCTTATTACTCATTAGAATTAACAAAACTTTGATTAGTATTGTACTGAGTAAATCTTGAATAAAAATTAATCAAGATCATGAATAAATAACTTATATAATACACTCAAATATTGTGCTACATCATGCAATTTTCAATATAATTTTTAAGTGATGAGTTATAAAAGAGAAACTTTAAAATTAATTTATATTTCTCGAAAAATAAGGCCCTTTTCATGAAAATAATATTTCCTCTATCTCCTACCCAATATTCTATTTCGTCTTCTCTTTAATAGAAGAGGAATTCTGTTTGTATTCGACTATCATTTCTCGCAATCAAAATGAGAAATCCTACTCAGCACACCTTGTTGTTTCACGAGACTTAAAATGAAGGCGTCAAAGAAAAAACCTTCCTTGTATTCAAAAAGAAGTTTCTTGATTGAATAAAAAACACCTTACGATGATTAAAATGAGAGTGAAAGTTTTTCTTCGCCGTTTGAAAGAATGTTATTAATAGCCGTAGGGAGTAGCGAAATTAAATTCTAAATTTATCTCAGGAAACGTGCTCATATGGGATGTAAAACAGCGTTGATGGCTATTCTATTAGTTATTTTAATTTTCAGAAAACTTTCGATAGAGCTATTCAAAATTTATTCATCAATGTTAGGTAGAAAAATATTCTCAAAGTATATGAATAAGATGGTGTTGTCTCAAACTAGCAATGAAAGATGTTGATTCAAACAGTGATTTCTTTTATTTATGAAATTTTATTTCATATTTTCTCTACCAGTCTTGCCACTCGCTCTTTTAAATTCTCAATAATGAATATAAAGATTATATCCTTATTTTTATCCATGCTCAATATTTATTCGTATTTATTCCAAACTCCTTCCTTTTTTAATGAAAAATCCATGGCCTTCCTTCATTGAACATTAAAGAAATTAATCCCAAGGCCCTTAAAATACTTCTATATATAAAACCATTTACATTGAATACACTTTTAATTTATTTAGAGAGTATTATTTGACTGAAATTTAGGTATTCGGTTTTCAAGCAATCAAAAAGGATGCATGTTCGATAGTTCATTTTTATTTTCTCAAGGTGCTTCTATTTACAACATCCTTCCCTTACTTTGAAGCGTATGAATGAACAGAGAGATCCTAAATAAATGTTTCTCGATCCTTTCCAATGTCCACTACTAAAGGTTTTAAATATTAACAAAGGTAAATTAAATGGATTGGAAAATTAATGATGTTTTCGAAAACCAAAAAACCTTTCAAATCGATGTATTTGTCTTTGTTTTGTTCGTGCAGTCTTTAAATAATTTCTTTTTAAAGAGGATGGGAAATTAATTGTGGCCTTCATCAGGAATCTGATCACCTAACAAAACGATTCAGGAATTGATTTTAAATATGAGAATTATAATGGTGTCAAGTAAATTAATTCCTTTTAAATTGATTTGAAATATTTTGATTTGGTAAAATAAATGTGCAAAAATAATTCACCCAACTACTTTCTCTCTTCCTTTGTGATTGGTTTACATTTTATTCGAGTGGTTGAATTTTAATCGATCTTTTTGAATTTTATTTTTTTAAATTAGGAAACAATTTGTGAATGTCAATTAAAAGGAGATTGTTGGTTTTGAAAAGCTATTTGGTAATATTTCTTTTAAGTCACCACTAATGTATCTATAGTTTCAACATATAATACGAGTAACTATGCACTATAAGAATGATAAACTTCTTGGGTAATAAACCTATTGAATTCCATTATTCATATATCGTTTGATGAATAAGTCGAGGTATAGGTATATTTAAATGATGCGTGTATTCTGTAATATAAATCACCTATTCAATATTTAGTTTAGTTGAATCGTAACGATACGCAGGATTTGAACGTAAAAAAGAGATATCTTACTTATACTACTGGTTTTAGCAGTAGAAGCAAGATATCATTTCCTTTCAACAATAGAGGGCCTATAGAAGATACATTTATGATGGAAAAAAGTTTAAAGTTAGTGCAATGTTAACTTTTAACTTTCTTTCTAATAAACCTTCACTCCTTCATGTAGTGATAATATCTGAAGGGAGTCGTATATATCAGCGATAAAATCATACTTTTCGTTTGGAAATAATTACGATGGAAACAAAAGGCATTGGAAATGTCTCTTTATTCTCTTGAACACAGTCATCCAGTCAAATATGGTACCTTCAAAATTCCAATATATTTTACATTGTATGCATGATACGGAATACAAATTAGAAAAGAAGCACATTTGAGAGTGAAAAAAATCTGGTGAAAAATAAACGAGGCTGCACCATTGCATCTGTAGAAGGCATATATATGTATTGAGAAAAGCAATCGTTGCAAATTTTTACATTGAAGTCATTGGCATATCTACTTTTTTTGGGACAATGATTATTTACACACTACATTTAAGCTTTACAGTATGAATGCGATCGGTAAAAATAAAATGGCTGTTATTTGATATATGTTGCGGAGCTATATTAGAATTTCTAACGTCAACATTTACCAGTATCACACATATAAATTGTATCTCTACTGTTTGAGTTATGTACAAATTAAACTACTCACTGTTAGGGGTAGATTCATATAGCATATCACTTTAAGTGACCACAAAGTTTTCACTCAAAAAACTCCACACACATTCGTTTCAGTGGTTCACCTCAAATACATGTGAGACATTTCGGATATATATATGGCATTTGAATTAAAATATTCATAGTTATTCAGTCGTAAATCGGCTTTCTCGTGGTCATTGTTCCGGGAGAACTTTCACTAAAATATTACAGTCATTATCATTCTTTTTGTGAAAACACCGTGTTCCAAATAGAGGGTCGTTTATTCCAGAGTTCACCTTCTTTGCACTCACTGTGTAACAAAGGTGGATATTCAGTCATTGTAAAGTCCATCCATTCTGCATCAGCATCTGCAATGATAAAAGAAAATTGAAGTTATTTATGACTGATTTGTACACGATCATATTTTAATAAAGTTAAAGTTCAATAGATAAAATATTATTCTAAATTTTTATTAAATAATTTTATCTGTATAAAAACCATGAGTGTATACGCAACAAGTTAAAGTTCTACTCCTTAGATCTAAGGATTGCAATTGATTAAAAAGAAGGGATTATACAGTAAGGATCAGAAGAAATCCTTATAACTTCTTCATTTTTATTGAATATAAGTATTACGGGATTAATTGCTTATCGGGTCCCATATAAACGTTTTAAATTCCATTACGATAATTTATCTTTAAAAAATTACATATGCATAAAGTAGCAAATGATTCTTAAAATTTCATTTTCGGAGATTTAATAACTTAAAATTAAAGCTACCATCACATCGGCTACTATATTATAATATTCATTCTCTAAAACTATTATCTGTTTCTGTTATTATAGCACATAAATATATGAATATAATCACCCTCTTTAAAGGTAAAATGTTGCCTGACTAGCTTGATTGCATGCTTAATATCATCAATATACCAAATCAGTTATACAGTGTTTATGAAGGTATGAAGAGAAGTGTAAATTATGATTAATAATCCAGGTAATTATTTTTTAATCCAGCTGAACAGTGAATTTAGATAAAGATCGATGTAAATTATCTTAAAATAAATGATTTAACGATTCTTTAACTCTTCCTCGATATTTCCAATAAGGTCAGATTTCACCCCTTCTAAGAGAAATGACTACCTCTCCATCCAACCTCTTTCCCCTATTAAATTTTCATTTTCGTGAAGGATGAAAAATTCGCCTGACCCTACAGATGCTCAAAGTATTCATATATACGCGTGATGACATCTTAGTAGGATGTCATAAATCATTTCCTCAATTCCATGAATATTTTATTCCAAAAAGATTTGAGATATTTCGGAGAGAGGAAAAAAAAGAACTCGACCACGTCAAAGCTGCATGCGAACCATCATTTCGGAACTTTAATGAATAAAAATGCGCCTCCCGTCCTCTCTTGTTTCACTCAGATGTTGAATGGATCGGAAAGAATAATTAGTCATTCCCGATTCGAAGAAAAAAGACGTTCCGAAATCGTCTCGACGTAGGAAAAGTTTTGTGGGACCACTAGCGAAGCACTAGTTTTGACAATGGATTGGGGAGCCATCTGACGGAAGTGCCAAAAGCGAAAAAGTGGTACGAAAACGGTTCGCTTAAGCACTTTTTCATATATCGTCCAAAATAAAACCGATGGATGTTTTTGCATACATTTTCGATGTTGGATAAGAGAGATGGATGGAGTGTAAGGGAAATAGGCAATGAGAGTGAAGGTGAGTGGACTGCGGAGTCCATAATAAAAGCTTTTGAAAGGTATGAATATAAATTGTGAGGCTGAGAATACGTGAATGAAAAAATTACGTTCTGAGCTATTCGAGAATGGGGAAATGAAAGTAATTGTAAAAGTTCAAACTTGTCAAAGAAATGTATATATACACTCTAATATGTCGTTTCTATACAAAATATTAATTTATTATTTCTCTCAAAAATAAAATCGTTGAGTATTTTGACAGTTATTTGTGTAACCGTATCTCATGACTTACATTTTAGACTTTTATGAACTAAATGTTAAAAGATTGAGTCAAGGGAGTACTTATTTTGTTTTCATACATCAAAAAGTTATATTGATATTTTGAATAAAATCTATATCAAACAATTTTAATTTTGTTTTAGCTATAATTTCATCATTTACTGTTTATTAGTGCATGTTCATCGGTTTCCCAGCTGTGCCTCCATTTAAGCTCGTACCTCGAAAAAGATTTTTCTTGCTTCCTCTACAGAGAAACATAATGAAGTTCTTAAATCTCTCTCAATAGTATTATTTTTTCTACTTCATTCTTCACGACACTCATTTTAAACGAGGAATTCAATTGTTTACGATGTCTTAGAAATTGAAACTTGTCTACATCATAATTCCTATTTGGTGTATCATTAATCACAACTTAATCATTTTCGCGTACAGTAATGAGTGATTCCAATCGATAAATTAAACTACATAACTTCATGTGAATGTGGTTCGTATGATAATTGCATGCGGAATGAGATCGAGAACTACGCTTCAGAAAGAAAAGCACGAGCGTGTATCATTAATAATTCTTCATCTTAATCTGACTGCTACGATGTGCGCATGACACATTAATATCAGAAGTTAATCAAGGAAGCAGTATATTATTCAGCTGCAGAATTTCTTTCGCTTGACCTTGAGTGGCCTGCCGTGGCAATTCTCGAATAGAACACATTAGGAATGAAAAGAGAGCGTTTAAGGAAGCAGGGAAGGTGATATGTAGTTGTGACGCCGATGGCAATGTTTTGTAGGAAAGGCGGAGAATCGGTCAAGGGCGAGAAAAATTATTTGCGTCGAAGGAAGTATGCACCCCGAGAAGGGAGTAAATGTGGGAGCATGTGGACAGTTTCCCGTAGAATGACCCATTTCATCCCACAGCTTTCTTGCTCTCGGGCATCCATAGCAACCGAGGAAAAAACGAGACGGGAAATCTTTAAGGGAAGCGTTAGCTGGAAACAATGAGGATTATCGGCAAAGACTCACGTCATTTCCTTCACACAAGAGGGGGGAGAAGATGATGATGAAACCTTAGCTTGACGCTAATGAAACTCCCTCTTTGATGCAGGTTCGGTTTTTTAATTTTTTTCCTCGCTTTCTCTCGTTATCAAAAAAATTGTTCGCCTTTTCTCACTCTTTCTCTTAAATCCTGTCATTTTGATGGAAATTAAAGCAAGCACCTACACCTTGCGAACATAGTTGCCTTGATGATTTCTCGGGATTCTTCTAAATAAAAATGGCGCTCTATCCTATCTTGATTAAACTCCGTCTGAAAGCAAGAGTTCGGGATCCCCATTCTGGCTCAGCTATTGTAAAAATATTTATCGGAAAGTCGCTTATTTATTTTTTTTCGAGCAAAACAGCTCTCGAGTCTCTTTAAGTATTAAAGGGGCTAAGTCGGTGGATAATGAAAAGAGTTTGACCTTTATTTAGTCTTTTTCGTTCCAATTCTTTTTAGATTTCTCACATAATTATCGAGAAAATGGGAGTTCGGATGATGGGAAGCGAGTATCGTGTGTTTTTTGGGGATGAGAGGGTAGCGATGATGATTTTCAGGTGGGCTCTGATTGATTAAAGTTTTATCTTTCTGATCAGAGTGTTCACTCGGATTGAGCGAGCTTGCTTTGTATTATTTAAATTGCTGTTTTTTTTTCGGTGTCAACGTGTCATTGCCCCAGATGAAAATTTTCGTTCAATTCATCTCCGCATTTCAAAAACAACGAATCATCCTCTGCCATTTGGAAATCATTGTTCTGCATTCGAATCTTTAACTTTTGGAACTAATTTATTCCCGTAAAATGTATAAAAATGATTGGAATCTTGAGTGGAATCACAATAAGTTATCAAGCGAATGTAATATTATAAATTTTAGTTACTCGATCAAGTTTCTTTATGTACTTTTCAGCAATATGTATGATATTTCATTACGAAATATGACTACCGTATACGTATCATTACATTTCATCCTCAAAAGAGATCTGCTCTGGATAAGGAAAGCTTCCTAAGTTAATAAACTTCGAGCTATTTTAATAAGCTTTTACTAGAGAGCGTTAAATATTTATGATTACTGATATAACGTCGTATTTTACATGCATATGGTCATGATATTTTTTGAAATTTCTTGTGATTTCTATTTTTTGTGAATGTAAATATTCAGAAATATCAGCTTAATAAGATACGGCATATACGGTATATTCATACATTTTTATCAAGTCGAAAACGGGGTCAGCAATAATTATAATGCACGTATCAGAACCACGTTTGACGCCCATCACCTGTCACTGCATCTAGGAGTTCTGCATTCACCACCCGCCGCGTAATATCATCTCATACCCTAGCAAGGACATCGGCTTAATAATTTTCAGCGCCCTGATTCCAAATGAGTTCATTTCTTGTGACACTCGACGCAACACATGTATGTTTTTTTTCGTACGCCAGCTTTTCGACACGCTATCCTTTCTTCGCTCATTCGGTATACCGATTTCAAAAAAATCACCGTCTCCGTAGGGAAGCCGTACGAAAAGAACTAGGCCAAACTCTTGCACCATCGCCTCCTTTTATCTGCAGGTGTCGAACATCTCCTCTTTCCGTAGAAGGGGTTGAATGCGCCGCATTCCAATCACACCCCATAACACGGCACGGACCTTATGGACGGATCGTTTTCAGAAGCACGAGTTACCAATCCCCTCGTTAACACACTGAAACCCGGAGCTCCAGAACCCTTCCTGCACCAGTTGTACAGCAGCGCCACCTCACGAGTTAGAAGCACACCCACCAGAAAGAAAAAACGCTGGCACTTGCTTCGTTCGCTACCAAAAGGGACGATATCGGTGCATCTGCTCCTCCGTGGGCCACTGGAGGCTCTCCGTTTCCAGATAAAGATAAGTGGTATTGGATTTCAAGAGACGGTGACCTACGGGATGAGCCCGTAGGGGGGGAGGGGTATCATGGAAGGGTGAGGGGTGCAGCGATATAGAGGGAATGCTTCGCCGGTGGACACCTCACAATAACCAGCCGAGCGGCAGATGGCGCAGCGTCGCCTGCAATACACGGCGGAAACAGATGGACAGACAATACAGAATTTTCTCCTGTATTGCAACTTTCCACCCCTTGCACCCCAACGCCCTCTTATTTCTATACCCAATCTCCACTCGTTATAATCGTCGCCCCTCGCAACGAATGTTGCATTTTTCTTACGCCTCAGTGCGCCGAGCGTGTAACATGAGCGATGAAGCGTAGGGCAGTTATATCTGAAATGTATGAGTGCGGGTGTTTTATATGCATAGGGACATATAAGGGTTCATTGGCTAACAAGGCTTATTTATAAGGATTGTGAGTCATTGCGTACTACACTTAATATTAGACTAAATCAGTGCTACCTACTAGACCTTATTTTTTATATATACCTGAACTGATGATTTAAATAATTAAACCATATTCACCGTATTGTAGCTTAATTGTTCTTAATAGCTTTATTTTCGTAAAATGCTCGAAATATATACTATTATTACGTAATATATATGACATAATATACAGTACATAGTAACAATTATCAGCAGAATAAAACTGTAAACTATTATCTTTCGTACCAGTCACAGCTTGGAATTTTTCTTCCGATTAGGAATAGAACGGATAGAACAGCACAGCAGCGTCTGCTAAATTTTACAAATATAAGCGTTCTATTTGACTTTGAAGACAAACGGTTAGTATATCATTCCAAAACGTATTCAGATTAGGTTGTCACGTACCAAAATGGTGAAATGCGTGAAACAGCGTGAATGCGATAATGCGCCAAATTCGGCTTCCTTCCCTTGGTTCCGTCGAATAACGGTTTCGTCGGAACATTGGTTAACACGGAATATGTGCTATGTCCTCAACAATGAAGAACTATTCACGAAATCCTCGTCGATCTGGTTCCGATTTCCCGTAACTATTAGTGCCTCTTTCACGGCGAATTTTCACCCCTCGGATAGCTTCGAGGACAAGAGCATCGATTTTCATGCTTTCACGGCTTAAACACATCTTCACATGTCTCACTCGACGGAAGATAGCCAAAATCTATAATACTTCACCACAACAGCCGGTTTAAGTCTCAATCCTCTTGCTTTTGGTTATATTTAAGTCCTTGATCGTTACAATCAATACGAAAATAAGAGATTAAGTGTATCTGATACTGAATCTACTTATCTATTCATCTGGCTTCCTTCTAATTTTGATTAAATGAGGTCTTCAAACGTTTTTACGTAATTGTTTACGTTAAATTAAATAAGACTTATATAATCGATTTCGAGGCTTGAGTTTAATACGAATAAACTTTACCACATTCAACTTTAACCTGCTATAAGTATATATTACATGCTATAAAGTTTTTGTATTATGTGACTTCAACTTTAATCCATCTTTTTATAATTGAACTACTGCATTGATATATCGTTTTATGATCCATCTAATTTTAAATAGGGAAAAATATAAATCGTAATCTATTAATAATTTAACAATTATAACTATGAACATTAAAGAAATAATGCTGCAAACAACTCATTATCATTCTCATGTCTCCAATCTTAGTTACTAAGCGTAGCGAAGATTCATAAGTATATCTAATTCCTTATATCAAGTGAGGAAATGTCTTAGATAAAACCACATATCGTACCGGTAAATAATTAAACTCATTTCATAAACTGATTGTATGGATTTCAATAAATAACTTTCATAATTTAGAACTCAATAATATTAAAAGGTCACAGCCGCAGAGAAATTGGTTGTATTTCAGTAGAAAATGGTCAAGAAATGTGGCAGGAAGTATAGTCTCTTATTAAAAAAGAAGACCACGCTGAGTGTAAACTTATAACTATTTATGATAAGCTAGATTTAGCAAAATTTTAAGATTTATTAGAAAATCTTAAAAAGTTAAATTCAAAGCTATCAAATTGATACATTTAATCAATCCTCCCTTTCAATTTGAGAAAATTCTTTAATACGAAAAAGAATATATGCTTCCAATTGTTGCAGCCTGTAGGGCAGTTCCATTTATGAAATTATGAGCAGGCTCTTTATTTCTAAGGGTGAGCAAGGAAATCGACGGAATATAGCGAACACGTGGCTATCTGCTCTTTCTTCCTAATAACAGCCCATCTGAACAGATGGCTTTTCCGGCTGCAAACGAATATTTGAAATTTCTGACGCGTGAAAGATGAACGCGAATCTGGAAGTGGACTCTCTTCGATAACATACAGTTACGATATAACAGCAGCTGAGAATTCATAAGCGAACAAATGAAAAACGTAATAATAGGATTTCCAGCTTATTTTTTTATAATTCCGTCAATAATATGAATAAATTAAATTAAATAAAGAGTGATAAATTTATTAAATCAATCAGTTCAATAAAATCATAGAATAGCTTGTTTTTAGATGGTTTTTATGTGTTGAAATAGCGCAACTTAATCAGCTAAATTTAGATGGTTTTATACGCCCTTTATCAGAGAAGACATTAGACTATGTTTCTATTAATAGAAGAACCTTTTTGAGCAAAACTAGTTTATCTCTCAATCTTACGATCCAATCTCTGATATAAAATAGAGTCTACATCGCCCTTTGATAATTATCAACACTAAGCAATAACTTATTTCACTTAATTAAGAGTAAATATATCTTTGCTCTCTATCCGTCATCAAAATATTTAAGTGAATCGTTTACTAAAATGTTAATATTAAAATATTATTATATAATATATTATTAATATAAAACATATATGACATAAATCCAAGTAATTAACACTTTCCACTTATTATATTCACGCGCAAATTTGCTAACGTTCGTCAATTTATTTGAACATACCAATATCAAGAGTTGTATTCAAAATCAATCAAAATTTGAAATTGAAACACAGGATAGAAAATTGAAACACAGGATAGAAAATTGAAATAGAGCATGAGAATGAACGATAAAGTGAAAGTGATTCTACAGGTGATAGCAGTACAATAAAAATATGTGTTGTAATCGAACCATAGACAGTATGAATCAGTAACGAACTAATTCAAGTTTAGATATAAAAGGAATTAGTAGAAACCAGTCGAAATTTGACTTTCCATTTCTTCGGTCGAATATAAATCAGAATTCCTTTCCTTTCCCAATAATATTTACGTCTACATTTATAAGATTTCATCTCCCTCTTCCGGTTCAGTTCAGCTTCCGACTCGAGACTCTATTCTACAGATGGTTTCATAGGTCTCAAAAAAGAAACCGAGTTCACCCTTAATAACTCCCTTTCAAATCATGAACAGCGGCCGTTTTGCACCGCACAAAGGATTCGAAAACGAAAGCCACGCAAAATTTTACGTCCGCTCAAAAGCGCATTCGGAGAAACGCACGCACGACTTCATTAATTGCTCCCTCATTAGCGGACGAATTTTTCGTCCCGTTCGTAACCAACGGAGTGGAAACCCCCCCCCTCTAAAAACGAAAGTTCTGCGGTCGCAACTCCCATAATGAATACCGCTGTCGAACGGAGAGAAATTAAGGTCTCGCGCGGGTGTATGTATGCCCTCGTCCAAGAAGGTTTTTCCCGTTGATTCACCTGCACAGTTTGCGACTCCTATAGTGTTTCCGAGGATGGTCTCAGGGGCATGGAATTGCGGCGTTGAAGTATTCATTGGACGGGGTTGGTGATTAACGGACGGGCAACCTCACATCTGTCGCCGAACTGCGGTGGGGGGCGGGAGGAGAGATTAGAAAGGGTCAGTGCTTTAGCGAGAGATTATCCCACTAGACCTCTTCCTAACGTGTTTTGGGTATCCCTAATAACCACCGCTCCTTTTTATATCCACCGTATAAATTCGTCCTCTCTTGGTATCTTCCGTCTAACCGGGTGATTTTTGACGTAGCGATTGGTGTCGTGGCAGTACAGTTCGATTGGTCGAAGGGATAGTTAATTTTAGGGCCAAGAGACTGCCGAGGGATCTGAAATTGCCGGTGGGAGAGGGGGGGGGGAATGGGTCAGCTAGGATAGACGATCAATTAGGGATGAATCAGTGTGTGCTTTGGGAATGACCTTTAACTTGTTAGGGTTGGGACCATCACGGTTACCGCCTCTAAGCCTCCATGTCCTCGCAGTTTTTGAGTCGCGCTTTGACCGGGAACGCCCACAGGTTCGATTCGTGCTCGTAGTTCATGATGCTTCCAGATGCCCCTTATAATAAATGTATATGGAGGCTAACGTGGTGATTGCACTGGGTGATGCAATCTGGATGCTTATATAGTGGTTATCAAAAGCGATTTAAGATTAACCTTATGTAATTATACACAGAAATAAAAAATAATGACAGTATATCTTTTGTCCAATTAAAATAAAAGGTTTTTTCTTTATGAATGATTAAACTGTGGGGCTATTCAAATCTTATGAAGATAATTGTTGTTATTTACGATATAGAATAAATTCGTACGAGTGCAATGAATTTGATCTACGTCTTCCTTTAAAGTATGAAGCATTTTTAATCTTTAATGTGAATTTTATGTTAATATATTTAAATTACCGCAAATAAAGTAAGATAGGAAGAATACGAGTTAAATTTATGTATAACAGGGAATATTTTTACAAGAGACAAAAACATAAGCCAAATATTTAAGTAATGAACACTATGTACGTAAAATTTGGATACATTTATATTTTAAGTCGACGAAATTGTAAACGTAAGTAAAAAATAATGATAAATTATGATTGAATAAAGTAATGCTTCAAAAGTTTGGTGAATAAAAATCCTAAATCCATGTTAATGATGAAGTTTAATCATGATACACGATTAATTAATTAAAGTTATTTGATAATAGGAATTTTTCAATAAATTAATATATTTCGTTCATCGAAAAGTGTATGTTATTTACGTAGAATATTATCATAATTTACAATTATATCATAGAAAATTTAAAATATATGCATGTATGGGTATTTTTATGCATCGAAGCATTAAGAGTATGGATTCTTATTTATTTTAAAAAAACAATTTTTCATGAAACGTTCTTAAATGAATTTCCCACTTACAATGCTTATTTTTTGAGCTTTAGATTCTAATTACTCTGCCCTAATTTGTGCTTGAAATGTACTGATATATCTCAGGCGTTCTTACATTTGTTCTCTCCTGAGGGAGTTTTCCGTGTCACTCGCTCCTTTATCGTACCAATTTTAGGGAAGAGCACAACCTTCACTCGACAACTCAGATCTCTCTCTTATCGACTGACTCACATGTACGTGTATTTGGAGGGTATTCTACTTCTACTTCTCTTAAAGGTCCTGAAGTGAAGTCGGATTGCTTTTTCCTTAAAGAATTCCCATTGATTGAACTCTGTTCATTATGGTTTAAGGATTAATCTCTATATAATTTATATAAATCTAGATTAATCTACAAAATTTATACTCTAATCCAAATCTATTAAAAGTATTGAAATATAGAACGCAGAGATTTATATTTAAAAAACCTCATGGAGAATATGTAAAACACTAAGTTCTCGTATCTTTAAACGCACCTTTAATTTAATCACATAACAAACTGTCCAATAAATCTAAATTTTCTTGTCCTTCATACATTAACAAATTATTTATTGGCCTCAACTTATGATTTAAATTCAATCCAAATTTTCCGTTTATATTTTTTCTATAAATCACTGTTTAATTCCTGTAATTATTGATTAAAACTAATAATAACCGCGTTTTATATTGATCACTCAATCATAACAATTTAATAAATGACGCTCTCCAAACTACTCAATCCATATTCTTATATATCCGAGTCTATTGAATTTCGTAAAATAAATTTTACTCCTTCATATTGATCCGGATAATGTTGTTTTCAAAACACAGGAATTTGAGGCTATTAAGACTCCGTCGAACGTTTTCTCGGAAAAGCTAAAGTGCTTTCGAAAATCCGTCGTAGCTTGCTTGTATTGCGATGTTTAGGAAACCGTAGCGTAGATACAAAACAATGTCAAACTCGTGCTTCTAAAATTTACGGAATCTCACCGGCGCGATGTCTAACTCGGGCGTAAAAATGAAAGTTGTAAAGCGCAACTGAATTTGATCCACTCGAACTGTAACACTTCTCACAACGGTTTTTTGTTTTATTGGCCTATTTCATTTTGAATATGGAGCAACAAAAGCTTGATCCTCAAATCACTAAAAAATTACTTCCGAACTTTTAAGAGTATATAATGATAAAATTAAGTTTCTAATTTATGAAGTTAAGGGAATCAAATTTAGTGTTCTAAGTTAATATGGGATAAATTTCATATTGATTTGACCTCCACTTCCTAAAGGGCAACAAATATTATATCTCGCTTAAGTTCTGTTACATAAAATACATTTATTAAAGGCAATTTACATGTTGTAATATTATCAACTTACAACTTCTGGTAATTTGGTAACCCAACAATTGTTTATTATTATTTTATCGTATATAAAATCAATATGTTTCAGTGTATTTTATAATTACATGGATAAAATTTTCTTTAAATTTTTAAGGGTTTAATTCTAGTGATTTTATTAATCTTAAAAGTGTTTCATGTCCTATAAAAATTTCAGTAAAAAGATGATTGTTCAAAAAGAAATTTACTTTTAATCTACATTTCTCGTAAATATAATTGTGAAAATATCTTTTTATACCCAATATTTTAAATAATCATAAAGTAAGTAAACTTTATAAGTGTAAGTAAATTTTAACTATAGAAATTTGGAAGGGTTAATTATTATTTGTCCAATGTGGCACATTACCAAGAATAGTACCCATAATATCTGATTGTGAGAATAAATATAAAATATTTCGGGGAAATAAAGTTTATTGGTGCTTTTAATCAAACGGTCAATTTACCATTATTAGGATTCAAACTTTCGAATGGCAAAGTAATTAAATCTGATAAAGAAGGCTTTTATATATCTCTATAAGATCATATATTTACAATAAAATTATAAACTAAAATGCAATTTGTTAAGAATATTTGTTTAAAAGTCCGGAAAAAACATTACTTCTCATTACGTTAATCGTGTATATGACACGATGTAACCCAGTCTGGACTTTTTCCTACTTACATTAGTTCCATTTAAAACGAAATAGTCAAAACTTCCATTAAAACAAGATCCGTGCTGTCTACACTTTCTTTGATCCGCTGAAACTCGGCCATATCTCCTTGGAAACAAAACCATGTTAATTATGGAGCTCGTTTGAGCAGGCGAAAAAAGTCGCCATCTTTTCCAACGCGGATAATAGCTACCGCTCATTTGTGTAGATGACACTCGGTTTGAGGTCGCGGAGATGAAAAAAAAATGTCCGCAGACTCGCGGATGTTTCAAATTACAGTTGTCATCAGGAAAGCTGAAAATACCTGCAGTTTACAAAAAAAGGTGAGATAAGGGGTGGGAAGAAGGTCCAAGGGTCACAGGCGGTGGCTTAAAATCGCCGCAGTAAATACGTATTCTGCCGCACACACTGTTTCTCTATCTCTTCCAAATCTCTGCCTTAATGCCCTCTGCCTTCCAAACATAAACCCTCTATACTTTCTCTTTCAATTCCACCTCTCTCTAATTTTTCAGCCTCTATCCCTCCTTACTAGAAATCTGAAAAACGTCCAACCCTTGGCTTTTCCTTCCTTCAAAATCCAATTCTGTCTCTTGCATTTGGTTTGCTAATGAACCTAATATACACTTTGTAGTATCCTCTTTATTATTTAGTCTCCGAGAGTCTATGTCTTTTCCGAGTCTTTTACGAAGTAGATTTTTGGTTGCTGAGAGGAAAATTTAATCTCTCCACGGCAGTGAATTTGGAAGCATTTTTTTCTACATTCAACATAAAGGTTTGAATAAATAATTAGAGTTCTCAAAGTTTAGAAATAATGTTAAAAAAATAAGTAAATTAATTTACACGTTTCTAGAGAGGTTTTCTCCATTGAAATAAAATATTTTGCTGGAAAGTAATCAGAAGCTGCTGTAACTAATTGGAAATCGTAATCTTTTATAATTCATTTAATTTAACGCTATATAAAAATTAAATATTATCATTTTAAATTTAACTAAATTAACGATAGGTTTTTAAATCCACTATATATTTTTGGCGATAAATAGATTTGTGATCAAATTATTCATAGGAATTCTGAACATCCATTCATTGTATCTGTTTGTAGCTGCTCATGATTCTTGGTACATCACTTAATACTTTTTTCATAAATTTGCCTAATATTAAAGTATTCATACACTGTGTCCAAAATATCAAGTTTTGAAGGTAATTATATTTCCTTAATGTAACAGCATCGTATGTTGTTAATCATATAGAAAAATAAACTTTAAACAGCATTATTTTCAGTGAATGTAATCCCTCTTAATCTCAGAGCTCAACTAATCTTAGTATACTAGATTAATCGCACTAAGATATTAATACCTTAATTCATTGTTTACTTTCCTATTTCGCACCATTTCAGCAGGAACGTTGTAATTTATTCCGCAAAATTAATAACGGAAACAAAGTATTTTTTCAAAGGAATCAGCATCCATAATAATACTCCCTTATCCCTCTCGCTACTTAAAACAAAAACGTCGCGAAATTAGAGCCCCGCAATACTGGAAATATCAATAGTTAATGAGGAATCCTCAAGACAGAGTAGAAGGGGAAAACGCGTCGTACGCGAAATGAAGCCTCGCTGTTATTAAAACCGGAAAAACATATTACAATCCCAAAAGAAAACGAATTTTCAACTTTCACTCTAATACTTTATCCTCGAAATTACCTCGGCTCGGCAACACAGCTTTCCCATTCTCATTATGTCTCCTTTTGTGTACATCGTCTGCATCGTTTCTATACTCTTTTATCGCTTCCTCCCCATTCCCGCTGCATCTCAATCTCCGAATGTTTCCAGCCTCAAATACCTCTCTCGTTATACCTTTCCCCAGATTTTCTGCTTTCAGAAAACCGCAGGTTTGCATCTCCGAGTCCATTATCAGACCCCGCATGTGCTTCCGGAGATCTTCACTCCGAATATGGTTTCCGAAGCGCTGATGGGAGTCTGGCACACAATTTGTGCCTTTTCGCACTATCGAATGGGCCAAGTTTAAAAAGATGGGTGAAAAAGTTTCGCCGACCTATACGTCTCTTTTATATGCCCTGTAAAAATATATATATACGAGAACACGCACACACACTACGCGCACAAATAATTGCGATCGTCAATTTTTTCCAGGGAGATTTATTTTATTTCTGTTTCGGGCTCGACGAGTTGAGGGGGAGGTAGAGGAGGGAAGGGGAAAGGTGATTTTTTGCGTTTTCCGAGCGCATTTCTTTTTTCTTTTATTTTATTAGGGAAAGTCCTCTTTCCAATCAATGCCTTACCCCCTTTATGCAGTACCATCTGTGCGCGTTTTGTTTAATTTTCAGGGACTCCATTAATTTTCTCTATTTTCGTGCACCAACGTGAGCATGTTTGTGTGTATAGATACGGGTGTTGGTTCCGTCTCTTTTTCTCTTGCTTTCGTCTCCTTCTTTCCGCGGTCATTATTTTTGTATTCGTTTGAAGTCTCGCTCTCGCTTTGTTCGCATGGAAACATCCTGCAAATTAAACCGAAATCTCAATGTTTTAATAATTATTTCGGGATGAAAATATCGAGTTTCTTTCTCCGGGTAACGAACCTCCGGGTTTTTTAGAAGGAAACGCGTTTTTCATTTGCTTACGATGCACTGCTGAGCAAAACTGAGGCGTTCGTTATGAAACATTCGAAAGCCGTTATTTCAATTGATTACGTTCTCGATGCTGCATTAATGTCATTAAACCTTAAAGGGATAATCCTTCGTCGGTGATTACGGAGTTAAATCCTTGTGTGTGTTCGAACAAGAGACGTTCTTAATTGCGTTCATCATGTGTCTATAGTATGATTGACGTGATAGGCATTCGATGAGCTTCTCAAAATTTAATCATACGTGAATCCTAACCTATAATGCACGTAAATTACGATTAACGTCATAAAATTGAATGCGGATTCGAATCTTAAATTCTGCCTTTAAAGTAATAATATGTGACGTAATAGAGTAAACTTTTCGCGTGAATTAATGTATTTTTTATGACATTCAGAGCACTGGGCAGAAATCACATTGCGTCAACACCCGCTAGGGCCTTCGACATGCTTTTTTTATTGTATGTATTCATTTTCATCAGTTTCCATTTAGAGATTGTTGATATACTTTAATAATTTTCCCTAGGAATATATTTCCCTTTTGCGAGTATGCACTAAAAATATTTCTTTTTAAATATAACGAATCGTTATTCTATTGTTGAGATTCCCATAAATTTTACAGAGAGTATAAATTACTCGACCAGTAATGGAAACTTTTATGAGACGATAAAGGGACGTTTATTATATTCCCTATTTTTTTAAAACTAGCAATTAAAATTCAAATATTTAAGGCAAATTTACTTGATGATACGAATTAATCACCTCAGTGGGCGAACTCTTAAAAAAAATCGTTGCTTGCGAATCACATTCATCCTCGACTATTCCGAAATTCATAAATATGCAAAGGACTCGAGCGATTTTTTCATTTAAAAGGTTAACGAGCTAATGGAAAAAAAAAACATTTCGACTTCCAAAGAATATATAAACTACGACCGGATAAACTCTTAAAAACTAGTGAAGAGCAAACTCCTTTCCTTGATCGTAACATAGAGTACAGAACGTAGCGACCATTATTCGCTCGAAAACAACTAGATTGAATTAGAGGTTGGGAATTATCGCTTTTGGCGAAAAACGCGCCTTTTTCGAATCCGCGAAATAGAAGGATTCGTTGCAAAAAGAACCTTTTTGTCGCAAATGCACGTGACGTAGAGTAAATGAGCTTCTCGGAACACAAAGCCAACGAGCAACGCGAAATAAAAAAAACAACGAACGCCACTTTGACGAATCATTATGCTTTAGTACGTCCCACCGCAACGAAACAAAACCAAAAGAGAACTCCTGGAAAAATGCAAAAAATCGTATTTACTTTCGAACGCCACTTTCCTCTTCAGTATAAAAACTTGATAATCGTCGGCAATTTAACCCTTTCCATCAAGCGAAACGATTTCCTATCCTCACTCAATATTCAGCCAGCTCGTTTTCGTCCATTAAACTCATCACTCTTGCCAAACAATTAATCCCACCCTAAACCCTTTAACTCTTTTTTTTTCAAATCCGTTGCATTTCACACGTAACCTTTCTCTCTTCCCCTGTCACCTCTCCCTGTGCAGATTTGCCGTAAAACCTCCCGCTCATACACACTCCCCAATATTTCCCCCTCTCGCCCACATCCCAACACATCCTCGGCGATTACAACCGCACTTTCCAATAATAGGAGGGAAGAGGCCGACATGCAGCTCCGTTAAAACGGCAACTTCAAAGCTCTCACACCTCCCCTCCTCTGCATAGCTTCGCCTCCCTTTCTAGTGTGTGTGTGTGGGCTCATAAATGCATTAACGTGCTTATACGTAAATATATGCGCTCGTCCGAGCGAGAAACTAGTGGATGGATACGTTTGAACGTAACGTCTTTTATGCCGTTTGGAGTTGGCTGTCCGAAATTTATGAACGAGCCTCCATGCATCTGGATTATCACTCGATATTATCGAATTATACAACATACTGCTATTCCACGAAGGAAGGCTTGGTCATATATTCGTGTAGAGAAGGACGTACATAAAAAATACGTTATAGCAAGTGGGAATCGTTTCGTTCTGTAACGTAACTATATCAACTTATAGTAGTTTTTAGTAATGTAGTAATTGCAGGTTTTATCATTACATGTATGAATTTATTTAATTAATAGATGTATATATACATATGTTTTTAAACCTATTTTCTCGTACATAATCATTTATGTTTTACATTTTATAATATCGTATTTAATAATGATAATTGGATATGATAAGTTTTGAATAATCAGGGTAGCGTTTTGTTATACGAATCTGTTGATACATCTATTCACATTATACGCTCGGTTTAGCTCAAGCCTCCGGCAATTGATGAATTAACAGTTACAATGGATTTTTACGCCATCGTGTTTAAGCACATGGATATATGAATGTTGCTATGAATTTTTACGGGAAATATGTTTGTTCAAAGTAACTTTTGGTGCAATTAACAGTTCAGGCTCTCTAAAATTCGTTGCATCACTTGCCAAATACGCTTTGCAAATACTGTTAATGATAGTTTGTATAGATGGTTAAACGTGTGTATTTTAAAATAAGACGCAAACGGATTTGCCTCGTTTTTCTCTCAACCACACCCATGTGTGTATTTTTCTTACTAAAATTCCTATTGTTGACGGAATTTTCGGGAAATAACTCGGTAAATAAGATTCTTACGAGTTGGTCCAGAGTTCTCTTTCATTCATAACTAAATTTTTATTTGCTCAAAATTCTTGCTTTACGTATGGTGAAAGAAATGCTTGCAGCTCTAGTGCGTAGAAATATGTTCTATAGAAGGGACATCAATGCACTGTTTTATGAAAAAAGTGTACCAATGACTTGTAAATAAAATACATAATATTTATGAGTCCTTCGACCAAGAATAGCCATGCAAATGGGTTCTAAGTTCCCGTTACTTTATGTTCAGTGAATTCATTCTTATGTGAAAACGAGTTCTAATACTCCCACACAGTTGACCGTTACGCAGTGCTTTTGGAATTCACGTTTCCAAACCTTAAATTGTTATTCCGTGAGAGTCTATGCACGAGTTTGGCACGGAAGTGTGACTACCGAATTAGGTGATGGCCAGAAGTTTGCGATTTATCTTCTTCTGAAATAGTCCACGTAATTTCTAAAGTTTTTTGAAATTTATGGTGAATTTTTATAAATTTATGTATTTTATGTAGCCTTTACGCAATTTTCATATTGCCAACAATACCGAGCTTATATATCTCCTAGCTTCTCACGTCGTCTGATCAAACTTGGGAAAAGCACTCTGGACCACTCTCACTTAATACGAAGTTGCTTAATACGTAACAAGAGTTACTATCACTAATATTTACTTTATGACCTCATGGATATTGTATAGAAAATGAGTCCTTAATATCTGGGGAATGTAGTCATTGTTCACTGCAAATTAGATGGAATTACTCTAAGATATGTCCTAATGTTTTGCATTTAACCATACTCAAGTTTAATTTTTACTTTAAGATACAATAATAAATTAATAGAATAATAATTATTTTTAACCACTTCCATATGCAAATAATTGCCATTAAATGATTACGATAATTGTAAATAAAATAACAATTTCCGAATATAATGTAAGAATTTTCCCCAGAAAAATCTTTTGCTTAGATCTATTTGTATATTGAATTGGATAATCAATAAAACAAATTCTTATACTTAAGTCTAATGAATGCATAAATAATAAAATGGTCGTTTTATTGAGTAAAAAATATCAGAAAGCCTTTTAATAAAGCTTAAAATATTATTTTCTATTTGCTACAATGAAAACTACAAAAACCTTTGTTATATTTAAGAATTTAAGTTAAACAAGGAATCTCCGACAAATTTCAAAGAAAAATTGGCTTTATTTGTAAAATACATATACTATCCAAGAATTTTAAAAGATTCATAGTTTGAATAACCCACTAAATTTTTACAATTATGGCTCAAAAGAATGTATTAAATTTTCGTGTAACTTGAGTTTAATTCAGAAGAAGAATTCTCCAAAATATTTTCACATCCACTGGCTGCTTTATCGTCTATATGGAAGAGGAATGTATATTTCTCCGAACCAAGAAGTGACTGATAATGATTATAACAGAGGCGGCCGAATATCTAAGAAACACCGTTAATTCCGGTCTGCGGAGTAGAGCCTTCATTGTTACGCATCCTCGACCAATCGCCTGTCCGCGATGAGTAGAGCACGTATGAATCAGAAAAACAAACATTCCTTCGAAACGTAGCCAAAGCCACGAGCCTTCCAAATTCGAACTAAAGAAGACAAAAAAATTCACTTGGAAAGGAAATAGACTCGGAATGTAACGAAGTGTTCCGTGACTATAGAATAAGCACGCACGTAGATGTGTTTAACACCTAATTTCATAAAGTTTACGTGCTGTTGTTATCATCTACGCCTTATAACAGGAGGAATTTGAAGAATGCGAATCTTGAAAAATAACCAAGGTTTTTAAATAAGCCTATTGGGTGAATAACAAGTCTATTGGATGGTTTATATAATTCTTTTTAAGTAATAATATATGTTTCCTTGTTTATTGTAGATCTATATGCAAGTTCTTAAGAGAGAATAAGTTTAGATTGCTTAAAAGGCCATCAAATTTTTCGAAACGGTCAGTTATAATTACGAGACACTTTAAAATTTATTATATTTCCTTGTTCATATATATAATATTTACATAAACACTTCCTATAACCGAGAACTTTTAACTTTATACTCAACTAATCTATAATAAAAAGAACTAATTACTACAACATCAAATTTTGACGTAAATACTTTTTTCAAAACCAGTAATCATTCTTAACCTTTTTCTTCCTTCAATAGGAATCATCGTTACCACAGTTAGGTGGGATACATATTGCATAAACACACGAACTTAGATACGTAAACATCGCTAAGCAACGACTTTTCGTAAACCATTATTTATAATTCAGACAAGAAGAGTGGTTAATCGTATTCCATCACGCAATTACTATTCTATCACACTCAGCCTTTCTCGAAGGGAATCGGAAAATATTCCACAATACGAGAGATAAAGAGCTTAGCAGAATTGGTTGGGAGAGTGGCAGGGTGATGGCAGAAAGGATTTCCGTCCGTGGGATATTATTGTCAGGAGTAATTTTGCGGTGATACATTGGTATTTGGTCGGGTTTTTAAGGGGGGAGATCGTGCGAGAGAAGGTAAAGCGTCCGTGGAGGGATTTCAGGGTTTAAAAAGGGTTTAGGCACCGGGAAAGAGTGGAGGGTCAAAAGGGGTTTCCTCATAGGCAGTCTGGCAAGAGATGGAGGAACTGCTTTTGGATTTATACTCCAGACCGGCATAATGTGAAAGTATTACCCAATTTAGTCCATTTGCTCCCATTCCTTCTTATCGTCCCTTCCAATGCTCTTCCATTCTTCTCCGAAAGCAATTAACCTAAGTCCCTGCGTACGTACTAAGTGTATTAAACTGTCGTCATAAAATGCGGATAAAAAGGAAAGGGAATTACGATATATAATTGTAATCAAATTGGTGTTTGAATGTGTAATTATCAAAATTAATATTTATCTTATCGTGAGATATTTTATCTGAGAGTTTTTGAGGACCTAAAAACTTTGCTTTATTCGGAATATTTCCCAGATGTATCGAAAAAAAGTTCACACCTTGTAAGGTATTTTTAGATAGTCTGCCGCCTTTAATTCATACTATGAAATTTCTCTGAATATTTATAAGGACCGTTTGACTGAATGTTCTTGCTAAAATTAATTTTAATCAGAATATCATTATTACTTCATAACAAAGAACCTTTACTGATTCAAATTACAATTATCAATCTATGTAAATATCAGCTGAATCAGTTCCTCCCTTTAATAAAGAAAAATAATAATAAGTTACCTTGATTTACACAGTATTAAATTCTCTAAATTTTAGCTTTTGCTAAGTATTTGACGTAGTAATCTTTGCATTACTAATTATCATTAGTTCAAAAGAAAGTCAAATCACTGATAAAGTTTTATATTTAATTGATAACTCAACTCAGATGTAATTGATAACTTAACTCAACAATAATTGTAAGAGACGTTTGAGAGTGCTTCTATATACACATATATATGAATAAACGTGTATATAGAAGTACGTGTATATACTATATAATATAATTATATAGTAATATTCTAATAGATGATAATTCCAGCCTCTAACTGTTAAATGCAAGGAGTAAAAAGTTCTCTCTTGTAAAAATGAAACGCCAGATAGAAGTTCTTAGCAGGATGTTCTCAGTGATAGGTTCCATTTAATTCATTATAGCGAGAGGGCGAGGATGTACAGAGAGGAACAATTCTGAATCTCATGGATTTAATGTGTGCATTGACACAATTAAGGACGCGGATGAAATTGGCCCAAATGAGATGAAGAACTTTGACTCGACTTATCAAGGAGAGGAAGACCAGGTGGAGCACTTTGATGACTTCAGTCGTGAGTACGAGAAATGAATTTAGTCCTTCTAACCTCCTTATGCAGTTATATTAACTGCGCACGAGGTGCAAGGAAACTCAATAATCGCATTTTGAATGGTTATAACTTTTGAAATTTCGTCGAGTCGTGTGACGACAGAGATAGATCGTTTTTTTACGATTAATACACTATATTAATGCTTGCATTGTTAACTAATGTAATACAAAAAGCAAACTAAGAAATATTACCCCTAGATGAACAAAATATTAACACATTGTTTCTTTAAAAGATTCTGCCTCGAATTATAAAAAGATTATTCACTGTTTTTCAATTTTTACTCCTCTAATCCCCTCTTCTTTCATCTTATAAAATCATAGAGTGAAGAACAGTGTTATTTTAGTTAAGAAGTGCTCTTGATGTGCATGTTTTTAATGCTTTAAAAGCAGTCCCAAATCATTCGTACATTATATTATAGCCCTTTGTGAGTTCTTGAAAACACTTACAATCGAAGAGTCTTAAAATTTCTTGCTTTCGAATTCGAATTGAGTAAACAAAAAGTAATTTAGCTGTCTACTAATTTCATTCATCAAATTCCTACTATTTTAATGCGTCATTAATGAACATGAGCATTTTTAGATAAAGATACATGAACAAAGAACTGCATGATTTGAGAATTAAAGGGTATAAATATTATGGAGCTATTGACATTTTATTAATAAATACCTCAAAGTAAATCCTGAATCTATAACATCATTCTCTGTAAGCGACTGTTGGAAATGCTGAAGAACCTTAACAAGAATGATGCAAAGATTTTGACTTTTAGTTACCAAAAGGACATTGAATGTAATAATATATTTGTAAAAATATTTGATGCATCGATAAGCTAGCTACATATAAATCTAATAAAGTTCATCATATCAAGATACTTCATAATACTGTATGATATAAATAATACTGTAAAGAGCTTCAAAGGTTAATACAGGGTTGTATTACTATCGCTCTTCGTTTGACCTTATAATGTTACATTTCTCCAGAATATTGTTATAGTTCTTTATATATTTATTTCGCCCTGAATAGCAGCGATCATTAAGTACGTTGAGAGTTGATAATTTTCAGATTCTGCAAAATCGCCTCGATTTCTACGAACCTTGATACAAAAGTAAAAGTAGAGAAACGACTCAATATATAATCAAAAGCAATGTGCGTACGATACGGATCTTAGTAAATGAAATACTAATTCAACAAATCAAATACCTCTTTCACAGAAACTAAAGGGGAAGTGTGAATACTTCGAACATCCACAATGTGCCTGCCCTATTTATTAAATACCTTTAATTTATCACGAAATTGAAAGCCTTTCGAATCTCTAAATCATTAAAGTTATAGAATTTGTATTTTACTCTTTAATTGGTTTGTATATATTTAATTTAAACCATTGGAAAATCGGAAGGATAAAATTGACAATTAAATCAATATCTTTGATACCTCCAAGACAGCAAGAACATATCATTGATTGTTTCCACCTTCAAATCTCGGTCAATCGATAAAGCATTCTCAAACTCGTCAATCGAACGTAAAGTCCTACATTATTATATGCTCTTTTAGCGTATTTAATTTTCATTTAAAGAATTTTCTCGGTATCTATGCTCTTTGCCTATTTTTCCCCTTAGTTTTCCCAAGAAATCAAGTGTTTGCACAAAAGTCGTGCATCCGTCCTTTTCCATTAAAGTCCCTTCCTTAACAAGTACCACGTTCCCGTCAGCATTAGTATGCATCTTTGTTTTTCATTTCTGGTCGCTTTCGGAAATATCTCTCCATTTATTTGTTTGCACTGGAGATGTTTCACTCCATCTCCGTGTCCCATCAACCCAATTTCTCATCTGCAGACGTTAATTGTGACAACGAATCTAACAAACATCGGAAAACCTTGAAATTTTCCTTTCTCGGTCGGCAATTTAATTTTTTTTGTTATTAGCGGCGTCTCGGAGTAGTGGCGCTCTTACTTATTGACTTTTTTCTTCTTTTGTTTTCCTCCACTTCCTCGTTCTTCACTCGACGACGACCATCCTACTCTTGAGCACGTCTCCGCTTTAACCCTCTTCATATCACTCCTCGTGAATGAATTTGAATTGCAGAAATTCTTTGACCTCGCGATCGTTGCTTGGGAACGAAAATTGCCGCGCCATGTTCCCCTTTGGACGTCTCGCTGGGTGGCAGATAAAAGCTGCTAAAAGTGTTGCGATTTAGATTCCATAGTAAATTATGTTTAAGATCTCGCTAACAATATGAGAGTGTTGTGTTTTTCGCTCACCAGCGTCTGTTTCTGTTTCGCGAGGAATGGAAACGTAACGCTTCCGGGAACGGTGTGACTTATATTGTCCGAGATAGCCAGATGTGAAATGTTTATGTCTTCAAAGCTTGTTTTTGGTTATTCAAGATTTTTAGGGTGTATTTTCATCGCTCTTGGCCTCATTTTGTCGAATTTATTCGTCATATCAGCGCATGGTATACTTTACATTAAAATGGTTTGCATATTTAGAAAATATATACACCTACGATTTCTTTCAACGATATAAAGGCAATTTTTATTCGTCAATTTATTTGTCAATTACGAAACACCTATACAACATTCTCAACTGACCATTAACCTGACCATAATACTGTTTCAATAAGAAAACAAACCTTAGGCTTCCATAAAAGATGAAATTAATAGTGTTATAATAGTATATTTATTTACCTTTAAAAACAGTGATGACTTGATTATTATAATGCATCACCTTTTTTGGAAAGTCGATAGAGTAGCAAATCAAAACTCATGTAACAAAATTATTTTTTATAAAGTGCATGTGACTCCAGTATCGTAAATGTATTTACCTAATGAAGGAGAATGAAACAGAACTTAGATTCTCCATAAATTTAACATACATAATTGAATCTATGCAGCTCAATTTTTATCTGTTGATATTCACGAGAAAAAATACTTTTTTAATTGAGTTTCAATTTATAAAATGTACGAGCACATTTCAAATGTTCAATTAAGTGTGTTTCGTATTTAATTACGAAGTAATTCATAAATTTATATATTCTATGTAAAACAATTAAGTAAATGAAATAATACCGTTTAATTTACAATTCTTTTTTAATTTAAAGATCTGGCGCGAGAACTTTAAGACATATTTACGATTTAAAGTGATGATTCCAATATGAAATTTAATCATACGAATTTTTATAAACGTAAGTTTAATATGGTATCGAATAATAAACACTTTTATAGAATATGCACAATTATTAAACCAGTAGTAGCAATTAACCTTTGCTAAGGGCAAATTTCCCTTCGCTTAGCTCTCCCTTTAGGTTTAAACGGCTCGCAGGAGAACATGGGATAAATCCATCACAAGGGAACGAATCCTACACCGGAATCGACGATTAAATTGGGCGGAGTAGCTTCAAATGGAATGATTTGCAATCAATTCGCACTACTTACAGCAGAATTCTGAGCACACTGAATTGCAAGTATGGCTTTAGTGTTGCTATCGACGTTTCTGACAACAATTGGCAACATTTGTCCACTTAGCAACGGATTGAGTGCAGTGATGGGACTAGAAACAGTTAGAAATCAACATAATTTAAGTTGAAAAGATAAGTCATCACCTATTTTTAGTTAATAAAATTTGATCATGAAAATATCCTGACATTGAATAATTTACACTAAACGTAATTTGAAAATTATTGTATAACAAGAAAATTTTTAATGATGCGCATATATCTGCAATAGGAACTGTTATTTAATTCTTATTTGGAAATCTATAACATCTACCTTAATAGGTAGAAAACTGATTGATTAGAAAATTAAATTACATTTTAAATTGACTTTGAAATGACGTATCCTGTAGCATTCATGTTTCATAACATTTACAATAAAAACACAACATTACTGCTATCCTTTTTTCGCACAATAATTTCAATCGACGATGTAAACAAAGTGAAATGCATTCGTGAGTTTGAAAAAAAAATATTCCTTCGCAGTAAATTGAATCTTCCTCGCATATCATGTACATCAGCGTAGGAATGAAAATTAAAATCAATTACCAATTAAAATGCATCAGTTAAATAATTGATAAACGTAAAAGAAGGAAAAATTTTGAGGCTGGAAAGGTAAAATTTTATGAAAAAATGTAATTCCCTAGATTCCCGTGGTTCGTAAAAGTTCTGAAAATAAAAAAAGTCAGGGAATGCGGAAAAATCGCAATATTTCACAAATAGTTGTCTTTTTTTACAATCGATTAAAAATTTAACGGAATAATTAAATCTTTCCATCACTTTCCAATGGAAATACTCCGGGCGCAACAATTAAGATAGCCAGATTGAATCCATCGATCTATATCATTCTATTTTCATTTTTTTTCGTGACGTAGAACACTTCGTCGATAATTCACTTACGCTACGGAAAGCATGTTTCACACAACTTCGCGACCACCGTCATAGAAATTTCATATCTCATAAATTATTCATCCCGCCGGTGATAGCGTTCTCTCAAAGAAAGAAAAATCAGCCGTGCTTTTTTTTATTATTTCCTCTTACTCGAACCGACGAATTTCCTTCCATACGCTTTTTGTATGTACTCGCACCTTAAATAATTTCGTAGAAAATCTTAATGAACCCGTGCCTCTCTCTAGTCGCAAATAGAACATTCCGCACCATTCGCGCATTCATATTTCATCTTTCATCAGCGCTGTGCAATACGAATTCGCTCCTTTTATTCCTTACTTCGATCAAATCGTTATGTCCGAAGCTTTCTCCCCTCCCATCCGAAATCAATGCAATAACCCTCTCTCCCGCAGCATAAAAATCCCATCTCCCTCTTCAATCATTCCTTTTTAATCACACCGTGGTCGAAAACGCGTGTCATTTTAATTACCTTTCCTTTATGAATTTCCGAACACAGTTCGATCTCTTTCCGGTTTATTTTTTCCCCTTTTTTACCCAAACCCTACGTATCGCGAGCGTATTTCTTTTTTATGCCGATCCCCCTTCACTTCCGCGAATCGCCATTGGCGACAACCGCCAAAGAACGGACAGAAACGCGGCGAAGGAAATAGGTATCCGAACTCTCGTTTCCGATTGTGTTTTGTCACTCTCGCGGGATAATTTATATTTCCCCCCCTTTTATCCATCGGCGGATCGCTCTTCTCTTTTTTTTTCGCGGAATAAAAAAAATCTCCCGTCGCGGTGGATCGCGTCAATTTTTATGACTCGCGAAAAAAAAATGAAACTCGTTAATGCATTTCCGTGGAATTGATCCGTACTCCCCTCTCTCTCTATCTCTTACACTTTCTGTGGACGAAATTAGCGGGCGGTTCATTCCCACGTCATTAACCGCTCCTTTTCGAAACACTTGCGAAGGAACGGGAACCGAGGGCAGTGGAGCCGACGCACGCGGCTTATGGAGTCCTTTTCCTCGTCAAATACGCGCTCTGATTACGAATTTTTTTCGACCCTTTTTTTCATCCGCATAATACTCCTCCCTTGAAACCCCTCCGTCATTTTTTTCAAATCCATCTCCCGAAAATAAAACTACCTTTTTCCTGCTTCCTACGTACTACATCCCACCCGCAGAGAGGTTATTGCTACCTTGCCGAACGTACAGAGATTCGTCTGTGGTCATTTCCCGACCGATATTTTCATTCCGACGAGAGATCGGGTGGTTTGTAATTTGAGCAAATCTTTATGAACGCGTAACGATAGGGATTGTAGGAATTCCAGGCGTCTATTACTCGCTTCTTCATTACCATTCCCATCGGGTCTCGTAATTGAGCTCGATTGCATAAAAAAGGTAGCAAAAGTATTGAAAAGGGGAGAATAACTAATGAGGGTTGCGGAGTTGATATAGCGAACGACATGGCGCACGCACCGTACCCACCCTCCATCCCATTGTCTCCGGGATTATTGGCGTGTCTAGGAGTGAAGCCTTCATTATGGACAGTGTCGCGTTCACACCGGCTCGGGGTCGTGAGGGCGTCTACATGTACCGTCCTCTGTCAAAAAGCACACCGCCTTCTGTGGTGATTGCCCATCTCCCGTCACGTATGAATCCCCCGTTCTTTCTCGTCTATCCGTGGGCTTTAGGCGGATCATGAACACGGCAACGGTGGCTTATTTACAAAATTGTGCCGGCATATCGACGTGAGATGTCGTTACATGCAGTGGGAGGTAATCCTGTTGGCTTTAGACCCCAAAGGTTTCGTTAGGTAGTTCCATTGTCGTCCACTAATCATTTTCTTTTGCTCAAATCCCAAGTTTGTGATGCCGAAGTTCTCTCGTACACTATAGTTGAGAAAGGTAAGTTTTTAGATTTCTGTTGATTCTTTAAAGCGAGGTATATGTCTCATCTAAGAAAAATTACAGTAGGTGTATGAGGTTAGATGGACCTAAAAATTAGGAATAAAATGTTTTACTATTTATGACTAGAAGGAAATAGAAAATAATGGGGTCTAAATACTTCAGTGATGGAATGAAAATAATATAGAAATTATTCTGCTCAGAGCGTTATAAAAGGATGAAATGACGGTTCAACAAATTAAAACATTAGAAGAAACTGATTAAAATATATTAGATATTCTATTCAACTTTATCTCACTCGATATATTAAAGAAATCTATTTGGTAAGATTTAAGTTTTATTTTCTTCAATATTATTACCCTGAATTCGGAAAATGTTTCCTGTAATGCACTCATAAATTCACACACGTTTTGGGAATGAGAGCTAATTATATAAAAAGTAAACATTGAACTTTAAAGGTGGTTAAATATTATTAAAGAAATATAAGATGAGACTTTAAGATAATTAAGATTTAATACCTTTAAAGTTTAGTATTTACTTAAAATATATCTAAATTATCTTATCTTAAATTCTCTTCTTATATTTCTCATTTGCAAAAATTTTATTGTTCATATCAAAAATAGATAATTATGAATAGTTCTGCTGTAGAAATAATTTACATCGTAATATTCTGAATGGTTACAATTTTCTCTAGCCATCAAAATAGATATAGAGGTCTATTCATTAGATTTAATAGACCCTGAGTTTCCCAAGTACTTCAAAGCCCAATCAATTTTTACAATTTACAAAATCTATTTCAAGTGCAAAAAAATAATATTACAGTCGCTCTCGTACTCCTAATTGCAGACCGAATAAATTGATTACATTTCAATCATTCTAGAATCCACCTTAATATGCTATAAATGAAATAATTTCCCCCATAATAGAGTTTCACCCATGATTGCAAACCGCCTGAAGCCTTTTCTCTAACTTGTTTTCATTCGTTTTCGATGGAAGTGATAATTTTCAGTTGATAACATGTACAGCACGATTATTAATGATTTAGTGAGAGCAGACATTGAATTGAAGCTTTAATTAAATCGAACGAAAGCTTGATTTATCACAACCTCATGGACTATGCAAAAATATGTCTTCGCGATACCTTTAAATCCATTAGTTTCTCCTGATAATTTATTGGATGTCGGGTGATTTATTTTCCTCTTCTAACCGCATCGGTTACATGCCGAAAAACTTTCCGGAATAATCCAAATATCGAGAATCCAGAAATGGATTTCTGAACTTTCCCTCAGTTTATGACAAATTATGACCACTGGCTCGCATTCCAAATGTGCAATTGATCAACAAAGTGTGTTGGAGTTGAAGGTTGTATTTACGTATCCAATTTCGGAAGTTTTGAGGGCGAATTATAAAATTTTGATTTGTTGCGTTTTCGTTCTTGTTTAGGATATTTTAGCTGAAGGACATCGTTCAAATCATTACCCTGTGTAAATTCGGATCGTATTGGACGTTGAAAATGTATTTCAAGAAAATTATGTACATACTATTTGTAGCGATAAAAATTTCCGAAACTTGATCTCTTCTGAAAATTTATTTGTAGTATTTATATTTTTTTAATATTGAGCATTATATTTATTAATATCATTACTATCTATTCACATGGAGGCTTTAAGAAAATTGTCATTTTTACATAGAAATTGACCTTATATAAATATTATGTAATATATAAATATTGACCTTATAATATAAATGCTTGTTACAATAGTTTGGGTTAGATTGGGTTAACTCTCAAAATACTAGAATTTATACAGAAAATATACAAGAATAATTCTTCTAATATAAATACTGGAATTATTTTTCCCTTTAAACACTTCCATACTTAAAGTAGACTAAGTGGCTGGAGAGTTAGACTTTCAGATATTATTTAAAGGGAATATTTCAGCTGTATTATTTATTTTTTATTTTCTGTAAGTATCAGAAAACTAAGACAACTAGCTATGCAAGTAGTGCATTACATTGAAAGACATACTAAATGTCTCTATTTACACCACCTAAATCATTTAAAAAATAATACTTATTCCTAACTTCATGAGAGATACTCTCTGTGGTAAGCCTTAGTACCAGCTTGTAAGTATATATAAATTCTAATGATGGAAAATTTTTTAATGGGTGAACATTGTACGATCCCTTACGAATAACCATTCAATACAAACGACAAGTAAACATATTGGTTTTTACATAAGCAATAAAAATTGCTGACAGAAGCAGCACAGGAATACTTTATACATTCAATGACATCACCATAAGATGCCCGAGAAATAACGTGACATAGGACATCAGACTGTCTTCTTCGTCGAAAGTGACAAAAGGAAAAGCAGATACGAGTGTCGTGATCGCAAAACAGAATGAAATTTCAATGTCGTCGTAATCCTATCGAGTGCAACGTAATCCTTGTATTTGCATGATTTGGCCTCACTTGTTCAGATCCGTGGGATGTTCAATGATAACGGCTCGAGATGAATGGCTTCGTGACGGAGTGGCATCTATCCTAGGGCAAGATGGAGACAGCGCTTCCACCGATCACCGATAAACGACAACCCCGCTCGCATAACTAATTACCAACCACGTTAACTTTATGCGCATTAGGCCAATAACGTTTGGAGCGATTAATCAGTACCTTGCTTATGACGGCAACTTCAGCATCGAATGCATGAAGAGAATAGAGTTCACTCACTTTTTGCTATCTACATTTTGTACGTGGGGAGCCTTGAATCATATTACTTATTGACAACGTTCATAGTATGTTACCAAGGAGATGATAGCAACATTAACGGGGATTTTTTTGCTATCTACATTTTGAATGTAAGGATCCTTATATTCTTTATTGGCAACATTGATAGTACGTTACCAAGGAGATGAACTGGCTGATAACGAGGCTGTCAAAATATCCTTTAAAGGAATTAAGCTCTCAATACCTTTGAATATATTCCTGGTAGTTAAATCCATTTAATTGAATAGAGGACGTTTTTTTTTAATTTCGATAAATTAATTCCATTAAAAAATTCACAATTCAATGATTATCTGCGATAATAATGAAGATGAGTCTTCTTTTATAGGCGCATATACAATTTTATTTTCATAAAAGAAATGGAGGATCTCATGCGCACAATGTTAATAAAATAACTCTAAAGAGTTAATTAGAAATAAATTCACTTTCCCTTTGAGATTTGTCGATTGAATTCCTGAGCTTTAGAGAGAAATTTAATCATTGCGACGTTTTTGAAAGCTAATTTAACAGCTCACTGAGTTTTAATTTAATGGTTTACCAAGTTTCTAATTAGTAGCGGAAAGGGTAGGATCGGCTTATGGTTTGACATCTTGTCTAAAGTAATGGCACGGTTTAAACAGGTGAAAGCCTAAGCCGTCTTTATTAGGGGGGATAATGGTAAAGTTTAACATATATAAGCATTATTTTTTATATCACTTTACCTTCTATTTATCGGGAATCATTGAAATTGTTTTTAAAACTATATTTCGAATCAATTTCTCTTATGTTTCAGTATGATCCTTGAAAGATCAAATCGGATATCATTATAAAAAGTTTAAAACATTAAATAAAAGAACACGAAACAATCCCTATAGCTTCGGATAAAATAAAAGAAATATTTGTATGTCTACAGATGTATGTAGCATGGTAAAAAATGCCCAAAAAAATGAACTTATCTATTTATACATTCCAATAGCCCCGATACTTTTAGAACCATGGGAAACAAGGGACCGATAAATGTTTATATATTTCGCAAACTAGAAGAATTTATCACATCCCTTGCTCTGGACGTTATCAGGTCAGCAGAAACCATTTATAACGAAAATGACATTTTTATACTACCTCCGTTTGGGTCTCTTGTTTTAAGAGTCTCGCTCTAAAAAGTAGCGAGAATGAGATTCCGAGAGTATCCCTTGGAGACCGGGGGATTATGGGAAGAGCTCCAAACAAGGAAGCCGTTGACACTAAGATACGAGTGCACGGCACATATCGTTAACCTATGGATAAGGGAGGTCGTGTCCTGTTTTGCCGTCAGATATATTTCTCTCGTGGGCATCGCTCCTTTATCGGTCTCCTCGACTCAAGTCTCATCGAACTGTTCTTCCACAGCCCGAATAACATCAGCTATGTGGGTCATTCGCATCACAATAATATCCCCCACACGTCAGCGAATATTCTTTCCCCAAGTAACGGCGTGTTTACTTCCACACGATACGCAAATCTTTGTTTCGAAAAGTTTTCTCTCTCTTTAAAAAAATATGTTTAACTCCCGCTTGAGAGATGGATGGAAATTTTATGCTGAACTTTTTATGGGGAGGATTATTCGTGGTGTATAAAAATTTCATACCTAGTATGTTATAATTTTTTTATCAAGACTTTAGAAATAGATGTTAAAAATTTGAAATACTTTTCTATAAAGCTAGCGTGCCTCAAGTAGAAAATATAATTGTATTAAAAAAATTAAGTACTTTAGTCTCGATTATTCAGCTTCGGATAATAGTTTGTAGTGAAATAGTAATTAATAAGTGATTCAATATCCTTTATGTTACCAAGAAACAAACAAGAAATCGACTTTTTTCTTTATTTTAAACACTTTGCAGTATATTTTTCTAAGGTATGATTAACCAGATATTTTCAATCAATCAAAAGCAAATGTATTAATGAAAGTAAATAAAATGCATCCATTTTCTTTATTGATTCATTCGCTATTAATTTTAGATTTTATTAACTTTTAAATCTCGTTCCATATTGGTACATGTATTATTCTCTCTCGAAAGAACATGCTATGGAATAAAACAGTTTGTAATTTGAATTACTTTCGTAGGAGTAAACGTTTTAAAATTTCATTTTTCATGATTGAACCCATAGAATAATAATTAATTAAGTGTAAAGGCATTCATTCTTTCTAATCTAAATATTTATTTTAAGAGAAAATTGTAAGATTAATCAAATTAAAATCGTCTTCAATAGCCGAATATATTATAAATACAATGCCAATAAAAATGCTGTTTTTCGTCGATATAAATTACGATTAGTTCTGATCGTCGATATTAAGGCTCATAAATATTTATTCATTCCTATAGACCAGTGTCGCAATTTTTGTCTCCTCCAAAATAAACAATAAGAGAAACTCCTTTCCGAGGTCGTAAATCGCGCCATCGAACGCTATCGCTCCCTTAACTACCCCTTTTTCTTTTTTTTCCGCTGCACCTTGAATTCGAGTCGTAAAATAGGCCGTCGCCGTAGGTGGTCTTGCACGATACCGCAACAGAAGTAAATAAAAAATACCTATAAATTTTCCCTTCAGATCGGACGCCATTTGCGTAATTAGACGATCATTTCCTCCGATTAAACAAATGGAATACAAAAAACCCCACGTGACGCCGTTACGTAAGGGTAAACAAGGTTTTACGACGTGGTTTTGCTATAGAGAGGGGGGAGACGTGTTGCGCTGTGGGGAAAGGGAGTGATAAGAACCATAGGACGACGAAAGTAGAATACGGCATGAGTCATCCAATTGCTGCATTTCAAGAGTATTTGAAGATAATTTCACTGACCCTGAACAGGTTCTCCCGAAGTATTATAACTTGAGATAAGTGTATAGGATTCGTAACAATGAGGTTGCTGGAATGAATTCCCATTTAATTCTTTTAAAAGGAAAACGAAGTACAATTAACCTTCTTGAACATTTGGAGATATAAAACCATGGAAAAGCTTACAACAGTGAATTATTGTACAATGAAAATCGTTGCTATTTCTACCACCACATTCTTTCTTCTACTTAAAAGCTTTATGACAACTCTATTATTACTTCTAACATCATCATCTTTCTTATCTATCGCCCTACCTTTTCATATCATTTCTGGATTTAATCCACAAAGTTGATGATTTTAATTTAATAAAGATGATTCTTTCTATAGCATCTTTTTAAAAGTAGGAATTGAAGAATCGAAAGTAGAAATATTAAAATGAATATAAATCAATTAGTTAACATAGGGAACTTAAATTAAGTGTTTAATGTAAGTGCTAACTTCTGAAAAATATATTTAAGAATCAATCTGTGATATTCCTTTTATATCTCTACGAAGAAATTCCATTCTGAAATCACTTAATCTGTCCTTGAATGAGTTACCAAATTATATGTTATTTTTAGAGTAATTTTTCTTAAAATAAACAAAAATACGCACATTAATATTTTCTTTCTTCTCAGTAAAATAATATCTCCTCGTGAAAATATATATCTACAAATTTCATCTTTTATGTTTAACCTCCATCAATGTCAATCAAAATCAGCTCCTCTTTTATCTTATGCGCCTTTAAATTAGTACGTAACCTTTTAAACAATATTTATACTCCCTATTCAGGGGATTAAAGAGTTTATGGTAACAATTTACGTAAGGTAAGGCCGATTTCATCAAATGTATTTCGTTAAAGTCTTGCTCGGTCAGTAACTAAGGATACAGGGCTAAGTAAGTAGGCTAATGAAGTAAGCTAATCACCATGATTAATCCTCATTATATCCTTTAGTTATCGATTTTTCATCTTAAAATCAATCTATTAAACTTTTTAACTATAGTTTTAAAATAAAATAATATTCTAGTATTTATATTTAACAAAATAAGAAAAAAATAACTACATCTCAGTACGTTTCACCTGGCGTTGATATCATTGAATCCTGGTCATAAAACGATATCGTATGATATGACGATAAGATGACAAGATAGATTTCACGGGAGACATAAGAGTACAACATTAATCTCCCTTGTATGTATCACGGTACACATGTCGAAAACCAAGGTATCGTCTGGTATATCATCAGCGTTGTCTGGAAAAACAATCTGCTTTGAAAATCGTATCGCCAAGAGTCTTCAATATGAGGAGGTTTGTGTCGCGTGGTCTGTCGCCTAAGAAGGTCGCGGGGAAATCGGAGTGTGCGAAGAGAAAACAACCCCGTGCCGGGGGATGAGTCCGTTGTCTCGGGGGAGGGCTTAAAACGTGGCCCGACGACCACCTGTTCTCACCTGCCCACACTGCATCTTCTGCCGGATGCGTCTCCACCAGAATGCCACCGTTTCCTGCCTTTTTTTTCTTCAGAGTTCCATACCCTATCCACGCTATCCGAATGCAATTCGTACGGTAAGAAAAAACTCGCAGCTGGTTTAGGTAAAAAAAATAATGAGTCGAAACGCCGCTAGGGGGAGAAGTGATAGTCGGATCGTGCATTAAAAAAATGGGAGATACGAGTGGATTCCATTGGAGGCAAATGAGTTGAAGGGGTGTGTGTAAAAAAGAAGTATCGTTGGCTCTGTGGGATCCACTTAAAAATGCTCGATGCACGGCGACAAAGCGTTACAAATTAACATAATTTATGGTCGATTTTTCACTCCAAAGCCGTCCTTCAGTTTGCCTTTAACACTTGTCCGGATATTTGTTATGGGGATAAGGCAACTGTTTCTCAACATGTAAAAGGGTTGAACGATTTCCTTCACCACGGTGACTGCGTTGGCGAATGAGCGTGAAATTGTCTTCCTCTCGAGGACCCACTGAGGCTTCCGGGTATGATAAACCCTCAAGTTAATTTTTTCCGCTTTTTCAATGCGGTAACTTTGTAGAAGAAGAAAGTGGGTTTTACAAAATAACCATGAATTAGTGTTTTCTCATCATGATTTCCTTCCTTCCTTTCCTATGTTATTTTTCTATTTTGTTACGGAAAGTATTAAACAGAAAAGTAATCAGTTTGATAATATAATGCACTTGTTTTCAAATCAATAAATAATGTAATAATATCTGCACTAAAAAACAAATGTACATACAAAGCTATTATACGTAAATATAAGTTTCTCATGAACTTATGGTCAAAATCACTTGTATGGGCTCAAAATCTCTGTTGATGACTTTTGATATTATAAAGTTGAATGTTACAAAGAATAAACTTCCGATATTTGGATGCTGATTTTTTCTTTCTATCCAATCTATCGGACAAACCGAGCTTCTAAACAGTGTCCTTTGAGAGTCTTTTATGTTTCTAGTACGTTCTATGCCTCTAATAAAACGAAATATCAAAAAAAGCATAAAAAATCGAATCTTAAAACACAAAAGCTCCGATTGTTTTTAAAAAACACGCTATTAGGAGTTCCACAATTACTATTGGCGAAAGATTTATGTATCTGCAGAGGACATAGTCGATGGAAATATTCGGGCAAAGAAAAAAAGTACTCCTCTTTTCATCGGATCATAAATTTATGCTACGTTAAACACTATGGGCCGTATATTCCAGACAATAAAGCATTCGATAGATCCTCTTCTTATGGACCTAGATTTTTTTTACGCAATACGGAAATTAATTTGGATGCGAATAAAAAGTCTAAAATACTTCGGCATTCAATTACTTGGGCATTATTGAAAAACTTTCGCGTCGTTTCGCTGCAATTTATTTATTTCCGCTGCAGCGCAGAATGAAAAGAGAGAGGGATGAAGATAGAGAAAAAACATTCGGAAAAAAATTTAAACAATCTCCTCCGAGAGACGGACATGAATCCTATTTCGCGATCTATAACAACAACCACGTTTTTGCTCCGTGCGTCGGGAGCGTGCCCATTAAAAGTCCCTAAACTAAATGAAATTCCTCCGGGATAGAAAAAAAAAACACTCACGAGGGAAAATTGCGAATCACTGTCTCTCGTACGACCCATTTTTACAATTTCGCAACCGAAAGAGCGAAGCGTACAAAAAGGAAGGAAAATGTTCGAAGGAAGAAGTCTCGGGGGCGACACGTGAACGAATTGGAGAACCAGTTTCACGAGTAAATCAGCTTTCGTATAAAATATCCCCTCTTTTTGCCTTCAACCCGTCTCCATGTCGCATCGGTGGCCAAATAAAGGCTCCTGTTTAATCTAATCTAATCTCTCCCCGATTCATTTTCCCTTAACCCGTCACTCCCTCCTCCTCCAACCTCCACCGAAAACGTGTTTTCTCACTCATTTCCTCTTCGAGTTGATTCCTTCCCCTGTCTCATCCCCTATTCCCCACTCTTTTCCCTTCTTTTTTAGCCCTTCTCCTTCTTCCCCTTTTTCCCCTCCTCATCGACCAATTCCTCCCAAGGAGTCTTTAGTCCCCCGATCTAATCTCGAACCCATTCTCTCTACGTAAAATCGGAAGAACGAATATCGGCCGTTTAAGGATCGGATGAGCTATGGCGGGAATATTTAAAGCGATAAGTTCATATTCGTTAGCGGGCAAAGGGAACGATGTAGTAGATAAGGCGTAAGGGAGAGAAAGGGTGAAATCGTAAGAAATGTTTGGGAGATAAGGAACTTCTGAGGAACGAAAAATCGCTGAGGGAGGATTAGAATTCGGTAGCGATAAGAGGTAAAACGGGTACGAAAGAGATTTCGGGAATTTATAAAAATGCGGCGACGGAAAAAATTAATGAGAAAGGAACAAAAGGGTGGTTATGGGGCTCTAAACAGTGGGAGAGGGAGATATATATAAGGCGTTAAAACTCTCCGCTATGAAGAATAGCCGTGACACGATAACAATAATGTGACTGTGGCACTGGGGAGGTTGATTGATGGGGACGGAATAACATAAAAGCGTGATATATACAGGAAAGTGAAAGTATGTTTCGAAGGAACGGAGGGGGGATAAGATTTCCGGGAGACGATAAACCTCATCGACCGTAGGAATATCATTGATCTCTCGACGCACTTATTCCGAACCGGCATCCACGTATCCGTTGAGGCCTCTTGAAGTCGGTTTCGCTCAAAGGAATGTTTACACAATACGATACCTTACATCGAACGAGAACCATTCCGCTGTTATAACCATTTGAGACTCACAGAAGAGTACCGAAGCAATTTGAGGATTAAAAATCAATAAGGACTCCAAGAAAAAGTAAGGGGAGTTCGAGAAAAAACTACATATTAGAAGAAAGAAAATTCTACGTCTATGGAACAAAAGAAGTATCTCTGCTATGAAAGTCAGATTTCCGTATATTATTTGCATTTTATTCGAGACGGGAGAGACGGGCGCGAGTCCATTGGTATGCGCAGGATACGAATGAAGAGTAGACAGGAGCAATATAGCGATTTGAAAACGTTCTTTGGTGGAACAAAGAGGAGACAGGGAAAAAATGACAGATGAATAAAAGACGGCGAGAGGAAGAGAGTGGAGCGTGGAGAGGCTAAGACAGGAGAAGAAGGCTGTGAAAATGAAAATGGACAGATGAGAGAGAAGATATCTGGCTCAGTAGTTCTACCCATCCAATTTATTTTGGCTTTAACTTAATGGGTAAGTTGATACGGTGATAAAGAGTGATGAAAAATGATTCGGAACGATATAAGGAGCAATCGTGTCGGGAATAGAGGGTTCTTCGGAAAACCGCGAGAGTAGAGAGAGAGTACAGTTCCGGAAGGAACAAAGTTCGCATTTTCATACGGCGAACGTAATAAGAGATGTCGGATAAGGAGGAGGACCAATGCAGGGAGATAAGCATCGGATCGGTTCCCATGGGAATGGTCGGGAAGTAATGGGGAAACAAAAAAGCATCGCGGAGTAGATGAGACAGAGAGAGAGTGGTAAAATGGTCGGAAATGAAAGTGAATAGGCACATACGGGAAACCTTTTAAGGGCGAAAAAAAGAACGAAAAGAATAAACAATGGAGGTGGTTATGACGCCGGGAACGTGACTTTGGGAGGCACCGATATTAAAGAGAAGGCCACATAATATCATTATAAGGGAAGGCGCTAGAAAGGAATATTGGAAGAAGGGGCCCATCTCTGCGAGGCTTTGACCCAAGTGAAAGCGACAAAGAGAGTTTGGAATATAAAAGGAGAACGGATGGATTTTTGCAGTCGCTGCAAAGAAGGGGGAATTTCTCTGAAGACATCGGAATGGCGAGAGTAACTGGAATAAGAAGTGGGGGTGGATGCAGGTCCTCCGTTTGGGGGGGCAAAAGGGCCGGCTAAAAATCTAATTTCAGGAGAACGCAATATAAGGGAGGCGAAATGGGGGAAAGAGGGGGAATGGGTTTCGGTATTTGGGATGAGACAAACCTCTTTCCTGAAGAGTGTGGATTTGCGAGGGCAAGTGAATGGAAGAAAGTGGATGCAAGAGGAAGAAGGAGGTGACAAAGGAATTGGAGAAATGAGACGGCGGAAGTGGAAGATGAAAGAGGCTGCACGAATCGAAAGGGGGGGAGGAAATTGGAAGAAAGATGGCGTCGGCAGAAGTAAATGACGCGAACGGTTAAAGGAGAAAAGGAAGGAAGTGGGTTAAAGAAGGGGGGGAATCAAAGTGGTGCAGGAGGAGGTTAAAAAAGGATCAAAAGTGTCGAGCGTGGTGGACGAAATCACCAATGTGGCAGCGGGGTAACGTCATTTGTTCCCAAACAAAAATAAAAGTTCGGTGCGAAGTGATTTCTCGGGGAAAAGTGTGTGAAGAGAAAGGAAAGTGTATCGGAGAAGGTTTGTGTGTGTGATAAGGGGAGAACGTATCCGAAGAGGTTAGGAAAAAGGGTTTCCAAGAAATAAAAGTAGAGGTTTATGGTTGAGTAATAAAAGAGGATGAAAATAATATAATAAATCGAGAAGGATCGTAGCAGTTTTGATGCACGCACTCTCAATCCGTAGAATGGGACGAATACGGGAGTGAGAAAAATACCGGTGAAATATTTCGCTTTGTAACGACGTTTGAGTCGCAAGCCTATGAAACACCTTCGTCTCTATGGAGGATTATCGTAAGTGATAGAACTTTTTATTCGATTCCAGGCGGAAATCGGACGCCGAAATACTTCCCATCTCATACTTCATACTTTTCCTGGGTTATTATTGCCACCTTTCGAAATAGGAAGCAATTCGAAGGGATTTTTGAAGACGTAACAATCAATGCCGAACGTTTCAGTTGATCATAACGCATGAGATCATAACCATTTTCCTAAACATAAGTGACATTATTTCCTCGAGAAACAGCATAATTTTAAGGATTGAATTCCCATTTTTCAATCCCCGGTAAACTCTTTGATGTATGGGATAGACAATCGTTGATATTACCACTGCAAATTACGATTACATTTGCAGATAATTCGATTCAGATCAATGACGGATGCTCAGTAAAAAGGGGTCGATGGACTTTCAAGTTTGAGAAACCTCAGTCTGGAGCATATCCCTGTGTTCAAGAGCTAATATCTCGCAGGGATATTAGAAAACCTTTCCATCAACTCTCACAATCCGTAATAAACGAGCATCTTTCCCCGGTTAACCTTCATTCCAGCGAATTTCTTCGGCTACGGATTAAATGGCGAAATCTGTTTCGACCTTTGTCTTTCCCAGCGGGTGATTTTTTTCCACTGTAGTCGTTAAAAAGGTTTTCGACTCCTAATAAAAGGACAAAGGAATAAAATAAGCACAATGGCACAAAGCTTTGAGAGCGGGTGGAGGAAATCAAAAAATAATTAGACAGGAAGCGAAAAGGGTGAGCAAGGGTTGGCGGGAAGGAGGCGAGTAAGTTTGGGCGAAATCCTGTAGATTTTGGGGATAGGGTGGAGGAAGAGAAAGTGTTTGGGTGCAACAGAGGATGTAGCATTCAATCCAAAAAGGGGGAATTGAAAAGAATGTGATCGATCCGGGAGATGAATGCCGATCCGGAATCGATGGATCAGAAGTTAATCTCGATAAGCGGAAAACTTCATTTACATTCCGATGGAATCATAGAGAAGCCGATGGATCGTACGAAGGATTAACAAAGTGAGCGGGGGAGAAAGGAAAAAACATCAATAACGCCACGAGAGATAAAAGATGCTCTCTTCATTCCTAATTCCCACGAGAGGAAGCCATCTTGCTAGTGATATTTCTTTCCGGAGATCTGACGTCTATCCTAATTTCTCTACCCCCTACATTTCTCAGGGCGCGGTTCAAAAGCTCGTTTTCTCTCCGCTTTTATTAATTCTCACTTCGGGGCCTGATATCGGGAGTCGTATCTCTTTTTTTTTCGGGGGCCTTATATATTATGACTGTCGGAAAGTAATTGAAAAATCGACTTAATCTGTTTTTAAGGGCGTCATCGGACGGCGATCAAATTAAATCCGGAAATATATGCGTTTTCTAACAATATCGGAGAACATATTGGATGTCGGCCGAAAATTTTTGGGATTAGTTTGAAATTGGACGTTTTATTGCAAATTTGCAAGATGATGGGATAGCGTTCTGACGTTTGAAGTCTGTAGGAGAGAATAGTTGAAACGTTCTGAGGATATCTCTTTCTTCCTATGTTTGGAAAAGGTCTAGCAAATACAAAGAACGGGTAATTAGAAAGAAAACTATGTTAAATGAAGAAAAATAATCATGGTATAACCATCTAAACCTTGCCTTCACCATGACCTAAAGTCACCTAAAGATTCTTGATCGTAGAAAAGTATTCTTTTAGAACCCTATAATTTCCAACACGTGTTGTGGGGAAGTTTAGCTTTTAATCTTTAGACCCTATATCAACTCAAAGTGAAAGCAGAAAAGTAATATGTACTTTACCATAGAAACGCGTAATTTTAGACTAGATATGAAATTAAAATTTGCTTCAGTATTCAGGTATTTGAGGGAAAATATTACTATTCGAAGACAATTTGATTTAACTGTAGTTAATTTTCTGAATCGTGTATTTTTTAGACAGGTATCACTTTTCTGTATAGAAATATACGTGGTCTACTTTACTTTCGTTTGAAAGCAAATTGGGTCCTTTTTGAGTATTTTTGGTGAAATATATCTATATAAATGCACAAAGAAATTCATTGCCTTATTCCTTTACACCCAAAAACATTAGAGAACAATAAATTTCAATATATAAGCTTCAAAAATTCCAAAGAAATAGACTATAACTTCAGTAAAATTCAATTCATTCGCTATCACCGTATAAAATTTTCTTTGATACAGCTGACGTTAGTAAATATCCTTTTGGCATCCTAGCGTTCCACAGGATAACCATGATCATTAGGAACTTATTGACACTAAGATCCCACATTACGTCACTCTTAGAAAAGGGGTTATCTAAGCTCGTTATCCATCCATTTATCGAAGTAAATTGAACATGTAATTCATCGTCCGCTTTTGAATCGCCCGAGTCGTCCGCTTATTAAAACTTGGGCATTTGTCGAGCAAAATCGAGTGGATTCAATTAAATTACACGAGGGACGTTTGATCAATTCATCTGAGAACACAGTCGAGTAAATATCATCCCTCTAATTATAGGCTTTAATCAATGCGACTCTACCGTCTTAGAGGGGGACAAAGAAACCTGTTTATCTCAAATCCCGCCCATAAATAGTTTTAAATCAAAACTCGAGGATCTTGTGTAAGGGAATACGAAAGCGCATAACCCCACCGAAAAGATTATACGTCCCCAGTTCCGCTTCTCAAAGAGCATCAGGACTGTTTGGGAATTAGGCAATGAAATATGTATCCAATTACGTTTGACAGAAATGAATCCGAGGCAGAACAAAAGCCAGCGTCTTAGAGAATGGAGTTATGAGGGGAAATAGGGAAAAGGGGAGAGACAGAAGTAGATAGAGAGAGAATATGAAAGGACACGACGAAAGGGAGGAAAAATGCGTGGGTTGAATGATAATGGGATCATAATGCAGTAGCCATTAAATATACTCCGTAAATGAAAGATAAATGAACATAGGTGAATGACGAAAGTTATTACGTTAACAATAATAATCAAAGATGGCATGAAATAGATTTAGAGAGACCTAATCCTTAGAGAATAAAAGTTAAAACCATGCAGTACTAATAACGATTTGCAGCTTATTTATAGTATCATCCTTCTATACATCCACCCATACTCAATCTGGATCCATTAAATATATGAGTTTGGCAAAAGAAAATGAAGAAAAGAATAAGGATACCTTACATTAGCTAATTAAATAGATCAAATGAGACGGAAAATAAATTAATAAGGGGGGTACAAGATAAGATTAAAAGGAAAACACTATGTTGTATGGATGTTATATTGCTATGCTATGATGCTATGATGTAGAATTTGTCTTCATTTACTGTTTCCCCATCCATATATATTCACTTTTCTACCTCACATCACTACCCCTCATACTACTACCCCTAAAACACAGGGGAAGGCGATTATGTTAGAAGAAGCCACACAGACATAGGATTGGCTGTAAGGAATCCCTATCCTCAAACTCCCCTTCAGCGTAACTCTTCAGTCCTTTGATTCACTCTCCTATGAGAGAAATACACAGTAAGGGGAGAGAGAATTTGTAGTAGGACCCCTTTTCCCGTAATCCTTTTAAATGGCTCCATTTGTGCGGGCTCCGTTGCGGGAGGCTGATTGGGGTAGCGAGAGATTTAGAGGGAAAAAACGCACTACGGGATCATACTGACATGCGATCAAATCACCCACAGCATTAGCCACTTTGCAACTCTCCCCGTGGCTAACTCACTTTAAAGCATTCTAATGCACCCGCATTATCACGCCTTTCCTTACTGCACACGCACACATATATTTTTCCCTCGATTCACCGCACACCTCCACATCTTTCCACTTCCTTTCGAAAAACCATCGTTATGCGGAGGCGAATACTTCCTAATCCCCGAAGCTTTTAAGTCCCTCGAGGCAATTGCACAACTTCCCTATTTCCCCTATACCTTCCCATGCGTCTCTTCAATTTTTTTCCTCACCGCGTCAACTCGTTCGCTTTGTATTCGTTTTTCTCTTGTCTCCTGCGATGGGCTTTCACTCGCTCTTATTAATGTGTCGAAAGGACCTTGATAAGCTTGTTAAGGCTCGTTCCTCTCTTTTGAGTGAAATTTTCGCAAAAGTTTTCCACCGGAACCGATACGAGCCATAGTAAAAGTTGCGTATAAATCATTACGCGGGTTAATTAGAGCGATTTCTCGGAAATTTTGATAAAAAATGCTTAATTAGCCCGAGAAATAACAAGACGATAATCAGGTCAAGCGTTTGACTCACAGAGGCCCCAAAAATAGGAAAATCATTTATATCGCGGCCTTTCTACTACGAAGTTTATAAAAGACGTTTTAATTATAAGCATCGATTCTTGTTTTAATTCGGGGATGTTTTCAAAAACGCCTCCAATTACCCTTATTTTTAATTACACAAAGCCGTTTACGCCGTAGTTGAGTTCGAATCACGTTTGAGCAGATTCCTTTTTGATGGATTTTCTGCGCCATCAGCGTATTAATTTGGTGAACTTTTTAACCTTAAAAGTACCATCCTTCACCTCCCTCCGGTTCCACTTCGTAATAAGTGTGGGTAATGATGGGAAATATCTCTCGTTCTGAGCATAGGACTCTTAATTTAGCTTGATGTTTCCATAGCAGCAATTAATATTCCCTTTTAATTTTAATGATATATCCTTGGCAATTTCTTCAGAATTAGCATCATTACTATCTTTTACTTACTGAACCAAATTTTTGATAGAGCTGATCAAATCACTGTTTGATGTACAGACTTGTAATTAAATACTTTCCGATATAGTTAAATGATCTTGTTATAAACTTAAGTAATTTTGCATAATAGACGTTAACACCTACACAACTGAATAATTTTCCCGTAAATTTAACTCTCTGAAATGCAATTTAAGTAAATACTACCAATTTTAACTTTATATTTTAACTCTAAAATTATTACCTCAATAATTTTCTGATTTTACGAGCATCGAGTGAATTTCGCAACCATTCGATATAACTACGAACTACTAAAAGTATACTTAAACATCAATTCCAACTTCAAAGTTCCTCCTCAAATCGATAGTTCACCATCCTATTTTTATATCGGCCGCAATAAATGCTAGATCGTTTGATATATAGAGAGGTCGCGGGATCACCAGAAGTCGCTAATTACGAACTGTTAGTCACAGAGCTGACTTTTATGTCATCTGGAAACCAGATGAGTTGCCTTACGCTTACGGTTAATGGGCGTGAACATTTTACGTTCTCCGTAATTACCTGCAGCTATTGAGCCATAGCAAACGTAACCACGAACTGCATTCAAATGACTTTTCAGCCGCCGCCTTTTCACTTTATTTATCTCGGCCGTAGATTACTCATGTCGACCGAATACACGTGTTTCCACCCTCCACGGTTGAATAGATAGCGATGCGGTTTCTTACCCATCGGAATACTTTTTAGGCTATTTTAAACTCCCAGACTATTTCGGAGCATTAATTCTTAGCCCGTCGTTTCTCTCCTCCGCGTTCTTCATTCCACTAACTTCATCTTTCTTTCAGCTCTTCAATCTTCCCCTTTCCCACGCACTTTCTGAACGCCTTCTCACCTCTGCCTTGCTCCTTGAAATATCTCTCTCTATGTCATTTTTCTTCCCCCCAATTTCTCTTGTTTCCCTCCTCCACATGGCACTCTTAACCACTCCTTTCTCTGCCGAATTTTTTGGCTTAACTACCTCGTGGGAGGGGAATGCTTGGCAAGCGTGAGATTTCCGAAATGCGGCAAGAATTTATCCAACTCCTTCATGCATATTTTTATGAGCCCATAAATCCTTACAATTTAATGATCTTGTTACTTCTGCTTACGTTTAATACGGCGTGAGATTATGTTCTGTATAACTGGGGTTTTTCGATGCCCAAAAAAATACTTAATTAAAAGACTTACTTTGTGCGTTTAAGTTTTTGTGATTTCGTCGAATTATAATATCAATTGGAACTGTATGGGCCCAAAGATTTTTATTTTCGTTGCGTTTCTCTGAATCGATAATTAAAGGAACAAGCTCCAATCTTTTAACAACTCTTCGTCTCGGTTCTTTAATACTTTTCCTCAGCCAAATCAATGCCTTTCATTTGATCATTAAATTTCAGATTCTTATGTCAGTGATTCTGTCCGTGCTCTTTAATGGTATAAAACTTCATTTGAAATTACACTGATAACTTTTGTAATTCCTATTACTATAAAACCTAATCATTCCAGCATCATTTGAAATCAATGATGTATCAAAATCATGTCACATTTTGAATTCTTATTCTTAAATAATTTTGAAAATCAATTTTATTAATATCTCAATTTCTATTCTCTCAATATCTATTTTTATTACTTTGAAGGTTTACATATAAATATTTTAGAATATCAACATTACAGTATGTTAAATAAAATATATAGCCTATAGGTATATTTCAATTATAATTTGCTACGAGTGTCGATTAGAATAACTCATACACGGTAAATATATATAGTAAAGCACGTACCTCAACTGCATTATTACGCAATAATCATGCCAAGTATTGATCAAAACTGTTTTGCCTCAAAAAACTTGACTAAAAAATCATGATAATTTTTTAATCGCATTTGCTCTCGCGGCCGACCTATGATTACGTCATGGTTATATCCCACGCTAAATATTTTACGCTCTTCAGTTATCTCCCACTTAAAGGGTCACATTCCATCTCTTAAAGTTCACCTGTCTTCCTCCCGATTCCTTTGGCCTTCCACTCAATCCTGCCCGAGTTTTACATTTTCCTTCCATCATTCTAACTCACCCACCAACTCCTTCGCTCCACCCACCCATCTGTCAACGCATTCTAAAGAGCTCCCTCCTTATCCTCGCTTCTGTTACCCTCTGCGTCACCAGACGTGGAAAAATGGTCCCTGACGATATCCTGCGGAAAGACTCGGCTGCGACAAATAAGCTTCTCCTTCCCATTTTAATCATCGCTAATTAAGGGAGGAATTAATAAGTCATCTGGACAATAGGAGCAGGTCATTCAGAGAGCCTCTCTAAAGTCTTACAGCGTTATTTCGTATTCCCACAGATCCGTTCCCTTTCCAGCGATGGCGGATATGACGTAGCTACCTCGTGCTTGCGATTGTTTTTCGATTTTAACAGTTCAACTGATTAAAAATAAGGAGCTCGTATTTTAATATGATTCCCACATCCTTGGGTGTAGTTTGAAAAGTATTATTTTATGATTAATAGATCATTCATGTGCATCAGAAGATCGTATTTTTAATAAAAAGTATTAATGTTCACTAGATAAGAAACTGTCATACGAAAAGTTTTTATACATTTATATATATTATGAGTTCAAAATATACCAAGAGAGAGATTAAAATTAAGGCGAAATATATATTATTGTAGTTTATATTTCATGCGAAAATTAACAAAAAACTTTACTTTTCACCGCTTAATGTTAATTCGTGTAATTATTGCGTACATATTTATTTGAAAGGGAATCGAAAATCATACATTACATAATAACATACACTGGAATAATTTATAGTTACTTTTACAACGTTTCTGTTAAAAAATTCAAGCTTGTAGTAATAATCCTTTTTAAATTTTTATTATTTCACTCATACTATTATACTATACAGAAGCTGGAGTGTAGATAGATAGACTTAAGTAAATTAAATATACACATAATAAGTGTATTTCTCATCGATATTGAATTTTAACTTTTTACATTATTCACCTATTCATTTGAAAATTAATATCTTTTCGTACATTAAAATTTCAATGCATATTAAGAAAATGACCACTTTGCAACTCACTAAAATTTACTAGCAGATACAAAAATACTTGTTTACATCTTTTGCTCAATTATCCGTACAAGAAATAGATTGCTCTTGAAAACCCATTAGTTATAGGCCATCTTTTAGCCAGAATTTATTTTTATCCTATTCATTAGAAAAGCAGTTCCTTTGCTACCTCGGGGGAAACTTGGGTCGAATCATTTTAAATATAAATAGGTCCCCTTTACAAATTTCCCAACTCTCTCTTTCACTTCGTAATCCCAGGATGAATAAAAATGATAAATAAAATACGAGAGAGCGCAGACAGGTAAAAAGAGATTCGGTGCGTGAATATTTCCCAAAAGAGTGTCTGTGTAGCGAAATGATTCTGGCGAAGCCGCCGTGCAAGAGATGTGAGTGTGTGCGTGTGTAATGCTGTGTGCGTCTGTTCATCACGCCACTCAAAAAAATGGTTAACCCCCCAACACTCCCCCCCAGGCTTTGCCGCAATCCTACGAGCCAAGTCCCCGCGGTTCTATGCAAACCGCCTTACAATAAAGTATTGCGGGCTGCATATCCTAGCGCCTACCATTTTCACTTTCCAAAGCAAGTGCCGAGGGGGCGTTTTATCCGAATTAGCGCTTTCAAACGGCGATATATAAGAGCGCATGGAATATATTGCTGGGTTTTTAATCTCTTAAATTTATAATACATCTTCGTTACAAGCCAACGATGTAGCAGCAGAAGTAATTTTAATCTATATCGATCCATTCCTTCTACCTCATACTTGATACGCATCTTTATTGATGTAACTGGAAATCCGTAACTATAGACTGAGAAAATCAAATATTGATAACAAATTCTTATTTAAATATGATATGGATAAAATCTTACAACAGAATCTTGTTTGTGGGGCTTTAACATTGAGCATATTATCATACTTAAATGTAAAATTTCTAATTAATGCACTAATTCATTTCTCAAAAAGTTCTATTGTATGTTCTTAATCAGAAGCAAATGAATTAATTATACTCGAATGATTAATTATTTAATGTCTCTTTCTAATATAAGATTTGAATTGCCATCATATACTATGATTAACCGGCATTAACTCGCATCTCCTTAATCTTTTTCATGATTTTGAATCATTTTGATATCAAAACGTTTACAATAATATTTCATAATGAAAATACTGTCCTCAAATTTGAAAAGTGATTAGTTTTGATTTTCATCGGGGATAAAAATTACTTTAACTGACGGAAGTTGCGTGTAGATTTTTCATAAATATCGAAAAAACTATACATTGAAATATATTTGGATGATTAACTTGTTTATAAACCGTAAGGGAAAGAATTTAAATATTACTGTTATAAAATTCGTCTCATCTAACCAATCTAATTTATTTGACTTTCACTATATCTATACTTTGAAATGTTCATAACACGATGCACCCATGATCATATGTATCCCTATGAAATTACATCTGAATTCGGATTTCTTCGCTCTATTTTTGGCTATTTTAATATGGACTCCGTAATGCACGAAATTTAGAGACGAAGGACACATCGGAAACACAAAAATTAAAAAAAAGGAGAACGTTGTAGCAACGAAATGAATTTCCTGAGGGGAAGGGCTTAAAAATTGCACGGGAAAGAAAACCGGTGCCTATGCATACGCTGAGCATGTTTTCAGCAAGTGTTGTAATATAGCGCGTGGGCGACGTCATGAAAAAAAAAGAAAGAGTAAGCGAAATGCAATAACTTCGATGCGTAATGAGCACACGGGCTGAATGAACGCCATCTCATCAGAGCTGAAGAGATGAAGGGAGCGAGAGAACGTGGATGGGGCATACATTCGGTATGCAATCTGTACGCTCACTGTCTCTCATATGCCGCTCTTCGCTCTGCGTTTGCTACGCATTGCTGTTTCTATGTTACTATCGCCAGAGCTAGATTGGTATGCTTCGACTGAATTTTGGGAAACCGACTCCTCTCGTGCATAGAAATTATGCAAATAAGCACATGGTTATGAAATAAGAATTAAATCGTGATATCATATACTGTTCTAATTTGGATGACTTCAGCTTTAATTTAATGTAATTTTGATTCTGATTTGAATTAAAATCCCTTAATTTGGCCACTATTTTGTGGTAGATTTTTTTGATGAAAGAAGTACAAAAGCTCAAATGTTAGATCATATGTAATTCATAATTTCGCCCTAAATAAAGACGATATTATTATTATTCATGATGTATATTATGCCTCTTTCTAATGATCCATTACTTTCAAGATTACAGACATTTAACGTAAAATTATCTTCCAATGCTAAGCTACATTTTATCTCAGGTTACATCCGCATGTTATTAGAATAGGTTTATCATTTGAATCTTGAATACTTCTCGTTTGGTTCCAATGGATTGTAGGATGGTTGATTTTATATTACGATGAGGATCGTGTTTGATTTTTAAATGATCGAACAACATGTATAAGACGAATTACTATAAAAGGATATCTTTAACTAAACCTCATTCTATATAAAACGATTTAAAAGTTATGTAGAGAGTGAGAATATTTTGTGCTCGCAAAGAAGGTAAATGTGTAAGGTTCACCGAAAATAGATTTGAATCAGAATATATAAAACGAATGAATCAGGTTCTCCGAAGATATTTTATATTAAAGGATTATCTCCATATTTAATAAAAAAGTTTAAGAAAAGAGTATGATTGAAGAATGATGAGAGATAATCCTTTAATTCTATCCTTCTTATAAATTATTTTACAATTTTCACGTATCATTAACAAACGTATAAAATTAATAAGGAGAATAAAACATGTATAAGATATAGGTTAGTGTAACATCGAAGTTAATGTGAACGTTAGGATTCGAAATAGCTTGGAATAAAAAACCAAAAGTTATCAGAATGAGTGTTAGCGGGGACTTTGGTAAATTTAGGCTGGAGATTAAAGGACGGTGAGTGGAAAAAGCAATGGAATATGCTATGGCAAAGAGGATAAAAACACCTGGTTTCAAAGCAAATAGAAGGAAAATAGGTCGAGAGAGTGAAAGTAGTGGCTACCCTCTGAAAGTTTGAAGGTGAATTAAAAAGAAATTGAGGGGAAGAGTTGTTGAAAGCTTTGACCTGATAGAAATATTGGACCGCCTACGCCATTTCTTCTTGGATTTACCGAGAACATAAAAGAGAAGGCCAATCTATTCCCTCCGTTCCCCCGCGTATACACTACTTTATCTCGAAAGTAGCACGAAGTAAGTTTAACATATCCTCTCTCTAGATACGGATTCCTCTTTTATCCCTCGGTTCAATAATAGAAAGAATTCTTCCACTTCTGAACTCTGTCTCGTGAATATCGAACAGCTTGAATACAGATGGAGATATGAGATGTATCACGTGAGTAAAATCAAAGCGAAAAGCATTCTGTGTAATACTAATGTACATTTTGAGGAGAAACTTAAATAATAAAATAAAAACTGGACCAGAAATAAGGTGAGATGATTAGTATTCTAAAATTAATGCGAAACTATAAAAAAGTGACGTAATTATGAAGAATTACCAACTCCGTAATCGTGAATATATATTAATGTGATAGAAAGTGGCGTGGTTGTTCTTTTTATGTACGTATTCAAATACTGAGATATTTCAAACAAATATAATTTTTTTGATTTTAGCTGTAATGCTCTAACGCAAATATGACCTGCTTAAATAAAATTGTGCTCATAATAAATATTTTTATAAAGTCAGGATATTCAACAAAGGAAGTGATTCTAATTTACTTTGATTATTTCCATAGCATGCTCATTGTATGAATCAAATGCTTAAAATGAAGTTCGCATGTTGCTTTTGGAAAGGTAGATACTTGATACTGGGGCGGTATTGATTTCGTTCAGTCTGTATGATTAGAGACCTTTTTCCAGGTTCATATTTGAAATATTTCTCTAAATATGTACGCTAATGTATAAAAAATGAGTAGGGAACTTCTTATACCCAAAATATCTCGATGTAGATCAAGTAGAACCACGGTTAAAAAATCACAGGCTCGGGCCATCGATCATCCCCGAGGCACTTTAGCTGCACTATTTGCTGTAAATAGTTACCGCCGGAAGTTAAATGAATGGGGAGAAAACGAACCCGGAAAAGGTAATATATAAAGAGTAAAGGCGAGATTAGAGCAGAAGATAAACCAAATGAGGCTGAAAAGTGCTGTTACGAAAACGGGAGGACTGTTTGGCGTATAATATGTGAATTGGAAAGGGTTTAACTGCGACACGAGGGGTTAAAATTTAGGAGGGGCTGATGAGGAGGGAAAAAAGAGGTTATCAGAATGGAAAGCGTGCAAATGGAAAGGGGAAAGAATCGGGGAACCACAGGAAGGGATAAAAGATCAAAATGCCTGCGGAAGATGAGATGTGGTCGAAGCGTTATCTTTAAGCCAGGGATACCGAATATATGCTAAATGATCTCTCGCGAAACGTTACCATATACAATTCTGATATTCGGCCGCTACCATGGAAATGATGCGTAAACTCGATCGATTTATGCATATGGCATTGCGTCAATAACGAAACTCAGACTCACAGATTTTGATTCGAAGCGTGCATTTCATGTGCGTTGGCATTGTATATCGAAAGAGAACAGAATATTATTTTAGCTTAGAGATTACTGTTTACACTCGTAAATTATAATTGGACGACACTTGTTTTCAAATCGGGTAAATAAAATATTACAATCATATTTTATTATCGTACACAATTGCTGAATATTATTCATGTATAGTTGAATGTCAGTAAGCGATATTTAGGGGAACTTTACGAGTTAATATCTTTGCAAAATCTATAATGCTTTCTGGTTATTACTACTACATCAACACTTTTGCTCCTGTATAAATGGGTTGATTTAAAATAGCAATATAAAATATCGGTTACAAAATTAATTCAGTATATTAAGACAATAAATGAAAATGGCAGAATAGGATAACTGTGATGAACTAAACACATTAAACTTAAAAAATATTAGCTTACTAGTCTAAACATATAATGATAAAAATCAAACAGAATGAAATATAAGAATACATCCAGGATATTGGATTAATAAATAGAATGAAATGAAGATATAGCCTATCAATGTTCTTAGAGATTATATATTAAAATACCGAAGCTCTAAATATTTATTTTATTATAAATTCCGAAAGATATTGATAAGAAGAGCTGTATCTACTCAGAATTAGAATATTTACGGAATAATTTTTCTTCAAATTTCTTTCATATTCTTTGCAGAATTAAGGCATTTCTCAGGAAAATCAGATATATGTATCACATTAATATCTTCACGTACATTGAAAATGAATTTTCCGAATGACAATAATCACACAAATATAGACATAGAAATGGATTCCTTAAATCGTTCCGATCGATGAATTTAAAAATCCATTCGCGAAAGAGAACCTATTCGAAACCTATTCTTTCTGATTGTATCGACCCCATCAATATCGCGACATAGATGACGAAGAAAAAGGAACGATATTCGAAAGAATTCCCCAAACATATAAACAGCGTTTTCTCATACTCATTCCACTCCCATATCTCCCTCGCCGATTCTCTATTCTCCGAAAAAGTAATACTCGATACAATTTCCCCACTCCCTCTCTTTTATATCAGAACCGTCTTCCCTTCAAACGTGTCTCAATTTCCCACCCACACTTCCTCCACGCGCACCTCCTCATCCATTTACTCTCTCCTCCTGACTCATGCCCTCCCTACTCATCTTCTCCCTCCTCCACAAACACCTGCCCGTCTCCTTACGTATGCACGTTGAGACTAGAGCCCCCTCTCTACATATATATATATATATTAAAAAAGCGATATTTTCACCCTTCATTTTTTTCCGTAGACAGAGATGCCCCCAAGCGGCGGAAATATCGATGCATCTCGGGTACTTGTAGAAGGGAAATCGGGAAGCGCGTATGATTATCCACGCGGTGGGAACGCAACGCGAGATACAGTAACGGATTGTGGGGAGACATATACGTGAGCTCACTGGAAAATTCGATCATCTTCGGAATAATAAGGTGGAGGCAGCGCGTTATAGAAGATTTCTCATAACTCGAGGGAACGGCTTTGAGTTCGGCACATGTTTGCATTCCGTCCCATCTCGACGACGGAACGTGTGTGATATGCCATTACAAGTAATTCACAAACAAGAATTTGTTGAGGAAACGCTCACGTATCGAATCCGAAGTAGTGTTTCTCGGGTTTTTTACCTTTTCGAGTCAACTCAAACTGCGGGGTACGATAAACAATTTAAACGTGGGTGTTTGTAAATATGGAGCTCTGTATGATGGAGCTATCAGTGATGTTGAAGACGAATAAATAGTCCTTTAATGTCTATGCTATCAGAAAAATCTTATAAAATAATATTTTTTATTTGATTTATTTAAAATTCTATTATTAACGTTAATAATTTGTCTTTATCACTCTGTATAAGTTCTATATTTAATTGCTTTAATTTTAAACTATTTTCACCACTCAATATATGTCTTATAATGAAAAAACGTTTAATGTAAATTATATATTTAGCTCTTTCCATTTAACATTTTTAATAATATACGTTTTTATTGGACGAAAATATTTTCAGGATAGCAATCAAAAGTATTCAAAGAAGAGGAAGTTTATTTTTAATCTGAGCTTTGATAACTAATATAGACGTTGTCCGAAAAAGGAAGAGATATTCGGTGAATTGAGGAATCAAAAGCTCGTGAAATATTTCGCATCTATATGAAACTAAAAACTTTTTCACGGACGTTTCGATTGATGAAAGGACCTTCTCATAAATTTCCTACGAAGTTTAGGAAAATTAACTTTGAGTCTTTCCACGAGTTTCAACTTCCTTCTTTATTTTTCTTTGGTAAACATCAATTCAATCAATAGACTCTCGTTTCCCTCGAAAATAAAAACTTCCCATCCTCCGAGTCTATTACTCCCGGTCTCATTTCGACTAATGTGTCGCCCTCTGGTGGAGTGAAGATGAAGCAATGGGGTGAAAAATGAAAAGGAATATTTATGAGTGCTACTGCTGCTACACTCCTACGCACGGGTTAAAGAAACGGTTTCGGATGGTTACGTGATAGTCGTCGTTTTCGGGGTGCGTGAGAGCAATCTCTGTATCGGTGATGGGTCGTGCCTTCTTCCTCTTTCATTCATGTCCTCCTATCTTCATTCTTACCTCTTTGGATTCCTTGCCCTTTACCTGTCTAGAGAGGATTACATTGACACGCTCTCTCTCTATCTCGGGAGATAAAAAAACATTCTCAAGAGGTCGGTTCTCAATAAAAAGACATCTTCCAGATATATATTCAAAGGCGTAGTGTATAATATAATTTCATATTAATGTTAATGGCTCAAGTTTTTTAGCCATTATATTTATCGTTTGAAATTGACTCAAATGTTTTTCAAATACTAATCTTGAAAAATAAATAGAATATTTAAGTAAATAATTACATGGCAATTATGATATTTTCTACTTTAATTTTGCCCCATTCTAGTAAAACGTACAAAACAATTTGTATTCAAATGGGAAATTATAATCCATGCTTTGACGAATACGATGCATAATATTCAATATATCTTGTACAAATGATTTTAAAAAGAGACAGCTGAAACTAAAAGAATCAAATAGAATGAATCTTTAAAAAGTAAAGTATAATTTCAAACTAATCCATTGACTGATTAAATATATTTATATAATTTGTAAAACTTATTTTTGATCATTATAATGCTTTAAAAATTAAAAGGCCTTATTTATCTTTATGCCAAGCAATTACCTATCCTTTCTAATGAATGATCCAAAACCCATATTTGTATACATCGCTTTTTTATTTATATATATACTGGAAGCAGATTGATTCAAGTTCTTACTCTTAGCATTCGAAATGTATTGTGGAGCGCCTTATAAAATTATAGTAGCACACCTTTAATCTTATTTTCCTTGAATTACTACGGAAAAAGTATTTTTCTTATCGGAGAATTCTGTTTTCAAGGCTTTTTATGAAAGTCAATATATCTCTAAATATACTCTTAATATATATTCTAACATACTTCTGTAAATATATCTTTAATTATTAAAACTGAGAGCTTGCTTCTAAGGTGGGATTTCATATTGTGAAACGTAAAATTGAAGAAAATACCATTTATATGTATCGTTATATACGTCCCCTTAGTTTTTGTCTTCAAATTCTGTACCATTTGCGCCAGTTTGATTGAAAATAATCATCTTCTAAAGAGATGAATAATCATTAATTAAGCAGTATTAATTCGTTTCAATTGAAAACCACGGTGAAATAGCTGCAGCAAAAATAGGTCATCTGGCAGCAAATCAACCGCAATGCTATTGAGTTTGCCAAAGCATGCCTTCAAAATTGAATCACTTTAATAAACTATTGATGAAGTTTGAATCGATTTCCATTTTTCTACGGCGCTACCCACGTTCACTGGATTACTCTGAAAGCTTAAGACATATTGCAGTATTTCCTGTTCGTTTTCGGTCGAGATGTAATTATCTCTCTATTCACACCACAAGGGCACTCGTTAAAATCGCGACGAGTTTTTAAACTAATCCTTTTCGAGTTGGATTTCTTCATTCGACAAAATATGGTCTCTTTCTTTTCGTATGAATTTAACACAGTTCATATTATAATTTGTTGTAAATAAATTTATATTTATGAAAAGGCTATAACTTTATTTGATCGTCTTTGAAGAATTAATGCTATTTGATCTTCGCATTATACTAAAGGTAACTCAATTTGCTCTGGAAGCTATGTTTGATTATTTCAAACCTATTTCTCATGCAGTTAATAGTCGCTTCGTATTATCACTAACAATTTATTTGATTTTAAATTAAAAATTAATATTTTTATTTCCATTCTTTTGAGGAAGAGAAAAGATAATATAAGCAATTGGATCATTTTCCTGGTATAAAAAGCCATTTATTATGCAGAAATTATTTGGAAAAGTTTCTCACGTGCATGATTGTTTACGAAGAAAAGAAATATATAGACTAGAATATAAGATAAAGCGAATGTCTCTCACCAAATGAAGGTCATTCAATGTACTCCTTTGAGGTTCTTAATATAGCAAACTATTCAGCTTTTTATTACGTAACTACGACCTTTCAAAATTGCTTCCGAACTGAGGGAATGACATAGTGCAGTGGAGCACATAGCGAATGGATTAGACTTCACTTATTCCCAAAAGAGATACATTCATTGGTAAATTTCCCTACGGATTCCGCTATGCATAATTCATTCCTGTCACTTACTTTTCTATGATCGCCATTCTATGGAAGAGCTGCAAATTCAATCTCACGGATGGAATTTTACGTAAATTTAGTCTAAAAGGTACGTAGAAAGCATTGACAATTCAACGTAGCATTCCTTTGTAGCCCATAACTTATGCAGCTACCGAAGTTATAAAGTGGAATGAGTTTGAGTAAACATTAAGAGCGGAGAAAAATTAATCAAAGACCTTTTCCTTGGGGAGTATTATCAATGGCTGAGGAAGACTGCTTCATCTCATAAGAGAAAATTGTGAAGGTAGTCTAAGAGGAGAAAATATTGGCGTGAGTGGACGTGTTGGTACAGAAAGAGATTTTCGGGGAAGAAAGAGAACTCTAGAGTCCTTTTATCCAGAAAATGTTATGGGTGAAGGCAAAGAGTAGAGCCAAAAGAGGGCAAGGAAGAGAAGGAAGGTAATGGAACAACCAAGGATGTCCAGAATAGACGAAAGTGAAAAGGGACTCGATAAAATGGTAAATTTATTGTGAAGATCTTTGCCTTCTATATCAGATTTCCGCTATTCTAGCGGCGAAACCGATCCCCTATTTGTGGATATCTGAGATTAAGATTTTTCCTTGGCTGTTTCATTTTTGAGGATTATTGCAAAATATTAGGATTTTTGTTTACTATTGTGCTTCTGTATTACTATGAACTTCCTTGCAATCTATATTTATAAATACTTGTACAGGTACTTCACAAAGAAATCTTAGAGTAAAAAAGTATTAGGATAAAAAAAATTTCACAATCTAATATTTTAAAATATTTTTTTCATGACAGTGCTTCTTATAGATAATTTAATTTCACCAAAATTTTTTGCAATGATGCACCAAGAAGATATTCAATTATTTTATGAACTCATCTGCAGTGCATGGACTTAATTATTTACAAAAGCATTATGCAACTTCGAAAAAGTTATCAATGTGGCAATGGAAGTATAGAGATTCCAAAAATAATATCTGAAGCTTTAATTGTTGTTCGATGATTTTATAAGGTAATTCCCCAAAACAATCAAGCATGATATACGGTTTACTTCACTAGAAATAATATTATACTGAATAACGTTTACTTTATATATGATAAACTATTTACTTTTTATGTTTAATGCTATTTACCTCCCTTTAAAAAAATGGAATCAATGCTTCGAGGTTAGACTATATTGATATTTGATAAAGAAAATATTAAATCAATACTTATAAGAAATATGCTTTCAAAAACGGAGTATATAAAGACAGTATTAAGTAAAAAATTCATTGAAAATTCAACCTTATTCAAATATACAAGGAATTCACTTTCATTTCCCTCTTTTGATCTTACAAACTATTCCATAAACAGCCTTATAAATGATATTATATCACCTTTTCCCGCCTTCGGATTTTAATAACACCGAGACCACCTTTTCGGGTTTGAATCCATTCTCCAATTTACTTTCTGTGCTGCATTCAACTGGATTTCTGAGGGGAGAAATGAAGATTATGCGAGTTTGGGCCTTTGGTTCCTCAGATAGGTTATATGACGATGCGGTAAGAAGGCTTCTGAAGAGGGCTTAGAGAGGGAAAGTGTGCGAGGATAGAATTGAGAAGGCCTAAGATGCGCGTTGAATTTCTATTTCGTGGTGCGCTCAGGAAGTTGCTTTTGTTTATTACCAAAATAAGTAATACATGAAAACTGAGACTTTCTGCGATAGAACTCAAAAGGATTCCTTTGCTTTGATATGCGATGCATGATTCAAACGTTTCATTGGCGTATGTTTGGATCCCATTTCGCTTTTCCTTTTTAACAAAATCACGAATGATGAATGATGAATTTCACGAAATTTTTAATGATCAGTTGAATCAGTCGAATTAAAATCATTTTTACTTTCTCATTCAAACCTTACGCTTTTTCAATTCCAATTATTTTTGGATGATCCCATAGTCAAACTAATATAATACCATACCTTGTCTCATAATTTATAGAATTGGTATAAAATTATTTTATGAACTTTGAGTCGTTTGTAACCTTTGTTTAGTTAATAACTAAAGAGGCTAAAGAAACTAATTATCATTGCGAAAAATGGTTAAGTTTTTTGCCTTAATGTAACCGATTAAAAAAACGTGATTTGAAAAGGTTATTACGTGGAGTAAGTATATCTTGAAATGATTTATTCATTTTCAAATTTTAGAATGCTAGAGAATGTGCAATTATAATGGACATATGTTTTAAGAACATGAGAGCAGAGATGATTAAATATATATATATAATTATTTAAAATTATTTGTGATTAATTAACCTCATTATTCACTGACTTTAAACTAATATTTCAACAAAATTAGCAAGAGGACATTGATTTTTGAAAAGTATTTGGAACCTTTTTGAACCCTTAATTCTTTCAGAAACGTAAATCCTAAGAAAATTCATTACATAATCTAATTGATAATTCCACATTTTAAAATTCATTCCTGAATAAAATTAATATCGATGCTGACGTACATTCTACATTATTTATGAACTCTCAGACCAGTGGAAAATTCCTTCTAATCCTCATCCTAAAAGACTTTTTTAAACGTTTCTATCACGAAAAAGGGTCCGGTCTTCAAACGAATCGCTTTAATGCAGGAAAATTCGACAAACAGCCAAAGAAATCCTCTTCCGTACACAATTCAAACGTCGGACGCTTTACACAGTTCATTTGTATCGATCGAATAGAGAAGCAATCGCTATAAAGCGAAGAAAAACGTCTGAGGGCAAACATCCCCATAATCGATAACAAACGGAACGTTGACAAAAGACGAAAGCATAGATGAGCATCTACTGTTGGATTTTCGAGTCAAAGGACGGGAAAGCACTCTTCACATCTGGCCATTGACGTGACTTCGCTTATGATCATTTCACTTATATAGATATGTATATATATCTTTGAGAAATTTTCATATTTTCTGGAGTACTCTATTCTCTGGTACTCTTCCAAAAACCTTTCGGTTGGTCTTTTTCCCAAGTCTCCACCCCCACGGCAGGAATCAGGGCCGGCCAGAGAGAGAGAGTACCTTAGGGGACGACGGTCATTGAATCCATGATTGGGCACTCCAGTGCCGCGATCAATGCAAACCCAACTGCTTTTTTTCCCTTCTCAAAAAGCAGGGCGGGGTTTGAGGGAAACGGATCGGGAGAAGGCATCTGGAATGAAGAAAACCTCTATCCTTCGAGAGAAGTATATGGAGAAGAGTGGCGGAAAAACTGGGAGATTTGAATGAATGCACGGAGAAGGAACATCGATAAATTTCTGGATGGAATATTCTTTCAATCAGCTCTTATCGTTCGGATATATATATATAAAGGATGCGGAGAAGAAAGACGAGATTCAGATGGGGGATTTCTACGTGAAATATAGATGGAGTTTGGGAAGTGAAGCAAATTTGAGAGAGAGAAAGCGAGTGTTGCTGAGGGGTTGGTTACAGCGACAAACTGCGAGTGCGTGGACAGCGAAAGAAGCGGAAACTGCGGGAGAAGTCGCCGAGGTTTTGTTGAACAATGCGTCGGAGCGAAAGGGGATGGGGTTATTTCAGGTGTGGGAGTTATGCAAGTGAAAGAAAAGGAGTGGGAGTCTGTGTAGGGAGGAGTAGTTGGTGTTAAGGTGCGGATTGGTACCTGGAGAAAGTGGGGGGAAATATTCCGTCTGGATGTTCGGGAGAAGGAACGTGTTAGGGGTTTGTGCAGGGAGAAGGAAGGTGGAAGAGGAGGGAAGGATGAAAATTCGAAGAGAATATATGGAAGTGGGAGGGAAAGGATGAAATGGAAGGGCCAGAAGTGAGAGGAAATAAAATCGAGCGGAAAAATGAGGAAAGAATGGTGAAGTGAATGATGCAGGGCACGTAAGATAGAAGTGGCCACAGCGGGATGTCTACGTTGGGTATGTATGCGTTGCATAAACACCTATTCTCCGCCTAGGTTTCCGAGGGATTCTTTTTTTTATAAGAGGTGAGAAGCTCTCATCTGAATATAGAATGTTTTATCACGATTGAAGCTCAAAGCTTAAGGAAATTTATTTTTTAAACTGTGCTTTTACGATGCTATGGATTTGGTCCCAAAAATGCCATCGGTCATAGGGTAAAGGAAGTGAAAGTTCTTGAGGTTATTGGAGTCATTAAATTTTAATAGAGAGTTTAATTATTTTTTAAAGCTAGAATTAGTGAGAAATTGAGCAAAATATGCACGGTCTACATCATCGTGTTTATGCCAATGTTTTAATGATGATTGTAAGTCCCTGAATGTATTTGTTGATTATCTAGAAAAGTTACTTCTTACAGTGTTATAAGAACTTTAAAACATTCAATTTTAACGCTACATAATTTCTTTTATAAAGGAAGAAAATGATTCGATAGTACGAGTGAGTTACGAACCAATGCTCAGCAATAATGAAAAAGAGTTAAACTACAGAGTTGAATTCATTTAAATACGGGAGTTTATACCTCTATTCAAGCTCCTTATAAATAGATTACAGTTTCGCAATCTAAATAAAAAAGAAAGAGACTGAACGAAGTACTCGGTTGAAAATTCTGTTTACCCTCGGAAACGGCAACCCACTCACGCATTTCTTCCGCCCCGAAACTGAGTCAGTCGTTGTATTGATCGCTCGGCCCCACCACTTTCTTGCTTTACATTCCCTCAAATGGAATATTTAGGAATTTCCGACTCTTAATCAAGGTCATAGTGCAGAAACGAACCAATCCACACGAGTATCCAAGCGGCACGGGCGGTGAAGTTTATGCGCCGTTAATCGGAACTACGAAATTGGCAATAGGTGAGATTTATATGCGGTGGATAAGTTCTTTAAAATCCGCAGCAGAAGGACGGAATCGGGAGGGAATATGGCTGCCACTTATTCCCTACTTAGCCGATTACGCCATCGTTGAATTTATCTCGGATTATTGACGTTCCAGGACGCGGCAGGTGCACTCGTTCCAACTTACGTGGAATTATATCTCTAATAATTCATTCTCTTATGCATGAAGGAATTAAACGAATCCGAGAAGGCACTCGGGCGCGTACATTATGTAAGGAGATTAAGACTGGTGGGGTAAGTAAGACGTAAGGAAATCTGGTAGCGAGTGAAGGGGAAATAAAGATATAAGGTGGTGTGTATGATATCACGGAGACGGTGCGTGGGAGATGAGGTTAGGGAAGGGCAGACAGGAAGTAAGGGCGAGAGGGAAATGGGGGGAAGTTGTGCTGGAAAAAAAGGGGAGAAACACATTCATTGAAAAGGGGAGATTTTCCTCCGGATTGTGGAACGTAAAGAATACGGTGGGGGTGTGGGGAATGAATAGGAGGGTGAATACACGGGGATGCCGGAATCCCTGGTGGCGGAGAGAAATTTCACGGAAAAAAGGGGAAAAAAGACGAATCTGTGATGGCGTGTATTTTTTGCCACACCTGAATGAGGTACGCGAAGGCGTCCTGGAATTTGTATGTCGAATTGACTTGGATTCGGAAGTAGGTACAGATGGTACACTCTATTGGAGGGGAAGTCTATGGAGTTTTCATTCCACGAGAACGTGGGGAAATGAAGGCCAAGGAGGTTTTCTTTGAAATGGGGAGATGGAGCGCGGAATAGAATAGGAACGGGTGATAAATTGTAGTCTCGAGTTGTTGACCTGCGTTACGATAAGTTTGACATCTGTAAAGGATCGATTTTTGCATTAACTAGGGAATATTTACATGCAGCTTCATTTTGCTTGTACTAAAGGGTACACAATATCTCGAAAGATGCATACATATGCAATTTTAATATTTAAATAATATTAATTTTTATTAATTATATTCATTCGTATTATTCTTTTATTTTAACATGGTCATGGGGTATGTGGTAACCCTTTTATGAATCCATAGAAATTTCTTATAACATTAATTACTTTAACGTGATGGGCTGATGTTCGTTTCGTTTAGGATTCCTCATGAGGATGCATCGGATTTTAGCTTTGAATGCCCTTCCTGCCGCCGACCCTTATTGGGGAAATTGGGCTTTCACCAGAATCGAACCCGGAACCGCAACCGCCAAAGGCGGACGCTTCCAATTAGGCTGAGTGGTATCCAGGGATCATACAAAGTTATGGGATAGGGGGTGTACGTTCTTAACTGCGGTATGTGGTTGGTTGAACACAATATACTAAACGGGGGAGCTATAGAGATTTACAGAAAGAGTGATTACTTTCTATGGATTCCTTCCTTTTATTTCTCTCGCTCTAGTTGATCATATTTTTAAACATTGATTTTCCATAGTTGGTATTATATGTATACTACGTAAAAATCTTGAAATAGCTCCATCTTATATGCCCACAATTTGGTTATGAACTTCTCTTACTGTACTAGTTAATATTTCCCAATAAATTAATGTGAACTAATTACACTGAATATCACGTAATCGTAGTAACTAATTTTGACATTTTTGTGTCTGAAAACTAATCCACTATTTTCATCAATTGTTAAGACGTTTATTATCAAAAATTACTCCATTCTTTACTCTTTTTGAGCTTAGTTAAAAAAAATTAATTTTTAAAAAATATTTGTACATTTATGTTCTTCCGAAAAATTACAAAAAGATTTTTCACATAGAAATGTTCATTACGTCTATCGTCAATTTTATACAAATATTATCGTACATACATAAATCCGTGTTCCTTAAATGCAATAACTTCTTAATCCTACGACAAATCAGTTCCCGCCTCTTTAATCAGATTTGGCTACACTTCAACCCAAGCACGTTTACAGACTCGGTCGAGTCGAGAAAGCGTTTGATGGACTCAGCTTCTTTGCAGAAGCGCTCGGGATGCAAAGGATGATTAATCCCCCGGAGTCGATATGAATCGATCCTTTGCACAAATATTCCTTCGGAAGATGTCTGTTTATGTTGGACGAACAAGTTTCTCCAACTCCCGCGTGCAAAGGGGGGAATGACGATAAAGCGAGGGGACACCATCCATGAAGAGTTTTGGCGCCGGACTAAATGGTTGAAGAGGGAAATGAAAAGTGGTGACATGCAGACTGAGAGAACGGTAACAAGCGAAAGAGGGAGTCAACGCACACATCTTCCGAGTGTGGTGTGAGGAATTAAAAGTAGCGGATCTCCCTCGCTCTGTGAGACTGGGATGAGGAATTGGGTCGAAATATCGGGAACGGGAGTGGACAGGGGTATGTCACCCTCCGTGCAGATGTAGATGAGATGTGTTCTTGGGAATTTCGGGGGGTTAAACTACTTCCTTCTCGGGTACGAAAGGTTTTTGGTTTGCGGTTCTAGAGTGGTGGTCTATAAGAGAATTGGTGCGAGCGTGAGCTATAATAAGAGAGGGAAAGACAAATGGGTGACGCGATAAGGAGGGTGGTTAAGCGGGTGACGTTGGTTGGCTCGGTTTTGGGGAGGTTTTGGGCGGCGAGTTATAGGCAATAAGGAAGATGGAGCTCCGGATGGAAGAGAGGGGGATGACGAAAACAAAAGGGGGAATATGAGATGGGTGGCAACTCCACCTAAAGCCAAATAGGAAATGCTTTCGGGTGGGTATGAATGATGGCACAGGTCAAACTCTGGGAAAGATTCGTCGATAAATTTTTATTCCCTTTTTCGGCAATTGATTCGATTCTTTGTTTTCGTGGAGGTATCGTAAAACTGTATTACTTTACAGGGATCGCTAATAAAAGGATTTTGTGTTTCTGCGAAAGGTTTTGTGCCATTTGCTACTGGGAACTCGCAAGAGGGGTGACTTCGATGGAAGTTTGGATCACTTTGTTTTCATTACAAGGAATAAGGTAGTTATGGTTGGTTATAGCTCCCCTATGATGTTGCTAGGGTGATGGAAACAAACCTACGCCCAACGAGTGTTTATGTGTTTACGTACTTACATCTATCAGGCTTAAGCGTTGTAGGAGGGGAATATGGCCATCGTTTCGTAGAATGGTTAAGCTCATTTGAATGGTTATGCTACAATGAATAACATAAAAAGGTATTGTACGTAATATACTGCTCAAGCAATCAATTTCGCCCTATTTGAAGATACGGAATTACACAACATGAATTTTATCGAAGGGAAGTCTAATAAAGCAATCCATGTTTTCTACTTAAGCCTCAAGCACAGCAGCCTTGCGATTAACAGTATAGGAAAGTTCATCCTCCTCATTTCATTAGAGTGCATTAATATGAATAAATTAAAAGAACATGTAGTAATATTAACAAAAATATTGTATAGATTAACATTATCATAGATTGTTCGTTATCCATAGATTATTTTTGTTATGTGAAACTTAATCCTATTTACTATTTTCACTGTGGTACATATCACTATTTCAATTATACGATCTATTTTTATTCTCTATTTTTATCTACGATTTAGAGACGATTATTCAAACTTTAAATAATGCATAGCATATATATTGTGAATTCGTGAGACCCATATAGCCAAACAATAAATAAACCAAACCAAATTTGAGTGTATTTATCGTAATCAAAAGTTTCTTTGCTATCAATTCCCAATAATAAACAAACTTTGAAGGAATAGTATTTTGTAGAAATAATTTTAATATGAATTCAGGAGTATAGTTTTGAATACAATAATAATAATAATTTATTCGATTCCTAAAGATCATCCAGAATAAGTAGCAGTACCAGAATTCGATTCCCTCCAGTTTTGCGGATAATATTCTGCAAGACTATTGTTTGAATGGGAGTAGAATGAGGATATACTTTTTTTAGCTTAATTTAATAATGAACTTTCCGCAACTCGGAAAAAAAAACAGGGAAGAAAAACCTTAGGAAGGAATAAAGGAGCGAATGAAGGAATTTGGCCTCTCCCTTTTTAATACGGGAGAAACTTTTCCATGAGGAATTAAATATCCCCGAAGAAAAAAGTTTTCATCTCGGAGGGAACGTAACTCACCATAACTGTCGTTTCCCAATTAAATAATAAAAGGAAGAAAAATTGGGAGGAAGAATGATGTAATGGGGAAGCCTGGATCTTTGCTCGAAAGATAAGAGAGTATATATATTACCGCAGAAGGGTCGCCCAATCCGTGAAACTAGGGAACCATCGAAATTTCTGATTTGCGATAGGTATTTGTTGTAAGATATGAAGAATGGAGGGAGCCAATCAAAGGAGGATAAAAGGACGAAAACATGTTGACCTGGTTTGAAAATAAGTCTTTCTTCAAATGAGATTTCCAAGTGAGTAGAATGAATGATAACTTTCAGACTGCTGAGTTTTATATTTTTTTCAAAATATAAGTCTTATTATGGCGAATTGAATACACACCAAATTTCTTCAAAAGTAAAATAAAAATTACTTTTATAAACGAAATATAAAATAACACCCAGCATTCTATTAATATTCTTAATGGTTTTCATAAATGGGGTAATTAAAACAGGTGAATTTAAAGGATTAAGAATTGGTATGCAACTAATAAAGTTAAAAGAATGCATTTCATATTAGTGGAATATAATAGCAACTAACATGTAATGAATTAACTAAGTGGTTACCTCATTAAGATTTTAAGTTATAGGTTTTTGATATACTAAGAAAGTAAGTTTGATATTATAAATATTTCAATGCATTACAATATTCACGAAACTATCCGATTAACCCGCTTATTTTACTACAATTTATATCATTTGTAAAATTTTAGATGGAAAAGTTTCATATTAAAACACGAACATAAAGGCATTACAATCAAATTTTGTCTGAAAACTTAAAATATTTTGAGATATTTCTACTGTTACTATTATAATGAGAAAGTAGTTTAACAACGAATATATTTAACCTATCTATTATTTGCTTGTAAGTATTTATGCGTGACATAGTTTTAAAGTTGCTTTTCTGTTGATTTCATCAACTTTATCTTATCGTCAATGTGAATCAGCCTTTCCAATAACATTCAAGACATTCATAGACAGAAAATCTTTAAATTAAATTTTAAGAGGTCATTTAGCATTTACATTTAAGAGTAATTATGGACTTTATCTTCAATAATCCGTGAGTCATTAGATTTTTTTATTAATGGAAATGCAACTGGTATGAAGTTTATTGTGTGATTTAATAGTGATAAATGTACTTATTTATTATAAAATTAAAATAAAAAAATACAATTGGCAAGTATAATTTTAGCAATAGCGGAATAAAAACTAAAAACATTCAGATTTTAACATTAAAGTAGCACTTTGTATAGAAGATTGCCCAAAGAAATTATTCGTACTCTCTTTTCCAAATAGATTAAGATACATTGTATCGAACTGTGAATTTAACTACCTAAAACTAATTCATAAGTAAATAAAATATAATAATTTATCATAAAAAATAAACGCTTAGAATAAATCGATTATTAAATATATTATAAATCGATCTCAAAATTATATAATAATATATAGATTAAATATAAAATGTATGCTATCCATATTTCTATTTTAAGCGTAGTAAGGAATTATTTCCTCAGAGTCCTACAGACATCAGCGAAACCATTGAAGTCAATACATTTCCGATCGAAAGAAACCTAAAAATAGGAAAGGAGTATATATAGAGGAAAAGATTAACTTTCCCTCTTAAATTATCGGGGAGTCCATCTGAAAGAGACGGAGGGAGCAGCATTAAAACTAAAGAGGATGAACGTTAACCAGGAGGGATTGAATGGAGTTGAAAAATGACTCATTCGTTAGGGCAATACCTTTCCCTCCCTTGAGGGAACCACTCCACAAGGACCTAGGATATTTAGCCGCAATGGAAACGTTTGTGATCGATAGCAGTGTTGTTCACGGGCAAACAATTACAGCACCAAACGTGACTCTGGCTGATAGAATAAATCGCTTCCCAACGCGCTCGCCTTCCGATTTTCAATTTTTGATTCCCGCTCCCGGTTTGCACCTCTCCTCAACACATCGAAATTAGTTTGCGATGCGAGAATTATGATTTTACGAAGACAAACACTGAATTCGTATGATTTAATCACGACTGTTATTTCCTTATTAAGCCACACTCTCTCTGTAAAATGGAAATGAGGTAAATCGTGAACTGAACAAATCCGTTGCATAAACTTACCTTTCCCAATTTAATCGTAACTGATCGAATCAATATATGCGTAATTTGTTATTAATCATCAGCAAAATGTTTTTTTTTTTTTCTAATTGCTACGCACCATTGGATTCAGGGAACATTTTAAAGGGAATGGATTAATACTTTAGCCGTAAATATCTGATATGCGCGCTGCAGTATCAAGGAATCGATATCCATTCGGATATAAATATTTTTTGGATTAAGCTTCACTTGCAGATTAAATAGATTACTTCTAGAGCTCAAATAAATGTGAATATAAATTATTTAGCCATGTATGAAAGAGGTATGCTTCTAAATTAACGTCTAGAACAGTATATTAATTCGTGAATAATTTAAATTATACATTGATAACATCTACGTTAAAATGAATCTTTTTCTACCTCGTAACCGTAATACTCAGTAGGTCAAAGCTAACTCTTCCATCCTACTCCCGAACAATACCGCAAAGATAAAATCGGAGTCAGTTGGACCAAACCGACTGACTTACTATATACGTATATTTCCTCTTTTTTCTTCTCCTCTCGTAAATAAAGGCAAAATAGAATGTATAACCGATCTTCACGGACGATAAAGGGAGAAAAATAAGGCCGAACCCTTAACATCTTCCTCTTCCTACGGACAACCCTTTAGTAAAAGACAGCCTACTTTTTCGTTTAAAAAAAAGGGAAATAGATGTGCGCGAATACATTCCGACTTCCTTTCTTTTCCTATACTTTATCGGCGAATCCGTAGTTCGTACAAAAACGGGGATAAGGCACTTCACGAGGAATCCCGGAGCGATAATCGAAGACGTCCCTGCTCACGAAGAAGATTACGTGCACTGGAAAGAGGATTAGCGAGTGTCACTGGGAAATCGCACAAGAAAAGTAACGGCAGAGCTTGAGTCACGGCAGATCGCGCTGCTAAACCGAGTGACCTAACTATAAAGGAGGGCTTTCGTCTCTCTTATGGCGGAGGACGGTGGAGGTAAAAGAAGAAGTAGGAGGTTTGTGCAGAGAGCGAGAGTCTTGCTTTTGGAATATCTGCCGAAGTTCTCTCCGACACTCACACCAAATCGTTTGGAAGGAAACTTCTTCTCTTTGGCAAAGATGCGGAGGCGTGGCGGCGACGGAGGGACGGCGTGGGGCGACGGTGGTGTCTTCCAGTGGTGCCTCCGGGAAACTTCCCTCGTAAGACGTTTATATAACTGTGTGTTTTACTCAAATGTCATAACATGGCGATGAGAGAAGATGCGCTAAGCGCAAACGCTGTTCCCCTTTTTTGGCGAATGTTAGAGGACGTATGAATGTCATCCTCTAGCGACTTCAAGCGGAACAGAATTTGGATTACAATCCCTTCGCTCTTGGAACAACTGGTTGAAGGGAACTCTCTCTTTTAAAGTGTTCGTAGCAAAGACGATGTTATAAGCGACAGATGTGAAGATGGCTCCTTCATTGACTTCATTTTTAAAATTCTTTTATCTCTTCGTTGGATTAAATACGAGAAAGAAAACTAGGCTTCCCAAACAGAGTATTTTGCGTGATTTCTCTGAATATTTTTTTTTTTCACGATGATTATGTTATGGGAAGGCTGAATTATTTTTCATCTCTATAATATTTAGAATCTAAAAACAAATCGTAATTAAATTCAAATTTGTATTTAAACTAAAAATCGACTAAATGAATGATATATCTTCGAACACGAAACGAAAAGATAATAAATAATTATATGAAAAAGATGTATGATACATTCACTAGCAGATAAAATACCGTCACCATCTAAAAATTTTCCTAAGCTTCAATTAATTTGGGAGAACGACAAAGTATATTTTGTGGCACACACTGCTGAATGATGTGTGATAAATAAAATATGAAAAAGACATAAAGACATACATCACGCAGCTTTTATATTCTGCTACGAAGTATAGCCTCTGAGGATATTTATATCAATTTTCGAGGAGGATGCATCAAAATGACTCCTTTAATGTACTAATCATCACAAAAACCTCTTAATCACTCGGAAAAATATTTTAATGTCCTCAGAAAAAATATTTCTATACAATAGTTCATATACTTTGGTTACAGTACTACATAACTTAATGTCAATGATCAATGGTTTTTAACAATACTTTATAGGTATGAAAAGGCAAATTGCATTCAAAGTTGCTCAAGTACGATGCACAAAAATCTGAGACATGAGTATAGAATTTAAGAATCATAAGTAGATTACACAAAAATATTATCATTTACAAACAAACCGCAACAAACTAAAGTTCATTAAATCTAGAATCCAAGATAAGCAGGAATCAATCAATAAAATAATTATATAGTAAGTAAATCGTCTGAGTAAAATAAGGAAGTACACACGAATACTGTTAGATAATAGTTCTCGCTTAACATCTTCCTCGCACACGAATCTCTCCCCTCCAGTATATCATACTCGTGCGCATTTGCGTAAATTAAAGATGATGAAGTCTCAGTTATGGGAAACGCGTTACTCTCTCCCGAACAAACTTGCACGCTCAGGCGAACGCACGTAAAATATGCAACGAACACGGAAAATGTATCCGAGAACGGCTCCTTAAAGCTCCGTTTATAAAACGACGTCGCGGCTTTATGGAATATATCGAATTTTCATTCGCTCCCAGATTACGCTTACTTGTTGAGGGATCGTTAATTAGAGAAGGTTCCGTTTAAAAGTACATGATCTGAGGCCTCGATATGGGAACAAAACAGACTATCACTTACCGTGCTTTCCATTTACCATCCCCACGGCCTCGGTTGTTTACTTCGCTCACTTTCTCCGCTCTTTCTCAAACCCCTTCCTCCACTTTTGCCATCCTCGCTCGATAAATTTTGCATAAGTCTCTGCACAGAAGCCCTCAGAACCTCTCACGGGAGATTTGCTGTTTTTCCTCCCAAATGCCGGCTTTAGCGTCAACGGCAAACTTTGTGTATTCCTCCGAAGGAAAAAAACGAGAATTTATTAAGAATATTTTCATCGATTCCTTCACATTCAATTCTGGGTTAGGGGTTGAAATAAATCGCCGCGCGTTAACTTCCAAGAGAGAGCGGAATTTTCGACTGTCGGGTTGATAGTGACGGATCTGCGGTCATTCATTATGGACTCGAGGTAGATTCGATTTCTTTCGCACTCTAATGGCTTTTGTTCAAAAATGTGTTTGTGCTTCCGTCAATGGGTGCATTTGGAGATTAAAGAGGATGCGTAACTGAGCTGGAAATGAAAGTGTGACTTGTTTGTCGAGATTCAGCCGGAGACAATGAAACAATTGCTTCTTTTGATCTAAATCTCTACGTAACGTAAAACAATCGATACAGACCTCACATAGCAGGATCTAAAGTGGCAAATTCTCATTACTTACGGTAATATCTATTACTAATACTGAACATGTAATCTATTGATGTTGTTTGATCGTAGGATAATTAGGTTTCTTTCAAAACTTGAATTTAAATAATCGTTATTAATTTTAATCATAATGCTGAAATATTTTAAAGGGCAAATGTAAAAGCAATTATTTATTTCAAATATATACTTAGACTAATTAAGTGTTCTATAATCACAAATTTTGGCCAAAATAAATGAATATTGAATTGCATACATCAATAACAAAGGAACAGTTATATCATGCCTATGTAAAATCTTACATTTTGAAAATAAAGGTTTGGTAAACTGTTTAAGTAATGCTTCGAATGAAACAGTGATTGCGAGGCATATCCTTAATAAGGTTTTCCAAAGAGCGATTTTAAAGCATATTAATTGCAAAACCTATTCAATATGAATATCTTCAAAAAATTGACCTTATTCTTTTCTACTTTTTAAGCTTTGAATAAGCATTGACTCATGAGTAACTAAAGTTGCAGAATAATTCCATTAAAAATATACTATTTAGTTTAAATTATACAAATGTACTTAAATGTAATTTAAGGTAATTGCAATTCTCTAGCTAGCAAAACAATTATGTAAATTTAAATAAACGAACATTGTTTAAATAAATAACAATCCTATTGACATGGAAACGAAACATTAGGACAAATTACATTTTATAGAACACTACCACAAAGAATTGAAGGCCAGAGTAATGCTATAAACGAAATAAACCGGGTGCATTCAACTCGTACTTCTGGAATAACTTTAAGAACATTCTATTATTCAGTCCAATTCCAATTCAATAAAAACGACACCCTGCAGTCATGATTCTCTCGCGAACCTTTTCGGAGAGCTCCCTGAAATAATAGCACACTTTTTACGCCTTTCGCATAAAAGATCTAAAGGTTGAAATTTCAAATTCCGAATGCCAAAAAGGGAGAAAGGAATAAAAAAAACGCCCTGCCAAAACTTACTGCAGAAAAATTCGCATTATTTCTGTTCCCTTTCGAATATCTCTGTTTTTCCTCTTTCGGCAAAGCCCTCGCATTTCCATAAGGAAGAGGCGACGAAAAACAAAAGACAGACGCATCTCTTTCGAAAACAATGAGCGTAAGGGAAGCAAAAGTGAAAGATCGTAGGCGAATACGCGTGTAGCGGAACGATTGGCAACCGCGAACCGTTTTTTTATCCTTTTGGAGAGAAGAAGACGCGCCGAAAACCTTCTCCTCTTCTTCTGGTTCCGCATTATTGAAAAGGCATCTCAAGGGGTAGCCCAAAAGAGCGGTACAGAGAAGCTGTTTGAAGGGATGTATGCAAAGTGAGGGAACGATTCCTGTGGCAGGTAAAGCACGAGCGAAAACCAGTACATGTGTGTGACGTGCTGTTCTTTTGTCGGACGCGCGTCAAACGGCGAGGCCATCGGATGTTTCAGCTAAAGGCGCGAGAGAGAGATGTTTCCCTAGACATTCTCTTTCATCTCGTTCTAAAACCTTCATTCCATTGTAGTCTCGTAAAACTCGAAGCTTCTCCAACACTTTTTACGTTCGGATTTTCCGTGTTGTGGCAAAATGCGAATCTGCATGGTTTGTTAATATGCTTGGGTTTCGATCCGTGGTACTTTGGATGATGAAAAAGTTCACCTCTTTTGTGTCCGCGGATCTAAAAGTGTTAGCGTCAAATCCCGCGAACACATTTTCTTTTTTTAAACGGGATTAAATACGGTAGCGCCATTGGAGCTTTCCATTCCCGCAGACTCTTTTCATCTTGCCAATTCGGGTAAGAATCTCGTAAAATTTTACGCTCGCTATTGGATTTTCATTCTAATTCGGCGGAATTAGATTTCGCAGCTGTGTGCGTGATTTGAATCGAAGTGTCGAACTCTGTATACAATCGCAATGGTGTGTATACATCAACGACTCGAAGTTAATCATTCAAGTTCATCTTGGAATCGATGCGCGGGTAAATTTTAACGCGGAGGGTTGATTCGGTGCGCCTTTATTTATGATTGGCAGATCGCACCGATAGTGGTGCAGATAAAATTTGATTCTCTCTTTCATTAAAGGCGAAATATATTTAATATCATTAATGCGCGAAATTACGACCACGTGTATCACTGAGAATTTGATTATAGCGGGAATTAATAGGTGGCGTTCTTTAAAATGTAGAACTGTAAATCATCCGTGTAAACGTTAATTATCGGAATCTGTAGTGCGTGTAATTAAAGTAAATTAATTTGATGAATAAAGGATGATAAGGCTGATCTCACTATCCTGATAACACTAGGGTGTAGTAAGCATTGAAATGTTAGGACTCTTCGTTCTAAACATGAAAGTTAATAGGATGGATAGATAAATTAGATGTAGAAAATCTCTTTTAATTCAATTTTCAGTTCGCTGCTGTTCAATTTTTATTCATAATTATCTTCTAAAACTAAATATACTTAATTATAGCTTTAGGAGAGTTTTTTTGGGTGATAACATAAATTAAACTAACACTTCTATTTAAATACGGGCTATTTAGAAGAAAAACGTCCCAGCAGTAGAAGGTTCTATTTTGACACTATTTGCATCATCTATCAACTAATTTTAAATTATGTTTGGACTAACTATCCAGTGCACCTAAAAAAGTAATTTATTAAATCTAAGGAAAGTTTCTGGAAAGCTTCTCTTCCACGAAATTTCTCTCTATTTAACTTTTGTCAATGAATACTTACTCTATATTCATAGACGTAGTCTTTTCTAGGAGTTTAAAATTAACTTAAATGAAAGTATACCATTATACATTTACAAACCTAAGATTAAGTTAGCTCTCAGGAATAGAAGTATAATTAAAGGAAAGTTCTTCAATAACTAATGAAATAAATTCCAATTAAGCTGCAAAAGTAAGCCATGGTCACTTTATTTCTATGGTTACTTTCTCGTAAACTAATGTTGAATAGCCGTCATCGTTACGAACGTCATACGAGTTTAAATACAAAAATATCCTCGGGTAAACACACTTATCATTACGAGCTATTATTTCGCGGAATAGAATAATTGGTTTACTTAGACCGTCATTATGTATATACGTCTCTCCGAGGCAACTCCTTTTGTGTGTACAAGATCAATATCTCGTATCAAATGGGAGAAAGCTTTAGGAATCGGTAGACCTCGAAATGTATTCCCAAGTTGACTAAGTGCTGGTGATGAATCATCCTTTAGAAAAAGTAAACGTCGATCCGGGAGAGAAAAAGCCATAAAAAAATAAAGCGATTATGGATAGAAAACTGGCAAATAATCCGATTTATTCGGAAAATTAGAATAAAACGGGGGAATGCATTCGGTAAACCGTGGGAGCATTACATCATTTGGCATTCCCTCCCTTAATTAATTTCCACTCTGGACACGTTGCAAGTGAAAGTATCGACCAACGTAGGATGTTTTCGACAGCCTCACTTAAAAAAGGAAGATAAATAAATGGAGCAAAAAATCGATGTGCGGGTTCTCTGCGCAGCTTTTAAAAAAATTACACCACCAACTATATTAGAATTGCACGGAAAAAAAAGCAATCAATAACCCATTTCTTTCTCCTTCCCTCGCCGGGAACGTTTCAATGAGTATTTATTATTAATCATCGAAAATGTTACTCTCTCTCTCGTTAAGCTCAAAGAGTGCGCGGGAATACGTGTATACACTTCCCTCTCCCTGTCATCCTCGTGTCGAAGGAGTGATTGGTAACCATGGAAATCCCTCGTTTAGTTGCACGAATATTCTATTCGCCTGCGCTGATGACTGCTCCCGTACGCTTATTAATTAAAAAAAACCTCGCGAAATACATGCGGAATTCATCAGGAGGGTATATATATGATACAATGGTGTGGAGGGACGTGTTATAAAACTAAATGGTGAGGTGAAGCACGGGGATGCCATGTTTCCATAACTCATCACAACCCCATTGGAGATGTCCAAATCACTGGACTGGAATGTGAAGGAACAAGGCCAAAGCCATCTGCTCTCTCCCTCCCGATGATAGAGAATTATCCTCTGGTGCTTGAGAGGAGGTGAATTGATGAAACCAGAAAACGCTGTCTTCGGGAGAACAAGAGTTAATTTAGATATTCCACTATTCGTCGAAAGGATGAGAAAAAAAATTTTTGACGAGCTTATTTCGGATTGTTCTTCCCTAACTTATTCATTTCCTGTTCCTTTTTAAAGCTTTGTTTCAGTTAATATATTCGATTCGATGCGTAATAGCCCAGCATGTACCCAAATGTTTATATTTATTTACGTAATTAAAACATCCCTTTTGAATACTACGTTTCAGAGGAGATAATAGTTGGAAGGAATTTTCTACAGACCTTTTAAATTCGATGGTATGCAATAATGCTTCCATTAATGGAAATGAAATTCGTTGCGAACGAGAGATTATGCAATTTAAAACACGAGAGGGCACTTTTCATTCCGCTCGTTTTAAAGGATATATGCTGAACGTGTATGTTAGGAGCGTGTAAACGCTTCGATTAAAATTGCAGAATCAAAAGCGGAAATTGACAATTCATGGAACAGATATGGCTAATGTTCAGTATGTGTCTAATTTGGCAAGCGAGAGAATTTTGCAAGCAGAATATTTGTCATTTTGCACCGCGAATACGCAAACAGTGTGTTTTTTTTAATGCTGGATGTAGAATTTAATCGGTACTTTGGTCACTAGGGTTCAGATGGCTTTAAACAGACCGTTTCTGTTAATCTTGTTTTCATGGTCGTTTATGAAAAAGTGCTTTCGAAATAAAGCTTATAATTGCCTCTTTAGATGAGGAGGGAAACAAATATTTCACTCAAGAATCGAGCTTGTATATTTCGTTAAGTAGATTACTGTAATAATTTGGTGAAGCTTAGTGATTAACTATTCCTAGAAAGAGGAAATTTTATGGAGAAATCATTATGCGCTATAAAAGCAGTGTAAAATCATTTGAGTACGATTTTTACGAATATTAATATCCTGGGATTGTTAATAATATTCTGATATAACCACACGTACTTGATAAACCTCAATCGATTTATTTATTGTTAAATTACCTCAATGCTTACTCTTATATCATTATAATGTTCATCACCATAGAGTTTTTAGTAGAACAAAGCCGCACATGAGCCAGCAGAGATACAACGTGAATCCTAACTTCGCAGAACTCTGGATTTTAGAGTTAGTGATTAAAGCCAGCTCGACCACATGTGTGCCCGAATACGAGACTGCGACATATGCATCGTATTAACCCAAACTTGGATCAGGAGTTTGGAGAATTTCGTTATCCCGTTGTATAACCTTTGCTAAATATGTTTACGTTGATAAACACATAGGCGTACATATGTACGAATCCTAGGGATCATTCCTCATCAAATCCTCCGAGATACGTGATGACTCGATTCCTCCAGAGGAAGACCTTGCCATCAGAGACGATGGCCCCAAAAAGCCACACTTCTTTGCCGCAGAATATTCTCTCTCCGCCCGCACCCTTCCACCGGAATGACTTAACATTGTCCCCAGTCCCCATTCTGGCATCGATTAGAGGCAACACACCACCTCTCCCTCTGCACCCCCTCACAAAACTCCTTTCTCTCCCTCACAATGTAGCTCCTCACTCTCACAACACGCGCGTTCCTTGCACAGCTGGCAACCATCACAATCCGAAGTACACCGCATCGAACATAGAGGGCAGTTGAGGAGGGGGAGTATCACGTTCCGAGGAAATTTCAACCCATACATTAGAGCCGAATGTATAATTGGGATCGTTATGTTTGCCGGTGTTTAATCGACTGTAAGAAGAGAGTTTTTGTGCCGCTGTTTAATGGGTACGCGTTGAGGTGCTTCGATGGAAACGAGAGTGAAAAGGTTGTGACTGCTGATATCGTTTTTATAAGGATTCGTGATCGTGACGTAATTCACGTAATAATGTGTGATCGTTCAATGCTGCCCTTTATAACATAAGAGGGTATTCACAGCTGAAGGTCCTCGCGTATGTGTATAATACCATCATCGATCGATTTCAATCCGAAATTAAATGTAAGCCTTCAGTAAAGGTATTGAATTGTTTTTATTTTGAGCTACCCGTTGCCATGTTACCCATACTGAATGTAAGTGTTCCGTACATATGAACACATGTATGGAAGACTCAATATTTAACTGATTCCTAGGGATAATGGTAAATAATTGTTTCTTTTAACTGCAAGGCGTTATAGATATCCCATTTATATTTAGAATGTTTTAAAGAATATGAGCTATCTAAATTAAATATAGAGTTATAATCCGTTTTTGTAACTATTTATCTTATAATAAAGGGATCGGTTTGCAAAAACATGAATTATTTTCAGTTCTCTTTGAGACAGCATTCATTTTATAGACTGTATTTTACATCTATTAGGGTATATGATTATCATTGATAGTATATAATTCTAAGAAGAACGAGAAACGTAAATCCATTAAGTAAGTAATTTTTATACTGATGAGAGTAAAAAAATCATATATGAAGTACCTCCAAATGTTGTCCTTCTATTCATGTCAATATTCATAAGCCAAAGCTTCGAACTTAGAATTAAAAACTGGATGCGATAAGAAGACGAATAAGTGTGAATATATTAATCGAAGAAGGAGTTGAATCTATTTGAAATCAGCATCGTAACTGCCAAAAGATTCGTTCCCCATCTTGGTACATCTCTCTTTTCAACAATTCCATCATAAGCTCGATTGGAATTTGATTTCGTTTCCCATGGCATTAAAATTCGCCATTGTGTGGGCTTCCCTCAACTTCAGAAGGGAGGCAAACAGATTTGAGTTGCCAAATATAACCCATGTTTTGGTGAGCGACTCTTGATGGAAAATTTTTCTGGTGTCTCCTAGCTTGTCTCAAAGTATGTCTCCTTTTTTTGTTACCATGGCAATGTTTACGCTGCCAAATGCATGGTCACTAAGCGTTGATGAAACCACGGATCGTGTTTCTATCGTAAGTAATTGAATGATTGACGGGGACATTTATTTTAAAATTACCTATAGAGAGAAAGAGAAGTTTGAATTGAAGATATTATACGTTTTCCTTTCCATGTTGATGATATTGTTAGAGGTAAGTAGCTTTGATTTCATTCTCGATATTAATAAAAAAGTATAAAAACTCAGAAAACAAATATTCTTTTTCTAGCTCAATACAACTCCAATGAGGTTTATGACAGTAAACTGATTGCTTCGCTAAAAATAAATAGCTCGAATAGCAATAGCAATACAACATTTCTTACAGAAGCTTACGTAAAACTACCCTAAGAATGGAATGCTAAACTTTCTTCATTGTATCTCTATTCAATTTCTGCATCTTTAGGCAATCAAAATGTGGAATGAATTTAACCAGCTTCTATGCCAATCACAGCCATTCGTATCAGAATGGGACTTATAATAAATGACAGAAACTAAATGCGATCTTATATCCGTTTGTATACTGTCTAGAGCGATTCATGTGCATGTACAGAAATACACCGTATCACATATAATCTGCTTAAGCATGGTGACCACCTATACATTGTTCTTAGAGAATAGCTGAGCTTGAGGGTATTCAAGCAATTCATCCATTAAGGCGTTCAGAAAATTTTGTTTCTGTAGTGACAATAAAGATCGAACAATTACACGTTTCTACTAGAAATTGAGGGACCCATGAGCATTGCGTTTAATACTATTTTTAAAGACTATCATTTATCCAAAATTATCTATTACGAATTAAAACTTAAAGTAGAATGTCAAGCTTTTATGGTAATTTTTATGTTGATCGACCCAAACGTAATTAAAAATATGTCAAAATATGTTGACCAAAAACTAATTTACGAGAAATATAATATGAAACGCCTAATATCATTAAAAAATTAATGAACTTCCAGAATATTAGCTCATTAGGAATTTAAATGCACATTCGACTGATTTTAAAGAAGATATATGTAAGTGTTTATATAAATTGTTATATACGAGCAAAAAATTCAGCTTTGGCACAAAGGATTAGCCATTTAACTCACGTTTCACTTTCATAAAGACGGTCAAACCTTATAAAGCAATATTTAACGCCATTAACTATTAGCAAAGCATTTCTGTATACATAGATACAAACGTATCAAATATTTTATCAGCAATTCTTACACTAATATAATTTGTAAACGTTTTTTTATTACCTTGAATGCGGATAAATTGATCCGAGATTTTAATGAATATCTTCATATTCTCATAATGATAAAATTAAAATTCTTTTACTTTTGAATCGTCACAATTCCACATATTTGTATAGTTTGTCTACTCGTATTTTATCTTAAGGGGGTTTATATTTGCCAATTTTCAGAAACGTACTGTTTCATAATTTATCCGCTTTCTTCGCCCAATTTATATTCCAGCAGTCTCTAGCAGCACAGTCGCATTTAGCTCGAGACGAAAGAATAGCTCCATGCCAATTGGATGCATCTCTACGGCTAAAATGGGTCAACGCTCGCGTACATTAACTCCTCGGCTGCGCGATTAATATTTTTAAATAAACCCGAATACGTGCAATTTTCCCTTCACTTTTTCCCTCAATACGCGAACCCGCAGACTCTGGGGTTTTTAAAAAAGATCGCAGCTATTACGAAAAAGGAATTGGGAGTCGAGAGTGGACCCATAGGAATCCGAGATGGATCATCTCATTACGGGCGGTCGAAGGAAAATGAACGCTGATTATACGAAGGTAAGAAGTATTCATTAGTAAAAGGGACTCGACGGTAATTGGCAGACGTCCCGCTCTTGAAAGAGTCGCTCCTGACGCGGGTTGCTGCGAAAAAAAAAAGAGATGGCCCAGAGCCACGCACTCCTCGTGGCTGAGTCACTCATCGCGCACTGACTTGTGGGAAACGGACGCGAGACGGGAAAAAAAGAAGAAAAAATAATAATAAGGGTACAAAAGGGAAAGATAATGCCGGAATGCTAGCACGGAGAAAAAAAAACACCCGAAAACGAGGGGAGAAAACTGTGGGCGACACGTAAGATCCAATTATCAATCCCTCTAGCGTTAAAAAAGGGAAATAAAGATTTTTTCACGACGTATCATACATCCATGGCATAAATGGTTTAAAAAACCGACTCGTAATTGGTCAGTGTTTCTTTAAAACCGCTGCTAAATTAATCAACGATTATTTTTTTATTTTTTTCTTTTTCTGAAGGTTGTCTCAGCCGGGGTTTTTATTTCCTCCAAATCTTCTTTTGTCGTATCGGGCACGCGAGGCTTGTGTTTATGAGTCAACTGCTCGAGATGCCTCGGTTGCCATGCGAACGTCTCCTTCCATTTGTCAAGGAGGTCGTCGCTTTTGGAAGACGGGTTAATTAGCGGGGTTCGGTAATTATCAAATTTTTATAGGATTTCGGTGTATCGCAGTTTCGAAAGAAATTCTGAGGTTTGTTTCAACTGGAAGATGTGCTTCACGACGGACAACGAACGGGATTCTGTGAATCGATATGGACCACTATCTCTTCTTCAGTTTGAGTTTTCGAGAGAGAGTTTATGGAATTAAGGAGGATCAATATGCAACCTAAACGAGATCTAATGAATACTATTAATTATCAACATAAAAAGAAATTTTGATAAAATAATTCGTTAAGTAGATTTATGAAATATGTATTCCTCAAATCAATATTCTTTAATTTAATCTTACAGGAAGTGTGCTTGAATTCCGAAATATCACAACCACTATTTGCCCTATTAGAGATGTTAGTATTTCAGTTCGAGGAATAATTATGATACCATTAATCCATCTTTTTAACAGGATTTAATAATATTTTTTACCATAGTGAAACATTATTTTAAATATGTATTAATATAATTGTTGATAATGACTGTGAAAACTGATATGTGTAGTGGTGGTGATGTAGCAGATCATTCTCCTAAAATTAATGCTATAATTATTATTTGATATTTTAATCTTAGCCTTCATTTCAATATCTCTAGATAACATATTACGTCGAATTATTTCTCTCATACATTTCCGCATACTTTAAAAGAATTGATTCTTTTAAATAAAGTTTCATTTTCGTCTAATATTTCTCGTTTCCTAATATTCTAATCGAATTGAAATGTGCTCTACATCCAAACCATTCGCTACATCTCCTTAATTTCCTTTAAACCTCATCCCTTCTGGAGTTAGATCCGCAGTTTCTGAATTCCACATCCAATCGAAGTTCCATTCTCACTCCCGTCCAATCATATTCACTGATATCGCATTCACTTTGTATCCAAACGATGGCATCAACAAAGGAATATATCAAGCGATAAATAAATCCTCCATGACGCAAAAAGAATAAAGAAATACATTTCGTTGGCGACCCTCGAACCTGATACGATCCACGCGCACGCATGCGGTACGTATTTCTCTCCTCCGGCATGCAAGTCACGCTCCCAAATCTAGGATCTTCTTGTCGTTATAAAGGCTACGTGCGAAAGGAAACGGGTATCCATATGTATGGGATATGAAAAATGCTCTCTCTCTCCAGAGGGCGATACTTATTCGGCAAGTAAGTTGGTTACGAAAAAAAATAACTCCGCACGGAAGAAGTACAGTTTGCGCAAACCGCATTATTTTGAATGAGCCTTCCCCGTGAATTCTCTTTGGAGAGGGAATGTAAGGGAGAAGACTGAGAAAAAATATTGATTTTTATGAAAGGCGACAGAGTTTCGCCCTCGTGGAGGGAGAGAGTGAAAAAAATGGAAGCGATATGCATATATACCTCCCTCTCTCTCTAACCGATGCCCACTTCGATTCCATCCCTCCCCGCGACAATCCAAGACTAATTTACACATCCCTCTTCTTTCACTCCTCTCATTAACCAAATTCTCTCATTTTCACCTCTTCTCCTCTTAATTTATTCCCCTTTCGCTGTGTGCTTCTTCTTCGTGCGTCCTCCTTCCTCGGCAGCTTATTTTATTCCCTGAAAAATCTCGCAAGATACGGCCCCGCATCGGTCCAGTTCCATCTTTGCCCCACTTTGCAATACGCTGCTCTTTTGTTCCTCCCTTTTCTTTTTTTGTCTCCCAGTTTCCCTATTACCATTAATCTGTATTCTGCCGTCTTTTTCTGCCGTATATATTATCCTTGCTCCTCCGGTAGGTTTCATTGTCCGATAACTCAGGCACGAAAGACTTTAAAAACGACACGGGTATCCTTCTCTCTATTCCTCCACCCATTTCCGTTCTTCCATTCCCGAAAGTATTCCGAATTCCGGGGTGAAGTTTCGCGATGATTTTCCGCTCGCGAAACCCATCACGCGAATGCAATTTATAAAAAATAGCGAGATCCACTCTCCTTTTTCAACGGGAAATGATCTAGATTCAGGACTCGGCGCACTCGCTCGATATCGTACGCGAAATACCGTTCCCTTCGGACTTCTCTACCGTTTTAATTCCGAGTCGTTCCACATTGCACTACTTTGGATATCCCTCTCTTTCGCTTTCTTCTTCTTTCTCTTTCCCCTCATCTTCCGCGACCGCCCTCTTACAGCGCGTGCTGGAGATCGATCGTGACGTAGGCAGCGTCCCAGAATCCGCCCACGCCCATCTCCCCTCCATCTGGCTCTATCCCAAACCCTTTGATGCCCCCTTTTTCCCTATTCATCCACATAGTACTATTAGAGACGTTCTCACGCGTATTCTTTCTTCCGATGGAAATTAGGAAGACGTTCCGTCCGTTCCTCCTTAAAGACGTTTGTCAACGAGTTTTTCTCTCCGCGGAGAGACTACGAGGTAAAGTGGTAAATGTCCTCGAAATTTAAGTTTTGAAATTTATGATCTCTGGTCATACTTTGGGATTATTCAATTAATAATGTCACGATGATAACTAGTAGTACGCAGTCTTTTGTTGAAAAGTATTTGTTGTTAATTATTTAATAAATTCTATTACTTTTTGAAGTATATTTTTTGATCTGACGATACTAATCAATGTATACCCTAACTTATTGTACAAGGTAGTGATATGATTCCAGTTTTAATTCTTCAATATTTAATTTAATGGTCATTTAATTGTGTACTCTTTGCAGTTAAATCAATGCTGAGAACTCCATTGATTATTCTCATCATTAATCCAGCCTCACGTATCCAACTGCAGCAACAAATATCAGCTGTTGATATTGTTTATGAATTGAAATATTTTCTTCGTCGTGACAATTGGCGATTTTTGTCTTAAAGTAAGTACGTACATTCAGAATCTGAATAGTATATCCATCTTAAAGATCGATATTTACTTCTTTAGAGTTTAAAAATCAATATATTACTTCTAAATACAGTTATGAACTATAACAAAAAGAAATTGATTCGTGTGACTAAAAACTGAGTGACATTAATTATGATTCAACTTTCGATATTTCTTATAGATTAATTACTTTTACTTTCGCTGACAAACAATGACTTCCTTATTTACAATAACCCTTCTTGATGGATGTGCAATAATTATCGACGTAGATATTAGCATACGGTTTATCACCCAGCATCCTTAGCTCCCCCGTTGCTTCACTCTGAAGATGACCGTGGACCCGCCCTTCGTCTCCCTAACCTTATTTTCCTTTCACAACTCCTTTTCCCAACGATGAAGAGTAGCGTAGCGGATTGTGGCCTAAGCAATCTCAGTCTGTGCTGAGGTGCTCTTGTGTGTGTATGTGTTTATCCCATTATACTTCATTCATCTCGGCAGAGCTCTGGAGGGGCAGTTGTGGATGGGGGGGGATATGAATCGGTCGTACCTGGCAGGCGCCGTTTGCTGTCGAGGAGGCGATGTGGAGAGGGATTGCAAGTCCACCGGGATTGCCTACATGCCACAAACACCGTGATTTACAATATATATATATATATAAAGGATATTTAGTAAAATAATTCTATAGAAGACAATAAAAAATCAAGATAATGATGAAAATTACCTATAAAAATTCCTTCTCCGCATAATATCGACCGCATTAATCTTTAAAACTTTTATTTAAAAATTTTAATTTTTTCTTACCGCATATTTTACGTGATATATGTTTTGAAGCATTAACATCATTTATATGTGAGTATAGCTGACAATAAAATGTTTCTGAATATGAAGCAAAATTTAATCCGATTCATAATACCTACAGCTGATATAATGGCCAGTAATTCTTAAAAAGACCCATTAAAAGGAATTTTTTATCGTTAGTTATCAATATTGAATAGCGTCACAACTGTATGAAATATGTTTTATTAATACATATACTTTTTATATTTAAATATTATTATTTACATTGATAAGAAACTAATTATAAAAAGGAAGAAGAGTAATACAGCATTAATGTATTATTAAGATACCTTATGAGATGTTCTGTCTTTAAATAATTCATTTATTTGAAACTATGTGCTTAGTTAATTAACTCATTGCAATTTCATAAAATTTTACGTAATATCTACAGTTGATTTTAAACTAGCTCTATGTTTCGAATAAAACATAATTTCTCGGATTATCATAATTAAATATCTTCATTCCTTTCATAATAGATACATCAAAAAATATGTTCTGGAAGTGTTTAAGAGCCACAGAAAAATGATGTTTTGAAGAGATAGTAATATTTGGACTGATAAAATTCGTTTAACAGTTGCACAATATTCTAAAGTTAGACATTTGCATATTTTGAATATATCTTCGAAAAATACTTCAAGTATAAAATCCAATGAATTAATACTTTCTCGTTAATAACACTTGCAGATGAACTATATTTGTATTTCCAATTTAAATTCGTCTATGAACATCTGATGAAAATCGCGAGATATCGAATAAAATATATCAAATTACAATTTAATTCCGTTACGGATTACATAGAAGCTGCAGGTGATTGAAAAGTACTATTTTCAAAAATTACTAAAAATTTCTGTGTAATTTGGAAAAGAATATATGGAATTTGGTAACAAGTTTTTACCACTATATTTGGTCTTAATAATTATTTAAAGAGTAATTATTTGAAGCGCCTGTCTTTTATTATATGAAATCTGATGCATTTCTATTATTCATTTAATGAAACAAGTTTATTAATTTAAATATAATTCTAGTTTCATCCACATTAATGCATAAACCTATTATAAGATAATTTTATTTTTATTAAATTATGTGTGAGACTTTTATCTGCAATTAAAAAGCTAAAATAAATTCATTGAATGATTTGGTAAAAGATTTATATTAATCGCTTTCATAGTAACATATATTTTTATATCGTGACACTTTAATTTTTATGCCCATATCATTTCAACTCATTATTTATCGTAATTATGTCTCTTATAATGGAAAACATTGAGGGCAATATATAAACCTATTCTATAAGCAAAGTTTGAAAACTATTAATGCGTTTAGTATTAATATCTCTGCAATTTTAGTCAAAAAATTAAATACTAAGTATCGTAAATAAGAATTTACTATAAACTGTAGTCAACATGAGATATATCACCACAATAACTACAGAAAGAAGATTTTAAAGTAGGATTTTAAAGAGAAGAATTAAAGGGTTTTAACAAAAAATATCAATATTATATCATAATTTTTCTTTCCTTATAACTCAAACGTTTAATAATACTAAATCTTAAACATAAATTCACTTCTGATTACGAGAAACAAACCAGAAATATACAATAAAACGACGTGTTCATACTTTACCGTAGGAATAATCCAATATCTAATAAACACATTACTATATATATAAAAGAGAATTAATCCCAATATCCGTAGATGGGAACAAACTATGCTCCTATTTACCCGCAAGAGAAAGGTAGGAAAAATACTAGGGTAGAGGAAAAGAGAAGCTCCAAACAATTTTTTTGCCTTATCTCCTCTCCTTTAATATATGGGCGAGAAATGAAGTGGATTCAAATGCACCCACTTTTCACAATTTGGACCGCTGCCCTTTCCCAATCTAACCGACCGGAGTTCTTTCACTGGTTTTACCCCGTCCGAGTCTCCCATCCACCCTTCCTTTATGTCTCACCCATTCATATTCATTTGCTCTTTCTTCATCTCCACCACACAACTCTTCCCTTAATCTTATTTACTCCAGAGCCTCGTTTTTCTCATCCCATCTCCACAGTCTGAATACGCCATACAATCTTTCTTATATCATAGCGTATAGTCTACTTAGCTTAATATGGTCCGAGATTCTGGAAGAACTCTAATATATCGTGGTTAAAGGAAAATATAAAACCCTCCGTGGTTTATTCCTCGTGCCAGGAACTTCGCAAAGCTCGTCATTAAGTTAAGAGGGAAGGTTTCCCCTTTTGTTTCTTCCAATGGGAGAAAAATCGATGATAAATTCGAGCCCATATTTTATTTGGGGGATCAAAATTGAACCGAGTTTTTTTCCCCGAACGGATTATAAAGCAGGATTCGAATCGGTATCGAGGAACTAATTCGATAAAGAAGGAAAAAATCTTATTAAGTTTTTTCTTCTTTCTAGAGAGGAGGCAGAAGGAGATAAATCAGGGAATTTTTTAATCTGCAGTTACGATTCCAATCTTCAGCCTCCAAGTACTTTTCATTATTCTTTACAGCACAGAGGCCGTTATTGGTAAATCCTTTGGAGAGAATTTCTCTCAAACGAGAACGAAACTTACATTTTTCCGGTTAGCTCATGGGAATGGCATTAGCTTTTATTGAGCTTCCCGTTTTTCTGCTTGGAATTACTTCGCTGTCTCTTTCAACCCGAGGGAAAAAATGGCCAACGCGAATAAATATAACGTCTTCTCTAGACATGTCTGTTCGCTTATCCCTCAATCGTAAACATGTGGGATATGATGCTCTCTCGCAAATAAGATTGCTTCTCTTTTGCAAAGAGTGAGGGGTGCGCTATTGAAATTCGATTCGCTTTTTTTTCGCAACTTTATCTCTTAAGCGTCTCTCGCAAACCTTATCTCGCTGTAAACCTGGCGCGCCCTCTGTTGCTGCCAGACGCAAAAAATATTTTCTCTGCATTTTTTATTCCTCTATGAATCCACGTCCCGAGATATTTTCGAAGAAACTGCTTGAATAGCAGTTCCAGCAACAACCGATTTGCTCTAATGCTCCACTGAAACTGCTCTCATGAAGTCTGTAATCATTTTCCGTTCGAAATTTGAATGATAGTCATCGATTGATGCTGACAGACGGTGGATGTTGCTTCCCATGAAGAGTTTTTGGTTGAAGTCCATTCCCGATGCTAAATATCTCAATCAGTAAAATAATTTGATATTCGTTCATAGTTATCAAAATATTTAAATGTATTATTATTTAATTATCTAAAATATTTTTGTTTACAAGTAGAAGAAAACTACAGGAATATTTATTTCTCATAAATGAGTTTTAAATTAAATTTTTACCCTTTTTTAATAATAACTTATTGTTTCCTTCTACTTTCATTTCTTCTCCACGTATGAATTATTTATCTTATAAAATATAGTCCGAAAAACCAAGTGAAACGTGGTCAACGCAATTTAACGAAATCCAGTATAATGTGTAGCAAATATACCTAGATAAAAATTTAGTATCTTTTATATTATTGTTACACCGAAAACGAGCGTTATTCCCAGAGAAATATTTTTATCTAAGGATCCTTCTCTTACAGCGGTATCATGGAGAAAACCATTTTCTAATTTTCTAAACCGATTTTTTCTTGTAAATTGATACAGTAATCTTCGTTTGATCCATACGAAGGTAAATATTATATTTTAAGTTGCATTATACAAAACTTTTTCATTTTCTCTAATGGTCATATTGTAATAAATTTATGGAATATAACATATTCAAGCGAAGCACAGCTTCTGTATCCGTACCGCTAATATTTCATAGCTACATTATACAGCTATAATAATTGCTGATAAATATCTAATTCCAAAATGATCCAAAAATTTGAAGCATAATTCATATTGAGAGCTATCGATTCAGCAATTTCTCTATAAAATGAAATTTATATTGATATGTTAATTTACTTACACGTAGCTTTCCACTTTCATTTGTTCTTCAATCACGTAATTTCACTATCACAATCGAACTATAACAATATATAATGACTCCTTAGAATTAATCCAATTCCTCACCTAAGGGACCCTTTGTGAGCATTCAACAGTTCCCACACGCCAAAAGAGCAATAGAAACTCCCTCACTCACGTACGCTAACTCTTTTTTTACATCCACCTCGGAGACCTTTTTTTTGCCCTCCACCATTTTGTTTCTTACACCCCCTTCTCTTAGGGGCATCACTTATCACGGCCCTTCTCACCTCTCCGACCCCCTTCTCCTTTATCTCCTGCCGCTGGACCACCTACAGGAGCGCCCCATCGTGCGTAAGCCCGCCCTTTACCGCCAAAGGTTTCAGAGGTATCCGCTAAACAGCCTCTCCGGAGGAGCTTATCATCGGCAAACAAAAGCCTCCCTTCGACGGAGGACATGTTTAAGGCGAAATATGACGACTGTTACGTAGCTAACGACCATTTCGTGGGCCAAAGCGTCAAACAGTTGGAAATGAGATCCGTTCCTTCGTTTCTTCCTGTATTCGAGACAAGATGTTATTGGGAAAGTGAAACGTCGATATTCGAACCTCACTTACGTGATCGGTAATAACTCGATTAATCGTTTAACTTCCAAGAGGTTTTTCTTTAACAGTGAAGGAAAGAAAAAGATAAAAGAAATAATGATCCTGAAGAAGAATAAAATGTGTTTTTGTAGTAAGTTAAAGCATTTTCTGTACAAATGTGGGCATACCTTCGCACTTTTAAAGCAAAATTCAAATTTAACTTTTTTAATCAAGGTATTTATATATCGATAAACTGTAATATTAATGTATATTTCATTTAAATTATTTATAACTGTTTAAGAAAAGCAACTGAAATAATGACGAAAATGCTCCTTCTTTAAGCTTATGATTACTTGTCAGTATTTTGGGTAAAACGACTTATAAGCAATAAAAACATAGGCCCATAATTTATTAGAATTTTACATAAAAGAGCCTTTTTATAATTTCTAACATCATCTAATTACATACTCCTTATTTTATATTACGTACTTGCAAATTTTTATCGTAGAATTAAGTAGAGTATTTAATTGTATCGTTGGACCGTGATTTATTCATTGATTTTAATCGTTGATTAATAATAATAGAGTCCTGTTGATATTAATATGTATCGCTGTTCATTTTAATCTAACCGTGTCATTCAATTGAATAAAGTAACCGATGATGCAATTTTTCCAATCCTCGATTATATTACTTAAAGTATTTACTTTGGAACTCTTGCATCAAAGCGGCGGCATGCTTTGAGAGATCAAAACATAGTCCGACATTGAAAAACTGTGTACACCGCATTTTTGTAAGCCTACCAAAATAAGAAATGTATAATAAATTGATACGGCAATTCAGCACAGGGATTACCTCATCTTTCTTTGATAGGAAAGGATTCCAATGTCGGTTTTCTGACAACTATTCATTTCGCCGTGTGATGTTTTTTTTTTATTTTTTCCCGAAAAAGCGTGAGAGGTGTTCGTTGGAGAGCTTCGGACAGTGGTCGTTGCTACGCGTTTAAAAACACGCTGACTCTTTGACTAAATTGTGTGGCTGCGTGTGCAGATGCGTGCGGTTCATACGCGCACTTACAAGAAAAAGGGACATGTTCAGGATAATACAAATATGGTCGTAGATTTTTCTATTATATACGTAAACGAGAAAAATTGAAGCTTGGCAATTTTGAAGTAAGTACAGGAAATATAAAGGGTTTTAGTTATTACTATATGTTTGTGTATTTTCGTACTCATTTTGGTTAGCTGTATGTTTTTTCCTTTCGATACGAATTGAAAATGTTTTACGCATGGTATCTTATTAGCGCAAGGGATAAGTTTTTATGCAATAACTTACTATATTGATAATCCAATCATCATTACTTAACCACTTATCTATCACTGTCACATAACCATACTTATTAATCCATGATGGAATACTTATAATGGCCTAAATTCTATAACCACATTTCCTACTTTCCTCTGAAATAATTATGAGAGACTTCAAAAATAGCTCATCCGTAAAAGTAAGCACTCGAGCTTTAGATCACATTCCTCTATCCAATCAGTTCAAACGTTGACTTCAATCAAAAGCTATTTTTTTCGATAAAGCTTTCTTTAACGATTAATCAGAGCAGGAAATCCAATAAACCTTACGCTTAATAAGATTTCCGAGATTTAATTTAATTGGGGATTAAAATTCGTATAATCCCATTTGATTCCTCGTTTCGGAAAAAAGAAAAATTTTCAATTTTCATCGAATCGCGATGTATGGTTTTTAATCATTTCTTTTTAAGGATAGAAATTTTCCAAAACCGATGATTCGCAAATGACCCGCAATTTGCGAAATATCTCTTTTTCTGCGGAATTAATAAAATAATCGCGTGCCTTTCGGTATCGAAAGAGAAAAAAAGGTCGGCGAAGTGTACGAGTAGGAATTTCCAGCCCTTTAATCCAATTCCCTCATTTCGTATCAAACTATGGACTGGGCGCAGACGTTAAGACGCGAACCATATAGTCAGCGTCTTCCTGAATATTAAGGCATCAATCAATCAAACACCCATTCTCTTTCCTTCTCAGACCAACCCCTTCTTTTTTTCCTTCGAAATAGTCATTTTTATCCGTAGCTTCCCAACACAAAGTCCGAAAACTCCTCACCAGCCAATCTCGCTATCATTCATCAAGATTAATCCCTCACACACTTTCCCGCATTGCAACTCTATTTATTCTCGCTTCCACAAATTAAAAACCGCGACATCGTCTGCTTTCCATTCCGGCTAAAGGTGACCTTTATGTAACCTCTCCATCGATCGGCTGTTGGCAAGGAAGAAGGAATTGGAAAGCGAAAACCCAAGGTCATATTTTATAGGCCTGTACTCCGCGTGCGGTGTTCGGTAATAACGTGATGAACCATTGATTTTCCAAAGCGCACACACAGAACGATGGGAGGAGGAATTGGAAGAGGAAGCGGATGAAAAAACATTCGGCGAATAATAAATTTGCGCGTTTTTGCGTGTTTGTAGAAAGTGTCCTTTTTTAATCCCTCGACGTAGTGATTCGGATTTTTTTCCTACCCGTAATTCCCAGATGACAGTTACGCGGTGGCTCAGTTTTGATATTTCATATCTCTCGCGTTTCTCTCTTTTCTGTTATTATTTCCAACGCTTGATCACTTTATTTCTGGGGTTCGAATCGAGAATCTGAAGGGCGTTTCCGGGTTTTATTTTCGACTCTGTTTTGTTTCCTCGATAGCCTTTTTTCTCTCTTCGATAATCGTTCCGGAAGAGAAGAGCTATTGCGGGGACTCCGTTGTTTTGATGCGCTCGTTGTCCTAACAGAGGCTCTTTTTTTATTGGATTAATCAACGGCGGTGCAAGGTGTGCAGACTTAATCCTCGGCAGCTACTGATTTTTCTCGGTTGATGATAAAAATGTTACGTGTTTTTGTTTTGTGTTGTTCTAAATCTACAAAATAACTTATTTTTCTTTATATCGATTTGTATATTTGCAGTACATTGCCAGGAACATATATTGCCTATATATATAATCTATCTAAATCATTATTATATTTTAGTATGTCGTATACAGTTTAAGTATCGTTAGGATAGAAAAGATGGGAACATTATTTAACTTAACATCACATGTTGTAGGAGCTGATAAGCTTTATATATCGCACTTATGGAGGGTAACATAAATCTATGCTTTAATCAGTACCCTAAGTGCTTATATTTCATGGGCATGCATATTTATTCGAAATAATTAAATCAACCCTGATGTTTTCGAATTAGATTTTCTTTTCTGATGTATAATTGGTATATACGTACCAATTTCGGATCTTCCGATACAATAAGTATTTTTCTCGATAAAAACACTGCGTATCTTCACTTTATATGTATAAAATATAGTATATATTTATATATATATTTTTTCTCTCAATAACCAAATATATGTGTGTATCTATCTTTCTACTATAGTCCATCACATCGTATTTCCTATTCTCCGCCTTAAAGCATTCTAAATTCTTTAAATAACTAAGTGTCCTGATTTCATTCAAATCGATGTGCAAAATCATCGCGAATTAGAGGCGAAATTTTCCAGAATTAGTTACCGCAGAAGAGGGTTAAATGTGCGAAGGAAAATGGGGAGATTAATTTGGATTAAGAGAACAGGATTAGTCGAAGGGACTGACGAGGAAACAATTCCGTCACATTTTAACAGATTATCAGCCGTAGAACGACTCTGGTAAATGGGAGCGAGTTTTATAATTGTAATAATGGAGAGAGAGAACTCTCACCTGGGATAATCGAGTCACTTAATTTGGTCATTCATTCTTATTGTATTTATGGCGCAGACTATTAAATCATGCCCCCAGCAAAGTTTAATTAGCAATATCCAACCTATTGATTTATGAACCAATAAACGTCCGGAATTGAACGTGTTCCCAATGGGAGAGCATGCTGTGGAATACAGCCGTGAATATCGGTAACCGCTGTCGTTGGTGCAGACTGTGCACATCGAACGACCTCCCCAACGGAAAAGTGGTGGTTCAACCACCAGAAGAGTTTACCAATCGCAGTACGCTTCCCTCACGAATCTTCTCCTCTCGCTAATCTTCAGGCACCTCTCGCATTTCCCTCCGCCCAAGTGATTATGAAATAACTCGAGGCGGTGGTCAATGGGGAGTGCAGACATGCGAAGTAACCCTCTGCCCTTTCCCGTTAACCCAAACCGTACGCCCCGTGTACCTCTCGGATGTTATCTTCCCTCGGGTAAAAGGGTGCGTTTTCTTTTTTTTTTCCCAAAATTTATTTTATTCCTCCGCCGACAAATTTAAGCTTTTTCCCAGAGAGTGTGGATTGGAGAGAATGAGAAAGGAGGTGTATTTTTTATCGAATAATGTTTACGATAAAGAAGAGAAGTTTTCATTACCTCCAAAAAAATTCCCTTGGTTCCTGGTTCTACGTATTTGCAGGGAACGAATAAATCTATCGCAATTTTGTTATCCTTGGCCTCGTGGATTATAGCGGAGGGGTACAATATTAAAGAGGTCATACATGTATAGGTACAATAAAAGACCACAAAGCACGTATACCCATAAATGTATCCGTACATATGTATTATGTATGGGTACATATAAGAATTCGAAGGCAAAAAATCGAACCTTTTGGTAGCGCCGTATATTAAACGGTTCGAATGAAAAATGTGCACGGCTACATTCCGCGGCAATATAGCGTGTCGATATTAATCACGGATGATGGAAAAATAAATAAACCTATTAGTCTATTTATCTTATTTTTGCGGGCAATTTTCCGAAAAATCTAGTCCATCGATCCGCTTCATTGGAGGCCAACATTTCCCAGGGAGAGTTTTTATGCGGAAGGGATTTTTATTTTGCGAAATCGCTCTCTTTTCGCGTTGGAAAAAGTCGTCCTCTCTGGAACGCTGGGGAATTACTTTTTTCGCCAATTATTAAAAAAGCTTATTCGCGAAAACGTTTGTGCAAAAAGTAGGGCCTCTTCTTTGGAGCGGGGGGTGGAAAAGAAAGTTGAAAATCAATCCCATTGTTGGTTCGTCTTCTACTCTAATTACGGACAGAAAATCCGCCACTCCCTCCATACGTCTCTCTCTCTATGGTAGAGCTCGATCTTCCAAACTTTCGAATCACACAGTCCACACAAAAAGCACTTCAATATCTCGAACTTTGTCAAAACGAGGGGAAAGAAATGGAGGGTTAAAAAAGGGGTGTGGATATATAATAGAAGGTGGAACATTTTAGTCCAGGAATCCAAAATGGCCGAGAACATTGGCAATTCGAAGAAGTTCTCCTTGTGCCCTTTTATATGAGGAAACACGTTCCGCAGATTTGGGTCCCCCGTCCGCGCCTTCTTCCAAACCCTCATCACCGACCCGAGATTAAGCCAAGCAATTAACGAGTGCTCATCGCCCAGTTGTATCACCTTTGACTTCGAATCTTTTTCCCTCTCTTCATATAACGCTAATCCACCTCTCGATTTACGATTCTCTCCATTTTCCCTCTCTTGTGTGGTTTTTTCAATTTTCCCTTCAAACAGGACGTGCCGCTACTTGGTCCCTCACGCGTGCTTCCTACTCCCCCCCTTAACACCCACTATCTCGGGCCACTGCCCGCCTTCCTCACGGCTGCTCCCTGACCACGCCCCCTTCCCTATTTACCCGCTCTCTTATTTCCCTTTGTGCCCCTACTCTTTTCCGCCGTTTGATAGCGCCGTGATGTGAGTGAACTGCTAGACTTTAATGCCAGGGTATATTATCCGTGATGAAAGGCGAAAATAGCTTTCGTCCCATTAAAAGTTTTCCCGCTGTATTTACTCGACATTAGTAACGTTTTATTATATATATTTGGAGTTGAATAGGAGGAGCAGGTGAGAACGGTTGAATTTTCTCGACTTCAAAGGAATTTAAATTTGCTTAGCGACTACCGCATTGGTCTGCCACATCAGAGGGAGTAATTACACGAAAAATTCAATGCAAATAGTTTGGTATTAGTAGGGGTAGTAGCAAAAAGTTTTTTTCTTCTAATAGATACTCCAAGTATTATGATTATATGACAAAACATAAATTGCTCTTCATTGTTTTCAATAAATATCGGGAGCAGTCTCCAGCAACTGTGGAAAATATTACGTAAAATGGATTGACTATTGGGAACGCTTTATTTTAAAGTATAGTGAATCTTACCTTTATAAAGTGTAGAGCATAGTAAATTCAAATAAAAAAAGATACTGTATTGCTATTTTTCAATGTAATATCGTGTATATTCTACTCTGTATGAGGAAATATCCCAAATACTGGTAAATCAGGTGTTATATTTATTTAAAAATTACTTGTTTCGATGGCAGCGTTACTGTTGATCGTCATGTTACTATGGTTACTGGTGTATTCTAATTATAATAATTACGACATTTGAAAGATATAGGACATACATTACATAAACCGAACATTTCAAAGCTTTTTGATGAATATAAAAAGGAAATTTAGGTAGGAACTTAGTGATAAAATTTTCGGCGATTTATCTTGTAATAAAAATCGAAAAAATGCCAACCCTTTCACAAGGGCATAGAGAATCATCGTCTGTGAGTATGTGTGTCTATAACACGGAAGGGCGAGGATAGTGGGTCATGGGAATAGAGGGAGGAAGCGGATCGTGAGAAAGTGTAGGAAGAAATAGGAGATGGCCGAGGGGAGTGAAAGCAACGGATTTCGCTCGGGGAGTGAACTGGTTGGAGGGATCAACGTAAATATAGCAAGAAAAGCGGGTTTAAAATAATATCAAACTAAATATATCCCTGATAACGCCAAACACTTTATGGCGATATATTTAGAGATTGTGGTTGGGTTAGTCAAAGTTCGCGGTTTAGTGAAATGAAGCATTATGGGAAATATTTTTTATCGAGAAAAATGCAGCCGTAATTGTAATTTTCGTTCTTTCAGTGTTTGAGGTTACTTGCTTCCATAAATAATCTACAAATATGGGCACTAATTTTTATCATATGAATTAATATTTGTAGTTCATTATTTAAGAGTTGATGCGGCAATATTTTTCAATAAGTTTCAATATTTCAATTGGTTTCAGAGCTAAAAAAAAGAATATTCTTTAACTTCGTAACATCGCTACTTAAAAGATTCTGCACTTCAAATTTGCTATTCCTTATTACCTTAAATTTAATTTGATAAAAAAATAATATTATCATAAAATAGCTAGGTAACAACCTATTTGATGATTTGCGATTCTTAATATTCTAATAAATTTATTATATTTGATTGTGATTGCCGAAATTCTAAAAATCTAAATGTCCATACCTGCTGCATTATAAATCATCCCTTCAGAAAATACCAATTGCACTCCCGAATCAATTTTTTCCGATGAATACATATTATATAAAAAATTTTAACTGAATTACTCACAAGCACTCTTATGGAGCGACACTAAGGAGTAAAGTAAAGATTCATAACCGTAATTTGTTATTAAGATATATGTAGAAGGCTAAGGTTCCAAACAGTAAATAAAATGCAACCTAAGAAAATTATTCTCTAGCAAAAGATACTCCTTTTTAACTTTTTCTGTAGTTCTAATTTCTAAACAAAATAATCATTTTAAATTTAAAATATATCTATTTGTGAGGGTACTCACCACCATATATATAGAGGAATAATCCAAGAAACACCTACCTGAAAGAAGAAATTAAATGTAAATTAATTACACAATTTAATAAATATAGCCATTTCATTATTATATTATTTAAATAAAATGATTCAATATTTTATTCATAATCACTCATTACTCTACACCATTTCAATTTTTAAATATTTTTTACAACAAACCATGTTAAGGTAAAATATTACTGATATAACGTGTAGCTAATGTTTTAGAATTAGTTATATTTGGTTTGTAGAGACGATGAGACCTCTATTATATCTTCAATATCTATTTATCTGAGAAATATTTCCTTTCTGAATGATAAAGTTTCCAAGTATAATCAAGATTTTCGATCATTTTTATTTAAATTATAAGTTATCCATTTTTATTCCATATTTTAAAAAAATACTATAACTTATATAAACCAATAACCACGATTATAACCTGAAATCGCTAAAAACTCAAATCTTACAACACATAACTTAGGTCCCATATTACATTCCATACTTATCAGTGATTCCCTCAGAAAACATGTTAACAAGTCAAAGAGAGTGCGCTATATTTACTCAAACGGAAGGGTATTGATTTTATTATATTTTCCTTTAATATCTTTCAGCACAAGTGTTAACGTGAAACAGAATTGAATTTAAATGCCAACAATTTAGTCCCGAACCGATAAATTATTTCGGCGCATTAGTTCGAAGACGACTAAAATTTCGAACCCACCTCATATTTATGTATACATCCCTAAATAACCCAAAACCAGAATATATCGCCGAATAAAACACCTGCGTATTATATATTAAAGAGAATAATTATTAATCGAAATAAAAAAATCTCGTCGCTCCGTTGTCGATTTAATTGTTTTCGAAACAAGAAGGGTGGGGGATTTCTTTCGATTTAATTGTGGTGCATTTCAGTTCACTCGTTTTGAAAAAAAAATCACGAGAGCTATCAAAACGGAGCCATAAACGATGTAAATGAAACAATAAAGCCGTGATACAAAAATGAAAAAAAAGAGGATCGTTATTATTGCTTAACAAACCCGTCGCTCTTTCTCCATAAACAATGGAGAGAACGATTCGACTACGGAGGTGACTTTTTATCAACCAAATGCCTCTTTGAAATTGGGAACAAAACCCTTGGACTTAACGTGTCTATCCTTGTTAAATGGCACGTTTGTCGAGCAGTCAAAACGTCAAGTCGGAAATTTTCATTGCGACGGAAAAATACGTTCGAGAGACCTTGATTCCACTCCCTACTGCTTGTTATGCTCTCGAAAAGGCGGACGGATGATGCAAATCCCGTTCCTTGGGAGACTTATGAAGGAAGAGACATAAGAAGACATTGATTCTTAGCCGAAATAGTTAGGGAGAAAGTTGAATTGGAAAATTTTTAATAGGACCGAGATAAAATATAAGAGGTTGAAAGGAAAAAATATGGTGGAGGAGTTAAAGGAGTTGGTAAAGAAGAAGAAGGCTTTTGAATGAAAATTAATAGGTAATTAAGGGAGAAAAGTTGGGAAAGAGTGAAAAAAGGAACTTTAGAGAGAGGGGGAGAGAGGTACGCGAGTGTATAAGAGAGTAAATTATATTGGGGTACATAGATCGAAGGAGAATCGGAGATGCTGCTAAATGGAGCGGGAATAAATGACATGCAGATTTCAGTTACGAAATTAGTTTTCCGGGCAACAAGAATAGAATTTGGCGAAAAGAAGCGCAAGATGGAAAGGAATTAGAAAGCAATTAAGAGGACGAAAATAGGGAAAGGCATATTTTTGGGAAAATATCTCGGAATTCACCGGATTAAATTTCCGTTTTCAGAGGAGTTACCTCTTGAGTGGGTTTTTTTTTCGATGAAGATCGCGGTTTATTCGGAGATGGAGTTCGCGGCGAAGCTCCATAATTACTTATTCGATTCCTGTTTATAGTACTTCGCGATATCCTTCTTTTATTTTATTATTTAATTTTTAATTATTCTTCATTGATTTTTTTCTCATTTTTATCTATTTCTAATACTACAAGTATCATCGTGTTATTTGGAATAAACGCACAATTAAAATAGTTTACAAATATGTATTATACTTCTTTACTAAAACCCATTTCTTGTCCTTCAATTTAAATATTCTAATAATAATGTATCTATCAGGTAGAAATGGATGTTAGTATATATGATATATGTTTACATATGAATTGATATCTTCTACACAATAAAGTATTATCGACTAGGGATTTTCTATCCTTCATTGCACTAAAATTTATATTACTTTAATTATATTTTCTGCTTTTGTTTCCATACTTATAAAAGAAATTAATGTATATTTAACTATTTATTTATTAACTAGTACTTATCACCTCAGGTGCATATTTATTTTTCCATATTAGTTAACTAAAACATATTTAAGAGACTGTTACTTAAAATAAGTGGTTACAATTTGGAAACTCATTTGCTATCATGGTTCTTTCAATCTCTTCCGTGGCACTTATGCATCCTCCACTCTAACTTTGTTTTCCCTCTCAAAAAATACATTTTCTTCCCTTCATCACTACAAAATCTCTCCCCTCATTTGAACGCACTTCACGTACCACAAGTATATAATTGTTAGCTCTCTTTTCCTTTTTTATATTTACTTTTGAACTTTCGTTTTTAATAACCATTGTTCGAAAATTTCAAGGTCAATTAATTTGAAATGAACGCCACAAATTGTACATCGATAAAATTTAAATCGATATTTTTTCGACCTTGGCAAAGAAAAGCTAACACACTGCAAACAATTTGCGGAATCGCATTAAAAATTGCTCAAATAATAATCTATCTAACCACATAACGATTATTACGCATAAAATATCTAAAAAATAGAATGAAGATTGCAATTAATTTCTGTGTTAATTGCAAAGATATATATTTTATAATTGGATTTAAAAATCTATAAATGTGTTTTGGAACTCGTATTCAAAAAGCTTAGAATAATTTCAAAAATAATTATATTTATTATATTTCTCTCTACTATATCAAAATTAACATTAAAATAATTAACTCATATTGACATATTAGGGAAAAAGTAAGTAAAAGGAATTATTGAAAACAAAACAAGGCCCAGAACTCATCACAAGATAGGCATAAATATTATTCCAATATCATAATAATCAATGTATATTAATAAATATATAAAATATGATAATATATTCAAAAGACATGAATCCATATTCTGTACGTATTATTACGACGTATTCATTTGAATGGAATTTCAAAACAATAAGGTAACAGCAGAGAAAACTAAATAGAGACTGATAAATATCAAATCATATTCCAGCAAATGGCTTAATATATACATTCTCGAATAATGGATCAATAGTTGCAAGTTCAATCCCTAAAAAAAGTCCGAGCCACGTCACAACAATTTAATATAAGCTCGAAATGAATTCCCGGAAGAGTTGCGAGGCAACGGTGACGAAGGGAAGCGTACACAAAAAGTCGGGAAAGAAATACACAAACGGAGAAGAAAACCTTAAACAGATCTTAGCGCAACAAAGCGGCATTTTAAAAGGGGAAATGAGGAAATGGTCCTGTTAAGCATTAAGAGAAAGGGGAGGAACTCCGAAGGGATCACCGGAAATAAAAAAGTAAAGAGATTAGGAGTCAAACTTATTCCGGAGAAAGGAACTGGAAAAGGGGAAGCAGACGTTAGAGCAAAGGCACGCACGAGAAGAAGAAGAAGGTCGAAACGGAATGCGCAAAGAAAAAGAGAGAGGAAGCTGAGAGAGAGAGAGAGAATCGGAACCCAACGAAGCGGACATAAGGGGAATTCCAAGAGAAGATAAAGAAAGGTAGGCGATGCGTAGGAGAGGGATATAGTAAGGCGTCTACGGAAAGGCGGTGTTTTAAGGATGGAAAAAGGGGGGCAAATGGGTGGAGAGCGTGGAAGAGGGGGCGGAATGCGGACAGGAAAAGAGATCCGCGGCGAATTTAATTAATCCGAATCAAAGCGGTCGGCGTAAGTGGAAAACGGGGTTCGGTGGGGAGAAAGGACGGGTCGATGGGGAGTTGTACAAGGGCGGAGGAATGCTTTTTTCATCCCCGAGAAGTACGAAGATAAGAGGAGGGTCATGGGAGAAAGGGGAGTCGCGGATGGAGATTGTTGTATCGAGAGTTGCTAGGAAATTGCGGGTTTGATCGCGGCCGCGACGGAGGCGCCACCAAAAGGAGCGGCGGAGGGCAGCGGAAGCTCTCTTTTGCGAGGGCGTGGAATGAAAGGAGGAAATTGGGGAAAATTTGGTGCGTATGCGGAAGGGCTTTATGTGTGTTTTTCGGTGGGGATTCGCGAATGCGCGAGCCGTTAAGAAGGCGGGTTGAAGTTTATGGTGCAGCGGCAGCGAAAGTCCTGTCGGAAAAGAGTGGGGCTTATAATGAAATGATCCGGGAGGTGATGGAGAAGGACTTGGATTTTTGCGGCTGGAATTGAAATAATCAATCCGGATTGTGATGAGTGTTTGTTTTTCTCCAGTTCGCTAATACAAAAGATTTTATTTCCGCACTTCAAATGCATTCAATGGTACAATAGGGGAAAAAGTTGCGTCTTTTGAAAAAAAAATACAAACTTTTTTATACACTATATATTATTGCCCCTACTCTATATGGATTGTGACATTCTAATATTAGATTTATTAAACTTTTTATGTAGTATATGTGTATAACAATGATAGATTTCTCTTATATACTATGTGTACTTATATACTTAACGTACTGTCGACCTTCTTTCCCAGAAATATTCATTAAATTTCATTTTGTGTCTTTAGTATTAAGAGGCTATTAATTAATCTCCATTTCATGCAATAACAATCCATTTAGAAATATTCTAAAATATGTACCAAGATAGCATTAACTGTAAATTCAATTACGACCGAGTACGAAATTCACATGACCTCAAAAATTTTGAAAATACTAACACTTGATTATTGGTATTCGAATAATGATGATAATATATCAAATGAATAATTATAATATATCGAGTCCGATTATTAATATTTCACACCTGTTAAATATCAATCGTGATTGAATTTTGAGGATTTAAATTAATTACACAATATGTGTATTTTCCAAGACGCTTAATTGAATGAATCCAGATTACTCAGACCCACAATTATGACTATATCAATATCCTGTAACTATTGCTAATAAATTAATAATAAATCTCTTCGACTAATAATTAATATTAATATTAGATGATTAACTGATAGCACAATTTTGCATTATCAATAACATTATCCAAAAAAAGCTCTGATTAATGATACGTAACCATAAAGGATAAAATATCCATTTTCACGGATTAGTTTTTATCTTTCAGGAATGATTATTGTCTTAAATTGTCTCTCAAAGATAAAGCTTAACGAATCCTTTACTAATATTCAGAGATTATACTTACTGGTATATTATCATCTGGATTTCACATATTTAACTTTCAAAATTTAACTCTAGGGATGATTACTGTATAGCTTTACACTCGACTTTCTTCTTTAAAATTGACAATTTATCATTCAGAGAAATATTAAACTATTCTGATTTGTGCAATTTTAAGCACATATCTCTTAGAGGAGAATATCTTTAATTCACTATTAATTTTCTCCAAATTTTCAACTGAATATAGTATAAAGAATATTTATAGTCCTCCAGTGTTGTCAGTATCCTATAATTATTTCAAAATTGCAAAAGCAGAATGTCTTTACCTATGAAACTCGAGATGAAAACAATTTGGCCACTTTGTAAAATTAAACAATGTAGAAATCAATACGACTCTCGCCTGAGATACCATCCTTATTCTCTCCGTTAAACTCTACGTATTGAATGAAAGAGGCAGGAACGGTGGAGCGAAAGAAGAACGCAGGGGATATGAAGGGAAAATAATAGAGGGACATGGAGGATTATGTGAGGCTGAAGAAACGTAAAACCCTCATGAGAAGGGCAAGCGGGATTTGCAGATGGCGTAGGAGGAGGCATAAAATAATCGTGGAAAGAGAAAGGAGATGCATGTGTGGCCAAATGTGAATAAGGAGGTTGATGACGAAGGATAAAAGGTTCCGTCGTGCCGAAGCCTTTTCCCATCGAAGAGGGGAATAAAGCACAGAGAATGGATGGAAATAAAAGGAGAAAGGGGTTTCGAATGCTTCTGGAAGTCCTCTTGGATGAGCCACTAGAAGCGGGTTGCCTGTGGTTGGATGGCGCATCTGGAAAGCACGCGAGTGTGATTGCGGCCGTGATGAGAATGTAGAAGAGAGAGAGCCTTCATCGGAAACTCTCCCCTCTCTAACATCCATTGCTGAGATTTTGCCCGAGACGCAGCCCAAATCGGTATGCCAACCTTGAGGAGGAATTCTTTTGCATTAGGTACGTCTGGTCTGGAGGCATGCATTCGTGCCACCGAGGGGAATTGGACCTCTTATTTTCCACACTTAAATTATTTTTATTCCTCGAATTGCGTTTCTGGGAAAGACCCATTTGTGCAAGTACATTGCGCTCAGTCTCTGTCCACTCCTAACTGCGCCACGGAGCGTGGGCTTGTTTACTCCGTTTAGTGCAGAGGGAAAAATTGCCGTTTCTTAGCCGTGGATGAAGCCGCGGACGGAATATTTAGTGGCTTCGGAGGATTGCAGAACGGAGACAACGTCTTGAATTAGGCTCTCCTTCTAATGCATTGAGAAACGAGGCCAGTTTTCTCATTAGAATTGGTGGTATACCGGTCTTTATATCTTTTGATGAATCGATTTAAGCTATAATTACGCAGATGAGTTGGAGTCTTTGAAATACCATAATATTTTGATATAAGTGAATTAGCCGATTTAAATTATATAATCTTACTTCTACGAAAATTAATATTTCAAACATCACAATATCTGTTCAAGGAATCCTTAAAATAGGAGACTATAAATAGAATTAATATGTTCAAGCGTTACTATGTGGATTGGAAACCTACTGAACAATAATAAATGACTTTGTCCATTCCATGGATAAATCTAATTTCCATCCGATCCATAAAAATCCAATAAAACAATTTATCCGTGGAAAGTAAGAAGTCATTTATTCAGTAGAATATAAATAGGTTCTAAATTCTTTGTATATTCTCGTAAGCTGATCCATGCCTTGAATTTTGAGCGTCTTAACCTTAAAGTTTATGGTTTTTGATATATTTTAATTACTCTTCTTCTTTGTAATTCCTTTAAGTATTTTTACTAACAAAATAAAGATGTTTCAGTTAGAATCTCAAGTGACCTGCATCTATACATCGATGAATTGTTATAGATATCCCCTTTAATGAACGATTTTCAAAGAAACAATTTCGTATCGAATTTTCTTCTCATTGGATAGATAGAACGAGAGACTGGTTCGTTTTCCAGAATAAGTTTTAGTTTGCGTCCGGGAAACTCTCAGAAAAAAAACCTCCCAGTGACCGTTGGGTGAGTAGCGTTTGTCCTCAGAAGTTGATCTCAAAGACCACAACATATTGGAGGTGGAGATTGGACCAAGGAGTAGAGAAGGCGTTCAAAGGATCAAACAATGTTGGACGGAGACTGATTGGGAATGTTGTAGCTCCGAAGGGATACAGAGAAAAGAGATATCCGATTTTAAGCCCTGAAAAGGGATGTAGTTGGCTAAATACTCGCGGAGGGATGAAAAGGATTAGCCCGACGAATGTTTGAGAGGTCTCCTGTGATGCGATAGCGGCTTATGAGAAGCTTTCGCTCGTTAAACGGAAGGAAGGGAAAATCGAAGGTATTGGTTGACTGGAATTTAAAATCGGATAGAGCGGATGAAAGTGCAGGAATCCAGGCTGATGGACGGATGGTTCCGAGCTATGCGGGTTGCAGGAATGCAGGCGTGTACGTTGGGTTGCCTGTACTCCGGGGGTGATGAGAAACTTTTTATTTTTTTGTTCCATTCGGGCGTTGACGTAAAAAAATAAAATTTCGTTTCATTGTCACGTACAAATGGAATTTACCATTATATTAAGGTTATAAATTGAAAAAGAAAAAAACAGCTTTTTAAGAGTAAATTTATATTTTGTAATTAATTATTTTGCATGTCAGAAAATATGCTATGGTTTGATAGCACGGAAGCTAAGTATAACTTGACCTTTATGAATGTGTTTCTATCCCTCATGTTTCTTACGTGAAAGCAAGAAGTCTGTAAAATAGGGAAAGACCCTCATCACATGTCGATATAATTTTATCAAACTCTATTCATTCTCCTAAACAAATACTTTCTTTGAAAATAATAATTTTGTTTTATGGGTTCAGATGAAACCTACCTTTTTCGAATTATTATTGTTTAATTATTTCGAAAGTATTTACTGTATTACTAACAGTATTTTTACTGTTTTATTTTCTTCCAACTAGTTGAATAACTGAGAATATTCGGAAATCCTTCAATTTTTAATGTAATATCGGCATATTCTTCCTATTAGTTGACGTATAGATAAATATAAGTAATTAATTCTATACAATTCAATTTATCATTCACTCTGATTGAAGCTTAATTATTTTAAAGTTATAAAATATTAACTTACGCTCTATTCAACTTATAAAATAAAACATAGGCTAAGAGTCATTCATTGAACAGGTTTTTGACGTGTATACATCTTGCTTAATAGGGTAATTAGACTTTCATTTATATAAAGGAAAATAAAACCTTTATTTCCTATTATCTTTTGCGCTCATTAATTCCAAATTTCATTCATTTTCATTTAGTATATTTTTACTAAAGGGTACTGTAATTTGAAATATTATACTTCCTTTTCTAATTTATAATTACTAATTTCTAACCGAATTTCATTTTCGATAGGTAAAATTTATAATATCGTCTTGATTACGATCTTTTTGCAATGTTACTTCTATAATACTTCTGCCAACCGTATTCAATGTAAATACTTAATATACTTATTGTTTGTCTTTAACTCTCTACTACTTGCATCTTTTAAATAAAGCTCCTACATTCAAGCTAAACGTAATTTTAACTAATCCAATTGTATCTACACACCTTTAAACGTATTCAAATTCAGATCATTCTGATTTCTTTATTTTATAGATATATTTAACTTTATTACCGTTACATTTGAACAGAAATTGTATTTCCCTACCTATCAATCTAAGACCAACATGATTAATATGCAGGTTATCATGCTAATAAATCCAAGTAAGCTATATACTTTACCTATTATCTACTAGCGTATTGGTTCTTGGGCACAAAAAGTAAGTACCGCTCTTAAAGCGATTACAAAGAACGTATTTTAAAGCATCCTATAAATTCGGTAAACGTAGACAAGGATAGAAAATGACTCCCAAGCGATGACCAAGGTCTTAATCGCAGCCTCGGATTTGAACGCCTCTGAGGGTGCAACCGATTCAAAATGGACGAGCATATCTCCCTGTTCCTCCGTTCAGTGAGAGATTATTTATTGAAAACTCCTTCGGGCGCCATCGATCCGTGCGGGTCAGAACTTCTGACGAGGCGGATTTCTCTCTTTCGAGGAACTTGGATTATTCCCACGAGCACTCCTTTCTGTTTGTTGCATCGGAGTAGCGTAGCGACTCAGTCGTAGTAAAAGATTTGGGGAAGGAGTTATAGGGGAGATTTTTTTTAAGGGATGTGTTTTAAAGAGAATTGTAGATGATGAAAAGGAGCATTTTGGTAGGATTATAGGCAAATGAGAGACCGGTTGAGGGATGGATTACGGAAATAGAAAATTTTAAACACTCGCTCAGATTGGAATACTTGAAAGAAAAGATCGTTTTCTCAACTTTAAAGTTTCCGGAATTGAACGAAAGATGTTATGCTCCTCAAGAGGCATTTCACACGTGATAGAGTTATGAATGGCCTTACGTAACGGTTTTTACAGCATAGAAGATGTATTATGTGCAAAACTATTATTCCTTACCTGTTTTAGAAGCTTTATATCCTACTTATTAACATTCATAACTTATCTGATTTATGATGATTTTTTATTTTCTGTCTGAAATCTCATCTACGATATGTCTACAGTAATAAATAGGAACTTAATTCCTAAAACAAGACAATAATAAAGTATTTGTGGGAATATCTTGACAAATATACTTATTTACAAATTTATCAAAAACGAACGAAAAGGTTTTTCTTCGAACGAAATTGCTAAATTATGCCTGCTTTAATAAATTCCACAATTAAGAACACTTTCCTTGGAAGCTTTATAATGATAAACATCAAGTTTCCTGAATGATTAATTTTACTAGGCTCTTCCACTATTTATTCTTCTGTTTCTAAAGTTAATAACAATTGTTGTGCATGTCTCGACCGTCAAAGAGTTCATATTGTCAACTAAGCCAATCGTATTATTCCCTTCTCAACAATGAGTAGCTACGATCCTTAAATTCTTCATGTTGTCAACGAGGAAATTAGGAACTTGGAAGAGATAGACACGTGTGTAGGGGCCGCAGTAATATCTGTGGAAGAGAGGGATGTGGAATGGCGAACACGCGCCAGGAGATGGATGTGAATGTAAGAGGATTGGAGTGTGAAGAAGTATAGGAATGTTTAAGACTTAGGTGAAGGAGGGAAATAGTCTTCCGCATTTTCTGATCCCAAATATTCAACGACGCTCTCGTCAAATATGCAAGGATCGCGAAGCGAGATTCAAGATACTCTTCTTAGTAAAGGAAAAAAGCTCCTGAAAGTATGCGGATGACTGAAAAAAGAAGGCAATCTAGAGCCGTATATATTGCTTTCGAAATGCACTTTTTATCTTTCTATTCCGGTCGTTTTCTTCTTTGCCACTTGCTAAAGTAGAAAAGAGTGTGTCGAATGCCTTTTCTAAGGTGAATGACGTATATCTCTCCCCTTAGGTTCAAATATTGATTTCCAATCGGTATTTTGCAGATGTGACGAAAATTCGATCAAATGAAACCACAAAGTTTGATGCTGGATTTGGAATTTTAATGCAGTGGAATAAACAGTGCATACGGTCTCATCCAGTCCTTGAGTTTAAATACTTAAGAAAGGAATTTCAATAATCTTCAATATTTTTGTTGTAACTTTATAGGATTGATTCTGACAATGATAAATAAGAATTGAAATATAATCGATAAGCATAAAACTGGTATGTCATCGAATTCGTGCAATTTAAGATCGTTTCTGGATATGAAATGTATTAATCCTAATCCGTTTAACCCAAAGAAAAGACTCTTATAAAGTACATTAGCATGTTTACAATCAAAAGAAACAGAATTCTATGTTCCAATATTTATTACCTAGAATCAGTGACGCAAACTGAAAGGATACGATCAGTTTTTAAATTGATTTCCATTTAGATCTCTTAGGACCAAAGAGAGCATATTCTCTCCGTATCGCTGCAATTGTATTTTTTTCCCATTGACTCCAATATCAGTGCCTTTACTCAACACAAAGTTCATCAAAGTATGACCATTTGCGGGGAATCTTTCTTTTCGTATCCTCACTATATACCTTTGTGAGGCACAATATTTTATTTAATATCCACAAAGGCTATTTTTATTAATTCTTCGTTTATTGTGTCTCGGATGTTCCAATTCATTTCCGAAAAGCCCTCGTGAAAAATTTCGGAATACCCTCTTTTTTTATTTACACAAAACTTCAATCTCATCCTACGTTCTTCTCAATTTATCCGAATATTTTTTCCTCTTTCTCTCCATTCAATTTAACAAATCAAGGAATCTCTTTACCTTCCTTCCTCTCACATCCTTCTCTTTCTTTTCTTTTCCTTTCAATAATATTCCTCACAACCAAACGTATTCCTTTTCTCTGCTTTTCTTCATACCTCACTTCTTCGATTCGTCCAACCTTGGTCGAACACTAAAACACATTTTAATTCACTCCCACAAGGTATGATCTTTTAACTTTCTATGAATCTCAAAGCAATACACTCTGAATTTATTTCTGCAACGGAATTTCTATGACATGGTGCAGTACCTTTTATAAGCAAAAATGAGGCAGGATATTGATTATTGATGAAGAATCATTGACTATCAAGCGTAAACATTTTCATTTCCTCCAGTGTTTGGATAGTTGTACAAATAGAGTATATAGAGAGTATATATCGTCTAAATTATATATGTAGTCTTTCGTTCATTCGCAGTTTCTTTTCATTGTCGATATTCATACTAGTAGCTCTTCGTTTCTGAATCTCTCGAACTGCCTTAGATTTGAGAGCATAACAGTGTTTCTCTTAATACCATATTAAGTATCCGACCGATCGCGTATTACAGTTTTATTTGTGGAAACAACTAAATCTGTTTTTATCATTTGTAAGGTAACCACTTGGTATTAGTACCCGCAAATGAGCGATTTTACAATCCAAGATTTAATGTATGCAATACCATGAAAATTATACTTACAATTAGTGAAATTAGCATTAATGATTTGCAGATACGTGATTTAATTCTCAGTTGATCACATTTTAATGATGACATTGTTATGATAAAGATCATAGCAGTCTTCAATACGTAGAAATTATATAATGGTAAATCTAATTGTGTACATTTTTGTTCCAGTTTTCATAAACCCTTTTTTATTGAAACAAAGCATAACCTTCGACAAACTTAGGCTCTCTCAAATTCATTAATACATTTTCACTTTAATCTATTTCTCATTAGTTTTTTTTCCATTGCCTTTTCTCTTTTCTTTTTTTATTTATCCTTGATATTTTGGACCGTATATAACCATCATACCGTACCCTTCCTATCTATTTATTCTTTATATCTACCCCTTTTATATTTATCCTTGCGTTAGCGATACTTCCGCCCGATTATTCCCATCAACCAATCCAATGTTTTATTTATACGGACCCAATAACTCGCCAAAATAAATTTGTTTCTCCATTTGTTAGCAAATCCATTTATCGATATTAATATTTATCAAAGGCTCAAAATTAATAAATCCATCTCTATCTTCTCGAAAGCGCATCTCGAGATCTCCTCCATCAATCAATCTTACTTTTATCTCTTTGTTAGCCCTTAAGGAAAACCTTTACTTCCTTCCTTTCGCCTCAAGATGTGATAAAGAATGGACGAGAGTGGAGCAGGCGATTCTGATCAATATTCCCTCTCCAATGTCCACCTCATGGAAATGCTTTTTCGAAGAATTCCCTCCTACTCTCCTTTGAGGGATGAGTTTGAGATGGAAACTGGAAGAAGTACGCTCTCTCGCCTCACTTTTTATATGACGTGGTTATGGAACGACGCTCATTTCTCTCGGCCTTTCTCCCCATTAACATCTTCGGCTTTCGTGCGATGTTTTATCCAAAGGGAAGTTTTCCGAGATGATATATGGACCCATGTCTCCCTATGAACTAGGTCTTATTTAACGAGAAAGATAATACGCGTCTAATTCAGTTGTTTTTCTACATCAGCACGAATGACTTTGTTTTGTTAGATGGGATCGTATTAGAATGTTATTTTGTGGTGTGATTTTGTTCCTTTGCGTTGATTTGGATTTGGATTGCTATTTTTCAGTTAAATTCTGAGAAAATCATATTCAATTTGAAAATAACTCTATGCTGATTTTTCTGTTTAAAATAATTTTTGTTTTTTATTTTAAATGAAATTTAGTGAGAAAAAATAGGTTTTAAATTATTATATTAAGAAGAAACAATATTTAGTAATGTCAAATGATTGTATCAGAAGATTATTTGATAATTTTTACATTAATATCTCTCCGTGAGATTTGCTTTCAGACATTTATTTATGTATTAATTGATATTAAATTATTTAAGTATTCATTTCATAAAACCATACGTTTCAATAATAAGATATCCTTCCACTATACAATTTATGAATTGGTATTCTCTCATTTGACTTCAATTCTCCTGTCTTGGGTCAAACTATACTTTGAGTTTCACTATTTCACTGTCATCACTATTGAGCCTCAATGAAACCATCTCCTATAATAAATAACAATTAAAACAGTGTTGAAAATAATAGGTGCATTTTACATTAAAAATGCATTTAAAAGCATCTGCTTCAAATTTAGGATACAGCAATCATATCAAAAGAGAAGCGAATTATCTTTTAAACCCAAAACAATCCGAAAGACAAGAGCTGAATTTTGACCCGATGACACATGGGAATTCTCCAATTATATTTTATAATACTTTTGAGATGAGTTTTGATTTTATTAGATGATAACGATAATTTTATTCAAAAATATTTGCTCGTCGTCACAACAAACAAAGGGTTATTTATTCACGGTCCAAGCTCCCTATTCCTGGAAGACTTTTCATTCAATAAACAAAGTTTGTTTATTCAGCGATTATATTCACCGTGTTGGTAATCTATGATATGAAACGCGAAAGCAAATATATATATTTAGTTAAGCCTACGGTAGTTTCCGTGATATTTTACGAATTTAATCTATTTTTTGTGAAACGGAATCCTCGCCGATTAAATAAATTGAGTTTTTTGGGTCAATTATTTATTTTCTGTGTTTAATTCTTATGATATTTTATTAGTTTTAAAACAGTAATAGGATTTTCGATATTAACGAGTTACTGCAAGTTGCGTCTTGGGTGCAATTTTAAAAATGTTAGCTAACTCTAGATTTTAATAGAATGAAAATGTCATTCTGGAATTAGTGATAATAAAATGGTTGTCCATTTAGTGAATGCATTTTATTCGAGATATTTAAAAGTAAAACAAAAATTCTCTATAGTATGGTGAAGAATAATTTTCGTAATTTATAAAAACAAAAGTGATCGAATAATTAACTATAGTATGATTTCTATGTTTCTAAAACCATTTAAAGATTAATTTGTCGATCTAAGTTTGCGATTTAGTTAATTTTTGTTTTTTTTTGTTGTTAAGTTTTGCTAATTTCCAATTTTAATTTGTAATTTATATAATTTTAGTTACGAATTTGAGAATGTAATTACGTCAAGATTATGTTATTTTATCATAACTATGTTAATACGTACGATTGTCGCGTTATTTTATTTTAATTACGTTATTATGTCAATAGAAAATACATTTTAGAATAATCATGCTATTAAATCGAGAAATTTTCAATGTGTACATATTCGTGTACAACATAATACATACATTTAAGAGAATGCGGGATATCTTAAAAAATAAGAAAAATTAGTAGCCCTCTTTTCTTTCTCTATTTTAACAGAGATAAAACGTACTTGTATGAAGAAATAGCAATAGGTAGTCATAAACACAGTTTAGTCTTGTTAATGAACTTCATTGATACACCAATCTTAGTCCGATTCGACGTACACGACAAGTTAACTTACACGATACCTTCCTATAGAGAATTCTGAAACGAGATTTCACGGAAAAACTACCGACTCACTTGTTCCCGCTGAATAATTCACACCATGGCCACCAGAGGTTCCTTCGACTATAATTCGCCGCAGATTTCAAGATCCTCACTTTTCCTCCATCTTGTCATCTTCGTTACCTCGCCTTTGATATACGCTGCTGGAAACTCATCCCTCATAAGCCCCCTAACCTTCCTCTACAGTTCTCGCCATAATTTTCATTAAGAGTCCGATAACGCACACACACAGGTACACATCCCACCTTGGATCTCCCGTCCCTCTCCGAGTACAGTTGACCCCCGTGTGCCTTTCCACCGCATCGTTAATCATGCTCCCGTATCATCCCCTCAACTCCTCACACTTTCCTATAGCCCTCTCCCGCATTAATTCAAGCATACCTCCCGTCCCTCCAAGGAACCTTTATATAACCGAAATTAGAAGAGAGGAAATATTTGGCCGAGGAATCTCCCTTTTCATTACTTTTGGTTCGAATAAAATCATCCACCGGTTCCGCACGGTATGCCTCTGGGACCCGTTCATTACAACGAAGCCTCTTCACGGATCGTGAAGAGCTTTAGCGGCTATCGCTCAAAAGCACCGGTGCTGCGTCACGTGCACTGCGAAATCCTGACCTATGCAGCTCCATCAATCAACCTTGCAAGACTTACTTCTCTTACATGCAAGAGAGGAGCGGGTCTAAAGTGGCAACTCTTGCAACTTTCGGGCGTATATAGGGAGGTGTTTTCTTGCAGTAGTTCGTGGGACGGCGGGTGGGGGTCGACACCTCCGTATTAATCCTCCTCATATTGAGAGTGCACACACAGTCTCTTTATCATTTAAGGGATGCTCTCTTCCCCTAACTTTGCCTTAAGCAGTCTCCTACGTTCGCTTCCTGCTGTAATTATTAGCTCTTCTCTCGTCTCCTAGCGACGGAGGGAACGAGGAAATTTTCGCTACTTCTTAACTGTTCTTAAATGAACTTCCAAGGCAGCGTGTCGTTCTGTACGAGCCACCGTTCCGTGCGGAAGTTTCGCCGTGAAAGGGGGCGCCCCCACCCGCTTCTTATCAGCCTCCCACTCCGATATCTTACCACCTCTGCTTCGTCATCATCTATCCATTGACCTGGCAACCGAAGATAAGGTGTTGCCTCAATGCCCACTTTTCCCTTTCTTTAATAATACTAATGGATTTTCAATTGGAGAAACTTTGTGTGGGATTTGCGGGGTAAGTCGAACGTTTTAAAAAAAGGAGGCGAAAATTTCGGAAGGGGAGAGAAGGGGTTTGCGGTGATGAATTGGCGAATGAATTAATTGATAAGTTTACTTCGCCAAAGAGAGGGTGTTTGGAGGAACTCTGCAAGAGCGTTCTTTTTTATTCGGGATTCCATTGGGTATCACTTCGGAAGTCCAAAAGGAGTCTAATCTGATGAATGATCTCCTTTGCGTTGATATTTTTTTCATCCGATCGATTACCCTAGCTTAATTCGATGCATTACTAGCATAATTTCTTGGATTTTTTTAAAAATATTGAGCCTTATCACGAAATGAAATATTAATTATCTAACTTATTATCCACTTTTCGTTTATAAAATGTTCAATTTTATCTCTTACAGTTTAAAATTATGAAAACGTAACCATAGCTTCTCAAATAGAATCCAGAGTAAATTCAAGCCCGATTATTAGTACGATATTTTTTAGCTCATCGTATATTTATTTAATATAACTTCTTGGCATTATTCGATTTTCAAACCGAATAAAATTGGTAATAATCTAATCTAACAGGGAACATTTATCTATGATAATAGTCAAATAAAATAAATAACAATTGAATAATTCAACGTTTGATTTCAATTATTCTTGGATATAATATTAATAATTGTTTGGTTAGATATGTTCAATATGTGTATGTATGCGCCAAACTTCAGTGAAACATAATCATATGGTATCGAAAGATAATTTTTCATTTTGAGGATTTTTGAGTAGCGAGTGAATTTGATTAGAGAAATCGGAAAAAAACTTTTGCATTACGTAAGTTTTAACATAATGGATTATTAAATACTTTACGCGTTCTATAACAATATGAACTTGTGAACCCGAGTAATTTAAATGTCTTTTTCTTTGTTGTTTAAATACACTCGATTCGCATTGTCTCATTTCCATCCCCTTTTTGGGGTTATATTCGGTGGCAGGAAATGGCTCATGGACTAAAATTGATGAGAGCCACTCAACTGAAAATCCTCTAATTCCACTGAATCGTCCTTTTCAATGAGTGCAAGTCTTAAGTAAATGTCCATCCTCGCTTTCGATAGATTAGCTGGAAATCCTCCGCCCCTTATCAAGATAATGTCGAGAGCAGTAACGGTTAATCGAGTTTAGCGACGAGATAACATTTAAGACATTCAAGAATTCCTTCCGCTAATTCTCCCGAGAGATAGAACTCGAGTCCAATTTGGGTAGTGACGTAACCGCGGATTGGGTTTTCAGCGCCGAGAGATCGAGCATTTGTCCCCTTCGCAATAAATTAAACACGAGTCGTTTTCGCGCTCTATCCCTATGAATTCGTAACTCCGCCCTTCTTAACGGCGACACCTACCTTTAAAATATTTAAAAAACCCCGAAACAACTAAATTGATCGATATCCGACTCCCCTTCGCGGAAATCCGTACCAATTTTTCTAACCCTAAAAAAAAAAACAAAAGAAAAACGTAATAAGATTCGATCCGCACGTTTTATCCGCACGGAGCGAAGACCAAGTTTTAATGAAAGGAACTTTCATATTGCGAATGTACGCATTCTCCCCCCCTCCCGTTGGAGGTCCTCACAATCACCACTCCGCACACACCCCCATCGTGACCCCGCGTAGCATCCCACGTCACTCAAACTACCATTCCGTAACACTTGCGATTCTCCTCTCCCAGAAAACCAATAACGCCTAGCGAAACGGGTTCGTAGCCATGTTTGGAGTGGGGGGTGGGGTCCCGGAAGGGGTGGTGGTGGCAGAACGGAAACTGAGGTGGCTAATTAACTCGCACAATTGCTTTTTGAATATCGCACCCAAAGACGGGAGTACGAAGCATAAAATTGAGTATTTCTCCCGTCTCTCTCTTCAGGTTACGTCAACGAGATTATCCTTAAAACGGTTTGACAGCAGACAAATGAAATGGAAGGATGGATCTTTCAAATGCACGCGGTAAAAGCTGCCTCTCTCTTTTCCCCGCGCGAAAGCTCGCTGCTTTTTTTTCGGAGGGAAAAAATACAGTTAAACAAATTAAGTTTCCAACAGCAATTAATTTGCGTCGCGCTGTAAGAGTGAGGGAATGCGGCACTTGAATTTGTTTTTCTTTCTCAGCCCTTTGGCTCTCTCGCTTTTTTTTATTACGCGATCGTCAAGTGTTATTTGTTCGGGATATATTTACAATGGTCGTTTGCTTGGAGTGGATTTCTGACGGAAATACAAATTACGCGGAGGGAAATAATTTTTGGAACTGCAGTAATTTGGTCGGGTCCATTTTTAGTCGCCGGTAATGAAAAATTGCTCTAAACCGTTGTTAGGGGAAACGGCGAAAAACTGCGAATAGTTCGCTATCAACAAGGACGGCGATTCGCAGGAGTCCATAAACAATTTTTACGTTCTCGGCTTTTTTAAAATGGCTCTTTATTTCATTATTTTTTTCAAGTGGCTATCGATGATGATTGAGTGACTCTTAAATTAAATTAGAGCAATAAATATCGAACTCCCTTCGAATTCGATTTATCTAAAATTACTGAATGTTATTCCCGCGACCGAATATTATATACATCGGAAAGTTATAAGAGATAATCCACTTTAATTACTTGATCCTCAATTCTAAATGAACGAAATAACTACGAAATTCATTTGAATTGACAGATTATTATAACTTTATATGAAGCTTTATAAAGTCATGAATAATTACTCGAATTCTCGATATAAGGGTTCTTGGTTGCAATTTCTAAATAGTATAATTATAAAGTTTAATTGCTATCTAAGTATCATTCTTAGAGTGAATTCTGTGTTATTAAATCTTGAGCATATGATGTATAAAATGTAAGCATGAGTAAAGATAAAATCTTTGTATTAGAAATAAATATATTTGTTTACTATACATACATTTCATAGTTTTAGATTCTAAACTTCATCCATCAATTAAAAGAATCAGCGCTTGCCTCATCTAAGTAAGCTTAATTTATGCAATTAAGTTAAATAAATATAATAATAATAATAATAATAATAATAATAATAATAATAATAATAATAATAATAATAATAATAATAATAATAATAATAATAATAATAATAATAATAATAATAATAATAATAATAATAATAATAATAATAATAATAATAATAATAATAATAATAATAATAATAATAATAATAATAATAATAATAATAATAATAATAATAATAATAATAATATATAATACAAGTCAATGAAAACAAATGTACTAGAATTGACTACTGCTTATAAAAAGTATAATCTTTCTCATCATTTTTTTCCATACAACCCTTTTCAGAACAATGTATATCTAGCGTGGAAAATGGATACCTTAATTGCATCCCACCATTTATAGACTTATTTCTCTAAGCTGAAACTTTTCTAAATTCTCAGAAATTACACCGAGGTTATTATTCATCCTCTCCACATCACACTATACAATTAAAGCGCATATTCATTTCATCGAGAATGCTGAGACCCTGCGCGTTAATTATAAAACAAGCTCAGAGTTTAAAAAAAAGTACGAGCTGCTGCGGTGGATAACTGATCCACGAAAAGACTTCTTTTTAATTAAGACGACAGCGAATTAGTTATCAGGATGTGGAACAGTGGCTGCTTATTAGGAAGAGGCATGATTCCAGTTATCCGAGTGGAAAAACGAGTCAAAATGCAGGATTCCGAATGAAAGATAGGTAATTGATGAAACCCTTCAAGTTAATTCGTACAGTGGAGTAATGAGGAAGATTTCATTCCACAGCAGGTGACAGGCAAAAGGAAAAGCTGGTTGGTAATTAGGAAAAGGGGAAGTCGAAGAAGGCGATTGTGAAATAGTGGAGGGGAACGATTACTGTGATGAAAGGCGTCGGATTACTTTAGTGAATTGAGATCTAGTTATCTCAAGGGAGATGGAAACAAAACGTACAGTTCTGAATGACGTCTAAATCCAACTCGATAAAGGAAAACGAACCAACTTAACAGGGTTTCCGGGAATAAATGCGGAGTAGGATCTTGGATATTTGAAACGTTTTATGAGGGATAATGCTAGAGAGAGAGATGAAGATTAACAATGGGATTTTAGCAAAATAAAATATTGTTCTTGAAATGAAAATTGATACTTTAAATATAATGATTAAAAATAATTATGGAATAAGATCTAATTTTATATATCTGTACTAGCAAATCTAATTTATAGTTAATGTACAACTTCTCTGTTTTGAATATAAATGGCTGATAATTTTAAATAGTAGTATAGTAGCAGTCAAGGAGGAAAAAATTAGTAATCCAGTAAAAACAAGTAAGTTGAATTAGTCAAATTATTCATGATAAGTCACTCCAAAAAAGCAGAATTCACTATTATATAATTTTGTCCGATCTTGGGGAATATGTAAGCTCAGTACAGATTTGAAATAAGCAAAGGTTAAAGAAAATATGCAATAATTATTTTAAGAAAAAGATAGTCGTAAAGAAAGTAAAAACCTCGAATAATCAACCACGAATCAAAAGGAACAGCAAACGTTCTTAAAACTTGTTTCGTATTTGGTTCACATAACTTAGTTATTTATTAATAATACATAAATGTGGTAGCTTGTAAATAAACCTTAAACATTCCAACAAGTAAAACTTTCACAATTGAAAAGAGATGTAAATAGCGTTTTAGAGTGATCACTCAGAATAAGAATCCAAATTAGCAATGAAGAATTAAGCTAGTATAACATCATCGTAGCTATGTACTTGAAAACACTTTTCCATAAAGTCATTTTTAATTTACTCACTCATCAAGACGCTGTGAAATTATATTTTGAAAATCCATTATCCCTTGTATTTTTAGTCTCTTCAGAATGAGGTAGCGGTACTTGTACAAGAATATTTTACGGCTCTATCTATCAGATGGTCTAATGAGACACTATCCGACGCCCTACAGGATGCCCTCGCCATATGGCTCTCTTGCTACCATTGGTCTTTGACCTAACTTGTTGTGCTCTCCCAAATCTATTTTTAACGACGCCCTTTAGATTTAGTGGCCGCAACAAGAGATCTCTAATTTACTTTTCCTTTTTTTATTCCCTCTTCACTCTCTGGTGTTAGATGTACATTTCTCTAAGTAATCGTCAAAAACAATGAATGAAACCAATCATCGAGTGTACATTACTATAAGTAGTACTGTAAGATGCTTAATTTATCAGTATATTATCAGTTATGACATGAGGTTAAGTTTTAGAGTTTTTTGAATGCGGAAGTATTAATAAGAAAAATTTTACATTCATAAAAGTACACGACGATAAATTTGTAATTAAGTGCCCGGTATTAAAAACCTAATATGGGGCAGGACCTAGGGATAGTAAAAAATCATTTCCTTATATATAACTATCAATAAAATTTTCCACTTCAAAGTACATATCCGCTATGTTTATCTCATTGCTCCAAATTCTGAATGGAAATGTTATTCATTAAAATTTTATGAATAATATATTTTTCAGCATTTAGAAATCAGAATTTCCTCTTTCTTGTTTTTATGAATCGACCTGTTTACTACATTCTTCACAATACAGAAAGTATTCAATTGAATTAAAGTAATCCAATTTTTTATCATAGTAAATCCATCTTAGATGCAATATGCTCACTTCAATTCATATATTTTTAAAATATTTCTGATATTTCTTGATTTGAATGATATAATGCTAAATCCTTATGTCTCAAAGGAAAGTGTAATATATTTCGGACTGTTCAATGATAAAAAAAAAGATTTCTCAATATCTCATTTGATCTTGGGTAAAATCGTTGCAATATACCATTAAAAATAAAACATTATAATACAAGCTTTTCAGACTTATACAAAGCGGGCCAATACTATGATGTTAAACAACGTCACATATAGCTTTAGACATTAAAAGGCTATAGTGGATTTTTAAAAAATATATCTTGCTTTAAAATGCAAGCGAAAATGTAACTCTTTGAACTGAATCAAGACTGTGAAGTTATTCTTTACAAGAAAATCTTAAAATCTTCTTCAATACGATCGCATTGCGCTTGGCTTTACGAGGAAAATAGCTTTGGGGGATGAAAGCGGTATTTCTTTGCGTCGACGACTATAATTCTTCCATTTTAGAAACGATCGCTATGAGAAGAAATATTTCTTTGTATTCCAATCGTTTTACATTTAATTTTGAATCAAAAGAATTCCTGCTTTGTCTCGAACTAAAAGTCGTAAGGATTTCTTTCTCTGGATTAGTATGCAAATTATTTCCCCTTTTTCAGCATCTTAAATCCTTTCAAAGATTAAGTGAGCGGAGAATATATTCTTTTTCTTACTCCAGCGCCTTGAAATGTGCGTTCCTTGAAAATGATGTATTAAAGAATATTCCTTAAGGCTCTTAAGGGTTTTTTTGTCTTCTAAAGATGGCGCAGTATCCTTAATTTGGAAAAGAAGTGGATTTTATTCGGAATATTTAGCGGAAAAATTTAGTATCAATTGGAAAGATTCTATTCTAGCTCGATTTAGCTTAAAGCTTTCTTTTAAATACTGTAGCATAAAAATTTATAGAATTCACAAAATAATTCTATAAATAAAGGTATACATGTGTTCTTCGATCAAACAACTATTATTTTTTAAAAAATGTATACTAAACACAGTAAGGTATACATGGAAATTAAAACACATTCTCAGGGATTGAAATCTAAAGTCATGCATATATCAGCAAACATCGGCTTCTCATTTTGACTTGATAATATTTTAATTAAAAATACCGATGAAAATGATATTAAAGGAAAGGGGTGACCAGATAATGAAATTCAAATTTTACTTTATCATTCAATATACGGATAACAGCTCTAATTAACTATTAGAATTTTCTTCTCACGAAAGGTTCCATCTCTTCGAGAACTTTTTTCTCTTATCATCTCACACCGGCCATAACTCTTCGATCTAACTACGTTTTTAGTTTCATGACAAAGCTCGATATCTTTTTACAGGCACTTAAATATACCGTTCTTTTGAATATATTAGTTCAAGGTCAAAATACGGAGTATTCTTAAGGAAGTCTGAGATATCCAATAAAGGACGAGTTAACCTCCCGAATGTTTCACCTGAAGACTGCTCATCTTGTCTAACATATAATCAATATAGGGGAGGAATAATATGGTAGTTTCCCCTTGCTTTCCTCGTAGCAATACTGCAGCCCCTTAAGTCTTTTGGCCACGCCTACAGGTAATTGCCTATAAACCCATCCATTACCCCTCCGTTGGCTTCTATGCTAACAGACCTACTACCTAATGTCAAATATATTCTGGTGAATCATATCTGTTTTTTGTTGAAATCAGAGGAACGTGGAGTATAAAATTTGTGAGTGAGCTAAACAGCACCCTATTGGGAGCTCCCATGCAAATTGCTATCTCCAGTCGAGAATGTTCTTCCCGAGAAATGTCAATCCCAATTCATGATTGTTCTAAAAAGCTTTTCATCGGTATTTCTGAATGAGATGACGTCAATTGATATGTGGAGCTTACTAACAGGAAATTTCCTTTCAGACCAACGTTAAAAGTAAATGACCATTCCCCAATCAAAGTAGGGATTTTAACAGAAGTTTCTGGGATCGATAAATGAGTTAAATAATACTCTATTTCATGCAATAAAATAAGCAAAACTAACGTGTTTAAATTCAAAATCACTGATATTGAGTAGTATATTTATGATGGTTATGAGCACATACGATTGAATTGAGTGTGTGAGTAATATTCATAAACGGTATCTACGTAAATACGCTACGAGCTGAAGCACTATGTGGCAATGTTACGAACCTATCCGAACCTTGAAGAATAAACACAAAGTCATGGATGGATAACCGAATCGAATTCGAATAGCCTCGTCCCGGTTATCGAATCGCGTCATAAGACATTGCGGAATAAAAATTCGATATCTTCTGGTTTTGCTGTCATCGATATCCCAACATCATCGTCAAGAATTTTTACTCCTAAGAATTTGTAAATTTTCCGAAATCGCAGAGTCAAAAATATACCCATCGCGATTTTGAAAACGAGCACCACGTTTTCAAACTCGAGCAATTCATATTTGTGCCAAACTCCGAAACATGTAACATTGCATCCGATGAAACTCCGATATTTATGACGCGATAAGGGTTCCTCCGATTGACTCGGAGGGAAAAACAGACAGTCACATTTGGGTCAAGTCCCACCAAAGGAAATGGAAGTTAGGGAAAGATGGCGACATTTTTCTCGTAAGACTTTCAAATTTATCAAGATTTCCAATTTCTTCCCTTTCGCCAATCAACTACGCCCTTCTGCGTTGCTTTCATATCGTCCTCCTTCCAATTCCCTTGCGTCTTATTTCCAGACCATTCGAATTCCTACGTTCTACTCTTTCGTTCTCTTTTTTACTTCTTTCCTATTTTTATAGTTTTACTCTTCCCTAAGAACCCTATTCTGCCTCAATGCCACGTCTTCTACACTCTTCCAATCCGCCTCCGAATTGATCTGCCCTGCATTCCAATCACCTCGCCCATTTTGGAAGAGATATTTTCCTACAGTATTACATTCTACGCATCCTGTAATCCCGGATCGCGTTGTTCGAATAGAAATTTCCTTATTAACAGAGATCCACTTGGTTTTCTTTAAATTCACTGACTAATTACTTTCTTTCTAATTAATTCTATAGTTATATAGCCAGTTCTTAATTGTTCAATTCTTATTAATAAATTTTCTTCGTATAGGTTCAAATATTTCGGTTTTCATTGTTTATACTCCAGTCAACATGTACTTTTCATTATTTCTTAAATTGTGACTAATAAAACATAAAATAATTACATTTTAATATTGTATACACTGAAAATATAGATATCTGAATGTACATCATAAAAATTTTAGATAAACTATATGAATAATAAGGATAATTTAATATATTTCGTGAAAAACGTTTCATTTTTACGTAAACTTTAACCTTTTTCTATGAATTTCCACAAAAATCCAAAGTTCGATCGCTCAATTTGATCCATTCCCTATGAGGATATTTATCAGTCCGACTCATTTTCCTCTCTCGTCCTACTATTTGTCATTCCTCTCCCTTTCCTCATATCCTTCCTCACACTCGATTTTCTACGGCCTCCCCTCATCCTTCACTCCTTCTTTTATTGCACCGCGATTCATTCTCTTCAGACGGATTCCCGGGAAATACCTCCGAAGAGTTTTTTCTTATCTGCCATGTATCTCGGGTCGTATTGCTTCTTTTTCTTTGAATACGTCTTCCACCGTCCATACATTCTACATGTTTGATTTCGCATGAAACAGTTCCATTCGACCTCTCTGATCTTTGTCTCAATAGCAGGGAGGGCTTCCGCGTCGTGAATTTTCTTATTCGGCCTTTCTTTTCCCTAAACAGTAGCTGTGCTGCTTTAAATTTCGCTTTAACTCTTCCTTACAAGGCCGTTGTACATTTCGACTTGGATTGGATTTATTTTACCGAAATTTTGTCATTTTGCTATTGGGATTTACACAGCTCTAATTATGAATTTGAGTATTTTTATATGACAGCAACAGTGTAAAAAAGCTGGTATCAAAAAATTAATTTGTTACAACAAAATCTTTACTAATTTTAATAAAGAAAATTACATGATAATCCTGATCGATTTTAATGAATAATGTGAGGGCTCTAAATTAATAACTTCGAAATATAGGACGAGCTAAGGTAAATTTAAACTACTGTATTCGATACAATTAATGATACTATTATTAGATATTACATATAAGTTATGGAGAATATAAATGTTTAACAAGGATATATATCCTAGTTATAAATCATGTAAAATCTACGAGAGTTATATTTTACTTAAAGCTTCCGTGTATCGTTTTCCTTTCATACTCGTATTTTTTCTTATGAAGTACGAGTTTTACTAATGATTTTTTCTGATAAGACCGTTCTTGTACTTGTTCATATCTTATCGGAAAAGTTTAACAGTTACAATAAAAGATTTTTATCAAATATTATCTTTAATATTTCATTGAAGATAAATTTGGTTATAAACCGAGAAGAAAAGTTTACTTATGAATCAGTTTTTTAACTAGCATTATATACGTTAATATTATCTAGATTTACTTTTAATTAAATTTCTAAGAAAAAATCTTACAGAAATAATAATTGAAAAAATGTATCCTTTTTCAATCACACATCCAATAGCGTCCCTCTCAAGAGAAACCAACTACTTCCATCAAATCAAGCAGAGCATTTCATTACTTCGAAGACTGTTGATCAGTTGCATTGGAATCCGCGTCAGAGATCAATCAGCCAACGATCTCTAATAAAAGGCCGAGAACCTCGTCGCAATTGATTTCATCCACAATTATCCCTCGTCCATAACTGCAATTTAATTAATCACGCAATTTCGTCGCGAAAACACCCGGAAAGCGTGGATGGGAAAAATTGTTTTCCATATCCAAATGCTCCGAGTTTTGTTTTTGCAACGCTTTCCGTCCGATTGCACGATAATGCGTGGGCGTAATCGAATTTCTATCGATTCTTTGAAACGCTTCTCCGTACATTCTCTTTAACGATTAATTATGACGCCTCGTTGGCACTAATGACGATATCCTGACGATATCGGTGATTTAAAATCGGATACGTCATCCGAAAAGGGAAAGAGACGCATAAACAGAGGTTTCGTAACGGTTTAAAAATTGGAATCCCATATACGAAGATATTTCTACTACCTTCTTGCGACTCTCTTTCAACTGAAAAATCGAATCCTATGAGATCGTATCGGGCGTTATCAAAGCTTCTGGAATCCGCCTTAAACTGTCGTCGCCGTTTCGGAGGACAACTCGCTCCCCTTTTCCAGCGAAGATGAGGTCGCGGCCTATGACCCCACCCGCCCATTCTACTCCCCCACTTCCTGGTCTTTGGCTCCGGCAAGGGATTTTCCACGTCATTTGTAGATCACACTCCATCGGCTCTTGGCTCGACCTAACTCCCGATTCCTCTTCTTTTCTCCCTTAGTTTTATCTAGTCACGTCAACTGCCGAAGAAAACCTACTTCGATTCGTGTTAACATCAACTGAACCCAACCCACTTTCGTATCGCAGCTTCGATCCGAAAAAATCCGCACGCGAAATTTCTCTCGCGAACTCATCTTCGCAACACGACTTTTTTAATAATCTATACATACACCGCTCATTCGCACAACCCCGAGGAATCTTTTTCGTTCTGCATCGGAAAAATTGATAAGGAATCCGGAGCGAAGAATAAGCGTGCGGTGGCATATGCCTTTCTCCGTACCCGGAGGGAATCTAGCTTAAAAAAAGATAACGCAAAGACTGTCGTTGACACAGACTCACGGATGTTGTATAATCAATACGAGGAGAATCTTCTCTCTCTCTTACGCAGACACACAAAGCATCTTGTTTCCGTGCACATCTACGGAATCTCAAGAGGCAAAGGGTCAAAACATCAACGGATGCTATTAATAGTTTTCCACTCCAAAAATCCATTACCATTCTCCTCTCAGCCGAAGATACGCTGCGGCTTAAAATTTCACTCCGAGTCATAAATTAGCGACGATTACGGTCATTAATGCCGCAGTTGGTTTTAAATAACCCGCGTAGGAGTTCCATTTTTCTCGGTTTTTTGAAGTAATTAACGGAAACAATCCCGTTTTACGTTCCTTTCTGATCTTTAAATGCGATAATCCGTCATTTGCATGGGGCGCTCAATCAATTTTTATACTTTTCCTTCTTCTCGTTAATGGTTCGTGATCTTTATTCAAAATCGCGGCTTAGCGTTTCCAAGTTTTTCCTCATTTTTCTGACGATTTGCCAACTTTTACGTTGGAACTCTTTCGACTTCTTTTCCCTTGAGGGTATGAATAACTTTATTCCTAACTTTTAATTAACAATGAAGACCTTGGAAAGATATGGGTGGATTATGAATTCAACATTAAAACTTCGACAAATATTTATTTAATTTTTTTTCTCTTTTCAAAACCGAGTAAGACTTTAGATATTAATGTTATTAAAATCAAACTTTAATAATTACGAATGTTCTGGATATAAATTATATTGTGTCCTTAAATTCTTTGTGGCTGCTTGTGATGGATATAATTCTTAAATATACATTAAGTAAAAGACGTTTGATATTTTTACGAAATTTAGTTCTCCAGTTTATGCATAGTGAATATGATTTATAAAGTAAATGGATTTAAAAGCTTTAAATACTTTCGTAGTCAGAACGTATAAAGTGTTGGTAATTTTTCAAACATAAATTGGTTTATAATTCAAACTTTTTCTTCCGCATTATTTAATATTTTAGCTTTAATATTAATACTCAAGTATCAATAGATATATTTCATTTTCATTGATTAATTGCAGGGAAATGGATTTTTAATCTCTCCATTTATTATGAATTCATTTATAATTACAAAAATTACCGACTGATACAGCAATAATTTGTAAGATATGACACAAAAAGATATTTACAATATTTAAAATTTTTGTTTCACTTTCTCTGCAGATTCCTCGATTGGAGTAACTCTGTCAATAGCAACAGGAAGAAGCAGGAAATAACCCAAATGAATATTGTTACGGTAAGTTTATATTTTAGATTTGTTCTCTTAATTCAATCTATTCACACACACTATGTTATGACTTTCTTCCACTTAAAATATCAGTTGAAATTAGATCAAAAATGTCTATCTAAGGGTACGCCATTGGAGTCATTCAATATTGTTATTTCAATCGAATATACGTCCGAAATATAAATCAAACCATACTTTAATCTACAATTCGATTATCTCCGTCCCACTAGGCACGAATAAAAATCCCGCCGGACGTAAAAAACGTGGTGAAAAACCCTTCGTAAACTTAATCCCCTGGTCATCCTCCGCCACCGCAACGAATCCATCAACGAAATCTTCCAAGACGTCTTCGAATCTCTCCTTTCTATTCCATCCCCCAACACAGAAACTCGTATTTTCCCCGCCATTTGCTTCCTATATATATATATTTTCCCTTACACCCACGTTACTATCTCGGTCACCTCATTACACCCCCGATTTACTCCTTTTGCCCTCTACCCTACGGATTTTCTGCCTCACCCCTTTGCCGCCCCTTATCTTCTCACCGGCAGACATCGCTTTTCTCCCCTTCATTTCGAAACCCCAACAATTCTCTCTTTCCCCGCAGAGAGCGGGATCCCAGTGGGCGAAGACATATCGGCGGTCGGATGCGAAGCCAGATAGATGGGCCCAAGGATGCGTCATGGGCCGGGAAGATCGGCTGGGAGACGCCGATAGGGGGTTCCTTTTCCTCCCCGCTTAACTCCTCCGCTATCCCCGAGGGAGTGTTTCAGAGGTCCGTGGGGACCGGAGAAAGAGTGGAACATAGGCAGGTCCCTCCGATGTTAGGAGGGAGAGAGTAATAAGGAGATCTCGCAGACTTATTGGTAGAGGATGGCGTAAGCCGTAGCCAAGAGGCATATGGGTGGCTAAAGGGAGCTCTAGGAAGGAGGATTATTATATTTTCTCCTATAAGGCGGTAAATGATGGAAATTGGCGAGTAATAGACTTCTATGGGGGGACTTAATTCGTCGGGGACTGTTGCGTAAAAAGTGTTCTCAATGGGCAATGGAGAAAGACGATTATGTACGAGCAGGGAGAATTTGCCAGGCGCGTGCTTATTTATATTCATGCTGATGATGATAAACGGATGGACCGCGAAATATTTGCATCAGGGTTCTTATCGGAGACAATCATTCCCAAGGATGCGTTTATTTTAAATTTGTCGACTGCAGAAATTAGTTCATTATTCTTATTAATTGCACGCGTTTAAAGGTAATTAAATAGTGCGAACGTGTATGAATTATTCTTTTTAAGAATATCACGTATCAATGAAGCTGTCTAATTATTTTTTCTCTAACTTAAATAATAGAAGTACGATAAATTTCCTCAGTAATGGTGTGTTTTGGCTTCAAATTATTCTATTAATAATATTAAATTTTCTTCATAAAGACAGTGAATATCAAAGAAAAATTTCTCTCTATTTTAGGTGCTGTTTAGTGATAACTTCCTTTTCAAATGACTTCTGGTTAAGTTAATACATAGCAGAACCTTCAATTAACGATTCATGAAATGTCACTTGTTTGGAACACTTTCATTCAAAGGAATAAATTTCAAAGGAAGTGAAACACTTTGCTTGAATATTTAATTCGTAGAAAGTTAAGGGTTTTTTTAAGCGATTAGATGAATAAAAACAAAGAAATCAATTGACTTTTAAAGACGAGATAAATAAATGTCCTCCACTCCACAGTTCAATTCTTTTACAATTTCCAAATTGTCGCGTAATATTTAGAATTTATTTAGTATTTGAGAATTATTTAGAATGTAATATTAATAGAAAATCTTTATGCCACCACGTATTACTATTTAAAGCAAAATAATAAAATTTTAAGATTTTCGGAATATTCAGTTACCATGGTAATTTCCTCTTCCGGCATTATGCATCTTTTTAAATTTTGCGTTGCTTATCATTTAATTGAAGTTGTTCGTTCCACTTGGTTGATTTAGTCATTGACTTTCCTTGCTTTTCTTTTAAAGAAAAAATTATGTGCCATAAATATCGCGAAAGCATTAACGTATCCAGAAAATCAGTTAGCATACTAATAACCTAGAAAAACTGAAAAAGGAAACCTCATCAGAAATTTTTTTCATACAAATATCTCTAATTTTACTCAATTTTTCGTAATTTCAGTTTTACAGTCGATTTTAAATACACATTCACATGCAAAAAAATTCCGGATATTGAAGCATAATTTCTTCCGACGTAAACCATCTGAAAAGGCAATCATACACTCCTGTTATAGAATCGAATTAAAACCCCGGAATAATTTACCTCTTACTCCATTGGAACGTGTCACACAAGAGTGAAATTAAATTAGCTACGTGAACTCCCGAGCGAGATAATGAAAAGATGGGTGAAAAAAACGCATCATCCGAATCGACAGCCCCACGGGTTTTCCTCTCTTTTCATTCCGGATACTCACTGAAGGCAATCACGTGGCTATGAAATTTCCAGATTTCGGAACCTGATTAGCCAATCGAACGACTTGTTTGGGGCACAATGACGGCTAAAGAGGCAGCTTCGAATTAACCTCAACGCCGCGTCACGGGGAGGAGGCGTGCCGTGTAATTATCGCGTTCGACAAGGAGAGCTGAAGACAGATAAAAAAAAGGGAAAAAACAAAAGAAAAACAACGCCAACGGATCTTTCTTCCCATTCACGTCCAACCGCGCGTTCGCAAATTATGGAAGCCACGGAAATGAAAGAAAAGTATCTCCGCTTCTCGTTAACATGGGCGTGGCGTCGACGGAGCTAATTTTTTCCCTTTTTTTTATTTCCCATTCGTATCGCGAGTATCGCACCGAATCCGCCGTTCCTTTTCATCCCGCAAAACACCGAGGACGTCTGTACGAGTACATTGACCGATCTCAGATCGTAGTTTTCTTTATCATCGGAGGAATCCCGAATTAAGCGGGATGTTTTGTGGAGACCACAGAAGAATGGAGCCGGCATTAATACAAAATTGGGGGCTGGAAAGAGGAGGGGAAATTTTCCTTTTGTTTCCGGCCATTGTCGTCCTTTCCGCCTGCAACGAGCGAAACCCAGCCAAACTCATAATGAGTGCATTCACGCCCTCATCAGATCTCCGAACAACACTGTTCGTTCTACGTAGATGGCGTTCATCGAGGGAATTCGATCCCCCGGAGACAATAATGTGTTCATCCGTGTGTAGTTCGCGGGTGGTGGCGCTGGAGGGGTGGGGTTTTGTGGAGGGGAGGTGTGAATGATGAATCGAGTGGGAGGATCGTATTAGTTTGTGAGAGAAAGGAACGCGTTGGTACGCGTGGGTGGGAGGATGACCGATCTCCCGTGTTTTTTTTTTTCTAAAGGAGCGCAACAGAAATTCGCGAGTCTTCTCCTGGTTCCTGGGAGACGGACGGAATTAACAAAAAAACAAAGGAAATATCGCGCGCGCGTTCCTTTTGTTACGTCCGCTCCTTCTTTTGTTTTTAGGCGAAACCAGCACTCACGCTCGACCGAGCTAAACTAATGAGGTAAAAGTTTTCTGGGAATGGAAGGAGGTTAAGTGAAAAGGGAGTCTTCTTCTTATTCTCCAAATGCTTTTTTTTTACTCTTTGGTGTCGCTTTCGCTCAAGAAATAGTTCCGTCTGCCAAGTCTCTAGGAACGTTGATTTCTGGAGCACAATGCGTTCGAATAAAAAGAAGTGTCTCGCGTGGATTCCGTCTCTATAGGAATCTGGAAATTAATTCCGGAGCTTCAAAAACGCTTCCATTCGGAAGATCCGGTATACAGTCCCGTTTTTATTATTTTTCCGGAACTTCCGAATTTTCTCTCTCCGGCGATATTTACAGATGGATTGGATTTAATCACCGGATTCATTCTTAGCTATAAAAATAGTGTTCTCAAAAGCTAGCGCCGCGATGGGTTCTCTGCAGAGCGTTTTTTCAAGCATCGGAGAAATGAAATGGAAGGTTTAAGCGGTGGTTTCTGAACGAATTTTTTCCATTTGGGGAACGTTTGGAGGAACCGTTTTGGATCTTCATGGCTTTCCATTACTTTGAAGGGTCCGTGTGAGAGGAGAGGTTATAGATCGCTGCTGATATCCATCCCACGAGCTTAATCTAATTATTTGCATTTTATATATATTTAAAGATCTTATTTAGTATTTAATTTTTGAGAAAATTCTTTAGATATAATCCTATGTTAAAGCTTAGCAAATAAATGTAGTAACTATTAGCAAAATATATTTTAAAAATAAACAAATAATCTCTCATCATTTAAACTTCGATAAAACTGATTTCCTGTCTATTATTCCCGAATTTAATTTTGATAACAATTAAAACAGTTTCGCACAGTGGGTTTATGTGATATCCCAAATTTGCGAACATTAATAGAAAAATATTTAACGATTTTCACGATGATTTTAGAGCCTACGGATAATTTCATTTAAAAAAATAGATGTAAAGAGGGAAAATTAAAAGAACGGATTCTATTAATTAGGGAAAGTAAGCATTCTCATTTTATTTTCATAGTTTGTTTAACTATTAATATGTAGGAGGAGGATGTTTTTCGAAAATCACTATCGTGTAAAAAGTAAGAAGGAAAACACTCGGCCCTGGAGCGGAAGTGAAAGCAACCTTCCATTCATTTGTTTTGAAAGCGGAAGTGCTCAAAGAGGCGGAAGAATGGACGAAATAGGGAAATTGAATGAGAGAGGTTCCGTGCGTATTAAAATTATTCCTGTTTAAAGTTTGCTTGCTTTAGGATCTCTGTTACGTTGGTGTGTGCCTAATAGTTAGATAACTTATATTCTTTTTCTTTATGTAATTGTAAAATCTATTGTAATTTCTGAATAACACAATCTGAAGGTTTAAATCGTACAGAAGAAATCGTACATTTTTTTGTTTGGGTATTAACTTTAAAGCACTTAGAATCTAAAATTTGATCGATTCCATGTAAAGCTAAGAACTGTTCACTTTTGAAAACTGATTATATCCCTTATATATATATTTCTCTACGGAAGATATACTTCTGTAAAGAAAACATTTTTTTCGGTTTTATATTAAATTCGTAAATTTGAAGATTTTTGAAGAATTCAATTCCTGTATAAATTTTCCCTTCAATGCTAAAATTTTTAAACTGATTAATATTAGTTCATCTAAACGAAACTTTATGGATTATAATTTTACATATATTTTTACAAAATTGGGATATCAATTCATACTCATATTCAAAGATTGATCATTGAGTATTAAAAAGGACAAGTACTATATTCGAACCCAAAAGTAAGAGGAAGAACTAGGATTTTATCTATTCATTTCCTTTCCATCCCTACTTCAAAAACTCAAAGTAGATAAATCCCTCAGAATTTTGAGATAATTACTTCTAGGAAGTACTTATAAGCTTCATCATGTCCGCCATTCAAATTAAGCCACTCAATTATTAAAATCTCACGTGAATTACATCTCTTGAATACCTTTTCGGTGTTACGTAAACGTAGCGGATTTCAAGTTCGACGGAAATGGCTCTGAATTGATTTCCGGCAAATCTCACGTGCGGAAAGATCTTATCAGCCAAAGTATTTTTAACAATACATCTAATACCTTTATAGTATAGGAGCCTTTAAGTTTAACTCTCTTCAAACCTCTTAAATCCTATTCAAAAAGAAATATATTTTGCGTAACTTCGTACATTAAAAGTGTAAGATATACATCAATGAAGAATACAATTATTCAAAAAATTCAATATTCTAACCGATTTCTTTTGTTATTTTTTATCTTTAATCAATACGTTCATTCGTATGTGAATTAAAATAGCTTAAAACTTGATTATTCCTGAGAATTGATTTGATCAGAGTTAAGTTTCTGATATTACCACCTTTTAAACATTTCAATTCATATGAATTTCCGAATCATTTTTTAATTAAAAATGTTATGGGAATACCACTGAAACTTTACAGGGAATATTTATTTAGATTAAAGGAATAGAAACATCCTTATTATTAAAACCAATAGCTATGGAATTTAAATATCCTAAATTTGATTAATTTCTCAGAAGCCTTCCATCTTGTGCAAGGGGGTTGAAACACCAGGCAATTTACTGGTTTCTTAAGCTTGAATGATTGACGGAAATAATCCGGATAGAGATAAAATTTTTGAAACTACTCGCCTCGCGGTTTTTAATCTCACTCTACACAATTATTCAACTCTTCGAAGATGAATAATTTAATAAAGATTGTTGAAGAATAATAAATATTAGCTAAATCAGAAAATTCAAATACAATTTTTGATTACGAGATGTTACAAATATGCGCAGCTAAGTTATTTCCTCGCACTTCAAATTTATCAAAGATAGCGATAAATATCTAAAACACATATCCATGAATCTCTAAAATAGCGAAAAAATTCAGCGTCTATCAATATCTACTTAAACTTAGGGGAGGAGACCTAGATCCCAGCCTGACTAATACTTCTTATTTTTTACCCCAATTTCTCCCATGTTCTGAAAGATAAAACGACGCAACACTTTCCCTTCATCCTCTTTCTAATACGTTACAATCTTCGCTGACGCATAGGTTATTTGCGTTGCAATACAAGTTGGAAAGTTCGAGACAAGTCTCGAGGGACTGTGCAAATATCGGAGGTAAAGAGGCGACGAAATATTTTGACGGAAGGAGAAACCAATAGGACGAGACAAGAGCGAAAGTACTTCTTAGAGATGAAAGAAAAAAGGGCGTCTGGAGGAGGCGTCGGTGAGGAGGCGTCGCGTGGAGTGTTTCCCATGGAATCCGTGGAAAAAGTCTTATGGTATAGGTACAGTCTTTTGGAGGAAGGATAAGAAGCATTTTCTGGGTCGACTTCCTTTCGCGGAAAAAGCAAAAGTCGAAGGATATGAAGATTTTCCGAGGTGAAGATGGAAGAGGAAGGACCGGAGTAGTGGTATTATAAAAGGAGGTTTTTTTTAAGAGGAGGAGGATTTTAGAGACGTGAAAAAGTGTCCCTCGATGGGAAAATAAGACAAAAAAAGGGACATCGGCGGAAGATTTTTTCTCCGATAAAAGTAAAATAGAAGAGAGGCTTCCATTTTTTTTACAATCGTGACCGTTGAAGTGAAAAAGCTGGTCCGATGGAATAGCTCGAGAAAATAAGGACGCGGAAGTGAAGGCAAGAGAAGGGAAAGTGACAAAGAAACGGAAGAATAGGAATGAAGACAGAAAAGCGTAAAGAAAAAAAAAGAGTTCGAGGAAGGAAAGAATGGGAAGGATTGGAAGGGTTTGGGAATGCGAACTCCTGGAGAAAAAAAGAGAATATATTTATATATATATATTCGAGTGGAAAGTTGCGAGGTGCGAAAAAATACAAACCGGAAGCTCTCCGGATTGAAGATGCGGAGGGAAGGTAAGTGGTTGCGTGCGAACGCTCTACGCGAACACGAGAAGAGATGGAACGTTATGAAAAATCGTGAGATGAGAGTCTGAAGTGGAGGGAATATCGTCGCTATGTAGGTCGGGCGAAAAATAACGGAGGGAAGTTTCCGGGATGATAAAGGGAAAGAGGATGCAACGGGTGGATCGAAGTGGGCCTCTGTGTGAGATGTATAATATGAGGAGAATGAATATGAGGAAGTGAGGTGCGCGAGTGGGTTTGATTGGTGCGATGCGAAATACGGGGGTGTGACGAGAGGATAAAAAAGACGGATAATTTGAAAGAGGAAAAGTGAGATGTAAAGAAAGTGGATGAAAACAATGGAAATGATGGGTCGCGCAAATAATGGAGGAGAATAAAGGAGAGAGTTCGGATTTCTGAATTATTTAGCTAACGAGTTGAAATGAGGAGACCTTTTCCGCATAAGGGATCCAAGAATGTCTGTAATGTGTTTACTCTCTAGTGAGCGTGTGAGATAAAATTCTTTTAATGTGCGAAATTGAAAAGATCTCAAAGGGAAAGCGAGAATTTTTTCGGAATATATTACAGCTTCCAATCGTTCAAGTGTTCGAAAATATTTTTGAGAAATGAAAACCGAATAGTTAAGGAAAAGATAATCCAGTTGTTATCACTCTGGATCTCTCAATTCAGATATTTCAAGTTTGCGTAGAATTGTATATTTTTAGATCGTAGATTTCTATTTCATTTATATAGGTAATCTTCAAGGACAACTATTATATTTCACAATTTAAATTTATCTCAGAGATACTCAACTAATATTTGACTCTACGTCATGATTCATGTACGAATATAATCGAAATATTTTATATATTAAGCCAATATTTTCTTGATGAAATATATGTTATTTTTAGTTACCTCTTTCACATGAACAAGAAATCTCGGTTAACCAATTCTGAGTTTATACTGAATAACTCAAAATGAAACCAATCTATGCTTCTTAAAACGAAACCCCACAAAAATTGTAGAAAATTTTAGACATTAATCCAAAAATATTTCCTAAGAAACGAAATTGAGAAGTCAAATGAAAAGCGGTAGGAACTTCAAAAACTAATGATGGGGACTTCAAGTACAGTAGTAGGATATAGAGTGATACTGAGTATAGGTAAGGAATAAAAGGTAGACGTAAAAGGACTACTTTTTAAGATTGGACTCAGATTGGGAAAGGGGGAATGCAAAGGAAGCAAGAAGAGAGATGGATAGCATAAAGAAATGAAGCGGAAAATGTCGATATTTAAGGAAAACATTTTGAGAAAAGGAAGGCCATTCTAAAACCCGCCGCAGCTTAAAAATAAACTTTCAGTTCTGTTTACTTAGCACTCGAGGTTAAACATACATATATACGGAAGGAAAGGGAAGTCGTTTCTTCGAAGAGGATTAATTTCCCTGTAATTCCGAGAAATCTCATTAATGAAAAGCCTCAAGTGGAGGGCCCTGGATATATAAATTTTTTGGCTTCCTTTCTAAGATTCGTCACAGATTTTGCGGAAAAGTCAACTGGTGTCGTGAGATGAAAAGTTGTCATCTGCGTATACACTTGAAAATCAAATTAATACAAAAGAATCTTATTCAATTCAATTCGTTGATGGCAAAGCTTTAAAAAATAATGCCTTAGGGGGTTTGATTTGGCCGAATATTCTAAATTAGGGTTAAAGAAAGGCCAATTTAATTACTTCTCTCGGACAGCGGAAAAACAGGTAATTGCCGCTGACTAATTAATTTCCTCGAGTATTTTTGGGGTTTCTTGAAACTTTAATGGAAAATAAAACTCGAAATTTTAAGGAAACTTCCGACTTCATGTTAGTGAAAGTTGGTGTGAAGCAAATCTTTAATTGAGGAATCTTTTGTAATCGCATGGACCTTTGCTCATTGTTGATATCCTTACAATATCTTCTGGTGTTTCTTCTAAGATTACGAAGCCTACTATTTAATTGGAACCAAACTTCTGTGTGGCAGTATGATATAAATAGGAAAATTAAAGCAATTATTGCACGTTTAGTTCCTAAAACTAACTGATAACTCGGCTTTGACTTCATGGTAGTTACCATAATGAAAAGGGAAAACAAGAAGTATACTTATAATGTTTCATTAAGTATACTTACAATGTTTTATTTTTAAAAACCATGGTTACGATCTACAAGATCATCTTCAGGTTCGCCTGATTCATCTTACAACCACGGTTATTAAAAATAAAAAATTGTGGTTAAGGTATAAATATACTTCTAGTTTCCCCTTTTAATTACTTTCAGTACCTTTTTGACGATTACATTTGATATATACAAATTACTAAGTATTAAACAATACGGTACGAATGTATTCGTTCAAGTTTTGAAGGATATTAAAAGTATCGTTAAAACAGCTATTTGGAATACAACGGACTTAGAGGAACAGATCAATTCGCAGTGCTGTGATATGAAACACACCGTCCAAAAACAACCTCCCGCTTATCTTCAAATCTTGCAGAACTCGTGTAGAGAGTAGCGCAGTGTACGGAAGAGAAGGAGGAACTGGGAAACCAATAATCGATTCGAAATCGAAAAATGATTAGGCGGACCAAAGTGAGCGAAAAGAGATCGTGATTCTGAAGGAGAAGAAGACAGTGAGCAAAGGAAAAGTTGCGTGGAAAGGAAGAAATAGGGGGAATGCGTGGGAAAAGTACAGAGGATAGAGGAACGGAGATGTGTGTGTTGGAATGGCTAAGGAGTTTTGGGGAGTCAAAGGATTTTTTTGGAGGAAGATGGGGCAGATAAGATTGATGAGTTTTCCGAAGTGTGGGAGGGGCATATGCAACTGGAGGAAAGAGAAGGATTTGCACTAGGGAATCCATCGGGAGAAACAAACAAGGCAGATGAAGTCTCTGGCATTCACAGAACTTAAATGGGGAAAAGGATTTTGGGAATAAGACGAAGGATAAGACAGAAAATTGACGGAGGAGGTGAAAATTGGTCGAAAGTGGAATGTTGGAAAAGTTTGGCGTGAGCAAAGTGGAACGAATTTGTCAAAGACTGGCTTATCCATTAAAGACAGAAAAGTTAAGCCTGCGGGATACGTGTTTACTATTATGTGAAATGCCGATAAATGTGATGAGATCCTCAGAACTCTATGGTTTAACTCTATGCGGTTATTTTATAATGCCTTTGCTGTAGTTTTATAAACTTTGAAGCGTAATTACGAGACTCGAATGAAATAAACAACTCATTTTGTAGCTAATTGACTGAGGAGGGTAACTTTGTGCTGAAAGTGATAGCTCATGGGCGGCTCTTATAAAACAGTTCAACCAAAGTATTTAGATTCAGTCAGAATCGCTTATCCTTTAGATTACCACATATCCTAAGAACAGTATCGCATCAAAAAAGAAAGTATCATTGATTTAATCGAAAAATAACCTTATTGAAACTTACAGATTAACAAATTACGGTTGATTTAAAGTTAATTGTTTGTAGTTCTACATTTTATTCTACCAGCTGGCTTTAATTAATCTAGGCTATAGAATGCATTCTTTGATGTTCTATATTGGTCATATATTACTTTTTACTGCTAAAAATACCTAATAAATAATCTTTTGGTTTTGGTTAGTGAGTGTCATTAATTCCCTACAAAAAGAATTACAGTTAACATTGAAGTCTTGTAAAGAAAACTATAATCGGTCCATAACTATTATAATATATCGTAAATTTATTACAAAAGACATTGAGAAAGAATTCTATCGTATTTATTTTCCAGCATTTCTAGCAGGATTTATTAACAACTTAAATTTATCAAATATTAGAGAGAAGGTAAAATAAAAAGATTTCTGTAGTTAATTCATAGATGATCAGTAAGATAATCGATCTTGCCTGAGAGTACACAATGACGAACAAAGTCGGTATCTATTTAAAAACGTAATAACTGTCACTACGCAGAAGAGTACATCGTTTCCGCATGAATTACACGCGATATCATCCACAGCCGGGTGTAATACAACTGTTACGAGCAACACAAGTCAAACAAAATGCTTTCTTACTTTCACCCAACTAAACTAGTTATGGCAGTAGCAGAATCCTACTGAGCATGTAATTTAAGCCGCTTTGCCTGGAAACCTGAGAAACAGATTAAGGTATAGAGGCAATGGGCAATGAGAGAAGAGAAAGGCAATTCGTGAGGGAATAGAAGAAAGGATAGAGTTTAAGGGATCATTGCCGGAGTCGGGGGAATTTTGAGGAGGTTTTTGAGGGAATGAGAGTAAAGGGGTTGGAGATAATCAGCGAAGTCTTGGGCAAAAGGATTAGCGCGAGAGAGTTTAGAGTTCAGGAATCGCGAGTCTAAGAGATTTCGCAAGTTTTGCGGAGAAAATACGTCCCTGCGTGAGGAAGATATCCAAGGAGGGTGCAGAGTTGGAGTGAGAGGGTTTTCTCCAAGAAAGAAAAGGAAGACAATTGACAATGGATGAAACAGGAATTAAAAGAGGATAAAAAGGGATCGAGGTGAAATATTAGTCGGACTTCCTCGGATAATTCCCAATTCAGGAGAGGGTTAATAAGTCCGCTAAATGAGTTGGGAGCAATAAAGACGTTCCTTTTTTTTCTGTTTGCCGTAAAGATAGTTGGACTCATTACGTGGATGAAGTTTCAAGGTGACGCCTCCTTCTGTGATATATAAACGTCGGGGGTTAATAAAACACTTCTGGAATAGAATCCATTAGAGGAACTTTGCAGAACTCTCTTCTTTTCTGGATAGGAACCGAACAGGCCTGAATAAAATGAACGCTAATAAATGAAACATGGTGGGATTCGTTACCGGAGATACTTCCCCTATAACGTCTTTTAAGAGTTCCGTACGTCTTTTCTCATTTCCGGCAGCTTCCTTTCGTTTCGCGAGATATTTCCAATTGAATCGAAATGACTGAATTAGTAATCTTCGTGCTGTGGGAGGAACGGCTATTCTCCATCTCGTATTTCGTAATTCAGATAAGTAGTATGGATTAAGAAAAATCCATTTATTCAAGGACAAGGCTCGCTGTTACCTCAAGAGAATAAATCATTGTCCATTTAGAAGTTAGCTACAATCATTTTCGTGTAGCATTAAGCATAGATTGCCTCTAATGAACCTTAAGCGTTTCCATAGAGATTGTACGATTCAGTACGGTCATAAAAGAGGATGTGGTTTCCAATTAAAAAAAATAATAATACCTTAATGTTTTCAGACGAGAATGAACTGCGTGGGAAAAGGTACTGCAAAACTATCGCTTTCTCTAACAGCGAAAGGTATTTACTTCATAGTTCCGTTTCATACTTTTTTTTGCTCATTAAAACTTTTCCTATGAAACTTTAAAAAGGGTCGCCAAACGGCTAGCATGTGACACACGGTCGTTAGAAGTTACTTTCTAAAATTCTTTTATGGAAAAAAAACTCTGTTTTTCCAAGGGAATCTCAACGCGTTGGTCTTCTTTACCTCCCCCGTTTTCTTGTTTTCTCGATACGTCTCACTGAAGCACTCGATTAAAACCAGCGTGCGTTACAAAAACAACTAATCAAACGTGAAACCTGAAGAAGGCCGAAGAGAAAAAAAGAAGAAGGAAATCTGCACTCCGGATGCTGATTCGCCTCCGTCACGGCGATTGCGTTACAAGCTCATAAACAACCGGAGGAGGAAAAAAAGTCATAACCTTGTGGAAACCGAGAGCTGATGACATAACGAGGAAGATGGCAATCCGAGAGAGAAGGGAATTGCTCGACGAAAGCACTCTTACACTGTTGGGAAAAAACGACTCGAAACACGATAAAAAACGAGCTTATGTACGGAAACAAACGATAGTGACGCCGCGAACGAAACAGCTGACGAACGAATACTCGGGAGGCGTGAGATTTGCGGAAAATTGAAGAAGATGGAGCGAATACCTGACGCAAAAAGATTGGGTGGTTGATAAATAAGGAGAGCGTTGAAAAAAGGGGGAATACGGAATTAGAAAAGTACAAAAATGACGCGAGAAGATGACGGGATGAAGAAGGAAAGAATGAATCGGGGAGGAATGGAAGAGGAATCGGATGAAGAAAAAAGAACGGAGGAAGTGAAATTAATTTCTGTACCGGAAAAAAGACCGTTCGTGAGAAATTAGAATTCTTTCGGGGGTGACACCGCCTCTGAGGAATCCTGCTGGAATTTGTAAGGGGAGGGCGAGATTGGGAAAAGCAAAGAGTGGGCGGAACATTGTGTTTAAGGATAAGGGGCGGAGGCTGTGAGGTGTGTAGAAAGAGATGGATCAGAAGGGGAAGATGCGTACATGGTCAACTTAAGGAGAATGAGGCGGAAGAAAAGGGTTTGCTGTGGCTTATATGAGGGAAGCAGATAAATAGGATTTAGGGGAGGGGTGCTTAAGCGAAGGGAGTGAAAGCTAATTTCCCCACGAATCGCTTCGTCTCCAATCGACGCCTCATCAAAATGGTCTTCTCATTTCTCTCTAATCCCACCCATTCTCTATATTCCGAGTCTCTTTCTTCCACTGAATTCATAGATGATCGTTGAGGCTATTAGTCGTCCCCGAGGAAGGTCCATTCATTACCCTCAGACACTTTCGCTAATCCGAATCGATAAAAACTTTCCCATCTATTTTCGTGGATTTGAATGCGACGATGGTTTTATGGGTCTTGTGAGGAAGTTGCAGTTTTATTGGGACTGTAAGGTTGTTATTCCCATCTTCCCAATTAGGTGGTCTCGACTTTGATGGATTCTTTTAAGGCTGTTTACTGTAAAAAGGGACTCAAATACGTAGAATTCTGATTCTTTTAGAGTTACATTGACAAAAGGGTAAGTTTTATGTAGTGTTTTTATAAAAATATGAAAAGCAAAGTAATACGTAATACAATCGTATTCTGTTAATTTGAAAAAGGCATTCAATTACCACTAGCTATTTAAATATATGTTATTCAATAATCCTTAATATTTTATTTGATATAGAAACTAAGACCAATAGAGTTAAATTTAATAGCTAATTTGAAATATCTTACAGCTCCCATCACGATTGTCGTTTTCTTACATTATTATTTTAATTTTAATATAACTATTGATAATCATAAAATGATCACAAAATATGCGTGTATACCATATTTTAAATATTTTGGTATTATTCCATTTCTTTACTTTCTTTCCTTACAAAAATTCTTTAGATTCCCAAATCACGCAATCTTCTACATAAAATTGCCTTTCTTATCAATCATAATATTTCGCACAATTGTCAAATAAACAGAAAAAGTAAAAAAGCTTGTATTGGCCTGATGTTAAGAAAATCCTTAAAGATGACCCGTTGTAGAAATTTTATGTGAAGTTTTTATAAAATTCATTCTCGAGTAACTCATTTACTTATATTTTACTTCAATTTTATTTGCCAAAATATTTAATGGCATGGCATTAACAATTTAATGGCAAATTTAGTGAATTAATTTGGAATGAATTTTGTCTTAATAATAAGACGTGAAGCCTGGAATTTTGTCGTTCATACATAAGATATCAGTTCAAATCTACTCGTATTAGCAGCTAGAAGAAACCACAGTACATATATGCAAATTTTCCTTACTTAAAATCCGTATTTATAATTATTCAGCATCGAGCGTTTATAAAGGGAAAGATGATGGAGCCAATGCCGAAGCACTCGAGGGAGGGAGTGTCTTCGACAGCTAACGGAATTGTTTCCGGAAGATCTTCGTCAATATCGCGCTCTCTCTCGTTTCCCATTAATTCAGACTCTCTTTTCCTCCTTTTTACAATCGTTTATCCCTCAAGTGTCCCCTTGATTCTTCCTCCCACTTTCAATTATTGCAGCTCAAATATCTGACCCAATTATATTATCTTCCTCTCGTAAACTCCTTTCTTTTGATCTTGTATTCCTCTTTTGCCTTTCTCTTCCACCCACTCAATCTCGGCTCACCTTTCCCATCATATTTCCGACTTTGGTTTCGTCTTTTTTTATTCCGACACCGCCTTCTTTCAAAATCACGAATTTTCCTTCCATTTACTCCTTTGGGTTAATGCTCCCTGTTTATGGTGGAATAAAATCCATTTGTTTTTACCGGTCGCCCTTTCCCTATTCAACTTTACGAAGAAAGCCATTTGTACTTTTAGAAGAATACTGCTAACTATTTGGGAGTCGTATTTCTTATATTTTGCGTCTACCGGTTACTTTTTCGTATTGATCCTTCCATTTATTCATTCGTACGTCGTTCCTTCAATTAAGATGGGCACCTCTCTTAATTACGCAACTGATTTTATATGCTATAATGAATTTGAAAGCAGCATTAGGATTTAATATTGTTTACAAATGCTTACTCGTATTTCTATATCTTTCCATGCTCTATAATCGACTTTAAATTTATCATCGGTGATAATTAACAATATATTGCCACAATTTAACCTACATGTGTAAATATTCCTTTACTTAAAGTGCAATGAAACATTCAAGCGAAATTTAAACGGTATATCTCCCTCCCAAATGCCCATTACATCTCATCTTTCGTTCCTCAGATACTGATTATTTTTCCTCCGCGTGCAATTGCTACTGCAAAATTCCATCTCTCTTGTAGTAAATTGCTACATTCCATTACTTCCGTTGCATCAATTGTCGTTCAAAATGAAATTTACAGAGATAATACGTTTGTTTTCACTTATCAAGGCTCTTTCCGTCGTCATAGCTCTAGTGTAACGAATGAGTTGACTTTAAGTTTCTTCATCGCTCGTTGTTATGTAAACACATGTTGAAATCGAGGTTGTGGGTGTTACTATTTCATTTCTTATGGACAAGAAAGCCGTTCTACTATCATTAATTGCTATAAAAGGAGTTTACATTTAATTAAATATGTAATTAAGTATAATATTATAGTCTCCAATCCATACACAACAAACAATGATGATGTAAACAACAACAAGGACGAATAAGAGTTATTTATAATCATGGTTACTATATTTATAGGAACTTTATCAAATGTCAGCTTATTCTATTGTTTTTTAGTACTGATATTGATCTCTTTCCATTTAAACCCAATGTAATTTCCTTGCATGGTTTGGAAAGCTCATGCTAGTCATTTTCTTTTCTAAATCGTGTATTTATTAAAATCCTATTCATATTCTCGGTGAAATTTTTCATTTTAACTCCATTTTCTATGAATTAAGGACTTGATGAGTCAAAATTGCCCTAAATATCCCTCAAATGAACCTCGTGCAGTATAAACTCTTACGGTAGTTGCTCAAATCGTCACGTGGTAATTTCGAAATTATTCCTTCCCCAATTTTGAGCCCGGTTACAGTATAATGTAGGTTCGAGAATTCAATAAATCTACGGCTCCTGAAAGTCTTTAAGTTTTTTTATCACAGTCGGCCATAATGGAGGTCCAACCACATCCCTCATCTTCATCTGACAAAGATTCCTCGGAAAGGGAAAGCATCAGCCAACCATGAATCTTCTCGGAAGCAACTGAAAATGATCGCGCATTAACTTTTTAATGGTCCGTATTTCGACACGAAAACAAACCTTCATTAAAATTCAAAAAGTAAACAACGCCTCCAGCCCGTCTATATTTTTGTTTCTCCCAACTTCCTCGTGTTAACGATTCCGTCCACTTACCCACAATTTCAATTCCAGTTCCCGCTTATTTATCCACTTTACTCTGCGTATTACTGTCCACTCTGTATCATCCTAATCATTTCCAATGTTTTCGCTAACATCCGGTGCCTTTGAACTTTCCTTCCACCATCTCCAATTACACGTACTTTTTCGCCATTTTGATTAAGTCCATATCAAAACCGATTGCTCTAGAATTGCGTGTCTCGTAGCAAGGATTGCATAGTCTCTCATCCGTTCGTTCGCGATGAACAATAATAGGCCTATAACTGTTGAAGCGAAATTTCTAAACGCTCTTTACCATAGGAAAATATTTTCGGAAATCTCAATGAAATACTAATGAAAACTTGAGGTTGGATAAAGCATTATCGAATGGCAACATATGAGATATACGTTAGAACTTGCTCTTTATACAATGATAGTATAACAACCTTTGAAGTACATCGATTGGTTACACGCGACTACTGTTATTTCTTGGAAATGCAACACGTAGTACACGTGTGTTGTTAAATAATTTTCTCCAATTTTAGAATTTTTTTCAATTCATTTTAATTGGAAAAGGGCAAAAAATATTCATTTCATCAAAAATACACGCTCAAGTGGCAACTGTTCAATTTTATAGAGGTAAATTCAGCTCTCTTATTCAATTATTGTTGTAATGTAAACGAAAGTAAAGATTAACATGAGTAAATTAAATTTCTCTGAAATCCACTTTTGTAGAAAGCCTCTTTCAGTCAATGATATAAATGAATTCATAACAAATTATTTTATTCTATTCTAAGAATCCACAAATGAACATTTCGGTTAAATAAATATGATGCTCATACTATTCTGTGGTCTTTGATAGCAAAGATTCTGTGAATTCATTTTCGGAGAATTCTTTCTTTTGTCGAGTACCCTAAAGGACACTAAAGTAACTTTGAATTATTGTAAGCATAAATTGGATTCAATCATTTCATAGTGGGTGGGTAAAATTATGTTTTAATATCATCTAGCTTGGAAAAATAGGTATCAAAATATGAACTCGCGGTTGTAATGGTAAACATTCAGTACTATTACATTTAGTACTAACGGTTTTTATTCTTCTGAGAGCATTAATGAAGGAGCAATTTCTTCAAAAGCATTATTTTGTAGGATAATTAGTTCGAAATATAATTTAGTGTAAATATGATGAAGATGAACATAAAATGTGTTCATTGTCCCCATTTATAATTTGGCGGTTTGAATCCAAATATATCAATTACATTGCATTACAGTCTCTGTTTCTGTCCATAAATCGTTGATTTGAAAGAGTATTGCGCATCATTTTCATAAGAAACACAAACAAAAGCTGCAGAATCGTATTTATTTTCCTAACTCAGTTTAAATTACGATTCCTTTGATATTATTCAATGGTTATTTGAGCTATTTTCCAACCCCAAATTTTATTTTCCTTTCATCACCCAGACTCATTTGCTCCTATATAATCGTTCATTCGAACCACAAATACTCCTTCCTTTTCTTTACCATCGCTCATTACGCCCTTTTCATAATCTTATCTCAGTTTACATTTTAACGCCCAATTCCATCTATTACACACTCGCGTAGTAACACCGCCGTTTAAGAAAAAAATACGTGTTTGCGATTCCATAAATAGCATTCACAGTCTATCTAAACATTACGTCCGAAGACAAACGTTGATGGAACTCCAACGCACTCCGATCCTTTTATAAAAAAGGAAGGAAGCAATAATCACCAGTCCAAACTTGTTCTTCTTCCCCATTCTCCTCATTTTAGTCCCTTTTCATTCGACTCATCCACTATTTCGTCCCTTATTCTTCTTCACGGGTCCCTTTTTGTTCCTTTTCCTTCCATTACGTACTCTTTTCAGACTCGCCAACTCAGCTCCTTCCCGTAGACTTTTAAATCTCATTTGTTTCCCTTTCGTCCTTTTTCCAAAGTCGCTTTAGCCGCCAAGGAATCCGTATCTTGGCGTATCCACCCACTTCACACACACACACACCATCCAATTGCCTCTTTCCAGGGTCACAAATCATTTATGGGATTCCCTTCCAAAATGATAGTTCTGATTTGACCGTTATTATAGGAGACCTTTTTTTTCTTACGAAAAGTGGGGACGGTGATTATATTGTTGGATGAGCGAGTCTTTTTCTGTAATAGATGAAGGAATCTGGGAGCTTCTTTTTTTTCTATATTATTTCACCCTGGAGAAAAAGAGAGAGAGACTTCTTCTTAATGTATGCAAACAAAAGTGCCTTCGGGCCGTCCTCCTTCCTCACGCCCTTTTCGAAAGTTATAATTCCGGTAGTTATATACGGCGCAAAAGAGAAAATTTCTCACGGCCTTTTGTCAATATCTGATTGGAGGAAGTCAGGATATAATTAGTTTGTTGGGCAAATGACTTCGGCTTAAGGGAAGGAATGTTTTGCTAGCGGAAAAGCAAACTGATTCATCGGTCCAAATTCCGGATAGTGGCCTTGAAAAGTGGATCTTCGGATGGATTGGGAGGGAAAAAAAGTCGGTCCTAATTCCAGAGGAGACAAAAAGTACAGGACGGTTCACGGGAATGAGTTAGGCAGTGTTTGACTTGACACGGAATTAGGATTTGTCAGGGTGGGAAGGATAATCATAAAGAAATTCGGGATTCTAATTGGAATGATGCAATTGTGAGCTTCCAAGAGCAACCATTTTACGATTTATCAGTTAAAGAACTCTAATATCCTTCTAAGGATTCAGGATAACTTTACTGTGATTTATTTTAAGTATTTGAAAGGTTTTTCTGATGCTAAATGTCTGTTATACATCCTATAAGACACGTATTTAATCGAAGGTGATTGGTCAATTTGTTTCAACGTTTATAAGTTCAGGAGAGATGCTTAATATATGATAGCGATAATATCATTTAAATTTAATCACAGTAAACTTAAATTGATATTTTAACAATTTATTTATGAAAGAAATGTCATTACTTCTGATTAATTTTACCCAAAAATAAAATCAGCATTAAATGGGTAGAACAGGGCGATACAGTACGTGTGATGGATTTTTTAAGGTTGTGTCAGTTTCTTAAGCCTATTTCATTTTTTTTCTAAAAGTAATTAAGCTGAACCAATATGAATGAAATATTTTTCTTGAATGAAGGATGTACATGTTAATATATTATGTGTGTGGTGTGTAAAATAATATATTGTATATTATATCATTTTTATTTCATTAAGTATGAAACAAATCCTTACTGAATAAGAGACGACAATTACTTTCCAAAACTTACAAATATTCAGTTGAGGTCAGTTCGCTCTTCGTATAAATAAAGCGTATCCAGATGACCATTAAAGCAACGTCGATTTATCTCAAATAAAAATGCAATTTATTGTTGAAAACATAACGCAATCGATTCTGATTTCCCATCCATTTATAGATCCTCATAATGCCCATAAAATCGTTCGTGAATATTCCAAATTCTCTTCACCATTCAAATCTAAGCTTTGAAATCATTTCAAAATTCCTTCGCTTTATTCGATCGGTTTTTAAACTTTTCCATCGCAATCCGTCTTCCAAAAGTCCTTCCGCGCGCCAAAATAAAAAAAATCTCCGTCGTGCCCGAAAAATAAATAAAAAAAACCGATCCGAATAATAAAAAAGGACTTCTCTCTCCATCAAACCGATCCATTCCACAGCCAGATCAATCCTCGACTCGGGCATTTTTTTCCTATGACGTGACCATTGATCGTTTAAAATGTATCTCAGACGTGTTATACGCGCTTAAAATACTCCGAATAAAGGGAAATCGATAGGGAACCTTGGGCGTACGGGATCCAAAAGTCGGAAAAAAGAAAATGAAACAGCTCTCGCTCCAGTTCGGAAAAGAAAGATTATCTTCCTCTAGCGCCCTTACAGTCTCAAAACCACCGACATCCAAACACACACACGTCGTCGCCTAGGGAAACTGTCCATTTTTCCTCGGACGACGTCACATCGCTCCAGTTATTGTCCCTCACTTTTCAAAGGGTTTCCCCCTAAAACAAGCGAGTTCACAGCCGCGACTAATTAAGTCATTTCATCGCGAGTGGCGTCATAGAAGGAGTGTCTCTTCCCGTTAAAGGGGTAGAGGTGTGTGTGTGTGTTTCTGGGGAAATCGGGGGTGGAGAGAGAGAGAAAGGAAGGCTGCAGTCTCATCGACAGTTTGAACGCATCGTGGCCATGGTTTCGTCGAACCCCTTCCCCGCAAAACCTCCAGAGCGTCCACCGTACCCTTTTTCCACTCCCACGGTCTTCTCTTTACGATCCCAGAGTTTTGGAATCGGGCCAGCGTTTTGCGAATGTTGCGCCCCCGTGTGAGGGCGACTGGTTGAGGGGAAATAAATAAAGAGAAAAAAGTGGGTGTGGTGGGGGGGTGAAATTGGGAGGGGGAGGGGGATACAGGAAGGAGAGGGGGGAGGATGAGAATGGTTTTGAGGGGAGAAAGAGAAGAAAGGGTAAGCGAAGAAATGGGAACAGGAAAAAAGAGAAATTGGAAGATGAGGACTGTATGCAGAAGGTAGGTATTGTATTTGGATCGGATATCGATAAAGGAGGGAATGTGAGGAAGACAAAACGTACCGATTGGAAGGGAAAAGAATATAAAATTACAGCATAGAAGTGATTGGGAGGGAATGGGGTTGTGTGTGGACGGAGGAGAAAATGCCAAAAAAGCAGAAACAGTGGGGCCCGATAAGGGTTGAGCTCGTATAGGAATGAAAAGAATAAGGAGTTTTTATTTGAAGAAGGAAAGAATATGCTAAGAAAGGGATACATTTAGGGAAGATTACAAGGAAGAGTAGAAAAAAGAGGCAAAGAATATGTTTAAACTCATATGAATGAAAGGGTTATAAAGATGACGAAAAGGGAAATACAGAAAGGTTTAGAAAAGAAGAAATAGAGATAAAAGAATGTTGAGAATGGATTTATTGATGTGGGATACAGCCAAAATTTTAGGGATATGAAGAGGGAATTTCATTTTAAGTCTAGGCAAGGCGAGTGTAAAGTTTGAGAGTATATTTTATGAGTGAAAATGGGCAAAAATGACTGTAGATTGCACAGTATAGTTCTATGAGAAGAATTTAAAAAAGGGATATGAGATAATATATTAGGAAAAGTGTGTGTATGTATCGGAGATTATCAAAGGTCAGGAAATAAATAAATACGTTAAAATAAATTGAGACCTCATTAGGGATATGATTTAAGAATGATGAATAGGCATTAAATCTTGAAATACTCGCTATTCTAAGGAATTAAAAACTAAATCAGTTACTTAAGGGACGAAAGAGCTACAAAGCGATCAATCTACGGACTTTGTAAGGATATAGATGTTAATTTAAATGGAAATGGAAAATATGGAAATCTGATTCCGGGGAAAGCAATGGGAATAGCGACGCAAAAGAAGTAGCATAACGGGCATAAAAGGAATAATCGGATGTGCAAAAAAAAAGGTGAGGAAGCTTTCGAGAATGGCAAAAGGTGTGATTTCATGGGAAGGAAAAAAGTCATTCTGGAAAAATTTAGGAAGAAAACGAAGGACCAAAATGATGGCTGAAAATCCGATGGACGGAGATAGATGAAAGCGGTTCGGAGTGATGAAAATGATGGGACTGCGAAAGAAACTAAAAAAGGTACACGTAGATCGCGAACAGATCTGGTGTAAAAAAAAGGAACGCTGCATGTGGAGCAGGAGGCGAAATAAAGAGAGATGGAAAAAGGATGAAAGTTACGTAACAGCGGAGGGAGTTGGAAGCATAGCAAAAAAATTGGGGCAGTCATTTTTCCTATCCATGGCGGCTACGCCTGTGAAGAGGGGAGTGCATAGGGGGTTGAATTAAAAAATGAAAACCGTGCTCCTAAACAAAACGGGGAGGCGATGATGCGTTTTGTTCCTGCGAATTATCTTCGATATTTTACGAGTGTTCATTCTCATCCTCTTCCACTCGTTCCCGGAGACTAAGGGAGATGATTGGGTCAATAAAAAGCCATTGGAGCGAGTTCATTTCCCCTTCTAATTCCAACTTTTCCTATATCCCGCCACTAATCTATAGCCTTTTACTTTCATCCGCCACTAATACGAGGGATACCCTTTACCTTGGGCGTGGTTTTTTAAATCGCAATTCCCAGTTATTTCCGGAATAGGAAACTGGAATTCTGAAGGATACTCGTATTGGATGGATGTTGAGGAATGTTTAGGGATGAAGAAATGCCAATTACGGCTTGGGATGGATTATTCAGTGTTAAAGGTTAAAATCCAAACTACAGTTCCGGGCTGCATTGTTGCCAGGATTGTTTCAGCTATCAGACATCAGATTTACGGAATGCTCCCCAGCGAGATGATTACGATCTACCGTACAGCTACGGACTAATATATAATACTTGGCTGTAATATTTCATGTTGAATGGAATGATTTTTTATGTTTCAGTTTTTAAAATTAAAAAGTTCAAAGAATGTTATGTAAAATAGTGCATTTTATGATTGTGCACAATAAATATCACAGAATCAGGCAAGATATGATGGTTGTTCAAAATATTATTCATAGAATATATTTCCGAAATTAAGATGTAGATAATTGCAATAAATACATTTATTTTTATAATAAAGTAATAATTTATAGCATAATTTCTCAACCCGATTTCTTTAAATCTTAATATGTTCCCTATTATTTTATAATTTAACTCTGTTTCAATCGTATTCATCCAGGGTAAGTATTATTGTGTAGTATAGTGGATCTTTAGCATCATAATAAAAGTTCTAGTCATGCATTTTGAAATTATCAAGTTCCTAGTTAGTTCTTCTTGAAATTTAGGATTTCTTTTCATTATCCAGTTTCTTATTCAATTTCTCAGGGAACTGACAAAAACAGCATTAAACCGAGTTTTTTCGCATTCGTATGAGAATTCCCGCGACCGTCCGATCCGAGAAATTCTCCACCGGAAAACGTAACTCAACATTGCATCACGGTGCAGGTGCAAGGCAACGGAAAAGCAGCTATTTCTGACGTAGCTGCATTCGTTTCATGAAAGTAACTTGAGAAAAATACACGAATCTCTCGCCTCGAAATCTCAGGCGAGGGAACGTTTTACTTCATTCGCTGAATTCCCTAGAGATTCTATTTCTATTCCTTCTTTCACAGAGAGTTTGGCGAAAAAAATATATCCATCGTTATGCAACCCTTCACATCTCCTAACCACCGCTAGCCCTTTTTTTAATCGACGAGAATTGCACACTGTTGCCTCCTTTACCGACCTCTGGCGGATAGAAAAAATCTCTCTTCAAATTTGGAGATGAAAAATTTAGGCACTCTTCGATTGATCGAAGTTACCGATCTTCTTTTATTTTTACACGTGCTCCAGTAATCACCGCTGTGGCCAGTATAAAATGGGAAAGCTTTTCCCTCTTTTGATTTGTAGACCCTCCAACCATTGGCGCCGGATACAGGAGTTCGATCCGCGGAAGTCGAAGGAGTAAGTTACGGGGTCGAGATAGCCGGTGGAGTGCAGCGCTGAGGTTTGGTTTAGCGTGCACACAGAGGAAAAGGGAGGTATGCTTTAGACTCGGTTTTTAGGGAACTCTTACTCCCCACGTAGAGCGGTATTCACTGTGGGAGGTCAGAGGAAGGGACGACGGTGGGCTGTAGATGGGCCTCACATGGGGTATAATGCCTATCATATGGAAGACAGGGATTGGAAAATTGTATTATTAAAAGAGTTATAAAAATAGGGTCGGTTGTGTATAACGAGAGTATATTTCTAGAGAAGACGAAAGGAAAAGATTAAAAGGTAACGAAGAGATGAAAGCTTAGAAAATATGGGACGACGAAATGGGGGCAGTTAAAATTTGAGAAATATGACGAGTTGAAAGGATGAGAGGAAAACTAGGGTTCGTGGCTATAATAATAACAATGAGGCTCAAAATAATAAGTGAATAAGTTTGGACTCCCGCTATGGTCTCCAGAAAGAACTTACTATAATAATTCAGTAAATTGTATCTTTATTCTACATATGAAAATAGTTTAAAATTTTTGAGAAATTGTTCTAAATAATGTATAAAGAATCGAATTGTATTAGGGAATTTATTTTCATATAGTATATATATAATAATGTAAACTAACAGTATCTAATTATATATTTTAGAGGGTAATTTGACTAAAAATTAGTTCTAGTTTATTTCATACGAACCCGTTATGATTGTGAACATACATGCATGTATGACTCTGAATCAGGATTGAAAATTTCTAAATATACATATACGTATTAATAAAGGTTCGATTTCCTGTTTAAAGTTATTCAACCTGTGTTCTCAAGATAACATTTTAAGGATACATTTAATGATTAATATTTATTGATGAATAAATCTGAAAAATATAAATAGCTCTAAATAACTCAATGATCAATTTATTCACTCATTCTTTACCACATTGTGTCCGCATTATTTTAGATCGATCCGCTAGTCCTCTGTTACATATTAGACCATGAAAAATTCACATTTATGAAATAACTATTGTTTTAAATAAAATTTTTAACAATTCGACAGTTTTCAATTTAAAACGACAAACAGTACGAAGTACTAAAAACAAACCGAATCGATCAAAGAAATGGAAAAAATAGAAGCTGGAGAAGTATAAATAGATTTAAATTGCAACCGTTCCGTCACAACTCTCAGATTATGGCTTCGGGTTAGAGTGAGAGTATACCAGAATAGAACACGATATATAGATGAGTAGATTTCGGTAATAGTATGGCGGGCGAGCGGGAATTCGAAGGGATGAAGTATGTGGGTATCTGGTAATGGGAGGGAAATAGAGAACGGTCTTCCAAATATTCCGCGGGTCGAAATACTTTCGCGATGCATTTAAAACCCCGAGGGGAAAATGCGAAAAAAATGTGGGTAACAAATCGGCAGTGGAAAAATGTGGTTGGAGAGAGAGAAAGGGGTTTGAGGGAGACATCTGAGGGGACTAACGGAGGGAGATGAGGGCGAATGTAACGTTTTTAAAGATTTATATGGAAACGTGTACGTGTGTGCCCGAATCTATAAATCTGACGTAATGTGTTGGCAGAGAATCGATCCACGCAGAGTTCGTGATGTGGCCATGAGCCACCGTCCGCTTTAGGAAATGCAGTGTTGATGTTTAAAATAAGAGCGAATTGGAGATATAAAGCGAGATGGCAAAAACTAGAATACTAACGCTCCGCACTAGTATAGCGGTAGATGATGATGAGCTCCCCCCTTGCTTAAAATCGGCATTCGTGCAGATGCATTTTCAAACACATGACCACCTCAATTTCCGTTCGAATCGGAATAGAATCGACTCTATTTAGTTCTGAATTAAGAGCGGTTTTGAATTCGCCCATTCAAAAAGTTGTGCGTTTGCAGAAAATCGCCGATACATTTTTCCCCCTCTCATTTCCATGCGGATCTCCGATGGATCGGAAATGCGAATTTATCATTTGGCCCGAAATGGCGCAATAGTTTCTTCATGAGCGGGTTTTTTCAGAAATAAGAATAACTGGCGTTTTAACGGTTTGAGGAAACAACTTGCCCTTCATCGTGAATGCAAATCGTAATTTATTTTGAGTGGGTTAAAATATTAACCTATTCAGCGCTGTTATGCATGAGTTTCGGAGTGCTTCCCAAGTTGATTCATTCAGTGATTAAAGTGGTGTTCGGAGTGTTTGGGAATGTATTGCGGAGTTAGAAAGGCTATTCTGGTGTGAATTTTTATGCTTTGAGATATAACTAATTTTTTTGTGGATATGAATATCGATAAATATCATCTACAATCTATTTATAATATATGAATCTGCAGTGTTATATATGCTTAAAAGTTCGGTATTTTTCCATTTAATTCGTAAAATGTTATTCAGAGAAATCATTGGTAATAAATCACTAATTGAACTAAGTTATAATTATACTTTCTTGAATATACGGGTTTCAATAGTATATAACAGTAGTCTTTGCTAATCCTTTTCTAAAATAAATTAATGTTTCAATCGAGAATTTAAAATTTTTATCAAAAATATTTTTAACTATAATAAATAAATAAACTGTATAATAAATACATAGAAACTATAATTAATTATGTCTCAATTTTTACGATTTCTTAAATGGATGGAATGATAATTTTAATAATGATATAATTATAATAATAATTAATGAAAACTTGAAGGATTATTGCAACATATTTTCAAACTTTCATGCTACCTTTTCGTTTTCATTAAATATAAATATTAGTTGGAATTAAAGGAGATTACGCTAAAATGCAATTTGCAAGATTCAATTCAATTGAATAATGCAATATCCTCCTTAAATATATCGTTAAACATAATCCCTCATAAGGCTAAAAACAGGCATGATATCATTGTTGTTCGTACATTCCGATCCAATCTGTAATTGCTAGATTATCACCTCACGATATTCAATTTCTACAAACAGTAAAATAATTTTTTATTTCAATTAAATGCTGTTAAGAAGCCTCCTTTATTGTGAAATTATTAGTGATATTATAGTTATTCAAATTGTTCACTTTTTAATTTCAAAAGTATCTATCTTTTCAACGCATCAAAATAGGTATAAATATCGTAGCAATGATTTCATTCATAACCGAAATTACTATAGCATTATAAATCCCTGATTTGCTAATAATTCTATATTAAATCTTATTCTACTGCATCATAATGCCTAATACTTATCTCTTGGTATATATACTAAATATAAAATAACTAAAGCTCGGAACCTACTCAACTACGATAATTAACCTTAATAAATAAACATTCAACTCTTTCTATGAGCCAATAGATTCTTTCCCATGTGTAAAAAGATAAGTATTATGTCCAGTTTTATTTTATAACAGAAAAATGTGAAGATTAGTTGTATTCATCCAAGATACTACGTTTATATGCAGCTTTTGATCGTACCCCCTTCGAAAGACGCATAATATCAACTTACATTTCCATGGAATCGATTCGTAATATAAATTCAATTACATTATGTTAATCTACAAAAGACCTTTATTCGGGTCCTTCCTTTAATCTCCTTTGCATTAGATCCACTCATTCCTTCGACGAATCTCAATTTTGACTAATTCTCAAAGAACCCCTTCCGGATAAATTACTTTCGAATTAGTCCTAAGGCGAGAATGACCGCCTTTGGTCCCATTTTCATTCACCCATATCGAACCCGAAACCCCACAGCTTTTACGTGACCCAGTCCCTGGTAATCCCATATATGGGTCGCATCTCTTCTATCAATGCACCTTCACATCATCTGGCGTAAGGCGATTGTCCCGAAACCCAGTTTACTCCCGACTTTGAGAATTCCACAGGACTTCTCCGTTACTGATTGGCTGCGAAATAAAAAGGTCGTCGTAGCTTTAACATCGCTCGTAGTTTTTGATGAGAGAGACTGGTTGAACCAGAAAATAATACAATGGCCCATTTCATTGATCGTTACTCTCGAAAAGTAAAGGCGCAGCCTCCGATGAAATAAAAAAAAGAGAAACGAAAAGCGAACCGACGACTGATCATTCGTACTTCCTCTCCGAAATTATTTTTTCGGTCCCTCATTTTCCTCCTTCTTCTTCTCCCCTTTTCCTCGCCATTAAACGGAAAAGAATAAAAAAAAGAATCGCTGCATCCCTCATTTTTTCTTACCAATACCCATACCCCGCATTTATTCTTTTTTTACGTCACAGATTGGTTCTAGTGTCGGGTGATCAGACCATTAGTCACGGAACTGAGAGAGACAAGAGTGGATTGGAAGGAGGGTTTTGAGGAGTGGATTGACCAGATACAGTGTTGAGAAGATGCGTCTGAAGAGATACTGAATGGATGAAAAGTGGCAAAGAAAGGGTTGACGGCAGGGGGTGCCGTAGTTCGTGAAGACCGCCGTGAGGATCTTAATGGGCAAGTCGCCGGGTGTTTGAGTTCGTGAATGTGCCGCTAAACCGATTGCATTGGGAAAAAGGGTGAAATGCGTCAGGCAGGTTCGAATTGCTCATTGGGGCGAATGCTATAGAGTCAGCGGGAGGCGGAGAGTTTTCTTTGTCGCCGAATTTTTCTCGAGTACCGCCAAGGCCAACGAAAAAATACAATACGACATCTGGTTTTTTTGCGATCTATATAATTAGCGATGGCTCTCCCCCAACAAACGGAATAAGGCTATTAAAGTTATAGTGGTGCGGGATTGAATAAATCCGGTCAATGGGGGATGTGAAAACAGTGAGAAAAGGGGTGCATTACGAGTGAGGGTTGGTATAGGTTTATATAAAAGGGGGTAATTTAAGTAGGTTGAAAGGCAAAAGTCAAGCTCCGTGCATCCTTTACCTAATTAATGCTTCTATATAATTAGCAGGATAAAGATAAATTGACAATTTAGGCTATTAAGTTCCATAATATTCAGAAAATATTCTCTTTGTTTTTATTGTTTTCCTATTTAAATACGATAGTAAACTAAAAGTATCCATGTTTGTCAAATAACAAGAATAATAAATCAACGAAACGAAACAAGTGCATTGAAGTTTAATTCGCTGAAATTTCAAGCTTTATTACACCAAGAGAAGTGTCTACGTTTGGATTTTAATCTCTTAAACTTAGAACCTTCATTCGTTCCGGAACTTAGATTTCATTTACGTGAATTTTACAATTAACAACACCTGTCATTAAAGTTTAAAGTGACTGACTTTGACTTATTTATGTAAGCTTTTTAACACTTATGTGTTTATCAATCAATATTTCTAAATTATACAAAATTTAAATACAAAATATAATTAATTGAAGAATTGATTTATATTGCAAATACTCCCAGTAAATTATTTTTGATATATTTTTTTATTTTAAATTTGTTTGATGAAACAGAAATAAATTCAATGAAATAGCATTGCATATTATCTTATAATTTTGAATATAACCATCGGATAAAAATTTTTAAATTTGCTCCAATAAATAATTCATAAACATTAATCTTTCGTGTATATATTCTCCTATAAAATCATATCTTATTAAAAAGAGCTTCATCTTGAAGAAACCGAATGCCTCTCCGCTCTAATTATTTAATTAAACTTAAATGAAAAAGCCTCGTAAAATCATCTTTGAATATCATATTCTAAGAAACGGAGCTCGCCTTTATTAACCAAGGATTATGCAACGAACCTCTGAAATATATCTCAGGAGATGCCTCCTAATTCACAGCAGTGAGCATGTTCATTCGTTAATTGCCTCATAATGCTTTAGAATTTTAGAGGCCTCACCTAATAAAGCATGAGGATTGAAGGAGGAGAGACCTGCTTATCCCACAGAAAACCCGCTGATGCCTAAAAAAGGTAGAAGAAGCGAAGAGGGCCGTGCGAGAAACGGATAATATTATCTTTAATTAAGTTTGCTGGAAAACCTCCGAAATGAGATCCCATACCTCTATTTTGCTTATTTTTGTGGATTAAAGCGCCCGTGGAAAAGAAAATTTCCATCCTTTCCTGGTTCACATTTTCATCAAAATACCGAATAAAAGGGTAATAGGATTACAGGATACATATATTCATTGAAGTAAGAGTATACTAGAGGAATATTTGGAGGATGCCAAATTTTAATTATGGCGGCTAAGTCTGAGTATATTAATCCATTAGCGTGATTCGTTATTTAACCATGGTGTACTTCGAAGTGAAAATCCTTTCAATTCCTATGATTAATGCAAAACTCTTTTTGAGGTGTCATTGACATTCTCCAATGTGCAGTCAAGAAGATTAATGCAAAATGGAAAAATATGAGTTATGATAAGCAAAGAAATGTACTTATTTTTTCTGTCAATTTGGTATCGTGGACTGTCTTTAATATTTTAGAATATTATTGGACAATTCATCTTCCCAGAATATTAAAATCTCCCTAAAACAACTATTACCGCATATCACTATCATACATAAAATTTCTAAATTTGAAATCTCTTGATTAATTTTTGAAGGTCTATTGTGAATTGAAAAAACAAGGTATCTTTTTAAACCTAAAGATAAAGTTCCTTTTCAAGATCATTGATCGTATGTATCTGTATTAAACCCTATCGTAGAATTCTTCATACATAACCGTTCACTAGACATACAGTTATTAAACTTCCATTTATACTTCCAATATTACATTGAATGCTTAGAAGTACAAATGTTAAAATCGTTCAAATTTGCATTAAAGAGGTGTACAACACAAAATTTGAAAGTCACTCGTAGATAGTGATTGATGAAATGCATACAAAAACCTTACGACTCGGGGGCTAAAAACATTTACGAATTGGAAAGTTTCCTTCGCATTAACTTCTCTAACCTCCTCCTAGCTCATTGAAAGAGTCCTTTCACAATTCATCCAACAATTAAATCACCACGCGCTCAGACTACGTTTCCACTAGACGCAAATGCAGTGGAGTGTTTAGGCGAACCCATTCCACTTCGCTCCTGGAAAAATGAGAGGAGACCCATCATTCGAAACTTTAACACCCCAATCGTCTCTTAACTCCGTTTTCGACAGCCCATCCGATCAAAACCCCTTTTTTTATTTTGTTTTTTAAATTTTACACGACCTCCCTAAATATTCGGATTGCAGATTACCCCCGCAGTGGAGGGAAACATCCGATGAAATTAAACACATTCAAAGGTATTCGAAGCGATGCGCTTTGTACTTTGTCGAATGGCCCGAGGGCGGTGAATATATTTCCAGTGCTGGGGGTACGTTCGAATTTCCGTACCAATGGGCCTCCCCCACCCCCACTCTGATCGGTATCCCTCAACTACCCTTTTTCTACTGTCATTCTCCATAAACATTACCTAAACTCCCTCCGACTCGTTACTTATTCAACCTATTCGAATCTCCTTCGACTCTTTGTCCGTTATGGGTTTTTAATCCAGGATGTCATCCGACTCTACCCAAATCCTCCCCAATAACGCTCGGATCCTCCTTTTATCCGTGTCTTTTGCAACTTTTGGGATCCGCAATCCCGAATGATGTATCGGATACGTTCCCCACCCAACGCGCGTATGAAATCCCGACCCAATGCATATCCGACTCTTTCCAAACCCTTTGCGACATAAGAGACCAAAATTCAGATCATTATTTTTCCCGAATATATTCTCGCCGCCGAGGGGTTCGACCGTCCTAAGCCAAATTTAACGAAATGCGCGTCAAAGGTGTGCCCCCCACGTGATTTATAACCACATTTCCCGATGTTGCTTCCCCGAATGATATTTCGACGTTCCCTGAGCCCCTAATGCTTATCGAATACGACCTCTTTGTAATATTAAAAGTCCGTCCGTATAACGCATGTGGGTTTCTGCTCAACATTTCGCGAAACGATGCGAAAATGAAACCGAACGGAATGGAAACAAAATGTTTTCAATGGAACCTTTTTACAATTTCTCTCCGCTCAATATCAGAGCTCAATGTAAATAAATGGCAATTTAGACTTAATGTTACTCAAACCATATCTTTCGCGAGTTCTTACGATTCCTCATTGGCTTACGAATACATTACGTAAAATAAAACTAGCGTCAGACAACGTTACAAAGCTCTCGCAGTCCTTAATAGCCCAAGTTCATTTGTGTTCATAGTAGCCTCATTTCCGCGAGTCTTCTGTTGTTGTATTCTGTCCTCTTTATAAAAAAAATCCACATCACTTTTACTTTCGTAATTCTTTCCCTTTGTAATCTTTTCTGCTTTCCTTTTTGACACGTTTCGACTTTCACCCCCCTAATTATATCATCCCATTTCCCTTCAACCTTTGTTCCTTCCTTCCTCCTCTTATTTCCTTTCGACGCGTATCCTTTTTATTCCCACCGACTTTTGTTCCATTTCAATCTCCATTCCCTTTTGTCTTTCACCGCCATTATGCTCATAGTGAGAGTAATTTCAAACTTTTTATCGCCCACGCAGAAATGCAATAGAACGACACTTATTTCCCTCTACCATTTTCTTTCTCTCCCATAATCGATTTTCCACTATTATTAGGTATATATACGCATCCACCGTTCCACATGCTCCTCCCAGTATTCATCCCATAAAGAGTGGCCATCAAAGCGATTTTCAACTGGCATTGCCCAGATGGCGGTAATACCTAGGGCATCTGGATTTGAAGGAACGATAACGCATAAACTCAATTTCTGCTCCCTCTTCTTTTTGGATAGGTAAATGTACTGCAGTAAAACGTTGGAGGTTTCATGCATAGCAGTATTACATTTTTTAACTGCGCTATCCGCGAAATGAAATTTTAACTAATATTTTAACGAACGGCCGTAACTGTTTCCACGGCGATAGGATGCCCCGTTGCTAAGTGAAGTTGTCAATTAAGTCTAACTTATTTGTAGACGAGGGAATACTTTTATTATAAACCTTATCTAATCAGAAATGCTCCTTGTTTTTGAAAATCTATTTTATCCTCTTTGACTAATTCTAACACATCATTAAAAATGCATTAACATTTACTTAGAGGCTGAATATTCTCTGAATTTTACTGTGAGTGCATTTTGCGACATTAATTACCTGAATGTATAATTTATAAATAATATATTTATTGTTCATGTTTCTAATTCATTCCAATAATAATAAAATTCGATAACTGTATAATGTTAAACCATTGAATTGTTTCTCACTTGTTCCAAACCCTAAGCTCGATTTTAAAACAAATGTAGATGGAATAGCGAATAAAATGATTAAAGGGTTTGTGACCCTTTCCTGTTGAAAATTATTCATTCCAACCTTTAGATTTTCATGATTCTGATACGAATTATATCCTTATATGCTCATAGCCGCATTTACATTATAAAAATCGGTTTTATCTCAAGTGAAAGTTTTTATACTCCAACTTAATAATTCAGTTTTCTTCAAAAATTCCTCTTAAATTTTATATTATAATTTACTGTTTGGTAATACATCGTTCCAAGATCATTTCCGAAAATATATTCCTTTTTCATACTAAAATTAAAACCTATTCTTATTTATATAATTCAGTAATTTCCTAACAAACCTCACTTAAGCCACACCTTTCATGAGAATAATCATTCCGCATTCGGAGCGAAATAAGTGAAAATCACCGAAGCGCCCTATCTACTCACTTCATGAGAAAATGCGAAAATAAATAACGCTGTTCCGCCAATGCTCTCCCACTTCACCACCCTTATTGTATTTGTTCATCCTCTACGCACATCTCGTTCCATTTCATTTCCCTACTCTCTTCTGACCCGATCCATCCCACTCAATCACTCCCCCGAACCCCACCCACATCCCGCAATAACCACGCCGCAACATCCCCCCCTTTGTCGCCCTACGCCCCCTCCTGCCATTTTCACCCCCTAAAACCTATCCTATTACGGACAATGCCTTCCGCCCTTCCATTGCAGAAACACACCCAGAATCCATCCTCTTCACTGCCTAACCCTTTTACCCTCTCTCTCACAATACTCTGTTGCTGTCTTTTGGGGATACGGAGTTTCCAGATTCGTTTCCATTCTTGTGTGCCCTTTACAGGAGCGTCTTCCGAAAGCTTTTTCAGCTGTTTACCCCATTCTGAGAGAAAATAGAGGCAGGATTGCGCATCGAGGATTTAGAATCGACCCTGTTATTATTTATCGGGCTCTTTATTTATTCGTGAATGGCGATTAGAATGGGGTTGTCGCCTGATGGACATGGAGAGATGCTTGGCCAAATATTCCTTTCTCTGCTCTCCCTATAGTGCCCGCCATTGTTTACCTATTTCTAACCCTTCCTCATATTCTCATTAATCATTCCCTCTTCCTCTTGTCCTCCCCTACAGTTATCCCCGCCTTCTTGTATCTTCAACCCCTACGTACTCGCCAGGAATACTTCCACCCCGTACATGGGCCGTTAACTTCGACCACCGCACTTCGCCCATGAATTTATCGCTTTTCTGCGAAAACTCTTATAACCATTCCCTTTTTTTCCGTTATGTTTCCGATTCCTCGATGGGTTCGTCTGCGTGAATGTCTGTCCCCGCGCACACGGTTTTCGCTCGATTGTGGGCCTTTTCGGAAATTTTTGGCCAAATCGTCACTTTCGAGGATGGTGGATTTGGAAGTGTGCACTTCGAAATGAATGGGTTACCCCTTCACAGGGTTAAAGGGTTTTTACGCGGTTCGCTTCTCACACTCTCTCTGTAGGAAAATATCGAATATCCTGGTTTTGTAGATTCCGTTCCTTTGACATCGTTGACAAATTTTGAGCTAGTGTTCCCCTATTCGGTGAAAGGTCGGATTATATCTACGACTGAGGGGATTAAATTGCGTGAGCAAGGAGAACCTTCCGCCGAATAAATACGGTAATATCTCAATCTAACAATCAAATTAATTACGCTAGGATTAGGATACTTTCATAATTGCTGTGTGTAAACATATTAATAATGATGGATTACTCAGAGCAAATATCGTGTTTCGAAAACTAAGACGTATTTATATTACATTTTTCAATGTAACTATTTGTAATGTTCTTTTCGTAAAAATTATTTACATTGGAAACTTAGATTCTTACTACTTTTTTTCTATAAGGGAGAGGAAGTGGTTTCATGAAAGAGGGATATTATCATTTTTAAAATACCTCCTCGAACATGAATTTCACCTAATACAGATTTTAAATTCTTATTGGGCTACTTCTAAGTTAATTAAATGCTCATTTTTATATCTCAACTTCTTTTCTGCATATTCAGCGGAGGAAGAATAAGTAACTGCATCTAAATTACATCTTTCTCCTGATAAAAAACGTTACTCCATACCGAATAAGATAACAGCTTCCATAAAAAAAAACCCATAAGCTCAGCGTAGATGTACATAAAGTGTATACGAATCAGATACATCCTAATTCAATCTTCATAAAGCTCCATCGAGAATAATTAATCACAGCAAGTGCTTAATCATATAATCAAATTTCAGCAAATTAAATTTCAGTTCGAAAAGGTTAAGTGAAAGGAAATGAGAATAACGTTTAAGAATAAATGACGAGGTATTCAAAAAGAAACTCGAAATTCCATTGATATCGGGCACAATCAAAATCCGAAATTAAAAAATTCCATCAAGATCCCGTCTCCCATTTTCCCCTCTAAATCCTCTCATTTATTTTAATTTATATCATAATGCCGGATCTTTATTCTAAGGCATAATCTCAATTTCATAAAGTTAAAACGCCTTTCGTTTCCTCTATTAGGATTAGCATACATTTCATTTGAGCCTCTAAGAAGGCCGTATATCATTACCCTTCTGTCGACGCATCAAAAATGCACGATGGGACCTTCCACAAAATAATCGTAAATAATATTTCGGGCCCGCTCGTCGGCACGTGCACGCGAAGCGAATACGATTAGTTTTTTGTGTCTAGGACATCTGTGCGAACCCTCCATCGCTATATACGAGACAAGGACAAAAACTTTAACAGTAAACAGATCGTACATCTCCCTCCTATATTCATTCATACACACCCATATTCCCAGACGAGATTCCCCGCCACGAAGCGTGCCTCCTCCCACAATGCATCACAAACACTCCCTGAGCGTACATCCTTAGACAATGTCATATTTTCTCCCTTTCCACAATCCTTTTCCAGACTCTAATTCCGGCCGGCGCTCACTTCATTCTGCCCTATCTCCTCCCACTTATCCTATTTTCTACGCCTATCATCCTCCCAACGGATTTCACTTCCATATCTCCTATTTTTTTCACCCCTCGGCTATCCATCTCCCGCATCTCCAAATGCATTTCCCTAAACTTCCTCTCGTATTCTTTCCTGACGTTCCGCTCTGCGGAAGGGGTAGGGAAATTGTTTCGGCTCCACGGTTTATGGCCAATATACTATATATAAACCCGACGATGCGAAATCGTAAATATTTAAATTGCGTCTACCGCTTAAACATACATTAATTTAACGAATGAATGACCGCGTGGAATGGTCCCCTGATAAGTCCTTGTGTTCCGGAGTGAGAGAGAGAGTTTCGTGTTAATTTAAATTTTTTTTGTGTCGGATTTGGAGATTTTGCCGACGAAAAAGCCAAGTCGCGTATGAAGATGTGCATTAACGAATATATGATGGAATAAATTTTTGTCGCGTCCAGAGTGGGGAAGCGTTGGACATAAATATTGCCGGCTGAGATCCCAGAAGGTTGGTTCGTATTGGCACAGACTGTTCGCATGGGAGCGGAGATTTGTGGCACAATGACAAGTTGTGGACCCCGACAGTGGTGGTCTTCCATTCTAAATCACGGTATATATAAAAGAACTCGAAAACGTATTGTAATAGGGAATATATTTCGTAACAAATGGTTACCAACATTTCAACCATTAGCTATTGTACATTGTTTAGAAAAATTACGTCGTTATGAACCGTTTTTAGAACGCAGTCCTAGTAACGCCATTGTAAAACCAACTGAATTTCGTTTGTAATTACTGTAAAGAAAATATAACTCTCGTGAATGGAATAATACCTCATGTTTCGGACTAACGTATCGAGCAGAATCGATCTACGACAATATATCTTTATATGAATCTCGGATAAATGTTATAAAATAACATCATATTACGTGCGAGTGATTAAAGTTTGGGAAAAGAGCATTCTGTACACAGTCCATTTTAACCGAGACATACGAATCTAGGATGAGAATTCTCGAAAGCATTGTGGGACAGACGGAGGGCACAGGAGCCAACGTCTCGTCCCTTTTAAAATGTACCATTCAAAATATCCGAGCGCATCTCCGCTCTGCGTCAAATCTCGTTCCCCTTCAACATTCACGTCCGTGAAAAACTTTAGCATCAGAAGTAGCTCCTGGGATGAGTTGAGGAAGAGGTCACCCCTGTTGTGTGGAAGAACCCTGGAAATCTACTCTCGAGGGATTCGGCATGTCTGGACCACACGTGAAGGGCGGTGGGGGGGAATGCTATATATGTTGCAGCATACAGTCCCCACGGGAAGGGGGTGAATATTACTTCAATATGGTTAGCTCCACAAATTCGGAGATTTCTCTACTCCGAGGAAGACTAATGTATCTCTCTGACGGAGAAAACATAGAGTTACACTCTTTTCTCGATGATTGAACGCTAGCGTGCGAGACAGAGATTGATATTTTGGTGGGCAAAGATCGTGGAACCGAATCAGATGAATGATTTAATTTCTTTTATAAGGGATAGAAAAATGATAGCAATCAACGTAGGTGTGGTCTATACATTTGAGAAGGAAGCACTTTATGGAAAAACTTCTAAAATGGTTTCTGAAGTTTCAATATTATAAGCGAATTGTTCCGCGTTGAACAAGGGTAAAAAATCCAGTAAAAAGACTGCAGTGAAGTTTATTAGGATGCAAATTATCCACAATTTCCTTAGTACATTCTCGTAACCAAATTAAACATTCCGCTATTATTAGAGTACATGAAGAACGTTTATCGGAATCCATCTGTAATTGGCGTGATTAGTTATTAAATATAGATCTGCATGTTGTTGAATGAATTATTGCTCATAATTTGCTTGTTTGAAATACGAAACATTATAAATCGTTTTAAAATACTTTCGCATCGATTTGAATAAAACACATCTCAGTTACATCGTTGCGCTGAGTGAATTATACTCAATAATGACTGTACCACGTGTTAAACCTCACCACTCCACTCGTTACGTCCGCGCAAACCGGTATATCCGGATCGGCCTAATTCCGGTTTCACAGTTTCCAGCAGCTCATTCGCCGCTAATGGAGAGCCACACGGACATGATTATCCAATAAATTGCAATCGCGAAAGTATCCATCTGTTCTCGGACATCAAATGCATGCGATTGAGGCGCATTACTTCGTGAATCCAAAGTACATACTCTCGGCCGGAGGGCAAATAAATTCCCGAAAGCTAACAGTGGGAGATATGTTTGATATCTGGACAAACACGGTCTCAATTACGCCTTGGATTAAGCTTATTGACCGCATCGACAAGATCGCCACCACGGGCGATTTCCCACGTTTGCCAACTCCAGAAGTAGTGTGCGTTGAGGAGGGGCATTACCCGTATCCGCGCGGGGTTTTAAGACGACGGATCATAGGAATAATTCAACGCCGCCTACAAAAGAGAGTGATGCCGGAGAAGACGTGGGCGAAAAGGGAATTTGGAAGTAGCAAAAGGGTTGCAAGTGTCGCCGATGGAGGCAGGACCAATTGCAACGAACAGATGCGCGGAGGGAGGATGTTCCAGGCCGTCGGGCAAAGCCCAAATCCCATGGGGGTCGGGGATGGAGAACACGCGGTATGTAAGGGGGGTTGGGGAAGAGGTAGCATCTATCGAGGGGCAGGTGGGGAAGGGTGACCCTGACGAATTATTCCGGGGGGACACGGGGAGGGAGGGCTTCAGCAGGGGGGCAAGGAAAGCGTTCCCTCCGTACCCTAGTGTGTATACCTTATCGTTCTCTGCTATCTACGGCTACAGACATCTCTTCGTCCACATCTTATTGCATCCTGACTATTTAAACCCCCGCTGAAAAAATTGCTTTCCTGGGTAATAGAGATTCCACCCGCGACAGGTCGTGATATCTTTTCTCTAGTATAAACCCTCCCTTGTCGTTTATTTTTCTTCTGCGTAGAGATGGAAAAGAATAGAGGAGATTCAAAGATCGTTTCTAATCTCGTGCCGAAGATCTTTTCGTCAGGATGAATTCGTGTGGAAGAGTTGCAGAGAATGGGAGTGAGTGTTTTCGGATGGTAGGTCTTTGAGTATGAAGAGGAAAGAGGGTCCATATCCGGTCATCGGACCCGATTTTTCGCTCCCGAGGACAGAACGACAATGAGCTTATAGAATCGACTCCCTTCGGTCTACGGATTGGGAAAAGAAATAATAGAAACTCTTTCACCGCCCCTCCCATGTGATCCCGTCAGAGTTGGTTTTTCTTTCCGATACGGCCATTGTTTATTTTCTGATAATGTTATGTTGATAGCGGCCTATTCTTCCTCTCTTTTCAGAGTGTTTTAAAACCTATCGATCCGCGAGAGCGCAAGTTTTCTTTTCTCTTTGAGAAGGAAACTATTCGATTTGGTCTGTCACTCGCAAAAACCCAACCCCCTTTAACGAAGTAAGGGAAAAAAGTCGATCCTATTTTTGGAACCTACGTGAAAGAGCCCATTCTGGCTCATTGTATGGAAAACCTATTCTCGAGAGATATTTAATTTGTCGATTTTTCCTCCTGCCCCCGGCACAAATGCGAAAAAGGCCTGGAAATAGATCGACGAGATAAATATGCAATCGAATAAACGTTTCAGCTGGCTCTCGAAGACGATTTTCCGGATAGTTTGACGTCTAATCGCTCTATGACGTGAAAAGTTTGCATGGGGTGGAAAGAAGTCGCAAATATTCATGGAGTTAAACTGCTAATTTTCACTACGCCAACGGTTCCCTAAACTTTGCGTTGCCAATCAACAAGGAAGTTTCTCTCGAGCAGCTGGGAACTCCATTATTAAGCCATACATAAGACTTCCACCGAAGTTGTACCGCCTGTGTATAGAGGCCAACTCAGTCTCGAGGTTATTTTGATCTCTCGTTGCAGCTAAAGATGAGACTTGGAGAGCTGTTCCCAGAACAAAAACGTCTCCATTTTCCAGCTGAATTTTTGCCCCTCCAGGTAATCGTAACTTCATCACGCATTTAATTATGCTCAAAGTTTCGGTAATTAGAACGTTACTTTATTTTCTCACACTTATCAAGAGTGAGTCAAATGTTTGGCTTTTATGAATTTAGATGTCTTTCTAGGATTTTTCTCGCATTGTTCGTTTTAGTTTGCCTATTTGCATTGCGTCTTACACCTATATCCTTTATTTTCGTTGCTCTTCTAAAATATCTCCAAGTATTTTCTTCGCTCAATTACATATTGTGTTTAATGTTTCGTTATTTAATCTAAAGGTTCCCTTATACATAGATTTTACTGAACAACAACTACAAAATTCCCGTCCAATTTTTGTCAGTTGTTGTGGGTTCATTCAGCTTAAATTCATGAGAAATTCTTCTTATCATAGTGTCACTATATTTTTCATTAAACATATGATTCTTGTTCTGATTTTTAAAGTTCATTCGTAATATATTAGGTTCCTAATCATTTAATAATGAATATTTTACTTCGTTTTTATATACATCGTATTGAGCTATATTTCTTCATTCGAATTCGATGCCTTTAGTATTCTATTAATAGAAAACCATTCAGTCTAAATAGCGCTCTAAAGAGCTCTTGGCTTATCCTTTTTCCATTCCTCACCTCATTCACACAGCCGGCTTGCGTTCAAACAGCCATTTAAAGAGGCCGTTCCCAACGATAGCCTCTGTGCGATACCCACCGCGGACTTCCGTCGATCAACTCTAATCTAATATCAAAATCGATACATGTGAAATGAGTGTGACGACTAAATATCCAATCGCCCCAACGGACATTTCCCATAATTCCGCGACTTTGGGACGCAGATGTCTTCGTAACATCGATCCAAGCGAAACGAACGCCATTTCGAGAAAAATGCGCATTTCTACGGCTCGACGAACACAAACGAGGGTTAGAAAAAAAAAATGGAAAGAAAACGAGCTTAAGTAGTCAATCGAGCCAATAGAACTCATTTAACCTTTGGATCGGAACCGACCGGAATAACATCATGCGGCTGAGTAACTTCATAAGTAGCTGAGCCCTTTTATAATCCGGAAAATGGAACGCGAACCGAAGACCGACCCCCTTTTTTAAATAGTAGGAATTGGCTCGAGCAATTGCCACCGCAACCACCTTGCCTTCTGGGAGAGAGGAAGTAGAGTGTGGAGAAGTAAGAATGGGGAGCGAGGGCGGGGGGTGCATTGGAGGTCAGTCACGCCACCGTGAGCTCCACACACACCCCCCGCACCCCATTGTAGCATCCCGCCCCTTTCCGACTCATTCGTAAGCCACGGGGGGCGGTCGCGTGGGTGGGGCGGAAGGGGAGTGAGGCAGATGGGACACTTTAAGGAGACACTTGGTGAGACGTGGCTGATGGATGGGTGGCACGACACCAGAGGGTACTGGGATCGACAAGAGGGGTCGAGGGTGATACACTGAGGTCGCGGGGGGTGGGAGGTTCCAGATATGCGTATGCGGAAGATGAGGGGTTGCCGTCGATGCTTTTGTCCGGATCGCAAACCCCGCGGGGGAGGTCGGATTCGATAGAATCATATTCCTATTGTTCGCCGTGCTGGTGGTGGTAAATGTGCACCATTTTCAAAGCTCCGCTCGGTGGCACATAATGGTTCCAGAAAAGGAGGTGCCCTCCGCTAATGACATCCGATCTGTTTGGGGTTTCACAATCAAAGTTAAATCAAGGTCCCATGAAAAGGTGGGTGGCATTGTGTTAACCTTTTAAGCGGTTACTCCTCCATTTGTTAAACCGTTTTTCATGACGCTTTCGAACGGGTGGGCGTTCGGGTGAATCCGTTGACGACGAAATGTTGCGAACATTGTACAATTTGAGCGGTCATGGGTCGCGGGGGAGTTTAATAGTTGGCGATGCGGCGTTCCTATGGGGACGGACCGGTTTCCATTCATTATCCCCATCGGTAAAGGGAGTTGAAGGAGAGTTGCGCTAAAATTAAGGGACCGCGTAATTGTTCCTCGGGCGGTGTTAAAAACGAAGCGATATCAAATGAACAGCCCGTTTGATGTCCCGTCCTCAGGTACTTTCCCTAAATTTTCTATTTCCATTCTCTCCACCGAAAGTAATGGTTATCTAACGAAGTGAAGGGGAGTTTTGAGAGCGAATCATTTTCGTTTGCGTGGTGGTAATTTGTCGGTACAACAGTGCTGACTTAGAAAGAAATGTGGTCGATTATCGTTTATGAACTTTGAAAAACAAGAAAAAATATACTTGAATACTAGATTTAGATTTATATATTAATACTGTTGGCCTTTCAATTAGTGTTGTACAAAACATATTCTAAATCAACAGTATTTATCTCTATTAAATTGAATTATATATCACACCAATTGTGAACCGATAATTTGATATTGTTATTATAATATTTTCAATAATTTAAACGTGGATTTGTAACCGCTTTCATCGCTTACGATTGTTTATCAGGCGCGATATAGCAGAGCTAGAATAGTTACTGGATTCTACTTACACTCATTTTATTAATGATACCTAATAAAATATAAAATCGAATAATAAATCAATGCAAGATTCTTCTAAACTTTAAGATATAAGATTAATAGAGAGATATATAGTAATATTCTTGGTCTATCTTCATTTTGGAAAATACACAAGAAGTTTGATTATATAGATTAATTTAATGCAATCAAAAATGAGTTTGGTTGCTTATAGCAATAATAATAGCGTATTTTAATAATGGTAATAAATAATAGTATTATATATTACTTTAATTGCTCTCTGTGCTCTGACGGCTAGAATCCTACCTCACTTTTATCAAAGCATAATAAATTATAAATAAACACCGTAAGAGTTCACTGATCATTTGAAACTACAGAGAAGGAACCAACTCCAAATTTCGGGAGAGGGCATTGGTGCAATCGACCGAATTTTTGTGCCGATACGTCCGCATCTGTGTCCCGCTAGAAAAATGCACGCGTTCACTTACCCCCGCTCTGCGGCAGCAGGTCATTAGAGAGCATTTCATGCAATGACGCTCAAATCAAATAATTTGATGGCTTTCACGTTATGGCTGTGATTTGGATCACAAAATAGGTTTTTGAGGGAAGTGCTGCAGTGGACAGAGAAAATCCGAGAGTATCAGGCGGTCGTGTAAACGAGGTCCGTTTGGAATGCGAGACAATACTCGTTCAATTGAATTCCGAAAGGCTTTGCGTTTACAGGATTAGCTAAGCAACGGCAGTCGGAAAGCTGTTTACGGTTAAGAGACGCTTTCAGATCGTAAAAGTTTACGGCTGTGACAATAAAGTATAAAATGTGTATGCGCCAATAACTCGGGGGGAGGGGTATTTCTTTTAATAACTCGAGCGAAATGGACGATTTAGATTGACAAACACTATATCCTCGAATGTATTAAAATGGTAGTATAGGTACAATAATCAACCCTTAAACAGAGTTAGGGGGAACGAAGTAAATAAAAATGGGACGTTATGAATTCTAAGAATATAACAGTAATTTTCAATATATGGTAAAAAGATCCTCGGAAATGAAAACAAATCTGTTGATGATCCTAATACATATAGAACTTAATATGGCTTCAGAAATAATTTTACTATAATATCTTAAATTTTGTAGAAAAAATGATGAGGATAAGTTGCCTCGACTTCATCGGAATAACAATTCATACGTTCCGTTATGTAAAATCGATCTTTCTAACTCATACAGATACTTAAATGAAGGCAAGGGAATATTCTATGATGAAGAATTTAAGAAGGAAGAGAGTTCATTTCCTTGGTATTCTACTGCACACATTTGCTACTTACATCTAATAAAATTACGTTTTGTGTTGTCGTAAATGTGTTCATATAAAATACCATGCGGCGATTATTAAAGTGTTTTAGTTTGGATTTAAAACTTGACATAATGAAAAGTTTTAGAAACGAATATCAAATTGTTATTAAAAAATTAAATTCTAGAAAATTTGAATGGAGACGATCAGTGATATTTTATAAAGAATCTTTCAATAACTACTGCTCTGTACTTTTTACTTCCACAAATTTCTCCAGTCATTTTGCGTATCATTTTTCCATACTCCGTTTCTTATCGATCTTTTGAAAGTATCTCCAAAGAGCAAAAATCCCGATGTAACGTGTTCCATTGCCGTTCACGTTTTTATGCAACGATAACAGTTAAAATATTTTTCATTATGAATCCCTTTTAGAAGGTTGAATTTTCTTCCACGGTCGATACCTCTAACTCATGGAAAATTCCTTTCTCTTTGAGATATTCCAAAGAAATTTCTTCCTGAGTTATACGGATGCTTAAGACCGTCGTCTTCATAAAACTTACAAAAACTCCCTAAGCCCCTTGAAGCCTTAAAGTATATTTAACCTGCACATTTTACTCATCTTTTTCCTGTGACCGATCAAAACAGATTTATAAGGAAAGTCAACATCAAGGATTACGTAATGAGCAGAATTTGCATATTATCGTTTCGATTTTGTTACAGAAAGAGAGCGATATATTTCTGTATACGACATACTAATAAAGTTTTGTGATCGAATTCTAGTGAGACTAACAAGAAAGAAATTTCATCTGAGAATAAACGAGGAAAGGTTAGAATATTCTAAGAAAAAGTTAGTTGCATTGAAGCATGAATCTCCATAAGTAATCGAATACAGTTACAACTTTGGTAGATAGTAAATTACTCAATACTAAGTAAAAATAATAATTCAGTGAGTGGATAAAAGCTAAAATGAACTCCTCGCATTAAGATGCGCCAAATTTTACTTTTAGTTTCAAACGAAAATTATGAGAGTAATATTTTAAATTAATTTCAGAAATACAAGGAGAATAACCTAATTATTGTTCACACCCTAGCATATTTTCCTTCTGATTATATGAGTGCAAAAGTAGCTACATTTCCCGAAATGCGAACAAAAAAACTAATGAGTGAATCATTTTCAACCAAAATTTAATATTAGGGTAAGTGCAAGGGAATTTTAAAACTTTAAAGATCTCTTATTCTGATTTATTTTATAACATAAATAAATTCTCATTCAAAATTTTAAGTATCAATTCGAACCACTATTCATCTTACGCATGAATACTATCATGCAAAAGCATCTTAGCATAAATATTGTACGGTGTTTTAATTTGCAAAAGTATGTTTCCTGATTTAAGAACCGTATGTAAAAATTTCTACGAAAATATGCAATGGAATAAGTCGCCGGGCAACTGGGTCAAACATCTACCTTGACTCGTTTCCCACGCTCGTTGAAATTTAAGCGTTATGGGAATTAATGCAAGGCACACTTTCCGCGTTGTCAAATCGACACACTAAGCGAATTCGCTCGCTACATGCGGAATGAAACAGGTTTTTATTGACAAAAAGTGGCATTAAACTTTAAATCATATCTCTGTTTGGAGAGGACAGTTTTCATCTTCTCTCGTGTGGTTAACTGGAACGCATGCAAAACATGGGAATGTACTCGAAAGGATGAAAACACACGGATTTTGGGAAAACTACTCGATCATCTGCGCTTAGAGGGATAATCCTTGAATATATTCTTACTCTTGGTAGCTTAGAATCCAGAACTAAGGGTAATACTCACTTAATGTAATTTACTTTAATACTTATGATATATCATTGAAATTATTCGCATTTTTAAAAAATAAGAAGCCCTAATTACCCTATTTTTTATATATAATGTATGGATCTAGGAGTATTCATTATATCCAGCTGTTTCATTTTCTATAGAAGAATCTATAAGATGTTACAGCTGGTCGATTAATGATGAACCCAAATAGCGATAGAATACTCTCTATACAATATCTATAGCATAGAGCATAAACAGCATTCTTTTTGGGGTAATAGGACCCAAAAAGGCCAACGTAAATGCAACGGAAAACATGCCAAAATCGATAAAGGTGTTTCTTTATGCTCATCTGACAGATTCATCAGGGTGGAGGAATGCTGGTCAGGGCATTCAGCAGAAAAAATGTGGCTTAGGGCCAGGTATATTGCGTGAGGTCTTTTAGGTGCAACAAAGCCATATTCCGTTACATTTCAATCATGAAAGGGCTTATGAAAAGGGACCATCCAATCGCAATTCTTAGGGGTATGGTACAACCTGCTCTTGAAGACCACCCTTCGACCTTTTCTTTTTGATGCAACCAGTAAAATAAATCTCCCTGTGGTATTTTAATCCCATAGCCATACTTCAGATCACTTCAAAAACGAATGGTAAACAGAATTAAAATTGCTTTAGAAATAATTCATTGAAAAAAGATCTACCATCTACCTTTCCTGATCCTAAAATAGATCTTTTTTTGATCACGGATGAAGATTCCGCGTTCCTGAACAAAATACAACGTAACATTTATACTTTTCGCTCTGAGATAAAAGCTACGAACAGTTTTTGAAAGTATTGCCCCAGTATTGGCAATAATTCACAAAGGGAATACTAGAACGCAAAAATATCTTCCAAGAACATTCCTTCAAAGCCGGAAGTGCATTTGAAATGCTCATAGTAGAGTTTCGAGATCTTATTTTCAGCCTTTATTACTTTTGCACGTTGTCGTCACGCAATCACAAGAACGTTGTCGGCGTAAAAAAAAGACGATTCCACGACGACATTTCCACGTTCCGCAAAGAAAACCTCCCCCGCGGGACCACATCGAACAATTTTTTCTGCTCTCCGTGATTTATCGCTCGCTTGGGGAAGAAAACGCCATTTACTACCATTCTTCCTTTCAGAGTCCCCGCAACACTCGCGTTGCAAATGTTTTCCGTGGCCTTGTTCCAGTTCCCATGCGACCGCCGTTTGATCTGCCGGCGAACGCGGATATCCCACGCCCGTTCCTGGAAGATGCATCCACGCTCGTCACGCCGCGTTATGAATCCCCTTAAATCATTCACGCGATGCCACAGCAGGATGTTTCCGCACCCGCTTTGTTTACGGTCAATAAATCTGTTTACGCGTCTCCAAAACTTTCCAATTTTCGCGGTGAGAACAAGGGACACACAACAACGAAGATGAGGCTTTTTCGGCGCGGAAAAAATGCCGGTGTGGGTGGTGGTGGGGACGAGGGGGATGAGGGTTTGTGTTTACCCTTCCGTGTTCGGGCCGCACACGAAGTACCTGGAGACGAAGACCCCGCCCTCACCTTAGCCTCTCCCTCGGGGAGACGGCCACAAGCACGCGGGTGACTTTTTGGTCGCGGAAACATGCCGAGCAGGACTTCTACGAGCTTTTGTTACACATGTCCCATTCCGGCCATTACTCATGCCCATCCTTTTCTCTTCGGCCGTCAATCGGTCGTAGCGTGACCCGGGGAAAGAAGGGGGCCCTCCCCTGAGTCGCCATGCGGAGGTCACAGTTTTTAGGGGTGGGATCCTGGGAAGGAAAAAAAACCATGTGGGAGACATACCCGCAAAGAGGAGGAATACCAAGAGCGTTCTTTTTTCCCATTGTAGCCTCTAACATCCCTTATGGGTGGTTTTGCTTTGGGTTTTGCAGACAATAAAAGTTCACCCTCCCCTGGAGGGTGGCTGAAAGGTTTTTGGGGGGAAAGATGGACGGGGTTACGGAGGCGTCACGGAACTGAGAGAACCCCGGCGGGGCGAAAGGCACACACACATACACGGCAATAAGATAGAAAAGGATTCACGGTTCATTCACCGTCGTGCATCTCCAACCGACAGCAACTTTGGACTGCTCATCCCCACCTGCTGAGGGTACCATTTCCCCTGAGTGCAGACCTCCCCCACTCTCACGTGTGTACATTGACGCGCGCTCTAACTTGACGTTCTTCCAGATCGTGTTATAACGATCTTCGAGGAGGATTCGAAGAAAAGAAGAAAAGGTGTTGTTTGTGTGTGGCCATCCATGTGTACCTCATCCTGTTTAAGAGATGGCAAAACTTTTCAGCTGCCACTATACCTCCGAGTAGTTTCTCGTAAACGATCACCTTAAAAACCGCAGCTGCCCACAATGTCGTTGTTGGAGTGTGTGGGTGGCGGTGATACATTATGCGATTTCGCCAATGTTTTGCCTTGACGTTGGGCTTGTGTCAGCTCTTCCTACCTCTCCCACGAGTCCTCCTTCATTGTGGGCAAGTTCCGGTGGGGAAATTCATTAGGAGGGAGAGTTTCCTTAAACGCTTACCTTGCCTTAAAAAGTTTGGTAAGGAAGTGAGAGGGATTGTTATCTCGGACGGAGTGTTCAGCTGGAGTTTTTGGAATGCCATTTTTATCGTTGGGTGGCATCGGAAGTATTTCGACGTTCGCCTGTTTGAAAGAAGCGTAATTAATCGTCTTTGAACCTATGCCCGCACAAGATGTATTGCTTCGGTGCGTTTTCCGTGGAGGCAGTTACTTCCGTGGTAACTGAATTTACAAAGGAAGCAGTTTGTCCGTATTCAGTCCGTACTCTTTCGAACTCGTCGTGAGATAAATTTCGAACATCAACGCTCGTCAGTAAATTAGAAGCGAAAGATTTCCTTTCTTGGTTTCCCACTGGTTATTAAATCTCCCGTTTACAAAGGAATGCATTCGTTTAAACGTAAGGGGCAGATTCAGCGTCGTAAACGTCATTGATTTAGCCGCAAAAAACCGATCTCCAAAAGTTTCCACTCTTTTACGAGAGTTTAATGACTAAAGGATGCACTATGATGGCTTTTTTATTGAAATACTTTGTCTGAAGCTACAAACTGAAAAGGATCCGCTGGGAAAGATATCTGAATTCCTTTTGGTAACAAATTCCTCTCGATTCGGATTCAATTAAGGCTGAGATGAGCACGTTATGTAAGCGATTCGAGAGACATGCCTTTGCTACTGATTCTCAACGATAGCTATTAAGAGAAAATCCTCGATATATTTTACGTATAAAAGTTTGTCCCAAAAGAATTCAACTTCGCTTAATTGTAATCACACATTTTACTACCCCATCCTTTTCTTATTTAAGTTTCGCGTAAACATTTCATTAAAACTACAATCCACGAGAAGGAATGCGTAATGTGGTTTGTTCTCTTACTCCACACGATATTTTTTGTGTCGGAAGTGCAATGACTTTTTGGCATAATATAATGTCACAACTCAACTTACGCTATGAATACCGATAATCAGTCAATGTCGATCATCTACAATTCAGTCATAAATTTCACCGCAATATGTTTTTCAAATTAACAATGAAGCCTTCCGACTCTACGCAGACTAGCACCGATGTCTCACAGCGTTGACAACCGTAATCCTGGATTACCGGGTCACCTTAAGTACTTCACGAGGACTTGATGCTTAAATCTGGGATTTCCCCATGATCCCACTAGGCTTGACAGTCGCACAAAAAAAATATATTAATCGTCTCGAAAATTCCCATCCGACCAATCAACCCGTTTCAATGAACCCAGATCGACCGCTACGTTATTATCATCGCCGATATATCTGATTCCATAACCAATGCGTGAAAAATGTTTTTGGAAGGAATTAATTTCTCGTTTGTCTGGATCTTTAGCATTCGCACAGTGCCAAACGGAGTCGGTGAAAAGATCCCGGAAACAATTTCGGTACGCATTTAAAAGGTCCCATCTGAAATGACGGTGGGCGGTCCCGAACCCTACAGAGACTAATATCACGTTAAATGGGAGAGCGAAAGATCTCCCGCCTCAGCGGTGGCTGATGTTAAAGATCTGACAAACGTCAGGCGGACAAACCACCGAGATTCATGCTCCTCTTCCCATTCCGAAAACAGACAACTGCTCTTCCTAGCAACCCATATATATTTCCATAGCGATAGCATCGTCTATACACTCCGACCTCAACGGTCCACCTTTTTGAATAGCCCTCCTCATTATAACGACTCTAATCTAATGATACATCACCACGGTCGCTTAGAAAATAACAAACGGCTTTTTTTTTAAAGACGATGTTTTTTTTTTAAGACGGTGGCTATCGTGAGTTCAGCGCGTCCCTATCACGGAATTTTCGGCTGTCTAGCACTTGATGATAAAAGATGCGGAATGGCGAAACTAAACCGAATTTGCTATCCGGTGTAAGGGAGGAATGATTAATGCTACGGGACGTGAGAATAGAGTAGGGGATCGGTCGGATGAGGTAAGGGGAGGACGGGATAGGAATTGCTGAGAAGAAAGGAATGGAAGACGGATGAGAAGCAAAGCGGGGAAGAATAGAATACGTTGGATTAAGGCATGCTTCACTTTGCTGGCAAATCTCCCACACTTTTCTGCAGCGGGGTAAACGGGCATGAAGTCGTATGATGTTTTCTCCCACCCGATCCGTATTGTGTTACCTAACCGGATGATTATGATCGTAATTGTATTGAAACACTCGTTATCGTTCATGATCTACTAAACCTTCTCCTATTACACCATTCTTTAAAGTGTCAAGCGCAAGACTAAAGAGATAAATATTTAGCTATCTATTCCTGAATGGGAGAAAGAAGTCTTCTCAGATTACTTTTAAAAAATTGGATCCTATAAAAGATAATCGCTTTTCCGAATCCTACGAGGCCGTAAATTTTAGTCCAAATTAATAGATAATGTAACCCTCAGCCAACGGAGGTAATCATTGGATAACAACCAAGATCCGCTGTCAGGTCATCGCCTTGTTTTCTCTTTCCTAGAGAATCTCGATTCCATTTTACGAACCATTTCATAAGATAAATCCGATTTAATTTTTTGTCTAAGAAAAACTAAATTATAATGGTCAAAAAGAGTTATAGTTCAACTGTTTAGCATCGTAAATGCTTCTAAGAAAAATAATCAGCAACGAGATTTCACTTCCTTAGAATATATAGTGAAGATTGATTGTTTTTAAATGAGTGTATGATTGCTTTCAAAAGGATGATTGTAAGAGCTGTATTTTAGTTGTAGAATAACTGAATAGAAAAGAAAAGAAATATATTTAATTATCAAAACCTATGTACTGTGGAACTTGGAAAATGCTTCTTTGTTGTGTTGAATCTTTGAATCTCTTACCCAAACAGTTCACTATCTGAATTAAAATGTAACAGATTTTTTCGTATGAAATAAATTATGGAATCAGCCACATTACTTCATAGAGTTCAGACTTAACATACTTTACATTACGTTTGCATGAATAATTGGATGATTGAGCGTAATAAATGTTACATCAAAAAGGTCCTCTACTGAATCATACAAGGTTCTTTAACTTGTGTTCCTAGGCAACATTTAATGCTGTCTTGGAAAGGTTGTTTCAAACATTCTGAGAAACCAAATACTGTGAGTCGATACATATTTATCATATTTCTACATTCCCAATGGCTAGAGGAAAAATTTCGAATGTTTATCTCGTAATTTACGTGCAGTTCGAGAATGTTAGAAACGGAGGAAAATTAACCGCACGCACCACAGGAAACCGTCCATTTGACCGAAGAATGTGTGATTAAACGTAAGACAGAAGGAAGAGGATAATTGGGATGGGAAAAAGCTTTGGGTCAGTTAACAGGATCTAAATGGCCAACGTAAAAACGCGACGATATGGAGAGCTAGTTATAACGTATAATCACAGACGTCTCCTTGGAAACAACCGATGACGATGCATAACAATGATAGATCCTCGCACATATATAAAGCCATTATGTTTTCCATCCATTTCGAATTTACCGCGATCAGAAAAGATCAGAAAGGAGCAAAGAACGAGTCGCTTTTTATCCTCAGACCATTCTTCCCGTCATAATGTGTGGCTCAAGGCTACCGGTCTAACCCCTACGGACTTTGGAGAAAAACTCTTATTTGTTCTGTATCGTTTTTGTGACTTTTTCCCGACGATACTCAACAGAATGGATGAATTGTAGCCCGGGAGTTCCGTCTTTTTTCCCTAAAAGAAACAGTCGCTTTATTTGCCGATGGAAATCATACTACTGTTTCCTCTTCCAGGAAATTTCCGCGTAATTTATGGCCGTTTAACGGAGGAAAACAATCTCTCCAGACTTTTTTCGTGGAGGGATGATATGAATAAAAATCTCGTTGCCGCGAATATGGATATGATTGATGGTGTTTTGTTTTTGCTGACGAATTCTTCTTTCTACCGCGGCGGAGGAAAAAAAAGCCGTCGCGATACGGAGAAGTGACTTTTTCCCAAAGTTCAGCGATCTTATTTATGCGTGGAAAATGATCGGTGAAGAATATCCGAGTGCACGGTTCGGAAATTAGGCCTCCTCCGCGCCTCAACAATGAAAACCAATTCGAGGCTATATTACCCGTCAAAAAATGAAAGCGTAACACCACCGCCCACCCCCCTTCATCACTATTCAATCAAATTTTTTAACCTCCCCCTCAAAGCCGACATCTTTTTTCTTTTTCGTAAATGCCTCTTTCGATTAAAACCTGCGGAATTTCACGGTGTTCCTCACAGCACGCACACACACACCCACGACCCACGCACACACACACACACAAGGGCCGTCTTATACTATAGACTCCGATCAGCTGTAACGAAAGCGATGGCATTAAATTCCTTTTTACAATGAAACTAAGAGCGTAACACTCCTCTGAAAAGCTATTCACCGAAGGCAAGTCATTATTGTGCCCGCTTTTTTCGCCTTTATACATTTTTTTACTCCTCGCTATTCGTGGAGGAGGGAAAAGAAACAAAAAGGTGATACACGAAAGAGGGACTTCTCAAAACTTCTCCTCACACAATTTTTCATCCGAGTGAGCAATATGAAAGGGAAACCCGAACGCAAAAGTGATTGGTTTTATAGACGCATTCTTTCTCTCGATGTACGAAGGATCAGCGTGTGGGGGGAGACGGAGCAACGTGAGGTGGGGTTTGGGGAGAAGTAAGGGTTAAGGTAAAGCCACGAAGAATAGGAGAGTATCCTACAGAAAGCGAAGAGTCTTGTCATGATTGATTGTTCGGATGGATCCCATTTTGATTGACTAGCTGCGGGGATAGCCAAGTAGTTGTTGCATTGACTGCGATGTGTAGGAAGGTAGAACGGAGGGGGGTCGGAGGATGGTAAAATATAAAAGGGCCGAGAAAGAGAGGCGAGTTAAAAACGCGAGCCACGAAAGAAAATGACAGAGCTTCCTGAATGTGGAGCAAAAACATGAAGATGAAGGAGGTTCTTGCCTGGAGCTAAATCGAGGTTGAAAAAAAGAGAAGGGCAAAAAGATATGAGAGAGAGAGAGTTTTAGAAGAGGAAAAGAGTGGCTAAAGGGAGGATGGTTGGATTAGATGAAGATTGAATGGGTGAGCGGTGGGTTAAAGCTTAGCTGGAAGGCGTACGGGGATGCTACAAAGGGATGGATGCACAAAGGGAAAGATGGATAGAATATAAGGGTTGAGGGAGAGGTAGGATTTCGAAAAGATAGGACGGGATGGCTAAAAAGGGATTTCAGGATGACTATGCACTTAGCTACAGTTTCTTATCTCTTTTCTGCCGACCCATCTCCTCCAGGATGATCTTTCTGCGATTAGCCTCCCATAAGGGCGAGGTTTTTAATTTTCACGCAACGCCTCCCTCGTTTTTTTTCCTGAGGGATTAAACGTAAGAATGGTTGCTACCAATGAAAGGGGATGCGGGCAAGCTGGGCGCGCTCTTAACTTGACAAGTGATACTTAGGTTCTCGCTTCGCGGGACACTTAACTCGGAAAAAGAAGAGAAAAGAATCTACGAATGAAATCAATCAAGTGTGTTATGACAGCCTTGAATTGAGGCTTTTCCTCGATATCTTGCGAAAGTTTCATGGACATCTCTCGGACTCGGGGGGAAAAAACGGCAGGAAAAATTGAGTTCTTTGCCACTTTTTGACGGCGGAGCCCCGCCATAAATACAAATTGATCTGAGGGAATTTTTAAGGGCGCCCCTCTTCGAACGTCTCATTTTAAGTTCCCGGATACCTGATGAAAAGTCTGATTCGAGTAAAATATTGCATCTAACGTTGTTTTTTTCTCTCTCAACCCTTGTTTCCGGATAGATTTCTCGAAAGTTGTTCTGGAAAACTTTGGGATCGAAATAAATTTAAAGAGTTGCAACTTCTCAAAATAGGTCGTGGCAGGAGGATTTTTTTACGACTAAAATGTTTGTATCAGATGAAAACACCGCAGTTATTTTAGGTAAAATACAGTCGTTTGATATGTATGAACGTTCGAAACTACTAAGAATTGAAGTTCGAGATAAAAAATTTAGAATTGTTACGATGACACGGATTTTTAGAGAAATAATATTAAACACAAAAAGGAGCCTGTTGGGAAAACGAGAAATATATAAGCTTGTCTAAGAATATTTAGGATTTTTATCGATTTGAAAAGTTCAAAATACATATTTATAATAAACTACTTGGATTTTTAAGACGAGTGAGGGAAGCATAATAATTATAAATATATAAATACGGACTAACTATGGGAAGTAACCTAGGGAAAACAAATGAGTCAATATCCTGTTACAAATGAGATACTTTCGATTTATACATTAATTTTCCATGGGCATAGTTTAATTTTTCTCTATACACTGAGATATTTTAAATATATTAACCTATCTAAAGGCTATACGTGGGTGATCTAGTTTTGGATATTAGGATAATACGTAAAATGATTAAATATTTTGTTGTTAATTGGTAACACGAACGTTCTTAAAAATAATTCATTCTGTGGTAAAATATTATAGTCCTCTCTCAAATTAAGAGTTTATAATAATATACATTTCATGGTTTAGGGTCATAATTAAAAAGTATTTTATTAATTATTACCTTTCTCATTAAATAATTTATATTTTGTAGCTACAGGAGCTATAATTAACCAACCTACAATTTTGTTGGTATAATTAGCCCAAGACTTTACGAGAACAATATTTTCCTGATAAACACGTTGAATACGAATACCCTCCAGTGTGGAAAATACATCACCGATGCCAATGCAATTTATCGACCACCCTAATCTCTAGTTTTGGACATGAAAATGACATCCCTAAAAATAACGAGAACATATGGATCAACCGCCTGAGGGGTATGAGCCAATTAAAATGAGGAAGGGTAAAGCAACCCCTTCATCATCAAAATACATCGGTCCAAAAAAGATGCGGTTCTCGAGAGAGCGTCTTATAAAAATCAGAACTACTTCCTTCGCATCAAATTGCTGTTATTATGTAATTTCTCTCAAATATATAAACCAGAACGCAACGTTATTAGAAAAGGAAATGGAAACACGATGAAAGAAGTCTTATTAATCGCGTCTAATTAGGGACGTTTCCTTTCGTCTAAGAGGTAATTATAATGATTCACGCTCGGTAAATCTCGGATCCGTAGAAATCCTTTAGCCCTACGGCACGCAACTGACGGCGAAGGCTAAAAAGTCAGACCACATTCTTTTTCTTACTTCTCAAATTCACATCCCTTTCCCGGAATCCTTCCTCCCCACTAATTCCCCTTTCCCTCGCCGGCAACTTTTTACCTTTCCCTCCCCGTTATTTTTGGACTTTGAATCCCTTTTCTGTTTCTTCGCAACGTCGAAAGCGTGTGTTGAATATTCCGAGGCCTTAATTCCGACGAATCATCTCGTTTAATCAATCCAGCTCATCTTTTAACATCCCAAGCGAATATTTCTCTAAGTACAATATAATAAAGGCCGACTTTTTTATGAAAAAGGCTTCCTAAATACTCTCCGCGTCCGTATAAGGAAAGAAGAGGACGTATCGAATGAGCAAACGATTCTTTCTTTGTGAGCTGCGCAACACCCGCCTTTTTTTCCGCGATGGAACATTTTTCGCCCTTCGTTTGTTTCCGTATTCCGGACTCGTACGCGTAAGACGGTGTTCATTTTCAGACGCATTTGCTGATTCATTCTTTCATAACGTCGTTTGGAAGAGAAACGATTTTTTTTCGTTTCGCGTCACTTTTCTACTCTAAGAAGAAGCCAATCCCGTTTCATTATCCCTAATCTGTCTCTCTATAACGCCACGGATTCCTGCGGATAATTGTCGGGCAAAAAAAAGGTCGCTTCCGCGAGCGGTTGTTGCAGTTATAATTTTTTCGCTTTTAACCTCCCATTCGCAAGTGGCCTTTCTCTCGTTTGCGGACATCGAGTCCGATTCCCGTTAAGGTTTCGAGGAAAACGGAAAGTTCACTGGACTCTCTTTAAGGCGACACATTCATTACTCACTAACGAAAGCAAACATCAAAATCTAACGGATGTCTAAGTAAGCAGGTACGAATGAGTAGATATTAAGACTCGTGAGAGGGCAGGTTAATTAAAATCTGAAAGGACAAATTGAACGAAACTTGTGTTTCCGCATGCTTGAAAATTACTTTGAATTTACTGATGTCGAGGTTTTTAAGACACTCCTATGTGTATCGAAATTGACTATTGGTGAATGAATGGAAACACTTTAGATGTTTCTTAGTCTTATAAATTAAAATTTCAAACGTTAAGATTTTTTACAAAGTACAGAAGAATGTGACAAAATTATGAGTGGATGAAATTTCCATGAAGGATTTCTTGAGTTCTCAAAAACCATCCTACCAACAGCAGTTTGTATATACGCTTATGATGATTTTATCGATACTGGTAACGAATAAATTACAAGATTACTCTTTCCACTTACGAGTGAAAGACTTATTAAATAGTGGACCAGAAACGTTGAAGGTTTCAATACAAGTAATATAAGTTTCAAAGAAAAGATCAAAAAATTAACTAAGTCATCTGCCAATTTGTCTTGTTAAATTACCTCAAATTCGTTACTCTCTGAATTACTTTGCTTAATGTATACGCGATTGATTCAAAATTTATGGCGTAAATAAGACATTGATAGAAGATAATTGAAAAAATAAAATTGAGATATACTCTTTTGAAAAACATTTAAAAGAAGATAAATATAGATTCATGGAATTCACAGCCTCGCTTTCAATTCAATACACTAGCATCAACAAAACCTCCAGCAGTTTTTTATTTTATTTAAAATACATTTCGTGATAGGAAAACCAACATTTTATTTAAAAAAATCGTTCCTTTAAAATTAATCTACCGCTGAGATTTTCAATCTAACTTTTGGGTATCACGCTTTGTGATTTTAGAAACAACATTATTATCGGACGAAATCAGAGTTCGCAAAATATATATATATACCTCCTTTTTCTTGCGTGCGATCGCACGAGTGCTCAAGGACGTTCGGTGTTTATAATACGCATTAACGCGAGCATTAAATTTCCATGCACTTCATGTAACGGCCATTGACAAACATGAGCACCATTAACTCTGCCACAACGTTTTGAATGTCAATGTCGATAGCCATTCACGTCTTTGTTCGGAAAGCACGTTAAGAGGAACGCGAATGTTTCTTTTCATCAGAGCTAATGAGAGAAGAAAAACATCAAAGACGAGCTAACTGGAAAGTAAAAGCGAAAAAAAAGGAAGGAATCGAGTCTGAGAAGAGAAATTAAGCGCATTGATTCGCATTTAGCGTTTAATTTCGTTTCTATTTCAGTCGTGCACGTAAAAATACTCGAAATGATTTTCCGAATACCTTGACGCGTTATCTCTTTCGATTCCTTCCATTTCCTTCGCCAAATTTCCTTCTCCCCCTGTGTTCCTCTTTTGGAGCATCCGAACCAATTTTCTACCCCTCAAAAGCTTCGCCGGATCACCTCTCTTATCTTTTTTTCGTGTTTGTCTTTTTTATTCTCTCCTTATTCCCTTCCTTCATCCCCGTTTACGTCCGTCTCTTTACAGCGCCCTCTTCATAATCCTTGCCTAAAACCTAAGCCTTCCCCAAAGCACTTTTCTCTATTCTCTTTTACTCTCCTCCTTCGCCCTCCCTTTCGCATTTCCAAGAGGAAATTGTCTCTTCCCAAGGTCACAGAGTCTAGAAGCGTGTTTCTGCATATAACCGGAGCACACCGGAGAGGAACACACAGGAGTTTAAAAGGAGAGAAAAAGGTTCGGTTTAGCCTCTTTTTCCGTGGGAGACAGGGATAGAACAGAAAAGGAGAGTCCTCTTAACAAAAGTCCTTTTCCAACAGCCTTAACTCTCTCTCCGTTAAAATCCTTTCTTTTTTTATCCCTCTTTGCTGTTTAGCTACTCGATTTCCTGCCCTTAATCTATCATTTTACTAATCTCCTTCCCCTTTCCAGAGCCAATTTGCACTTTAAAGTTTATCTTTAATTCCTCCCTCTGCGAACCAACTTCCGTGGGCGAATTTGGGCATTATCTCTCCGCCGCCTTCTTTAAGTTTATCTTTCCCAGAACCTCCTCCTCCTTCTTCTTCTTCCCCTTTAGATTTCGTTCTTCTCGATGTTCTCCAGAGAGAGAGTATGTTTCGATAGCGCGAAAGGAATTAACGAATGCGAAAAGAGTTTTTATGGATGGGGCAAAAAGTAGCATATCCGTTTCCGGTCTCGTTCAAGCTGATGCATTGTTTTATTGAACCCATCCGTGTAGTTTGCGATTATCTCCTCGAGTATTATGCGCCGTAGTATCTGTTTTGATCCGTTTAATCTGTTAAGTTTGACGAGTTGCCTGTTAATTTGGGGGGATGTTATAAAAAAAACGTACCGACTACGGTTGTTGGAATATATTATACATTATGAAAGTCTAATTACTTACATTTGATTGCTTTATTTCATGGTCTATCTTGTTATTTTTCCAACGATTGATTTGAAAATTTAAATATTGCTAGTTTCTCAAAGATTTATGTACGAAGGTATGAATAGATAAATGTTACCCACCCATGTTTTATCTTTACACTGTATTTAGATTTATAATAATACTTTTTAGCATATAAATTCAGTGATTTAAGTTTAAAAAGTACTCAGTTAATACAGCTTTTCCAGTCAACATAATAGAGACTATCTTTCGAATTCCGTCAACATTAATTCAAGACGAAAACGATTCAGTACAAGTCTTGAGAAATAAAGGAACTCGGAGGTACAATTGAATTCAGGACTTGGTTAGATCAATCCATACATGTACGTAAGATCTTCGTTTTAGAACCCTCACTAGCAACGTAAGGCATTCTACTCGAGTCCTTTTGTCGAATCCAAGAGGAAAAATCGAGCCAAAGTTCAGAAAAAATATGATTGCCGACGAAAGCGGGGAAATTGATCATTTTACGGATCATTTCAAAAGTTGAATAAAAATGAGAACCTTTATCCATTGCACGAAAAGGATAGATGAGGTATTTTGCTTCGGAATGCTATTTCCAATCCATTTATTTATGGGTATTGCATTTGTACTCGTTTGGTAATAGGAGGGATGGAACCTTATCATACTAACAATTTTCTATCGGAAGGAAAGAGAACGCTGCGCTTTTTAGCCTCGCATCATTTGGTCCAAGAGATCTTACCGATATTGAACCTGTACTTGAAAACTCAATAAGGCCTAGAATAAGGCTGTTCTTTACGTTGAATACTTCAAAGGACGAATTTAAAATCGTTCTTTAAAATACTCTCCCGTTTTGACTTGATATGCTTTTAAGATACGGAACACTCATAAGATGAAAGATATTAAACGGATATAAAGAGGTACCTTTTTAAATAAGATCTAACAAGAATATTGGGAGACCGTTTCTTAAAGGAAATGAAAGTGAAGGGAAAATTAGAGAAAAACACGAAAACATGAGTTTCGAAGGCTATTCTATTAGAGGATTGCCAGTTGAGTGAGCTTGAAACAGAAAAATAGTGGTGCATGATATTGATTAGCTTTAGAGCTCTTTAAGAAGATAGCTCTAATCAAAATTTATTCATAACTTGCAGTATTTTTTCCCCTGTGGAAATAATTGAAATAATCTTATAATTCCGATGATGGTACATTCACTAAATAAGCTTTCAAAGTTTCAAACTAAAGATAAACTGAATATTAGATAATACGGCTGTCCAAACATGTGTTCACAAAATTGTATTTTCGTTGACTCCTTCAAAGTTGTTCCAGAACAAATTTCAAAACATAGTAGTCGATTGATACGCGACCTAAGTTTTTTTAGAAAGAAGTTCGACAGAGATTTAAAAATTACTTCGTTCGATAAATGACTCGAAGCGAAGATATTGATGTTGATTTTCGGTCGGAAATTCATGAAAAACGTCGAGTGATGGCGAACGCAAAAAGTTATACGGATTCCTTACTCGTCTTAGAAAACAGGAAAAGGGTAACTTTTCTTTCTTTTTCGTTTTCCCATGACTTTACCGAACATCCTGGTCTGTTCACGTGGGATGGAGGTTATGAGCTCTATATCATCATCTATCAAGTTGAACTTGTTTGAAGATTGAAAAAAAAAGTCCTTGTCCTTGCTCGCAGCTAACATGATTGTTATTTTGAACCAAGAGTTTAAAGATGATCTCTGTTCTGATATTTGTGCATAAAATGAAACCATTATAGGTCAATATAATTCACAGTAAATATTAAAAGGTCTATTTATTAATTTCAAAATACTTTTTCCTTTATCTTCTGCATATATTTCTAAATGTTAATGTACGAAAACATTTTTACATTTACAAAAAAGTGTCTACGTTTCACCATCGACCTAACCAAAAACCTAGGAGAATCATTGAATTTGTGAGTGTTAAGGAAGACGAGCGTTCGCATATTCAGGTTCATCTAGAAAATCATTTGAACAACGTGAATATTGATTTAGAAAGTACGCTGTAATTGGATTGGGGAAGGTATTTCTCCAAGCAAGCCACGATCTTGCAACTTCATAAGTTTCGGAGCATCTTTATGCCTCAAATCCAAGGAGGAGGAGGAGGATCATCTTGTTCATTTAAAGAGAAAGGGCATGAAAAAGTTGCTTAGCAACGGGGTCCTCTCATTTGTATTCTCCTTCACGTCTTTTTTCTTTCAAACCTTTCGAATGGTTTCACTCAACTAAGCTCCCCTATGCACTAACCATTCCACATTTACATCCTCACCAGCATTCTTATCGCCTCGAAAGCATCTCCACTTTCCCTTTCTTTCCACTCCCTTTCTCCTCTCATTTCTTCCTCCAATTTTTATCTTGTCCTCCGGTAATGAGTTCCCTTCAAACTCGAGCACCCGTCTTTGCATCCACGTGTCTCGTGTACCTGAGTGCCTTTGTATTCCATCGCCTCCCCTTCTTATTCCGATCTCATTAACCCCTGCGAAGGGCCAACTTATATTTTCTTGGGCCGTTTCATAAATTTCTCCCGGTTGCCGAAGGGGGATCGTCGTAAGGGGTGTTCCCAATCAATGCTGCTTTATTGATAACGTAAATCTCGACATCAAAGATACCTTCGTTAAGGGCAAGTTTTTAAAGTTAAACGGTTAAATAATTTATGGAGGGTTCCCTTACCTCGCTTCACTTTTGCTCCGTCTATCGTTACTCCTAAATTGGCTAAAATATCAATTAACGCGACGTTTGATCTTCGCGAGAACTACGCGATCTGGCACAGCATCCGGGAGGAGCTCTTTCTCTCTATATAAATCCTAACGCCACGAGGAAAGGATACTTTATTTTTTGAAGCAGTTGGTGAATTTTAATGGATACACTCTTTTTAAAATGTGTTTGAATATTCCGTGGGACATCCCTGACGAAAGTAGGTGCGGGCGATGCAAAATTAAAACCTTTTTACATAGCTTAATATTCCGGTGCGAAAAGGAAAGAATATTTCCGTTCTCGGAGATCTCGCAAGTTCATTACCTTTCGGGAATTATTTAGAATCATTCCTATGTATGATTCGTCACTCCTCCGGCAATTTAATTAAAAAGTTCCTTGTCCGAGATGCGAGATACTCGCGCCGTATTTCACGTACCGAATCGACAATTCCCGCGTATCCTCTGATAAATCAGCCCGATAACCATCATTTAATTAGGATCGAAATTGAAGATAAAAACGACAGCCCCCGTATGTTATCCGGATTTTAAATTTAAACTAACCGTTGCTCTTATCAATGTATCTGCAATGATGTACGTCAAAAAGAGGTTTTTGCATATTTTTCTGGCTCAACCGGTCGCCATAAAATATTAAATTATTAATTCGCTTCTCTCTACAGAATGTACAGGAATGTATTTATAGAGTTTAGGATGATGCGAATCCGCCTCCATATCTGTTTTGGTGATGTGCACAAAAAGGCAAACTTGACTTATGGGATTATTTTTTCAGGCAAATTTTGGTCGTTTCTCTCATTGAAAAAGGTATTTATTTATGTTTGAATCCGTAAATGATTCCCTTTCATAAAGATTTTTTGAATTTTTTTTCTACAAAAGATAGGATTTGATGTACGTTACGTAATTATACTCGAGCTTAATTGCATTGTATGATACTATGAACTATGTCATCTAACAAACAGATTGTATTTCAAAATTTACTAGTTATAACAAACAATTCACCCAAATATTTTGTCGGTTTAGTACAAATGAATGAAGATATAAGTGTGCTATGTATGAATTTTTTTTCATTATTTTTTAGACTTAATTCAGTTTTATTTTGAAACATGAATTCTTAACTTATCGAATGTCGCATTTGATTAGAATTTATAAATTGCGAAAACCTTAAAAACTTACAGTTTTTACTGCATATGAACGTATAGGAAATAATTCAATGATACACGATGTTAAAATCAATTTATATTTATGATATTCCATTTCTCAAAACCTATTTGTAACTATGCATTTTTAGTAAAATATTTACTGTTAAACATCTATGTGTCCATAGTCTAAAAATAGAACATTACGTTCAACTAGCGTTCGGGTCTCTTACTATGTATTTTTAAATAGACAATTAGTTTTTAGATTGCAATTTTTGCCCTCTATCAAGGACGATTCGGCATCAGAGAAAGAAACGACTAAAAACAAAAGAACGCCGCTCTTTGTTAGAATCGCCCTGCATTATTTTCCGCCGCCAATCACTTGATTAAAGTTTATGGTTACCCCGCATTTCTGGCCTCTGATTAACCGGAACAGCTTGTTAAACTCACCTGCATTACGTCAAGTGCGTTACGGAGGCGAGACCATTTCTCATTCCTCATTATCCCCTTATCATCGGTCTCATTACCCCTAATCTGGCACGAAGTGGACGTAATATACACTTCCGAAAAAGAACAAGAGAGAAGACAAACCGGAGCGAGTTTTTCCCTTATCCTTTCCGGAGAGAGGCCCTTTTCGCGAAGATTTAACACGATACACGTTACTGTAATTACGACGAGTTAAGCCGCACTCCGTTTAAATTATGCCGCAGAATAAAAAAAACACACAATCCTGTTACCTCTTTCATCCATCGCTCCGTGAAAATCCCCCCCTTTTCGACCTTCGATATCTCTCGGAACCAAAAGAAGTCCTCTCTAAAAAGTCACTTCCACTGTACCGAAAATATCCCTCACATATCTTTGAACCCATTCCATCCCCCCTTTAGGATTCCAGAGCAACTCCAACGTGACCGCATTGGAGTGCCTCCTTTTCTAATTAGACGTTTTAAGCCCTCTTGTGCCCTTTCGGCCATCCGATGCGGAATTTGCGGCTGCGAACCACACTCGCAATCAAACCGGGGCCACTCACGATGGGCGTAAAGACCGCTTCGGATCACGCCGTAATAGGAGAGAAAAGAGGTGCAAAGAAGAGGGGGTGGTCGAAAGGGGATTTGCGGAGAGTTTTTAGAGGAGGTTGTGCATGACCGGTGGGGTGGAAACGTGGAAGGGGTTTGAGCTTTTATAAGTGGTCGGGGTCTCTTAATCCCTTATTCCAGGGAGTTCTGATTTTTGGGTGGGGTGTGTGTGTTGGGCGGGCACCTCCCCACCCATCGCCCGCAGTCCATCATCGTTTTCTTCGACTTTTAATCTCTCCTAATACCCTCATCTCCTCTAACTTTCTCCCGAACCCGTGAAGAGAGTCCCTCATCCCAACTCCATAATACTCTTTCACTGTCTCGTTATTGCTCCAGGTGGTTGCTCCGTTAGGATTACCGTCTCGCAGACGTCTTCTCCCTCGAATTTCTCCCGGCCATCTCCTCGTAAGGAATTTTTCTCTCCTTAGAGAAGACATGCGGGTAATTATCTCGCAGGAAATTCCGCGAAATTCTTCCCCCCGACGTACGTGCTTTTTTTCCCGGAATGCAGCTTCCGTTCCGAAAATCTCTTTCTTCTGGCGGTCGAAAAATCTGCATCGTTCAAAGAACGAGATCAGATCGCTAGTTTCAAATATATATATATATATATATATATATATATATATATATAGGTAATTCTCTCGTAAAAGAATCCACATTCCTCCTTCTATATCTCCCCTTCCCGTCGAGCCATCGGTTATCACAATATGTCGGTAACGATTCATTTCGCCGACGCCAAACGAGAGTTTAACATCGCTAAATAGATAAGTAAATTCCATTTCTTTCCGATCTTCATTTTCATCCCGTTACATTCTCATTTCGACCAATCCTCTCCTCGCTAGCATCTCGTTTTTTTCCCCGGAATTCTTTCTTTTTTTCCTCTCCTCCGCTATCTGCTCTAATACCTCTCATCCTTCTTTCCGTACATTTCTCCCGACTTCTCCTCCGCGAACCTGTTTCCCTCCTCACGGCAGCTGCCGTCAGGTTCAAATGCCTCCCCTCTCCTAACATAACAAGCTCTTGTGTTTCTCTTTCTCTCATTTCCTCCACTTCATATCTGCCTTTCTCCATCTACTCCTCGTCCCACACTCGTAAGCTTTCCTCTGTTTATCAATCCATCTCCCTCTCCCCGCTATCCCTGCCATCTCGCACTGCCTCGGTACATATATTCTCTCTCCCTTTTTATTCGTCATCGTGCGATCTCTTTTCCGTGTTTTGTCGCCCTTATCTCTTCCCATTTCTTTTTTCTCGTATTTGCTCCTCCTTCAGATGGGTATCCGGGTCCGTTCACCGCGGAATGGTTTTTCGACTCCGTCATCGATATAAGTTTTGCATTGATGAATGAGGGCCTCCCGACAATAGGAATGTTTATCTGATCGATAAATGCGTATCGCTTTTAATTGATGGAGTTGGTGCGCCTTCCGAGAGTGTACTTTTTTAATGAGGGATGCATTGCGGTAGTGCTTACATTTGATGAATCGTGACCACGGCGAGAGCGTTCCCGAAACTGTAGCTCTCGTTTTGTATACTTCGTATCGATGACGAAAGATGAAACGTGCCTTCAGCGATTTACTCGGTCGAGCGTTTTGAGGCACCGAGGAAGCTGTGCGGGGAACGGAGGAATGCTTCGTGAATTATCTATATACGATCTGGAGCGGGTTACTATGGACGCGAATGAATTGGAAGGATGATTTCGTTGTTATGCGAGTGATTTTTGGGAAGTACGTGGATTTGGAATCGCGTAGCTTTGAAATGTACTATGATATACCGAAAGTATAGGACTCTATTGTAATGTGGTGAGTCTTTTAGCGCCTTTAAGCTGTGATAGCTGTCATCGTATGCCGTTTTAACTAAGAGAAGGAATTAACAAGTTGACAAACCCGAATTTTTTTTATTGTCAGAACATGTTTCTCATGTCATTACTAACGGAAATCCTGAGTATGTGATACCATAGGAAGTGGAATATTAATATTATCTGTTAAGGAAAATGAACTAAAAGTTAATGGGTAACTACATCAGCCTAAACTTTCCATTCCGTACTTTTAAACTTTTGAAATATCTTGAATGAAATAATGTGAAAATTTGATGTTCTCACAATGAAGAAGTTATAAGAATATTAAAAGTTGAAAATTAAGCTAAATATATTTAGTATCAGTCGAAAAATAACTCCAAGATACCAAGGATGATTCGATGTAGTACATTTAAAAAAATAGCTCAAACGAATATTTACTTCTTAACTTTAAACTTTTAACTAATACTCTACTAAAACGTCTTAATATGAGTAAAAGTATTTAAAGGCTTACAGAGATACTTGATCCTGACAAGAGTATTTAGATATGCTTCGAGTCATTTTTCTAATAATAAACATAAATAATGCAAAAAAGAAACCATTCTAAATGGAGATACCTTCATTGCAAGTGCATCACATCATATATTTCAACCAAATTATTTCCACAGTTTAAAAAATACGGAATGGAAAGTTAAGAATGATGTTCTTTAAGGTCATTTCCCTAAAATATGACTAATGGAAACATCAAGCCGTTCAAGAAGTTTATCACGATAGTAGATCAAAGATGGCATTAGAGTGCACACCCAAGAACAGAAGATATTTCGATCGTTATTCACGTATGTGACTCAACGTAGAAGATCGTAAGGTAATAAAATACAGTTTGGTTAAAATGTTTTGCCGGAGGTGATGGAAATTGGTCTAAATTATCGTCTGGCTTTTCAAAAAGTAATGAAAGACTGCCAAAACATTATGGCATCGTTTACCGCATAGCCTTCTAAAGCGATTCTGGGAAGGGACGTTCCGGCCGCAGAAAATACTTTTCTGGGAAGCAGTCACAGCGGGGTTTCGGGGAAAAGTGAACATCCTTTCTTAAGTCAATTTTGAAGCGTAAGTAATGTAGAGCGTGTCTTGTCAGTCATGAAGCTCGTCCACTTTAGGTCCTTCAGTAAATTAATGTTAGTCATGGCTGCTTCAAGGTACATTGTTTCAACTCCTGGGAAAATTTTTGGCCTTTTTGAAGTCTGGCTTTTCGCTAGTTTCCGATTCTTAAGTGAATGCTTTGAAACGCTCATGTTTGCGAAAGGGTCTTTAATACGCCGTGCAAAATTTTCTGTCGGACGGGCTATACCATTATCCTTGAAGCAACCTTTTCGAAAATGAAGTTTGGAAGGAAGTAAGTCATTATTTCTTCTTTGACGAAATCTAAGAACGACTATTTAAAATAACTATAAAAATTTCTTGTGGATAGCAATAAGATTTTTTTTAAATTTATGTGGTAAAAAATAATATTTTCAGAATATAAAGCTCAGTGTAAGAAAAATTTACTAATAAGTTTTGCAAAACGTTTTCAAATAACACGACGAAAGCTGTAGTTTTAAATATGTTTGGTTAAAGAACCATATTTTGATACGTCGTCCCTCGTATTCTCTAGATAATATGCAAAGATAAATGATCATCTTAATTCAAAGATTTATCACATATTTCAATGATTTCCGGTCATCAGAAATCTATCGATATGTAAAAAGTTTAACTTGGCTTTTCTTCTCCTCTTTTCTTTTAAAGTTGGTATTGAGGATTGATTTTCCTTAAACGAGAATAAAAATTTTTGTTTCCCACGAATGTTAAAACTTCTTCAGTAGGCAAAAGAATAATATATTCGACAAAAATCTACAAATTCACGAAATTTCCACGAAACAAGCAGGATAAAGACAATTGTTTTTAGGATTAATAATTAGGAACCCTTAAAAACATCCCAAGCATTCTATGGAGACTAAAAAATCAAGTTTTTCGTCCTTCGTGTTCAAACATTTATGAGATGATATAGATAATAAGAAACATATACGCTCTAAAATAATTTAAGCTCGTTCATAATCCAAAAAAAAGAAAAATGTAACGAAATAATGACGACATCAACTTTGAGACGCGATTCTAAGAGAGTCAACAATTAACGCCCAATTCGCGTCCACACCTGTAGGACAAAAAAGGATTTCGCCATCAGGGAATTTTCGCGACGTTCCCATAGGAAGGGAAAAACGAAACCCTTCCGGCTAAGCGCAGCGTTTTTCAAAGCGCAGTTTATTAACGCGGATAAACGAGCACCTTAACCTTTTGCATAGTCAGTGGCCGAGGAACAAAACAGACAAATAGGAATCACAAAGGAGGGTTTTAACCGCCGCTTCTCCAAGAACGTTTGAAAAGAACTGAATTGACCAGCTACTGTGTCCGCTCCCACATTCCAAGGCTAAATAGTTTGAAGGACGTAAAATGCAGCCTCACCTAAGGCACCCTTTAGGAATTTAACACGACAGAGAGGGAAAAAAGGTTCCCATGGAAGTGCGGTCAGGTGCCTAAGCCATGGGCACTCGAACAATTAAAAGTTTTTCGCCGTAGTGCACATACGCGCTCTCCGAGGTATGCGAAACACAATCGTCTGCATCGGCAAGTGCTTCGTAAGTAGCCGCCATAAGGGTTCGAGCTGCAGTCTCTTGTGAAAAGTGTGTTCACACGGAGTGATACACAGTGCTAAAACTTCCGCAATTACGCCACGAGACCGTGCGGATTAAAATGCACGCAATATAATATCCTGTCGCAAGTCGTTTTCAGCTAATTTCCCGCTTCCCGAAATTTTTTTCTCTCGAGCGCTATTTACATCGTACGAATTTTTCCTTTCTAAAGGAAAAATTAGAAAGTGCTTCAAAAATGTTTCCTGCTTTTAAGGATGCATATTCAATGCGTGAAAGTATTTAAAATGGCGAAAAACTATTCTGTTTTCCAATGTAGCGGAAGGGAAGTGGAGGTGAATGTGTATTCACCTGAACTATTTCCTTGTTTACGAAATGGAAATATATTCTCAGGATTTAAATGGGAGAAAAAGATATTTTAATTATAAATGATTTCTCCTGAAACTATGCATTTTAAAATCAAATACTCATAAACGAAAAAGTTAATTATATTAAAGTTACACACAAACCTTTTTCTCTTGGATTTTAATTAATATTTTGTTAAAAGATATGATTTATATTCATCTAGTTTACTAATATAAAGTTCTTTTCAAAAACAATCAAAGTTTTAGGGTTTAAAGAGAAAATATAGCCAATTAGATGTGTATAAATATTTAAAATATAGAATAATAGTGTGAAGTGTAAAACTCTTTAGAGAAATTAATTTATCTTTAAAATTCAATTAGTATTTTTTCGAACAAATTAATAAAAGGCTAATTGAGTTATCTTAGAAAAAAGGTTGCGGATTTTCGCGTCAATAATTTACAATGAATTATTTTTATGAAAATTAATGAGTTCTTTCGAAGTTATTGATTGCCCGTTACAACTTCATATCTGTAAATAAAAACTTCTTCCCACATTCGGGAAAATTTATGAGGTAAACAAAAATTCTTGAGAGATCATTGAGTCCTTTCAAATCCTCCCATTATACCCAATTCTCAGAATTCGTCTTCCTTTCATAAAAAAAATCAGATCTGAAGAGGAGAGATAACTGAGAATCGCGGACTTGATCCTCCTTTGGAAATGGAATTAGGGAAGGGAATTTCCGATGCATGCTTCAAACGAAAAAGACAACACAATCCGGATATAAATACCTCTGCCCTCTTATGTAAATAATTAGTGATAGCTATGTTAGAATAATTGATTATAAAATCTCCAGGCTATTATTATACGTAAATATAGGAAATAATTTATGTTTTAAAGATACAAACTGTAGTATAATTACATTTTGGCATATGAGCATATTATACTTTTGTTCTACTAACTTAGAAAATGAATGAAGAATTAAAACCACGATAAGAATTTTCAATTTCAATTACTTTGGAGATTTTCCTTTGGTGTTAATTAATATGCTCTCAAAACGTTTTCATGGGACCGCGAATTTCAGTGAAACTGGAAATTTATTTAGAAAATAACGATAACAATATCAAATAGAAAATAAAGAACTTCTGGAAGTCCTGACTGTAAGCTTGCATTTCCACACTATGACTTCCAATATCATTCCTTCTTCTGAAAAGGTTATTTTTATAAAAATGTACATACAAACAATCTTTCCTTCGTTATATTTTCAATTTATTAATTATATATGATATATTTTCTATAAAAATAGCGAGTTTAGTAATATTTGTCTCGTTTTTATGTAACTTATTACACCCCTCATCTATCCATACTATTTTAATTATATTAATTCCGCCTAATCTTTTTTCAAAATTGTAATTCCTATTTTTATATAATAGTTATTTTCGATAATGAGCCACCAACATATCATCATCTCAGAGTTAAAAACTTCAAAAATAACCTTAACAATTCTAAACATACCCAAACCTGTATCTTTATAGCAAACCTATTTACACATGTTATGTTATCGAATCATTAAGTTAACCTTGTAGGTGAAATCGACTAAAAAATATCTCCCGTATATTTCCTCTAGAAAGTCACTCTAGAGTGAATCCTCAAACTAATTGTCAGCCTCCAACTCAACTGAATCATTCAACGGAATTTAATCAGCCGACAGTTCGTTACCTCAGATTCTCTGAGACAATTCTCAGTCACGAGAGAACATCGGGAAGTTTTATGGAAGCAAACTGCAGCAGATAGTGCGGAAGCATTGCAGCAACAAGACATCCTCTAATTATTTATCCCCTCACACCTGTTACTGACTCGAGCACAAAGTTGCGTGTAAATAGATTTCCCGTTCCAAAACAACTGCAATCGACACGGGCGCACGCAATTAGTCTATGGTAAACTCGCGAGAAAGAAAACTGGTTTTATGAGGATGAATTATTTCGCTCGTTCGCGAAACTTTAGGGGAACTCCTCATTGCGCAACCTTTTTAATGGGGCGTATTTAATTCCCACGTTTGCAACGCGCTTTCACCTTTGAAATCCTACTTCCTCGAGCATTTCCTTAATCTTTCCCACACCTTTAGAGTGCACACACACTTCCGCACGTTTCTTCCAATTAAGAGAGGATGTAAAACGTTAAACTAGTTCACGCCCAATCCGATGGACAATAAACACGACCGGACTGTTTTCTATTTCGTAACGCGTCCGTAGTTGTTGCGACCGCCTTTCCAAGAACGATACGATCCTCGGCGGAAAATTCACATCTCGAGTTATGACTCGCATCGAATAAATTATCAAGATATACCCCTCAGCTACGATGTTGTTGGTAGACTTTTTTGAGGCCTAACTGATCCACGATAGTATTTGGTGACCAATGGGTGGGACCATTGCTCGATTCTTAAAGAAGGAAACCGGAGAAGATTTCGCTTTTGACGTACGTACTGGAAGATAGAAAGTTGAGAGTATTGATAAATCAGAACAGGATATTTTTATAGCGAGATTGTATCCTGCTATAGAGAGATACTGAGTTGGAGAAAAATAATGTTTCCGATTCGGGAAGGGTAAAGATTCGTTTGGAAAGCGTCGCATATTTAAAAATATTTATTTGTCGTAAATTCAAATTTTACGTTACGAAATACAGAACTCTGAAAACGAGTTGACTGAAATCGCCAACCCATTCGTGTCACAGTATATTACATAGTCGTCAATAGGAGAGGAATATTTTGGAATAGATAATAATGTCGATAAAATTCAAAGGATATCTCAATCATCGAAACTTTTACGAATTGAAAAATACATAAGATAGAAAGATGTATAATATGGTTGAAAATTACGTTCATTCAATCATGTTGATATATATATTCTTTTTAAGGATTGATATCATTCCTGTAAATTGCGAAAATAATTCTACCACATACGTAAATACCCTGAAAAATCTATAGATGAGATGAATATATACATCAGTTATGAATACCTGCCTATGCAATTGAGGATATCGAATTGTGCGTACGTATATAGATAAAATAAAAGCCTTTTAAGCGAAACATATAATCGATTTACGAACAAACAGAGGAATCCCAGTGTTTAAAAATGGATTTCTATAAGTAAGATAATCATACCTAAGCAGGATCTAGGAATAGGAGGCATGCACAAAAGTAAAAAGTCTTTGAATTATAATGATGCCAACTATCGTCCTGAAACGGAGAAAGGAAAAATTTTTAGCGCTTGGGATATAGGTATTCATGTAAATAATAACACGTTTCCTCGTTCTTGACTTAGGTGCATATATCTATTTAACCTAATCATAAATATTGAACTACGCCAATTATATGCAGGTATGAAGATGTAAACCTATTGAAGAAACGCATCTCTGTAAGTTAATCATCCCTGATACACGCCAACTTGCATGAGTGTGCTTCTATAAAAAGAAGCTTCAAAAGGATCTATTCAAACCCTATTCCTGAAAACCCCATCGAGGAATCCAGAATGGAGGTAATCACACCCTCCAACTTCCGGAATCCACTGCGGTGTGAGATGACGAGGAAATCGGACGTAATTTTTTCGTCAAACTCTAAGGATGTAAATCATATTCAGATGCATGGCTCGTTCGTGACAACCTCGCTCTTCATCAAGTATACCAATTCAAGACGATACTCCTTTCTCACTCTCAATTCCAAGAAATCCATCCAATTCATTCCATCTTTCCTCGTTCGTTTCCAGAGACCATCACTTATGTCTTCGTATTACTTATATTACTCGTATGTAATCGTATAATCAACCGATCCGTGTCTTTCGAACCCAACAAGCCCTATCTACTTAAACTCCCTTCCCCATCCTCGAAAGCTAGGTTGCCTCTTCTTCGCTCCTTCAAAATCGTCTATCCACCTCTCCTCCTCTATAATATAACTCTACCTTCCACTCTTAGGCCGTCCACCTTCCCAAATCCACCGGCCTCCGTGTCCAACTACGCCTACCCCTCGGGCCAACCTGCTTCGGACTGCCTCCCATTCCGGTCTCATCCTCTATTCACTCTCCTTTCTCCATAACATCCCTACAAATATTTTCCATAAAAACCCAAAATTCTCATTCTTTTGTTTCCCCAATCTCCCATCTCATAACTGCTTCTTACCCTATCCTCGCCTTTCCAGCGTAGAGTATTTCTGTCTTAATTCCTTCATACCCTCCGTCTTATCTCTTCCTTCTAGTCCTCGCCCAACATTTTATGCCTTTCAGGTATGTCCATAGTCCTCCCCATCTCTGATTAACTCTTCTAGAAAAGTTTCCTTATTTTTTTACCTTCACGTCGGATTATTTTTTTTATACCGGCGCCCCCTTCCGTTATCAGTAGTTTCGTTAATCAATCAGTTGTTATTCTTCAGCACTCTAATATCTTCTTACCGATTCCCGACCTTTTAAGAGCATCGTTCAAGTTTCACTCGTACACAATGGCCGAGACGGAAAGTGGACTGTCCTTCCTCATTAATTTCCAAAGCGGAGATTATTTTTTAACGCTCCACACCATCTCATCAGAGAATCTTTATCGATCTCGTTTTATTATTCCATTTCTCGGTCATGATTGCCTTTCTCAGCCTTCCAAATTGTATCTTTCGTTCGCTACTTAGCAAAGGAAAATTCGTATCAGATTGTCAATGAGTTATTAATTCGGGAATTGATTCCATCGCTAGATGCGTTCGTGCGAACGAACATCTCTCGCCCTATACTGCGGCTCATTCGGGGTTAATGAAGTTGACTTTAGAAGACAATGGGCGAATGCCAAGGAACGGTGAATACGCATCAATTTTCGTAATGAAAAATTAATCGATCGATTGAATGTCCCGAAAAAAATTAGGGCTTGGAAGATTCCTCGTCGCGATAATCGCAAATATGTTGACAGTTTCCGCTTGATTATTGATGAGTTCCGATCCAATTTCATGAATATAGATTTGGATGTTTGTATATGAGTTCCGTCCGTTTAAGGTCAAGATGAACGCTCTTTCCGCTACCTCTGGATTCGAAAGATAAGTTTTAAATGGTTAAACGCTAACGCGCGTGTTAAGAAACCCATCCATAACCGAAACACATGCATAAATATAGCGTATTTTCCACTTTAATGAAAGGTGAATACATTATTCCAAGTAATAAATCGATTGAATTATTCTGGGGTTTGATTTTTTTTCGAACGAAAACATTTCATTCGAACCATCTGGTGAAAGTTTGATTCATACTTTAATTTGATCACTCAACGAAATGTATTTCTGATTATTTCGTTATATTTTAAAGAGCGAAGAGTTAGTAGAAGTAGTATTTCAACTTCTATGACAGATGTACCTGTTTTTATATATATAACTTAGAGCATTCTAAAGAAAACTTTAGATGATCGACATTTCTTTAGGGTTTCTATATTTCAATATTTATCATAGATAACATTTTAAAAAATTAATTATTTTTCCAGTTATGTTGATATGTTATATAATAAACTTAAAATTAAGTATAAATAGGTGAGGATAACTCTAATGGATGTATAGTTAAGTAACTGTATAGCATAGCATATACGTATTAATGTCTCTTTGTGATTCTAGAACACAATTTTTCTCAAAAGGATTCGCAACGACAAAGTCGGTTTTTTGTCTCGATAATTGCAGTGATATTTCATAGAAACAATAATCACGTATGTCGATGTTTGTGTCCAATAAAAAAAATCGATTATAAAGATTGATTCGAGTTATTCGTGGCTTAGGGAGGGAATTATAACTACCTTCAGCTCATCGATTAACGCTCTGTACGTGTCTATCAACGGCAGTCGATCTATTCTGACACATGACATTTCCCGCGCTCTTTCTACGACACGTACATCCGGCAGGAGGCGTCTAGTCCAACGGAGAGATAGAGAGTGAGCGGAGAGAAAAAAAAAACAAAAATTATCGATTGTTTTTTTTTTCAAATCTTCCTCGGGGCAAAAACTCTCAATCCATTCCGAAATAATTGCAAGTTACGAAATCGTAGGGGGGGCGACCGATATGAAAAAAAAATGTCCATGAAATACTTTCTGATTGATTATGAACGATCCTTGTGTCCGGGACCAGCCGGCGATGCATTAATCATAAACAATCCAACACACTCCAAAGTCCTTTGCATCCACAGCTTTCATCAGTCATTATATCACCGGACCACTGGATTCCTCTCTCTCCTTCTCTATCTACCACCACTCCTCCCATCCTTTCTCGCCAGATTGTTTAAAAGGGTTCATCCCTGTGAGTGGGAACCCGATGTATCGGTTGTTTACTCTGACTTTGTTAGTTTGTCGATCCGTGCCTTACGCCCACTTAATACCCGCTTACGAATAAGATCGGAATTCTGATAACCATACGAATCAGAATGCGAACGTCTGCTCTTCTGCACGGAAGCACACAAGAGAGCGGGTTAGGTGAGACGAGAAACAGACATTTCCTGCGAGTAACTTGGGATGCCTCTAATATCAATGAGAGGACCCTGGATGGAAGAATTAGGCCCCCGTAATGACGGAGGCCCGAACAGCATTTCGGTTTCTCGACGGTCCATCCTTAACCACCGGATCAAGGTCGATGTGCAGCCCTTCTAACACGAAACCACGCGTTTTTTTACGTAAGACAAGCCTGCTCGTCTATTAAAAAGCCCTCCATTATATCTTAACCATGCACCCTAGAAAATGGTAGCTGTCCGGGGCTCTTCATTTGGAATTATTTAACATGACAAAACTTAACGAGGGCCCGGAGCATAATTGCCGGCTTCGCGAACGAGGGAAGTGGGCTTATAAAAAAAACACTCCGTGCTTCTTTCTTCTCCTTGTTTACTTTCCTTCCGAAATATCTGATCGAAAGGGGGAAACGTTTCGGGCGGAATTTCCAACTCTCTCTCCGCCGCCCGAACGCATTTTGTCAACCGATTTAATGGCTTTAGTCATTACCTGCTCGAATGTCCTCGCCGCTCCTAAATCCTTACAAATTTGACGTTAATAACTACAGTGCGGGATAAGGTTACGCGAATAACCCTTTTTTAATCCCCCTTCTAGCTTTCCCCAGATCTCTCTCTCGTCGCTTACGACGCCTTTATTTCGGATTTTATAACGTGGAAAAAAGTGACTGTCGAAATAAACTCGAATCTGGGAAACGAGCTACGGAAAACTCGCTCTCGATTCCGTGGTGGACCAGGGTCGGCGAGCGTGGGCGACCGCCCTGGGCGGTCAATCATCCGCATCGAAGAGGTTGTAGTATAAATCGGGGTGCGGAACTACCTGACACCCGTCCTCTAAATAAAGAAGTTTCCTATAAAATATTTCGTGGACCACGGACGTTTTTAGGAGTTTACATTCTTCGAGGCAGTAAGGATGACAAAAGTCTTAACTAACGCGGGGCATAAAACAGCAGCGCGCTCCGAAATTTACGTCTTGTCCACAAGAGTCCTTTAAGAGGCCGTATCAAAACACCGAACTTCTCTGGAGCGTAAAATTAACATTTCAAATTTTCCGCTCGTTTTACCGAAGGCCCTTGATTCGTAATTTCCGGACTCGACGAAAATGGGAAGGGCGCCCGATAAAAAGTTTTGTTAAAGTAATAGCGTTATTGGGAAAAAAGAAATCAACCTCCTAGCATGAATAAAATGAAATAACGCTGATGGACAAAGCATGTTATTGGTTTTCGTGCCATGGAAGCGTTTCTAATTGAAGGTGGAGAATTCCGGACAGGGAAAGATCTCTCGTTCTTCTATTTTTTTCTTTCTTATAACGATTCCACGGTCACCGCCTTGTTATACACACCTCTTCCTTTTTTCTCCTTCGTGTTCTCTTCGTCTACTCCTTTCCCAACCTTTTTTTATTATTTCTAGACGCCGCCACCACTTCCGCGCACCTCTCGTTCATTCCCGTCTCATTTACTCTCCTCGTCCATTTTAAAATTACAACCGCATTATAGTTATAGGGACACAAGGAGAAATTGGTCGGAGCAAGTCTCTCTCCCTTTTTATTTCAAGGCGAATTTTTTTTTCGCCCGTTTTATAGCGGCGAAAACATTTTGATCGCCGCTTAAGCTCAAGACTGCGACTATTCCGTGGCTTTTTCCCTTTGATACCGCTTCGATTTCGTTCTCGTACGTCGACAAATTTTCATCCCACGGTAAATTAAGGAGCGGCGTTTTCCAGCGATTATTCCACGTGTGGTGGATATTCAAAAGCGATACTGAGCGTCTATCGGGAGCTTGATGAGTTTCCGAGCCTTCTCGAAGGCGAGAGAGATTCGCCTCCTTAATAGCGTCCTTATTTGAAAGACGGGTCTTTTTATCGGCGAATTTCATGCAACGCCGACCTCCTTGAATGATACATTTGCTCACTTAAGACCTCTTCGGCGTCCTTTTTAAATAGTTCTGAGCCTCCAAGTCATGTCGTTGCGATTTTTTCGAGTCGTAAACAAGAAGGGTAAGCTGAGTGTCGTGTTGATCTTGTACCAATAAAACTTATGAGCATCGATAAATTAGATAAGAATTGGGAATAAGTTAGGCCTAAAAATTAATATGTTAAGTTTTAAAGAAGTGCAAACACTCGTATATATATTTTATCGTTTTAACACGCTTGCCAAGCCAATATATCTATTAACTGTAACGATATCAAATCATCTAACTTTATTTATGTTTATACAGCTCATAGTATACTGTTGAAACTTTCCGTTACTGTTCCGCATTACTATATTCTTTTCAAAATTGAAAAATTCCTACTTTTTACTCGGGTCGTTCTTTTATTATCTTATTAAAGTTTTTATCTCTTCAAAAGCATGATCTTTGAGATGAGTGAGTTTGTGAAGCTGAAGCACAAGAGCAAGACTTTATATAACCATAAAGATTACAGATTACTCAATCCTGAAGCATTTCATGTAAGAGGTAATAAATTCCTAACATTCCCTCCGTAGATATGGGAACGTCCAGGTAGTTTTTCTCGAGAAAAGATAATGCTATTCATATTTATGACAAGATAAGTTTCTTCTTCTTTAATAAATTAGACAATACCATACCTTTTCGTCAAGTTTCGTGCTAAACAGGTGAAGAAAGTACGATCTTTCGCGAATAACCTTTCCAGCTGCTCTAGTATATAATACTTGGGTATAACGGAGCGGAAATTCTGAAACTCTTGTCATCTTAAAGAGCGTTCAGGTGCCTTAGCAACCGATTCACTTGCCGAATTCGAGTTTGTTTACATTTTCAAGTTCTAAAGCTATATCATGAGAAATAGTCTCACAGCTAACAAACGGCAATATAAACGCTGATGTTTTAAAAAAACTCGAGTATTTTTTACGACCAATATCTAGAGTTTCTCAGTAAGATATACTTTTCAATTTGTTGCTCAACATTTTCACTCTAGGAATAAGCTCGCTTTGTCATCAAAACAAAATTAAACTCGAGAAATAAATCTAAGTTTACGAGCGTGCGTCGCCGGATGTTTCAGGCATTTCATTATATTACGCTCGTTACCGGGACGATATTCCAAAACTTTTCATTCCTACGCCATTTCCACCTTTTCATCCCTTAAATATGATAGGGCAACTTTTAAAGGAACGCTTTTTTGGAGTATTTTTAAGGGCCTCCGGGTCACCCGAGACGGGTTGCTAGCGCCGATGTGGCCCAACAGTCACAGCGGGCGCACCACTAAATAACAGGTTTCAAACTGTAGCACTTTATACGTCCTTTTGAATAGGGCCTAAAGAAGACCACGTAGCTTCGAAACCTAGTTTCAGCGATGGATAAAAAGAAGTCGTTCCTTGCGCTCACTCGTCGATCCGTAAGAAAGCGCGTTAAAAAATTTTCAACGAAACAATTCGAGAGAAACTATCGCTGCACCGTTCTTTACGTACGATATTTTTACGGCAGTTTTTGGACGAAAAGGAAGCGTGATTCAGAAACGAGAGTGAGGAGCATTCTAAAAAAAAAGAGAAAACGTCATGAATCAACCGTGCACTCCCTTTTAGCAAGGCGCATTTATGAATAAGTGTTTGTGATCGGGCCCTGTTTTACTGGTCAAGTGTACGAGAGAGAGAGACTCTAGTTCCTCGCATTCCATCCTCTTCTACTCGGCCTGTTTTTTTCTTCACAAACCATCATCTTCCCACTCTTCCCCTGAACCCCTCCCAAAGAACCCGGCCTCCTCAACAACATTCTATTCCCTCCTCAACCTTAACTACTAAACCCAACCCACTCTCCCTTTCTCGGTGTGTCTCCACTCATACCCGTATATCCCTTCCCCTCTCCCGCACAGTGGTTCAGCTCCCATTTTTTCACGGCGGGACCCGGTTCTCCGACCCTCTCCCACCTCGTGGCTTGTAAAGAGGCGGAGTGCGTGAGACGCTGGATGCTGGAGTTGGTTTTAGTTGCGTTTCCGAGACACAGTGGTAGTAAAAGGGCAGGAAAGGGTTAGTTCCTCCTTTTTTTAAGGAGGAGAAAGGCTTTCTCCTCGCGCACAGAATTCCCTACCCTGCGCGCTTTAAAACGGCGGACCTTTTCCATCTCTAGGTTTTTATGCTTTTCTCCCCAGACATTGTACGTACTTTCTAGCCAAACGGATGCTGCTTTGCAGCCATATCTTGGGCGGGGATCGAAGTCGGAAGTTTTTGTCGTGTTCCTTCCCCGAGGTGGTTGTTTTGCGTGGAATCTGGGTTGAGGAATCTCGAATGGTCTGTGACGTCTACTTACTCTACCATTGAGATTGAATTGCGTCGATTGTTGCTATACTACGCTGGTCTACGATGCACTGAGTGTATATCAAAGCATATGAATTATATATATTCAAACTAATCAGATGGAGATGATATTTCATCAATAAAGAAATATTCATACGCATAGAATTAAGATATGTATGTACTCTTTCAAAATCGACAGTTCAAATTCTGTCGTTAACTAACTCATCCCTCCTTAGAGTGTAAGAACTAAGGTTTATGTTAAGGCCAGCGTCTGTTCCCAAAAAATAACATCGCTTAAAATATTCTTCACGTCTTCACGAAATCGATAAAATTCGGACCCGTGTACATCCGAAACGAATAACTCGTTCTTCATCACGTATAGTTATACACGCACGGAACGACGGGGGAAGGAACGAACTCATAAATATGCTCGTACACCTGACCTGTAACTGTCAAACGTTCAACATGCGCGCATTTCGTATCTTCTCCCCAACAGCCATCCTTCCCAAGAACTCCCTCTTTAGTAGTCCGCAGATTTCGTGACATGACCGCCGGGCCCGACTCAAAACTCCGGACCACAAAAATCCCTTCCCCGTCTTTTTTTCCTTCCCACCTCCTCCTTAATCTGCCTCTTTCACTCCACCTATGGGCTCATCCTTCCCTTACCGCATTATCCCCCCTTTCTTATCCCGGCAAACACTGTAACGGGCTCCGATGGTATTGTGTTCATGAAAACCTCGTTGCAGCCACAACACTCACGGTCCATTTGTGATCATTCGCCTCCCTCGAGAGGGAAAAAAATTATTCTCCTCGACTCCATGGCTGCCTCTCCTCTCTCTTCATTCATAAAGCCTCGAGGCATAAAACTCTTTCGCTGGAGTCCCTTCGCCCTCCCATTGTATTCCCTCGGGTTTATCTCTCAGAACACTTCTCTTTTCGAAATCAAACTTTCACCGAGGAATTTTTCTCGTCCTTTTTATTCCCCATTTAATGTTTCTCTCGTCCGTTCCCTAATGCTGCATGCGCGGACAGGATTACGATCCTCTTTTGTTCACCCAAAGTTCCTTCGTACTTCGTGTCATCTCGCGACTCGCCGCGTTCTTTAGCGTCTCATCCGAACCAATTGGCGAAGTTAGCGCATCTTTTAAGGGTCATTCCCTTTTTGTCTGGTCTCCATTGATCTGCATGCAGACACACTCTCTGGCTCCCGATGCATTCCTTTTTTTCTCCATTATGCCTTCCCAGCGTTCCTTTTTTATTCGTTCGTAAAGCCTGCGGTTCGTATCGCACATTGTACCGCATAGTCGCTTTTTCGTCGCGATAAATTATACTAGAAGTTGTTTATGCATCCTCCAGCGAGCCAACGAAAGCATTTTCGATGTCCCAGTTATGTTTTTTGCGGGGCAGCGTCCTTATGTAGTTTGGAGGCATTTCTCGCTCTCTTAAATGACCGTCTCCACGCGTTTGTCCGACGGAATTTATTTCGCGTATTCACACGAGAGATAGCATCGCGGGTCGCTATCAAACGATCGTTATTGTGCGGGAAAATAAGCAGAAAACATCAGAAGGGCGACCTACTGAGGATTATTTATATGGCAGATAAGTAATTAACGGGAAAATTAGAGTGATTTTTATCGTTCAGTGCTTGGTTGTAGGGCAAGTGTAAAATGAGGTGTCTCTTGGTATTACTGGGGTATGTGGATGAAGTCGTAGAATATCACGATTATATCTAGTGAAAAAACATCAAAGGACCCCTAAACCGTAAAAACTTTCAGCTTCAAGGAAACAAGACAATATCAAACTTATGAGAATAAATGCTCATGAAGATTACAGCTCTAATCATGAATTATCATAGTAGATAAACACTGAATTCTATTTAATGAGTTCTAATATTGCGCTTCATTTATTTTATGTTATAGAATAATATACAAATTACAAGTTTTGATATCAATACTTGATCACAGGATCGCTTCAATGCATCCAGTTTATTTTTGTAAACAATAAGATGCAGAGAGAAGTATATTATTCAATACTGATAATGATATAACTTCCAATGGCATCAATTTTTTTTCAAATTGTACTTGAGCAATAGTTGAAGATACCATTATTATTATTATATCCCTTTAAGTCCTTCACTAAGTAATGTGTATGATGTAAGACAGTCACGAAATCCATTACCTACAATAACTACTCTTTACTAATACTTGTAAAAATAACTCGCAAGCTACTGAGCAAGTGGTGGTGATAAATGATCATTGTGATTATTTATATAAATTTTCTTCTTATTTAACTTGAATTTCTTGTCAAAAGATACTGAATAATTGGAAATAATAGTACAATTTACTCATTTCTTTAAATTATTCCTTATTGTCTGATATATAATTACGGAATCATTCAACATTACTGTCGTTTATAAATGTCCAAACCCGTATCATTATTTCGGTAAACCTTTCTGTAATTTTTTTCCGCCATTATTCCTTTCCGTACCCAGCCTTATTGACCTCATAAATTTGCACATTTTTACGCCATTCTCTCTCTCTCTTTATTTCGTCCTCTCCTTAATTTCGGATCTTTAATTAATCCTCGCTTTTTTCGTTCCGCATTTTTAAACCTCTCAGCATCGTTCCAGATTCTTCTCAAGCCGATTTATAAGTATCTTTTTTTCCCTCAACCGTCACTTGCTTCCAAAAAGCACAATTCCCTCCCTCCCTCGTTATAACCAACGTCTTTCTTTTCATTCATTTCAATCTCCTTTCACGTCTTCATCTCCGAGTATTTCTCATTTATTCCGACTCTCCAACCATTTCGTCCGAATTTCTCCGCTTTTTGCTCCGCGCAAATCTCATTTCTCATTATTCTAACTTATAAGCGCACTTCTTTCCTTATATTCCCTTCTTTCTTTTGACGTTCCCATCCCTTCTGCCGATTCGCAGGTTGAATTACGAGCGAAAAAAAGAGAGGCCTTATTTTTGCTCAACTTGTCAGGGCCCTTCATCTATTCCGTTTCCACGATCGGCGGCGCTTTTTTCGCCCAAAAAAATAAATTACGCTAACGACGGCCGTATCTATATTTGGGATCCCAGTTTCTCGGCGTATTAAGCGCAGAATAGCTAATTCTCAACTCGGTAACGAGCGAGGAAAATGACGCTTTGGGACGCGAAAAACTCACCCTCACACTTCCCCAGAGTCACAATCATGCTCTCATTCACCGCGATGAGTTCTCTTCATTCCCTTTGGATCGCTCCGAAATCTCCGTTTTCCTCTTTTTTTTCTCCGAGAGTTCTTCCTTTTCGCCGATTCTTTTTGCAGTCTAATCTAATACATTTTCTCTGCATTGCCTCATCTACTACTACTTCTCGACCCGTCAATTTTTTTAAAAACCTCGCCTCTCTCCCACGGTATCCTTCCACATGTGTTCTGCACCGTTCCTCTTTTCCCTTAACCCACCGTATCCCTAGCGAGAGTAATTTTCCTTCCGGTCCGACAAGTGGACGGGTCGCGAGGGAGTGGGTGCTGAGCCGTGGGGGCGGCGGCCGCCCCCTTCGCAACGCGTAATCGTTGAGCGGCGTTTTCTGCGGACAAGGCGATGAGAGCAATTAGACTCATTGCAAAGACATTGAAGTCATTTGAAGCGACGGCTCATTAGTTTTAATGCTGGTGCAGGAGGGAGACGGAGGATCTGGAAAGGAGAGGATGCTGCAAACCGTCTCTCTCGCAGAACATGGATCTTCTTCGTACGTGCCCATTTTATCTTCCTCTTATATATTGCTATCTCTCTCTCTCTCGGGGAAGGGTTGGAAAGAAAAACGGAGATGCGATCGGTCCAGTTTCGGGATAAAGAAAATGCTCTCTTGCAGTTTTGTGAGGGAAAAAATTGAGCAGCTCTAAGGCTGATTTTTAGGAGTCTAAATTCCCTGTAAATTGAGCGGAGGCGTTAGGGAAGGGAACCTTTCTGAGAATTGAAGCAATGCTGAAGAGATTTGAAAGGGTTTCCAGAGGATGTACGGAACGGAAAGGTTGCGAAAGGGACCTTTAACAAAGGGTTGAGGAGATAGTCATTAAAATTATGAGCGGAACGTTGTAGGTGAAATGCCTTTAATGAACACCGAGTAATTAAGAATAAATAAAAAGCTCTCCCGTGCTGATTTCTTTCGCAGGTCAGCTTTATTCCTCGCTTTATATAGAGGATTTCTTAAAGAAATTGAAGGGAAAATGCGGGGTAATCAAGGCCTTCGTTTCATCTCGGATGTTTCAAAAGGAACGTCAAATTGCTGTTCCTAATCTAATTTCTCCTGATTTGGGTCACATTCGGAGAGTAAGTACGTGAAGTGTGCTATTTGTCGCACATCACTCATATGCGTGATGAAGTTTAAGAGAAAATGAGACGAATGAAGATCCCTTTCCTAATTGATTGCTTTCATATTTTCAATTTTACTGACGATGTATAGCGTACCTCCACAATATAATTGATTTAGGCTGCTAAAGATTCCCTCTTCTTCAGCTATTAGAAATTGATTATAAAGCTGTTCAGATGGTACTTAAGCTTAAAGATACATTTTATATATATGGAAATTTTATTATATTTATCTTCTTAAATCAAAAATATTTTCCTTTGAACTGACTTTAAGTTTTTTATTGACTAATAAATCTTCTTTCTTGAATTAAAAGGACGTAATTATTTTTAAATGTTTTACTTTTCTAATTAGTGAGTATAAATTTTTTTAGTGAAAGGAAACATTATAGATTCCACTTAAATTACTATTATCCTTTTTCAATGCTGAATTTTCATGAGTCTTATGATAAGGAATTTCAAGAAAGTTATTATGTCACAACCGATTGCAAACACAAAAGTTTCATTAACTGACAGTGACATTTAAAGGTGATGTATATCATACAGCTATTCTATTCAATCTCATTCGAAACAATATTTCATTTCTTGCTAAATAATAAGTCGAAAAATTTCTCATAAGTTTACATCATCCACTCGTATCACGATTGAAGCTGAAGTTATTTCATTGGAAACTTCAACGTCTTGATATCCTTAGTGACATAAAAGCGATGTGTCATATAGTTGCTAAGATATCCCGCCTGGATGAGAAATCATGACCGACAATGGAATGAGATCAGAAGGACACAATGGAGATAATATAACAAGAGAAAGTTTTTTATGGAGCGTTATACATATGCTTCGTGTGTGTGGAGAAACTTGCGTAAAAAGACCGATGCTCCTTGCGATAATAGTGTCCATTTATTTCCAAAAGCAATTTAGAAGTCTTTATTCAACTCGCTTGACATGATAAAGAGAACATTTTAGCCCACATCTGATTTCTCCCCGAATGCGAAAGTGTGATATTTATCTACCTTCATATGTTTGTTCTCAATCTGAAGTTGCTCGATTACATTTTATCAAAACTTTCGCCACTTAATCAAGGCAGGTTATTCGGTCCCGAAAACATTTTAGCTCGCAGCAATTGGATTAAATAAATCCTCGAAAGCGGAATGGGTTTCGAAGAACCAACACTCATTCCAGAACAATAACTCGTGTCGAAATCTTTCGCGATATTATATCTTAGAAAGTGCGCAGGGCCATTAATATACGAGAGAACTTATTTAGGTTAACCTTTGGACCGACCGGGCAGCATTCTCACCGGCTCAGTCCCATTCCCGTTTTATCTATAAATTAGCGTGGGAAAATCAGTGCCGACTGTTACGTAAAAGCCTTTTCATTTAGCTCGACCAACTCCCTGAATTCAGCTTTGAACGTTACGAGAAAAAAAATAACTCACTCGATTTTCTTCCGCACACCCACGTGATTAAAATTAATCTCTCGACCGAAACATTTTTCAAAACCGTTAGACTTCCATCGAGCGTAGAAATAAAAAAAAACGGACTCCCTAACTGGGAGCCGCGCCCAACTTTCGAATTTTACTTTAATTGTCTTTCCCCATCGCTCTGGACACGATAAAAAACTTATATATATTGACCGAGCGGTGGAGATGACATCACGGCCCGGATTCACTTTCTCCCGAATGAAAAAGACAAGCGAGATAGCGGTGGAATCAAAAATAATGAAAAGAAGACATTTCATTCGGAAGAATAAGGAGATAAAGCGGTGCGGGTCAGATGTTAGGAGCGCTCGTACATCCGTCTCTCTCATTCTTTTTTTATACGAGACTCGTGCGTGTATGCGGGTGTCGCCTTGGTAGATTGTGTGCGTGTGTGTGCCCTCTCATTGTGTGGGTGAGCCCGCGGGGGCGTGGCAGAAAAGGAGAAACCCGCACTGATTTTTAAAGGACGTTAGCGACAGATATACAACTTGTCTCCGGGAACCCGTGTACCCCTCTTGAGGTCGGAAGGGTAAAAGGACTAGAAAAGGGAAGGAGAAAAACAAAACAAAAGCGAAATTGCGAAAACTTTCGTCATGTGCGTAGAGGATGGTTTCGAGTGAAGTCCGATCCGTTCTAGGTCACGTGATCCTCGGCACATCTTTTTCTGCTGAGTGTGGTAAAGGGCAAAGGGAAAGGGATGTTGCTGGAAATGCGGATGGAATAAGGTCGGAATGAGGGTGCGATGGGGGAGGGTCAAGGGACGGCCGCCCGGGTGGTTAAAAGGGGCGGTGGGCCTTTTGATGTGTACGATATTTACGCCCCCGCCACGCCGCGAACAGAACTCCCGTAGAGACACCCCACCACTCCCCCATGCCATGGCTTCCGGTCACTCCTCGGGGCCTTCGGAGGGCCTCCGTGGGCGGAGCCGCAGGCCCCAGCACCGCCGAGGCGTGAGAGTAACAGCGGGAATCGGTACTTGTGAAGAATTGTGCAGGAAGACACGCGTGAGGGTCCCTAAGAATGGGATTGATGGGAATTCCATTCGGAGATAAACGCGTAAGCCACTGTTAGAGTGTGGAATGGCGTTGGGAAGAGTCTTTGGAATATTTCCGCCCTCCTTCGGTGGCTGTAGAACGGGACGTAAACCATTACAACGGGTTTAAAACAGCCTTTATCGTTCCTTTCCTTTCTTTTTGCCCGGGATCCGTTCTAAACAAGATCGTAGTCTCTTCCCTGTTATAAGGCTTAAACTACCTTTCCGAGATCTCCGATTAGGGCTTCGGGAAGAATTTTTTTTAGAGCGATTATTTTGGGTAGAAATGACGGTAAAGTTCAGACGTTTAAGGCCGATTTGCGATTTTATGCCATAGTTAGACTTACGGAATCTCCCTTAGCGATACCATCTTGAGTGTGATTGTTCTAGGAAATTCTCATGAACTTTGCAACAAAAGATATCGCCTCCTGCGAATCACGGCTCAGCATCTTTGCATGAAAATCAAGGAGGAGACCTTTTGGAGTTAACAAGGACTCGATTTTAAGTTTGGTTTAAAGCTTAAACTATGGAAGTGGTTATCTTCCTTCCCCAAAAGTTAGCATCTTCTCCATAGAGTGTAAAGGCCCCTATAAAAAAAGGGGAATCTATCTTCTTCACAGATAAGTAACTTTTTATAATGACGTGGCAGCGATGTCTTTCATATTCCGACCGATCGTTCTCACTTTACGATCATCGATAAGGGAAGATAGATAAGTCAAACGACCAAATGCATTCATCTTACGGTAAACGACTCGCATCTCGGCATTTCTTAAATAACTGTTTACAGCATATTACGCAACATTAAAGGCTTTGAAGATCAAAGAGAAAAATTTCATTAAGGACATTTTTTCCAAATAACCCAAGATACAACAACCACAAATCGTATGGCTCTAAAATTATGGTCGGAAAACATCTTTTATGATCCAATTAAGGCACTACAATCCAGAAACGTTTTTAGTATGCCGTCGGGCAGTCAATTCTTTGAAACGACGCCAATGAAAAAATTCATGTGTAAAGAATTCGTTTGATGGAAACGAAGTTCCTATCGAAGAATATTGTAAAAAAGACGAATTTATATGTACGTTTGAACTCGATTAAGATTTGTCGGGCAACCAAAGAATATCATCTCGAATGAAAATGTTTCTTTTGACCCCATAAATAAATGAATTTCCGATTATGTTGTAGTCACTGTGGACTATTTTTCACACAAGTTATTCTCTAAAGGGGATGAGTATTTAAGATTAAACCATATTACTATATTCCATAACTTATTAAATAATGAGTAACGTATCTGCAAACTTCAAACCAAAAAGATGAGACTGCATAGAGTTAACTAACAAGTCGTTTAAGGGTAAAGTTACCACCATATTATTTGGTTATTGAAGAGTTAACTGATTATTTTTAACAAAACGAGCAACATGTATCCACTTTCTTTTGTCTCATGTTTATAAAATAGCTTGAATTTGATAGGATATAATAAGAGTTTTTGGAAGTAGAAGAAAGAACTATTTTGAAACAGAGTAATAAATTCAATATCCTAGTTTTAAATGATTTAGTTAGATACAACGCAATTTCAAAATACTTATCCATTTGATTATACGGAAAATGAAACAAATAACTTAGAAAGAGTCACAATGTATCCTTTTCAAGCTATAACGAAAGCAATTTAAGAAAATGAGAGTTTTGTATCAACATCTTCAAACTTGAATAGCCTTCTAGTGCAATTCATTTCGTATCTAACGCCTCATTTTCCTCGTCGCTGTGGCAACAAACAATATAGACCACGATAACTGGACTAAACACCCATACTCCCGCATTCATAAACGTCAAACGTATCCCTCGCACCTCATCTCCGAGTTAGAGCTTCTTTTTAACGCGCATTAGGAGCTGCATTAGGGAAGATATACTTCTGAAGGCACCGTACCGAGGCGACACTAAGTCAAAATTTTAACAAGCTCCTCCACACAATGGATCGTATTATTCGAAACTTTTTGAGGAAACGCTCTATACATCATCTACGCGTCCGCGGCCCCAGAGAGAGCATTCGAAGATTTATTAACCAATTACGGGCAGTCCAAAAGGAACTCTCTTCCCGTCTCCATCCGCTTAATTAGCACTCGTCACACTTCGAAGCAAAAAACAATGCATCATTGAACGGAATACATTCAGAGCTAATTAGTCCCAAGGACTCAGAACAGTTTTCAATGGCGATCAACAAGATCTTTCTTCAAACTGCTTCATCCGGACCAAATTCTCGTACAACAGTTTTCTTTTTTTTCGTCTTTTTTTCTCTACCTTCCCGATGGTGTGAATGAGAACGAACCTGGAGGAGATGAGGACTCTATATACTTACCTATCAAACTGTCTCGAAAAATTAAACTCTTTGGAGCGGAATGTAGCCATGTAGCTCTTTTCCTGTCCGAAGGTATAGGGGGAGGCGTCTTCATTAATGTGTCTTTTAATTGGAGAAACGTGTCGTGTCCCGATAAGGCATTTCGGAATTTCAAATGCACGCTAAACCCTCTTTTACTTTCTTTCGTCCAACACGACCTCCCCCTCCCGCTTCCCCACCCCACTCTTCCATACATCCTTCGAAGACGAGTTATGGAGCAGTAAACTTTTTGAAGCGACGCCTTTTAGTCCCATCGTTTGGGAGTGTCTCATTTTTTTGTGAAAAAAAAGAAGGCGGCGGTGGGCAGCAGATGGGTGGAAAAGGACTTCATAAAAGATAGCGAAATGGGTCCAAAAGGAGAGGGCGTTGCGGAGAGGAAATCAAGGAGAAAGTGGGATGCGAAAGGGCGATAAATTCGCATTAACTGGCGTCCAAAGAGGAATGGGAAACAAACGAACGTCGGAATGGAATGAAAGGAGAGAAAGTGAAGTCGGAACGAAGACATAGAAAAGAAGAGTATCGCTTGATGAAGTGTCGCAACTGGTCATCATGAATTCGAAATCCGTCGTTTTTCCCGGAGGTGGTTCCTTTTTCGAAATGTATTGTGAGTCTTCTTCTTTTTAAAAAAAATAATGACTGTGGAATGATCCTCCTTTGATAAGATTTATGTTGTGGAAAAGATTGTTTCTTTGAATTTATTCGAAAGATATATATTTTTAAGTACGTAAATTTAATGCCCGTTATTGATGAGGATCCTTGAAAATCTTCCAAAGTCATATGGTCGTTCGAACGAGAACTTATTCGAAAACCATTCGTATTATCATTTTAAAAGTAGCGAATGGTTTTGTAAACTTTGAGAGATATACAATTTGTAATTCTTAGCTTTGAAGGTGTAAATTTTATCTGTATATTAACTGAAAACGAGATATTGGCAATCATCTTATTCAATCAAAAGTATTGTGAACTTCAATCCACAGTAAAGTTTACGGACATATTTGAAATTTCTAAAGAATACACGGTAAATATATATTGTAGGTGCTATGATACTTTCTTACGTTGAGAAAAAGTATTTCGGAAATTATATCACTCAAAACAGAGTGGTATTAACTTTAATCTACATTATGTTAGTTACAATTATTTGGTACCAGACTGTCAAGATATATTCCCTTTCTCATTTGTTACACGAACTGTATAAATAATACGTACAACGCATTTAGATACTGCGATTCCTTTAGGGCATAAACTCTTGGAAAAAGTTTTCCTGACGAGGACTCCATCCACAGTACAATTGAATAAACCGAGGGAAGGATATTCTCTTAAAGGTAAAGAGACCACTCTCTCTTCTGAAAGTGGGAAGAGAGGAAGAAGACACGGGAATATGGCAGAGACGCATAACGAGATGAACAGAAAGGGAACTCGGATCGAAATTTCAAGACCACAAAAGACGCTCCTTAAGGTGAAATGGGACGTCCAAGGAGAACTTGGACTTGAGAGAAAGGAAGATAGAGGTTGTGATAGTGTTTGGGCACGTTCTCTCTCTCTTTCACCGGAGAACGCATTTCATTCCTCATGAAAAGCTCCGTAGCGAAGACGTAGCAGAAGGGTTTTTCGATATGGGTGGAGTTTTCGTAGGGTGTCACTAAGTAGGAGATGGGCGTGATGAGACTAACAAGGGGTTTAAAAAGGGGAGGGGAAACGTCTAAATTCCCGCGGAAGAGAAAGAGCAGGGATGACTTATTCCCAATGGATATCAACTTTAAATTTGTAACTTCCCCCTTGGAGAAGAAACTTTCTCGCGTTTTCTCCATCGAGGGCGTATATCCTAGCGACGAAAGAGATGGAGTGGTTATGGTTACGGAAAAGGGTAACTTCTCTTCGTCTTTTGCGGGATTTTAAAGGATACGAGGTACGGATGAAGGGAAAGGGACTGAGAGGGAAGAGGAAAACATTCGATATTTTGGGCATCTAAATGTAAATGTACTCTAACCCCATTAAAAGGTTCCTTCGTCGTCATCAACTGGATGGGCCTAGACTCATCCCTTTTATATTTTCCCTTCCCTAATTCCTCTGACCCTGCCGAGGCAACAAGGTGGGTACGGAATTCCGAGGACGTACACACGTTACGAGTGAGCATTATAACCCGAGTCGATTTTCGTACGAAAATAAAATACGTGTTCCGTAATCGACCGCGTTTGACACGAACATTTTCCGAAGATTAAGAAGGGGTTGAAAAATTCTCGGGGGGCTGTAAAATGCGACTCCTCTTCTTAAGTGGCGTGCGACGTGTAAAAGAAATTACGATCCCAAGACGTAATATGTCGCGCGTCAGGGCGAATGAGAGTCAAAAAACCTCGGCTCGTTTTCGCTCCACGAGCGCAGACGAATTTCTTTTCTTAATCGTCTCGCGCGATTAAACAAACTCAGAGGTTCTTTCGACGCATAATTTCTCCCGTAGTTTACAGCAATACAACCTTTAACGAACTTATGAATATTTATGCCTCCGAAAGAGATTATTATATCCGGACGAAGAGGAGATGAAAAAATAAAAAAAAGTTGGGGAATTAAAAAGGAAAGGGATCGGGGCAAATGGGCATAAATTTTCCTTTTTCGGTCACTCTGCGTATTTCATCGTGCTACCAGATAAGGATTCTCACAGATAGGAATGCGAAGGGAGATGGTGGAGAAAAAAATGAGATAATTCCCTCCAAAAACCTCCGGACATGAGCCCGTATAAATAACGTGAATAACTTCCGACTCAAATTTTCCATATGAAGTCCAACATTTTCCCTGCGCGTGTTAATCGTCAATCATCCCTCGTCCCTATCTGCCGTTGATCGTCTCCCACAGGCCGGACCTGTCACGACGGCGAGGTCGTGCGTAAACTTCGGTATCAAAAAAAGAAAAGGTCTGAGAGCTCTGAATATGATTTTTCTTTCCAAAACCTTCTTGATCCTCCTCCCCCACCGCGATACACAGCATCTTTGCCCATCAGCCCCTTCTTTTTTTACGAAATGACAACGCGATAATCGGAGAGGTCCCCTCACATAACTCGCTCGGACGTATCAGGGAGTCATCAATCCTATTTAATTCCTTTATGTCAGGAGCTGTTATCTCAAACAGTCCCGGCACAACCACCCCTTCTGCTTTCGTATTAATTTTATTCCGGCGAAAAAGGGAGCGGTCTCTTGCATTTATAAACTCGTTCGGGAAAAATGGCGTCGACTTGAAGACCGGACCGTGTGTCCCTCTTTTATTCCTCTCTCCATCCTTCGGAGATAAGGAGAGTACTAAAAGGAATCCCTCTTATCTCCGAGATGTGGAGGAGGGGGAAAGGAATTCTATTCCTATGTGGGATTGGAAAAGAGTGACAGAGACCCCCTAATTCTCGTGAAGAGGTACATCCTCTCGCGAACACCCATTCCTCCCCAAAAAATAAAGAAACAAGACGACCCTTACCTCTTTACTATCTCTTTGTCGCGTTTTATTTTTACCCGCATAAAAATAAACATATCTTTTGGTCTGCATTTGGATGGAGGGCCGATTGGTTTCCGAATGGCCGACCAGGACGAATCTGGAGGGCATTTATGGTACGAGATTCCCTTCGCCTTCGCCACATACATTAACGCTTCTTCTTTGTTTGGAACAAAATGAGAGCGGGTTCAATCCCTCCGCGTTGACGAGGAGATATGGAAAGTGAAATGTATTCATAAATAAGAGCGGGAAATGCGCGATAACCGTAACAAACGGCCACTAAAAAGACGGTCGAGAACATGGTTGTGTTTAATTAAACAGATGGCTGCGTTGACCAATTGGAAGCTGTTCGTGGAACGACTTTGTTGTTGGGAAACCGAAACACCAGAGGTTGGGAAGTGCAAGGAAACCGATTGGAAAAGTTAAGAGGTCATTCAGCTGCTTCAAATTTTCTCGTGTTGTGTCATAGAGCTCTATTATATAATGTATTAATTTGGAACAACTCCAGCTGAGAAGCACTATAGTCTTACGAGGCTACTATCACTATTACGAAACTTCTTAAGAGACATTTACGAAAATCTGTCTGCACGAGGACTATAAAACGTCTGTGGAATATCCTATTATAGCTAAATTTAAGAAATAACATCTACGCACTGAATATGTTAAGCTATTCTACAGTTATTTCTCTATAATTAAATATGACTTTAAGGTGTCTATCGAACTTTTTCTATAGAATGGGACGACTTGGACAGACTATTACAAATTATGTGAAAAATTTCTTCAGAGTTACATTACAGCTCAGATTTTACGGAAAGAAAGTAGAACTGATTTCTTAATTGGGTACTCCTTCATTTTCACCGAGAAGTAGCGGAATATTTTACGAGAATCTTTCGTCGAAACGAACTATCATTAAAAACAACCGTCTATGGAACTCTTAAAAGATCCTTCGGGAACCTTGTATAATAGGTCGTTCCATAGGTCTACACGCGAAGAGCGAAGAACTTATAAGAGCGTAGACCAACAGTGTGTTAGAACACTTTGGTAAAAATCGAGTTTAGTATCCCATTCCCAGAATTGCACGCGCTGTTCTGCTTTTTTTAAGAGTCTTCGACCAAAAACGGCATCATTTTGCAGCAGATAAGCTCAGAAACGGCCACTTTGGCATTACGACTCACAAACGACGCTATAACTTAAAAAAAAAACGTCTCTTGTCGAATAGCTCAAAAACTTCACTCGGATATGAAAAGAGACGACAGAGAGGGAGAGACGGTATGGACTCGGAGGAGTTTTTTAAAAAGGGAAAGAATATAATTCGGTACTGCTCACCGGGGCCCATAAATCTTCCCCGGTATCTTTTTGAAAAATCTTTTTCATTAGAGCGACGCCTCTCCCCATAAAGGTATGCAGTCATCTCGCACTTCGTCTTTTTATTCACCACTTTTTTTAAAAATGTTCGTAAATGTTCAGAACGGGGTGCGTCTCGTTCGAGATCCTTTCGGGAGAGGGTGGAGTATAATAAATACACCGCGAAGGACCGTTTCATTCCGCCGTCTTAATAACAGCCGCGGGAAACATTACGTCGTTGGGTATACCTCTGGTTGTTCCGGCAACAAACCCTCCGCCAGTTGGGGTGGTCGAGAGGGAATTCGAAGCCACTGTGCGGCTGCAATTTTTGCGACCCGCTGATGAGGGAGAGCTGTCGTGTCGGTCGACGTCACTCTCCCGTTTAACCCCCACGGGGTCCGCAGAAGGGCAAATTGGAAGCGGAGAAGAAGATGGTGGACCGAAGTGGGAAAATAAGTCTGGAAAGAGGATGACGCCAGAAATCCTAGGCGACCGCGGGGAAACGCAATTTTCTGCTCCGCCTAACTCACTGGGTGAATTCCCCGCCGACATTCTGCCACCGACAAAGCCACACGTGAGCCTGAATGCTGCCACCTCCCAAAACTAGATCCGCACCACTGCCACGCGTCCCCACTAATTCAGCCCTTGGCACCACCAGAAGTATAATGTGGCAAAAACGTGGACTTACTTTGGTTTCAGGTCTGGCAACATGGTGTGCTTTTTCGCTCCCTCTATATTGCCCTATTTGTCCTTCTTCCCGGAATATGCAAACCCCACACACGCAAGCCCTCGAGCTCCGCCATGGCTCATGGGTTTTAATACGTTATATTTTGGATTCCGCCCTATTCCGCCGCGATGGATTTATTTGAGCGTGGGAACAAAAATAAGCCGCTTTTAAATGAGGACGGAGTACGCAATTAAACTGCAAGGACGATAAAAGGCTATGTTTACCCCATTATGGCGACTGCAAAAGCCGTCCCCAAAAGCGTTATTGTTTCTCTTTTTTTTCGCGATTTTTTTTAGATAAAGTTCAGCCGACGTTGTTGGGAAAGAATTGGCTCCATTAGTTTTTGGAAACAGTTTCATTACTTCTAGGATAGATGAGGATCGTAAGTAGGGCTCTCTCTCCCTGGTACATTCTTTTGTGAGATAATGCTGTGCTGTTATGGGCTGCATGGGAAATCTCTTCCGTCCCCTTTTTCTACTCTGGTTGCAATATCCTGGCAACAGAGTAGCCCGAGTTACTGAGGATTTTTTTTAAAAAAAAGGGAAATAATTTATACTGCATACGTTTGCATAATTGCTTCGGGGGGAGAACAAATAATAGAGCCCTTGAGGGGCTTCGTATGGTACGCAGAATCCGCTGCCCCGAATATTGCCTAAATATTCCGGGGAATATTCGCGTGAAAATAAATAAGGGGATGAGTATAAAAGTCTGGGAGTGAAAACACCACAGATCATTCCGTAGAATTTGAAATAATCGCGTAATTCATTTCGAAGTGGACTACAACGACTGGAGAGAGTGGCTGGAATTAATTCTCTGGAGGGAGAGTTCACTTTCGTTATTATGATGAAACTATTAAATGCATGTTTTTCTGCATAACCTTACAGTTACGAATTAATATCGCGCTCATTACGTGTATGTCGTAACATCGTATCATTGTTTGAGAAAACATCGCTACGTATAATTATTTCAAAGTACATGTTTTATCTTATTTTTTCTTCTCAAGTGATAAACATACTACAATTATCTAGCTCATTAATCTTATATTAGGATTCCAAATCGTTTTACAAGGAGAGGAACATCGTTTTGTGCCATTATTGCATTTTTATAATTTTTTCAAATATTTACATCTGTGTGCCTGGTACATAAATTATATTTTTCATAGGTGTGTTAAAAGGCATATAATGAACAAGAAATATATCGTTCGTTATTGTAATACAAAAGCCCAATTTTTTCTAATATTGATGAAAATTGAGTTTTCCCAAATACATTCCATTGGATTAAGTCATCCTACAAGACCTAGATAAGCTCAAAGTCGAAAAATGCAGTTGTGAAGCAGCTTTTAGAATTTTCTCTACGCCCAAGTGAAACTTCTACCTTTACGTCATACCTTATCTTAAAACCTTGTTCGACTGAGGAGTCCATTTCAGAGCAGTGAGCAAATGAAACCGGCATTATCAGTACAACCAGCCTACACAGGGAACAAGACCTTTCCTCTGCCTTATTAAATTTAGGTGATATATGTCCAACTCGGAGGAAAGTGTACTGGGGAGTGGAACCCTATTAATTTCAACCCATCCGATAAGAGTCAGGAAGACATATTTTACTCTTCGATCCTTTTCCACGGCCGATAACTAGAGAACTCCGAATCAACAACAATCGAACGCTCTCGTAGAAACGAAGTTTACGACGAGATAGATTCGATAGGAATTATACGCCTCTGCATCCCGCTGTCCAATATTTTAGCGCTTCTCCTTCCCCAATATCTCCTTAAAAGGGATTCCCTATTCCCGTCACACATTTTTATACTTTTTCCATCCTCGACTAACTAGAAAACTTCCATCGACCGAAGCTATTACTCGTCGACCAATCCGATCACGTCCTCAGCAAAACATCTGACACATGAGGAAAGAAAAAATACGTAACGAAAAGCACCGCAAATAAAGCGTTCAAAAAGAAAAAAACGACAAACGAAAATCCCATCACTTTGTCGCACGCTTTAGCTAGAGCTGACGAAGGAGTGATACGACGGCCTTTCCGCTTTTTTTTATTCCTTACGCCGATAAGTACTCGTATATAGGAAGGGCGTCGAGTTGACCACGGGATGCGGTAATCCCCTCACAAGACGGCCGTGCCCTCCGAAGCGTGTCACTCGCGAAGACCGGATTCTGGGGCCTTCCACACGTGGTCAGCTACTCCAGCGTCTTCGGTTCTTGCGCCTCAGGGTGTCCGCTTACCCACCCCACACCCCTCGGAACTAACGGGTGATTGGTCGCAGACAGAGGCGGAGATGAGAAAGATAGGCAGCGCGCTTTCTTCTCGCCAGATGGAGGAGAAGCCCAACGATCGAAGGAAATTGGTGGAGCGCACACTTGTTTCGAAGGAAATTTTATGTACCGCTTTTTACACATAGTTGGAGAGGCGCGAGGGAAGGAAGTTCCCACCCCTTTGATAGGATAAACGTACTGAAATCTCTCCCCGGACACGTTTTCCCGAGCCGCAGGATGGGCCGTTTATTCGCCGCTGGCCTGTGATTTCGACCTGGATGATTTTTTGAAGATGGTCGAACGAGACGTGCTCCGAGTATCGGATAAGAAACGGCGGCGAAGGTTTTTCACGATAAAACACTCGAGCGTGCGTTCTCGTGACTTTTTTCGAAGGGAGTATACTCTCCGGAGTTTCGTAATGAAAAAATCTCGTTAAGTGATTCGGACGTGTCCTTTTGCGTGGAAGCATTAACCGCCACTTAGGCCCCCTGGTGGGGATCGAATCATACGTTCGGCTATCGCCTGTATCTCTTTCGGCCGTTAACATCTCCCAAGACTCACGCTCCGACAACGATTTTTGAAGTTAAAGACGCGAAAAGTACATGACTCTGGACGGAGGAAAGCAAAGCCTTCATCTCGTAGGGATGAGCGCTGATACGCACTTCTTTCTGGATTCGACGTCAGCTCGGATAAGTGGACGCGTATCAGCTCCTTATCTCGAAATTCGCTCTCGATCTGATGCGAAAGAGTGCATCGTCTCGAATTTTCGGTCAATGCCTGATGTAATGTCGGGTCCGAATCGAATGCGTGGTTTCAATAGATTCCTTTAACGGATCTTATCGAACTGTAAAGGCATTTCTGAAATTGAATTTGAAGAGTTGAAAAGCGATCCCGTCCCGTATAGAATGATCCAGTCCAATGATCCGAAAACATTTTCGTGTTAATAATAAATTCCGACGAGAACGACTGTGACGTATTTTTAAACGTATAGACGGTATCATTTCTCATTCTTACGAGTACACGAAGGCCTTCATATCCGCAAACTATAAAACTCCTCCTTATCTGAAATTCTCGAATATTTCGAGCATAAATCTAACGGAATGCTACTCCGCGTCCTTGAACTAGTAGAATCCTAAATAAGGAAAATACAGCCGATCTCATGCAAGGACAAGAACCGCCATTTCGCCAGAAGGCGATTATACGTTCCATAAAAAAATCCGTCAAAGAATCTCCGTTGCTACAAAGACACGCGTACATTGGAGATAAAAGCAGCCATCCTCGCTAAGGCAGTAATAGCTCTGGCATCTTTTGCAAAATGAAATACGGGTGTATTACCATCTCAGCCGTTTAATATCTAAAAGAGAAAACTCCCTCATTTATCCCAGCCTTTCTCATTTAGCTTTTTAAAAGGCTCTCCAACTAGGTTAAAAACTCCCTGCAAAATTCATAGCAACGGGGGAGGAATAAAGACACCCGACTACCAAAGGCTCCCACGGACCTATTTTAATATCCACTCGGACCACTTTCGGCCCCGTTTTATGAAAATTTATTTTAATTCCGAATTCGGGGACGTACTTTCATTTCCCGCGCATAAATAAATACCGCATTGGATGTTTACGTTGCCTAGGTGACCTTCTAGGAGAAAAACGGCGTAGTCTACGAATTTTTTCTCTCGAGGTAAATAAAGCAGGCGCGCGATAGCCGCGGAGGATGAAAATACTGTAATCGTACGGGTTGTTACCGCTTTTTTCCACACCTGGCGCTCTCCTCGGCCGTCCCTAAAGCCAACGTTAAGAATACTATTGTTCGAAACGGGAAGTGCCAGTCAAAAAATCCGCTCTCTTCATTTTTATCTTTTGCCCGCTATTTTTCCCTCGGGTCACGAACGTGTTATTTTTCTATCAGCCGATATTCTTAGGCCGCTCCTTCCATCAACCTCTGAGGAGAGAAAAAAAGGTAGATAGACATCGCGGAACTTTTTTTTTCTTGGATATGGCAGAGGGCTAAAAGAGGGAATTCCAGAAAATACCGTACTTTATGTATCGGTGTACCTTGGCCCGGGAAAATGATTTTTTCGCCAATCGTGCGCGAGATATGAGACCTTTCCTTTCTGTATTTCGAAGACATAGGTATCCTATATAAAACTTTGATGCCTGCTCATATTTTTTTCTTTTTTTCCTAAGCAGTGGAGTTGTTACCGGAAAAGTAGGTCAGTCAAGAACAGGTGCGATTATACTCCGGGGCGATAAAATTTAATTAATTAATTAATTATGAAAGATGAAGCCCTCGTCTTACGACCACAGAGGTCGGTCTGGAAAACCTAGCACAGATGTTCGTAAGTATATTAAGAATAAATGGGTGTAAGTTGCGATGATGGGAAGACTAACAATTAGACTATATTTTATATGGGATAAAGAACATTGTACTCTGCTTGAAAGGTAGTTAATGAGATATTTTAATTAAATTTCTTGGAAATCGTACCTATTAAGCTTACTAAATGCTTGCTAACATGTCGTTTTATATTCTCAAACCTGATTATTCAATGTTCTGCTCGCCAGGCTATGTATTGCTGATAAATTACGTAACTGAGGTAATTTTCATGTTAAATACATTTGGTTTGTTCATTAAGTGTCTTATTTTCAGTATCAGACGTACTCTTGTTTATAATTTCCATGTTTAAACCGAGTTTACTACAGTCATAATCAAACCCTAATGAGTATGAAATAGATAAATTAAACCGCAAAACATTCATACTTATCAAGCCTGAGTCAAAGTTACATCTGCTTTATGGAAGAAGCCTGTTGGCTGATTTTATACTGTTTGTTTTCCAATCCAAACGATAGCTAACGCTCATGTGAACTTAAGGTATGAACATTCTAATTTACTTATCGTAATGATTTTACAAATTACATCTTGCTGTTACGTCCATCGTATATACAGTTAGGCACAGTACATCGTAGGTACAGTAAAGTTAGCCTGAATCATATCGTATTGATTATTTTCTTTAATCAGTAATATTCTGCCGAACTTCAGGCCAAACAAGGAAAGCCCTTTTTTTCTTCCACGATCTCGCAAATTTTCCCACACGTCACTCGAAAAGTTGGTGTATATGCTTCGGTATATTTTCACCTTGGGAAAGCGACTGGTCGTCTTTATCTACACACGTCCCTTTCATTACGTCTCATTCAGGTCCCCCGAATTGAAAAGCTATCCAGAAAAAGGCTTTTCTTCCTCCCGAGTCACTCTCCCCAGGTGCCCTATCCACTTTTCTTCACCCCGCCTCGTTTAACCTCTCGCACTCCGCCCCTGACCGTAATTCCCGGACACTCCCCTTCTTAACGCACTCTCCCCTTCCCACTGCTAACTTTTTCCATCTTTCCGCTGTAAATCTCTTTTTTTCTCTATTCTTTACCCTCCCTATCTATTCCCGTCTCTGCTCGATATTTTTTTGTAATCTTCTGTTGCCCGAATTATTTTTTGGCAACTGGTCCCACTAGACTTGCTGGCTTCTTGACATGACCGTGCCCCCGCGTCTGTGTAAGCTGCAGAAGTACGAAAAAATCAAAAATGGTTTTGTCATTTTTACGTAAATATTAGTCGGATTTTTTGTGAAGCAGCTTCGCGAATGCCAGCATAATAAACGAAGCTCTTGGTTGGTTTATGACGGTGTTTTATCTATGGAAACTCGTTGGAATACTCTTATCGCTAAATAGAAGCTGTTGGACTGGGTTTTGAAATCCAACAGCTTGAGTATACCGTTAATTATCCACAGAAGGCTCTGTTACGAATATGGGAGGCAGTTTTTACTATTTTTCACTTAATTTTTTTTAAATTCTACACGTTGACTGCTAGATCTTGGAAAAGAAGACATTGATTTCTAGTATATCGATACTTTAATCCTTTCGAAGTATGGGAATTTCTTTAGATAAAGATAAAAAATATTTTCTCTTCATGAAAATATAAAGATAAATATTTTCACTTCAGTCCTTCCTTAGTTGAATTAATAAATGGGAACCAACTGGCTACATATTAATTGAAGGAAGTAAATCTATACTAAATTTATAATGAGCTTATATTGTCCGGTATGTTTCAATATACTTATGCTGTAACAGTGAAGTGTATATTCCTTCTTTCCCCTTAATAAATCAAGATGTTTAGAGTATGGATCAGCTTCAGATTTGGATTAAGTTCAATTTATATAATCGATTTCAGCATAAGTTAGATAGCATAATCCACTCCGTTAATATTAGAAATTATCGAATACACATTACTTATAAAATTCTATATCCAATTTTCGTGATCCGTTGTTCTCGTAAAATTCCTCTACCATTTTTGTACCTCCATTTTTCACATTAAGGATCCTCATATTGCGATTTGTCTTTGGAAATTGTAATGCCATCGGACATCCATTCAGTCTTAATTTCCTCGTGGCATTTTTTCTCATTTTCGTTAACCTTCCGAAGGACGGCGTCCTCTTAATGTAGACTTATGGCGACCCCGAAACATAATATTGATTTCCAGGGGAGAAAGTGACCGTTCCGCGTTCCCTCTGATTTTACGGATCATAACGATTGTGTGCTTAAGCGATGTATTCCATTTGGAAATGGTAGAAATGAGAATATATTACTGCATGAATCCGATTCCAGAGCATCAATAGTGATTAAACAAAAGGTAAAACGCTAGTTTCCGAGAGAGATGTTAATTCTTTTGCTCTCAATCAACCACTAACCCATTTTTATCTCCGTGAGTTATATAGATTAAGCATTCCGTCCGAATTAGATATCTACTCGTGAAAAATGCAAGAACCAAGTAAATGAAAGACTCGCTCGTAAACAAAAATTGAAAATTATCTTCGTGAAGCTAAATTCGTTACAACAAGTTTACGCTCTGATTAAGTGTCTCTAAAATCAAATGAATTTGATAAAACATCCATATTATCGATCTTCAACGTCATAATATTTAATGGTAAGACAAAATTACGAAAAACTATACTTAGGAATAATTTTAATACATATCATATTATATTTTAATCATTATTTATCGTTATATAAAAATAAAAGCAGTCTAATATCTGAAAATCTAACGCAAGGATATGCTAATAACTGTTGAAAATTAGATTTTAATAGAAAACTAAAAAAAAATAATTCGTTTCGTAATTTATTTCGATAGATAAACGTGTAGAGTAGAATTTGTTTTAGAATGGGAACTTTGATATTTGATAGCACCCTGTTACTTTCCATCGAAAATACCATAAATCTTGGGTACTTCGAGTACCAAACTTAATCAACAAATCTCACAGATACCCTAACTTCATCAAACCCTGATATTATGAAAGCTTCTCTTGCCGTCTTAAATGTAAGTGATGAATATTTAACAGCGAAATATTTCGTCATCACCCATTGCCGGAATTGTCTTCTGACGAATATAACGTCTGCTTAACTTTCCCCATGAAGAGAATTTATGGCTTAGTCGCCCAAGTGGTTGAGGTGTTAACTTTTATAAGGGATGTAGGACCACCCAAAGAAAGAACGAGGAGTGATTGTTGCACCATTACGAATCCTTCCCCTTCTTGGTATAAACCCTTCTCCTCGTTTCTCTTAATCTTACTCCGTCTCTCATATCACCCTTTCCTCATATCTTCTCATTCTCGAGTTACCTCCTCTTAAAATTCCTCATCTCTCTCTCACTTCCCTTTGTTCATATTCTGCGAAGACAATCTTCACCTTTCCCTCTTGTTCCGAAAACTCTTTCGGCCAGAATTGAGAGTGGAAGAGGGACTCCAAGGAGTAAGACTCCTTCAAAACTTCTCCTTTTTGGCACTTCCATTCCACATGGCTTCCTTCTCCACATTTCCCGTTCCTTTTGCCAATCTCATCCGCCGAAGGGAAGATATTCATTTCCAGAATTTTCGCAAGAACACACGTTTGCATGTCACAGCATGAGTCTCCCCCGAAAATCGTATATTTTATGCTTTAATGGAAAATTCAAATGTGAGGCAATTTATTCTAGTTCTAGCGATAAAAATCAACGCTCATTTTACTATTGTACTCCACTAGAATGACCTTTTCGAATAAAGTAGACTGTCTTACTTTACATTTCAGTTTATCTAGCAGAGAAGATTAGTATAATCCTACACGAATACGTGAATCACTTTATTTAGTATTTTCATTTAAATTTAGACAGCGATTGGACACAAGCATCTCAGAAGGACTAAAATAATATTCTGTCCTAAGTTTTTGAATCACAGAGAAAAACACTGAAGCTTTAGTAATTTTAAAGCTAATGTAATCAAGTCTTTCCCTCAAAATATCACAATTATTATAGATAGATTTGAGTTATGCATCAACTCCTATTGATATAGGAGGCAATTTTGAGCAATATCGATGAAAATCTAGCATAGAAATTTATTGTTTGGTACGCAATCAATTTTTAACAAAATATTTCCTTAAACACGAATTTTTACTTTTGTACGTTTTATAAATAGATATTCACAAAATAGGAAGAATTTATCTATTTATCTATTTGCAGATATTGTATCTGTGAGCAAAGAAAAGGAATATTCATTAAGCAATAAAATCATAATTTGAACACCAAATAAACTCATCTGTTTACGTCAAAGGCACTTCAGGAGTTGGAGTAATGCCTTAAAGATAATACAGTGTTTAAGCCGTTGAGTATAGCATGTGAGGGAATTCCATTAAATTCGATTTTAAGTTAATAGATTTAATTATTAAAGAAATTCATGATTATTAAATAATGATAATAAGTAATTTATTTTAAGCCTTGTGACGTTTCACTTTAAGTTATTCTTATCTTTTCGCCTTTTCATGATAATGTTGATTAGTAACGAATTTTACATCTTAGCAGTTCATAAAATTGAAATCGAAGAATCAGATTTCATTCTTCTAATTTTAGAAAATGATTTCATCACAAAGTTATGAGATATACTCTAACTTATACGTTGATATTCTATGATATAAAAACCATCGATTCGGGAGAACGCTATATAATCTAAAACGATACATCCGTCTAGAGGAGAAAAATCGATGCAGATATAAATAGGCGTCTGTTATTTTTGTCACTGATTTATTCGAAGGAATGTATATTTATACCGGATATTCTACCTTCCTGTCCTCAAACTGCTCTAACGTCTCTTTATGAGAACCTTTGAGGAGGAGAAGAAGGCTTTTTCTCAAACGTCTCCACGCAAGTTATAGCCTCGTACATGATGCATACAGTTACGACTCGGTCATGAGCGAATGTACTAACTGGTCGCCTGTGTTATGCGCAGGTAGGACACGACGAACAAACGTCCCTTGTTTTCCAGGATCGCCTTCCCTCTCCTTTTTTGTTCGCCTCCTTGTGCGTTTGTTTGCGGTTTCCAAAGCACGCTTAATTGTGGCGGGAATCCGAAGAAAACGCTGGGAGCTGATAATTAGCTGAAAAAAGTTGTTGACCTCACTCGTTGCTTGGAGCTAGCGGTAGTCATTTCCACTCCGTAGAGTTATCATCGTGTTCATGCATGCGAATCCAATTTCTACGTTCTGAATTGTACGAAATAACAAAGAATGTAGGGCTGTAAAAGTTTCCAGCGAGTATTTTGCAATGCATGAGCTTTTTCAATGCATCTCTCTCCGTACTTTTTCTTTCAATGGGGAAGATTTTAAGTGTGACTGACGTATAACTCCCTCAGAGCTCGGATTTTCATTTCGTAATATTTCCAGATGAAGCATCCTGAGAGAACGAGACGTTTCTCGTTGAGATAAATCATGTTTTGTCACTCGCTATGCAACAGAACTATTTCTACGAGGTATTTCAGACGTGATGAAATGCATTTGGATTTGTGTAACACAGTTTATAAAATATTAAGTATCTTATAACGTGAAACTATCAGTTTCAGTTGCTATAAAGAACAGCGTCTACATTGTCTACAAGTTGATGAATACGTTAACAGATGATATAGCAAATGAGGTTCGATTTAAACGAAGTAATTATAATCTGGTTACCAATCATGAATAAAAATTATAACATATTTATATACTTTATTACTTATGGGTGTGCTACCACAAATATATCGTGAGAGTAAGAATACTTTTTAATATTTATTTTGATCAGGATGGAGTATGATCAGCTTAAAATTTATCTTTACATTATGTTTTTAATCTTATCTTTCGGCTTTTCTCGCCGTTAGGATGGGATAAAGGAAGAAGCTAACCATTACAAAGAATACCTCTCTTTCCCGAATTCTAGGAAAAGTACACCTCCTACGGTCATTCCGTTTTACATAAGTGGAATACATTTGTAGTCTGCTGACTGTCTGAGAAGTAAAAGTAAACTAACTCACTCCTCCTTTTGTCTGGCAAGCCTCATTTCTCTCTTCTAGCACTTTGTACATTATGCGAAAGGGTATTGGGTTCTACTTATCCTTCTGTGTATATTCTAATAAGTATATAATGGCATTTAAATATGTAATGAGTATTCGTAAGCGGTCTTATTATTCTAACCTTACAACTATAATATATTAATGTGAAATATTCGGACTATGCACGAGTTAAAAGATAACCATCAAGCCTTTTTATCTTCTCTATGATTTAAATCCATATCTATTCTTTTTGAAATGTAAATTAAGTTACGTAAAAATGGCAATTCCACTTTAAATAAACATACCCTCATTAGAAAACATTCCTGTTTTCTTTTAACGTTTTAAAACTTCCTTTAAAACGTGCCATTTCGTTTCACAAATATATATCGTCTCCTCACAAGTCTATGTTCGCAAGACTGGTTTCCCTTCGAAGCGAACACTTCGCACTAATTTGCTTAACTTTTGCAGAATTCGCGCCGATGATTCTGCGTAAAAGGAATGTGACGAAAAGCTGCGGAATTTCGAGAGGTTCGCAAACCATAGAATTGAGTCCGGTTTTCAAAAGTGAGCGTCTTACTATATAGTGCCGCTCCGTTATATTATTATCTTCTTCGAAGAAAGATATTTATGGCACCGGCTGCGATTTTTGGGAGAAATTCCATATAAAAATTGGTGCGAATTATGAGTATAGTTCAATACTCCAAACAGATTTGGCGATCACGGCGATCGCATACGATAAATAAAGGCATATGAACCGAAAACCGATATCACGATGTCTTTTTTGTCAACAGAAGGAATAGTATATGGAAGGCTTCACATATAGAGCTTCCTAACACACTATAGGAGTATTTTTTATGACAGATTCAACACTTGTCCTATGGTGTGAGATATAGATTGAAACACGAGAACTCAACGTAACAGATGCAGTTTATAAAAAAAATCTCTTCTATTCCGGAGAACATAGATAAAGCAAGAAGATATTTTCAAAACACGTTTATTTTTAATGAACTGAAACGATTTTTTCAACTTTATTAATTACAGCCAAATATACGAAAATATTATTAAAATTTTCAAGATAACGGTGATTTTCATTCTGTACTACCAGACGCATTATAGACTTTCTTCATGTTTATCATTTATTTATTATAGCATGAATTAAATTATGTGTTCCAGTTAAGTTTAAAGTCACCATAACTCAAATAGATTTTTGACACTAATGAAAACTTCTATGCTCGCTTCAGACGCATGTAGTCTTATCAAGGTCAGAGGTTATCCTGAGAAGGTTATCAAGGTCAGCGTAAGAAATCATGTCGTATTGATCTCGCAATTGAGATAAATACGCTGTGGTTGTCATCCCTTGGATGCATTAAATTTAAAAATATTTACCACATTTGTCTTTCCTTTGCATCTGCTTAGTATTACGTTCAGAATTAGAAAATATAAATTTAAGGGCGAGCTCGTATCTATATCATTAGCTACAAGTAACTCATAAAAAAACTATTAAATCGGGGATATTAAGTTCACAAGGATCTAGATACATGCATATATATTTACGTATTTGTTTTTTAGCTCGTTTTATAAAGAACTAACAGTAAGAAGTTAATCTAGATTAGGTTCATCAACGGCCTTCCCAGTTCTCGCTTTACTGTTTCCACCAAAAGAGACACAAATGTTCCCAAAACGCCACTACGAAAACCGAGACCTAAAGTGAGTTCAGTGGATTATGCCTAATCACGAATTTCCCTTTCTCAAGATAACTTCTCGTTCCGAACTTCCTAAAACGCCAACAACCATCGCATCTTCTACTTTCGGTTGTTAAAGTCATCTATAACGCGGCTGTCATCGCGTATAAATCATGCGCTCTTCCAATTCCGCACGTAACAATATAATAAGCACACCTCGTTTACTTTGAATAAGCAGACCATGATCGAATCTCTCGGAGCCAGCAAGTCATTCCAGCGGTATCACTCCATCTCCCGAAATGCCCCCCCTTTAATGCGTCTCAATGCTAATTCATCTCCATTCCTCTCCACGACGGATCGTCCGTCTCCTCATCATAGCCCCTCCCCTGTTAAATCTTCTTACCATTTCAACACACATCCTGTGTCTCTCTCCCTCACTCATGAGTTAAAACCATTACGGAGTTCCTTTCCTCTAGTCAATCTGTCCGTGCACTCTCCTCCTCGTTTGTCAGCCATTTGTTACTCTGTGAGCGTCGTGTTTCGGCCGACTACAGCTGTTTTAGACCCTTCGCGCACCGTTTTCAAAACTGTGCATGTGCTTCCTTCGTCTCCGACGAAATTCACCCAATTCCGTGGCGAAACAGGAGCTTGCACACGCGTGCCCGTTTTTCGCTTGGGTTTCTGAACATTTTCGGTGCCTGCCACATGGCCCTCGAAAAATACCGACTCTGTGTATCTCTTTTCAAACCTCAGCTCATCCAGCGCGCTCTCCTTTTCAAACAAACCAACCATGCTGCAACAAGGACTCATCCACCTGTTTCGAACCACTCTCCCGCTCTCCGCTTACGTTGTCTACGAGCCCTCCAAAAATTCTTACTCCTAGATTCACCGGAGAAATAAAAACACACACCGAGAGACTCGACCTAGAAAAAAAAATTGTCTTTCGGTAGCGTTATTATTTATTCTCATCACGTACTTTGCTCCGCAAAAGAATGCAGGAACCCCTTTATTTTCCTTTCTTTGCCATGGATACGATCGCTAGGTTTTTTCGCCACTGCGGTGATTTAAGTTTTAACGTCCCGAAAGAAATCCGACCGACTGCAGTTCCATCTCAATAATGTTACGCTTTTAATTTTCTTTGGCTCCCGTCGCGAGCGTATTTACTTTATACGGCCTCCTTCGTGAAAGGGGATTAGCGGCAGTCGGAAATGAACTTAATGGAATTGAGGATATGAAAATAATGCGATTGCTTCCCGCAGCGCGTTTATAAATAAAGTATTTCGCTCCTTTGTGAGATACCCTAGAAATTCGCCTATATTATGATGAAATAATTGAACCGAATTCATTATCTTTGCAGTGTATCAGTTTGAATCTTCTGGTATAGGTTCAATATTCGCTTATAAGCGTAAAGTACGAGCGGGATTACAGTTAGAGCTAATTATGTATAGTCGATGAACAGAATTAAATTTAATTTACGGTTATAGATTAAATTTGGAAGCATATCTACAATGCAGAGAATCGCATTAGGTGGACCAAAAGTTTCGGGCGAGAACTAGCTGTTTTGGAAGTAAGACTTCGATGCTAAAATGTATTTTTATTCAATTCGATTGAGTAAATAATTATTTAATCACGATTTAATCATCTTAAAAAATCATTTTTGCGATTTTTAACACTTTTATTTTATACAATTTAAAAATACAAGGATGCGTATTCCCTCGCGAATATTCTCATTGCTACAATGTAATTAAGAGTGGAAACATTCATAACCTCGTTTTCTCAACGAAAGCTCATGTTCTGTAAACAAAAGGAGCATTGCGTGTATGGAAATCACTCTTTATTTTCACACAAAGAAAACGTTTTCCGTACGTTTCCTTACGATGTTGTAACGAAATGAACTAAATTATGTAAATGAGCGGAGCAGCAAATCTGCAAGATGTCCAAGTTTGGGAAACCAGCAGTAGAATCAGAATTCTTTAATTCTGTGGGAATATCGGTCTTATTACGAGTATAACAAAGAATATTCATTCTTTTTTAAAATGGACGAATTATCATGCAACGGCGGAACGCTGACCTAGATCTTCAAACGTATATAACCGCATTGGATTTGCGTCTGACATTCCCAAAACGGAGCATTAGCCGATCATGAGATGATAAGCCCTTCATTTAACGCTTTCACCACCTATCGTTGATTTCATTAAAACGCAATTCGGTATTACTTAACTGTTAATTATGCGTTCATTAGATAAAGCATTTGTTTTACCTGTAGTTCTATCATTCCACCAAATTTTAACACATTTTTAGTATGTAAGAAGAATTAAAAGACGGAACTGGTATTGCTGACACATTTTCCTGCCATTTAAAGTGGAAAAATAAAGGTTTCATAAAAAGCGTTTGAGTTAAATTTTAGCATCCTTTTCAAAGGATAAGATATCCTAATCCTGTCACTTCCCATGAGCAAATTCTCAAAGTAGAATGTCATCCTTTTATGAAATTTATTTTCTTTATTTTCGCTTTTATGAATACGTTGTTTGAGAATTTTTTCAATATATATGCATATAAAATTTCCGATGCCTGTCAGATCTTTCTTTTAAGTAGGATATTAGAATATTTTATGAACATTTTAATCTTTTCAAACTTTTTTGAAGAAAATCGTAATAATACACTGCTCAAAAGATCTTCAGATTAATGCACAATCGATAAATATTCGTTTTATATTGAATAGCAATGTGTAATCTTTTAATTCTTAATAATACTTAATATTTGGTAAATAATAATTAATTAGTCAACCGCTTCCGTTGTTTAAGTTAATATTATTTTTATTCTCAATATAATCATCATTACTGCAATCCCTAGTATTCTAGTTCGGCTCATAATATCACAGGGATTGAATCTATCCTTGAAAGAACCCTGCATACGATTCATCGATTTTTATTCTCCGTAATATCCCACTTTAATATTTTCGCGAATTCCAAGATACTTCCATTCCATTCATGCTCCCTTTCAACCCGTTCCATCCTGACGAGAAACAATTCAGGCGCGCATTCAATAGTACATACAATGAAAAGAGCGGACGCACGATATAACAGCTCAACTTTTTATTTTCCAAGCGCTGAAGTCATTGTAAAAGAGGCATCGTACTTATCGGTCTCGAGCGGGAGACACGCATTGGATTTATTTAGAACACAGCACATTCTCAGCATTGACAGCATCCTAAAGTGGATACTACCCATCAGCCCTTTGAATCCTCATCAGTAAATCGATTGCATCGACAAAAGTCGGCTTTTGACCTACTTCGCTCTTTACGCCCTTCTTTCTCTTGATGCTCACATATAAAAAGCATAAGGATATCAACGCTATAATAAAATAATCACAAAAAATAACAGTGAGTCTGTAAGTTAGACTTCTGCTCTTTATTGTATTATCTCTTTCCTTCTCGTAGAATCGTTCGTTATTCGGTATCTGTTTTGAAAAAGAACTAAAACAAAGCTGATTCAGAGTCATAAATTGTATACAAAACTGAATATAGGTGGTATATCATACATTATGAAAGATTAATTGAATTGAAAAACTAGAATTAATTTCCTTACTTTTGATAAGAGGGCATAATGGGATAATGGGATGTATAGAAACCTCCAATAATCTTAGATATCCCCTACTAATATACAGCAAATAGGTTATTCTATATTGCATAGATATTCTAGCTATATTACTTTAAATATACGTTATTTATTTTTAATCATAGTACTTAGTAAAAATCTTAACTGCAATTCATAGGTATCAATTCAGTAGAATTTTATTCGTTTCTAGGTGTAAACTACCCTTTCGTGTCTGAATTCGTAGTGATTATTACCTAGGAAACATCCTGAACGAATTGTAATTGATTATACATTGATAGGTATAGTATTATATATTTGAAGTGTTATATTGCGAATGATATGGAAATCTGTATGGTTCTTAAGGATTGCTACCATTTATTTAGTAGAAATACGCATAGTTTGTCACGCAGGATGACTGACCAATAGATACATGTCGTATGTCTTAGTAGTATCTTAGGTATGATCAACCTTTAATGATTGAAAATCAATTTCACATAGTATAATTTTTTTTTAATTATTTTAACAAGGAAACACGGATATCTTTTCTACTCTAAATTAAATTAAACTTTTTAGAAACTAAGAAAAAAAATAACTAATTTTTCTACTTTTGTAATCGGAACCTTCTTCGAGTAAAATTCCATAAAGACAGCTGAAATAATGCGGCGCAGGTGCTATTAAATCCTGTAGGCAACCCGAATCACTTTTACGCACCACTTAAAAATGACCTTACGGTATCCATCTGATATGCATCTGCATGCGAGCAACGTGCGCGTAATATTACTCGTTAGGGCCGATTCGCTTGCTCCCAAAGTTAGGATTTCGGTAACGCCGAGCTTTTAATATGGCACACCTGTTCCTATAGTCGGCTATGTTAGCACAATCTTTCACGATGAAGCACCTGTAGGCTACGAACACCTTTGCAGGTATCGTCGCACGGCTGTCGGAGTCAGTTTTTTGGTGGGCCTCCGTTCGACATTCTGCTTGCCGAAGAAACCTTTGTGTCAGCACTTGGTGCAACGGACAATGCAGCCGTGAGGATCACCATATCGTCAATGGAGTCACGCTGCGTTCGCGCATTCCAACGCAAAGATTTATCGTTCGCGTAAGAGAAGTAGAAGCACAGCGCCATTTTATCACCTTATTAAGGGACATCTGTGGATGAGACCGCGTGTTACATCAGCTAAACTCATCCAGCGAAGGTGTAGTGTTAATAAGTTTCTAGGATGTAGGTCGGCTGCATTAATTTCATAGACTACACCGTGTACCAACCAGCGCTTGTATGTACTTGCCTTGAAATAATAACACTCTATTTACAGCAAAATGACTCCTCGACAAATTGAACCTTATTTTAGCCCAGTTGATTTGATGAGTGTAATATTTCCTTTACATCAAAATTGACATGTATTACGAAGCATATATGCAATGCATTGCATCCCATTATATATTATGACTTGTAATTAATTAAATCACTAGGACGAGATTGTATTCTAGAAATACTTCATGAGGTTTAGCGGAAATAATTAGCCATCATGAAATAAATAACTTTATAAAAATTACACCTTTAAATTCTAGCCTCGATTCTACATGTTTCTAATACTTGCGAAAAAATTTAAATGACCTGACTTCTAATTATAATAAGACTTATGAACCATACACTATTAGATATGGATACGGAAGATCTACTACAACCAGCAACAGTTGCCTAAATTCTTTCTCTCATTTTGTACATTTCCGAATATTTTCTTGTGTCCTTTAAAATCGACACTTTCAATTCATCATTCCGAGTAATATATAAATTATTGACTCAAGAATAAGTCAGTTTCGAATTTTAAACTTTATATTATAGTAAATAAAGAAAAATTATGAGAGATGAAACGTAGATTTGTCCTTAAATTGTTCTCTTATTGCTCAAGTATTATATTTACTAGTATACGAAACGTTAATCGAATGTAATCAATCTATTTCATAATTAGAATTCAAAACAGTTCATGCTAATTGGTCTCAACACATAAATATTTTAAATTTTGACGAATTAAAACTAACTCCTAATGTAAATAATTTCATAAAAGGTTAATTTCCCACCGTTTTATTTTGAAAGGCAGTTGTCGCGCCATTCGTAAAGACACGCGTTTTAACAACACCCCATAAGAAATCCCATTCTACTTAAAGGGGTTAGAATCCGACGTCAAACTTAAAATTTCAAAGGGAGCATTTAAAACTTGACGATTCTCGACGCTTTGTTCCCAACGTTTTGATTGAGCTCATCCTTGTTACTTAGTGGCAACGAAATTGATTGTATTCCTAAAGAGATCGTTTTACAACTCCCGTAAGGTTTCTCCACCTGAACGCCCGTCGCAGAAACCTAATAAATAAAGACGTGAGCTTTTTTCTTGAATCGAGAAACCTCCTAATACTCTGTGAAACTATGCGTCTTGCATATAAGATTACTCAACTCGCTGATAACTTGTTTTCCTTATTTATACGCATTTTATAAGTCATCCCGCCGTGAATTTCTTGAAGGGGAAAACCAACGTGTGCGAATGTGGATTTTCTTCGCGAATATAAGTGCATTTACCTCTGAGAGTTCGAATGCCCTTCTGACGTAACTCATTTAGCGAGATGCACCCTGAGAGAGAAGAGGGCCCGCGGTAAACAGTTTTGCACCAGTTTCTGCACTCGTAGAGATTCCTAATGGCTCGAGAAGCACCGGTTTTCTTCCCTCAAAATCAATGCCCCGAGGAATTCTTCTGCGACAGCGTCTCAGAAGTTTAATAACCGTGGTGCAGATCCATTAGCAAGAGGGTTGTTTTTTCTCTCTCTGGTGCATCGGCCCGATCGAGGCAGTTTGAGGATGTCCTCTTCAAAGGCAAGGAAAGCGAGTTCAAACCCGCATGAGACGTAAGGTTTCCTCTCTTAACAAAGTTTGAGTGTGGGAAAAAACCTTTCTTAGGTGCGGACGCGTCCTTTGTTTTCCCTCGACCCGTATTTCTGTCTGTCCTTTCGTCTTTTTGTCTTGCTCTGTGCTTGACAGTCCGTTGCGGACGGGAATACATTGGATTCGGGGCAGTGTTTAACTGCGGGATTAATTCCAACTTAAACTGCGATCAAAAAGGATTAAGGAATAGAAAGGGTAGTGAAGAGACTATTCAAACATCGTTTGTATTATTTATTCGGAAAAACAAGGGGAGAAACAATTTAAATATTTAAAGATTTTGCTAAGGATTATGATGAAATAACTCAAATTCGAATTATTTATCACGAAGCAAGAAGACATTTTAATAGAATTTTTTAAAATTTCAATTGCTCAATTTTTAGAACGTCCTTCTCTAAATACATGAGTAAGACCTGTTAGATAAGAACATAAATATTGTGAAATTGAATATAAGACATTAATTTTACGTAATAAGTACTAAAATCACTTACTCTCTCGTCAGTATATAGATAATAATGAGCCGTCGACAATAAATTTTTATCACATCCCAATAATACATTATAAAACAACCATGGTGATTTATGATTGTAATATAAAATGTTGCTTCATACCTGTCACCTCTTTGTTGATGAAAACTTTTATATTAGGGTGTGCGTGTTCTTTCGTTCTTCGTGTCTTCAAGAAGCCCTCTCTTACTGATATTTTTTTATCTCGTCCTCGTCTATATAAGCGGATCAAACTCTTAATACAAACAAATTACTTTAACTATTAATCAGCATACTCCCCTTTCTATTTATATTCTTTTTGTCAATATATATGTTTGCTCATAGTCGAATATTCAATATCAATTCCTCAGATTTTTTATTTCTATTTATTTTCCTCGTACATTTACCTATTAATCATTTGATTTTTCTGTTTGTAATCATTTATTAAAAGCTTCCTGTCGATAAGTTTTCCTGTACGTCATTGCTTAAAAATTTCTACGTATTCTTTGTTACTTTATATCATCCAACTTTAAGATTGTTTTTTTATGAATCCTTTGTATCAATGAAGGATATTATATTCATATTGTACATATTATAGGTATAATAAGTATTGGTTAACTTATTTTGAAACTTTTCCCCGAAATTATATTCCTAATCATCTGCTGTCGTAGATTTATTTCCTCGTAAATGCTATCGTATTTTACTGTTCTCAAAATAATGGGCATTTTGATAGAAAAGAACCGAAATCTATGCAACTTTTTCCATTATATGTTTGGAAGACGCCATGGCATCTAACGAGAGTGTTTACCATTTGAAAAACCTCTTTCGAGAAGTGAAATTGATTTCCATCGATCCAAGGATAAAACCCCACCTTCTGGTTTCCGACTCCCGTGACTTAAATCATCATGTAAACTCGCCGTTTGGACGGATACTTAACTTTCGAACGCTCCTCGATGCCACGCTATGCGTGAATTTCCCACCTCGCCCTTGAAGACCGAAAAAAAAAGTGTATCGCCCGATTTTGGAAGCCTTGTTAAACTTCTTATTCGCGTGTTCCTTGTTTCTCTCACTCTATTTTCCTCTCGGGAGGATAAGTCTTCAAGCAGACCGCACTGGACGTTGTGGAAGGAAATCTGTTCATCTCATACCACACCTCTGTGGTTTTTACGGACCATTTGTGTTTCCGAAAGGTCCGCCGTGGCACATCTCCCTACGCCTCCCCCGACTACCGCCACTCCGTCTTCATATTCCTCCCCTTTAACGCTTATGGTCGCCTTTCTGGGGGGGGGCATTTGCGGTCGCCTTAGGAACCTGAGACGAGGTAAGGAAGATGTAGAAAAAGAGATGCAGGGATTTTTGAGGGGAGGATGCTATAAGGAAGATAGATGAAGGTATAAACAAGGAGAGGAAGATTGACGAGAAAGAAAGAGAGTGGGATTTGGTGAGCGGTTAGTTTGGCGATGAGGGGAGAGTTAAAAGATGTGTGAGGAGTTGGATTCGTTGGGATGCTGGATGGATGTCTGGGAATGGTCCGGTATAGTTAGGGAACGGTGTCAGGTTCGTGCAGAGGATAGCGTGAAAAAGGAGGGGAAAGGGACGAAGATGCGGGAAAATACGTAGGGAAAGCGGGATGACGATAAAATGGGTAGGAATGCCATAAACGGAGTAGAACGTGGCCGAGATGGTCTCGAGATAGAAAATCTCCCTTCGCCCGTGGGAGAAAGGATGGATTGTCTCCTAAAACACGGTAAGGTTTTCACTAGGACTAGGAAACGACAAGGCAACTCCGCTTGTATCCTCTGTAAGATGTTTCGGAACCGTTAAGTTCTAGAGATGCGCCCGAAGATAGATGACATAAACTGTTTTGTATTTTGTCGTAATGCGCCTACGCTATAAATTCCGAAACGTAACTCTCCGAAACTTATGGCCTCGTGGAGCGCTGAAACTATCTCGAATATGGGGTTTAAATACAGCCGTCAGTACTTTAATGAAGTTACCCTCTTTATTGACTTTGCCATATTTTCTTGTTTACAAACCACGAGGGTGAAGTTGGTGGAAACAAAAGATGAAGGGGGGCTTTCCAGGTGAAGTCCTTCGAAGTAAACAAATACTCTGAGAGTCCCTAAAATTCGTTTCCGCTCGAAGTCTTAAAACAAACCAATAGTTTAAGCGTTAAATAATTCTTGGCGAATATAGTGCAAACAGTCCACACTCGGGATGGCGTCCGTGTGAGAAATTGGAGGCGAAAAACGTCAAATAAAATAAAGTTGGGAGTGAAAGTGTTTGCAAGAAATGAGTGCGAAGAGACCAACCACAAAAACGTTAAGGTTTCCCTAAGTGGAGGGAGAGTAAATGATAAATAAATAACCTTTTCCAAAGAGAGCTACCGAACCTCAAAACACTTAAAATAGAAATGGAGGGTTGAATGGTGAAGACTTAGAATAGGGTGACGCAAGGGTGTGGAGAGGAAGGGCAGGTTTCGAAGCCATGGTCTAGCTGAGGGTACGCAACCTTTGGGATGGAGTAAAAAGGGGACGTTTAGAAAAGGTCTCCGTAGGAGAGTCAGCTGACCGTCTCACACCCACGCTGTCTCCACGGTGGTCCCTTCAAGGAAAGACCAAAGGCTCCTTTGAAAAGAGCTTTCCATCTGACTTTCATTGGGCTGGAAGGCCAAAAGTTGAATCCAACCAAGTATGTGAAACAGTTTTTCCTCCCGTTTAGACTTACCAATCTGTCAGTCAGAAGGCGACGTGGTAAGAATATTATTTTTGAAAGTTGGCACTTGGACGCCAGACGCCTTTTCTATGCGAAGATTTCGATCTCTCGTAGCGTTCCTATTATGGAACAAAAAGTCGATCTGGAAAACATTTTCTTTTTTTTTGTTTCCGAAGGCTCATGTAAATGCCATGGCAACTAGTCGTGAATCTTCTCTTTTTGTAATCGGTGTGACTTCTTGGCTGAGCATCGAAAGGGTTTCCCGTTCACTATTTCCGGAAATCACGCCTTTGACAACTAGTAGACTTGACTTCCTACGGCATCTTTTTTTAAAAAGGCTTCAGGCAATATCGCGCCTCGAAAATAGTCCTAAACGAATATGATTTCCGAGTTGCAGTCGGTGATTTGAGGTGCTTCGGTTCGATTTATAGTTCGTCGAGCTAAATTGAGTAATGAATTTTCCGTAGAATTGTAGTTTAAGTTATGATTACGAAGTGTTTGTTACGTAAATAACTTCTGTATATGAATATCGAAGTAATGAGTAGGAATTGTTGCATTTATTGGTAGTCTAATTTATCTTTGAAAGCTATGAAATTGGTAATTAATTAGAATCTGTATGAGATGTATTTAACAGAAGTAATTGAATCTTTTGATCATCGAATAACTTATGAGAGAAAGCCCAGTTTATGCATAAATCATTACAGAAGAACTGTATTTATAGCCGCTATACGGTGCTATTTTTAACAATATTTTCTCACAATTATGCTATGTTTATTTTAAAAATAACGTACAACATATTTCATACTCATTTCTTCAATTATTTATTTGAAAGAAGTATATGATTTCACTTTCTAGATGAGTTGAAACTCAAAGTTTTTAGCATCCGAAAAAAATCTCATAATATTAACCGGATTACATCAGATTCATTTACAAAGATTTCAATGCAAGAGATTCAGCCGGCTGAAAAACGCAATGCTTTTGTCTATCCTCTTATTTTCTATAAATTAAAGTATGAACACCAGTCGAATTTATTATTCTAAGCAAATAAATAGAAGATAGTGAAATCTGCATCTTCCGTAAGTGCAACAAAATTTAATGAAATTCCCGTCGGAATTAGAGCCCGTTTTCTCGTCTTCTCAAAGGGATCTCAAAATTGCTTGGAAATCAACCCCGAGTGCGTTCGGAAAGTACGCTCAACCGGATTTATCAAGAGGGAAGGTTTCATTGAAGCAAGTGGAACTCCATTCTACTCAAAACTGTCTAAAACGCTCCGTTGCGGAGGTGAAAGAGGGTAAACTTTAGTGGAAACAGTGCCCGTGACTCGACACGCACGCAAATGCAATGTGTACTGGAGGTCACTCGACTCTCGACCGGAACACTTGGTGCCTTAGGAAAGGTGAGACGGGGCACTCTTGCAGCACAATTGCCTTTGAGAGGGGACACGGAATTCCTAAACACGGCCGTGTGTGCCCTTCTCTCGATGGGACTCCAATCCTTGTTCATTCCATCAATCCGCTGAATCGAATGATTCTTTGAAGACGCTGTTTTAAACAGAACTACTTTGAAACACATCTACGACGGTTTGTACGCTTGGAATGTCATGCGGAGGGGTTAACGTATTGTGTAAATTATTTTGTTTGCTATTCGTTTGACGTCGTGGTGGATTCGCCGAGATGGAAATTGGGGCGTGCCACGTCGATGATTTTGTAAAATCCTTGAAAGGGTGTTTGCATGTGGGTAACTGATGAGAGCTCTTTTAATCTGGTCTAACTGGCAGCATTTTGTTTTTCTCTCCTAAAGTGAATTGAAATCAAAACTTCCGATCCTCTCTTTGAATAGCTTAAGATTAACCTCGCCTGAATATTGATTCTATTTTTAGAATTATTAATTTGTGTTTATAGAGAGATGTCAAATCAAAATAAAATTATCAAATGCTATTATTTAACTTCCATCCAAGATTGAGGATGTGAGAAAATATTATGTTCTCTATGTTGGTATCAACCGACAAAAAATGTATCAATGATAAATAAGAAATACATTTATTTTGAAAAACAAATTTTATCATTAAATGAAAATAATTAAATATTTTATCTAAAAAATACGTGATTAGGGTTAGACTAGACATAACTCATCTAGAACGTTATTATGAGCATTAGTTGCATGCACGGTATAAGATATCAAATCATTTTGTAAAGTTAATTAATCTAGATCTATATATCGCTTTCATATTTAGTTAACTCATTATTTTCCCCGCCTCGTTTCCTAGGCAATTAGTTAGGAAAATATTGCATTAAATCGAGAAATCTACACAGTAATTTCGCAGATTAACTCGAATGATTTATACTGGACGGTACGAGACTCGAAATATAAGTTACACAATGAACACCTTTTGAAAAAAAAGTCTCCTCTTTTGAAATCTCATCCTTGTCCTCTTAAATCTTCCGACAACGCAAAAATATCCTTCAGTTATGCCCTACCGATCCCTCTTAAGGTTCAGGTGCGAAACGGGGCTATTAATCCTTCAGACCAGTCGCTAATGAGAGAGATTTGGTTCCTTAAGCATCCGACCTTCCCCAATTCTTTTTCTCCTCCCACACCTGCTTCGCCCTCTCACGTACACATCACTAAACCTTTCACGCGCAGTACCTGTCCCTTCCCGCTTCATGTTTCCTTCCTGCTTCCATCCCGAAAAACCCCCTTGACGCTTTTTGACCTAGTCTTCGGAAAGGTGTCAGCTTACTTCGTCTTTTGTCTTCCACGATGTGCGCTGCCTATAAAACCTAAGGAGAACCAGTTTCCGACACTATGAACTGTCAGGGCTCATTAGGGATACCGTTTTACAGTCCGAAAGTCCATCGCTTCATCACCAACCCTCTCGGACCGAAAGAAATCCCTTTGGACATAATCCAAGGAGAGATGTTGCTCGAGTTAGTTGGTAACCTTAGTGGTATAAAAGCAGTCTTTCGGAGTTTTCCTTTGATGTTAACTTTTCCACCTCCCTTTCTTATTGAGTAATCATCCGAAATGCTGAAGATTTTTACTGAAGTTGTTTCGTGCAAAGCTATGGAAGCCTACTTAATACCTTCGTAGCTCAGATTCGTTGAGATGTAAACACGTCACTTATTGTCACAAGGGATTCGCAATTTTATTCCCTCAGAGAGGCTGTTTTATTATAGAATCGATGAAACGAAGCCCCACCGAGAATATTTTCGTGTGCTTCGAATTATTTCATTATTTGGCGTTGCTCTCTCGAGGGAATTCGAGCGACGATAAAATATTGACAGCGAAAGTTTTAGTTGTGAAAAACACGTAGAGAATTTCGTATTCATCGGGAATTAAATCTCGAATTGTTTGGTACAAATGTAGCTATTTTTGAGTGCATGAGATGAGAATATTTCGTAATTCTTGCAGCTAAACATTCTACTGTTTTGTATCTCTGTTGTGAGTAAGATTGATTTTTAATGGATCTATCACCTAAAAATAGAAGTCGTGTACTATTTTGGTGATGCGTTCGTAGCCCATTAAACAGTTCCGTATGGATTCGAAGGGTGAAGAAGATGAAAACGACAGTTATCCATTCCATACCCATACCCTTTTATAGGAACGCAAATGATTTACGTATTGGGGTCGTAGACCCTATTTTTTAGTGACGCGACATTTGTTTTAAATGGAGCACATCAGCCAGTTGGCAACGCAACGCGTAAAATAGGATCGGTGAAAGGGTTAAATATGGAAACAATGCGGCAAAGATTTTCGGCGATTTATATCTCTCGAATTAAACTAGGCCGAAATATATTTGTTACCTAATTCGTAATTATGGATTTTTTTAGCAAAGTCATCCTTGAACACTGGAACTTGCGATTCAATTATTAAAAGCTCGAAAGTTCCAAAACGTGCACTTTCACTTTTAAACGCGAGCCTTTTGTTTACCATCGTTATATTTTATAACGAATGAAATGAATGCCGCAGAATTTTGAACTTATTTTTTTCTCTTTTTTTTAATTCCATCGAGTAGCAGTGACTGATTGAATGGCGATGCAGCAATCGAATTTTAAATGTGGATCTTAAATATAAGCCACATTTTCGGATCAAACCAATTACTTTATTGTAATGGCGCTTTTGATTGAATTTACCGTTTCATTTCATATTTTAAAAGGTTTATATTTGTTTTTAAGACCAGAGTATTGCAGTGAACAGATCGATTCATAGCAGCTTATATTGATACATATTATAGTATAATATAATTATATTATAATAATAAACTCTAGCTTCTTCTTATAATTTTTAATCTTTTAAATCGCTTGCAATAAATTAGTTTTTTTCATTATCTCATTACATTGGTACCATATAGGTAGTAAATCCAATCATTTGAAGAATATGATCGTAAAATATATATACAGTATTTAGACGATCTATGCATATAATGTTTCACTCAAAATTTAAGGCAAAGAAAACTGAAAGTTTCTTTTGATATCACTCTTCTATTTTTTTTAAATTTTTAGTTATAATTCGATTAAATTCCTAAACCTTATCATTGCCAAACATATCTTTTGTATAACAGTCATTTAAATACAATTAACTTACTTTCTGTAGTTCACTAATTCATGATATCATGAAGATAAATTTGAAAAATGAAAGCTTTTGTACTAATAATATCTATATTTACCCAAAATTTCCATGTGAATAAGATTTAAAGAGGTGATATTCTATTGATATTTTAGTTCAGTAGCTAAGTAAGACTTTTAAATTTCCCTGTTTCGTTTGAAACGAGCCATATTTAAATCATTAACTTTACTACTTTAAGGTTCAATTTATCTAATCACAAATTGAAAACGGATAAAGTAAATTAAAATAATTTTCGCTAACAAAATAAACCCACTCTGAGCAGCAAAAATATAAATAACTCTAAGTAGTAATTATATTTAAACATATAAATGTATCTACGTCAATGTGAATTCCCAGCTAGCCAAATTTCGGCGTGTCAGGTATATTTTTTATATAAATTATATAGTGCTGTTGTAAGATTTCATAATCCAACTCTCACAAGATTTGTAAACCTATCAAACTTTATCGTAAGTATTTCCAACCAGTTTCCAAATCCTTCAATATTAACCTAGTTCAGTTTTAATTTATTGCTAATTCACGTGAGTCACTCCGGAATCAATCTTACGTGTATAAATCCTTTCGGCACAGGGCTATTAGTTCAAAAAAACCTTTCACTCTCTCCGAATCAGTCGAGAGTCCTTAATGAAATTAAAGAAAAATGAAAGATAATCGATTCCGATGGTAGAATTGATGAGAATCCAAATCCAAAAGTATAATTTCGCGTTGATTAATAAGGGGAACCCAGCCGCGAACGCAATCGACGAAAACTCATTATTTAATTCGAAAATAATCATCCCTGGCAACACGTCCACGGAGCGAATACGTTCTCTCTGATCTTTGGGGGCTTTCTCTCTCACGACATCGCTTAAAACCTCCGAATACCCATTAGTTGGGCGATTCCTTTGTCGCGATTTTGCAAAGAGCGTCTTCTGCGGCATCGCAATAATAATCGGAAAAGTGCTAATTCCGTTCGCATCCGTGCGGTTTCCACTCCCACCCAACAATCCCTTCCACACGAGAATCAAACGAATTCCGACGCGATATCTAATAATCCAAAACTTTCTCGCGTTAGAATTCCCCGATCTTTGATTATCTCGCAATACACGTTCCTCTCTTTTCTCTCTCTCCTCTTTCTTCCTGCTTTTAACCACCTCTTTTCCCCCGAAATAACGCTTTTCTAACGTGAAAAGAAGCATAGAGCCGGTAAACTCGCTTCTCGTAAAGCGTAAACATGAGCGAGACCCACTCAAAAAATGGCACAATTGTAATTACTACCTGCGCTTAAACCCGGAAGATTTTAATTATATCCCGCATTATTCTAACCCAATTAAATCACGAGGGCGCGTAACGGGATCGAGGCAAGGAAAAAAAACCCGAGAACAAGTCCTCTGACTATTCAGGTAATGACTTCAGACTATCGATCAAACCTCTCCTCCTCCGCCGTTACTGTTTCGTTATTCATCTGTCTCTGTCCCTCCCGATCTCCGCTCTTCCCGTTTTATTCCTACCTTACTGCTTTAATAACTTCTGTTGTCGACACGCCCTGATACGGCGCATCCATCAATCCCAGAGTGCCACGGGCGGGCGAAACGAAAAGGGCTTTTTTTTTAAAGGCGCATTTTTATGCATATACGTTTTATTCCGGCTCGAAGTCTTCTCACGCGTGTTACCCTTAGGATGTTATCGTCGCACGGCGACACGCATTGTAATTTCAAAGTATTTCCGGCTCGGCACATTGCACCGCGTCTGTGATGTCGTCCGTTACGACAGCGTTTCGGAGTTTTGTTTGTCTTCTTTTCGTCCGAGTTTTCCTTTCCTGTTCTAAAGAGAGAGATGCTCCGTAGAAAGTCGCGATGGGATTCTCTTTACGAGAGAGAATGGTTTTCGTGCGATATTTTCATGTTTAGAAATCTGTTTTAATGCTGCCCCGAGCAAGCGAAACGCGACCATTCCATTCATTCTCTCGGTTTATGAAAATGAAACTTGCGGATCAAAGCTGAGGACTGCCACGGCGAACATAATGCTTTATAAAAGGATACTTTAAAACCTATCGGGTTGCTATTCAACTCTGCACGACCAAAAGATAGAACTGGTGTGTATATCTACAAATGCGCAAAGTATTAGTTATAAATGGCGATTTATTATTCTGATACTGGGTGACAATAATAGTGGTTCATTCCTCGCTAATCTGCGTCATACTTATTGATAAATAGTTTCGAATGAAACTTTTTCATTGCAACAAAAATAATAGATACGTGCATAGGAGAAAACTGTTACGTATAAACTAGAAAGATTTTCTGAATTAAAAAACTTTAATATGGTTGATTTACTTTAGTAGCAGCAGAACGTTTAAATTAGTAATGTGAAATCATTCTTCAAATCGACATATTTGTGACTTAGATCGGTGTAGCTGTCATATACCTATTTATATCTACTATGATATACTTAATAATTACATATGCCACGCTAAAAGTGTTGAAATTATGTATATTTACATAGAAAATCTCAAGAACTTCGTTTTTTATAACGTCCACGTCCTTATAATTTTCACCTGTGTATGAGTTTGCATACGTAATATATATTGAAAAAAATCAAACATATAAACTGAGAGTTGTTTATAAAACTAAATCTTCTTTGTTGCGGAAAGAGATATCCTCCAGTAATAACGGAGGGCAAGGAATGAACTTCGTTTATCACTCAGCATTTAGAGCTTAAAGAAATCCAGTTAAACGAGTGAGGAATCATCTCCTGACCGCCTTCGACCAAAATCGTGTTCATCAAGATACGAGTGTATCTGATTTTAACTTTACTTTCGTGTTGGGGACTTCGAGCACTTCCGGTTACGTAAGGAATCATCTCAGTCACGTAAAGAAACCCGAGAGTTCTGCTTTTAATTTCCGGTCCCTCGTTGAATTCCGCGAGTCCTCTTTAATTCACACGAGGCGATAATTTAAAAGCATCGCCCTGAAGACACTGTGTGGGAGTGAGACTTGCACTCGATTTATTGTTTTGGCCGTTAATTGGGAGTTCTCGGAAAGTACCACAATATTCTCCATAGTTACGAATGCGAGTTTCGGAAGCAATGCAGTAATTTTAGAAATTGGCTGGGACGCATTCATGCAGCATTAAGCTGCTTGGGTTCGTTGCGTGCGATAATTGTCTCAATGAACGAGCTCGCATTTATGCTACATTAAGCAGTATGAATACGTAATAACTCGGTCGTTTATCAGGAACGCGTTATTTTAATTAACGTTGGATCCCTTTGTTTGTATGCGGCGGGTGTCAATGGGATTTATGGCCGAAGGGAAATGAAAAAAGTTTAGGAAATCATGTCCGTAAACTTTCGAACTATCTACCCTCAGATTGTATTTGATTTTTCTCATTAAAACCCTTATTGATTTTCCTTTAAGGTTTATCAATAGCTTAGTATCGTAACTGCTTTCGAGTAAGGTTATCTTTAACTGCTATCTTCTTCGATTTACGTACACGCTTATTCGAGTGAAGGACGAACGATGTTGATCACGCTTTAAATAGATCTTCCTTGGAATAAGCTGAGGGAAAGGTAAATTAAACAGCACAAAGTTGGTGGGATGATCAGTAGCAGTTTAGTGTTCTGAATGTGTTAGTATTGTACTAAATGTAGATATTACGATAGAATTACGACGAACTAGAGCTCGCCATACCAATCAGCTGACACGTATTCCAAGGACCACATACATAGCGTGTTTATTCCCACGCGTTCCAACCGAAAAACCACGCCAGATTCGTTTCATAACAATATAACCAGCACCTCCCAGGAGAGATATATCCTTAGCAACCACTTTTGCCAACCCGCCCGCCCACCGCACGGACGTGCGCGCGTGTTCATTAATCTAATAATTTAAGAGCGGAACCCGCTCCTCTCATTCGACATCGTTCTCCGTGACCTTTTTCCTTCTTTGCCAAAACTTCTCCTTGTCTTACCTCCCTTATTCCCATTTGCCACATCTTCAGCCTCCCATGCGGCCCCACGCTTTCAAACACAATCTCCTCAGACCAAAATTCTTCTCTCTCCATCTCTCGAGGAAAAGAAATTTTGCGCTCTCGATTCTCCGACAATACCCATCCCAAATCTCGCTCATCCACTCCCCCATCCGGGACTCCCTCAACCAATGTCCGCACACATTTCGGTTCGCGTAACCGTGAACTCTTCTAACTTCCTCCATCTTGGAGAGAGAGAGCCCGGCAGCAATGAGATGATGTAGATAAAGGGGAGATGGAAAGTTGGGAAGAAGAAGGAGATGGGAAGTAGATTAAAGGAAAAGGCCGAAAGGACGTGGAGGAATGGGAGATTGAAGAATATATATATATTTAGGAGGAGATAGGCTCTCGAGCTTCTCTCGGATTATAATAAGATTCGATTCCGGGTTGGTATTTTTGTGCATCGCTATAAAAAGAATCGTATGGGAAGGGATGGAAACCTTTTTCGACCTAGGTCAGTGTTCGTTTTAAATTTAGCATGAAAGGTAAAGACGACCTGACGACGAAAATCTGATGCTGAATATGACAAAAAATGATGTTATATATGAAGTAAATATAATGGGTCATTATTTTATATATTACATCACCGCACGTAACTTGTGAATAAACTTAAATACGCTGTTGAATCATATAAGCCTCATTTCGAAGTTTTACATTAGAAATTTCAATTTGACGAAAATAAATCTATATATGGAGGGTAAAATCAAATTTAAATGATTTAAATGAAACTTAAAGGGTAAAACCAATTAATGTATACGTAATAAAAAGCATCTATTTACCTGTTATATAAGTTTGAATCACTCATACCTTCTAAAATATAGAGTTTTTATTACTTCATTAAATGTTTAACCTATTCACATTTTAGAAATGAAACTCTAGAAATAAAATTGTCTTCCAACTCCAGTTAGAATAACGTAATTACGAAAACGATCATCGATAATCGAATACACTTTCGATTATGTGGTATGACGCAATTATCTCTTTCTATTAGAAAGTCTATAATATTCAGGGGAAGAACTAGAAGTAAAATTACAGTTAGAAAAGTAACTTAATAAAAATTTCAATCGACCACTTTAAAGCTCATGCATACCGCAAATAACTCCGAGACGTAGAAATTCCTTTCCCGTTCAAATTGACAGAATGAGGGCGAATGCGGATCAACGCCAGTGAAAAGGAGACGAGGAGAGCACTTTTGAGAGAGAAGAGGAGAAATCGAAGTGAAGAACAAGAAAAATAAATTATTGAGGAGAAGGTAAATAGTTGAAGAGGGAGGATTGAAAATGTCGCGAAGAGAGAGAAGATCAGGATTAAGTAGAAAGAGAAGAAGGGAAAAAAGGGAAAAATAAAGATGGATAATGCGGAAGTGGGATAGAGAATTAGGGGAAATGAAGGAGGAGACGAGGATTAAGTCGGAAGAAGCGGAGATTTGGTGGGGAAAAGATTAGAGAAAGAGCACGTGATGGGGAACCATAGGTGAAGTTCGGAAAAGTGAGTTTTGAGAAAACGAAGAAGAGTTTTCGGGAAGAGATTTCGGGACCCAGAAGTTGGAATCGAAGAGGCGATTACGTCAGAGAGGAAGGAATCCCAACGAGGAATTGATCTTTCATAAGAGAAGATTGCGGTAACAATCGGAGGAGCGCGGGAAAGAAACTAATAGCTGTTATGAAGTGCGAGGATACGTTTTGGGACATATTTGCCATGCAAAATGGACAAGATGGCGGGAAAATTGGGTGACAAATTAAAGCCGGAATTCATTAAGCACGAAGGAGAGTGGGGACAGACAGCGGGGGAGAGAGGCGACAATAATGGAGGAATCGAAATAGTTCTCCGGAAGGTGGAAGGGACATTCCACAAGTAAAATTGCAGGAAAGGGAAAGACGTGGGCGTGCCAAATGACGGATGAGACACGAATCCGGAATGATGACTGGGGCAGCAACAGTGTGCGTGTGTGCGTAGACCCCTCTCTCTCTCTCGTTCTCCTGAGGGTCAGGAGAGGTGATTTTATGTAACGTTTTGAAGAGACGTCGCGGGAAAGGCTCTCTCTCATCAACGGCCTTATAACCTCCGAAGGCCCACTAACACGACGCTGTTTCGCATCTCCGAGTTTTGTACGCATGTAAATGTGAGTGTGTGTTTGAATGGGCGCATATAAACGTATAAAACGGGACACGGTTTCTTGTCCGAGGTATGAAAACGGCAATGGACTAACGGCGGAGGATGTGGAGGTTAAAAAGGATTAAGGGAAAATTTTGTGGGCTTTAACGACGGAACGAGACGCGAGAACAAAAATGGTTCATAATAGATAAGGAGGATATGAAAGCTAAACAGTTGATCTTGTTAAAGTTTAATTGTTTGCATGCAACAGGAAATAAACTGATGAATTTTAATCGAATTTTCTTTGTTGGTGCGATTTGGGTGGAATTGTTTTCGATTGGGATCTGAAGTAGAATTAGCCTAATTATCTCATCTTGATGAATAAGATTGTTAGGATATATTTCACCAATTTAACAATATTTAAACGAGCAAAATATGAAACTTATTAATTAATCAAATAGATCTTTATAGATTGAATATAATAAATGTTTTTGTTCATACATATCCATTTAGATATCACAATAGATGTCTTTCTTTATTAAAGTTTTTGAATTAAGGTAGTCTTCTTTTTAATGCACTGAAATTTTTTGATTCCTTTAAGTAGTGAAATCACTGATTATAAATTCTAATGACTCACTTACCATTGAAAGTAGTTTCATAAAATTTAATTCGTCTCCAGTCAAAAATCATCTGTCTGCAAGTATTCATGAATAGATTAAATTTGCCATTTCTCGCAATATACAACCTACATTTTTATTTTAAAAGTATACTATAATAACTTAGAGGATTCGATGATAATTATTGCAATGTAGTTTAAAATTTTTCCCCTACTTCAACCCCTGCTAATATAATTTGATGAGCAAAATATTTAGCTGCTAATGCAAACAAACTATTAACAAAATAATACCAACATACAGTCATGATGATTCCTAAGAGCAAACATTTGCTGAGGAATGTACAATAATATAGGAAACTTATTTTCATAAATATACAGATGTATATATATATAGCCTCTGATTTGGGTAACTGTCCCTGAAGTGACTAAATCTAATTCATCGAGAATTACTTATGAAGGAAAAGTTATCACCATCCGTGCATAAAATTTAATTTTCTCCCCCAGGATAAAACTTTGAGCCAAAGACCCCACGCATTGCGAGAGAAATATCCTTTTTAGAGATTGAAAGTTTCTGCCGAACTAAATTCCGCAACACGCCCCATAGCTTGTACGTGTTTACATGCACGGTAGATTACGAGCGTACGCCCACGCACTATATATTTTCAAACTTCTCTCTCTCCTTACATAAGACCCCTGTCTTCCGGCTTAGAGTATGAATGTTAATGCAAGAGGAAATGAGTAAAAGGATGGCCCAAGAAAAAGTTTGGGGCTGCCCAGTGTAGAAAATCTCCGCAGAGTATATGATGAGATGTTACGTATGAGAGGGGGAAGGAGATTATGGTGAATATACGAGACGGGAAGAGAGGAAGGAAAAGTTTAGAATCAGGGTACTGTTGGGTTGGATGGAAATAGGGTCGGGGTGTGAGTTCAATTTGAGAGAGACAGTCGGGCGAAGAATGAGAAATTAGGTAATGGATACGAGATTGGTCCTTCCTTCTTCTTTTTTTTCCCCTCTTTCTTGGCGAAATCGTGCCACGAGGAGTTGATGACTTCGAAGTGTTTGAAAGCATGCCATTGTCAATATCGTCGAGGGAGGTTTGCACGGGAAAATTCTGTTGATTCGGTGTTTCTCGAATGTTGCCGAATCGGGTTGGTTTGAGAGAAACGATCTGGCATTCCATTCAAAGGGATAGTGTATGGTTTTGTGTATATTACGTAATGGTTTTTGAGGAGATAATTATACACAGTACGAAATTAAGCGAAAATCAATTCGTTACAAGTAAAGTACTCTTCTATTATTTAAAACGAACAGCATAGTTTCATATCTCTATTGATAAATGAAGAATACTTCCCTACTCACAATGTGTCTATTGAATAACTTTATTACTATAAATAAGAGTATTTAAGCATCAAAAAATGTACTTACTTAAATTTAAATTGATTTTGTTTTACGTATAAAATATATATTTGAAATTTAAATACTGGGAGAAATATTTTATACATAATTGAGTATGTTTAAGCTATTAATTTGAAGCATTCAATATGTTGAACTTTATACTGGATCAAATTCTCCCACTTGAGCTCATCCTCGGTATGCAGAACAATGAATTTCAAACTGCAAATAAGAATAGGAAAGATCTCGTGTTTTCCCGACGAATGTGATGGAGGAAGTTCTCTCGGGTTTCTCGAAACGTCGACAAACATCGAAGATGCAAATAAGAATGCTGTGTAGCTAATTTATTAAGAATAACTCCCGCTCCAATGGAGACATTACTACATTGAAGACAATCCAAATCGCTCGTATTTTCTAAAGCACGAAACTTTTGCAATGCTCATGGATGGAAACGAGTATGGTATCTTTCTCTTCAATCCAACTCATCACTAAAATATTTCTCATTAAATCCCCATCTTCCACATTTTATTTTTTATAAAATCTTCAATGGAAGAGAACTGTGTGTGTGGCTTCGCGGCACTTTTACATTAGGGTCAACACACAATCACCGCACATTTTATTACACAACCAACGAATAAAACGTAAACGACGAATCCGCTACGGTGGACAGGTATCGACGGAATTCCATTCTCGGAAAACATCCCGCGGAATGTGAATCGTCAACCGTCCTCTTCCATTCCGCCATTATATATGGACACAGTTGACGTAGCAACATTCTGAAACAATCCCCGAATTCTATACGCAGAGAAAGGAGTGGAAAAACGCACGATCTTTTCGCGCGAATTGGGCCGAATACCGTTCGGAAAGCGGGGCTACGTAGGGAAGTCAATGGGCTACCGGTGCAGCAAAACAAAAGCACGATGTTCAAGTGGTCAGCGGCGGTCTGAGATGTGCTGACGCAATAGTTGGAGATACACGGAAGAGCGAGTGTTTCAGTGCTACCGTTTGAAGGAAAAAGTTGAATAGCAGGTGGGATGTGAAGGAAGAGACGACATGGTGGTGGAATTAAGTAACTCGACACGTAGAGTACAGGATGCCAGACAACCTTGGGGGCATACATCGGTCCTCTCAACCATACGAGAGGCAGAAAGATGCTTGCGAGACGTCTCAGTTTTTTTTTCATCCTCTTTCCGTGCGCTGCACTCTCTCCACGAAACACGCTCTGATATCAAATCCTCTGGAACACGTGTGGGTCCCCAAGATTCTTGAATCCCTTGAAAAATATTTGTTCCCTCCCGCTAAGGAAGTCTTTGTCGGCTGACAATATGGTTAAGATTGAGTGCTTTACGAGATATAAATATTTATAAATAATTCCGTAAACGATATTTATTATAAAATTAACTGAATCTAGCGAGAGGATGTAGTAGTCTAAAATGGAAAGATATTTATTTTGAACCATACTGACGTGCTATTAAGAGGTTTTCATTGCTTATTTGCGTGAATTACTTTCAGATTGAAGTAATTGAAATCCTCCATGCAGTGACATCTGATTCTGTGAGCAGTGTCACACAGTACATAACAATTCCTAAGCTTTATCTGCATAAATAGATAAAATTATTCCTTAAACTTTGATGGTGTTAGCTAAAACAATTCATGAAATGATGATCTAATATTTATATTCAAACGCTAATATATACCATATATAACACAGCCTCTGTATTTTTCTCCTCCACTTAATAGGGTGCGTAGAAACAAGTACGAAAAGCAAAATTCCCTCCTCAAAAGTCTTTAACCCATTACGCAAGTTATTGCCTCACTCTCCTCTGTTTCGTTTTAAGTTCGTGACGTATAAAATTCCCCTCTGTGCGAGAGTTTGGCACTAACAAAGTCACTACCGCGTAAGGGCCTTTCCTCGAAAGGAGTTAATGAAATCGAGTAATGCGTTCATCGAAAATAAATAGTGCTTTCACCAAAGTTAGCAAATTCGAAATTGACTGCCATTCTCTCTACGCTTGATATCCCTTAAATATTTAAGACCACTACGGAATCATAACTCAATAAAAACTTTTTAGCGACCGCTTGAATTTCATGAGCTCCCAATATCGGAACTTCTCTCTCTATACATGTTCTGTTGCAACACAACTCTTGTGTGCGCGTCCTTCCTCGTTAACTCCGTCTCATCCCGCTTCCTTTATGGACTCCTCTCACGGATGACGAATGTCGTCAAGCGACGACGAAGTACTCGGAAGCTTCTACGGGGAGTACAGAGTCTCCGCGTAATTGTTTTGGGAATTCCCATCCTCGGACGCTTCCCATATAACCAACGTCTGCCTCCCCAATCTTTCTGTCGACGGTGTTGCGTCATTTTCTCTCATTCCCTTCTCGCATGCCCCCAACTAATCCACGGTCCTAAAGTCCTTGGGATGGAAGACTGCCTAAAAGTTATCACCTGAGGAACTCCCATTCCTGCGTCTCCCTGGGTTACCAATGCAATTTCCAAACACCAAAGCGAGTAAAAGGTCTCGCGTACCATTTCGTCTTGCGACGCCCTTATCCGAGAGGGTTTTAACGGATTCCGCGAGGATCGAATTTATCCCGAGAAGTAGGTAAATATTTCGCGGGAATGCGAAAGAAAAAAGGCATTAATCTACTTTGTTGGTGTCCTTCTTTTGCCTTCCGCTTTCATTACGTTTCAACGGGGGAATAACTCGTACTTTTTGGGCGGCGAATGACTTTTTTTCCGGAATCGTTTTCAGTAGACATTTACGACGTTAGAAAGATTTGCTTCCCGTGCTTTACGGTTCGAGTTAAGATATAAAACTTAGGCATTAACGTTGTCTCTTGACGTAATACGTTCTTCGTAGGGCAGCCACTGTGTGGCAATTTTCTTGATAAATTAGAGGAAACTTTATCAATAATGTCTTAACTTTAGAAGTGGGAAAGTTGGTTTCACGGAAGATTTCTATGCCATCGCGTTTAAGATAGGGGTAAAAGTTGTTCACGTTATAAACTATATCCGAATTAAAAAGGAAAGTAACCATATAATTTCTGAATTGAGTTAATTTCGTAAATTAAATAATGTCGATTTTATGTAAATATATGCTGGTTAGAAGTTTTATTTATATCATTAACTGTATTGATAATTATAGTTAATTTTAGATTGAAAATGAAGGTAATGTGGTGAAAACTGGTTCTTATAAATTTTCGAGTCAAAGTTTTAGGAGAACAAAAACTAAATTATTTGATAAATATAAAACTAAAATTAAAAAAAATAAAAATGTCTTACCTCTATAACACGCATCAAGTCAACCTGCCTTCATAGGAGTTACTTTCATAGAAGTCTTCATTCCTTGTCTTCATCAAGATAGTGATTGAAGTCTAATTTTGTTTTCGATATCTTTTTTAAAGAGTTCTCTTCTTTTTTATATTTAATTTTACTTTTTAAAAGCTCCTTGGAACCCATATTAAGATACTGAAGGTTATATTTCAGTAGAAAAAATGCTTAATTTTTAGAGTACTTCTGTGGTAAAGGAAATTTTTAAAGGTAATATCAGTTTATATGGAGAACTAAATTATATAAGAATGTATGTATGAACTAATCTCTTTCTCAGGTAAATTGTGGTATACAATTAGTTTTCATATGGGAGCACACTTTTTATACCATGACTGTGATCTAGCTGCACCAACGAACGTAACGTAGTTCTCTTAGAGTCAATTAGCATTACTGAATTTATTTTAGTCTTATATTGAATTAGATTCTTAAAATTGCGGTTTATGTCTCACATTTTCATCTTACTTTTGGGTGAATACGAGAGAGGTTTCAATCTCCTTTTTAAAGACATATTTCTCAAATTCAATTATCACTTTTATATGTACTCGAGCACAAGTCCATTCGAAATCAATACTAATCCTAACCATCATGGATGCCTTTTTCTTAATGTATATAGTTTTTGGACTGTCGGAACATAATTTGCATTCGTCCCTTTAACCATCTTAATTTTTCCTCCAGAAACTGTTTTAATTTACATACTTCTTCAAGCTCCTTATAACTCTCTGCTTTAGCGTGAAAGCTTTTCAATTCTATTTATTTTAGTTTCCTCGGGGTACTTAAACTTTTCCTTCTCTCTCTCGTCTCCCTCAAACAGTTTCTGCATTCCTCACCAAGGCTTCTGAACCATATGTCATCTTTGTGTTTTTCATCTCTATTTAAGAAAAGGAATCTCAATTTTAGCATCTCTGAAATAACATTCAATTTAGCTTCCAACACATGTTGTACTCGGAGGCTGAAGAATAAATAAATATCAACGGAATTTTCCTTCTTGCTATAAAATTAGAAGTTTAAAGCAAGCTGATACGTAGAATGTATAAAGGTCACGTTTAATTCCACTTATGTTTTCTGGATTCAATAAATATCTCTGTAACAGTGAGTGCATTAAATTTCCTCGTAAGTTGGACACAAAAGTTAATTCCTTAAAAAGTTTCGAGGAAATACGTACCCATTTAAATGTACGAGATAAATCGGTCCATCGTAAAAACTTTTAAGTAATTCTGTACAAGCTATTTCGCTATTCAGTTACATTCACGATTCCGATCAAAAATTCTTTCAATTTAATTCCATTCAGCGTCAGGAGGTTACTTCCGAGCGAATACTTATTGGCTGAGCGAAAGATATTACTCATTCTGCGAGGCGATGAAGGAATTCCGCCAACAAATCCATCGTCTGGAGTCACGACTTCTCTCAAACTTTTCCTTCTTCCTCCTCTTTTTTCCCTCCTTTCAAGAAGCCGGCCATCCCCTTATCTGTTTCAAAGTACGCCCACGCAATATTATCCCGGCAACATCTCGGTATTTCCATTCCGTCTCGAAAAATTCATAAAGAACCCTTTTTCCCTCTCCTCCAACATCTTGCATCTCTATCCCAAAAGTATGAGTTTTTTCCGCATGGTTTTTCCCTCCTCCTTCGCCCATTACCGACTCGCCTCATTGCGGCATGACTCGGAATTATCAATTCTTTTTTAGCCGACACCCCGAAGCGGAGCATATTTTAATATCCACCTTTCCCCCATAACTTTCTCTCCCCCGAAAAACTTTCCGTTCCCTTCGAGTCCGCATAGTTCCATCGTCCCCTCTTTTTTTTATCTCTTCGAAGGATCGATCTTCTTCTTCTTTTTATTCGCGCATATCAACGGCGACTTCCTCGGGCTGCCCTTTAAAATTGTTCGCATCCCTAGAATGAGAATCTCCTCGTTCTTCGGTAGGTTTTTTATTCCAGAGTTGCACGTGCACATTCAGAGGTGATCGACATGAAGAGGGCTCTCGCAAGGAGTGTTGCATAAATCGCACTTCTCGCTGATACCCGCTTCTTGTTTATTGCCATGGAGATGATTTGTTTTTGGATATACACGTACATTAAAATATCTATCTGAAGGATAAATAAATAAATTAATGGAATATTTCAACGGTATAGGTCGGTGATAAATACGTATTGTTTAAGTTTCTGATTTAAATCGGTGGAAGTATAAAAATCGATACACGAAAGATTAAGAAATTAAAGTATTTTTTACATAAATATTTGAAGTTATTTTTAAAACATATTTATTAATATCTACTAACTTAAATATTGAATTATTGCCCTTCTTACTGTTGTTATTACATCCATTATATATATTATTTAATATATTATCAATATACTATTAAATCGCAAGTATTTTAGTCTCAAAAACATCTTTTAGATTAAGAGATTTGATTGAATCAAATAAAAGTCTATGGATTAGAAGCTGTTTATATTTTTTTTCTTGCATCATTCTCGTGTGAATAACACTCTGCAGAAAACTCGTTTGCATCTTAATTATCATGCTCATAAAATCTTACAAATATATTTATTAATATTACGAAAGGGGGCTTTAAGCTTCAATTCACCAGATACTTTCATTTTAAAACTCAGACTGAAGTTTTAAACTATCCCTAAATAGCAAATAGAATATAATATTATAAAATACATTCATAGTTTCTCAAAACTACGCAGTTCAATTCAAAAAGTATTAATCGTAATAAACTTCATATTGCTTCTACCCTTTTGATTCCTCCATAAGAATGAAACTTCAATTTACTCAGACTTTGATAAACCATGCTGAAATTCAGAATAGGCCGCATTGACCTCTATCAAAGATATTATGCTACCCTCGGGCCTCCCTCCCCCACTCGACAGTCTTGGGATTCTTTCCTTGTCCTTCCCTTTATCTCTCTCCTATCTGAAACTCTCACACACGGTTTCTCCCGTATCCCTTTATTCCCTAGGGACCTCCTCGCCATTACACATACACAGAGCGTCTTCCCGTTCCTAGGGTGTTACATCCCTCAAGACCTCCTCTCTATCCGAAATGCTGCTCCTCTTCTTGACCTCTATCTCGTGTGCCGTCGTCTCCTATCCCATTTTAAAAAGAGTGGCAATGTGCTCGGGCGTATTCTTTTTTTTTCCGCAACACTTTTCCGGACGTACGTTTTCCGGGTATGAAAATGCAAGCGACGTGACTGGCTGTTTCGACTCGAGAGGACGACGTTTGGATGGGATTTTTTTGCGTAATTTTTCGGAATATAAAGCTTATAAAGGGATATATTTCGAACAACTAAATCGCGAGGATGAAGGGAAGGAGCTTTTGCCGGAATAAGGCAAAAAAAAACTCTGCAGTGGACATGGATTTTTTGAGTCCCTCCGTTCCCACAGAAACACTGATCCAATTTCGGTTTGATGCTGGAAAAACATGCAGCGTCGGTTGCGTTAAATTAGCTGCATCTTCTTCGTCTCTTTTTCGTTTCTTTTTTTTATTTCCTCCACAGAGAGAGGGAAAAAAAGAGGGCAAAAAAGGAAGGCTCTTAGGAAATCTGCTCTAGTTTCGGTGGTGAAAATGTACTTTTGGTTCGGATGGAAAATGAAGTTTAAAAGAAGTAACATTTAGAGATGGAGTTCGAATATGCTCGCGAGTTTGTCTTGTGATATTGGATAAGGGAATGGAGTTTTTATTCTTTTCGATTCTGTAAAGTTTGAGCGGCGTGTAATTTGAGGAGGAAAGAAGATTACTTTTTGAAATCTTTACCTAGAGATTGTATTTTTTCGTACTGGTAACTAACTTAACTACTATTTATAATTGACGTTCTGCTATGCATCGAGAACTAAATTATAAATTAATACCTAAACACATATCATTATTAGAAGAAGTATTACACCTCCATGAATACACTGGAAGCCTCCTTCAGGCGTGTGACAGGAGATAATATATACGTACGTAAGTATTATTATTAGCTATTATTAAAAGTAGATTTAAATTGAATAATAATCTTCCATATTTACACTAAATTCCATTTATAAGCCATCAAAATTTAATTTAATCAACACTATCACAAAATTTTTAAGCTGTAGCACACTTGCCTCAGAGTACATCTTCAAAAACAAAACTCTTTCGATAAGAGACGAATGTACAGACCATAACCTTCAAGATCCACTAAAAATATCCATCCACGAGCAACCCTATTCCTATTAAAAAGCGATGCGAATCTTTTCCCTCCCCGTATAAACAAAATAGCAGCAGTCTGCCTGGCACTCGAGCATTTTCTTAATCTGAATCCAATACATAAAAGCCCGAATCGATATAAATTCCGGGCGGAAAAAAAGCCCGCGGAGGATTTTTTCCCAATTCCGGAGGTGTAATTCATACAAACGACCGCATTTTGAGGCCGAAGAAGGTCGTATCATTTTCCTATCGAAAACAAGAAGGGACTCGCGCTCTTTTGAGTAATTCTATCGCACGAAAAGTTCTCCGCGAACGTTTATATATATATTTTTCAGGCGATGAAATTCGGGTTCCTTCTTTTATTTCTTCCAGGAAACGTTAGATCTGACTTTTGCTGCAGAATCGTAAAACGCGTATGTCGTACTCTAATGACGTAGATGAACACAATAGAACCTTTTTTTACACATTGTTTTCGGACGGAGTACTAATGCTTCGGTTTCTTAGAACCCATTGTTAACTCTTCTCCTGAGTGTGAATTGGCCTTCGAATTATGCACCAATATACGCACTATATTAATGCGATTGGGTAAGATTTGGATTAAGAAGAATAAGAGAGAAATATAGATCGTGGAGAAGAGAGACACGAGGAACGTATCTGCTGCGTCAGCTCGTAAAGAAGATTTTTCAATAGGAATTATATTTCAGCCCGAGGCAAGGATATCGAAAAAATAATAAAAGTGGTAACATTGGAGGAAAATGGATTGGGAAGGGGGAAAAAGAGAGAACAAAACTAAGGGAGGGATTTTCTTTATATAAACCGATTAATTTAAATGAATTTTCGACTGTCACTCGTCCTTCCTCGTCACGAGCGTATAAACAAATCGCCTCCAATTCTATAAACGAGCACGGGTCCTTCTCATTCCGTTTATTGCTTTAGATTTTCAAGTTTTTAATATACGGCATTTTCTCCCTTTTCTAATATCCGAGATGTTGCCATAGCGACCCAAAAAGGGGTTCTCTTTGTTTTTCGTATTATATAAAACGCCAGCCGTTAAGAAGGCCGAGTCGCAATCCCGTTTTAAGCAATTAATCCCGATGGTCAACTCTCCGATTTTTTTTCCTCATGAATCCATAGCCATTAATCAGCCCAATCTCAACAGGTCGAGTAACACTTAAGGTATAATTAAAACACTTGTGATTAAACGAGGGAAACGTTTTGGAAGCGTCGCCTCTGTTTATATCCTCACCTGCACATAATTACACCCCGGCGTTTCTACAACGAGACGACACCGGTAGAAACCAATTTTCTCTTCCTTTTTTATCCAATGGATGGGAATTCTTTCCTTAAGAATTCCAAGATAGCTACTGAATACTTTTCAGCTGTCTCTCCTGAGCTATCCACGGAAGGATGCGGTTGTCACGAATGTGATACGTTCTCGATACAATTCGCAATTCATTTTGTGAAGGAATCGATTTATTTTGAAGATAAAGAACTTAATATAGCATATAAATGATTGAATTAATGCACAATGTCTTTGTCAAATTATATTGATGTCAAATAATTCTGAAAATCTAAGTTTTTAATTATTTAATTATAAGAAGAACTGAAAGTTGTCTATTCGTTGTTGAAGTTTAAAATAATATATTAACTTTGAATCGATACTGGTTTCGCTATAAATTATCCCAATTGCCATAAGAAAACTGAAATACATAATTAATCGAAAATTCAATGGAAGTAAAAGGTACGTATGTACTAATCGCTCGCATTATGTATTACGGACTTTTCCTTATTAGTTTACGTAATTCACTATCTACAGCTTTTCATTCTTTTTCCAAGGTACTGATATCTAAGGCATGACTTAAATTCTACTTTTCCTATTATTCTAAAACTTAAAGACTTAAATAGACTTCAAAAGTAAACAAAAAAGTCTCTATTTTAACGTTAATTTATGTATATGATGTACAAGCTTTGCGTTAAATCAAGCACTATTTAAATTAACGCACGATTCACTTATCAGTAGTCCGTTTGCCCTTTGAATTCCATTCTGTATCGATTGACAATTCATAAAAACCTGGAGTGTGAGAAAACCTCTTTATGTGAGATGAAAGTTGACATTTCCCATAAGTTGAGGTGTACATTCTCCTAATTCCTCCTTTTGGAATTTCAGTTCACAGTCTTCACTCTTTCACACCGAAATTCTCTGAAAAGACCTTCCAGACTTAATCCCTAACGCCTACAGCAGAGAGCGGAATTTCAATGTGCGATGCGTGCCATTTGATGGTTACGGAAAAGACATCTTTGGGTTTATGGAATCAGAGATGATTTCCATGGAAATTAAAGCTTTTCGGGCGAGAAATAATTCCAAATAAAACGACAATTTCTATGGACGGAGTAAAATGTTGGACTTCAGAAGATTTAAGCATCCGTTCGTTATCTATTTTGAGGTAGATCTACCTTGGATAAAGTATAGAATTTAATCTTTTGACTTATTACTACACTTTGCCTTCACTTCTATTTGAATACATATTGTGAATATTAAAGTATAACCGCTTAAAATAAATTATTTCCAATAAAAGAGACTGAAGTGCATCAAAAACTTTAAAAGAATACATTATATACATTAATAGATATATTTTAAAATATATTTCGAGGCACAAGTTCTGTAACTCAACTCGAATTAAATTTAATTTATTTCGACTTAAACTGCGAAAATCTGCAATACGTCTGCATAAAATTCAAAGGACTCATGTAGCTGAGGAGACCAGAAGCTGCTGATCCTGATACTCGGAAATAATCCGCGATATTTCAACCGGTGCCACATTTTTCGCCCGCTAAATTATTTGTAAACAGTTCAGAAGATGTCACTGGAATCACTTTAACCATCAACAAATATTTGCGCAATATTCCACCATAACGTCTTCTCTTTCCCATGGCATTAATTACCTGCCTTCACCCCATCCTAACTTATACAGACTTATGAGTTTACAGAGCTTCACTCAGGAAAGCATATCGAAGATTCCCCCGAGCGTCTTGACTTAAGAAAAGAATAAACCTCTTGTCACCGCGGGTGTATCTTACCCGAATGTATACATGCTCGGAAACACGTCATCTTCGTATCGTATCACCGCATCAAACCATATTGCTTCCACTTTAGTTAATTAGCACGATGCGCTGAAATGCCGAAGAAATCTTTCAGCGTGCTGTCAAAACCTTTCTGAGGCTCTTTGAGGAGGTTCTCCATCAAAGCATAACGAACGGGAACACTTTTGATGTGCTCCGTAACTATTTAAGCCGGATTCTTTCGAACGATGGCTTTGTGAATAAGCTATGGCGACATTTTAGTGAGATGAATGATGGTTTATAATCTAATGACACCGCACAATCAAATCCCTACGCAACTTTTAGTCAATTTGAGTCATCAACGCTGCCTTGAAATGAATTTTCGAACCGCGAGTGGATGTCGAAAGCAGCAGACTAAAGAATAGTTCATCCATTCAATTATGATAAATTTGATTATAACTCATTAGGCGAATTTTACTTTTAATTAAATCAGTGTTCCCAAAAGAGATCTTAGTAATCAGTTAAATTTTCCGTGCTTTAGAATAACTTTAAACACGCTATGTATAGGTGAGTTATTTGACCTTATTAAATCTAAGGAATTCATGAATTTGTCTTGGTTCAATTTTACGATTCAGTACTTCCATTATGATCTCGTGAAGCTACACGTATTATTATTTTAATATAGCTGATATGGAACTTACGATTAATATGTATCAACCCTTCAATAAAATATTCGATAATTAAGATACGTGCATGAAATATAAATTGTAGATCACTTTGTAGAAATGATTCAATTGAATTATTATATGAAACAACATGGGTCATTAACTAAAGAATTGGAAATATACCCATCTATCTCTTATGAAACAAATGACAGCATTTACCTGATGGTTTCATCTCCTTTTCAATAAAGAGTTCGAAATTAAAATATCAAAAAACCTCCCCCCGCTTTTTGTGTTCCTCTTCGGTGACTTAAACCAGTATAAACGCTCTTACGTCAAAATACCGCGCGTAAGCAAAGCACCTATCTTGTATACGAAGCGAAGCTTATCTCCGAAGGAATAAAATATTAAACCGGCGCTCAGGACCGAGTTGCCCATCGACGCAGATAATCTGCGTTAGAAGAGGTATTTACCCTTTAATTCCTTTAAAGCGCTGCTATATAATCGCCTCCAGAAAACAGTGGTAATAGATTTTCGGGCACATTAGTTACTTTCGCATTCCGAACTTGCTTTCGCATGTAAAAACGGTTTCTCTTTCTTTTTTTTCTGCGAGCGAACGAAATTCTGAACCTCCCTCCAACTACGTCACTTCCCTTTCTCCTTCCGAAAAATGCCATATTTTCCTCTCTTCCAAACTCATCTCTCCTTCGCCGATCGTTATTCTCTTCTCGTCAAACCCTGCGCTACTTATTGTCTACCGTTTTTCCCCGCACGTTCTCGCACCCTTTTTTTTCCGTTACGTAAAAATACGCTTCTTCGAGACCTTTTTATGGCACGCGTTAAAGGGGGATGTATTTTTTGGGCGTGGCAGGTTTGCGTATGCCGTTTACGCCGATCTCGCGCTATACGGTCCGGACACAAAAGCGCAATTCAGTTCATTGATTCCTTTCGGAGGAGCGCTTTTGTTTTAAAGAAGCGAGAAAATGGGGCTAATTATCGGAAGGATTTTATTTTTACGGGTGGCAGTGCATTAGTGCATGCAGATTTAGGGCCTTATAATAATTTTAAGCAAGGAGTGTAGATGCTTTAGAAACTGTATTTAATGGTAACCAAGGCGACAATAGAGTATATAAGCTTTAATTATAGAAATATATCTCTCATGTTAACATTCATTGAAATAGGTCATACGAGGCAAGACCAATTCTTAATTGGTGAGAAAGTAGTAATATAATTTTAGATAAAGAAATATCACGGTATTCTAAAGCTTTAGGTTTTCTTCGGTGTATCATAATCTGAATAATGCGTCATTATCATGATGGCATCAGTATCCATTGTATTCCCTTAAGGTTTTAGATTCTAGAGAAGTGTATTATTAAAGTTGAAACGAAGCAATCCGAGCATTGTAGTCACAAATACCAATACTTAAGCTCTGACTTATTGCCTGATGCATAAAAATTTAAATATTTATCGATATGTAAGATAAACAATTAAACTTATACTACGTAAGTAATATAATAAATTAAATTACATTAAAAACCCATTCCTTATTTAATCGTAGCATTATTCGTATCCCAGAATAACTTTTTCTTGATCCATAAACATGTTTGAGGGATTAATTAAAAAGAACGAATAACTGAATTCCACATTACTTATAAATAGAAATTCTACTTCTTGACGATCAACCCACAGACTATTCAAACCTTAATTTTCCTTATTAAATTTCGGCAAACGTTTCCCGTAACCTTTCCTCTTATAAATTATGCTCATCTGAGCATCAAAGTCATGCTCCACATATCACGTGACACCAAGTTAGCGGCAAAATTTCCGAAGACTTCTTAAATTCTGAGAATATCTAGAATTCCACGAGATTAGCTTTTCCCACGTCGTTTGAACTCTTGAAGAGCACATCCTCGCATTCCTTCCATCATCAAAATTTCCCTCTTTTAGAGAGTCAATCGATTTTCTACGAATTTTTCTCGCCCAATTTCTTTTCCACCAGGTGAACGTGTCGCAACGACAAAATTTACGACTTTGAAAAGTTCTCCGAACTATATCGATTACATCAATGAGTCGAGTAAAACTCGCGAAATTATTTCACGCCGAATTTATTTTCTTCTAAAATTTTTAATCCCGTGTGTTTCCCGGCCGATCGATTTCGAGCAAAACTTCGTTCGAAGCTATTCGAGTCCTTTGGTGGATTGGTTTCCAGAGGCCACTTTTATCCAAACTTCGAGAAAGTTTCACATCGCAGAAGTGTGGAGAATATCCTCGCGAAAATTTTCTTGTAAATCTTTAACGATCCCTGCCCTTGACTTTGTCGAATTACTTTCGAGGGAGTAAAATATTTCACCTAGTTTCCATCCCAAGAGTTTTATTTCAATGTCAAATTGCCTTCCGAAGCAGATCTCGGCTTTTAATACGCGTTTGCAAATTTGTTGCTCAAGAGAAGAAGTTTTCCGTCGCTGTGCGATTAACGCATTCAAGCATGGCTCAGATAGTGTTGGCGAAAATTGGAAATTCTTCGGCATATGTGCCGCTGATGGCTGTAAGCTATTTACATGTAAATGACATTCGTCGAATTTTGAGGATTAAAGGATCCGTGAAATAATTCTCTATCGCATAATTTTGTGCGTGCTTATCTCTTAGAATAAGACTTATAATACTAGGAAACTTAGACTGTATGAGAAAGTGAGACCTTGATTAATTCATGCTCGATAATTTCATATATTTGACTATAATTCCTATTTATACATATCGCATTATAAAACACAAGTATCTCATAGCAAAATTCCCTTTATACGTACAAATATATGGTGTAGTCTTTGTATATCAACTTCAACAAAATTCTATATAAAAATAAGAATGCTTAACAAACATAAAAATTGTAGTTGTCAAATTGATTAAAACTATCGACACATACATCATATATAAAAAAATCATAGATCATATTTTCCCTCGGAAATTAGGATGAATATATTAAGCAAGTCGATATTTATAATACACTCACAATGATGTCATGTGTATCATGTCTCGCTGTAATAACCTTCATCGTAGACTGTCAAAATTTCATATTGTCTGTTTCGTCATTTTTTATTTATCGTAACACAATATCGCGAATTAAATTGATAATTATTTTACTATGTTTATGATCTATGAGCACTGAATACAATTTTACGTATTAGATGATATATCTCTTTCAGTCACAGATGAACTCTACATCACTATTTTCTTTAAATTCACCAAATTACACTAATCCAGCGTTATGCCATACTCCTTTGAACAAAGTAGATAATCCTTATTTTCCCTCATCATGTTGCTATCTCAGAGCATAGACAGCAACCTAAGCAAAGGCCTTCCACCGGTCGTATCATCCACAGCGCAATTTCTTCTCAAAGCAATGCTCCGTGCACACCTTTGTGCCATCTTCCACCGCACTTCGCTCATTCTCTGCGACAGTACCTCCAACGCATCCAACCCAAACTAACCAACGCGGAGAATCCCTTTCAAACCCATCCCTTTAAAACACGCTTTCTCACCTCTCAACCCTTTCGCACACACAACCAACTTCCTATTATTCCTCCCAACACCTCCATGGTCCTTATAGAACGCGTTCAAAAGGTCCCTCTTTCCACCGATTTCTTATCCCTCCAGAAACAGACTACGAAATTTTGGGCGGCAATACCCCTCTTTCGAAACTCATCGTATGGGAGGCCTATCTCTCTGTATCATTTCATCTGAAAACCCCACTGACCCTGGGGTTACCGTCCATCCGGTTTCCACCGCCGTGCGGTGCGCGCATCCAGATGTTTGTCCGGAGGTCTAGGAGATGAGAATGGACACGTTTGAGAATTTCCTTTGATAAATATTCGTGTCGGAGCATTAGAGAATGAGTACCTCTGTGCATGTCCCGAGTTGAACCCGATGGGAGTAGAGTTGACTGTTTTCGGTCATTAGTAACAGAGGAGTTATTTGTTGGAATATATTCGGTAGCATAAAACTAGTGCGGGATTTTTGAAGTACGATACTATAAAATGGGAGAATGATTACCTAGGAAATGTTGAATAATAAAAGAATTAACGAAAAAGGAATTTATTTTTCTTTGTTATTTAATTTTGTTAAATAGATTCTTTTAGCCAAATGATAACTTAGAAATGAAATGGATAGTAAGTAGATAAAATATCAAACGAAAATACGCTGGAGCGAGGTTTGCAGAGCATTTATGGGCATAATGAACTCATGTAATGTGGTTTATTTATGTATCAAATTTAGACTTAGAATGTTGACAGAATATTGTGTTATCTGCTGAATAACCAGTATTATTTTGCCGCAGATTTGTTAGAACCATATATATATATATATATATATATATATATATATATATAATGGTAATAAAATTTATTTATCGACTTGATGGAGTACTTATTAATAAAGTAAAATAAAATTAATTAATTTTAAAATACTGCTGTAATATATTCACAAATCTACAAACATTCATCCACTCAATCGTTAAAGATAAACTTTCATAAAGTTTCTACAAGTAAAAGTCAATATTCTTGTAATGCTTGCTTATTCTGTAAGTCAATGCTAAATAGACACAAGCAGATCTTTGATAATTTTTTTCCTGATTCACGAATGTGTACAAATTTGGTAATACACATACATGTGATGGAATTACGATGCCCTAACACGAACCGTAACATGGATCACTTTAGGAAAGCTTTCTGTAACCGCAGAGTTACACTGCACACTGAAGGAATAAGCTCTGCATGTATAAGCAGAGGATGCCTACTTTATAACCCATAAAGAAGAATGTTTGTGCATGCTTGAGATGTACAGGTGAATTATGCAAATTGATGCAGAGACCATCAATATTTGAGTTTCGTATGTGCCTTTTAGTGTTAATCTCCCTGAAATTGGTAACTAAAACCGATCAACGTGTTAGCTGTCGGTGGTATGTTAAAATACCTAACCATTAACTTGGGCGAGTGGTTGATATCACGGCAAATTTTACATGAATAATTTCTGGCAGTAGCGCGTTCGGTTAAGGTGCTTTTAACCCTTCTGATATGGAGAGAAAGCTTTTCTGCCAATAATATTAGGGAAAAATAGAGAGATTGAGTATGGCTTGATAGTAGACATAATGAGGTAGTATTCTTATATATCTATTTCCGAGATTTTTTATTTTTTAGTGGTAAACTTCATCTTGAAACACTTTTATAAAATATAGAGCTCATTTGTATAATTTTTCTGAAATTGATAATTTGTTATATCGTCGAAATTTTTAAGATATTCAAAATTATATCGATGTATAATGGTCCAACGTACTCCAATATAAAGACGTACCCTGCTTTCCTTTACATCCTAAGAATAAAATATCCGAAACCTTCTGCCTACTAACTCAGCCCTTTTGGAATACTACCACAGTTTCTATCGCCGTCCTTTCACCCACACGAGAATAAAGTTGTCGAATGTCGGAATGGTGCGTCCGGACATTGTGTGTGTGTGTGTGCGTGGGAAATAGCGAAAGGCAGCGGCAAACCCTACGTTGACCTCCCATTTCTCTCGCTAAACATTCCCATCTCCCTCTCTTCTCCCTTTCGCTCCCTTCGCACGAACAACAACTCACGCTCCGATAGGCTAATTCTAATAACAGGTCCGTTCCAAAGTTCCTCTCCGGAACAGCTTCCTCTCCCCTCCCGATATTTCCTCCCTTTATGCGCCTCTTCCTTCAGACGTCAACCCTCTCCTCATCCTCAGCGTTTGAGGCGCCTTGGAAGAAGGGCCTCTCGCGGCTCTTTTCAAAGTCCGCCTTCGGAAATGAGATGGAATCTCATTTCCGCGGAGGGGCGTGGTGCGGGGGAGAGCTCTGCACGCGTGCTGCAGGGGGAGGAAGGAATCGCTTTGAAACGGGGGTGGTTTTGCTAGGTTCTCCTCCTCAAGAGAGAGGAGCACTACAGAGTGCCGATTCAGTTCGTTTGAGTTGAGCGTCGCTCGAGGCGAGTCACCGCTTCGGTTTCTTTTTTTTACTCCCCCCTCGCGGATATGAGGGATTGGGTTTGCGGAGGAGGTTCGACGGCGCGCCTTGGGCGAGGTTTCGCGCAGCTGAAAAAGTCTCAACGGGAAAGCGACCGCTTTCTTCGTTGCACCGCCTCGAGGTGTCCCTTTCCCATACAACTCGGGGACCTCCGCAAATGGACCTTCTCCTTAGCCGAGATCTCTCTCTCTATCGTCCCCCCCCCTTCAAACCCCTCGCCGTCTCCTAACCAAACTCCTTTTTTTTCCGTAACTGTTTCTTTGCATTCTAGTTTTCCTTGCACTCTCTCTCTCTATCGATCTTTTCCTTCGTGTTTGTCTGCCGGCTCCGAGGGATATTTCGCTTTTTTTATATCGAATGGGAAACTTTCCCATCCTCCTTTTTTTTCGCCTACATCTATCTTATTTGCCCCTGGAAGGTGCTTTGGAACGCACACTCTCTCCTCGTCATAGATACAATGGAAACTTTGGAGGAGGACCTTTTTGTCTGACGCAGCAGATCGTGCATTTTTGCTTACGGCGTAACGCAGGCTCCCTGTCTCCTATTCTAAGGAGTTGAGATTCTATTTAAAGGCATATATTACCTCAATGGGTGTTTTGAACAGTTAAATGTCAATATCGTCATTGTGAGGCGGTACTCTTTACTAAATAGACACGTATGCCCATGTTCTTCACTCTGTATGTAGCTCATCTTACATTGTGTGAACTATACAATGTATTATTGCTATCCAAAGTTACAGGGCAACATGTGAAAGATAAAGAAACATTGTAACCAATTCCAATGCATGAATCAATTCAATTACATAACGAATTTATCGTGGTGCAATACGTAGCGATTCAATCTCCTGTATTCCAAAACAGTCGTTGGTGGTATTTATAGACTGCAAATATGAAGTTGGAAAAGAGATTCACTCCTTTTATTGGAAAGATCGGGATTTTTGAAATAAACCTCGTTTTTACATTTTATCGAATCTTCCCGAACGGTCCATCAACCTTTCAGAAAGGAGCTTTAAAACAGAAGACAGGGTCTTTAAAGCAATTTCCTCTCGAGATGACGGCTGTTCTTACGTATGCGACGGAATAAAGATACAAGGAGAATATCAAGTCTTTCCCGTTTACCATTGAAATATTTCCGTAAGATTTCGGAGAAACGGTTCAACTTCCGCATTGAATTCATTCGGAAAAACGTCGATTTAAGGAAAAAGTGCTCCTTAAAAATCGATTGCTCCTGCATTTTCGGAGCTTTTTGATCAAAAGGTGGCCCGAGAAAGAAATTCTGAATCTCCTTAAATAAACCCGCATGATTCCTTTCGAGAGAGAGCTTGGGTACGAGAATGGTTTTTCTCTGCACATGTCGCTCGTTCCTCTATTTTATATTGTTCCCGATGGAATATTATATCGCAGAATAAAAAAGAATTGCTGCACAAATTTATAAAAGATCTAGAGTGCGAAGTATATATTCACAAATTTTCTATTTAAACTTTGAACGCACGGTAAATACTCCTTGATCTTTTCCGATCAGGGTTACGGGAGAAAATGAAGTGCAGTGCTGAAGAAAATTCTCAATCAAATTCTATTTCAAAAAAGAAAAAGGTTTATGATTTTACATATGCAATATAAAAATTTCATAGTTCGATATAAATGAATCGATACTTTCAAATAATTGCACATTAATTTTACTTTATCAAAATGTGGAAAGCTAGAGAATAAAAGTAAAGAATACTTAAATACTGTAAATACGCTTCAGAAAGGCATTATTGACAAAGAAAACAGCGAAAATATATGGATGATATACCTCCAAATTTGACTGGGATATGCAATATACAATTTAGAGTAATAGCTCAATAACATGTTATAGATAAAAATAAATAGTTATCCTGGAAAATTTAAGGCCACAGAGAATGTCAATACCATTGCACGCCAATAGAGATGCTTTAACGTACACGATATATAGTAAAATGAAATGTAAAATATTTTCTTCTCTCATTTACTATAATCATAGGATTAGGTTGACGATATTTCTAAAAGTAATGTTACTGATATATTGAAATAGATTAAACCTTAAAACAATTAAGGGAAATTCAGAGAAATGGAACTGGATTACAATTATGCAGAAGATAATTCTTCGAGTCGAGAGAGATTAATTTTAATTTTAATCGTTTATTTTACTAAATAATTATAATAGTTAAATAGTTATATGTATTTCAACTAAATTCATTTTACGAGATTGATTTTCTTATACCCATCTTGTCTCGTTATACGTGAATCATGTAATATATTTTATTGTAATCGTCCAAGAAAAGATTCACAAACATAACCCGTATCACAAACACACAGAGCTACCGAATAAAAATCCCGATTCGACCCAAAGGATCTTACAAATCCACCCTAATTCGTATTTGTTGAGATCCTTTGATTGTTGGCTGGATCGTTACTTGCTTCGATTTCCAAAGGGACTGCTAAGGAGCGTTACAGTGAAAGGGAGAGTGAAGGATGAGTGACCCATACGGCCAACGCCCTCCATTGAACTTCTCGGCTCCACAGAAAAATTTTCAACGTTGTTTCCCGCGTTCGCCCTTTTTTCTGCCTCCAGTACAAAAGGGTTGCGAGCAAAATGATCTTCTTAAAAACTCACTCCCGTATTCTTTCTATAAGAGGCCTCCCCAATACTTATTCTCCATCTTTCTTTTTTCCGATCGAGGAATCGCTTATCTGCGGTATCTGGGAATTTCGCGATTCATTTTTTTGCTCCTTTTCTCCGCATGAGGTCGGAGCATCCGAAAAGTATTATCCAAGCATATCGCGAGCGGAAAATTGAACCCTCGACGAGATATTGCGTTGTTACTTAATGGAGCGGAGGGCTGCTCTTTCTTTGAAAGGCTTTGATCTCTCGCCATCGATTGATTTCAAGGGATTGTTTCTCAAATAGATTCGCCATTTTTCGCTGACTTATAATCGATAGCTTTTCACGGCCTTATAATCGGATGCGGCGCGTTGGAAATGTTTCCGTTATCGGAGATTGGTTAATCAAAGAGTCTATCCGAACTGTTCCGCGCATAAGGATCTATTTTAACGTATCCTCTACTTTCAAAATCACTCAGTCCACGATTCACTGAACTTACCATTAATTAACTTACATTTTATATTGAATTTTCTTTTGAATTTTAGATTTTAACTTACTCCTGAAAAGGGTTATTTGAAAACTAGAATATTTTGTAACTAATCCCACCTTAAAAGGACGTCTTAGTAAAATGTAAATGAAGTTATAAAAACGTATGCATTGGAAATTATTTGGTTCAACAATGTGGCTACAATGTATATTTGTGTGTGATGCGCAGATACATTGAAAGTTGAAGTTTAAAGCAACCATTAAAGATATTTTAACTGCTTTGTTATGTCTTACTGAGACTACATTAGAAATTATAATAATGTACAGAATTCGGAATCAATTGTATTTTGTAGATATAAAAAGAACTTCTAAGTACTAAATATCTTAATGAAGTAGTCTACTTTCGTAATAGCGTATTATGTCATGTTTTATCTATTTTTTACGTAATTTAGTTCAACCATATCCATACGAAGATCCAAGAGAAGATTTTAGAAGAGCAAAGCTACCTACCTAAACTCAGGAAATGTATTCTAATTTTCTTTATCGCAACCTCCCCCAATGAATACTATTGACACATCCTTTAATCCTTAACACATTGTTAATTTTTGTTAACATATTATAGTATCTCTACCTCACATTGCTACATTCTTCATACATAAATACATTCTTATAGAAAAATTATTCACATAATTGCAAATAGAGAGTTTTACATACATTTGAACAATTATAACAACAATAATTCTTATCCGTACATTAAATTAAAGTAATTCCCTCTCTGAAAAAAATAATCTTGTAAAAACAAGACGAATGATACAGCAATAGATTAATCTCGCTATTCATTAATCCAAACCTTCACGGCCTTGTGATCCTTTTTAATTTTAAGACATTCTGCGACCTCTGCTAACATTTGCTATCTTAATACCTCACGAATTAAAGCACTTTTCTCTTTCAACATCCTTATGTATTCAGACGAGTTACCGCCTACTTCCCGATAATTCTTTCATGAGTTTCACGCTCTTTAATAAAAGGGCTAATACATCAAAGAGGCCTTGCCAAAATTATCTTAAAGGCGAATGCCAAGGATTGCCCCTCTCCAATAGATTATCGTGTTCAAGTGGTTGGATATGTTTAAAGGGTTTCATTCCACTTGACCAACTTACTATTCTTACTTGGTAAAAATCCTTTGAAGACTTGAAACGAAGCCAAAGTTTTAGATTAAGCCTCTAAGTTAAAACTATGGCATCTCTTTCGGTTTGCAAATTTCATTTCTCTCGAAGAGAATTTTAGTATGGTTAAGGGTGTTTGTACATCACGCTAAAACTAAATACATTGATTATTATTATATTTTCAACAAGATGGATTTAACCTACATATAATGAAAGCTTAAACTACGATTTGTATAATGAACATTATATATTATGATTCCATACAGCTTCTACATTTATAGCTTTATAGAGCATCATCGTTATAGAATAATAGTTTTGAATTATTTTCGAATATATACTTATAGTCAGTATAGCAACTATTCAAGGATTCGAATCGGATTCTATCGCAAACTAATCTATCAATATTCTAACAGATATAATCACAGTTTTGAAAGCTGTCGAATGTAAATTTCATTTCGAAACGGACTCGTTATGAGAATCTCATCGACACCGATTTCCAGAGCAAGTTTCGAAAGGCACTTTCTTGTCACGGACGGAATCCGCACGCAAAATATGATCTTCGAGAGAACAAATAGCCGCTCCCTCGTTTCTCTCATATAATAATTGGACCGGATAACACTTGCACGGTGCTGCCTCCGAGCGGCGAACGTGAAAATCGCAAATGCTGCCGTGTGTTTGCAGATAGCCCACACTTCTCTGTACGGTGATTTGGCGTGTCCATCCTCCTCCATTAAGTGGGTAAACAAACATACCAAATTTAGGGATGCGATTTGCATGGGATGCCTTTTGTGCTACAATACATGGAGCTAGGACAGTCGTTTGACAAAAGCACGAGATTTTACGCCGTTACCACCATATGTCAAATGCAGGAGCACCGGGATAAAGGGATGTTTCACTCGAAACTTTCAGATTTCTATTATTACTAATAGCCCCTAGGGCGAGAAATGAGCATAGGCGAATTCGCGTGGAAGTGGAGTAGCTGCAACTGAATATGGGAAATGCTTATAGACCGCCCTGGGCGCGTTACTGAAAATTAGGCCGTTGGAATACGAACAGGCATCGCATTTCCTTATTGCTAATAAAGTATGACAGAATGTGCCGCGTAAAGTAGAAGATTAAAATGATATAGTTCGAATCCATATGATTTTCATCAGCAGAGTGGTGAATTCCAATGGACTTTGTGCCAAAGAAAAAAGGTTGATATAATTTGGGTTATTGAATGAAAAGTAATTAGAGAATTTGAGGAAATATTAAGAAATATATTGTGAGATTATGGCTAATTAAATAATATCATTAGAAGTTTCTATATGATTCATTTTTAATAATGTAAATTTTAATAACCAAGGAGCTCAAAACTTTATGCATTTTTGATGTGGTGATAAAGGTATCATTATCCAAAAATTGCCATTATTAATTTCATTTTTTTAAATAGATCAGTTGTCTTAAATTTTATATGGCTATTGACTATAGAAGTAAAGCTTTGTTTACAACAATACAACACTGATTAGAAGTTGTACACTATAAAAAAGCTGAATAAGAAAATATAAATCTTCCCACTATAACAGTAATTTTAAAATTCACTTTAAAATATATCCACGTCCATATCTTTCTCTGATTTCTATTAATTAAATACACCTTAATAATTACAAAGAGAAGTATATTCGATTTTCCAATCGAGAATAATAAAACCTCTTCGTTGATACATAGCTCGGATTTCTGAACCGAATGATTACAATCGGTGGAAATATACATGCTTCGAACCGCAACCCTTCCATCTGCATATCGCTCATTTACATCACTTGTCGCATGAAATGAACTTGAGGAGAGAGCCAATCAACGCGCGAAAAAGATGCGTTACGCACAACTCGTCAAACATCGCCATAAATACAATTAATGCAGCCGAATGAAAATTGGCCACACTGGAGACGATAATTCACGACCAAAAATTGGCCGTAGCCGCATTACTCGATCCCAAAAAATGTAAATTACGTTAAATTAGAGGTCGCGGCATAAAGCGCCGTTGCGGGGGGGACAGAAGTCGAAAAGCCACGAAATCGAGCGGGCAGAATGCAAAGCGAAAACAATAAACGGACGCAAATTCGTAGCCGATCTTTTCGCGTCAAATAAAAGCGATTTCTTTCGAATGAGCGATGAGCGAATCGCCGTGCTCTTTTTTTCGGAAATTAGCATCGATTCTACTTGCCGCTGATTAACGCGTCGGACAGAAGTAAAATGCTCGTTCGGAAAACTTATTGCGTCCGAAACAAATGAGCGTGCTGATGTGTGAACATCTAAAATTGTTTGAAAACTGATGATCGAATTAATATGCGCATAATAATGGCGTATTACTCACTTCACGATGTGTCCATTGTGGCGAAGGAGTTTCCTTTAGGGCCGGGCCCCTTTTTAGCGGCCCCACGTATTCATCAAAAAGGTCGACAGTTATGACGATTTTCTCTCATGCGTGAAATCCTAAGGCCGAAAAGGAACGAAAGTTTTTCACGAGTCAGACCTGATTTCAAAGTGCAGGATTGGGGTTATGGGTTTGATGAACATCCACAAGATTACGTCCTTTTTAGATGAAGACTTCGGAAGTAAATTAGTTTTTTTACAAGCCATGCAGAACTCTGGGAAAATATAAATAGGAAAAGTTTTTCCATGGGATAATGAAAACAATCTTAGGTCGCCATTACCATAGGCCCAATCTTCGGTCAGTGTATCGGTGGAATGGCTATGGGATGACGGAAATGATTAATAAGTTTTCACAGCCGTCATTAATATCGGCCGTATCTTTCCAGGCCGAAATTCTCAAGGACTTCTACGAAATTAGCTTGAAAAATCGCCGCTCCGGATCCTCGCATTAATAGATATGACTCGTCATTATTCAAATATCTTATTCCACCTTCGCGACAACGAGAGAGGGTTTGGAACGCGTTGAGGGAAAAACGTTCTCTTTTATATATCTCTCTCTCCCGTATCCTTTTTTTTCAGTTACACAAATCCACATGACACGCAAAACATGACTGTCGGATTTCGTTCGAATTGAAAAACACTCCCTCTGCCGTCACTATTTTTTTCGCTTATATATGTATAAATATATATGTAATCATCGTTTTTTGTTTGGAATCCTTTATCCCAAACGATGACTGTGCAACTAGGCCGCATCCTCTCTCCGTGTGTGGACCGATGAAAATAAAAAAATATATATATTAATTTTTTTTAATGCGATTCCGAGCACGAACTGATATTTAACTTTCTTATCTTATTTATCCCACGTAGAGGCATTTCGTATGCATGTCCAAATACACACCTCTCGGTGGTGAATTTCCGAATCGAGCACTTGTGTGTGCACATGTTGGCGTGATGGAACCTCGACTTCCACTTTTATAGCTTTGGATTCGAAATAATGAAAGCGCTCTGAAAACACAGATCAAATTTCCGAGGCTGATAATAAAGTTTGGAAGAGATACGTCATGGATGACTCAGATTTTTCTAGCCGGCATATTTTCCTACAGGCGGGCATCATTTATCATGTCCTAATGATGTGAATTTCTAAGGACGAATCTCGTAATTATAATGCATGCGGTGTTTTGTGGTTAATTTTAAACGTGGCTCAGATTCTATTTGAGGATTAGTGACTGACGAAATGAATGTACTTTCATTCCTAACTTTATACACAAATATTTAACGATGTTAAGTTCTAAATATCCTTTAAAATAGCTCCTCGATTGTACGTATATGTATACATATGTACGTAACCGATAAGGCCATTCGAACCCGAGCAGTATATTATATTGGAAGTTTACTATCGTAAGTTTGTCTCAAGCGATCTTTGTAGTCATAGACACATAAAAACAGAAGAAGTTTCACAATTTTTTCCTAGTACAGTTATTTTGGTGGTTTCTGCACTACCTTTAAGTGCTGCTTATATCATTTCCGGGGTTTCTCCTTGGTTTACCCATGTGGTTTTGACCTGCGCCGCTGGACTCCAAAAAGTGGGCAGTCTAGGTATTTTTCTCGACCGGTAAGCGAGTGTTTGCGGCTAGAGGTGTTGCTAAATTTCCTTTTCGGGCTTCTTTATATCCCAATATTTTTCCGTTAGATTGCCCTGACGACACAAGTCTATTACGGCTGGTAACAAAAACTCCATCTCTCTAAACGAAGGCTACCTGTCTTAGCAAGTACCTGAAAGTGTCACAAAAAAACCGAGTCCGAAACAACGTGAAATCTGTCAGTGATTTATTTCCAAGTGTCAATAAATGCTCAAGAAAATGTTCAGATTAGAATTTCGGATGAGCTCAATCTTTTTAATATCTTCACCCTCAAAATGCTTATTGGATTTAGGAACAGGGCAGGCCCTCCATCTGCGTGAAATGAACCACCTCTATCCTGACTGGCAGCTCAAAGCAGCAGGTAAATTATAATCGTCGGAAACCAATTAAACCCTCGAATTCTATTCGCTACCATCTGAATATAGAAGACGACTGTCATTTTCCGGAAATGAATATAGACTCACCCACCGGTAGAAATCTACCAATACCTTACCCTTGCTATGCTTCTCGGAAATCGAAACATATTTACATTTATATATTCCTCAGCCGATAATCACCTTTCCATTCAGCTGAGTCACTGTCGAAGCCGATCCACTTACCCTTTTCTTCCCTCTATCTTCCTACGAAGTTGAATTCCATCATCGTACCCAAAACACCATTTAATGGACGAGGGTGGTGGAGGTCTATAACTGAAGAATCTGGATTTCTTGTTAGAGAAGATGTGTTTGATGGAGATATTTAAATAGAATCGTTTTTTGTTCTGAATGATCAACCCATTCAATGCCAACTACATAACACCTATTTATTATTCTTTGATCTAAGTCTTTTAATTCTTTATCTTCATTCACTTCTGTATTAAAACCTTTACTTTAAAGATTGTTTCTTCATTTTGATTCTAATTCCTCGCAGAATAAGAAAATTCCTACAGAATTTTTACTTCACGATTAGTTAGTGTCTTGACTATACTTACTAATGAATAAAATCTATATGAACAGGCGTTACTTCTTGGAAGGACATTTCTCCAATACTCTCGTATTAATGAAGCCTAAATATGGTGTAAAAATTGCATGAAAATGTACGAAATGTCATATTTCTAAATGCTCTTTGGCATGGACACGCCTGCCGACGTTGTTTTCTCTAACTCCTCTTGATATCTCTTGAAAATCTTACTTGAAATTGGGATGAAAAGAAAACAATACATCTTTAACCTTCAATGGCGACCCTGGAATTATATTTCGCTAGTTACGAGGAGCAATCATCGGAAGCTAGTTCCGAGAATCGAAAATCCTTGCTCTTAGATAGATAAGAGGTCGTCACGTCGTAAACTAGAAAAACGCGCGCACGTATTACCGCCCGTTATGCGTATGCACACAGTCTAGCGCGTCCGTCTGCAAATCAGAGTCCCACAATCGGAACGGAATCCTCGATTCGAAATCGAATCGGCGTCGCAGATAAAAACGATCCGTAAAACAAAACGGCATCGAAAAAAAAACAAAAACGGACAGGACGAGACGCACGCATAAAACTTTATTTTTTCCGTTCCCATCAAAGCTTTTTGTCGATCCCGATTAGTTTTATTCTCCATGAGAACGATATCCCATCGCGAGACCGTTATTTCTATCGTCGCTTTGTGAAAATTACACCTGGCGAAGAGGGAGTGCAGAATGGCAGCCTACAAACAAAGAGGGCGTACTTAGAACCCTAAAGAAAGAGCCAAGATGACGAGAGAGAGATGGCGTGCGTGCGATATATAAATTTTTTTCGCGATAAAACCGCAAATGATTCTTCCGCGAAGCGCGGTTGTCTCTCGTTACTTTTTTTTCCACTTTTTCCACCGGAGCTAACTACCACCGCGGAGGGGTACAAAAAAAAGCGGAGAATCTGCGGTTTCGGACCTCAAGTATCACTCCGCCATTTACTGCTTTTGTCGTTCGAGAGGGAGAAACCTCACTTTTTGCTCCATCGAGAGAGGCATTCCATCAACATCGGCTACCAGAAACCATCGACAATCACGACACACCCTTCCAGCAGCCCACGGAGAGATAAGCATCGCAAGAGACGTGAAAGAGACACGGAATGGATGGAAAGTACGGAGAGAGCGGAAGATCTCAGATAAGGAGGGGGTTTTTCGGGAGAAGGATTAGGAACGAGAGTAGAGAATGAGGGGCTAAAAAATGCGAGAGATTTTGACAGGTGTGGGATGGGAGCACAGGTATAGAAGAGGAAGGAGGAGGAAACAAGCGAGCCACCCTTAAAGAGACCACCTCCCGCCTCTTTTTCGCTCGGTGACCCCTTGTCGGCGGAGTATGACACCTTTTGAGATGGGTATTTCCATGGCCGGTCATTGGGTTAGATACTTGAACTTTTTTAACCCTGAGCATATATCATCGGCAAAGGGACACTCTCGACCACCTTTTTAAAAAAGGTTACGAAAAAAAATGTGACCAACAATGTTTCGACACCAGAGCCAACCTTTTTGATAAACAGTCTCTGCGGAGGCGGCCGTGATTTTTGGTCGGCGATAACGGGCGATGCTTACCGGGATCCTTAAATTATTTTTCCGCTCATGTTTCCGATGCTAAGGGTACCTTCTAAGAGAGAGATTCATTAATTTTCAGGATAGCGTACGAGCGTGACGTTTAATTTTCCTGCGGAACGTTTCTATCTCGGCTGCTGATTAAACGCTTCAAGAGCTATCGAGTCTCTTTGAACGGTCGTAATTAAAAACAACAGGATGGAGCCGATTTTTGAAGGAAATCGTTTTGTTCTCTCGAGAGGAATTTGTCGGATGATTCTCCTCCAACCTTCCTACAGAGCATCTTAATGTTTTTGAGGACAAAGATTGTCCTTCTTTAAACGCGGTTCGAGCTCAAGATGTGATTCCAAAACGGAAATGGATCTTCTTATCATGCTTATGGTTGTAATTTGAATTCGAACGGAGATACATTAATAAATGTCCCGAAGCTTTAGCTATTCACTTCAATGGAAAATAGAATATAGAGTATCATTGTTATGTATACTGAGGTTCTCTCAAAAGAGTTTAAGCTATGATTTCTTTTGTTTCTAGTATTGATCCGCATTTAAATTTTACTCTATTCTCTTTACTCACTATTGATTAACGAGAAAGAGACGTATGATCTCAAACATGACGTATTAATCCTGCGAAAGTCAAAGCCAATATAATTTTAACACTCCTAAGCGATACTGAACATCTGAACTCCTGTGCCTTGCTGCAATTCCACGAGCATCGATAAATATTCATCTGTTCTAAATAGCTCGAACTTTTTATTCCCTTAAACCAAAAGTGTCACAAAAAATTACGAACACGAAACTGTTTCAAAGTTGAGGTATGAAGAAGTGGAAACTAAAGATTCGTGAAATATACATGTACAATTGTTATTTTCCAACATCGAAACCTACGCGTATATATAACAAAAAACCTTGCGAGGTTTTTCCTTGATTCACGCTGTTATTCTTCAAAGCATTGAAAAATATCTTTTAACTGCTTGATGGTTATATGATTCCGGAATAACGAACCTGGTTGGAGGGTCCAATTAGTGTTTCAATTGTACTGAACTTTAATTGAGATGCGAGGGTTTGCGTGGAAACGTAAGATCTAGAGCAATTTCGGAATTAAATAGTTACACGAGGTCTCTAATTTACTGTTTACGTCATTCTGTCGTGGAACGGGGCACTTCATCCACAAAGCGAAACGGAAGGACGGCAAATTATATATTAAAGATATTTCTTTCGCGTCGTGGTCAATTTCCCGAGCCGCTGGGAATAAAAGGGGAGAAATTTCTTCCTAGAACATCGTTGGCTTAGAAAACTAATTAATTCTCGAAAAGTTTCCTCTAACAAAGATTTCGTCTAGCTGGGAAGCCAATTGACTCAAAGGCTAGGACACTGTTATTACATCTATTATCGTATTAAACGAAGCGACTCGCCTCTGCAGTGGCCCATTACTGATCTTACGTTAAAGCCTTAGAGACCCATTCTTCGGTGCACAGCTGTGCTCAAGGATGTGATGAAAGAGTAAAATTAGTAAATTCGATAGGTTTATGGCGCCTCTATTTAATTAACTTCCTAAAAGGAAAGAGTAAATCCATAATATCTATACTTCATACTCGATTTCGAGTCAGGAGTTTCTTAGCTGATGTAATTTCTCGCCGTTCAAAGAAGTAATAAGTTACCGAGCGTTGGACGAGGAAATTGGATGTCCTAATTGGAAGAGCAAGAGATCACTGCGTTACATCTCAGAACGTCTCACACATACGGACCTTTTTCTACAGCGCGAATCAACACGTACGTAATGGAAATTTCGATGCCAGGCACAGCTTCGAAAGCATTGTAAAATATTTATATTGCTTCGAAATGAAATCGGGAGTTTTTTGAAGGAGAGAATGAATCGACGTAAAATAATTCTCGGAGCAAATCTTATTATAATAACATACGGCAGCCACTTAAATTCCCAAACAACTTTCAGGAGCGAGTCATTAAAGGCCATCGAACTTCGGCTCATCTGCACACCTATCGTAACATAATCTGCGTTCATTTAATTGAATCATCTTCATTAAATGTTAGGGGAATGATAAAACGTGCTTCGAGATAAATCTATCAAACCGAGGGCGCATTTATATATATAAAAAAAGAAATAGAACCGAATGATCACGTTAGGGATGGAAACGCGCATTTATCGATGGTACACTCTAAATTACTTTCGTGGTCAGAATGCTTTTTGATAAAATCAGATAAGTATCTCCGCGGCTAAATAGCTGTCCAAAATTCACGGATCGTTGAACCTATGAAATACAGCTGAAGGCAACATCTGTGATGGGAAACTCGCCGCTTCCTCGAACGATTCGAAGAAACAGATACGGCGTTACAACGAACCGGGAGTTGATTCCTTGCCTTCCCTTTGAGAATGATCTCCGAAATTGGACGTACGAGTTGACCGAACACTGAGCTTAAGAGTGTTCGTCTTCTTTTGTCCATTAAAGAATTTCAATACGATTTGCTACCTGGCAAGAAAGAAGGATTTAGTCCATATTCGAGAGTAGATATTTCTGCATTGACTGGAAGGTCTCTGAAAAGTTCTTTTCCAATTATATAAACGCTAATATACACTAAGATATTAATAAGAGAACAAAATATAGCGTAGATGATAATCTTGTTATACAGGTTATAAAAGTACTTTCTCATAAAGAAGAGATAACGTACGGAAATAATTATCATTGAAAACTTTTTGATGCGAATTCAAATAAATACCAATCAATAAAGACATTGAAAATATTTCAAGGCTTTTAAAGAACTGAATTGAAGAGAGAGCCTTCCAAGACTGGTTGTCTAATTATCTTTGACGTATCAATTCGGAATAAGAGAAGTAAGAAATCAATAAGAACAATCTTCAATAACGAGTCCATTCAACCGCAGAGAAAAGCCAACCACTTTGAAAGCCAAAAGAATCGAACCCCGCACGAGTGTTAAAGTCTAAATAATTGAAAAGAACCGGAGAGGATCCCCATGGCAACGGAAATTGAGAAAATCCACTCCAAAAACGAACGCGAAACAAAAAATAACAACGAAAAATAATAATCGCAAGTGAGGACGTGACGGTAGCAACGAAGAGGGAAAATTCCTTGCGGACAAAAGCGCCAACCGAAAACAACGAGAAGTAGAGAGCAGACTTAAAAAGACACCAAAAAATTCGGAGGCGAAGTAACAAATGAGTTTGAACATACGTAGCAACGAAAATAGCGTTGTAAAATGTGTAAGGCATACATAGAGACACACCCTAAGGCGAGTTCGCATTCAAAGCACGTGGTCGAAAAAAAAAAAGAAGGGAAGAATGCGCGCGAAAAGATGGCGCATTTTGACGCCATGTTGGATGACGGAAGAGAAGAAAGAAATAAACCAGGGATTGCGTGTGTGTGTGTGAGTTCAAGAGGGACGTTCCCGAAAGAGGAAAAAAGACATGACTCAGCAAACGGTCATAATGCGTCGCCAAAGGGGAAATCATTAGCGTTAGAGGTGAGTGATATTCATCTGTGAGAGGAGAAAAAACCAGGAAACGTGTCTTTTCCAGAGCTCGTAAAAATGTCTTCAATACGCATCGCGGAAGATTCCGGGAAAATCCCTCTCTCTCTTCCGCGAGCTTATTTTTTCGTCCTAATTGATTAAACTGTGGAAACGAAAATCCCGCAAATTCAGTTCGGTAAATTTGCGCGAATTCCTCCGGTGATTTATTAACCACCTTCTCTCTCTCGGACTTAGAAACGAAGAGCTGCGTAATTAATTAATCTCGAAGGATTAAGGAAAATGGAAAGAGATATTCGGAAGATTGCGAAGATGCTTTGTTTTTCTCGCTCTAATAAAAACCGCCGAAACAGCGCGAGATTAAAAAAAATCATCAGGTGAGAGAAACAGTCTGCGGTTTGGGTGAAAAATATACCGCGTATCGCTTGACCGCTTTCCGTAAAACGAGACGAAAATAAGAGTTAACAAAAAGGGTTATTCAAAGCGTTCTGTCTTTTTCCAAACATGAGCGATTGGACGCAGTGTAACCATTCGTAGCGTATGATCAATTCGTTCCTTTGATTTTTGGCGTCGCGTAGATACGCCAAATACTATACGTACGAGTGAGAATCTAGCGAAATCGCGTACTCTAGCAGAAAACAAGAACAGAGACACATCCTATCAATCGAAAACCGCGCCCCAGAATTATGCATCGAGTTTTTAGGCTGCGATGATGTTTGGCGACGCAGCGGGATATATTAACCCCACTTCTTCTGCTTTTTCCCGTCAAAGGGCCGCGTCCACAGTCGCATTAATATTTATCGATTGTTTAAAATATATCGATATATCGCTCGCGAGTGATGAGACGTTTCTCCATACGAGCGTGTTGTTGTAGGATCACATCCAATTAGGTTATTTCCATTATTCAAATCATTACGTGTAATTCTGATAACGGCTATCCGTGTCACTTTTAAACGCTTGGAAATGCAGAGGTTTTGATGCGCGTGTAAATGTCGACCGTAAATCGAGAACAAACGTTTGCGATGATAATTATCCAAATTTCGACAAAGAATGATTAAACAGCGCGCATTCAGCAGTTATTGATGTAATTTCCCAGTTGAGATGGGACCGAATCCAAGTGCTCGTCAATATTTTATACATACGTACCCCAAATTGCGAATGATTTAATTCAGCTAACGCTGGGGGTTTCGATTTTATAAATTCGGATGGTTTTTGCGAAAATCAGCAATATGTCGAGTCGATTTTTTACGAAAGAAAATGATTAGCTAAGTATACACATCCCTTTATGAGCTACGTCGGTCAGTAATCTTGAGTGTGGTGTAAAAAACCGTAATATGAATCTTGGCCGATTTGTAACTCCTTCCCCTTAACCTGAGATAGGTCGCAAAAACATGATTACTGCAACATGAACCATGAGTAAGCAACCTTTGTTAATGAGCTGGACTCTCCAAAAAACATTCATATTTCGGGTGTTGATTTTTGATGTCTTAAAGGTTCCCACGGCAACTTCAAAGAATAACAAAGAATCAAAAAAGTTATTGAATGCGAATGACCTTAAAACGGGCTTTCTTGAATCATTCCGTAAGTATTGTATCTTTGTTATAGTGTACCATATAATCAAAGATTATTCGCTATCGAATATCTAAAAGACCATTTTTGAGAATAAAGCCACGAGAAGTCCCTCATTCGATCAAATTCTTTTAGCCTTAGAACATTTTTAAGGATTGTTTGTGTTCCCTGGAAATAACATACAATAGCCCCATTTCTTTTATGTCAATTGATTAAAATTTTTCTTTGACAATATAGGAATATTGCCATTATAAAGTTTGACCTTAAATATTCTTCTAAGAAAAAGAACGTATATAATTATAAATTTTACAAGAAAATATTATTTATGTGAAGATTATCTACTTTTTCGCTTTATTAAGTTTTTAAAATGTGGTCCAGAAAACTCAAAACTTAGGCCCCTATCTCATTTATTTCTTTTAATCCTCCATTCTATTAAATAATAAAATCCTTCGCGGACTCATATGAATACTGGTGGTGCTATTTGATTTAAAAAGGCAGTATCAGCGTATGGACTGAATTAATTTTGAATCAATCCGCGTGTATATTTAAATCTCCTTCGAAAGTTAAAGTTGTAAACATGACTGGAACATAAAAAATTGTATATCAACTCCTTATTACGATCCAAGAAGGGACATTTCCTTGGAAATAATGTATCGTCTATTTTGATGCAAAATTCAACAAGCATTTATCCTTTAAATATGATTCAAAGTTGAAAAAGTAAATGAATAACTATTTTTTTCGCCTTGTCACTTCTATCCAAGAGAACGCAGTTATTGAAACTAGGATATACATTCACAAAATCGATAGAATTAATCTCTTTGGAATAATAAAAAAATCGTCACGACTTAGGGAAGGAATATTTCCTATTCATCTATCTTCTAATCACCTATTTTCCATCTTCCTGTTTATTTTCCTATTTTTCCTCATTTATGTTATCCAATCGATCCATCATACACCCTAAATATCTCCAGCAGAATTGCATACGCATTATAGTTCTAATCCCTCACCTCAGAGTACGAGGACGAAGAATAACCTTAGTGATGAAACATGACGTTTAAAGTGCTTCTCCGCAGCACATCTACATATAAAATTTAATCCCAGCATGCACTAGCATCGATAGAAAAAAAATTCGCGTCGACTCATCTAATCAGTAATTCGACCGCTTCGAATCAATTCGCAAGAGTGTTTCCAGATGCCGAACTCCCACGAGTCTCCTGCGCAGAATATTTCCATGCGACACTGGCACTTGCATCATATGGAGAAGAGCACGGTAATACCCATTTCCGGTTGCATCACACGAGAGAAGGAATGTCCCTTGGACCGTGAACCCTTTTTTTTCTCCCCTTCGCATATAAAATCTTGCGCGGGAAGGAACGCGGAACCCTTAGAAAGAAGGGGAATGCTTGCGAAATTCGAAAAGGGGTTCCGAGGACATGTTCCGAGAGAGGGTAACACACAAAAGTGGATGCTAAAGAGAGAGACGAGGAAACAGCGGGATTATTCGTCGAATTCTTCGAGAAGCCACCAGTTTCACAGGACGAGAATTCTCGATATAAAGAACTTTTCTCGGGAAAAACGGGAGTATCCTGGCGGGAAATGAAAAGCTGTCACGGTTAAAATATCAAAAAAGGTTTCTCTCCTCCAACGTAAGTACTTCCATGCATTGGGAATGTTTCCTTCGTTTCCATCTTTCTTGTTGAGCTATTTTTCCCTTCTGCCACTCCTTTTCTGGGACGAGGCGCGGCAAGTGTGAAAAAGTGAGGGGAGATGAAGTGTTTTAGGGTTTTGAAAAATGTTTGTAGGGAGCGAGGTCGTTCGGGAACGCGACCTTGTTGAGGGTGATGCTGTATTAGGAGAGCAAACAGATGAGGAAATGAAAGGGCTTCATCCCTCGCTGCCAATACACTTTTTCCGAAACTCCTTCACGCCCATTGTTTCCCTCCTTTAGCACTTACTCCGATCTTTTTTTTTGAGTCTCTTGATGTCTGTGTTCCCGTGGCTGCCATTGCGACGCTAATGAGCTGGATTGAAATGTCTCCCACAAGAACGAGATGTCTTAGTGGAGTGCACGACGTAAACGAATCTGAGAGACTTCGATGGAACTTGTCGTTGCAAAATAAACCGATTATACTTCAATCCCTCCCTTTCGTATATACTAAATATCTCGAATTTCCTTGCTTAAAATCATTTGGCACCCCTCGAAACAAACGGATGATGGAGAGTAATGTTTTTGGGGGAGCTTTCAGTTTCTTTGAAGACTCAACTATTGTATTTTCTGATTTAAGAAGTGGAAGGAAGTGAAAATTGATGTTTTAACAAACGCATCTTCTAATTAAACGGAAACGTCTGACTTCTAACACAACGAAACCAGTAGCCTGAAATATATTTTGTGAGGATGTTACAAAGAGTTTCATGTTCTCTAATTATGGCACCATTCCAAAAAGTTGAGTTCGTCTATTTTGGATTTAACATATGTTCTACTTTAGGCTCAAATAAACATTTTCATGTAATCTGTCTCTTATTGTAATTGAGATGTTAGTTATATTCAGAATTCACGAATGAAATGTGTTTATTAGGTCTTTGATGAGTTGAGGATAATGATGGAAAAGCTTAATTTGTTCATTCCTTAAATTTCACCCTTAGTTGTTTATTACTCATAACTTCTAATAGTTTCTATTCAGATGCTAAACATAACACTCATATGATATTCAAAGCTATTTTTATAGTGTTTTACTAGAACTCACCCCATATCAAGCAAAGTAGATTTTTATCGACGATTGGTGTTAATTATTTCTGCCAATGCATATACCTGTATCAATATTGTACGACTGATTTAATATCTTCTGTTCCTAAATAACTCTCGAATATGTGTTTCTGTTCCTTTTAAAGAACATCATTGCACTAAATGGTCATTTCTGACTCATGAGGGTATTATGAGATATAACAGAGAATAGTTAGCAAAAGTAATTTGAGAATCATTACATTCCTTCTGCGGTTTAAATAGAATCTCTAATTGTGGTAAATCCAGATGGAATATAAGAGAGGTCTGCTCCATATGAAACTAAATATAACCGAGCTGCATTACAAGCCTCAGTCTATTATATCTCAAACTAAGACAAAAGACCCACATTATTTTTTGCAACCGTTTCTTTTTCCTTCCTGAGAATAACATTAATCCGCAAGAAAAAAAATAAAATAGGCCTGTTCACAATCCCTTCTGCACGGAACAAAATTAGATGGCCCAATTGATGTTAATATTCCTCCACATCCACTGAAATAACCACGCAGTTTCTCCCTTTAGAAATTTCCCTCCGTATGTATGGAGAGAGAATAATTTTAATCAACGATTTAGAAATAGATCGGCATAATCTGCAACGTCGCGCGAACACGGTCCCGCGAATAAATCTCCCGCAAGAAATTGCTTCTTTTATTTTCTTAACTGGAAAGAAGAATACTCGGTTTAATTCCAACCGTCCGTCGCATACGAAACCCGTCTCTCTTTCCCTTTCTCCTGCGGAGAGACTCCGGAATTTCAAAATATCATTAAACAGAGCGTAAGGGTATTTTCGCATTTTTTCGCTGAATTAAAAAATATATACCTCGGGACGAGATTAGTCCTTTCCGTCTCCATCTTTTTTCACGTCATTAAAAAGTAGCAAAAACCCCACCGACTGCTCTATTTCATCCCTTTTTTTGTTTGTCCCCCCTTTCACCCCTTCGGTGCATCCTCCCGCACCAATCGACTGGTTCCACGAGTGGAAGTAGGCGCCTCTGAGACGATGCTTTTAAAGCAGAAGTATGCGAGCTCTCAGGAGAGGCAGAACGCTTTGTGAATGACGGGGGTAAAAAGAAGGAAGGTTTTTCAGGAGAAGAAATATGCAGCCCTCTGGGGGGTTAGCTAGGGAACTTCTCCCCGAACCTCTCTTTTCCCCTAAAAACCTCCTCGCTGATGTTTGCCTCGAGGACACGAAAATGAAGGGAAAGAAACGTGTTACAAAAATAGGTTTTTGTGGGTTTTTTTCTTTCTCCACGGAGGGTGAAGGAAATCAAGGTTTCGAAAAGCGATTCTTCATTTTCTGTCTCTTTTCCCTAAATGGAATTATTTTCTCGGGTTTTCTGTTTCTTAAGAGTATCTGTGATTCGATGTGAGGACGCGACCTTAACAGTGATGTAATAGTTCTAGTAAATGTATCTGCTACGTCGTTGAGAAGAGTCGTTGGTGCTTCGGTAATCTTTGTTGGCATTCAAATGAAGACATTGATTATATATAAATATCTTTAAATCTAATGAAACTTGAATGGGTGATATATATAAATACTAATGAAGGATGTGAGACAAGCATGATGACTCAAAAAAGCTTCGACTATGTGATATAATAAGTTCAGAGCACTACTTTAAAATATTAAACACATCTAGCATGTGTGCAAAAAAGGATGCATTCTCATTCTAAGAAAAAAAATATATACTCAATATTTTAAAGCCAAGCTATTCATAATGACCATGCCATTTTCTGCACATAGAAAAATATAGAGAATAGCATCTTAAATCTCCTTGAAGTATTTTCTGAATAGTAGCTTTTGTGTGAAAATAAGAGAACTCATTTACTCAAGTATTTATCTTCAAGAGTTTTTAAGAAGTTATCTACTGAAAATGATAGTTTTCAAAAATTTATTTTTTAATGATCTCTCTCTAAGATGGTGAACACATTCTCATTGTGTTGGCCATTAGAGATATTTTCAAAGCACAACGGCTGCTGCATTAAAGTGATTAAAATTAATTATCTGAACTTGACTAATTAACTGTCAAATTGAAAATGTGAAAATAGAATAGACAACTTGTTCTCACAATGTCAACTATTTGAGTTCGTTAAGCAATTATCTCATGATTAATGGGTTCCAATTAGTTACTGAAATGCAGCCGAAAATAACAAGAGTTCTTTTGAAGAAAATGCCATATTTAAAGCATTCGCATGGATAATTGAGAGTTTAGAATTAAAAGTTACTAATCATTAAAAACGATCAAGTTTAGGTAATTGAAGTTTTATTCACCTTCAAATTGTAAACATTCATTTTCTCAAACACGCACTTTATTGCACACTGTCCGCTGTATTCTCATTTTGCATGGATATTAGTTGCTCATATATATATATTGTACACAATTCCATTGCTATTGAAATTTGACGGTATTCATGAATGTGCAAAGACAATTTTTTTTCTGTTTACTAATGATTGAACAAATAAGCATTCCATGGTGTAACTTAGAGGCAGCAATTACACATTATTGTTTTTATTATTAATATTTTATACATAAGTTTTATTTTATATCACACATTGATGGCTCGAGCTCTCTGAGGAATATTTATCAGTGAACTATACAAACAGCGGTCAGTCTCCAACAAAGAGAATAGATAAACATTTATGAGCATCAAAAAAATCACACGTGTTATCTTTGCACCTACCGCAATTTAGCAGTGGAATGCTCGGAAGTTCTCAGGAACTGAGTAAATAACTTAGCACTTTTAACAGCACCGGTCTTTGGTCTCTTATTTCGCATAGTTTTTTCTTTGTTTATACAGTTGGTCAGTCGTAGGGATCCCCGTCAATGTATCCGCGGGGACGAGTGGAATGTAGAAAGCGCCTCATTCTGGTGAAATAAAGGCACGGCGCTCAAAACATAAACAAAAAGGAAAACTTCTATAGTCTCTTTCTGATAGGTGTTCCCTCAAGTTTTCTCGAGTCACTGCCTCAGTACTCATTTAAAAAATTGCAGTCTATGAGTAATGAAACGTTTACAGAAACAAAAAAAATCACATATCACTGCGTTAAGAAAAATTAAACTTTTTCCTAACACGTCACCGCGGAAAACAAAAATAAAAACAGAATCACGTCACTGGTATTCATCCCCTTTTTCTCCCACAAACAAAGAAGAAAAAAAGCTATGTATTTCATCCTCACCGTTTCTCGATAGAAAAAACACACGAATTCTTTCCTGGCCTCTTTCTTTTAAATATCTCGTCATCGACAAAAGAGAAACGAAACATAATATTCGTTTAAAGCACCACACGTTTGTTTCCTCTCATTCTTCCCTTCCATCTTTTCCTATATATATTTATATATATGTATATGCAATATGTACAAACTCCACCGATTAAATAAATAATTTAATTCATCTCCTGTCCATTTTCGGTCCTTTTTTCAAATATCACGTTCAGGGACTTGTTCACTCGCCGTTACAAAAGAAGTCGTACACCATTTGAGCGAGCTCTTACCTTCGCTTCCACTCCTCGCTCGCTACGCCCACATGGGCTGGGGGATGCGGGGAAGTTCCCTCTGCTGTCCCTGAATTCCGTTGCGGTGCGGCTGAAGGTAGAGGGGCAGGGGGCGCGTTGGGGGGACGGTATCCGGAGAGGCGTAGATGTTCCCGCCCCCGACGCTCACCTCCTCCACGCTGTGTCCACCCTTCGTGGGGATGGTCACGGTGACCGTGGTGGCGGGAGGCGGTGGGGGCGGCAGCGGCTGCCGGTGGACGTCCGGAAGGGCGTACCTCAGCTTCTCCCAGAAGAGGGAATCTCCCCACCTCAGCACGGCCGCCGCTCCTTTAAGATGCAGCCGCAGGTCTGGGTCCAGCTCCCTCGGAAGCTCCCCTATGAGCACCACGATGAGCCTCTGCTGCCTCTTTCTCCTCTTCTCACCACTGCCGCCCCTCAGGGCCTCTGCGAGCGCGGACCGCACCTCGAACCGCCTCCACTCCCCGGAGATGAAGGCCGAACTTAAGACTAGGACGGTGCGCCGGCTCCGCTCCACCGCCTCCACGACGGCATCCGCGAGGGGCGATGGGGAAGACTCGGAGGGCGATGTCGGGGGCTGCATTCCACCACCCCCGCCCCCTCCTCCCACCCCCCCGATGCTGCTGATGGCTAGGGATGGGAGATCCCTGTAATGTAGGCCTAAGCGGTAGCGGGGGTCCCTCGCTTCGAGTCCCGCTGCTAATATGTTTTGGACGAAGGCCTCGTCCCTGGCACTGTGGCAAATATATGCGTCGAAGAGGAACCTTCCCGCTCCTCCTCTCTTCCTTCCTATTTTACCCATGTGGGCTTCGAGGGTGCTGTCTTCGCCGCCGCACCCTTCGGACTCCTCGTCTTCGCCGGCGATGGCAACCCCGATGTTGCCGTCGCATCCCATGCCGACGTTACTGGAAGACGAGGATGAGGCGTCCCGGCGATAGCAGACGCGGACGCCGCAGCGGGAGTGCATCCAGGCGCGGAGTTCTCGCCTGTAACACACCCCCAAAAGAGTGACTAGGAGGGCGCAAGGAAGGGCTATGACTGCTGCGAGGAGGAAGGGAAGATGCTCGCCCAACAGCTTCTTCTCCAAGGAACCGCCAAGATTGGTGTTGTCACGCGAACTGAGAGGAGAGCATATGGTGCTGACCACGCCCACTATCGCGGAGTTGTTGTCGAAGAGATCGCCGGAAAACTCGTCTCCCGAAGGGCCTTCCAGCGTTGCCAAAGGAGGACCCATGGCGTCGTCTTCCTCGTCGTCCGATGAGAAGTAGACGCAGGTTATGTGGCGGGCATCGGTAACCCGCACGATGTTCCTCCGGATCCATTCCCGAAGGAGTCCCAAATGTCTGCAATCAGCACACGGCCAGCGATTACGCGATAGCGACACGTGGGTGAGGGATGGGTTGTTGTTACCTCCGAGGCGCCAGACGGCGAAGTCGGAAAGTCGGTTCCCATCCAGCCTAAGGACCTCTAAATTCCTCAAGGGCGTAAAAGTCCTCTCGTCTATGTAACGGAGCCTATTGCCTTGCAGGTATAATTCTTTAAGGGACTCGAGATCTCTGAATTCAAAACCTCGAAGCTCCTTCAGGTGGTTGTCTTGTAGATGGAGAATCATCAGCCTACCTAAGCCACTAAAGGTGTGATTCCTGATGCTAGTTAGGGATGAGGAATTCGCGAGCAATACCCTAAGATTTTTCCGACCGATAAAGGCGTGGCTGGGTAACGCCCCCAATGAATTGCCATCGAGGTAGACTTCGGTAGCATCCATGGGGATTCTCACCGGGAGGGTTGCGGAATATCCGGCCGACGAACAATCTACCACGTTGGTGGACCAAGCATGATCGTGATAGCAGGTGCAGTTGTTGGGGCAGGTCATCTCACAATCACAGGCGTCAAAATCACAACAGTGGCAGAGGGCGAAACAATGGGTCTTGTACGGGCAGAGGAAATCCGACGGGGATGCCTGAAGAATGGGGACGAAGGGTGGTGGGTGTGGCCTTCGCCTGCGGGGGAGGACCAAACGGCAATACACGGCGTCCAAATCCGCGACTTTAGGATACTGACGCAAGGAAGAAGTCATGTTGTTAATGACTTGAAGCCATTCCATCGAGCAGTCGCATCGAAACGGATTACCTCCGATGTAAAACTCGGGCAACGGCTGATCCTCCGGAACAGGTGTCAGGCGCAGCGCAGCTAACTCCATCGTCACAATCCTATTTGCATACAGATCCACTCTCGTCAAGTTGGTTTTATCCAAAAATATATGTGGTTCTATGGTGGTGATGAAGTTGTCGTTCAGGAAAAGGAGCCGAAGGGAATCAGGAAGGCTTCCAGCGGTCCCTCCGACCCTCGTCAATCTGTTGAATGATGCGTCGAGCGTTTGCAATTGCAAATCTGGCTTATAGGTCTCTTCCTCTAATTCACCAATTCGCCTCCCGCATCCAACTTCCGTAATAGCGTTTGAATGGACATCCAACCATTGTAGGGTTGGAGGCATCGTCTCCACGAGATCTAATCTGTCTGATATTCTATTGTCCGATACGTTCAGCCACAATAGAGATGGAAGACCGGCAAAGAGACCTGACAAATCTGTCAATAAATTAGCGTCCAATCTAATTGCTTGCAGAGCGCTGTTCGAATCGAAAGTACCCTTTTCGATGGCGGAGATTTTATTTCGTGCGAGATTGAGAATTTGCAGTGCGGGAAGACTAGAAAACGCCCTCTTGGTCAAAGTCGTGAGATGATTACCTATCAATCTAAGTCCATAAAGATTGGGTAGTCCTGACAATGGAGGAAAAGTTTCAGTTCCATTTCTCCCATCTCCATCCAAAGTTTCGATCACATTATCACCGAGATCTAGAGTCCTCAAGAACCTGAGTCCTCTCACAGCAGCAGGAACTTCTTTCAGAGCGTTGCCATTCAAATTGAGATCTTGCAAAGCAGTGCAATTCGTAAGCGATTCTACATCGAGTCTATCGATTTGATTATTATCGAGTGAAAGCAATGATAAAACAAACAGTCCATTCAACGCCCTCGGTTCGATCTTGGTCAACTTGTTATGAGATAGAATGAGAGTATGCAAGTTACTACACGGGGAGAATATTCCTGGGGGTAGGGTCTCTATCCTATTATAACTTAGATCTAAAATCTGCAACGTGTACAGATCGCGAAAGATCGCTTCGTTGGGCGAAGTTGATTCCATTCCCAAAACAGACACATAATTATGGGAGAGATCTAAGGCGACCAGCCGAATGAGTCCGGTCAAAGATGCCGGATGAAGCCGACCGATCCTATTTCTCGAGACGTCTAGGGACGTAAGACGAGCGAGGCCAGAAAGGAGACCTGGTTCAAGTGAAACGAGAGCGTTGTCACGCAGTCGGAGTTCCCTAAGGGATTCCGAGGCGTCTCGGAAGAGACGAGGGGAGAGGGCAGGCCCTAACCGATTACCCGACAGGTCGAGGACGGCAAGAACCTTCAATCCGGAAAGCGAACGAGGAGACACGCTCTGCAACATGTTGTGCGACAGGTCTAAGTCGTGAAGACGCCGTAGGGATGCCAATCCTCGGGCGGGTAATGCCGACAGCCTGTTATAAGACACATCGAGGGACTGCACGTCGAGGCTGCACGCTGCTCCCTGCGCGTTGGCGGCGGATGCGTTGATGGTCGTCGGCCTGCTGCTGGTCTCCGTCTCCCTGAAGCCCAACTCCCCGATGTCTCGCAATCTGTTGTGACTCACGTTGAGGGTTACGAGATTTGCGAGAGGACAGAAAAGTCCCCTCGGGAAAGTCCTTATGGCATTGCCGCTGATGTCCAACCTCTCCAACTGCGGAGCGCCCTCGAAGCTACCGGGAGCGACCCGGAGGCCGTCGGAGGGCCAATCTTCCTCAGCATCCGCGGGATCATAGGAGGCTGGATCTTGGACACCGGAAGACGATTTCCACGCCTGCACTGACAGCGACCGCAGCCTCCGCATGCCGGAGAGCGCGGCGGCGGGCCACTCGGAAAGTCTGCATCCTTCGATTGATAGGTCCCGAAGTCGGGCGCCGAGATGTGCCAACGTCCTTTCTCTGAGCGCCGAGGAGAGGACCACCTCCGCTCCCGGTTCGCAGGCGAGGTGCAGAGACGAAGTCCTGTCCGATGATATAGATGTGAAGTTGGCGTCGAAGCCCTCGACCTCTCCGCCGTCGGCCGCGATGCGGAGAAGACACGATAGCCGCGCCTCGTCTTCGTCTTGGTTAGAGGTGACTTGTTCGGTGGGCGTGTCCCAGGTGCAGTCGACGGGTGCCGGTGAACCCGCTCGCACCGCCTGTGGTCCCATGATGAGGGGCGCCCACGAGAAGAGGCCCAAGATGAGAAGGCGCGCCAGGGCGCTAGCGGGTGCGGAGGCTCTTCGGTTCTTGTTGGGTGCCATCGCGTCTTCGCCCGTGGGATGGTATAGCATTGGGGTGTGTGACGAGCAGCCAGCCGCTCCCGTCACCGCCATCGGTGGACTGATACTGCACCGAGCTCCATTCCCCTCTAAAAGCACGCTTTAAACCAGCGCCACACCCCCTTCCCGACCACCTCCCCCCCGATCACTCTTTGCCCACCCACTTTACCAATGATGACAAACGAGAAATAAAACGGCTACTCCTTATGCTTCGAAACGCAGGAAAGAATGATTTCCGCGTCGAAACCCTCCGATCGCCCGCGGGATAATTACGAACGCCCGAAGAGAGAGAACTTTCTGCTGGTGCGTTTTACTTCCGTCGCCTTTTATACTTCTACAGCCAGTACAGTATAAACCCTCCGACGCGATGAAAATCTCGTGGAGCACTCGGCCGAATCGGAAAACACACGCCAAATCACGCAGCCACGAAATACTTCCGTTCCCCGTCAAAAAGTAAAACGGTCAAAGCTCTTATTCTTTTAGAAAAAAGTATAAAAAGCTAAAGGGGAATTGATATATATATCACCACTTTCAGCGCGATTTTGATATTCGCGTAACACAACACGATAAAAAAACCACTTAGATTTTAGGCGTACAAAAAAGCGGTTCGAACGTGAAATGGACGTATTACGTTTATCCACACGGAGTCCTCACGTAGCGCTTTTCTCACGTATTCGTTAGAGTCCTTTTGGGAATTTAAGCACACAAATTCCCTTTCTCTTCGTAACTTGCACATAAGCCACACTTCCGGGGGGGAAAAAAGACACTGCGATAAAAAACTTTCCTGAGAGCGACTTTGCGGGGGGTTTTTAGTAGCGACGCTTCCCTGCGATGGTTCCGGGGTGTACCACGGGGGGTCAACGCGCGTGTATGCGTGGAAGGCCCCTAAAAAGTATCCCCTCTCTCCCTTAACGCCCCCGCTCTCTCTCCCTAACCCACAGTCCTTCCGACTCTAGCAATCGATGTTCGCCCGACACCACCAAGGATAAGGGCGGCGGTTGAAAAAAGTCGAAGGCGGACCAACGGAGCACGGTTGCATCACACACGAGCAACGAACACTTCCGCGTATCGAAAAACTCCTTCGGAGAAAAACTTAATAGAGAAAAAAGGAACTTAAAAAAACTGCACTCGGGAAACAGTAAAACGGGAAACAAAACACGAGCGCGCTCTTCGAACCGTTTCGGAAGGAAAAGGCGCAGCGATGCGGTTCCTCCACTTCGGAAAGCACTACTTAAAAAGGAAGCCTTCAAAGGAGCGCCTTCGAAGTCCCCAAGTCCCTCACTTTTCACGAGTCTAGTCGAAGGGACCCCGAGAAGAAGTCCTTTCCACTCCGCAGTCCGTCTTAATGGGGGAGAACTTCGGCCGCACTGGTACGAACCGAGAGTTCCCAACACTTGAGTAAAATCACTGTAAAAAGTCCCGGTAAAGAGGACAACTCCTTCCTGCGATAGTTCGCGACCGATTGATCAGGTTCACTTACACTCCGGAGTACTTATAGAAAAACCGTACGGACGGTGTCGTCTTCGCTGATGATCGGCACCGATGTTAACTCGGCGACCGCCGGAGTGACTCTGACGGTTCGTAAGTTGTTCCGATCCGGCCTCCCTCCGCCCGGAGTTGAAAAAGCTACCACTGCGCCTGCGTCCCAATGGTTTGCCGAGTATCCGCGCTCGGCGGAGTAGGGATGAACCTTTCGGGAGGATAGGGGAGGAGTGTGAGGGCGTATGGGGGACGTGGAAGGGTCGCTGCCTGTCTGAGGATGGTTCGGGAGGGTGTGGGGGAAGGAAGAAGCGGGGAACGAATGAAAGGGCGTAGCGAAAGAGAGGGGGAATCCTCCCCTACTTCTCTCTCTTCCTTCTCTCCGTGTGAATGTCTATCACACAGCGAGTCATACATCTGCCGACGCGCAGAGTTGTCGGATGGCCGCATTCGGCTGCACGACTTCCGCCGAAGTCCTCCTTGGTCCTTCTCATTCGATATGCAGAGGGGAAAAAAGTTCGTTGGGGCATCTTTCTCTCCTATCGGATAGATTGATGGCCATCTTCTCCTTTTTAGTCCCCGTTTATTATTATTATTAATGAGAAATCGGCGTGGGCTATTAATAGGGAGATTAGTTTTTGTTTCTCCGTGTCGTGAATGTGTGCGTGCGAGTGTGTGTATGTGTGGGTTCCCTATGGCCTTCGAACCGCTGACGTTTCGTAAGCAGAAAAAAGCGAGAGATGAGTACGCGTCCGTTGATTCGGTTCTCACACGAGTGTGCATATGTCTCCCCTTGAGCATTGTTTCCGAAGGAGAAAAGTTTTTCCTCTTCCCCATTCTCTCTTGGTCTCTGCGAAGCTATTCATTATCTCGACTTCCTTTCATCTCTTTCGATTAGTTATCCTCTTTCTTTTTTTAGACAATTAGCGAATTCGACGGTATGCAAATCCTTTTGGAAGGCCCAACCCTCGGGAACTATGTATTACTGCGTTTTCGGTATTTTCCGAGTGATGGATGGCGATATTAAAAGAGGTGCAGTGGGTTTATTTTGGCATTCATACGCGTTCCGAAGAGCTATGAAAAGTACTTTGCCGCCCTGGCGAGAATATTCTCGAAAGCTACGCGAGACATGAAATATACGACCTTACGTCACAGGCCGAGAACGAAGATTATAAAATTTGCATGATAAGTGATGGGTTCTTAAGATAAGATTCTTCGTGAAAGACTTTTTCATGAGGCATGTTCATCGCGGACTCTTAAGGTTGCTAATTGAGTATCTCTAATTTAGCCGTTGCCGATGTGTTTAGAGCTTTGGAGGATTGTCAAAGTGCAAATAGAAGGAAATTCTGTTAACGTAGGAGTCGACTTCTCGGTGTCGCTTGGGTATCGTCTTCTTTATACCGAAAATAAACCGTCTGTGAAGGCATTTTTGAATGTATTCAACGCTGTGTCATGAAAGTCGTTCGAGAAGTTACTATTAAATATTCTTTAATAGATAGACATATTTATAATCGGTGCTTATAATGACAATAAAGTTAAGTAAATTTAGTTTCGTTGTCGATTGTCAACTATCGTTGCCTGTGATATGTGAATCAGAAAATTATGATGCAATAAAGCAAATATTGTAGTTCCAAATCAATATTCGATTGTTAACCAACCGCTATTACTCAAACATGAAGAATCTCACCTACTTCTTCTCGATTACCTAACTAATTTATAAGCTTATACTTCGTCTTATTTAATTTTGTTGATTCTGTGGTGATTTTCATTCCAAATTCTCTTGTTATCAATCAATATTTGTTTGTACGTGAAGAGAGGAAGAAAAGCATAAGTATGTGGAGTGAAAAACTTCAAGCCACGATACAAGCGATGAAAATAGATGAAATAATAAAGTCAGTTTCATCAAACTTAACATTTAAGATGTCTAATAAAGATTATAAATAAATATATGCAGGTATATGTTGGGCAGATTCACTTTAATTTTCATGTTTGTATTCTAAAACGACTTTAGTATCTATCAACTTTATTTTAATTTATCTATTAATTTTATTTAAATTTATATATATTTGGTGAATAACTTAATTATTCAAATTTTTAATCACGTTTAGTAGAATTAAACGGAGGCCATTGGTGTAAATATAATCCTAAGATGGAGAGTGAAATAGTTCATCTATAACCTCTATTCATGTTGACGGAATACAATAACAACCCATTCATAAAAAGATAATAATAAAGCTCATAACAATCATAAGCCATTCGTGCATAAATACAATCAAAGTTAAATTTACAGTTGACGACCACTTCGAACAACGCCCCATGCAAATACGAAATCCTCTCCGGAAGACTTAATATTTCCCAAAACACCAGTGCACTTAATTACCGTATTAGTTCTCTTAACCAGAGGCGGAAATAAATTACCCCCAACCGTTGACGTTCGAGCATCCATCTTTCCGCATCTGATTCACAACCGCCCTCGTGAAAATCAAAGCCGCATACATTCGTTTTTCGAATGAATAACACACCCTCTTTTGGACTCGGCCACGAATGACAAGGTCCGGACACACACTCGAATCGCCACCAAAGAGGCAATAAATTAAGTATCGCAAAAGCTGCAACGACCCGAGGAACCACCGCTACAAGCTATTCAGAATCAACTACGTGAAGAAACAATGCGTCCTCAGGGCGTCATCTAATAAATGATCAAAGGATCTGCTTTGGTCGTAAAAAGGCGAAGCAAACCAGATGCGCATTTGAATCGGTACAAAGCAGAAGCCGCCTCGAAACGAATGCGAACGGTGATTCACGATCGGCCACTTTGTATCTCACAGATTCTTTTTTTTACTGCACATCTATTCGATTTCCCTACCATTAAGGGCTCGAGAGCGATAATTCTTCATCGATTCTGAATCTTTTCTCTTTTTTTTGCGTCTCAAATGACGGGTTCACCACGTGCGATTCCGCTGCATCTCGACCTTCGACTATCTTTTTTTTCCCGCAAATGAAATTATCTTCGATTCTCGCTCGGAATACAGAGGGAATCTTTGAAAGCGCAACTGCGCCGTCGGCGCGCAAAAAAGCAGCCCTCTCCGACGAGGGGCAGCTTCGTTCATCGATGTCGTTGAAATCACTCGACTTTTCCGTGCAACTTTTCCTCAAGGGCGAGCCGCATAACGAGACGTGATTGAAGGCAATTTCATAACACGTCTCGAGGCTCCCGCTGTTCGTGAAACACATCGGAAGGGGTCCGAGGGTCAAGCTGGCCCATTAATCGCAGATTCAAAGGAGGGCACGTTATGCCTTAGCGCCTTCGAAACCAGTACTCCATTGTGCGCGAATAGTCATTGAAAGGTTTCCATGCGTCGCCACCCAGAGAAACCCATTTTAATACCTCATTTGCCCCACAATGGCCATACATCGCGGATGAGCAGCCACGTATTTTATGGAACCATAACTTTGGCCCCTGAGACCTAGTGCTACTTTATTCTCCCACACTACACTACCTGTATAAAGGTTTTTGGAGTACCCTTCCCATCCCTCACTGTTCTCCCCCTCCGTTTTACCATTCGCTGCAGTCGGAATATCATCCGAGGGTCGGTCCTGTCCTTCAGCCAGCGTTTATCCTTCACCTCTCCCCTCCTCAGCGACCCCGAAAAGTCCCGCTAACAATACCGATTCCCTTCCTCCCGAAGCAATGAAAATACCTCGATGGTTCCCTGACCTCAGCCGGCTGCCGAACAGAGCTTCCCGCCCCTCCAAAAGACTCCAAATAGGAAGGCTATGCAGCGAGGCAACCCAGGATGCTCTCTTCTACCCTCACGTGCGCCCCGAGGCCATCTGTGCGGTGCTGAGGACTGGTGGCGGAAAGGTAAAGCACGCCCTAAGCACCCAGTCTCATTTCGGAGCACGCGCCCATTATAATATTGGGTGTTGATGCCGTGATGGAAAGAAAACAGGGTGTTACGAAGATCGTAACGCGACCACATATGAGGCTCCCACGATGCGGGCGGAGGGTCATTTACGAAGCAAAAGTGGGTTATTCGGGCGAGTCTTATGGGCCTTAAGTGGGAAATTAACTCACTCTCGATATCAGATTTGCTCCGGTTGGGGGGTCGCTGCTAGATCGATGACCAATGAGATCGCGTCGTCTCTAGGGTAAGTAGCGTACCGTAACGATCTCACATTAGCCATGACCGTAGTTTACTTACGCTCGTTACTGACCCACATAAACAACCGTGGGCGACTATTCGATTAGCCTCGCAAGTTGGAATTCTGAACGATGAAGATTCGCTCATTAGTCTCGTCAAAATCTTCGATAACTAGGGATGAATAATAAATCAAAAGGCTTGTTTCCTCGCATAAAGCCCTGATTAGCGAGGGATCAAACGGTTAATAGCGGAGCTCATCTCACGTTGATTAAAAATCGAGTTAATTTTTATAGACGTTTTCCGGCAAAGGAGATACTGTAATCTGCGGGGTCAGACGTTTTCGAAACGATCGTACGAATTATTCGTTCGCATTTTCGGATGGAAAGGGGATTCGATATTTATCGCGTCGTTTTCCTAAAGAAATCTCAATAATTGTAGCGTAATGAATACAAATTCCGTGTTCCGAATGATAAATGCTTTCCCGAACGACGATAATTCAAACGGGATTAGGGACCAATCCTTTGACTCGGCAAACAATAAAAATGGTAATCTTTATGCATGAAACAATATTAATTTGGAGGGAATCATTTGCTCCGGAAATTGCGAAAAAAACATCGCGAAAAAGGTTTTATTCATGGCGATTCTAAACATTTAGGAGAAACAATCCACTCATCTCGATATAATCCTCTTAGGTGATATGTGAATGAAAAATCAAAACATCAAAGGATATTCATTAATCATCAATCCACGGCCTGGATTGCAGGATTTTCAAAAAAAAAGAAACTTGTGAGGGGACAAGTGGAATTTACATTTGATTTAACGTTTCGAAATTTCTTAATTAAGCCCCGGATTCCTTTTTTTATCATTAAAAATATAATCCTGGTATCGATTCTTCGGATGAGGGATCGGTCACCGCGAATATGATAACGACCTTCGGCATTAATTTTTTCGCAAACAATGGGAAAAAGCGTTCCGCTGTCAAGCGGACGAGCGGAGGCTAATACGTCTTCTTGAAAAGAGATACGACGCGAGAAAAGTAAGATTTCTGCTCGTTAAAAAAAACCCTCTCGTCAAAAGTCGTTTATTTTCACGCGCTATTACTTCCGCGATAAAAAACCGAAAAGGGATGAAAAATAAATCGACGAGTTGAACAAGTCTTAGTCAAAATCATTCCGACCCGATGCAAAGCTTCAAAAGGGTTTTTTTATATTTTTCTAATCAAGAGTCGGAAAAATTACTTCGACGTCCCGTAATTACAGGCCACCGGTGCTTTGATGCGTCTCGCGGCACATCCAGTGCACATTCATTCGAGGAATTCCGTAAGAAAAAAAATGGCGAAAGAATCGTTAATGGCAATCGGGGAAAAAAGGGAGTACCCGGCGCAAAAACATGGAGCCATCATCCTCTACTAGATACTGCCTAATACATCCTATCTGTAGTGGCTCCTATCTGCGAGCGAACCCACTCCCGATGCCTCCTTAATCAGACTGGTAACCCAACCAACTTCCATCAATTACCTCCGTCGACCCATCCCTCATCCTCCCCTTCTTTCCGAGGTGAGCCGAAGGGTCCCGATTACCGCCGATCTCTCGAAGATCTCCGTTTCTCCTTCACGTTTTTTTGCCTCCCGCGGCTCTGCCGAACGGCAACCTTCACAGCCTCCGAACAGGTAATCTTCAACGCCACTTTCTCCCACTCCTCGATGCACCCACCGGAGGCGCTTTCGGATGCGGGAAAAAAGCAACAAGAAGAGTTCCAATCTCAAGTGAACTCGTTACCCCTTTATCTCTCCCGCGGACCAAAGAGGCGTCTGATTGCGCGAAAGCCGGGCGAGTAAGGGGTTTTTTTCTTTTTTTTTCAGCGAGAAAAATCCTGTGCGCTTATGTAACGTCATGAAGGGTTTTGTTTGTCGATCGCGAGGAAAAGGGGCAATTGAATCCATCCATATATTTCCCACTACTAGTAGGAGACGAGACCGCCCCTTTTTCGTGGGGGAGGAATCGGCAATTTCGCTGAGCTCGTATAAAAACCCTTTTCCAATCGCACGCGGCCGCGTATACACGTATATATAAACGAGATCTCTCGACTGTTACGAGCGCAACGCCGACACGTAAAAGGGTTGCGCTTAATAACGAAGACCGGTTGAGGGAAACGAATTCATATTCCCCCTATATCTTTTTCTCTCTCGCGCTAATGGGGCACCGGGGTCAGCCCACGAGAAGGAATTAAAGAAAGGGAAAAAATCCACGGGTGATTTATGCCCTCTTTTTTGTTTACGTTGCGATTTTAATTTATCGACCCTTGGGAGTTCTTTCGCCGCTTCGTTTCCCCTTAACGACCTCTCGTGGTTCGTCGGACCTTTCAAGTTTCTTATTCCTATTAAAGAGATATTCCTTCTACGTGGGATGTTACGAGAATCTTTCGCCGAAATTGAAATATCCCGCGAAATTTTATGTGGGTTAATGGTATAGGGAATATAAATTGGACGGCCTCTCTGGGTGCGAGTAAATTTTCGGCTTTGGAACTCCAATTTCCATCTGTTCGAGTGCGGAAGAAATTTTCTTCGGAAAGTAGAGACACTCAGTTTCAGGTTATCAGTCGCGAAATTCCGAAGGGTTGGTATTATTGACACTGCCTTGATTACCTTCCGATTTATATCGCGGAACGACATTCTAAGATTCAAGAATAACGTTTCCGAATCAATTTAAATTATCTAATGGAGTTGCCGGGAAGAGAATTCGAGTTCCGAAATTAGAATTCGTTTTTCTTTGGCCTGAATTCTCTAGAGGAAGCAGTTTCTGGTTATATCAGTCTTGATATCTGTTCTACGTTAGCTACGCTGTGTTTGCTATCTATTCTTAGCGTTCATTACTTTTGGATCGAAGTTAACTTTTTTAATATAAAACTTGGGACTAATATATGTAGATGTATGAATATATGGTGAATAAATGTTTAAAAATATGAATATGAAAGAAGAAATTGATTGTATCTGATCCTCTTAAATTTTTACGATGAAATAGGAGAACGAGGCAATTAATTCCTGTTACGCAAAGAAACGATTGGTAATTATTCATTTTAATTATCAATATGTATATATTTATCTAGTATTTCAGTTACCATAATCTATATCTATGCTATGATAATTGCAACAGGTCAATATGGTGATACATTTAAAGTAAGAAGTTAATTCTAATAATAAAAACTCAATATAACTCAAAGGATCCAACATTTCACATTTACTCATCATCATAATTCAATTTCGTGTTCGAAAACTCAGTAATTGTAATTGTATTATAACATTATAGTATCATTAGCTATGACATAGTCACAAAACACTGAAAATGAAACTGTAATTCTTTTGGCTTATAGTGAATGTATACCTGATATATTACTTCTGCAGCTGACCAATTAAATCTTTTAAAACTAAAAATACATCGCATATAAAATATTTCTTCCCATACTTTTCCTTTCCCTGGCAAGGATGACTAACACAATAGCAATTTTTTTCTTCCGGATATGTTGAACGGATTCCAGGATGCTTCCTCTCTATTTGCATGCCATGGATGAAAATGACCGTAAAGCTCTGAAACAAGAATGATTCGCGGTAATTAACTAAAATTAAGAGCAGCTGGCGAATTTTTTTACGACGCTTCTCCAGCAGGTACGCAATCATCAGACAGGAACGTTGCATTCGTGCAATCGTTGGAATCAAAGCTGTGGAACTCATTAAAGAGACAAGTTAAAAAGTGAATGAAGAGGAAATGACTTTCGATATGAAGAAGCTACTTCTTTTCATTTCATACAAACGCCTCAGCTTTCGTATTCAATGATACATGTTGAATTTGACGAAAGAATAGTTGACTACACTTGCTGCCATATCCATCTTAAATGTCTATCGAGTTCGAAATAATTGCATGCATAAAAAGGTTTTCTGCGCGATATAATTGTATGTGATGTTGCCAGGATGAATTTCTGTATAATAAGTAATGAATTGATTTTCTAACCACAAGGGATTGATTTTTAATCCTAAAAATATCCAAGCAATGATAAGAGAAGTTCGATTCATATATGTTATTTAAAAATTACTTAGCTTATCATTTGATTCCAAGTCTATTTCTTGGAAACATGAGCTGAGCTATTTATGAGCTAAATTATCGATAAATGTACAAAACTAGGTGGTAGGTTATGACAGGTCTTAATTATTAGCCCCAATAGTATATTCTGAACCCTTCAGGATTTAATTGCTACCTTCTTCGAGCTACCATTCCTATATACGTATAAGGAAGGTGGTTGAAACATCATATAATCTCAGTTGAATTCTAGTAGATAATAGTAACCCTCACGTACTCTCTCAGCCGCGATAAAACTCGAGACTTAAAAGTCGTAATATACGTGTGAATGCACGCCGAGCTGTGAGACTATTAGCGTTGGGTGAAAATTCTAGCGAAAGTGCTTAGTTTCCCTATTCAGCCGTCGAATGTTTACGAGTCTTGGTTCGATGAGAGAGCGAATAAATTCCTTAGCCACTCGACGATTAGTTACGAGTGCGATCGGCAGCGGACGTCGAACAGAGAAAGGGAACACACCCACGATCGCATAAACATGGCAAGGCTTCAGCCGCACCCTTACAGCATCACTCACACGGTCGATAATCTAAAAAAGTTTAAAAAAAATAATCCTAAATAATAATAATATTTATAAACGTTTTCTTTTCGATTCATTTGTGTAAATTTTAAAATTTTTTCGTAAAAACGCATCCATTTATCGCTCCGTCTGCGATGTCTAAATTTTTATCTATTCCCCACCCCAACCGACCACTCTTTCGTTTATCGAAGCATTTTTTGATGTATTTCCCTCGATTTTGGGACCCATCCAGATATCGATTTCCATGGTTTTTGAAGCGTCGCCACAAACTTCCTATTCCATTCTGAGCATTCCGTGTACCAAACCACACACTCTCTTGTTTCTTTCGGTTCTATTAAAACGGCACTTTTCAAATGGTTCGTCTACTACTTCGAATGGGATAGATAGGAGTTTCATAACACTCATTGTTTATAAGCAAATTATGGACGAATAAACTGTTTATTGGTTGCGAGGGTAGTTCATCTGTTTTAAAGTAAATGTTTACGGGAAGACGTGGAGAGTCTGAGGTACGGGTAACTTGGAGAATTCTAGTAAATTATTGATACTTTCTCGTAAAAATAAAATTAAGTGGTACGTATCATATATTTATAAAGAGGGAAATTTATTCATATTTCATATTTTTTGATTTCATTTCAATTCATGATTTCATATTTAATGTTTGTGATACTTAAAATATTTTTTTGGCATTTAAATTTAAATATTTCGGATAATTGAACAACTAATGATGCTGATTAGGGTAATGCTTTGCTAGAATTTTTTCTATTATTCTCATTTATTTATTTTATTTAATCTAGAATATGATAACTTTTAAACATTGTCATTTGATAATCAGCATGATAATATTTTTAATGTAATTTTAACGATATTTGATAAAATGTTACTGAACTTCAGTATAATATTTCTGTATTCAGGCATGAATCACTCTCCAACGAATTCTAATATTTAAAAATTACTATAATAGCACGACTTTTATACTCCTTTGAACTCGATTTTTAACGTTGTATTATTCTTGGTAAATTTATATTTGTTCCGATAAATGTTCCAAGAGAAAATAATATTTATTCCCTCTTAGTCTCTTAAATTCTCTTAAAAAGAAAAACAAAATGTTTTAAAGAATATCACCGTATTTATGGATAAGACAGAATTCGGATGAAAAACTTTCCCGAGGATTATTTTCGTTATTCAACTTTTCTTTGCGGATTAATGCCTCCAGATCCCGAGAGATGCCTAAAATATCTCGTGAGAGAAATAAAAACAAACACAAACGCAGCCTCAGTCGGAACGGAAACGTATTAAAATATTTCCCATGGCGAAGTGAAACTTCTTAGGCTTTCGGAAGACCACCAAAAAATGTACTTTCTCATAGCCGTGGAAAAATTCCACTTGTAAGATAAAAATTTCTTTGTCACCAAGAAATCACCGAACACAATCGAGAACCTGCTTATTATCTCCAACGCAGGAATTTCATCAACACTTCGTACGCTTTTCCACGAGATTTATTCACGGATTTTTCCGGGCCTTTCGGAAATTTCTCGCGCTCCCCGTAATCGAATCTTTTCCACTCGTCTGGAGGTGACCATCACCATAGTGACCCTGCAGCTTTAAAACGCAATTCTCGGACCCGATCTTGTTCGAGATCCTTATCCGACTCCGGCATTCCTTCCTCATTCAACCCGTACATGCATCGCCCTTTAAGGGGTTCGCTATCTTGCGCCGAGGGCTTCGCAGCGCCTTCGGTGGTCGGAATTGGATCCCTGGAGGCACTGCTCTTAAGGGAATTGACTTGAGCAGAATGATGGAATGAATCGACTTCTCCTCTATAAGGCTGAATAGACCTCCATACAATCACGGAGGTCTCGGCCGCTCTTACATCATGGGGATGACATGGAGGGATTTTGCCGTACAGCTCCTTTATACCTACGATTCCACGTATATATATATATAGAGAGATACGTCGGAGTAGCCTCTAGTAGTAAGTGTTTCCGAGTGTGCCATATTTTTCCGAGGAATAATTGGCCTGTTTGAGGCTAGAGGTCCTTAACTCCGGGCTGGAATACCCCTGCGGGGCCTTTTGGAGAATATCCTGCTTATGAATTCAACGGAGTTCTTTCGGTCTTCAGTATTCAGGATGTTTCTTGTTGATACGAGAGGGCACAAGTGGATAGGAGTCGGCAATTTCTCCTGACAAGGCACAAGTATATTGAATTACGGTTCGATCCTGGAACTCGCGGTTTCAATTACCTTTTCCGATGCTATTTGGATTTTGCTGGCATCTTCTGGAAGAAATCGGTAGTCCCGGATTAGCTTCGAGTTTTATTTGTTTAACATTGTTGATACAATGGATCAAGTCCAAAAGGTTTCTTGTTTCTAGACGAGAGGATAATTTGTATCAATAAAGGATGTTAAATAATTGTTGAAAACCCGCGCAATGTACCCTAGCAAGAAATGCTCGGGCTAAAATAAAAGTATTGAAATATCATTGAATGAATCTAAATAAGCTAGGATGTTATTAAAATGAAATATTGTATAATTGTTTGGTACAGCTTGAATAAATTTTATGGCTTCTTTTACATCATTACGTATATTTATTTGCATATTTTATTGCTATAAACATTTCAACGAATCTAAATATTTTATCTTTCGTGAAGAGTTTCTTGTTTCGTAAATTACATTGAAACAATTATATAGAAATTAAAAATTTGGGATTTCAAAAAAGGAATTTATTCAACATCACCTGATATTTAAAGATATATAATTTTTATACTTATTTTATACTTATAGTTTTCTTTTTCTGAAGCATTTCATATTTTGTTTCCCAAGTATCTGAAAATGCGTATGTGCTATAGCAAATTCATATCATTATTTTTTTAATTTTTAAAAGAAATGGCATATTTTTCGAGTTTATACTGGTTTCGGAAAAAGAGTGAATGTATGTAATTTAAACTTCAATAAATTAAAAGACAATTGTGCTTTTTGCTTTAAGTCTTCATAAGTTTTTTCAATCAGACCGATGTAAAATCTCCTTTTAAAATATTTAATGGAAAAAATACATTATCGTTGATCTTCTTAAACTTGCTTAAAGATATATTTCCTTAAATCTGTTTTGGATTAGTAGAAAGGTATCTCTTTTTGGAGTCACCGGGAAAGGTTTGTTTATCAGAATCTTGTTTATAGAAAACATTTTCTCTGACATTTCTTTGAGATGGACCACATTGAGATTTGGTGACCTTCTGAAGCTAATATATTTTGTTTACTTACAAGTATAAATAGTAAACTTTCCTTACAAGGAGTTATCGGTTAAAAAGCTTACATGATAAATTCATTTTATTGGAATGGAGATTGTTCGAATAATATTCTTTAGATATTTTACTTATATATCGAGTTATAAAACGTGGTTGAATTCAGTTGAACAATATATTTTAAAAATCAATAACCGTACATCTCTAGATATGAGTAAAAATATTATAAAGCATACGCGAATTACTTAAGATTGTAATAATGCGTGTCACTGGAATCTGTTTATTATATCATCAGAACTACTTTCTTATGCAATTCATGAAGTAAGGACGAAATGTCCCTAATACTTGAAATACTATTATTTCAAGTAAGAAATTGATTTCCAAATTTGCTCGTCCTGCATTTTTCGTAATTTTCTACTTTAATAGCCCATATGTTTGAATCCTGTCTAAATGTTAATGAGCGGCAATATAATAGTATCCTTCGTGTTTGTCTTTAATTTTATTAAGAATACAATTTTAACCCAAGTAGATAGTTCCAATTCTAGATAGGAAATTAAAATGTTAAATTACACTATGATAGAAAACCATTAATATTTATTGAATGTCTTTATTTAAGGAGTAGATACAAAGGTGTTACTATGGTAATTTGCTATAAAAGTTTCTTGATAGTTTCAATTGATAAATAAATACGAGAATTGGGTTTCTAGAGACAATTTATATAACTTTAATTAAATCTTCATAGTTCGTAAATAAATTTTAATTGTAACCGAAGCTTAAACCCCTCGTGTATAAGCATATAAAATATATTGGAAAAGGTTTCCTTCCAGATATAATTCCACCATATGAAAGCAAAGGAGAAATTGAATGAAACATTATAATATCTTCTTCCGAATCTAGTTAGGCACTAAAATTTATTTCTAACCAAAACTTATCTCGATTTATTTTGCTTTATAACATAAATAATCAATTCATTCTCTAACAAGGAGGCGAGAATGTATATATATAACATCAAGTCGTCCTTCACTTTGATGGGATTCTAGTTTCTTACGTGGATTAAGCACTCGAAACACAATTTTAACACCCTCATGAATATATAAATGCATTAACGAATAAAATATACACCCAACTAAGTTTCTAGAGGGCGCTTATAAGTTACGATTGCACGCATAGCGCGAGAAATATTCGCGCGGTCAAAATGTCAGCGAAAACGATTTCTATCAGCCGCAAACAAGTCTGTATAGCTTCGTCGGCGAGATGCTTTAAATATCCAAGAGAGAGAGCTTCTTTTTCTTTACTTTCTTCGCGACGCCGTATATCCAGCTTATCTCTCAATCGAATGAGTGAATTATCAGCCCATCTACCAACGCGGGCGCATTCGTAATCGCTTTACAAATGCCTTCCCATTGATGTCATGTGAGTCGCGCAAATTAGAATGGAACGCTCTTTGGGACTGATCTTATTCTTTCGAAGACGTTTCCCAAGGGGAATAGATCGATCTTGTTGATGGTCCGTGAGCTTTTGGTATCGGTGATTCGAAATGCGTCTCATCCGAGATGAGCTCTGGCATTTCTCCTTCTCATCAATCATTTTCCATTACAATCGGTTCATCTTCGGACGAAGGAGATTCGAGCGTTTAAGTATCGTAAAAGGCAACTTGCTCTTTCCGCCCTTTGGCCATTATAGCTGCCGTTCGAAAATCTTTTTCGAGGGCTTTTTTTTTATCCCCCCGCGGTGCGGCTTTCTATCTCGTCATCTCGGGGAGATCCCTCAGGTTCAAGGTGAACGGCGTCCGCCTGCAAACTGTTTGAATGTGGAATGTGCAGATTGTGTAAATTATCGATCGAAGGGGTAGCAAAAAGAGGCGGATCGAGTTAAAGGGTTGTTTCCTAGCAACGGCTGGCTCTTTCCGATACAAGTGCCATTCCGATCCAAGAGTTATGCGTCGGGAAAAAAAATTTTACGTCGAAATATTTAAATGCTCGGGAAAAATTTCTTTTTAAACTGTTGTTGGATGCGATCCCGATAAAGCACATTGCCTCGAGAATTCATCCGATGCCGAGCTATCGAAATATCAATTTTTTTTCGGATTATTACGCCTACGCAACACGGTGAACAGCGTGAGAATCTCTGGAAGATACATAAGATGCTCTTGGAACGGATTCAAGAAGGAAAGTAAAATTTTTGATGGAATTCGCGGATAGATAAACGTGGAGGGAAAATATTTTGATGGCTAATATTTTTAAGGAGAGTAAAAAAGGCGGAATTTCAATGATCTGAAACGAAAGATTTCTTAGGAAATTGGATGACATATGTGCACCAGATTTTTTGATTGATGCATACGCTGATAAATTAACGCGTGTCCTTGGATGTGTTTGGATTCGTTGTATTGGAAAGGATTGATTATAAACGGTCGAAAAATGTATGTAACATATCATTCCATGATATTAGTAAATTTGCAAAAATATGGCATAATTTTGGTCATATGTGGTGCACGTATATTCACCATCAAAATTAAGAATTCTTGCAAAAAATTAATATATAATATAATGCAATTTTTAATAATTCAAAAGTTTAATCTGCACATTTTTGTTTATCTTTTGCTTCCATGTTAGTTTATCTTAATTGTAGTAACCTGTGCTTATATTTATTTCAAAGAAGTCCTAAATATTGGCAACTTTTCAGCATACGATTTTCGGATATTTGGATAAGAAAGGAATATGAAAATATAGGAAAAATAAAACTTAAAGTACCTGAAATTTTATACTGGAAGACGTTGACTAGATAGCTTCACTAATTTAATAATTCACGATTTTTCTATGCTTCCAATAATAATATGGCGTTTGATTTAATAAGAGAGGAAAAAACTTTTCTTTTCAGAGTGATACCTCAAATAAAACATTTTTGAATCCGATTCAGGAGTTGTTTTTATCATTCTAAATAAAGCTATTCTTCTTTTGAAGGTATTTAGGAGTATTATCTACAACAATCAGTCCAATACTCCACTCATTCGAAAAATAAAACATAGTGTGCTCGCATTTTCTGTGAAACATTAAATGTAACTTTTATAATTCTGAAGCCTATCACTTCACGGTTATAAAAATCTATTGCAGTATTAACCAATGGATTCTAAACTATAAAAGAAGCTGAATAATGCGGGTTAATCTCAACATTCACCTTGGTTTTCTGGCATTAAAAATCTCTCTGCCAATGAACATACCTCGCGACCGCATAAAATGAATCTGAACGGAATCAAACTAACGATTGGGCAAAAATCGATGGAATTCTCTGGAGTCGCCGTCGTAAAAGATAATGACTTTCTTATCGTTCCACTTCTCGTTTCGTATTCAATACTTCGCCCTGATGAGCACAACTTATCAATGCCCAGAATTCAGTCTCCTTTTGCGTTAAAAATTTAATTCTCTCATTCGAATAAGAAGGAGAGCTCTGCCTTGTATTATTCATCATTCACACTTTCGCCATTCGTAGATGATTATTAAGATTCACATACAGTTTTATTCTTATTTCTGATTAAAATGGTATTACAAAAAGAAATAAAAAGTCAGTTGAAACTTTGGAGGGTCCTCCTTCTAATCCTTTAATATTTTACAAAGAGAATAACATTTATTGCTAACTAAGTTTATTATTAATTTAATTTTCAGTTTTAGTAATAATAAATATAATTATAATAACAAATATTTGAAAGATTAGATTAAGCGTTTCTATAGACCATTAAATATCTAAATATAACTATCCCTATTTAAAGTTACAAGAAGTTTGTCAATGACATAAGGTATGATTTATTATTTCGTAAATCAAGTTTAAATTTGTCCAAAAATAACTACTCATCTCCCACTGTTTTAAATTCCTATTTGGTTTGCTTTATGTATTATATGGAATAAACTCATGTTAGCATACTTTTATAAACTGGATTTTTAGCTGCTTCCGCAAGCGCAGGTCTGTTTTTCTATATATTTCATTAGAATTTAAAGAATGCGACAATACCTTAACTGATAGCATAGTTTTTATACTCTCTTATATACCGGTCGTGTTTTTATAATTAATAATTAAAGAAATTCTTGTGGTTTAAGTTCAAGATTTTTTTTATATGATTCGTTCTCTTAGATACATTTACTTAAAGCTTAAAGTAGGCATTAAAATTTTTCCCGAACATTCTAGCTATATGGCAGTGGTATTTTTACTTGTTTACCTCAGGATGAAACGTTGAGTAAGAATGCAGTTACTTAAATGAGGATCACTTGGAATTTTTCAAAGAAAGGAAAATTTTACAGATACCGCTACGGGAAGGAAATAGTATGCTTCTAGAAAGAGCTGTTAACTGTTATCCTCTCATGGCAGAAACATGTGGGCCGTTTCTCCGAAAGAAATGAAAACAGTAACCTTTCCATAAAGGATGTAACTGTAAGTTGAATGCGGTAGCAATAGTTTTGCAGAGTACTTTACAGTAGGGACCATTTTTACAGCAGAGCAATTGGAGTACCGCTAAGTCAAACACCCAGGAAACGTGTAAAGTCGAAATGGTTTGACACAATCCGTACGAAGGCCCTTACGGAGGGCAACGGCCCATCCTGCGTAACCGTGTATTTATGGTGGACCCTGAGTTTCCTCGGAAGTGTCAAAGAATGACGACACGGTAGCAGATTTGTTCAAGGTTCATGTGAGCTATAGGCCGCACTTCCGTTAAATTTAGGGTAGGTTAGCGGTCTCTGGTGATCCTCAATTGGACGCCCATGGCTGACTGCTTCGTACCCTCGCTGACCGATGGGGTCAAGTGTTTGCCTGTAGAACACAAGGACGCGATTTCAAAGCCGTTGACGTTTATGACATGTTTATCTAAACTCACGGTCACTGCTGAAGGACGATGAACTCGGAACAAGAAGGACAGGTCATGGAACTCATGTTCACAACCACTTACAAAGAAAAAACAGTTCGATGTTGAGAAATATTGAATATTACCCATTCTCTTACTTCAAGGGCTCTTATATAAGCTTCTGGTATGTTTAAGTTTTCCTTTTTTTATTTTGTATTTCGTATCGTATTTTTAGGGGAAATTTTATTATTATCGTAGGCATTAAATATAAAGCTGTTAATTTTTGGGAACCATATCTACTTTTCAATATAAAGTGATGAAGAAAACTTCGAGCTCCGATAAGAATATGAACACTTTTTATTTCAATGAATTGCTCTAGAAGTTACTTTTATAACTTTTACTTATAGGAAGTTTTTTTCACTATTCTATTAATATTATATTTTTCTATATCTATCTAATGCATGAGGTATTATTTTTTTAAATCAACAAATGGATTAGTATCCAAAAATGATTTTGAATTTATCTTTTCAGTAAATTAACAAATACCATTGTATTAACACACCGCAGAATTAATACTAATTTATTTTATGGGATAAACTATTATTTACGAGATTGTGAATAATTAATCGTTGGTAGATCGATTCCTAATATTTGTGATTAATTGAAGTAAATATATATGAAATACCGTGAGTATCACCGTTAAAGTGTTTGCGAACTTAATAAGCTTATAAATTTATTTTATTCATTTTTCTTCATGGAGAAAATGGGCAGTTCAATAGGCTAATATCCGTTTATTATAGATCTATTCCCTGATGCTGTTTTCCCACAGTTTTCTAAAAGGGTGAAGGATAGACTGTTTAATTTTTTCGTCATAAACTTCTTTTATCATGTATTTTGCATTTTATCAATAACTAAAGGCAAATCTACAAATCAAGAACTGTAACTTAAATTCGATAATTTAATATTTCTATTGTTATACTCAAAATTTATTTCTTTCGACTTTCTCAAACCTCAAGGGCTCAATTCGTTTGAAGCGGACAACTCAATCATCCTCTCGATTATGCTTAATTTTCTTTAAACGTCAAAGCATTATATCCTCGCGTTCCCTTAATCCACTCGATAAACGCAATGGAAGATTTACTGCACTTGTATCCCTCACATGCGATGAAGTCATCGCGTATTCCATGGATACACAAAGATACGCGAATCGCGGGATAATACGCTGAGCTGCTCCTTTGAAAGGATGCTGCGAGAAGGATGATCGTGATTTACATCGAAGACCGTAATCTCTTGTCACGCATATTTACTAATCGATTAGGTTCGATCGCTGAGATCTTGAATTAAGATATAGTTCATCGGTGATGCAGCGATGCTGAATTTTATCACTCTATCATCATCGCTTCTTTCTTCCCTAAGAAGATATCATTAGTCCCTAAATCATTTGCATTTACGCGCACTGATCGTGGGGATACCTCGATAAAGCCGTATTTAATTAAGGATAGGAAGGGGTAATCAAGAGCTCAGTCGGAAATCTTCCATCTATTCGTTAGAATAGTATGTTACACTGGTTATATTGGTATATCCAAAAGATCGAGTGAAATAGGAGATTCTTGTCTATTAATAATAGTATATATAAGTAGAAATACCTAGCGTGAATGTATTATGCATAGTAAATATTAAAGTCCATACAATTTAAAAAATTTCTATAGCATACATTTGAATAATATTTCATAATTTCTTTACCAGAATAATTGGGCTTTAAAGCTACAAACTAATGAGAGTAGAAGCATGTACTATAGTCTACTAAACCTTTATCCTTAGCTATTTTAATTTTTAAAATAACACTGAGAGTATCTACGTATCTGCATCTTACTTTCCGATATCTGCTTATTTCCATTTTAGGAGCTTCGGTTATTTTATTAGTTATTTCATACGTTATAGTATGCTTTGTGAAGGAATCGATGTAAATTCCATTTCGATAGTTCAGAACTTTTATAATACCTCAAAATATTTACTTTATACAATTCCTAAACATTAAATTAAAGTTTTATAAATTATAATACTAATTTAAATTTTGAGTTTATCGTCAATACGAGTAAATTTTGAAATAATATTACGGCTTTAATGTTGGATGACCTTATTTCGTCGTTTTATTTGCTTGTAATCAAATATTAGTTAGTTTTCCATCAAACACCACGGCTGAAGTTTTTTGTAGCATTCATGTAAATTATTTTTGGGTCATTATGAATATTATATTCCATTAAAATATTCCCCTTCCAATCGGCAGATGAAACCCATTTGTCTTGATTAAAGTCAAACATGATTATGATCGTCTGTACGATGCGAACAAAATGACATTATCAAATACGTAATTTGAATAGTCGAATGAAGGTTTCCGAATAATATTTCTGACAATCTGATATAACTTTTGGATTCCAATATCTACATATACTATACTTTTATTTCCCATATATAGCTAATAAATACCTAATCGACAATTTTTAATCGTATGATTTAAAGCGAGTAATTTATTTTATAAATAATACGTTAAGTGCAAAATCACGTCTTACTGTACAAGCGTTATATACGATTAGAAGTCAGAAGGTAAAAAGCACTCGTGATAAGGACTGCAACATATATAAAATCGCCCCATTTTATGAAGCCACCAATAGTCTGGCAAAGTAAACCTATAAATCGCCTAAAAAATTCCTCCGTGCCATCCAATACCCTTCTAAGCTCCCAATCTTATGGAGAAATAAAACAGTCTCTTTGTTTTTTCTTGCACAGATTGTAGCACGGATAGCTTTCGAATATCGCGGAGCTGATGGCATTATCGGGGGCAATAAAGATTAGGCTGTTCAGAGCTGGTAATAGGCAATTCTGAAAACTCCGAGGAAGAGGTTCTCTGGGGGTTGTTAATGCAGCGCCATAAGATGGTCCGTGGGCGGCACCATTCTTCTCTTGGATACGTTGTGAATCATAATCTCCAATCCTATCCCACTTCGTCCGCATAAACCCTTAAGCGTAATCTTGATGAATAGTGAATACATGACCGGAGAAGACACGTATAAGATATCCCAGTACCCTTCCGCCACCGATCTCGGAGATATCCTCAGCTAGACTTGTCCTCCTTCCATCTGCGTCAAAGACCAGCCTTCGTTTCGTTTTCCTGCCGATTATTCCATTTTTTCCTTTGACCTTTCTTTATATTTCTCCAGCCGAGATCATTTTTCTTACCGTTCCAGCGGACAGACCACAACTCGTTTATTTTTTTTAGGTATTTATACATCGCTATACTTCCAACTGCTTTTTTGTCCTTTTTAAACCTTTTACGACTGCATTTTTAGACGCGCCCCTTCATCCATATTCAGCTACCCCTCGCACTCGATAGGTTTCGACGTCTTTTCCGATGTTTCTCCTTTTTTCATATCCTCCGTCATATGTCACCTTTTCACCGGTTCCCGAGACGCTGTTTGCTTTTTCTTCCTTCACTCCTCCGCTGAGATATCACTCGTAAAACTGCCCTCCGATCATTTCTCCGAAGATGCACGTGTGGTGGAGCGCGCGCGCGGGCGAACATACCGTGCGGGATTTTTGTCATTTTTTCCGAAAAAATTCCTTCGCTCGGCGACCCGAGGGATATAAATCTTCCGTCATTATTCAGACCTTCCTTTTAGCGATTCATCTTCCTCTAGGATTTACCCGAAAAAAAACGTAGACTTTCCTTTTTCCTCTCTCGATTCTTTTCTGAAATGAAGTCAAGAATGCCGTCTCGCGGATAGTGGTCTTATTACGCGTAGGGGGGGAGTGAGTGGGTGGGGGTATGAGGTGGTATGGGGGAGTGAGGTGGTAGGGGTATGAGGTGGTATGAGGGCTAGAGGGGACAGGGATATGAGGTGGTATAGGGGGGTGGAATAGTACGATGCAACGTCGATAAATCTCATCCGATTCTTACCGGTTTGTAATTTATCAAGCGGCGATCCGCTTCCATCTGGAAAAAAATGCGCATAATCGCGAAGTGGTGAAGAAGGAAGTATGGGGGCAAAACGTCTTTCATTTATTTTCTACCTTTTTACCGTCTTCTTTTTTCGACCTCTGAGTAAGTTGTTAAGGGAAGCATCCCTCGAAACGAGGACAGGTTTTTACTGTCGTAGAAATATGTTTTTTCGTTTTTTTGCGTGGAAGGACGAGGGATTATGATATGTGGGGAAGGTGTTCTATCATATATGGGGTGTATTTGGAAAATCTTCTCTCACTATCCGTGATGTACTTAACACAAGTTCACACTCTTATATCCCATAAGGAGAAAGGAGGCCACATGTGTAGCTTTGGGTTTTTCGCCTCTTTTAAAAGGTCCGATGGAAAATTGCGTCGGAATGCGAAAAGGTTGATGTTTTCATTATGGCCAACGATGAAAATGTTAGGAGAATGACCTTGGATAGGCTTACGAGCGATTATCGTACTGGAGAAGATTTATCAAGCCGCCTTTGAATTCTTCTAGCCCTTATGAGGTGGGTTTTTGGGGAGTCTTGGTTATATCTAAGAGCTGCTAATAGCACTTTATGGTTTAGCGCACGCAAACTGTTTTGGGAAGCACATGTTTCTTCTCAGAGTCATTTTGATTTATTAAATATCAGTGAGAATGCAAGTTTGTTTAAAAATCAAACCACCAATTCTGTTTAAATCTTACTCGGTTAATTTACTTTCAACAAGTAAATATTTTTTGATAAATTACTTACAATCCTCTTTCTAGGTATTCATGTTTATATTCAGAAGTATATTAATTAGAAACATAGGAAAACAGAATATTTTCTTCGATAATAAACGTTAGTTCTTTACTTTTCACATGAATTGCTTGATGAATTAGGTATTGATGTCTATTGAATATCATCCTGAAGAATATTCTTGTATTTTTACTTTAAGGACCAATATATATTAGAAGCAATTTTTAATTAAAAAGTATAAACAATAATCTTAACCTAATAAGAATAATAAATCTAATGAATTACATCATTCTCATAAATATAAGAAAACTTAATTTACAGAGATTTCAAATATTGAAAATTTTAAAAGTTTATTTCAGGTAATTGAAAAAAGAAAACAAAACACAAAATAAAGTGCTGATATATTTCGAATTTCAACAATTGATGTAATTGAATAGGATTCTTTTGATATTTATTGAGTATAATATGAAAAAATTTCATCCTAATCATAAGAAAGATGAGGGTTATCAGTTTACATAATTCCTGACGAACTAGAGTTATTAAATGATTATCAATATTTTTTATCAAAGATAGAAAAATATTTATTTATAATTTTTGATACAGAAGAATTAATAAACAAACATTGTTTCGGAATTATTTCCGGGTCTTTTAAAGATGTTTTTCCTTAAAGAAAATAGGATTCACTTTCACTGCTTCGTAAAAAAAACCTTGACGATTAATTTGCGAAATCGCACAGCGTAGAAAAACAAGGTAGATATTCAACTTGTTAAGACGCAGATGGAAAATAGAGGAAGACTCGGAAATAACTTTTGGAATGAGTTCAAGGAGAGAGAAGACATTGAGACGTATCAGATCAGCGCCTAGTTTCTGCTATTTCATGTTAGAGAAACATGGAAGAGAGTTTACGAAACACTCCTCTTACCTATCTAAATTAAGTGGGCTTTGGGAAATAACCTGAATCGAAAACAACGGCTTTCACGTTGGATATAAGGCAAACTAGGAAAACGGAAACTAAACAGGTGGTGTCTTTTCCCGAAAGACCCAATTGTTTGTAAATATTCCCCGTCCGACATTCACGTGCAGAATATGAAAACGGGAAAAATATCTCTATTTAATCTCACTCATAATTAATCCCAACTGCCTCTTCATTATATACACTTTCGCCTTTTCGGATGTCAATTGTTTCCGAGGCAAATTAAAAAAAACACAATCTAATTCCGCGGAACCACATTTTTTCAATTCATGAGTAAACTTGTTTGTTCCCCTAATTGATGTATTCACACCGCTGCTAAATACGGAAAATGGATATTTTTAACCACGTGATGCCTAATTAAATCCCTCATTCTTTTGTAATCGTCAAGTTTTTCGAGGACAGTTGACACTCATCTTCACCGTCAATTGAAAAGGAAAACATTAAGTTATTGAATTACATTATTTTGGATATTAATAAATGAATGATAAAGTAATATTTTTAACTTGATCATTTGTTGAGGTATATTCCTGGAAAGTTGTAAACACGAATAGAGTCAATAAAAGAAACTTCATTTTATTTAAAGCCCTCTTCAATTCATGGCCATTTTTGATTGAACTTTAATTATACTTATTGAACCTAGAAGTTAAAAACTTAAGGATACTGATACTTGAATCTACTCCTTTCTCTTCCCTAACTTTATTCTTTACCTCGTTCTGGAGTCGTTGCACTCGGCATATTATTTTTGTTGGGTTCTTTAGGTTAAAATCTAATTATTTGAATTGTATCGACTACCCAATCCCATCAAAGTTTAAATCGTTCCATCAATAACATTTAGCGGTCAAATTAATAAAAAATAAAACAGAAAATCATTTAAACAGATGTCTAGTCCAAAAAGTGCAACTTCTAACAATATGCGACTTACCCTTTTAATTAAAAGCCTGAATATAATGACGAAGATATACGTTTAATTTAATCTAAAAATCTCGCCGTAATAGGACGTTTTCTATTTCGATCAAAAGATATACTCAAACGATAATCTAACATATTTACGGATCACGCTTTCTCTCAACCCACACTATCAATAAAATGCACGTTTTCTGTCAATCCTTCACAAAGGGAGAAGCTAATTGCGCCTTTATAGAAGATTGATTCTATTGTATATCACGAAAATTTTTTCGAAGAGAAAGCTCTTACTCTTAAGTACAAGAATTCTTCACAAATGTAAGCTTTTGGGATTTCATTTTCTCCCAGCTGTTTATTCTGCCGGCGTCTCATTAAGTATTTACTCTTTTGTCTCGTTTCAAAGAATTCCACTCCCTCTCCCCTTGAATTACTTACGTTTTTCTTCCTGCATTATTCTGCAGAGACTTACTTTCCACTTTTCTCTGTCATGTTTCCCTTTGTCCCTAATCCTTCCTTTCCTTTCTGTGCGCACACTTACCTCCTTACCGGACGTTTTACTTCATTGTCCTTTTTTCTCCTCCGCTAATGATGCATAGTTTCTTTCTTTCCCCTCATTAGGGCACTTTCTCCGCTTATCTCTCCATCAGCTTATCTTCCATAGGCGTCTTCATTAGTTTTCCTTGGGTTTCCCAAACCTTTAATCCGTTCCCTATGCACTTCCAGAAGTGCCGACTTATATCTCCCAAAGCAATCCTTCGGAATGTTTCCCGAATTTTTTTGCTCGTGCAAAACCCCTCAGAAGACGAGGTGCCGGAACCAGAATATAATTCACTCTATTGCAACGGCCATTATGAATGCGAATCGATCCATACGATAAATGAGTATTTCAATATATTTCGGTGCCGTTGAACCTCGAACCATCATACATCTTCAGCTGGTTAAATAAGGTCATCCACGATCTGATAAAGGGTTCATCCCCATTCAGCACACCGATAATGTACATATGTTGAAGATCGGCGAATCCCGTTTATAAAACCAGCGAGCTGTCGTAAACGGCGATTTGAAGATGGTGATCGGAGGATGAACATTGAGATCGAAGGCCAAGATTAAGAAGTTTCGCCGAAGGCTTACTCACGAAATCTTCAACGCCGATTTTAGATTGTGAGAATATTATTTGCCATTGGCTGAGGAAGTAGGGTGTTCTTAAAACGTTTAAGGAAGATATACCTTGCTTGAGATCCGATCTGCACTTTATATCTGAGCTTTATTTTAATACTTTTATTATATCTAACGATTAAAATAGTTAATTTTTAATTAAAATTATTCTTAATGAACTTACCACTAAACATTTTTATATGGTATTTGAAAACTTTACTCAACTGATTAAGTAATTCATATTCAATGATTGGACAAGATCGTTAAGTTCACTTTTATGATAGAAGGATTAACAATTCCATATCGATAATTTCGCATTCATGCAATTTCTACTTATAAAATCTACCGCTGATGTACTTCAATGAATTTTTGTGAATCTCAAGTTATATTAACGAATTGAGGAGCTTCAGAATATAACATGATAATTATAGAATATTATGGTAGCGATAATATCCAATACAATCCAATTTTACTTTAGAAATATAAGAATTAAGAATTTAACAATAAGAATTACAACTGTAACTTATAGCTCCTTGCCAGTTCGCAATTTCGCAAGTTCGCAAGGCCCGCCAAAAATTAAATTTCCATAATTTAATAATATTTTTTCATAATTCCATCCGTTTTTATACTAAATTATTTAGAGAACAACTTGTTAACTTTTAATCTTACTATTTGCACCTGACTTAATTTCAAACACATTTATTTGCCTTGAACTAGCAGTATTCTCTCATTCTTTACTAATAAATCTTCTAAGATAGAATTGATGCTTTAGGGAATCATCTGCATTAATGGATTAATTATTTATTTAATACATTTTTATAATATTTATCTTATTACAGAAAACTGGCAATGCCCAGATTGCGATATTTTAATTTTGTCACCTTACGAGGAGAATTTTTCTGTCCGTTTAGACGATAGATACGCATTTACTACGTAACACTTTACGTCAGTGAGGACGAATGACTCATACCGTTCAGTCAGCTGTGTTTGTACGACAAAGGTGCATGTTCGTAGCAGCTCTATTGAATCCATGAAAGTATTTTACACACAGAATTTCGTACATCCTCAAGTAATAAATAAGAACTTAATTCCTGAATAAGAATTAAGTTGTCACATTCGTATCTTGTGTTTGTGTTTAAATGCTAAATTCAGTGTCTAGTTCGAGAAAATGATACGTGTAATTGTTTCGTTGATGCATCGAGTGCTGGATATCAAGAGCTTGTGTCCGATTTGAAGTTTAAATTTCTGTAGTTTTCATCACATAAAAGAGTCTCTATCGTAATCATTACTGGTGAGTGTCTATATCTTTCGATTCAGTTGTAATACGAATCATAATTTGAAATTGTGCATGCTACCAAATGAACTATTCAGACGTGTAATTTAATCTTATTCATGTAAAGTCTTAGATGTAGTAAGACATAATGCTTCAATAGTTACGTTTTTCTAATCGCTTTGTGAAAATTCCTCATATTTCTTCGTGTAGGTTAATGTGATCTCATTAAGAAAAGAAAGTATTTAGATTCGTCTGATAATAAAAGTACAAAGTGAAGGATGTGATTACTAGTACTGAGTTATATTTATGATTATAATGGATCATTATTTTTCTTCCCTCTCATAATCAAAATTTTGTATCATCATGATTGATTGATTGTATAATCAGGTTACATATTTCGCAAGTCAATTTTTTTTTAGTTTAGCTAGGTGGCGCAAAATATCTTTCCCGTTTCCCGTCTTCAATAGAAGTTATTTTAAGGGTCTGAAGTCTTGTTTGAGAGTAATGTGAATTCGTCCAAATTAATTGTAGTAATTTGATTACTCGTATTTGTTGGATTCTATCAAACGAGAAGAACTTGTAGCAAATATTGGACTTGAGGTTTTGTGGTTATTCAAGGTACTTTGCGTTTGGTAAAGAAATTAATACGGGTAATAATCGTAATTATAACGTGTTATTCTTGCTCCTTTATCTAGTGAAGTTTTGATGTCCTTTTTCTTAAGTTTCATTATGGAATATTATATGTGAATACTTTCTTTACAGGTTAGTGGGAAGTGTGGTGACGAACTGTTTTGTTGATTACATACCGAAGAGCAACATATACAAGTGTTCTCCAGCTGCTTATTCAGAACTACGCTACTGTTTCACCATTAACTCTCTGGGATTGCAAAACAAAGGGAAGAGAAAAGTAGGTTATTTTTTAATTATTATTGACCAAATAATGTGTTGCTTAAGTTAATTTTGGATTTCCTGCTTAGTTGCTTGTAACGTGTGGTGTTTTATACTGCATTGAATAATGAACCACAAAGTCCAGGTTATTATAATTAGTGCCTATTATTGTTATATGCAAATTACTAACCAAGTTTGAAATATTTTATTTCATGTGCAGTTGTTATACAGATGAACGTGGTTAGAAAACATTTGGAAAGAATACACGTCGATTCAAATTGTCTTTGAGAGATTTCTTCTAAGAATAGGAGCATAGGTAAGTTTTTAAATTTTTAATGTTTTAGAAATATCAAGTTTGAAAGCATCATTTTTGGTGCAGTATCTTCAGTCTGTGGTTTTTATCGTTTCACAGATTTTATAACGGTAATAATTTGGGCGGAAACAATGAGTATTATTATATTATCACATATTATCATTCAGAAATTGAAAATCAAATCAAGAAAAAAGAAAGAACAGAAGAGTTCGTTTAATGATTAATATGCATGTTGTTAAATTCTATCGTGGATGGCAGCACTTTGTGGAACGATATTCAACTTAAAATGCTCGTTGTTGATGGAAAGGTTATTATAATGAAAGTAGACAATGGGCAGCTAAGACAATTTACCATAGAAAGGTTTACATTTTGGAAATTTCTTAAATATATTTGATGTTGCTTCATACGTATTGACTTACACGTTTTCCCGAATGAAAAATTTTAATTCTTCTTTCATAGGTTAATGGAAATTGTGGTGTTGGACCGATTTGTTGATTGCACAACAAAGATCGACTTTTACAAGTGTTTCCCAGGCGTTTCTAAGAATGACCATTACCTCTCAGGGATTCCTCAATTAAAGGAAGACGTAAGTGTATGATTTTTCTTTTAATTTCTATGAGCAAATAGTGTGTGGCTAACAATGATAATTTTACAGGTTTGTTTGATGCCCAGCTTTCGCAACTTAGGGTTTTTCTAAACTTACTGTGTATTGTAATTTAACAATAACATGTTGATCATAATAATTAGTACTTATATAAAATTAATCTATAGCTTCTATTTTTATGCGAAGAGTAATAAGAACAATAAATAAATAATATATGGAAATTATGCAAATAAACGTGGTAAGAAAAGAATTCGAAAGATTACATGTCGATTTAATTCAGATTTGATTTGGCAGATCTTTGTTGAACATTAACTGTGAGTCTTATGCAATTGAGCTCATCTGTATGTTATAGAGTAATTATAAATTAACGAAGGACTATTTCTATATCTTCGGCCTACAAATTATTTTCTGTTATGAGAAGTTCTGTGATCACATAAATATTTAAAATGACGCTGTAAGGATTTTCTTGTCGTTTTCTTGGGTGTTGACAATTTTATATAGTGATATCGAAGGAAACATTTTAATTTGATAGAGCGCGCGGATGTCTCTCGTAGAAAATGCTCGTGTTCGGAGCCTATACGGTATATATTGGTGAAAGGACTGAGAAATGGAATGTTGTTTTGATAATCGTCTTTAATAGGGAAAGAGTAATTCTACGGAAATCTACCATTGATATTTTGGGAGACAAGTAATCTAAACACGAAATTCGTCGATAGAATTTAATCTCAGAAATAAAATTAAGAAATTAAGGATTTTATTAATAATCAAATATTATTTTTATCTCTGAAAAATCCGCTTACTTGATTTCCTATAATAATTATATTTCAGAAACATCCGCAATCGGTACGCTAACTACTGAAATTCTACATTAAAGATATTATCAATGTTGCTAAATTGTATAGCATAATTTAGCTAAATTCCTTTTATAATAAAGGAATGCTCATCTTTTGAATTTCAGATATCTTTGTCTTAGGTTTCGGATTTTTTAACTTATTATTCTCAAATCTTTTCAGCTATTTCCCTAAAAAGCACTGCTGGGACTCTGCTAAAAAGTTCTAATACGTCAGACCCAGCAGTGCAATTTTTTATAAAGGGTTCATGGTTGATGTCTAATAAATAAATTATTTTTCACAGTTCTGAAAAATAAAAAGTAAAAAAAGTCTGAATAAAATTATTTAGTTAGCTGTTAGTTAGTTTATTCAGATAGAAGGGTTCGGGCGCCTTGCGGCGTTTGGGACCGCTCCGCCCCAGCGGGTTCGAGAGCTGGAAGGGGGCCTGAAGCGCCCGCAACACTAAAGTACGGGCTCGGTTCCGTTAATTCCGAAAAAATCTCCTGGGCAATTTACGACGGCCAGAAGCTCCCGACTAGAACCGAACCCGTGAACCTCAGCGTCGCACCTAGGTGCCTCGGCCCACTCGGCCAACCGCTCGAACGATAGAAGTCGAGCAAAATTAGGCTTTGAGCTGTTACATGAGCCTTTACGTCACCAAGCATTTCCCTCCCCCCTCTCGAGGTGGAATAGTTTGCTGCCCAAACAAACCTATGTCTCATTAAACTGACTACTTCCTTCCGTCATTCGTAGTCCACCTTTTTGACTTTTCACATATTATCTCAATATCCTTCTTGATTTCAACTTAGGAAACTAGATATTTTTGATACAATTCAAAAATATTATGTTAATGTAACGTATCATTAAATTATTTTTCATTTATAGAGTTTTAGTTGGATTTGATACTAGCTTTGACTACGTATCTTCTACCTCATAGAAGACACGTAAGACTTCAGTCAACTGTGCTCGTACGAGAAATGTTCATGTTTGAACCACCTTTAGTGACTTCTTGAAAGTATTTTATATTCCGAATTCCGTAAGTGCTTAAGTAATAAATAAGGATAAAATACTTGAATACGAATTAAGTTGTTACATTCATATCTTGTGTTCGTATGCGAAATTCAGTGTCTAGTTTGAGGAAATGATAAGTGGAATTGATCCCTTGGTGCATCGAGTGTTAGCTGAGTTGTTATGAAGAACTCGTGTGCGAAAAAGTTTCAGTCGTGGATTTTGTGTAAACTACTGCAGTTTTCATCACATTAGAGTCTCTGTCGTAACCATTACTTGTGAGTATCTATCTTCTTTGATCCATTTAGTTATAAGAAGAATCTTAATGCGAATTACTGTATGCTACTGAATGAAATATTGAGAAGTGTAATCGAGTCTTAGTTACGTACATTTCAGTTGGAACTAATCATCCATTGTAATGTCCTCTAATCTCTAAGTGAAAGTTTGTCAGTTATACTTGTGTAGGATATTGTGATAACATGATAAGTCTTTAGATTCGTCTGTTAATAATGTAGAGATGGTGAGTGGTTTCCTAATACTGAGTCTTATTAATCTTTGTCATGAATAATTTATTGTCACCGCTCTCACAATTAAAATAAAGGCTTAAGAACGATTGATTGAGTATATGGTTTATATTACATTTCGACAGGCATTTTTTTTATTTCGGATAGGTGGCACCAAGGTCTTTTCCGTTTCCGGTCTTTTAGGGAAGTGATTTTAGGTGTATTGTCTCGTGGTCGTTTGAATCCAATAAGTGAAAAGACATTTTGGTTACGTTCGGGTTTGAATATTTAAGATGCTGTGAGTTTAGTAAATAATCGTTAATGATCGTTCTTACCATATGTCGTTTTAATTTTAATTTATTACCTGCTGACGAACATTTTCGATATATTCTGATATTTCTTTCACAGGTTTGTGGAAACTTCTTGCATGTAACTATTCTGTTGATTGTAGACCGAAGATCGACATATACGAGTGTTATCTTGATGCAAGACGTAAGTTCGACATTTTGATATATTTGATTTTATTAAGAAATAAACGTGTTGCTCTTATTTATTACGAATTTCCCGTTCGAATCTTAGCTTTATTTACTTTGAACTTTGAAGTGTTCTTTCATGCGAATAGTAAAACAGCTAACTTTTGTAAAATTTTATTTCAGGTGCGGAAATCATACAGATTAACGGGATTTATTATTGGCGATTGTTGATCTGATTGAATAACGTCACAGGTATGTTTTTTAAAATAAATTTAATTGCTTAGAATAGTAAAACTTTGAATTTTCCTTATTTACTTCGCGTTTTTCAATTGTTCATACAGAGGAATGTAATCTTTTCGTGTTAGGAGGAGGAATTGCAGTTGACGTGACTTCGGCGGAGAGAAAACAGTCTAAAGAGTATTTGGAAGGAAGAATTGCTCCGGAAAAGGTAAATTTTGGTGAGTAAATTGATGAATATTATTGAATAATATTTCCTTTTTTTACGTTCGACTATTAACTTCAACTTTTCTATTTTTTCCAGGTATACTCCACCCTTTCTTATTCCCCTTCTTCTTCCTCACCTTCTTTCATTTTCACCTCATCTTCTTTTCATCTCATCTTCTTTCCATTCACATTATTCATATTCTATACTTCCTCCCCCCTCTCTGCACTTCCTATTAAGAGGTGGGAGAGGGTGGTTTCACTATAACCTCCAACCTTCCCTAAACACTACCTACACCCCTTTCATGCACATACCTCCTACAACACCCTCAACACTACCATCCGCATTTCATACATCATCATTCACCCAGCACCGTTTTCCCCCTCATTACTCCTACTAATCAAAATCCTCTACTAACATCCCCGAACCTTTCCTACACCACTAGCTCCAGTCCTACTAACCCCACACACCTACACCCCGTAACTCCCCTCTCCTACATCATCTCAAGTCCCGCACCCTCTACCCTGTACCTCTGCCCAATAACCCCCTCCCTTAACACTACCATCCGCATTAACATCCCCCCCTCCTCACATCCCCTAACCTTTCCTACATACCCACTACCACCCAAGTGGGTATGAAACTTCACCCCTTAGCCCTACCTCACTCCCATTACCCTGTACCTCATCCTCTCCTACTTCCTCTACCCTTCCATATGTAGGGTACCCAATCCCTTCTTTCCGAAATTACCTTAACCCCAACCCATCAATTCAAATATGAAAGACAAAATAAAATGAGAAAAAGAAAAATAGAATTTTTTGTTTTAAAAATTTGTTTATTTTTTCGAAAACTTGTCCTTTAACTCTCATAAGGTCCTTAGAGGAGTAAGGGGGGCATACCCACTAGTGGGGATGTTAGTAGAGGATTTTGATGCGGGGGAGGGGTAATAGTGTTAATGGTATTCGAGGAGGAGAGGGGTTACTGGGCAGAGGTACAGGGTAGTGGGTGCGGGACTTGAGATGTTGTAGGAGAGGGGAGTTACGGGGTGTAGGTGTGTGGGGTTAGTAGGACTGGAGCTAGTGGTGTAGGAAAGGTAAGGGGTTTATGTAGGAGAGGAGTTTAATGAGGGGGTGAATGGTGCGGGGAATATGATGAGTAGGAAGGGTGGTGGAGTTAGTGGTGTAGGAAAGTTAGGGGGGGGGGTCTAAGGGTATGGTGGAAATGAGGAGTATAGGGGTTATTGGGCAGAGGTATAGGGTAGGTGGTGTAGAAAAGGTAGGGGGAATGAATGGTTTGATGAGTAGGAGTTGATAAGGGGTTTAAGGGTATGGAGAAGATACGATGAATATGGGAGGAGGATGTGTACGAGTGCAGGAGGATTATGGGAGGAAAAAGAGAAATGAAGATGAGAATGTGATGAAAGGTAGAAGTAGGAAAAGGGTAAATAAGAAGAGACATACCTGAAAAAAGAGAATAGAAGTAGAAATTAGAAGTCGTATATAAAAAAATGGCAAAATAACTTTCAAAAACCTAAATTTAATAATATGCTTACCGAAATTTACCTTCTCTGGAGCAATGCTGCCCTTCTCCAAACCGTCCGCCATAATGGATAATATGATGAAATAATCTAACACATTTTCTGAAATTTAAAAGAAAACGAGTTCTAATAAACAGAAAACATTTTTTCTTTTACTTTATTTAATTTTTCATCATCGAAGTACATGATATGTAAAATGATTTACGATATTTACATTTTTTTGATGGTTTTTCAATGTCAACTGCATTCTCTTCATAAAAGGCTCTCCGTAATCAAAAGTCAGATATTACTCAGTTAACAGAATTTGCTCTTCATTTTTTCTCCGATTGGATTTTTGATTTACTGAAAGACAATATATTATATTATTAAATAAACTCAAAGTATTTCCATTATATGAAACAAATCTTAAAAATATGAGATATTACTAACAAATAATGTAAATTCAAATAAGTTATTAACAAACTTAAAAATATGAAAAATTAGTAAATATTTTACAAATTACCTTTAATCCTCTTCGGAGTAGAAAATAGTCGTGGACATGTTAAGCCAAGGTGTAATCTTTCCGAATCTTGTCGCATGCTGTTCATCTACATAATATCCATCCATGAAAGCAAAAATAAGCATGTTGTTAATTCATTCCGCATTACAGTACAAAGAACTGAGCACTGTATAAGCTAAGCTTCTAAATAAACTGGAATATAAAACATAACTAGACTAAATGAACAGCTTCCCTAGCTTATTTTAATTATTTTTCCATATGGTTAAATATTGTTAAACAAATAATTACTGAATAAATATAAGATAATATATAAAAACCTTATGAAATAACTCATTAAAGTAAAAAACCTCGTTCTCAAATCAAAAAAGAAATTCATAATCAAATATACCTCAAAGAAAATCCTAAAATCAATCTACTTACATTTTCCTTCACAATACATGAAATAGAATTTCTGGTAAAGGGGAAGCGTTCCTAAAAATGTCACTTCCAATTGTCAATCTTCGGTGGGCAACCAACAAAACAGCATACATTCCAGTAATCTGTAAAAGAAGAATACAAGTATATTATTCCGAAAACGTATGCTAATATATAACAATGAGATAAAAATAACTTCAATATATGAATAAATAAGATGAGCGACGACGACATGTGGTTGACAACGACATTTCTCGAAGTACAATTCTAAATCTAATTCAAAGAACCTTGAATATTCAAAGCAGAGTATTTGCAACCAGTTGTAATTGTCTGCTGTACTCCGATCAAGACAGGTAATATAATTGTTCCAATTCACTTCGACGCCTTCAGAGTTCACTCAAGCAAGGCTTCATCAACCTAAGATGACTTCCACAGACGACCGGAAACGGAAAAGACATTTGGTACCACCCTTCCATAATAAACATATGCCTGTCGAAATACGGAACAGGAATATATATTTAATCACTCATTATTAGACAATGGTTTTGATTATGAGAGGGAAGGGAATTAATAATTCACGATAATTATAACAATAACTCTGTAAAAGTAATCCACTCACAATCACTATCTTCGCTGTGTACTTCCATCATCAGACGCAAAGGACCTATACAAAGGAAAATGACAAAGTTTCATTATGGGATAGGGGAAAATTTAGCAAAAAAACGATTTGTTCGAACTACATCGAAGAAATTACGAAAGACGAATTTAATCACACTTCCTTAAAATTCATTCAGTACCATACATTATTTCGGAATAAGATTCTTATTACAAATAAATGGATCAAAGAAGATAAATACTCACAAGTTACGACAGAGACTCTTTTATGTGATGACAACTGCAACAGTTTAAACAAAATTCACGATTTAAACTTCTGATATAACACACGAGTCCTCGTGTGTTAACTCGATGTATCAACGGACCAATTGAAATAATAATTATCTTCAACTAGTAACTTAAAATAGCATTTATACACAAGGACACGTAATAGCCAACTTATGTCTGATTTTCAGGATCTCAGAAGAGCTGCTGCTTCAGCTTCAACGTGCACCCATCTCGAATGAGCGCAGCTGACTGAAAGGTATGAGTCAATTCTCCTCTCTGACGTAGAATATATCGTAGTATAACCCTATCTTTTGTCTAAACGGGATGATATATCCACTTAAAACGCCTTCTTGAATAATATAAGATTTTTAGCTGGCCTCAAAATTTATACATATCATTCTTTCATTGTTTAAAATCGAGTAAGATATTCAAATAATACGTAAAGTTTAACGTCTAAACGTTGCACTACGAAAGAATGGAGGAGTTGGGAAGGGGATCTCGAGGGGGAAGGGGAGTGCATGATGACGTAAAGGCTCATGTACTCAAACAGCAGCTCAAAGCCAAATTTTGCTCGACTTCTATCGTTCGAGCGGTTGGCCGAGTGGGCCGAGGCACCTAGGTGCGACGCTGAGGTTCACGGGTTCGGTTCTAGTCGGGAGCTTCTGGCCGTCGTAAATTGCCCAGGAGATTTTTTCGGAATTAACGGAACCGAGCCCGTACTTTAGTGTTGCGGGCGCTTCAGGCCCCCTTCCAGCTCTCGAACCCGCTGGGGCGGAGCGGTCCCAATCGCCGCAAGGCGCCCGAACCCTTCTATCTGAATAAACAGCTAAACTAAATACATTTTTTTCGGAGGTGAAAATTATTTTTTTATTTTTCAGGACTATGAAAAATAATACTAGAAATATAATAACTTTTAAAACATGTACCCTTTATTGAAAATTGCACTACTGGGTCTGACGTTACAACTTTTTTCAGTAGCGGAGTCCTAGCAGTGCGATATTTCTTCCGCGTTTTTCTTGAGCGAAGATTTTTCCGAAACCAAAAACTAAAATATCTGAAATTCAAAAGAAGATGAGCATTAGTTTCTTTTTATATGAATTTAACTAAATTATAGCATACAATCTATCAACATTCATAATACCTTTGACGGGGTTTTAGTATTTAGCGCACCGATTGCGGATGTTTCTGAAATATTAATATTATAATTGTAATTAATAAGCATTTTAATTCATTAATTTTATTTCTGAAATTGATTCTTTAATAAACGTCGGACATGTAATTATTCGTTTTCCTTGGGGGTGAAGTCATTGAAATAATTTTTATGAAAGGATTATGAAAAAGTGAACTAGGTTTTTGCAACTGGAGTAACATGCTTAATATTACCGTGAAATACATAAATGTATTCTTAATTTTCTTTAATAAAACAAAAAAACTACTTGAACTTAAAAGTAATATTCATCACTCGCTGTAGTGTACACTTCTATACAGAGAATATAGTACAATTGCAAAATATATGTATTATAGTATGTATAATATAACAATGTATTTTATCTATCAAATTGAAACTTTTATTTCATAAATAAAAAAATATCCTTGAACACGAAAATTAAGTTAAAACTCTTTATCGTTCCAAAATCATTATCGCTTATATATGTATGTGAGCCCCTGTAAGTGCAGAAAAACAAGTATTTATTTTATAAAATTATACACGTCTAAAAATTAAATTTAAAATATAGCATAAGAGTAGACAAATTAATATAATTCAAAATAAGTTACTATTATCTCTTTCTTTTGGAAGTTGCAGAAGAGGTTATGAACTTAATTACGGGCTGATTATCACAAGGGTTTTAAGTTTTCATATCGTGCTAATACTTTAATTGAAATATTTGATAACTATCTCATTTAGCTATTAACAAATGGTGACATTCCAAACACATGAACAGGTATGACATCTAAATTGAACTAAAAGCAGTTTTCATGAGTGACAAGATTCTGAATTTATTCATTTGTTATGTCCATGAAATTCTTGGAAACAAGTTTCAAGCGATGACAAAGCTACTATACAGTACAAGTTAAATTTATTGTAATATAATCAGTTTCACGAAGCGTAAGTCTACACATTCCTGAAATGATCTGATAATGCCCGTGAAATAAGCGAAATAGATCCTAGGACGAATAGATTTAAGAATTCCTTCTTCTCGCGCACGATACACAATAATAATAGTCTAAAACACTGCCACTCGCAGAAAGGCGGCTGGCAGGGCACTTATGTAGATTTAGATACATTGGTCAACCTCTAAACGTAGATTTCTACCCTATGAAGGGACATAACGGAACGTTACAACAAAAAGATATAAAGAAATAGCAAAGTTACTATATACTCGTTACATTATATCTATCATTCTCTCTCTTCCTACACGCGTACATCCATCCTTTCTTACATAGAAATTAGGGGAGTAAATATCATTTTGCCAGATGGTAGTTTAATTTATATTCACTCAGATTTTATTTTATTTATAATTGTCGCTGTGATAATCTGAAATATTTTGCTTAAAATCACTTAAAATTCAGTTCCACATTCATTGCCCGAAAAGCAAGCAAATGAAACAATTCGAATTTATGCGAAGGACAAATGACCAAAATCAATCGAAGCAAGGGACTAATACAACCTATTCCTATGTCGTGGTAACTCGATCATATTTCTGGATCGCAATCGAATGAATTAAGAAGAAAAAAGTTGCAATACCCATGAGAAAATATCCTTTGCATAAGAATAAATTATTACTGAAATAAACTGAAAACGAATTAAACCTGGCTTTTAATCCACCCTCAACACCACCAAGAGAGGGAAAAACGAAAATTAAAATTGAAAGGAATATTTAATATATTAATAATAGTAACGCGCGGCGAACACTCTTCAGCTTGCAGCACTATCGCAGGCGATGGTGTGGATGTGTAGATATTGGGAATGAACCGAATTATTTTATTTCGTCACAGTTTATCTTCGATTCCTATCCTTAGTTTTGTTTTGCCTCTTCTATTGCGCGAAGGCTGTAGGTGCCGGCTGCGTTGGAATGGCTAAATAAAGACGATTGTGTTCCAGTGGGCCCTAAGGACGCGGGGTCGGTCTCTCACCCCTAACGGGGACCCATTTTGACTGCAGAGATTCTCTCCACTCACCCCTTCAAAAACGGTATATATATTGCTTAAGTGCCTATTTCCTTCGGAAGTAAACACGTGTCTTGGCGATTTCATTGGCGTCAAATCTACCGATCTCAAACCTTCGGCCATATGTGATGGTAAATTAGAGTGCTTAATTTACACGCTCTTCTAAACAGAAACTTATTAAGCAAAAAGCAAAAATTATTAGATTCGTAGGGAGTTAAAATAGGGTGATGTATCGAAATTTTATATGCAATAACTATTAAACGAGAAGGTTTGTTTTGAAAAAAACTGTCTTGGGTTCGACTATTACTGCGAAAGTTTTTAACTGATAGAAATATATCAGGACAGATTTCATCGTTCATAAACCTGAGTTCTGGGATTAGAATGAGCTTTATGAATGGTTTAGAACTTAGTGAAAATAATAAGGTATATTACGAATGACTCATCTGAAGTAGAAAAATTACCTGGGAGAGATATTTTGTTCCGTATTATTGTTTGAGAGGAGTAAATGCCGTCAAAATGCACGATCTTCCATATGAAACCCGAGATGCCGTTTAATTTATGCACTTAAGTTTGCTTTTATACGAACTAGAGAACAGTAAATGTTTAATTCACTTATGGATAAATTTAAAAATTATAAGATTTGAAGATTGATTGCTTACCTATTTCCCGGAAAGGAGATCAAAAACAAATTTTCAGTTGCCCTCAGTTTAGTTCAATTGTATCAAACTCCTCCTTTTCATTATGATTGACGGAATTGTGGGAGCGGAAAAAAGAAAAATAAAACATCAAATGAGTTTCAAAGTCCATAATTTATGTTTATATAAATTTCATTTATTTCTTTATTGTTCAAAGTTTCAAAAACACTCAAAGCCAATTACAATGAATCGTCCACAATGCATAAATTATTAAATATTACATAAATATAACAATTTTAACAAAATTAGACAAATAATAATAAATCAGCTATGAAAAAATAAGCAATTAATTAAAGAAAAGAAAGGAATTGATGGGAGAGAAAAGTTCTATGAGGGGATTGACGTTGAAAGGGAATTTGGGATACGGAGAAACAAGGATCTCTGAGAAATAGTCGAATAGATCGAAAATAAGGCAAATCAAGGTGGTGATTACTATTGGAATGGAAAGAGATCCGATGGGAAAAGAAAAAATGTTACAGGATATGCAACAGCCATTGAAGATAGCATGAAGAAATTTCAAGTCAGCATTCACATTGTCCCGAAAAGTGAATTTAAGTTAAAAATCACTACAATGTCCTTTTGGGTAGTAACTGTAAAGATTGCTGCATTACTAAATATATGATTCGGAGGTACAAATCTCTTAAGGAAAAAATTCAAAGTTGATGAATTCTTAATATTAATTTTAAGATCCCACTTAGCGCTACAATTATCGAAACTATTGAGGGCAAGTTGTACAGGATGGCAGTCTTCCGCGCGGTCCATATAATATACATCGTCCTTTCAAATAATGGCAGGTTACTCATTATGTCTTCTCTATCAGTCATTAAGTATTTATTGAAGACTTACGGACTGTAATTAAATTTAAAAACTCGTTCATTCGTACATAACACAAAAATGAAACTAAAAACACAATTTACTTCATAGCACTGCAAGAATGTTTATTAGACTTAAATAGCTAGGCTCTACTGATAAATTAGTAACTAATATAATTAAACGGTAAAATATTTAAAGTTAGCATTCAGAAGAGATTATAAATAGAACAAAAAATGTAATAAATTATTTTGATAACCAATACAGCATATAAAATACGAATGTTGGAGAGGCTCTATGAATATCTTTCCTTATCACTACACGGAGAGAGTGTTTGTACGTCTAGAGCAAAATATAGAACAGATAAAATAAACAGCAAGATTCTTCGAAGTCGGGTATGCAATCCTCTATCACATACCTCAGATGCTAAACGAATTTGGTTGAAAAAGCTTTGAACTCAGAGCTAAAAAATCTTATCTTCATATTTAAAGGTATTTTTTAGAGTTAATAAAGAACAATCTGATCTTATCCTAAAGCTAATTTTTATGCCATAAAAGATCCTAACCAGTAAATTTGAGTAAGCGTACATTAAATTTCATTGAACTCCTTTTTAAGCGGTATTCTTTGACAATATTGTTGCAGTAGTTTTAGATTCTTTCAAAAAATCGAAAGGAATCCATAAAAAGATAACTTAAAAATATTCACGACTAGTGAGCTCTAAATTTATTCTAACAGTTTACCAGAATATTTCAGATTATCAAAGAATTGACTCAAAAGCGAAAGTAATTATGTCGGAGCAGAACTAAAGCAATTAAGAGAAATCTAAATAGAATAACATCAGAACCAGAAAATTTACATATGATATTTATATGCTTTCAAGATTTTGATTGAAGTAAATTAATATTCGATTTTCAATACACATAACTGTAATAGAAACCACGATGAAAAATGATCAAAACTTGTCGAAGTACATACAATAGGTATTACATTTGCTATTCAAACATTATAAATGTTAATCAAGCAGGAAATATTATACAACGCATATTTTATTTTGCATATTTATTATTTATTAAGTTTATTGAAATGAAGGAGAGATGTCTTACCGCTTTAAATCGTTCTATTTGTCTTATTGAGTTAACAAGTTATTAAGAATGAAGAGTGAATTTACGAGCGTAAAGAATTGAATCGGTTGATTAATCAAATTAATCTTCGTATCAGTAGATACATAGTATTGCATCAAAAAGGATCTAGAAAATAATAGAATTACTTTACCTCTTGTCTGCACGCAAGACGATGGATTCAGAAGCATTTCTGTGATGATTCCCATCTCCACATCTTAAAGGATTTCTATTCGTCAAGACTTCCATAATCATGAAGCAATTTCTAATACACCAGATATTTTACACTGAAATGAGAAATCCGTTTGCGTCCTTAAAGTCATCAAAATATAGTGTACATTTCAAGATATACCAAAACCAGATTTAATAAGAAAAGACCTAATATGGTAAGTAGATATTAAGACTTACCTATGGTGGTCTTCTCTGCTGCCTATGGAAGGTCCAACGTTGAAGGGAAACCGCAGAACTAGACGGTTGATCAAGACGAGACAATCTCTCCTTTTCTAGAAAAACAGGTTTTTATTTTGAGAGAGAGAATTGCAATTCTGACCACCTTGCAATTAAACAATTGATGATTTTATCCCAACTTAAGGAATATGTATTATGTAATTTCTTAACATTTCAGACTATTCGATAAGCTAATATATATAAAACAATGAGAATATAACACTTCGTTGGATTCCAGTAAAAAGGAAGGCATTTCGCATATTTGGTGGATTTAAAACAAATCATACGAATAATTCAAATCTTATAAGTTCACCTCAATCACCAACTGGTGGTTTTATAAAAATAACTAAAATATTTAATCAAACCGAAATTTTAGAATAAGAATACGAATTAAAAATTACTTACGTGGGTGAAGAAGCCTTCAGCTTACATTATTAAACGAATAAGCAACCAATCCATCTCCTCAACTAGAATTTGATCCAAACGAATGAGAGAAAGTTCACTTCACCAACGCAGCTCAAATGACCTAAAAATTGGAAAGATTTGTGAAAATTTCAATCATAATTACAACATTCTTCGAACAATTTCATGTCTCCAGTATAGCATACTTGTAGTTTTAGCCTCCTCTTACTTACTTGGAGTCGTTTGATGAAACAATATTCCAATATATCTCAGTGAATTGCCCTGAAATTAAATCATATTACAGTACCGATTGCATACTCAAACTTAAATCTAGACAAACTCAATACTTCTATACTTACACTTAAAATGTGAACTGCACAACACCACGAATAGGCTGAACTCTCGGGCTAGTCTTCTGTGTCTTCCTCTGCGAGTAACACGCAACTGCGGCCGTGGAAGCAAATTTACCCATCATACCTCATTCCTAAGTCAAATGATTCGACTATGGGGTATTGTGACGGTAAGTGGCTATCCTTTCCGATGCCCCAAGTGCGTTCCTTCGCAGTGAACTAAAACTTCAGCACTCCCTGCGAACTCCCTGCATGACGAAGATACTCGGCTTGTTTGGAAGGACAGAAATTGACTAATGACTTCTACGCCTGGAGATAGTACGAAGAATTTTAGGTAATGCTGAAAGCATGGGCGATTTAATGGTTGAGGATGATTCTATTAGATTTGCCTCATTTAAAAGAGACAGTGCCTTTATATTTCTTACGAATGAATTAATGTTTTCCTAGTATCTCTACGTACTATACGAAGGTAAAAATGGCACTTGTACTTGGATTCGAACCCAAGCAGCCTATTTCAGTTACCTGGTTACTTATCGTACTCTCCTCATATCCTCTGCATTATCATAAGGGAAGCCAATTTCAAAATTTTTTCACCGCACACATTATTTATATATTAATGATGCTTCATCCCAATTAGTACGCTGACTAGTTGGCAACGATTGAGTGGACGAATGAAATCAAAAACTTTCCAGCATTCACCCAGAGTCCCTATTGATATAATTATTATATAAGATTTTGGCTCTCTAGTGAAAACGCCGCTGCAGTCATCACTTCCGACTTCCCGATGAGATGCACAGTTCCAAATAGCGACTATTCATTGATGGCGATTCTTTGTTATACCCTTTTTTTATTTTACAATAGATCAAGCTCCAGTGGCGCAATTGGTTAGCGCACGGTACTTATATGACAGTATACGAGCCATGCCGGGGTTGTGAGTTCGAGCCTCACCTGGAGCAATTTTTTCTTCTTTCGATAAAGATGGAGATGATGACATTGAAGAGAGAACGCTGGCAGCGCGAGTTTAGAAAACTAAGAAAAATTTAGAAAAATTTTCTTATTAGTTATTGAAACTTTATGTAAATAAATTAAGGGCTTGAAGAGAAATAAATATAAATAATTTAAATTCTTTTGCACTTTCCTTTTCCTTATAGGTTTTCATCCCTTCAATGAATTAAGCAAGTCTTAAAGGTAGCAATGAATTAAATTTTTCAATTTATGATCGTAGTGAAGCGAAGTACTTCTTCTTATATGCTGCGAATCAAAGCTCGAAGCGAATCACGTTCTTGGATATGAAATTCGAAAACTGAAGTTAAAACTGAAGACGGTATATACTACGGTATATTTCCTTTAGATAAAGGTTTATGTTCCATGTAATAGTTAGCATAATTGTATCAATATTCATTTCAATAAAATAATAAAAAACACGATTAATGTAAGAGATTCTTAGTTTTAACCTTACATTTTTACTCTATGCAAAGAATCTGAAATATAACAAACACACCTAACACTTACTTAGATGCTATATGGTAAGTATTTGAAAAATATTATGAATTAACATAAATAATAACATTATAAAGCACCTGAATTGTCTTCTTTATTCTGAAACACTATCGCTTGTTACACCGCAAAATATTATTTTGATCGGTATTGCGATAACAATTATAATAGCATAAATTTTCACCAGTCAACCACACGATAAAAAACAAAATTTATGAACCGCAAAGTAGAACTCAAAGGGAAATTCGCTATTAAATTAAAATGGGCACTTAAAAGTGTAAACAAAGCGGAAAATAACAAGTTACTCCATCTAAATTAATTCACATTCTGGAAATACGTTTTGCATGCAATTCATGAGTTACAGCAGCATTTCTTTATTACTTCATAACCTTATCTCTCCTCCTTTTTCTAGGCATAAAGACGTAAGAAAAAACCCTTTTTTTTTAATGCATCCGCAAGTCCGTCATTTATTTCGCTACGTAAATATATTCTTGAAATCCGTCTCTTCCACGTTTTCCCACTCCGATTCACATAAATAATTTTTATTGGCGTGTTAGCTCTCTTTGATTACCCAAACTCCTTCCATCGCGTGGTATAATTCATCGCCCTTTCTTTTTTTCTCGTCCGACGCCGTTTAACGTAGCGTAATGAAACCGTGAGCGTATCTGACCTTCCAGAATCTCACTTTCTCAGCCTTGGCCATCATTCTGGAAGATGGATGGTCTGCGCCGCCGCTCACCCCCCTTTCTCTCACCTCACAACTCCGATACTTTTTTGTTTTTTTCACTCAGTGGGAAGTACTTAAGTAGCCGTAAAGAAGACGTGCAGAATTATGGACGTTAAAAAGGCGAACTGAGGGATTTCATTCCGTAGATCGCTACAAATGTTGTACCGCTTCAATTAGTAGCTCGCGCTAGTATTGCTGATGTTTATGGTCCATTTAGTATTAACGATTTTGTGCGCTACGAAAGAAGCTTTGCGACAAACGGTTTTATTCGCGGATATACCTCTAATAATTGGAAGTTTAATAGGGTTTGGAATAGTGCCTAAGCTTGGTTTGATGCTTTAAAATACTTTTCTTTTATTATAGGTAAATTATTAACCTAATAATCGGCTAAGTATGATTGTTGATAGGAATTATATTTATTCACCTTATCGTAATACGTGATACTTTACGCATTTTAAGCTCTTTTTCAATTTTTCCGTCAGAGGGTATTTAATATTTAATCTAATATTATCTATTTACTATTAAATTTAATATATATCTTCATATATACATAAGAGTTATTTCCATTATTATGTACCTGAAGATGTTAGCTATAGCTAAAGAAACCGGTCATCCTATTAAAACCACCGTGAAAATTACAAAGTTATTTATTTATTTATTGTTTTACTAGATACTATCTTTAAACGAAGGCAGTTTTAAATTAATCAAATTAAAAGTAATTTAAGCGTGTATAGTGAAAAAGTATAATAAGAGAAATAATTTAAAGGCCAATATTTTACTCGCGTTCCCAGTGAGGTGGACGTGCGTAGTGAAATAATATAAGAGTATATCTTTATAATATAAAGATAGTTTCCCTCTCTCTTCACTAAATTCTGCTCCTGTTATGAGTAACCAATTTTTTTCAAATTCGATAATAGTTATGTGCTATTTTAACTGAGAAATAAAAAATTGCTCCAGGTGAGGCTCGAACTCACAACCCCGGCATAGCTCGTATACTGTCATATAAGTACCGTGCGCTAACCAATTGCGCCACTGGAGCTTGTCCTACGACGGATTAAAAAATAAACCAAGTATAAGTTATATCAGCTGTTTTCGATTTCAAGGAAGAAGAGAACAGGATACGTATGGAAATAGTACAGTGTAATTGTATATTATGTATGTACTTATATTACCAAGAGACGATTATTGACATCTTTCGTACAAAAACCGAGCCTTATATTTTAGATTCTTTAACTCCATACTGAATATAAGTTATATTGGATTTTTTTAGTTTCAAATGAGTTCAACATTGACTTAATTCCGCTTTCAAATTAAAGAAGCAAGATGTCAACGGAAATAATTTTTCTATCAATAACTCATCAAACTTTTTTGTTTGTGATTCTGCCAATAAATGCGATAAGTTTTTTTTCATTACATTTTACGATTTTTTACACCTAAATAGCTTCAAACTAAGTTTTTAATTGATGTTTACGATGTTCCAATGGATATTGTACATTATTTATTTTAATAATATACTACTGTATTTTCTGCCGATTCATCGTTCATTTAATTTAAAGATTAGGGAATAGGGAAGAATTCGGCTTAAAAACTTTCAATAAATTTGAATTACATTATCATAAAAGGAAACTTGGAGGCAAGCATCTTCTGAACGCAGAATTCACCACTTACAGATTGAGTTCTCAACTTGAATTTTGAATGTTGATTGGATATTGATGAATCAATGCCGGAAGTCAACCATAGCTTTAAAAGAATGGAAGTATGAAATTCATATTGCAGTTGTAGGCTGAAGTACTAAATAGTAAAATATTTCATATTAGATTAGCAGCATACGTTTTTATAATTCTAAATCAAGAGTAATTTAACTTTTTATATTACTATTGATTTATGTTCATTATGACACATTAAATTGTATTAGGAGAAACAATATTCATTGCTCAAACAAGTATGAGACCAGAAACTTTTATTTAGGGAGATATGAATGATTATATGACCTTTTTGAATACCATTCATAGCTTTCACCATAAAAAGATAGTATTGGTTTAATCTGATTTGATAAAAAGCCGAAATATATTCAATGTTTATATTCTTGATTGAAATGAATTGATAGGATGATCTCTTAATCCAAAACCTGCCTGTCATCGCAGAAAGCTAAAGGGAACATCTGAGCAAGTCAATACAAAATTTAACACATAATACAAGGAGACATTAGCCTCTATTCATAAGGCAATTTCCATTCGGGAAGAGTATTAAGCGTCGTTTTTACCGGACACAATAAAACATGACTTATTCATAACATCGGTTTCTTTGCTATGGATTCTGAAATAACAATCTGGCAACGAGCATCTTTCCCAGCTGGAGATAAAAGGGGCAATATACAATGGGAACATCAATTACCCCATTCAAAACCGCCATCTTCCCACTGCTGCACTTGCAATTCCGAGCACGAACACGCGTTGCGTTTGTGCTCTATGTGCATGCCTCAACTGCAGATGGTATCGCCCATAAATACGTTTAACGCTCTTTATTCTGCGACAAATCGCGTCCGAGAGGATTAAATAATACGATTTTACGTTGCTAAGCCTCGTTTTCGCCATCATTATTACGCAAATTGATTAAATTTACGCGTTTTTCTTGTGCTTAATGCGGGCGTAAAGGGTTTTGCATCCCCTTCGCGGCAATACGGCCTTTTAATGTCCCTGCTATTATAAAGGGGGAGGGGGACACACATGGGACCTACCATTAACCACCCTTCATACGCACAAACCCTTCCATATCGCACTACCCTCGCATACCACGCCTACCCTTAGGTTCATTTACCCCTCGAACATGGGAATTTTTTTACCAGCAACCCCTTTTAAGATCCTTCTTAGAGGAAGCGGACCCTTCTTCCACTTCCTTGAAGCACATACCTTCAGGGGTGATCGCCCCTTAACTTAACTCCGTAACAACCCTTATTGTACCCCGACTTGACGGTGCCACGGTTGTAAAAATAACTCGTGCGATCTTATAGGAGTTAACGGTGAGCATTTTTCGACCTGCCCAAAAAAGAGGGACTAATTGCTTTCCGGGTTTGTACCCGAGGTTGCTGACCCTGTTTACAGCACCATTCTCACGGTCGTACCGCAATGCAGGGTGTCATAGTGCACCACCGTGGTCAATGGCGAAGTTCGTCGAACTCGGAAGTGTCCTCCGTGGTCATCGCCCTTTCCAAACGACCGGAAATAAATAAATCACTCAAAAACCTTCTCTCGGTTGATTTGCGACTCTATTATTTAACGGAACGCCCCGAAGGCCGAATTAAGGCAGGTTACGATTGGCCGTGCGCTGACGTAGTGTCCTGCACTTGTGTTCCCTAGGAGTTGATTTGTAACTGAAATATTTAGCGGGAGTTTAGGTACCGTGTGTCGCTCAAAGGCCTTTCAGACAAAAGGGTCGAAAACCACCACCGTTGCCTTAATGGGTGTCCCTCTATAAACAAGGGCCGTGTATACGCAAACAGCTAGTTGCGCGTAACGGATACTTTTTATATACGAGCATAAAAGGATTTGCCGTTAACTTTTCTCGGGTTGTTTATTTTTGTTTGGGACGCATAGGGACGTTTTTGTGTATGCGTTTTAAAATGCGTGCAGTCGAAATCTTGTTCCTTATTCTCTCTCGCGCCGTGTTTGGTTCCGGAAATATATCACTTCCCATCACGCTTTCAAATTCTTTTCTCCTTCGAACACCGCGCTCTTTGGGTGGCTACGTCGAGGGATGCGCTTTCTAACAAGCGAGTTCACAGCATTCCACGAAAGATATCCCACCTCTTTAAATTAGCCACGACTGGGCAGGGCATCCATCTTTCTCAGCATAGCATTTCTAATGGATTCCAAATGTTTAAACTCGACTCCGGGATGTTTTAATTATGAGCACAATGTTCAATCCAAAAATTCCTTTCAATTACGTGCCTACTAAGTGATTCATAGTCGGAGGTGTAATTTAATTAATTTATAACGTCCAACGAGGAATGTTCCGTGAGAGATGCGTATCTAGGAAAATTGAGCAAATTATATTATTTATGAATATAATTCATCTCATTTAAGGATGCGTTACGCTGTTTAATTATGCTAGTTTGCGCGGATGAGGCTTAATAATTCAATTTTATGCGCAACCTTACGAGTAAAACAGGGGGAGATAAATTTTAATAACGCTTACCTCGTGAATTAAAGTATAGCGCGTGTGAAACCTTGTAGGTCGTCTTCCAAAGCACGCCACGACTTTTAAAAAAACCGTGGGATGATGAAAAATATCAAACAGTCCGACTAAAGTAATACGTCCCCATCCGTCTCAGCGTTAGACTAATTCAAAATTCCATTAACGCAACAACGATTTTATTTTAATGGAACGCAACGTTTCGGCGATGGCCAATAACCGTTTTAATAACATAATATTTCGTTGGAAATGGCCGGATTCAATAACGATCCGCAATGTTGAAAAGCCATCTTGTCGATTTTGCCGTATAATCGGGAACATTTGGAGAAAAATATGAAAATCGCTCGCTATATATATCGCGCAGGGACTAGATCAATTTGGCGATAATTTCCGCGGACGTCAGACGGCATAAGCGAAAAAGCAGGATTTATATCGGGAAGTGGAGCGAAATATTTTCCACCTCTCTCTCGGTTAATGCAACGCATTGCGTCGCCTTTTTTTCATTCCTCGTGCCATTAAATTACCGAAACACCTGCGCAGTTTATATCTCGCATTAATTTCGCCGCTCATCTGTTTGTTTCTCTTCCCTCCTTTCCGATCATAAACGCGATTCATTCCTTTCTTCCCATTCCACCGTTGAACTCTTTTTCGCGCCAAACTAACCCAATCACCTTTCATCACCTCTTCCCCTTTTATTTTTCATCCCACGATGCACCCAGCCTGAGAAATTCCATCCCATCAATTGGAACCAACGCAATTACTATAGGAAGTTATTTTGAAGTCCCCACGTAAACAAGCGCCTGTGGTTAATGAGAGTTTTAGAGAGGTTTTCTTTTTTTATAAAGAATCCATCCGCTGTTGTTTTACGCTTTAACTAGTTCTCCGCGAACTGGAACTGTATAATTTCCGTGGGGATAATTAAAACTACTCGATCTAATGATGAGAACCATACGGACAATGAAATCTTACGCATATTATTTTTTCTTCTCGGAGTTTTCCGAAAATACTACTGGAATGCTCTTCTATGATGGTGTTTATTTCTTGTAACAGCGGATTCGGGTCTAATTTTGCGTAATTGAGGACGTAAATTATGAATAAATAAATACGATACAATCATCAGATACAAACACTGCTAAGTACTGTGTATATACTAACTATATTTCGTGAACTTATGCGCGTATTCTCCGTGAGCAACACTGTCTGCGGTCCACAAGGATATTTTGTGCTTCCCACTGTGGCTTACGCAGATATACAAAATGGAAAGTACTTTAGGTGAAAAATGCATTTAAAAATTACGAAATTTGCAAGTGGTTCATTTTCAGTTTCGGTTTTTTTCAACTGGTTTTAATAACCCAGGGATTATAATTCAGGTCCCTATCTCAACACGTGCAGTATACATTCTCAGCATGCTTAAATTGGATGTGCGTTAAGTAGATTCGGGCAAAGTTATGTGGGAGGGAGTTTAAAATTAAAATAGACGTTAAATGCATTCTTAATTCGCGGTTTTAGTCACTTTTAATTCAAATGTTGGTATTTAGTTGAATTTTAAACGGTTAAATTTCAGTTATCTTCGTCAACATTCTCTTGCGTGTGGCATAATTGGATGAATTCGTTCTACGTTTCAAAAATAATTAAAACGATCTAGATAAGCGAGAAATCATGATTTTCAAACAAAGAGCTGATTTTAAATATTCAGAATATTTTATGGAAATTAATTCCCGGAAATTATGAAATTGAAATAAGATATTAAGATTTTGAGTTCTTATAATTAGTAAACCTAATTTTAACATATTTGAAAACAGTGGAAAAAGAACGCATTAGCCTTTTAGTGCATTAATATTGAGAACGTTCTTTTTGTTTTCTTTATGGCCTAGATCTCGACAACCGTATCGATTGTTGACAAGTATGTATTACATGAATGAATGGATCATAATCTTCTATTCTCTCAACCTTTCAAATATTTCGAATTTTTAGGTAGAAATTGTTCAGTATTCGATCCACAAGTGTTAACAGGTCTCAAAAACGAACTCACAAAGATCATATTAGCGAAAATGTGAGAGGAGGACTCGTGTAACAAGTTATAAGATGAGTTTCTGTTCTGTTTGTAAACTCTGGAATAACGTCAGCTTGTGCCGTATCCCTCATTAAAATTCATGGTTTACTGTTCAATGGGCAACTTCGTTGCCAACACGAAATAGTGCAAAAAGCCGTTTCGTTGGGGATAGTCTCACATCCACTGGCCTGTTCTAATTTTCTAGGAACATTTATTTAAGCAGCTTGTTTGGTCAGATCGCCGATTCCCCACAATCTGGTGGTTTTCAAACAAAGGCGTGTGATATAAACTCCTGTTTGGCAACGTATTAACGCGAGCTTATAGCGTTAAGAACATGGAAGAAGAGCTGGGATCAAATGAAATATAAGGACATCAAAAGCAAAAAATTATTTAACACATATTATGTAATTTGAGGTTAAAATTGTCCAGCAGAATAAATTAACACGAATTAAAGACTTAGAAATACAATTAAAAATCGATTCAGGCTTACGATTGAGTTTCAAATGTTATTAGATCTTTGTAATTACACTTTAATTAAGTATACCATAAGGAACAGCATAGAGGAGGTATTGCACAAGAACGCTAGACGTAGAGGATAATTCCCGGTCTCGTCAGACTTTTTTAGTATAAGTATACCATTTCATTAAAACAATAACATCGAATTCATCTTCCTTTTCTGGCACATTGCAATCATATAATTTCATTTCCCAGTAAATCATTCGAAAAGTAAAAATAAGTAAAAGCCTGTATTTAGATACATTCCCAGCAAATGATCCAATTTTTTTATGGATCGGATGAGAACACTCACGGAAAAAGAATGTACCTTTTTGGAGCCAGAAATCCATAAAGACGACTGCAGTCCTGGACGGCTCCAATTCTCATATATATCCTTATTATTAGATATTAACTTAGCAGTCCTCTGGTACAGTTACCAATTTCTAAACGGTCTTCAACCCCTCGATGGTCGTTAACCACTACTTTTGGGCCTCTTGCGGTGACCCTGAATCGTGTAAGTGCCGCTTTTTAGACGCCACCCATTATCCCGTTCTGCATCCCTACTTTACCCTAGTGTTTCATCCTTCTCGCACTTTCTCACGAACCCCTGTGCGCAAAACCTTGAAAGTTACCGCCTTCTTCGCTTTGGCGGCAATTATATCAGCCCCTTTCTAAATTACCGGGTTTTGAAATTATCGATCGCTAGTTCCCATGGGTATCTAGTTCACAAAAAATACCTAGGTATATGGTAGTGCGAAAATTGTGGTCGAATAGGAAGAAAGGATCTACCTGTGCAACTACGTATTGTACCGTTATACGCTAGCTAAGAATGTATTGAGATAGTTCGTGTAGTCAGAGCCAAAATCCTCATCTTTAAAAGACAATTTCATCTCTGTTCCTTAAGGTTATTCTGGATGGGAAGTATTATTCCCGAACAGATAAGCTTGTTACATAATTTGATGGGAGAAAATTAGAACCTTTACTTGGCAATCGTGCACGGGATACTAAAGTCAAACAAGATAAGCAGCATCAATTTATATGAAAGAGTAACGGAAGCCAACCTAAAATTAAAAAGAAATTTTCTTACGATTCCTCGTCAGCAAAGCTTATTCGAAGGGTCTCGGAAAATTTCATGATATTCCGAAAATTAGTACAAGTTGCTCACGATTAGTCTCATTCATCAGGTAGAATCGTTTCCTGTGAAGCGGTAGATTTAGAGAACAGAATAATCATCATTCAACTACCTTTCGACGGAAGTGTAAGTATATACCATTAACTTAAGTTCCACCTGTTTTTTACTGAATTTTTCAAGTGACCATAAATCTCTCAATCCTTTCTCTAAGCTAATCTATTAACGGGTTTATTTATATGCTTCCGTTCTCTACCTCTCCACCTTTTATAATACGCTTCCCCATCAAATGATACCCCTCCCAAATAACTTCTGTTTCACTCTCCTCCTCACATAAGATGTAATACTGAAACTCCAAAGGTAGCAGAATCCATCACTCGATGGTCTATTTGAAGATCGAAGTTATTTTATCATTATTTATATATTATTTATGCCTTATTATTTTATATTATTTGGGAATGCATAGTTCTTTAGTTTTATTTTCCTATAATGTTTAATATATATATGGATGTACCAGAACAGTATTCCTATCCATTCAAAAACAACTCATCAAAATTATCTAGTAAGCGTGGATGAGATTAAAAGGAGTTATGAAAATTAAACAACATTTAACAATTTCAAACTCTCTTTCAGTTATCTGGATACAAAATTATTATGTGATAATGATTAGTTAATGATATCAAAATTGTCATTATAAAAACTATAGATAATAAAATTTCACTATCCACTCTTGAAAACAGTTTACTAAAATGAAAACAATATGTAACATAATTTCTTTGCACATAACCAGTTGATTTATAACAATATTTAAATTTTGGTGAAAATAACCGCATTATAGTTATAACCGCAATAGTTTCTAAAAGTTCGATTAAATTAATAGAGTACTATTTATAACACATCTCCAAACTATTGCTTCGTCTATAGATTATATTACACGAAATTCATTATATAGCTCTGATATGGCATTCATATTTAATTAGTCATAGTGTATTCAGAGACAATTACACCCAGAATTATAACGTCATCAACCTTGTAAAAAACTTCCCATCCAGTTCTACGATTATATCGTACTTTCATCCTCTTTCGACAGGAAGATAATGTCTCTTGATTATGGAAATTTTTGTGAAACTGGCATGCTGTCACAGGTGGGGAGATGATGTTCGAAAAAAAACAAGATAATTAAAGAAGCAGATTTAGTATCAGCCGACGGCGTTCGATTACGCGGAGATTGTTTCCCATTCCTTGTTGAATTAAGAATTCATCTGGACCTCTGAATGTAAATTTCCGATTTTTTAATGTTTCCGGTTCATATCTTACGATATTAACAACCGTTACTCAATGAACAACCAATTCATCTTTCTATTCAGAAAGACGCCTTTCCATATACCTATTGATCAAGGAAATGGTCAATATTGTATTGTTCATTAAGTTTAGAGAGAGAATGATTGTCTAATGTAACCTATCTATAGAAGTAGGCTAGTAGGCAAGGTTGGAATAAGCATGGTGCACATGCTTATGCCACATGCTTTTGGTGTAATAATGTTCACACACTTCCGCACACTGTTATTGTCAACATATAGTTCATCCTTTCCAAGAGACAATTATTCATAAATACTTCCTTTACTTGAAAAGGGTTTAACCACAGTTTGCAGCAAAGTAATAAATGAATTAATTATCTGTAAGTTTTTCTGATTCAGGTGAAATCAGTGAATTATTCAAAAATTCTCTCTCTTTAGCATTTATACATTTTCACTTACATGAGAACCAAATTCATCTCCAGATGCTAATATACAAAAACAAACTTTCCGAGCCTTTCGGACCATCAGCCTCACCGTAATTATTTTACAATATTGCATCATCATTTCTTCAGAAACGATTTCAGAATTTTGTAATTTGAATGTTATTCTAAATGACAAAATAGTATTGATATTAATCATCAGAATCTGATAATAATATCAGAGTAGCACATCCGTTTCATCAAATGAAACAACACTTGAAACCTAGAGAATAACAACTCAGCTTCCAGATACTATTTCAACTCCATCAGACGAATACTTTATGGTCTGTTGTCCACACTAAAAAACAACCGATGCTTCAGAAACTGCAATTCCTATTTCTGATACAACCATCACCATAGCGGCTACTTTTATTCCGCGTTAAGCTATTCATTACGCCGATCTTTCTTCTTCTACCATATCTTTCCTCGGCTACACATAGCTATAGCGGTCGGGTAACCCCTTTTCCCGTACAATTTACTATCGTCACTCGATCATAAATTCACGTAAATGATTGCCACTTATAGAGTCGGCCCCAAGATTTAAAAAAAATTTCTCGCGCAAACTCCCTTCTTCGCCGATATCCCGTTCCACGGTATCCCGACGCTTTACAAGTATAATTGACCGCGCACGGCCCTGTTAATTTCGAACCTCGAGATTTATGAGCTAATTACGATATCTACAGCCGGTACTTTGGCATCGTTAATAATTAAGGCCTTCCCACTCTCTCTACTCCTCTTTTATTCCTGGCGCAGCTTCCCGAGTGCAATAACATTTTTTCCGTCCCTAAGGAAGAGTCTAGCAACCGGATCGAAAAACCGTATCGATTTCTTATTTCAGGGTTTCATTTTTTTATAAAATTTACGCGAAATGAACGCGAATCGCAGTTGAGTAAGGATCTAAGTGCCCTTAAGTCCTCCCGAAAGGCATTATAAGGAAGGTACTTTAACGAAAGGCAATTTTCTTATCTATCATCCGGGGGTTTCGAATTTTTTAGCGATGAAACGGTCTCCTGCGAGGTTAGTATCGATTCGACGAAGGAGATTACTTTCAACGATGGAATATTTTTGAATAATACGCAAAACCAATGGCTCGATACATTTTAGGTTCGCGAAATTACTCCAGAGATCTCTGGATTTACTGCAGCGGTGGTTTAATTTATTGTTACACCCGAGGGTATGTTTTTTTTAGAATCGTTTCACAGCTACCTTCTGCAGAAGGTGAGCAAAGAAGTTCCTTAACGAGACATACACCAAATGTTCGTTTAATTAATCAATACACCTAAAAATATGATTTAAAATCTAAATTTCTGAGATCTAATGATATTTGTACTATATTGAAATACAGTTTTGCAATATATATTATGAAAGTTAGGGTAAAATATGAAAAAATTATTTTTATTACCTCCACCATATAAATTGAAAATATACGATCTATTTTCGAGAAAAGTTGACTCTAATAAAAAATACCTTGAAGAAGTATACAAGAGTATGAATTCACAAACAAAAATTAAGAAAGTGGGAATTTAGTAATAAATATTTGCCTCAAAATCCCCATCACTTTAGCATTATTGAAATTTCCAAAGAAAATTGTTAATCAGACTAAGAGAACTTTTAGATAATGATAGATCCATAAGACACCATTTAGGGCGTGGGCCGGAATAACTTATAACAGCATTAAATTATCGATTTAACCGATAATAGCAGTATAAGTTACATGAGTTCAAAATCTAACTCTACCCATTTTAATAATTCTATTAAGCGTTGCTAAAAGATTGTTGATCCATGCAGTGTCATCACAACTAAGACAAAAACAACACTCTTATCGTATGTGCTCAGAGGAGAGGCTAGTCTTTCATGAAACAAAGTAGAAAAGATATGAATGACTGGAGAGAAATAAGATCTTAGTTCTCGTAAATGGATCATATACGGTAATTCTCATACTCCATATCGCTAATAAAAAAAGAAGATAACAATAATCTTAAATTTTTAAATATCATTAAAAAGTCATAAAATTGTGTACAAATAATATAAATGTAAAATGAAAATGTGAAACCTTCATTTCGTTAAATTTAGATCAAACCATCTGAAATGAAACAATTGATATATTCCATAACATGTACATATCCATGACGATTGTGTGTTTCATTCAAGATGATTATAATCTTAATATTTTATGAAAGGTTTGAAGGTCAGAAGCTACAATCATGACACATAAATTTCAGATTGCGATTTCCATTCATCTGATACGTGACGAAGACTGAAAGTTGGCAATAGAACTCACGATACTAAAAATGGCTTTTTCAAAGGCGAGTTTTTAAGGACCTACGAGATTACTCAATTACGAAGTTGCAGCACACGAGAGCTAATCACGAAGTTTCATTAAAATGACCTCTCCTATGAATACGTCAGTGAGCCTCTTTGCATCGACACCTTTTGACCAATTAAAGAGAGACCCAATCCGGTACATACACTTCGAGCGAAAATTTCGGAAAATCTCGAAATTGGCGTCATCTGAGACCATCTACGGCATGAATTTCGCACGCGAATAAAAACCACCGAAACAAAACGATACTCCGCAAATACGGCAAAGATAATTCGAGATGGTGGCGTTATTTGGGATCCCTTGGCAACGAGTTACTTTTCTCCTCTTTTTTAGGGTCGAAGGTATTCGCCAAAGCTAACGTTTACGCTTCGGATGTTTAAATAACCAAATCCTCTCCGCACATCAAAAGCCTCTCTCTAATTTTCAAACTTCGGGAAAAAAGATGCCTTTGATGAAAACAAAACTGGTTTGTGCTCAGTCCTTCAAAAAAGTCAACACATTTGGGATTCGAAGAGAAATCCCTACGTAAAATGACTTCCTCCTTATCCAATCCAACATTCCATTTGCTCCCGAACTGCGGATCGAAACAAATAAAAGATGAGAATAAAAAAAGGGGATTCCCTATTCATTATTTCGACCAAACTATTCGATCAAAAGCATCGTATCCAGGAAGAATTTCGAGTAATTTCGAAAGCTTTTTTCCCTCGATTTTTCGAATTTCTCCCTTTCTCTTCATTTCTCTTTTATGTCCATTGCCTCCTACGCATCGCTATTCGATCCCCATTTCACATCTCTATTGATCACTCTACGGATGCGTGCATTATAGCATTCGTAATATCTTAACGTATCAGGATCCAGAAATCATACTTGCAATAATACGCTTCTCTTCCTATCATCTATTACTCCACACTATAAAATGTTAGCGAGGAATTGATAGCTCCCATTTCGCCCATAAGAAATACGTCAATAATTATCTTTATAAAACGTCACTCTTTTAATTGATAAAGTATAAATTTGCCTTCATTTTACCCTTACAGATATTGGAGAATATCCTTTAATGTACCAACAAAAAACGAATACGTTCACGTACGTTACGTACATTCATTATCTTCATTCTAGGCACAGGAAAGGATTTGAATATATTGTTGTTTACTCAGCCCAATATATAGTATCTAATATTTTATATTATGTCATATGAATCCCAAGAGAAATAAAATCAAGACTCGGTATCATATACCCCATGCGTCCCTTTAATTGCATTTCAGTATTTTAGAATCAGCAACATTACACTCTGTCTTCACGATTTGAGAATAATTACATATAAATATTTCCCTGTTCAAATTCTCGTCTTTCCCAACACTTCCCAAGCATTCGTAGGATATTACAGAAACAATTTTGTATTCAAACACCAGAATTTTAATGCGTAATTCTCGTCGAGTGCTATTTGCCTTACGGAAAAAACGTTTGGCTCGGAGTTTACCATAAATTAAAAGCCAGTAAATATATTAAAAGCGCGTACTGTTCTTTAAATACAATCGCGCCTCGTCTAGTTACACAGCGCGTACGTTCGGGCCTGTGAAGCTCCCGTTGGGCTCTCGTGTTGACCCTGGAGATGCTAAGATAACACAGGAAATGTGACATCAGATCAATTTCCATTCGGAAGACCGTGTGCGTTGCAGTGCCAAGAGGGAGGCAGATAGACGCGGGAGGAAAAATAGACGGAGGCCTCTCATAGATGTACACGCACTTGGCCTATCCGCTCGTGACAACGTTCCCCCGTACGCGTGCATTGTGGTCCACCCTCTCCAGCATCCCCTTCGTTATACCACTCGCTCATTATTACGTATCGTTCGAGCACGCATTAAACCCACACAAACACGAGAGCGGTGACACACCCCTTTTTCCAGTGATATATTTCTCGGCGCTTTTATATTCCAACGCTGGAAAATGAAGCGAGCCAAGGAGGACGCTCCAGCAGATTCCGTGCTTAGGGTCTCCAGTAGGGCGTGAAGATCGTCCGATGTTCATAAAATACCCCATTCTATATCACGTGACTCTTGACCATCCCTTTGATGGAATGTTTCCCTCTGTTTTCCCTTTCAGAGGGTTTTCCGCAATTGTATGTTTACGATGGTTTTTATGGCTTGGGCAACTCTCGACTTGCAGATTTTCCTTTTTCCTCTTTCTATGACCATGTGCTCGAAACATTTCAAATAATTTACAATAACCTATTGAATATTGTATAGTAATTTTCATTCAGGGTTCAGGTCCATTTCATTTGTATAACAATCAATTCATTTAATATTTATTGAGATCCCTTTAACTTTCCATACTCCTATTGCCTTTTGTTCAACACAAAGTAAGTATTATCGATGATTACGTTAATGGTGGAAACTTCAAGTATTTCAATATAATCTTGCACATTTTCTTCCATTTCTTTAAAGCTTAAAAATTTGTGTTGAATAAAGTCCTAAATCGATCAGTTGCCAGCCATACCAATCGATATAGTAACTATAATATGTACATCTCTACAGCAGTATCGATCTACAGTTCGACTAAAAGATTTATGAATTTTACTTCGTGGAAATTTCAGGAACAATTAAATTTGGGTATCATATAGGGAATAATAAATTGTCTTTCTTCCGAAATTTTCGAACCCAAATGAAGAAAACAATTTGCCAGTGCAGTGTCAGCGGATAAGGGAATAATGATAGGGTATACGAAAGACTGTCTTAAAGTAAGTAGTTAAGTAAGAAACAGTAAGCATATATGAAATGCGTTTGTAATATACATATAACATCAACGTAGGATGCTGACACATATCCGGTGTAATGAATTGAAAATAAAAGTGGAAAGGCTCAGCAATATTCAAAATAAGTATGTACAAGGAAAATGTATAGATTTGTATCAATATTAAAACTCCTATCTCTACTTTTTGCATATTGTGTTCTTGTATTATTTATATTATATATTGCGTGAAAAAGAATACTTGAGTTACGTAAAATATTATTTTCATAAATTTATCCTGATTAAAAACATTTTTCTATTCACTACGTTAGGCATACTTACTGAATATGTAGCACACCCTGTATCTCTCTTCATATTAATTTTCACTGTGGCTTCTGTAGCTAAAGGGTCGCAAAAGGTTATTCACACCTTCAAGAAATGACCCAAGTTACCCTCATTTTCTTCTTCGAGTGAATCCCTTTTTTTCTGTTTAGAGATACAGGGTTGCGTATTTTTTTGGGAGAACAATGTGATAATATTTGTAAACTACTTTCTTGGGATGGCCCCAAACGTTGTTTTGGACATTTTGGCAAGTTTAAAAGCTCTTCTTCATCTGCCTAAGTCAATAACAGCTCCACATTTGAATTTGTTTAGGAATGAGATTAAATTGAAGGACTGAGTAAATGTATACAAAACTTTGTAGCCATAAATATAAGTAACCAAATACATTTAGAGAGCATTTCGCTCGCGGTTTTGGTACCGTTGCAATGAAATACAAATAATTTAAGTACTATTTTGAAATTCGGGCAGTTGATACTCCTTGGTGCAAAAAGCTTTGGAACTCATTTTCAGCTAGGCAACAAAATTTATAATTTTCTATCTATTCTTACCGTTTATCATTGTTTATTATTCAGTATTATTATTGCATATACATGAAATATATCATTTTATGCGGTTTTCAATTGATCCAGTTCCGTACACTCTTAAAATCAGATTAAATGTACACTTTTCTTTGTGCTTCAGTGAAGAGCATTTTGGTTGAATGTATTCGTTGAAAATTTTTGGTCCGAACTGGATCGGAGATATTGTTTTTCAAAACAGTTCTCATTTTTAATCTAATTCCTGTAAATATATTAGTTTAATTGTTGAAAGCTAAAATAAACACATAGATAAAGCCGGTATGAGGTGCAAATTCTCATATATTTCCATGAACAATAAATGATTTAAACTTCCGATTTAATAATCAGGGAATCTACTTAAACACACCATAAGATTCTATTTTTATTGGTTTCGTGGTATGGATTATCCTTTAGAAGACTTAAATATTAAGAACTTTAGAGAGTATTTACACAAAAATTAAAGCTCATCGTCTATGAATTTAAATAAAAAATATCTTAGAATCACCCTAGCTCTCGATATGGTATTATTCATCGAACTGTTTCCCTCGTATTTATAGCGTAAGTTAATGCTTCGATACACAATTTTCACGAGGAAAGCGTGTTACGGGGAAGTATTTCAACTCTACGGTATCCTAGGCAACCATCGATGCTTAACTAGCATTATGAAGAAAGGGCGTTATTGACGCACTGCCATTGACATCGCTGTTCTCCTTACTTTTCCAATGCACCTTTATTTATCCGAAGGGGGTTTCATGCAACGAGTCCGCTTGTCCGTGACGTTTTTCCGTTCGCAATCGCAATATTTACACGGATCGCAAATCCGAGTTCGGGACCTATCGCGGGCACGTCCGTCGCACTCTGCCCATTTGAATAGCCCTTCAACGAACAGCCGGAGCGAAAGGAACGCGGGATATGAATTTGATGGTAATGAAGGACACCCGAGCAATACTCCGCGATTCTCGCTTCGTCGCCTCTCAACTCGCTCGACAAAAATTCCACTCCTCTTAGTAATAACAGTAATGAGGTTGGTCGGATTTCACTCGCTTTTTCCCAGCACCATAGGCGGTACGCGTAGCGTAGTTAATGGGTCCGATATAATGCAGTCCGATACTGGGGAAAACAATTCGAAAACGTTCCGAATCGACGGTCGCATTTTAGGCGTGAGTGATCCCCGACAATGAAAGCGGCCATGTTGTGGGAGGAGAGGGCGGTTTTGCGGGGGAGAGGGTGGGTTCGTTGTGTTATTTGTTTGCGTCATTAATATTCGAAAGGGAAAAAAAAGGAGTGACCCGACGTTTTCGGGCATTTTTTTCCCAAGTGCTTCCCCCCTTCAGTTGTTTGTGTTCCGAGCTCTAGATTTTTGTTATTCGGCGTGTAGTCTCGTTCATTAATCGATTCCTTCTATTTCAGAACCCTCCCCCCAATATCATTCTGTTCGCTTATCGCCGCGTCAACGAAAAACGTTCGCACATATAATTTTGATTGCCGTCTGAAAAGGCTTCGAGAGCGGGCGGAATTAACGGAAAAAAAAGTTCGAATCCCTTCCGATTTGAAAAATTACCGCTTTAGCTTTTTCGATTAAGGGTACCGTGGCTGCAACAACGGTGATAATTTCGATGGAATGGCTGACGGTCGAATGAAAGGCGTCAGGTTTCGCAGCTCTGAATGAACCGGATTTTTGCCACCTTTGTCCTCTGCGAGTTCCAAATATTCCGAGTTTATTATTATCGTTATTCATTTTTTCGCTCGAAATGATTCTCTCGCGCATATTCCCGACGGAAGGAACAATAAAAAGTCCCTCTCTCAGTCGAGAAGGAAAAATGTCGATTCCGGGGGGAAAGAAAAAGACCGGTGCAGAAACGTTACGCTGCGGGGCTCCCGTGTTGATTTTTTAAATTTCCGACCCTGAGCGCCGTTAAATCTTTCTGTCGAGTTGCATCGCGGAAAATAAACATTACGAATTTGATATTTGCCTTGACTCATGTTCCATTTCATTCATCCGACCTCCGTGGACAATGCGAGCCACATCCGCTCTGCAGAAAGAAGCAAACAAGGGAGAGAGACACTTTCGTCGACACGGTCGTGCGAAAAAAAGGACCTCCGAAGAATAAGATTGTTTGCACTCTGCTACGTGTTGCATGTGTTCGATGTTTATACGCTGGATATCCTTTCGTGCGGAGGGAACGAAATTTTTACACTTATCATCAGGTTGTGAGATCCCGCGCGTGGAGGGCTTTAGTTTGGAGCGCCTCCGCCAGATGGGCACGGTTTCGTCGGAGAAGACGCCAGGCGTCGCCCACCCCTTTTACCACCCCCTCGAAGCACGCCTTTTTTCTCTCGCCTCCTCTCCATTACCTTTTTTCCTCTTTTTTCCCTTCCATACCCTACGGCAATATCCGTTCTTCCGGGACATTTCAGGCATTAGACGCCTTTCGTGTCGAAGAAAAATTCGCCGCGACGACAATAACGGTAGCGTAGGAGGATTCGTTGCGAACTTGGGTGCGTATTATTCCTCGTGGGTGGTGACGAACGCGTTCCCCATCGCCTACTGCAGCGGTTCCCAGCCCTTTTTATGTTACGAGTATCTTTTGACAGCCCTTATGTGCTCTTACGTGAAGCAGTATGAACAAATTATTCTTTCCAGCTTCAAATTCTTTTTAAGAGAGAAATATCATCAACTCGGCTGCATAACGCTGTTATGCGAGTTCGAATGCGACGCTGTAATGATGACAGATGAATGAATTTTAAGTCCATGTAAGTTCTAAAGGATATTTTTCTCATTTTAAATTTCGTTGGAGGAAAATTTTTTATAATAACATGTGCAGTTCAAATGTAGAACCAACTGGATAAGATTTGATTACAGATTTTATTATATTAAATCAAGTAAATTCTAGTTCGTACAAGGTGCGAAAATTCTATTTTTCCAGTTGCTGTACAATTTTTGTGTTTCTGTTTTCTGTGCTTCTAGTATCTGATACAGACATTTGAAAAACCATCCCTGAACCCCAAAGAACCGAAACTATGCAAAGAACTATATAAATTAGTTAGTAAGAGTTCAAAGATATGGTTTTAAATTAATTTCAATATATTTGAAACATTATACGATTAGTTAATAAATTTTTTAATGCCTCAAATATCTATAAATGGTACACAATTATATTGTATTTTTGGGTTTATTACAAATAACTCAATCCAAAATTCAGAGATATATAATTAAGAAAATAAAACCTTATTTTTTAACTATGTCAACGCAGGCAAATGTTGAATTAATCACAGATTAATAAGCGATTTATTTGAAATAAATACAATATTTTAACTGAAAACAGGCACATATATAATTCTTAAGTATCAAATAATTCCTATTTCTTTCGCAAAACTTAATCCAATAAAGTCTCTGTTCATAACTGTCGTCAGTCACGTATATTCACCAATCTGTCTGCATTGATGAGGTAAGGATTTTAATTCATAAATACACCATAAATAATCCATAAGAAATGTAAACAATGCATTTAAAAATTCAAGGATTTGTATGGCTTGAGATTTATAACAACAGAATGTTTATAGACTAATTAATACTGCTTTAAAATTCTCTTAAGTTACAGAATGAGCATCTTTTCTCTTTGCAAAGTAGTGCTGAATGTACTCATGGGAAATTGCCCAAAAATCCCACTAAAACCCAACGGGTTTCCACAATCGTCAGAGCGGCTCTTAAGAGAGAAAGTTAAAAAAGCTGAATTTACTCCATCGACCGCTTCTCTCCGGAGTTCACCACCTGAAGCGTTTAGGTTCGTAATGGATCCATCGGGTTGTTTCATGTGTGCTCTGTAATTGCACCAGAAGAAAATGCCTTTGGAGTAGCGGAGGATTTGGACTCGTTTTATAAGGTACATAGCCGCTTTATTTCGTTGGAGCAATTCTCACGTAACGATTCGACTGTGAATTTTCGGATGTAGGTAATGGTCCGGGTGAGGCAGTTACATCGGAAGAAAACGAGCCATGCAGTTTGATCCTCAACCGATCCACGGCTGTTCCCAATATCGACACGCAGATTAAGACAAACGATATGTAGGTTTGGGTCGAAATGTCAGAGGAATATTTTGGCTCTACTATCACCGTGGAAGTTCGAATTAGACTCGTTTTTTAGAGGTGATGAAACGCGTGAATTACCGTAAGTATTGGTAGAGATACTAGAAGTATTTCTTTAATTTTTCAATATCTGAACGATGTATGTTATTACTCAAAGCAAAATATACTTATTCTAGCTTTTATTTTGCAATATTTTATATTCTGCATCGTTTACAATTTTATAATTTTCACTACAATATTACTTGTTTATTTTTCTACTCCCTAATAAAAAATTCATGTAAAGTATTTTCTTTAAAAATTAAATAAGGTTTTTCCAATAAATCTATAGTAGATAATCAAAATATATAATTCCGTAATATTTAATACAGGCTTCTACCTCTTATAATCTATTCTTTACCTTTCAGGCCAATGATATACTTTTTTTCATTCAGCCTGAACATATTTCCATATCCTTACATTCTTCGAAAATATCCTACGATTCACTTTAGCTCTTATCATCATTAACTAGCAAGACAGGAAAAGTAAATATAGAATTATTGCACAATAATATTTATAATAGAATGTTACAGGAAGTTGGGAATGATTTTATATAAATGTACGTTCTAAATAATCCATGAAAATGAAACAGAACGTAAAGGTCAGAGATTCAGAGGAAAATTTTGTAATTTATTTGAAAAATTTATATTAACCGATGATAAATAAATTTGCATATCATTATCCTTTAAAATTTTTTAAATAAAAGGTTAAACTAAATTCATTTCCGAATAAAAACTGTATATGGTACAAAACGTGGTTATTTTTTACAAAGAACGATTTCCTTCATAAAATATTATAAAATATATTTCGTAAAATAAAAGGATTGGAAATTAGCAGAAACATATAAATTCCCGTATAGTTTTGTTGATCTACGTTATATTTTGCTATTGCTCTCTCCGAACAGTCGAAAATTAGTGCCTGAATATTTCTTTACGAATTATGACTACTTCCTGCAATTCACGCTTTTTAATAAGAGATATTCATAAAACCTTCAAAGACGCAATTTAAAATTCCGAACGGATAACATTCCCTTTGAGTCGAATCTCTTTAAAGCAATTGATATCGTCGATCCAAAAGACAAATTTCGCCATAAATTTCTTTGGGAGCTGATGCTTTTATTAGTCAAACACTTTTGGTAATGGGAAACGACATAACGATCAACTCATACAGAAAATGAAATGATATCCAGCTTCGAAAAGGACCGCGAGAGAGAGAGACTTTCTCTGAACACACATTCGGAACGCAATGCAGTAATCAACATCTCCCATTTTCACTTCCACCGAGTAATCTGTTGGAGTAGCACGCGAGAGGAGAGCCTCTCTGTAAACATTTATCCCGTGAACCTCATGACTTATCCATATTTATCTCCCTCAGAACGCCCTCCGCGGAATCATAGCCGCCGATGAAATCCCGTCCCATTTGCATATCACCGGTGTAACCCTTTGCCGAAGCCCGAGTTACTTTTCCACATTTTATATACACGCTAACAAGCTCAGCGGTACTTTTTCACTTAATGCAGGTGCCTGATTTATCAAGTTTCGCTCTCCGACTAATGTATTGCACGCTTTGGATACTACCTTCCTTGCCCTTTTTGAATCTTTTCCTCTCTTTTCCTACTACTGCACTTGTGACGTAAAACGGGACGATCGCATTCCGTTCGTAAGGTCACTTTTCGACAACGTACATAGCAACGGAAAAGTGCCTTCAATTACGTCATGCCCCGAAAGTAAAGCGCGCAACTTTTGGAATAATGCAGCAGTGAATTATTGCGCTCTGCAGAAGGAAATTTTCACACTCGTGCTTTCAATTAAAACCGTAAACCGTATCGAATAAAATCTGCGTAGGGAGGGAATTCCGCGCGAACACTTAGTTCTCGACGATTGAGCACAGTGATAGATGCGCTTTTTCACGGACGAAAGCGAGTTTCGGAATTTATTCGCTCAACGGGTTCATTTCCATATCACTTGGCTGCAGTTTCTGTAAAAAGTATTTTTATTGCGATAGTTTTTTTTTCTGGGAGAACGGATCAACAGTCGGCGGGAAAAATCGCTCGGATTTCATCCGGAAGGAGATAATCCAAGATTGCGAGAGAACTAAGAGTTTTCTAGTGCGTTTTGGAGAACTCTGGAATTATATTTTCCATTCAAAAGACGTAAAGAAGAAGCCACCCTCCGGAGTCCGAAGAATACACGCAAACCCCTCGCAACTCAATAATGGCTTTTTCGTGTACGGAGACTTGTTTTCTTCGGGGATTCCGAGGGTAAGTATCGGGGGAGAAGAATAAATGTATCGGTTTCGGGAGAGAAAGGGTTGTTATAGACCGAAATGGGAGGTAACGTAGTTAGAGCAACATCATGTAAATGAAGGTTTTTTTCCCGATGCAAAACTGCACGATGATCTCCTTTCTTTCATCGCTCGGGAAAAACCCTCCCTTTTATGCGAGAATACTTGGAGGTTTTTCCATCACCCCACCCAGACGTCCTTTCAGTACACAGCCCGGGGCGCATTTCCCCGAAAAAACAACCTTTTTGTCTCTTCTCTTCAGGATCTTCGTTTCCTCACTACACGGAGCCATCTCCGAATCTTCCCCTCCTTTCCACTCGTCCTTCGCAACCCCACACACACACACCCGTTGCCCCCCGAATCATTACGTCTCCGAAATCAATGACGACGTAACGTTGGACAGAGAGGGAATAAAAAAAGGAAGAATTCCAATCCGTCGGAGACAAATTCATTTCTCCGAATGCTTTCTTTTCCGAAAAAAAAAGAAATAATTTTTCCGCCCCTTTCGTTTCCTGTTCCTCCGCCATTTCTCCCGCCAAAATCCATACTGCGCGACCTAAAAATTCGGGAAAAAACGAACATCGGAAAAAGGAGTCCGAATTAAAAGGGAGGAGTCGAGAGATAAAAAATAGGGAAAAAGAAGCGAAGCGGGGACAGTAATCCCACGAGATTTAATCTACTGTCACACTTCATTTCGGATCCTCGCTGTCCGTCCGTTCGCCCTTATTCCACGCGACACTTCCAACCGCCTTCGGGGCACCAGACGTCTTCGGTCTTTTCAACATTTGAGAACGAAGGACAAAGACTCGGGTGCTTAGCATTTCCCTCTCATTACGAAAACTCGCTGTCCGAGATGATAAAGCAAGGAAATGGCTCTCCAAAGGTGAAAATGGGCTTCCTTCCATCGCTTTTGATACAATCGCCACAGTTTCCCGATTCTTTAATTAAAATCGCAGTTACAAACGAGAAGTATTTTGAGAAATTTTAAAATTATTACTCTTCGTGCTGGAAATTTTCCCTCGGAATCTTTCAGACATTTCTGAGTATCGTATAAGAGTGCAGTGGAGGACTATTACGTAATGTGACGCTAGCTGTGTTTCCCGTATTAGATAATTAATTATCTAGAAGATAGATAATATTTATGTATTGATACAATATTCATTATGAAGAATATGATTAATAAAATAATATGATTTTCATTAAAACTATTAGTGATTTTAAAATTTGATTTGACATTGATGAAAGTGATTTAATTCAAGTTCTGATGATAGCTACAGAATCTTCGAGAATATATACATATGTATATACTCTCGAAGTTTATGCGGCTATCATATATTCATACAAATAATGTATAGAATCCTTTTCATAGATTTCAATAGTTTTGGATTTTATTCATACCATTTTTAGGTGCTGAACAATATCACATTGGTTCTATGACATTTAGAAATATAAAAAGATTAACTTTTATAGCATTATCCTCTTCAATGATGAAATGTTGGCTAAAATTATCTTAAGTAAGGCTTCTATATCCTGTATACCCAAAATAAATTCCCTCTGATAAACACAAATTTCACTTCCCCATAAGAAAGTTTCAAAAACCTTTCCTTTGATTGAACCCAATTCAGATGAGAGAGAGAATAATTTGGGAGTAAAGATTTGTCTTAATTTAAAAGATAAACCCATTAACATTCCTCGTCGTACATTCTTCATCACTCGTCAGTTCAGGGAATCATCTCCCAAATAACAGCTTCGGTACATATGTCAGGGGTGAGTAACCGCGGATACTATTTACGTGGGAAAGGTTTGATCCCCAGTTTGTCATTTAACTTCGTTCCCTGAGGAGTGTGTTATTTAACAACAAGGAATAAAACATACAGTTCTCTCGGGAATCAGTGGGCGTGCTTTGCTTCGTATGCCTACGCACGGAAATAATGAAAGGCGTAAATAAAATAGTACATCAAAGTAAATAAGGTCTTAATATTGCTACGTTTTATGTAAAAATGATGATGAGAGATATTTCAGGAGGAAATCAAAGGCACCAATACTAAGATTTAGCGAGGTTATTAATCATATAGAAGAGGAGCTTGTAATGGTGTATCTTTTCTGTTATCGTTAATTAAATTTAATTTAATTTCACATTTATCTTACACCATCATCGTTTCTTAGAAAAGCATTTCCCTTCATAATAAAGAAACGCTTTCATAAAATGTGCAGTCACAAAACGAGTTAAGTTTTCTTTCTTGACTGATTCAAACTATTAGATGAAAATAAAAGACTCGCATAGTTAAAATATCATTAAGCTAATTATTCATTGATGATCGTATAAGTATACGATATAATTTTAAATCGTATCATCATATATTCTCTATTATCATTTACTAATTCAATGATATTACAGATTTTGATAAATTTTGAGAGAATTATCGTCCTTCCTAACTGTATCTAATTAAAAAATTCTCATTGATATTTAACTAAATATGTGATAATTAAAAGTTCCTCATCAGTCCTGTTACGATTAAATACACAAAAGAGATTATTGCACTAACGCTAACGCCAGTATTTAGAGCTCGAGAGGGGAAAATTATGGCTTAAACGAGTAAAAAATTCTGCAGCAAAACTCTCTTGGCTTAATTTCTCACCCCTTATGCAGTGTATTCTCCGGATGTACCCCAACAGAGTGCCACATAATTTCCTAGATGGCTCATAGAATTAATTGGGCGACTTCCAAGTTTTTTTATCCACCAAATTGCTCGTGAGAGGTGCATTTGCAAATTCGCGGCCTCCGCAAAGAAAAGTAACAGACCTATACATAATTGCAACGCAAAATAAAAAAAACGCGAATTCTTTAACGTTTGCGTAGATAAGAATGCGCGCTCCTTTACTGGGGTATCTAGCGCAATTAAAACGAGCGGTAGAAAAGGAATTGATGAAAGAGAGAGAGAGAGAGATCGCTGGGAAAGGATGGCAGCAGCTCTACTTTTTAATTGCGAGCGCGGAACTTATGCGAAAATACAGCGTCGACGCCTCAGGGTGGCACACTTTCATCCCATTTTTGAGCAGATACACCTTCTCTCACCCTCCCGAAAAAAACGGTCCGCCCGTTTTCTTTTCGTTAACATTTTTATCGGAGGACAATTCTTTGTTCCTTTTCGGCAGTTCTTGTGCTCCGGCGACGGGACAATGAGACGAAATGAGGAGAAGGGCAGGAAACGGGTTGGGAATATGTCATTTGGAAAGAGTTCATCGGACTACTACAAAGACGGAGGAGACAATATAAAAGAGGAGATCTTTTTTCATTCCAACGATATTCCATCTCCATCCCGATATCGCCTTGCGAACCTCTGATGCCAAAAGGTCTTTTCCCACTCCGCAGGAAATTCTTACGTGTCCATCTGTGCGCGCTAATGAAGCTTTTCGTGAATGGTGCATTGTCGATGGTGCATAGGTGTACTATGATAGGGTGCCACGGGGCTCCATTTCAAATGGGTTACCCTCCGATTTGACTCTAAGCCGTTGGGTTTAAAGGTCATTGGTGTAAGCGTAGTCCCGCTCTGACGCAGGTTACATAATCATAACCGATAAGGTTATTCTAATTCTATTACTTTATCGAACAGTAAGATACCGTTCTTTTCCTTCGTTACCCTCACTTTGTCTTATCTAGAGATTATGTAAATCTCATTTGCTCTCTTGGCTATACGTTGGAATTTAGACAAACACCAAAGTCATTACAGAAGTCAATGAGTAATGCATAATCTAAGGATGATTTGTAAGACCTTGGGAATAAAACCTAAATTCTTCTCGACGCAGTCTCACGGGTGAATTAACTCATTTCAAAATTTTCTTTCCTATTATCTCATGATTTATTATGTATATCGTAGGAATAATTAAGAATATTTCTAAGAATCTACCGAAATTTATAATCTAAAGAGTAAGGGATTAATTAAAATGTAAATTGAGACGCATTTTGGATTAATAAAGCCAAGATTAGAATCTCATAATATTCTAATAATAACGTGATCTATATCCAAGCCCGTTAGAATAACCTTCTATTTATCTAATCAAAATAACAATAAAGTTTGAGGTGAATAAACATAATGCTTGCATTTTTATGAATAGTAACCACAACAAGTTAACGCTGAAGTACGAGATATTATTACCCTTGGCTGATTCAATTTAATAGATCCCAATGTATTCAACACTCTTATCCGATTGATCTTGGATGTTACTCATTATTCAATGAATGGTAGCGTCATTGAACACTCCAACAGAAGCACGATATACCATCAAGATAGAAAGTACACAAGTACCATCAGCAGTACAAATTAAAATGGTATTCCATTCTTCACGTTGGAGGCATCGGCGGGAGAATTTCAGTAATTGGTTTTTGTTCCCTTACGGAATAGACATGATCCAATTATACCCGGAGATTTCGGAGAACGATAAAGATTAAAAGTCTCCTCGTTCCTTATTTAAAAGGTTCATGTCCGAGCCGTGCAATCCATCATGGACACCGAACGCTAATCAGATGTCTTGATTCTTATTCCAAAAGCAGGAAGGATGTCCCATCCTCCACTTTTAAATGTCTCCGGAAATCGTTTTAACCACATCTGATAGGAAAGCTTTAAAACGCTGATGAATACTCACTTCATCTTCATTCATTCCGTTGGCGAACGTGTTACCATTAAGATTTTCTATCTGGAGAGTTTAATTTTTCAACCCTTTAACTTTCACGCGGAGATTACCATAAAATCAATGCATACTAAAATTCTCTCATTTCAACCAACACAAATTGAACGAAGATTATCAGAACATTAGTTGTCCCTTTCGCCGTTCTTCGAACAGAGCCTCTGTAATCGTTCCATCGGAATTCCAAATGAAACGAGAGTCCCGAGCTTTTGCAAATTAAGCCTCGACGATTTGATTTATGACAATGTTCTCGTTTGCGACGGATGGCCCGATTCATTTGTTTTTATCGCCCGTTACGATATTTTTGCGTGATTATTTTCTAATAAATTCGCGGGGATATTTGGGTTTTCCCGCACGTCACGATGTGCGGTCACTCGGAATTCCTGCACAAGAACGCAGCGGCAAAATAATCCAGAAAAGCATACGTTGAGCGAATAAAAAGAAGATCGTGGACAAGAGGAGGAAAATGTCCTCGGTACTGTACTTGCCTTTTCTTTTTAATTCGGGAAAAATGTAAACGGATGCTGGAGGCTATGTGTAACGTGGCTTGTGCCCATTTGACCATCTTCTGCCCATAATCATTTTCCCGCTTCCCTAATTCCACACTCGTGCCAATGCAAAGGGGCATTTTACCAGAGCCGTGCATAAGGGTTGGAAGCGGCTTGAAATAAAAACAAAAATGAAACGTGTAGGAATGCCGTACGAAAATGGGTCACTTGCATGCGGTGGGGATATTCTAAATATCTTACAACCGGTGCGCTTCAGAAGGATCTAAAATGAGCCAACTCTTAAAAAAAAAAAACGTTCTCAAACATATGCTGGAATCGATTATTTAATATCCACCGAATATACGGGACTCTTTAGATGGCACGCTTATCTGCAATATGGATATGCGGTTCTCGCATCGAAACTAAAACGGAATATTAAAAATTTATCGAAATAAATATATCTTCGCAACTAGTTTAAAAATTCTTCATACTAAATTGTTAAAGGAATTCGAAAACAGAGAATATTGTTATACCATTTGGTTTTATCTCTACATTTTTCTTTTATATAATTGATTAGTTGTTTTAAAATTTTAAACCTAACCTTCCGAAACATTTTCATTTGCAAGGAAAATTGAATGATTTTAAATCATTCCCTTTGAAAATTATGAATAAATTGTAGTTACGTAAATTTAAATTATAAAAAGGATGCATAGATATCTTTTATTATTTTTATTTTTACGATTACTATAATTTTCCATATTCCAACGTGGGTTTTAATCTTTATCATCAGCATGGTACCTATAAGAGCTCATATCACAAGGATTCATTAATACCTTTTAGTTATTAGGAGTACTATAATTTGATATACTTTAATGTAAGTGTCTTTTATTTATCTTCATCTTTATGTATCATCATGAGTATGCATTAGTGCATTTATATTCATTTGTAATCATTTAAAATAATTTAATGTATTTTATCTTCAATTTCATAGCTACGGTATGTACTGCATTTGTCAGTACTTAAATACGTTCAGTTCAAATAAGTTCAGTTTTTGTTTTTTAAATCCAAACTAAATTTAACTTTTAGATTTTTGACTTTGAAAACAATTTTAAGAATGGAAAACTAATTGTCATCGCCATACGTAGCAGTAAATATGAGTGAAAACTCATTATTTCTGTACCTCTAAATTCACTTAAAATAATTTTTAAATATGAGCAGATCGTCATAATATATATTTTATAAGCGTCTGTTTCAATTTACGGAAATGAAGATTCGGATCATTTTGGGATCCTTAAAAACTCTACGAAAGACTTTTTCATGAAAAACATCCGAGAAAGTCCTTCAGAAATAGAAAAAAAATATCCAACAAAAATCTTCCTTCCTTAGGACTGAAATAAAAATTCCGTTTGAAACGAAGAAAGATATACGTTTACTTTTTCGATGGGACATGACTTCGGAGTAAAAAAGTTAGGATTGCGTCCTTTTCTACTTAAGCAGATATCGAGAGTTTCTTTTTTCTCAAGCGGAAATTTGAAAAGCAAGGCGGAAATGAAGGACCGAGATTTTGCAAGCTCAATCTAAAGTGCGAAGTAATTTCAGACTCGTCTTTTCAATTAGTTTTGGCCATCTGCTCAAAGACGCGACTTGATTTATGGAGAGCATCCATGCAATGTAGTGCAATTTACGGGTTCGGCTCATTGAAAGGAGAAGACCGTGAAATTCCGTGTTTATCGCTTTCGAGTCCTCCTTCGCAACTTCTCTTCAAACGTGTTCATCTTTCAATAAAGTTGGAGCAATTTATTCGCGAGGATGAATATTAAGCTGCATTCAATGTATTTCTAAGCGAAGGAGTGTCCTCCACATGCGATTGGTGCGAGATGCTATACTCGTAGATCATGGGATAGTAGCGACAAACACGGAATGATAGATTGGAACTTCTATTTATATCTTGGTCAATAAAGATTTCCAACTGAAACCCATAAACTGAGTACAATTTTAGAGCATTATTGTAGATATCTAGTGAAAATTGCTTACGTCAACCCATTCGAATAAACGATGAAAATAAATCGAACTTAATGAGTATGTATTCACATAACTTGTTGTAATATCCTGTCGAATCACAGCCAAATAATTTTAATTGCAACTGATTTTAATAATATGAGAAATCTCATCTTTTTTACAAACATAAGAAAAATTTGTGGTCAACTCATAAAGTTAATATCGTCAAGCGTTACTTTGCGGAATGATAACATAGTTACTTTGTGAAATGGTAACTAAGTTATTGATTCATCATGAAAAAATTCATATTGATTTCATCCACTAAGAAGAATGTTATTTTTAATTCTTATTCATCGTTAAACTCCAGCAGTTTCTCTCATTGAAACTAATATTTTCGCACTATAAAAGTTGTTGGTGAATACAAGGCAAATTATTTTATTTAGCGAAGTATTATATTTCTTTGCAACCATTAAATAAAGAACGTTTTTTGTAAAATCAACCAAAAAGGATTTCTGAAAAAAGGCCCCATTTTAAATTATCATTGTATCTCTCATTTAGCCTTCAACCCACTTGTATTTCAGTATTTAAAAAACAGTATTTTCTCGTGACAATACTAATCACTTTGCTCATAGGGATACATGCAATGAATGGCCGGCCTTCAGCGCTCCGGAGACACTAAGTGTTAGCTTATACAGAATAGTTTAAGCGGAGTAATGTGGAACTTCGTTTGCTGCTGCAATGGCCGCTTCAAATGGGCGGCCCGAGGAATAGCAGAGGATGCATAACAAAGAACGTGAGTTGGTGGATGATTTGAAATGTTCATGGACTGGACGTACCGCGCTGAGTATGAAGGACATCGTTCTATAGTAGTTTGCCGAGGATGAAAGCACTTATTGAAATCAGATAATTGGCTGATTTTGAATTAGAGATCGAAAATGTCTCCTCTATTCCGTGCCAGCGTGATCGCCATTGGCTCTCGTTAACGTAGAAATTCGTATGATACTGATTTTTCTCGGGGCACAATAACCTATAATCCACCTCCCACAGGGTCGGCAAGTGGGCGCACTACACGCTGATATTAGGTTTATGGTGCAACATTCCCTTGTTCCGAGGGAAAAATGGGTCCACAATAGATCCCCTACGTCATACGGAGTTTCACTACGTGCCTACACATCCGTTTACAAGGACCAGCAGGTGAAGCGAGACTATTCTTCCATGGAACCAAACTCTGCTATTTTGCGAAGGTATGGGGATAGATTATAGAAGTTTCAGAACCATATGAATCTCCTTCAACGGGCGGTGATAATCCCATTACAGAAACCTACAAATATGTATACGAGAAGATTCGTAATATATCAAAGTCCTGTTAAATTGGGACGGTTACGGTTCCATAAATATAAGCCGCGATTATGTATTCCATTTCCAAGGTTATCCAGATTGGAGAATCTGTATGAATGAGTATGTGACGGTTGCGGAAAATTTTGGCGAACTAGAGACAGCTGAAAATTCTGCGTGAAAAAATGTAAAAACACTCTCCAGGTGTTTGGCAGAGTTCGGTCACTTAAAAATGTCCTGCTAATGCCCTTGACGGAAGAGCACTAATTACTTCATGTTTTAGCTTTCAAAAATCACGTCACTAAGAATTCCTTTGGTGATTATCTCAGAGGTGGGTGTCCTGACAGAGTTACCTTCGTATTTTTCGAGTTTTCCTTTAAAAAAAGTTTTCTCTTTCGCGATATTTGACAGATCCCACGCAAAATTTTGGTATTTGGATTTCTCTATTTTTCTATTGACTGCTTTTCATGAGATAAAATTCTACTCTTTGTTATATTCACAAATATTACAGCAAATTGTATAAACGGTGCTGTTTCATAATATTCTTCAGTGGTTAATATTATATATTTCACTTTAATGTAATAAATCAACGAATTATATATATTAGTAAATTATAAGCAGTTATAGTAGTAAGAAACATTTGCATAAATTTAAAACCTCATTATGTTTCAGAATTCTACAGTCAAATGCAAAAAATAAGAGTAAAAATATATTTCAACCTAGAGAAAAATTTTCCTATCTACCGTGTCAACCCGGCTATAAATATATTTTTCTCTGTTCATTTATAATTGAACTTTTTCGTAATTATCCTTTCGTTATCCTGTCTTATTCTAGACGCGATTATGTCGTAACATAAGTCAACCAATTTATAACACTTAACAGCACTATCCAAGTATATTTCAATCGAGTATGAGATATCCTTCGCTAAATGAAGGGTAGCATTTATTAAAAATATCATTCCATTCGCAAAAAACACCTTCGCCCTAAGGAGTAGGATGGAATTAGCAACCCAATACTAATCAAGCTTTAATGAGCAATAATTTACACTCACCGGATGACGGGGACACAATTTCAGCGTCACGACAGGTTCGCGGGTATGCACATCAATCAATTATTAATTCACTCGGGAGCATTTCAATCCACATTTTCATTCATTTTATTCGCAAAAAACACATCGCCAATTTTTTTTCAGCACGGCCTGACCAAATCGCCGATCGCAAAAATTATCTTATTTATTCTGCAAATCCCTCCCGATTGCACCTAATAAGAGGAATCTATTAATCATAAGTTGCGCGATTGAATCAATGCGACAAAACCCTCTAGTTACCACGACAGCGCTTTGTCATTTATCCCGCATTTGATTCGGGAATCGCTCAGCGTCTGCTAATTCGCCTCTTCAAAAGACAGGTCGAGTAAAAGATTAATTGGGCTCGTATATAATTCGATGGCCATCGATCCATCAACGACGCAGACGACGCCCTAAATGTGTTAATGTGCGAACGTGAGGGACTCCTGAACAGATGCAAAACACCTCATTAAAATGTGTTTCATTTCTGCTTAAGAGAGGTCCTCTTCATGTATGCATGCCCTCGACCCTTGCCACATGATTAGAGGAGCGAGCATCAGGATAAACAGCGCCGTGCGGAGGAGTGGGCGTTTTTTTAAACGCGGTTTTGACTCTATTTCGCGGGTTTTATGATGGCAACCGCGTGCCTTTGGAAGCTCACTGTAGAGGGAGCGGTGTGAGGGATATGAGATAAGGAAGGCGGACGCGGCGTATCTTATGTGAGGGATTTGAATACAATAGAGGTGCATCTAGAGAAGTTATCGGATGACCTTGCTAACGAGTCCACGGCCATTGAAGAAATTCTCAATGCTCTTATTGCTCGGGTAAGGAGTCTGTACTACGAAAGTGAATTTCCTGTGGGAATTTTATCGTTTTATTTTCTGGAACATGTTAGTGAAATGTTTTGCGAACTATTTAATTTGTAAAAGAAACTTATATAAGTATTAGCAAACAAATATTTGGAATCATTCATAACTGAAAAAAATCTTTGCAGCTTAGAATACATTTTATATCAATTTATTGCATTTTAGATGGACTTAAAAGAAGAACTTAATGATTAAAATAGGGGCTAATATTAAGGCTAATATTATAATATATTTGTAGTTATTTATAAAAATGAAGCGTTTGGATATAATGACCTCTTCAGGTAGTACGAATTGAAATTCGATCAACCTTATTCACTTCTAATGTCGAAATTAAATTTTGGAGTAGTATTTAAATAAAAAAAAATGATACATGGGTGTAAACTGATTAAAATCTTGATCTCTCAACAACTATCAAACAACTATCAACTGACAAACTATACTAAACCTTAAACTAAACTCTCCTGAATCTTTTTCAAATATTTTTGGCATTTTCCTAATAAAATAAATACGATAACGTGCACTTGTGTCTCATCAAAACAGGCAGAATATCGATGTGGGTTTTGAGTATTGATATATTAGCTGGCCGGTTAACCAGACACGTTCTGAAAGTGCTAAAGACGTGTCAAAATCTTCGCTTAAAAAATGTGTTTGCAGATCCGTTCGCCACCGAAGGTATCAACATATTAAAGTATATTTCAGCTTAATTTCTGAGTCAACGCTCTCCGAGTTAAGCCTCAATCTGCCTACGATTTCCGGCCTCATTCAGCGTTCGAATGTATTCGGCGAGCAACAAGAGCGCTACCCGAAGGCCTCCGACACGTAAACATGTTTCCAAAGCGACCCCTTCCTGTTAAGAGATTCACTCCTTTTGGCTTCCCGACTCCCAGAATTTTAATGGCCGGACTTCACCTCCTTTTCTACCCGATAGGCTTAATGGCCGCATGTCCTCCGTGGGCGGACGAATGGCAAAAATGTTAACGAACTGCCGCGACCGGGAGAGACTACGTTCCGCTCCGCTTCCAGTTTGTTTCGGAACCCCGCGTTCGGAAAAAAGCAGACTTGTTACTCCCTGCGATTTTTTTTCGCAAGACCATATTCGAAGCATTTTTTTTTACGGTCCCTTCTTCATTACCCCGGCGGTCGCGACACACCTTTCGCCCGCTCTGATTAAAACGTCCGTCGCTCGAGTAATTACGCATCGAGTGAAAGGCAAGCCTTCAGCAGCGCGTGGAAGAAACCCGGATTTATTTCTGAGGGAAGCGGAAAAAAATCTCCGATGCGAACGATGGAAAGGCTCATTAACCGTCGCGATTTATAAGAGAAGACGTTTATTTTTTTCGAGATTTTTTTTGTTTCTCCCAATTTTGCGCGAGGTGTTCGTTCGTCAATTACTCGCGATTTAACCAGGTTTTTGATATCGCCCACGAAGTGCTGACGCCGTTTCCTCACGCTCGCCCTTCTTAACGAAAAATTGAAAGCATCAAGGTCGAAGAACGTGACCGTGTGGGACTCGGAGGTTTTAGTTTTTTTTGCTTCATAGAGGGAAGAAAAGTCAACGCGTGATTTTCGCGGAGCTTTAACGGGTTCCTTTCAATTCTCGAGTTTTGATACACATGCGCCCTTCTCTCTTCTTTTTTTATCATATTTATCGCTTTTCATTGGCTCGCCGTTGCCGATTTGGAGTCGTAAACGAGGTCTCGGATATAATGATAACCTCAAGTATTATTTCCCTTGAATTAATTAGCGGAGAGCTTAAAGTTTTAACGATGTAATCATGTTTTTTTGTTTCAATTTTTACGAGTGGCCCGCTGATGGACATCAATTACAACCTTAATCGTTGAGTAAGTCATGAAAGAGTTTTACTAAGTAAATTGAGACTATCCGAGTGTTATTAAATTTTAACGATTTCATTCTTTATATTATGTTTGTAGAAAAGGAAATGAAAAAAATACAAGATGATATTTTTTGTCCAAATCAAGACTTAATCTACAGACTCTGAAAATGGTGAGTAAGGATACAATCAATATATTATATCAATGATATAATATTGTTTATGTTCCTTCAATTGGCTCTCATCAAAGCCACTTATTTATAATTGCGTAATTGAAAATAAAATTACTCACCACTTGGTGTGAGAGGAATAGTTTAAATAGCATAAACATCATTTAAGAAGTATTCAATGGAAATCATTTGCACAACTATATTAAAATGTTGTGAATAGAAAAATTTGTAATATATCATTTAATTTTAATGCTTCATTTCTATGGGGATTGACACTAAAAGACTCTTAACTCGACAAAAAACGACTTAACGACTCTTAACGGCACAAACGATTATTATCTAGATTTTATACATGATTTAATTAAAATACATAAAATTTTAATTAGGTACTTATGAAAGATTGTTTTATTTATTATTATTACTATTCGCACAAATTCATTGGAGGATTGGGCTGTCATAAAATATCAAAGAGGGAGCATTCTTAATTTATGATAGGATACATAAGGTGTTTACGATCTACACTTTGAATATTAATAACTTAGAGAGAATGGTTTCGGTCGCGATAAATAAAGAGATTATATTGAATTAGTTATCGAAGGGATATGGAGATACGCTGATAAATAATATGAAGAAGATAAATATATTAGAGTTCCTGATCTTCTGTTTAAAAGCGTAAATAAATGTCACCTATTGAGGAACTTTGACTTTTGCTCTTTCATTAAAAGGATAAACACTCTAGATAAAGCGTCAACATGCGTTTGAATCGATAGTTCTGAGCTCCGAAAGACACTGTACGCGAATTTTATAGACCTTTAATGGCGATAATGCATGTCCGCCAAAATCCCAAATCGTAGCGTTGTCGTAAAAGTTTAGCTTCCACAAGAGATTCAACTAGTTCCCGAATAAATTCCTCACGATCGAAACCAGATGAGATTTACGCTTCCCAACGTCCAAATATTTGAGCTCCGCTCTTAGCTCCCGATTAGGAAAGAGCAATTTATCACCAGATCAAAATTGGCGGCTTTATTGTGGGGAAAGTTAGTCCGGCCTTAAAATGTTAACGATCCAATCGAGTTAAAATCCTACCCTTTTGAAAATCCCCCTTCTCTATCCACCCCTCGACGAATCCGAGTATTTTTACAGCGCTGATCGTCGGCGGCGTAAACGGGCCTATTACGGATCCAAAAAGTCCGTCTCCCTCCTCATCAGTTCGTTAGCTTTCCATCGACGCGGGGATGTAATAAGTCGCGACAAAAGGGCTACGCGGCACGAAAAACTTCACAGTTACATAAAAAAGACTCTTCTTCCCTTTTCCTATCTCCCTTTCCGTTTCCCATCTATACACACCCCCCCATTCCTCCACTCTTAAGGCACCTCGCGGAACTTACCTATTTTTTTCCACCAGCACCTCTTTCCTTTTACTTTTTATGAGGCGTATATCTGCCTTCCCTCTCTCGCACACCCTTTTTGTGCTGCCTTAATGATTCCCAGGCGCCCGCCCGTTTTATTAAGATACAATCTCCCTAAAACTCGGGCCACCCCTCCGCAAACCTTCCATATCTCCCTCCGCAGATCCACGGCGCCGTCGAGTGCATCTATCCGGGAACCGAAGCCTATTCCGCCGTTCGAGAAGGGAACTTTTTTTTGGTAACGGATACGGTCTTATTTAAAGGTGCTCCTCTTTAAAGTTTAAGCGGATATAAAGAAGCGAGGTTTTAATTAAAATTTTACTTCCGCGCGATTCTCTTTTCGCGGCGCTAACGTACTCCGATTCTGTACTTTTTTATTCCTAACGCAGAGTCATGGATCGAGATAAACACTCCCATTGTTCGAACCCATTTTTCCGTATCTGATACACTAAAGAAAAACCCCGATACGACGACGTAATGTGAGTTTAGGCGAGTGTCCTAAGCGCCCGTGTTTAGCAAACCGAAGTCCCCACACACGCACTCTCAACGGTTTTCGCACGGGAGAGCGGTGTCATATGGGAGGCGTCGGTTGAAATATTCAGAGACCTAGCGATAGCCCCCCTCTCCTATTTTTTAATTGGACGTCCGATAGCGCCAAATCCCAGAGATGCGGGAGATTAAAAAAGCAATCGCCCCCGCAAAAAGATACATATTTACCTCCGCAACGACGAACAATAGTGAGCTTAAATTACAAATTCATTGGATTCGCCAAGTCACGATTTCCCGAAGCTTAATTTCGGATTCATGGGGTGCTATTCTGCGCACCAGCTGCGATCCTTATCGCCAAGACAAAATCTAATCAGCCGAAAAAAGAGATTGAAAAAAGTGTTCGAGGAAGGACGTCAATCACTAGGCAACAAACGGATATGATTTCGCCGCACGGGACTCAAATATATACGCCGTTTCCTATTTACATTTCATTTCGTTTTCCCAGAGATCCTCCCCCTTTCGCTAACATTTAGCGGACGAATTCGACAAAAGGAGCGCCGACAATGGAGGGGGATTTGAAATTTCCAGGCAACAATGATTTCGAAGAGTAGACCTTTTAAAAGCCGCCCAACGCACCCATAGCACGTGTTTCCAACCGTATTATGAGAGGGGGACGTATGCAGAGAGAGGCGATTTCGACCCGTCACGCTTCGGCTGAAAGGAACAGTTGTCGGAGGCTAAGAAGGAGGGGAAAAAGAATCGAAACTTGGCGCAAATATAGAAAATAAGAGCTTAAATGGAGAGGAGAAAATTAAGGAAAGGGATAGAGATGAAAAGCGGTGCTTGAAATGGCCGGAAAAGCGCTAAAGGGGCTACGGTGTTTCCAGCGAAATCAAACTATTCCTTCAGTTAGAAAGAGAGAGGATTCGGTAACAAAGAATGACTTCCCATTCAAGAGATGTCACTCCGAACTGAATCAATCGTCTTCTATCTCGAGAATGAATGGTTTTTTCATTAATTTCTCCTTCCTCTTAAAAGGAAAGGCGCTTTAGAATTAATTAAGTTTTCTTCCCGAAGCTCGTCGTGTGGGATGAATCGACGTCAGTCGCGCCCAATTTTCTACACATATATTGAGCGCTATTAAAATCGGCAATCAAAACTTAATTCGCACAAAAGGGGGGAATTCCTTTTCCTTCGTTTCTTCAGCCGGAGAATTGTAGTTGGGCTCCATTCTTCCGAGTGATGGGAATCGAATAAAAGCGGGCGTAATTATCGCTAGCTTTTGAGTTCCCTTCGACTAGAAAAACATTTCGTTTTGAATCTTGAGAAGTTTTGTTCCCGAAGGAAACTGGGAACCTTTGATGCGACTCAATCGCCTCGAGCATTACGTAGTTCCACGGAATCTTAAATCTTTCAGAACTACATTGATATTCAGAGAGGAAGGTTGTCAAAGGTCCTAATGATAGGCTATATAACTCCCCCGGAAATAGCGATGCCTTTTAACATTTGCTAAACATTAAAATACTCGTTGATTATAGAGAGTTTCTGCCACAGCTTCTTTGTAGCTGGTCTAGATAATGATATATTCAACGACAAGCTGATGGAAAATGTCGGAAATTCTCAGAAATACAGCTACTTATAAATAGTTAAATAATCAAGACAGCCTCAACGCATCCAGTTGTTGATACACGCTTAATGTACATTTGTCTCTCATAGCAACGATCGTTAGGCTTAAAATCTCTCGCGACAATTCCATTTTGTTTACGTTCATCAATCATGGCGATGATTTAATCCTTCCTATTTGCACCATTACGAATAATCACACGTTAAGTACTACAATGCCCAGTTCTTAATCACGCCCCATACACACGTCAACACATTTAACTACAAACGGGTTCAACACGCGGACATTTCTAAAGCTGGAAATTTGGAAACCATCCGAGGCTATAAAAGCTCGTGTTCGTCATTACCACAGCCATCTTATTAGAATGAAAAGGAGGATTGCTGTTTAAGAGACTATAAAAGTTTTGAATGCCGAGCCAGCAATTCCGGTTCCGAGGCACGAGATGATAAGCATGTTTCATGGAAATCCGTGAATCTAAAGCTGTCATTAACTCCGGTAGCGAAGTGGTATCTCTCAATACTAGGGAGTTTAAATTCCACCGAATTATTTATCTCGGACGTTCTCCCGGAGAAGGATGCTGAAGACCCGTCGCGGAATACAGATTCGAAAAAGATTATAAGCGAATAATTTTAGTCTAAATGACACCGCATCCTTACCTTTGTTTTGTCTTGGGCTCTTTCTTTTTTGCCACCCGAGGCGCGGTTGAAAATCCTCATTTGGAAAAGAGCAGTCATGGGAAGATGTCACGGAACCTTCCGCCGCGGGAGATGTGTTTGCAGGCGGAAAGCCATTGGAACGGAAGTCTCTCGGCGCTGACCCACGCTTGGACGTATCCAGCTGGGCTTTTTATGCCTCTGACCGAGAGGAATCTAATGTTTTTAATGGTCAGGCGGATTTATCACAATCAACTGTAGCTGTAACATTCGATCGATACACAAACAAATGGGGAATTAACTTAAGGCAAAGATTTATGGTTGATTCGATTTAGTAAGAAGTTAATGGTCATCGACCATGTTTTGTATATCTTTGGGATATAATGATTTCTTCGAGGAATGAGTTGTCATTACTCATGCAATCGATCTGAGGAAAAAATCCTATATATTGAAACACAAACCTTCAATTTAGTTGAACATGTACAGAATCTAGTCCCAACAAGGCTACTCACTATTATTTCTCTCGAATCGTTTTGGATGTTTATCTACGATTGAATGTTTGGTCGTTAGGAATCAGATGATATGATCCTTACCAAGTGATAGCATAAGAATCGAGTTTTAAACGTATTTAAATTACGTTTACCAGAATTCCTTATTTGAAATTCAACTTAAACATGTGCAAAATTTAAATGAATCGTTCCGAGGGAATTGGATATCCGATATTTATTTGTTATGGCATGATTGTCTGGTTTATTACAACCTAGCACTTAGTACCTCTCTTCACTTGTGTTAAGGATGAATGCTTGTGTAAGAGGCCTTTGAGTTGTTTACGCATAAAAGTAAATTGTTATCGAAAAAGGGTTTAGTGATATCGGTCGTGGTTAATTTTTACTCCGGCTTCCATCTCCTCTGAAGCCATCATCATCCACTCATGGAGAATGTCCGCAGCCCTTGGAAATTCCTTCAAAAATTAATCGAGTACCAACTGCCGCGAAGAACTCGAGGGCAGTTAGCAAAGTATCCGAAAAACGCCCGATGGACCAAAAGAGAAGGGTGAAAAAGGTTGGGATATTATCAAAGTCATGAATAATTAATCTAAATCCTCGCTGGACTTTTTTTCGTCCTTTCCCTTGCCTCTTAATTTCTCCTTTCACCCTCTCTGTGCTACTTTGTCCACAGTGGTAATTTTCATTCAAATTTTTCCTTCCTCGCGTATAGTTAATGCGCAAAGAGCACACTCCCATAGGAGACTATCCTCAGGGTCTTCTCATAGCTCTTTTCGGAAATTCCTCGGTGCTTAAGAGTTGCCTTCGACTGATGAAAAATTTTCTTTACGCATCATTTATTCATCTTTTCTGTTAGTGACGATCAGCAACACAATATCTTGTTAAAGTTGTATTTATAATGAATGCTTCCTTCGATATGGATTCCAAAGAATTCGCATTGGAAAATAATACACGAAATTATGGTTCAAAATATTTCTTATGTTTGCAGAATGTAAACTTTCTCGGATAGGATTTCTCTCGAGCATAAATTAGACATGGATTTATCCTTCATTTTAAGGTTAAGATGATTTTCCCCATTAAATCATCATTAGGATTAAATGACTTAGTAAAATAAACAGCAGATAAACAAATTCTTATCAGTATATATATAAATCAGGAGATGTATAATATATCCGAGGAGAAATTAAGGTTTACGGTTCTTTGAGAGGTAAATGTATGGAAATATAAATGCAGAATATTCAAGCATTTTTAAGCTTGAATAATATAAAGGGTTCTTCAGAGCGAAAAATTATCCTTAATCATCTTAATAATGTAATATTTACAGACGTATTTTAAGGAAAAAAAGGTCTCACTGTTTTTTATAGTTTAAAAAAGTTGAATAAAAAGGTGCCTCTACTCAAAATAATATTATTTTAGTAAAAATAAATGTATAAAAAATAAATAATCAATAACAGAAACAATCTGAGCAAATATAATATTCTTCGAATCAAAATATTTACAGTAACTCATCATTCCGAAATAATTTAATTTTTAGTGCATTCCATTTCGTCTATCAAAATATTGTTATCAACGACAGATAAAACGTTTTTTTGCTCATTTTAATGATATTGGATTACGGCGGAGTTACGTATCGTAATAAATGTTTATGACGGCACTAAAATTCAGAACAATAAACGTTTTAACTAGATAAGGGACCTTAAACACTTATCAAGATGCGAACGCAACGAAAATTTAAACGCTAAATAAAAACATTAAATTTTCAGCCCGCCTCGTGTTCCGAAGCAGAGCGTTTATCACTTTTATATAAACATAACAACAGAGATATGAAGTAATAAAACCTTCTTTGGGGCCTCCCCTGAGGCATTTTTCTCAGATCCCCTTTATCTCCTTGTCTGCCCTAGAAACGGTGCCAAGGAGTTGCAAGGTGTTCTCTATAGCCATTCCACAATCCCCGAGGGTCTAGATCTCCAGATGCATGACCTATCATCCAGACCATCTTCTGCTTCAACGTTCTGTCATCCAAATCACCTATCCCGTGGCACCTGCTCCTCCAAGAACATAATGTACTGCATACACCAAGCCGGGAGACACCTCACTTCCTGCATAATTCTCTTAGGAAATAACTTGCTTCTCCTTTAGAGGAAATGATCTCATGCATCCGATCTAAATTAATTTAATAATTTAATCTAGGTCTTTCAACTCTACCTTTATCGACCTACATACTTGTATACACGGTGATTGCAGATATACTACGTGAAGGGATACGAGATGTACGTGAAGATGAATTTCAGCAAATAATAAGCGAAAAAGTAATGATTTGCATAAAGTGTATGTAATAATTGCTCCTTTCAAAAAAATAAAGCACATAATGTAGTTTCGTTGAATAATTTATATAAACCAATATGTTTTTTGCAAAGTCTAATTTTTCAATGTATCCTTATATAAGATTTTATTTTTATAAATAATATTTCTTTTCAGTTACAACCAAGTACTTATCACAAAACGTATCTCTTATTCTTAACAATAATTTGATATATTTTTATTGATGTAATTTTTTTTAATCTATGGTGATTAAAGAAAAGCGATTTACTAATCATCAAGTTCGCTATTTTATCCTTTCAGCTATTTCTTAGAGTATAGAATTTTTAACTACCAATCTAATTAAAACTATTAATAGTAAAAATAATAAATCCCTAAAAAATTCATACAGAACTCCTAATAGCCAATATCTCATTTTGCAAAATCAGATTTTTCCTCTGAAACATTAAACTACAAAAAGCTGTTATAAGATTCTCCGAAACCATAATAAATTCCGGGGAAAATCTTAAAATGGATATATATATAATACAACTATCATATAGACAAAAAGAGATATCGTATATTCTAATGTGTAATGTTTTATTACATTTAATACTAGCCTATATCGATCTCTATTCATAAAACGCAGCGAAATGAGAGCCAAGATTTGAATGGAAACAAACGGTGTTCTTAGAGAGCGATACGTCTCGATACGTACGAAATGGAACGCTTCTATTGGAACAGATACGGTGCACCTATAGGAAAACATTTCGCCCAAAATAGGTCTCGGTACGTTCATGAATTCCCATCTCAACACTCGGAGAGATATACCTCCGAACCGAAGGGTCAACGTTCTGTTCAACGAACTGAACTTATTGGAGTCGAATTCCGCTGCTCTTGTTTTTTTTCCCGTGATGCCTCGCGCAACTCATCCCCGGGATATTCTCCTTTTCCAAATAAATCAATGGATACCCGAACCGTCCCGCATCGTTTTTATTCCGGAAGAAAGGAAATACTCCTCCATCGCCACTCATTATAATCAACCAGAAACAGTTCCGTTTCTGACGTCACACTCGAGAGAAACAAAAACCGATAGGAAGCGCGTGAAAACCATTCGATTCCTACTCCATTACTCCGTTCCTTTTCTTTAACGGTCGTGAAAGGAAAAGCTTTCAAGTTGTAGGAGCAGGAAAGCCATTCTACCTCCCTTCCAATTTGGACGTCTTTTGAGGGAGAGAGTACTGACTGGCACACCCTCCCCCACTTTCATCCCCCGCGTCCAAGACAATATTTGTTGATTTACGGAGATCTTAAATTTCCCTCGTTAAGCTCGTAAGACGTCGTGCCAGATTTAGACTAGTTAGTCGCCTATTCCTTTAACCGCAGTAGAATTACGTAATTTGGGTGGATGACGAATGGCGCTCATTAAGAAAAATATAAGAGGAGATGATTTATTGGAATCGAAACTGAGAGAATACAGGCGAAAGACGTCAACTGCGAAAGAACAAGGCTGAAGGGGGTGTACAATAATTCTGAGATGACTACTCGTATGAAGGTTGATGTTAAAAAGAGTCAATTATCGGATATAAAAAGTAGAAACATCAGGCTAACTGTATCCTACTGTAAGTTGACTGATATCGGTTAGCGTTTTAGAATAGATGATTCGAATGACGAAAAATAAAAGAATGGTATTAAAAATAATTAAATATCAATCATACACTAACGAAGTGCAGTACATATTAACACAAAAAATCATCATAATTCGGCTGAAATATAATTATTTGTAAAAATTAGTTTACTGTTTAGATATTCAAAATATTTACCGAAAAAAGAAATGTTTAGAATATCTTTTATTCCGATAAAAAACAATCGGTTCTAGCGATGAATATTTACTCATTATTTCATTCCAAAACAGCTTAATTAGAAGTAGAGTAATTAGAATCATAATGAGAATATTAAAATTAGATGGAGTGTAGACAAGATTAATTTCTATAAATCTTACAGTTTGTTGGATGAGCAATAATTGTTATCATCGAAACGTAACCACCTCCAGTTCTCATTGTCTGTCTTACTTCTATATTATAAAATTTTCTATTGATGATAATTCTTTTTATTAATTCTATGATAATGCTTGTATTCTCCTTGTATTATTGAGAATCATTATTTGAGTCTGTATTGGAATTAACACGCGAAAATCTATGTATGATAAGTGTAATAGAACAGTATTTTAGCCCATTGGTAAGAATACTTCATTCGTCCACTAATTTAGAATATTATCAAAAATAACTTTCCCTTTTACTTCTAACAATATTCGAATTATATAACAAATATTGCGTCTGTATAAACATTTTTGCTACCTCTCTTCTCCCTTCTTTCTATTCTCATTTCTCTTCCACTCTTTGCCACATCCCATTTCTCGTCACCCAAAGCTTTTGTCCATCCTCCCATTTCCCCAAACGACACACTCCCTCTTCTCCCTTAAGGTCATTCCATGCAGCAATTCACCCTCGAAAAAAAGGAAAAATACAAAAATGCCCGCATCTTCCACATGGCTCTCCTCCTGTTAAGAGAACCGGTAAAAGTTTATCCATCGAACCTCCGCTAACGAGACTGACGAATTCGAAAATGCAGCCACCCCTCTTTACCCACCTACGTCGTTCCCTCCTTATCTATCCATCCCTCCTCACCAGAAACATCTTCCTACTCCCACCCCGACATTAATTAAATGCGAAACTAAAGCCCCCCACACCTTAGATAAAGATCAGCCACATCTATTCCTTCTTTTTTCCTTTTTTCGTTTCCCTATCTTCTCTTCCCTCTCCCTTTTCCCTGTTCTCCCTTTAACCTCCCTCGTTCTCACTGTTCCTTCTCTGCCGTATCACTTTACGTCTCTCCCATACGTTTTCATCTCGTGCAGATGTTGAAATATCCATATGTTACAACTGTATCGTGGACCCGTAATAATACGAGTGAGTTTCCGATTCATGAATTGGTAAATGTATCATTTTCCAATTTTAATTAAAAGGACGAGATAATGCATTAATCATTGATTTAGCCCTCGTGTTTATTCATGGTCAATATATTAGAAAGACTACTGGGGCTATAGCAATACTGAACGATGACATTTATTCTGGTCACTGCATCTTATGAAAGGGTTACCCTTTAATGGCGTGGAGCTGAACTTACTCGGCCATTCTCTTTTTGGTATATTATGTTTCATCGCTATACAAAGAAGTGTCCTTCATCTATTCTGGAGCACTTCATACCCTTTTCTATAGAATGCTGCTGGTGGAAGGGTTGATTTATAAATCGTTCTCAAGCTCGAGTAGCTCGTAATATTATATGATATCAAGAGGAAAGAAGATGTTCAATTATTCTATGATGAGCTCGTTAAGGTTCTAAAGTCTAAATACACTCAATCAAATTTACTCATTGATCATTCATAGATCAAAAAAGATACATCATCGTAATAAAAATGTCTTTCTTCTTTAATATTCCGTTCTTAAAATATCTATTTCCCAATCCCTTTCCTTATCGAATCCGCAAACCAATAAAAACAAATATTCTCTCTAAATTTAGTCACATACCACATCCATCCTTTGTCTTTCTCCAGCTAGAAAACAATCATTTTCCAATTTTACGTCCATAATAACGGATACCTATGTTTGGCCATTAACATCTCCAAGTTCCCGTTTTGTTATTTCATTCGTATAGGCTTCTATCTACTTTAGAAGTTATTTTTATCTTTATTGTGTCTGAAGGTTTCGTATCCAATATTGTTCGTATTCAGCAATTTTTAGAGCTTCTGATGTACAATTTCGGAGTTTTTGACGAGCGAAATAAGTTCTCGTCAGTTATCGAGTGTAAGACGTTGAATTTCTTCAGCTTTTTGGATTTTTTGCTAATTTGGGAGCGTAGGACGTTGAAAGTTCCACGTGCGTCTCAAATACACGATCAAACTGGATAGAGAAGCATATTTGAGCTCCACTTTGCGTAAAACAGGAGTCGAGGTCTGCTAGAGACGTGCTAAGTGCTTCGTCAACATAAAAACTCGGAGAGATGGACGTTACAACGTACGCGATTCTATATTTTGGGAATACTGCTCGTAAAAATAATTTCTTTACAGTTATTTCTAACTGTTCCTCGAGATTAATTGTTCTGTCGGCGTGGAATTTGGAGGATAATTAAATTAGTCAGGTGCCTAATACAGAGGGACGCTGTCTTTTAATACCTTTGCTGAATTGGAACCATAAATTCTTTCGCTACTAATGCTGAGGAACGAAAGAAGAAGTTTGGGCATCGTATGACTCATTGTCAGTAATACCATTTGGGTTGAATTATTATTCGTACATAATTCTTTGAAGACGTTACAGATATAGAAAAACCTGTAAAGAATATGCTCGTGTTCATTTATCTAGATCTTTCAAAGTTATTGTTCAATGAAGTACGTAATTTTATTCCGTTGTCAAGCAACAAACACGCTTCATATTGAGAATGCGTAAAATCGATCAAACAGATAGCATCGATCTCTCGGCTGTCTTTCAGGGTTCCATTGAGCTATCTCAAGTTATCGATTGGATTGGGGAGATTAAACCTGATGAATTCATCATAAAATGGAAGATATGACGTATTTTAGGAGCAACAGTTATTTAAATATCCATGTATTAAGAGCTATATAATATCAGATACTTTAATTTAAAAAAATTAAATAATTCTAGTGCATGTTTACGCCCAGGAAGTGACTACTCGATTCATATTAAATTGAAAACGGAATATTTCGATCTCGTAAATTATTATCGAAAGTAATTTGATGTAAAGGATAATCAGTGGAAGATAATTTCATAAATGTCTCAAATATCATGTTCAATTAATTCTTGTTTTCGACGAGAAAAGATTATAAATTACGTAACAATGACGGAAGAGTTTTATATAGGACAGAATTGGCATTAATCCAGCCGGATTGATCCTTTCACAATGAGCCTAAATATAATGGGCAGTTCAGTCAATGGATTAAAATTCCTATAAAAAGAAATTCAATTATTTGATTCATTCATTATGAAAGCTTGTCCAGATATGTTTACTCACGCCAAAGCGATGAACACATGATTATGTTTTGAATTTTAATCATCATATCTCAGATTACAGACTCTATTTAAAATAAAAACTTATAAATGAGAATTAATGTGAAAGAGAAGAAAAATATCATTCCTAATTCCTATCGAATTATTTGACGACTTCAGTTCAAATCAACTATGTGCTTGAAATAATTTCCGAAAACTTTCGAAATAATGAAAATTCGTTAATCCAATAATTCGAAAGAAATTTACTTAAATTGAACAAGAAAGTAAGAGGATATTTGCGAGAAGAACGAATTTAACGAAATGGACATAACGTCACTCGTGATGGACAATTACCCCATTAAATTTGATAATAAACCTATATAAATCAACGTCTACATACAACGAATGGCCCGTGGTGTTTTTATGCATATTAAAGCCGAAACAAGGGATTTTTCAAGTTCATCATCGAGTGTTCCGTAATTTATAAACGAATGAATGAGCAAAAAGGAAATAAAACAAGATAAAATTTTAATTGGAAATATATAACTCGTGACGTGAATTTAATTACGCATCGGGAATCGATATCTTTTATAACTGGAGATAAAATACGGCTTTACGTTATTCATGAATGCGAAAAAAATGAGGCTGCGCCATTTAGAGCATATAAACATGCAGATAGAAAACCTGCATAGAAAATGTAACGTGATTTAATTATAAGGTAAAAAAAATTAAGCCCATGAATTTTAATAAGCGAACGTTAGTATAAAATTTAAATGATTAAATCTCCATGGTTTTACTTTAACGATCGTGATAAATAGAAACAAACAGAATATATTATCGATGTTAATTTAGTCAGTTATTCAATTCAGATGATATGAAACCGAATTATATTCAATAATCTGGGCTAAAAAGTTTAAATTACTTTGTTCTAGTACGTTTCATGCGAAAGATTGAAATTTTATTCGGATCGTTTTGTAGTTATTTAATTTTTAAAAGCGTTTACCGCAATGCAATTTTTAATATCTTAAATTCCTGCGAATGCATTGGATGAATAACAATTACTGCAGGTTCTTTTTGTATAGACGGTTATATATCCCATAACTCAACAATATTTTGATATAATATAGATTAAAATTATGAACTTAGATATCTTAGCTAATACCTCTAATGAATTCATTTCAAAAAGATCAATAATGTGTTTACTTTAAAGAGATATCGTTAGTTTTCATCATATGTATCTGAATCAACAGCATCTCAGGAAAATTATGACGTTGTAATTTTTATTAAAAGTATACTGTTAAAATAAAGATATTGCTATTACGAAACTTCATAGAATTATTACTTAAAATTTAAGAATTCATTAAAATCTTCATTTATCATAATTCCAATTAAATCTGGTACATCAACATAAGAATGGTGAAATGAAACATAAATGATTCCAAGTCACATTAAATTGTCATACATGAACGGACTGATATTAATAAGTGATTCAAATTGTCTCACGGAACGTAAGAGAAAGGTTGTTGACAATTTATGTTGTGCATATCTAAAGATAGCTTTCGTACCCATATTCCATTACTTTTTATCAAAGCTATAGTAACTTAATATACGTTTAACTATCTAAGTTAATGTTAAAGGTATTTCATCACTGTATTTTAATGAAATTATTTAATATGTAATTACCAAAATATTTGCGCTTACAACCCACTGAATCTTTACGAAGTACCAGCAAAATCATGTTTGCAACCTTAAGTTAAAACTTCTTAATAAAACGTCTCTTCATTCCTTTTTTGTTTGAATTGATTACCCGGTTGCTCATTTCAACGCTGTAAACGAATTTTACGAGAGATGCAGAGAAAAAAAGTACTACTGAGTTACACCCTTAGGTGCTGAAAACATCGACGAAGTTTCTTCCGAAAGCGCGCGTAATTTAAAGCTAATCATTGCAAAAATTAGCCGGGATTCGAAAACTCGGAAGAGCCCAAAAAAAGGAACAAAAAGATCGTTTCCGGCAAAGTGGCGCGCAATAGCCATTACGTGGAAATTGAACAAATTTTCCCGATGCTCTCACAGCGTTATAAATCCGAGGAACAAACCGATCACTCTCTCCCGTCGCCTTTTTATACAACACTTTTTCCCCTTTCGATTGTCACACTTTTCTTAAGCCTTACCGCTTTTTTCATCCACCCATTCTCACCTTGTCCCGTCCCATGCATCTCCCGCGACCCGCCCATCATTCTGTCGGACTCCCCTTCGCCCACCCACAGGGTTCCTCTTTTTACAGCTTTCGTTAATTCCTTCGCCTTTTTTGGCGAGGCGTTGAAGAGTGACCGTATCTCTTGTTTTTTCCCTTCTGCGTCTCCATCCAGCCGACGCTTTGCCCTATGCCACCGCCGACACTTCCTGCGTGCATATTTCCACTCAAGCACCCGTTTTTTCCTTCTGTTTTTTATATACATTTTCGTCCCTCGTAGCTCATTTCTTTCCTTCTGATTCTACCACATTCCTCACCTATTCATTCTTTCTGTGGCGACACCGCTCTCTCTCTCTTTTTGTACCACTACGATGTTTGTTCCTGCATCTTCATCTACTCCCCACCTCCCCGTATCATCAAAAATCTGTACCGATTTCCTCGTTGCTATCTGTTCCACTAATTATATCTCTCTCCTCGTATTTACATCTCGTTTGTATGTTTGTTTTTCCCTCTCTCATTCCTTTGCGTCCCATTGTTTTATTTTTACTTACACGAAGCTTGTAGTTTCAATTTCCATTACTTCCAGATCTTCATTTGTTTTTTTTTCAGTGTACTGACTAAACTACCTCGTACTACGCTTTGTTGTAATTCAAGTATCGTAGGATTCATTGACTATTTATCCCTTTTAATAACTTCATATATAACTTCAAAATAACTATCCACATAAGTTCATAATTAGTTGATCTTTTTGTGTAGGCTCATCCTCATTTTATTTTATATATTCTTTCAGCAAATTCAAAAGATTTTGTCTGATATTATTCCGCCTTCTTCGCTAATTTATAAAGTTAATATTTATCTGCGATTTTATTGACTTTTAATATACACTCCTCCTTATAGAGCTATACTACTTTTGAATTCGGCGCCTATTCTTTCCTTGTAATTTATTCTCTACGCCCACCCTTTTCTTTTCTGTTTATTTCCTCGCAATCGCTCTCGAGTTCTCTCATTTTTGGATTCACCCTTCTCCTCATGCTATAATTTTCCCAAATCTTCCGGTGTTGACCCTCACATCAGATTCTTTGACCAAATAATCCAGTTTTTTCGTTTGTTTCTTTTCTTTACTTGTTTTCCTCCATTTCTCTCCTCTTTATTTTCGAGTGCACTCGACTCTTTTTTGACGATTTAATATATCTCATGCCTTCCCTTTCATTTTCACTCAATTTCTTCAACAGCGAAATCCTTTTCCTTTATAAATCAATTGCTAGGATTAACTCGTTATTTGTGATTGAATTCCTTTTTGACTTTTTCCTTGCATATAATGATTTGGACCATTTTATTGCATTAACTATATTTCAACGATAAAACCTTATTATTGTGATTAGGAGTGATTATCAGATGACAATTAATATTTAATTAGTAGGGTTAAATTTGTAAATGACTATTTGATTAAAGGAGTTGGTAAATGAAAAATTACATGCAAATTACTCGGTTCAGAGAAACATATATATTTTCATTCTCAGAAATTTAATCATATATATCTTAAGCTAAATAGCGTTTACACAATAAATAATTATATTCATTTAATGAAATATACCGAAACTTGTTTAGTACGTTATAAAATTTCATCTCCCGGAATATAGATTTTGTCAACACTTCCGTTCAATCGAGAAGTTCAAGTCAAACAAAATATTTTAGTATCATCTCTCGTACTCAAATTTAAACGGTTTTCTGGTGCCTAATATTGGATAAACTTTTTCAAGATTAACCACTTACTAATGCCGACGTTACTTCTTCACTCTCCATTTACTTTCTCTTCTTTTCATCTCATCTCTCTTGTTCTACTCCGTTCCTTCCGCGTCCATTACCCTTCTTCCTTTACTGCCCCGCGTTTTTATACACGTGTATAATTTTCGTTTTTCTCTCCCACGCGGAAAGTGCGTTCCTTCCCGTGTGATGAAAATAAAACTATAAACACGTGAATGCGAAACACGTACACACGCTAACACAAACACGCGAGACTTTAAAAGGTAGTCGAAGTGTATGGCGAGGTCTCTCGCATTTTCCTCTCTCGTACTTTTTAACGGCCCCGTAGTTCTCTCCTTTGTACTTACGCCAAAAATTAATGGCCGAACTGGATGAGTAGGAATGGCGGAACATAAAAAACATTTCGACTCTCTGATATGCCCGAAAAAAAAGTGGTAGAAACAAAGAGATTATTTCGACTCCTTTTTAACCATCGGCGCTAAAAACGTAGTTTCGCGGTACGGACTTCCATTGTTTACCTTGCGAAAGTCGTGCGTAGGTCGAGCGATTCTTCCCACGGTGAGGTCACCGCGCGTTGCATCACGGGATAGCTATGCGGACGATAATGAAAACGACAATGCGAAATTTTACGCGAAATTACGCGAGAAATACGAGTCAAGGGGATCGCGTCAGCTCTTTTTTTTGCCGCGAATTTTTCCCGAATTCGGGCGTACGTTCTCTCGAAAAAAGAATAATTGAAACTGGCGAAAATTTTCAAGCCGGCAATTAATTACGAAGGGCTTAATTATATATCACGATTAAACAGGAGTAATCCTCCTTGCGCGTGGAGCAAAAAAGCCGAGGAGTCGTCTCCAGTGCCCTTTTTAGACCCGCCATTTAAAACTCCGAGAGGAATATTTAGGAATTTTTTTGTTTCGGGTGGATTTCCCATGAGGTCCTTCAGTAATTTCCTCGCTCCTTAAAAATTTGCGCATTTTTCCTCCGCTCAAAAGGGGCGACCTAGTTTGATATCGCTGAAAAAAAAAGGTTTCCCCAAAAGAAAAATTCAGGATCATCCGGGAGTAGAATGGAATGGCCCATTGCGTGGTAATTGTGCGGCTAAAATATTGCTTCGAATGCGTTGAATGGACGGAATATCACTCGGGAACTCCAATCGGCTGTGGATTACTGAGCTTCCAAAACAAACACCCGAAAAAAAATAATACGTAGATCCGTATTTATCGATCTCGGAGCGTATTTTAACGACAAAAGATGCTCCTTATCGATGCTGACTTGGCGTAAATCAGATGGAACTGTAGTTAGAATTTTTACTCGCATTCGCTTTACTGAACCGTGCAATGACCACCAGACGCGTCGGGTCGACAGATGTTCCCCGTTTCCCTCGCGTGTTAAAACTCCGCTGTTTAGAAGTAAAACCAACTCTGGGTCCGGACAATAAAATTGATAAGGAGTTTTTACGACCCCGAAAGTAAAATCGATATGAGGAAAGATTCCATTTCGGTTCAAAGAAACATATGCCGATTTTGAGGGCGAATCAGCTTAAGTGCTCGCCATTAACAGGAAGGTAAGGGATTCTTACCACTTTTTCTTTTTAGGGCAGGTGATATTTGGACAAGGGGCAAAAACGGGTGAAAATGTCTCTGGGGTTATTAAGATGTTGGGCGCTCCGATAGCCCTAAAAGCTTAGAGAGAGAGAATCGGCATGGGCCGGAATTAATTTCCATTAGAGGCACGACCCTGATTATTTCGTGCAATCTAATCTAAGGGTGTAAGGGAACCTAATATGGCCGCTCTGCAATTAGGAATCCTCGATTTTACTCTGATTGCCCTTTGCCTAGATATCACTCGGGTCTGAGAGTAGTAATAAAGTCCTTATATGATTATACACCACGTGTAAGATATGGCAAAAGTCATCCACGTAAAAGTTTCATGGGGTCGTAATGTATCCAGTTATCTCCCTCGATTACTTGTAAATGCAGATGAGTAACCGGAAATGGTGAGGAATAATTTGATCCATGGCAATTTAAGCAATTTACTTACGGTATGTTTTCCTGTCGATATCTTTATGTTTCGAGTTAAGTATGTCAAACAAGCAGGTGCATTTATTCTTCTCCTTCGTTTGAATATCATTACGAGGAGTGTTGTATTTATCTTTTAAATGATCTGCTTATTGCTGGATGGATGTATACGCATTCTTTATCCGAGTTATAATTTTGCATAAGATAGGGACGAATTTTATCTAAGCATAAAATCTCAAAATACGTTGTACAACTGAAATAATTTGCAGACAGAACCTAAGAAGCGACCCTAAAGAAACCCACGCCGAACGTTTTCATTAAACCAACAGTTGCACTACTTAATTTTTACGTCTACTTTTCAAAGGCGAAAGCACACGCAAACACCTGCTACGTCCCCACCGATGTTGCATAAAGAAATTAAGGATCCCGCCTTCGGTCAACATTAGAGCAGTAGTTGTGTTCATTTCCCCTATGCTACAAAACTTACCCCATTATCGGACGGGAATCATTCTTCTATCGCCTTGGAAACGTATTATTTGCCGTATAGTCAGGACAGGAATGACTCGGGGTATTCCATTGCCGGAATCAAAAGGGGAAATGAGGTAGTCATCTCGGTCAGTCCTTTTTCTGTCGGCACTCCCCTTTTTTAGGGTCCACAAAGAAGGACGCTCCGGAGGATAAAAATCAGGGAAAAAAAAGAAACACGCACTGCGACCCTTTTCTCTCCATTCTGATTATCCCGACTTCTCGACCGTGGCGCCAATTGCTCGGCCATTATCAATGACATTATAAAAATGAAAAAAGGCGCAATTTCGTGTGTGCGCGCGCCTGGAAATTCTTGTCGGAAGCGTATTCGGCTATTCTTTTTCACAACTGCCATTACCGACGATTGGCGCAGGACGTGCGGGGAATCGGTGGGCGTTGGAAGAGGGAATGTTCATTGTTGACGGTGTTAGAAAAAAAAGGTCGATTGGCGCCGTTGCTGTCGTAGGAATCTGTTCCCTTAACGAACGAAATCGGTAGCCTGACAAATGAAAGGGAGGATGCGTATTTAACTAGATGTTCTCTACGCCAAAGGCGTTCATTTTTCAAGAAATCGTCGACTAACTTACTGCCGAGTCCAGGTTTCCGATCGGTTGTCGAACGAGATGAAGTGTAAATGGGTTTGTATTGAGCTGCTCCGTGATTACGGACTTCTGAAGTTGCCGCGCGACGGAATGGGTTGCCAAGTGTGAAAACTTTTATTCCCAATCGAGAAGGATGATTAAACGGAATGAATTGGGATAAATATTCTTCGAAAGATAAAATATCGTTTATCCTTACGGAACATTATGGTAAAGTACAGTACAATCAACTCCAATCAGGATGGTTAACCACTTCAAAGTTTAAAAATAGTGTTTGTTAATCAAAATTAATGAATCATCAAAGGAAACAAAGTAAATTAAAAGATCCAATTATCTTCTCATAGGAGATGAGAGTCAAAATTTCATACTTTTCCAAAATTCTGTATTATTTTTGGAATTCTAAGTTATCCAGCCTTCCATTTTTAAAACATGAAATGAAATTTAATCCGATGAATCTTGAATCATGTAAATGTAATTGATCTAATTATTATGCATTGAAATCCAACTTTGCAAGTTTCCTTGCAATAGGTTAACGAACGCTAGCGAAAATTCCCTCCGTTTTATCCTCAAAATTCTCGTGGATGAAATCCTATTGTCTAAAATCGCATTTCTATTTTTTCGTAGCTAAAGCCGGGATTTGATACACTCGGACCTGTGAGAATTCCTCGCGAAAGAACGAGCTTTCACTCTACGAGAGGATTTAGAGAAGCATAATAGATCGCGGCAATTATTCTAGCAATTCATTTCCGCATAGGATACTTCCTAATCTCGGTGCCTCCTCTCATCCGACCAATGTTTCCGTCCATCCGATTTAGTCCTCCTAAAATCGTCCCTTAAATCCTAAAACGCTGCAAAAACTTTTCGTCATCCGCCGTATTTCCACTTCAATGGCGCCTAATTCCGACGGAATTTTTAAAAGAGGAATCGGTCCAAAAGTATAAAAACGTGACGTCCAATCCATGCTCCGAAACGCGACAATTGGAAGAGGAGATAAAAAATGCATGCCTCCCCAAAGTGTACACTTTGTTCACGTGTTCTTCGCCTTGCCTCAGTCTCCCTAGAATTACATCCTCATCTCTCGTTAATTCACCTTCGTAATCTCAAACGCCTCGATGTACCACTGGTCATTCCATTGTCAACTCTGCCACTTTTATCGTTCCTTCCCTACATCTTCCCGCGATGTGTATTTTCGCGTTTGCCTTATAGCCTCTTCCTACGCTATCTATTCTCACGCTTCCTAACAAATTCGTCCTCAACTCTTCCCTCGCATTTTTTCCCAACTTTCCTCAGCTCGCTCCTCTTCGTCTCTCGTTTTCACACTCCTATTTTTCTCACCAACTCACTAACTTTCGTGCGGAATGATAGGTTTTTCTAGTTGTCTTAGATAAGCAGATAGCTATCCATGACGCATCAGCGTAAATATATTACATTTGGACGCAGGGTTATCTTGTATATGCCGTAATTTCTCTGACTAAATTAACTGATTTAAGGTTAAAATGAATAATAATTATTCAATTATTTTCTTTTTCTCGAGTCGCGTTGCTAAGGTACGTTTAAGCCCAGAGGTTTTCAGTTACTACGCAACTGTACTTCATAGCTATAAATACTGAGAAAATTATAACTATAGTGAATATAACCTAAAGTTGATTTGCTACAAGGTTATACTGCATATCAAAACAGAAACGTGAAGATAAAAACCATATCTCCTTGAACCGTAGAGGACGAGAAACTTACTTTAATCGTAAATGTATTGCTCAGCATGGAATTTCCCAGATTAGACGAAAATATACGAAGGAAATCATGGAAATAGAAGGCCAAGACCAATTTTGAGTTACAAGTTAAGACTTCGTAATTGGAGAGGATAATCAAATTCACAAGGATAAGAAAGGATAACTGAGTAGATCATCCAAGTCCACGGGTCCAAGGCCAAAGAGATCATTGATGGAAAAGTAAGCAATGTGAATAGAAGAGTTCGAGTGAATGAACTCGAAAAGAAAGAAGAAAGATGTGAGGACCTCAAGACGTGGACGTAAAATAGCCTATAATGGAGAGCTCCGAGTAACAAGCAATCACAGACCTATTGAAAGATGATGACGGCCATGGAGCTGACCTTCAAAGCAGTTCGATGATCTCCACTTATGGGAAAGTGTCTATAATGCTAGAGAAAAGAGGTTATTCACACACACTCTGTCCCATATAAGGCCATTTCGAATCGCGATAAAGAAGGATCGTGTGAAATTAAGATTCCAGTAAGTGACAATGTAGGGTTCTAGGTCATACAATGGTAAACACATCAATGCTACTTTACGTGATCACAATGTTTTTGAATAAATTTGTAAAATAAGATAAATGCAAACCAAAATGATAGTTTACAATGGCACGATGACTGTTACTATGTTACAAATATCGTTACATTGTTACGATAATTATTACTGTATTATGACGATGATCGTTACTATGTTGTAAACAATCAAAATTTGGACGAACTTACAATATCTTGCATTCAACTCCGAACTTCGTTACTTAAGTCCCAAACATATGATTATGAAAATATCAAAATTCGAAGTTCAGCTACAGGCATTTCTATAACCGTGTCACTAGTTTAATATCGAATGGAAAAAGGACTAAAAACCAAATCAAAAATAAAGCTTCAAAAAAATTAAAGCTGAAAATTACGAGGCATAGAAAACCGTTATTTATTCTGGTCCAGAATTGGACACGTGCAATAATTTATTAACACGAGTCGTACTCTTTAGTCACGCGTGACATTGACTCGCTATTCCCAATAAAAATACTCGGAAATCATCGGAGGCCAAACTTTGATTTACCTCTCACAACACGTATAACTGCTATATTTATGCCTCCAGCAAAAAAAACTATACGAATAGAATACAGGTGGTTTGCGAGAAAAACTTCCATCGACCTATATTTGACCAGTTCGTCGTATAACAAGGCCAAAAAAAAAAAGATTCAAAGAAACTTCTTCACCAACGCGATAAATAGATACCAAGTATCATCAGTCATCCGTTCGACTTCCGATGTATTTCTACCACAAATTCCTTGGGCCATCAGTTACGTTTTCCTTCTAAAGTTTTCCGCAGTGGAATTTCTGTTATTTACTTAATACAGTTGCCTAGTTCGTTGAATCCAACGACGGAGTGTCCGAAATTTTTTGACGCCGGCCCAAGCGATGACTCATTCCTATTATTTCTTTTTTCCTGGGCTTAATTGCCGCAGGGGAATTCTCCGTATTACACTTTCAATTCTTTCATTCCGACAGTTTTTCCATAGCGTTTTCATCTTTTTAACATCGTACCAGTCTTTTCCCCTTTTTATTTTCTCCCGCGAACAATTCCCTCCTCGGACATCTCTTTTGTTTTCCCCCACTTTACGTTTTTATCAGGGAATTGTCGTTCCACATCCTCGTCCTACATCGCAATATGCCGTTACCTTCTTTTATCTTCCTATTACCTTCGCCTCGGATCCATTTTTCCCTCTCATCAGCGCACGTTTTCGTTCTCTTCCCCATTTACGTATATTCTCCGTTTGGCGTTTATTCCTCTTTCGCCATTTCTTTTCCCCTCTTAATCTCCAGCACCTCGGGCGGTTCCCTTCATCCGTTGTGTTTCCAACCGACCCTCTTTCCTTTCCCTGGCTTCAGGGAATGCGCGAGGCCTGTCTACATAATAATTTTTCCCTCATCGTCCGGTAAGAATTATTATTTTTTCAACATCGCCCGGACTCCATCTTGCCGCCTCGCTAACTCTCTCTTTTCCTTATTCCCCATCCTTTCACTGTTTTCACTTCTTTTTTGTTTTCCCATTTTTCCCGAATTTGTTTCGCGCCACTCATTTGCCTCTCTCGCATGGATGCTTCCAAAACACATCGCTTCATTTGGCGAATTCCCTTCATTTTCCTCTCTTTATTGTTATACGCCCTCTTTCTTCCCCGTACGCACTTTCCCTCGTGAGCTCCTTTGCAGAGGGCGTTTATAATCGAAGGGTAAAGAAGTACCATAGCAACGGGTTTCATTATCGCCCATTGTTTCGCGATCTTTTTTCGGTCAAATTCTTTTTTCCTATAATTACTTGATCGGATTCGCGATTCCTTGAGGTGAGAGAGAGGATTGCGATACCTTTCCGAAGAAGATTTCGGCACGAAACCATTGCGCGTAATGAATGTATTTTTTCCGTGTAATTTAGATCCCCGGGAGATAGTGGCTATGGGAATGCTGCGAATGTTCCCTTGGAGATTCGGCTAATAATTTCTGTCTCGAACGTTTCTCGAGTCAGTCACGTACGCTCTCGGTTTTGAGAGGCTAGAGATTTCGCCTAAAGATTCGGATAAACTTCCGTTTATGTTTTAGAAGGCCATTTTTAATCTTTGGTATTAGTAAATAAATAGCGAGTAAAAATCTCGATTTTTGAGCGGAGGCCCAACGGCGGATTTCCCAAACTGGGAAATGGCAGAAATAATAGACGTTCAGCCCTGAGGAGGAATCAGATATTTCTGTGATTCAGACGGATGCTCCGGTTCCTATGATTAAGTTTCAGATTTTATGCTAACGATTTTCTATGTTTCTCTGTTATTTTAAGTATTCATTTTCATCTCAAAACAGAAACGCTTATTCCGTCTTCATATATTGAGTAAATAACTAATGAATTCATAAAATTAATTGTGTCAATTAATACTCATTGTTACTGTTTAGATATGTGTTTCTTCGTTTTGGATAAAATTATTCTTCCTCTCAAGCTGCTTTTAGGTAGAAGAAGGCCACTTTTTGAGATATTCGGTGTTTACTATTTTGTAAACTAATTTCAAGAGGAATATTCATTTTACTGCAATTTCATAACAACCCACATATTTATTTGGTCAAAATTTATCGAATAATACAGAAATAACAGTAGTTTATACATTTCATTCTATGATAATTAGTAGTTTATGAATCTTAAAACAGATTGCGTAACATAATTCAATTTGAAAGAGGAGAAAAGCGTGTTAACAAATTGAATGCTTTTAAATGAAGATTTGATCATCAAAATCCAAAGTTTTCCCACTTTTTCTATTTATAATGATTTAAATGTGAAGTTTTAATTAGAATTTGAATAGATGTTGAACTTAATTTTGTAAAATTTGAGCAAAATCAAACATGCTATTCTAATATAAGATATTTATGTTTTCTAAAAAAATTGTTGTGTTGTTTTCGGTCTTCAATTTCCGAAGAAGCCTTTATTTTTCTATTTTTATCAGTCTATTCCTCATATTCATAATTCTTTACTTTCCTTACCGCTATGGAGTTCCATAAAGTGACAGCTTCATCGATTCAATATCCTTATTTTTTACCGAATTCTTCACGCTAAAATTTTTATGAAAGAAGCATTAATTAATATGAAGAAGTATCACTTTTATAATAACACATTTCTAACTAATGAAATTGTATGTATAATATTATAAATAAAGCAATTTAATTCCTTCTGTTTTCATAAATTCATGAATTATATTTCGTATCTGAAATAAAACGAACATAGAAAACGTGAAATATTAATCAGTGCTACCGTAATCATCACACACTGCTTAAAAATTACGTAAGTTTTCTCTTTCCGTACACTAATTAACGAGCCTCGTACGGCGTCGAGAATCATGAACGTAACGGGAATTAATAATTTTCGAAAAATGAGGAAAAGAAAACGAATCGGAATTTAACGATGATGTATTCGCAACGTACATAAAAAAGCGTAGAGATGAATGGAAAATTTCGAGTTCATCATCATTACCTGAATTTTTTGAGAAGGAATATTCTTCGCGCATTTTCCACCTCCGCTAATTAAATTAGTGTTAATCATTCCGGCATTCCTCCGAAATATTACGCACCGTTCAGCAGTCGGAGCTTTTGATTCATCCGAAACTTCTACACACATATATATATTTTACGAAAACAAAAATCTCCGATAGTAGAAATACGAAACGGGTCGATTCTTCGAAGCGCAATTCTAACACCGAAAACAAAAAAAGGACGAAATACGAGCGACAAAACAGCATCCCTTTGATTTAAAATAAAAGCTCGTATTAGGATGATAAAGGAAAAGGATGAATCTTACGAACGGAAAATTCCGAGAGAGCTTCCTAATAAACATAAATCCATGGCTTCCTTTTTGCCTCCTATTCATCTCCCTTCTGTATCAATCCCAAATCTCTGTCCCTTAGAAGAAGAAAATTTTCGCCCAATGACCGACTCCTATCCCTAATTTTTTTTCCTCTAAATGTTATCCGTTCACGGTCGCATTTCCTTCCCTACCGACTGCATTCTACTGAGAGAATTCTTTTCTTTAAAATTGTTTGGATTCCACCTTCCCTTTCGTGGCCCTCTGCCGGTGCCTCTATCACCAACAGAGACAGCCTCTCTCTAACTAAACGATCTCGTAGCCTCATTAAAAGGCCGATTTTGTCATGTTCGAAGATAAGGTGGGATTGAGGGACGGAATGCGGTTGAAAAACGCCGCCCGGACCATAATTTTTATTTTCCCGATTCCTGCGATTACTCGGTGGAATAAGGAAAAAGGCCTGTTTGTGGAACTAACTCGGGCAGTTAAAAAGGACAGGAATCGCTTGTAGATAATTTCGGGTTTTTTTCCCTAAAGGAACGATCAGACGGCGGTGAACAGAAGAGGTCTTCTATTAGGAGAAATGTCGTGAAATTCGTGTAACTGTAGAAGGGATTAAGACGGATCTGTCCTTAAATGCGTGTATAAATCTAAATCTAAGATTTTCCGTCCTATTAGATGATCGTTTGGAGTCTTAACGCTAAAGTTAGCTCATAAAATATATGCAGGAAGAATTAAATGTAAAATAATCTATTTGAATCATTCCTCGTACCAAATAGTAGTCACGCTAATCATGGTTTATTCAGTTTAAGTCATTATTTACCGTATATTATTTTAAATCTACATTCTACTTTATTTTTTAATGTAAGGGGAAAGAGGAATTTATCATTCACGCTTACGTAATAATTACATTTTGGCTCGTTCCTTTCTTTGTATGATTCATAAAAGTTACGCTTTCCTCTTAATTACTTATTTATTAGTAGTGCATTCAAAGGATAGAATTACAAAAACTTAGAACGCTTAAATCGTTAATTTAAATACGAGCACACGCATATTTTGATTCATATACTACACATTTCGTCTTCATTAAAAAAAGTTTAGAACGTAAGCAGACTGAAGACTTAAGAATAATTTTACATTTAATGATGGTTTATATTAAAACAGTAGGAACATCTTAATTAAAATATTTCATACATATCATTATACTGTTTTGCGGTAATATATTAGACAGTAGATTATTTTTAAGCAATTCAAACGTTGACAGTAAAGAAATAAGGGCCTTCCGTCTTGTCGACCTTCTTGCTAAGTGGGGAAACAGAAATTGTGACTGATAGATATTCCAATAATATATTCTTTCCAATTTGAAGCTATTTTCTGCCTATTTCTACCTCACATTCCTATGAATGCCTGGGAACAGAAGTGCTTCGTCGTACCGTTCATCAAGACATCACATCCGCATAATTCCAGTCCTGTTTTAACTCGGACGGAGAACTTAATGGTCGGAGTGGAAAACATTTGCTCATCATCGTGGTCCGGAACATAAGATTACCGAAGGAAAACAAAGTGAGTGCCTTCGGGTCTAATTTGAAACTGCGATACAAGGACCTTCTATATGGAATACCCTATTTAACTGCCTGCCCACGGGCCCTCCTATGCGCCGGAGGCAAAACGACCCTAGCTGAGTCCCTTCCCGTGTAACCGCATGACACCACTTATACGTTCCCTCTCCACTACCCATAACAACAGAGTACTTATCGCGAAATACCACTCTGTACAACCCCATTTTTTCCCCTTCTCACCTCTCTTCATTATTTTCTCTTTTCCTAAACGCTCTTCCCAGGCCACTTCTATTTTTCGCCCACAACGACTTCGACGCACGCCGCGAAAATCCCCCCTAACTTTTGGGAGGCGATGATTCTGCGAAATTTCTTTTCTAACCCCGCCAAGGCCACGAGAATTTCGCGTTTGTCTGTAAATTTCACACCCGTCGAAGGCGGCTGGGGGAGTTTCACAACGAAACGACTTTGGAGGAAAAAGGACGGCTGCCGATCTTTCATGTAAATGCGTATAAATCCAGATGTAGGTTCTCCCTCAGTCACCACGTTAACAATATCGAAGGAAGTAATTGTTGTACTAAAATGATTATTTTTACGTTTCTTGGGCAACGGCTGCTATAACAACGCCTAAATAATTAGTAAATTATGTTTATAATTATTTATTTTGCCCAGTGAAATATAACTTGGTTCCCAACGACACTCAGATGAAGTTCATTACAGTTTCTGCCATTATATTACATATATTATACATGATATCGTGCCCCAGTTCATTGACGAACCGTAATATCACTGTGAACCAAATTGATGCATACATACATTCCTCCATATCGTGAATTATACAGTCAAAACTTAGAATAATTTTGTCTCATACAATTTAAATTACATTTACGTACAATTTTAAAGATAAATGCGCATAATACATCATTCATAATTTTCATCCCTGTATTGATTAGTTACTGCATAACACGCACATTGCTAGTTCCGATTCTCGTTTTTACAGGATAATAAAAAAGAACGTACATCGCAGGTTGAGATTTGGATTTAGTGAGTAATTGTATGGGAGTGTGCAATTTCCGGGTAAAATTTTATAAAAGTATATTTCGATATTAGTAGAAAACCTTAATGTGGGAATATAAATTGCACCATTGGTTTTAAAGACGTCTCTTATTTCCTCGAGAATTTGACCTTCGAATAGATCTATTTGAATAGTTTTCTCTAAGTTGCTAAATTAGCGGGTGTAGCGGCACCTGCTTTACCCCGGTCACTGTACTATGCGAACTTTGTATTTGCCTTTTGAGTAACGCAAGGGATGTTCGGGTGTTAATTATATGCCAAAAACGTGGACAAAGTTAAAGCATACGCTTATTTCCACTATTACTCAGTGCAAACGAATGAGTCAATTCCTCCGAAAAGTTTGAGAATATGCAAACCAAATATGGTGAAATAAGAAAAAAGATACTTATTTCAAACTAAAATTTCGCTGAAAATGGGTGCAACATTTATTTGGAGTGAATCAATTAATTTATTACGTAATTTAGTTTCCACCAACATAGATCTATTGATCTTTTATCGATAGAGCTTTATTGCCCAGCAAGGTAGCTTTATTTGACCATTTCTATTCTTATTTTACAAATACTGCATGAGCCGTTCTACAGAATGGTGACTAAGAAATGGAGACATACCTTTGGCGTGGTTCCACTGCTTCCTCTGAAGTGGTCACCTTATTTCGCATACCATTCTGTATTACGTTTTAAGGAGTTTTTGTTTGTGAAAATCGTGCTAACAGCCGTGTTTGTCCATTCGACATTGTTGAGCTATAGCGTCTGAGTCACATAGTATGTTACAGTATTACGCATATGTCATCAGTGATGAAGGAAATCTAACAAATATTCTAATGAAAAATTCCAAACTTAGTTGTGCTCATTATTTTATTCAGTAATAACTTGTTTATAATATTAAGCTTGATTTCATAATTTATGTATGTGTATACTAGTATAATGTATTATGAGACCCAATTGGTAGCATGAATATTTAAATGCTCCAGTTCTTTTAATAAGAGTACGTCTCGCGTTCCTTCAACCCTAGATTTCATATCTAGAAATACATTAACATTTAATATCATGATATGTGATTTTATAGACGCGCGTGTTGTTCTTTGAGCAATTTTTTAGTTCGAATAGCAGTGGAAACGGTCTATGAATACGGATGTGACACAAATGTTGGGTTTCATTAAAATTTCGCATTAAATATCTCTCTCTAATAATGTGAGATTGTTGAATACTGAACATTGATAACCGCATGGAACTAATAAATGTTTGTAATATTGGGAATAATGATAACGAATTAACAATTATAGATTCCGTAAACGAGATATTTAGTATTTTAGGAATATTAATTATTATTCTCTGACCTGATATCATTATACAGGGTAATCAACGTAAATCAATTTAATATGGGAAACACAGACATCAACTGTAATCACAAATATGCCGAGGGAAAACAGAAATGATGGTGCAGGTGGAGTTTTCCAAATCTCTTCTTTATTTTTTCACCAATTTTAATGCTGTTTACAGAACAGTAAAAATACGCAAATAAAAGAAAAATATCGTAAAATAAATCAGATTCTCGAGCAATGAAAATAGTAAAATCAACTCATAATGGCTTTTAACCACATCCGCGTAAAAGCTTGCTTTCCACGAATTAATTCAATAAAAGGTCGTCATTCACGTAACGTGTGAAACTAACATCGAGCAAAATTTCGACGAAACTGGGAATTATAATTTCGTAATGAGTTTGCCTAATAGCAGCTAGATTAACAGGTGATAAAACAATGTTCACATGACCCGAAAGTAATTCGCATCGAATTTCATTTAGGGGGAATTCCCCCCAAAATAATCGCGAATAAAATGACGCGTGGGATAGTTCGGATAGAACCGGACACCAGAAAGGCATAATTTTTCCTTTACGAGAAAATAGATGAGTAAACCACTTTGTGCATTCGCATTTGGGCGGGAGACAAAGAGACGAAATTTAATAACGTGCTCTTTTCCCGATCCGTTCGCCACAATTCATCCCCCTTCGGAAGATAGCGTCAAAGAGGATCCGCCATGCATGTATTTCATCTCCCTCCCGATACCTCGAAGCTCAAGGAAATTAGGTCCCCCGTTCGACGGGAAAACCCTATTTTTCTTCCCACGCGATTGGTATGTATGTATTCCTCCCTTTTTACTCCCGTCGCATCTCATTATCCCATTCAGGTCTATTAGATAAAAAAGGATCCGCACAATGGCACGAATAGTCTTGTGTGCTGAAACCAATCAATCTTTCCTAATTCCCGGAATCCTTCATCCACATTACCATCCTCTCCACATGCCCCCTTCTTCCCCCGTCTCCCCCCACACTCGTCACCCTTCTGCATCCCCTCTCGGGCATACTCATTACCTTGGCAACCGCTCCCTCTACTCCTGGCAACAATAAAGGTAGTCGCACAACAATGGAGGTCTTAATAGCGCCGAAAATGTCGCGAATGGGGGTGGATTAAGCGGTGGAGGAAAGCGTGTTTTTATCCGAGGTTTATAAGGGGAGAAGTCTCCTTCAGAAAGGGTGCGGTAGACGATAAGTGGGAGAAGGAGGATTATAGGGTGTCGAGGCGGCGTTCACGAAAGGGAAGGCGTGTGTACCCGTGCACCGATGGGTGCTGAATCCAGTGCTCCATTCTACACTTTCCCCTGTGAAGAATAAAAACGGGATATTGAAAGGGATAGGGAATGTAATGTGGCGGAAAAGTGCGACTGCCTTGGGAAATGTAAGTGGGTCTTTCTAAAAATATTTACTTATTTAAATTGGAGGAAGTTGCCTTTCCTCCCGGAGAGGAAATTTTGATAATTCCTGGTGGAAAAAGGGAGTGTTTACTTACCTAGTCGAAAGCGATTTCGTTAATTATTCCGCGTAGGGAACGAATTGCACGCAGTGAGCGAAAGCTGGAATTATCAACTCCCAGAGCTCCCGTAGTGAGAGAGGATAATGCTTGGAGTGCTCCGAGGTGCTCGAAGTCAATAATTAGAATTTAAATTCGCCGGAATTGTTTTCGGGAAGCAGGAAGCTATTACGCGGTTTACTGGAGGATTTGTTCGTCTAAATTGCTTAATGACGTATATATATTTGACGATTGAGAATGTAATAAAAAAATTACTTTATTTAACCGGCTTTAATTTGTCGAATATGATTTTTAAGTAACTACGATGCGTCTCGGAGTTTTTTTGGTTGTGTAATGTTTGTTTCTGAAATTAACAAGTAAAGTAAACTTTGTTGAACTTTGTCCGCACACGAGAAATGGAACTCGAATTTGTTCTAAATGGAATGAAATTCCAATAACACGTCATATAGATCTACGTCATATAAAATTACTATTTTATTGCTCTAGGAGAGGAATGAATATCTCTGATGACGACAGATCCTTAGTTACAGTAATTAATCGACGCAACGTTTCATAATTCAGATTGTTATCTGGATCGATCGTTATATTCCTTTCATCCCTTAACTTTTAATGAAAGAAGATGAAAATATTAAAACGAAATTCTGATTTAATGACACTAATCCATCGTTATCAGCAACGAGCCAACTAAAACAAATCGTTATCGGAGTCATTTTTTAAACGAGAGAGCAAAGAGATAATAGTAAATACTGTCAATTATCCTTCAGTTAATGAATTTGCTCTATTTTACATACAAATGAAAACTCGTTAATTGGACGAGTTTCAGAATGCGAACGAAGAGTCGACATCCGAGCAGATAGTTCACTCCATCGGCATTAAAAATAAATATAGTAATTCACTAAAAACCCCGAATCGCCTCCAAACATTATAAGAGTATATACCCTTCATAATTATGGGCCATAATACGAACGACTCGAAACTCATAAACCAACGTTTCCAAAACTCGCTTTCGGGAACCGAAATCTCTTTTATGTATTCGCTTAAGCCCTTTATCGAACGATGCGTAATGCTGGTCGAGATGTGAAACACAAGAGAGCATCCCGGAGAACGAGATATCCAACGACACGCTGCATTAAAAAACTCGTTTCTTTTCGAATTGTAAGATAATATCGAGATTTTAACGTGGCAGAATATAATGTTTCATTCTCCAACGTGCATTGTACATTGCGCGTATTCGGGTGCACCAATTGCAGCCGTTTCTCTTCGCATTTCGGTACGGAAGATTCGTTTTGAATTCGATGAATATATCCGCTCGGTCTGCCACGAACGGACGACTGCAGACTTCGCCCAAAGGCGAGGGCTTATCGCCATTCTTCTGTTCCAATTGAAGATCCGCGTCCCGTCGTGGGATGGGATTAAGCGCAATCTTACCTCTCCGTTAACTTTTCATTTGCCCACACAAAAGATCACACAGCATTCGCACTTACGTTTCATCATCGCGTCTACGGAAAAGGCGATACTTTTTTCGCGACATTTCTCCGTCTCCCGCTTTCACATTTTTTTCTCTTCGCAGTATTTAGTCACTCGGTTCGCGCTTTCGGAGACAAAGGACCAAGTACATCATTCCTTTTCATTCCATTCCCCGACATTACACCGAGGGAAAAATGCGGGCAAAACACGGCCGGAGAGCTCTTATTTAATATTTCATGCGATGTTGTTTTTTTTATATTTTTAAGGCTTCGAGCCTTTTCCCTACTCTCTCCCCTCCCTCTACACTCCGTCCCCTTCACTCCCTTCCTTCCCCTTTTTATTATTTCCATCCTTCCACACCCTTTTCATTCTCTCCTCATGCGTTAAAATTATATGTACACATTATTATGATTATATAACGCGCACCGCTGCGTCCTTGCGAATAAATAGGGATTCGTATGTGCATATAAATAAAGGAGGAGTATACGCCCACGTAGCGTTTTTTTTTCAAATTTATAATCTTCCGTATTTTATTCCTTTCGCATTTTAATTTCCCCGGCGAGTTCATCCTCACTGCGAATATAATCCCTCAGTCATTTTAATGCGCAGGACTCGCATAGATTCTTTCTCCCTCCCCCTCAAAACCCCCCTAAAACCCAAGCTAAACAAAACCCCTGTCCTTAAAAAAAAAAAACTCCCTTGTTCTATGCCAATCCCTACAGCATCCAACCCACCGCCGTTGGACCCCATTTCAGTCTTTGCTACAAAGGCACCCTATCTCCTATTTCACATGAAGATTCACCCTCTTTCCCTCATCTTTACTTGTTCATTCTCATCAGAGAAAATCCCGCACCACGGCCGCCCTATCCTTAGGTACCTCCCTCACGGCTCCTCCCCCTATTTTCTACCCCCACACACGGCTCCCCGCTGACTCACGCGGGGGGAGATAGAGGGGGGAGCATCCCTCTCCCTGCATTAATTAACCTTTGTCGCGCTAATACTTTGATCGGATGTTAGAAGTGTAAATTATAATGATGGGTTTAAATCCAGAGCTTCAAAAGGGAGGAGGGTGCGTTCGTTAGGAAGTCATCGCGTTCTCTTTCTTTTAGCTTTTTTTGTATTCCGCTCTTTCCCTTACCCGAATGCTGATACGTGGAATCGGTTCGTTATAGGGATTGCACGTTCTCTGGGGTACGTTTTTTTCGCATCCATCTCGGAGGGAAAAGCGTGACCCATTTTTGTTTCCCCCCTACGTTTCCAGTGCTGATTGGTTTAGGAAAAATGATACCGAGGAGTGGATACAGGCTGTCCTAATTATTTTCTGAAGAGAAATTACTCTTTTTGTTTTCATCCTTGCAATGCTAGTTTTATTTTAACAATAAGGTTGAGTAACGGTTCTTAATCCCGATGATTATTGGATTTAGGGAAGTAGACAATTACGTGTTTCGTGCTGTTTTATAAGTTAAGAAATATCAGTTTTATTTGACGATGTAAACGTGTTCTATTGAAGGATAAGGGTAATCAATAGCTATATATTATATTGTATGTCTAAGTATTGTAAGTATTTTAAATTTAAGGGTATAACTAACCTTCCCATAAAAAGATCAATTGAAATCATTGATTTTTCTGGGTTTTCTAGGATGGCGTAATATCTCATATTTCCCTGATTTTCCCTGTGTTAGCCTTAAGAGTAACTTTGAATTACAATTCCTTGAATTTTGTTTTATGTTAAAGATTCCGTGTACTGTAATATTTTCGTTTCAAACAAGCCCTTGAGCTCTTTTTTCAGTTGAGACGATTACAGCAAATTTCCCATAGGCTATCATCTCCATTAACGTTTTCCATAGAAAATTTATTCCAATATTTTTACTTTATCTATTTTCCCTATTCGAGGGAAAGGAATGTATATCCTTCCAAAGGTCAAGTTTGAATCCTCAGCCACAATTTCAAGCAGTGAAAGGCTACTTCTCAATAATATTACGAAATAGAATGCAACAAGGAAAATCGATCTGTAAAAGGAAAGCGATATCTCTTACAAACACATTATTTCGTATGTTAGAAAAATAATTAATTCAGTTATGAAATTTATTTAGTGAAAAAGTTTCTTAAGCTTTAATGAATAGTAAAGGTCCATCCACGACTGAAAGAATCGCACTAATTATCGAAAAAGAGAGGTGTAATGCAACGATCACGATACAACCCAACTTTTTTCCAGTTCAGGAATTTTACGCACTTCATCGGATACGATACGGCCGTAAAACTTAATAAAACCGAGTCGCGGTCTGTCGTCTTTTATTTTCGCGTGACATTTGTCGCTCTAAAAGGCCTCCCGATCACGTTTGCACTCGAATTTCTTCTCTGACATTTCGGAGAGCAAATCCGATTTTGACACATGCTGTATTTATTGGTGGCCATTGATTGCCGAGCAATGAGACTATGGTTTTCTTCCGAGCTCACATCCTGAATGAAACACGTGCGTTGGGAGTGTTTGCTTTGAACATTTATCACGAGCCGCGTCCGCTCGTGTATATCTCTAGCCCATACATCGTTTATATGGAGATTGGATTTTCCCAGGCTACGTCGTGTTGCGTTCCCCCAAACGCTTGGTATTTAGGGTATCCTAACAGCGGTTGTTAATGTAATGCTCCGACGAAGATGATGGCGCGTTAACAGTGCGATTCGGATATAAACGCCTTGTCATTGCCAAAAGCCACGATGACTGTAACATGTCGGAGTACATTCCTAGATTTTCTAGAGCTCATGGCTCGTTTCATGCGTATGCATTGGATGGAATTGCATCGACGTGTTTTGATCGTGAGGACGCATCGGATCGTTGGTTCTGAGGCTGAGTGTCTTTCGAAACACTTCCGTAAAAAGATATACAATGGAATGGATACTTTTAAATGTATTGGGGGAGTTAAGAAATACATCGATTGGGCCTATTATACTTTAATTGGTGTAAGTAAAATCGGTAATCAATTTTTGACATTTATAAATGGAAAAAAATTACAAATATTGTAGACTATTTATATATTGTCGCACTAGTATCCAGCCCCCTTTCTTAATTTAAAAATCACCCTATTTAAGCAATTCGCAACATTTTGTTACGAGTGATATTAAATTTTCTATCCAAGTATGGAGTCTTCACAGTATATTAATGTAGATATAAAATTAAAGTATGAGTTTAATACGTCACCAAACCGTATTAGAGTCTTATTCCCTCGGTTACTATCCAAATGAAGATTATTTTACATCTACTTACAATCCATTTTAGTTACTTTTTTATCTTTTCCGTAGACCAAATCTCTCATCCACGAAGTATTAGCGCTCGCGTAAATAATCCGCATAAATTCCCTCCTCGCTCCGAAATGTGACTTAACAGATTTCAATGTATTCAATAAATGACTGTATCAGGTTTACCATAAAAGCTTTAACACAACCCAAGGGCACGTGATAAATGGGAACCAATGAATCAATATTTTGAATGAAACGAAGAGAAAATTAACTGGGTCAAACTATGGCCAGTGGACTTTTCTATAAAATAGTGGTGGACATTCCAGCAAAATGAATTTCTATTCTTTTCAATTTTATGGAGCTCGTAAAAACTCGATGATCATAAAACGTCAAAACCATAAAATGGAAACTCTATACTTTGATGGGTATCTACAAACTTTTGGGAATTATTATATTCAGAATAGACACAACCATTTATTAGAGTTTTATTTGATTTTATGAAATAGATCCTCAGAGTTAGAATAACATGCATTTCACCATGGTAGCCGAGTAATCATTATGGTATCCCGATTATCGGAAAAGTTGAAGATTGAAATGTACAGATATTTTTATCTATTCGATGTATTTTAAATAGTGCCATAAAATTTATTAATAGTAAGCTTATACTGGTAATCATAGCCAATTCGTCGTATTTAAGTCACTCTAATCTTACCCCTTATTCTGACCAGGAATATCTGAATAAGGGTCATTTAATCATCTTACGTGTTAGCATCTCTTATCCTCACATTTTCGAAGACCCATCGCCACAATTAACAATGCAACTATTCAAAAAAGTACCTCGCTGCCAAGGATATAGCCCAATCCTTTTTCCGCCGCGATAAACGGAAACCGGGACGGATTTGAATTTAATGAATGGGTGCATTTCCTTTTTTTCGCAGCGTTTTCCAAATAATTCGCCCCAATGCTCTCAAATAATGCGAATTCCTCTCGGAATCCGACCTATTAAATCTCCGAAAAGGAATATATAAAAAATATAAAAAATTTCCACCGTTCGGTCACTCATTTTTATCTACTCCCGCGGTGTGTTCCGCACGTTGGAAAATGAAATACACTGGAAATAGTTTACGCGTTTGCGGCCGTAATTAATTTTTCCCCCGAGAGAAAATGGAGTCGGCGAATTTCTCTAAATTCCCTCTTGTAGCGCTAGTAGTACGTCCGGCGAATGAAGAGCGAGATGCGGCGCGGGAACAGGTAAAAACAATCGAAAATCCTGTAACGGTCGACCATTAACACGTGCTCCTCCCCGCTTAACAATCAAACACGCGATGTTCCCATCCCTCCTTTTGTTACTTTCCTTCCTTTGTTGCAATCACGCCCAAACTCTTCATTTTCCCTGCCCAAATTGAAGTTTGACATCTGCGATAAAGAAAGAAAAAAAAGCGAACGAGGAGGGAATAAAAAAAGGGGAAAGAAACGTGTTACGGAATGGTCAAACAGTGGTACGGCGTTCATTTTCCCTCCTCTTTTTGATTGACCCCCCTCTCCGTTCGAAATAGCGTTCGTGGAAGTCCTCCGTGTTATCGCAAGGGCTTCGAAATCCCACCCACGTACAAATATTGACCATTCATAAATTCCCCCGACCGCACCACGTCAAATCTCTCTCTACGCAAAAATGAGGATCCTTTTGAATAACACGTTTGAGCTCATTCCCCCCTAGGGTCGTATTATGGCTCCTACTCGGACGGAAGCTTAGCCGTGATAAAGCGGCCCTGAGAACGTGGCCACCGCCAAAACCGTACCATTAGCAGCTCTCACCCCTTCCGTTACCACTCAAGAACGTCCCTCCGCATCGACCCGGATTCAAATCTCATTGCCGGTGCATTCGTTCGGAAGGGAGATGAAAGACGTATGGCTATTCATCGCTTTAACGGACACTCACTCATTCGAAGTGCGTCATTCTTCTGCGTCCATTCGCAATGCGATGTATTCTAATTCGCAAATGTGTTCTTAAAAAAAACGCTTGACCTCCTGGATTGCCTGGGTCTGGGAATTTTAACGACGGAAAGAGTAAAAATTCGCGTATGTTATTATATGCGCGTTAAATTCAGTGAGAATGGGAATTAAGAAACAACTGAGTATAGATAAAATTACTTCCGATTAATTCTTAAACCTAATTCCTCCATTCAAAATCTATTTAATATCATACTGGAATCAATATCTGCATTCCCAAATGATCATTTATTATTGTTTTACAAGATTGATTAAAAGATATAATAATATCTATTGAATTTTTGTTTAGCGTTCCCCATCGTGGAATGGAAACAAATAACAAAATATTTCCCTATAATGATTATAATTTCAAGCTATGCTAAAATATTTTGAATAATATGTATTCTTTTAAATTATTAAAACTAAAATTTCTCTTTGTATATCATATAAAATGTTTTCTATTTTCATCTTTTCCCACAAAGTTTTAGTGTTGCGGACGTTTTATCGTTCTTGACATTTGAATACTTTCTATTCTTTAAAATAATTGGTTGAATCTATGAAAACTGAATAGTCACTTTACTGCTGTGATTCTAGGGTCGCTTTTGGAAGATAGAAATTTCTAAGAACGGAAATGACTGAAACATTAGCCTTCTTTGGAATGAGAGAGATGTTGAGGATAAGGGGCAATTAATTTCATAGCGAACATTCCGATTTACTCCATTTCAGTGTTATCTCTCCAGTATTTTTCCTGAGAATGATCCCGAGATGTCAGTAGGCATGAAAAATTTCATAGGTATTCAAGTAGATTAAGAATATCAGTGATCTAATACGAGCGTATACTTTACTTTTGCCAGATTAACATCTTTGACCTCAATTATTAGCTATAGCTAACCTTTATGCGGGACACGCTATTTAACAATTAACCTCCAAACCAATTCGCATAAGCATTCATTATAATTTCAATTAGCAAATCATTAAGTTGGATAAATGGCAGTAAATTGCGCGAATGAGTACTCGTATGTAGTCCGAAATAACAATGTACACCCGATACTTGTGATATGCTTCAATATTAATGGCTTTAGCGTAGAATAAATGTAATGGATAATTTTTTACTTAAGGCCATCTATTACGTATAAGTTTGAAGTAGGTTCACATAAATTTCAAAATTAAAAATAGTGTTTTTCTTACCCTAAATTTAATAATGCTGCAGAGAGAAAAATTACTCATGTATATATTGTATTTTAAACATAAATTTACTATTGACGATGTGTACGATAGGAATTAAGTAATTTTCCTTATCGGGTTAGAATATTTTGTTTAATTAGACAGTAAAAATTTATTATTGGTTATTCTGTGCCCAGAAAATGAACTTGCTGCAAGAAATTTTTCATGGATGTTACTTCTTCAAACAAACATTAGATATGCACTATCAGTAATAATAAAATACCAAAAATAGATTCACTAGTGATTTTGCGATATCCTGAAGAAAAGTAAACATTTTATAAGCTTGTAGGCAATTTAAGGCATAACATTTTCGGATAATGTATTTGATATTTGTCTGAATAATTCATTAATATCTGTTTGTTTCGCTATTTAAAAGGAAATCGATTTATGAAATGGCTTTCTTTACCTAGTTTAGAGAGGAAATTACTGTAAATATATCAACTTAAAACTATATTATTCAAATTAAATATGATACGATATGACAATCACTTTCATCCAGCTGTTGTCTTCTTCATATTTAAAACGACCGGACCCTCAAAATAGAGACAGAATTTTAAATCGAGGCTTCAAGAACCCTTGGCAAACATGTTGCCTATATAAATATTATCACAACTTTTACTTTTTATCTTGCATCAAACCCTCCTTTCCCACGTCCACCCACCGAATATCCAAAGCCGTAACATAGCATCCAAATGAATAGGATTAGCGAGGATTTTTTCCCATCCGCTCCGCTCGTTATTAATCAACGAGAAAAAAATACCCTTTTCGTTCCGGAATCATAGATTTAAAAAAATGCTAATATAACCCGCGATAATGGACCGAATAGGGGGTTGAGATTAAACATTTTTAAACCGTTTGCTTAGCCCGCAATGGGAACCGGATTATCTCCCCCATCGCCGATCGCATCCCATTAACTTACGCCATTTCCACATCCTCATAGGCCCTGTGGGATCTTACCTCCCCCTCCCCCCAGTCCCACCTCAATCGCATCTAAATCCACAAAGCCTCCCTCCTCCCCGTCCTTTGGACCAAATACCCTTCTGCACATCCACGGAGCCCCGTCGATTCGCGACGTGACGTCACCTGTGTAACCAAAGTCCCTTCGATTCCCACGGGGAAAGATAGGGAGAAAGAGGCCATGTAATTCGAGATAGGAATGCCATTTAGCCCCGCGGCATCGCTCTTCAATGGACCCGAAGCTGACGGCGGTCTGCAGTCTATATTGCGACCGCCTCCATATACACCCACCAATTGGATCGCTCCCGAATTGGCTACTGGGATCTATTTGCGCTTGATGATACCGGCGACAATCGGGACCCCATTCCCTTTTTCCCGTTGCCAAACAAACCGGGAGCTTTTACGGGGATATTTGCGTCTGCGCCTATTGTGACGAGTATTGTTAAACTATTAGTTCTGTGAACGAAATGCTTATTGGGAGAGAATGCGGACGATTGACCTTTTGTGCATCTTTAAGCGAGGTTCGTGATTGGTGCATTTCATGGTTCGAACGCAATGCATTTTGGGTATCGAGAGAGAGGGGGTGATATTGGGATGGATGGAAACCTTGGGAAAGGTTCTCACGAAGTGTACAAAAGAGCTGTTGAAATATGGGCTGATTTTATTTCTGCAACTCGCATCGAATATGTTATTAAGAAGCTGAATAAAATATACGACGATATTATAAATAATTATTTTATGTATTGCTAACTTATGATTCGCCAAATTGGCTGAGTAAAAGCTATGGTCAGCAACTTCTAAGCTTAACAATATAAAATCATGACTATTCAATTTCGTACAATGATTGTCTTGAAAATTATTTGTGTTCGTAATACGTTCATTTTATTGAAATCGCATTTGTATTTCTAGAGGATCTCTACAAGTAATATTCTTTTGACTTTCGAAATATTTATAACGACTCTAATTCCAAGGATATTACCGACAATTATATTTATTCTTCATTTTCTTATTCCATCATTTGAGTGAAATATAACGTACAATTCGTTTCGAATCGTTAATCATAACTTACAGAGAATAAAATTTATAATGATGACGTGCTGATAAATGAAAATTAATCTAAATTAACAACGGCAATTTATAATGCATATTCAAGAACAAATGCGTATTTTATTTTAATATTGTTCGTACTTTTCGCGGTAAAAAGACGCATAAATTATATTAAAACCACTCAAAACTCATATTACCCGCATATTTCAAAGAAATTAGGACGATGAAAGTAATTAAAACTTAATTTTTTTCACAAATTCCGGACCGATTATTGGATACATTCATCAGCAGCATTCGGCAGCCGTTTACGTAGGTGCTTTCGTTGATCGCTTAGCTACGGAACCATCGCAGATCAAAAAAGGTAAGCGAATAATTTTATATGAAACAGCGGCAAAAAGCCAACGTATCGATCAATCCTCTATTTTTAAATATGAACACACGCGGGGAGTAATTAAGTAGAAAATTGCCTTAAAAAAAGAAGGTGTTCGAGCCGAATTTATTAAATACCTAAAAAAGGCCGTAATCCACACCCCCTATCGAAAAATGGGTGCATCAATTTCGATTTATACGAATCCAATTTTCTATTGCATCGTTAATACGTCTAGACCACGGGAATCGCAGTGCGATTTTACCATCCATTCCTCAATTTCTACTTGATGATTCAATCTGTTTCGATCTTTTTTTCCTCTTAATTCCTCCAGCGCAGTTAGAGGACGCGGGTTTTATTTTTATTTCTCTCATTATCCACGCCCGTCGTTCGCACATAAAAATCCCATTGTTTTCAGCTCGTGCGTGCGATTAGCGCACGTTCGATCAGATACCGGTTGCGATCAAATTCGCGAAAATTTCCACCGACGGCCTCTCTCGACCGGATAATTACTCCGTCGAATCTTTTACGGTCGGTTCACTTTTGCCCTATGAAGAAATCGTTCCCATCGGACAATGGGATGATCGTTCCGCGGGCCGAAATAGTACTCTGATATGATCGCGGCCATTTTGAGTTTGAGCCTCGGATTTCGTGCGCGCAACCCATCGTATTTACCTTAAGTTTAATCACGATCCGTGGGACGCAATAATCAAGCGATGCAGATTGTTTCCGGGGAAGAAGGGGCCAATTTCCAGCTCAATTGGGAAGATAAAAGCCAATTGTCGAACGCGTAAAGTTGCATTAAAATTCCGTACGATTTTGCATCCGGGTGCAGCCAGGTGTGCGTGAAATAAGTGATGGCGGTGCGATAGGTTGTTAAAGGAAACATTTCCACTCGATATGAGGCGGAATTGAGGATCGCTTTACGCCGTTTGTATTCCAGGGTACGGCGATCCAACTCCTCTGCATTTCTTTATCGGAAATCTTCAGCGCGAATCGCCGTTTGAAAATCGAAGAAAAATGAAATGGGCTGAGTTGGAAAATTTGCCGCTAGATTGCGTTTCTATGTGCAGTTTTTTCTCCGACGATTTGCTCAGATGCAGACGTTGAGAAGGAATAGATAATTGCCATTAGTATTTCCCTACGCTTTTTGTTTCTCTCTTGTTTTGTTCTCTTTGTTTACTTCTGCTTCATTTCACGTAGGTAATAAAATCAAAGGTAGCCATTTCTGTTGTACAATAACGTGATCTGTTCTTTAATGAGGATTTTTTTCAGTTCTCGATGAGGGTAAATACAGATATCGTAAAAGAACATATTCTCTAACGCTATATCATGCAGAAAAGAGGGTAATTTGTACGTCATAAACATAATGTAGCGAATCAGAGTAGAATTTCCTTTAACGATGAAAAAATAAAAGGTAATAAACTTTAATTTATTCGATATAAAGTTCAATTTTGAAATTTTCCTCTTCAAATAGTTTCTATAAAATTCAATTATTCGTAAATCAGTCTGCTCGAGGCAACCTTTGCTGACTTTCTTCATTTTATATAAACACCCACGCATACGAGTAAGATACTCGGCAGCTATATGAAATTTCAATACACTGTATAATTGTGTAAATATAAATATTGATGATTGTTAAATCAAGTATCAAACTGAAATATTATACGTAACATTTGATGCTACTTTTCTCGTGTTGAGGAGTTTACTAATAAGTGTCTTCAAGCGAGAATATGTATCTTTGCATTTTAAAGAGAAAATTTTTAAAACCCTTAAGGATCCTGTTCTCATTTTTATAATTTTCCCAGCATTAAAATAAATTCAACAAGTCCAAAAATTATCATTATTTTCCTTTCTGTATAATTATGATGATATGTGAATGTTGACTTAATTATCAATATAGTAATTTAAAGTAATAAAAAAATTATCATATCAAATTTTCTAATAAACTATTAACTATTCAAATTTATTTGGTTGTTGAATAGCCATATATGCCATAGATATAATATACAGAAGGTATTTTCAAATATATTATTTGCTTACGTCTATTGAAGTAAAATTAAAATCAGAATGTATGAATTCTATCACATAAAAATTCACGAGTTAAACATCGAACATAGACCAACAAAGGGAATATCAATAGAGCTAACTACATCATTGTTTCAGCATAACTTTGGCCAAACTCACTTAATCTCATGATTAAGAGTGAGAAATAAGTCGTTTATTTTAACTAATTTACTTACAAATTTCCCACAATCATCATCATACATTTCCTTCAGCCGTAGGAGAAAGATAAGCAGGATTGTTTTCTCGCATTCCAAATTAGCTCCATTCACGAGAGACCAACGAAATTTTCCAATTATTTTCCTCTCGCATTTAAAACTATTCGCATCTCAGGGAATATATTTTATATACCGCTATCATAACTGGAATCTAATCAAACTTCCTCCATAAAATTGCTTCATCAAAACGGAGAACAATCGCGCGTTTTTCTCAGACATCGTCCCCTTCTCATATTTAGGAAAGAGAACGCACCACTTCCTTGAGATCTCGAGAATCCTTTTAGAAAAGGGGAAAAATTACCGCTCCGGGGGATTTTTAAGGGAATCACTATTGGTTTATCTAAAGAAACTAGAAATATCCGGTTCCGCTGAAAAGGAGAAGGGATAATGGGGTTTTAATCGCGGGAAGGCCCGAGTGGAAGGGCTAATTGTTCTCGCCGAACAAGAGGTGAGAAGTTTTATCTTTCCTTAATGCAGACTAAGGGACTACACGCGCTGTCTTTGGGGGGGGGACATAAAATTCTCCTACTTATCCGGGCGTCGAACTCGGCATGCCACGACTTGGAGCCGCTCCTTTTTTTAAAACGAAACGAGTGGTTCAACGAGGTGACGTTATCGCGCTCCCGACTTCTGATACACCTGCGATTTCCACGTTTTTTTTTATATAAGCTTTCCCCATCTCAACCGTTTAATGAGTCTTGTGCTGTAAAGAGAGAGATACGCCATCTTTCGTTGCGCGAGAAAAAGATAAAGAATCAAAATCCTTTCTTTAGAAACACACCCGAATTAGTGTACTTATCCGTTTCACATAAATTCCGAGAAAGGAATATTTTTTTAATGAAACATAAAATAGTAATTTTGTGCTTTTGAATTTTACTTTTGCCGAGCCGAAAAATTATCTCGCATTACATGCAACGAGACAACATCATACATACATTGATAAAGAACGTTATCTGTATAAGATAATTAGCATATGCGAATATTTTAGTGCAAGATATTATGCCATTAGAATACGAGGGCTGTTATTAGAAAAAATCTTGAATAAAGAAACATTGTCCGTATACTTATAATGGATTCATTGTCCAACTAGCAATCTAACGTCGCTTATTTAAGATGCGATCTATAATCTACTTGAAATAACTTCTTCATTCTTAATAAAGAGGATAATATCATGACAGAAGCTTTAAAAACGAAACGCTTTTCTATGGAATTCATGCTTCATAAAATCGGTATATGATACTATTAATGATCTTAACGTAACGTATGTAATTTCCTTTAGCAATAGAAGATATTTTCGTGATGTCATATAACAATACAGATTCGTTAAATAAGCACATCTTGACTATAAAAAGAAGTAGCATTTCTTTATACCTGTTATCCTCATAGTTGATAATATAAAATACATAAAAGGGAATATAAATTATCAATCATTACTTCATATAAAATAACTCTACTCATATTTCCCCTTTCCCAGCGTATAATCGATCGATAATTTCACATAGCGCTAGTCTCTTGAGTAATCCCTAATCTTCATCGGACTGTATGAATATTTTTTCCTCTCTGAAGTGCTCTATTTTCTTTAGAAGGGCTATTCTACCCATTAGGTTAGAATTAGGGTGTCGCTGTTCTTTTTTGGATTATGGAAAGAGGGGAGGCACACTCGGCAATCTCCTTGTCGGATCAGAAGAAGAGACGGTCAACGAGGCAGAAAGAAGAAGATTCCACTCTGCCCCGCCAAAGACTGCTTTTACGTGGTTTAACGAAGCGAGCATGGCCTGGGATACTGGGAAAGGATAGAACGTTTGCTAAACCGACGCAGTCTTCGCTCTACCTCACTCCACCTTTCCTTTATATGGTACATATCTGCCGCCTCACGATATCCCTAATTTTCCCGAATAACCACCGGTTTCCACACGCCACCCCCTCGTCTTTCCTTATACTATACCCCTATTACTTAGCCTAATACTAGGAGAGGAGGAGGTGGGAAGAGGTAGACCGGTGCTTTTTGGACGTTGACATTGCCGCAGTAACAATTCTCATCGGGTCAAAATAGTTGAACTTCCGGGAGATAAAAATCTCCCTTCGGGTTCAAACGTTATTGTAGTGGGTGCTTGAAATTCCTTCGAATTCCACCGCCTCGAAATTTACGACACTCTCGAACGGATGATGCCTTAAATTTATTAATAGTCGTTACCTGGACGTATATGGGGATGGAAATACTTTCTATGGGGACATTCGATACAATAAAACCTTTTTAATTTCCCGAATAACTTCTTTCTGAATTGTTTGGGATGAGGAGGTGCGTCGAGAGGTCAAATCGTTCGCTAGGACATTATTTCACGATTCCCAGAAGAATCTATTTTATTTCCTTTTGAGAAAGGCCGGTATAAAAAGGCTTTCGGAGGAATTCTCCAGCTACGAAATGTGGTAGAGGAGACCAAAGAGTTATTAGCTGTACTGGTATACTTCCAGACTTAGTCCCAACGACATAAGGAACTAAAAAAAGGACACACCTTAATTCGAGCGCCTCTGATATCCCTTTAGCAAGGGACAGTCATCCGCTGGAGTTGTGTTTGCAGGAAGTGGTTCTTTGATACAGTGGGAGGTCTGAAAGTTTACAGGGGACAAAACTTCTAAAGAGGAAATTCGGCTGACTAAGAATCCTCGACAAGGGGAGATAAAAGGAAGGAAGAATTTGTCTTCTTGTGTTCCTAATTTATACAAGGCGTCCCTCCAAAGTCCTAAGCGAATTTTTTTAGTTTCTTGACCGTGATAGAAGATGGCGAAGTTCAGCTTTAGCTCTGGTATGTTGACGTTCTCTCTAAAACGCAATGAGCTCCTAATATCATTAGGTGCAGAAATGCTTGTAAAATGGATGTTGCTTTGTATAAAATGTAACGCCACGTTAACTGTAGATACTTCAAAGGCGAGAGAAAGAAAGGAAGAATAATTTCATACGACTTTCTTGAAGAATATTATACCTTGTCAATAACGCGATTATTTTTGCTGTACAAATACGAATCAAACATTACAGAGTTTTTCCTTATTTATTGATACTATTATTCTAGTTATTTCTTAATTCTGTTGTCTTTTTGTATCTGGAAGTCAATTTCTCAAATCTGATCCATTTACACCCAATCTAAATTTTACTTTTAATGTATTAAGTGTCATTTACTCAACTGTAATTCATTACTTGACAAACTCAAAGTTTTTTTCGAATTTTGCGAACGTTCTTCTCATTTAAGAATCAAATTTATTCATTATCATTATAATTTTATCGTTATTATTATATCATTATTATTTTATTGCTATTTATTTTAAATATTTATCTCATTGTTATAATTTTATAACTCCAATAACTATCCTCCACCGATGCTATCCTTTCAACTATAAAACCTCGATTAAATTAACTTTTAATTTTCGGAGTTTCTCACTAATTAATCTAAGATAGCATAAGATAGATATTTTGGGTAATCGACGTCTAACGGGATAAAAAAATCCCCCCTCTGCTATGATATACGTTTCCCTCTCGAATGACGTGAATGTATATATAAATCATAATATTAATCATATGCATTTCTTAGTTTTTTAAACCATTTCCTACCTTTGTAGATAGATAGTTAAATATACTACTTTTATTCAACGCGACCTACTTGATGCAATAGATACCATGAATATACAATAATCCAGTCGGATATCTTGCTACCCGACCTCTCACGGAAATTTTGATGAAGAGACTGTCTTCAAACACGTCATAGCTACAGGCTAATCTCGGATGCGGTTTGCCTTGAAGACCAGGATCTCAATAGAGTCCACATGCTCTTCGGAACCGCGCCTCGGGGAGCCATTGATCCAACATGCTTCACCGCATACTACAAGAGCCGCTCCCGGCCATCAAGTTCCGTTTCACCTGGGGCTCGAATCTCCCGATACGCAGGCCCAAATGTGCGATCATCAGCTACTAAAAACACTTCTTCGGGAGTGGATGTTCGACGCACCGGACACTCTCGAGGAGAACCCCTGGCCAAATATCCGATCATCACTAGTTTACATATTTCGGAACCGCACTCCGTGGGGAGGTAAAGTTAGAGAAGTTACGCATCGATACGCCGAAAGCTTCTGTTGGTCACATGAAGTTGGGATCGTTCAGTATCCCAAGAAACATGCTTTAGCAACATAGCATCGCCTGGGAGAGGAACTTCAAGCTCAAAATTCTCCGGTTTCGGTGCCGGTAATCCTGTGCTTACGATCCAGTGGGTTCACCTAAGTTTTCGGGCAGACTGTGAGGGGATGTGAGGTCAAAGATCGATCATGGATCAATAAGGCGAGGAAGAATTTTAACGAAATTAAATGCTTTATCATACCCTTAGAGTGCATAAAATCGCATACAACCTTAAAATGAATGGAGAGATTGAAATACAAACTCTATCCTTCCATGCAGCCAAATTATTCTAACTCAATACAGTATCAATCAATAAGAAGGAAAACCAGTTCATCCAAGTGATAAGGCATTATGGGCCTGAAGTGCTGAAAGCCGCTTATGTTATAAAGGAAATGAAAAAATGGATTTTCTATCCCACAATTAAGGATGATATTAAAAATAATCACTGGATATTAAAAGTGAAATGATAAATTAAGAAATTTATATTGAAAGTTAGAATTACGAAACTAAAATTCGGAACAATTTTTTATGACAATTAACGCGAAATCGTTTGCTGTATATTTTTCAGTTCTGATTCATAAAAACATGATTTTCTCTAGTATCGAATAATATTCGCAGAGGACTAGATTGTCAATTTTCAAAATTCTCATCCTGTATATATTTAAAACTCCACAAGTTTAGTAACCGGAAGTAGCGTAACACGACAAAATCGAAAGTGATGTTCTCGGCGATTAAGACTTCCTCCGATAGCTACGTTTCCATGAGTAAGTTGTCTCTTTCAACTCTCGAGTTTATAAACAAGTGCCCTCTCAGACGTCGTGGCATCCACTCCTCTGTGGGCGAATCTACAAGATTCAGTTCTCAATCTGTGTATCTGAAGTTGGCGTTGCCGCCCTTCACAATGGACGATGGCTGATCATTCGCGAAGATTCATTACATGGACCAGCATTAAGACGATGTGAAGGTGGATATGAAGTGTAGAGAGATTAGTATTATAGAAAGTAGAATTTTTACTTGAATTACATTTTAATTTCAATGCTATGATTGTATTCTTAATTCAACTAAGTAAGTAGGATGAGGTTAGTCATATTTTTTTATACGATACACTGAAATTTATGTTAAGAATTAGTGAGTTTTCGGACCAATAAATGAATAAAATAATAGAATAACAAGTAATTCCTAACAGGGATGTATATGGTAAATGCTGCTCCGTTTTAAGGATAAGTTGCTTTGTTAGAAATAATCCAAACGATCAATAAAACCCCTTATATTTCCTTAAAATTATAAGAATGCGTTAACGATGCGTATTTTGGGCATAGACAATATTCCTTTTATTTCTCGACAAGTGCGCAAGTCCACGCAAATATGGGCTTAAATGAAGCATTAGTCTAAATAAGGATTGATACACTCGAACTGCAACCTTGCTTACGGGAATCAGTGCAGAGCGAAATTTCAAACATCCAAGAGACCTTGAGCTTCATTTTCGAGGCAGATTTAAACAGAAATGGAAGTAAAAATAAAAATCGATACATTCAATACAAATGAAAGATAATCAAGAAAATTAAAATAATTCTTTATTTCTGCAATTATTTTTTTCTATTTTCTTCAAAACCTACGATTGCTAAATTTTAGATGGGAACAGAACAAAGAAAATTCCATCAAAATCCCACACTTTGAGTTGATGAAGTAAAGTCATATTCCCACTAAGTTGTAAATTGTACATTCCACATCTAATGCTCAGATCGTTGTTTTTAATCAAATAATTCCAAACGTTCTATCCAATCAAGAGGGAAGTTGTACAAGGTTGTTAGAGGAAGCAAAAAGTGAATACTATAATCATAATGGCATTTGCCATTAAAGTCGACTTCCAATGTTCTAAAACTTAACGTTCTCTTTTTCGTCGCAAAAAAAAATAACAGTATCTCCAATTATAAGTCATTTTACCTTTACATCGGGGCTCCGTACCGCACAACACATGCGAACGGAAACAGCTCACGAATATCAATTCATTTTTTCCGAGATTCGTAACCGAGTGCGAGTCTGAATTTATATTCTTTAATGAACGCCCTGCGTAAAAATCGCTCCTTTGAAGCAACGCTTCGAATGCAAAGGCTTTCGTTAAACAAAAAAAACGCTAATAAATACATTCGTACGTCGGCCGATTCAATTGAAGAACGTTTTTTCCTCGAACCAGAAATTGCGGAAAACTCCGAACATCGAGTTTTATTTCGGATCGAAAAGAATTAAGCGTTGAAATAATTCTGCCCACCGCGGCGACAAATGAGCATTTTTTTGCGATTCGCGCAAATTCGACCTTTTTGCTCCCATAAATTTATCTCGCTTTTCGCTCCTTTTTTTAATCCCACGCTCTTTTTTTAGCGAAAAAGCACGATAAAATTTCCGTCACACGAGCTCGGACTCGTTCCTCTCTTTCTTTCGTCCTTAACGGGGAACGTAGATCTCCGGCTATAAGACGGTTTTTAAAACCGTAATTACGGAGCGTATTTCAAAAACCTTTTATTGTCGAGGCGCGCGTCTGGGTGGAGGTGGTAGAGATCTCGGAAGATGAGGGAAATATGACGAAAGTGGGCGGAGTGGGAAACATTAACAAGCCATCCTGCGAGTGAGTGCAAAAACTATGGAATTCCTCGGTAGGAATCGCGCGCAAAAAAACTTCGAGGGAAAAATGCGACCGAGTCGAGTCTTGAGCTATAGTACGTCCAATTACCGCGGATGCCCAAGGAACCGTGAAAGTAGAAGACGCAGGACACATGAGAACGTGCGTGGAAAGGGAGGGAAACGTCTCTGAGAGAGAGAGGCCCGACAATGGAAAGGAGGCTGTTGGGAAGGAGCCTGAGGGTAGTCGCTAAGGAGAAGGTTTCCTCGAAGTCAAATGAAATGTCCGAATAGCATTACAAAATAATTAATTTGAAGGGAAAGGTCAAGGTGTGTGTGTGGAGGTGGGAGCGAAAAGGTCTTGTTTGCCCAAAGTTTTTGGAGAAATTCTTTTAACCACTGCTGTCCTTTGTTTCCCGTGAAAAGAGGATTCATTAGGTATGGATGGAAATCCGTCCGAAGAATGGCGACGCGTTGATTTATATTAAAAGTACTCCTTTCCCGAGATTCCCTAATGAAGCGCGAGACATTCAGGAAAAATTATTGGCTCGTTTAACCTCTAAATGTGAATTCCTCCGTCCATTGTCCACCCGTACGAAAAGTCCACTTTGTGTGGAGTTTTTCATTCGACGAGACGTTATTCCTTTACGCCCTCGAACGCTTCCTAATCTCGTGAATTTATGTGGAAACGAAATAACCATTGAGGAAATTTTTAAAATCTGGAGAAAGAATGATGAATGTCATAAAGTTTATCCACGCGTGCGTTGAGAGCTTGCGTGACGGCTTGTAGGGAAAACGCAATTTATTCCCTCGAAAGAGTAAATAATGAAAATGCTTTCCCGGAACTCATTCATTTCCCTTTTTTTAATTTCTCAGATAAAGAAATAAATTTTATAAATTAGGAACCATGAGGTCTATTTCCTATCCGTTAGCTGTTCGTCATTTTTCCGAAGATGGCGCGCTAATTGGAAACTCGACGGAGTATTAAAATAGCTCTTTTTATCCCATTCATCATTAATTATTATTATTAAAATCACTAAGATCTTTGTTAAAATTATCTTCGAACTTTCTCTATAGAGAGAAGGCTTTGTGGAAGAGATTATTTTTCTTCTTATCGTCCATCCACGCCCTCGAACACGTTCTTTTATGGAAATATATACTGTTTGAAAGAATTATAAAACGAAATATTTGTAGCAGTGAACTTTTGTTTTGATAAAATTAGAACTTTCTGAGAATTCAATGTTATAAGATGAGTAGTAGGTGAGTAATCCATTAAAAAAACACCTCTTGCTCCACTTGCGAAAAGAACTGAGGGTAATCAAATATATTTTCAGAATACTTCGTGAATAGTAGACAAAAACATGCTAAAATATGCTGTTTTTGTTTATATAGAACCCCTTCATTGCTTTATACGTCATCAAACTTAAGTGTCCATAGCAATAAATCGGACACGGGCAGAAATACACAAAGTCAGGTCCAACGCATGTATAGAGTTCCTCTCGGAAGAATCATTTGGCAGAAGTGAATGTAAATATTCTTTGACTTCCGAATGACTTTATAAACATCCAAATCCTAGTTTGGGAACTCGTAAAACTTTTATGGACGGTTTATCGGTGCAAAATCGCATCAAATAGAAAGAGGGCGATAGAAAGTTTTAAGTGATGACCTATTCACCTCCACGAATTTGGTAGGACGGCATCATATTCAGCCTTTGTTCATGAATGTAACCAAATGTTAGCCATCACTAATACTTTATAGTCAGTTATAAACTGTGAGACATCCACTGTTCACAGGAATTCCTTTGATTTCGCTCTCACGTTTGGATCTTTTACATCCCATAGACTCGAAACGGATGGAGCTTTCAACATATCCGAAAATAAGATCTGTTTCCTTGAGTGAATTATCAGTTTATGCTTCCCTTCTCAGGATCATTACTTTCGTCACTGTTATAGCTATGGTATAAAATGAGTCGACTAGAATACACTATGATAGAATAGAGTTTAATTATGAATTAAGAGCATTCATAATTAGAAAAACAGTATTAAAGTTCGATTCATAGCGACTAGGGTTCTTATTGAATCTTACGCTCGGTAACAGAAAATTCGATTGGTCGTATCGTAATCAATTATGTGACGTCAAAAAGAAAGAGAAATCGTATGCGACTCTAAAAGAGCGAGTGGACGAAAATTCTTTGACGTTTGATTTACAGCTTCAATCAAAATACCGCTAAATTTATACGATATTTTATTCAATCGAATTTGAAATTGTGCCAAGTTTGTCACGGTAAGGACTCGAATAACCCACGGTTACATTATAATACTATAAATAACGTGAATGAGATATCGCAAGCATTTCGTTTTTATTTAGTTGGATGGAAGACATTTTTTAGCCATCTGTCATATTGATTGCCACTTTTAAATCCTTCTCAGGACAAAATAACGTCCTACACTTGCCATAGGAAATAATAGGGATTTTTTTAAAACAGAAATATCTTGCAATAACTTTCGGACATTAGACTCAGTAAATTTTGATCCATGGTACTCCGTGGTACATGGTGGTACTCCGATATAAAAACTAGAAGGTAAAAACTTCAAATATACAATAAAAAGTTTAAATTGAGGAGTGTGTTTATATTCCTTTATCGTTATAACTTACACATACATATATTTTGTTTTTTACTTCTATAAATGTATGGAAATAATAGTTTTGACCAAGCTTTTTGTATATCGATCAATGCACGACTGAGATTTGGAGGCAATTGGCAATCATATTCTATTTAATTTAACATTTCCGAATGATTTTCGAGCTGTATCGCAATTTTTTGTTAAGAAACCAGCGGTAGATGGTGATTTTCATAAAATATGGACTTTATTTCCAAATAGTTTCAAATCCTTTTCCTATCTTAGTATATATTCACATAGCTTTAATCTGATAATGATACAACTGCTCAAATTCTACATTCTACTGCAATTAGCTTTTCTTTTCGTTTACTCGTTAATTCTTGATATTTAATATAATCTTTACGCAAGCAAAACCAATTTTATTCCCAAAAAGTATTCCAAATTTTTTAACTGCATCATTATCGTATTTTTCCCACATCCCAATATTTTCCTTTCACACATTTCATTCGATTCTTATTTATTATTCTTATTTACATATTTTAAATGCAAAACATCTACGACACTCCAATCAGTCTCATAAAGTTCCTTAAAACACTCGCACAAGACAAATTCTCTGTTTACGATGCTGTCCACTTCCCGAACGTACGACGAAAACTTTCATACATCAGCCGAAAAATATTAGTCGGAAAATATAAATCCTCTTCAAATTATTTTGAATACGGCAAAGAATTTACAGACGGAGTTAGGCAAAAGGTCATTTGCGATATTTCACCGCAGTAATTGCGTTTGTTAACCCCGAGCGTAGCGGGAATTTCTGCCGAAATATCTTTTTAGTTCCGCTTACTTTACATTTTCTCGAAATGGAAAATGATATTGCGTGAAATCGAGCGGCTGGAAGCAAAATACGAAACGCAAACGGAACTCTCCGGACGCACAAACAACAAACTAAATACAATAAATCAGGATCGTGGCTAAATTGAAAATTCATCCTCCCTCAATACCTCGAATGCGCGGAGTACGTGGCCGAGTTGATCGATGCCTCCGGAGAGAGAGAGAGATGACCATCTTATGGTCCTAAACCCTAAAATATGACCTTCATAAATTTGAGCGCAGAAAAGCACATTAATTCTGCCCTTTATTGGCCATTGAGGGCGTAATTTTCACACAGGAAAAAGCCTGTGCGCCTTCAATTTTTGACTCATTTTAAGGATGCGGAAAATAAACCTTGCGAGAAAGAAATACCAATTTCCCCGCAGGACACGAAGTGACCAGAGTTAAAAAGGTAAGGAAGGAAGGGTTGACGCGTAAATCACTTCTAAAAAAGAACCGAAAGAAAATAAAAGAATGAAGGTAGAGATAGAAAGAGTAAAAGGAAGGAAATACGTAAGGTTGGGAAGAATTAGACGAGAGAAAAGGAAAATTCTCTTACGAGCGGTCTTGGTTTTTTTCCACACCGATCTACCTAAATTAAAGGTAAAAAAGGAAACCCAACGACGCTGATAGACTTTTAATATTCTGCGAGACACCTGAAGACGTCCTGTCCTACCGCTCGAGCCGACACTCCGGTTATGGTCGCGCCCGAGGGCATCTCGTAAATTATATAAGGAAAAGTATTTGCGGGCTCCGGACTGTGGAAAGGGTTGGGATGCAGAGGGGAAAAATGGCGGTAGGAAGATTGGGTCGGCATCGGGACGAAAGAGATGGATTGATGGAATAAAAGTATTTGCGTTTGCCGTGAGGGTTTAGAGAGAGAGAAGGTGTGGCTAGTATTCGTGAGGACAAAAAAAGAAGTCCGGCATTAAAAAAACAAAGGTACCGGGAACAAGGGTTGATTGGAAAGGGGATGTATGCAGGGGCGGGTTACAAGGAGTGAGATGGGTCGCACGAGATGGAGTGGGAAGGGAAGTGGACGGGATTCCGTCGTTCGTCGCCTAATTAGGGGACCCGCGGACGACGTGGAGTTATGCTCGCGTTTTAGAATTCAGGGCGACAGGACACATCGTCCCTTCTGTGAAACCTGTGCTTAATTCCGCGCGGTCTACCGACCGCACTCCATCCCAAATATATACGTACCTAATGTCTCATCCCGAGGAACTTTTTTCCTTGTTTGTCAGTCTGCTTTTCCTTCTGGAGGCGACCTTGAGGAAGGGATAGATGTGCGGTCCGCAAGATTGCTTTGTGCGGCGTAACTTATTTAGAAATACTTCCAACGGAGGAGAAAATATGGTGGGGAAACCTGAATAGGGAATTTCGGCAAGGACTCCGTTTGTGTATTTTTTTCCTTATTCTTCAGTGTATATGTATGTCTCGGATGGTAAATATGGACATTTCTTACGAAGGACTACGTAATTTTATTTCTAGGGAATCTGGAGACATTCAGTCGCCAGCTGTACATCCATCTACCACTAATTTTCTTTGGTTTACACTTCAGTTTTGATCAACTAAATCACACAAACTGATAGAGAGATACGTATGTATTTAAATAAATCTCTTATTATTTAGTCGAACCTTATAGAATAAAGTCATTATCAAAAGCTTTCCTTCTTTTATTTAGTATATATGAATATGCGGTTTATGGAAAAGATATAAAATAAACTTCAGAAATAACCGATATTATTCTTTTTACGTCACTTTGGTAAATATTTATTGGAGAATCAAATAATCCTGGAGGAGTCAGTTATAATGCATACATACATATACATTATATAATTACCATATTAACGAAGTTGATGCTTTGGATACTGATTAAAAAATCCTTTAAAAACTTATTTGTATTCATTTCCATCGTACGTAGAAGGAACGCAAAACCGAGTTCTCCTAATCAGGTCGATTTAACTATAAATTATTTACCGTCCTTGCCCCAAATTCGATTCGGACCCTGTTAAATATTCCGATTTAATGAGCGCTGTAGTTGATTTGTTGCAAGATGTTTTGCTTCATCCTGCCTAAAGCACATCGCTTCTGAATCGAACAAATTTGCCCAACAATGGGAAACAATGCCCAATCAAGGATTCGGAGGAATAAAAAAAAACCATTAACTTCTGCACCGATCCTGATATCTTCGAATTTATCGGTAGTTAATTTATTCGATCGCTCTACCAATTAATCCAACGAATTCGGAAAATATATGTATACACATACATATGCACCATTGGAACAAGAATGACGCGACGGCCACTTTTTTCACCCACGAGGTTTTTCCCGGATAACCCTCCCTTTAGTCCTTCCGCACTTAGATATTACAACAATTCGGACAATGTTTTTGTTGGGCAGATGTCCCCGAAAACATATATTCCGATGGTACGAAAGGGCGTCCTGCGAAGGTAACCTTATCGCAAACGGCCCGACCATCAATTCCTTCTGCCTTATTTGGCATGGGCAGAGGGCAATTAAAAAAAACCTTCGCTCCCAACTCCCGTATTCTTCCAAATCGACTTCTGACCGTGTTCTCTCTCTCCGTGCCCATGTCCCGTCCGAAATCCTTCCCCATTTTTATTTCCCAACCGGCCTCCCCATTCGACAGGGTGTCGAACAAAATATGTGGTCTCCACCCGTCTCGTTTTACAGGGAAATCGGGTCTTAATTGGATCCCAAACCACGGACTCTGTGTGAGGGGAAGAAAGAACGGCCGAGAGGGTGACAGTTCTGTCTCAAGGAATGGGCTGATTGCAGAAGGGATGGAAAAAGGACGTCGAGGAGGCGGTGGTGATGAATCTGTTGATTTCGAAAGAAGTGAATCTGAGGACGAAAAAGAAATGAAACGAGACGAACGAATTTCGCTAACATCGGTGACATTTCCTCGAATTTTGCAAACCTCAATTTCGTTCATCCAATTTTGGAAAACTCGATATCGTTTGAATGGATGAAAACTGGTGGAAACTCTTTTTTGTGCGGGAAATCGTAAAACGTTACTGGTTCGAATAGATATTGCCTGATTATCGAGAAGGAAAACAACCTTGTGATTTCCGCAGGATAAATATTGGATAGTCGCGATAAATATTTATTCTGTGGAAATTACAAGGTTCTTTTCTCACTCGATGTGGCATCTTTCCGCTCGGTTGGGTTCGATCTTATCGGATATGTCTGATTACTCTGGCGTCTTAAACTCTCGTATCGAAAGTATCTTTGGGTGGGGCCATGCGAATGGGTAATAAATGTTCATTGAGAAAATTTAATCGCATCGAGGGTCACGCATTTGGTTATTTATACTTGTATATGAAGTCGATCTCTACGTTCTTAAGGATAGTATCAGATGGACTCTGTGTGAGGTTTATGATGAAGATGAACTTAAAATGAAAGAAACTGAAAGTAATGTGCTTGGAGATCAAAACACAAGTGACTCGCAGAAGGAAAATTTATCCAAACTGAAAGATTAAAAAATAATGAAAAGAAATACACTCTAAGAATTTATAATGTGAAGAATACACTAGAGATAAAAACTGTGTTATCATTTATATATTTTCACATAATAGAAATAGAATTTCGAAACATGAAATTCAATGCGGGTTTATATAATCTAACTGAAAATTAAGATTGAATACTGAATACTTTTTCCTGTAAATTCAGCTTCAAACTAAAATTTCAACAATCTACTCCTTATGCCTTTGATCTCGTTCTTGATGCTTGAATAAGATATGAAGTGCATCTTTCAATTTAAAAAATTGTTCTTATCTACCATAATTTATCTTACTTTGTAGATTACATCCTTAAAAAATTACTAACATATTCTAATTCACTCACGTCTTTCAATATCGTTCGATAATTGGTTGTGAAGGAATACTTAACAGCAATAATTAAGGTATTGCAATTTAATATAACGATAGCTTTATAGGAGATCATTACATGTAATTAAATACTTCGGAAGTGCAACACCTACTGAAAATACAAACAGTCCTAGGTTTATGTAACTCATTAGTAGTCCTCTTTTCAGATATAATTGGAATATTTCGTTTATTATAGGTCCATAATTAAATTTGAGAGGTTACACGTGCTATTTGAACCGTTTCCTTAAAACTAGTTCACCTCTAAAGTGTAATGAATTTTCTGACGAACATTAATTGAATATAGGATTAGATCTCAACAATTAATCCCCTGAAATTGTAAATAGAATTGAATTTCAGCGAGAGAAGTGCATTAATCTGAAAGAGTAGGTCAGCTGTGTCCCAGTTACTCTTTTGCTGGAAGCTAATCCACTCATTAAAAGAGAAATACATAATTACAGACCGAGTAATGGTTTAGCGGATGAGCGTACAAATTATAACACGAATAACAAGAATTGGTTCCAAAAGTCTCCGTAACATTGTTTTGAGCACAACAAACGCCAATTAGTGTTGCAGGTAATTCTCTAAATGAATCCGTTGGGCAACTTAAAAATCAATGTTTCACTTCGAACAATTGATACAACTTCCGAAACTCTTCTAATGCCAATTAAATCTGCAAGTAATTCTAGAAATCGATGACTTCGGAGCAGAATAATTCGTTTCATTATCTTGTGTAACGATTATGTATGGAAAAATGTCGGATTTCGCGTGCATTCTAAAGCAAATAGGTTGCGCAAGGCAAGAAGATATCTCTACTTTCTCATTATCGGAAACTTGTTAAATATTGAGTGAAAATTAATGTTATAGTACTATCTTTTGCAATAATTGTATGCAAGATTCTTTTTCAGAGTCGTTTTTTATGCAATTTGGATTCAGTTTATTGCCATTGACCTAATTTTAATCTATCTTGTGCCCTTAAAAGTTAGATTTTTTAAATATATTACGCCACATATAATGGTGGAGACAATTGCCATAGAATTAATGTTGAAAGAACGGTGAATATAGTTAGTTTTCGCAGTTATACGTTGAATTATTCACTCACACGTCCTTATGCTACTGAAAATTTGTGATTATAAACTAGAGCATTTATATTTACTTACGTCGTCATTCATCTTACAGAAAAGCTCTAAAATCAGTGATTAAAATCCATAGTAATTAAATGTATTCATATTAAAAGACCTTCTTGCATAGATATTACTGGGATTCCAGTTATTGCATAATTTACACAACGAATATCTGTTTATACATAGCTACGCACACCGAATATCATTGTGCAAATTATTTTATGTATCATTTTTTTAAGAGAGGAACAATTATATAGAAAATTAATCGCAACAAAGGTTGATGCGGTACTTTTTCAATCGACACAATAAGAGCGGATAATACGTAGTGTCATCTTTTAATTCGTATTACACATGCGCTTTTGGCTAAGTACATCACCTAAAGTTACTCCCAGACATAAGAGGATGAAATGTTAAGGAGGCTGGGAAAGACCAAAAAAAGGATGGGAGACTAATCTATGGAACATAAACGCCTTAAAAAGATTTACAATGGCTTATTCGAAACCGGGTGATGTAAGAAGGGTTGGATGTTCGATGGCTTTCAGCGCTCACCAGATAAAGAAGAAGTAGTGATAAAAAGTGCGAGAGTCCTTGACTAAGTTTAATGACCGCATAACAAGAGGCAGTGATTCATTAAGGGAAAAAGAACGTGGGAGTTATGGAAGAGAGGAAATTTTGACGAATTCCAATAAAAGGAGGAATGGAAAAGATTACCTCGCTTTAGATCTAATGACGAGTGTCGCAGTTAAATGGAGATTGAATGGAGGCGAAAGTGGAACGCGTGATTTTTGGAAGAAGTAAAAAAGGACATCTTATGACGAAATGTCAGAAACGGAGAAATTCTGAACGTTGCGTCCAATATAAAACTGCTGACAGACTTCTCATTTGATGGCTTTTCGTGGAATTGGAAAAGATAATTCAATGGAAGTAATTCCGAAATCGAATTGGAATTATATTTAGTTGTTTTTACTTGACTTTCGTGCTACACATCTATTACTATAACATTAAATTGCTTCAATATTCTTATGTGCATAGATGGAATCTGTCCTGTTCTATTATTAGACCTTAACGTACGTAGATGGGACACTATTGAGGATTCTTTGAATTCTTTGAATGATGTTCAGAAGAAAGAATCGCTAAAGCCAACACAAACAATTATAGCGTAAGAAACGATATTACGTAATATGTATGTATTTGACCTTCATTCTCGTAAATATTTTGTTTTCATTAGAAGCACTAATTAATCATTTTAAGAAAATGCTAAAACTGCTTCTATTTCTGACGTATTTATACGTATCGTGACGTATTTTTGTATCGTATTAATTGCATCTCATTCGTCTTCTATAAGCTACAAGTTTTAATGAAGTTTAGCGATTCAAAATTTTACTGGGTTGAATATAAAAGGAATAATCGATACTTGCCCACACTCTACATAGTTCTTTCAGTCCAGTCCTTAGAAAATATACCTGCTCTGTGATTCATTCACAGAGATAACTCTGTGAATGAAATACTACCACTAGCTGTCCTTGTAGACGCCAACATAGTACACAGTCACGCTTTCTCTTTCATTTCTAGGAGAGTACGTATCTCCGTTTGTTTCTAGCACCATATTTCACCAGCAGACTCATAGTATTTATATCTTCTTTTTCCCAAACCTTTTTATCGTGTATATTCAACCATGTAACTAAATGTAAGCCAATCTGCTATATTAAAGGTTTTTATTTATTTAAAATAAAGATTATTATAACCAACTTTTCTGAAATGATCTCATTCTCTACTTAATAAAGAGGCTTTAATTTCGTAAATTTAATGTTTCGTAGGGTTTTCTAAAGACTTTTATTCTTGCATACTGGAAAATTCTTTCATAAATTTTCTCGTAAAATTCTTCACGTAGGATTTATTGGTTCCTAGAAAAACGGAAACTAATTTGGAAATCTTGTGATTAATGTTCGTTGATATTCGAATCATTTTTGCCTCGTGGCCCTCACTAACAAAGGGCTCTAAGCGTTGTAGGTAACCGTCCACTGATATTGCATAATTATTCTGAAGGGAGTGAACCTTGGAAGGGAATGATTTAAGGATAAAGAGAGTAAGGATGTAAATGCTGATGAAGTGAATAACTAGGACAAAGGGAAGGTTAACGAAAGGGTTTGGAGAGGAACGACGTGTGTTTCCTGTTTGTAAGGACGAGACGGATATCTTATTGGAGGAGAGCATTGTCATCGGGCGACGGAATGGCTCCAGCAGGTGATAGGAATCGAAGACGAAAATTAGGAAACGCCCTTGGAAATGTTAATAGGTTATTCATAGAGGATTACCCAATAGGAGAATAGAATTGGAAAGGATTAAAAATAAAAGAGAACTAATGGCTAGCAGCGAAAGAAAATAAAGGTAGAAAAAATTTAAACCATTGAAAACGGCTTTGAATTGGAAAAAAATATCCCCATTTTATTTCAATTGATTCAAGATCCCCATTATATTTATAGTTTTAATGAACATTCGATTATTAACTTTGATAGTAGGCCACCAGATGGGTTGGAATTAATTTAGGGCAAACGAGCAGAGCTGAAGTAGGGCAGCATGTAATTGGGAATGTTTTGAATTTACACCTAATTACGATCGATTAAGAGAATAAAAACCACAGGCTAATAGATAGTTGAGTTAATCGCTATGAAATTCAATTGTGACTCACAGTTCTCTAATTGAAATTACATTCTAATTTTACTCATTCCAGTAGATTTCATTTTTAATGTGTTTCACATCTTACTTTCATTGCCCTTTATTCACAATGAGTTTTGGTGCAGTTGCTTAATTTGAAACTATTAATCTATTAATCACTTCAACTCAATTCGAATCAAATCTATTACTCGAATCAAATATACTTTTGTATTCCGATCAAAAAAAATTAAGTTTCCAAGTGATCTGTTGAAAGTTTGACTTAGTTTTGTTCGTACATTTCTCTTTCCTTAACTATAAAATTCTACATTTTTAAATACGATTTTCATTGATTAGGTGGATTGTGAAACCATCTGATACCGATTAGCTGAACTGAATCTAGCGATATAGGACTATAAGATGCTATAAAAATAATTTTTTACATCTTAATAAATCTTCAACATCGGCATTAGTAAATACGAGGACTAACCGTTTTTGCCTTAAAATTATTAGCATATATTCATCTTCGTATAGCACAAAATATTCTAATACTATATATATTTTAATAGAAAACTAAACCCTTAATAAGTGTTCACATATTACTGGTACTTATAGCTCAATGTAAATCGTTTAATTTTAATAATAAAAAATCTTTTAATAGCATAGTTTTTCATCAAAAATTTATTTAAGTTCATAATCTTTTTGCTGAATGCGTTTATGCTGATTATCTAGCTCCAATGACTTTGAATAGGAGTGAATAATTATTAATAATGACGAAAATTAAGTAAAAAATCTGAATTTAAATACTAGTACAATCGAGGCGGATGTGTCTTGAGATGTATAAAGTGTTTACCTCAATGCTAACATAAGAAGTCTTTAGCATAAACCTGAAAATATGTCCGCTTAATTTCAGATGTAGCAAAAGCGTTTCCCATTACGACTAAAAGATCCGCTAATATTCGCAAACTGTCGTCAAAAATTGTAAATTCGTGTTTTTTAATGTCATTCGCGTGAGTAAATTTTTGACGATTCAAAAAGTATTTATTGAAGCAATCAATCTTACTTTTATCGTAAGGGTGCGAAAATATAAACGAAACAATTCTTCATATAGAACCATATATAAAAAAATCCTCCATTACGACGAAGTTTATCCTTTCATTACGCGAAACAACGATCGCCCCTCAAATTCGTAAAACGACCCATCCCATTGGTACGAAGTGCAATAAAGCATACGCCCCACGAATTTGGACATGGTTACGTACGAATTTATCAAAGGCGTACGAAACATCCGACGTACGTAATGAATCGCCTTTCGCTTTTCCGCGACCGTCCCACGACATTCCTTTCCTTAAGGATATTTATCTTGAAATGAGAATTTAAGTATGGGTTTTCTCACGTGTCACGTCAATGAATCGGCTCACAATATGCTATAGAGGAGTTGTTTTCGTTCCCTTTTATAATAACAGCCGTTGTTCTGCGCTCTGAGGAGAATCCCAGCGGACGTCATGTACGGGAATACTTACACCCTCAACGGAGCAAAAGAAAATCACGTAGGTGCAATTTAAGTCGGGGAAAACAGTCACACCCAGTCTTGGCAGTTTCACGCAACGCGAACAACGCCCACAAAATACGATGCCCGCGAAGGGCGGAGAGATTTTGCAGTCGATAAAGCAATCCTATCTTCGGAAATTGTTTCACTAAGCCTACCTCTTTAACGGCGATGCGATAGAGATATTTCAACCCCCGGGGATGTAAACCGGATGAAATTCAAATTAGTGCCGAGTGTTATTTACAATGAAACACTCTGTAACTTCTACGAGAGAGTGTGTGTATATTTGTCGTAAAAAACTGTTTCGGTGGGAAGAAGTTATTTCGTTGTATTTTCGATAAATCCGTCGCTTATACTATTAAAGGGATTTTAGGTAACTTCATGTATACACTTCCTGAGACAGAAAGCATGAAAGCAGAAGGGGCAGAGAAAAGAAGGTGGAATAAAATATGTGTATATTGGCGTGGTAATAGTAATGTAAAATGTTCATTTGTTAGGGATGGAATATTTTTCGCTTGATTCGGTATAAAAATTTAAGTAATATATTGATAAGGGACATCTATCATCTATGTTTATGTAATGTTTATTTAACAATTACATCATTTTAACTATCCATCACGGTTGTCATAAGAACTTGTTTGTCCTCATATTCACATTTTTCACACATCTTATCAATCATTCGTTTCTTGCAAGCAATGGTATTGAAACGATTCTAAATATAGAAGTGTTCCTCTTCTGTGGTAAAGATTTATTATTTCTGCATTCGCTTACAGGTGAAAACGAAATGTTTGGCGATATTCAGCTTTTGGAGACGTTCACAAGACGTATGAGGTAACGTCGAAACAGATATTCCGCTGTGAGAAGAGAAGCACCTCAAGTGCGTGAACAAACTCATAATGAACAAAGAAGAGAGAGGAAAATAGGGACTTTTTTAAGAATAAAGGTATCCATGAAAGGCATCTTTGACTAAGTTATAAGGAGTTGAGGAGAAAGGAGAGATTTGATTGACAGCTTGTTATTTCACAGGTGTTTAAGGTCAAAGTTGCGTTGAAACCTTGGTTACGGAATAGGCGGAGACAGTAGGCACGATTGAGAGATAGCAGATAAAGAAAGTATTGTTGAAAACGTAATCAAATAGAAAGAGAGGAGAGGACAAATCTTGGGAATTTATGGGTTCGTTAAAAGTTTTGATGGAAGGAAAGATGCTGAGCAAAGATGAAGAGGTGGAAGCAAAAAGTTTTCCAGATGAAATTTATGGAGCAGAATATATAAGATTGAATTTATAAGGATCCCTCCCACGAATTAAGTTATTAAGAGGGATACACTTTCTAATACAACTTCGTAAATGTCGTAAGAAATGAGATTTGGGCCGTTGATAAAAAAGAAAGAGGGCTATTCGTTGAATCTCGAGCCATTTAAAGTTACTTATGCCAACAAAAGAGAAAGGGAAGCGGAATATTATGTCTAGTAAAATGATTGTTTGATATAGTTGTATTTCGAAGTTACTCGAGACTAAAAACAACAAATTACTCACAGTAAATTTCCTATTTTAAGGGGTATAAAATAAACTTTTATAGAACATTTAATTTATTCCTTTACTGGATACTGATTGATGATAATGTTAAATCCTTATTCATGCCTTTTTCTAATTAGAACTGCATAAATTATTTGGATCAAGTGAATAAATTTATAATCGTTTCATTGGATTTGAATATGATATTTATCACACGAACTCTCGTAACAACTTCATATGGTGAGCTGTACGATTAAACACTTGAACATCACACCTATTACGCATCGTTTATGATTTACTCTCCCATAATAGTACATCACTAGTAGACATAATGGCTATATCACTCGTGGTTTTTCAAGGTGAATAAAGTCACAATTACCTTGACCATATTAACAACTCTTCTCCACGCAGCGCATAATTTTCTTTCCTCTTATGGAAGAAAATTGCATGAAATTGTCACCTTCCCGTAAAATATGCGGGTAAACTTTCACTTGTATATATACGAGCAAGAAAAGCAATTTGCCACCTGTATATTTTAGAACGGTGGGTGAAAATTTCCCGGATCATCGGTCTAATTACATTTTGCAGCCCATTCCATGAATTTAAATTTCGAATCGACATTAAAAGTAGAGCCAACCTTTAATTTTATTCCATGAGGAAGCGTTTCTTTCGGTGTTGATGCATGCAAAAACTGTTTCGAAGGTGTAGTTACATTTTCACAATCATCAGATAAATTGAGTCGGAACCTTTTAAGTGGTTCCCACACACCCGAGTTAATTGTAGGATTCCAGTCTCCATAAAAAACTGTCAAAACTTTGAAAATGATTTGTAAGGTGACGGATGTATTTTTATCCGTTATGGTACCAGAATTTTTGATGCGTCTGAAGAGAAAATTGAGCGAAAGAGTAACTAACGAGGTTGGTTAAAGCCCCTCGTATGGTAGACAGTTGTCAAGTACGCAATTTAAAAGCTATATGTATTCTAAATTCTTCAAGTGATTCTATTGATTTTTATTAAAGGAAGAATTAAAAATAATCTATTTTTATACCATATAAGACGGTAAAAATTGATAGCATTATAAGTATTTCTAAATATGAGTTTACTGCAAAATGAACATAATTTCAAAACATCTAATAATTCGGTTGTTACGATAAATAAATCGCTGTCGTCATGTTTACTGAATTCATCTTTTATTGAAATAAAGATCAATTTCTAATAAGGTTCATTTGTCGAAAGAACGTAAAAGAGCATACCACTCGCTTCAAGTAGAAAAGTTAACCGTCCTTGACTACCGTGGCAACAAATTCTGTGGAAGCTTTGGAGAAGTTGAAAGTATCCTTTAGAATTTTCCCTCCGAATGTCGTGTTTACGGGTAATTTTACTTCAGCGAAGTTCCTCTACTGTAGAGGCAAATCATTCTCTTACGATATTCCTCCTGTTGCCCAGGAAACTTCCAGAAAAGTCAGTCTACTACTTCGACTGTGATTGTCCAACTCGTACAGAAGTCTTTTTGCTGATCCTTCAGATGCGTCTCGGTACGGTTTTGCTGCTCGGATTAGCTTTCCACTTTGTCTTGTTCGATCGCCTTTGAATGATTCGCCAACTTCCTTTTCCCAAATACTCCCCATTCGAGACTTTTTGTTTCAGACATCCCGTTTGATTTGCCGTCTTATCCATTTGATCTTCGGATATTCCGAACTACTGCGAGTTGGCAACGTAAGGACATAATTGAAAGGTATGTCGTATTTTGGAGATAGTTCCTTCAACAAATATCAAATTTCGGATGAGTCGTAGAGTTCTTTTACTCTTATCGCGTATTCCTGTCTCCATAGAGATAGAACTTTATAGCTTGTGCTTCCTCATTAACTTGCATAAATTCTTCTCTTTCCATAGAACCAGCAATTCTTTATCCCTTACGTTAGATCTTACGCTCAAGCATTCTATTTTCAATTGAAAACAGTATGGCTTCTCATAGTTACAATAATTCTCTCTAGGGTATGGTTTAGTCATATTTATAAATAATTTATAGTATTTCAATTAAGCTATTCTCAGTTAAGTTTAATCATTTTGCTTATCCTTGACATTAATTGAAAGGATGAATCAATTCAATCTTCAAGGGAGTCATCGACTGTTGTAGACAATGTTCACGTCCCTTTGATCTTATAAAACAATACAATTCCTTCCTCGAATTGTCAATTAGTTTTATCTCTTTATGTTTCTGTACGTTGAATCATAATTTCTCCTCAGAGGTACGTACTTCTAGATAATAAAACCCGCGCTGTAAGAAAAAAAAACAACATCGCATCACAATTTACGTCTCTACAGTTGCAGCGACTCGAAAGCTTTTTGGCTCCGAAACAAATAAACAACGGTGGCAATTCGCGAGAGAAAAAGCAGCCAATTTTCCGTCTCTATTGCCTCTATGGGAAGGATGGGAGCGGAAGAAATTCCGTCCTTTGATCCCCTCAATCTTTGAAATAAGGGCTTTCGTTAATATATACCTTCCGAATTAACTAGGTTACCCAACCCTTTCACGTAACGAGCGAACAATCGTCAAAGGAGGCTTCGTCTTAGGGTCCCCATTCGTGCTTATGATCCTGTGCGCATGAGGCAGTGCATCTCATCCCGCGACGTAATTACCGCGGTCGCGCTTCGGTACAGAGGGGTCACGCGTTCGACACCAACCATTCGTCGCCATGTTCCGCCGTGATATCCTTACAAGTCATCATCTTCAGGGGGTAGTAAATGGGGCGGGGAGGAGGCATAAACATCGAACGCTCATTTCCCTGGAAATAAAACCTCATCGATATATATAAAAAGGGGAGAAAAACAACGCGGGAGATCTCCCCTAGACGCCATTTCAGTTTATAAACTTTTAAGGCGCGTCACGCCCACGGTAATGGCACGCTTTACAAGCGAGCCCACCCCCGTGGACGGTGGGAGGGTCGCAGGTAAAGGAGAAGGAGAGGAAGATGTGAGGAAAGAGATGTAGATTTGAAGAAGAGGGGTGAATGAAAGAGAAGTAAGAAATACGAGTGGTGGAATTAGACGTTGGGAATTGAATGGGGAAATGAATGGTGGGGAGAGAAGGAATAAGAAAACAAGGATTATTAATTAGTTAACTTGCTAGAGGCTTCATTATTTATTGGTATTAGCGTAGGAGTTTCATTATTTCATGGGAAGGAAGTTTGTTAATCAATTCGTAGGTTACATAACCTTATGAACCTTATGAAGGATACAACGAAAAGAAAATGTTGATAAAAATTTAAAAGCGAATCCAAAATCAATGTGATGTGATTGAGCTATAAATACTTATACGTTATAACAGCATATGTTAGTGAATTGTAACAGGAATAAATTTGAATATAAAATCATCGTTGATGAGACGATGATAGAAATATTACGAATAATGAAAGAAATGTGTTGATTAAATCAAGTCATTTTTAGATGTAATTTACAGACAGAAATCGGAGGAAGTTTATTAAAAATACAGCTATTAATAGGAGGTCAGAATCATTATTTCTAAATCTTATAAACAAAAAATATGCATAAGTCTGCCTAGAAATATTTAAGTTTCTGCGCAAGGAAGCGTTTCCTAATATACGATTCCTATGAGTAACAAACAAAGAACGAAATAAAGAGCTAAGGAAGGTACAGCATGGCAGGAAAAAAGTGGAAGAGAAATGGTAGATATCTATCTAGAACTAAGCAGAATTTAAGTACGGAGTAATTGAAATGATATATGGTGAAAAGATGGAGGAGAGACGAAGAAGATGTGTGGGAAAAAGTACCGGAGGATCAAGGAAGTAAAGAGCACAAGAGAAATGTAGATTTAAGGAGAAAAAGAAAGAGATTGAAGTAGATAGCAGAAGAGACAGATGGAGAGAGCAATAAAGATGGGAGTAGATAGAGGAAGAGGTGGGAGTGGCACAGGGATGTTGTCTTGGAGACAGTGGTGGCGGCGTAGTATAAAGGGAGATCGGGAAAGGAAGTGGCGGGACATTGTGGCATAGAGCGGCTCTTTCTTGAGGACGGATCAAAGGGGCGAATTTAAGATGGCGAGGAGGTGTCCCGCAGGGGAGAGGTTTGGGTGACGCGGAGTTTTGAAGGGACGATGTTCTTAGGGAAGCGATCCCTCAGAATACCGAAGGAGATTACCAAAGGAGCACCGGATTGACGCAGCAACACGGCGGCGGTTTTGCTACGCAAGTGGTCCGCGCAAAAATGTTCCGAAAATCCCGACCGAAAAAGTCTCGGTGTCATTAGGTGTTTTTTTGCGAACGACGCCCCCTATCTTTCGGGCATTAAAAAGGGATAAGCCTTCTGGATGCGAATTCGTAAAGAGATAATTTTATTATTTCCTCTCGCGTTGTGAGGGAACACCGCCTCGGTACCCTTTTGGCATATTAAAAGGAGAAATATCTTGATCGCTCCTCTCGAAGGCCGCGTATCGTTGAGCTGTCTGCATCTAAAATGAAGAGATGCGGAGTCAATGTGAGCTAGAGGACGTATACGCACAGATTATTAAAGATGCTAATTATGAATTCCTGCGATAATCGCGGAGGAGATGGGATCACGTAGCCTCAGTAAAGGGTCTCATTAACTTCTCTTTTGATATCGATCCTTTGAAAACGGATTTCCATTTTAAAATAATGCGATACAATATATATGGAATCTGAGAGAATGAATCTTTTTTAAATTACGTAGAGGAGCATTCGAAGTTTAAAAAATTCAGCATACGATATTGAACGAAAGAATTTAACATATGAAACAGTTATATCTTTAGTGATATATCTCTTTAATAATTTATAGCGGAGAGCTAATTCAATGAAGATATGCAGATTAAATTTATTATACATATTCAATCGGTTAATTTTTTTATTATTTTTATCTCTGTAATTCTTTCGCATTTTAAACTTATTCTGAATCAAATTTAATTTCCATATTTAAATACGCTTCCCGTTGCTATTTCTAGACCCAATTTCGTATTCAGTATCTGGAAGAACGACTAAGAATCAGTGTTGAACCAATGTATTCCAATATCAACTAAGATTCATTATGTCCTCTTGCATTCAAACTCAGTCGAAATTAATTTCCTCGAACCCGGAAACACGTCACATCAAAACTCACTTCCTGCTCCAAAAACTGCATCATTCGAACGAAAAAACATCTCGTTTCCGTCTGAAAATAAGCCATCCGTCTTTCTTACGACAAAGCGGGTTAACCGCCAACATTCAGAAGCTACGGAACTAGAAACTTCGAGTGCAAATTCGCTTCATTTTCAGCACTAGGATATTGTTACGGCCCAGTGACTGTGCTTAATTACCAACCCTCTTGTTTTCTGTTACGCTGCTCAGTTCTTTTCAACCGCCTTCTTCCTCTTCGACTCACTTATTAAATGAACATTTTCCGTCCGTATTGACTCCCTTTGCGTATAGTATACATGGGAACACAAATCGACCAACATGCAGTCGAGTAAATTAGTTGCTCGTTTCGACTTCATGAGTTCCATCTCAAAGGATTCGCAAATCAGTGATTCAAAACAAGAGCTTGGCACTAATGATGACGGTTGCTGGAAATGCCCATCTGGTTTGTGCCTTTAGGATGTCGGCTTTCATCAGCCGATAGCAATCGCAATGAGAGGAAACAAGGAAAAGCGTCTTTCGAATTGGTTTATGTTAGCCAAGACAAAAAAAGATGTTTTCTAAGGAAAGGGTTTACTCGATCGTAAGAAAAGCATGTTCGCGAGAGACAAGGTTCGCTTCTCTACGGAAAACAATGTTGAAGATGAACGCCAGCATAATTGAGCCGTGAGCGGAATTTTGAAAGACGAGGAATTCCTGAGCAAAGGAACCTCCGGTGGATGCCAAAATTGCTCAAAGAAGGCATTGGCTAAGTGGAAGACAAGTGAAATAACGACGATGATTTTTCACTTGGACTCTCGTATCCCTTAAATGCCTGACTCTTCGGCTGCCATTTATCCCTTGACGGGAACAAAGGATCCTTTAGAAACATCGCAAATAAATGAATTGCGTCATACGTGACCATGACGACCTTTGGAATTTAGCTTAGGAACGGAAAAGTTTGATATGCCGTCTTTAGCTGCTTCCTCTCGTCCCACGCAAACGAAGTTTAATCCGCTTCTACATGAAAGCTGAACAAAGCTTTTTAATCTTCCGATCGTGTTCTATTAAATTCGATTATCGGAAATCCATTTTCTCAAATTTCGCTTTGTGAATATTTTCTGTTAAACGCTTATTATATCTGGTATAACTATTCATACGAAATACCGCACATGGTGAAGAAGGATTACGCGAAAGAGATAAAGAGTGGATGTAACTATTGTAATGATGAATAAGTATACCAGCTCTCCTTTTTGAGCCATGGAAGTAACCATCATTTCAAGCAAGGGATAGCGATTTTAAAAACATTCCATTGCAAATATGCGTAGTTTTCGATTATAATATGAATCGAGTGAACAAAATCTAGATCTTCTTTATGGAATTTATAATAGACATTTATGCTGGAAAGAGTGATACTGACCTGTCATATGTTAAATGTGTCTAACTTATGTTTAATGTAATAATGAGCTTCATATCGTGTTCCATTCTTCGAATACTATGGTTATTTTAAAGGAATTACCAAATAAAATTGTTGCTTTTTCTTAGAGCTCATTGATTTTCTTCCATGATATAACCTTTCCTTTGTTGATGATGATTATTTTGGAAATTATGAATTAGATGCCTGAAGCTTTCATGTTTCACAGCGTAAGTTTTTAAATAACTGTAAACGTGCCTATAAAGAGCGACTCGCATTTCAGTTTTTCATGCTTAAATCACGAGAAAAGTAATTTTATCTTTGATCCTCTCTCTCATAGCAATATGAAAAATTCATACGTTATTTTCGCCTGTCCATTTGAATAAATGTAACGACGAACTCAATTTCGTTTGATTTCGAATTTTCGTACAAAACGATAGAATTCCGAATGAAGCGTACTAATCATCGATCCACGTAATGAAAGCTCGCTATATTTCTGCTTATTTTCTGGGAACATACAACTTTTGTTTGTGATACATCCCGCTCGCAAACAAACTCATTTGTATAATTGACCCAATCCTGTTTTCCCTTAGCCGTCGATAAAAGCACTCCTTCTTCGGCCTTGAAAAATCCATAAGAGATATTGATTTCGTCCGAAACATTTTGACTGTATCGCAAAACGACTTATGTTAGGATCTTAGGAGTCTAAACTCCCAAGAGAAACTTCACCGACTGCCGAAATAAATGATTCGCCTCGGGCGCGATTGGGAATAAAAAATGAAAGTAGCAGGTATAAAAATCTGTTTGCGTTTTGGCTAGGTTCCCTCCAAGAACACCTCAATATCTTTCCCACGTGACAATGAGCAATTTCCTACCGACTTGGTCCCTCCCCACTCAAAGTTTACTCTTGAACTTCTCGAAATCTTTTCGAGCGAAAAAGTGGGTTAGCAAAACTATTATTATTTCCCTCTTCTCTCCAATTTCCCGTCATGCAAGACTGCCCTTCGAGAGAAAAAATATCGAGTGCTCCCTTTTTTTGCACAATCGTGCTTCATTCAAAGGCAGTTAAAGAAAAAGAGGGAATGACACGAGGGGAAATAAAAAGACTGGGAATCTCGCCTTGTGTGACGGAAGACGACAATGCACAGCTTACGGAGACAACCACGCCCACCTACGGGGTATAGCTGAAAGAATGGTTAGGAGGAGGGCGGCTATGGGTGTATAGAATGAGAGGTTCGAACGATTCCAGCCGATATTTCCTTCCTCCCTCCAGGAGTTGTCCTTCTTTTTTTTCCCTACCTACTTGGCATGTCACCAGCGATTTTCTATCTCCATCCAACACCTAAACCCCCGACCTCCCATCTTCTTCGGCATCGCGATCCTATTTTCTCCCGCTCCGATGTCAATCCCATAGACTTTCCCGTATTTTTACCATTGGTTTCTCGAGGAGGAGAAAGCGTGTGTTGAGGAGGTTAGGGAATGGGAAGAGGATATCCCACCGACGACGCCCCTCTCGTACCGGATTGTGTGGACCATGGAGGTATTGAAAGGACACGTGAAGAATGGAGACGTGGGGTTTGAGTCAAAGCAAGGGAGGGAGCGTAAGGAAAAGAGAAAATTGGAAAAGACAGAGAAGATAGCGGAGCGATCTATATAGACAAGATGAGAGAGAAGAAAAGGCTTAACGGATTGGCGACGTGAGGTACACGGGGTCGATTGTGGAAGTTAGGGAGGTAAAGGGGTGAAAGTGATGTATGGAGATGTGGCTGCATAGAGGTAGAGAACATTAGGGTCATGAGGAAGCAAGGCGGTGAGTTACTACGGGCCTAGAGAGGTACCCCGCGGTACTCCGGTACAGAGTTGGCGTGACGGGAAGGAATGGACGGTTGTTTGAGGAAGGGAGACAGACGGCAGCTGGGAGGACGCAAAAAGAAGGCACTGGATTGGGTTGCGCGGGTGAAAAAGATCCCAGCACAGATTCGCGAGATCGAGGTTGATAGAGGAGAATAAAAGAGGAACCTTCTAGGGTGGGTGTCTTGGGAGGTTGATGCTGCCCCCGAAGGATACCTTGGGAATGCGAAGGGGGAAGGTAAACGTCTGATTGAAGCTCGTGTGAGGAGAAGTAGTGAAAGGGAAAAAGAAGGAAAGGTTCGATCCGAGAAAACGGAGTTGGCGCGTGGGTGTGGGGGAGAGAGAGATAAAGATCCTAGGGAGGTCCTTTTTAGCTTCACCTGTCGTGCAGCGTTGCTTCGGAGGATACGAAAACCTTCCTGGGCAGCAGCACTTAGGCCTAATTATGACCCGACGACGCTTTGATATCGATGGTCTTCCAGAGTCCTTCCACACCTTCCTTCCATCACCACGCCCGCACTCTCTGTCCGACCGTTTTTCCCTCATCTGCAGGGTCCAATTCCCGTGGAATGGTTTCTGGTGGATAAAGGTGCGTCTGAGGAGATGTCCGACATTTCGGGGCAAATGGAGTTTTGGCCCTCGAGGCTCGCTCCTTTACGACGGCAGCAACTCTTAAGGACGGAATTTAAATGCGATCAGAGCTGTTCTTTTTTTTCACCGAAGGGAAATACGGAAAATTTGTCTAGAAGGGAATTATTCCGCACGACACGATAATCGGAAGGGTTTTTTTATTCTCTTTTCTTTTATCCTCTCCCCTTTTTTCCAGCTCGTGTCTTCCATTGCCGTGTTTGATTTTGAGGGAATTGTTTTCTGTGAAAGGTGGAGCCATTCACTTTATTTATCCGGAAATAAATGGGGAAGAATAGAACGTCTGAAACTTCCGACGATCGAAAAAGTTTTATCTCTTTCTCTTTCGATGGAGAATGAAAACATTTCGGGACATTAAATTTACGTATGCCTAATTCTAGTGATGAATGTTTATCGGCGAAATTCAAACTCGTATAAATTTACACATTGAACCTATCGAATTATTATTATTTAGCTTATATTTATTCGTTTTCGTCTAATTTTCCTGAGTGATTTATTTCCGATACGTAAGCTATAAAGAGCCATTATTACGTTAGTAGTTCATTCCGAGTCATATTTAGCATAATCGATCGCGATATTTTGATTTCCGACCGTTCCGTAGGCGAGCCCAATATTATGTTAACTTCGCGGCCACTAATCAAGAAAATTGCACGGAGCGAATCATTCCACCGAAATTCCGCAGCAACGGCGATAAAATAAAAGCGAAGATCTTCCATTTATTTTCGCAGGCTCCGGGCTCTATTTTCTGAGTAAATACGACACGGAAAGAATGAACATCGCACCATGCTCTGATGAATCACGAAATTGCGTTTGTAAATTAGAAACTGGGACTTTTCCGAAAGGATCACAGCCGATATTACTTTCCGGACTACGAAATGACGATCATCGGGAATTTCCTTTGGAAAAAAAAGACGAACGAAATGGGGAGGAGAGGAAAATTTCGCAGCAAAGCCAGACTTGGGAAATTTCCGCGGGAAATAGATCAAAACCCCGTAGACGAAATAATAGAGCGCGCGCTAATTCATTTCAACTCGCGTCACCCGAAGCGATGGTAACGCAACATATCAAAGACCACTCAAAGGGTTGAAAAAAAAGGGTAATTTTAAAACAAGGCAATGCCATTAGAGTAAACACAAACCCACGAGAGGATTAAAGGGAAAGGCGATCTTTCGGGATTGACTACATCGCGAGGACACAAGTACCGAAGGGCGTTCATAAAGGGGATAAGCTCACAAAACGCGATCATTATCGGAAAGAGGATACCGTGACGTCACCAGGAAAGAGAGAGGTCAGAAGGTTGCGCGCCCGTGGGATATGGAGGAATGCGGCCATGACAATGAGAGGACCTCCTATTGGACAAGCATTCCCACCGCTGTTATGCTAATATACTGCCTCCATCCAGCGTCCTTTCTGCCCCTCGCATCTGCCTCCCACCAACCGAATTAACAATTGCCCTGTGTACTGCGCTATCAGACACTCTCATCTTTCTACCTATAAACGCATCCCGCACTTTTTTTATACCTCCTCTATGGATGGTCATACGCTCTGTTAAGCTGCGGGATAGAAGGAGTTCAGAAAAAGGGCGAAACGTTATGGAATGTCCCAAGTGAGCAGAAAGGGCTGAGATGGCGCGATTTTGATGCGGGAAGGAGTGCGCGATGGGGGATAGAGACGGTCACTCTTTGTGGAGCAGACAAACAATGGGAAGCAGATGCAGAAGACGCTCGGATAGGTGATGTTTGACAGAGAAGGAAAGGGGTTTCCCTCACCAGATGAGGAGGAGATTAGATTAGAATGTGGGACGGCTGGGGGTCGAGACGGAGTGATCAATTGCCGTGAGAGACGAGATCCCTGTCACTGATTGCGTCATAATTCAGTGGAAGAGTTTCGTCTCGAGTCCCGTTTAAGTTTTTTCCTCTCGTTTCTGATAACGTCCGATAAAAATATTTCCTATTCATTTCTCCGTACGGCTGGAGAGGTAAATGGTTTTTGCGCTATGTTTTTTTTTTATAGCGTTGCTCTGCTATAGGCGTGTTTCCAAGGGGATCGCGAATGCTTTTTTATTGGCGAGGATACGTATCGTGCTCGCGATGGGGGGCAATGACTCCTTCCGATTCGGAGATGGCTTTCCGAAGATACGATTCAATGTTTAAATATATTGTGAGATTGAAATGCGGCCAATTCGAAGAGGGCTATTTCTATTTGGAATAACACGTGTACGTAAGTCGAGCGGTGTAAAGCGAATGTTTTTGGAATCACTAGGGGGAACTGGTTAGATATTATCGCCATCTTTTCATTTCTATTGATGTTTAGGCATGGAAATAAAACTAATATATTTCTCGTTTAGAATAAAGCTTACTCGTCATTGTTTTGGATCCATTGTTATTGGACTTTTATGGAGTTTAAGGGATGATTCATAATCGAATGAGCACAAGTTCTGCCGAAATGAACCAATCAAATTTTACATGTCTTACCAGGGGTTCACGTTTTAAAATAGGGTCGAAAATCTACCATTGTTGATGCTATCGGCATGTTTACTGAGTATTTATTCTTTTAAAGTGGAGGATCATACATTCTATGCGAGTAATATTGTATTCAAATTATCTGTAGAAATGGTAAATCTGTATAATAGTTGTAATTCTGTTTGTCTGTAGAAATGGAAAGTAGGGAATGTATGAAGTTTGTGAAAATTTGAAACTCTTTTTTGCAACATGTTATGGAGCGCCAAAAACTTTTTTATATTTCACAAAAAACATAAAGAAAATTTGTTTTCAAATGTGATGTCCATCATAAGATTTAAGTTTTAGATTTCTTAATCAGGAACTGAATCAATATCTGTATGCGCATGTTTTCAAAGGCTGGGTTCTTTTACGATCATTACTTATTTTGGTTGAATTATATTTCTTCTGTTCAGGCATACATATTGAATTTATCTAATTCCAGACCTGATTTGCATTCAGTAATAGCTATTAAATACTTTTTATTACATTAAGATCGCTCTCTTTAATGCTTCCAATAAATGCGGTTACAGTTACGAAACTTTCTAGATTATAAAGTAAGTAGTGCGATTTCTAAGAAGTGACGAATCGTAATGATGGTAAACATTCAATAGAGAATAATGTAATTAGTAGTATATTATCTATATACTATGACAACATTAATTTTTTAAAAAATCATTCTACATTTATTGCCACGATTCATGCCAAAGTTCATCCATCTCTGAATGAACTACAAACCTCACTGAAAAATAAACCTGTGTGAATTATTATTCTCTGTTTAGAGTACTGCGTGCAAATGGTGCATTCTTTCCTTACACGAAACTTAGCCAAGCATGCTAAGATTTTTTACTCATTTTTTCAAACGATGTTAATGAGCAATTACCCCTGTTATGTGTTCCATTACGTGATCATGAAGCATCAATCATAGATGACTTTGCGTGACTTCAGGTACACCATAAAAATTCCTAAGTATCAGATGCACTATTACCACTGACTTATACTTTCATGTTACAAGTAAATTCATGTTCGTGGATGTATTTAATTTTAAAATATGATCAAATTTGTACCTTAAAGTCTTCATTAATACATCTTCATTGTGTGTAATACACTCCAAGTACGGAAAATTATCTTAAGGCAGCATTCGATTGTACATACAGATATCTTTAAATGCTTCCAGTCATTCCAGCCAAAAGAAAAGGTATTTATATTTTCATAATAGATACTTAAAACGTTACCTCAAAATAGTAAAAAAATCACCAATAGTAAAAAGATGCATAAGATTATACATTATTTAATTAATGCATAGACGTCAAAACATAAGTAACTTGTAACATAAGTAACTTATCTTTAAAGATAATTTGTAAATTTATTTTCCTTTTTAGACAATCCCTAGGGATATACATAAATGGAATTATTGAAATGTACACATTTACCGACTATAAATAATCAAATTAAAGAACATAAATATAAATAATATTATATAAGGTATTTTATTATATAATAGGGAAACGATCTTATATAAACGTTCATCGAGAAGTGAAATTTTTGTGTGTCCGTCAGCTGTAGGAAAACAGGAACTTCTTATGAATTATTATTGCATCCTTCACATAGTAAAATGCGATACGTTCTGGAGAATGTTAATATAGTGAAAGGGTATTTCTCGGATGATAAACAGGGAAAGGGTACCAGGGTCATCTGTTGCTGTTCTCCCACGATATAAGAATAGAAGCAGATAAGGCCGAATAAAAGGAGAAAGTTCGATATTGAGAGAAGCTAAAATTGAATGGCGGATGATGTGAATTTCTGGAGGATGAGAATATATTAAAGGAAATAGATTCTTTAAAAAGAAGGGAAGTACGTCAGAGCGTTAACTTGATTAAGGGAGCACGATGGAAGAAGATCGAGCGGAATTTATCGGTAGCGAATTTTTCAGGATAATGGAAGGAGTGGGTGGTTCAATTTTAAGAGGACGTTTTAGAAGGTGTGCTATTCGGTCTAAAGAGTTTATCGAGGGTAAACAGTGGGGACGTGAGGGTAAACAAAAGAGACAAAGATATAGAGGAGAAAATAACCCGCGAAAGCTAAAGATTGTACGTAAATGAAGGTTGGAGGGATGTTTATTTTACGACAGCAATTTATATGAGAGTATCAATGATTTAAACTTTTTTATGTTTACGCGGCGTAAATTTAACCGATCCATTAGAGAGAGAGCGCTCGGTAAAAAGTCAATTTATCAAATTTAAGTAAACATAATTCATCATGTGATGTTTTGTTCTGTTAAAAAAAATTTAGGGACTGATTTGGAAAACAGTTGTTATTTGATAGAAAGCTTTATTAGAGGAATTAAGAAATGTTTTGTAGAAAAATTTAATTTTAAGAAACCAGCATTGATCTTTAAACTTGAATACAAAGTGGTTAATGAAAATATGAACATTCTTTGACATTACCACAATCAGTTTTGGTAATATCGAAGGATACAATATTCTGCTTCCATTGCTGTGTAAAGTAAATTCACTACCGCACAAATATATCAGAAGAGCACGATGTCTGGAGACATGTAAAGGAATTTTTTTTAATTAATCGAACGTACTGTGTTTATATCTTTGTCTATAAGGTATATGAATATAAAATGATTTATACTGAGCTAAAGATTAGCAACAATTTTTTATTATTGATTTATTCTGTTCTATTTTTATCGAAGGCTGGTAGTTACATTCTCTCCTTTATTTAAAAAATCTTAAGTTTCTAATTGAATAACGAATCAATCCGCTGAGAACGAAGTATAGGAAAAGGGTATTTTATATTAACCGTATGCCCTTTTGGTGTAGTACACATGAATTATAAAAAATATATTTTTATGTGAGTAAATACTTGTGATGTTTCTAAAAGTACGAGAATGTTGTCTACATACTTTTCGGTAAGCAAGCTATTTATTCCTTCATAGGTAATTATGCTATTTATGAAAGTAAATTATGACAAAATATCAGCATAAAATAAAGTAAAATACATTTCCTGAGACAATACATATTTATATATACATCTCAGTAAATGGACCAGCTTTTTTGAACAACCGAGAGTCAGCCATGCGAATCGGTCTTACGCAACTGAATACGCAATCAAGATGTCTTCGAAAGAGGCACGATGGAAAAATAATTTATTCATGCTCGAGAGAACAGAAAATACACGGCGCATCTTATTTCGCTGTAAACAGCAAAGAAACTGAAACGATGGTTATATTTCCTCTCCCGACCCATTATCAAAACATGGACTATAACAAGATCCCTTTCAGAGTCGAAATTTATTATTTATGAGGGAGACAACGATTGGCTTTTTATTGGAATCTTCTATATTTCAAGTGATCGCCAATGCTCTTCGCTACATAAAACATAGGAAGGAGCAAATTTGGCCATCTTAAGAGATTCCGCATGAATCCGTAATGGCTTGGTGAAAGGTCGAGAACACACCTATAAAAGTGATGGAGAGCGAGCATTACTTACAAATGATTGTCGAACAACGTTATTTTATCCAACTTTAACGTCTTTTCCCTCCACTCGAAATGATTTTCATTCTCTCCGCGTACAGTTTAAGTTCTTTGTCTGGCCGCGACGATGATAGGCTGTGGATCTGAAATCCTTTATGGAGGTGGAGTTCTAGTTCCGAAATGTTCGTGTTTTATGTCTAAGCCTTTCTTCTGCTACGCATCAAAGAATTGGGACGGAATCCTTCCCCTTTTGTGAAGTAAATACGTTCAGTCTGAGCTTAAATTACTCCCATTCGATCCCATAAAGTTCTCCTAAGTATATCTGCCAGATTTAAGGCTGAAAATGTTTCGTTAAAAATGGTTGGTTACACATCTCGTCCTGTTGATTCTATTTTCCTTTATGAAGCATTAGAACAACGGCCATTATATTTATAATTAGCTAATATGATCAAATTTCTTAATTATCTGATCATTGTTTCTATATAGGAGAGAAATGATACTAATTTTCTATCATTAATAACTTAATTTGGAAATTAAATTGCTCGTTCGTATTGAACTTGAAAAATTTGAAAAACAAATATTTTCTCTACTACTATGAAAGTATTTTCGGCCTATTTTTGTCATTTTCATAATTATTGTCTTTATCATGGTCGATGTAAATATTATTATCGTTCAATCTCGTAAAATTTTCATTTTACCTCGATCTAAAATAAAGTAATCCAAAGTGCCTTGCAGTTATCCCTAGCTCTTATATTTTTATGTTTAATTTTATAATTCTATAATATTATATTACATATTAATTATACAATTACTTTATTCAATTTACCATAACCATTTCAGAAATGAAAATATATTAATATATCAAAATATTTTTCAATTGATATTATTTATTATTCATTTCAATTTTTTAATTAAATTTTGAGAACATTTTCTGTTAAATAAGCATCAAAATATTCATTCATATACGTTATTCAAATTTTTAGCGATAGCCATTTCTTTCTGAATGATATATTGAGTCATCGTGAGTGTGTACGTAAAAAAGGACTCGAGTAACTTGATTCGTTTTCCTCTCTACCCGCATATCGTGTAAACTTAAATACGTCAGTTATATCGGAACGCACGCATCGACCGTGGCGAACACTCGCACGCATCGCTAACAAAACACAATCTCCATCCGGCGAAGAAGATTCAAACGCTAAAAGGAATGCGATTCAGAGATTCCAGATGAAGGACGAATTAAAATATTTTTCCTTTCCTAGAATTTCGATAATTTTTGATCTCCTGACGCCGCGCGAAATTTACGACTTTTGAAATAAAGATGGGAACCGGTTTCTCTCGAGATATAAATTTTTCGGAGCCGTGTCTCCTGTCACACCACAACTCCCTCCTGCGACACTAGCAAAGTCGGAGGAAAAAAAAATAGTATCAAAGCTTGATTGAGAGGACGGTTTTTATTTTCGGGGAGAAAAAATACACAACCGGCATCTTGGTCTGAAAGGGTTGGATAAAAATAGCACCGTACCAAAGAGACTCGTTTCTATACATAACCCTTCAAATATATTAGGATAAGAAGAGAAGAAGAGTCGGGAAGGCCACAGAAGATGCTCAGGGTTACTAAATATAAGATGGGGGGCCCTTCATCATTGCAGATGAATGAAGGAATAAATAAAAAAAGGCATTCATTGCGTACCTATTCAGATTCAATTGATATGAAATTCAGTAGAGAATGAAATTTACACCTTAAATTAACTAATAAGGCATATATATTCTGAACAAATGAAAATAAAAAATTGATGGCATCTTTTTTAAAAATTTTTTAAATAATTTTTTTTGTATTTTTTAATATTTTTTATATTCATGGTATTAATATCTTATACTCTGATAATTACTTCGGTACTTGTAAGACTTATAGTATCATTCACTAGAACCTATTTAATATTGAAAGCTTTAACACTCCATGTATTCAACAGGTGTACTGGATGCGCTATTTCGCATTTTAGAATTGATCTTTTTTATGTTGTTAACATAGGTCAATAGAAAACTACATAAGTTTTGCATGTCACTCGGTTCCTTTCTATTATGTTACATGTAAATGTTAGTAAATAGATACTCCCGAAGGGAAAGTTCTTTATCCAAGACAAGCGTTATTACAAGATGTCAGTTCAAGAATCGACGATCAAAAAACAGATGTCCTTGGATATTCATTCCTATTTTAAGGGGTTCCTTGAAAAATATTCTTTAACTAGATACGTAATCTGATCAATTATATCCATTATATACAAGCGATGTATCAAAATAACATAACGATCATGTTATACTAAGCATGTAACAACAACAGGCTTACATAAAAAGCGATACTAACAAGGAAAAAACAAAGATACCGCCATGAGTATAAACATTCAATAAAATTTGGGAACGTAAACAATGAGAATAAACAAAAATAGGATACATCGTATACTGCTATACAAGAACATGGATACCATATCGATCGCGTGTATTTGAAATTAAATTATAAAACATTTCAAGGAATGAATCATTCATTTAAGTTATTGGGAAATTATTCTTACGCATATAGTAAAAGATAGGAAATTTTTATGGACAATTTTTTAAACCTCATTCTTATAAGAATATGTTTGTTTGGACCTGGAGTCACATTAAATATAGGAAGTATGCATTCGCAAATATAACGAAACAAATCAACTAAAATTCATGCCAAATCTATTAAATTTCACGACATAATTATTTAAAATGATATTACATATTCTAAAGGTATGACGATTAAAATGGTAGTCAATCATTAGTGAATTTAGCAGTTCAAGTTTAGCAGTCGTGCAATCATGAATATGACGGGACATTGGCAATGGCAACTAATGAGAATTACAAAATGAATAAACAGTTTTATTCGGTACTTAGTTTATGGAAAGAGAACTTCATATGCCTCCTACTGTCGATGAGAAGTTGCATAAATGTTTCCTTTAGTCTTTGTGGTTTGATAATGCTTTGGTTTTGATAACGGAATGTCTATATTAAAATTGATGTTTCCTCTACAAATTAAAACCGAATAAATAAATTTTCTTTCCATTTCGTTACCTCCTCATTACAAATGCATCCAGAAAAATCCGTTTCTCAATATTATACAACTTTCATTCATTTTTCTTAGACTAATCAATTCTACGAGCGACTTCCTGTCCCATCAACCGAACATTCAAAATCACTCTTCAAATCTAAACATAATTCATCCTATTCCAGTCCACTCTCATCCGTAAGGGTAACAAAGAGGTGTGGGGCAAACAAGTACGTGGAATCGCGACGGCAGGGGTCCTTGCAGGGGAATCCAACCCCTTGAGGAAGCCCACCCCTTTTCCCATTCAACCTGACAAAACCGTCTTCACCTATAACATCCAATCCTTAATCTCCGACTTCCCCCACCCCCCGCAAACTCCTCCAATCTCCATCTGGGAAGACACATTCACATCCTGCCCTCATGCAGAGACACCTGAGGCCTCCACCCACTTTTTATCTCCCATCATTCCTCTTTTTTTATATGCCCCTCGCTCCCATTCTTCACCCGAGTGCTATCCCATTTACGATCTTACCCGACCAAGAGTAAAAAAGAAGGTAGCAGTTGCGTCCCATGCTTTGCCATTCTATATAGCATCTGCATATGCGTCGATGTTTGCGCCTGCTTGCAGAAGTATAGTAGTATGTGCGGCAAAGCGAGCGTATGCGTATGTAGATGAGTGTGCAAATTCACACGTTCGTGTTCAGGATGGGACTTTTCCGTTTGGAGGTGTGTTTGGATAGGAAGTGTCTGGGTGCAGTATAATTTCGCGAAAAGGTGAAATGCGCGTGGAGAGGGGTTAAAGTGTTGAAATTGCGATTACAATTTTGAGGCTCGCTAGAGATGGGTTTGAAGAGCGTTTTAGGACACGGAATTATCTCAAAGTATGAATTCTGGGGAGTGTATATTTTAACTATTGAGGGATGGAAATGCATCGTGATGGATTCAGTTTAGTTCATCTCGCCTCTTGATAAACGTTGGGGTCATAAGTCTCATTTATGCTTCACTTTTACACCATAATATTCTGGCAGTCATCATATCATTTCGTTTAGTGCCTTTAGTTTTAATTTACCTTTTCTCCTTGGATTTCAATTTACTCTACTATACTCCATCTTATTCGATTTTTAATTAATATGTAATTAATATTTCTTCTCCTTTCCCTTCTTGTACTGCTCGTAATAATCCCTACTTCACATACTTCACACATCTTTTTCCCATCAATTGTCTACTTTCTTCTATCAATTAATATCCTATCTTTATCTCGTCCTTATGTTATTATTTTAAATATAATTTCGTTAATATTTTATATTTAAATATAATCCTAAATATTGTATTTATTGTCACAGTTAACGATTCAATATAATTGGCATCATTGGATGTTTTTGAATCTTTAACACTAAAAAATAGAAACCCATTGTGGTCTATATTTAACATCTTAGAATTTCGCCTAAATCCGGAGAACAATAATGTAAATCTACATATTTAGGATGTTAAACTAAAATACTTCCAAGCCATCCAAGCGAAAGTCATACATTTAAAGTATTAAAGATTGCGCTCATTCATATTTAATGCATTTACTCGCAGCAGAAAAGCCAAGAGATCGCAGGGGAGTTGGTTTCGGAAGGTCGAAATGCTCCATAAATAAATCTAACTCGGCTTTAGAACCGGAAAACGGTTTTGTGGGAATTCGATACTTTTAGATTCGAGATTCACGAGACATTTACATATGCATATTTATTTGTTGTGTGTGTTTTTATTCTTTCCTTACCTGACTCCGTCATCCTCATTACAATTCTGTCGTTGGGCGGTATTTCTCCCTCGATACGTACGATATATCTTCCACCGAATCTCGGCTTCATACGGGAGAAACGCTCAACGACGGCATAAGCTCCTTTATAAAAGTTTTATTTTTAAGGCTAAAGGATAAACCCGTTCGGTTTCCAACGTCCGGCTCTCCCAACAGCGATACGACCGTTCGATGAAAGGAGTCTTGAAGTTGTTTTCTTTCGGTCCAATGTAAAGGCATGCGTTCTTTATAACGTTCATATTGTATGCAGCTATCACGGCTATAGGGAACAGTCTCCGTAAAAGGAAAGGATTTTATTTTAATGCTTATTCGTACCCACTCGATAGGTTCTTTATTCGGCGAGTGCATGAAATATTTCCGCATTCGTTACATATTCTTTGTCCGGAGTTTATTTTCATATGCTCTTGGAAATATCTTCAATACGTCCACTCAGCGATGTAAAAATCTGGTGCATCGGAGCATTTGGACGGATTCCTATTGGATTAGAATATGGTGGGTAAAATAGTAGCGACATATATATTCAAATGAAATATTCTTTTTGTGGAAGTGGCTTTAGCTATCGTTCCGATTCGAACAAAGAATTTGCAGCACGACCCTCATTCTGCATATTATTTTTATCGCAATTTTATGTACTTGGTGACATAGATATCTGAATGCATGCTTATTCGGGATGTATATTCTTGGAGATTTTTTATTGTTCTAAGGAAAAGCTTGAAATTACGATCTATTATGTCGATTTATAAATTTTAATTTAATTACAATAAGGAGGATTAATTTTATCATAAAATATTCTGCATCATAACTCTGTCGTATTAAAAAAATACAATAAAATAATTCAAAGATCTTATATCTAAGTACTTACAATACTTACCATGGAGTAATAAGCATATAATTCCTGGAAAATTTGATTCTGTGGGAGTTGCTGAAAAATATAACATCATGAAAAATATTTTTTGGTTTAGTTTACTGATTACGCATTAAAATATTTAGATAATGAATTATGGAGAACACAATTTAGCTTTTAAGCTGCGCTATTAAATGAAATATAGATAAAAAATATTTCGGACAAATTCGATAGTATCACACTATCAAAACTGAAATTTTGCACCATATGATATATCTCCCACTCACTCGTAATCAACCCTTAGTGACCCGGCACTTGATGGGTATGCATTCGCTTATCTGCCATACGTTCTATCACGTTCTTCCTTACCTAAGCAGAGTTCACATGCCAACCGTGACCATGTGTCTCAAATTCTTTTCTTCGGTATTATCTTTGCATAGGTTTACCCTTTTGCCATCATTCCCTTGAAGCTTACTCTGGTTTAATTTTATATGATAGTAATCTAATGATAATTTCAAGTGTTTTTTTTCATTATGAATTTAATTTCGGTAGAAACGTAAACGATAATTATATTTTCACAGCTTTTTTATTAGATTTTTGATTAAAATTCTGTATTAACCCTTAGTCGTTTCAATTTCGATCAGATATGGTTTGTGTGTTTGTTCGTTTATTTATTTTTTGGAATTCCATTGTAATTTGGCTAGGTGGAAATGCTCTTACTGAATAGATAAATATATAATATAATTAATTTCGTAATCTTTTGCGCTAAGAGTGTTTCGATGTTGCAAGGAAACTGCCTCATATAAGACTTCTGTACGAGTAGTCTTATTATATATATATAATTCCATATCTTTTAGCAAATTTGTTAGAATTAGTCGATGCGTATGAATCTTTATAACAAACAAACGTAAAGTCTTCGGAAATACCATCATATCCGCTTTCATATTTGACGAACGCTCATTTGAATTACGATAGAGATGAATTCATTTGTGCCCTAAATGTGATCTCGTTCCGAATAGAAACTTAAGTAAGCTACTGAATTGATTCAAACAAAGGAAAACACGGTTTATGGTAATCTACGTCTATAGGTTACGGTTTGCGTTCCAACCTCCGACGTACATTATCGGAGAAACTAAGTGGGAAGGAATTCCGTTCAGTCGGCAAGTTTTCACAAAAACTTTGAAAAACACGCTTGATGATATGTAGGATTCTTAAAACAAAGGTTCCCTAGCACCGCCATTAGGAAAACTATGGAAAAAGGGAGCAGAGACTAATTATTCCTACTTGGTAATTAGAACTAAGGTATCACCCGCGCAGCGCAAGGCGCTTGATTTGCATTTCGTTCACTGAGGGAATATTTGCCTTAGATTTTAAATTCAAGGAAGTTCTTGAGAGCAAAGTTTTGCGAAGAAGCTCTCTTGAGTAGGGTATCACAATTCATCTCGATAATGCTATTCACCGCAAATTGTCTTTTCTTTCGACTCGTGTTTACTCTTGTTTTTATAGCGCTGCAATTCCCATAGTAACAGTCACTATCGTGTTTATTTAGTTATTAGTACCAATGCTTCATTTACTACTTAAAAATGCATTGAGGACTGTTTCTTTTGATTAAAAATTCGGTTATGCTTTGATTCTAAACATTAAATCTTTATCTTTATACGAAGAAACTCTGGAATTAGAAAAATTCTATATGTACATAGCATTTTGTTAGTCTTTTATACTTTCTTTTACCTCCTCTCAAGTGATACAAAAGCAATTTTACATTACCACCAAAGCACCTGCTCGTTCACTTTAATTGAGAGAATCTTGCATAATTAATGTATTCATGAAAAATGATTTCTATATATCCTTATAACCCTTAATGAATTTGAGGTAAATAAAATTGGTTTCTATCTCTTGGTTATTCCTATGTAATTAAATTTTATATGGAAACAAATAAGCTCCTGTTATGCTGATATGATAATTAGATCATTCAAAAGAGAATTATTTACTATATGCTATTGAGATTTAATTTAACTATCTTATTTCTTAATTATCTCATCAAATACTTGAGTATTTAAAACAAATTATCTCTATATTACATATCAGTGAAAAAAAGACTTCTACAAGTCGTTAATACATTACAGGTTAGCAGCCGAAAAAATACTACTAACCTCTGATGTTTCTCCACTTCAATCGATCATACCAATTTGTTCGGTAATAGAAGCCAAAAGATTTCCAAGGTTTATTCCTTCCTCCTCCAAATGTACCTTTGTACAATCTCTCGTCTTTCATTATTCTCTCCGAACTTTCATTTCCAGAGAGAAGCTCGCAGTACAAAATACAATTTTTCTCCAAAAGAAATCCATTTTCGTGAAGTTTTCACTCCCTTTCTGTGCGAGAACATTCGTTTTATTCCGCTCTCAATCCACGGAATTTTATTTACTTTCTTGTCGCTACGTGAAGAAAGGAGAGCTTCTCGTTATCACTACGAACTCGACTCGCCCCTGAGCGGACACGCACGAGGGAGATAGGCTTTTTACACGTACATTCCGAGAAGAGATATGGAAAAGAAATAGGAGCGGCTGCAGATAGGAAGGGATGGTGGAGATACTGGGAATTGATAGGGAGTTGGTCAAGTAAGGAGGATAGAAAATGGACGGTAGATTTTAAAGAATGAAGAAGGAAATGGACTTGGATGAGAATCAATTGAAAGGTTTCTCACTTCGAATATTTTAATGAAACTAAGCCATAAGAGAGTGTATCCTTGCACAGCTTGCTTTCGAAGTCCCTTTTTCTTCTCATTTTTATTAAAATGAAGTTCGTACCCTAGAAATAATGTAACTATTATTATTTACAAAACGAAGTAATGTTAGATGCTCAGACATATTTCCAGTTTTATATTCTATACCCTTGTTTGTCAAGCTACCAGGATATTGCGATACATTTTCAGTAGAATATTAGTATTTTAGCTTCAGTTGACTTTGTTAGGTTGTAAAAACATTTTCGTATCAAATGCTTTCTTGATGAATTATTTAAAAAAATGCCCAAAGTCTCTACGTAAGAGTTAACGATATTTCTCAAACAATATGTGTAGTTGAAAGTTTGTTGCCCACGCCTTTATTTATTTACTATTTTCATAATTTATTCTTTTTAAACAAGGATGGCTAAAACTTATAATGCATTTTTTAATATCAACCAGTATATATATGTCTGTAGACGTTAAATGAAAAGTATTACTATGATTTCAATAGAATTCCAAATATTTATTCGATAAAAGTAATCTAAATATTTTTGTACGAACAAATTATTTTCATAAATAATTATTTAAGAAATCTAATTCACTCCTTCCTATAAATTGTACACTCAATCCGATGTCTCAATACGTTATCCGATCCGATATGTCTCAATACGTTATGTCAGAACATTAAAGATTGCATTTTTCAAGTCTTTAATCTGAGTAGGAGTAAATTCGATCAATAAAGTAGATGATTTAGTAACTTCAATATCCGAAACTTTTGCTTTATTGAATTAGAACATAACTTACTTAATAACTAAATTGCATAACCTGATAAAATACGAAACAACATATGCCCTTTAAATATCTACCCCGAAATATATGAACTAGAAGCTTAAAATAAAGTTCGGATGGGAGTGGATAGTAAGGGAAAAGAATGGATCCATTAAAATCATGAGAAACGTGTCAAAGAGGATGTGCCGAGAAAAACTTTAATGGTGCGAAGGCGACGAAATCTCTAGAAAACGGAAGTGGGAAATTGAAGTGGAGAGGAAGTAAAGATGGCAGAACATAGGAAGGAAGGAGTCTTCAACAAAGGGGTTAAAGTTTTGAACAGAGATCGGCTGAAACAATGCGATTCGGCTAGAGGGACATGAACGTCCCTTTCCGTTCCGATTGTCGTAACCCTTTGTTTTTGGAGGTGCCCCCTGTGTTGCACCTCTCATTCCATCACATCTCTATTTAAAGGCCCTTTTCTTTCCCTGGGAACAAAAATCCGAACGAATGAAGAGTTCGTCGTGAAAAGAAGTCTCACAAAAAAGCGGTAGGAAATTGAGGATGCGATGGGAAGTTTGACGGAGTTTTCACATGTTGGAAGGCGCCTTTGGCGATACACACAATGTCGTTGACCCATCATCTCTTAGCCCATTTGATTTTCATCTCTCAAATGAACGAGAAACACTAGTCCCGCCTTTAAGAGTGGTCGATTGTTCATTAAAACTTCGCTACACTAATACCACTGCATATTATAATTCGATCTATTGGGAAAAGAGTTCTTCTGCGTGCGTAATGATTGGGATGTTCATTGATTTGATGGTTAACTCTATATTATAAGTAAATCCATTCATATACCATCATATATTGATAGGAAGAGCCTCTCTTACGCTTATAATCATCCCTTATAACTTTGATGAATTATTATACTCCTTGATTGCATAATTGTTTTATTTTCTCTCTTTCTCTCAATCTCGAATACAGTCATCCTTTTCATGTAAAGTGAGTTTCGTTATCGAATCCACTTAAGTTCAGATCAATAATCGTCATGGTTACTATAGTTCTGAGTATCAATTCAGATGGTTTTAAACGTCTTTATGGTATAATTCAGAAGAAAAAAGGGTCTCTAAATAAATTTATAATGTATTCCTGTACGAGAGTTTTCAATGCTATCTGTCTATATTGTTTCTACGTTTGTCTCAATCTGTAAAGGAATTCTATCTAATTGAGGATTATATCTATTGATAAATTATAAACTTTCTATCATACAAATTAGAAATGAAAGAAATACAATTTCAGCTAACAGTAAGTCAATTTTGAGGAGAAATTTACAAAGAGCAGTGGATTTTATCATTTGAATTTCTCCTTAAAACTTTTTAAGTCTCCTATATCTCACGCGAAAGAATATAACGAGAACGATTTTCTTTCAACAAAATACTAATAAAATACTTATAATTCAGTTGTCAGTAACTCCATAAATTTCAATTGTTCTCCAGCACATAATCGACAAAGCAGTTCCAAATTAAAGGCATCTTCTTTGGGCGAGATTTAACGTAGCACGTCGTTTCCCTCCAGTAATCATCTCAAACGTGGAATGAATCGCGTTCAGTCCACAGAGTCAAAATACTTCGGCCAGAACGATCGCGTCTGAGTACCTTCAAGGTACACATTTTTGCTTGATTTATCTGCAAAATGCCCCTCGTTTGGCTGCCTCTAACCAAAGCCGAATTCCGCTCTCGGGGCCTATGGAAGCCGAAGAACGCGAAGGGGGATGAAAGCTAGCAAATTCGGTAACGGGCGATATAGCCTTTAGTCGGTTGAAGGAAAGCTTCGGAGATACCTATATAGTGTGCATTTGGAGGAAAAGGAGACGCGAAACTGTTATGTGCAGAGAGGGTTGCGATGCGGAAGATGGTGTTCCAAAAGGTGCTTTAAGGGATGTGGAGGCACAATGGAAAGACAGAGCTACAGAAGGATGCTCACTTCATAGTCGTCTAAATGAACCGGGATAAAAGGAAAAGGATATTGCCGAGTGCGCAGTCCGAAGGGAATGATTGTGTGGATGAAGTGGGTATACTTGTAGTTCGGAGGACGAATTTCTCTGAAAGCAAAACATAAAACGGTCCCTGGAATTTGGATGAATGCAATCTCTCTCTTCTCGGGAATTAGTTGGCGCGAATGTGGCCCGCAAAAGTGACTCTGTAGATGGATTAGTATAAGCGCAGGTCCGCCGTATTCATCCTATGCGCATATTCAATCTCCTTGGTTACTGTGTTTGTTGTTAAAGAAGGCTTATTACGATTTCCTTTTGGTTGCGTATTCCTTACGGAGTTTTTTTGTAAGAATACGTTATTTTTGTGGCCAATGTTGGAAAAACTGAAAATTAAGCTTATCGTTTTTGATTCTTTTATTTTACGTTCGCACAATAACCGATTCTAGACACATTATGCGTTAGGGAGCACTGATTTTTTAATCTTACTTCTATCCATAACAAATTTCTCCACAGGAAAAGTCAATTATGAAATCCATACTCGTTCCCTCATATATATTTCGTTTAGTGTTGTAAAACAAGGAAAATTAGGCCAGGGTGTCAGTAGGATTTATAATTATTTTCTTCCATTTTTCTAGATATATGCGATATGAACGACTAAGCACACAGGAATCTTATAACACATGATTTGATTCAATGAGCTTATGTGCTCGAACACCATCATCCAACAAATAAAAATAAAAAAATAATATTCGATGCTGTTGAAGATAAATCTAAAGAATAGCAGGTTTTATAAACAACAAAACACCCAGTTTTCATTCAACTCAGCGAAGTTAATCAAAAACATTGTTAAAGTTCAGATAAAAACCGCTCCGTAACACGAAAATGAGTTCCATGACAACTTGCGTCGAGTAATCAGAGGAATTAAAAGTAACCTTACAACGCAAAAATGTTTCGGAAAGAGAATGCGAGGAAATTAGCGGTAACGGCCTCTCGTAACATGCATCTGAATACCTCGAGCTTTCTCTGCCATCGCACCAATAGCTTTTTATTCCCGAATGCAAATGAGAACGAGGGAGCAAGAACCCTCTGGAATGGTTACATCCCCCGATTAGTATCGGATCAGTTTAACTTGTGTAATAGGATTGCAGTGCGAAAGTCATGCTCGGAGATGGATACTTCAATGGGATACGAAGTCTTTCTCTACGGAAATGTTACGGGGGCGAGATTACAGAGGGTCTATTACCGAGGGCAAGGGGCGTAGGGCTTCGCGGAGGCAGACAGTTTTGGAAGCCGTAAACATCAAAGGAGCATCGCTGGAATTCCTCGTAGTTTAAAAAATACGCTTCCGTCGTCGGGGAAGCTTTGTCGAGCCGAGAAAAGAAGCCACTTTTTGAAGCGTTTCAAAAGTATATGCGTAATGTAAATGTTTTTTCGAAGAATCTTCTTCGGGGAACGTGAAAACCAATTGGAAGAAAGGACTCATCGCACAGATTCCGCACTTATTGAACGAACGCCTCCGTCTCTCTCTTTCCCCAGATAGATGCTTTATATTATACTTCGTGTCTCTTGGAACTGTGGGTGTGTATATCTCATGAAACTTATCTCGGACTATGATCTCATATTTTTATCCGTAAATCCGAACTCGATAGCGAACATTTTTTTATAAACGTCGGGACGTATTTCTGTGACGTTTTATGTCTCGGCGTATGATGGCTGAAATAAAGGAGTCCGAGAGGAATTCTAAACGAGAATATATCTTTTTCGTCGTAAAACTATGACGAATAAAATGCCCGAATAAAAAAAAACTCGACGGAATTGTCTCTTATTCATAAACATAAAACGGGAGTCGATTGATTCCTCGATATGACGTCATCTCTCGGAGACGCCAATAACAAAATTGGTTTCACGAGTTCGTAAAGGATATCTATATATTTTTTACCTTCGAAACAAACGCGTGGTTTTATTTCCTGCAGACTTCAGGTCTTCGTCTCTCAGGTGTTCCCATTTTTTTACGCTTAACTTCACGTACATGATTTACGTTCCTCCGTATTGCTCCCGGCATCTAAGAAGGACTACTCACTAACCCTTTCCCTTCCTCCTGCTGCAGCCATAAAGTTAACTAAAGGTCCCCTTAAATTATTTCCATAAAATCTCATCTTGATAATCTACGAGATACGCGTGATGCATTTGTTTCCGGAACTGGGCTTGTCATTGCTCTGCTTATTTCACCACGAGATGCTATCGATGTCAGGATGGTAATTTTTCATAGGAGTCCTTATTTGGGAAGTCAGCCAGTGGCATCCGATCGTTTATATTTCTCGGAGAAGAATTGTAATTTATAGCGCCTCGTGGCTTAAAAAACTTCCTATATCATTCCCAGTCTACGAGATGTGTCTCGACAAACTCTACGTTTACTTCGCCAAAGATCTCAATTAGTATTGAGTTTTATGGGTTTAACGGGACTAGAAGAAGGTTGAAACACTATTTTACGAGAATGTGTTGCTACAGATCCTGGGAAGAAAGTGGCCTCTATTTTCATTGCATTCGCCTTTTCGAAGAAGTTCGACATTTTTATTTATAATGGTTATACTTAAATAAGACTTTCTTCAAATTAAAGTTTACGTATGGGTAAAGAAAGAATGGTTTAACAAATATTTCCAAATTTGTCTTGCATCTTTAATCTTTAATTTTATTATAAATTTACCGTGATTTTTTTGGGACAGAACCTATAATTAATGAAACGAAATTAAAACTGAATGAGAATTATGTATGGGGTATCAGAGACACACAAATATTGGTTTAAATAAAAGAATGATAAAATTGGTAACTGTTAGCTACTTATATAAAAAACAGAGAATACGTAGAGTAGTGTAGCAAGAAGCCTTATTACTAGATGATAAAAGAGCACTTCAAATGCAGTCCACGGTTAGAAAACCCTAACTTATACTGAGGATCATAAAAAACAAGGTAATTTTCGTATTCATGAGATTTTTTTGCTTGTAAAGTGTAATTGAATAACATACAATTTACTAAAAGGCTAACTTGTATGTAGTATAATCAAAGTTTAAAATTTTCTTTTACTCCTCCATTTCTAACTATATTAATTTCAATCATATTCTTATCCTCAACATCTGAAATAACAGACACGTCCCGAAACGTGGGATAACCATAGTTTAATTGAGTCACTCTGCGGTAATTGATGACGCACGGTTTCTCTACAAGGAAGGAATTTTCACAGTCCTCCAATTTCCTAGAAGTCATCGCGAGAGCATGAGACTTCTCTATTCGGAAGAACGAGGCAGTTAACCTCTCATGAGGATGGTCCATCCAAAAGGAAACCATGAGTGGGTTTTTCCATGATCTCTTCAACATTAGGTGTCGAGGCGGTCAAAAAATAAATAAGCGGTTTATTTCTCACGACACGCCTCGGAACAGAACGAGCGCCTCGGCTCTGCGTAATCTTCTCCTTTAACACGAGCGGCAAATTTCTCGTCTTTTTCGAATCCGAAAGCGATCTGACCTCGGCGCGTTGTATCCGCGGGCGGACACGTAAAATAAAAAAGAAGAGCATCGCGGGGCGACTAAAAGCGTGGGTTGCGAGGAGAATTCTTTAAAAAAACGAGAGGCGAATAGCGCCGATTCCTATAGTCACAACACCCTATGGCGGATCAGAAGAGGTGTCCAAGGACGGACGTAAAAAAAGTGAAGGACGATGGAGGAATAAGTGTGCCGCGCTGTATAGCTTATAAAAAAGACGGGCAGTAACGGAAAATGTAGTGGAAGAAGATGATATCCAATCAGTATCCCGAACATGGGAAGAGTGAAGTGTCCATGGTGTCTTTTACACCGCTGCCATACACCGAAACATTTCGAAAGCCGTGAAAATTTGCGGGTCGTTCCCAACGCCCCTTGCGGTGGACCGTATAAGTAAATGTGCCGAACTGGGGTCGTAACGTACGGGATAAAACGGCGGGATTTGAAGTATCCAAATCCCGATGGAGAATACAAGTGATGCATGAGTTACAGCTGATGTTTGAAGACTTCAGTAGGAATAGAATCTTGTCTTGTCAGCGTTGAGGATGGCAGATTCCACCACGATGAAGATCTACTCTGTCTTCTGTCCATCCGGTAAATTCAGGTTTTGTATGAAATAAGATATTTTTCATCATTCAGCGTATATTTTTAGGTAGGTTACCATATAGCATAAGGTTAAATACTCATATTTCACGAAGATTTATATTGACCGGTTCAAGGACGACAATAACCTCATAAATTGAGACTGCAAGACGAGGTGAAGCTTCTATCTTCAGTCCAAGATATTTATATCCCATCTTGGATCGTTCTGGAGGATCGTTTGGTCGTAAAAGTCAACCTTGTCCATATAAGAGGCGAAAAACGGATAGACTCTTAAAATTTCTTGAATTGAGATATCACTCGATTCGAATATCGAGATAATATTCGAAAAAGAAAGACATAAATGTAAGTAAATAGATAAGAATCTTTTTAGAATTGTCACCATTGCGTTTAGAACAACGTGATTTGGTTTTCATATGAATATAATCCCATGGAGGCTAACATTTTGACTGCTAGCCTTGTTACTAATTCCTATGTCGTAGCTTGTTCGATGCGATCGCTTAGGACAGCTTATTTCCTTGGGATCAGACCTTGACTTTTCTATGACTACGCATTTCTTATACTTGAAACTGGGTCTCTACGGAGGAAGCATTTTTTCCTGGAAATTCTTGATATACATTTATGTTTACAGAAATTCTTCTCTGTATTATGGAAGTTTTTTGAAGGAACGAAAAAAATTCCCTTGTATATTTACGTTTCAGGTTCATGTCAAATCAGAGGGATTACATTTGCTTAGATCACTAGTCCATGTTGCCATCTAAAGAATATTCGAAATTCTTAACCTTAACATCATAACCACCTGTCTACTATACATCGAGTTTTATTTTAAAACCTGCAATCTCCATGGTGCGCTATCCTTAGAAACATCGTAACAGTATTTCAAAATTATTTCTATTGTAATTGCCATAAATTATTTTACTATTACTTAACTACTTGATGATACACATTTCTTTTATTGTTTAGATTATTTTTAAAATTTATAATATTAAATTTATAAATAAGGTTTTACAAACCATTCCTTTGCATCGAGGTTAATGTCTTTGTGATTAGGTCATAATTCAACACAGGAGGAAAAGAAAAAGTATTTCTTTGCATGCCACTCTTGTAATTCCACCTTATAACACTTGCACCTTTTCAACTTCACCGCGATATGGTATACTTCTACTATGTCACAACTAAAACAATTGATAGATTTTCTAATTCAGATGATGTACCACTTGGTTCTTGTTCACTGAAGTCCCACTCTCACAGTTTCCTTCTAAATAATGTAACCAATGAAGTAATGCAGAAAAAAGTTATTTTTTCATTTTCAGAGAATGCTTTGATGGGCTGAAAATAAGCAATTTTCAATTTTTCCAAATGATCCGCTTCGTTTCATTGAAAGAGGGGAGCTCGCTAAGTGAGCAGAAAAAGAACATCATTCCACCAATTTTCCCCATCGCATCGAATCGCGTGCGAATTGGCACTCTCACTATCAGAAACTGCGGAATGGAAAAGCGACCTCTCATTTCGATTCCCATTCAGGACGATGTCAAGCAATTCCTCCCGCCTTCTTTACAGCCGGACCTCGTCTCCAGTTTTATGGCTCCGCTTTGAGGACTAGAGCGTACCTCGTAATGAATCCACTTCTTAATTCCTTGTTTCCCACTTCCTTTTCCCATCCAAAGTCACACCGTTCTTATCGGACCCCTTATTATTAGAAACTTTCATTTAACATGACACTCAAAGTATATACGAGCACTTAAAAAAAAGGTGTCCTCCAAGGTACGTCTCTAGGACCCGTTCCCTTAACCTTTCCGAAGGTACGGAGTTTCTTTATTATTCCGACCGGACGTCAGCGATCGAGAGATTGCGATCTCCCCGGGGAAAAAAGAGGAATGTATAAAAAGAAACCTTTTCGGATTTCTCTTTGAACTCCTTCGCCTCGTTTACGAAAATTTCCCACGAAAGTGGGAGGGTTTGAAAAAAAAAACAAGATCGGCTGACGCGATCCGAAACAAAACCGACTCAAGACTGTCAGTTCTGCATATAAAGGAGCACCGATTACCGTCCCATCATAATCGAGAGCATTTATTGTCTGGATCATTTTCCGCCTTTCGCCTCGGAAAACATGATGTGGATACAGGATAGGCCTTCCATATGATCACGTGGTGTCGCGTAAAAAGAGGATTCTGAGAGGAGGGACATGAAGGAGATGGAAATGGTTACCAATTCAAATTTTAGAAAAAACTATCAATTATCACGTATCCGTTGGGACGATGCTCTATATTCCGCTCAAATAATTGGAGCTCCGCGAGGTAAAACACTCTTCAAATACATCCAGCTAAAAACCAAGCGACGCACGACAACCTATGCGACTCCCACGTGATTACTCCGTTCGGACAGAGATAAAACGAGAGTCATTAATTTTCAATTGTAGCCGACGATGAAATAGAAACGTGCTGTAAACTTCGCGAGGGTGAAGTTCAAGGCACGCAGTCGATTCTCGTCCACACGTCTCATTCTCTTCTCCTCGTTAAAAAAGGTCATTTTTACGTTAATTCCTTCGCCTTTGAGAGCGCTACAGAAACGAGGAGTCCGGTCAAAAACAACGTAGTACAAATTGCCGATTTTTTCCTCGAATTCGTGCCCCGACGTTAAAAGGCCTTTACTCTGTCATATTAGGTCGTAATACACGCCCCGTTTGATTGCGCAGTTAACGTCAAAATAAAGAGAGAAGTGGGTGAAAGCGGAGGATGAATTAGATCGGCAGAAAAAAGAGAGGATGATTGAGAGAGAGCGATGTTACGGACAGCTACGAGAGAGATTCACGTGCGTGGGTTACGAGCGTAAACGCGATGAATCGGTGCGTACTTAAATTCGACGCATAATTCGGACGGTTGCTCGAACGTGTTATGCGGGTTCGCGTGGGCAGACGACGTAGGCGCGGGGAGATGAGGTTCGCACGTAAGTCTGATTGATACTTACCTTCCGAGAAGGAGACGAATAACGCGTGGGCGATTCCTCGAATCGGAGCGAGTGTGAAGGAGTGCGGAGGCTGCGTTGATGGACCATGCAAAGTAGGTGCGAGGTAGCTGGATGAGAGGGCCCCCACCGTGTCGATGTGCTATTTAATAATTATTCGTCGCGTCATTGGCAAGTTGATGTATGACAAAGTACGGGAGAGGAATGTCCAATTTGTGATTTAGCATGGAAATCAGCGGGCAACATCTCTTGTTCATCGGTGCAACTCGTATTTTAATGTCCAATTAAGAAAATTCCGCTCCGTCAGCTTCCGAATGAGATATGTCGGGAAGGTTTGAATGGACGAGGGTATTGGAAGAAGATAGCAATGAAAAAGGATGCATGTTAAACGTTTTAGCTTTAAAATCAGGTCATTAATCTCCTTATTTAACGTTAAATAGCTATATTTACTTTATCAGCTACTTAATCGAAGGCGAAAACGTATCTGAAATAAAATGGTAATGTATAGAAAAAAAGGTATAGTGAGACAGTGAACCTATGCATAAAATTTAGGGAAAAATAAATATATTTTACCGATTTACTTTTAAAGATTATTTTCGTGCTTCGATCAACACGTGCAAAATGAGTTTATTGAACACAATATTGAAAAAATCTACATGTTTTATACATTCATCATCCTCGGTATAAAGAATGGTTTCATTTCATTCTTGAAGAACACTTTGTAAATGATTGTTGGAACAACGTTCAGCTTAAGTTAGTTCCAAACACTTGTGGATCAAAAATATCGCAGCTCAAGAAAAATAAACCCTTGTCAAATATAATCGAATCATCACTGTTCGAAAAATACATCTACTTGGTAATTTTCCACTTAGCACCCATCAATAAGTATCCTTGGACAAATTTCATTCCGCAATTTCTTATCGGGAAAATTATTTCTATTTTTAAGCTCGAGATTATCGCCTCTACAAATTAGGAGACAAATCAATTTGCGCGCGTATTAAAAACGAACGTCCACTTTCACATCAACTTAAGTCATTATTTCCATTTGGTATCTAGATCGTGACGTTCTCTGTGTTAGTTATCAATTATCGTCGTATTTTGATATGCTTGAGGTTATTATCAAGTTTCCCCGAATGGAAGTCCGTGCTTCGTAAATGTTTATTCGACATTCGATAAATTATTCCGCTCCGCGCAGCCACGTCTCCATTATTTACCTTACAAATAGAATTCCTCCTCTTATTTCACCGTCGGACGATTTCAGTTAAGCAACGGACTTTCATCGAAAAGGGATTTCCATGTTTTTTAGGATTTTTCCATTAGGGAGTTTGGAAAACGATGTCTTAGGTAGAGGCTAATTTATTAGTGTTTCCGTTGCTACGAAATTAATATTTGAGAATCATAACGGTTCGTTTCCTGGCGACGAGAAGAACAAGATATTCGGGAGGGAAAGATGACATGGAAAGAATAAAGGAAGAGCGGTTTTGATGTGTGACAAAACAGATTCAAGGAGAGGCATTTGTCTTCCCCACGAGGGGTCGTCAACGGGTGTAACCGGAGAGAGCGGCGGTGTTTATGGGCAGTAATACCATACCGACGTTCAACAGAATTCATCGACTTTCCCATGTGTCAACATCTTGATTTTCCACGTTGAGGAGAGCCCAAATTCAGCGTTGGGATGAAGACTTAATTCAGTCTCGTTTATCAGATCCAAGAAGATGGAATATGATGGTTTAAAGTTCTTCTTTCACAAGCGTGGTACATTGCCGTCTCCTTAATGTAGAGCCAGATTCTGAGCAGTGGATATTTATTAGTGATAATATATCTTTCAGGAAATAAAGTATCTCTAAATAAGATGTAGTATAAAATGAGATATTAAAGGATCCATTATAGCTCAGCACCCAATTATGATTAAGATGCTAACGATATTTTAACTTTACTTCGTACAATGGAACTTATTTTTCTTGGGGTAAATAACAACTCCATATCATAATCTCAGCACTATCTTGATTCCATAACAGTATTATATTTTAATTCTTAGGGCTATTCAGTTTTTATAGTTAAAGAGTAAAGTGTAATGTAGTAGCTATTTCATTTAGATTAAACTTCACTTAAATACGTTTCTTTATGAAACCAACAACACTAACAATCAATCAATAAATTTGTAACATTTTATCTTTCTTTTTACCATTAATTAAGAAAGGCAAATAGATGGTGAATAATGAAGTTGTGAAAGACGCAAATCTATGCATAAAAATACATTTTGTCATTCTCAATAGTGTTACAAGAGACAACGAAAAAGAAAGAGATCAAAAAAATGAAGAAAGCGAACAGTATTGGGTAGAACTAGAGTAAACGCCTCTCCAAACACACCTTCTAATACCCGTATTAATTAGACGTCTGTTCAGTTTCGTTAACCAAAGGTCTCGTGAATATCATTAAGGCATCAAAACAAAACTTTATGCAGATCACTTGCTAATATTATTCGACGATGTTGGGAACATGTTAGGATTAACTTCTCCTTGTGCTCTGTTGTCTCAGGTCTTACTCTTAGGGAATACTGAAATCATTACAACTTAAACTGATAGCATACGTAATACTGGACTTTGAACTTCGAGAGACAATAAGAAATAATATAACTGGTTAATAACACTTCAGGGAAATGTATAAATAAATAATTACGTAATAAATCGAATAAATTTAACATATTATAAATAATTATATATATTATTAAGGAGTGTGTATGTAGTTTATATCAGAATCTGTTTGCTTGCCGAAAATTTCCTCGTGGTTCTATAGCTTCAATATTTGCTTTCGGTGAGCTAATGAGATTCCAAAACTTTAAACCTTGCATACATAACTCTGAAAACCCTATTTCGTGACCAAATCCAGCATGAGCTGGTTCCGCCACGGAAAATGGTGTTAGTTGTCTCGGGTTTTGATTCCCCGTTGTGCCCCAGAAGCGCGAAATGACCTTAGCAGTCGATTTACTCGCTCACAAAATAGCACCACTGCCCATGCTCTTGGGGTATTAACCCACGTTCACGAGCGTGACATGCTAGCGTGTCGGACGAGCGGGCATTAGATCCAGTTAACCCGCTACGAGCTAACGAGGATGCTAAGGGACCGACTCGCTCTTCATTATAATTGGCTCATATCATTGAAAACCGCCTGGAAGAATATTATTTTAGAAGATCACGATAGGATCTTTGTTGGGCTATCGAAAGATCGGGCAGGTCATCAAAGAGGGCAATTATCCCTTCCAATACGTCGAAGGCTCTCTCTTCGATCTGTCAGATTCCATAAGTATCTTCTCCATCCATATCCGTATGATGCCCTCCATCGGCTACTGTTTCCAAGGAAACGTATTCTAGCGTCAATCATTTTCCGTAGTTTTGCGTAATTTTTTCTTTCGTTCCGAAATAGTTGCTTTGATATTCTGACACTATTACGATGATCCGTATGACGCCGAATCTCATCATGCAAATTCAAGATGATTCATGTTTACATGGCAAAAGGGCGTAGAGCAGATAAGCAGGTCGGACGATCCTCTGAGATTTTCCAAACGGCTGATCTTTGCTGCATCGATGAGACCTGAACTTGGCAGTCCAATCTATAAACATGGGTTTTTCTAGACCAAAAAGGCAAATTTGAGAAGAAGGGAAATGCAATTATGAAATGCTGATGTCACGACGGAGAATATATACTATGATATTATAAGAATACTGAGGTAACCAAATCTCTATATAAAAATGAAAATTGCTCTCTAAAAAATTGAAACTATATTTCTTTCTTTTATAGTTTTTGGAATCATTTCGTGAAATGTATGTCTATCTGTTTGCTTGGGTTCTCGGATTTATTATACGTATATATCGTGACATTATATAGTTATAAGGATGCATAGAAACATTTCTTGCATTGTATTCATGATAAATTATTACAATACGTAATTAAAAGGAATTTTTTGAATTGCATAAACTATGATGATTCACAAAATAGTATAAAATTGCCTTTTTTATCAACTGCTAAAACAATCAAAGTAATTAAAAGTGAGAGTAAAAATATCTCCAACATTTCATAAAAAGTTTATAGAGGACAAGAAGTACATTAAGGAAGATTATTTCTGATTATCTTTCAAGAGCGTAGTTGTGATACAATCAACACTCTTTGTAATTCCGAGAGAAACAACGAGGAAAGAAAAGTTAGTTGGACAAAGAATAGCTCGGAAAAGGAATGAAAAGCGGAGCTATTCTAAAAACAAGGAGCGGAACTTAAATAAATCACGCTCTCGGAAAAAAATAATCATTCCGCCCGAAGTTTATCAAGGAATCGAAATAAGAAGACAAACGGGCGGCAATTAAGAGCGAATTTCGCGAATCAAGGACCATTATTTCCGCAACGGAAACCCCAACTTTTTGAACTGGAACTTTTCGTCTCCATATGCGGAGGAAAACAATTTCGGAAAGGGAAAAAACGTATATAAAACGGATGGGAAATAAAAGGAGAGGAAGAAGGAATGGAGATGAATGGAGGAAGAAGGAAGTTGGCTACCAAGAGGGAATTCTCTCGGAAAGAGTTTGGGCTAAAAGGAAGGCCTCTTCTTAGCCCGAAAACCTTCACACCCCCGCTGTCCCCGGGGGCATTGGAAGAGGGTAAAAGGAGATGAAAACAAGACAGAGAGAAAAGACAGAAGGGGTGGGGAAGTCACAACATGAATAAGCAGGAGGTGGCGGTGGGAGGGGAGAGAACAGAGGAAAGGGTATACAGACCTCAGGGGGTTTTCCGAGGCGGGAACAAAGGGAGGGGCCGTGTGGGATGGAGGCGTGAGGAGGGGACCCTTCCCCCCGTCGATTGAAATAGCGTTGGCGTGAAATTCGCTCAGTTTGATTGCATTTTCCAAGGCCCTTCTCCCATTTTGGGGAGGGTAGTTTTGAGTCGGTTGTTGACGGCCACGTTGTGTGTGTGTCGTATATATAGAGGGGGTGGGAAATTGAAGGGGTGTTCCTTCAGGAGGCTGGCGATGGCACGGGAGATTGCGGGAGGGAAAAAATAGACTTTCTCGATCGCAATGGGTGAAGCGAGGAACTTCATTATTTTTTTTATATTCTTTTATACACATTCCCGAGGCGAGAAGTGTGTAGGGGCGGTCGGTGGAAGGAATCTGCGGGGGACGGCGTGGGTGTCGCCGGGGAAAGAGTTTTCACGCTCCCACACTCGTCGATTCCGTAGGGCGGGACGCGTTGAAGGCGTTGAAGTCTTTTTGTAAACAATTCTCTCTCTAGGATGATCGCTTTTTGCCGCGATTTCTTACGACGACTTCGAAGACCCTTCTTGAAGATCCCTTTAGCCCCGCGACGGCTTGAGCTTCATTCTACAGCCATCTCACGCTACGAGAGAGTACAGGGAATACCCTGGGAAAAATAAGAAAGACCAAATCCGCGACTCGGATATCCTCCTCAGGGCCCCTTTTTCCCTCGCGAAAGAGACTTTTTGTTGCATTTATATAGCTTATAATAAGGAATTTCACGGGAAATGGTCGTTACGAAGTCTTAAGGAACCCTTAAAAGAGGGTGAAGGTTGCGCATGATAATCAACTGAATGGTCTTATTAAGCCGGGAGTCTTCAGAAAAAAATACCAATTCGAAAACCCTTTTGTGTTATTTAAGCCCAAAAAAAAGGATGCAATTTTTCCTTCGTTCTGTTCTTTTTCCCAGAATTCCCACCCCTTTCTCCAAGATTCGCTCCCCGGAATAACAAGACGGTTGTTCCGCCCGAATCAATTTACACTCGACGCACATATACACTTAAGAAAATTGCGGCACTCGACGATAAAGGAAAGTGTGGTAGATAAAGATAATGTAACTCGGGCTGTTTCGGCTTTGCTTAAGAGCGAGTGTATGAAACGTTTACGGCTGGAAATAAAGTGAAAATTGTAAAAAGTAAGGTTTGGAAGGGAGCCTTGTAAAAAAAGAATAAAAGGTTTCGGACTTAGGCTTTCTTTACGACACGGTAATTTCGTTTCCTCCCCTAGAGTACTTATAACTTTCTGATCTGATTTATTTTTTTGCCATTACTCTCCTTTGCTGGTCTCGTCATGAGCGGTCATTATGGAGGTTATCTACTGTCTACAGTGCGCCTATAATACATCCTTTACCGAAAATAGGAGCTTAAAACACGAGCAGATCCTTCTATATATATAAAAAAAGTACGGAACGTAGTCCTTCGTGATGGGTGAGCCGAATCTAAAAAAAAAGTCTCTTCATCCTTATTCATTACGTTTCAGTTTGTCGCCAGCTATCGACAACTACGTACGCCACTTAAGAGCCAATTACTATGTTTTAGAACCGAATCGAATTACGGAACGCATCTCGCGATACTAGGATATATAAAAAAAGAAGTCGTATCAATTGGAGAAACGCCCAATTCCGCAAAAAAAATACGTTCGAAGATAAACGTTCCCTACTCCGGGTTAATCAAAAGTCAGGGAGAAATTAGAATCATCAATTATTTTCCCCAAAACGGCAATATTTACCGGCCAATTCTATCATACGCTCCGTTCGCTCGAATAATAAGCGCACGATCGATGAAAAAAGAAAAAAAGCAAAAAAATCTACAGGTAAAAAAACTCTTCTTTTTTCCCGTTCACAGGGATGATACACGCATGGTTGAGCGGTGGAAAAAGGAGAATTTAATCGGACCTGTAACGTAGGAAAAAAGGGGCCAAAGGTCATGATAACTCACTTTGCATTCATTAAGCAAACAAGATGTCCCTATCCCTACTTTATTGTCGGAAACGTCAAACGACGTTCGATCGTCGTTTAATCCCTTCAGGGACATAAATGAGAATTTTTTTCCCTCCCCATCGTGTCTTTCTTTTCTCTCCACGTGGGAATTCCCCTTCTGCTTCCCTAATCTTAATTCTTTTCCCATTCCACTCCTTTTGTTTCCATCTCCCCGTAGTCCTTCCCTAATTCCTTGCCTTGTTTAGTCCCCATGAGAACTCCTCCTCCCTTTTGCTCCAGACGTGACTGCGGAGGTCCTTTAGTTTTGTCGTGGAAACGGGTGGGAATTTTCGGAGTCGTATTAAAACGAGGTCTGGCGGCACGAAAGGAAAAGGCTCCTCCTAAAGTTTTCTTGTAAGAAACTGGAAAATGTGAGAAGTCTCGAGTGACGATACGAGTAGAGAGATCTCTTCGGGGAAATACTTAGTCAAAGTGTTGAGGGTTTCGTGCGGGAGAAAGAAAAATGTATATACGCTTTCCCTTGCGGAGGTTAAGTAATAAAGGGAATTCTTAATGGTTCGCTTTAAAGCGGAGGTTTTAAGGAGAAGGATTAAGGGGAAGGAGAGAAAGGAGTTTATAAAAACGGAGAGGAAAAGGATGTTTTTTCCTTAATTCCTTACGTCGGGTCAAAGGTTGAAAAAAAGAAAGGAAATGAAGGAGTTCTGTTCCTTTAGGCCGTTTTAAAAGCCTCTTTATTTCTTAAATTTTCTCTCCTCGACACTCTATGTACGTACTTGGATGAGAATTATTGCTCCTTCAGTCACACCCGGGGAAAGGGTGAATAGGAGTTCTTTCGATAGCGGAGTCATAAAATTCCTCGTGCTACTCCTACGCTTTGTTCCTCTCCTCAGACGTGGCGGTAATATCTCAGGATTTCTTTTTTATGGGACCGTTTTTCGGGAGAGAAAGAAGGATGCGAGTGGGTTTAGACTCCTATTATGTAATGAAACCCGGTCCGAGGAATATATTCCGAGGTAATCCCTAGCAAGAAGAGGGGAAAAATAGTGTCAGGGGGGTAGGTGAAGTAAAAGACACGTACATCCCCATCCTCGTCTCCCATTTCTTTAGCTGTTGCCGCGGAGGAATAATAAAAAAACCTTCCCTTTCGGAAATACTTCCACGCCGATAAACTTCCCCGAGACCGTTAAAAAATGTCTCTTTTTTTTAATACATCGTGCCGCGCGGACGTAATTTCTAGGCGTTCCGTTCAATGTTGATTAATATTTACGACGCGAGGGGGCGGCGTTCCGCTTAAAATTCTCATTAGTGACGAGGCAACATCAGTCAGAGATTATATCCAGAAACCAAACTACTATCATGCTGGATTTACGCAACAATGATAATCCCCAAAAGGCTGTAAATTTTACGCCGACTAATCGTTTAATATTTACGGCCGATTTGGAGGGATTTTTTTTCCCTCCACGTTGAGGTTCCCTCCGCCCGTGAGTATAATGCGGCCGTGCGGTTGGTAACTCGTTGCCGTGATTAGCGAGAAGAATAAATTTTTTGGCGGAATTACTCAATTCCATCGCCGGGTTCTTCTCTTTTTTTTCGGGGGGATTTTTCGGTCACGCACTTCACGCCCTGACTGATCCATTAAAAGCGATTTGCACTTCGGTACGTCTATAATCCTTAAAAACGCCCGTCAAAAAAAAAACGGGGCGCTCGGAAAATATGGCAATTTGAGGTTAAAAAAAATTCCGATGAACGCTTTCGCACACACGCTTGCGTACGGGGCGAAGACCGTTCATCCAGTTCGCAGAATGTTTCGAACCCAATAGACGTAGCAGGATGAGCTTTTATCGCTGTTTATGAATCATCGTGTTCCCCCTGAGCGGAGTGTGCAGAGAGTGATGGTGATGGCCCGCGAAAGAGACCGTAACACCGCGTCAGCAACCACCGAAGAAGTTTTTTATAGCAGCCTTAAGAATGGATTCTCGTTGTCTTTACCCCAAAGGGAATTGGGAAGGTACTTATCGCCCCGGACCCTCCACCATCAATTACCACCGTAGAGGTATCGAGGAAAATGGCTCGAGATCTCTCCATCAAGATCGCATTGTGCAGAAGAGTCTCGTAAGGAAGCCATTTGTCCTCCCCTACAACACACACTCGAAAGAAAAATTCCACTCTTAAAAGAAACCACCAAATTCCATTCCACGTACAAAGGATCCCATCAGGGGACTAAGAGGGGAAGGTCGCGAGGATGCACTCCCGAGTATACGTGCGCCGCGTCCCCAGAGGGTCTTCCGACGTTGACCAAATGGATCGCCGCATTTCTCACAGGAGCCAGAGACAGCGTTTGCCAACAGCTGGAAAAAGTCTCTTCGTCGTCCCTGGAACTCTTCACGCCGCCCCACACTACCAACCACCGGAAACGCATCCTCCCCCTTTCCACCCCCTCTCTATATGGCACCCTTTACAGTGCCGTTCATCGACAGCGTTAACACACAGATTTAACGCACCCCCAACCGCTCTTCTTCGCACCCGCCGACAATTCTTCTTCTGCCTTTTCTGGACTGCTTCACCCCGAGGGAGGCCCTATAATCCGGCGTCTGTTCCTTTTCCCCTAATGCACCCCAAAGTCCCGCCACCTGCTACCCATCCACGGACCAGATTCATTTATTCCGAGTTAGTGGATACACGAGCGTTAGAGGGTGTGTAGTAGTAGTAGAGGCGACCTCGTGGAGAGAAAAAAAAAGTCGTTCCGTTTTCGGGCGAAAGCGGTAATTTCTCTAACCCTTTTCCCACCTGCCAACTCGAGGGCTACTGCGGAGCTATATCATCGCGTGTTATCAACTCCTTTCCGAGGGGTTCTCTCTCTTTTCGGAAACAATCTACCGCGATCTCCTTAATCTACCCCGTTCTCAATTTTTTAAGGCTGTTTATATTACGTACGTTCCCACTCGAGTTGACCCTTTTAAGCCTGCCCATGCCTAAGTGGTTTTTGCGTTATAAAACGGTGCGATATTTTTCGAACGCGTTGAGTTATGATGAGTGTCTTTCGATTCTCCTGCCGCTGTTTCATTATTCAGGGATGGACATTCGTTGCGTAGCCTTTTTCCCGATAGATGAGAAATTAGGAGAATTGGAGCTAATGTAAGGTCGCTTATCCCCTATGCGTGCGAAAAGGGGGATGACAAAAGGAAGAGTTGGACTTAATTCGGGAAAGCAATTACCTCTCATCCTCAGAGTGCCAGGGTTTCTAATTAAAGGGTTAAAAAATTGGGATTGAATCGGTTTTCTTTCGGCGGTCTCACTGAAACGAAAGTAGTTTCTGAGAGATCTGTAAGGATCCGTGAGCAGATTATGAATGCATATATTCGGGGAGCATCAAAGAGATCAAGCAGGTTCAATGACATTGCTTGAACCTTCAAAGACAAATTCGGAAGCTACAGATTGCGATGCTTTCAGGGTTCTTAATGGATAGGGGTGGTTATGATTTTACTTTTCATGTATAATTCATGCGCTGTAGCGGAAAAGGGAATGATCGATACCAGGGTCTTCAGTTAAAATAATCTGAATATAATATCGAGAATGCATTCATTTATTTATAATCATTGGAGATCGCTTAAAATTTCAATTTAAGATTGTTTTAAGGATAAAGGTAAATTTTAGCGGTGACAATTTCTCATGTTTGAACTTGTTTGTAGTTTAATAAATATTCACAAACACCTTCCAGAAAATGATAATATTCTTAGAGTAAAATCTTTAATTAGAGTATACGAAATAATGATAATATCATATATTGTGGTTAAATTTGTTAAAATACATATATATCTATATATAAATACAAAATATCATCCAAATTATGCAACAGGAATCAAACATCAGAAACTACGCAATAATTGTAACTAGGTATTCATTGAATATTTCAATATCTGTTTACTTAACAGTACATACAACATAATTTATTTATGCGTGCTTTTGGGATTTTGTAATAAAAATATCCATAAATTTTCAATCACTTAAAATCTCAAAACAAAATACTATTTCCCGTTTTCATAAGCTAAAGATTTGGTAGGAATTACAACACTCAGAATAACCGCTTCAAGCTGAAGTTATAATTTTTATAATCTTCTTAGATAAATAAATAGGAAATAGACACTACATCACACGAACACGTATTTTTACTTTACCGCAAAACAGGTTCTTTTTAACCGGTTGAGTCAACGAAGTGTAACTGGAATCTCGAAAAGTTGTTAAATGTATTTCGTGGAATGTTTTTATCGCTCGTTTTCAGATTAAGTTACTGTCCCTTTGAACCAACGAGATGCTTTGTACATTTGATGGATCATCTTCAAACGGTGAGAAAGCGCTTTCGGTGGAAGTCATAAAATCAGCTTAAATATCGGAATTGTTTTCTTTATATATTCAATATCTTTTTGGCTAAAAATGTATACCTCTACGATTTAATTACTGTTTCTCATAGGCATTTCCGGAATAAAATATATTTTTAACGATGTTCGACGGAAATCAGTTTTGAACTCATCAATCACCATGCGCCTCATCTTTAGAAGAGAAAGGAAATAGCTTTGAATATCCACCCAAAAATCACTCAACGCAGCTAACGACTGTTTCCCCCAAATGCTGTGAACACATTTGGGTAGAACGATTTCACGCTCAGCTATGACCCGAAGGTGATTATGTTACTCGAAACCGGTCGTAATGGCAAATGTGCCATGGAATCAAAGAGTGTTTTCCCTTTTCCTAATATATCTGTCAATTCAGTCTGGCATGCCTTATCTTATGGGCGGATCTTTTTTAACCAGGCCAAATTCTAACACATTTCTTCCCACGATAGCTTTGAAGTGATCGCGTCAAATTTTAGGCTACTCTTTCCAAATACATTCACCATTCTTGTATAAATGAGAAATGCAAACGTGGGATGAAAGCAAAATTGTATTTGGCAATTAAAAATACGCTGTTTCCGTCAGGCAACCTGCAAAAAAATAATAGATTCAGAAGATAAAAATGATGATGTCCATATGTCCACTCTATATGATAAAATTCCCATCCAAGGAGGTCGATTTTGGTCTATGAATATTCATAAACCGAATCGATTAAAATTATGCACCATTTCTATCCGAGTTTTATGAGCAATCGTTGTTGATAGACGAGAACTATTAATATAATTCAAATTAAAATTCAGTCTAAGCCGTTTCCAATTAGAAGAGACCCATGGAAAGAAAGAAATTATCTCAGACGAATCTAACGATAAGATATTCACAGAACATATTTGGGGATTGTTCTGATCGCGCAATTTGTTACCGTTCTTAATCTGGAACCGGTGACTTAATTTTAGAGGAACGTAAGCCAGTATGCTAGTGAATAATCATTCTCAAAACCGACGACTTGGAATTGAATTAGGTAAGCGGTTTGATTCATTCAGTCGTGCTACACTTTCTTGGCAATTCAACTGAAGAGATTCCTCCTACTGTCAAATGATTGTTGTAGTAAGTGAACCGGATGTGTTTCACCTTTGAAAGCTCTCCAAGTGATTCATTACAGAAAGATAGGTATCTAAATACTTCGTGGAATAGTCACAAGCGGCCAATTCAAGTTAGTGTTTCCGCTAACAAGAATCAACTATTCAGTGCAGACATAGTGAATCACTGTCCGCCCTGCCAACTGGGACTGATTCAGTATGCATCATTTGCCGATCTCCGTTTAGCTTTCATTGAATTTGCGCTACGCCCACGAGCATTCTTCACTGACACACACTTCCTTTACAACGTAATGACTTTCATCTTTCAAACAATTCCCATGGTCTTGGACAATGATGTAGCGCTTTTCAGCTTTTTGGCCAGAATTTAGGGTCAATTCTTGAGGCGAACTATGACCACGTGATTTGCTATTCTTTTAAAATGCAGCGTGTGGAAAATTCTCGGGCATTTTTCATGCTTGACATCTGAGGAAAAAACGCTACGCTCATTTTAACAGAATGTGTGAGAGTTTTCATCTTCGTGAAATGGAGATAAAAATTTATGCCTTTTCATTCTTAAACTCGTGCACCAAGAAATTATACTCAGGGAAATGAAAACATATTGAATAACCAAGAGTTTATATCGATATTATAGAATCAGCACCTCCCTCAATTTTACACAAGATACTATCATAATATTAATTTACATATTCATTCATAATTATATTTATTTTCTCAAGAGGAATGTACAGTTTGTTTAGGAACATTTTTCAATATAACTATAAAAAATCTATGAAGTCTTAGAAGTATTCCAACTTCAAATTTCCTAGTTTATGATCTGAAATTCAAATATATGTACAGTTATGGGTAAGTTCTATCAAATATTTAGAAGTATTACAAATTGTAATTTAAATTTCTTTTTCTAAAGGAACATTATCTGGCAAAGGAGGAAATCTATAATACTTAAATTTTAGATATTTTATAATCAACGCAGAATTTTTTTTTCTAACTTAACTCTAATGTAGATTGTGCTTTATGAAGTAAAAGTATTTTTTTTGATAAATTATTCGAACCATTCCAATATAATAAGATAAAGCATTAGTTTTCCTAATATAAACCAAAGCTATAAGTTTTACTAAAATATGTTGCATTTGAGGCATTTGAATATTATTACGGAAGAAAATGATTCTTCATTTGAACCTATTGCTTCGTGTCAGTTTATAAAAGCTATAACAAAATAACGCCGTTTATTTTTCAAGTAACTTAATGATTTTACCTCTTTAAGCTCTATATTTTATTAAGTATTACTTATCATGATTACTTTTAATTTATTTTGTTGATTACCGAAGATCTTTAGAAAATCTGCTTATTGGAAACTTTTTCCTAATGAGTTTGTCATATGCTTTTGAATTGTATCTTCTTCCTTCTATACCATAAACAGACATAAAAACAGGAATGCGATGTGATAGAAAAGTAATGCTGGTTTAAAATCTACGGATAAGGTTAGAATGAGTAGTTGCAAATGTGGGCCTTATTCAAAGAGGATATAGACAATTATATCTAATCATGTGGGTAATGGTGGTATAATCAACAGTAAAAATTTCCATTTTCTATTATTAGAGCAGATAAAGAGCATACAAAACCGTTATGATGGTTGAAATTTAAGAGAAAATACTATTTAGTAAAATGTTAAGATATTTATCGAAGGAAAATTATTTCCTCTAGGAAATTGAGTTCTCTTAATTACAGAGTAAATCTACAAGCGGTAGTTTTCAAAATTTTCCGCTTCAGAAATTCTGAATATGCACTCAATTTATCTCTAACTTTAAAACGATCCATTTCTAACTTTTTATTTTAATAATCTGCACGATTGAGCATGAACACTTGAGAAGAGGTGTGAAGTTTAACGTGATAATTTCTATACCGATAGAAATCACGCGGAATTTTAACGTAAAATATATTAGGAAAGTATTTAGAATGTATTTCAGGTTACAAATTTAAAATTTATTTAAATGGAAATTTTATAACGTCAAAATAAAGCTGGTTTATTTTGATTTGTTATCTTACCACTGAATCTGTATTCGGATTTTAAAATTCAAGTATATATTACATGATGAGCATAAAATTGTCAAATATAATTATCACTTAAAGTAGAACAATTTATAGACCATTTACATTGTTGTATCATATACTGCCTTCTCTTTCTTTTCAATTTTTTATTTCAGATAGGATTTTTATTGTTAAAAAATTGCTATAACATTGATTTATCTACGCATTCTATTCTTTCAATTTATAATTTTCTTCTGTAAATTATGTCGAATATCATATTTTATTTATACCCATTTTTATTACGATACTCTGTTTACCAAATAATACTTCAGTTCCTTTGACATTCTATTCCGTGATAATTTGTGAAAATAAAACCGAATTACGATTTTGGCGTTAATTAACATAAATTCATTTATTATTTAATTTTGTTTGAGCTTTCATAATCTTTTTACTATTTAATGGCAGTCTTTTAAATCTTAAAATGTTCTTTAATATAAACCGAAAGATCATCGTAAATTTAAATTAATAAATGACGATAAAAACTTCTTTATAGCTATAGTAATAGAACGATAAAATTTTCCTTTTAGCGTTCATTCACCACCCTCTTGCTACCAATCCACTGCTTATAGGAACTATATCCCTCTAAAGAACGCAAGAAGAGGTAATTTACTTAGCGAGGTCAACGCCCCCAAAATCTTAATCCGTTTTCTCGGTCAGGGATCAAAGTCAGCACCAATCCGTCTCCTTTTTCTTCTTCGCCTCAAAAGTCACTCAGCGATCCTTACCAAATTTTCGTCTCTGCCGACAAACCCGATCCCACGGTCGACGGTCGTGTTTACCTCTCCCGGTATTACATAGATTACCTTTGAAGCAGTATTCGGGCGGTAATTCCCACCTCCGCGGAGAGTAATTTCGATTCCCTTCCTCCGTTTAATTCATTTGGGATTAACCGTTCCTCTGAGGGCGTCAGCGAGTGTAATCTTGGAGGTTATGAGGCGGTGTATTACTAAAGGCTTTATGGCTGTCGTCCCCCGTGGCCAAATGCTACAAGGCACCTCTCCCTTAATACCGACTCCCGCTGGGTCCCCCACACAAAGGGAGCAAAGGCTTTCGACCCGGCTTCGAATCCGCAAGAACACGCATCGCACACTTTGTTCCGCGAAAACGTGCGTGCATCCGAACGTCACGGAGATGTCACTGCTGATCCGTAGAGAGGATGCACAGTTGCGGATCAACCCGTGCCGGGTGGAGATTTGAGGCCGAAATAACAGGTGGAGGCTCTCCAATTGGTCAATCCGCGTAAGAAGTCTCCTTAAGAGAGGGTTCTGCTCGTATTATTGTTCGGAGGGGAGCGTTATTAAGTTTTGCGGACATCTGAATGACGACGAGAACGAGATGGGATTTGTGGCCTAAAATTGAATTTCGGATTGTTTCAATTAGGACGAGATGTCCCGAAAATGTTTCTCCTTTGGTTGCGTACGAGTTGACGTGGATCGAAGTAATTAAATATCGGTTATGTAAAGCGATTGAGTGACGTCGGCAATTTACAACCCCCCACCCCTCAATCCTATTTAACCGACTCTCCGAGGAATTAATGTTTCTTCGTCTATCCTTTGGTAATGCGCGAATTTTGCAGATCCGAACATGCTTTTAGTTCTTAATGAACCCACCGCTTTAATTTACCGACCGAATGTTTCCCATCTCTAATAACTATTCATCGCGAAAGAGTTTACTTTTAATTTATTCGTCCGTATTAGAAATGAAAGTCCGATTTGCATGGTTTCGAATAACTGTAGAGCCGCTCTGGGGCTCGTTAGCCTTTTAGCATTTCATTTATGGAGCGATGTTTACCGCGAATCAATTTAATATTCTGGAAAAGATGGGAAAACAATGGAACTTGGTTGAAGGGCCTTTTATATATCTAGCATCGCCCGAATTCCACTCCTTTATTAACATAATTAAATTGAACGCATCGAAAAACAATTCGATCTAATTATTATTTTTCCCACGCCTCGGTTCCTCTCGCATCACTTTGCAGATTTAATTATGAGAGAATGAATCAACCGTAGCTGTGTATGATCTTTATCTTTCCGATACACTTTTTACGTTCACATTTTCATGAAGTCTTTTACCTACAGAGGCTGTGAAAAAGTATATCAATGTACATTAGTAAAATAAGCATTTTAGTGGGAGCGACAAGGCAAGAATAAAAAAGAATCCATAAAATGAAGTAGAGCAGTTTACCTCACCCAATTATAATAGCAACCAGTGAGACAAGAATTTTGTATATAATGAACGGAATCACACAAAAATATCTCAGTTAAAATCATTTAGTCAAAATCTTACAAATAACTAATGATTATTTACTTCCAAATTGTCATTCTATTCTATTATTTCTACATTTTATCGAAATTATTGTTCAGTGTCATTTTATTATTGCTCAGTTCAGTTCAAAACACAGTTTATTGATTACGACAATTTTTAAAAATGTAGGATTCGTGTAATTATTAAAACCCAGCTTCTAATAATCTAAGGTAAAGAAATTCCTTACGAATGTTAGCTCAGAAAAAATATTCAAGATTCTTTAAATCTAATTTTCTAAAGTATTGCAGTACATACGTTTGTTACAGATTCAGTTAACAACAATTAAACCGCACCAATTCTGGAAGATGATGCAAAAACCATCCGCAGGATAATAAATCCCTCTTCTTAACGGATTAATTAAAACTCATTTGTCTTCGAGGACTCTAGTGCAAGTTATTATCGGTGCAGGATCTTCGGAATGCAAAACATTTTGCACGGACTTGTTGGTAGCGGGAGCAGACTCCGATGCGGCTGAGGAAGTGTAACAAAACGAAAGTATCAGAGACATCGTAAAGATTAAGTGCTGAGGATTCGGGGGGCCACTAATTCAGGTCGACTGCTTCTTGAAACAAGGGAGGCAGCGATGCTATGCTTCTTTTACGCCACCTTTTAATGAGAACTTTTAGGAAGAAGTGAGAATGTTAATGGAGATTCGGGAGTACTAAAAGGGAACCGTGGCGTCGATTGCAGAGGAACGATTTGAGCTGTAAAAATGTTCGCGATTAATGGGATGTTTGTGGAGCACAACTAGCGTACTTTTTGTTCGAGAGATATTCCATTCTTATTCTGTTAAACCCTATATTCGCTCCGTGACAACGTCCCACGCTGTGCGAAGGTCGGGCGTTGAAATCCCGTCCGTAAAAGAGCGCCCGATTCAGAATCCACATCATTAATGTTTTTCACATTTAAAATGGACAAAATGCCACTTCGTTAATTCAACGCGAATACCATTTGCGTGAGATCCAACAGCTGCGACGAGACGGATACGTCATTCCGCATTCCTGGGAGCTAATAAAAATAAAATAGAAATCCCAATTTGCTCTCTGTGTTAATTTCCATTAAAACGGAAACGTGCCCGAAAATAAGGAAATTAAAACCGAATAATTATTAGTATCGCTTGCCGGGCCTTAATTTTACGCATCGTTCGACTATTTAATTAAAATCCATTAAAAATCGGAGTAATTTAATAAATGTAATCAATTAATTAGCTCCCCATTAAACGGGCTAACGAAGTACTTGGCCTTTTTCATAAGCCGCGCTTTTCGGTGCGGTAAAAACCGAAAAAGGTGCATCTTTATGATTTTAAATACGTTTCCATAGAAGCCTCCATCGACGGAGGCAATTAAAACGGGTAAAATACCGCGGTTCTCTTCACAACCAATTTTCCGCATAAATTCCTTCCTATTCACCCAATAAAAAGGGCCAAAGAGAGCGTTATATGTTTTGAATCACTTTTTTTTATTTCCGATAGGCAACTGGAATTACGGCGAATTCCTATGCTTTAGGAGGCGGAGCTATTTGAAAAAAAACTCCGCATTATCCGAGCTCAATTTTAACTCCAAGGGATAATTTGTTACGGGATCCGAGTTTTTTCCCGGAACAACCGATATATAGTATACAAATTTTTTTTGCGTTAAACGCTCCTTCGTTTAAACTTCTTACTCCCGTAAACAGCAGATAATTTCGGTACCTTGATCCCATCGGTTCAACGTGACGTAATTACGTCTCACACGCGTCCGGGACGATGGAGGGCCTTCAGGTAAAAAGGTGCCGATTCGAGACCACCTCCGCTCCTTCAGAAGGGGCGATACTTCCCGTAAAACACCCAACCACCCGCTTTTTCTAACACCGAAGAGGAATTATACACGCGTTAAAGTCCCTCGAGATGCGATCGAGGCGTTCTCCAGCCAAAGGAACGCACGTAATGCAATTTCGACGCCGAAAAACCTTTATGGACGCGTCGTGTGTTTGTGCTGTTACGTACCCATCCGTGGCGTTCTCCACCCCCTTTCGGGTGGAAAAATAAGATGGAGGAAAGAGGTGGGGCGTTAGGAGGAGCGGAAACTCGTCGTTCCCTATCTCCTACAAACTGTCCGCCATTCGCCAACCAAAATTGGAGTCGGCCGGAGTTTTTTGCCCGACTTCGTCTCCTCGCCTTGTTAACCCTCATGCCCTTCCCTCCTTCCACCTTTCCCCCACCCACTTCCTTATTCTCCCATGCTACCCGGAGAACACGCCTCCCGCTCTCCCCCCCACCACCTGCTCCAAATTCCTCATCTCCCCCTCCCACTCCTTGTTTACTCTCCTCCCTTAATCTCTCTTACCCCTTCGTCCCTTTGTTTTCCCCTCTTCCACGTGTCCTATATCATTTATCAATCTTTTTTCCCTCCCCTTTTCCAATTTAAGGGTCCGACGTAAGGGGTAACAGTCTCGATTTCGTTCTTCAAATAAAACTTCTTATATCTGTTTGTTCGACTCGTCTCTCTTATGTTCGCTCTCCTTCTTCTTTGTCCCCCGATTCGAGAGTCTCCTTTGTGTCCTTCCTTCATTACCGCTTTGTCATTCTTCCTTTGTCCCCTGTTTCCAGCTCTTCTAATCCCCTCTATCCGTGTGTAATCCACGATTCGTTCCCAAGTACTCTTGTGAATGTGCATTGATATGGGTGTGTTTAATGGTAATTCATTCCAAAGAAAAGGAATTAATCTAAAACGAGATTGGAATCGTTTTTTAGTTAGTGTTTTCTTCGTCTATTTCTTTTCTCATTACGTTAGTGATTATTGAACAGGTGATTGAGTCAATTTAATGTTTATAGTAAGTAAGTATTATAGTTGAATGTCAGGTTTATTATACTATGTTGAATTATTGTATCGTTATTATATTACTTTAATACTTAGGAGTCATGAAGGTAATATTGGTAATTTCTAATTTTATCAATCGATGAACATAAATCAAATAGAAAATTTTCAGTTGAAAATTATTCGATCAATCATTCATTCTGTGGTGATACGTTTTTCGTCAGGCTTGTGAAAAATTTGTCCTTTTAAGGCAATGGAATTTCTTTCACGAGTCAATGATGTGCTAGGAAGACAATCATATGAGTCAATATCAAAGAAAGAGCCTTTTCAGTGGCAAAATATTTATTTATTAAAATCGGTCATGTTTTCCTCTATATAAGCAGATAGCCTTACAAAATGCGATACACTTTCAATTTCATTACAATATATTTCATATCGATATATTTTCGTCTTCTATTATTTATTTTAAGTATACATTTTCTATGTTTAGACACAAAATTTATCAAGTACGTTTATGCATATTCACAAATTGACTTTGTAATCAACAGCTAAGTCGTTTAAGCAAACGCCTCTTTCTCTACAACTCTCACACTCTTTTTTGGGCTGTTAAATGTTGAGAGATAACGTTATACATTTTGCTCGTGCAATAACGACTTTTGCATTTAGTTTTTATGACCCCATCTCCCTTCACACCTGCACCGTCCTCACCTCACCAAGACATTCACTCCTCAAGACTACGCGTAATAAAAGCTCCAAAAAGATTAGAAAATTTTTATATCCCGAACTTTAAGATATGACCGCGTCTCGACCAATTAAAATATTGCGAGTGAGGGGAGCTTCTGTGGCCACGATGTTAACTTAATTGCAGAAAACGTCCATGACTTCTTCTAACGCTCCGTTATCTCAAACGTCTAAATAATGCCCTCTCGATTCATGGAATTAAAATCTCAATCCCTTCACTTGGATTGACGCTGAAGATAGGAGGTAATGAAGTCCTCATTTTTGGTCAAATTGTAGGCAGCTCCTGAATTACCCACCGACGATAACATCTATATATCTTTTCTCTCGGTTTCCCTAAACATTCCGCTGAAAAAACTGCTATCTTGGATGTTAAAAGACATGACGATAAACGTATTCGAGGTGCTACCGAGTTTCTCCAGTCTTCCCATCAAATTCGCACATTTTGCTCCCGCGATTGTCTGGAATTACATCCTTAATTTAGAATCGCCTCAGTTTTTTCATTAACTCTTTCTTACCTCCGCTCTCCCTAAATTACAGCAATCTGAGGCCCATGTTCATTGCACTCTCTGCAATTACGATTTTTCATCGTTTAATCTATGATCTCGAAAATGGCTGACGTAACGTCATGGCTCTTTGTAGGGTTCCGTATTAATTATTGTAATTTATTGCCGTCACATGAAAGCATTTTCCGGTGAAATTAGAAGTAATTGAACATGAAGGTTTGAAGTAAAATTTTGTCGTGTGTAAGAATTACTGTTGAGAAACATGAAAATCACATTATTAGGTATAAAAGCAGATGATTAAATTAACTGAACTTGTAAAGAAAGCGCAGAGATTTGGCTAAACTTCTGATAAGTTAAATAGTATTTAAAATAAATATGAGACGAGCTGAAAAATGTCGCAAACCAGTAGGCCAATGAATATGAGTTTTTTCATAAAACTAATTGGACGTTTATATTCTTTATATACTAAGAACTAATAATTTTCAATTTATATATATATCCATGAAAAACATATATCTATCTATAAAGAATAAAATGTACGTGCCTGTCAGTCGTAAACTCCTATCACTGCAATGTTATTTATATTGAATAGTACGATTTCATTATAAGAAAGCTCTCATTCAATCAAACTTTCTAACCAAAATACAAGGTCTGAAAAAGGGAATAATATTGACCAAAATAACATATTTTATCTTACCTAAATTAAGCAGAAGAATATCAAGCATAATGCACCCTTTGTATTAACAATTTTGTTTTAAAGGCAAACAGTACATAGAGAATCCAAATAATTAGCATTCATTAGGATTTCTGAGCTTCGTCAACCAGTTCGCTCTGACGTATATACATCCTTTAAAACGTTTCCACAGTGGGAATTGCTATCTGAGACGCTTTGTTGATCGGAACCACCACTTTGTCGTTAACCCCCGTTGCCTATCAGTTTCTCGTTCCCTTAGCATTTAACAACGCTCTACTCTTAACTGCGAAATCGATCTTTAGCAGCTCAAACGTAACGAGATAAACCGTCCTCGATTTCGCCTTATAAACGAAATAATTTGTCCGACTGTCCCTCATCCATCACCGCTTCTTCAGCTCCCAACACCCTTATCTCGTCTCATCTTGGTCGCTGTTTCTTACGCCGCTTTAGACGTATGTAAGTGCACGGATCGTGCCAACGTAACAAGACAAATCCCGACCGAAACTTCGCGACTTTTGATCCCTATCTCTTCACGTGTAAGGAGTAGTAATTCACTGAGAATGGCTCTGGATTTCGGATGCCGTGGGGAAAAAAACGTAGGGATTAGTCTTGAGCAGGGAGCGACCTTAAGTAAGGGGAATTTTTTCCCGCTTGCCAACCAAACCACGTCTTGGCGAAGGCAAATGAGACGAGATAGTATACCGCGGGCGCCCCGAAACACTTTAAGATGGTTATTCCGCGAAAAAAAGTGGAGTCGGTAACTAATTGCTAGGATTTACATGCATACGAGGCCGCGCCCGGTTCTTCTGCGCCGCAATGGATGTTTGTGACGCATAATCTCGTCCGATAACATTCAAAGCAAACAAGGAAAATTTGAGTTGACTTCAGAATAAGCAAGGTACGAAAGTGAGGCGTATTATCATTGAATTTGAGCGGAAATTTCACTGAAGAAAAACAATTATCTACTTAGTTTATATTAAATGTAAGTAATTTATCATTCCACGGGATTAAAAACATTAATTTATGTACCTGTGAATAAAAAATGCATAAAATTTTAGTTAGTTTAGTTACTTTAGTTGTTGGGAGAACTAAAGCTATGAATAAAACTGCTATTTTCAGAAATTGAAAAGACATAGTATTAATGAAAAGACGTATTATTGCATGAATTATTAGTACTCATTGAAACATAAGGTAATCACAAAATATAGTCAACGTCTTGAAAATGTATTTATAAATCGGTTATAATTTGAATGAGATTCTTCCCTGAATGCTCATTAAAAACAGCAAGTTATAAGGACATTGAAACGGAAATTGTATGAATTGAAAAGGAAATCAATTTGATTTGACTATCGGTATTTTAGCAACAAATTTTACGGAAATTAACTATTCCTCCACATAGGTATTTTAATGATAAATTATCGTTTGAATATGCTATGGCGAGGATCATTTAGGATATTATGTTGTCTGTATACCTCTCGACCTGGGACTTAATGTAACTTCAAAGCAATTGATTTGTATTAATAGTATGGATTTTTTCTCAGTTTTTCTTGTTAGGTATACATCATTTAGCGACCTATTTACTCACCGATAGCAATCAGTGTTTCGAATTTAAACATTTTAATAGCCGCAGGCTTCTCTGTTTAAGCTTTGCATCAGCAAAAAAATAAGTTAGTGTTAGAATTTCCTGTGCGATTACAAACTTCCGTTCGCGCATTGAAGCCTATCTCCACGGCTTTTTGCCCTTATGTCTTCCTTTCTACATATGGATGTCCTTCACGCATATCCAATGGAAAGAATTCTGCTCGGAATGGATGAATTACGTGCTCTCATTCGACATTTCCTTTAAGAATTCTCTCATAGCTATCGTTGGTAGTTGAAATGTTTGTGACGGTACCTTCTCTCTTTTGCATTGAGCGTAAATTAGTTTATAACTTCTTTCTTATAAGCGAAGCACATATTATTGATAGTGAATTCAATACAGTTGAATTTACGTATGATATAGTTAGTTCTCTATTCTAACAAGATTGTTAAACTCGTATTAGATCTTCGTAATTTCTCAGCAGTTTAGTTTAAATTGGATCAGTAACTCTTTTATCTAAGGGTTTTAGCCTACGCCAACTAAAAATTCATAAATGAAAAGTTTGCATTTGTTTGTCTTTAAAGTGAAAGAAAGGATTATCTATTAAAAACACCTAATCACCAGGTTCCTTCAATCAAATTTTTTCTTATAGTCAGTAGATAAATTTTTGTGGAATTTACCAGAAGATGAAATAATTTACTTTATTAAAATAGAGTAATACTACTTTTTGATCATGTATTCTATTTAAATTGTGTTTATCATAATGTTTCTCAACTGTATTAGCAATTATCTTTAACTAGTCTATATTTACCAAAAAATTATATTGCTATAACCGTGAAAGCAAGTTAGAATTAGTAGTGAAACAAATGTTATTATCTAGCATTCGATAAGTATACCATGGAACACAATAGATCGAAGGTCATCCAAGAACTTCGACATAAAACAAAGCACCTTCATCTAGGATAGCTTTAAATATTTATGAACTAAAAGTATAGATGACGAACAAATTCGTCGTAGAAATCCTTTCCCTATAGTTCTACCATCCGATAGAGCATCTCATACAAATTTATGAACCCGCAAAAAGGACGTAGAGAGACGGCCACCTTTTGATCCTTAGAGCGCATTCCACAGCGCGGACCACTCCCACGTATTATCCGACCCAATAAATAAAAAAGGGACTTTGGATAATTAAACGCCCGTCACAGAATCACTTCATCACTTCCATACGATTCTTAATTTCGGGACTCAGGCGGCCGTACAAATTTTTATCACTGCCTCGCTAATCCAAATACGTATGCCATGATGTATAGGCCAATCTGAATGTTGATCGGTTTTTCGGGGCAATATATATTCCCTTTTCAAAGAAGTTCATTCCCTCGCCCCCAACAGTCTCCTCTTTACATAATGAGTTTGTCAGGATGCTGATTAACCCTCGGGGAACGAGAGGGTTCCTTTCCGCTGACAAATAAGGGTTATCTTTCATTCTTCTAATACGGGGTAACGACTAACGAGGCAAGGTCAAGGTGTCTCTTCACTTTCTCTACCACTTGACCGTCTCAATCTGCACAAATGAGCTCTCCTCAGTCTTGTGGGGGCCTCTGAAAACGTCCCTCAAATAACATTCCCGAAGTCATTAAAACACCCGAGCGCGAAAAACGGTGGCCCATTGCACCACGTGCTCTTCTCGCGAACCCGGTTATTATTCAAACCACGATTTTTTTTTTCTGCTGGATCTCCAAAGGTTATATGGCGTTGAGGAGGGCGACGGCACGAAGAGGTTGGAGTTTCTAGAAGAGGTTTTAGAAGAGTATTATCTTAATTTCGAGAGATGGAGAGATATCCTGGTGTTTTGTTAATGAGATTTAAAAAATGTTGTGAGTCAGGTATTCCCTGGGTATGCACCACTTAAGCTATGAGGAAATATTCACATATAATTTTGACTTTTATTGGTATTTTAAAGCTGGAATTGAAAGTTCGCTAAAGTATGGTCAAGATGTGTATTTATATTTTCTCCATATATTCTACTATTCGTTTATGTTTATGCGTTTATTTATGCAGATTCTTAAATATTGATTAATTACTCATAAAATGTATAAATATTTTCTTTAATAGAATGAAGTTCAGTTTTTAGCTCAACTCAGTGCTTCGCAATGATTAAATTTCCATAAAGATCTATCAAATACTTCTAAATGAATAAAGAATAGTGTATAATAATGCTTAGGAATAATAATCACATATCTAAGGAACATATATATACCTTAATTGAATTAATTTTATTTAGAATAATACCTTAGTTTGTGCTTAGGGATTGAAGTCTTGCACCATAATTCAGTTTTATGTAAAACACGTACGTTTTAACTAAGGATAATATTTATGCAAATAAATAACTTCCTCTCTGTTTAAGAATATTACGAGATTCATCCAAGTGTTGTTGCACCTCACCATTTCGTTGACCTTCAAACCGCCTCGAAAAGAAAACCTCACGATGGTACTCTTCATGAAAACTCGTCTAATACACAAGTACCACAAGACTCGAGTTTTTAGCAGCGCTTGCAGATCCTCCTCACTTTCCTCGGGAGAAGAGTCTAATCACAGCAGAGACTCAAGACCTTTACATCGCCACGCCCCAGTCGAAGACCCTTCATGACGTCCCAAGGCGAAAATCCTCGCGGGCTGGAACAAATAAAACAAAAGAAGTACGAAAAAGGGGTAGTTTTATAGGCCGAGGAATATTTTCAGGAGGAAATAATCTGCGAAAGAGGTCCGGTCCGGAGCACTGGACAAATTGCCGAGTCGGAAGGTTACAAAAAAAGAAGGATAAGTATTATTCAAAGTCCGAGCAAATAAGGTTTATTTCAGCGGAGAAAAAGGTATAAGACGAAGTACGAAATGACCGCTCGGCGTCGGGAGATTTTCTCAGAGCCACAAGAGGAGGGCGTAAGAAGAAGGGCGCGTAAGGTGGTTCGAAATTGAGGCGAGAGTGATGCTCTTATTTTTAGTGATGACCAATTTCGGATCTCCTCCCCTACTACTTACCGTCGCCCCCAACAGCTACATTACCATTCCACTTTAGTCGCTTGATTGATGCCACACCCTGAAAAAAGGACCCGAAAACTTAAATTCTCCGGAATGGCTGTTGTAAAAAGCGAATGAAAAAAACACGTGTGACGCTTTTCATTACGCCTTTTTAAAGGTTTTCGGAGTCGGTTCCGATGCTCGCAAATTTTTGTTGTAGCGTGTCGAGCCATTGGAAGAGATTTTTGAATCGGTTTACAATCGACGGAATGGGCCATGAAACATAAGTGGTTCTGCTCGGGTTTTATCTCATTATAAATCGACGGAACGTTTAATACCTGTTTTACTTTGTGGTTATCAATTTCCGTATGGATTGATTTCGTAATTTCTTGGGTACACAATTAGGCTTCGATAACCTAGCGATTTAGATTTGGTTCTCTTAAGCGCTTGTGCTCTTTTATAATCGACAGCATCATAAATTGTGCTGATTAGGATGTGTATAGAAGATCATACTTCGATATAACATGCTAAACGATCAATTACATTCGATAATATATTTCCTATATAGTTATAACGAGAATTATTTGAAATATTCAGTCGACTTATTTATGCTTATCGTGTATGATGTCCCACTGCCACACGCCAAAAGCGGCTTCATGTAGATGAAGATATGATTATATTACCTAAATCTCACGATTTTACTGGCACCTGAGTTATACTGCTTGATATACACAGACCATCATCTTTCATCACCTTTCACAATCGATCACCATTTCCATATAATTGCAAAAATCTTCCTCCATTACCCACCTCCTAGTTGTAAATATTAATCAGACTCTCTTTCTTCCATTCTTGGGCCTATTTTCCTACCCGAAAGGTGTAGGTTCTTGATTTATTTCCGCATATTCTTCATTTTTTTCGAACCTCTCCCAAATTTTACAGATTGAAAAATGGGAACCAATGTATAATTCAGGTGGTGAAAACCTAGCTCTGCTCTGAGCTTACTCTTACGTGACTCCGAGGTCTAAAAAAAACGATAACTTGGTTGGAAAACCCTGTTCTTCGGGGGAATGATGGCTGGATATTCGGAGCGGATTATAATTGAGGGTATCGGCCGAATATCTTCCTCCATTTCCGTTGGAAATGAATGGGGAGCGATTTTCGACAGATCTCCCTACAATTGGTTCCTCCGGGAGGAAATTTTGATTTGCATTCGGGAAAAAAATAACCACCTGCTACGGAACTGTAATTCCTCTCCCTTCTTCGGGTAAAGATTTCACACCTTTCCATAACTGTCATCAGAGGGTTGGAGACTGGTTTGTTTGGCAATAAATGGCGTCCATACGTCTTACTTTCAATTCGCCGATAAGATACTGACAGGCATATTCAAATTTTGTCGGAAGAGGCGTTGATTCATCTCCTAGGAAACGAGTTGCATGACGTAAAACATGAAATATTTTGTCTCGTCTCCGTCACCTAAACTTTACGAAAGATTTATGATTCGAGGAAATTTTGTTCCGGTGATTGATGCGTGTGAAATTAAAGGCGACAAACTCAATCAGCATTTTAACGAAAATTCTTTAATTATGAACATGTTGATGAGGGAGATTTTTCAAGGTGCGCATGATTGCGACATTAAGCAGCAGTTTTATGTAAGTGTTTGACAATGACGTATTCCCCACATTTTTCCATATTATGCATAATTTGGAAGTGAATTAAAAATTCAAATAAGTAAAGTTAGAACGCTCAAGACGACTCAAAACATTTTGACTCGTTTGTACCTCGATATTAAGTATGAATAGAATCAGAATTAAATATGAAGAAACGATACAAATGATACAACAATTTATGTCAATATATCAATACGCGATATACTATTCATGTTACTTATTCGTTACTTAAATATTTCATCCTTCATTTACCTATCGATTAATAATTTTTGAATATTTAAAGGGGATATATTATTTGTTATGTTTCGTACAAGTAATAACCTACTTCTCATTTCTACGAAAATATTCCCTTTCTCATCATTGGAATGTGAATTATTTAAACATTATGGCCTCTATAAGCCTTCTGTCAAATGGTAAAATGCAATAGCATCATTTGAGCTTATCATGTGAGCGGTATTTACTGCATAGGTAATCATTCACAAAATACGTTTCATCAGCGATTTCAATATAACTACAATAGAGCTTCCTACGCCAGTTCTGAAAGCCTAGATCGCTATTTGGAAGCAGATGTCCTCTCTTATCCACGTTCGTTTGAATTGGAATGATTATTTTCACTCAAAACATCCCTTTCAACATTTCAGCTCGAGCATATATTTTGATGTCCATGGATTGGTTTACATTTCCGGAATTTGCATTTAGAATTATGCTTCAAATGAGGAACGCTTACGTCATCATTCTATCATTGGTTGTCGTGAAAATAAAGTCACTTATATTGAAAGCACTGAATTTTGTTATTCGAATGGGTTCGAATTCTGCAAGCCTATCGGTTTTGGCTTAGTTAAAAATCAATTATTGCCGTGCATTACAGAACGAAATGTATAGATTGGTATGTGGATTATGAAGTAGAATTTTAAACATTACAATAGTAACCAAGGTAAGTTTGGAGAGTTTACAATAAATTTAAGTAATGCTTAAAAATTTTAACCTTTTTTTTAATATAAGAAGGATGTTCAACTTGTATATATAGAGTTTAATCATAATTTTAATTTTAATGTTGAGTTAAAAATCTTTAGTAAATTTTAAGTATATTATTTACACTGCAATACACTTTTTAGATTATTATTAACAAAACAATAATAATTGCCTATATTCTAAAAGCCGTAATAGGTGTTAATAATATGGGCTAAAAATATCAACTTGACCATTACTCAATGTTTTGATTATATTAAGTTACTTTTACCAAAAAAGCATTTCTAATTGAAGGAGAAGGGGATATTTTAGGGGTAAAAATGTGCAAGATTAACCATTATTATTCACTACACTGGTTTTTCAAGCAAATGTAAACGAGAAGATTTGATACCTCGTTTCACAAAATCGGATAAAAATTCATGCCTTCTAGTCTTAATAAATTGATAACCAATGTAAGTAAATGAAACATTTATCCAACTGTTTCCTTTTTATTTTTCTACATAATAAACCCTCTCCAAATCTGAATCAAAAGCATCACACTTTCTTTGATACATTTCAAAAATTCTCAAACGAATTCCATGAGCCCGAACAAATGAAATATGGATTGTCTCCCATTACATTTAAAATCACGAAGAACATGTAAAATGCTTGTAGTTGATCATAGACGTGTTTTAGGATTCCAAAGAGCAACATTCAGAACTTGGGGATGGAGTAAAAGGGAATGCAAATTCGTGCCTTGGAAATGTAAATGTAGTCTACGTCTACATATTTACTCTGCTTGCGAAGTCATCTTGCTCAAGGCAAATATTTCTCTATTACAAATTAAGGCTGCCTTAAGGAGGTTGAAACAGCACAAAAGCCCTACCCAAGTTTGCGTTGAATCGCGCATCCTTTAAAATCAAAAGAACTATCTATAGGTGATTATTTTCCTATCATTTCAGTATTTCTTATTTGATTAAAATTCTGTATATAAAACATATAACACGCTGAAATATCAAAATGAGTTTAACGCCTTATTCCATCTATTGTGAATAAAATGGAAAAAATCAATAATTTGTAGCTTTGTTGGCTTAATGTTTTGGAATAGATTTTTATATTATGCTTTTTATAATAATACTATATAGTCTTCAATTTTGTATTTTGTGAAATATAAATAAGTTTGATATGTATATATTACATTTAAAGCGAGTTATTTTACCTAAGACTAAGATTATTTATAATATTTTCTTTTCTCACAGTTTATTAATTCAATTTATTTGCAAACGAATAACTGAGACAGAAATATGGGCATTCAAAGAAATAAATCCCTTAAATTAAACGACATTAAACCATCAATCTGGGTATCAGTGCTTTGTTCTGTCAAACAGCTTTTCGTGTTTCCAGAAGCCACACCTTTACACAACCTTCCTCCTCCCGTATGGATACGAAGCGGAGTTAGATGACAAAACAAACGTAAATTCTGCATTAACAAAACAAATACGAAATTTGTGAGGCGGCGGGAGGGCGAGATAAGAGCGAAGGGAAAGTTATTGCGTCATTTAAGAGCCCTTGGAAATCTCTTCCATCAACCAACGATTTTATCACGCCGATTCCCCAGTCTCTCATAATTCCTCCGAGATTAATATGCCGATTATGTCCCGAGGCAACGGTGCCAATTCCGAAGCCCTCCTCGCCTTTGAATTTACTAAAACAAATTCCTTCGACGAAATCCTTCACCACGATTCCTCGCCCTTTTACCACCTCCTTGTCTTAATGAGACCAGGACGTCTCATTAAGTTCACCCACCGAAAACTTTTCCTCGTATAACCTTCTTACGATCCATCCATACACGACGCCATTTTATACTGCTAACATCCTCCCGACGATTATGAGGAAGAGGAGGCGGTAAGAGCGGCTTATCTCCACCCAATCGTCCGCCACCAGGTAACGAACGGCGCCATATTCACGAGCCGTGCACGAACTACTTTTTCGCGAGTTAGCTTCCGCCCAAGCTGCGGGGCACTCCGACCGACGTGTAGATAATCTAATAAATCCTCCCTAACAGGAGGCGGCGGAAAAACACGCCGAAAATACTTTCCATTTCTCCCCTTTTTAAGTGGCTAATTCTCGGCCTTCTTTTCAAACCACCACCGGCACCTTTTTTTATATAGATTTGTTTACGCTGGAGGAGAGAGAGTTTTTACGGGAAAAAATCGAAGGGGAAGGCTTTTCAAAACCGGAAGCCGTCGTCATAGAAACGAGGCGGAATACGAGGGAATTAGCGAAAAGGGAGAGCCCCGCAGATGAGGGCGTTGGGCGGCTGTTGATGATGATGATAGTGTTGGAATAGAGGTGTCGCCGCGTTTCGAAATCGGTGAAGAATACGGGTGGGGAGGGATCTTTGTGGGGGTGGGGGGACAGGTGATATACATAATGGGTGCGAAGGGGATGAGCGCCCAAAATTACACCCCTCCTTCCCTATTAAACCCTCAAAATCGTCTCCTTACTCTATAGCAACCCCCTTTGTCTCCCATCATTGCTGCTAACTACGGGGGTGTGGCGTCGAGAAAGATGTTCCCCACCGAAGAGGGAGCACTTCATAGGCACCAAAGGCTGCTATCTGTCGGATATTCCGCCTTCTAATGGGTAGCTTGTATACGTAACTGGATGGAGGGAGTTGACGAGAGGGGGGGGGAAAATAATTTCCGAGAAGGAGGTACGTGTCGGCAGGAACAGATGGGGGTGCAGGGAGAAATTCCGCGGTTCCTAATGATTCTGTGCAGTGAGCAATGACTCGAACATTTATTCGGCCCCTTTATGCGCAGTGATGAATACGAACCCGAACATCATCATGCGCTCCAGGGAAATCTCGGTCTCGTAGAATTGAGCTGGGTTTTCGAAGAACAAAGAGTTGGAGGAGTTGATGACTTACCTCGGATGCTTCCGAGTATCTTTCCCAGCCGGAGAAGTTTCGGGGGTTATTGTCGGTACTGCGGCGGTGGTAAAAACGGCCCAGGAATTATTGCTAGCATGTGTCTGCCCGTGAGAATGCGCCCGGAGCCTGATGACGGGGAGACGTGTTTTTTTTTGGAGATTTTTTTCGTCCGATCGCGGGTTTAATCGTATGAGATGTTGGCCACATGGTGACGCGTCTAATCCTCCAAACATTCATCCGATTTCGCTTGATTTAATCGCTCCTTTTTTCGTATGAGTAATGCGTGGAACGGGCATCGGTCCGATGATAACTCACACCTCTTTTTCCTTCGAAATTCTACCGGCTGTTACTTATCGACTGAAATATGTCTCTATAAATTCTGCTTAGTCATGAGCAACGGAGAGTTTTAAGTGGTAAGGTAATCAAAGGATTAAAATCTCATTCGATGGTCGAGATGCTTATATCTTTGCATCTGCGCGTATTATTTTTTTTAAGCTTTTTCTACGACCCTTCGTGAATGGGAGCTCGCGATTAACTAGGAACTAGGAAGTGGAAGATTAAGTGGGATGAGCCTTGAGCTCATAACTGCCCACAGAACACATCCACTGGTTGTAAATCAGATGAGAGGAATAGGATCCTGCATATTTATCGCTCATCTTTCAGCTCAAAGTCGGGAATGTGTTAAATTTGCCGTTTTCGATTCCGGGGAAATTGCTAAATTGCATATCGAATGTCTAAAATCAAAAGTTCCATCAGCACATTTGAATAATTAGATCTTGCCTAGATAAAAAAGAAAGATGCTGAAATGATTTTCAAGGATAATCGGCACGTCCTCAATGATCTACGTTTTCACAAAATCGATTACAAAGTTTCGGCTTCATTATAAAAACACCTGGTCGCAGAAACACATTTAGTGTAGAGAAAAACAGTTAAGGACGGTTTTCTGAAAGGGCTCTGAGTTTATAAGCATAATAGCCTGTCAAGGACTAGAAGATGTACGAGATTTTGGCATGAGTGTGCCATTTATTTAAATAGATTTCCTTATTTATTTCCTTACTTTATTTCCTGTCTTTCTAGGCTTCCATTTATAATGCTTTATGAGAAACGCATGATATTTACCTTAGCGAAATAAACTCCTTTATGTTTTGTAACTACATATGGTATTTAAATCTTACGTTATGTTTAAAAAGATTTTTATCGCTGAAATTAAATGCGTTATTGTTGAATGTTTCATAAATTGTAACCATTCATACATACGTTTTTTGAAACCGAAGAATTACTCAAATTGCAAGAGAATGATAAATATTGGAGAATATAGCCAATTATACACGAACCTTAAAGTAATGAAAAATCAAGATCTATTCAAAGTAATGTATTTACCTTCAGATAGAATATGAACAACGTAATACTCTCGTAAAATCTCTCGTGAATATCCTCCTTCCTCCAAAATGATTTCGTCTCGCCCATTAAAGACACCAAATGAAATTTGCTTTCTAAAATGATTGTGCGAGCCAATTCCGCGAAATCGTTCCCTAAGAATGCCGGAATGGATTAAATTAGGAATCTTCTTTGTTGTAGATAAATTTCCCGAGAGCTCTACCACTGTATTTAATCTCTTTGTCGCGAACGAAAGCTATGTGCCCATTTTCTACTTCGCAACACCGGGATCCAAATGCCATGGCTGCTACATCGTTATTTCACACTTCAGCTATCCAATCCCGCATTTCCTGCCTTTTTTATGCTAAACTCCATTCTCGGAACTTTCTTTCTCTAGTGCCGTTTCAGTCTACCCTCCAGTCATCTAAATAACACACGCCGTCTTGTATTTTTTCCTTCCGAAAATTACAAGTTCTCCGAAAATTCAAAGTAGATAGATAATCGAATGAGACCAAAACGTTAGAAGGAGCGGTTTTTAGCACATAATGGTTCCGTCGTTAAGAATCCTTATTAATTTCCCCTCTGCAGGCACATCTCGGCAAAAAGTGTTTCATTCACACCGCCTTAAAATATTAACCAGTACTATTATATCGAAAGCTGATAAATATCTTCCCACCTGTCGGATTATATAAATGGCTCCCGAGACACAAAACACGGTTTCTCATTTTTCCGAGAAAAGGGGAAAAAACTCCGTCGGAATATTCGGGCGCTTCTACGAATTAAATAGGATTTTCATTCCTTATCTTCTGTGGGTTTTATTGCCGCTTTCGCCGTCATTGCTTCCCTTATCGCATCTTGAGACACCCGAGTAATGACGCCCTTTGTTCAATATCTCTTTCGCTCTGAATTTCATATCTGTGCCCATCTGATGGGATTCGCTACCTCTATATTCCAACGTCCTCTATGAAGAATGCGAAAATTGTTCCTTTTGCGTTTCTCAATGTCATGAGAGCACTTTTTATATCCTCCTGGTTTTTCTGCTGTTTTCTCTCTTCATTCTACCTCATCAGCCTCTCATATCCCTGCTTAACCAGCTCCAATGCCATGGAAGACTGCAGCGTAATTGCTGCATTCGCCGCATAAAAAAATCGCTCTCGACATACCCCTGGTCTCTCGTTCACTCGGACGTAAATTGCGGGAAAAATTATTGCCTCGATGTTTTTCGTGTTTCGGAAATGATTTTTGCCCATCGGTGCAACTGAGGCTTATGATATATCGGTCTCATTTGGTCTCTTCGGATTCGATTGCTTGGAATAAATGAAACGTTTTTATGGTTGACCTTGTGCTTTGCGAAGAGAGGAAAAACGCACTCTTTTAATTGACGTACGGCAACCGCACATTTCCGTAGAGAGCTTTATGACATGACGGATGGGCAATATGTCCACTAATTCATTTAAAAATGGCTTTCTCTCTATTTCTGGTACGCGATCGCTTGAAAAAATTTGAATTTATTTATAAATCCCCTTTTATTAGTTTCGTGGATTTTCCAATTTTAATCTTTGCGATAAGAGTGGATGAAATTGCAAGGGATATGAACAGTTTTAGATTTAAAAAAATCATTTGCATTTTTTATATATTTAATAAGAAGAATTTATTTAGGATTAATGGTTTTATATGCGTAATGATTTATCAAGTATCCTGGGTTTTCAAATGCTGCCATTTACACAGCCGAATCCCAAATATGAAATTTTGCCAAGGGCCGACCTATACTTAATACAAAGCATTCATTCATTCATATTCTCATACTTTAAATCAACGCTTATGATGGCTGTTATGAATATTTTCCTTTGAATACCCATAAAAGTCCCTTGAATTTGAAAATTTAACATTCATTAGATAAAAAATATACAACATATTTCTGAAAATGTGAAATATTCTGCGGGAACATAATTTAAAGAAATAATTTCGCTCTATACAGAAAGAATGACATACTATATACTTCGGTTTGTAGCGATCATTTATTATTGTACAATCAGAACTCATAATCAGGGATTGAAAATGACTAATGCCAACCCTTCCAACAAAGCATGGCTACTTCTTTCATCGACAATTTCTTAAAATTCCATAGCCATCCTCACATAACCTTAATTAAATCCCAATTTTATTAATCACTAGAAAGGCATAATATTTCATACACCATCTGCTCTTGACTTAAATGCAGAAAATCTCTAGTTCTTGTCAATTCATAATCATGACATTCTCTCCTCTCTTTTACTTCATAATTACTTTTCTTGAAAAAAAGTAACGTATTTCATGCAGGCGGTGCGCCAGTGAAGTCAATCCACTTTTTTCATACCCTCCGCTTGACATCCGTGCAGACGCTCGTTAAATTAAAATCAGTATAAATATGAAAATCATCGATTCCGAGAAGAAAGAGAAAGTCATCTGCAGAAGGGAGTGCTCCACGACCAACGATTCAGCGGATCGGAATCTTTAGCATCACAAAAATTCCCTCCCGATTCTACGTGTCACGATTTCTTTCTCATAATGTATCCCCTCATATTTCCCGCATATCTATAACGTAAAACATTCCTCTCGAACCAGCCTAGTCCCAGCAGTCGCTCCTCGTTAGACATGATTTGAGTTAATGGCCGATCGACACATAAAAAAATTAATAAGAGGAGGCGGGGGATAAGGGATCGGTCGGAAGCCGCATCTGCCCAACACGCAAGGCCACCCCGGCGCCTTTTAATATGTAGACCGAAATGGTAGAGTTGCCGATGCGACAAAAAACCGCCGAACAAACAAACATAAATACACGCCACGCATTTTAAAACGCGAGCGCCCTAACACAATGGCACGCACTCCATCATATACATTCCTTCCCTGCATAACCACCCCCCGAATGATCGGAAACAAAAGTTTTCCCCTCCCTTAAAACCGGACCTCCTTAACATAACTCTTCGCCTTTTCATTCCGTGCATTTTGCTCCACATTTTTTTTCACTCCGTTCCTTAGCGGCATCCTGGAGAACCTGCACCTGTCTCCTTCTTCTTCCACCGCCGCCCCAAAGCACTCTTTCGGTTATATAGAAGCGCCACCAGTACTCTGCGGGTCTTAGAGGGTCGGCGAGGACGGATAGCTCGTGTTAAGCCCCGTGATGAATGACCCCGGTGACGGAAAAAGGATTTTTTTTTCGGCCCGAGAAAGGGGAAAAAAGTAACTTTTTTCGCCCCATCATTTTTTCTCCTTCGATGTCTTCGGTGAAGGGTAGGATTTTTCTAGGACGCTCTAGAAGACGCCTAGCGAAGGTCCAAGAGAGAAGGGAAAAGGTTAAAGCCAAAAAAAACCGACCCGTCGGCCTGTGCGCGCGGCATTTCTTCACCTTGTTACACAAAATAATAAGTGGTGGATCATTAAAGAGATCCTTGTCTTATAATCACAGCACTTTCCTTTTCCCTACACCTGCCCGTCCACGACTTTACTCCCTTCGGTAACATCCAAGGTCTTCGGATGCTTTATCCCCCACTTTACGAACCTCTCTCCCGTTGTCCTTTGCCCTAACAAGAAGCCGTTCTGTACCTCTTTCGCGTCTTTTTCTTCAGCTGCCCTTCGATTCATCCACTATCCCCCACATTATCCCCTTTTTACCTCCAACACATTTCACTCCACGAAAACGTTACGTTTCCACCCAAAAACCCTTCTTGTTGCGGTTCCCTCCTCATCCAGCACCACCATCCTTTCCATCCTCGCCGACCATTAAGTATTGCCCGTCTTCAGAGTTTCTTTCGCATCTAACGTTAATTATCTGTTCATCCTTCATCTCTCTCACACCGACAACGTCTTGTTTTACGGAGGTTTTTCACGATTTTTCCTCGAATGTATCCATCCGCCGATACTGGAAGGGACGGATAAATCGTGGACAAGACAAGCAACATTCCCAGAAGTATCTGGGGGCAGTTATGTGTACAGATCCGAAATTCTGAGAGCCCATTAGTGGCGGTACTTAAATGACGGCGGACTTATGTAAGAGTACGGGAATATGTGACTGTTTATCACATGAGGTCCAAGGAACTTGATTCAGTTATCCCAAAAATTCAGTGACATCCCTTGAGGTTGGATCTCAAGCGGTGTGTCTTCATTTAAATCTTTAGGATAACTGAAGCGAAATTGAATCATTTTCGAATTTTCTGGATGTTTGTAGAACTTGGTTTAGGGTGAGCGTAAGAAATTATGGGGACAGGATTCTGAAACTATTTCAATAAGTCATTTTGAGTTTTGTTAAAAGGATCATGAAAGTATGAATGCATTACTACTTGATGATGTAACACTGAAACCTTGAATGATCCTTGCAGTTCTAAATAGTGTCATAGCTGGAAAACATTTCTTACCCTTAAATAATCAACCAATTATAATAGAATTATATAAAAGCATTTAAGAGTCAATCAATTCCTTCTTTCGAACGAGTTTGTATAAACTTATCAAGGTCAATGAATTTAGAAAGCAGTAAAAAGAATTTAGAAATATACAGGATTTTTCTCGATAAAGAATATGTATGGGTTTCCTATCTTATCGGTTTCATTGCCTTATTGAAAATAAATTTACCTACCTTTAAAATAGGAGTGAAGCTAAATTGAGTATTTCTAAGATGTGTACATCGATCTTCTGAATTTCCTTATATTATCATCTACTTAAGTAAAATTATTTCAAATTGTACTAGATTGCTGAATTTTTTTGCAATTGCAAAGATCTTTGTAACACTTTCTTTCTTTTTTCTTATTGATGATAGATTGTTATTTTGTCATTGATTTGTTTTCTCAATGAAGTAAGAATGAAAGCTGAATTCATCAACGATTTTTATTTATGATTATAGTAAAGATTAAGAGGGTATTTTGTCTGTAATGAAGTTTATTATCATTATTAATTGAGAAATGTACCTCGTATTTAACTTTATCTGTAATTGGTAGTAAACTCTGAAATAAGAATTTCAAATCATGATTCAAAATTACCCAAGTAAAACTGACATTTCAAATGATAACTTAAGGGAATAAGTTATTTCAAACCTTATTTTAAAATGTATCAGTAAATGTCGAGGCTAGATAAAGTAGAAATGAAAAGGGACGAATAAGCTAGTCCTTCTAAGGAAAAATAGGTTAGACTTCAAACCGTGACCTTGTAGTCCCTGAGTAGCTACGACAACCATTCTTCCTCAGAGACATTCTTCAGGTTATCCGGACGAAGTTAAAAGATTTGGAAATAACAAGGCACTCAGAAGCACTTCTAGCATTACACCGATGCATTTCATGAGGCAATCCAAGAGAATTCCCGCGGCGGAGTGTTATAAATGGTACCCTGTCAACCTCTATCATCACCCTTATCTTCATCCCTTGTTATCAGGCCCAATGGCAGGTGGCTCTGTTATCGCCAATGCTTTTCCTTCGTGAAATGGCGTCTTCCGCATCGCGTTTTTGTTTTGTCGAAAAATGGGAAGCCTCGTACGAGAGGAAGATCTCTACTGCGCTGATTACCCACAGTTGTGTGTATTGTTTTCAAGGAAAAAACCGGCGCATCAAAAGATAAAAGCAGTTCCCGAAACGACCTCTGCACATGTTATTTCGCCGCACACCTGTTCTACTCCATGCGCGTGTATGCCTTTATATCTATAATTTTTCCCCCGATTCGGCTTTCTTTTTTAAAGGATCGCCTCATTAAGGGTGTTATTAGGCTAATAATTTACTTAATTTGGTTTTCCTTAATCCGCCCAGACTCCAGTTTTTACCTCCAATTCATTAATGGCACCATAACGAGCTATAGTTTGTTTCCGTTTACGGGCCCGTATTTTTTTATTATCGGTGGTGCTGAGTGTCTTTTGTTTTTTTTTTAAGTATTCCCCTGTCCCAATGGCTTGTTTCTCGGAATTGCGTGTTCGGTTAAAGATATTCTCGTAACCAAGGGTCGTTTGTAATCTAGAGAAGTATTTAGAGCTCCATCTTTAAAACGTAGTCAAACAAGATTTTTTATGACCGATGACAGCAGTAAAAGATTTGTCTCGTATGTAAATCAGGCGGGTCTTTAGCCTATCATCGGAAGAAGTATCGAATTGGAAGTGCTCTGTGTCTCCAGGCAACCATAAAAATTGGTTATTTATAAAAAGTGGTGGAGATAACTGCATAATGGAGGGTACTTAAATCCCCTTGACGACAAACACTTCGAGAGTTGTTTAATGACAACTTTTATTAATCGAACCGTCTACGAATACGACTTATCGTGGAATTGCAGACTGTCAACGCTTTCATTGCTACATTAATTATTCTAACGAAATAAGCACTCTAAATTAAAGGTTGTCCAAGCCTACAGGTATTTTTGATTATCGATAAATCTATATCACGATAAGATTTTGGAGTAATTTTGAGCATGGTCATCAAAGTCAAAGAAATGAATTTAGGAAAATTTATCGTGTAGTTGAATTTTTAAGACATCGTTTACTTCAATTTCTATTAAATCTACCCTGGGTTAGTAACAAAGTCTTTCCTCTCGTTTATTGAAACAATTTTCTATCAGCTATCCAGAACATTATCTCCAACTTTAAGCGTTTGAAGAATACTCGCATTATCTCTTGTATTTCTCTTTAATTGAATGAAGCATTGCCTGTTTTCTATATATTCAACTCTAATTTTCTCGACTCAATGAGGATTCTGTTACAGATGTTTACTTTTTCATTTTCCACCGTTTCGAAGTTTTGGAATTCATTATTTCGAATAGTGCTTGATTAATTCTAATTAGTTTGTGTACTATGGGTCCTAATTAGCTTGTTTGGCCGATGGAAGAAACACTATCCATGGCTTCTGTTTTTAACTCTTTTTTGTAATTAGCGTCGAATAGATTGATAATCTAGCGAAGTACAAAGGCTATAATCACTGACACTGACAGGTTGTCATACTTTATAACTTATTATGCATCCGCTAAATTACAGGTCATATCTATCAACTGAAAACAAATGGGGTATAAAATGAAAATAATTTTCTAGTTGCGCTGAAACGAATTTTGAACAATTTTATACTGTTAATTTGTTAGGATAGTTATAATTTAAATAAATATTTTATTAATGACCTCACTTTATTACAAATTTTTTTTTCGTTATCAATAATGTTTACATTCAAAATATTAGTTTAACCGAACATTAAATGAGTTACTTATACATCATGAAATGATAGGATGGAGATCAGTAGTCTCCAACCACATTTAAACTTATATAAATGTGTTAACTTTCAGAAAACAAAAGATGACAAAATATCATATCAAGAATCAGAAATTGTAGTTACAGAATCATTCATATTTTTTCCAACAAGCATTTATAATCAAATTCTAACTTTGATAACAGAATATAGAATAAATTAACTTAACTCGATATGAAAATATTTAATGAACGAACAAATTTAAAACTAATTCAAAATGCTATTCGCCTAGAGCTATGCATAACTAAATTTGAAATGTGGATGAGAAGAGTAAACTATATGCAAATTAAAAACTGTATAATTTAAATACTATGTTGCGAATCAATATTTCAGATAACATATTATATTGCAGTACACTGAAATAACTATAATTAACTCAAAAAATCGATGCAATTTTTATTATAATGCAAAAAATTTATTTTTTCGTAAATGCTTGTTCCACATAGCTCTAAGAAGAGAATTGAGGTAATTTTTGATTTACGTATTTTAGGAATAATTTGAGAAGAGGGAATTAAATTTCTTTTGCTTAAATTACTGAATAATTATTAATATTCATGTGCTATAATTTAACTCGCCTCATAACTGCCCTCCCAAGTGAATACACACAGTGGATTCTCAAGGGACTGCTATATTTACTTAATTTAATTCTTCCGTTCCACAATCATACCCTATAGAATACCAGGTTTATTACGTTTATACTTGCATAAAAGTCTAAGTTTTTCTACGAACGTTCTCCCAACACGCATTCTTTTTTGGGGAGTTTGTTTACTTCAAATTTCGTCGATGGCGTTGTTCGCACGCAATCTAATCCTTACCAGCACACATGGCTTTAAGACATGGCAGTCCATTCTCCTCATGTAATCCCATCCAAGATTGCCAAGTTTGACCTCTTTGAGACCCCCTCCACATCTCGAGGAATCCACCGCAATTTTGACATGCGCCCTTAACACTTCTCAATGTACCTCAATAAACCTCAGAGCAAAATTTAATTATGTCGCGCCTTCCCAACTTTATCATTGACATGCATTAACACCGCACAAAGGCAAAAACGCAATTAAACAGCCCTTTTAGAAGAGAAAAAGAAATACCATTCCGGAAGTCTTTTAATATTGAAATTTAGCGGCTCTCCCCAAAAGTTTCGCTGCAGAGTATTTTCTTTTCCTCCTCAATCGCCAAAGGGAAGACCATCGCGGATAAAAACGACTCCAAAGCATTAGTCGGAATTGGAAACAGCTCGCTAGTCACAAAGTTTTTCTCCAGTTTCCTCTGCAAAGGTGTTAAAAGGGCGGTTTTCTGTCCCATTTCACCCTTATCGAGCGTTGGATTGTCTTAATGCCTTGGCTCAATGTCTTCTTCTAATAACCCGTGACACGCGGATGTTTCATATTCTTCCTTATCTTCTTTCTTAATCTCATCTCCTCATCTCTCCCCTTTCCCTGGACCACATCTCATTATTGCTCCCTCTGTGTAAACACTCTTTCCCCCTCCGCAAACCAACCCGACGTTGTACATCCAAACGCGCCTAGTGCTCATTCCGTTTGGCCTTTTCATTTGTTCTGGAACTGTCTTCTTCTACGTCGGGCTACTTGTTGTTAACTTTTTGTCGGTGCCCTATATTAGCTTGCCAAGGATGCCAGTTGGACGCTGCAAATATATCCACCCGTTGGAATTACTTTTTCTGTGTCGGATTCTTTTTTTAAGGGTTTTGTTCTCCCATCTCGGCGTGTCTTTCGTCGAGAGGAAATGAACTTATCGCTCTTTATCGTGGGTGCATTCTTGCGTCTTGTTGCGCGAAAAACTCTGCTCTTGGAGAAATTTATTGCGGCCTATAAGTTAACAGTTTTATGTCACCTTTTTGTCAGGTTAGAATTTGCGGGTTTAAAGAGAGATACAATCTTTTATATATACTAGGCTCTTGATGACGATGTTTTCTATACTTATACGGCTATACTCGCATGAATAGACGGTGGATTTACACACCCCTGAGACCATTAAAACACTCGTTCAAAACCTCTCTAATTTGGACACTGCATTAAGATCGCTCAGCGGGAGCTTCCAGGAACGTCTGCATCGCGAAGTCCCTTTGTCAGTATGATTGATGCATAACGAGGAACCTTAAGACGTCACACTCAAATGAGGATTAACATTTAAGACAGAAGACGCATCCGAATGTCGGCCAATAAAATCCCATTGTTGGTCTCATATTTTGAGCATTCGGAACTAAGCCGTAGCAAATCCCAAACTAAAATTCACGCGGCGTCAAGAGACTTAATTTCCCATCTCCCGAGAAACGTCTTCTCCTCGCATTGTTACAGGATCACGATGACATGTCCTTGATCCCCAGCAATTGTTCCCTTCCATCCATTATTACTCCGAACCACATCCTACGTATTTGTAATTACTTAAATGTCACTCTCAATGAACCATTTTCTCCTTTCATGGTCGCATCCTTCCAAATTAACACTTCTGCTGCACCGAATGGTTCCTTACACAGAAATCTGAGTGACTGCTAACGTTCGCCCGAAATGGGGAAGTGTTTGGGAGGTTTTCCCGGAAACCACAGGCTTCCTTAAGGTTAGTGTTATTATTTTTATTGCTATGTTTCGGTTCATAGAGCCAATGCCGAAAGATTGTACATTTCTGTGATGGGATGCTCAGGATATTTGAAAGTGCGTGGGGAATGTTGAATAATTACCGAACTACTTCAACGCTACTGTCATGCTCGTATTGAGAGAATAAGTTCTTCTAAAGCTCCTGTTCTCTTTCACTAGGAAGCTGATAATGGAACTAATCAGTAATGTATAGAATATTTAATCATACTAAATAAACTCCCTTTTCCAAGATAGAATCTATTTGAAACATTTCGTAATATTTTATTCCTTTTTAAAACTAATAACATAATTTCAGACTCGTAATCATGAATTCTTCTCATCTTTTAGTATTTTTAAAAGATAATATCTTTTTCGTATATTTGTCTCTAGAAGGCTAAATGATTATTATGTACTTGAATATATTGATTGCGATATATTTTATTCGTATAGAAAAATATTAATTTTGAAGTAATTTGCATTCGGTGCATATTCGTCGTCCTATTTCATTATATCAGAAGGGAAAACTTCCCCAGTAAAAGCTGTGGGTATGATTACAGTAGCCAAATACCTTTCATCTAAGCTTCTATCCTGCTAGCTCTCAGCATGCCTTTACCACCTCGATGATTCCTCGTTCCTTAACCTTTCTATTTAATGCAGAGGACATCCTAGGTAGGGAACTCCTTATTATAAATGGAGCCATAAAATGAATGAAGGCCACAGAGCAAATGGTATGTGGGTTGCTCAAATCTCGTGTGCCTACACACGGAACAGGGGAAGAACTTTCCACGAAAAGGTTTTAACCTATCTCCCGGTCTCATCTCCGGGAGGAGAGAGATAAGGAAATTCAAAGAAGAACTATGGGGTGGGCAATAATTGAAGAGGTTCGCAATTTCGCCGAGGGAATCACAATATAGCACATGGCGTTAGTGGAAAAGATAGCGAAACAAGAGTCTTCTCCCGTATGTATATACCGAAAGAGGGTTAGCGGAACTTAGGTATAAAGAAAAACAGCAGTAGAAAAGTAAAGTTTACGTAATATCAGATTCATAAGGAATTAAGCCATAAACAGTTGAATATCTTCGGCAAATTTAGAGATATATCTGTTCTTTATTATTTTATATATTACTTGCGAGTAATCCACATTAGTGTAATTTATTTATATGACAAATAGAATTTTTCGATGTCTTATCTCCAAATTTCTCACTGTCATAATAATATGACTATATCGATGAAATAATCGCTAGAATTTACAAAAAATGTAGTAATAAATCGAGAATAATGATATTGGATTAAAATACGTTGATATTTAAATTTATGTATATCGTTGTACAATTCTATTTATTCAATATTCCATTTATGTAACGGCGTTTGAAAAAGTCTAAACTAGTTGTCATACAATGGAAGTCCTTGTACTACATTTTACTCCACCGAAAATCTCTACCAATTAGAGTTCTCCCAGAATCCACATTTTCCGAGTTTCTATTAGCCTTGGACCATCCAAGAAAGAGGTCATTGTTTGATTTCCTCCAGCTAGGAGGTGATAATGGCTACTCCACTTAAGCATCGTTGACTTCGTTAACGAATTATTTTTTCCTCTGCCCGTCTCGGATCCATTGTCTGAGCATCCCCGTGGGCACATAACGGCATCATCAAATCCCGAATGCATGCATGGTAATCGGAACAGCATCTGTGCTAAAACGAACCACATCCAGATGATATCGCATCCATCGATTTTGAACACGAAATTATTGGGATAAAACGGTTTGGATCGAAATCGGTTGCCATGCAACTAATCTCGCGTTTGTCACTCTGTTGTGAGAGGTGCGACGTAATTCTGGGAGGTGTTTCCGTATCGCCATTGGTTTACGGAAGGGGAGAAGCACATGGAACTGTAGTAGGATTTGTATAGTAACTTTCTTATGCTGTTTTCGAATTTGCTTTTCCAAAAACGAACCAGGAAAACTTCTACGTAGCTTCATCCTTCCTTCTCGCAATCCACGATCGCTCTCCTGGCAACCCTTTGCATCTCCGCCATCTTCGTGCGACGTTTTTGCTTCTTCCACATCCATTCTGTCCCTTATCCAAGAGATATCTCTCGACCCGAAATATTCCTGCCCATAACCTGAGGCCTGCGCTATCTCCACAGCCGATTTCCCCTCCCCCTCCTTATGCCTTCCTTAACCGCCTTCTTGTTATCGCCATCTCCACTTCCTCTCCTCCCACAACCCCTAATTTTCCCCTCCCTCCTTCACAAAGCATCCCTCCCCCCTATTCTGTGAGGTTCTTCTATAACCATCCATTCCTCTCCTGTTCAAATCATCATGATTTCAATCCCCCGATGAACTCAACCTTTATTACTACCGTGGGTTTTTTTCCCTGACCGCCCCCTATCTGCCGTCCCAAGATCCTTTCGTCCGTGTTTACAACCCTTCGACTCTTTCATATCCGTTTCGTTCTTCACCGAATAGGAGCTTTTTCCACTCCTTCTCACTTTGCTCTCACGTTTCCCGAAAATCGTTTCGCGCCGTTTTCCGCGAAGTTACCTCAGCGTTTATCTCCGCTCGGTATTTATCTCCGTCGGATATTCCACAGTTATTCTTGCTTGCAAAGGATGAATATCACGTTCAGAAATACCTCTTATCTTCGGCGATGTTGAGCCCTCGGTTGTTTAGCGGCGAATTTGAAGTACAAGGGAGATTTGTTTTGGATATTTTTCAGTACGATGAGAGGTTGCGATCTATAGGGAAGGTGTTGCAGGGAGTTGCTCGTGTGAGATTGGGGTAAGAATCGCAGTTCTTGATGATTTCGCATAGTATGATGGCTTTTAGAAGGTTTTGAAATAGACTATTGTAGAGGGTGAAGGGAATAGTCATCTGTTTAATGCACGTAAACAACGGAAACGGTGGTTTCGTTTGATTTGCTCGATTGGGTTAATAGTATTCGAGCAGTAAACTTTATATGGAGCATGACAGTATGAGTATACAATATAATTTTAAAAGTTATTTAGTGTAGATCAAAGATTGATAAACTATTTCGTAAACAGCGTTATATCGCTAACTTTTGTTTTGTTCGATTTTATCTCTCTAGTTACTTAATATCATTCATAGCACGTTACGAAGATGCAACTTTACTCCAAGTAGCACCAACTAAATAGATCTCTTATTGTATTTATTGTATTGCTCTCTTATTGTATTGGCATTTATTGTAGCGAAATTTTAAGTCGATATGTAAAGAATTCCTTTCTCGTGTCTCGTTTAGATATCTATTCTTGCATTGTTCAAATTCAAGTTCAAATTAACATACTTACAAGATGATATTCATCTCCTGATCCATAGAAAATAAAGTGGTCCATCCATCTCAGTTTAAAAAGTTAAAGGAAGAAATAATATAGATATCTCTCGACGAAATGCTAACAACCAACAACAATTCATTATACGCTAATTGGTAGTATTCAGTCGACAACAGAAGCATATGAAAAGCATTTTTGTGTTCTGAATAGCTCGTTGGAAACGAAAGAGCAAAAATTTAGGCCCCTAAATTTTAGTTTACACTCTCTCTTATGAAACGTTTATTATTTGGAACTCTTCCGCATTCTTTTATTCTATTCCCGTCAACGATCGGTTTAGAACTGCTAAAATAGAAGTAAATATCTCCATCACAAGTTTCGCATTCATTCGAATATAAAGACGAATGAATTAATAATAGATTCTATTGAGAGAGATATATAGCTTTAATACATTCGCAAATATGACCTATAATATTATATAGATTATGCACGAAAAATATCACCAGCGTAGAGGTTAGTAAACTCAAATATTCCATGCATATCGTAAAAGCGGGAGAAGATATAAATTTCATTTTTAACGAACCGAAACACACTTTTGGGAGCAGTGCTTCCTATAACACGATCTTCCTCTCTACATCAGTTATTTCGCAATTGCACTTCAACACCGAAAATTCATTACCTCCATTTAATCGGAGCGTATACTTGGAGTGTAAACGCCGCGAAGTAATAAGTCCATAAAAACTCCCACACGAAAGAAAGATGGGAGAAAGTATAATAAAAATCCTAGCCTTCTCCACTTGATGATAGGACCATTTTCGGGCGCGAAATGGCTCCCGCATAAAAAACCTGCGCCAATAATTTTTCCCAACAACTCCCCGGCGTGCCCTTTAGGATTCGGCGCGAACAGTTAAATCTAAACGTCGAAACAGATCAATTCGCCTTTGGCAAATAATCTTCTTTTCCTACATCTTCCTCTCTCTCTTTTCATACGTCCTTTTTCTTCCCTGCAACACTCTCTCCGCACCACCCCTATAATTTCCTACCTTTTCGGTTCACGCCCCCTGCACCAACCATCCCCTCGTGTCACCCTCTTTCCACTCCTCAAACGGATCTCCTCCGAATTCCTATCCTCGGATTCAGAACCGTCCGCCAAATTCGAGGTTCGTTCTTTTCCGTGAGCGTCAATGTTGTGTGTGTGTGTGCGCCCTCTCTAATTGCCCATTCATTATAACCTCGTTGGGGTTGCCTCCACACGAGAGGATGGGGGGTTCAGGAAGTCGATCGGTTTAGAAGTTACGTTGTTCTAAAAAGAGAGGGGATTAAATAGGAAAGAAGGGAAGCGTGACAGACAGGAAAGTTTTTCGAATTTTTTCGAGGGGGAAATGCGTATATGCCACCTTTCAAATCGATGTATGGTTGAGTGATATTCAGGACGGTTATTTCTCGAGAGGAATATTACGTACGTCAAATGCAACAACTGTCTTTTATGGATTTTTTTTAAAAACTTATTTGCCGTTGAAGAAGAGGGTCTATAACCATCAATTCCTATTTTATGGTTCATATCACCTCAATTTCTCACCTGCTTGCTTCCTTATTGATGTATATTTTGGTTCTGTTCTGTTTGAAACGTGATTACACTCGTTGCTAATTACTTTTGAAATTGACCATCCTCCGTCGTGTTTATGCATCCATATGCAGCAATAATAAATCAATACGTTCACTAACAAATCGAAAACTATAGAAGTGAATATCTCAGCTTCGTTGCTTTGTTTTTAATTCTTTCGCTAAAAAATGAAAGTAGCCATATGCTCGAACTGAAAACGTAAAGTATCTATATTATAATCAGGGTGGTTGTAATCTAATCCTGTACATTTACTAAAACTAAATGTAATGTCGTGTATCACGAAATACCAAGTTCTTTCAATTGAATTAGTAAACAGTTTCTCGTATTTTCATACGTATATTATATTTTTAAGAGTTACAAAACAATATTTAGATACTTTTGTTGAAAAAGATGTCAACTTGATTATCTAACAGTTATATATATACACATATATAAACAGTAAAACTAACCGAAAAAGAATACTGAAGAACAAAGAGAAAATTTGAATTTCCTATTAATTTTTTGACTCCTATATCCTGCTCACCTGTCTCTCTAAAGGAACGAGCGAGCTATTTGCAACTTTTGAAGGCCAAAATATTAACATGGTATAGTAGGAGGAAGAACAGAAATAGAGGAATCGGTGGGAGGTCAAAGAAGCCGGGATGAGTGACAGATTAACGAGTTTTGCACCTCCGGAAAGGTCAAATTGAGACCTTGGCATCTCCTTATAAAATTTATCACGGAATGATGAGGGAAGAGACGGAAGGATAAAGCTTCTGACAAAGTCTTAAACTAACAGTTCAATGCAATTTGATACAAGGAAACGAGACAGTGTGAAGTCTCTAGTTAAATTCGATGATTAGTAAGGAACGGAAACGAGAAACGCACAGCGAGAGAAATTGGATGTTATAGGAAACTATCTGACGAATGCTTAATTTACGGACTAAAACGAGGCTCTGTGCCATGTTAATTCGTTGGAAGGAGTTAGTGGGGAATTGACAGACTTTAGGTGTGAAAAGAGAAAGCTACTAAAGAGGGTAGACGAAAGTTACTAAAGAGAGCGTCGGAATGGGCTGTTTCGGGTAGCACGCTGTCTAATCATGGTAATTAAGCTCCACACGTTTGATAGTTTAGTGATTGCCAGCTTCTATATAAACGCTACAAGAAGAATCTGCATTCAATAAGCCTTCCCTTGAAGGTAAAACTTTCGTCACTATTTAGTTGGAATTAGTATTTAATTGGTTTCGGGAGAAATGTACTGTAATCGTAGAACTTCAAAGCCGTTAATTAAGTTGTGAAATACCGTCAGTCCTAGAACAATATAATTAGTACGAGTATTCGCTTTGTGGAATAAATAAGAATAGAAATAGATATTTAATCTACCTTTAATTTATTTTTATAGACTGGAATGACTTAGAAACAAATGATGGTCCGTAAACATTTCTCCATGAGGAATAATTGTGAGTTTTTAGATTACATTGCTGGAGATGAAGTATTTATTTTTTGTGACCAAATGCCTTAACACATGTCATTTTGATTTATTGAAACGGAATTTAATTTATATAAGTTTACTAAAAAGTTTTGACATCAAAATCGCTATAGGCACCTTGAAGGAACATGATTACAAATCATAAAAAATGGGAAATCGAAACCTGTTTTCCTAATTTTTTCTTCCACTTTCTTATCGAATCTATAAGTGATTTTTCTTCTTTCTTCAAACACAAGGTTACGGTTCACTTATACGAGATGTGTCTATAAAACAAAAATGACGATTAACTATGTAATTTTTACGTTTGTTATCGAACCTCGAGGCACAGGTTACTCTAGTTTCATAATTCTAATTTTGAAAATTAGAATTTCATTATGTATCTATATGAAAAATTCATTAATAGTATATAACACTCATCGATATTTCTTTTTTTATTATTTTGAGAACAATATTCCTCTTTTCTTTTATACTCAGAACCTAAGAACACTCATTAATATCTATTCTAAAGAGATGAGGTAACAGTATTTTGCACTAACACATTTGAAACATTTGAAGAAACAAAAAAGCCTTTCTTTCATTTATCGACATTTTTCCCCAAAGGTCTCGTACTTGGATTGCAGTAATAGAAGCGAAGAGAGCGAGATATATAAAAATAGGGGTTTTGTGTAAAGGAAGAATTGGAGAAAGAACAAGATGGTTATGAGCTCTTCCTAGTTCTCATTTGCAACGACTCCCTCATTCTTGAGATGTTATCTCCCCTCTCACTCTGGAGATGAGAATATAATAACCAGCTGGCTACTTTGTTGCGTGAGTCCCCTTCCTTTCCTAGCTGGAAGCTTTGTTATAAAAAAAAGCGTGCCTTTTTTATCTTTTGGATTTTTGAGTCTTTTCCGACGCGGGTTTCGTTCCGTCTCTTTTCGGATGGGCAAGGATGAGTCGGTGATCTTTTGGAACGATTTGGAGATTAAAAATGTGTAGCGAAAAGATAAAAAAGTGAATGGTACGTAGAGACCGCGGGATGTGAACTCCTGTCTGTGAAAAGCTTTTTTTTATGGAGAAACATAATCACGCATCTTAACGACCACGATCTTAAAACTTCCCCTCACAAAAGAGAGCGCTCACGAAAAAAAATGACTCGCGAAATTTCTTTCGGGATTCCTTTTTATTAAATGCTGTTTCCGTCTTGGAAGCGTTAAGAGAATCGAGTTTCGAGAAGAGGGCCATGTTCATTTTTCCAAACTAGTTTCGACGATGTAAACTTCTGCATGCACTTAAAAATTAAACTCGGTTTAGAAGCAAACTAGGCTTCTGTGTCTTAACTTTTCCCCTTTTCGAAGTTTCCCGGCAAACTACGACCATTCTTACTTGTTATTATTTTAAAAGTTCCTGCGACGTAAAAAAATAAACAGTCTCCTTGGTAACTTTTCCGTCTGCGTAAATGTTCCCAAATAAAAGGTAAGCTTTCCCTTTTTATGGTTGTTAATAGTTAATTATTATTTTTCAGCTCGTACGTGAACAGCGTTAATTTTGAACAGTTCGTAATATCGCACAGACTGTAATGAATTCACGAAAAAGAAATTAACGCGTATTAACATCCCGTGTCGTAGTCTGATGAGGCTTTCAACTTCTTATTCGTAGCTGCAAATTAAGACCTGACTGTTCGGAAATGCGACTTTGCTTACGTTGGCTTCAAAAGAAATAGATGAACGTTCTTGAATGCAGTTGTAATGTTGGATCATCAAGAAAGATTTTTCTTTTTTGTCGATTCTGTTGGAATTTGCTTATCATATTTTAAGCCAAAATCCTCAAATTAGTTTCTAACAACTGAAATACTTTTTACTGAATATCTATAAACATTTTATTATTTCAATAAGATACAAAATTTTACAGGTTTAATAAATTCTACAGATACGAGGGTCGATGTAATCGAGCCTTGAGAGTTATAAGCACATCTGAGCATCAATTCCCTCCTTTTTCATTAACAATTAATTCCTTTTAATAGTTACAAACCTAAAGAGCTCTCTCATGTTATGCAAACTTTAAGATGTTAATAATGGATAATAATTGGGCACCGGAAGAGAAGCAAACTCTTAATAAAATTAATTGAACACACCTCAACTTTCCTTTATATATTCCGCTCATTTTTTGCAAACTCGTTTTATTGAGCTGAAGTGAATCCTTACAACGATTTGAATAGATAGGGAAACAAGATAGTGCTGGCGAGTAAGAGACCATAAAACAATAAGAACCTGTAATCATGCAATAAAATTCATTTCGAGCATCAAAAATATATATTTTTTTCAAGATAACGAGGTATCCCTCGTTAGGACGTCAAAATCCACCACCAGAATTCCTCGGGAAAAACTCCCATCAAATTAACCACAATAAGGCATAATTCATTCGCTAGTTTCCATAAATTTCGTAAAATGAACGAGTTCCCCCGTTTCACACTCATTGTCAACAACAGCGGAGATAACAACGTCGTTACGGCACATTGCGGGGAATCGTATTAATTTCCCCCAATAAATTCCAAAAGCTTTATATTCCGGAAAATTTCATCCAAAAAGAAAGAGGAATCACCGAACTCGTGTCGATTCTCTTGTCACGGTCACTCTCTCTGTTCGTATCTAATGTCCGATTTCCTATTTCATAATTTCACCGCGCACGTCTTGCCCACTGAGCACAAACGAGCCGTTGGCCTTTCCGATGGAATGCTTGGGAAAACAACGCGACGGATTTAAATAAATAAATATTTATCGCGCGCACACCTGCCATTCCACTCCATCTCCGTAACGGCTCGAAGAAAAAAAAACGATAAATAGGCGCTGTCGACGTCGAAAATCTCGCGTTTTCCGAGTTATTTCGTCAATTTTTTAATGAGGCCCGAATTTTCACGCAGCCCTCTGCGAAGGATCATGACGAGAGACTGCGCGTAATAAATGGCCTTAAAGACGCCCAACCTCGAGGCGATGTCTCGGACCCAAACAAGGCGGGCCCTCCGACGCCCAGCGGCCATCACGGGCGGCGCTGCTTCCAACACGTTATATGGCGGAGTGTTAAATGAGAGAGTGGAATGGGAGGTGTGGGGTGGGAGGCGATAGAGAACGGGTGAGACAGATCGCGAGGAAAATAAAAAAAGAGCTACGAAATGAGCGGTTGAGCGAAAAGCGGCGGAAAGGAAGGTTTGTAAAATTGAAGAACGATGGTGAATAGAGGCGGAATAAAAATATATAAACGGTGCAAAATACAGTGTGCGAACCTCTTGGAAAAGAATTGAGCGGCAGTATTCCGTGAAATTATTTGTATTAAGAGGCCATCCATCACGTGGATCGATGCTCTTCGCCCCCTCGAGGTGTCCCGCGCGGTCCTTTTTTAGGACCGCGTTGGTCGCCGGTGTTCTAGGAAACATCGCACCCAATCATCGAGGCTATCGACTGCATTCACCTCGGCTATCTATCGCTCAGAGAACGTTTGTCGGGACACGTGATTGTGTTATTCCAGGAAATTAACTGCTAACATCGAGCACTGAGTAATGGCTGTTTCTGCGAATCGTTTCGGACTAAATTTTGGTACGGACGAGGACTGGCATTACGTGCAACAGAATGGATAGACACCTATATTTTAGATGATAGATGTAAATCAACATTATAGATATTTATAATCTAATGATATACATGTACACGTATATAATCTTTACGAGGACCTTTTTAAGGTAGGAATAAATTTAATCAGCGATGTTTTTATAGATAAACGTAGAAATAGGTTATTTGTTTTCCTTTGGATGCGTTCTAAAGTCTATTCTATCGTTAAACAACTAGAACTCTAAACATATAAACTGACTATTACCGCAGAGAGTGTTTTTTTCATCTGGGGAAAGTTAACAATGCAGATCTTACTCGTGAACTGATGTTTAGCTCTTGTGACTCGTGAGATCTAAGGCGTTTCTTATATTCCGTGACGGATTCACATCGGAAGACAGAGATTAATCGATCTCCTTCTCTACTAACTTAACTTGTAGAGTCCACGAGAGAGAGCAGAAATGAACAGCCCCACGGAAAAGATAGTTGTAGTAGTAAAACCTTTTTAGATAGAGGATTAGCCTGAGAATGGATAGGGTCCGGATGAAGTCAGATAGGCGGAGAAGGAACGGAGGCTTCTTTATCGGAGGGAATGCGGGAGAAGGAGGGGATTGAACTTAAAGGAAGGTTTCGGGAGTAAATTGTTGGAGGACGTCTTTTTATCCCCGGTAACAAGGGGGTGGGCTCGCCACCCCGCGGCCATTTAAACACCTGCCTCTCTGCCCTTCCCATTAATAGCTACTCCCTATTCGATCCACAAAAACTTTAACCAATTGGAAAGACTAAGGCGCCCGAGCAAGGCCATCGCTTCCGACCTCATCATCTTCCCTTTGGACATTTTTTTCCCTCCACGTAATCAGTCTCGCGCACTCAATCATTGCCGCGATGGGGTAAGAAGGGAGGCGGTGTTCGAGAGTGCAGCAGCTACCCTCGTGTGCAAAAATGTTGATAAATTGATCCTTTTATGTTTCTAACCTTTTTAGGCGTTACGCCTCTTTAAGGTCGACACAGCGGAAGAATTAATTTTTAATGAGGCGATTTAAAATGGGAGGGTGTGAATTGGTAGGAACTCCTTTAGCGCGTTCTTTCACCCCTTTTTCCCAACACGAGTCGATTTTCGCGAGCGAGTTTTTCGTGCGGAAAAAGAACGAGTGTGGAGGGACCTCCTTGTCTTTCTTTGGAGAATGCCAATTTTTCTCCTTCGATCCGAGGAGGAAAACAAACGAGGATCGATATTAATTTGCGTTTCAAATGTTCGCTCCCGAAAGACGTTGGCCATGTTAACGAAATTCCTCCTCGGCCGCGTTGAGAAAGAGAAATTAATTAATTCCGGCGTCTGAGTCTTTTTCGTTTCGTTTTTTTTTCTCGACTGGAAACAAGGTGCCCGAAAGGCCATCGGTGTAATCTCCTCGATGGGTTGTTATAATTTATCTAAATCTACAAAATATCTCGTGCGTAATTAAAAACTATTCAAGGAGATAGGATTATCTTTTTTTTGCGATGATCTCAGAAAATAAAATATGGTTTTAAACATGCGATATCATCCTCCTTAAAGCTGGAGCACGTAAGTAATCTTGTTCGGTATCAGAGAAACTCGTTTACAAAGAGTTATGACGTAGTCTTGTAAAGTTTTTACGACCGGAAATTTTTGAGAGCGAATACAATTTGGTGGCATTTTTGTGAGTGAATTTGGAGATAAAACTGGTTTCTATAGTAACATGGATGATTATTTAATGATTATTTAGAAAAAATAGCAGTATAAACAGCTGAATTCCAATTAAATGTTTTAAATGTAGTTATACATAACGAGCAGTAGATTTAGGGCGAATTTAATGAGTTCTTTGACCGGAATCATGGATCGGAAAAGAAATGAAGAGATTTCCACCTCAGCTAGATTGTAACGAAATATTTTCTTCCCTTTGAATAACTTATCTACTTTAATTTGATTAGAATAGTTACATATTCATGTGATAAAACGATTCAAAAGTATATATTTTAAGTAAAATAATACACAATACTTTCATAAAGTTTTTAATGTATTCTAAGATAGTTAGCTAAAAGAGAAATCAGCTAAAAATAAATGAAGTTCTTTGGAATAGTTATTATATTCGTCCATAGCAAAATCAATAATACTTTCTTGTTCATTTACTACATTTAAAACTCGGAAAAGCCCCTGTGCCCTAATGGATAAGTCATCCATCTCTTAAACCACAGACCGGGGTTTGATTCTCCGTCGGGGGTGTTCTAATTTCATCAGCTGTGGTGTCCGAGTGGTTAAGGAGTTGGACTTGAAATCCAATGGGCATTGCCCGCGCAGGTTCGAATCCTGTCCGCAGCGAATTTTTGCCAGCCTCGGTAGCCGAATGCTTTGCCCATCAGCTGCAGTAAGCCTTTTACTCGACAACTTAATGTTCATCGAAATATTCTCAGGTAAATAACAATCATAATTTTTGTGTCGACCAGAGCAATAATTCAAGTATCTTCAAAGTATTTTTCAATTAGATTACAATGAATCCTTCTAAATATATCTTAAATGATTCATAAAATGTATGTTAAAATGATTGCTTAAGAAAAATACTTAAGATTCCTCTTCCTAGTTACTACATAATTTTAAACACATCGACTGCATTACGTCCCAAAGCTGATACACAAATATAGACTAGATGGCTTTCTAAATACACCACAAGAAATTAGATATTATTGACGGACTTATAAAAAATTACCGAATGAATTGAATTTTATGGATTTTAAATTTCCCGTTTCCAAATGTATGAAACTAATGTTTCTCATTCAAAAGTCTACCAAAGCTACTTCAATGTCCTGCTTTCTGGAATAGTTTAAACTGAAGGCTCTTCAGGATTTGTCGTGTTAACAGAAGTACCACACAAATATAAGCTAAGGTTTTACTTTAATCTTAGATTGAGGTTAGTAATCTACTTAATACCTTCCGTTCTTCAATTTCTGGTGGACTTCTTTTAAACCACATTTTTCCAAGTTCAAAAAAATGATGATATACAGAGAGTCTGAGGTAATAGAGGATAAAACCCGAAACTTGATTTGCTAAATTTTTATTCTCACGTGAATATACGTATAAAAAATATTACTTTTAAATACATACTCCATCATTTTACTATTTATGCATATATTCAAAAGTAAGTAAAAATGAAAAATATCAAATAAAATACAGAAGTAAAAACATCCATGAAAATTATACAATAAAATATTAAGCAAAGATACACTAAAAGAGTTCAATTTATATAAGATCGATAAAAATCTATAGCCATTGATTTCTTAAAATCTATTCCTTAATAAAAACCTATCTAAACTGCAGTAGAATTATATTATTATTAACAAACTAATCAGTTTAGTGCGTCGTACAACGTTAAAAAACTCTACCTCCATTACACTTCGATAATTTCCCCTTTGAATTACTTCCCAATACAAAATATATAGAGATCCGACTGCGACATCCGAGAGATGCGCAGATATCAGATGGTAGAGAGATGCGGTGTGCCATTGCGGCCACTTCATCCAGTCACAGGTTCTTAATCTGAGGGCGGATCAGCGGCGGTCAGTTTAGAGCATTTCGAATGGTCTGCAATCCGGTTTAAAACGCTAGGCATCGGAGTCCTTACGGCGCATGCAGGTGCGGTGGTTGGACTACGCTCTCCCTAACCAATACCTATCCGATTAAATGATTATCCCTGCAAACAAGGAAAACGTTCGGTTCGGTCGCCCATTCATCCAGCCAATTACAGTCGTATGGAGGCGATGAGATTAAGTCCCCATTGGCTGTTTGTTATGCATAGGATTTCTTCGAGGCACAAGTTCATTAAAACGTCATAGGTAAGCAAATTATATCGCAAGAACGTACGATGAAACTCGAAAGGTAGAATGAACGTAGTCCCTTTTTTTCAAAGGCTTACTGGTTCTGTTTGTTTTCCTTTTCATCATGAATGGGATCATATGCACTCGATTTACTTGATAAAAATTCTAGTCTAAATGGAAAATAAGCACAGGAAGTAGATTTGGCATAATAAAATATATTTATTGAAAAAGGAAGATCTGATTAAAGAGTTGGTCGAAGAAACTTTAGGATTTATTATGATATAACCGTTGAAAAAGATGTTCGAGGATATGGAAAGTAAGAAAATACAATAATAGTCAATCAAAACCACGATCAAAGAAGAATTGAAATTAATTTTACGATATGAACGGTATATAGACTACCTAAGCTGAAAATTGTAGGCAGTATATGTTTCTGAAAAGCCATCAAATGACGATGAGATATTTACAAGAGAATTAGTTTCATTTTTATGGATGTTTGCAAAAAGAGCTTTTTAACTATTAAAAGCAATGCATAATGAAGGAAAGTGATGAGTCATATAATTAGAAAGAACTGTAGAATAATCTAGCTTTCAGTCAGATAAAATAAGAGTAGAATTATTATAGCAAGCGTTTAGCTGAGTTCAGCAACCTACAAGGATTAGTTTCATGCTCCTCTCGATGTTTATGAAGGTAGAGCATATTTACCGTGAATTAATTCTGCATAAATTCACTATGTATATAAATTGAATTATCTACAGCTAATGTTAGGATGTAAAGCGAACATATAGTCTATATGGAAGTAATTTCATCGTTATATGCTAATCATCAAGAATGTTTTTTCCATATTGTTAAGCAGTTTAGGTTTCAATCATCAGTTCAGTAATTTTTATCGAAAATTTTATTCAACAATAAGGCAATAGAACATAGATTTAAAATAATATAAGATTATAGAAACGTAGCATCGGAAGGGAATCTATCTCGGTAAGATTTATTTTAACGCTATAAAACCTCATCTTTTTACTCTCGTTATAAATAGTTTTAGTTTTTCATATAGTGCTGAACTACAACAGTTGAACTTTAGTCATAAAATTCCGTCTGTTGGAAAATTCCTCCCTGAAGATGATATGGACACTGCCTATGTTTCAGCAGTCACGGTCCATTTTGAGAAGAGCATAAGAGAGTCAATATCTAAGCGTGATGTTGCATCGAATACACAAGATTTCCCAGCGGAGTCCCCCACGTAGCGTCTCATATCCAACCGCGTATCATAGCAACACAAAGCGAATAGCATAAAACCGCTGTTGTTTACTTGTGTATTCTACTCCGTAGAAGAAACATTTTGGTATCGATCCTCGAACTTTCTTCGTTAGGCATGAAACATTAGTTTTACATGAGTTAAAAAAAGTACGGTTAAATTTCAACTTATTCAAACATCAATGAACAAAAGGAATTTATGTGAATAGCTGCTGGTTGAATAAATGTTCATCGCATGGAAATGCATAAATTAAGGATTCTTCACTGCCTAAGTACACATCCCTCCTCAAGAGCTTATACAAATATCATCAAAATATATCCTCTGTTAGGTATCTAAGAGCAATGCCCTTTCCAGAAGAAATATCTCTTTCCGAAACGTTGCATGGTGGGCTAGAATTGAAAGAAGCTCGCATAAAACGTAAAAAACAGTTTGTTGAGCCTTAACTTCACATAGTCATTCGTAAATAAATTTTTTATCGATTTTTTAAGTCATCCTAATTGGTTGCCATGCATTTAAATTAAACATGGGGTCAAAGTTGACCAAATAATCAGTAAACGCCGCTCTTAGATTTTTTGCAGAATACTTCTAATTCAAACAAATGCTAAACGCAAATGAACTACATCATTCGATAAAATATATCTTATATTTTAGATCAATTTTTTATGCTTAATAATACTTAATTTGAATGATCAGAGTTGAATATTTTTATGCGTTATAGGAAAATTGTTTGCTCATATTTTAGAGTGATTTTCTTAATAAAATAAGGAAATTAGTTTTGATGTACTCTGAGCTACTTATGCCACAATTTTCTTCCAAACTTCCTTAAGGGATATCTGATGTAAAATCCTGTATCTTTTTAAACAATGCAATAGACATTTCCGCGCTTTTTAGAAGATAAATGTATGAACATCTTTCTTAATCACTGATTTTCAACGTGTTAAAATAACCTTCTTATTATCATCAAACGAAGGAATAATCAAAAAATTTTATTATACAAAAGTAATATAAACATAGGCTGCTATAATGTATTTTACATGAAAACCATATTTATTTAATAGTCCGTTTTGTTTTATTCTATTTAATAGGTGGAATAAAATAAAGAACATCAGAAATCACAGCTGCGCAGATCTACCGATCAGTAAATGTAATGATAACCTATTAAATATATAATAACAATTATAATACATTAATACTTAGAATTTAGAATGAAATTAATAAATATAAAAAATATATAAAAATAGATCATCAATGTATTGCCATCTTTATCTACAAGTTTGGAACATATACATCTGCATGTGCAAAGAGATAAAATAACGCTTTGTTTTCATTGAAATACCTAACTGACGAAATCTAAAATAAGTTGGGCAATGGCAAGTAAAGTAATGAGCCGTTTCTTTAAGGATTGAGATGATACTGCTGGGTAAGGGCAAAAATATTACAACAATGCAATTATGAGAGGGAACATCCTTAATTGCTTCCATCAAAAAGCATTTTTTATAGTGACCCTTTTTTGAAACATTATTAATCAAGTATATTTGTGTATATATTTCAGCGAATTTTCAAGAACCTGATTCTCGGAATAAGATCACTGGTTGAACCATACAATGTGAGCTAATAATCTGTTTACATATACTTCGTCAAACCTCCCTTAATCACTTTCACTTTTAGGAAGGACTCTGAGAAGTTTTGGCCAGTGCGTTTAGACAAAAGACATGCATTCACTACGTACCGCTTTACGTCAGCTAAGAGGATTGAGTCATACCGTTCAGTCAGCTGTGTTCGTTCGAGAAAGGTGCATGTTTCGGGCAGTTCTATAGACTTCTTGAAAGTAACTTACATGCTGAACAGCCGAATTAAGTTTTCACTTGCATGCACATCATGTAAATACTTGCGTATAAATGCTACATTGATTCATTAGTTACAAAAAACAGTGTTCAGTTGTGCCAATGATGTATCGAGTGATTGTTGAGTGGCTCTCAAGAACTCATATGACATTTCGGTCGTCGATTTTGTTTCGACTGCTGCAGTTATCATCCCGTAAAAGAGCAGAAGTGAAGAGTGCTCTCTACTTTTTCGTAATCAAGGCCGGTGAGTATTTTTTTCTGATTCATTTAGTTGCAATACGAATCATAATTTGAAGTAGTAAATTTGAGATTTTTGATCTTTGAGTTTTTGAATTTGAGATCTTTGACCATTAAAAGAATTCATCTCTACTGCTCATCATAGTGATTTCAGGATAAAGTTAATGCATTGATAGAACGAATTTTATCATTTTTTTCGAAGAATATCTTCCTGGACAATCTTTTTCTTTAGCCTTCCCTCCTGTGCGAAACTGTCTGCTTTTATAGTATTCAGTATGTACTTAATAAGTCTTCAAACATCATCCAGAAAGTGACTGCTGCTTTTCATTTAATTGAATCGTTACTCAATATTCAATTCTTTACTTATCTAATTCCTTTTTTCAATTTTAGGATGCCATTTGTTTCGAAAATGTGCACTAATGCATCGATGAGAAGTGATTGCCCTCGGCGAATGGAACGGAGCGCCTTCGTTTTCTGTGGCAATGAAAGGAATTAATTAATAAATAATATTTGATAATGTGAGTAACATTATTCGCTCATAATATGAACCCTTTGATGTATTTGGTTATAATATTGTTAGAGATTATTTTTAGAGTAAATTAAACCTCAAACAAGCAATGTTTTTTTAACATGCAAATAAAGGATATATCGATGAAAAACAACCTACATTTTGAAATAGACTGTTTCATATTGGTTGTAAAAATAGAATAACTTTTTTCGCTCAGGAATCATAAGGGGAATTTTAAATACAAGAAACGGGGATGAGTATTCAATATTATCATCATCTATGCCCATCCTATTTCAGATTGGCGGTTCCCTGCTCGGTTAATTATTTTCAATCTTTGCATTTTTTCCTCCACTTTACCTTCAAGTAAATTCCTAGCAAGCTCATAATAATAATAATAATAATAATCTGCCTTTATTGAATCAAACTTTTCATTTGTATTTTACATAAAATTTCCTCTACACATTATATTTCATATGCTTTATTATTTATGTAGAATTATTGTTATGGTACATTGCAACTTTCCACAGATTTACATATTACCTACAACAGTTTAACAGGCTGCATTTCATTCATTTTGTACAATTATTTTCAAATATATATTAAATTAGCAAAGAGGTAGCCTCATACTTTAGAATTCCTCATTGGTCTTGACTATTTTTTTGGACGTGGCACTTCTTCCATCGAATCTTATATCCTTCCTTGAAGTGTTAATGTATTTGAATTGGTATTGTGGCATTAATTCATCTTCAAAGTATCTACAAGGTTTTCATATAATTTACGAACCAATAATTGTCGTAATTGCACATTCATTTCTTTTCAAATATTTGGGATAACTCCTTCCAGTAAACTAGTTTGAAACATTTTCCGAATCATCCGAATGCTACAAAAGAGTAAATCAGCCTATTGGCAAGGTAAAGCTATTCTAGATTCCGCATTTATTTACTTAAGATCTTAAATAAAATTTTAATTCCTTTAAATATTCTTTTAGAAACTATTTTTCCTGAAGAATTGATCCATTCTTTGCTCATTTCTTTTGTCTTCATTTCCGGAGGAGCTTTCACAAAGCCATCATCAATGAAGAGTCAAGCAATGGCAATGATGCTGAATCAGATGATGATGATAAACTATGATTAAGATTTTGATGGATTTGTTTAAGAGGAATGATTGAAAAACCTATTGAAATTTTTGTTTACTGTGTTTTATACGCTTTACCATGTTGATATTGTTATACCTCCCTGTATAGACATGACGGTTTATGCTATTGAGTCCGATGTTGTCTGACACGTCCAAATATTTAGTTTTTTCTTCATGATCTAGTGATCCATTTCATCTTTTGCATGGAAAGAGATCGGTTTACCGATACTGCATTTTAATACGTGGTGCGTCTCATGGTCCGAGAAATACATTTATCTATTTTACGTAAAACTTAGACGTAGCTAAAAATTACTTGTAGATAGTAAAATTATTGCAAAACTTTATCAAAGCTTCGTCATTAAATAAAAAGCTTTAATGCGATCTCTTGAGGAGAAAAAGAAATTTCGCTAGATTTGTCATATAATAAGAGCATAAAGCGAAAAGAGTGGTGATGATTGGTTTACTGTCTCTGACCCTTATTTTTAATTATCATTAATTATTTACTCTCTTCCTTCACATAAAGTAATCCTTAAGAATAATTGAATGAATTTATTCCGGTGCCATATTTCGACAGGCATTTTGTTGTTTAGTCTAGGTTGCGCCAAACATCCTTCCTTTCTTCTATTGAAGTCATTTTAAGAGTTTGAAGTCTTGAGTGATCTGTAAATGCGTCGAAATTAATTTTAATGATAGCATTAAAACAATTTCATTAACGATATTTGTGAAGTCTAGCAAGCCAATGGAAGTTATAGTTAATATTTGTCATTTAATATTTAAGGTACTATAATTTTATATAAGAAACTAAATATCTGTTACGACCGTCGCTACCACTTGTAGTTCTCACGAAAATCGTCGAAGGACTTTAATTGCAGAAAATTAAATTAGGAAATTTTTAATCTTTATAATAAGGGTTTTTTTAATTATCCAATATTATTTATAACTATAAAACATCCGCAATCGGTACGCGAACTACTAAAATTTATTTATAATATATAATAATTCTATGTTACAGGTATTATGAAAGTTGCTAAACGGTATAGTTTATTTTAGCTAAATTGGTAAAATAGAATATTAATGCTCATTTATTGGATTTCAGATACCTTTTTTTAAGTTTCGGATCTTTTACTTATTATTCTCGAATTTTTTCAGCCATTACTCAAAAAAATTGCACTGCTGGGATTCCGCTAAAAAAGTTCTAATACGTCAGACCCAGCAGTGCAATCTTAAATAAAGAATACCTTGTCAATGTCTAATAGGTAATTATTTTTCACAGTCCTGAAAATAAAAAAATTAAGCTTAAAAAAATTATATAGTTTGTTTAGTTATTATATTTTTATAGCTTATTTAGATAGAAGGGTTCGGGCGCCTTGCGGCGTTTGGGACCGCTCCGCCCCAGCGGGTTCGAGAGCTGGAAGGGGGCCTGAAGCGCCCGCAACACTAAAGTACGGGCTCGGTTCCGTTAATTCCGAAAAAATCTCCTGGGCAATTTACGACGGCCAGAAGCTCCCGACTAGAACCGAACCCGTGAACCTCAGCGTCGCACCTAGGTGCCTCGGCCCACTCGGCCAACCGCTCGAACGGTAGAAGTCGAGCAAAATTAGGCTTTGAGTTGTTCATGAATACATGAGCCTTTACGTCACCAAGCACTCCCCTCCCCCTCTCGAGGTGGAATAGTTTGCTGTCCCAATATGACATAATAGGCCTATGTCTCATTAAACTGACTACTTCCTTCCGTCATTCCGCCTTTACGTCATCATGCACTCCCCTTCCCCATCGAGATCCCCTCCCCAATTCCTCCATTCTTTTGTAGCAACGTTTAGACGTTAAACTTTACGTTTTATTTGAATATCTTACTCGATTTTAAACAATGAAAGAAAGATATGTAAATTTTGAGCTCAGTTAAAAATCTTATATCATTCAAGAAGGCGTCTTAAGTGGATACACCATCCCGTTTAGACCACAGATAGATTTTCACTACGATACATTCTACGTCAGAGAGGAGGATTGACTCATACCTTTGAGTCAGCTGCGGTCGTTCGAGATGGGTGCACGTTGAAGCTGAAGCAGCAGCAGCTCTTTTGAGATCCTGAAAATCAGAAATAAGTTGGCCTTTACGTGTCCTTGTGTATAAATGCTACTTTAAGTTACTAGTTGAAGATAATCATTATTTCAATTGGTCCGTTGATACATCGAGTGTTAGTTGAGTGATTCTAAGGACTCGTGTGTTATAAGAAATCTCAATCGTGATGTTTGTTTTAGCTGCTTCCGTAATCATCACGTTGAGTTTTTCTCTGGTATTTAATACCGGTGAGTATCAATCTCATCAATCCCTACAGTTGTATAACGTATCGTTATTCGGAAAAGTGTATAGCTTTGAATGAATTATTAGGATGTGTGATTAAATCCATCTAAATTCTTCGATGTATTTGGAAAAAATTGTTGTTTAATAAACTTTTCCTTATTCCATTGTGAAACTTTGTAATTTTTCTTTGTATAGGTTAATGTGATCTCACGAAGAGCCATGGGTTCGTCTGGTAATGGAAGTACAAAGCGAAGATAGTGATGGTTAGTGGATTACTTTTACTGAGAATTATTATCTCCCTTCCCTCTCATAATCAAAGGCAATGCCTAATAATTATTTTTTAAATATATATTCCTGTTCCGTATTTCGACAGGCATATGTTTATTATGGAAGGGTGGCACCAAATGTCTTTTTCGTTTCCGGTCGTCTGTGGAAGTCATCTTAGGTGGTTATAGTCTGGCTTGAGTGAACTCTAAATGCGTCGAAGTGAATTGGAACAATTATATTACCTGTCTTGATCGGAGTACAGCAGATGATCACAGCTGATTGCAAATACTCTGCTTTGAATATTCAAGGTACTTTGAATTAGATTTAGAATTGTACTTCGGGAAATGACGTTGTCAACCACATGTCGTTGTCGCTCCTCCTATTTATTCATATATTGAAGTTATTTTTATCTCATCGTTTTATATTAGTTTTCGGAATAATATACTTGTATTCTTCTTTTACAGATTACTGGAATATGGTGTTTTGTTGGTTGCCCACCGAAGATTGACAATTGGAAGTGACATTTTTAGGAACGCTTCCCCTTTACCAGAAATTCTATTGCATGGAAGGAAGGAAAATGTAAGTAGATTGATTTTAGGATTTTCTTTGATGATTATGAATTTCTTTTTTGATTCGAGTACGAGATTTTTTACTTTCGTGAGTAATTTCATAAAGTTTTTATATATTATCATATACTTAAGCAGTAATTATTTGTTTAACAGTAATATTGAACCATATGGAAAAATTATTAAAATAAGCTAGGGAAGCTGTTCATTTAGTCTAGTTATGTTTTATATTCCATTTGGAAGCTTAGCTTATACAGTGCTCAGTTCTTTGTACTGCAATGCGGAATGAATTAACAACATTCTTATTTTTTGCTTTCATGGATGGATATTGTGTAGATGAACATCATGCGACAAGATTCGGAAAGATAACTCATTGGCTTAACTTGTGCACGACTATTTTCTGCTCTGATAAGGATCAAAAGGTAATTTGGAAAATATTTACAATTTTTCATATTTTTAAGTTTATTTTATAATACCTTATTTGAATTTACATTATTTGTTAGTAATATCTCATATTTTTAAGATTTGTTTCATATAATGGAAACACTTTGAGTTTATTTAATAATATATTGTCTTTCAGTAAACCAAAATCCAATCGAAGAAAAAATGAAGAGCATATTCTGTTAACTGAGTATAATATCTGACTCTTGATTACGGAGCGCCTATTACGAAGAGAATGCAGTTGACATTGAAAAAGCATCAAAAAAATGTAAATATCGTAAATCATTTTACGTATCATGTACTTCGATGATGAAAAATTGAATAAAGTAAAAGAAAAAATGTTTTCTGTTTATTAGAACTCTTTTTCTTTTAAATTACAGAAAATGCGTTAGATCATTTCATCAAATTATCCATGACGGCGAACGGTTTGGAGAAGGGCAGCATTGCTCCAGAGAAGGTAAATTTTGGTAAGCATATTGTTAAATTTAGAAAGTATTTGAAAGTTATTTCGCCATTTTAATCTACGACTTCTAATTTCTACTTCTATTCTCTTTTTCAGGTATTTCTCTCATTTACCCTTCCCTTAATTCTACCTTCCCTCTCATTTTCACTACTTCATCACATCTTCATATCTCTTTTTCCTCCCATAATCCTCCTGCACTCATACGCACCCTCCTCCTATATTCAACATATCTTCCCTATACCCTTAAACCCCTTATCAACTCCTACTCATCAAACCATTCATTCCCCCTACCTTTTCTACACAACCATCTCTGCACCTTCTACCCTGTACCTCTGCCCAATAACCCATATACTCTCATCATCAATCCCCCATACCCTTCCTACTCATCATATTCCCCGCACCATTTACCCCTCATCAATACCTACTCATCAAACTCCTCTCCTACATAAACCCTTACCTTTCTACGCCACTAATAACCCCACCCACACCCCGTAACTCCCCTCTCCTACATCTCCCGCACCCACTACCCTGTACCTCTGCCCATTAACCCCTCCCTTAACACTATCATCCCCCCCCCTCTCCCTAATCCTCTACTAACTTCCCCAACCTTTCCTACATACCCACTACCACCCAACTGGGTATAGGACTGTATAAAGGACAAATTTTCGAAAAATAAAAACAAATTTTTACAAAAAAAAGTTTTATTGATCTCTTTTCTTTGGTCTTTTGTTATGATAAATTTGTGTAGTATCGGTTGGCGTTAAGGTACTTTCGGAAAGAAGGGGTTGGGTTCCCTACATAGGAAGGGTAGAGGAAGTAGGAGAGGATGAGGTACAGGGTAATGGGAGTAAGGTAAGGGGTGAAGTTTCATACCCACTTGGGTGGTAATGGGTATGTAGGAAAGGTTGGGGGATGTTAGTAGGGGATTAGGGAGAGGGGGGGGGATGATAGTGTTAAGGGAGGGGTTATTGGGCAGAGGTACAGGGTAGTGGGTGCGGGACTTGAGATGATGTAGGAGAGGGGAGTTACGGGGTGTAGGTGTGGAAACGGTAGTGGGACTGGAGCTAGCGGTGTAGGAAAGGTTCGGGGATGTTAGTAGAGGATTTTGATTAGTAGGAGTAATGAGGGGGCAAACGGTGCGGGGTGAATGATGATGTATGAAATGCGGATGGTAGTGTTGTGGGTGTTGAAGGAGGTAGGTGAATGAAAGGGGTGTAGGTAGTGTTTAGGGAAGGTTGGAGGTTATAGTGATACCACCCTCTCCCACCTCCTCTTAATAGGAAGTGCAAAGAGGAAGGAAGGAAGTATAGAATATGAATAGAAAGGAAGAAGCAGATATGGAAAGATGATGTGAAAATGAAAGAAGGTGAGGAAGAAGTAAGGGAATGAGAAAGGGTGGAGTATACCTGGAAAAAAGAAAAGTTGAAGTTAATAGTCGAACGTAAAAAATGCAAAATATCATTCAATGATATTCATCAATTTACTCACCAAAATTTACCTTTTCCAGAACAATTCTTCCTTCCAAATACTCTTTAGACTGTTTTCTCTCGGCTAAAGTCACGTCAACTGCAATTCCTCCTCCTAACACGAAAAGATTATATTCGTCTGTATGAACAATTGAAAAACCCGAAGTAAAGAAAGAAAATTCAAAGTTTTACTATTCTAAGTAATGTTCACGAACGTTTTATTTAAAAAACATACCTATGACATTTATTCAATCAGATCAACAATCGCCAATAATAAATCCCGCTAATCTGCATGATTTCCGCACCTGAAATAAAATTTATCAAAGGTTAGCTGTTAAACTATTCGCATTAAAGAACACTCCAAAGTTCAAAGAAAATAAAGCTAAGATTCGAACGGGAAATTCGTAATAAATAAGAGCAACACGTTTATTTCTTAATAAAATCAAATATATTAAAATGTCAAACTTACGTCTTGCATCAAGATAACACTCGTATATGTCGATCTTCGGTCCGCAACCAATAAAAAAGTTGAATACAAGATTTTCCACTAACCTGTGAAAGAAATATCAGAATATATTACATCAAAAATGTTCGTCAGCAGGTAATAAATTAAAATTAAAACGACATATGGTAAGAACAATCATTTACTAAACTCACAGCATCTTAAATATTCAAACCGAACGTAGCCAAAATGTCTTTTCACTTATTGGATTCAAACGACCACGAGGCAATACACCTAAAATCACTTCCCTATAAGACCGGAAACGGAAAAGACCTTGGTGCCACCTATCTAAAATAAAAAAATGCCTGTCGAAATGTAGTAAACACTATATACTCAATCATTCTTAAGCCTTTATTTTGATTGTGAGAGCGGTGACAATTATTCATGACAAAGATTAATAAGACTCAGTAATAGGAAACCATCTCTACATTATACTTTTATTAACAGACGAATCTAAAGACTTATCATATAATCACAATATCCTACACAAGTATAACAGACAAACTTTTACTGAGAGACATTACAATCGATGATTAGTTCCAACTGAAATATACATAACTAAGACTCGATTACACTTCTCAATATTTCATTCAGTAGCATACACTAATTCGGAATAAGATTCTACTTACAACTAAATGGATCAAAGAACATAGATACTCACAAGTAATGGTTACGACAGAGACTCTTTGATGTGATGAAATTTGCAGTAGTTCACACAAAATCCACGACTGAAACTTTATCGCACACGAGTTCTTAATGTCTACTCAGCTAACACTCGATGCACCAAGGGAACAATTCCACTTATCATTATCTCAAACAAGACACTGAATTTCGCATACGAACACAAGATATGAATGTGACAACTTAATTAGTATTCAAGTATTTTATACTTAAGTACTTACCAAATTCGGAATGTAAAATACTTTCAAGAAGTCACTATAGGTGCTTCAAACATGACCATTTCTCGCACGAGCACAGCTGACTGAAGTCTCATGTGTCTTCACTGAGGTAAAAGATACGTAGTGAAAGCTAGTATAAATTCAACTAAAACTCTACAAATGAAAAATAATTTTAATGACACGTTACATTTACATAATACTTTTTAAATGAATAAAAAATAAATCTAGTCTCCTAAACTTGAAATCGTGATGAATATTGAGATAATATGTGAAAAGTCAAAAAGGTACACTACGAATGAAGGAAGTAGTCAGTTTAATGAGACATAGGTTTGTAGGGGCAGTAGACTACTCAACCTCGATAGGGGGGAGGGGAAATCTTGATGACGTAAAGGCTCATGTATTCATGAACAGCTCAAAGCCTAATTTTGCTCGACTTCTACCGTTCGAGCGGTTGGCCGAGTGGGCCGAGGCACCTAGGTGCGACGCTGAGGTTCACGGGTTCGGTTCTAGTCGGGAGCTTCTGGCCGTCGTAAATTGCCCAGGAGATTTTTTCGGAATTAACGGAACCGAGCCCGTACTTTAGTGTTGCGGGCGCTTCAGGCCCCCTTCCAGCTCTCGAACCCGCTGGGGCGGAGCGGTCCCAAACGCCGCAAGGCGCCCGAACCCTTCTATCTAAATAAGCTACTAACTAATTTTTTTCGGAGACGAAAATGAATTTTTTTAAATTTTTAGGACTATGAAAAATATTATTTATTATTAATTAACCATGTAACCTTCATTGAAAATTGCACTGCTGAGTCCGACATATTAAAACTCCTTTTTTAGCGGAGTCCCAGCAGTGCTTTTTATGAGCGTAATAGCGGAAAAGATTCGAGAATAATAAATAAAAGATCCGAAACCTAAGACAAAGGTATCTGAAATTCAAAAGATTAGCATTACTATTTTATTTTATGAATTTAGCTAAAATAAACTATACCATTTAGCAACATTCATAATACCTTTGACAAAGAATTATGTATTATAAATAAATTTTAATAGTGTGCGTACCGATCGTGGATGTTTCTGAATTATAATCAATATAAGGAATTATAGAAGTGGATGTTTTAGAGTTATAAATAATATTTGATAATAAAAAGAACCTAATTATAAAAATTTAAAATTTCCTAATCTAATTTTCTGAAATTAAAGTCTTTCGACGAATTTCGAGTTTAAATTTATTATCTCCTAAAATATCAATACTAAATTTCCGTATTCCTTCCTTTCCTAAACTACTACTAGGCTATGCAAGACTATTTTCTGCAAGAGATATCCGCACGCTCTATCAAATTAATTTGTTGCGTTCTCAATCACTATATAAAATTTTTAACATCCAGGAAAACAGTAATAAAATTCATACAAAATCCCACCTCTGTATACAAATATTTTACTACAGTTCTAAATAGCTTTATTTATTTTTATAAATAAATGGTTATAAATTGCTTAATCAATACAGTAAAACAACAACATTCGATACGAAAGAAAAGCATCAACAAGAAAATCCGTAATCCGAAATTGATAGCAAAATATTTTATCTACAATGAATAATGGAGTTCTAATCTACTCACTTTTTCTCTTCGTAATGAATTCAAGAAGGTTACAGGAGAAGAGTTATTCTTTTGAAGCAGCTGTACAACACTTGCCTCTGTCGATCGGTCTGCACTCAGGAAAGCAGTTGAATAACGTATTTTCTATTAACCTATGAAACAGAAATCAATATAATATCATTCCAGAAAAGTTTTATGTCAATACGTAAGATATAAAAACTTTAAAACTTCATTAACTTTGAGAGAAAACGACACACACGGTGGCAACGATGATTACCAACTTTAAAATTCTTTCGGAGCATTTAGAGACATTTACGAGACATGAGACACTTCCATAGAAGACCGGAAAAGATGTTTGGCGCCACCTAGCCAAAACAATAAATGAATGTCGAAATATAGTATAGGATAATATATTAATTTTGCGAATAACTTTCCGCTACAACGAAGACTGCATAAAACAGATGCCGTATTTTTCGAATCATAAGGCGCACCCGGTTATAAGCCTTAAGCAGCAAAATAAAATATTCAGATATGTCAGATAACATTGGGCTGAGCAGCATAAATCGTCATGTCGATATCGAGAGTTGTAACACTATTAACTCTGCAACACGAATGGAAAACATTAAGAGAAAATTTCACTCACTTTTTCAATCATTCTTCTTCTACAAATACATCAACATCTTTATATGCATTTTCATAGTCTATCGTCATCATCTAAACTATTGCTTGGCTGTTCATTGACATTGCCTTTGTGAAGACTCCGACGGCAGTCGAGACCAATGTCTTTGCCCAGACACAGTCTGCTGTTAGATAACGGTATAACTAGCCTAATAAGAATTTTAATTGAGTGTTATGTTAGATGTTTTGGATTTGAAATTTTGGAGGAAACCAAAGCACCATTTTTGAGTAAAAATGATGAATGCTAAGTTAGACACCTAGAAAATTATTCAAAGAAGAATAAATGGTCAGTTGGTCAATTGATTATCCCAAATATCGCAAAAGAAATGAACATATTATGAAGACTAAGTATTGGATCATAATCTTCATGAAAACCTTGAAGATACTTTGAAGATGAAGTAATGCATGAAGTAATGAAAGTTTGAACATGTAGGTGCAAATGGTTAACAATATAGATACAACACTCAGCATGACAGATAATTGAGATATTTATACTAAAATGAATAATGCTACACAAACATCCTTGAAAATTCTTGCTGAATATCTAAAAGTACACAATAGGAAAGGAAACATGACAAATGGAAATATTTATTTGTGGCTGAAAGAACGAAAGAAAGAAAGCACGTAAAGCTACAACTAGTTTCTTATCCAAGTGCCTTACCAGTAACATAACACTCGAAGGAAGAAGTACCATGTATACGAAGCAAAAAATGATCAAGACAATGAGGAATTCAATAGTATGAGGCTAATTATATATATATCATGAATGTATTTTCAAAGAAAAGTAAACAAACCACAATTGAATAGAGACTGTAAAATTTAATAAGTACTGTGGTAATCTGTATATTACTGCACCTTCTGCTTCTGCCTCCAGAAATGTATTTTGAAGAAAATTAAACAAAAATCCATCCAATACAATCTGTAAAACTTTAGTAAGTATTGTGGAAGTCAGTAGATCAATGCAATGCAATATGTAAGTAATTCTAAGTAAATACTAAAGCATTTGAAGCATATTGTGGAGGTGAGTATAGAAGATGAAATATAAAGAAGGGTAAGCAACATAGAATATCGTCAGAGGAACAAACAATCACCCAGAAAAGATGATTATATTTGGAATTATTATCAAATGGAATTTAGCTGAAGGCTATACGAAGGAAAAGTTGCCAAGATTAAAAAAAATTAAACAAATATTAAAAAGGATTTTACTTTTAAAACATATAAAACTGTCCATCGGAAAACCAAGTTAATTCTTAATGAATTCATCCCTTAATTTCAACAGAATAATATATTATGAAAATATTACGGGTTTGAGGTTCAAATTTATTCTATTATTTTAATTATCTCTAACAATATTATTACCAAAGGTTTAAAAAACTCATATCGTGAATGGATAATGATACTTACATTTTTAAATGTTCAATTAATTCCCTTGATTGCCGAAGGAAACCAAAATGGCGATGCATTCTCTTCGGTGAGGGCAATTACTTCTCCCCATCGATACAAACGCGTATACATTTTCGGAACGCATGGCATCCTAAAATTACAATAACAAGAATAAATATCAGCTAAAAGTTGGTCATAATTCTTTTTAGCTTGTTCATATAAGAACGATGTATCGTTAATTATTTAAATTTAATAAAAGAGAGGTAAAAAATTAAATTGAAGGGTGCAGAAAAGGATTGCTCGTCTTGAAGATATTCTTGGAAGAAAATGATAAAATTCATTCTAACAATATATATTGCCGTACTTCGTTATCGAATGAACTAACTTCACCGCATAAATCACTAGCATGATCAGTAGAGATTAATCCTTTTAAAGTTCAAAGATCTCTTCTCATATATTGGACATTAAAATTTCTAAAACATTAAAATGCACTATTTCAAATTATGATTCCTATTACTAATGAATGAATCGGAAAGATTACTCACCGTCCTTGCTTACGAAAAAGTAGAGCACTCTTCACTTCTGCTCTTTTACGTGATGAAAACTGCAGCAGTCTAAACAAAATCGACGACCGAAATGTCACATGAGTTTTTGAGAGCCACTCTACAATCACTCGATACATCATTGGCACAATTAATCACTGTTTTTTGTAACTAGTGAATGAATGTAAAATTTATACACAAGTATTTATATGACCTGGCAACTTAATTCGGCTGTTCAGAATGTAAGTTACTTTCATGAAGTCTATAGAACTGCTCGAAACATGCACCTTTCTCGAACGAACACAGCTGACTGAACGGTATGACTCAAACCTCTTAGCTAACGTAAAGCGGTACGTAGTGAATGCATGTCTTTTGTCTAAACGGACTGGCCAAAACTTCTCAGAGTCCTTCCTAAGAGTGAAAGTGATTAAGGGAGGTTTGACGAAGCATATGTAAACATTATTAGCTCACATTGTATGGTTCGACCAGTGATCTTTCATCTAACCTTAGTCGAAGAATTGTGTTTCAGAAAATTGATTGTAATATATACATTTGATTGATTATTTGATTAACCACGGTTCAAGAATAAGTCAATATAAAAATACGCTTTTTGGTAAAAGCAATCAAGAGGAGTTCTGCCTTCACCCTTTACATTGTTTTTAATACTTCTTTTGTTATAGTATCATTTTCACCCTTAAAAAATGCTCGTAATTAATTTTATTCTGAATTTTAAGTATCACTAATATTAAGCATATCTATTTTTATATTAATCTTATCTATCGGTAAAACTGCGCAGCTATGTTGTCCATTCTTCTTTATTTTATTCCACCTGTCAAATAAAATATAGAGCACCACAGAATATTAGATAAATGAATATACTTTTTCATTTCAGATTTAAATAAGCAGCCTGTTCTCAGGTTCTTTGAGAATAATCCTACAGCATTTAGGTTGGGAATTCGGAAATTATTATTGTTACAGTTTAAAAATATTGAATTTTAGTTATTATTTTCTATTACGGAATCACGTTGCATAAAGTCACATTGTATACATTTTTTATTTTTTTTCGAGTCTTTTAGGATAGGATTCCCTTCATTAATGAAGCTCTTGTGTGCTTAAAATAATAACAATAAATACATATTTCACGTTGATTAATATTTAATTATATACAGGTATATATATGTATTTCATATGTAGGTTGGAATTAAATTGAACATATTATCCAAACATAATTGAACTTATTATATAGTTTAGCGACTAATATTATTCTCGTTATCTAATCTTCCAATTGCCTTGTATCTATTATTATATTGGCCTAAGTATGTTTTAAGGCTCATCTCCATTCAAAATGGAAACTTAAGTCATTCGCTTGCTATTCCAAAATCCCGAGCGTTTCTTTTTCAAGCATCCTTCCATGTATACAATAAAATGAATATGGAGTCTTAGAATATACGGATTGGATATTAGAAAGTGAAAAGGGCCCTTATATTTCCTATCCACACTCTCATTTCACGGAACGAAAACCCATCTTGAAATTCATCTCTTTCTGGAAGATTTTTATCGAACAAGAATTTCAGAAAATGTTTGCGGCGTACATAAAAGGAAATTCTTGAAAACAGATTCCGTTTTAAGACCACGAATCCATCCAATGGGATAACGCCGGCCTCGTCCGGATTAAGTAGTCCCCTTTTACATATATTTCTGTCTCGCAAACATACACGGAATTTATAAATCGCGGACTCTGCAAGGACACGTAGTATAGATGGTTGATTTATAAGGAGGTCACATCCGAATAGAAGAAGTTTGAAAGCCGTCTGAGATGCTTAAAACTCAGCATTTTAAAAAGCTGTTTACGATTGTGAATGAATTATGGCTGAGATCAACTATTCCTCGTCCGTTAGTCGCCTCCTCTGCCTGTATTAAAAGACTGTTTGAATTTTCAACCAGAAACAGAAATATGCACAAACATCCTGACAAACATCACATATATCTTTATCGTTTCACAAAAGAAATTTACGGTGTTTTAGGCATCCATTATATCCCAAATAAACCTAAGGAAACGATAGATATTATTCCTAAAGTCATTAGGAGAAATGATATTCACAAATTAGTGTGAAGAGAATCAAAGATTACGGAATTTTTTCATCATATATTTATTTTAATGGTCTTAAATGTACTTCGAAAGAATGAGTTAAAAAATTTAATTTTACCTTACTTTAAAGGCATAATTTTAAATTGTATAACTCAATACACGATGTAATGTCAAAAATTTCAATTGAAAGTTGAAGTTTTTCGAAATACGCTCGAAATCAGTTTTTCAAAGAAATTTGGATGTATTGATGAAATAAGAAAATATTTTCCTTTTAAGAAAATCCGCTAAGAATTGGTGTGGTTATATTTCCCGTTTATCACCTCATAAACATACTAAGTACCTGGCGCTCATTAGCAACGTCTTTCGAAAAGAACACCGCTATATTTATCGGGTTTCTTAACGTTTCTAATGAAGTTAGAAACATCTTTTTTGCATATTTCTGAAGGTGATAATTGATACGTTGAGCCTTCAAAGGAGATGATTTTTAGACACATACGTTTCGCGATACACATTTAATATTATATATCCTTCCCTTTAGTGCCATCAACACGCTGATTTCGAGTTCATGAAATAATTTTTCCTGCAAAAAATGCCAAGGTGATTTTACGTTCAGATACTTACACCTCGAACACGTGTGTTATTTACGAGAATCTGCAAAATTTTGCATTCGCAGATTATATAGTACAGCGAAAAGTGTATTGTTCCCTAAGAACTTGCTATTGCAATTCGGTGAACGTATCTGAATTACTTCATGACTCAGAATGGGAATAATAATTGGAAGATAGAAGATATAAGCAGGGAGACAAATATTCAAATATATTTAGAGAAATAAAGTTGGGTTCATTTTCGAAATTATGCATATCGTAGCTGTTAAATTCTATCGTGGATGGCCGCACTTCGTGAACGACATTCTAAGTAGGAAAAATGAGAAAAATTAATTTTTCCTACTTATTGTAGCTGTATTGCAGGTTCAGACAACGCGTGTAAGACTAGAATATTTAAGTATAAATATATATGAGCAAAATACTTGAAAATTATTTTATTTTCGTGAAAGCGAATGATAACGAATTCCAAAACAAGGATTAATTCGAATTATTGAATTACAAGTACTAGCGAAAAACATTTACTTTGCAAAAAACTTTGCTCCGAGTACATTTCTCAATTGAAAGGTAAAAACTTTCCTGTCTAATATTTTTTAAGGTATCACCAAAAACCGTTATAAAATTAAATAATATTCATCAATGTGCTCTAAACAACAGATACTTATGAAATTTATTACAGTTCAAGAAAGGCTTAAGTAAGTGTACGTAAGAAGCTTAATATGCATAATGTATTTCAATTTTCGAACATCACGACGTAATTTTTCTCCCCAGACCTCACAGGAATTTTCCTTTTCTCCAAAATTCAAGAGCAGTCTGTCTGAAACTGGAGTTTTAAAAATACGAAGGTAATATATTTCAAAACGAACCAATTCTCTTTTGACACTATTTGCGTGTTGAACTCCATTATTTTTCGACCGAACTGGAGCAAAGAACGGAAGTGAGGGGTTAAAATAAAAATAAGACCCCATTGGCCATTTGCCTTTACTTTTGCATACGAAACGAACTAGTTTTCTCTCAGACTCCTTTGCACGGAGGAAATTGGAAGCTGCACGACAGTAAATTCCCTTCTCCTCAAACGATCCCCACCCCATTCTCTCGAGCGCCATTTACGCCGAACTACAAAAACATCCGAAGGGCGATATTACCTCTCACCACCTCACAAGGAATACTCCGTCTCCACCATTTTGGCCCCACACTCTGTATCTAGCTTCTGTGAATTTTTCCTCGCGATACAAAACCGTCACTTTTTTCCCTCTCTTATCTCCTGTGGGGTTTGTCAAACGCTCGGCGTCTTCCGCTCCCTTCGCATAATTTCTTCCCCGATTACGACTTCAAATATGTACGTCTCGAGAAATTTCCTAATCAGTTCCGAAGGAGAAATGCGAAAGGATGGAGAACACTTTTTAATCCTCTCGAGTGCGTGGAACATTGAAGATATAAGGGATGAAATGAATAGTTTATACGTTAATGTTATTGAGAATCGTGGAAAATATATAATTCGCTTATTCCGTTATTTGTGCCGAAACGAGGAAAGACTATTGTTTCTGTTTAATGATACTGCACACTTTCGTAAACGATTCAATATCAATCATTTCAAATAATTAATAATGAACTGTATTTCATATCGACCCATTGAGTTAAAGAAGGATGAAAATAAAATGCAATTCGGTTATCAAAAATTTTTCATTGTGACTAGAATATGTGATCGGTGATTAAAAATCCATAAATTAGTAAATTTTTTATCAAAATCATACAATTTGCAGAACAAATAGAGAATAATTTCATCCACTCATCAATTGTTTTACATCTTTTCTTAATCTTTAAGTATTTTCAATTTAGTCAGATTTTGAAAGAAGGAATATTCTCTATATATTTGTTTTCCTCCCAATTTGGAAGTCATCCGTATCAGCCATAAGAATCTATATAGTCCTACAATTGATGAGCATTTGCCAACTTTTGATTACTTTTAAACGAACTAAAGAAGCCATTCTGGTGCAACTGTTGGAAACATTACTTATAACTCCATGTAGCTATTAAGATAATGCGTATCGTGGAATTCTAGTTTTGCTCTTGGATCTGTTTCTCTCAAAATATCTTTATCATTTTAAGGTTCTTGACCCTTTTGAACTCTCATGCAGAGAGCAAAGGTAAAGCAGCGTGAATGACCTTGTATATTTTAATTTTTGGTTAGCATTTTTTAATCTTCAGCGAAAAAATTATCTTCTCTAATTTCCCGATAATAACCTCAGTTAATTATTTCCTAACTTAGAAATTCGATCCAAAGATTAATCGCCACTGCAGAAATAAGTAATGAAAAGCAGAAATAATGATGGTTTAGCGAAGAAATATTTAAAAATGCACTTTTTGTAGCTAAGAAAAAGCTAAATAGTTTAAAAAAAATCTGTATCGGTCTCATGATATTATATTGAAAAAAAATTTACATGCAGATTTGCTTCATTTCTTGTTGGAACAAGATACAAAAAGAATATTCTGTTGTTCCCAAAGAAAGATCTCGAAAAAAGTGAGAAAATATTGAAACATAGGAGAAAAAGGGATCTCAAAAAAATTCTTCTGATTATTGTATCCTCCTTTTCATTTTACATTCACTCTTTGACGAGTAAGAAGTAAGTCTTTGATACATCCTATCCTTACTTCAATACTAAATTACTGTAATTCATTATTGTGTTTATAAATGACAATGAAAAGTTTTTTATTCGAATTAATTAACCGATATATTTTTTTGCTTTTTAACTACATTCACAAGGAATCTTATTTCTTTGATGATAAAAAATGTAAATAACAGCACAAATTTTATTAGCTAAATAAAAAACAGTTATTAATTATTCGCTAAAAATGATATTTTAAGATTAGGAACATTCCAAAAAACCTATGTTTGTTCCTTCCCAACTTTACTTAAACTGGATGCTCAGAATTATTTCTTCAAAGAATCCAAGAAAATTGAGGGAGTGGAGAAACAGCTAACTAAGCACGAAATGTCATCAATAAGTATCACGTAGTTGGGATAGCTCCTTTAATGTACACCTCTCCGCCAATATTAACTCCGGTAAATCTTTTCGCACGGAAGATAGATCAACGTCCCGAAACGAGATGGGACGGCCGGAATCGAATTTCGCGTCATGTTAAGTCTCGGCATCTTCTGGCCAAATTTATTAATTGATCCAAAACGGCTGCTGTAAATCAAAATCTCCGCAGGAAGGAAATCACTTTAGTTCGAGAAGTATAAACTCTCCAGAGTCCCGCATTAGTCCGTGCGTGTTCCCGGGCGACTCTGCGTGTAGCCTTGTGCCACGCGCGCCCAAACACACCTTGCGTGATGGCTGTATTTCCGTCTTCGGAAAAAACAACAGGTTTATTGTTTAGATCGCGCGCCGCCTTACACTTATGCAGTGGCTTTCCTAAAGAGACGCCTACTAAACAATACTCGCTGAAGGAGGTGAATGAATTATAGCAACCGGTTTAGAATTTCTTCGCATCCGGACCGAAATTACTGGAAGGGTTTTATACAAGCGCCCGGAGGAACCAACCAGAAGGTGGAGTTGAGGAGGTTGATGAAGGGGATGGTTGATGGGGAAAGAGAGGAGATAAAAACACATTGCGGTTGCTTATCAATGAAGGAGTGGGTGCTGTTGATTGGAGCACCGCGTCCGGGTGAAGAAATGAGGGAGAATTAAATCACCTGACGTATGAAAAAAGGGAATACGAAGAAGCAGGAAAAAGCAGAGGGAAAAGAGATCAGGGTAAGATTAAATCATGCCATGCGCTCCGAGGTGATAGCCGATGTTCTTTTTTTTAATCCTTCCTCCTCTTCGGTGGCGATGAGAATGTAATGTCGGGAAGAATTTTTATGCGATCAAAAAAAGTTAAGCTCGGGCTTAAAACGTCCGGTGAAAATGAATGATACCGGAGGGGAAAGAAGGAATGGGTTATTTCGAATTCAAGATGGAAGTCAGCGGCTTATGAATAAAAGCGATCTTAGGGAGGCGAGTGAGGTAATGGTCGGCGAAGGGTGAGTAATCGCTCGGATGGTAACGAAGAGTAGGAAAATCATAGGGTACCTGTATTCTAAGGGGACTAGAAATTTATCGGTGTCTCTCAGATGTGTTTTTGTCGGCTGCATTCCTCCCCGATCCGATTATCCGGGATGAAGTTACCGTTTGAATAAAATGTGGTCTCAAATGCATGAATACTCGAAGGCGCATTCATGAATGTCCGAGAAATTAAGTTCGGCCATTAAATCAACCAGGTGTGTGTGCACGAATGTAGCTAGAATTATATCGTTTTCTTGGGAGGATTTGGAAATATTTTAAAATTGTAATGTACATTAAATAATGAAAAATGTAACTCTTAATGTACATGGTAAAAAGGTACGAATATATACATAATTCTTTCTACCGTTTTCACCTCACTTTCACGATAAGCAATACAGGATATGGTTACATAACGTCTTGGAAAAAAGAAATTTATACTAAAATCCAATTCGTAGTTCAAACTACATTCACAGCTCAATGTATTACAAAAATAATAAATTATTTTCTACTTTTCTTTTCATAAAATCTAATAAATTTTACGTACAGAATACATGTTTGGCCAAAATATAGTTTATGAAAAAGGTATGCATAGAAGGCTTTTCTTCGTGTATCTAAAGCATATCTTATATATTTATAGCTTACAGATCCAGTTCCGTTAGATAAAATTGTTTCACATGATATTTTTATTGCATGTAATGCTGGAATCTTCCACTTTGTAGATTTAAATTGAATATAAAAATAGAACAATAACGATAATGATACGAGCAAATGAGAGAATTCTTCATGGGAAAAGAAGCATTTACATAAAACTTTACGAGAGCTAATTTCAGCATAGGGACATATTTGAGTGCTCATTTGGAGGTAAGATAATAAGAATTTAAAACAATTAATGCAACGAATCTCACGTAGATACCATCATACGCTCAAAAATTACACGTCCTAACTCGAGAAATATCTCTCACAGACGGAATGTACTTTTATAAAAAACTCACTTAAAAGTATCGCGATTATTATAAGAGAACATGAAAAGGGACGCGTTAGGATTCAATGTCATTATGCAGTGCAGTTGGAGCGGCCTTTAATTTCGTAGCAAAGGAATGTCTGAATGCAAACACGGGAGTTCCAGCGAATACATTCAGTAGCGTTGAGGAACTGCGTTGTCGGAACGAAGTTTACAAGCGATATAGTTATCAGGAATCTTTCTTACATCGCGATGCCTTTTCCACGAGTGAGAAATTCATGCGTGGCTATAATTAAGCGTCTTTTCAAGGCGTGTTCCATGTAAATGATACTCGCGGCATTAAATAATTGATAGGCACTGCTTTTGAGGATGCAATTGTACGAATGCTTTTGCGTGTTCCTAGAAAGAGTCGCGATGGATATGAATTGAATTTTTATTCAAGATGTGTTACTATTTCATCCGATTTCTGAATGCAAGGAAAAATTATTCTCTCTCGTTTCGTCTAAAATGGGGCTTAATTATGCCTCTCGTACGTCAATTTTTTCTAAGAATTCTACTCATTCAAGCATAATGCATCAAGTATTTGACTCAAAATGTAATTATCGTATCGTATATTGGAGCTTAACCAAGAGTTTTAATATTTTACAGATAGAAGGCTCTAAGCCCATTTTGAAACGTTTTTTTATGATTTGACTTGTGAACATTAAAACGTAAATAATTATTTCAATTATAAATGTCATCACACATTGAATATGAATATAATCATCACTCAAGGCTAATGAGCTACTGTAACTTCGTCTGTAAAATTTTTTATTCGTTGATTTTTGGAATGGAATACAGTAAAACATATTTTATTCTAAGTTTACATCTTTCCTTCCCTGAACACCTTATTTACATTTTATATATAATTTGTAATATGTACTACCTATTTTTCATTTTATATTTCTTTCAATTCGGTTCGTTGAGGATACCATTCTAGATTAAAAATATTCTCTTAATAGGAAAATTTATTTTGTATGATCAAATTACCTCTATTATTAAAGTATTAGTATTTGAAATGATTCACGTTTATATTATCACATAGTTAAATTTGTGTACAAGTTCTAATTCTAAGATAAAATTCCATTTTATAGAGAGAATTTGTATCAAACTCCCCAATAAACTTAATCAGTTATAATATGCAGTTCATGGTTAACATGAAACATATTATACATAAGATTCAAAACATATATATTCTATGCTTATCCAGGAATATAATACTTGATTTATAGGTATTATATTACAAATAAATACATTGTTATCTATGCATATCATTGTACTATTACTTTTAGATCTTCGTTTCCATTCATTAGTAAACATAATAGTTTTTTATAGCAACAGAACTTTTTTTTCTACTATGAATGCGATGAAATTCGGTTATCTTTCGTATATTTGCCATACTAGAGCGCTTTGATTCCCTACACCAGTTTAATGAATGAGTATCTTGGAGGAAGAAGCAAGGAAATTCCTCTGCAATGGAGACGAAATTGGTCGATTATAGTTTCCGTCGAAAGAAGAGGAATCTTCACGGCTAATTTAATTCATCGACGGACGGCATCGTTAACCCTGTCTTGGATTTATTTTTCCGGAAAGTGGCAATGTCCATTCATAATTTTATAAGCAATTACGGGAAGGAAATGCTGATCGAATGTTTACGCATAAATACTTGGAACAATGAAGATTCATCAATCATTTAACACACTCTACGCTTTGTTTGAGTTTCGGAGACAGGGTCAACGAATTTACTGGCGATCCCTTGCCTTCACTCTCTCTACCTTCAGGGATGTCTACCTTTTCCCATCTCAATCATTGAGCTTTGCTTCTTTTTTTTACGTTAGCCTTTCCAATCGGCAATTTGCTGGCTTTCAGCATCTTCATGCAGGTAAGTTCTTTCAATTAACCTTAACCTTCAATACTTTACTTGTTGCACGAGCTTAAAATCTTAACGATGTGGAATGGTGGGAAAGAAAACATCAATTTAAAAGGTAAATATCGTTTGGTGTTGCATAATATTTAACGATACTATGTACTATCGAAAAATTTTAAGATCCAAACCTTCTTAGAATATATCTACCTTTATGCTTGCTAATCGTGATGTATTTAATAAAGAGAAATGTTTTCAAAAATAATTAATAAGGAGAATTTCATTGAAGAGTTGAAGAAGTTTATAAGTATATTTTTATAGTATATATAGTAGAAGTATAAGAATATTTAATTCCCTTTGAAATACGGTTAAAAATCAAATGCAAGCACTTTGAGAGTAACGTCGCTTTTCTTTCAACATTTATCAGTAAATTCATTTCATAAACCTAATTTTTATGCAAGAGTGAATATCATTCAGTATAATCAGTGAATAGTATCCCATTTTCCACTAAAAAGGATTCTCAGCGCAATGACATCTAACATCTTTCAGATATTCTACAAATATTAATGAGTACTAAAATTTTCTCAGGGAGTTTATGAACTATTTTTGAACGAGAAATAAGGCAAAGAAGAGTCAATAAGAGGAATAATTTAAATAGTTTTACCATTTTTTTACCGCAGTTAAGTGAATCGTGGAAGGATTCCCGAAATATTTTCGTGAAAATACTAAGGCTACATAAAACACAGTACGTGTTTTATTCAAAACACATATTCACGCTGAGTCCCTCACGATAATCTTTTCACTCGAAGTACATTGATCCAAGTTGCAACGCAGGGAAATCAGAAGTATTCAATGTATATATAATATAAATGATTCGAATGCCACGCGACAGGTATGATCTGATTTATGGACGTATAAATTCATTTTATTGCGCCATTGAATGAGAACAAAGAAGAAATGCATTCTTCAGTCTAAGACGAAACGGTCCAGTCATAAAGGAGTTCTACTCGGAGCATAAATATCTCCTTCCAATGAGATGCGGCCTCCGTTGCATGCTTCGCCGGAATATATTAAGGGACACTCGATAAATAATATCATTGAGCCTTAATTTATTGTACAATAAAAAACGCGGGAATAGACGGCGATAGAAATGCAAAGAAGGAAACAAACCATAGAATATCGGTTGTAACAAATGCCTTTGAAGTCTTTCTATAGGAGAGAAACTCTCCCGAATTTCCTTATAAACCGACTGCCATCCGGAAAGTAGGTTAAAGCAACTATTAAATTGCTTCCCTCGAAGCGGCGGAAACATAGAGGCTTTCAAAAACAATTCCGATCGATTTATGTGCGGAAGTTATCTTAATACGTCCCACTCTCGAAATAAGTTAACGCTTTTTCACAACAAAGGCACGTCGAGAGGAATCTTTTTCGTAGTTAATTGGATTCCGGAATAAGATCTCCTCATAATCTTTAATCACTCTTTCCCAAATGCCATAAATACCATAAAACTTAACGACTGCGCTCCCACATTCACAATAATGGACTCGCTTCGAGGAGAAACTTTGCGAAAGGGTTCGGGATAACATGTTTACCGTTTTGGTCGCTAGTTTCATGCTACTCAGCAAGCGTCTTTCAAACGCAATCTGTTCTTATTCAATCGACTATCGATTTAGTTATCCATTCGGGGACTTCAATGCTCGTTCTACGAAGGTTTTATTTGGATAGATTATTTCCTTAGATGAAGATAGAAGAATGAATCAAATGACTATTCTATGCCATAATTAAAATTAAAGCGAATTCAACTAATGCTTTGATGCCACATATGAAGCATCATTACTGAAACATTATCCTCAGGGTTAATGATGAACGAATCCTATTTATTATATTTTTGTTGTTTATTGAATAACATTTATCGAAACTTTTTTATCGAAAATAGTAAGTATAGTTTGAAGTATAATTTGAATGTAGTTTGCAAGTAAAACGTACAATCGTTAATATTTCTATTAATAGTAATTTTACTATAACGTAATAATAATAATTCTCCACTCTAGTACTAATACATTGGATATATTTACATTGACTATCGGCAGAAATAACTGTTGAAATGCATCCAGTAACTCAACATATAAAGGTTATACCTATCTATCTACAAACCAGTATAATTCACATCCTTTGAAAGAATTTGTCATTATAAATACATAATATTATATTATTTATCTAGATTATTGACTTTAAAAAATTTAATTTTAGAAAGTGGTTAAAATGGAATTAATTTAATTGTAAATCATTTGCCAAATACGCTATCATTTTTGACGAAATTTTGAATGCGTTACTCAGAAAAAAGGCCCAAAGTATATGAAAGAAAACAATAAAGGTTTACAAGAGAACTAAAGGAATGGAGTATATTGAATATAGATCGTTCTGTAGCAAAGGCTATCAGAGAGGATAAAGTAAGTTAAATATCAATAAACCTGAGTAATTTCTCTCCAATTTACTCTTGCCACACGGCACTTCACAATATCTAGGGTAAATATGTAAATTTATTCATCCGTTCATAAAATTCGAGAGCTCTATATTCAAAATAGTTTCAATCATCGCCATTATAAACTAATTTAGAGCCATCAACGCCGTTCAAAGAATTTCAAGTGCACTCGTGAGCAAAGGAAGGCGTTTATTCGAGTGCTCCTGTCGACGACAGTCTTCGTGGAACAACTTCAACGGGATCTCTTCCAAAACACTGACTTACCTTTTCAAGACCCCCAGTGCCTCGTGGATATTGATTGGTGTATCTGCACCAAAGACATTTCTTCTTGGTGGGGATTGAGCCATGCAAGACACGTAGACAGGACGTGTCTCCGGTGACGAAGGCAGGCCGACATGGGATGCTTCACACGTGCGGGGGCGCCGTCTGACCTCTTGCCGCTGATGACAAATGCCCCGTCCTTGACCCCAGCCCTACCCACCTCTTTACTTTGTACTCTTTTGCCGCCCATCTCGCCCCCTACAGGAGATCGCCCAAGAATTATCTGAAGCGGCATTCAAAGTGTCACATTGTATCCGATTTTACGAGGTCTCAATAATCCGATGAGAAAGTGAGGTTTCTCTATCGGATTGAGTCGGCGATATTCAAACTGAATTGATTCGTGCCGAGCGGCTTCCTAAATAAGGATGACACTTTCTACTTCCCTCCTATTCAAATGTTTCCTTGAGTTTGAAACGAATGACGAACAAATAACGTAGTATCTTTATGTTTGTCGCGTCTATATATTTTGAGATTTATCTGAAAACAAATTTTAAATGAGAACTCCCATGCTTGGATTGCTCTGAGAAATAAAAACGTAATTACAGCTAGTATGAGAAGCACTTAAAGTTATGTACGCCTTCTTTATCATTCATACTCAGAGGACACTTTTATCTGTATAAATACATATCCATACATATAAGCAAGAATTTACATACTTCTAAATATTCATTCTTGCAGATCCAAGAGATAATAACTCACACATAACTTGCTTTATTAATCATATACTGGTGAGGGATAGCTATTGATACTAGGACACTCATAATTCGGATAATGAGTTGAGAGAATAATCCAGATTTACTTCAGAGTAAATTATGAGCAGTAGTCTGAGAGAATTTTGCTCAATGTAGAATCGAGTCTGCGTGCAAATTCCTTATCGATGGTTTTTAGTTCTAAGAGAGAGAGATTATCAGTTGCAGTTTATTTTATATATTTTTTTAAAAGAGTCCTGATATGAATATATATGATTAATGGGCCTTTACCGAAATGAAATTTCGCTTTATAATATTACTAATAATAGTAGCTTTTATTTTATTGATTTCAGTCTAAAATATATCCGTGTCCTAGTATTGTATCTGCACGGAGAAGATATACAACAATAATCAATTTTTAATGGAAACGAAAAAGATTACTTGATGGTAATAAAATCTAGTAAAGATGGTAAAGTTAGATGGTAGCTAGTAAAGATACAATCCCGATGACTAGATTCAGCTTCATGGATGTAAGATATTAATGATACCACGTAATGATGCATTACATTTGTGGTCGAAACGAGAAGGCAGTTGTAGTTACATTATTTCTTAAAACGTTCCCAAATAACCAAACGTTTCGTGGCTGCGTAACGCATAATAAAGACAAAATATCTCTCCAGGAGATAAGTTGATAAAGCAAGAAATGCTTACGATAAAGGACGATTAAAAGCCTCCTCGAACATCTCCCTGCCGCCGGCAGCTTTATATTTGTATAAAATGAAGAGGGGCGATATAAAACGGGGAAACTAATGCTTTCCACTATATTCCGGCCATCCGTACGTCTCAGCCATTTCGCCTCACAATGCCTTATGCCACAACTCCTTTCATTTCCTGCGTTGAAGCAATGAAAAACTCTTTATGGCACCTTCCATCTCCGCTCTTTATGGGACTTTCCAACTTTATTTCCTCTCTTTCGATATCAATCGGATCACGTGGTACCGCATGCCGAAGATCTCCGCGCCACTGATGTTATGGATATCTGCATTAAAGAGACCATCTCTGTCTCTTCGGAGAGCCATTACGGCGCGAGATCTATTGCATATTTCATGCTTTGACCCCTCAACCATCCATTAAATCACGTATTTTTCTCGGGAAACGAGAATGGAAAGAGAAAAATGGCCACCGCTGCGGCGTGTAACGGCCCGAGTAAATTAATAACGGACGAGAGGAATATACGTTGCGCTCCGTAAAGTTTCCCTTAACGAAATTCATTTAGACTTGTTGATTTCCCCTTCATTTTTCTCGGCCTCGCCTCCCGAGACCTGAAACTAATCAGCGACGTGTCTATACGTAGTTAATGAGCGGGCTTATTAATATGCAAATTGCCGAACTTAAGATTTTCATCAAGGATAGACTTTTTAACGCGTCGGAAATATTCAACAACCTCGCCCGCACCTTAAGAGGCTCCCACGATCGTTTATTTATTCTCCCGCGACTCCTTTTTTTTCTCCGTCCCAAAAGGGATACCCACTTGACCCGACACATAATTTTTACCTCTCCGATATTGCTTTTTGTGATTCGTACCGTTCCTTTTTCGCCTACGGGAAGCGAGCCTTCCCTCGATGACTCTTCCTTTTTTTTCCCCCGAAACTCATTACGCAGGTCGACGCATGCTCAACATTTTGAAGGAGATGACTCTTCATCAAGTGCTTCCTTCGCATCGATTCACGAGGGATTTCTTTCAGAGAGCGATCTCGTGCTAACCAGCTTTTCCTTCCCCCCCTCTCCCTCTTTCTCACTAGAAAGGCAAAAATTAAATAAAAAATAAAGAATTTCGCCACCTTTTAAGAACAGCCTAAACTGACGCCCTCACGAGGGGCGCGGCGGTTGTGAGAAACACGAAATTTCGGCGGAAAAATGATGCGCGAAAATAAAAAAAAGAAAAAAAAACAAAGAAAAAAAAACGAGAGGAAAAATAATTCGTCTCCTTCGAGAAAATCAGACGTCTTATCTCTCACTTTTGGACAGGAGATGAATAAGAATGGTAAACGAGAATGAGGTTGAAGGAATACTTTCTACAGGGATGAAAGAGCGCTTTTTTTCCGAACGGGAACGTCCGAAGAGGATGGGGTTTTCTTCCTTAATTCCAAGGGTGAGCAGTCAAAGAGTCCTAAGGACTTCGACCAGGTAAATGTTTGGGCATTTTCGTTTAAGTTTTCCCCGCCCTCATCACCATCCATTCCTCACGAGACACCCTTTTGTCTTTGCAACCCTTCACCTGCCACCCCATACCCTCTGGCGTTTCCAGTTTGCGACTACCCGCACAACAAGGGGAGAGAAAAAAGAATGTGATAACGTTGGGCCTGAGCAACGTAATGGGAGCTCGCCCAGCCACCATAAATCAAAGACAAATTGCCTGCCAGGTCTTCGGTGATTCCTCCTCCCTCCTCCTGCAGCTGCCTCCTCCACCTTTTCGGTGTCTTTTACCTTCACTCTCGTCTTCATCTCCCTTTTAAAAGCATTTTCGTTCTATTTTCCACTTAGTCTTCCGATCGCACGACGTGTGCTTCGACTTTCTAAGGAACCTTTTTCACGTGGAACATCCACGTAAGAAACGTAGTAAAACGAATCGTATTCTGTTATTATAATCTACAATCTGAAAATTTATCGAAGAGCTAAATTGAAGAAGAATAACACTGAATAAGAAATCTAAATTTATGCTTTGATGCTAGAATAAATGTCAGAGAAAACTCAAAAATCAGTAAAAAATTAAAAAGCTTAATCAAAGGCGAGAATAATACCAGAAATGATAAATCATACTCGTGTTAAATCTATTGTAAGCTATCAATAACTTTCAATTCCAATTTGAGATCTTTCTGATTACTGCAATGCAATGCAAAAGGATAATTTGGTGATAATGAAAGTTTGAGAGTAAGTTTTTAATCGCTCCGGCTCAATTGGCTCCGGTTCATGCAGGTTTCGTAGCATTCATTAAGGAGTAAAGAGAATAACAATATGTTCGTCCAGCAGTTAAGAATTAAAAAACTATATGCCTATAACTGAAACCATAAATATATCCGCTCAATATATAAAATATTAATTTGAATATTATATATTAATATATTATAGTATTGAATTGAATTAATATATAATACAGCGTTGAATTGATGAGTGTAGTTTTGAACTGTAAAGTTGCAGATAATTATTTGATCCTTCTTTTTATGATCGAGTGCTGAGCTTCGTTAAATGGTGTCTTTCTCGTTGATATTTATTGTACAACTGATAATTGTTTTAAATTGAACACATTATCTTACTATCTTTTTATGTGATGCCGTATTCAACACACAATATAATGTAGAGAGTAACTACTTGTAGAGTGACTGTTTTTACTTGACTGGAAGTAATTATTTAAAATTCTATGCCCACAAACTTATTCCGCTCTTTTTATTTCTAAAAGAGTGGAGTGAATGTACGTCATCAAGGTATGAATATAATAGGTAGCTCTGTTCCAGACTTATATTTATGAGAAATTTATGTTTCCAGCATAGATTATACTTTTTTATTTCTTTTATAATTCGCTGATAAACCTGTTCTATATTTTATAGAAATATGTCGGTATTTCACAGAAAAATATTATAAAGGGTAACGGTTACTAGCAAAAATATGAAGGTATAGAATGAAGAAGTAAGAACGAGTATAATTTAAGTTGAAGCTGTAAACAACATCGGATATATCTTCAACTAAATATACTATCAGCTTTCCTAATAGAAAAATTTGAATAAAGCCAATTGATGCGTTAGAAAATTCAAGGTTTTAGGGAATTTAACTTGTAAAAACAAGCAAAATAGCCTTTAAGCCTATTGAACGACCCTGCGGTAAATTGCTCTCTCGTATTCCGACGTCTGAAAGACGGTCGACAACCTGAAGGGCGGCCGAGAGGAAACCCGAGGTTAAACTTAAATTGCGTTAAGAATTGCAAATCAAGGAACTATGGGAAAGAGTGAAAGAAGTAAAGAAGGCGTAGTAAAAGAACTGCGGAAAGTTCTCGGCTCGAGACAAGCGCGTGAAAAGTCGAGGACTATAGTTGCGTGTTTCTCTGCGATGATTCGTAAATGAGGGGTTTTCTGGAAGGCGATAAATCGACGCGATAGGCGATCCTTATTCCCACAAGTGGATTATTTCGTTGCTATTAGCGACCGACTGTTTAATTTTCTCCCCGTGTATTTTTTCCGGGGCGGTGATCAAAGATCAAAGGCGGGGGAATCTGGCGGGTCGTAAACTTTCCTCGGACTTTTTCGCCGCGTGTTTCGCAGAGGGATTACATCTCCGAACGGCGCTACCGTAGCGTCCTCCGAAGCGATAATCTCCGTTAATTCCGGGAATATGGAGCCTCGGAATTCCCCTGTTGATGTACGCCCCTGGAAACCCTCCATCTGACGATGAATCAATCCTTAAAGCCTGACCCAGATCCACGCGAAATTGGCGACGCAGTCGGGGTGAATAGAAAATTGTCAAAGGGATTGTGCCCACGGCTAAAGATCAGGTGCTATCAGATCTGAGAGATCGCGTCGCTACCGATGACTGGATGATATTCCCGTTCCCCGGCTTCACTTGCAGATTGGAGCTTTTGGTAAACTGTCTCCGACTTGTTGAAGCTCTCTCGATCAAAAAAGTTGAAGGAAGAATGATGTTTTTGACTTCATTGCCCAGTTTCCAAACACCAAATATTTGCGGTAATTGTGATATCGAATACGTTATTGAATCCTGAAACGGTACTTTATATTTTTTTAAAGAGAATAACAAGCTATGTGTAAAAATCAATCTCAAACAAATAGTGTACGATTCATAATATGTTAAGATCCAATAAGTTTCCCTGAAATAATGCACCCAAAATTAATGAAACTTACGATATTTATCAATAAGCTGTTTCAGAACAGGATTTAGTAACGTGAAGGCATTTTCAAATGTTCTCAAAAGTTGCATAAGCAGATAGAAATGCATCAGATCGAGTTTGACTTGAGAGAAGATGAAAATGAGATCTCGAAAGAAATAAGTGCTCAGAAACAGCATATATAGATTGAAGTATTTAGAGTGATGAATTCACAAAGTACATCTACTTATTCAATATCAGATACTGATAGACCAATCAGTTGTATGGAAAAGTTTTGTTAAGTATTGTTTCATAGTATTATTTTGTCTGCATGAGAGCCAAAGATAAAACTAAAAACTGCCCCACGACACAAGTTGTATATTTTACATAAAACACCATTGGAACCTGGAAGAAACTCCATATTTGTTGCAAGGCACTATGTGATGGCTGGTGATGTGAGTCAATAAGGCAGCGGAGGCGTTTTAATAATGAAAAACACCTCTTTTGCTATGTATCTCTTAAGAGGATCTTGATCACCGCAGCGTTTACGATCACCGATCAACACACACCCATCACTTACGTCCCACGCGTTTTATAGGAATTTCTTCGGGACGAAGGGCGATTATGCGTGATAAAACGCGTTCAAAAGTGTCGGCACACAAGAGCCTTGTGGGAAAATTGACCGGGAAAATTAAAAAAAAACACAAGGAGCTGCGAAAGTCGATTTGTTTCGAAGCTTTCGGGCGGACGACTTTTAAACAAGGAGTGACGAGAATGGTGGGAAGAGATAAAATCGCGCCCTTATTGACCAATGAGAGCATCCCATCCGATGTGGAAGCAAAAAAGGCCCGTGGTCATCGCCATTCCTGTCGCTTCGGGTCCACGTCCTGCGGGTAACGATTTTTCAAGCCGCGTCGGCTCATTTGTACTCATCAACCCATCTTTTCCAGTTGGCCAAATTGGATTTGGAAAAAATCGAGCGTCGCAAACAAACAAACGAGGCGCGCAATTGGCAGCGGCGCCGTTTGATAAGCGTATCAACCAATTGAGATTCCAATGCGATTTTGAAACGCGTCTGCCCGAAAGCATTGCTTCCAGTGCGGTAAATTTGCGGCTCTTGACAAGGGTCTTTCGTAGCTATTTTAGGAATGAAAGGACGTATCGCTGTCTTACCGTTTTACAATCAGACGACGGATTGATGGAATGGCGATGCAAAGTAGACGAGTTTCCCGACTGCGGACACTAATTGAGATATATTTGTCCCCATATTCAGTACCTATCAGTTTTGCGTTGAACTTAAATGGGGGGGCTGAGTCATACATTCGCACTGAAATGAATATGAGATTTGTTTGAAATTGTTAGCTTTCAAATATATTCGACTGTAACGATTCGAATGAGTTTCCAATTTAACGAAGGTTAGAAGGAAAATGATGTAGTTTTCGTTTGAACGTTTTCTGCTTACTATTAGTTCACTAAAAGTGTTATTAACTCAACTCTACATTACTAAAATGATTGATTTCTATTTGTGATACTTATTTTTAAATACATACATACCCATTTGATATTTATCATATCCATCGTACATAAATATGACTATTTTACGCTCATCTGAGATATCCTAACGGATAATTTTAGGAATGATTTGATTATGAATAGTGAACTCTACGGATAATATGGATAAGTAAAGCTTTGGAGTGTTATGAAATGTGTTATCGAATAGGCACAATAGTCCAAAATAGGTATTTAATGACAAGAAAATTAAAAACCGTGAAGTACACGCCTTCAAAATAACGTATCACTGTCCTGCTCGGAAACTTTTATTCCGTTTGGGAATCATGAAAGCAGTGATTCGTCTCATTTAGACGAAAAAAGTCATCAACTTCTAATTCAAATGCGCTTCGCAATTCACGTAACAAGCGAATATTAAACTCCAGTATATGACGCATGATGAACTGAAGCGATAATCAGTGCCTACCTATATAGGCAGAGCAACTCGAACGAAAATCTAATACTCTGGAAAAAAAAAAAAAACAAAAGTATCGGCGGGCGCCATCTACTACCCATTCATCATAGGAGCACTATGGCGGAAAAAGTCACAATCGAATAGGCCAAACTTTCCTCTTTTGCCCCTCTCCGTTTAACCGTTAAAAACACACGGTCGTTACCGGCATCTTCCTCTCATACAGCGATTCAATTTGCATGCAATATCGTCCTTTTGATTCACAAAACGCAACGGACTATGAAAAAAAACGTCCGGTCAAAGGGAATGCAAGCAGGAAGAAAGGCAAGGCTCTTTCCGCACGGCTTTTATTTTCCCGATCGCATGTAAATGCATTTAGTCTGGGAGTTATTCGATCGTCCGTAAAAACAAAAGAGGCATGTATTAACGCGGAAAGAAACGAGTAATAACGTCAACTGCGATCGCCAATTTATGAAATCGCGGTCCGAAGCTCTCTCTCTACACGTCGGACGTGCTGACGCGTGATAAATGAATCGAAGCGCGTGCGATATTCGGAATGTATGTATGTGGAGGCCCGTGACTCGACAGTGACTAAGCAGCTTATCATACGCGTTAACCAGAGGGCACGGCAATCGAAACGGGACCTTCATTAAAATTTTCTGACGTCCCCATCAGGATGGATTGTTTGCCATCGACGCGACGACAGCAGGGTAATGATTTTCGACATTTCCCCGCTAATACCGCTACGTGCAAAAATGTCCGCGCGGGTTCTTTTTGAGAGGAAATTTTCTATATTTCCGAGGCATTTTTCCATTTAGTCCACTCCTCCACTCTGACGGCGTCTTAATTTCAAAGACGTCTTCCGTTCTTCTTAACCTCCCGTATTCGGAATTTTCCCCTTTCATTACTTTTCATACTCGCACAGGGCGCTTCATTATCAGCCTCGAAGCTCCATTAATCTATGTCTCGTTCCGCATAATCTTGTATATAAGCGGGAATATCTTTAGACTAAATAAAATCCACTTTACGTTTCCCGCTCGTAAATTACTCGCCATAAATATCCGTCTTATATCTTCCCAGCGCTCGCCTTCAACTTTTTAGCATCTATTTGCATTGAATTACCGCCATCCGCCTGCATCCGATGGGCCTCGAAACCGGTTTCTGGTCTTATTTTTAGTCGTTTAACATTCTCTTTAACACATTCGGGTCATAGCTATTGAATATTTTTGAATAAGGAACCCGGCAAAAGTTATCGTAACTTATATAGAGATAGCAAGAGCCTTTCATTTACGCCCTCATGAAATTAAAATGGAAGATCCCATTGTGAAGGATTATGAATTTTAAGGTTTCTCAAATGGGATTATATTTTGGGTGCATCTTTCATGTTTCCCAGTTCTCTTTCTCGACAACCATCACTCACTCTTATCCTCAACACCCTATCTTAATCAACTTAATAAATACATGTCAAAAGGGTGACGACCTCTATGCATATTCTAAAATATTCCAAGAGACAGGGTGAATAGCATTATAAAACATGGGAAAATGTGCCAAGGGATACATATAATATAGTTATCTAAATCCAAAATGACAGAATATCGCTATTCGTGGCTGATAAATTTGATTATAAAATGTCACCTATAACTATTACTCCCTCACGAACACCGTATTTCTAAACGTTTAAAATTACTGTCAATTTATTGGATCTTTTTTATTCGTTTTACTCCTCGTGTTGTGTTTTTAATGAGCATATCCGTGAGACAAACGGTGTGTCAGGTATCAGGGCCTTTACACACAGGTAAATTGTACCACCGCCCTTAAGATAATAAGCCTCAATGGTTTGCAGGCAGTGGGAAAAATATGGTAATCGCCCTCGAATTCTTATACTCGTTCTCAGAAAGGAAACAAACAGAAGGAACAAGGGCGTACTACGTCCGTAAGATTTCCTGGTACTTATCGTGTTTATAAAGCATGTCCATTTCTGCTTGAGAACTGAAAAAAAAATAGAATGTTACGCCAATTGAAGAACACGGAGCTGAAGTCAAGTTCACATTGGAACGCTCCACTTACTTTCATTCATATTATGGCTAAAATGGTTGATGCAATATTTATTCCAAACTATCTCACTATGCTTCATTTAAAATCCATTAAAAAGACCAGTTTCCTTGAAGTTAATCTTATTTCTAGCATACAATTAAGTTTGATATTTAAAGGAATACTCTGTCACGATTCAATTGCAACATGGTGCTGGATGAGTATGATACTTTGATGGAATTTAATACATGGAATAAAATAAAGAAAATAACATAATTCTGGTAGATATACTACCTGTTGGAGACATCATTGGAAGGATCCTGTTGTATCAAAAATGTGGAGTATCATATAGACATACGCAATTTTAAATATTATTGGTTTGGATTGAACATGAATTGTTTGAATATTAACTTTTCCTAATAAATTTTTATTTTACTTTTAAAATAGCTTTTAAATCTTTTATCATCTTCTTAAAGCTTCTTAGATGTTGGAGTCTCTAGATTTTAAATTTAAATGTTTATTAGAGCGATTAGATCGTAATATAAGATTGTAATGCATTGAGTTAATATTATTTTTTATGTATTACTAATATGCTAAATTTTTGGAGCATCCAAGAGATTGCCGTACCCAATTGGTAACATTCCTCGTGACTTTTTAATTTAAGAACTCTTTAGTTAGACCTTCATAATATAATTGAACGGATATTCAAACCTCGTTATAAGGGATATTTAGCATCTTCGCGAATAACTTCATGAGCTCAATTTGGAATTATCTCCATACTCGTTTAATGTAATGAATTAACAGCGTTTTATGGACAACGAAGCTTCTTAATACGCGGCATCAAATTTATGGCGCTAATTCCACTTAAATTTTCGAAAGATTGGGCCATCCACCTTTTTTAATTGTACTGAAAAACACTCCGGAGTAGGATTCGGTTTGTTGCTAATCAAAACATTCTACATTTACATTATACATTTCTACAGCTCATTTTCCACTTATGGAAATAACCATTTCTCTCCTCTATAAGAACAGATTATCGTTAATACATGACGTTTCTTTGTGTATCGTATCTTCCTATTCGCTATCATTTCTATCGCTAAACTCGTACGAATACATCCCAAAGTTCCTCCACTTGTTTTCCCGAATTCCGCCTTTATTTACTTTGATTCTCCAATCGACGCCATGGAAACTAATTCGGCGATAATGGACGCGGAAAACAAACGCGTCATTCGGTCAGCGAGGAAATATCGATCGGGAATCGGTTATTTCCTCGCATTCAGTTACGTTTCGAAATAAACCCGCTGAGTGAAAGGCGGCAGAAATTGCTTTCAATCAAACGATTGTTTCCGATTTTTCGGTGCGATTTAAGAGCCATTCAGTCAAGTTCCAATCTGGTCTGCGAAAAAGAAACACTCTCCTCATTCAATTAATAAATACCGCGCTCTCCTTTTTTAATGCACGCGAAATTAAATTATTTGAGGAAATCATTTTCCCATCTCCCGATTCCCGAGCTTTTGATGGTCCTCCGCATAATAAAAAAAACCCTCTCGATCGGCGAATGGAAATCAAATTGCTGCGAGGGAAATAAAAAGATATATTCGGAGAGGTCGGAACGAGTTATTGGACTGGAAACGTAGAGAAATGCCGTTCATATTCCATTGAAAATCTTTAGCGGTATAACCATTTAGGATCGTGGAAGCGGTCTTGTAAGAGAGGAGGCATAGGGGAGGTTGCATTGTCGTTGGCAAGTGCCTCTTGTAACCCCTTCTCAGCAGGAAATCCGTCGATCCCCCGTCTATCCGTTCGGCGAATACGCGCCTTCAATGCGCTCTTATTGCTTCCTAGAAAAATTTTCTTTCATGTCGAGGGCCTCGTTGGACTAATGGTTCCCTCAAGTTTGACCCCTTCTTCGAGATAAACCCGCTTTCCGATGCATTGCTGTTTTTCTCCCGCTGTTCGACAGGTATTTCACAGACAGAAGAAATACGCTATTCGCAGCTAAATAAACGTATTTTCCGCAACGGAATATCTTCGCCCCCTGGCGGTGTGGGAATGAAACGGATCTATAGGCGGTCAGTCGGCGACAATGAAGCATCGCTGCGTTACAGGAGGCTATCTAATCACGCGCATTAATCTAGTAATTCCTAGAAATGAGTTACGAGCGTTCCATATACTAATCCTAATGTTCTTCGGAAGATGTAACGGACGTTTGCGATTGAAATCATTCGGGTCAAAGAGATATTCTATTTATGGAATGAATTCGACGCGTTTTGTTCGAAATTAGGGATGAACGACACTTCCCAAACGCAATGTTTGTAAAAAGGTAAATATCATTCTATTTCTTTTCATCCTTGTATTATCGTGATTGATAATTTACGTTAAATAAAAATAAATCTCTGAAATCTAATAAAAATACTAATTATTATTATAATAGTATAATCGAGGGGGAAAATTTATAGTCTGCACAATAATTTGTATTTATTTTAATTGGTTCTTACAGCTTGAATAAAAATCGTAACATTTGAATGAATAAATATTTTATAATCTTTGAAGTAGGTAGTGAGATATATAAACGCTGTAATTTTTAAAAATATATTGATCAAAAAGCTATGTATTTTAGCAGTGGAACAACTTATAAATGATGAACTATTAGCAGACAGTATAAGTATCCTGGAGATGAAATCCTAAAGAGGATGAATTTCTTAGTAATTCACCAATGTGTAGCTAAAATTTTAAAAGTATGCATACAAAATATCCTCATATTTACCGTTATTATTCACCGATCAGAATGAACGAAAAGAAATGCTTATAGTACCGAAAGGGATGGTAGATATTTTCTGTGGAATAGTAGGCGTATCTTAGCCTTCAATCTCTTTGATCCATTTACAGACATATAATAGATGTCTATAGTGCGCAAAGAATTGATATTTATAACCCTCAGAAAATAATATCCTAGCTCTTAAGAAAATTACGAAATAAGTACGATAGGTTAGGTCTGAATAAATAGAAATTTTTCTAGAAAGGGTTACAATAAATCAATTCCCTGTCTATTTCTCCATCGCCTCGAGAATTGATTTCAAGTTTGAATGCAGTCGTATCCTAACCGAGAAAATGAATACGTTTCAGATATTCGTATCAAAAGTATCACTTATTCCACCCTCCAGCCTCAAAAATTTGAATTGGGGGAATATAAAAATGATAATATTTCCCTCCCTCCCGTGTAAGCTCGACGATTAAATGAGTACGAGCTCTGAGAAGAGAAGGAACGGAAAAAAAACCACTCGAAAAAAAATATCTCGGATTCATATCAATCCTTAACCGTGCCGCCATCTAACTACCAATACCTCCGAAACCTTAATCTCGTACCAATTTCCACCAGTCTCTTCAGGACGATTTACCTCTCTCTCCACTTCAATTCCGAAACGCCCACTTTTTCGAAGAGAGGGAATTGGGAGCAAAGAAGACGCGGGCGAAAGACTCCGTATAAAGGGAGGAAATGGGAAACGGTGGGAGAAGACATTCGGGGCAACAAAATACGTCGCGAAGAAGAGGGGAATAAACGATTTCTTGAGGGGGAAGAAGGGGTTCGGATTTCGCGAGGGGATGAAGCGGGGAAGGACGCCGACTGGCGCCGGAGTTAGTGACACCCGACGCCTCAAGAGGGTGAGCGATGTTCAAGAGACGCGAGAGGAGGATGCCACGGCGTAAGCTGCGACTAAGAGAGAGGGGTAAGAGAGAGAGGAGATGGATTGGTAAAAAAAGGGCGGAAAGAGCGCCGAAGAAGCTGAAGGAAAGCAGATACATGCAGTTGGTACGGATGCTGTGCAAACGGAAATAAAAATTTTTCTGAAAAGCACTCCGAGAGGAAAAGTTTCCCTTTACCACGCTGCGCTTGACAGAAATAAAAACGGTTCGAAATGCGCAATGGCGATAGGTGATGGATGGGAAAGAAATTGGAGGAGTCTCAGATGGGGCCTAATGATCGAATGGTAATGAAGTGGGGGGCGTTATGCTTCCGAGGAATTGAACGCGTGATTGAGGGAACGGTGAAGTCGGGGGACGGGAATAATGGAGCCGTTAAAGGGGGGACGGCGCGGTCGAAGAAACTGGTGGGAAATGGAACGAGGGTCTATATAGGATGCTTTAACATCGGTACTTCAATGAAGTTATACAACGAGAGGAAGAATTGAGAGGGAAAGGATCCCACACGGGGAGATATGGCGAGAGATCGCGAGGACAAAGAGGCGCTCGAAATTCGCAGGGCCGAAAGGGGGACCGTGGGGGACTCGAGTTCTGAGGCAGCGGTTGAAGGAGACGCCGTCTTCCAGAGCTCTTCTCTGGAAAATATTCGAACCGTCCTTTTTTCCGAATGGTGAGGAGGCTTCTATAGCTCCAATTCCATGCCTATGGAAGGCTCTTGAGGGATAAACGGCAGCTTTTTCCCCCCCGATGCCTTTTTTTCCGTAGAGATCCGCGAGTAAATTGCTTGTGCTCTTACCTCCGCCTGCTCGAACACGCCTTTAATTGCTCTTAAAATTGAATGAATCTGTGAGGAGAAGGAGTGGGATAAGACGAGGAGGTGAGTGAATAAGCAGGATTGGTATTTCCCGAAAACTTGCTTGACAGTTTTTGGGAGGGGCAAGATAAACACGACGCAGACCTCAAGTAAAAAAGAGAAAAAATAATGACCTGAAAACCAGCCATGAGCATAAATAACAAAATATTACATTTTGTGAGGCGTAACTCAAACCGATTTCATTTCATCCGAGGCATTAACATGTGAACGAAAATAAGATTCTTGGAAAGAAGATGTAAAAAGTTTCGACTAACTTGAATTGAAATAATCTTAAGATCTCGGGAGGGAAGCAAGACTTCCATACCTTGTTTTTCGTTCGAGAAAAACATCTCGTATCTTTCGGTATTTCATCGTAAATTGCGATTATTTTTTATTATTGTTTTTAAAAACACTTTTACCTTTCGGTCGTGGGATGTATTCCGCCCATGAGCGAGGCAAATATATATACGGTGACTTGTTTATTAAAGAGGTTTTTAATGGGAAGAAATTTTAAGAATGTCCCTTTTGATAAAATTATCACATATTTTACGACCATAAGACTTGAAAAATAACAGTATCATTCGATATAAAATTCTTTTTTTGTGGTACTAATAAAAATTAAACTTATAAGCATAATTTATGGAAATTAAAAGTTATAGCAATGGGAATTTCTAACACGCACTTTACGTCAGGATATCTTCAAAAGCTATTGATATTATTACTACCCAGATGATATTAAAAAATTGAATGGAGGATTTACTTATTGTCGTAAGATAGAACTAAATGTATAAAATAAATCATAATAATAATATGATATTCTGAAGTCATACCACTCAGATAAAGGAATTAATTCAACATTATTTAATTTTTATTTCATTGAACATCACCTTTATTGTTAATTAAAGCAAGGTAATATATAATATGTTGATAAAGACATATTAGATTCAGAATTATTAATTGATAAAAATATCAATTTCTAATTCAGTTTTGAGAATATATTTTTAACATATGAAACATTAGCTTCCATTAATGATTGAGAAGCGATTCGTTGCTTAAGGGTAACTACAGAATGTTGCAGTAATTCTCTCTCAAGATACTTTTCATTTAGAATAAATTACCGGCCAAGAATCCCATTCTGGAAATTCCTTTCTTATTCCATCCAAAAAATTATGCAGTTCCTTTGAAACCAGCAAAGTTTTAGCAGGATGAGATGATCGCCGTATTATGCAACCTGTATTTGGAAACTTTTCGGTTCACTCCACTTAATGGGTTCACTAATAATTAGATTTCGAGGAATGAGAAGGAATTCTCGATAAAAATAAATGGTCCTTCTCAAGTATGGCCATTAGTTCGCTCGCTTCCATTCCGAGATATAAAAAGGAACTGCTGCGAAACTTGCGTAAAATATCATCAAATCGGAGATTAAAAAAAAAGAGAAACAAGTCAATTACAGAGAGCTCCTTGGGAGAATTTCTCTTACCGGAGCTTAAGCCCGAAAATACGTCTCATTCGGAATTAAAATGAGAGGAAATTTCTTGAAGATATCTAAAAGCGTTCCTTAAGGCATCCCTTTGAACTGCCAACTCTGCGATTTTTCAGTCGTTTATACAGAAAGGATAGAAGAATAGAATTAATCTGTAGCATTAGGCGAAATGATATGATAAAATGGAGATTAATGAGTATTAATTTCGAGTTGAGATGGAATGGAATTTTTAGCTCTCGGAAAAAATCTTTCGAATCTAAATTAATTTCAGCCCGTACAGATTAATTTCGAATTATTTTCCATCTGATATTCAAACGAAAATGATGAGCTCACAGTTCAGTTTTATAGATAGCTTGTCATCTGCTTGTGCTGTGAACAATATTTTTATTAAAAAGTCTGACAATAATTGCATAAAATTTAAAACATAAATAGATCATCCCAACAGGACTGACCTCTTAATTATTTATGCATGTCTACACTTTTTCTTACCAATTACCAACAATCTTGCTAATTTTTGTGGCCCTTCTTCTGTATATATTCTATAAATGATTGAATAGTATTCATACGTGTATGTAGATATCAAATGACATCAATATATCAAATGTATAAACATATTCAAATTATTCAATATGATAATTATCAATGCTCTTTTTAGTTATAACAAAGATGTTTTTTTTTATCTCAACTCTCAAGCTTACTAAAATTAATTCCTTTCGAATTTCAGCAATAAATTTTATTTCACGTAATAACGGGTGGGAAAAAATAGGAAAAAAGAGTAGATTGCCGTAGCATATGAATGCTAACGTCTGTAGACAAGAAAAACTCTTTTCTCAGCCTCTGAAGAGATGGATTAAATTATCTTAATTATTTAATTAAATCGAGAACACCATACGTAACGTACATAGCGATCTAATTCCTTAATTGGAAATTCAACTTAAGGAGGGCATAAGGGACGATTTGGAATTAAACTTTAAGACTCCCATTGCATGGAGAATGTGTAATTATCTTCCCAAACTCTTATTTCAGTTCCTCCGAAAATATCGAATTCTTCTAAATGGTTCTCATACACTCCTTCTAACCCCTTCTGGAGGAAGTAAACCGATTCTACAATAAAGGAGACCGATTCTAGGAGGGGAAACTGAGTTGATTGCTAAGGGCTTTCTTTTTATGCGATCTTCCAATCTTACCACATCCGAGCGTTCAATATAGTCCCCCACCAGAGGCGTCAGTAGCAGCAGCCAATGCTATTCAAACCCCACCTCCTTGAACGCACCCCTTCCGAGCACTCTTTCCCTCTTACTAATTCCAGTTACCTCACGTTTCCGTTCATTCATAGCATTCCATCTCCCCCCCCCGAACCCCCCCTTGCGATTTCCCCAAAACGAGTTTCTCTTATTTTCCAAAATGCGCCGCTGTAAATTTTCGGCTAACTCGAGTACATATCGAGCGGATGAAGACAGTTGGCTACTGCAAATATACATATCGATGTTGGAAGTGTGAAATAAATGTGTTCCAATTCTCTCCTTATCAGGAACTTGTATCTTAGGCGCGAGTAAGAAAATTAAGTAACTGCTTTTATACAAATGAACAGAACATTAAATTTTGAAACAAAACATTTAAATATTAATAATTATGTGACTGGAGTGTTGGTATAAAATAGCTCAAGGATTCAGTATGTACTTGAAATTTTAAATATTTAGGAGCATTTTGAAAGCTGTATTGATATTTAAAGGTACCTTGGTCGAGCAGACAAATTCTTGATTTATCTCGCTGTTTCGTTTTATAAAATCATTAAATTTCACTTATTGTTCAGGATACTTATAAAGCATGTTTAGAATACTGTAATTGCTCAACAATCTTCAAACCTTTTTCTCATTCATTGTTATTTATTCAAGGTATATCATAAACTAAAACTAAATCCCTTTATTTGCGTATTATTATTTTCTATATTCTTATTTGAAAGGAGATTTAAAATATTTGATTGAGTAATATTAAAGTACATCAAAAATTTTTAACTGCCACTTTTTGGTCCTGCATATTCATTAAATTTATATAATATTATCAGAATCAACACAATTTTCTTAAAAAGATACTACACAACTCTGTCATGAAGTCTCAATGAAGTTTTTTAATTTTAAATCTTCTCTCTCTAATTTTGAGAATGATATAACGCTTTTCGTCTTCCACAAAAAGTAAAGGACGATAAAATCAATGCTGGTAATTTATTCAGTGGTTAGACCCAGATTATAAATTTTACACAAGGGGATAGAAGTTTCTAAGAGGTGAAAGTAACTTGGTTCGTTAAGTTAATAAGTTTTCTTTGAAGGATCTATGGAAGTGAAAAGTGCTATTAAACTGGGAGAATATGGTTGAGAACCTTTACTAAGATGCAATGAAAGTGTAAAAACATACTTCAGAATATATTCATGTCCGTATCTTTAAATTTTATGAACAACTAAGTTTAACTTATAGGATGTTTTTAATTTATTCATTTAGAAATCAACGGTTCTTACGCAACGTTTTCGGCAGAAGCGTTTTCAAAACACGATCTCTCTAATGCTGTTATTTACTGGTTCATAATAAAACCTAGCCGCAGACCATGAAGATAACTTATTATTCTTTCCGAGAATGAGGTGAGTAGTACTCATGAATTTTTACTGAACCAAACTTTAATTTTTAAACGTATGCTCTGAAAAATACCATTATGTAATTTGTCTACATAGATTACTTTTCAAATGAATTACGATTTTAGCTCAAATATCTCGTAGTTTATACCGTTCATGCTCTATATAAACACTCTCTAATTCAATAAATTGAACCTCAGCCGCTAAAATAAAAAGAAACAATTTACGGTGAACCATCGAAATGATGTTTACACTTCTGCATTTTATGTTTATTTTATGTAATGGTACTCAACGTTCTAATTTATAATCAGTTTAAAATATATTGTTGAACTGAATTCAAGTAAATAATTTACAGTGTGCATTAAAAGTTCTATTTACAGTTCTCGATATATTTTATATCCATGATAAATAAATAAATATTCCAAGATCAGTAAAAGGATACAAGAAATCTTTAACGGTAATATATTCGTATTAAAATACATTTTTTCACTACGGTATTGAAATAAAACAACTATATCCCTTTTATAATACCGAATTTAAAATTCCCATCCTCTTAACCCTTAAATATAACAGATGAAATGGAAAACCTCTGGATATAACGAAGCACTTCGATCACTTTTTCACAAAAGAAACGAATCCCGTAAATAGCCACTCGCTCGTTGACAGTCGAGTAATCATAGCGCCGTAGTTGATTATCCTTTCTTCGGGAAAGCCATTCAACTTACGAGGATTGAGATCACTTACTACAGACATAGTCCCGCTACGTGTCTACTCTTATGCTCTGAGAGAGCGTATATTCCAATTCGTTCCTCAGACTTTCTCCGTCTGCTTGGAAAAAAAACCACGCCCGGAATATTTCCACTTCATTCCGATCCATTCACACTCTCCGTGACGATCTGCTTCATAAATTCCCAGCCTTTTCTCCTGAGTGTTGTAATCACCTTTTTCACAGCATTCGACCGCCTGTGACCTTCTTTGACCTACGAAAAGCCTCACGAGCACCTTTAGCAGTCTTCGTGTATGTTTTGATTCCGTTCGGAGAGAACTGATGAATCTTATGATCTACTTTTTCCTCGTTTCAAACGTTCGAAAAGCTTAATTTTAGCGATTCCAGTTCGTTAGAAGTTTTTGAAAAATGAACCGATTATATTTCCATGTTTCTCTTAACGATTTAAAATCTATCACTATTTTTAGAGTTCGTCACGTTGAATAACATTTATGCTCATCCTAATCTTTCAGTTGCTTATCTGATGAATTAATTCTTTATACAGGATTAGAACCTTTGATTACTTCCCCTCTAGACTAACAAGCACCGAATGTGCCTATACATTCGTAAAAAAATTCCCAAATATTTGTTTAGATTTTCGTACGGAATGGGTACGGAAAAATAATAAATAACACTATAAATTGTTCTTCAAAAATTCAATTTAAAATATAAAAAATAAATTCACATACGATTTATAAAATAATTTTATTTGAAATCTTTCTAGATATATTTAACGAATAAAAATGTGTGTGAACCCCTTTTCTTATGGAAATGAGTAACATGAACAAGAAAATCAATTAAGAAATGGTTGACGTCATAACATATGGTATTGAAATTTAAGAGCGGTTATCAGGTTAAAATAGAGAATTTAATTTTAACAAATATTCCCCACCCTATCGTTGTCCACTGATTCATGAGACGTCTAATATAAACACAACTTAATATAGCTCCCAATATTAGATCAAAGCTCAGGACCCGTGAACTAAATGCCATCAACGGAAATTAATATAAATTTTCCGTCGTAGAAAAGTAACACGCGACAATTTCCGAGGGGAATTCACAAATTGGCAAATCCTAACGAACCTAAACTGTTATACACCCAATCAGTCTTTCCCCCTAAAGTCGTTTTCATTTAGTACCCATCCGTTCCCATAGCAGCGGGGCACAGTAATGTTTCAACCCGTATACTCATTTACATCAAATGCTATCTCACTTTTCTTCCCATAAGGGAGCGTCGCGCCATCCCCAGATATTGGCTTTAATCAGCATCTTTCTTTCGCATTTGTTAAACACGTGGTATCATAACCGCCTCCGCAAACTCCCCCTTACCACCGTTATTACACTCCCTTTTTTTATGCTCCTTACTTCACCGAGCAAAAATAAGACTCCAATATCTCCCACCTTAATCTCCCGCACGACCCCCTCCTTGAGCCATTCCAGACTTCCTTCCTTTACCCCATTTCCATTTACATTACTTCCAGTTTCAATCCGCGTCCATTTTTCCCCACCCACGCCTGGATTTCCTCCCCCATTACGTCACCGCCTCGTCGGGCCAATTTTCCCATCCTCATAATCACTTAAATTCTTCCTTACTCTCCCTTAACTCGTACCTTATGGATCCCCGAAACACATCTTTCATCCCTCCCCATGGTTACACCCTCATCAAAACATCCCTTTTTTTAATATGCACAGAATTCTCTACCTCTGGAGCTCCATAGTCCAGTCACCTTCCTCGTGAAAAGAAATCACCCCCTTCTCCCCCATCTATTCTATTGCCGCATTTTTACCGCGATTCTCTCTCTTTTTTCCCACACCTCTCGCTTCTTTTTCTCCCCAAACAGACACCCGCACCTTTCACTTTTCCCCACTACTTCTCACTTTTCAGTCTCGAAATTGATTTACATCCAGAAGATACAGGAGAAATGTTTCCCTCTCCTTTTTCCTTCGCTCTTTTCATCCGACTAAATGAGACTGACAGACGTGCAAGTTTAATTTAAGGAGTGAAATTGAGAGTTTTTTCCCTCTTTTTATCCGCGCCGAGATCTAATGTTTTTAATGCAGTTCGGATTGGTTTGCTGTCGTCTGATTCAATGGGGTCGTGATGAAATTCTCAAGTGCGGATATTGAATTTGGAAGATAATGTTCGATTCCGGAGTGGAAAGCTGTCTTCGTAATTTCTTAAAATCTAATTACGAGTTTCATTCGATGTTTCGTTGCTATAAATGAAGTTAGGAAAATGGTCTCGAGTTTAAAATTGAAAGGATTCAATTCAATCAACCCAAATTCTATCATACGATAAGAGTTCATATAATTTTCTGAATATCATCCACCACTTTAGAATCATTATTTTTCTTCATGTGCTAGTTTTAAATCGTAGATCTCTATTACCAAGCTTATAAAGAAAAGAAATCTTGTTAATAGAGATTAGTGAGTAGGCACTAGTAGGTATTTTACACTTTCTTCTAATCTATAGATTGAATTTCTTATCTACACAGGAAACATAAGTTGATTGAAATTGAAACATCTACGTATGCATCTTTAAAAACAGTAATCTAAGTTTGTGCTAATGAATTCTATATCGTATTAAGTAGATAAATATTATTTTTAATCTTAATAATAGCGAATAATAATCTTTACTTTATTTCAACGCCTGATATGCTCATAAGTTCTCTGATTGGAGACATAAATTTGGCCTTCATGTCGAAGCCTGAGTTACCAAATTGGAGACAATACCTGGAGAAGAGAGCATAAAACAAAAATATGAAACTGGAATGAAATAAGAAACAAGACGGAGAATAAGAAAGAAATCGGAGAAACTTGCAACAGAACTTGAGAACGAGGTTCTTTCGTGATATTCTTTCCTTTCTCGTCCTGTCGTCTGTATCGTTTTACTTTGTTACTGCTCTTTCTTGTTCTTCTGTTTCTGCACCCGAAAGTGAGAACTTTCCGTAATGATGGTCATCCCTTCCATTGTTTCTTTCGGAAGAGAATTCTTTCCGAACGTGTCTTCCATGAGTTCGAGAACGCTTTTCCTTCGTCTTACAAATTTGCGAACTTTCTGCCAACGGAAAATGAATTTGGATGAACGTGGGAAGAACTAGTAAACGTCACTTCTGTAGAACTGTTAGATGTATTAAATTACCATACATGTGTTATTTATAGAGACAATAGAAGAGGCAAAAACAAGATACGTGTTTCAATTTATACATTTCCATTCTATTTATTCCGTTGTTAATAAGTAAGATATCAATAAATTGAATGTATGGTACAATTACCATTCCGAGTTCCACATTCCAAGGGAAAAATTACAAGAAATTGCTAATGCGTTCATCTCTATTTTTGAATTGTGAACATGAGACATTTTCGTATGAATAAATATCATCTCTTCTTAACAATACCATATCTTGCTAACGACCTTCTAGTTCTAGGAACCGTACTTTCATCGTTCGTTATCAAGAAAGTGTCTCTTATTCCCTACCTCAGAACGAATCGCTTTCGTAGAAACGACCGTTTACCAATGTTCTGAAAAGAGAAATAATTTTGAAATATAGAGAGTAAAAAAAATTCCTTCTTTTAATGAATAATCTGAGCTGAAATGTTTACTATTCATTTCATTCTTCCCCGAATTCCTTGTATGTCCCCGTAAATTCCTTATTTTTGACGGTACCTATAAGACATATCGGAACGAATGACACCACTCCCAATTAAAATCAACCGTCGCGATCTTTCTCATGAAATTTTCTCGCTCCGACTTCAAAGTAGCCAAACAGATAAAACTTCGAGAAAGACCCCTCATTGCGCGATTACGCAAGAGAGGTATGACAGTGAAAGAACCCTTTATCTGCATCTCAAGTCGAAGTTTTTAAAAAGGACGTGCAATACTCTTATGTCTGTGAACCGCACCCTGTACTAAAAACTCGAGGAAGGAGGTTATCCTCCTTTTTTTCTCTTGACCCTCTCGATATGAATAGAAAAATAAAAGCGTATCGAAACAAACGTGACGTTCCATCTCACGCATAAACCAAACCGTTCCGCAGCATGAATGTACCTATTTATTTATGACTATTTATTTTACTCGATTGTCTCCGTCCCTTTACCTCCCCTTCCTCTTAACATCCGCCTTCAAGACTCGACGTAGGCGTAACCCCCAATGTAAGAGAAAAATATCCCTCCCCGGCACTCGAACGGAGAAATCACACCTATGCGATGGGGTTCGAGGTCCACGCCCTGGTACTCTACATCCCGAAGACCTTCCACGTCCTCCCAGACATCCTCCCAACCTCTTCCCTGTTACTACGTCTACTCCATTCTTCCAAGACCATCACTCACAACCCACCCCTTTTTTCCGTTCCATTGTGAGCGTCCCTCTCCGTTACAGCGAGAGGATGGAGACCCACCCCCTTTCTGTGTCAACCTTTCTTTCCCCGACAAAAAAACATCCTTATAATATATCACCTCGGTCTCTATAAGGAGGCGTCCGATACAAGAGTATGCAGATACACCCACGTTTGTACTCATCGATGCCGCCTTTCATATGAAAAATCTACGCATAAATACGCGCATGCTTATAATATTGAGTAGGGAATATCCATCCGTCGTATTCCGTTCCTCGTTTTGTCTTCCGAAGGATTGTTTTCGATTTTTGTTTGGTTATGCAGAAGTCTCCCTCTCCTTCAACGGGTTTGGTTTTTTTTGTTCCTCCGATAAGGTAAACCTTTTTGAAGAACGGGACCGTGGATTCGTAGAGGTATAAAGAAGGATGAAAAGGATCCAACACAAGGGAAGACTCTTAAGGAAGGGCAAAAAAAAGAGACCTCTGTTGTCTTAAGGATATACTGGATAATGGATGATTGGGAAGGGTTTACCTATTGTTGTCACTCGGTGGAGTGGAGGCTACCTATCTTCAGAAGTCGAATTTCATAAATAGTTGGCATGACTCTCTCTTGACGTCCCTCAATTACGACGCGATCTGTTGTTAAAGTGGGAGGATGTGTTACAAGCACGTCGTGCGCGAAAACGTGTTCTCAAGTGGTACTCGGTGACTTGGAGTTTTCCTCCATTTCAATTATTCTCTTGGTTGATGTAAGGCAAGATCCCATTGTCATTCTATGACGTCTCTATTTAAAAACTCGATGGATGAATGAATACCTCCTCTCGTTCGGTCGTGATTTCAGGAATGAATGCGTGTTCCATTTGGGTTTATCGTTCATGCGTTTGTATTGTCATCATAGCTGGGCTCGTTTGTTTTAATATATATATATTAATGGATGTTAAACAAAGAAGGTGCGTGACTATCGTGGGATGTTGATGTGGATTCCAAAGTTAAAAACTGTGCATGGAAAATTCGTTTTGTTATCCCGTCTTTTGAATTAAGAAATTCCGCGTAGTGTATGCTCATTCATAACTTCAAATGAGTAGTAAATATTTTGTGATTAATACAAGATTTGAAAAAAATATTAGGCGAACATATTCCTGTTATTCTTTTAAATGTAAACTACGTTACCGTTGTGCTGGTGATGGATGTGTTTTGTCTGATGAGGAATTAAGAGAGTTGATGTACTCTCTCTCTCTAGCTCTCATTCATTCTTAAAGGTCAAGCTCAGAGCACTCAACGGATTTTAATACCATTTTTGATTGCGCGGCATGTTTAATTGTAAAGAAACGTGTAGCTGTCAAGTCAGAGAGTGAAATGAATGATTTGACGTTGAGAGAATTGTAGGTGATACAATACTTGAAAGATGTATGAATTATTTCGAAACACCCATTTAGTTGCGTTCATTATTGGAACAATAATGAATGATTATATTTTTTAAGTCCATATAAAATCTTTAAATAATACGCAGTAAGATTTCTCGTAATGAATAAAGGCAATCAAGGTTGAAAAATGTGAAGTTAACACCACATGTTACATTTTTTGAGTTTTTTTTTAAATAAATACTTTTGTGGTTACCATAAATGAAGCAAGTCCATACGGTAGACTTATAGTAATAGTGACGCAAAATTTCAATTAAATGTTAGGGTTCTTAATACTTTTAATAGCTCCTGACATTAATACATGTTTACTGTTTATTACGACCAATACAGAATTGAGTTAGGTTTATGAATATATATTTTAGCTAACATGATTGAAAAGAATATAAAGGTAAGAGAAAATACTTTATACAGTAATACAGCACCATACTGTATAGCACCAGGAAATATAACAATGCCCTCAGAAAGTACTCATACGTATAATACTCTCTACAGACTTCACACAATTTGATAGGGAAATTAAAAGGAGGGCTAGTAAGACTAATAAGCGTGAATAATCCTTGTAAAATTAATTCTAAATTTTTCAGTCGCTTTCAATCATCATTCCACTCCAATATTCATGCGGAAAAATTTGATAAACTACCGAAAGCTGAGACATAAATCCCAACCCGTCTGAACTCTCCTTATTCAGGAACTAATGAACAACGAATGACCCCATATCGGTCGTATCTATTTTCATTTGGGGCGCGAATTTAATCTTCCGCCGAGATTTTAATCAAACTACTTAGCAAGAGAGAGTGTGGGGAGTCCCGGGTGGCAATGCACACGTTTTGCGACCTGTAACAAAAAGAAAGATTGGATTGCATCGCGCAAAATTTGAAAACTTTTTTTTTTACGATCACCGAAAGAAATATGGAAGTGGCGGAATTTTCTTCGGCGAAACATCTCCATCGGGACCCATCGGGGGCAGATTATTTTCCCTCCCTTAAATAAGCTATAAAAATTTACGGTTTCTTCCGAAATTATAGCCCGCGTCGAGGGAGGGGTGGGGTAAAAGATGGGCAGGAAACAGTGTAGGAAGTACGCTGCCCTCAAACTCTTTAAAAAAAAGAAACGTCTCGTTATTCCGCCTCCGAAAACGGAAGATTTATTCACGCGTCTATGCCCGCAATCTTCACGAGCTGGAGTAATCAGGAGTCATTGAAATCTACTCCATCAAGGACGAACAAAGCAATCCTTATCCGTCTTTCGCCTTCAGCAGTTAGTATCCATTCGGCGAGGAATGTCCCTTCCGGATCGTAAGCCATTACCGCGGAGTTTCATTCCCTCACCTGTCCGAGGTCGATCAACAGCCTGCAGAACAACCGACGCACTTTTCGGCCAATGAGATTAACGTAAGCCGCCTTTTACAATGCCGGCCTTAATGGGCGGGGGTACGAACCCGCGATAAATAAGGAGGTTCCCGTGGTTACGGTCGGAATCAAAGGAGATTCTTTTTGCCCGGAGACGCTCCATGTGAAACGAGTGTATCCAAAGGGATGGGGAGAGAGGTCCTTCCATCAATCTTACGCCTTAACGTCTCTCGCCTTTGTTCTCATTGTGCCTCGCTTATTGGAACCATGCGTCTAAATTATCCGTCTATTCATCTCCACGGTCGCAATGCAAGTTTCTCTCTCCGCGGGGCCCGTCGCCGCCACTTACTGCGTGTTTGGGCCCTCGGAAACGAAGACAAAAGGGAAGCTAAACTGATTTGCTGCAAATTATTTCCCCATCTCTCTTCGTTCGGTTTTGGCTCCTTGGATCATCTTGGTACTTAGATGTTGATTTGATAGTCTTTAAAGGGTTTCAGTGATTCATTGTTGTTGAATCATAACACGTAATCATCCACAAGAAGGAAAGTGTGAGTGGTTACGTGATTTTCTTATAGTATGGCAAGATGATTAATAATAAGGCTAAAATTAATATGATATTATATAATAATTAACGTAGTGTGAGTTTGATGCAGCTAAGATTTTAGACCCCTCAGATAACGATACTAATTTCACTGATTATTCAAACCTAACCAGCTAACTGATTTAATTATTAATTTAAATTGGTCTCACTCTTTGTCAGAGGAAGATTTTCTCGATTTCAGAAACGCGAAATTTAAATTAAAGTGTATGCATTCACTCTTTCATATGTAATTACTTGCTAAAAATATAAAAATCCAAAGATTTATTTCATTACGATTTATAAAATTGCCATAATTAAATTATAACTGATAATTATCCATGCAAATGTAGAAAATGAGGATGAAATCAATTTTAGCTGTATAATTTATGTTAAAAGAAAGATCATATTGTATTTAATTTTGCTGATAAGGATATAAAAAATACGAATCTCAACCGAACGGTAAAATATTCTCTTTTAATTACAATGAAAGATAACCGCGTGATCCAAGAGCTACTCAAACTTATTTGGAAACCCACAATCAAAGCAATTTTATGTACTTATCCACATTAAGCTTTACAATTAAAGAGATCAAAAATCTAGAATTAATTATAATTTGAGATGTTTCCGTAATAAGATGAATCTTTCCCTCCAAATATTATAGATAAATAAACAATGCTTGTATTCCCTTTTCAATTATACCAAGATTTCTTTGAAGATATAAGTTATAGAAGACACAAAAGAGTAAATATATAGGCAATTTGTTACCATACACTTCAGACGTAGATCGAATTGTTTAAATATATTTATTTTAATTAAGAGACGTTCTCTGTGACCCTTAAAACTGCATGCAAGTAACGATCATAAGAAATGTTTGGCTGCCCTTAATTCAAGTGTGCTCTCATTTTATGTTAACTCGCAAACCGCCTAGAGCCGGTCTGAAGTTTCACAAAGGTTTCTTTGAAACCGGTTCTGATCTTTGCTACGCTTTAGCACAGCTACTAGAATTAAGGGAGAAATATTATATAAATGTCAACTCTTTAAGGAAAATATTTTCCTATATTCCACCCATTAATTTGGCATCGTTGCGGTAAAATTTATTTATATTCTTAATTGGGAACTCTATGCATTAACGTTATATGAATTTTATGGGAACTGCACGCGTAATTCTATTTCATTAACTAACCTGCTCTTTTCCAGTTGCCTATTTATTTTGATCGCAGAAAAAAACGGGTCCTTATCTCTGAGATATCGTTCTCTTCCAGGCCATCTGCACTCCTCGGTATGCTCCATCGAGTTTGAGGATACATTCAGAGACCAAATAGAATTAAAAATCATTTTTACGGAAAGGAAGTCATTTTTTACTCTGAAAGCGAGTTTCTATAGTGCGTCCGATTATCGAACGGAAACGCTGAAGAGTTTCCTCTTTGCAATTTTCTGACGTTATTTCAAGGTTAAGACGAAACAAAAAGTGTGTACTTGAACGAGCTCCATAACGTTTCAAGGACTCAAGTCATTGCCAAGAGCAAATAGTTCATAATGAAACCGATTCTTCCAGGAAGCAGGTGCTTTACTTTGACGTTGAGCTTCAAGGATATCGTTGGGCTATCGACTGTTGAACGTTGAACGTTGAAACAATACAAATATCCTCATTATTAAAATTTTATTTTAATACATCGCAGCAATTAGTTTCATTACGGTTCGGCAATAAAATTATTAATGGTTTCACGCTCTTGAAACGAATACAGAGATAAAATTGCTAGACTTGGGACGTCAATTATATTCCACTTTGTCTCCACCGTAATTTTTATTGGACTAAATGTACCGAAAGGAAGCTCAAAAATCTCGCGATCTTTTCCGCGTATATTTAAAATAATACGCCGATTTTTGCTCTTTTCAAAAACTCCAGCAATCCGATACAAGGTGATTAATAAAAAGGGAATCGTACGGCGCGGTAGTTAAATATCCATTAACGCCCAAAACTTTTCCTCTTTTTCTCCCATTTGATTCATTAAGGACTGATGATAAATCAATTTCCCACTCCCGGAGTTTACTTGAGAATTCCGCGTAACAACGATAGGCAAACGTCTCTCGTTGCGCGCTTTATATAATTCTCGGGAGGGAATATTCATTTAAAACCTCGGATTCGCAAATAAGCTTCTCTCCCTTTTATTTCTTTTTTTCTACAAGTCGTTAAATCATTAGTCTCTGATTATTCCGCTCCAATAATTCCAGCGCCATTATCCATTCGGTGGCTGGAATCCGACCTCTTTTATCCCATTTCACTTTCTCCCATTAATTCCTTTTTCGCCCACCGCGACTTCTTCCACTCCACCGAACCCCGATTGCAACTCCCGCGGCTGCTGCAGCCAAGTGCGCGGAAAAGAAAAATTGCCTTAAAATTTTCCTTTTGCTTTTCCGAATTTATTTCCCCCGTTTCTTCGTCAGAGTGGTTTTAAGGAAATAAGAAAAAAAAGAAAGGCGAAAACCCTCTTTGCGGGGGCTGGTGACAAACGGGGGTAAAAAGGATGTAAGAATACGTATCTTTAATTCATGTAAACCTGTCTTTAATAAGTCTCGGAATTTTCAAGGCGCAGTTTCGTTCGCTTTTTATTAATTTCTTCATTCTACGATGTCATTGTTTTCTGCGGCTCCAGATCATTCGAAAGCCGTCTATTATCTCAAAGGAGGGAACATGAAAGACTTTCTGCGCTATTGGACGAGACGATGCTCTTTTTTTCCGAGCTATTGAGAGCGTGCTGTTGCTTTTCCGATGCTCCTGTTTGAAGGTTGTTTTGCGCTATTGTAAAACATAGACTTCGTCGCGAGTACGAGGATGAGGCAGTTCGTTGGCGAACGTTACGCAACTGCAGGAAATTTCAAAAAACATCAAAGGATTTTGACTTCAAACTATGATCTTTCTTAGAGTTGATTTACACGTTAATACTACAGTTGCTAGGAAACATTAAAAGAGTTATTTTAACTGTTGTTATAAAACTACTCAAACAGTCGCCTTTGGCGAGTCTATACTACTTCTTTAGAGAGCGTTGGAAATGTATCTTTGGGTCATAATTCAACAGCTAAGGATATAATACTCTATCAAAAACAGTTTGAGGATTATCTAGAGTAAATGCCATTCACCTGAACCGTTAATTTCTCGAAGTACTGTGTCCAGTTTTCCCAATTTCAATTACTGAAGTATTTATATATATAACTAGCTGACTACCCTTAATACTACGAGTATACTTATCGAGGAAAATCTAATTTCTTGTAACATAAAATGGAATGCGTGATATTTTGTTAAAATGAGATAAAATCTATTATAGTATTGTTGATTAATATATCGTATTAGTCTTACAAATTTTATTCACAAAGCTATGCGGTTAAATGGATTAGAACCTTCAATCAATTCAATTCAGAAAATAACTATCTAACTCCACCAAGAACTCAAAAATTCAGTCTTAGAAAGAGTCAGTCAGTGAAATTCTAATCACTCGGTTCACTTATTCAAACAAAGGTAGTAGAATATTTCAATGCAACGAAATACTTTAAAATCATACGTATTTATTATGTGAAAATCTATTTGATGTTTCGTAAATCTAATTCTGACGTAGTATACTAGTTTTCAATACATGCATTCCTTTTAATTCTCAACTTTTACTTACCACTTCCCCTCGGAAACATAACGAACTAAGAACTACACAGAGAGAGTATTCATAAAAAGCAATTTATTTCATTTGACCCAGAGCATGTTTTCCAGAGTGCGGCCCAATAAGATGCGTTCAATTGTTACGAGATTTTTTTGATTAGATGTTCCCCCGCTGTGAAAACCGGACACGAAAATATTATGATAGCGCGCATTCGAAGAATAGATGTTATCAATGGAACCCAAAGGCCCTTTCCTTGCTCTTCCATTGTGGTTTTGCAGCCAAGAAGCAAACAATGGGCCTAATGGAGTATACATTTCTCCGGTTTGACCCTCGCAAGACAGCAGTGCACAAGCTGTGTCCGGTGAAATATGATGATAACGATATGTAGCCCCCAAAAAGGTACGACTTCTTGAAGACCAAGAATGAGCTATGACACTGACCTCCGAAATACTTGTTAAAGGTATCCCACCGAGTCATAATAATAAAAAAAATTCGGGCAATGAATCTCATCTCAACTCTTAGCGTCAAGCGAACAGGTAACACTGTATATTTTCGAACATTTATCACTACAAATAGCGTATTTTGTAGCTTTAATGCTACGTTATGATGGGTGTGATTCATTTTGTTTAAGATTCTCGCTTTATAAATCTTTTTTAAGGTTTAAACTGTTTTGATAGCTGGCGAAGCAAAAGTTTAAATTGCCACACTACCTGAATCTCATTCGGGTATAAATCGCACCTATTTTTGCATAACCTATTCGGACGGTTATTAAGAATTTTGTTAATGTTCCATTCGGTCGGATAAAAGCAAGAGAACTTCTGAATGTAAAATCCTCCTTTTCCGCCGTGAATTATTGCCTATTCATTTTATTATTCCTTCTTTCACACACAAGCGCCCAATCTTAATTTATCTTTCTGGATGGCCACCTACGAAGTGAATATATATCAAGATACACCGAAATTCTCTCCAAACACATTGGGGTCGCGTTTAAAAAAGGATTTTAGCGAGAAAGAAATCCCCGATGAATTATCTTCATTTGCATTCCTTATGGTCTTTTAAGTTGGAGGATAATTAAACATTTTAGCGCTATCTCAAACATTTCGCACGTTTTTATTTATCGTTCATTCAATGATCATAGGTGTAATGACTGAGCCAGTTTCAAGTGATGATATGATAATTGAAATTGATAGCGATAAAAGGAATGAATGTGTAAAATAAAAGGGAATAAGTTATTTGATTGTATTAAGTGTGATTCCGCAAACCTTGAGTAGTTAAGATTCAAAACTGAAGATTATATCTAATAATTACTCCTATTACTATAACTAAATAATTACTCCTATTACATATGATTGTATAAAAAGTAATTATAAATATATATAGCTAACGAAAGTTTTCATTTTTAAATGTGTATTATTGTGCATGGATACTTATAAACGACTGAGATAATGCTACTATAGTTCCAGTGACAGATATATAAATGTATTGAAGGAAAATGAAATATTGATAAATACGATCTGTCAACCCTAAAATAATCTATAAATATACTATAATGCATTAAAAGAATCTTAACTCCCATTTTATAAAAGCAAGGTGGTGCTATTAGTCATCAGACGTGTTATAAGGATCTTGATAATACTGGGGGAATTTTTGGATGTTGTATAACCGATAATAATTTCCTTTTAATTTCCCAGCCATTATTTTACATAGTATCTGCATGCATATTCCAGCTCTGGGTGTGTTGTTACATACCATGAACCTATTATAACCGTATCGAATTGGAATTGATGGCCATTCTAAGCCATTAATTTCAATTTGCTTTGTAATAATAATCCCAAATATACTCATTCCAAATTACATAGGATTCCCAATTATCTTCGGATACATTACACATGGAATGTTAATTGAAATATGAGATAAATTTTAATGTTTATTTTCGAACAAATAGAAAATATATATTACTAATGTGTCGTTAATGTTATGGGTTGATAATATTTTATTGAACCAATAGCGAATTGGAATGAAAATGGGCTGAAGATACATAATTTATGTATCTTAACAGTTCAATAGTAATGTGCAATATAAAATATGAATTTGGTAAAATTATTATCATCTGTTGTATCTATATAGATTAATATAATTATTATATTTAAATTTTTAAGTGCTTTCGCTAAAAATATTTCGGTAAATAAAATAAAAATATTAAAGTTATCATCATAAGTAATACCGGTTGTAATGTTTTTAGACTAATATATACACTTTTAGGCCGATACTTTATTAACTTCTAAATCTAAGAAAACATTGGACTGAATAGTTAAATTGTTATTAATTTTATCAACTGTAATCGGAATACCGGAATATATCAAGAAAATGGAAAAAATAATTTACGAAAAGACAACTTATAATAGTCACTATATCGGTTGCATTACACTGTTAATATGTTCTATCAATTTATTTCCTTATTTATTTAAATTAAAATTATATATTGATATATTAATAATGTATATACAGATGTATTAAATAGGGATTTTTAAAGTATGTATTATTTAATAATTACAAAGTTAGTAAGGTATCCCTCTATCAGCTGCAGAAACTGATCGGTAATTCAACGCAGAATTTCCTCTCATCTAAATTTTAGTTCTTAATTGTCATAAATTCACATAAAATTGATCATCGAAGATGTAGTTTTTTTGGAAAGAAAGGAAGTTATGTGCTTAATTTGCCTGAAGTGATTATCTATAGTTGACAGAAAAATAAAAAAATCTAAGAGCATCATCTTGGTTGAATTGGTAAAGTTCGGTAATACTAAACTGTCATCCATGCTCAGTAGAATCTGGACAAAGATACAGAAAGGGTAATTAACACAGTAGAACTATTTTGTTTTTCAACTTGTTTTTTCACAAGATTTAGAGTTACTTTAACTTTCCATCAGTCAATTGCGAGCAGTTTATCTGTGAATAAGGAGGAAAGGTTTAAACAAAAGTAGTTTTATTTCAAAGTTATTTATAGTTTCTTTTGCAGACTTTAAGTCAGCATACCATAGGTTCTAATAAAACAATAGATATTGTCTTACGTTACGGTTATCTCATTGGCATTAAAATTCCTCTTCTCCTCTCCCTGTACTTTAATAGGGCAGGAAATATTTGCATTTACTTCGATGCTCCAGCATCCGCGTCGGAAAATAGGCCATGACCGCGAGTAACCAAAGACTTAGGAACTTCGAGAGCGCATTACAGAGCAGCCATTTGTATCGAGTTATTATCGGAATCCGCTTAAGCTCAAGACAGACCTCGGTGAACTCCGGAAGGAAGTCATCCGTGTGAGAAAAGCTTCCCTTCCTTATGGAAAACCCCATCTTCATCATCCGGGATCACTGAATAAACGGGCGAAAGGAATCATTACATTTATCGCCTCAACTTTGCTTTCCATCCTTGCATTATCTCCAGACTAGTTTAATGGAGGCAACTCCCAACTGTAATTAGCGCAGACTGAGATGCTGCTTTTTGCTGCAATACTACAAACAAATTATCCATTTGTACAAGTCTCGCACACTGTGGTGTTTATGGAGATAAATTACGGAAATGGATTAAAACGATTATACGTTTCCGTTGGATACATAATAAAACTGTGAGTGATAAACGTTGAAAACTGGGAAAGCGATGACTAAAGACTGCTTTATGAGTTTATTAAATTGATTCGGACACAACAAAGTAACCATTCCGAAGAGCAATTTGTAATTATACAAGTGTACGAGAGATATTAATTGTAATCAAATTAAGAGAGTTAATAATTGGGCTGGTTTATATTCAATATTTTTTATTGTACTATGAAAATAAATTCGCTTATTTGAACCATTTCAATCAATTGGGTTCTAATTTAGCGTGAAACTAAATTTAGATGCTTTCCAAGTTTAACTTTATATAGAAGATGCCACATAGGCATTTATAATTTTAATATTTTCAATATGGGAAGAAAGAAGGAATTAAAGGATAAATTAGTTATCTATGATGTTAAACGAATGATCGAAAATTTTACCATCGGAAGAGCTCAAGTACGATTACAAACTAATACTCATAGGAAAATTTTATATCTATAAAGGAAACTCATTCTTTCATATCGCGTTTAATCAATCTTTTCCCATCCCCATATAGTATAAAAATTACATTTCGCAGGGTTTTGAAATTCCAATTATCTTTTGAGTACCCGTCCACTAGATTTTCATCAATTGATAATTCTCGTCATTTAATTCTACCACGGATTTTTATTTCTAGCATATTGCTCACATCTTCCGATTAAGAAACAGATAAATGAACGAACTTTTGTTTTGTAACCATAAATTAGTTTTCGTCATCAAAAATAGATATTCCGCAAAATTCTAACGACATATATTTTACGAGCAAAAATAGAGATTCTCAAGCAATTAAAAATTTCTCTCACAACGTTAGATAATAGGTGCTCGTCTAATGCTTAGTTTCATACTTTAAAGGCTGATTAAAACAGGAATTAGTCGCAAACAATCAAATGTAAAATTAAATGATGATTTAGATCAAAAGATAAAGAAAGTTAATTTTTACAGCTTATTTCCGTACAAGGACTTCGAAGCTGTTAATCACATCATGATGTAGAAAACGATAACTAGAAGAACAATACTTATAGGATGACATCCTGTCATGTTGAGTGAAGGAAAAACCAGAAATTTAGCACTCTCTCTAAGAGAGAGATTAATTTTTTAATTTCGCGCTGATATTGTTCTGTGATCCGGATGTAAGATAAAGTATCCTTTCATTTTTGATTCATCTTGCTTCAACCTTATTTAGTATTGCGTTGCGTGTCGTGGAGTAACTTCCTCTAGTTATATCTTTACATCCAATTAAAAATTTACTACAAATCTTGTTTATTTTAGTTTTTATCTCATTTTGTGAATCCGTGCGAACGCAGACATAAAACGAGCTGTAAGCTTTTATCTTTAATATAAAAGTTCTTTTGTGAGAAATTAGAATATTACCGACATTTGTAAGATTACCTTAAGCTATCCGAAAGAATGAGCATTTAATATATTTTCTCGCCATACTCACACACCTCGAATAAGATGCTCATACACCTTAACATTGCTCATAATGATAGCTGGACGCCATCGTGATAGTATCTTCACAAAAATATAGCTCAATCTTAATGCCTGCAAACAAATTTTTCCCTAGTTAATATCCATTGACGATCATATCTATAATTAAAAGCAGAATAGCATTTTAATCTTGTAGATAAAGTTATATTTTATAGATCGATCATAGACGTTTACAGTTAAGGTAACATACACATATTATTACTGATCTACATCATAAATATGAATATAATTTTAGGAAAAGGCCATTTATGTTACTTCAGCATCTTTATAAGAGTTAATTTAGGGGATTTTAGAAGATTTGTTTAAAATAAGTGTAATTACTTGTAAGCGATTCTAAAATTATGAATAGATATAAATGGATACCGAATTTCTCCGCCATATTTATTTTTATCTATTTCGGCAGATTATTATTATATCGATCCTAACAAGCGACAAAAATATCTCAAAATTACATAATATTTCCGTATCCTTTCAAAGTTTTGATTCTTCTCTTATTTTATTAAACTGATTTCCATGAAACAGTATACCTTCATTATTTTTATCCAAAAGTATCAGTTCGAAAAAATATAATTTAATTTAATAAATACCTTTGCTATATCCTAATATACATTTCCTTAATTCAATTACTCCTTTTGTTGAATTTCCTATAACAGATGCCAATTTTAAAGGCATTCGCATCATTCAGTTATTTGCAAACATGTATACAAATGTTTAAGATTGAAGGAACGACATCTTCCGCAAACAGTGGGAAAAGCGACGATAGAATACGTCCAGATTCGACAAAGAAAGGATAAAGAAAAGAGATACAGGTATCCTCCGAAAAATATCGGAAGGAAGGGAGTATCCCACCATGCACGACCTCCTGCAGCCAGATTAAAGGCGATCGGGGAAAAAGTTTTTTTTTCCCTCCTTTTTCTGGCAGAGTGAGGGATCTGGAGGAGGGGGAGGCATCGTGGCCCATGCATTCGGGTGCGGCATACAGATGAAAGCCGATGCGAAGGACATGCACCGCATATCTCTACCCTTCCTCGGACTTTCCCATCTCCAGAAATCGTCCCCTTCCCAAACACAATGCCCACTGTTCATTTTCCCTCTACTTCACCCAACCCTTTTTGGGATCTTCTCCTATTCCTTATCCTCGAAGATACCATACTTAAACTGCTGTTCTCTTATTTTCTTCTGTTTCGTCTCAATCATTCCCTAACGTATCATTCCCTCAAGAACTTACATGGTTTTTTGCACTAATAATTATTGATATTTCTACAAAATAAGAGCGAAGATATATTTTACTTCAACCAGTAAAATAACTTAATTTACCCTCGTACTATGGGACCTAAATCAGGTAAAATGTTATTAAACTTCAACTGAAACACACTATCAAGATTTTTTTATAACTTGAAGTAAAAAAGTCTTTGCCTATATCCAATGCATTTTGATTTCGTAAAATTACGTGATCCTTGGATTACAGAAAAATTTAACCACTTAATATAGTGGGTGTGAGCTGTTTTCAGTGGCCTAACCTCTCTGATTTTCTGAAAATAATGTTAATTTTTACGATAAAGGCATTTTTATATAATCACTAAAGAATCCTCTGACTTATAACTATGAATGAGATGTATTAATTCATACAAAGCATTACATATAAAATAATACATTATGCCTTAAATAATATGTTCTGAATATTCTAGAGAAAGCGAAGAAAAAAATCTCCTATTTGTAACAGTTCACACTTTGATATCCTTTATTTATTCTACCATTCGTAACTACCGCATGTTGCCACTTTATAAAGAATGAACCACCTTGTGAATATACTCCTGATAATTGTTATCATTCCTATTATATTAGCCATATATTTGCATAGAGAGCTAACTTTACATATTTAAGGTACATTCATCAGCATTTCTTAATCAATGCATTCCAATTAATGTTTTAGAAATTCTCAATTAAAATCCAGAAGTCCAAAAATCTCTCATCCTCATTGATTCAGCCTTCAATTGCTTTATTTATCGGCTCTTCTCCGTTTGACGCAGTCTCCTCGCATTCCTTGATCTCCTACGCCTTCGAATCGGTAGTTGGAACACGGCTCCCTCGTGACCCCGCCATAGGAGGAATTTATAAGAAGAGGATCAAGAAAGCGGCAAGTATGAGAAATCTATCTACACGAGTACATGTATTGAATTTCAGCGCAAATAACCCCGCCGTGATATTTCATCGTTTCCGACTCTATCATTTAATTTTCGTACATTTACCTTAGAAAAAGAAGTATGACTATGTGTTGCCTCGAAGTAAATACATTTCCTACACACTGTGGAATTCCTATCTATTATTGTTCGAGGGGGAGATAAGAAGCATAGGAAACTCTGAGTCAAATATAACTGAGAAAGGTTTAATTTTGGATTCAGAGTACTTCCAAATAAATTGGCGATTTTAAGAACAAATATTTCAATATTTCCACAAATTTTAAATTATATCATTTTCATATTCATTCCATTGATCTACAAACTAATTTAATATTAAGAAATATACTTACTGAAGTTTCTGATACCTATTTCAATAAATTAATTTCTCATGAATTGATAAATTAAAGATATAAATACGATCAAGAGTTTTTTTAATTATGCACCATAATTATTTCAGAAACTGTTATTTATAAAATTAAAATTTTTTTGGGGAATTAATGTTAATGCTTTCTTTGTCATCTTACATAAATTTTAATTCCTAATTTAATTTTTAAGTACGACATTACTTATTCTGCCAAAGTTAAATTTAAGAAAGCGATAAATACAATGTACGTAAATAAATACTGTTATTAAGCTTTGGTTTACCACTTATGCCATAAAAATGAACTTATCAATTTTTCCTTGTTAATATTTTGTGCTATATTCTGTCACATATTCGAGGACACTTTAGAAATAACTTCTAAATTTTCGTATCACTTATTATTTCAGAAAGGGAATATCGTACCATTATAGAACTCCTATATTCGCCCATGCATTTTCTTTGAATTTCCGAGAAACACATAGTGGCCTTTGCGAAATACAAGCGAAAATCAGGTCAATCGAGTGTATGTGACGCTATAACTTCTTGAGCCATGAAGCAGTTCTAAAATAGACGTCGATTCCTACAAAGGATTCCACCAGAATTGCACTATAGCGTGGCGTGCGGATCATAATTCGATAGCAAGTAGGAAGGAAGGGCAATTCATTCTCTTGAGGAAGGATGCTTCATCTCACTGTACTTGGAAAGTAACGGTCAGGCCCAGAATCTGTTAATTCCGTCCCTGGCATCTTTATAACCCCAATGATAAACACCACTTCGAGAAAGTTACGAAATCTCTCTCTCGGATATACTTCGGCATTTCATCTTTAACTGACGCTACTCCATTTACACAACATCCGAGTTAATTAAAAGTAACCAGGCGGTATGGGATCTGTGGTGAATTTTGAAGAAAGGTGTGGTCCCAGACTTCATCTGATTGGTCCCGTCCTATTTATTTGGTGTGCGTAACGTTCGGCAAATGTTTGCATAGCACTCGCCCGTATAGGAATCATCCAATCATCTGGCCAAACTCCTGTGTGTTTCGCTGGCACATCGATTTCACTCGGGGGTTTGGGTAAGGAGGATTCCAGAGGCCATGGCTATGCATGATGATCAGAGTGTGTTTTATTGGTCCTTAATGTGTGTCACTGAACTTACAATTGCAAATCAATCTCACTTTCTCTCCATAACACTCACACGAGAGTTGGTTAAAATGATTGATAAAGCTACCGGTCCCATATTTCGTGCTTGTTTTGTTTCTTTTTCCATTTTATTTATTCTGCCAAATCGATAACAGTTAACGACACACATCCTATTGGTATTTTATTAAAGATTATTATTATAATTATTTTAAGGAGTGAATTAAAAATTGTTGAGTTTGAAAATGAAAATAAATTCATTTCTTCAACTTTTTGTAAAGAGATCTATTGATCTTTCTTCTTAAATTGCTCTTCTTTTTCCTTTTTTTTCGAGATTTTCTATTTTTTATTTGTGTCTCATCACCCGATATTAATCTTTTTCATTACTCTATATTGGTAATAATCAATTTTTGCCCATTTAAACCATTATATGTATTCAATCAGTATGTTATTTTCGTATTCTCCCTATTAGGTCTTATTTACTCTGCTTCACCCAAGTTCGAATTTAGTGCTATGAAGGTCGAATTTCAGCAAGTAATGTCTGTAATATTCGTTGAATTACCATTTAGTTTAATTGAGATTATTACATGGGTGGTTTAAAATGTTTCCGACCTATATATTCACCTTGTATACATTAGAAATAGAAACTATTATATAAGATTACTTGAGAAATTAAATAAGAAATCCGGGAGGTAGAGACAAAGAGGAAAATTTCTTAAATCCATTGTACGAATTAAAAATATTGAGTGATACAAATATGCTATATTTTAATTCAAGAACATGAAAGTACACTTCGTAAAATTATTTATACATTTTCAAACAGTAAAATACCAGGAATTCTAAGAAAATTTTAAATGCGATATAGATTAGCACTTAATTCAAGACCTTTGGCTCCAATCTAGCTTCAGAAATTACTTATAAATGAACCAAAAGAACATGATATTGAAACTTGGCCGGTATTTCTGACTAACTAAAATGGTATGCCACATTCAGCTGTAGACATAAGAATCCCTTTTGAACCAATTTTAGTTGCAGACTCCTTTTTCCGAAGCTCGTCTTTTACGGAACCGCCCAAAGAATAAATTCCTAATCATGTTTGCTAGAAATATATAGAGCACATTCGGCGAACTGATTCTGTAACTTCTGATAACGTGAGCTCAACGACCTGATTCCGAATGCGTGTCAGGATCGAATGCATCGGACGCAACCGGAATTTTGATAGTGCGGAAATTTCGGTCGATCTCTGTACAGTTTCAAGACACATCTTAATGTTCTATAGATAGCTTAAGATGTGTGCACTCCTGCTCTTTCTCTCTGCACTTCTTCAGAAGGTTTGGCATACACCTCTTTAAATTAAATGATAAATTGTTCTTTTCCATTCAAAAGAATAGGTTACAAAGAAATTTACATCGAATTAACAATAGAAGTGCATTTTCGAAATATTACGAAGTATACTTTCATAATCAAAGCATATTTTCATAAAGATAATGCTAAAATGTAATCATATTAATGCAAAAATTTTGCAACGCGAAAAGGCTTTTTACCTTTTTACCTATAATCTTCTTCTGATCACAAATTAATGTTTGACAGTTGAAAAATGTCTTATTCTATATTGAAGAAGACAATAGAGGAACTGAATATTAGTTCGCAATTTTATATGGTGTCTCTTCTACAGTTAAAAAAAAAATGAGTGAATTTTTCGTAGCTTTTTTCGATGCCATATAAAAAATTGATGAGCAGTAAAGGTCACACTTTATTGTGCTTCGTCATAACTAACCGTAAGAAACACCTGCTTTTTTCTCCCCGGTTTCCTTTTCAAATAAAGAAATACTCTAAAATAATGAGAAATGAATTTCCAATTTATTCATGGCTGTTATGAATTTCATGAATAAAATTTCGTAGAAGAATTACTACTATTCTCGATCATCAATCATATATTACATATAGGGAGGAACATTAAGTAGAATACAATTAAGTTGCTGTTGAATTACCAACATATATAATACAGTGTTAGGAACAGTTTCAATGGTTCTCATTGCGAAGGTGGGAACAATAAGAACATTATTTAAAAGAATTTAATCACACATAAATCGCTTTATATTCGCCTGAAGTTTCGAGGATGGAATATAAAATACACATCTCTCATAACCTCTCAAAAACGTATAATATGTAATCAGTTGAATTCTTTTTTCCCTTTCAGATAAAAGTTTCAAAAATTCCTGTACAATTATTCGGACGATTAAACTGAAACAATACGAGCCGTCGACTATTTTAACGAAATTCAAAGGAATACGACGTAATACCCACAATCAGGGTTGAATAAATTCAATTTGAGAATTATCACGTGTTACCTTATGAGGAAATTGGATAATTAATTGACTTTTCCGGTCTCTTTTGTGGCAAATCACTGGGGATTTGGATGTGGGACTTCATTTCCGTTCCTATCCCTAAAAATTTGAAACTTCCGCTTCCCCTTCAAAATTACCTTTTGTCTCAACTTTAATCGCACGAAGGCTGCATCCTTCCAAACTTTCCTTTAACTAAGTTGACGATGTTAAAGATTTTCGATAGAATATAATGACGGTAATAAGGATTCTTTGTTTTAGCTAAAGGTAGGGGGAAATGATAAAAGATGCTGTTATGGAATGGGGAGGAATGGATTAGGCAATAAATAAAATAGGAACAGAAGGTGAGGTGTGTAAACTCTTGATTGTTTTTTTTCCTTTTTCTTATAGTTTTATTTAAAGCTTGAATGGATAAATAATGAAAGATTGAGATTAGAGGGAAAGATATCTTCTCCAAGAAATGGGGATCAAAACTACTGTGGATGTCAACCAATCAAGTTTGTAAATATTCCAAGTTTTAAATTACCAAGTTATTCCAGAATCACTTTATGTGGAAGAACAAATAACTTCAGATTTATTTTTATAAATCTATAGAAACTAACAATGATTTTCATTGGCTATATTACGTACGATATAATAGGATAATGAAATTATAATATGGAATAAATGTAAGAATATACATAACTGTATATATACATGTACGTGAATGAAATATATTGCAGTAATATAGGGTATTATAGGTGTATTATGATCTCCTTATCTATAAAATAACATAAACACATACAGATGAAAATAAAAACCAGGAAATTTTTGCCTCAAAGTAAGTGTCACAAATACAACGTGAGTTAAATCCTTTATGACGCGGCTCTTTTGAACAACTCTCGTTTTATGGAACAGAAGATTAATTAATAGCCTTCTTTTTCCGCATATCTCGCTGCCATAGCACATGCCTTACAACCCATCGAGACCTCCTACGCCCGACATTAAAGCACGTAATTTTCCCTTCTACGAAAACAGAAATCAGTCCAATAGATCCACTTAAGCCAATCAAGCAGTTAAAAGCCCAACTACCACGTAAAGCACGCCTCTCATACGAACGATGAGTACCGTAAAACAAGGAAAGAAGCCAAAATTTTTTCTTTCGGAAAGTGGTAAAAGGCCGGGTTGTAAAGAGAACTATGCGGGTCATAATATCCTACAGTACAGTGCTCACGAAATTAAGGAGGCTTAGGAAATACTCTGTGTTATGAAAAAGGACCGCGTGAGTGATCATACCACTTAAGAGGCACGTTTATGATGATCCTTTTATATCACAAATGCCTTGTTTCCAGGGAAATGAAAGGATTACGCTCATTAATATAATAGGGATTTTCGATGAAATATTAAACATTTCATTAGAGAGAAATGAAGACTATGTTTCGTTTTTATACTGCTTTTTACTTAAATATTTCATAGATAGTATACGTTGTTCTTCGTCATAGTTATACTCTTTATATCGTTATATAACTCAATGAATTAAGAGTATGAATTAAATATAACTCAATGAATAACTCAATGAATTAAGAAAATAAAGTTGATGAAATAATGATATAACATAGAGATTCAGTATAAATTTAACGTTTTACTTTCAAAAGTGAATTATAAAATTAATAGATAAAACTGAACAGAAAAATGTACGATTTTAATAAACATCAAAAGGATTTCTAAATCCTCTTAACTAATGAGTAAATATTAATAACCAAATTTTAAAACCACATTAAACGGTGTGGAGATAATCCATAATGAATCAGTTTGGAAAAAAATTCTAGATAAATGTAAATAATTAATTTAAGATTTAATTTGTTTTATAATATTATCCATTTTAGTTTCTCCACGCATTCCTATGTAAATTTTGCGTTATAAATAATTGAATATTGGTTATTATTGTTTGGTTGTTTGGAAAAACGGTTAATTAAACCATTGAAGACTTAATACAAATTTCCTTTTCTTTTATTGTTTTCTAGGGCTGATCAATATAATAATATCAATCTTTCTTTATAAAACTTTGTCTAGATTGCTCCATTGCAAATAAACATGGTGGCACTGCGTACATAAGCATTCCCGTCGGCGAAACGAATAATTTGCACACAACAGTCGTGTGAGTGCAGCCACGGGTGGCATGTCCCTTAACACCCACAGCTCATATAGCTTCCGTTTGACATCCATCTGGTCACGCAGTAGTCCATCTTTCATCGCACTGAACAGATGGAAGTCTGCTGCACCCAAATACGGTCAGCACGTGAAAGGAAATGTCTGCCAAATTTGTGTCCGTACGAGAGTAGCATGCAGACCCCAATTAGTCGTCAAGGAAAAATGCGTATCGGATTTGAAGAGCTAATTAAGAATGATTTCATGCAAGGTGGCCACTAATTGTTTCCATCTTCCAGCGGATGTGACATTGCCTACAGGAACTGATTATGGTATTGGGTAATGATCGTTTCGAAAGAAAAAATCATGCAAAACTGCATTCCTTCATTCATCACTGTCAGTGAAACAGTTATCAACGGACGTTGGAATGGATTTCAAGATGGAACGAATTGTAAATTATCATTTCCTTTAAATATTACTAACAATTCCTGCGACTTCCAGTAATTAGATTACAGCGAATCGAGATTATCGCAAATAATTTAAAGGTTTCAAAATAAGGCTTAAAAGATGAGACATTAATTTATTACAACAAAATGAGATCTAATTATGTTGCATAAACCAGCAAGGAGATAAAAATCATCTGTTTAACGCTGAACATTACAACCATGGACGAAAGTATATTTCCTACTTATTAAGGTTTACTAAATTCAACAATTTTGTATTTATAACCTTTCGTACATTCGTATTACGAGCACGGCGTATCCAAGGTGAGTCACTTGATGAAAACCTCTCCTCACAAAGAGACGAGCCATTAGACGGTATGATTGCGTATTTCTCCACTTCTTCTCATCGCATTCCGGCGCATGCTGCATCCTTTTTTAAGATCGAGAGTCATTTACCACATGAGAGGGCGCTATTTCGCTTTCCGGGGGCGAAATACGCACCGCTGTTTCGAGAGATTGTCACGGACGACCGTGATGGCACTCCAAAAAAGGGGTATTAAGTTAGGGGAGGAAAAAAGGGTGCAGTTCAAGATGGCAATAGCACGAGGGAAATGGAAAAAATCCCGAGAGGAAGTAGAGGATGAGAATTTTTCCGAAGGAGAGGGAATGAAATAGCGCGAGGGGAAGCGAAAATACGGTGGACCAATGCGGATGCCTTGCGGGATATGGGAATTAATAATGGGAGAAGTGGAGGACGAGATTTTTTAAAAGGGAGGGATGAAGACTCACTGGGAAGAAATAAAAGAATACGAGTGCAAGTGAGGGAAAGGCGAAATAGAATCGGCAGGCCCAATCCAGAAGACTGGAGAATAGAGGGACCTTGGGAGACGTTGTGATTCAGATGGTGAGATGGCATTTGCTGAGAGGATATGAATTTTTTTTCGGTTTCATAAGTGAGAGGGAAGATAAAGCAGGAGCGGCGAGGCAATTGCGGTGTTTAGAATGGAATACGAGACAACGCAAATAGATGACTGTCCGATTGTCTTCGGCCTTCTTTGCATAGCGGTGACTCATGATGAAGGCTATTAAAAACTTTTACGAGGTATAATCGTTCGGCAAATGGCTCGCTAATCTAAACTTGAAAACTCCTCCTTGTTTGGAATGTCAATCCCTCAGTGGAGTGATATATCTAATGGAGAATCTCGCAACACGTATCCCATCTTATTTCCCTCGCGAAATTAACTGCGCCATTAAATTTTCCATCATAAACATCCAAGAAAGCCTCAATGGTATAGTCTTCCATTAAAATTTATGCAAAACCTGTACCTTTTTGGAAGTAACCTTCAGTAGCGATACCGAAATTATACAATAATATCGACGTAAAAAAAAAAGAATTTACCATTTATGAAAGCATTATAAATCGACACCCGCTGAGTCAACATTGAGCTACAAAACTGTGAGAGGTGTGAGAGTTTTATTCACATCGAATCAACTTACGTTTCCAACGCATTATCAACAACTTTTCAAAAATTTTAACGACGCCATAAATTTTTCATCCGCGATATCTGCATAGCATTTAAAACGAAATCAATACGGCCGTCGTTTACAGCAGAGATTAACGCTAATATGTTTACAAATCGGCGAAGCGATAGCGGAATGGAAAAAAAGAGGAGTTAAGTTGGGAACCTTGGGGGGTAAATTGTATTTTTCATCACCTACGTTTTACGGCCCTATATATTTCTCCAAATAAACCAACGGGGAACAATCCTCGCGTAGAAATAAATTACGGAAATGGCCCGACGAATATCATCACGCTATAAAGAATCTTAATTATTATACGATGCTTTCAGCGGTCACGCGAAAGTCCCGGGAATGTTATTTTCTCATAGCAACCCCCGATGCTTAATTTGATGGAAAAGTTTCGACACGAAAAAGGTTTTAGGACAGAGTTAATTACGTTGACGGCGGACGTAATTTATAGCTGCTTTAAACACTCCCGATGTCAGTATTGTTCAAACAGTGGGTGCAAAATAGAGCCGAAGTTGTGTAAAGCATCGGGAGTCTTTCGGGGAAACGATAGAGGAAGTCAATAGAAAAACCCAACAGTCATCCTACACACGGTGGCGAAGGTTGTCCGCTAAAAAGATCTCGTGGTGACTGTTGTTTACACCCCATTCTACGCGCTCAAAAGTGGCTTTTGCGGTAATTATGCAGATGTTATAACTTTTAAGATCGCAATCGCGTCATTTCTACCGTCTTTTGTCACGATTTTTCAGCGTCGATCGCATTGTACTGCGGTAGTGAGTTGTTGTGTGAGAATGAGTTTTGACTACTGGGTATATTTTTTTGGCTCGCGCATCCCTCATTAAATCTTCAAAGGAGAGTACATATCGCAACGAATTTTTAACCCACGCCAGAAGAGAGAAACAACGAGCCGTTTCCATGTTCGGTGGGGATCTTTCTCATCCACCGGTCCTTTCATCCTTATCACCACTTTTTTGTGTCCACATCTTTCATTCTCAGATTTCCAATTTCCTTCCGTAAGTGTTCCTCTCGACCGATATTCCTTTTGGTTGTCGTAATAAAGGCGTCACTTAGTACGCGGAGCATAAACAGTGGTGTAATTCCCCGTTCCGATACGCGACAGAGATAAAGAAGTCGCAAAAAAGGAACATTTGAGTTTGTGTGCATAAAGAGAACGACCGCCTCGGGATATTTGCTATTTTCGGGCCCTTTGAAGAACCGCCGTGAAGTGAAAAAAGAAGCTGTTTTTGCGCGAGAAAAAATATCCGGTAACAAGAAACCAGATCTTTACCGCGTGGAAACAAAAATACTCTTCTCCAGCGTTTGATTTCAAACTGTGGCCCAACTAGCGTTTTCTTTCGGGAAAAAAGGGACATTTCCAAACCTCATCCTCTACCCCTACCCTGGTATTCACCCTATCACGTTCCGCTGCCGCATTTCGGCGGCCGATGCCGAAGGAGACGTGAGGTGGAAGACGTTTGGGCGTGGGAGGATTATTCTCCGTGGACCGGAAATGGGAAATATCTTTCCGAGTTGTGGCATCAGAATTTGAGGAGCATTGGTGATTCGGGTGGCAATAAGGAAGTGGGCGGCGGTGGTGCAACTGGGGTGGCCCTGGTCAAAGGCGGTTCATTCCACAGAAGGGAAAGTAACCCTTGGGTATACGGGGGTTGCGTGGAATTAGTATAAGGGTTTGTTTGAGAATGCCAAGTGGGAAATGCAAGGGAAGATTGTGCGGAGGCATTCGTGGTGAGAAAAATTCATATCCGGAAAGCACTGATGAAGTGATTTAGCCCACAATATTATTTTTCAGGCACTATGGTTATAGCCTTCGATTCTTTTATATTAATAATTCTTTTGTTTATATGATTTTGAGGAAGGATGCTTTAGAAGATATTCCAGTTTTTCCGTAATTGAGAGTAAAGTATCAGAAAACGTATGCATCAATTTTATCTGTCTTAAACGAGAAAAATGCCTACACTTTATCGGAAGATATTCATTCTAAGGAGTGAATAGCGACCGCTAACGGTTTTAGTAAGGACGTGAAGATCCTAAGTAATGTTTGTACCGGTTGAACCTGTAGCGAGAGATTGCTTTTAAAGAATAACTTTTCTATATTCATTGAATTACATTCTCCTACTATTTCGTTGTCATAAATAAGACTGAATTGTATTTAAATATTCTGAAAATTTTGAAGAGAGAATCGACAACATATCTGAAGCTTTTTAATACGAAAATATAGTTATTTACAGCGTATATTAGTTTACGTAAGTTAGATTTACAATTTAAAAAATATGAAAAAAGGATAATATAATTGAAACACAGCTTTGAATTTAGAATTAGAGAAATAATGGAATAGTTGTTATAAAAGATACGATTTTATAATCTATAGGGAGCTCATTACCTTGCGTTCTCATTATGGCTTTCCATAAACCCCGGCATAATACTACATAATTAATATACGTATATTCTCATATACCGCTCGTAAACCAAATTTGGGATTAAAACGAGTCGTAAATTAATAGACTTAAAGATTAACTAAATATATTTTTTGTTTGAGATGGAAGATAGTCACTACATCTCGAATCTTCCGAAGTTTCATAGAAGAAATTCATATTTTTCAACTTCGATAAGGCTGCTGTTTAAGCACATGAACAAATGCTGCAATCGCAGGATCTCGATGAAAATTGACGAACTGAAGTTAGATAATAAACTATAAAAGTCCTAACTATAAAAGTTTAGCGTCGAAGTTAGGTTCGTAAAATTCTAAAGGCGGAAAATAATCCTGGTACTTTCTGATCGGTTATCTCAAGAGTCAGGGACGGGGAGTTGTCGGCGTGGACAGCAAAGAGGGAACAAAAGGGATTCTGGGAATACGACGATATAAGGAGAAGATTTGGCGATTAGGTGATTGTGAATGGAAGACGTGGCAGAGGATTTGTGGGTGGCAATGACGCGAGCAGAAAGGGTTATGTGTGGGATGGAGTGGTCGGTTTGGAAGGGATGATGTGTTAGAGATGAAATGCATCTTGGAAGACACGAAGTTAATATACGTACGTTTGGTATCAAATGGAGGAGGGTTAGAGGTTGATCATTCGTGTTTATTGTAGTAATTATTTGATCGTTTTCTATTTTGCACGTGATCAGATGTATTCGAAATTAGATCAAAATCCTCTATTACTCCTAGCACCTGTTAGTTTGTGTTACGTATTCACAAAAACATTTGTAAGCCTAAATTTCGGTAAGTACCTTTAAAAATAAAGACAGATTTTACGAGAGATAATTCTCTTTTTTTAAACAGAAGTCCTCTTAAAAGTTTGAATTCTTGGGAGTGAAATTCTATAGTTAAAAGGGGTTTTTTTGTTTTCTGCAATGTTTTCCAAGAATACAATTCCCTGGCATATTTCACTACATAGCTATAAACATAGTAATAAAAAGGGAAATGTGTGTTTATTTTTATACTATTTCTAATGATTAAATTAAATTTAATAATACCAAATATTGTTTATTTTTATTTACATATCAAAGATAGTTATAGCAGCTAAAGCTCACGAAAAATTCTGTTCTGATTTCAATGTTCTAAGTCTTATTAATTTCATTTTCAATATCATTGATGTAATATCACAACAAGTATTATTATCAGTCATATCTGGACAATAACTGCACTGAAAAGTTTTAATACCTCTTTTTTACAATGACGAACATTATCAGGAGAAGCGAAAAAAAATTTCCACATTATTTTAATGATCAACATTTTGATTCGCATAAGTGAAAAATTATATTAATAAATTTGAATCTAATGTCTACCCTCGCGTAACCGAGAATTCCAGTAGCCACTGCGAGAGATAATTGATGACGCAAGAGTAGAGGGCGGTGCGGTAAGATGAGAACTTGAAGAGGTTGTTATATTTGAAGAAGCCCAGGAGTTTGGAAAGAGATATAACCCCAGTGGAATGCCTCTGTTTCGTCCCGCACCTTTACATTCCATCCATGAACACGGAGTCGCATGGATACGGAGTCACCCACACATTTCCCGTTACGCAATTCTTGCTCGCTGCTATGTTACGGTACTTCCTTCCCTTTTGTTTCCAAGCCCTTTGTTTGGCTTTTGGAAACAAATAAAATGAGTATAATACAGTCACACTCTTTGAATAGTATAGAGCAAGTTCATTAAGTACTAATTAATAATAAATAATTAAAATGAAGAGTAATTTATAACTTAATTTCATATTAATGTTGTGAATTATTTTGTTGACTTTAAGGTAGTGTGTGTCTTACTAATTCACATCCAGTACGATTCTGGAAGACAGAATTTAATGGGGGAATGATACACCTGTGACAAAACAAACCGACACAAAGAAGTACTAATTAAAAATTGAAATCACCCCCATGATCGGTGTTAATAGCATCTAATATAGCATGATAAAAACGTCGGTTACAACTCTTACTCAGGCGTGTTGAAACTTAAGGCCCATCAATGCAAACTGAATGCTTAAGTCAGCTTCCTTGTACTTCTGAAATGTCTCGTAAGATTCCCTCAAACAACTTGCCACGCCCTTGTGTATTGGGCTTAACTACACAAGTCGCTGCCCACGCGTCCTCACAGAGACACTCGGGGACTATTATGCCCCGAGTTCTTGCACGCCCTGCTAAAAATAACCGCCATAAAAATATTTCGTGGAGATATCCTAGAAGAATTTATTAACATGAGCGCTCTCCCATATTCTAGTCGCCGATAGCGTCCCGAGAATTTGGACTGTTTTCCCTTAGTATGCCGAGGAATAAATAGAAGAAAAAAACAAGGGGCAATAAATTGCCAGAAACACTCCCATTTGCCAAAGGAATCTTACGGGGTCCCTGTCTAGGGAGAAAAACATAACTCACCGGTTACACACGTGGTGAATAAAAACAAGGTTCTAAATTTAAATCATTCGAGAAGATATTGGATGGAGCATTTAGTGGTTAGATGACTATGTAATAGTCTCTAAGGCAACAGCAGTGTTTTTGCTTGAGCTAATTTTATTTATGTACGGGAGACACTTTTCGGAGTATTAGCCATCCATTATCAAAGGGACATTTATCAACTGATGAAGATAAATAAAGGTCCCCGTATCAACCGGAAGGGGATATCCAAATACATATTCACGTCTATGTTAAACTCTATACTGGATTTCCGATTTTAATGAAAGAGAAATTAGTGGAAGAGATCTTGTGTCCTTTAGAGAAATTTTGATGGAAAACTTCACTCTTTCCTTAAAAATACGTTTACTTTTGTGAATGAACCTTAAATCCACAGCATTCCTTTTTCTAATCGATCCATGAAATTAATTCTATGTACATATTTATAAAATAAAATTTCCAAATTAATGAAAACTTAAATAAAATTTTAATTATTCCAAATTCCTCCTTTCAAGATTCTATGAGTTATTAAAACTATATATTTTACTGATACGCCTTACACAAAAATAATGATTTACTTGAACTTCCCCAAATACTGTTATTGGACGATATGGAGACTGCAAAATAATAAAATAACATTGAAAACCTTGATTCATATTGATGATATCTATTGATCAAATCTATGGGAATTAATTTACTTTTAAATTAATCTAAACCAGGGATGCGCAACCTTTCCGCTATTGACGGCCGCACTACAGACTTTTTACTTCAGGAACGGCCGCCAGTAAGTCCAAGTAAACTTAATAATGCTTTATGATTTATGTAAAAATATAAAAATTTCACATAAAAATGGAATATGATATATGTGACATATTCAATTTACTGGTCTACATGTGTAAAAAATATATGCGTTACTTAATTTGGTATAAAATAAAAGTTTCACAGCAATTGTCCACACATACACGGCCGCCTAAGTACTTGCCCACGGCCGCATAGGACTGTACGGCCGCAGGTTGCGCACCCCTGATCTAAACTAACGAATGAGTAATTATCTTGAATAAAAATATTAAAAAATATATTGTAGTAAAATATGTAGTATAATATACATGCCCGACATTCTGGCATACTCATTCATTGCAATTTTATTCTAAATCAACACAATTCTAGCATAAATATTGCGCTCATGACCAGTGGAATGTAATGATAAACTTATTTATTACAATTCCTTCGCATAAAAATACAAAAAGCGTTTTTGGTCGTTCTTTCAGCGATCTACTAAGTACATTAAACTCAAAATCCCTAAATTGTCCAACAGAAGATAACTCGGGGAAAAGAAAGTAGTTTTGACCAAACGGGTACTTCAGCGTTCGGCCAAAAGATTGATTTCTTTCCGCAATCCAACTCCGTGGAGTAGTGGACTCACCCACCGCCAAGTTTTTAATAAAAGCCCGCATGAACTTTGCCGGAGTGCAATATAGAAAGAAAGTAGAAGATATGTTTCACTTGTACTTTATCCGGCTCCTTCCCCACGCGGCACGCTCCGGGAATTCTTTTCTCTCTATCCATTCACCCCACCTGTTTTTAACCCCTCTGTTTTAATACTCCCTCCACGTCGGAGACACCCATCCCTCCTCCACCCCCGCATCATCCATATGCCAAATATTCTCCTATAAGTTGCTCATTCTAAACTCGGAGCATGGTCAACACACTCCTCCCGTTTTAATTTGGCCTCCATCGTAATATATGGAGCTTTTTTTTGAGGGGATGAAGAAAAATCCCCCGAGTGCTTCCGTGTGTGCCTTTGGTTTTTATCGGTGGGGATAAGCCCAGGAGCCGATATTTTATTTACGGAAGATGTGGATGGATTTTGAGGTCTCTCATCCGATAAAAAGGTTATCTGGCGCGATTCTAAAGCTTCGCAGGTTATCTGAAAGCGCGTGACTTGCGATTTGATTTGATTGGATGACTATTTTGAGGAATTGGTGAGTTTAGTTGGGGAATAGGCGCCCAGAGACACTCCAACCTGACTAGTGGGATTCATAAGGGAGATGAAATGGGCTGTAGAAGGTGACTTAAGCAATCGGATGTGTTTCTAAATTATGGGTTTTAACTTCACTTCGATCAAAAGACGGGTATAGTTTTACGGATTCTTTTGTTTGATTAAAATTCGGATAATATTACACATATCTATAAATATATGCATCTATAATATCGGTGTATCATTTCGATCAATTCAAAGTTCTATCTTTCATCGTAATATTCCATCAATAATTCAATAAATTTACTAATTAAAACGTATAAATATATTCCGTGGGATACGTAAATTAAACCTGAAAACTGTGCTTCAATTATATACTGTATTACGCGTAAGGGTAACTATGGATCTGTTATTTAGTTGGAATTTCAAATTATTAGAGATACATTTTTACAAAAATCAGTAATTAAATCAATATCTACATTTAGTTGCATGTTTATTTATTCTACTCCACACATTCCTTGGTCTTTCCCAGATAAGAATCAATCTTATATAATTATAATATTTTTTATTATTATTGTCTAAAGATATAACAAAATACACATCCACATTTCTATTATCAAATATTGAGAAAATAACCTGTAATAAAGTCTTCCTATCTTCAACAGTTTATCTTTCCAAAACATCTATACTTCTCTACTTTTCACAACAGAAAACAAATATTAGATTGAAGGAGAAATAATCGAGTTGCTAGGATTCTGAGTGCACAACGGTCAGTTGATAATAATAACAAAAGAAAAGTTCCTCCTTTTGACGTTAACTACTGTTGCGGTCCCTTCGATTTGAACGAAACGTCCAATAAGAAAAATATCCGGAAACATCGAAACTAAATCCGTTTCATTTTCGTCAAAGTTATTGCCCGCTCCGAAAAAAATCTTAATAATCCAAACGCTCGAGAAGAAATAAATAAGAGAATCGTATTAAAAAACTTCCGCAAGTCCACTCCTTCGTTTTCCGCCTACGTATAATTTACGAACCCGTACATTTCCCGACGTGATTGAAAGAGTTTCGGGCGATATTACCGGTGAAGTAGACTCGAGACGACAGTCATGTCGATTCCATTCCTTCTGGAGAGGTCTCCGCAAAAATTAATATAAAAATATATATATCTATGGTACTCCCTTTCGATTCTCATCCATCCCCACTTGTGTGTGTGCCATTCAAAGTTTCAGCGTGACTTTCTCTCGAAACAGCCCGTCTTTTGTTTTTTGTTTGCAATAGCGCTGCTTGTATCCTTCCCTTTATATTGAGGATGACCAACTCACCCCCCTCGCTGAGAAGAGACACACCCACGAACGTCTCCAGTCGCCATCTGGCGGTCCTTTTACAACGAAGATGATTGTTACGGTCAGCGAGGAGTGGTGGGGGGGAGCTCACTTAAATGGAAGTCCCGTGTAGAGAGAGAGACGCCTAAAAAAGAAGGGGATGATGTGAAGAACGTAACGAGGGAGGGAAGAAAACGAGGAAGGATGTATTCGATGAGGGTGAAGGGGAATGATGAAGAATAAGAATCGCAGGGGTGGCAAAAGTGCAGCCAATAAACACGGTGGATGGTACGTGAGAGAATAGAAGAATACCCATCTAATGAGGAAATGATGGTCGTAAGAGGTCGGTATTGGCGTCGGGGGCGACGGGTGGCGGAATAAAGATATATGGGCTTATTTATGTGTGGGGTGAATACGCACGTGTTTATGTTTTTAGGGAAAGTAGCGTATTGACTATTGCGAGGTTAACTTTTCGGTGCCTAAGTCAAGGGGTTTCTTAAATGTGGGAAGGATCATCATTAGCATCTCCTAAGCAACCCACATAAACGTTTTACTGGGGTTGTGCCGCAATGAAGGACACCCGAGCCCTTATTGTTATGACAGAGATTAAATTATTCGATCCTAGGGTGTCCGTAATGCCATTTACTGTCTTCGTAGACAATTATTACATCGATGGGACTGAATGGCATTTACTGCCTATTTTAGACGCCAGGACACTGTTCCAATGATATTATCCGTCAGCACTTATAAATAAGGACAGATTGATTCATATTTATAGTAAACCCTTTATTTTAATTTTTCATATCCAGGGAAAAATTAGATTATAAATAAACAAGTTTAATCTTCAGAGTTTAAGGTTATAATATCCTCGTAAGAAGGATATTTAACAGCTTACGAGTACTGGAAGATCAGGTTATGTGTCTGATCCAAAATAAATAGTCAAACGCGAAATATTCTGTGTCTGTATAACTTGATTTCATTAAATATTTTAACTATAATGACTGTACAAGAGCTTTCTGCGAATACAGATTTGTCAATTTTATATTCAAGGGTCAATCGAAAATTTGGGCACGCGGTAGAATGTAGTAAAGTAAGCATTTCTTGTTATTAACCCCAGGTTCGATTCCTGGTGCCTGTTGAGCCATATGTGCTAAATGACATCAGCTGTCGCTGCACTTTAAACAGTACTTCAACTAATAATGGTAACTTTCAGGGGAGGGAAATTGAAAAGTGAAGCAGTTAAAGCTTTGTATGGTGAGGGAAGTTGCAATGTGAATGGAGAGGACCTATTGTATGAGCCTATTTCGACGGACTCTTAATAAGTTAAACCACACACGAAAAGCTAATTTGATTGTTTTGAAAATGATGGACTGATTTCATTCAATATACAATGGCAATTAGATTAATTATATTATAATAAGCTTTAGTATCGCTAATCGTTGTGAAAATCATTGTCTCATTCGATTTTGTTATGACTTCCTAAAATGAGATATAATCAAACGTATACTCATTTAAGTTAATAATTTACTTAAATAAATAAAAATTAATAAATTTACAAGTTCAAAACATAGGGATTTCGTGATTTTTTTTATTTTTAAGAATACATGGATGAACGTTCAATATTAGAAAAAATATCTTAGTCAAAGTCAAAACAAATTACAATATGGAGCATTCTCATAGTAAGTTGAATTTTGCTTATAGAAGTCAAATCAAACATAATAAAAACAACAGTCGATTGGAGAATGTATATATTTAGCGATGTAATACTTGTTCATTGCATAACTCTTGTAAATTAATTTTAAACTAAAAATGTGTTTACGTAGCTAAGAATCCATGATGGATTATTTATCAAAAAGATAGCCACTTGATGTCTAGAAAAGATAACTGTCTTATCTAAATAAAACACAATAGAATATCTTCTTACAGTAAGCTTCTATTGCTTATTACGAGCAATTACCGTAATTGAACGCACAGTATATGAATGAATACAAAACTGTCAGCAGCAGTTAGCTCCAAACATTAACTACGGATTCGAGATTCGTAAAGGATGTGCCTCAGGATATTTAAGCGCACGATATCTGTTGATACGTACAAAAAGGCTAACGCTTTTATGATGTCCAACGAGCAGAGATTTCAACGCCCATAAAGTTCGGACCTAAAATTTAGTATACCTCGAATTTGATCCAGACATATGAGGGAGACTTCCTGTCCACGCCACCTGTGCGTAAGTACCTATTTATACAGCCACACATGCATCCGCATGAAACATAACTCACGAACGGAAGGACATTGAAGACGCCTGAAAGGGAATCGTAATGAGTGCCAACACAATCCTTAACGGTTTCCCGAGCGACGCTTTGTGACACCGAAGGTGGCCAGTGGCTTAATCGTCAATTCAGGCGCCGCGCCTACCTTCTGTTCGCCTCGTGCGTGCGCGCGTGTGCATTCGAACGCGTACACGCGTGGCGCGGAGGATGTCGCTTGGAAGCAAATGGGAGATGACGTGTGATTCTGTTAAGGAGAGAAAATGAGAGGGTGTACGTCTGTGGCGCTGATATGAAAGCGGAAATTCCTCGTGTTTTCGATGTGATGCGGAGTGAAGGCGATGGTAGTTGGAGAAAGGAGCAGTGGGAGGACTTAAGGAAATGCGTTCGGATGTGTTTGGGTTAAGTGAGAGACACGAGCAGAAAATGGAAAGAGAAAGAAGATACAATGTCAGCGGAATCTTGGGTATCTAGAGATAGAAGATGTGGCGTACATAAGAAGATGGCTTTTGGAGATAGCAATATTATAGATTTCTTGCGTCAGAGTTGGAATTTTCAGGGGAAAATTATCATATAAATTGTATAAAATAGAGTAGGAAAGGAGTTTTCTATTTCTAACACAATTTCTTTTATGCATGGCCTTGGAGATATTGCATAAGTCTTTACGTACTGAAAAATTCGTTCCCGTAGCTAATTATAGGAGTAATTATTGGAGAAAGTAACTTATTAATTTAAATTCAGCGCCCTTCATTTCAATGAATGCTAATCTTCGAGCCAAAAGCCTCGGAAAAACAGGCTAAAATGTAATAATCAAGAAGAAATATAAATATTAAAAATAAAAATGATTTGGAAATATATTTCATCAATTTACGTAACAGATACCGAAATCCCATGCACTAGTATTGATTCTTGCAGCTTCTTTCTCAAGGAAAACACCCTCCGATGTATCGAAAAACTCCAATTCACGACCGGAATACGTTCTCCTTATTCCTCATTCATTCCAAATTCCGTAGCATCTCGCTCAATCTCCTTGCAATCATCCCTCTCCATACGACACGACGAAAAAAAGATCCATTTTCAATACGACATCCAATTCCTTTCCATACAATCCGTCCGTAGCTGCACAGATGTCACTAGCGAGTAAAGAAAGCAGTAAAAATACTGGAGCCCGTTTGAGAAAGAAACGAAGTTACGCCCTGTTACGGGTCCCTAGTATTGCCTCCGCACAACTTCCAAACGGTATCATTTCGGAGTGCTTCAGATGGTTACATCTTATACGAGTGGAAATGAGAAGTGGGGAAGAAGGAGTCCGGAAAGTTTAAAATGAGCGATACAGAAAAGTTCATACGGAAGGGTTCGTGAGGGATGTGATTTGTGCCGAAGTGCATGCGAAAAGACAATGGGACGTGCGGAAGATCAAAAACAGGAAGGGAATGCAATAACTGCTCGGGTCGGGGTTAGTAAGAAGTAGATTTCTGCGAAAGAATGAAACTCGTAGAAACGGCAGGAGCGTGATATGGTCCCTATAAGACAGGGTAAGAAATTGGAAAAGGGTTTTTGAAAGCTCTCCCTGCGATTGGTTGGATAAAAATGAGAGGAAAACCTGCGGAGTTGAGAACAGTGTCTGCCATTAATTCACTTAACGCAAACTGTAATATTTTTTTCGGAAATAGAGACCGGAGACTGAAATTCAATAAGAAGTTTTATTCGGTTCCGAGTTGGTATCTGTTGACGGTGAAAATAATTTTGGACATACGATCGAATAAGGTCTAGGACGTGGTTTAAATGATGTTTGTGTTTCTCTAAATTTTGTAAAAAGGGGTATACATTATATATTTTGGAATGATTTGAACATTAATTGTACTCAAAAGAAACTTATACTCAAACTATTCTACCTTTTAGTATCAGGCATACAATATTATAACACATATTGTAAAATGTACAATAAATTTAAATACTTATGTTTAGTATAAAGGAAGATACGTAACTAGATTTTGGAGCATTAATATTATTGACTATTACGATTCATGCAGTGACTCAAAGTTTCCAACCGGGATTAAATTTAAAAAGATCAATAGATAAAATATATATACGTAATCCTCCAATATTTTTACATGAAAATTATTTTAGTTTACAGAGATTACGTAACAATATAGCACGTTAATTTTTAGATAAATGCCAAATTTTTATACGCCTACTTCCGATCGGAATCAAACTCCAAAAATTAATTTTTAAGGATTTGTGTGCATAAAAAGTGTCAACAGGATGAGTGAAATTCAGATTGGATGCATTTAAATAAACAAGCATCGGTATTTTACACCAATTGACACGGAAATTTTTTTATCCTCCTGAGTGCATCCCTTTTTATTTAGTTTGTTTTCAACAAACAGGCGAGTTAGATGGGATACGAAAGGATGCGAGATCCAATAAAAGCGCACTGGTGCTAGAAAAAAGGAAACAGGAGAAAAGGTCAGATTAGAAAACTTTCCGGAAACAAGCGAATGAGAGGAGGAAGGCGATAAAGGAAAAAGTTAAGACCAATTCGTGGGACGAATGGAAAAGGTTTGGGGAGGAGGAAGGCCTCTGGTTTCTGGTGGCGAAGACTTAAAGGCGTCTTTTAACGACGGCCATGATAAGAATTAAACGGAGCCAGTTCCGAGCGTGTACAATTTGGAGGTTAATTGTACGAAATGAAACGAAACGGGCGGAAGGAGCAAGTAAAAGGGAACTACGGTAGATGACAAAGGAATGAAAGGAGATGAAAATTTCGATGATGTTAATGAAAATAGGGGTAAACTCTACTTCAGGGTCATTGTATTTCCTCAACAAAGTAACACCCTATGTGTTTCTGCGTAATGATCATTAAAAGTACAGCGATTAATTCTATGAATCTAATATTTTGCGTTAATTTGACTTTTACGTATTTTTTTCATTTAACTCCAGTTTGGTGTGTTATCATTGAGTGTAAGATGACATAATTACCGAAGCTTCAGATTTTCCTCAACTCAAAGACGTTTAGTCCTGAACTGAATAAATTTAGTACAACTTAATTGGATGTTAAGGAAAAAATAACGAGTGATACGCTATGATAATGAAAACACTGCCATGTAGGAGTCCAAACTGCGATTCAGCTGAAAGTATTTTTTTAGCGATTATCGACTATTTTCGAATAAGAATATAAAGTTCTGATGTAAGTTAAGTCAGTGTTTTGAGATAGCAGTCCCAGTTTTTATTTAATAGAATGTATGGCTTTGCTGGTCATAGAATTAATTAAAGGGTTCAAAACATATTTATAATATACTATATACATTATTATAACTATCGCTAATTTATTCTTTAATTGAGATTATAAAAAATTGATCCTTATTTATCAAGCACGATTTGGACTTAATATCAATCGAATTAACTTACGTTAGAAAAAAAAGTACGGTGCTCATGCTTGAATTACATTGACTACGAGTTCGAATTCATTGAAATATATTTTATATTAAAGTTAAGTCTTTTTTAAGCCCTGATCCATTGAAATAATTCAAGCAATACCACTTTATATACCTTCTATTCCCTACACTCTTCCATTACCACCATCGTATGAGAGACAGCAACAGTGTGGATGGAGCATGAACAGCACGATTCGATAGGATTAAATAGGAGATTTATGTGGAATTATGGGTAGAATCCGAAGATTTAATAGGTTTGGAAGAGGAGAATAGAAAGAAAGAACTAGTCACTTCTAAAACGTCACGTTGGGGCAGCACTAACGCAATCTCTACGTCAAATAAGAGGCGATAGCATTCGCTATTCCCGCGGATTCTAAACTGCGTTAAGGGTAGTCCAACCCTCGGAAATGCGGGTACCAGTGAGGGCTGTAAGGGTCCTTGGTTTCGTTATTTATCTGCAAAAAAGATCTTTTCCCTCTCTGTTGGACCTCCATTGCTTGCCTCGTGTCGTTATTGCCTTTTAACGTTCGGGTCAAGGACTAGTACGAAATGAATATGACGAGGGGCACTCGATAGGGTTGTGCTCCTGACCGATATTGAAAACATATCCTCTCTTTTTGATGGGGACTTTTGGAGACGGATCGTTAATGCTTAATGACTTATCGATCATGTGGAAGCAACATGGAAGTCGGTCAAACATCGTTAAAATTAATCGGTTGAATAATATTCTCTCGTTGCCGCTGAGCCGAATTGTGGGGCAGAGATCGCTTTTAATCCATTTCGAGAGTCTGTTTGGACCGCTCAAGTATGCTCACTGTTCTGATTGAATCGTATATTCAACTACGACACTTCTGTGAGTTGCTTCGTTTAAGTTTGTGGTTCTTTGGAGTTCTTTGGAGTTGGTCATGATGGGTGTTTCACGGAAGGAATTCTTGGACGAAACATACGACTTACGGATCGCTTTTTGGGGTAGAAGAATCATGTAGATTGTAAGATACATAAGCCTTTTAAAGGATAAACCGAAAACTAAGAATCAAATTGATATGGGAAATTTTCAGCTAAACTCAGATATAGAAGAAATAATTACTGTAATAGTCTTTAAATATGTTTATACTTAAACTACAAGAAAATCGTGTGGTTATCTTCTTTAGATAATCAAGCAACCGTTTTAAATGCTCCATATGTTCATATACATGTATATAAATGTTAAAAATCATCGTTCGCTTGCAGAGAATAAAAGTGTGAGGTTATTTATTTCCAAATACTATCAATCAGACAGAAAAATGATCATTCCATTTTGCTGATAAGTTTTAAAATATAGATATTGACCAAATGAAGGCTCAAACAGTAATCTTCTACGATTTTCTTCTATATTTTGATTATAATGATGAAATAGGGCATTCTATAGTTCACTAAATATCATATTTTAAAACAACAAAAAACAGCGAGACATTTTATAGACAAGGTCAGACTTAAAATAAGTTATGGATAGCAGAAAATAAATGATTGATAACCGCTCATTAATAACTGTTCAATGTCAAAATGCGAAAAAAAGAATAGTATTCACGCAAAAATAATGCTCCCTATTTATAATGCACCAATAAATAGTAGGCTAACATTTATCAAACGCTCTGACTCACCCAGTAGTAGCAGAGTGCGTTTCCCAAAATGATTTTTCCGAATGTTATTTTATCTTCATCTCGGCTAAAAATGAACTATATAAACGGCGTGTGTCTGCCGAAGATAGCAGACACGTTTTGAGCGCATAAATGTGAAAACCACGCATATTCGCGGTTTTTGGTAACCCACTGGAGAGCGGAGGAACGTTCAGATGCAACACATTAATGGAAAAAGTCCGGTCTTTGTATAATTGTTTGCTCGTTATGAGATAACGGGAACAAATTTCAATTCATTCGTTTCGAATTTTCGCCGAACAGTTCCCAGCATGCCTCGGCATATCAAGTTTGTTTATGCTTCATATTATCCAAAAGTGTCCAATATTTAGAGAGCAATGCGATCGGTCGGAAAAACGTCCGCGCATTGCATTCTGCACCATTTGTGTGCTTTTAACGATGGGTGTTAAATAACGGAACTGTTTGTTAGTTCCTATGAGACTGTTTTTTCGTAGAGGCTTTGACGGAGAGCCGAAATCGCGTGCTATTTTTTAATGACGGAAGCTACTCAAATTTCCGAAAAGAGTTGGATTTTGTTTGACAAAAGGCCTTCATAAACTCTCGTAATATATTTAAATCGCGTAATTGATTAACTCTTTGTAAAATTTAAAGCATGACGCTTTGTGATTAAAGAGCTGTTTGGGAAACTTCGCTGAAAACTTGTTTGTTTGTAAAATCACCTCAAGACACCACTGAAATGTACTTTACATTAGTAATTTACTTTGTGTATGTATATTATGTATTAGTAAATGAATTTTACATAATAGAAGATATTAATAGATTTTGTAATCAGTTGAATGCATTTTAAAATGTTGAAAATAATAATTAGAACTTTTTTTACCCATATTCTGCAAGAACATTGTAAAATTGTCATAAATAATATTCAAGGTTCATATAATCAAATTATAAAATTTTTCGTTGCCATGTTAGAAATAACATTCGTAATAATCTTAGAAAGAAAGTAAAACACGTAAACTATTATAAATCGAGAGTTAACTGAATTGCTATATTATGTTAGAGAGGAAATTTTCTTTACAAATTTAAAATTTCGTCTTCATATTTAAATTAAATATAATTTAAAAGTTTCCCATAAAAAGTGCTTCGCTCTCGACTGTCCATCGATTTGACGAATTCTGATTTTTTCAAAGAAACTCTTTCCCTCTTTTGGATCACCGCGATGCGGGCAAAATCAAAGAGGAAATAACGATCACCCCCATCACCGCAGGGAAACCCTTCACTTCGGCTACAATACGTTTTATTTCATAACTACGCTGAATTGCATCCGGGTTAATGCAATGTCCGATAAATTTCGTGCCACACCTGAAGACATAAATATTCCCGTATAAGTCGGTTAATTGACAAAAGGGAGTTTGAAAGCGCTATCACTCCCGTAACTTAATTACGATCAATAATCATTAACTGCCGAAAACGGTATCAGCTCGCGCTTTTCCCAACTGCTCTCGTTCTCCTGTCCAGATCAGTATTTACCTACCAATTAGTTGATGCAGGGTAAACAATATCTCTCATTATTTTCTTCCGTCCAGATTCCATAATGTCGGAAAACCGCGTAGAATTTCGCGATAAAAATAGCGAACGTAAAAGGCAATCGCGGAAATGATGGACCGTATAATTCGATAATTCGGAATCGAATGGCAAACCCTAAATGCGACCTTATTGTCCTTTTCATTAATCAACCAAATGACCTTTACTTATGCATCCACGGAGGGAAGATTTCCTACACCGAGGTATAAATTTATGAGCATGAATAAAACAACGGCGGCCGCAAAAGGAAAGACAAATGACATTCTGCCATTATATGCGTGATTTATCGAGTCGAACGCCCCGCATCCGTAATTGCTGGCCTTAGTTCGGGAATCCATGAGAGATGCGAATGACTCCGGAGGTATGTTGACAAGGTGGTGATGACAACTGGGAAGTCGGAAAAAAAGGCCTTTGAATGATGATGGAAGGAGATTAGTCGCGAATCTTTTATTAATCGACTCCTCCTACCCCTCGTGGATTAAAAAATATATCATCAATTGCACTTATCCCGAACGAAGGGGGAAAATTTTCAAACTACGTATGCTCCAAACGAAACGAAGATACGTTGCTTATGAAAAAGGGGGATGTTTCTTTCAATTATGTGAAATTTAGCGATATTTCTGATTTACTTCGATGTTTACACGATAAATGAGTCCTGCTAAAGGAGTAATATTAATTCGAAGAATATCGTTCTCATCTATAAACGCATAGATACTAATACCTGTCATTCGTACGATTATCTTAGAAGTAATATCATAAAACAAATGCAAATAGAGGAATGTATAATATTTATATCGATAACATGTATATATCCACATTCAATAGGTTTGATTTCATTGTAAAGAAGGAATCGAGAACCTTGAAAATTGTAAAGAAAAATGGGCGAAAGAAATTCTAACTGTTCACGCCAACTCATTTGAATATAAATATAGCCTTTACATTACAAATTCAACTATATTGGTGAAGATTACGGATAATTCATTACCCTCCTTCCAGTACTCATCTTATATAAAGGATACAAAATTGTAATAGGATTGTAAGATTCATACTTTTAATTCAATATGAATAGAGAAACGAAATATAAATAAACAATATCATAAATAATAAATGTATTGTTTGATCGATAAGTACATCGTTATGCGAATAATAATTTAACTACGTAGTATATTTGGAAATGTATATCAATATATAATGAGGCATAGATTTTTGACTAGCCTTTTACATTCCACATTTTCTAATTTGACCGCAGTCTCTCAAAAAAACATTTCATCACCAACCTTGTGCTCGCGTGAAACGAACTTTCTTTCCACAGATGATATTACATAATTTTCGGAGTAACGAAAACATAGCCCGAGGTATCCAGCGGCGACTGCAATTTTAATTCCCTCCGGACATTTTGATCTCGTATCGCTCCTTGCCCCATTCGTCATACTCACTGCCAACCGCACTTTTAATTTCTACGCCTTTACGAGAGAGACTTTTTCGCGGTCGAATCCGTACGTACGTCAAGAAACGAGTCGTTGCTACGAGACCTCAATTTGCGAAACTAAACGTGACGAATTCGCCAACTCGGAGACCTGTCTCTATGAATTAAACGTCACCATTAAACTAGCCGCGAGAGAAGAGCTAATCCAAGAGCTCTTCAAATCCGTTGCTATGTCACGTAATGGGGCGTAGGTAACGGGTGACGATGATTATAATAAATTCCCTGAGTTTGCCGGACGATATAAATGAAGGATTACACGTAGCGACCAAAACAAACAGTGCCGCAATTAAATTAAAGATAAAATCTGAAAGTTTTTTTTTTTTTTATTTCTTTCACCCTTTTTTTCCACTCACCCGTCGAACGTAAATTGCAATCGCTGATGAAAATTAACGATTTAGATTTCAATATCGTCAAGCGTGAATTTTTAACCGAGTCGAATAAATATTTCGACAAAGGAAATGTATCATTAGAGGCGTTTGATAGTCCGCTATCATTAAAGCTTCACAATGGAGTTGATGTCGAACGCAATTAAAGCTACAAAATGACCAGTACGTGAAAGAGTTTGGGAAAAAAGGACGAAACAATCGATTTTTGTAATGTTTGCGAGCGGCGAGACCTAAGCGATTCTCTGTGAATTAGAATGTGAGGCGTAGAATACGTGTTCGGTCAAGAACCATTCGAAATATTTTGAGGACTATTTTTCACAATCCCATTAAATAATACCCACTTAAAGAAAATTCAGTTATATAAACATCCATGTGTCAATGCATGTACTTATTTGGTCATCTTTTAAAATAAGAAATAACTTTTAAAAGATATTTTATTAGAAGGAATATGAATTGTTTCTAAAGTCCCAATACACACAGATTTATAAATTATAATCGAAGAAGTTAAGGTATAAAATGTATATGACGTATTTTAAATATGATTCATTGAGTTGACATGATAAAAGGATATCCTCTTCACCGGATAGCAGACGTTCAGTTGTCTCGAAGAAAATTTATAGGCCCACAGCGACTGATATTTCCGTTTTAAAAGTCCCCGAGACGATCTTTGAATTGGTAATTAAATAATATACGCCCTCTTCCTTTTGTATGTGCGATAAAAACTGATATGAGATGAAGGTATAGTCACATGAAACTTTTAACTTAATATCACAGATTCTACTGCTGCGTTTGCCGAGCCAATCATTATATCACTCTTATGTTGACGCGTCTTTAGCACAATTCAAGATCAAATTGTTATTTTGCATTCTATGAATCATTTACGCAAATGACCGCCTTATAGCTCCCTTTACATTTAAGCCGAATTCGAGTCGTTAGTCTCTTAAATCGTGATCCACTAAATTTAATTCAGATATAAATCCAAAATCGCATCCAATTGTATGCAAAAATTTATTGTATGATATTATATATGTGTCTAAAATCTTATGTGCTTATTTAAAGTAGCCGATGAAAATAAGTTGAAGAACGTTTCTCACCCCTGGGTATCTACTAAATCGTTCTATAACTTCTTTATTAATTTGCATCGCTAAAGAAGAAAAACATGGAGTTGCATGAACACAGCAATATAAATGGATGACTGATGAATTTGAAAATAAATAATCAAGCGATATCTGAGAATTACTAGCATGGTTGTTCGTAAACAACTTTAAAACTTCTATAATTGTAAGGAAAACAACTTAAAAATATGATTCACGATATTTTCCATGGATAATTCATTATTTCATAAGCAATTGAAAGAATATTTTCTTAATCTAATGTATAGAAAGTTAGCCTTAAATACTTAGCATTCTCGTCTATTGGTTTAATTTTCCTCGTAAACTTAATCTTCAGCTTTATCAACAGAGGTGGTTTTAAGTAAAATCGATTCATACGTTTTGTTATAAGTAGTTCAACAAAGAAATTTTATGAAAAAAGAAACCATACTGAGAATGCTAAACCCCTAATCTCTCCATAATGACACATGACAATGAGCATTTATCTCTTGTATTGGAACGCAATTTACAAAATAACTCGTATGTCCCATATGAAGCTTAATTACATTGCAGCTCATGAATTGACATTCAACTCATCCGATCCATTTTTTCACAGGTACTGCGAGATACCTTCCTCATCTCATCTTTTCCACCAATAAGGAATGAAGAAGAGGACTTAATTTTCAGGATGAATCTTCTTTTTTATTCCAGCCCCGAATTATGGAAGGGATCGTGTCTACCTTGCAAATTTCTCCTCAGGCGTTCATATCGATTATCTTACATTCGATCTATTGACCGATCTTATTCTCTCCACCACTTTCACCTTATTTTCATTCATCCCTCCATCTCCAATACTTCTTCCCCCCATCCGTGGCCTTTAATTACATTCTTGTTCAAAACTCTTGAAAACTCCAACTCCCCGCCTGCATTCTTACTTCCTTTTTTTCTGTACTCCCTTTGCTCTCAGTAATTACCATTCCAGTTCACTCGATCGAATTCATATCCGAATTTCTTCCTTCTCATCCCTTATCTCTGTTTCTACGTAATTCCTGCTTAATTACTCCTCCTCTCCCACGTCCTTTTATATATGCGCGACCCTCCTCCGGACATTAAAAGTTACTTTCCAAAAGGGATTCTTTTTATCCCAACCAATATACAGAAGTCGAAAAATGTAAAACTTTCTCTCTCTCCCTTTTATAATTGCAACCTTTGATGGCGAAAGGATTGAAAAGTTTTCGGGGATGGAACTACGCAAACGAGATATTTTGAAATTCCGTCGAGGTCATCAAATACGCTGAGTGATTGGAGGAAAACTTTTGTGTTTGCTTTCGCGATGCTAATCGAATCATTTGCACTCAAAAAAAGAAATCGGACGAACCCTTTCGACGAAAGAATCGATTCGACGTTAAAATGCGATCGGTGCTGAATTCGGGTAATTCTTTTTTTTGTGGCTTTTTTTTTCCGCGAGATTAGCTTCATTGCGAAAGTTTTTGAGATTCCTGAGCGAAAACCATTAATCATTCTCAAGTTCTCCGCTCCTCCATTGCGGCTATTTATAAAAATTAATTTCCTTCCGACATATAATGGAGTAACTACCTGAATATTCATGCACCGGCGTTTGACATATTACTTCCTCCGCGGCGATAAAAATTTGCTGCCGTTGAATTATAACCGAAATTATTTCGTCGATACGCCATCTTTTTCGGTCAAATATGGTCGACCTATATTTATAATTTCATTATTTTGTTTCTTAAGAGTTTAAAGGTCAAACTTGTTCATAATTATTCCTTTTCGTTTGTCTGATAATAATGTACAGTAATTTAAATGAAAAAATTGAGCATTACATTCGATTCTATGATATTTGCATACTAATTTAGAGAGTACATAATTATGAAATATATATTTTTAATATCTATTTTAGATTATGTTTAGATTATAAATTTTACTATTCCCTGATATTAAAACTATGCATAGAAAAACATAGAGAAAAGATACGCTCATAAATATGTATATGAGAGACAAAATTGCATTCCTGGAATTTGAATACTTTAATTCTTTTTTATAGAGAAAAATAGACAAGCTGACTGCTCGCAACCAGTCGCTGATTTTTTTACATAATTTATGGACGCACAATTTTTTTTATTCGTAGTCGATTATTAACTGTTGAACATTAACAGACAATAATTTATCACATAGTTAATTAAAAAAACATGATTATTTAGAAGACATGTTAATAATTAATTCTGAATAGATTTAGGTGAAACTAGTCATATGTATAAGTACTGAATTTAAACGCTTAATTTGCTAAAAGACTGCAAATACAGTTTACCGAATATATTCCTGTTTTTTACATTAACTAGAGCAATCTCACTGTTTTATTTTTATCTATTCTAAAGTTTTTTTTGCAAATCGCATAATTCACGCACAATCACCACAAAACAGCGTGAGAATCGCCATCGAAAAGAATGGAATAAATATTTGTGATGGATTCGGTGCGATTGCTTCTTTTAGCGTAAGCATTCTTCATCCAGCTACTTCCAAATCCCACCGATTGTTCACGGCGGAATTCATTAAGGGCCCATTAAACCTTTTTTCTTTCCCCTTCCGCCATTCTTCACAATTTGCGATCCCGATTACCTCTTTCGGATCCCTCATTCATCGTCCTTCGGATACTTTCATTTTTTCCCCCAATTTCCAATTCATCCCCTCATCTTAACTCCCTCATTCCGATGACATTTCCCCTTCATCACGTAATCCGAAACCCTTTCACTCTTCAGGGCGTCACTCTATGCACGTTCTCGTGAAAAAAAACCTCACCTCCGAAGCCATTTCCATCCCATACAGAATCCGGCACCTGGATCGTCTCTCCCAAGAGAGAGAACTTCGTCCGCGACCAAACCCCTTCTTTAATCTCAACTCCCTCATCTCATCTCCACGAGAGATTCTTCGCCTTATCAACTTGTGCATCCATAGAGGCGCTCCTCCTCTTTTCTTTTTGCCCTGCGTGCTCTTTCATGGGAAATATCTCGAAGGAAAAATAACATCGTGGCCTCTGACGAAAGCGAATAACATACTGAATTTTAACAACGAAACTGAAAGTTTTGACGTGAGTAGAGCATATTGGAGTTTACATTCTATGTTTATAAATTTATCGACGGATGATTTTATGCATTCAAAACAAAACAGTGTAAATTTATAGTATACAAGATTAATTTAGTTTTACATAACAATTTTGGAACGCATATAGGGTTCTAGTCTTGAACTATCATGAAAGAATTGCCTATTGAATGAAAAACGATAGTTTTGGTAAAAAAGTAAAACTTTTTATTCATTAAATAAAAAATTAATAAGAAAAGAGAGTGTCTGTTCTTCTAAGAAAACGTATTTTATTAAAATATCATTTCTTATCTATTATTACTAATACAATGTGAAACTTACAAAATTGGATTATTCATTTATTCAAAACGCAAAAAGATATCTTCACGATGTTTTTTACGTAAATATTTGCTACATTTTCATGATATATTTTCCTAAAGATGCTCTGTGTATTAAAGTTCCACCGCGAAAAATAATTTCCCCGAATTTCCTTCCCTCCAATGTCAGTGTCAACTTCAGAGAGTGCACGTCAGTTTCCTTTTATATTCAGGAACATTCTGAACTGGTGCAGTAGGTATTGTAGATGTCAACTTCTCTCTTTCTCGAAATGTTCATGCAACCGCAATTCAAACTCCCAACTGTTTTCTCATCTCATGCGCTTTTCTTTTCCCAGTTTCTTCATTAATCCCGGAACAGATGTTCGGTTGGAAATCGCATCTGCACTACAAATTATATATACGTAAATCTCATCTGCTGTGAGAGGGCGCACTTCGTACCAACGGATAAGAAAGAGAAAAACAATGGATCTCCTAACCGCATCTAGATGCCCGCACATCTGTTTCCGATATCGCTGCAAATTACCGAGTACATACATCACTTTCACCAGTTGCTCCTGTTCGCGCGTGACACAGCTAGCACGCAAACAAAGAGTCCGTACCAAGCCGTGAGAGCGTCTTCCCTCGTCTCTGACACATTCACAAAAGCATATTATCCTCCCGAGCCAAGGTTATCTTCGCTGCACCGCAAACCGCACGTGACACGCCGAATCCATAACACAGCCCCTGCAGTAGCAAACTAGATGCGGTCGCAGAATAATATTAACCGGAGGAACAGGAGGCGTCCCGATGAGGAAACGGTTCGATGGTTAAAAGGGAGTAGTAGGCGGTTGGTTGTATCGCTCTAAGTTGGTAAGCTTTATATAATGATAAAGAAGCCTTGCGGTGGAAGGTTTTGCGGAATCTAGAAGTGATTCGATGGGGACTTTTGGACCAAAAGGGAGTTGTTCAAGAGGAGAACATTAACAGAGTCAGGAATGGAAAGGAGGAGGAGCACAGGTCGGAATGTGAGGAGCAGAATTAGGCGAAGCGAGCGCAAGAGATTTCGCGGTTTGTCTCATTGCGTCATGTGTTTCGATGAAAGGGCACGTGAATGAGAGTGGCAGGTGTCATGACGTGGAAACGAGGCGAAGGTAGCATCGTTGGGCGAGAGATACACGAGAGATAACAAGAGGTTGTAAAAGCGGGAGAGACCGTAAAAAAAGTGGGCCGAGATGGTGACATTGTGGTACTCCGTATAATCTCCGCCAATGAGCTGAAAAAGATTTTTTTTCCTGGCACGCTTCGCGGTTGCATAAGATGCCCCAGATATTAAGCCTCAGATAATGGTTTTACCTGCTCGCCCGAACATGGGTGATGTTACTATGAGTGATTTCTCTCTGTGACATCATAGAGGTTGTATTCAGGTTTGAGCGTGATTAGATTTTATAAACTATACGTAAGGTTATTTCTCTGGCTTGATTAACAAATATATAATATAAAAGGTTAGAATAAATGTGTTAAAACTCTGTTGCTGTAATTTATGCACTTTTTCCTCTTGAAATTAAAGAATTAGATACTTCATTGATGAAGTAAACTTCTGGCTAAGTTAAGGATATTTTCCATCACTATATTAAAGTATTTTATCCCTTTATTAGAAGATTGATCAACAAATCTTTCTTAGAAGCAATGATTTGATTTAATTGATAGTAAGAAGTCTCTACAGAGAGATGCTAATAAGATAAACGTTAAAATATCATCCTCTCACTCATAAACACCTATTTTAAAACGCAGCTAATAGTTTTTAATCCTCGCAATTGGTACACATCTCTCCAATTTTCCGATTGTATTCTTGTTAAACGAAAATTCGCGTAATCGAAGCCTACTTCAGCATCTCGGTGGATTTTCAATTTCGCACACGATATACTGCCCAAGCCAGCATAAACAATGCCGATAATGAATCAACATCCGGTAGCTCTCCGATGCCATTACGATTCCTGTAGTACAACGCTTTTTACTTAAAAAGCCCAATCAACATTTTTCCTGCCACCCAATCAAACCGCCGACTAATGGACAAAAATAAAGGATCGCGGGATCATTCCGCTCCATTAAGGAGCTGATGATCGGAGATAGGACCCCATTCGATCGTAATGAACGACGTGTTTCGCAAAGATCCCCGGAAAAGCACGACACCCCCTCCGGAGTCTCTCGATGGTTCTCGAAAAATTAACCTCAGCGGGAAAAATTTGCCCTTCATAATTTTTATCCCCGTCAAAGCGCACCCGCGCCGCTATCTCTCTTCCGACATCATCCAAAAACTCCAAAGACACGCACCGAAGCCTTATCAAAAGAGAAAGCACGCCATAAATTATTATGGGCTCCTTTGGATGGATGTTCTTTGTGCGACTCCGTGTGCGGGATAATCATTCGGTTAATTACTAGGGTCGAGCGGAATAAATGAGAAGAGAGATGAGGATTTCTGGGGAATAAAGGAGATTGGCGAAGACGGGGGGGAGGGGAATGTGGGGGAAGTGGAAGGGGTGGGAGGGGAAGTGGTGGAAGGGGGGAAAGAAGAGTGCTATATAAAGGAAATAAATAAAGTAGGAAAAAGGGAGGATGATGAGAGAGGGACAGTGCGAGGAAGAGAAAATTAAGCTAAATGGAGTAAATACGAGAAACGATCCGAGAGAAATGGTCTGCGGGAGGAAAGTGAAAGGAAGATGGGAAAGAAATGGGAGGAATAAAGTTGGTAGAAAATCGGAAAAGGAAGGGAAATGGCAAAAGGAAAAGTTATGACACAGAAATTAGATTCCAGGAGCGAAGAGTACAGAAGTTAGGCTCTTGCGAAAGGGGAAGTATATGTTAAAAAGGCGAGAGAATGGTTGGCGAAAAAAGTGAAAGGAGGAGAACACGAATATAGAAGTGATGATGGGAATGCGAAATAGATGAATGGAAGTGGGAAAGAGATATATAAATAGAAACAGGATATTAGGAGGGTTTAAGAGAGTCTTCGAGAGGAAAATAGAGCAATAATATTGATGAGGAGATGGAAGAAGATGCAACACTGACAATGAAATAAATAAGATTATAGAATCGTAAGAAAACATTATGCTGATTGGAGATGAATTCGATCTGAGAGGAAGTGAAATACTAGGAAAAATGGAATGGTGGTAGTAGAATGGGAAATGGCGTAGGAAAGGAAGAATTTGAGATAGATGGAACGGCAGCCAGAGATTTGTGGAGGAATGAGGCGTTTTTGGCTGAGGAGCTGGGATTGGTGGGGGGACAAGGGAGCCGGAAAATTAGTATGGGTGCTGCGGGAGGAGAAGGCGCGGTGCCGAAAGACAAGGAGGGAGTGTGGGGGTGTGTTATGGAGATTTGTGGGGGGGAGATAAGGGAGGGGAGATGAGGAAGATGAGAGAAAAGGAATAAGAAGACAGGAATTAAAAAAACAGTTGAATTTTGCTGAAAGGGAAATTAGCTACGTAAATGGGAGAGATGAAATAACAAATTAGGAAGAGAAGGAAGAAGACGACAGCGTATTAGTATCAAAGAAATGGGTGGAGAGGAATATAAGAATTCATGGCGAACTGAATCAAATACGATTAATTGTCGGAGAAGTTTTCATAGAAAGTTATCACTACGAATAAAATTATTTTGGATAAATATGACTTAAATAATAATAATAAATTAACGGGACCAAAAAAGGCAATGAAAAGCAAATAAACGTAAGGGGAAAGTTAAATCTTAAAATAGAAAGATAAGGCTCAACGTCAAACTTTATTTGCAGATGATTGATTGCTCACGATTCTCATATCATATTTCACTGATTGAGGCAGTGCTTTCTGCATCAATCCCATTGAGCAAATATTTATTATTAATACAAATTATCCCTTCGTTTCTAAACTTACGAACGGACAAATTTCCTGAAAGGAAATGCCATCCAAACATAATCCTTGCAAAAACTGCCGTGTTGTTACAATTCTACTGGGAAATGCCATTCATATTTGAAAATCCTCTACAGTCTGGGATGCAATAAATCACCAACTCCTCATATGCTACGCGATTCCATTTTTCACGCGTTTTACTTACATATAAAATATACCTCTAAAATGGGTTTCACAACACCAATCTGAACTTTTTGAAGTCATCAGTCAAAACGCATTTTCGGATCCGCGTTGTTTCCTTGTAAAAGCTATTTATCTTGCATAAAGGATGCTGGCTCGAGGAAGATATCAGATGAGAAAATAAGAAATAATATATGATACAGCGGACAGGGAGAAAGTTGAAGACAAGCAGGGGCAGAGGCGAAGGGAAGGGAAATTTCGGATGACGTCCCTGTCACTTAGTTTGGTGGGGCGGCTGCTTCTGGCCAGTAAGTTATCGAGTTCAAAACCCAAGGGAGATCTGCAAAGTGTCAGAGCACCGTCTGTCATATTTCATCATTTATTACGTAGGATGCCATCGTACCCTTCTTAAAACAGACAAAATAAGAGGACTTTCAACAACTGCAGGGCTAATAAAGCGAGGGTAAGCAGCGGAGGAATAAAACAGGAGAGACAGAAAGATGGAAAGGAAAACGTAGATCAAGGGAGACTATAGGATAAGGACAGCTGAAGAACCTTCTGGGAAAAGTTGAAAAGTGGAGGAAGAAATTGAATGAGGAGTGCGTTATGAGTAGGAAAGGAAGAGAAGGCAGAGATTTGAGGAGGAAGTAATGAGATAGAGGTATTAGAGGTTCTTATAGGGGTGGGTACAGAGGACGTGAAGGTTTCTGGAATGGGTGCAGATTTCTCTGCACCACTAAAAGACATTGGGCACGAGATGGGAAGTGTGGGAAGAATAATGAGGAAGATTACGTGCAAGGAGTTAGTATACTGTGGAGGGTGGCGAACTGGTATTAGCTCTCAAAGAGATTAAGGAGAGAAAATGTTAGTGCGGGAGGGCGGAAAGAAAGCGGGGATGCGAAAAAGTTCGCGGGGGCAATGTTTAACATCGTCGGGGCGTGAGAAAGACAGTTTAACGTTTCGGAGGAGGATTCTTCGGTGGAAGAGAACCCAGTGGTGGAGGGAAATTACGCTCTGGAAGAGGGAATATAAGGGTTTCCAGCGAAGGGTTTGAGGTTAAGCCGGCGGTGGAGGAACTCTGCTCGGACAAGGAGGGTTCGATAAAATATTTAAAACAGCCATATCTGTGCCCACACACGTTCTTCAGAAGGGCGCTGAAATGTTGAAGGAGGATAACCCTAAAAAGGGGAGGTTCTTAAGGAGGGGGCAAGGAAAGGAAGTTGGGCTTATGAGGATGGGTAATATGGGTGAGGTTTTTGGAAGAAAAATTGCGTCCCTTTCGGTGGGAGGGGGAGGCGCGGGACCGTGGTGTGGTGTGAAGGGGTTTTTTTTTCTCCAGAAGCTTTTTTTCTGGTAGGGAAATAGCGGAAGGATTTCGTGTGTGGCGGCATGAAATGGTAGGGGAGAGATAAGATTGGCGAGATGATTGTGAGGGATGGTTGGAAGAGGTTTTGGAAGGAAATATGAAAAAAGGGAGATTTTCTTCTCGAAAGGGGTTTTAAGGAGTGGAATTGCGTTTGAAGAGGAAATCTTATTTGAGGATTTTTTCCCTCAGGGTGTTGAGTTTTTGAAGGTAGAAAGGGAACGGAAGGGGTTCATCCAAGTGGTTAATATAGTCGACCGATCATCATAATGCTCGGAACGCTTCATCTATTCGAAACTCTTTTCTTCCCTTTTACACTTACGCTTTATATACGTATATTTCCGAGGGCGTCTTCTACGGTGCGGTTGTCAAAGTGGGGAATTGGCATTAGGATGGCTTCTTTACAACGAGATTCCCAGGGAATGATCCGACCTTATTGGGATTTCTCCAATATATGTATAAAAATGGTTTTATACCGGAGTGGAATTAGCGTGTATTGGATTCCCATCTTTTATGGGATACGTGAAAAAATATTCGGTTCAGCGATGTGATATTGCATTAGTTCCGTCGTTCATTGAAGAATCCTACGCATTACGTATTATGACTGATAAGTACCAGTAATACTACGAGTTACGTACGAGTTTATATTAAGTAAAGGATATGCAATAATTGAGTCGTAAATGTTGTAACTATGCATTCACGTAACGATCAGTTTTACTCTTTCGCGTCATGCACGAGCCATTCCTCTGCTTTGATTCGGAAGAGAATCGTTATAACGGTAGAAAATGGGATGAACTCTCGTTGAATTCACCTTTAACCTTTTGTTGTACACGAAATCGGATTTTGGGGAACTAGTGTGAGATATCTATGGAATAATTTCTCCGAAAGCAATTTTCAATGCTCTAAAATCAGATTTCCTTGGGTTTCCAATCAGCGGTAGGCAAATTACGTTCGCAAGTCTATGGCTTAAGATCGATGAGTCAATTGCATAACGACGCGTGCAGACACACCTAAATGAAACGGGGTTCTTCGGTTATTCCATCGAGTAATTAACGCTAAATGGTGATATAAAAAGCGATAAGCTTTTTAAATAAATCATTAAAAAAATAAAAGAAGATTGAGCCAAATTAACTAAGCACACAAGTAACTCTAATTATAAATAATTACCACTTAGATTCTCAGCCTCCTTAACGTAAAGAATATACATGCAACGCTAATAAGGCACTCCGTACTCTCCGTCCAATATTTAGTTTCGTAATTTTCTTTGCGCCGCTTCAAGTCCACAGCAAATCCATTAGAATTAAAAATAAAAACCTTCCGCAAGACTTAACCATCGAGTCCATCGCAGAATCCAAACGAATCCTATTAAATCCAACTCTTTTCGTTACGAAATAACCTCCAAGCTCCGATATTTCGATTCGAATGCGGTACCAATAAAACTTCCCCAAACCATTCCCCGCATTTTTTTCGCATCAAAGCTAGGAGAGAATGTACGAATACCTACGAGCGGATTTGATTCGACTTCAAAAGTGACCGAGGCTTCTATGGCGTTCCTATGGAAACGAGCTCGAAAAATCTTTGGCCTACTCGTACTCTCAGAGCCTCGATAAACTTTGTTAATCATGCTCGCATGTCTCTGAAAGATGACCATGCCCTTGGCCACCATTTTGCCGCACCCGAAATAAAAAAAAAAAACAAAAGAAAAACCGAAACCGTGCTCTAAACAGGCGACCGGAGAACAGGGCGCAAATGAACAACGGCCTTCTTTTTTTTAAATACATTCGTATTTTTTTCGTACGAAACTTCCATCGCGCTTTCGCGGGCCGTATTAATTTTAGCTCCGCGGATTAATTACGCCAGATGGGTGGAAAAAGTCGGGGAAAATTCTTTTTTTTTGAATGGGAAATAGACGAAATAATGAATAGGAAGAGAGAAACTTGGATTTTTTTTCTCTTTTTACGCATAGGACTGCGGATTATTTCAAGAATGTGCGCTTTGAATCCGCCGAGCGAAGTTAGGGTTGCGTGGGAGGGACAGATCAATGGCGTGATGATTAGAGAGGGCTGTGTGGGGAATGAATGGTGGTTGGGGATGTGATGTAGAAGAAGAGGAGACGAAGACGACTGAGATGGAACGGAGAGAAAATAGAAGCGGTGATGAGTAGGAAGAGACTCAAGGAGAATAGCGTAAGAGTGGTGGGGAGTTTTAAGTTATAGCCCGGTCCAAAGAAAGAGTTGGAAGGGAAAGACATAGTGGGGAGCCTAGCACATGTTTTTCACTGAGTCATCAACGCTACGATGACAAATCGACGTTGAATTTTTAAGAGTTTTTTTCCCCCCTTAAATTCCTCTACATATTGCCGTTTTAAATGTGTTGAAATAGAAATGTGTGGCGATGGGATGCTTCTGCTGGAGCAAGTGTCGTGCGCGAGGGAAATGTTGCGTGATTTGTGAATCCGGCACGGAAATCCTCCAGGACTTGGAAGGAGTGTGGAAGGGGCACTCCTCTCTATGCCACAATTGGAAATTGAAATGAACCGAGCGTTCATTAGGCAGGCTCTAAATCAAGGCTACTCGGATTTATTGGTCTGGGCCGAATTCGAAATTTTATCAACCGAGAGGTCTTCCTTCAGATTAGATAAAGGGAAGATAATTTTGTTCATAAATTATGATTATAAATATATTGTGCTAATGAATATATTAATACGTATCTTTTAAACTGCTAACATTATCACGGATTTGTTTGAGAGATTGCAGATGAGTATAGAAGCTATGCTTTATGTTTTGAATATTAATTACTTGATTATAAATTAAAATTACATACATATTTTATATTTCCGTATCCTTAGTAAAAAATTTCTGTTACTTCATCACTGAAACTATATTTCCTTGCTTAACTTTAAATACAAAAAAGGGAAATGATAATTTAAGTTTTTGTATGGCCTAACGAACGATCATATCATTAATATTTAAGTATTTAAAAATGATTGAACTTATTTAAAACATTTACTATCGCATTTTAATATTAATGAACATGAGTTATTATTTGGAAAAGAAACTTAAAAAAGGAGAATCCTCTTTAAAAGATATCGCTGTAAATATCAATACCAAATCATTTAGAAATTATTGCTCCAATTTTACTCTTAGCTAACTAAACTGCAATACCATAATTTAAACCACATATGGATGAAACTTTAAGTGCCTTGATATTTCAAGTTGTTTAACGGTAAAATATTTTTCGTTATTGCGAGATTATTTCAAACGCAAAGACTAAAGCAATTCTGTAGGAACCTTAATTTCAAAGTGGTTACTGCGTGAAAGTCTTGGCACATAATGTAATCTGCAAAAGGATGTCTTTAATCAAGCACACCATATTGCACATTCATATCTCTCCGTACACGCACTCATATTCCTCCTCATACTTGCCGGCCACAACCATGTTCGTTATAAAAAGAGACTCTGTAAATTTTAAGCAGTATCTGAATAGAGGGGAATTTTCATGCTGCTAAGAGGCAAGTCTTCGCAAGGAATGACTGCGTTTTATTTTGGTGAAGTAAAAACTTCGTGCTATTACTTAATATTATGCTCGACCTAAATAAAGTTTAGTAGGAAAATAAAAGCAGATCTTCCCCTCATACAACTGGGTTGGATCTTTTATAAACTGGGATTTTCTTCGTTGTAAATGTTTGGAGATGAATGTTTAATTGTAACAAGAGACACTAAGCAAGTTGTACGTTTAAAAAAAAAACTCATCGCTGAACTATAAAAATTTTTTTATATTTTGAATTTTATACTTAGGTTTTAATTTCGTATTATTTTTGAAAGATAATCTATAAGTTATTGATTTATATGAGAAAGTATATTTGAAAATTTTTCAGTATTAATCCAAGGATGAAATGTTATAATAATCTAAAGAACGCTACAGATAAATGGAAGATGGGATTTTTCAGTTCCAGCTTCGCCAAATAAAGTCGGTATACATGTATGTATTGGCTGCAAAATACTCTTAAGAACGGACAAAGATGCTGGAAATTGAATTTTTTATGTAAATAATAATGAAATAAAAAATGTCTTTATTAAGTGAAAAATTGAGGCTTAGTAAATGCTTAAAATTGATCTTATACACTTCTTAATGAGTAGAATCCGGAAAAAATAATGAAGAATTGTGTAAATCATCAGAAAACATACAGCTTGTTGGTATTTGGCGTTAGAACGAAATGTGTGCACGATAACACTAGGATCCTTTTAATCTATGTATAGGACGGGACGTCTTTTATCTTCATAAGTCCTGGATACGAACAGCTGTTTTCAATAATTGGATTCGTGGATATTTATGTCTCCGGATTTGAATCAGTTTTTCCGAACGCTTAAACCGTAACTTCGCTCCATCCATAGCCATTCCCTGCAATTTCTTAATGTTAAATCATTTAACAATCCCAAGTAATTTTGATTTTTCTAAAATTTTGTTTCACCCGCTGTTTTCCCAATCCAATATTAGAGAGCGGGCTCCATTCCGCACACCTCTTTCCTCGAAAAATTGTATTTATAAGAAATTCCATCCTCTTAGCATAGCTTGCGTGCGGGACTAGCTGGAACGTGCGGAATTGATAAGAATGTCCAATGAGATACCGTTTAGCGACCGAAAATTGGTGATTTATTTTCGCAAATATGTAAAAGAAATGCGGAACTTTTTTGATATTTCCCTGTTTCTGTGATTGCCGCCCTCTTCAAACCGATCTCGGGGCGGGAGCATTAGCATCTGCGAAGAACCTTTGGCGGGCCGCGCACGGAGGTCTAACTCGAGCCATTTGGTCGGTAAAATGAAACGAGAGCATGGTAGAGTTGTTAAACACACATTCGCCGAACGATTATTATTATTATTTACTTTTCGATAAGAAATTTCGCCCCAATTGGGAATTAGGTACATCCACATTCTCAAGCTAAGCAAAGCTTCCAATTTGAGAAATCCGATTCTTTTTAACTCTTTCCGAATGTGTCTGCGTGCGTGACTGCCGCTTCCAACTATTTCTTCTGTTCCCACAGCTGTTCCTTTAATCTTTCCGCTCTATTTTCCTTATAAACACCCTACTGATTCCCACTGATGAGGTTGCCACCGCGCTCACTCTCGGCTCGTCTTCTAAAACGCAGTTTCATGTTTGTCTTAAGGAATTAACCTCTGATTTAATGCGGTGGGAAAACTCCACAGTGAGTGTTCGTAAAATACGAGAATGGTGCAATCACTCCCCCTGACGATCGAAACAGGCGTATTTTTCTCTCTGGAGCTAATTCCCATAGCAACTGCATCGTGACGTATCACAGTTGATGCGTCTCGATAAATACTTGACGTCTGAATGATGTGTGGAAAGGATATATGACTCAGTGGATGGTAATAAAATAATATTTCCTTTCCCTGATTTCATGCAGTTACAATTACAGATACTATACAATTTTACGTTAAATTTATTTAATTGAAATGACTTCAAACTTTCAAACACTATTTCTGACTTAATTTTTAATAGATGTACCGTAAATTTCGTAATTAACACTTAGACTCGTATCTTCTGTGCGGCTGTGAACTATTTTATTACAGTAATTTTATTTTCTTAATTTAATTCTAGTCTTAAACATCAGATAACCTCAAAAGAATATAAGAATAATTTTGGTTTATAATAAACAAGAAATGATGTTTTATAACACAAATAACAATATCGTTTGTAGTTACTTCTGATTAGATTTTTCGATTTATGTCCGTTGAACAGTAAGAAAAATAAACTTTGATTCTCATACGAGTTTTGAGCAACAATCTATAAATTAAAACTTATTGTTTGATTACTATTGGCTATATTTCTTCGTAAACTTAAGTAGATTACAGGTTGAATCATATCTTTAAATGAGTTTAGATATATAAATTAGGAATTAAAAGTGGTACTGGTGTATTATTATCACCGAACAATTTTTCAAAGAGATGAAATACATATCATGCTGTAATTTCAAAAGAAACATATCCACTAAATCCTTTGATTACAAAGCATGTAGGTGGAAGTGACAGAGAAACGAATTCCAAAATTTTTGACATTCTAATCAGTCGACCTTTTTTTCCGAGATGTCATAAAGATGGCCGACAACGAGGGACATGATCACATATGAGTGCGTCTGAAATAATCTGGATTCGCATTCAACGCATTCTCTCGAAAATTTTCGCATTTTCCTCGAAAATGAGCATATTCAAATGTTACGAGAATAAAACCGACACAGTAACATAAACTGATGAACACTTCACGTGACTTAAAGAATCTTTGGGTTACATCCTCTTTACTTTTTAAAGCACGAGAATTATTTTACAGAACGGATAATGTCCAAATATTGTGGCGTAAGTTGGATGATTCAGAGATACGCGATACGGAATTAAAATGTTACCTTAGTCGTTGAATCATACTAGAAGTGTTGAATGTAGAGGAGCCTGCATCTAGCCCAAGAAAACGACAAACATCGTGTCACGTAAGCATTGAAATTTTAAGTCAGTTCTTGATCTCGATCATCACTCCCATTTGTAACGCAGAGAGTTAATGCTGATGTATTCCTTCCGTCGAATTTATTTCTCCCAATGATATTGGCGTTTATATCCCTTTTTTTAGGATTTTCCTCCCCTTCATTCCATTCCCTTTTTCCCTATTCGACCGAATCCATCAATCACTCTCCAAATATCCCATCTTTCTTCGTTACGTTTAGCCTTTTCAAAACATTCTCTCATAGGATTCCTTCATTACGTCGTGCGAGCACGTGTGCTTCCAGACTGCAAAACGTCAATTTTTGCCGCATCAGGGTGGAGCGACCTGTTTTGAATTCCCTCCTTCTTTCGCCTCATTTCCTTCATCTCTTCCAAAAGCTCCATCGGCAGACCCGTGCTTTATTATTTCGTCCGATATATTTCACGCTGTTTTGACGTCTCCAAACGGAGCCAGCCATTTTCCGAGACCCTAAAAGACGATACTTCGCTAATGTTTCTCGTCATAAACAACGCCACGGAGGGAACCGCATCTGCGGTCGCAGTATCACAGCCTCCCTTTTGTGTGTGTCCTTTCGCTCTCTGAAAACCGCGCTTAAGAGAAATATTTTTTCCGCGCCACGCCTTTATAAGCTTTTTTCCCCGAACCCATGTGTCGTGAGTTTTCATCAAGATGGTCGCCACGAATCATCGTCCCTTTCTCACACGAGGGCATAATTTGTCTCTCATCTCACAACATGCGCCCGGAAGATGAAATCCACGCTTTTTCAGCCAAGATTTCGAACTCTACCCGCCACATGTTTTCCGGTGAATTTTTCTTAATTTTTTTTTACCACCACCACCAGTTCGCCTCCAACTGAGTCCTCACGCGAAGATGATACCTTAAAGAAGAATTCGGGGACGCGAATCCTGTTCGAATCGTGCGTGCGTTGAAGGTTCTATCACTTTAAAACGACTCCAGGACTCCAGGTTCCGTGAGCGCCGTACATTATAAGCGGAGGGCGCACTAAGGAAAGGAAGCTAATAAATTGGTAACGGGTGTTAGGGTTCGAGATCGTAGTTGGAAAGCCGGGACTTTAGTCTATATATATGGGAGGGGTCATGCTCCCGTAGCGGAATTATTAGGTTAGGGGACAAACTACTTAGGCCTCCGGAGTCGTCACATATGTTGTCATCAACCAAAATGACTCTTGGGCTTAGAGAAGTAAAAAAAGGAGGGGGGCCTGACAGCACGCTCTGCCACGAATATAGGCGTATTTCTCTCTTTCCTCCCCATTCCTTCGACATCCGGCCACCCTCCTTCCACATGCACAGAATCTCTCTCGTCCCCGCTGTGTTTCATCACCTTCACGTCTACTTTTCCCCGCACTATGTCACAGTCAGAGAGAACCGGCAGTCATTATTTCTCAGCCGGAAAAAAGGGCGCTAAACATTTTAATACGCGCCGTACTTTTGGTGGTTACGAGAATATGGGAGCAATTAGTTTCGTGCAGTTTCGTAATCAAACATCTTGGTTCGCATGAGCAGCTGTAAAGCTCACCGACTGCGGCGGAGTATTTATTTATTTTTCGGGTTGCGGACCGAAGGGAATTCTTCTGGTTGATACCGAAGACCCAAAAGGAAAAAGCCGAAGTTTTTCATTACACGGGTAGTTTGAGTTTCGGACGAGATCAAAAAGTTTCGGAAATAAGTTTATTTCGGGTTGCTTTAAGGAAAAAGGTTTTCTATATGCGACTCTTAATCATGCGGACTTCTCTCACGACTTTGAAATGTTCATAAATAATGGGCGAGGGAACGTTAGGAAAAAAAGTGGATGAACTATGTAAACTGTTTCGTGTCGAAATGTCTCAAAACTTTAACGAATTGAGATTTCAAAACTTTGTCAAGGTTAAAACGTTGGAATGAATGTGGATTTTTCTTTTGGAAGTTGTTTATTGCCTCGTTTGGTCTTTGAAGTGTCCAAGAGGACGTTGATTCGCTGATTATTCCATCAAACGCGTGGAATAAACAACTACCGAGAAACTCATTTCTGGGAAAATGTCGAAGTGGAAATACGCACATCTCGTCAGCTGCGAAATACATTCAGATGAGTGCGTAATCAACATAAACAGTTGCCAAGGAAATTAATAGTTCAAAGATCATTTTCGTATTGCTGAGATCTACATTTCAATTGAATTAGCACTCTGAAGATTACTAATTTAGGAAAGAATCTATAAATGGTTTGCAGTTAGACCTCAAAAATACGTATTTTATATATTTATTATATATTTGTGCCAATAGTACAATCATTTTTCGATTCTTTCCTTTCCAAAACACTTCGGCTGATTCAGTGAAATTTATTCTTATCCTGTGAAATAATTCCTTAATTATCCCAAAAACTTATTTTGTTAGAACCACTTAAATAGGGGACTGATCGAAAGCCTACAAATGTTTATGCCTATATCTTTTAAAAAGATAAACAATGCCGTTCTTAAAATTAAGTACGGCGGGGAATTTTATAAGATAGGGGGTGTATAATTATTCTCTCATTTCTACACTAAAAGGTGATATTCAGCTGATAATTAATAAGGAAAATAAAAATTCTTTTGGTGTTTCAGTACGGGAAGCTGTCATAAATACAACTTTTTTTCTTTCTAATCGTATTAGTAAATTAAGCTCACTATCTGCTATTAAAAATATGAAAAAGCTCAAGTAAAGTACTCAAAGATGTAATAGTATCTCATTAAAAAATGTACACTCCATAAAATTATTGTTCGTTAAAGAATAGTATGGTTATTACGAAGTATTTCCTTGCACCAACGTAAGCATATTAAAAAAGGAAGGTAACTGCCCTGTAGTGTCCTTACCAACAGAATACGTTTTAATTTTCTCTCCAGTGGTTGCTATTGGCAATGTACCCAGGTCGAAACATTTTTCCACGAATAACAAGACAAGGGACGTTCTGAATATGGAATGAGAACTCGTTTGAACTTCATAGAACAATTGTTAATATTTCACGTGGCTCCAGCACAGGTTTCCTCCATTATAAACATTCTCCTTCCGACCGTTCTTAAATATTAACAACATCCACACTGTAAACTTTTAACGTGGAAGTTAGTTTTTCGTTCGAAGGCAATTTTCCCGAGTTCTTAAAGATTGTTTTCGTTCTTTTTCCACCATCGCCTCCCTTTGTTTCCCTTAACGTTTCGCCGGCCATGCAACTCGGCTTTTTCAAAAGAGTACGGCAAACATTTGCTCTGCAGGAACCTAGTATTATGGCCGATAAAACCTGCAAGCACAAAAAGTAATACTCGAGCTGGAGGATAAACCTCTGAAGATTCATAAAGAAAGAAAAAAGTCTCAGTGTGTGCTTCATGAAAGCCTTTATAGATTGTCGCTAATTAAATTAAAACGGATACAAAGAGATGGGGAATTCATAGCCGAAGATGTTCCCGCGTTCATTTTCATAGGACCGGAAAGGGGATGGGCGTATTTATGTTAATGAAAAGCCCAAAATGGCAGAGGAGCTTTCATCTGCAACATGATTCCGTTACCGAACTTTGATTAATTCCCTCTGCGACGGAGGGAAAAACCTCGCAGCGTGAAAGAGACGTGTTTTATGTGGGAAAATATTTTCCTTCTGGTGAAAGAACGTCCGAATCTGATCGATTATCCCACGTTATGCGGCTTTTTTAATAACGATTCCGAATCGGCGTCGTTGTCCCACGGAATGAATGGAAACATAAAAAAGGAAATGAATGGAGGCCTTTGTGCGTAACGAAAGGTGGCGGTGCATCGAGAGTGATTCGATGTGAAGAAATATTGTTCCGAATCAAAATAAGCGCAGTTTTACGAAAAGGCACGCAAGAAACTTCCCCCAGCGGAAAAATAATAATAATAAAAAATGAAGGGAATAATATCGCGATATGAATTCTTCGCAGACATCGGATGAGTCATACGCATCTGCGGCCTTCGTATTGCAAGACGCGCTTACGTACTGAAAGCAAAGCGTCCAGGAGAAAAAAAAATGCCGCAATAAAAATATCCAATATCTTTTTGAGACACATGACGGATCCCGGATGTTGTTAGGGCGAGGCGGAGGAACTTTTGACCCCCTGGAGAAGATAACTCTCCATCCCGCCCTTTCATATATGCAATGCCATTATTTTTGTAGCATCATTGCTTGTCCGGAGTCGATTTGAAAGACTGCTGTGAGAAATGGATGAGGTAAACTTTCGTCCCCGCCTTGCGAAAATGTCTTTTTGAACACAACAGACGGCGGTGCATTGTGGGTATGTCGATTTGCTAAAACATCTGCGTCGTTGAAAACGTTTTCATGGCGATAACGGAAATGATTCCTCCTCCACGGAGTGAGCGAGTGCAGTGCATGGATAGCGCCGATGAGGAGTAATTGCTTTATACATTTGCGAAACAATGCGATCCGCGATTTTTTCATCCGATCCATTAATCGCGAACGTTTCAAAAAATGCCATTCTTTTTCCGCCACCGAATCGTTTTCATACTCGGATAATCCTCACGGCGAATTCCGTACTTTTATTTTCGAAGTTTATTTGGCAGAAAAATAAACGCTCATCGGAATAGAATTAAAAGCAGTTAAATGGAATTTATGTTTCGGAAAAGGGATTCCGATGAATTAGAATCGAATTCTTCGTGAAAACTAGTCGATCGGAAAGAGTCAATATGTAACTCCGGCGGAAAATTTTTTTATACGGCGAAAATTGAATTCGTTTTGAAGGCGATGAGAAAGGTAAAGTGTGCTAAAAGCCACGAAATGCCTTAAAGTATTGGTCCGCTAATTTATTATTGGATCTCAATGCTCCTCCTCTTTCCATCTCTTCGAAGGGAAGAAGGTTTTTCCGACTTTGATGTGATGCAGAAACTTTCACTTTGCGGAAATTTCGAGTAACTTCGGTTGCCACACGGGATGGAAAAAATTCATCCCAAAAGGGATTCTATTCAAAGGGTTTGCGTGGATTTTCCAATTACGTTCGAACACGTAAAATCCGATTGATGGATTATACTTTAACATATATATTCCTTTATCTGTTTGTGTACGCGTATCCATGATGTTACTAAGGAGATAAACATAATAAATGGTAATTCGTCTCTAGAAAATACTCATATCTCTCTTCCCCTTTACTAAATAAGAGCTTTTCAAGTTCAAATGAAAACTTACCACTGACATTTATGGAAATGGCGTAATTTTATTCGTACTTTGTGAAGAGATACGTTGGTTTTATGAATATTTTATTATCGTCATTATTACACGGGGAAAAACAGGCTCATATATGTTGACGAATAGTAAATTTCTCCCTAGAGATATGATTCACCCCAAAAAGTGATAATACAAGAAATATTTACTATTTTGGTTATGTAGCAGAGGAATGTATTCCGGTTACGAAACAAAATAATAAAATTTAATATGCTTTCCAGAGATGTGTATTATACGGTAACAATCATAGTTATCAAAAAATAAATTAATATGTAAGAGTAATGAGGAAGATTGTGAAGACAGGATTATCGTAAAAGTGTCAAACATTCATTAATTACATTCCTCTGCAATATTTATCAAAGCTATCAAGAAGCCTCACACATTATCAATATACGAAACAATATCAGCTTCACCGCGTGATTAATCTATTAAAAAGACTTTAAAGAACCATTATATTTAAAGAAAATTGGAAGGGGCATTTAAGAAAGAATATATACACATATTATTTTGTATGTTGGTACTGATGTAGTCAAACAATTTCAGTTGAATTTCACATATTGACGGTAGATGATGGAACACGTCGGATGAGTAGAGAAACGCCACATCATATCACCGTTTACTTTCATTTTCATCATCCAATTAAGGACGAGAAAAAATCATGAATAAAAAATCTCTTGTTAACACGCAAGACTGCTCTCGGATTGAACAATCCTAGATCATAAAAGGAATCGGGAATGGAAGAAAGGGAGTGAAAATGAGACGGAGGGAGGGTGGAATCAAAGAAGATCCTGGATAAAAGGAGACCAAGGCGAAGACAGAAGGGGAATTCGAAATTCGGAAGGCTTTAGATCCCGTGGTGAAAAGATCGCGTTGAATTTTGAGGGTGTGGTCTTCGGGCGAAGTACAGCGGTTTTGAGAGAGGGAGGGCGTGGGTGGAATAATGAGAAATGGAAGAAGAAGTTGGTGGAGATGATTCGTAGAAGGAATACGAGAATTCTGTTGGAAAAGCTTGTAGGGGCCCTTTGTGGCAGAGGGCCCTTCCACTCCCCGTTTTAACCATCCTCAAATGAGAGAGCAGAAACAATGCCTCACTTTCACGACCCGATCGGCGATATAGTCTGGCGCTCATAAGTTTTTTCCCCTTCACATGCACCGACGACTGAGTTATCAACGCTGGTGATGGAGGAGAAAAGAAGGGCTCTAATTACACACATTATTCTTGGAATACGGGGTTTCGGAAGCATCAACTCATTAATAAAAGGGAGCCGTGGACGGTTTCTTTCGAATAAAGGGATCTCTTCAGAAATTTGGTGTAACAAAGTCAGTTTTATGTGGCGCTCTCAAAGGAACGTTTATAAGAAGATTTAAAAGGGATAATGTGGTGGATTCTGAGAGGGGGTGTGTGTGCTAACGGAACTCTAATTTCGTTAGTCTGTGATATTATAAAATTAAGCATCCCTTTTTGATTATTACGCGGAGGAATTTCTAACTGTTTCTTTAGCTGTAACAGAGTAAAACCATAGTTCAAATTCCACAACAGAGGGGACGATACAGCAATTAAAGCAGGATTAATGCTTGCTTAAATATTTTTCATTAATTTTATTCCTTTCTATCAGCTATGCAACTATTTTCTATCTATCTCCTTTATGTTTTTCTAATAACGAATTAGCATAAATTCTCTCTTCATATTTAACAATTGATAGAATATCAGTCGCTCAGTTTTTACAAAATAATTTCTCAAAATAGCCAGTGAATTCAGAGATTTCTTTATCTTTCTTAGATAACTTTTCCCAAAAACAAATTTTTGAATCATATTTATATTGAAATCCCAGTTTCCTTATATTCTATAATGTCTCAAAACAAAGTATTATCTCTAAATTCGGGTGCCAAACCAAAATTAATGTGTTGGATTTATCTAATGACTATTAATCATTTTTACATCAATAATATAGCCTATTAGAGTTATTCTGAGTCTTCGTTTCCCATTAATCCATCGGCGGTTCTTATGCACGTATCAATAAATAATGAATAATGATGAAATAAATCAAGGGGAAACAAGTGCTTCATTGTGGAGCACAATTGGCCTTTGTGTGAATCCCATTCCGCAGTTTCAGCTGTGGCGGCTCGACTTGATAACCTCTTGGATCACAAGATGAAGAGGATACAAAGGGCAGATACATAACTTAGATCATGGAGAGCGTCAATTGAATTAGAGCATTCTTAGGGGCATTTCCAATGACAGATGTTTCAGATGTTCATAGGAAAGTTAAGCGGTACGCAGAGAAATTCTAAGATGAAAGATATGCATAATAAACTACAATGCTGTACAATAAAATAGTAAATGATAGAAATAATCCATAGATGATGAAAATTATTTGTTCGTGGCTACTCATAGCTTCTCTATGGAATGGTAGACCGTAATGGTTTGAGCTTAGGTGTTTTGTCACGAAAGAGTTCTCATATGAGTTGAAAAAGATAAGAGTAATGAAAAAGTTCCAAAAAAAAGAATAAGGCGAATGGGAAAAGTAATTAAATGTTTAGAAATTTCAATTAATAAATTAGAATCGAGACACATATTTCAACTCTAGGGGATTCGATGCCCAAAAATCTAGCGTATATTAAGTTAGCCTTTAAAATTCGGTCTTTCAATTATGAAAGAAACTGTGAAGGTACCGAATAAAGAAGACATAATTCATTTAAATGTAGTTGAATGAATCATTTTCAAGTAACATTGGAGTTCATTAATCTCAAAAGCTTAATTTATATCTGGAAAATGTTCAAAATTTCATTATTTTTTACATTTCAGTTTTGCGGATAGGAAAAATACTTTACTACTATAAGAGATACTAATATAGAGAGATCATTCGCCTATAAAGAAATGAGGTAGAGAAAATGAAGAATTGAATGTGTATATTGTTTACAGTTTCAAATCAGGTGGGTCCGTCTTCCATACCTTGTTCTTCTTTTTCGGTAATAAGTCGTCTTGACTAGAGAAAGTAATTTTCAGGATTGAATGCATTCAACTCGTTGTGGGTGACTGATTCTCTGGATGTACGAAAATTTTTCTCATCACTTTATATGTATATTTATGCATATGACGAGAATGATGTGGATATTCTCAAAGTTCTTAAATGGAACGGTAATGATATATGATAAATGATGATTTTATATTCAATCAGGATAACGTATAGGGAAAGAAGCCAATTGGTCGACCATGCATATGTTTACTAATCATATTTTACGTCTATATTCCTTTTTCAAAATGGCATAAATGAAAGTTTCTCAGAATGCACTAGCAATAAGGTTTATATCTCTCTGCCAACATGATGAATCTATTTCAACAGATGAACATGGAATACTTTGGCTTTGATTGATCTGTTTACTTATTCCAATAACTTTGAAATGTGTATCATTATATGAGTAGTATCTATTTCATTCAATTTGTTTTAAACGGAGTCAATAATTCAATGGAAAATGTATCTAGTAATGGCTTGTCAATTTATTTACAATGGAAAATTTTATGTTGCGTATTCAAATGAAAAAAATAGCTAAGTTCTTCCACACTCTGTCATATAGCTTTAGAGAAGGAATCATCAAATTTTTGAATAATGACTTCGAATTCTATGAAATTGAAATGCTCCCATCGGATCTGAGTAATATTCCATTGATACTTTCTCGTCCCCAATTGCAGTTCTCATTCCCTTTTCTCTAACCAGGCCTTCATGAAACTATCGCTTTTTGCCCTCTAATCTTCCATTCAAAACCATGAAATGGCCTTTTTGCATGTGATATCAATCTGCCACTCGTGGATATCGTTGCTAAATTCTTTTCCTCGATGGGAATAAAATTGATTTACGAAAGACTTGTGTTCACACTCCATTACACTAAATTATCGAAACAAAAGAAATACTTTTCTCCTAATTGATCCATTTCAATACATTTATAACTTATTATAGTTTTCCTTTAAGAATTTAACCTCAAATTATGGTAAATTGTATAATCTATTTCTCTTCCAAAATTTTTTATTATACATATTTTCTTTCTTCGTTTTTCTATATCCTTAGATTATCGAACAATCACATCTTTAGCGATTTTTTCGTTTACTGGTTTCTATGGTAATTTGGAGAAATAAAATCAGTTTTATCATGAGTGAAATAGAAATCTTAGAAAACAATATAATTAGATAATATAAGGTTAGATATCTTATGGATAGACAATAAATTGTAGGTACCACGAGCATACCAAATATTTACCTTGATGTACCCAAATATTAATTATTTAGAGATTATTAACAAAATAACCATGACGAAACTTTTGCTGTAGTAAGTACACTGATCAATAGAAGTCGACTGAATAATTGTGAGATATTACCATTATATTTATTTATTATATTATCTTACATACGTACATAAATGTACTATAAATTGTTGTTTATATTACGTAGATTGATTCTATGTAATCATGCAATAAATATACGCGAAAAGCATCTTTTTGACTTATGGGAAAGGAGCATCTCTTAATGTATACGTGCTTTCGCTGTTCCCTTGGTTACCTCTCAAGTCGTGCCTCGTTGTCGATGTAATTGTTTGCTCCGTGGGCCCGCCAGTCGGTTTTCTAAGTATCCGTTAGACAAGGAAAAGCACAGGTTAAGAATCCGTTTGCAGCCTCAAGTTATGGCGTAGGCGTGATCCTATCTCCACGTTAATTAAATTATCAAAATCCATCATCGCGGTGCCGTGTCCGCTCACGTTCCACCTCAGGGAGATTCTAAAACCCACTCACGAACGGAAATCATTCCCGAATAACAAACCAAATCCGTCAAAACGGAAAATATATAGAGAAGCGGAAAAGGGAAAGTACCAATTGGTCCGGATGAAGACGCCGTTTTGTGAAAGACACCAATCACGCTCGTGATATTAAACCGCGGCAAACGGTCGCATTTATTCCTCTGGGAATCTCTCCCGACGATAAAGAGGTCCAACCGAAAAGTTTTATTCCCTCAGAAACATCGTCCATCACGACGCGATACCACAATTACTTCCACCGCGATATTATTCTTCCGTTCGCTGGGAAGGGAATTAATTGAATACATCTCGTGGGGATCGGACCTTTTTTCACCGTGAGTTACGGCCTCTCGAAACCGGCGCCGAAAACGCTTTTCCCGAACTTTACCTCCGCACGTTTTGCGTCCGCCTAAAATACTGCTCCGTCATTAATTCCGGGGCTATATTTAGCCGAGGATAAAATGCAAAGGTGCACGCGTTCGTGAGCGATAAAGTTTTCGGACGATCGAATATACACTGCCGGTGATACGCGGGGGAAAGATCGAACTGTTCCGATTCTTAGGTACCGATCAGAATGGGATATTTATGTCCCTTGTGTATCTTTTTAAGGGATTTTTCCTTCCCGTCGATTAGTCCCTTCCCGCACGGCTTTTAGGCGTGTCGAAAAGCGGAGGGTTTTGGAGGGCAACCGCGGATGGAACTCAAATCCCGTATATCCCCCTTTTTTCGAAGTGTCAACGGCTGAAGGGAAAATTGGAACGTCGGGAATCACCGAAAGGCACGGAAAAAAAGAGAGATTGAGGGAGGAATGATTTATTTTCCTCCAAATGCCCTTACCGATCGTATCGCTCTACAAAAGTTAATGGGCGGATTTTCCTATCCAACATGTAATGCATTTAAATGATCGCAAACACGAGTTCCTAGCGATTTTTTTCTATCTTTCACCAGGATCCTCAGTCGGTGACCCTGCATTTATTTATTTCCTTCGAAGTGACTAAGGAGGCATATAGAGAGGATATAGAAGATGAGGAAAATATCACGGTGAAGTTTGCCTCCTCGAGATCTCTCGAGGAATGATTTAGGGGAATTTTTGTCGATCGCTCGCGAGTTACTCGAGTGGGCCATTTTGCACATGTGACGAGAATTTTTGCTTTTATTCAAAACTGGGTCGGGACACTTGACAAGGATACGGCTAACAAATGCCCCGACGAATGTGTAAGCGATTCTGAAAGGTCGATGTGTCATATCTTGCGAATAAATCGACGCAATAAAATCAACATACACGGTCGGATCGGGGCATTTTGTGCCGTAAGGTGAAACGATACACGAGGCAATTTTTCAAATATGTTTGCTTCATAATATTAGTCTGGAAAAATTGTGGTTATTAGTCTCTTTCTATATTGCTTTTGTCTTTGATACTGATTGAAGATACCGAAACTTTAAAGTTTTAATGATCAAAGCGATACAATGAACTGGGAGATGATATATCTTACAGCTTAAATGTCGATTATTAAAAACTACTTAACACGTTTTATACATCAAGCAGAGGATGTTTGGCCGAAATCATTGCTTTGGTTAATAATCGACACTAAAGGGAAACCGACATGTGTCAAGGACGCTTATTTTATACAATCTTAATTCATATTTCTTTATAAGTAATAGCTATTAAAATAAGAGCTGAATTCTCTAATGAATTCTCCTTTCTTGTCCCCTGCTTCCCACAAATATTATAGTTTAATAGAGGAAGTATTCAGATTTGTTTTGTTTAACAATATTATATAGATTATTAATATTTTGTGATTTATTTAAAAATAATTATTTAAGGAGATAATCATAAACCATAAACCATATACATTATTTCCAGATTGCTTGATAGTATGTATTGCAGATTCATTCATATAGATCATTTATATTTCTTCAATGAATAAAAACAAATAGTTACTGTTATCAATAATTTGCGGAAGTTACTTAGTACGGGATGAAATATTATGTTACTTTTTATAGTACAAGTTAAAATTATAACCGACTTTACCATTTTAAGAATTGTCATGAAAACGCTGAATATTATAAACACTCTAATATTCACTAATTTTCTACTCTAACCTACATCGCCAATGGCTTTAAGCACTTGTAAAACAAGAGTATCGTTATCCCCAAAACAAAAAAATCCGAATTCACGAAATAAATATCTCTAGCTTAGGATTTTAAGCAGATTTAATTAGCTTTAGAAAATACCCATTGCATCAATCCTTGACGTCATAAGAAGTAATCGATCCTTTAGCCTCCATCGCTTCTTTTTCTATCACTTTTTAAATTACCTTAGATGTAGAATGGTGTTATTCGTCTGTTCCAGTTTTTTCAGACGTTTATTACTTCAAAAACGAGGCATTAACAGTCCGTAGATACAAAAGCGTAATAGGATTTTGATCGAATTCAATTCGACGATAATCTCAATTGGACTCCTCTGATAAGAGCCGATGCTCCCTTTATTAAAATGGATATCATTTTTCGCTTCATTTCCACCCTTTGTCACTGCGCACGCTAAATTTCAAATTAAAATGGCTATGACGTTTTCATCCTCGTTAATGAAATTCGCCTTTAATTCATTCGCGTTTTATAAATATGGAAATGTTTTGGTCGCGACCCATATTCGCGTCGTTTACCTTCGAACGCTCCGAATGAAAAATTCCGATGGAATTCCTCCAACTGCTCGAACTGCTTAAAGTAATGATATTTAATCTCTCCTCTCCTAGCTTAGACCTTACTACAGGATTCCAAAGAAGGAGCTATGCATGACTGACAGGTTGAAGATCCTTTTTTATTCGTTGTAAAAGAGGGAAATATCTTCTTTGCGTGATATCTATTCTCTTCTAACGTATGCACACGAACACGATGAATTTCGTCTCAAACACGTCACTTGACTCGCGAAAAATTTTACTAGTTGGATAATCTTTTTGTTGAAGGAAAGGCTGAAATAGTTGGAGGGATACTGGAACGTTCAGAAATATAGGGTCAGGCGGTGATTTATTGATTCCCTTATGTTTTCTATTGGGGTATTCTACGCAAGTGTAATACTCCTTGATCGGGGGTCAGGTTTTCGATGCGTCACATGATGTATTCGAAACGTGACGTCACATACAAAATATATAATCTAGTTATAACGTGGGACTATGTTTTCATACCGTTTATCAGATAAACATTTTTAACATTGGATACCTCTTATTAATTGATCGCTTTTAAGAAATGATCGATTTTGTGCGTTATTTGATTAACAAACGAGGCAAAATTGTCAATTAATTTTCTTAATTTCAAACTAATTAATTTACTACCATATCATATCCTATCAAATTCTATCATATTCACTTTATAACTTATATATTTATTTATAGTTGAGGATATTATGCGAAGAACTTTCTAGCAAGGATAGTAACTTTATAGTTCCACTGACTAAAACAATCTCTCTCCCTCAAGTTGTGAACACGTACCATTGGTTTTCCTAACATCGGAGGAGAGGCTTATGAAACCCCAATCTCCAATTTAGAGCCTATCTATCCAATATTTCATCGTAAACCACGATTTCGCTCCCTCATCACGTCATGAAAGGAGACTTTGCATAGATAGAGATGGATGAGTCCTAAGTGTTACCTTCATATAGCCGAACTATATAACTCCACTTTCGTATTTTTAAGTATTTAAGACCCATTCTTATTGAAATGTTGAAATTGAATGGAAAATAAGAAATTTTGAAAATAAGTGTATGTTGTACATGTGGTTTATAATAAATGGATGTAAATTTTCTGGTACTAATTGCTTTGTGTACAATGAGGACATAAGTCCTAATATACCTCCGTATATATATACGCTTTTCCTACTATTAATTGTGTCGTTCTGGCACTTGAATGAAATGAAGTTATCTCCTTAAAACATGAAATCAATGTGAGAAGGTTTGACTTCGTGGAATGCCATAGTAATAAAAATAACTTAGTAAATAACTTAGTAAAAAATTTTTCTGTGGAAATTTACTAAGTTATTTTTATTCCTTAAAACATCTTACTTAAAGTATCCATAATCCTCCAAAAAAATATAATTTAAATCATCATATGGAGCATGGTTTGCGATTTTCATTCGTCTTATCCATTTGGAAGTTAAATATACGATCTTCAGACTTTTTCTCTTTTATCTTTAGTATATTGGAGTATATTTGATAAAATAAGAATATCCTTTCCCCTCCAAATACATTTTCCACTCAAATTATTTGAATTACGAAATTGTACTCAACGAATAATAAACTATCCAATCTATAATTATCTAGTTTTATTTATGATTATTATCTAACACATGAAAGGAATTTAATTATGACCAAAGTGAAATAATAATTTATTTCTCACAGATTTTTGGTCGTATATTTTAATATACTTCAAAAATCACAGGCCTTCGTGAGGTAAAAGGCCAGTTAATAAGGAACCCATGGAGTTTAACAGTGGGAAAACCGATGTGGAAAGCACGACTCAGCAGGATGTAAGTAAGATCTTTCCAAATCCTCATCATCGTCGTTTAGTGCGTCAATAATTTACCACATAGTTGACTTTTAGCCCTTAAGGGTCTGTGCGTAACCTTAGATCTGGAAAAGGGAGAAAACAAAGTCTGACATGACCGGAAATCGGAACCGGACCCTCGTATAGCCGAGGAAGATCTACCGCCACAAACCAAGAACTGTTTCCTTTCAGTTTCTTCCCTCTTTGTTTCGTTGTGTTTCCGCCCAGGATACTCGTAATTTCCACGTCTGGATTACCATACTGTCAAATATACGAATTGCCTCTGTACGTCATTATAAAAGAAATTTAAATTTCTATGGGGCTGCAGCTCTGCTTTCGATGACGCATACTCCCTTAAAAGGGCCGCGTGTTCTAAAGGAACCCATTTCCTCTGTTATTGTTTCCGTAGAGTCATATATATTTTCTGACACCTTCTGTATCACAGAAGGTGAATATTCCGTAATTAGATAATAGAGGTAATGCGTCAAGACATTATGAATTTCCACCGAGATAACAAATGACTTCATTCACTGACCACAATGGGAATGGAAATAAGTAATTGCTAAAGGCGGAGGATAAAGGATCGAATCACGGTTCAGAGTGTAAATATCTATGCTCGTATTTCACTAAAGTACGGAGTTTATGTTACGTAAATTACACATAAGTTTAATAAGTAAATGATGATGTAACTTCGCTGTTGAAGGGATTTATATCACAGTATTTTAATTCAAGGATATTAGAACCATAAAAATATGCTCAGGATTTTGAATTATTCCAGTACTTTGCTCAAGTACGCATTGTATGAATATTAATTTGACATTTTCTTATATTAAAAACGAATGTTTTAAACTTTGAGTTGAGATAGATATCGCTCCAAATTAAACTGTTTATAGACATTTTTCAGATTTCAATAGTTTATATTTTTCAATAAACAGTCGGCCTATCGGGATGGACAATAAAACTTCCAAGAATCGAATAAATGTATATCTCCATAGCTGATTGTCGATGTACTTCCATTCACTTATACTTCGAGTATTCAATGTACTTATTGGTATTAGTTGAAACCGTAAATAACCTTAATGTGAGAGAGAGGCAGATATTAAAAGGAAGGAGAGTAATATGATGAATAATCTCTTTCAAACCAAATCGGAGCGATTCCAGAAGAAGAGAGCGTACAGAAGAAAGAAAGCATCTTTGTATCCGAGATTGGTTTCACCGACCCTGGAATTTCTTTCCGCAAAACGACCTTCCCTCCGCCGCTGCGGCCAACTCAGCTCGGAATTTCGGCAAAAAAGTGGAACACTTAAGGATACATATCTGTTTGTTTTTCGACCTTGGGCACTTGGGTCAAGAGGATCGGAAAGGGTTAGAGACACAAAGAGAGATTGAAATGTCAAGTTGCCGAAAAAGTCTTCTTTCGACAACCGTAATCGCCGCTCCTTCACCAGAAGCTTCTTGGAGTGGACACTTCAGTGCTTTTTTAAACAAGCCGAAACAAACAAACAACCGATTCGGAAACTTCGAAAGTTTGAGAGAGAGAGTGAGAATCTCCGGAAGGAATCTTTTTTGCGTGAAAAATATGGCAGAGCCTTCAAACCCGCTTCTCCTGGATTCGATACGCCGCCATCATCCCTCGACAGCCGCACCCCCGAGGACCAGCACGCACCCCGATGGGTCTAGCAGATACCGCCTCGTAAAGAACAAAAAATTAGGGGAGGAAGGAACTTCTTAACGATATTCCAAAATGCATAATTTTTCCGAACGCTTCCTCCCGCACGTCAAAGCCCCGATGCAATTCCCTCCGCACGCATTGCCCTTGAATTGTTGAGCCAGACGCCTCCCACGGGACTCCACCACTTCCGTGCACCCTCCCCTATCTCACTCCCCCGATCTCCCTTTCTTGCTGTCAAAAGGAGATCCTAGCGCTAATTGATGGGAAGGGAAAAAGGAGACTTTGGGAAGACGTGGTAACTGAGGCGGAATGAGCGGGGGTGCTTCCTTTTAGCGGTGAAAGGGAAAAAAGAAGAAAGAGAAGTAACGTAAATACGATGACTCCGGAAAGGGGAAATGAGAGGAGGAGGAAATGAAGCTAAAGAGAAAGAGAACGTATCTCGGGAAAGATGAGAAAGTGGGAGGTATCGGTTGAGAAGGCGGCTTACGTTTTACAGACGTTCCTTTTCAACATCACCCAACCGACTCTCTTTGTATTCTCCACGCTCCCCTCAATCTCTCAATATGCGGAGGACTTCTATTCCGCTGATGGCGTCTACGGTACTGTGCATAACAGCAGTACAGAGGAAGTTGATGAGGGGTGAAGGAGGGGAGGGCCATGAGACAGACGCAAGACGATGCACTCGATTTAAATTAATGGTTTAACCTAATCTGAATTAAATATGAATGCATTTGGACCGATTCCTTTGCGTTAAAAGACACAAGAAGAAAAATAACAGACGGACAACTACAGAGAATTGTATTACCCTAGAAAGAACAAACGTAAATAAAAACATGGTACGTCATGTATCACTGTTTAATATCTCTAATATTACACTAGTGCATAGGAATAATACTTTTGGTCCTTCTCACTGTACCAAAGATGATCAATAAAGATGATAATAAAAAGACGTAAATTATTATCACCTATTAAACTTCAAATATAATGCATATCAAACATTTATGAACAAACGAACCACGATAATAATCGCTTATAAACCATGATTGTTACAAAATCAACAGTAAACACCGAACCGGGGATATATATGCAATACTAACAGTAAAACATCTAATCGGGGATGCATATGGAAATAAAATATTCGCAAATAACGTAGAAGTTTAACGAGTGAACATAAAACTAATTAGCATCACTTCAGAGATATATCACGTAAATACAATAACAACTCGTGTGGAAGAATATTCATGAAAAGCATTCTATGAATAAGCAATTATCGATTTAATCACTTTCCCGTAAACCAAACAGATTTTTTTTGTTCGGGCATTACAGAGATGGATGGCGATGCAATAAGGGAGGGAGCAGTTAAGGGGATGGAATATGGAAGGACAGACATGGGGGACGGCCAATGTTGGCAGTCTCGTCGTGTGACAGATGGACGGACAAATGAGGACAGATTTTGACAGCGCGAGGGCATTACGCACAGAACACATTAACTCAAGTTTCACTTCGTGGAAATTTAAAGCGAGGGCGCCTTTCTTTTCCAAACGCGTCCGTGAGGTCACAACGAAGACATTTTTGAAGAAGATTGAAAAGTCCTTGGGAGACGTAAAAAAACACGAATTAATAGGGACAACTCGCTGAGGGAGAGGAATAAAAAGTTTTCGAGCTCGTGCGTAATGCGGAGGGGGGTAGAGGGGAGTAGGACGGGAAGGAAGCGGTGGAGGAAACGGAGGAGGACTCCACGCGCTGCCCGGCAATTCAATTGCCCCTTTATACTGTGGATCTTCCCTTCCTCAAACCGATACACCACCCTCCTCTTCTCTCAGAGTCTTATCTCACATCCAAAACTCTCTTGAACCCACCCGCATCTCTCTCTAGAATGACTGACCTCAGTGGCCGCACCCCCTCTGGAAGCGTGATATATAGAAGGTGCCGCTCCACCCACACACGTCACTTTCCCTCCGCACCCGGCGAAGTTTGCAGAACTTTGGTGGGAAAGCGAGACGTTTTTTCTCCCCTTTGCGAGAGGCGGTTCGCCACCAGACCGCCATCCATACGCAACTCTTATAATAGAGGGCGATGGGTTCCGCGAAGCCTTCAAGAATCCCTGCCTATGTATATACTTACTACGCCCTTTGTATTCCTAAGTGGATGGCTGATGTGGAGATAGCCGGAGCTAAAAGATTGTGGGGCCCCGATAATAAAAGAGCTGGTAGTAGGAGGAGGCTGCATGCGCTGGGTTTCGGGTGGTGAATATCAAATACGAAGAGAAGTGGAGAAGGGCTCCAGAGGGTTATAGTGTTGGAGGGGTTTAGCAGTATAATGGAGGTGCCCAGAACCCATTCCGCCGTGTGGAGTGGTCTCAGAACCGTGCGCGCAGAAACCGCCGGCTTTCCTCATGCACCATGCGGATGCGTGCGTACGTGTCGGTAACGAGCAATAGCATCGTGGCGCTAAAGACGGGTCCACACGAGAAAGGAAATGTGGGAGGTGGTGGCGGTGGTTCATCCTGAGGGATCTAATCTAACCGCTCCAAGGCGCGCACCATTCATTCTTCACAGGGAGTGTGTAAACAATCAAGCCTGTCATTTGTTACTTGTCTGCCCTCCTGACGATCACAGATGTTAAAGACTTCCTTCCACGGGCTGTGTAAATAAAGTTTTTTCCTCTTCTCTTATATCTATTTCTAGAGGATGAGCGGGCTTGGATATTTGAAGGAAAAATAACGACGGAGTCTTTCGAGGGTGAAATTCGAGGTTTGGACTAATTTAGGGTCGGCCATTTCCTTTGGTACGGGTCCAAATTCCGGTGGAAAATTAGGTGTTATATCGGTGTTTTCTACGCTATATAAATATAGCAGGGACATAATACGGATCCAGTGTCCGCTCCCGAAAAAAATAAATTTTTTGATGCGAGCGGTGTGGAAACCTCTTGGGAGGGCCAATTTGCTTCCAGGGGCTCTTTTCGGGTGGAAGGGTGGATATAAATAAGAGAGACTTTTATAATTAAATCGCCTCTTAAATTCGGATCATCAATTATCCAGTCGGTAGTTGTCTACCTTCGGAATTATCTCCTGTTGAATGCGTCTACATTTAGATTCCCAGAATTATCTCTAATGGGCATATTTACCGTTTGCTAATTGCTATTAATTAAGGAAGACTTTGGCCCGTTAACACTCTTCTCTGTTACGAAGTATTTTAGGCAACTCGTTCCTTGTTAACGCTAATAGTCACGCCTGGAAGTCTATCCGAAGAAATGGAGAGAGACCCATGGTAAACGTATGGACTGCCTAATGTGGATATTAATGCTTAAAATCCCATAATCATATTCATATCACATTCTTGTTGAACAAACATAAGTAATATATAACGTGTTTCCTTTGAAGGAAGCCTTTGTGTTAGAATTATTTCAAAAGTAATGAAGAATTATCTCTTTTAAAGTTGAATAATTCTCTTATTAAAACCGCATAACTCGCTTCTCTTTGCTCATCAAACAAATCAAATAAATTATCACAATCGATTCCTGAATCAATATTGAAAGGTGTTGGTGTAAGTAGTTGTAACACTCGCACCGTCACCTCCAGTTCTGGAGAACTCCTATCGGAAAACAAATGTATTTCCTATGGGACGTGCGGTAACTAGAGTAAACAACTCCGTGTTTGTATGAAGGACTTGTGTAGATATAGATCGGCAAGCAAGCGCTCTGAACTCTTGTTACGTAAAAGCGGGAAACCATGAAATTACATCTTTTAATTTACTCTAACAATTCGATCGTAATTATCTGACTTCTTTGCAAACGGAATTTCTGAAAATGAACTTGACGAAGTAGAAGAAATACATTTTTGAAAATTTACAGATATAATATTTTTCTTAAATGTTTAGATGTGGGAATTTCAATACGAGAAATTGATTCAAGTCACTATTATTATGAAGGGAGAATAAGCTAATTCTGGGATATTAATATTCTAAATTAAACGTACAATACTAATTCTGTAACATGCATGTTCCCTATCATCTGTTCCAAACTAAAAAATACCTCAAAAAACGTGAAGATTTTTTCTAAGTTTTTAATCCTCAAGTTTCAATCAACATCCCTAACTTTATGACAATCTAGAACCATCAAGTAAATCACTTATTCCCGTCCCTTGTATTCCTTAATCAGTAATAAAAACTACGGGAGACATCTCTATAAGTAAATAGAAGCTAGACAATCATTATTTGTTCAGAAAGAAACATCTCCTTCCCTTGATATAAGAAAAACTTTCTCACGACGAGTCGATTTCCCCGAGGAGCATCAGGCGGTCTTAATAACCCAACTCCCAAATTCTCACGTCCTATAAAAAAATATGAAAAGAAATAGGGGAGGATAACTCTCGAAAAACAACTTCGGTCGAAAAAAAACTTTCACCAAGAAATTATGCCAAGAAAGTAAACTCTGTATAAAAACATTTCTGGCCCTTTGCGCTCTTCAATTTCTCTCGTACCATCCTCCTCTCTTTGGAGGTATCTCTCCTTCCGCTTATAATTTATTTACTCTCCTTCCCACATCTTATTCTCCCTCGCACATTCTCCCCTTGATCGACATTAATGTGATTGGGTCGACCTAATCGAATCAGTTCGCGGATGTGGAAATCGGCAGAGGCGTCGACAAGAAAGCCAAAGAAAATGTCCCTCTGTTTTAAGAGGACGGTTGAGGGAACTTGGGAAAAAATTTCAAATTTAGCGATCGTGACTAACATACCCGGCGAAGACAAGAAGGAGTGATAATGGAGATGAGAAACTTGTGAGCCATTAAGCGATTGGGTTAACCATTTGAAGAGGTTTGCGTGAGACGAATTTTTCCCCCGACAAGAGCTTTTTTCCTTCCCCCTGCAGACCTAGTTCGTCGGGATGAAAAAATTATCGAGGCGGCATATTTTTCCACTTGTATGCAGGCGGTGATTTTGATCTAAGTTCGCTCCAAAAGTGGTTCCTCTTTTCGCATAGCTCTTTTATAGCGCATGCAAAATCGTGGTTGGATTTAAGAGACGGGATTTCTAGGTTCCATTAACCGAAGTGGGTCCGGTTACTGGAGTGTTATAATACGGTGACGGACTAGTAATATTAAACGGGGGTTTGATATTCGAGCGAAGGATTAACTTGTGGTAGAAGTTCACGTGGATGAGTTTAATAATATTTTTTTGGCATATGATACGAAATTTTACATGATATGGTTTCATAAATAATTCAGTATAATTTAACGTAGAAATTAAACAAACGCATAAAATTTTCTTAACTGGCAGATTGCTTTTTAAAGTTATATCGTTTTTCTTATCACTGATTATTCATTTTATCGTAAGGGATGTTTCTCATTCAAGTTAAATTTCAGTTTAAAATTATCTCCTTAAAAATAAAATTGTATTATAAAATATTATAAAACTGAAAATTATGTTTGAGAAATTCTTGTTTTTAAGATGGTTGTAGATTGTGAAATGTGTTAATTTATAACTAAAAAAGGTTGCTTGCTTCATAAACTGAACTTTTTGCGTTGTTATAAAGATGGAAAATTTAAACAAACAACTATTTTTATAGATCTCCATTCTTCTTCTTGATTATTGAAAGAATTCATTAACGAACTAGTAAATTGAAGGCTGTTTAACGCAATATAATTTTACAGAGAATATACATTTGAAGCAAATCACAACCCGTATTAGTTTCAGCCGTTATAAACTGACAAATGATGATAAAAGTTTTATTTGTGACTTCATTAAGAATCTCTTATCTCTGATTTTACGTCTATGTTCTATATTAAAGTATTCATTTTTTTAACTATCCCCTTAAAAGGAAACTATAAATACTTTCTCAAAGTGTAATGGGTCAATAAAAGATTAATAGGTGCCGAATTTCTCGAATGTCTCATTCCTTTCTCCTCCTTCTGCAATTAGAGTTGAACTCTTTCCAAAACGCTGTCATTTGAGTGATTAAACTGTTTTTAGCCTCCGGACATCAAAAGCTATAGGAAAAGTGCGGAAGCGGAAGAAAAATAACTGGAAGAGCTAAAAGTAGACTTCCTTTCCGAGCAATCCCTCTAAGTAACCATCGATACGATCTTTACCACGCAGCTATTTTAATCCCTAGATATAGCTAGGATAGATGAATGCGATAGCGTGCGACGGTTGGAAATGAACCATATGCCCTATTTAAATTCAGCCATATGCTCTCTTATCGATATTTGCTTTATTATAATTCTGTATAAGCAATAATTTCACCATGATTCGCTGAACCGGAACTGACGTCCGGATACTAGATAACGAGGTTTTTTAGGAATTCTTTTGTTTGAGTTCAGTAAATAACTCTATGATTGACGGGAAAGATTACCCGAGTCACCTAGCTTGTTCTCTCCTGTTAGTTACTGATTAACAATGCAGTTAGGTCTATATATAATCCTGTATACTTAAAAACCTTTAAGTTATTTAAAAATATGTCCCCAAAATTTACATAGAAATGAAATTTATGTAATGTATGCTGTATTTTGAGAGATATTTCGTATTATATGAAAGTAGACTGAAACAGAAAAATCATTTAAATACTTTTATCTGATATAGGAGTTTTCATCGAGACGAAAATTTGAAAAAGTTGAATTACGTAATCCCCATACCGAGTACTTTTCAACAATTAATAATGGAATCAACAGGCATTCCCATTTACACATATATTTTCGTATAAATGTAATAAAGGTATTGAACTTTAATTAAAGTTATACTCCCTAAAATATAATGAAATATCTTTATGAAAGATAGAGAATTACCCTAATTAATACTCGAAATTTCGGCATTATAATTTCACAATTATTTCATAGACAAACTTTGACTGATTGGACACTTAATCCGGTCTAGGGTATCACACTCAATCAAAGAAAAGACCAAAAATAACCCACGCTCCATCAATCCGAGACGGTTCGGTTTGTTTGAAAACTTATGCCATTCCATACGCTTGAGTAACCGTCCGTCTCATCTTGGTACACACGTCATCTCTCAAAATACAACAGTCATCCACGAAGTATCAATCAAAACAGTATTAGCAACAGTTTCGCACCGCTGACGGATTACAGACCGAATTAAACCCTCCGAAGATGAAGTCGGCGGTTACGAATCACAGCTTCAAAAGCTGCGATTGAAAGAAACGGATTGGCTACGACGGAATTAGAAACACCCTTTTCTCTCGCTATTGAGAGATACTGCGTCGCGTTCGGATTTCCACGGTGCCTCTCTCATGGCTACTGGTAATCAATCAACCACTCCCACGCGTTCTCCTTATTTTTCAAGCGCTGCCTTATATATATCCTTGCTCTTCATTCGCACCTAAGGTTAATCATTCAATTCAAAAAGTTCCGCTTGCGTGGCTGGCGAGACGTGACAAGCGCCGTGAATGGTAAAAAGGGGAGTGGGAAAAGGGTGTGTATGAGGGAATGGAGGGTGCCTGTGAGATATTAATGACATCCAAGGCGCGCAGCATATGCGTCTGTGCGTGTGGAGAATATGCATATGCCGGAGGGCGGGAGAGGTGATGACGGTATAGAAAAGGAGCGGCGCGATGCATTGGTATGAGGAAATAAAAAAAGAGGGGTTATTTTTCCCCGAGCGGAAACCTTTACGCGAAAAAAAAGGCTCTATAAAAGAAAAAAAGAATATTTCGCGAATAAATTTTCGTTTGTGTCTAATGCTATTCGCGTCACGTTTCCTTGGTAACTAACGCTTGATTCAACGCGGATAGCGTCGCTTGACACGAAGGGGCATTTCGAGGAAGAAAGATGCCACCTAATTGATTTTTTCCGAGTTTTATTTTTTTGCGTGAAAGCAGATGGAAAATAGTGCGGAAAACCGGCGGTCCCTTCATTTGCGCAGATATTCGCGAATTCCCGCGGAACGAGAGGTGACGAAAACAAACGAACGCGTCGCGGCGCAACCCGTGTTTATTCGCGGAATAGCGCTGCAAGCGGAGTAAATTATGGTCATATTATATACATATATCTGTTCTCAAAGACGCGAGAAACAATGAAAACAAATGAGCGGCGCTATAAATGGGTGTTTATTTGCACGTAACGGAATCCGGAGCGAGTTAAATTAATTCAAAATAACGTCTCCCCTTTGGAACCTTATATCGCGACGAATTAGCGCCTAAAATCGAATCTAACGAAGAGCTTTCCTGGAAATAGGTTTGATGGAGCCATTTTCTCGTTTTAATTTCGTAATAAAATCAGCATCGGGGGTTTAACGCGGCGAAATCAATCGGAAATAATTAAATTGCGAATCATAAGCTCCCGTTACGATTCCGTTGTATCGAGTTTCACGTATTCCTTTGAAAAAGAGAATGGGTCCGATTTATCGAACAACGAACCCTTTGGGCAATGAATCGTCTAGTGAGGGAGAGGGTTAAGGGAAGGAAAAATGAGGAAGGAAAATAAAAAAAATCTCGTGCAAACAAACAGCGAATATATCTCTTCCCTCGTTTCGCGAAGCACAAAGAAAACGCGCTCCCTTTCTCTTCTCATCTTTGCTCATCCCCGTTCCGAAAGCTGACGCCCCGGAAATATTTATTATTTGCTAATGTTGCAACTCCCTTCGAGGTGTTTTGAAACCCTGGTCAGGGAGGCGGACTCGTAAAAGCAACAGAACACAGCAAACAGCATGGCAACACACAAGTAACCAGGCGCCTACATCCCAATTTCCCTATACTGTAACACCCACGCCTCCTTTCCCATCCGGAAACTCTCCAGTACACCAAAACCCAATCTCCCTCTTATTTTCGCTAAGTGCTTCCTATCCTCTCCCCAATTCACAGAAACCCTTTCCTTCAAAGCCCGCTACCCGCCCAAAAACCTTTCAACTCTCTACCCCCCAATCCTTCCTACTACACCGGCACACTGGTGGCCATCGCCGGGGAAAAAGCATTACCTTCTCCCGATGAATGCGCTCCAGAGTTCGTCCGCCGCCTCTTGTTTATACACTAAGCTATAGGAGTGCGAGGCCGGTTTGTGTATAGGCCGCGTCGCAAAGTAATGCAAGGTAAAGCTTAAGGAAGTTCCACACGGTCTGACCCTAGGCCCTGTCCGCTTGATGCGGAAAGTATGTTCTGTACACAATAAATCCGACACTAGACTGGATTCAAGTTTGGGCGAGTTCGTGGGAAAGATGCGCGTTGGGTAATGTCTATAGCCCCAGGGTAATTTTGTCGGGAAGTTTAGGAACAGTCTTTCGGATACCCCACCTCTTCCTTACACCTATCTCCATAATCTAATCTTGGAGGAATATTAGGAGGTTAAGAGCTTTTCTTCGGATCGCATTTTTATTCTCTCAATGAAATTCTTTCGGCGAACGCGAGGAAGTTTTTTTTGTGTTCGTTATGATGTTTTAGTGCCCTCTTTCGATGAATAGCGTGAGAGAATTTTCTCGCGTGAATTCGAAGATGCTCTCGTGCATTCTCGTGTTCATCTGTTTGCGAATACGAATGAAATTATTATATTGTAAAACTCTAAAGAGAATGAATGATATAAATCAATGGAGGGAAAAGAAAGGCACTTTTTTTACTGTTTGATGTAATCGATTATAAAAAAACAATTAAAAAAAAAGAGGAAAGACGATACAGAGTCAGGTTTCATTTGTGGTACTTATTAATACATATGACTCCAAGTTGCTAGACTTCCATGAGCTTCAATAAAAGTCTCACATATAAACATGGAACATCACATATTAATGTGGATTCTCTTTATTAAAGAATAGATCGATCGTGGTTAAACATTTTACGATACGTGGTCAAGATGCTTAAAATTCCATACTCTTTTAAACATGTTTACCTCAAACCAAAAGGAAAAACTCGTACTTTGAAAGATATATATTGGTAGAATACAATTTTGCTTCGCATAAACGCGTTCATATCCATGGAATTCTGAAAGAGGTTCGACTCACTGTCATCCATCTCGTGTTTCTCGATTCTCATGCCAGACTGATGGCCTAGATCCTTAGCAATGGGATCAATGTACCATGAAAAAAATAGAGGACTGATTTCCCGCCGATAGTAGGTCGAGAATCAAATAAAATTTCGCGAATACCAAATCGATTTATCTCTTAAGACTTTTACGAAGAGCCTAATATCATGTCCATGATTATATAATCGTCGCAAGCTGACCTTTGGGAACTGGGTCGCTCTGAAGTTAATGCAGAAACGAAATTAGAATATTTTTAAATGACTGAAAAATATCTCTAATCCGGTTTCGGGTTGAATCGTGCGACCGTGCACGGAACATTTGGTCCAAGTTCCTATTTCGAGGGCATTAAGTTGGCCGCATCATATTTTATTCAAAATCGTCATTATTGGCCGATGGTAGAATGTGCTTCGGCTAATAGAAGTACGATCCGCCAAAAGGACGAAATTTTAACTAATGAAAAATATGGCGCTGGAGGATTGAGATAATTATCTATGCCATTTGCAATCTCAATAATTTATTAAATTCGTTCCATTTCCATCAGTGTAAATTATTGCAATTCGTGCATTATTAAAACGGGTCAAATGGATATATATTGACAATAAGGGACAAAACAAATGTATATTTGTCTCCACCGCTAATGTCGCTTTGAAATATCGGGATTGATGGTCCCGGAGATTTATAACATTTTGACTTATTTTTTGATCTGTAGCGAAGAATTGAAGAGCTACATACATTTTGGAAGCAATTGCAGAGCATTTTAACCACAAAGTTCCCTGTTGTATAGAAATGTCTGTTTTTTTTTCCCTTAGTTGTCGGCTATTCTCTAACTCAACAGAAATAATTCACGATATTTGGTAGGAATGAAAAGAAAGTTAAGTTCAACGACGCACTTAAAGTATCTTTTACATAAACGCAGAAATTCAATTTTAAAAACCTCCACTTAGGTTTTTTATTTTCCTTAATTTAACTATTAACTCTATCGGCCACATTAAATATAGATTTAAAATTCGTAACAAATACTTAAAGTCAGAAATAAAAGTTTGATTTCAATCTTGCGCATAAATCCAGAATTATTTCTTCTTAATTTCGGGTAAAATGCTTTCTCGGAAAGATATGTTTAAGCGGCATAAAATTTCCATAGTTAGAAATGTTTCCGGAGCATTAATTTTTATTTGAAATTGAATAACACGCAAGCCGGATCCTTGGATGAAATCACTATAGGAAGATACAGGGAGATGAAAGAGTTAAGGGGCTATTTCGCCAAAATTATATCCGAAGCAAACATCCTCCTAACATTTGCAGGTGTCACAGGCCTCTTATTTACGATTGGTAAGGAGAGGGAAAACGTTTGGAAAGAATCCCTTATCTCGGAAGCTATAACCATTCCGTGAATGCCCCAAGATAATATCTTTTCGACCGACAGCGGCATTAACGCGGCAATTATTTCTCGGCGAAAAATGCTTCGTCTCCTTCCGAAAGAGTCGGAGAACAATAAACAAAGTAAAAAAAATAAGATATATTCTCGGAGAAGAGATCTCGGTGCCAAGATGCTAAAATCGTACGGGAGGAGATTCATCGCTATCATTCAACCATCAAATCCCCCCCACTTCTGACTTCTTTCCTCTTATATACGCCGCGTTCATATTCTCCTCCCATTAGCATCGTCAAATGCCGCTTGAGTAGACTCATTTCGGACGATAAGGAAAACGGTAGGTCCCATTATCCCATCAATCCACTCTCCAAAAACCTCGGCTCCTTAACGAAGCCCATCTTCTGATTCCTTTTTAAGCACCGTGTACTCGAGTTTCATTGGTGCATTTATGTTCTCGGTACGTTTGGAGTACCCTTTTTTTATTTCATCTCTCTCTCTAATCACATCCTCCTCTCAATTCAGCGCGTCATCTCCTTTCTATTATCTCCTCCCACTCACTTTTTCTTCTTCGCGCGGAAGCAGTTTCGCGTTTCTTTTTTTTTCTCCGCGGCCATGGGCGGATATACGGATGAGTCCTTCGGCTGTTGCTTATTCCCGTTGCATTCGGGGCAACGTCTCAAGCACTTATCCTCCTGCATACGCAAACGGCAGAGGCATGAAGGTGCAAATAAAAGAGGCGTGCAGTAATCTGACTATACCAATTTCCTCTCCGTCATCTACGTACGTTGGAAACCTTTATCGTTCCCTTACGGATAATTCGACAGGGCTTTAATAGAGCCTTGAACCTATAGCACTTCATAGAATAAATTGTATTACGGAGTTTAAATAATGTATGCGTTGGGAAAGTGTGTTCTTACGATACGAACATGCGATGCAATCTAATCGGTTGATTTAAGCATTCGGCTGGGAAGTCACGATCAACTGAATCATAGAGCACAACAGTTTACGTGTTGATGATTGCTAAAAAAAAGAGGTATCGTATCCAAAATAAACGAAAACAGTCTACGTTCACGTTGAATTTGCTTAAAAATTATGAAAAATCTGGATGGCTACTAGAGTCCCAAGCTAACTTACGTGACTTGCGGATATGATGCAAAACAAAGATATCACAAACTAATATTTTTCGGTATTTTTCATGCAGCTTTTCATTAAAGTCGCCATCCAATCCAGTCATTTACTCCCAACATCTCACTCGGAAGACTTTTGCCAATTACTTCAATCCACACCGTTGCAATTTCGACCTGCAAAATTAATTCCGCGGATCGATACCACTCAGGTAGTCGCACACCGATACACCTGGAGCTATGAAGACCGAAAAAATAAGAAACGCAAACTCTCCCATTTTTTGTCACCGACGACAATTACAGGCGAAATAATAAAAAAGGGCGTGTAAACTTTTCCCGATAGAAAATTCAAAATTCATTCGTTCCGCCCGACATGCACCATCGCATAAATAATGCAAGGGCGAAATTTTAACGCGCCCAAAAATGCGAAACGAGTTCAATTAGCGAGTACATTTTCAAATTCCACGCGAAATATGCTGCCAAATTATGAGGCCAATCTCATTGGGTTTTGATCAGAGACGGCGCGAGAGCTTATTTTGGGAGTCCAATCAACTAAATTGATTTGAATAATTAATGGAAACATCGTCAAGCACCCGGTTGCCGTAACCAATAAGAAGATCCGGATTCCATAATCGCGCCAATTTCAATTCGAGATATAAAAATACACTCGATGAAAGACGTGATTATCGTCATTTTTCTCTCGTGTATAGGAGATACTCCCGCAGCGTAGATTAGCATCCGTTTCCTTGGATTGAGTTCTCGGAAAAAAATTTAACGTTCGAATGCAGGTGACGAAAGGGCGTAACATCCAATCGTATCTCCGCTTTTAATTCATCCCGCATTCCTCCGATTAGCCGAACCGAAAAAGATAGATGGCATCTCTCGCAGACAGAACAGTGAGGATGTTCTCTCCGCCCACTTCAAAACCATTAAAAAACTTGATATAAGACCAGAAAAGACTGTTGGAGAAAAATATGCTTGATTGCTGGGAACCGGAAACTCTTCGTATCCCCCCACACCACCCATATCGCCCCATTGTTCGATGTCTTAAGCGCTGGTTTCAGCCATAGAAAGTGGCAATTAGAGCCACGGAATATAATTTCGTTAGTGTTTTTTTTTCCTCCGAAGGAATCGAGCTTCGCGGATACAAAAGAATTAGGGCTGCGAGTATTGGAAGAGTGGATTTTTCGAGAGGATAAAGCAAAGAAACTAGTAGGGAATCCTTCCATCTAGGATAAAAAGGAGATAGATGGAGGGTTTTAAATTGAAACGAAGATTGTAACGAACGGAATTATGCTGTTTTTTTTATTTCTCTTCTTCCCCGTCGCGGAATATGGACGCAATAAGAAGCGGTGGAAACAGTTTTGCGGCGTTTCAAACTGAATAGGCTCTTTTACTTGTTTGAGCTTGATTACAGTTTGAGGAAGAAGCTAATTCATTCTGTTTTTTTTTTTCGCTTAAGAAAGGCTCCGAAAAATAAGAAATCTATGCGATGCAGAATAGTGAAGATCTTATTTCTTAAACTTCGTAATATTCTATTGTGTGCCTTTAAATCCGTAACTGCGGTATTTAATGTACCTCTACGAACGATACTCATAATGAAATATTTAAATTTAGTTAAATTTTTCGACAATTCATTATGCGAAATACGTGACAGATGGGAAATAAGTTTTGCGTTTAAATGAAAAATGTTTAATTCTATAAATATTTCGTAAAAAATTTGAATACAGATTCTAATGCATATTTAATGAGCATAATTATAGGAACTTAATTGTGTGTTTTAGGAGCATAACACGTTTTTTTTCTAATATGAATTGAGAAATGCAACGTTTTAATTACTGGTGGTAATTAAATAGCATTTTTCCAGTTAATTGTTTTCTTTTGGCATAGTTCCCTCTCGTTTCACTCCTAGGAATTCCTTTATGAAAGTAATTAAAAGAAAAATATCGAATCAATTATGTACTATAAACTCACACAAGCTTTGAAATTTTTCAATAAACGAATTGAAAATGTGACCATTGAGTTGAAAATTGAGGTAATTACTGTCGAAGGGTTGTCAAAAATGTGACATTATGAGCGAAAATGTGTTGATGATTAAATATAAATATTCCAAAGTTATCTCTTTTTATTCACGAGCATATATATTTTTTGCAGTATTGTTATCTTCGTATATTTGGATATATTAGCTTCTACAGCATGTGCATCTCTATTATAATGCAGAAAAAATCATGAATACTTTGTTTATGGGTGCAATAGTTATCTAGAATTTAATCGTTATTATAATAGAATTCTAATATTTACACTAATTAAGCACATCTCAAAAACTATAATGTTTTATTAATTTTATAATATAAACTTTTAAAGGGAAGACTTAGATGTAAAATTCATTACTTACTTATAACATCTCGGAGTAAGATTCCTTTCCTATTCACTGACGAACAAAATTTTAATAATTATGATCTCAGCTGATCTATAATTCAGATCGTTAAATTGTTATCAAGCATTTACTTATCTCGATTCTTAACAGTGAATAGGACATCAATTACGCACTATACACTCGTACATGTTTTGACACATAGAATTCCATACCTTGACTCTTTTCAGGCCTTATCAGAACGATTTGTTCTGATAATGAGTCGCTTAATAAAACCTGAATCATAGAAATGTATGTTAATATAGTTCCAGTTCTCATCAAGACACTTTTTGTAACTTAAATGAGAAAATAATAAGTATAAAAGTGTTCACGTGAAGATAGACTCATTTTTACCCAAAGATAAGTTAAAACCCTTTAGAAGACCTGTCATGGGCAGAAGATAACCTTTCCATCTCGTCGGAGAACAATGCCATGGCAACCCCATCTCTCCCCTCATAGTTACACTTTATTAACTCTTCCAATTCGTTGATAGGAATTTCCACCTGCACGGAGAGACTTCAGCGAAGTCGTTCGTAAGAAGACCTTCTTTCGCAAAATTAAAGCGTCCCGTGCAACCGCAAGATAACGATTTTTTTGTTTCGGAACTTCGCCGCATCTGAGCCTTCCTTTATTGACACTGCTCTTAAAAACCATTCGCTCGAAATTCGCCTGTGCAAGCAAAAAATAAATGAAGTTGAAGGTCGCCTACAAACTCTCCTCCTGAAAGGTGGGTGGAGCCATAATAGAGAGTGTCATAGTAACCGAATACGAACGAAATAAACTTCTCTTTTCGTTAAGGAATGTAAACGTACGAAAATGTCATATATACATCGTATTTTGATTAATTTTCATCGTATTGTAACACTTGTAACTTCCTTAAAAACATCGTATGTAAAAATGAACTAAAGCTTGATAGAATACCTTTTCCACTTCTTTCCGTAAATACGTTAATACGAGATGGGGGGAGGGGGAGAACAAAATAGATTTCACGGCATAGAGAAGGATCACAGCGACGCAGTGCGGTGTTATTCGGAAGCATAGGGAGAGACGGAAATGGGGAGGGAAATTCGGGTTGCGTACGATAGATAGCAACGCCATAGTTAACAGATCACGGTTATTAAAAAAGAGCGATAGAAAAATAATAGGGAAGAAATGGATGAAGCTTAAACTTATTCCGGTAGCAACAGCAAGGAATAGTAAGGAATAAAAAGTTGGTTTCATTGCCCCTCGAAACCAAACATCCTGCTTCTTTTTTCATCTGTTTGTTCTGTTTCGCTCCTTTCAATTTAAAATTAGTCCACTCAATATGCGGTTGAGGGGGTAAATACCGTGGTTCGCTGAAGAACCAAGAGATGCTTGAATTTTTCATCTTAGCTTATCATCGATTGTCTGAGAAAGCTCGATTTTTGGAAGTACTTAGTAAATGAGCAAATATTTGCTTTATTATGGGGATTAAGCTGCGTTCGGTATCATGCCTGGGGCATCATTGAAATATTGATTAGAGAAGAGGAAGAGCCAACTAAAATCATAAACAGAGGTTGGCCTTCGTTGCCTCAGACGCCTTTCAAAATGAATGCGAGGAAGGCTTTCTCAAATGAGGAATTTTTTACGGAAGATGTTATTTCAAAAACCAATCTTGAAAGTTTTAAATATATTTAGAACCCATTTTATTAAAGGATGTAACTATTATCTTAATCATATGAGGGATTAAATGTGAAAATAAGGAAATTCTCCCTGTCGACCGCGCCCTATGCCAAGCCCTGTATCCTTGCCTCCAGCGACAAGAGATAAATCCGAGATTATCTGAAATTTGTACGATTTTAATTACACCATTACTATAGTTTCGAGAACAGGAGGGAAATATGCGAAATATCAGCCGTGGGCTGTCTTTCAGTTTTTCCTCGAAGTATATGTATTCTATTAACTTTGTTATCCTTATTCATATGTTACCAAATGGGAAAATGAAATAAACATCGACAATATATTAAATATTATTTCGTAAAACTTTATAAGTAATAATTTCGTGGAAATCTAGTTCATATTTTTGATGTTCCATTTCATAATCAACTATATATTTTTAGGAATACAATATAGCAATGACGATGTTCCTTATAGAGTATTCCAGGAGTATAAAAAGTAAGATAGGTAAGGTCTTTTACCTTTTAAATCTAGAGAACACTCTCCCCAGCTTTTTAATAATAAAATAAAAATATTTTTCAGGGCTTGTTTAGATATATAAAATTCAGGAAAACGATATTTTAGAGAGAAGATACTATATCATATTTTTTATGAAAGTGATATTACAAGTAGAATTCGCTACCCTCGTCTATTCGAAGTATTCCCAAAGTTTTTGCATAGTCCAGATTTTAATAATGCATCCCAAAAAACATGAATAAGTAATAATATAAGAAAATATTTTTAAACCTTTCTCCTATTCATATTGTTTTTCTTTCAAAGTGGCGCCCAATATATCCTAAACTCTGATGTTCCTGCATTGTTAAAGCTTACGGTCGTCATGAAACCGCGTGAGTAAATTTTAGTCTAACATGAAACAATCTCAAGTTACTGCCAAATGAAATATTCATCTCAAATTTTATGAAAATATGAATGCTGAATGAGTACGCCAATCTTTTGAATAATAAATCCTGGGCAAATGATACCCTGAAGTGAAGGCAAAAATTTGATGAATATTATAAACGGGAATGAATCCTTGAGGACAGCATTATGAAAAACACTACAAAATTTCCCGCAAAACTATGAATGTTAATTCTTAATAAAAGGAAACTTGCATTATGGATGTAATTCATAATCGTAATTCATGGAATCTATATGGAAGAATTTATTAAGGAAGAGGAACAAATATATTCGCTATCATATATTAAATGAAATCATTATATCCTCCGCCACCAAGATGAAGTCATGTTCCCTTAATTTTTTATCGTGGCCTGTTACTATTTACTCTCATCATTCTTTTTACATTGGAATAGAACAAAGTACCCCAATTGAATTTTTTGTTGCGCACACTTGAGGAGCTATGAAAACTTAAAAAAGCTCGTTTCTAGACATCGTTCGGGGTTAATGAATCACAAATCAATTTAATGGGGATCGGATTGCAAACGAACAGTTTTTCTTTTTCTCTTCATTTCCGGTTCGTTGCCCCGACTTCAAGACGACTATCGACGCGTAACAGCTGTGTACTTCGATAAATCGATCGATCGAATAAAAAAGTATTATTTTATCGGCTGGCGTCGTTCATTTACAATTTCCAATCGGAGTAACGTTTAAAAAAAACGACAACTCAAAAACAATTCAGGAATCGAGTTCCTGAAGGAAACATTAATTTAACAAGTATCGATAAAATCTTTAGTTGTTAAATTCTTTCATATCCTTAATACTATTTTAATATAAAATTGTTTAATTATCCATGAAAAGAATCATACGACTGTAATGAAAATAATAATAGTATATGATATTCTTCTACTATTCCTGAAAGAGCAGATATTTGTACAATCTTATTAATATCTTTAATATGAAATTCTACGTAGAAGCAATATTTTCTGCCGTGTTTCTTGAAAAAATAATCTACCTATTTGCCTTGAAGCTAACGTTAAAATAAATAAAATACGTAAAATAACTAAATAAAACTTCGATTCAATTTCATACGATTCATTCACTTGTCATAAATAAACGAGCACCAGTGGAATTGAGTACAAGTAAATTGAATATGAGTAACTAAAACCTTGATGGAAACCTTCATTTTCCATTTCGTAAGGCCTTTTGATAGAATTTTAAAAAAGAGCGCAAATGTTAATACTTTATGAGGGATCATGAATCGCAAGGGTGTGCAATTCGTGTCAATGTAGTTGTATCTAAGAGGAAGATAGCGTTAACTCCATCTCATAAGTGCTCCAGGTCGCGTTTCAAAGTAGCACAAACGGATAACAAGTCCTTTCTTGGGAATGTGCCTCCAAAGCGCGTTTCAAGCAACAGCATCTAGTTAAAAACTAACAGCCTCGGAAAGTGTGCGTCTTCCTTCAAAATTCGTTTCCGACTGACCTCGGAAACTGCGGGAAATGCATAACGGTCGCTATGTGTAAGAGGATGGAAACTTCCCGGTCCACACGACCAAGATTGCTCTACTATAAGACGGTGGAGGAATAAAGAGGATAAAAATGGAGTAAGACACGCGAGATCGTGTATTTTTAACGCTCTTTTGTACTTTATAAAAGACGGCAGTATGAAGGGGAGCAACTTCGACTCCCCTTGTTTTTTTCCTTCCAGTTTTCCCCGTAAAGTGAAGTGAGGTCGAGCCCAACTGCGTGTTTGTACTTGAGTTTGCACGCAGGAGACAAAAAACGAGAGCACCTTTAAAACTTTACTGATGGAGTCGCAGAGTTAAAATTTGATAAACAGCAATGTCCCAGTGTCTTGAGCATACGCTCGGGTCCACTGAGAATCTCGGAGGAGGAACAATGTCGCATTCTATGGTCTAATACGCATATGAACTCCATACCTTCCAACTTTAGTTTATAAAGTACTATAACCTTCTAAACTGATTCAGCTAAAGTGAATATTTACACTTTATTTTATGGATACTAAGTTGAAATAATTTAGGATGTATTTATCTTTCAATATCTAGTTACTTTTCTTATTTTGAGTAATAGACAATGCTCCTATAATGTGTTACTTAGTTTAACATGGTAATTACAAAGGACACATTATCTTTAAAATAGTTTCCTTAGTTTGACACGGTAATCACAGAGTAAGTAACACATTGTAGGTATCTAGGTAGGTAGGTAGGTAGGTTATCTAAATCTCAATATGAGAATAGTAACCAGATATTAAGAGATAAACACACCCTATAATAATTTAATTAAATACCTAAATACGAAAACGTACAACAGGTAAATTATTCATCCATGCTTCCTGCACAGAATAACAATCAAGCTATGAATATATCAATTTATTTAGCTATCTATATAAACGCAAGTTTCGTGCTACCTTAAACCTACAACGCATATCATTTTATTGCGGAAAATTTTTCGAGCTTCAAGAAAATTAGAGGAAAACTGTTTGCCGTAAAAGAAAAGCATTTTAAGCCTAAGAGGAACTTCAAGTAAATAACAACAGCGCTGGGATTTTTTTAACCGTTTTCCAGAACCACTGGAAACCTCGGAGGAGCGAGCTCAATTTTCGCAACATTTAATTATAAAAAAGTTCTGAAGGAGTCCTGTGCGTATAATTACTCAGCCGTAAGAAAATATGATACACTTTGTGAAGAAACTCGCTCCGAGAATGGCCACTTCTTTTTTTTTAAAAAGAAGTTTCGAGATACGCCCTCGGCAGAAGATATACTATAAAAGAGAAAAGGAATCGGTGGTAATGTGCGGAAGGAGGGAAAGAATTTAACTTTTCCGCCATTCCCACCCTTGGCGTGTCCTGCTACCGTATGCACACTCTCCTGATACACTACTTATGCAAGTTGCATGCAGACATAAACGTCCAGACGACGAGGCCTTTTTTCTCTGGGACCCACACAACAACGGTGACGAATGGATACCCCCACGAGACTGTTAGGTTGCCGAGGAGGGCAATTTCCACGACAGAATTTTATATAGGGCCATATAAATAGGATTCATCTCGCAGGGGAGCTAATCACGCCGGATTCCCCACGGTGTCGAGTGCGCACAAGAACACGGCTAATCATCGCTTCTACCAAATACATCCCTCCGAAAGAATTCACATCAAAAGTGATTTACGTCATATCCCGCTTTTTTTTAACAGCTACCCTCGATGGGTCCATACATAAACCACCGCCCTCTTCATTTTTCACGAACAATCGGGCGGTTTAGTGTCCCGTGCGAAGGTCCGTGCCTTGCGTGTGTTTTTAGGGTTGAAGTTGGTCCGGATAATGGGAGATTTTTATTGGAGTCAAAATAGTGGTGGTCGCCTTGGTACGGGAGACTTGCAGGGGCGAGAGGCAGTTAACTCGGCTGGTGTTGAAAAAGAGCCGCATTTTAACGCTACAGAGAAAGGGGTTGTAGCTAAGGGGGGAGTTGCCTTCTTGTGTAGGAGTTTACGGGGGAGGCGAGGGTCTCTTCGGAAGCCCTCGATTTCTTTAAAAATCCAGCCATTACCTTTTGCCTCCTCCCCCACCGAGGCCTCGTGGACTCGTTACTAATTTTCTCCATCTCGCAAATCCAACAAACCCAACTTTTATTTCTCCGCCCGAAAGCCTTGTCGTCAAGTCTTTCCTCTTCTCCTTCAAAGTTTTTATGTGCGGAGAAAGAATGTCTCCTTCTCTCTTTGCTCTCTTCTCTCATTTCCCTTCGCAAAGTTTTGTTTTTTTCTTCCATATCGTAGAGTTCTGTTGATATCTCGGGCTCAATATTGCAACTTCCTACGTTTTTCCCGACGGAATATCTCTTTTTCGCCTTTTTAACTCGAGAAATTCGCGAAAGGGGGCGTTTCCCCTCGCAACCGTGATTTTTCGTTTATTTTATTCCGACAATTGGTCCCGGTTTTTCTTAATACGGCTCTCTCACTCATTTGCCTGCGTTCGTTTTTCCCGACGCATGGACGGAATTGAAATGATAATGTGCGAAGTGGGTATTCTTTTCCATTTGGAAAGTTTTATTTTGTATTTGATTAAAGTATCGTGAATGAGGGAATGGAGTTAAAGATTTAATTCCTCAATTAATATATTTTTTAAATAGACATTTTATTTTGGTAAAAAACTATATCTTTTTTTACAACTCGACAATAAATTGGTAGTCATGATATATGAATCTGATACAATAGTATAATACAATAGTAATGTAGTATACAATAATGACCCTGTCCTGTTTCTTAAGGACACACAATTATCTCCGCCTATTTTTCCAGTAATTAAGCATATTATTATAAATTCCATACGTTAATTAGATAGATGTATTATCGATTGAGAGTCTATCCCTTGAAAGCTGTTGCCCAAGAAACTTAACTGTAACCGGAGACACGAAAAAGAATGACTAAAATTACCTTATTTGTTTCTTAATTAAATTATTAAGATTTTTTCGACTCGTTTTTCATTCGCAGAAAAATGGGTTGAGCTTTATTATTAAAGTCTTGCGTAGATTACATTTCATTTTTAATTGATTTTCTCGGAATTTCTCACTCTCCGTAAGTAATAGCAAACTTCTAGGAAAAGTAAGATATAACTAATATTTTCTTTATTGTTGCAAAATAAATAATGAACGCAAATTATTCCGCAATTCCCTTCGAAGAAGCAAAGGAAAATTCTATCAACAAATAGAGTCGTATTGTATTTGAGTGTGTTTCATTAAACTGTACACTTGATAAACATAATTATTTCCAAAATCATCACAGAGGTACTTGTAGTCTAAAAAGATAACAACTAATAGATAATACAACTTTTGGCAAGTGCTTCTATCCATTCAATAATTGGAGATATTAGAGCATTCATTTCGTGCAAATTTTGATTAGCTCCACATCTGGTGCAAATTTCATATCGACTTTTCTATCCTTATTCGCTCTTTGAAACAGGGATCGTCACACCGAGAAAAAAATTGGTGGTTTAATCAGCGAACATGATCATTACTTTTCCGTTTAACTCTTCGACTGAATTGGAACTCAAATTTTGCACTTCTTTCCATAAGGCGTTTCCGGCAGAACGATGAAAAATACTGAACGATTCTATCGGGAATTATTTTCCAAATTGTACTTCTGTTTCAATTCCTCTTAATTAGAATTTAATAATTATTTATATGTGTAAAATCGTTCATTAAACATGTTAAAATATTGATAGCGAGTTCAGATATTTAGAATTAATCCGCCTGTAATTTACGATGTATTTTAACGGATCAATCTCGTTGTCTACTTCAACTGTTTAAAAACAACGAATATTAAAGTCACTCTCCTCTTGAAACCCTAGTATTTCCATCTTCCATTTCCACTCATGGAAATGGACTTTAGTTTCGTGAACTCTGGACAGTACTCAGTGGGTCAGTGTCCTCTGCTTACCCTAAAGGAATCCTTTTAATCCAAGTCTGCCTTCTGGCGGATTGTGGAGTTTAAAACTGCATTCTCTCGACGAAAGACCAACTTTATTCGACGTCATATTTCAACAGACAGTCCGCTCGTTGATTCTGAAGGAAACGCATATTACTCCGCTTCACCAAAGGGCCGTGCATGATCAGAATCACGTTTTGGGTGCGATACACGCAGTTTTCCATTCACCCGTTACCAATGGATAAGTTCCTCATAAGACTGCGTAAGTGGAAGTGCATCGGTTCGCACAAAGATGGCGGATCGCAAAAATCCCGAAAAGTTTTTGAAGCAGATGGCGTTATCGTCTAGGAGAAGGTCTAAGAATGTTACATCCGTGAGTGGTTTCCTCCATAACATCAAAAGTTTCTTAGCAAATGGGCATTTTACTCCGGTCACGTTTTCATCGCCTTGGTAACAAAAAGATTTCTTTCCATTTCTTGTCCTTCACTTCAGACAGCTTGCACCTTTGAGTGCTTTACGACCGATGGAGCTTTTTGAAGATCTTATTCCCGTTTAACGACGCTATTATTTCAACAAGCCATAAAATTGGCATCGCCGGAAATACGATTCACAAACATCGTAAATGATGAACGTTTCTGCGATTGTTTTCAAAGCCTTTTGGGATCGTCAATATTTCATCGCCCAATTTTCCTCCGAAGGGATTTAATTTACACCTACCGAGTTGCCAAATCATCGTTTCTTCCCGGAATTAAGGTTACGAAAACACACCACGGATGAAAAACTCTCGGGCTCCTATAGAGTGCACACACTCTTGCTATTATAACCATGATTAAAAAGGAATAGATTTAGGGTTGAACTTTCTCTTGATTATTTTCTTCGACTTATCATCTGAAAGTTATTTTGTTATTTATTATATTGGGCATTTATTTTATAAAATTTCCCATATTCAATGAAAACATATTTATACATAGGCTGGTATAACTTTAATTTCAAAGAAAACACAATTTTTAACATGAATTTCGTATCACATGTCATTGTGTGTAAAACTTCGAAACACAAAAAGGATAGAATATATTTGCGTTACTATTATTTTCGATAAATATCGTTGTCGAGAAATATCTATTTCATTATGAATAAAGTTTGATTTTAGTCGCATTTAATTATATAAAATATTTAATAGTTTATCGATTAAATAAATCTTCAAAACAATAACTACATAGCTAGGACGCTTATATTTGAATTGAAAGCTGAAAATGATTATCCGCTTCCTAAATATAACGAAACAACAGTTTCGAATTAACGGACAATTTTCTTCGAAATAATAACCGAAAAATAATCGGTAATTCTAAATAACAAATCACCGCGCAAATTACGTAAATTATCATAAGATAAGGTATAAAAATTTTGCGAAGTAATCGTAGTAGCAAATGCACGCAGAGCGAAGTCTCCCAAAAAGCCGCGTATACGTAAAAGCGGAAACTAATCTGTATTCTCGTCATCGGCGAAACCTTAGCGATCCATGATTTTTCTCGTTTTCTCCGCTCAATTAATCCCATCGACTTGCGGCAAAAACGGGATACGCCCGAAATCGTGAGCGAAATCGCATTTAGCAGCTACGAAAACCGTCGGAAAAACGTGACGATCGTCTTAAAGAATTAAAATCCCTCGTTTAATTTACATTTTAACTAATCGCTCGGAATTTGCATATTTGCGAGGCAGCCGCCTTTATCACCCCATTCGAGAATACCTTGTGCAAACTCAGAATTCGACTCACTGTGTGGGGAAAGAGTGTCTCTTTTTCCTCCATCTTCTTTATCTTCTGAAGACGCCGTCTCTTCTGTACATAACATTCTTTCTTTCTCCGTGTCCATAACGCCCTCTTTCTTCTCATCAGCATAATCATCTCCCCTGCATTTTCCCTCCTTGCGTTATATCTCTCCAAAAGCCCACCTCCTCCTTATCTCTACTTTACAAGTCCCACACGCTCCTTTTAAAACTCCCTCAATGTCATTTTGCCGCCCACATTTTCTGCACTCCCCCCCCCTCTCTACCATATCGTGCATTTTAATTCTTATTTTTCCTGCGAAAGCTCTCTCTCTCTCCCGCCTCGAAAATGTCGGAAATTTATTCCTCGGCATCTCGCACTATTTATCTCGCTTTATAATCTAATTTTCCACTGTTATTCCGCTATTTTCCACATTTTTTTTCGTGCTTCTTCTTTCGGACGGCTCTATCTGACGTGTTTTTATTTTTTTCAAGGCTCCATTTCATTGTCGTCTTCTTTCATTGTTTTATATCTTATGTTAATTATTGCGTCCGCTGGGAATTTTTTCGGCGCTTTATAAAAGATATACGTCTACTTTTCGTGGGTTCGTGCCATTGATGCGATTGTAAATAATTTATCAATTTAATTGAGATGGTTTTATTCTTTTATGTGCTTTCCTAGTTCTTAATCTTATCTGGTTAAAATATATTCTTCCTCGTACTTGGATGAATAATCCAGGAATAATAAAGAGAAATAAATAATTCCCTGAAGGAATAAAATATGAATGAACTACTTAAAGGGATAAATAAAATCATTGTAATAAATATATAATGAATGGCAAAACATTTCCCATCTTTTATCGCAGTTCTATATTGAAATACGATCTAAATAACAAGTTAAGTTACAATTATAAACTCTAATGTACGGTTAACGATTATCAACCTTCTTTAATTAATGCTCGTAGTTATTTTTTATTATGGAAAGTAGGTTTTACTTCTCGTAAGCAAATTGACTCCCGAGATTTATCGAATCCTGTCACGTGCCATAACTTCCGTTCTTAAAAACATCAATTAAAATCATAGATTTTATAGTATCTCTGCGCTTATTCTCAACTCTGCTGATTTTAGAATATTTGTCAGCCTCCAATTCGCAAATTTCCTCCCCTCTCTAACTCATTTATGCTTCTTTTTTAACAGCCTCCCATTTCCCGCCTTCTGAAAAACAAGTGGCGCCCTCATCGTTCCCCCCGCGCGCCATCTTTTCCCTCGCACCGGAACTTTTTCCTCCTCTTAACAACGCGTGCCCCTCGAGAACTCCTTCATATTGTCTCTCTTTCGACAGCAACGTTGATTCGCGATTGTAAAACTTTATAACCCAAGAGCAAGTTCACAGATTATCTCGGGCCATCGCAGGCGATATTAAGTTAGATAGAAAGGGTTCGAGGGGATAAGTCGACTAGGATTACGAAATAAAGGGGATAAATACTTCGAAGACGATTCTCTAAATTTTTGCCGCAATTTCGAGTAATCCGCTGGAGTTGCATGTTCTGGAAGATCTTAATGGCTGCATCTTCTGCGTCTCTTAGGTTAATGAAGCTAACGCGTTTCAAAATTATAAGTCGGCGTTGCCGTGGAGATCAGCTGTAATTAGGAAAATTTTTTGGAGTGTGTGCAGCCAATCTAATGGAACTTGTTAAGCTTACTCTTATGGAAAATTTTATAACACGCAATAAAATTTTGTAAGTTTGTTCGCATACACGATGTTCGTATATCTTAGTGTGTAAATATGAATTAAAGGAATCATTTTTCTACGTTTAAAATCTAAACCTGGTTAATAGAGTAAACTACAAGTTGCGGCTCAAGTTAACAGTATGCTATTATTATTATTCTTACTAACAGAGGCCTAGTGCAAACTCGATTACAAATAATCTAATTTCTGTGATTTGTTTTAACAATCGCATGTGGTTGCATGGTGACGCGTATGCGGTGTACAAACAATACAGGGTTGCATAAGCTTCAGGATACTCTTTAAAATTTCCAAATTAATTTGTTCGTAACGAAAGCTAGAATAATTATCGTCCATAGATATTTTTAAAGTTACATATGAGAACTATCTATCAAGGAGAAAAGGTTTATAGATAGAGATTGAGGCTTTGATTTGAATTGATTGATAGATAGATAGATAGATTGATTAGGGTTTTATATCGATCAATATCCCGGAATTTTGTACACCTAAACCCAAAAAAAGGTACATTTACTATTATTTATATTATATACCTATTTAACCTATTCACCTAGAAAAGAGAAAATAAAATTATTCTATCTATACTTAGGATGATGAAGAAGAACTTATATATAATTGGATTCGTGATATTTTAAATCTAAACATCTTATTAAAATTAATGATCAATCGATTACTATCACGAGAATCATCGGTATTTATTATGTTCGTTATTCATTTACAGAAGATTAAATAAACTATTCTTTTTTTTCTTTCATTCATGATATAGGCCTGATTTTTGTTCCAATATCAATAAATAGACAAGAATAGCGATATCTTTAATCTATTCTTAAAGTTGAATCTCAATTACTAATGCTATGCAAGAGAAACATTCCATTATTTAACATAAACCCTAAACATTAGTTTAAGATTTTTAGGCATTCAATAAGATTTTCCGTGCCTATGAAGAATGATATGATCCTATAACTTTTACACATGTGCAAAGTTATTGGAATTTACTTCATTAAATACGAATGGCACGACTAAAATTTTAAGCGTATTCCTCACTGGTTATAATATTTATTTAATTTAAATGCGTCTTAATAATATTATTAAATGCAGGTAATATTTTCATGAATTATTTAATCAAAGAAATAAACTATCGAAACAATACCAGCATTCATAAATATAAGTTAATCCTCAAAACAACACCGACCCCAAAAAATACAACGCTATCTTTGCTCACAATAAATTTTCTACAATGTACAAAATTAAAACAAGGCCTTTTTTGGTAAAAATATTTAAAAAAAACTAAATTTCTAGTCCGTTATCTTAAAATTTACGTAAAAAATATGAAATTTCGTATAATAAAATACGCGGTGATGGCCGTAACGAAACGTGTGTGTGTAGAGATCCAAATAATATTTATTCATTTGGCGTTAAATTCCATTACTTAAGGGAATCAAAACACAGCAAACGTAACATCACTTTCGGAGCCTTTAAATTGCGCACTGGTCCTCTCACCGTTGGGAGGGAAAGGTGCAAATCACCCATCCACCATGACTCGTCAAATAATCAGGTAAATATTGATGAAAGGAGCTGCAAGATATCGCGCACATACTATTTACATTCCCACAGTCGACTGCGAGATCAGTTTTCATAGCCTAACAACACATCCGCAATTTATTTGCAGGAATTGACGCCCGATTTCCTTTGAAATGGCATCCATATCTTGAGTGATGGAAGAGGTATTTTCAAATCCAATCGAATGGAATTGTGATGGTTGTTGTTTGAAGGTAGAAGAAAGATACGGACGTAAAAAATCTCGAATTTCAATCCTCCGATGACTGAGGCTCGCAAAATGGAAAACGAAATTTGAGGATGACGTTCGTATTTGTTTAAACATCGGAATATTTCGCTGAATAAATGAATTATAATCAATCAAATTTATTATGATGATAAATATGGTTCAGAAAAAGAACAACTATTACCTTTTAGTCAATGTTTTTTAAAGAAAAATCTTCTCCTAATGCAAAAGATACTTGGTTGGTTGCGGAGACCTAAAAAAGTAGTTAAACCTTTACAACTATCTTCACGAAGCGGAGGATATTACAACCACAAAAAGATAGGCTATTATCGCGTGCATGAGTAGTTTTAGATGTCATCATGTTACCGTTTTCTCTTTCGTGTTTTTCAACGGAAGAGTGATGAAACCTTAATCCATTTAGTACGTGAAATTTCATGAATAAATGAATGAAAATTTACCAACAATAAACGACAATCCTGCAATAAAGGGGAGTTGGATTAACTCTTATCACTGAAGGCAGCGAGATTCCGTCATGTTAATACATTCGGTTCTCGATTTAATGGAATTAGGACTGATGCTGAAAATTCGCTTACTAGAGTCAGACTCCTATGAAACTATGAATATTTTAAGAATGAATTTGAATTTTCGAAATTCATCCAGAAACTTTTTTTTAGAAAGGAGAAAGGAAGCCTGAAAGTTTATTTTTGGGAGAGAAGATTCTATTGTTTTTTTTTTATAAAGTTTTTCCTTTATTTTCAATCGAATTTTATTTTTTTAAATCCCTCAATCGCATAAGCATTTTAACTGAAAATTTTCAATCAGACTATCCGATCGAAAATACTTATATAATAGTAAAAGTACGTCCACAGAGGAAAAATGCTTGAGTTATTTATGGAACGTGAGAGATTCTCTTAGAATTAAAACGGTAAGATTTAGATAATTATATTATTAATTAATTCCTTAAAAAGGACAGAATTGTTGAGGCAATATTTTTTAATGAAAAGATATGCCATAATGAAAACTGTAATGAGTTAAATTACAAATTCGCTTACATAGTTTCCTTCACTTAGAGTATTTTATTGGTTAATTTTATAATAAACTCAACTCATTCGATATTATACTTCTCAAAAAATTAGTGTCCCTCTATTTCATCAAAGATATAACGTCCTTAAAGATACAGGACTTGAAAAAATTGCTATCTCTCATAGTACAGGATAACCTCAAAATATTTTCTATTTCATTTAAGTGAGCCAGTCCTTCTTCTATTACAGATAATACTTCTTCCGAATCTCTATACTTAAAATTCATTAAACATGAGCCCCACAAAGAAAATCGGGTTTTTAAAATACTGGGAAGACTTCGTCTTATTTTTAAATAACCAAACTTACAAAGGACTATATTCTAATATTTTGACTATATTCTACGCTACATGGGGACAACATAAGTGAACTAGTTTCCTCAGAATTCTGCCGAATGTACCAATCACTCATTGACTCAGTTTCAACGTTCCAAGAATCCCGAGTTCAATATTATTATATTCATCGGAAAACAATTGGTTACAGAAAGGTTCCGATAAAGTTTTGTATATTTTTGACAAGAATAACATTTTCATGGAAGATACGAAAACCTTTCCATCTTCGCCGAGTATCATCTTTCACATTAGATATCTTAGATCAATCCGCGACACGAATGGAAGTCGACGAGGAAGAATTCAGAGAAACAGAGGGGTTTTCTTCTGAATTAATCTCCTTTTTCTCATACCGCCCGCCCTTACTTTTCAACCCTAAGGCCCTCTTATTGAATCCCTTGCTTCCCTGTATCGCGAGTATAACTCGAGGTGATCCCAAAAGGTTTTTCGCCACACTATCGCACGCACCCTTCAGTCACGTGGTACACCCTGGAGGATAGCGTGAGACGATGCGAATGAGTCCAATTTCACAGTTCGAATCTACTCTCGCCTGCATTTACTTCGGAAAGGGGCTGATGTCTCATTGTCTTCCATAGTGTGCTACTACTGCCTTGGGAGCTACTTTTTATTACCCCTCCTCATTTAGAATCCTAACATCTTTTTTTCTATTCCATTTCAGTCGTTTGTCTCTCAGATTAACTCGATACAACAGTTTGCAATCGGAATTTATTTTTGATAAAATATCTCTTAGATTTATACGGCCTCAAACGTAACGAAATTGATTTCCTCCGAATGCTACAAGCATTACAATAACGTCTGCATTCTAGGAAATACTTGAAATGCTTCTCAAACATAGATTTTCGGTCTTCCAAAAGATGTAATTTTCCAGCAAACATTAAAAAATGCTAAATTAATTATCTATGAAATAATCCATCTTAATGGACAATTCAAGATCGACCAGAAATCTTAACCAGAAAAAGTTAATATACGAATGAGTTTAATTCGTCACAATTGAATGCAATTTACTTTAAATTAATCTCTGTAAACAATTTTTTAACAATCGCATCGTATTGTTAGTTTGTTGTTAGTTGCCCTTAATTTCCGTTGCCGAGCAAGATCATTTCCTCGCTTAGTTGAGAACTGCGAAAACTCTTTCTGTTGTTATACCTTTATTTAGTTTCAGCAAATGTTTTGTGACCAAATAAAATTCGATTTGGACCATTAAATATGGAATCGTACTTTCTTAAAATACAATGACGCTTTCTTTTCCCTTCTTTCTTTTGCATTCTTTTGAGAGCAGCCTCACCTCAATACCTGATCACCTTTTCTTCAGAAACCTTTTTGGAAAGAATATTTCGCATCTTGTTTGCCATCTTTCACGAAGTTGATAAGTTTTTGAGCCCCAGAGATTTCTATTAATGACTGCCGATACGGCGAGGAAAGAAAAAGTTTTATATTTCTGTCTAATGGGAAGGTTCATTTATTCTTTTCCGGAGTTGAATAAGGATCACGTTCATGGTTCTCGTAAGAGAAGCGAAAAGTAAGTTTCTGCTCCCCCCTTTTTTTTAAAAGATGGAAGGGGAAAAAAGGACATGTATTTCTGCACTTCGCGAAAGATATTTCGCCTTGGGTAGAGCTGCTGCGGAAATTTGCAAAATTTCGGGGAATCGATATCTTCTATCGGCAAACTTGCAATTGCGGTGAAATTACCGTGCAATTTTCGAGCGGCCAATCGCACGTTTTAGACATGCAAATTCGGCAGATAATCGACTCTAAATAATAGAGAAGGAAGTTAAATGGTGAAACAATGTTCGTCGAGGCACAAATAGATGACGCACGGAATCTAGCAGCGTAATTTCGCACTACGCATGACTTCGGTTAGAAGAAAATAGAAACCGCGCAGTTTCGGTTTAAGCACATGAATAACGTTCCATTCCTCGCATGATCTTCCGCAGCATGTTCACGCAAGCTTACTGTTAATTTTTCACATTTCAAGCATTCATTAAGCGAAACTAGCCTATTATTACGTATATATTTCATATTAGGACGTAGCGAGCTACGGGATTGATATAATATGTATTATATAGAATCCAAGAAAGGTAAAATATACGTCTGTTAATGAATTTAGGCTTCCAAGAACTGAAGCTATTCACACATCCGATGGTGTGAAAAGTGGATCATACAGTATTAATAAGATTCTTATCTTTTTAAAATGGTCGTTGGTTTTTAAAACGTCTTCCTTAAAAAAATATCTATAAAAAGTATTATAATTTAAGAATTAACGCAAATTTTTAATAGGAATAAATTTAAAATACGATTTTGGGATAGTATTCAAAGTTGTTGGGTCTAGAACTGCTCGGTTTAACATTAATGTATTTAAAATTAAGCTCGTTCTAAAATTATAGAGAACTTAAACAGAGTTTAAATCGTCGCAGATGTGTAGTCGTTTTAATCAATGAGCTAAAGCTTTTTCCTAATCCAATGCAAACATGAAGAAGAATTTTCAAAAATTATATCCATTCTTATACATATAGAATTTTCATGGATGGTTTGAAGTTTCGTTAACAAAGAGCAATGTTACTTTGCAACTGATTTTCTAATACACACTCTTTCGATATTTTTAATAATACTTCGCGAATCACCAACGTGATAATTATATATTTAAGCACCTTTTTTCCTAAAGACAACGTGACTCTAATTAAACTCTCACTAATTTGTTTATAATCACCAAAATCGCTTCCATTCTACATAAGCTAAACATTATTCCTCTAATTAATGCATCCATCTTTTATTTGACGCGAATATCGAGAAACTTCGCGGTTCATAAATTAGTAACGATCAGCCCACTTTTTGGCAACGGCTTCACAATATCGAGGTGAAATTTAATTAACTATTCTGACGCGAATCGAAGGCCTCTAATTTCCAAGCGGGTTAAATTTTCTATTATTCACGGTTAATTGCCGACGATTTCGTAAAGTGGCTGTGATTTACGGAAATCTTTGTTGTGCAATTTGTCGCGGCGCTATCTCTTGGTGCAGCTTATTCCTGGAACCTTGCCTTGGTTCAGTGGAGCAGCAATGGTCAAATCCGGTATTAATTCACAAGCCGTTCTTATAACTCGTGAAATATGGGACTATTACAACAGCTAAAGCTTTAGAATTTAATAGCTAAATAAAACGAAACGACCTCTTGTCTACTTAGCCCTTTTCCTTCCTCCCTTTTCATCCATTTGCCTTATTCAACCCCATTTCCACTCTTATAATCTTGGAACAGCAAATGCTCTCTGCCTCAAAAGGGTTCGATCTTTCCTTTTAGCGCAAAACCATGTGCTGCCATCAACGGACACTTACTGAAAAACCCTCGCTAATTCAATTACAGTACAACAAAGAGTACAGATGCGTTTTAGCATATAATTTAGTAAATACAAAATGATAATTAAAATTGTACTATTTTCCTTTTCCAAAGATTCTTAATTGAAGTATTCGTCCGAATATATTTGTGTCAAATTAAATTATATAAGTCAAATTTTATGATTTGATGATTTACCTTTGACCTAATTAATTATACATTTCATAATTTCAAAGAACATATATCATTGTATATGAAATATTATTATTTAAAACCATCGCATTGCAAGAAAAATTTAAAATTGACAAGCTCTATGCTGACCTTATGGAAATATAATGTTAATTGTCAATAAAATCTATTCTGTGGATGGATAAAAGTTATTTTCTTGTTGGTTTCAGAATTTTTTTGTGAAACATTTTTATTATGTAGCATTTCCATGATGATATTGCCTTCTCCACAAATATTATTACGGAGTATAATTCCAAAGATTCTCAGTATTTTCTAACGAGGTGTACGAAAATATAAATTAATATTACCCAAATTATATAACATCTTTATCCCTATGAAAGATGTAAGTTACCATAATGGACTTGTGTTTTAAATTAGATAATTAATAAACTACGAATGTAAAACATCTAAAATTTAATTATATAAAAATTAGTTTTGTAAAAACAATTGTTAATGAATTAAGATCGAATGTGAACGCTACTCTGAGCGAATTCGACGTCAAAAATAACTTTCACCAACTCCTGAAATCCCTGACTTTTTGCCCTGGATCTCTGTATCGCGCACCACCTTCTTCCAGAAACCTCATCCGCCCTCGAAATCCAGCTAAACTCCTCAATCATCCCGATCCTTCCAAAAATCCCCCTCTATCCTTCTGATATTCTCTACTTAATTATTTCCTCCCCTTTTACTCTCGTTTCGTGAAAGGGGTGGAAACTTTTCGCCCTCTGGAAGTCAGCCTCAATTCCACATCGCCTCGTTAAAACGGATTTAGTAATTCCTTTGGAAAGATCGTAAAGGCAATATTCCAACTGGAGTCTGGGATCAGTGCTCTGCTCGTTCTCAAACCGCCCTTTTTTTTGGATACCCTTCCTCTACTACGCGATAAAGAAGCGGAAATGTGGGCTGTCTCGAAGCACGATTGTTCTCCCATGATTCAGTTCGCGATCGGTTCGTTTTCGTCGTATATGATTCGACCCATTTTTTATATCGAATTTCTTTCGCAATTTGGCTTGTTTCGCCGAAAGGGTCGGCCAATTTTCGGATAGACGGAAGATATATTATGCAAGTGGGTGCGCAGGCTGCAGGTTAAACTCGTTACGTCGCTTATGAGGACTACTTTGTCGATAATTATCGCCGTTGTAAATGCAGTAACTAGGATAAAGGCTTGGAGATGTTTGTGCGCTTTTGGGAAGGAATGGGGATGAGCCGGGTTTATCGTAGGTGTCGCCACCGGATACTTTGTGCATACATGTAGTTACTATCTGCTAGTCTTGAAACGTAAACAATAAATAGTCGTTAATAACTGTTTTTCAGAAGAGATTAGCGCCCAATAAATGCCTGAAAATTTGAAGCATCGATAAAATAAAGATATTGAACAAACATTTTAATCGCTCAGAATAATTAATTCTCGAGATAATAAAGGCTAAAATTCTAAATACATACTTCCAGTATGAAATCAATGAATAAATGAATAACGAATTGATGAGAAGTAAATTAATTGATGAAATTTATATAGAAAGAGCACAACACCCAAATTCACGCAATTGATTTGCATCCTGTTATAGACATATCGATGATTAATTTTAAATTAATTTTTTCGAATTCCAATATAGGTTGTTTCAATTACATTGAAAGTTTATGAATTTTGCAAAAGTGACCATTCAGTAATTGAAGAAGAACAATTAATTTGGAATACCAACAGTAATCGAATTTCGAATATTTAAAGCAATTTGTCATTGACGAACGAAAATAACAATAAAATTCATAATTTCGGGTCAAGTATGAAGTAATGTATTTCTTTTTCTACAAAAGATAGATTAAGCAAAATACGCAAATATAAATTTTGAAAAGAATATTGCTTTCTTTACCAGACTATTTTTACTATTGAAATTGCCAAAAAATAATCAAAATTATTGTTTCAAAAATCAATACTGGATTAGGAAAAGACATAACTTAGTGAAATATCAAAAAGTATCAATGAGAATTAAATATTTTAAAAATTGATGTATGCATACATGTGCATCTATAAAAGCAGTGCGCTACAGTGAAACATCTCCCCAAAACCTCTTAGATTGCACAATCAAATTGTTTTCTCAACCTAAAGCTAGTCGTTTCCGAGGATTATATTCTCCACGAATGATATCCGAGCACTATTCACCCGAGAGCAATTCACGATAAGGGAATTAGAGGTAGTGCGAGATTCACCTCCTGCCATACACCACAAAAAGGCGGCTTTCTCAAAAGATAAAAATAGATTACGTCACGTGTCTCGGAGCAAATAACACAGGTTCCCGGATCATAATAAGGATGATATCATAACTACGCACTTCGCGACAAATTAAGAGCTTTCTCTCTGTTGTACAAACAAAAACACATCTCGACGCGAAGGATATTTCATCTCGAGAAGAATCGCCGCCCTTATTTTTCCTCCTAAGTAATCCGCGTCATGAAATTGAGGTGACAACGTCTTTCATCTGCGAACGACAACCTGCGCGACACTATTAACCAGCATCTTTAGAAAGCAACTTTGCGCCATCCATTAAAGTGCACGGCGCCGAACAGCATTAAAATAAAAGCGACCACAATCAGATTAAAGATAGCGGAGAACAAGGGAGGAGTCTGCACAGGATGAGCGTGGGTGTTAGAGGCGCGTCGAAACACTTGTCGCGGGAATAAATTATGTTTCCTTTAAGAGAAAGGGTTGAAAAGATAGCAGATAAAATATATTTATATAAATATTAATGAATTATCCGTAAGACGTCATCAGGCGCGGCCCTTTGAGATTACACGGGAAAGTAAATTAGAAGGAATAAACTGTTGCGTCGGATTTAATTCAAAGGAGTGGTTGCTATGGTAAAGGTCACGATGTTAAAGGTTAATACCTGTATATACAGTAATGTGTACATAAGGAATATATTTGTTAAATCAAAATATTTCAACTAATTGAAAAGAATTGAAAGGTTTTAAATAATTCTTATCAGTTATTAGATCACTATTTTAGAAATTAGATTTTATTTTAGCTCGAAAATTGTGCCATGATGTCGGTATTAAAAATAGCTTAGATTCTCGAGGACTTTCACAGCATAAACCAGTTGATGGATAGATGATTATAGATTCTGTTTGTTCGTAGTTTATGGCAAAACATTACGCATTAAATGATCTATTTTCTTTCTTTACGATGTTAATAAAATATCGTTTATTAGTCGTTGATTCATATATATTTTCCTTTTGATCAAATATCATTCTCAAATATCAAATTAAATATAGTCTAACCTACTTTCGTACCAAGAAATTATTGCTAATAATTGCCAAAATGTTAGAACAGGTCATGAATCACCAATTTTTTCTTCACGTTTCACTAATTGTAAATGTATGTTTATCTTTCGAATCTTCTTTACGAATACATTATTTATGAATAAAAAAAATAACGCAGAATGTAGGAGGTTTCACAGGAGGAACAGGTGGGAGTGTGTGTAACCTCTGAATAAGAAAAATGGGCGATAGAGATAAGCGAGAGAGGGAGGAGTAAAAAGGATGGTGGATATTAAAAGAAGGGCAAGGGGTGAGTGTTGGGGGTTGGAAGAGTTATGAATGAAAGATGAAATGGGGGTGGAGTACGGCGGGAGGTGGAAACTGATAGGGTAAAGACGAGCAGAAGAATAGGAAAACCACTTGGGAAGCAAAACGTTCTCTCTCATTCGAAAATGAAGGAGGGAAGTGAAATTGGCCGGAGGAGAAGAAGAAGGGAGGGAGGCCCTGGAGAATGAGAAAGTGATGAAGTGCAGGGTCATCGAGGGAATAAAAAGAAAGATGTATGTACAAGAAGGGCGAATGGGAAAGAAGGGGTAATGGGAGAGCAGGAGGAAGAAAAAGGATTAAGAGGGAAATGAATATGATTACAAAGGTGAGGGGGCGAAGAAGAAAGCGGGGTAATGGCGAGGCTGCGGAGGGAAATGAGTAAAGAAAAGATGTGGAATGAAGCGAAAAAGCCACGAGGAAAATCTAAAGGCGAGGAGAGTATAAAAGAAGGGCGTCTTTATTATTTTTTTCCTAAGGTTTTGAAAGAAGACAATGAAGGGAACGGGGTCTTGAATTATCAAAAAGAAAGCCAAGGAATTATCTCGAGGATGGAGAATGAAGTGAGAAGGTCCTTAAGTTTCCTTCTGAATGACTCTTTGTTACTTTTGCGAGGGTTTATTTAACATTAAACAAATTGAATTATTGAAGGAGGATTTAGTTATGACGGGGTTGATCAATAACAAAGCGATGCAAGAGAATGAAAATTAAATATAAATCGTTTTCAAGAGAGGAATATTAATTATAGACAGGGACACAAAAGGATGGATTGGACAAAAGATTGATGATTAATTAATATGGCAAGAATAAGTTTGTGTGGATATAAATAGATTTTAATCCATAAAACCCTCTACTCGTCTAAGGTTGTGTCTTAGCAACGTTGGTGATTTACGAGGTATAAAATTAAAACGAAAAGAAAAGTTCTCTGTTGACATTTTACATTCCCTTCCCTTCTTATGATGATTAAATTTTAATAAACCACACTGCGCTGTACAAGTATTACATGAGAAAACATCAGAATGAAAAATAATAGCTCGTTAACAAAAAAAACGAGATTAATTCGTATCTGTACGATACGGGGTCAAACAATTCTTTATCCGGACAAACGTAAAGTAACCGTATATCATTATAAAGTCCGGCTCGTAATAACATACACACATCTTCATATAGCGGCCCTAGAGAGAACCTCTTGGCGACGATACACCCAACTTAAACATCTGAAACCGCGGGAAATTAGATTTAGTAAGGGCGGTTAATTTTGATGGTGAAATTTCACGTGTGCAACTTTCAGGGTTTTTCTCGTAATTTCACGCGCGACAACGAAGTTAGGAAAAAGGGAATAAATAGAAGGGGAATGGGTCTCGAGCAGCCTATTTTCATAATGCAAAAATGTTTCGCGTCTGAGCAAAAAATTTTAATTAACCCCACGCCGCACCCTCCTCGCAGTGTTTTTTTATTTAATTCCGCAATTTCGCAGATGGAGGGAGAGAGACGATATAAATCGGAAGTAAGAGTGTTATGATGGGAGGATTTTAAGAAGGGTGGCGAGTAAAGGGAATGCTTAAGCAGGCAAACGCAAAGGGCAACAGACGGCTCGAGTGTTGCGAAGCGTGTGTCCTATATCACTTTTCTATGGGAGGTTGAAAAATAGGCGGAAGGGAGAGAGAAAAAGGGCTGGTTTTTCGTGGGGACGAGAAAAGGGGAAAAACATCGTTCTCTTGGAGCGAAATTGTAGTTGGATTTACGGACGAAGGAACGAAATCTGAAGGCCGTGGTATTTCCCGTTCATGCAATAATCAAAAATTTATCAGACTCGCCGTCAACCAGATATGAATATACGATTATTCTATGGAATATTTACCGATTAATTGGAATAGATATGTTTAAGTTTATGAAATTCAACGCGTCTTAGAATAAAAAGGGAAAACTGTTGTTGATGTAAATTATTTTGATCCGGGGATGATGTTAATTTGGTGCATGTTTTTTGAATCGAATAAATTATTCTGACAGATGTGCAATGTTGAGCAAGATACTAGAACGTAGAACTATACGTTTTTATAAACTGTAAGTTTCTTAATGTTTTACAATAAATTTGCTAAACTCTATAGATAATTAGTTTCCAGAAAAAGTTAGGTTTATGTTAGGAAACTTTTAGTATTACAGACTTAATATATATATATATATATATATATATATATATAAATTAATCAAATAAATATTTAATACAAATTCTTCTACGAAAAATAAGGGATGAAATCATTTAATTTGGTTCAATTACAAATTTAAATTACTTAGCCCGTGGGTAATCAGTTTCGCCTTAACAGAGTACATTCGATTTCACATTTATTTGACACGTTATATATACAGTCAATCTGTGGATTATAATGATTTATAGTAGGTAAAGAAGAAGAAGAATCCTTTTAAAGAAAAAGATATTATCTAAAACACGATAATCAAATCTTAATTACCGGTGTTTGTAATGATAAACATTATGATAACACCGATTACATTTTCTCTCCACAAATTGTCCCCAAAAGCTCCTTCTTTCTCAAAGAGAGAGGAAACTTTAATAGCCCTGACAACCGAATGTGCATAAGCTGGCGGAATAACGAACACTTGACCACGCGCAATAGTTACTCTGAATCTCATTAGTTGCTAAGGATGTGCAGGTACGCTTTGAACCGGAAAAACGGAAAACAAACACTCGCTCCACTCATTCAATTTAAATACTTTATTCAGTCTGAAGTCATTCCTATTATTCATATATTCGGCGATCATCGTGAGGAGGAACTTGTAAAACATCAAGGTTGGCAGGAAGAAATTCTTTCTCTTGATACGACGAGAGGTTGAATAGAATTAATTTGGAGTCGAAATGTTTCTTCGTTTACATTAGCACACAATGCCCCCGTTTTAAATTACACGAAGAAAAAGCTTTGTAATAAAAAGCGAATTTTTACTGCCTTTAAATATGTCTAAGGAGTCCGTATATTCTGGATCCGCGGGACTAATTTCATTTGAATGAATTCCTTCCGTCTTTTGACTTGACAAGCGGTCGAAATGTATGCGATTATTCTTCCCACGATCCCGACAGAAATAGAAATTACCGTTCGGTCGAAATTTCTCGAATTGTACGGCCCAAACGATTATCTTAAATTAACAATATTAAATTGCAAATGAGATGTTGAAATTCTGTGGGTTCGTTTTACATTTTCCCTTGTAAAATTACATACAGCGACGACGAACATGCATAATTATACGTAGTTTTTTCAAGGGAAAATATACCAAATATTATACAAAAAAAGTAGCCGCATTATTCACATACTATTAACCATAAACTCTGATAAACTTTGGAAACCCTCAATTTAAAATATGGTGATATTTGTTAATTTATTTTTATTGGCAATATAAATATATACGTAGACTCCATATAATTATTTTATGATAGATGATCTAAATTCACTGAATCACAGAATTTGTTTTTCAACCTTAATTTTACCTCTTTAATATACTCTTAAATAGTTATTGTTTTGATATTATGTATTTAGGATGATTTAAGAAGGATTAATAGTTGATTAGGTCAATAGAAGCTTCTTAAATAGAGTAGAAAACCAATTGTTTTTAACATTAATATATTCACGGCGTACATACGCTGTACATTATTAATACTCAAAAGTAATAAAACACTTCTAATGAACAACCCCACAATATCCTCTTAACAAAACAGCCACATAAAATTCTAATCCTTCTCCGTAATACGATCGTTGCCATGGTAACTGCAACTCGGATCTCATCCCTCTCCATCATCCCACGCATCCAAAAAAAAATAGAATTAAGGGCTTCGTTCATAATTCCCTACTCTTTCGAACTGCTCTCGAAACCTCTACGAAAGATGCACTCCCATTTTAAAACCCATCGGAAGCTGGGAGATTGCACCATTCCGCGACCCGTTGCAGTATGCATACAACACCCTCGTCTCCCACGAAAGCCGCCTACGCCCGCTCTTATAAGAGGCGTGGAGTGGAGCGGAAGCGGGAGAAGAAGAATGGGAAACAGCGGGAGAAAGAGTGGCAGGTCACTGGGAAAATATATTAGGGTAAGATGGGGTGGGAAGTTTCGCAAAGACGGATGTCAAGGGACATCGGGAGGGAAGATATGGTGATAGTGGAGGAATAGGGAGGAAGCTTAAGGGGTGTATAGAGGAGAGAATAGAGAAGAAACGTAGGGGTAAAAATAGGGGAGAGAATAGGGAAACAGCAACAAAATAGAGGCGAGAGTGAGGAGATTCTTCTCGAGGAGAGGGGTTGTAATTTGTATCTCGCGAAGGCGCTCCCCCTCACGATTCCCTTCCGGAAGAAGAAGAATGCCTCCCCTTTATGTATCTTCTTTTCCCTCCCCCAGGCCCTCTTCCCGCCCTTCTTTGTTCGGGAATGACTTCTCTTCGGGAGAAAAGTTAACTCTTTCTCACACGCCCATCCCGTGTCAATCCTTCCGCTGGCGCCTCGCCCTTTTATTTCTGCTCATTCCGAATCTACATCCCAGAGGCCTTCAAGAGAGCGCTCCTCTCGTTATAGATGGGATATATTGCGTTTCCTTCCGTCGCTGTCAATCTCTAAGGAGGAGGATTTTTTTGGAACGTAAATAGAGGAGATTCGCGAAAAGGCCGAGGATTAGGTTGGGTTCAATTAAAACGGAAGAAGTGGGTAGTGCATTCTGTGTCGAGATTCCGCGGAGGTTGTAAAATTGCGAATAGCTTCCGACTTCTAGTCTGAAATACATTTTCGGGATTTTTTTTATTCGCTTCTAACAGTTTTCGACCGAAGCATGTCAACATGAATGAAAGGTTTTGGACTTAAAGGTTAAGATGTACCATAAATACAAGTTTTATTAAAAGGAAAATGAACTTTCATATCAGTGCAAATCTTATTGTTTACGCAATCAAGTGATTATTGGCATAGATTATAGGTCCTATATATTGATTAACTTATGAGGTACTAAACTTTAATGTATTTTAAAGATATATTTGAATAAAAGATAAACTAAATAATATCGGAATAGAAACTTAAATAATAAAAATTGTTCTTCATAACCCTTCATCTACATATGGTATAATCAACTTAATAATATGATTAATATTAGAATTATTGTCAGTCTAAGGATACTCTGAATAGATAAAGTTATGAATATTAGATTTATAATAAGTTAAAGACGCTTTTACATAATTGAGACTGAATAAATACCTAAACAGATTTCTGTTTATCATCTTTTATTCTATTTATATAATATTATTTGAAATGATTATAATTAATTACCTTAGGAGCGAAAGTTTTTCCTCCAAAAGGTATATAATTGATATATTTAAACCAGTAGATTGATTTGGGAGCATGATATTACGCGGAAACCAAATTGATTAAGCGAACAGGTAATTAATATTTGGTTTCTGGACGAGGAGAGTGATATCACAACGGATGGCTAATGTCAAAGAGTCATCGCAAAGCTTATCGGAAATGCAACTTTCATGTTTGTTTTCAATTAGGTGCACTTGTGAAACGACCGTTTTACACACATGCGAAAATAAACAGCACCTTGAGTAAAAGTGAACTCTTCATTAAGTTTCCTCGTATACCTGTTAGTATTGGTCGATGTCTAACACGCTATGTTCACTTTCTCACGCACTTATTGCCGAGAACACACCTTGAAACTAGCTCCTCTTCGAATTGTCAGCGGAAGAGTGAATGCAATTAACAGGAAACGTATAGCTTTTGAATTCAGGTCTCGCTTCAAGCTCTGACCTCTATACTAATATGAGATAATTATCATGTCATTTTATTAACCGCTGGGCTTCTAAAATTTTGAGATATTTTACTGTAAATATTGTAATTATATCATTTGTGATCAAAGCTTTATCATATTATCTGTTACTAGAATTTTATCAAAACATTTAGTCCAACACATTCACGGTAATATATTTAAATAATTTATTAACAACCAAAAACATTAAGGCTTGTGATTCAGTATTCCTTCCAATTCATTGTTACAATACGTTTCCTAGGTGACCTAATTTTTCTGTAAATTACACCAACTCGTAAGTCTCAATGCTTTTTTATGCTTAAATCGAATGATTTCCCCATGAAAATGCAAAATTCATTCAAAAATATAAATTTTTCATAGTAGTCTATTCAATTTAAATATTCGATTAATTTTTAATTCTAGCATCAACGTGGTAACGAATTTTTACGTATCAATCTATAAAGAGCACCGAAAAGATTTGGAAAATGAAACGAAATGCAAGCAAATCACTCGGAAATGAATTTTATAGACGTAATCCTTTCAAAAACCACTTCAATTTCATACGCATACTTTTCCAGAGTATTTTCTTTTCGGATACACCGCCATTCGAATTATAATTTCCAAGAAACGTTTCTTTTTTTTTAATGGGATCAACGACTGCTGGAAGGCGGACAAGGAGGAACGACCGTTCCCAAAAATTCTGCTCCAAAAAATTAGGAAACTCACCATCGTAGGCACCGACGGAACCTTACATCCTTCCCTTTCTTTTCGTTAGTCAACTTTTTCCGCGTTGCAGTGCGCTCAAGCCGCTTTTCCCGCCTTTTGTCTCAAGATCGATGTTCCGAAACGCATCGAAATTTCCTGTCGCCGAACGATGTAGGCGCTTTGAAAAATGCAATTTCATCTCCTCCGTGAGTACTCCGCCATTTCCCGTTCCTCAATCTCTCCTGCGATCTACATCGATAACTCTCTGGAAGCCTATTCCGCCTCTACCATTTCCCTATCCACCGCTCCCACTCCTACGAAATAGCTCCCCAACAACCCTCTCTCTCTGGACCCTTGAGTATCTCTCCTCCGAAGGCGTTGCCATAAAATGAGAAGAAAAATAGGACCGATAAACTCCTCGAGAAAAATACTTCGCATAGGTCAGTTGCGTTGAAATTTTTACGGCCAGGCTGGTGGATTAAACTGGAATCACCCTTTGTTTCGTTGAGGTCTTTTGAAGCAGTTTCCTATTCTGATTGTTTCCTGGTAACATAAATTCTGTTGTCGCATCGTAATATTGCACTGACGTAGTTTTGTCCCTTACGGGAATGATAGGCCGAACTACTCTTTTTCCGTTCTAACATAAATATATGGTTATTAAATTGAAGCTCATTAAGTAAGAATTCAAATTGTAAGAATATGGATCCGAAATAGGAAATATATCTACATAAACAGCAAATTAATTTGGCTAAGTTGTTATAGTGAGCTCTCTATTGTACATAAACTGAAATATGAGGCATTGTTACAGCATGAAAGAAGATAAATTCTTATGAATAAACTTATCGATGAATGATCATTTTGTTTTAAATGAATTAATTTCATTGTACATTCTATTACGCTTTCAAAAAATGGCTTTAAAATACCTTCACCGCAATCATATTAACTATATACTATAACTGAACTATATCGGTTTCTTTTCTTAATTTCCTTTGAATGCTTTAATGTCGTTAATTATAAATAATTTTTTCGTTAGAGAATTTTCCATTCATAGTAAGTACGTGGTAGCGTATCAATATATTTCGAAGGAACGCCCATTAGTAATGAAACGGATCAGTGGAATTGTACTGAAGAGAGTAACTTCTGATATGCAAAATATGTGTACGTATTTACTCGTGTTCTTTTCAAGATAACCGTTTGTATTTGCAATTTCTGGTTAGCACTGAGAGAGCAGTTTCCTATAATACCCACTAAAGAGAAGTTCTATTCTTGACTTACTGATTTTTACAGCTGCTTGTTCTGTTGCCTTTCCTCCAGCTAAATTCCAGAATATCTCACTTTTTTATGGTTGATTAATAGTCGGAGAAATGAGTCAGAAACAGTCTTTAAAAGAGGAAAGGTTTTCTCCTATAAAATATTCGCTCTCCTCTTTATTTGGGTCCAAAATTTGTTAACGTTATGGATTAATATTCGCAATATTCCCTCAGTTATGAGCAACTCTTTCCCAGAAGTGGATTTTCATGTTCACGGAATTTATGAAAAAAGACTACAATTCTTTTGCTGATTATGATTTCTTGTAGAATTCTTTCACTAGAACCTAATTATAATGAATATCATATTTTATTAAAAAATTCCCCTTTCAACTAATTATATTTTTGGATACATAAAGGCAAGCAATTTAAAATAGAAGACATTAAATAAAAGTATCGTTGAGATAAAAAAAAACACAGCAGAATTGAAAAAAGACAAATTTGAATAAAAGACAAATTTATGAACTTGAGTTTAAAGAATAATATCCGGTGAGGTTGAAATGATTGCTGTAATATATTCAGCAGAGAGTTTTTTTACGCTGTCTTGTAATTTATTCGTAGTTTAGAGAAGGGTGTTATTTCCTTAATCATTCAAAATATCTTATAACATTTTATAGCGAATACGATAATGACACATTTAAACTAAAAAACTCAACTTCGATTTTCGTTTCTATGTGTAACGATGTGTAAGGCCATACAAATCAAAGATGTATAAACGGAGTTTTTATGAATAAATAACCTTTAATAAAATTATAAGAGTGAACGCTTTTCATATTATTATAATTGAAAAGATTAAGGAATGATATTTCAATAATTGTCGCCATAATTTTGTCTCCTGCTCTTAATTTAAAAGGGATGCAACTATGATCGTAGATTTAAAGGTTACTGTTTATTTTATAACAGCTAAAAACTAATAGTGCATCTCGGTTAACACGCAGCGTCTCACGTTCCGTGTAACTAAATCATCTACTTTCTGCAAGACATTAATCTTGCTAAATTTCATAGTGCATTTCTCTGCATAATGGGCCTAATTCTTCTTCATATTCCTTGAGTTTGTTTTCTGGAATGAACACCTTCGCATATGAGATAAAAACTTCGCAGTTTTTTGTGAAAAATTTCGCTCTTTCCATGTTACAAGGGAAACAATTATGACAATATGAACAGCATAAATAATCACGCGAGGAAAATTTAATGATAAGTTATATTCTAGTTCATAAACAACTCCTTGGTTGCTCCTATATATATCAGGGTTTTAGTCGCTCTAAGGGAATTTTATATGCAAACAACACAACACTAGTTTCATTCTCTCATCTATTTATTTACTTCAATCCTTCTTGATATAAAGAACATCACATCGTTTATGAAAAGGCATATTTTTTCATATAACTGAAATAAAATTAATTATATATTTTAATTATTATATGATCGTTATTATATAATTATAATAATCGCCTAATGAGCTCCTCTTAAGTTTTTGCTTTGCTGTATTGCTCGATTCACAGAACATCGAAGTCTGTGGTAAAGCTATCATCCACATTTATATAAATAGATATGACAATATATAATCCACGATACATTTTTATACCTCGTTCATTCGAAACACCGATATTTAACACACTTTATATACACCCCCATACTGCTAATGCGCCTCGATATTCAGCAACAACGAAGTCTGCTCCCTCTAAAAGTCACCCCTCGTCTTCCTCCGTAGCGTAGATAATAAAATTTCTTTACCCATCGCGCTAAATTGCTCTCTCGATATCCCAACGGCACCGCAAATTACTCGCCCTTTAAAATAAAGGAGATCTCGTCGAATTAAGTTATCGATCTTCATCTGTTCATTACGTAGTAACTTTAAATTCCGTCGTGGTGTGCGTGCGCTCCCATCGGCTTCTGAAGGTGATTGATTCGCGATCCACTTTGGGGTGTTTCCTGAAGAGAAAAGGGGAGACATCCTCCCCCTTTTAAAAGATGATGATGATGATGACGGCGGAGGCCTTAACGACATATAGTTGATGGTGGTGAGAGGTGGAAGTGTGCCGGGAAAAGAAATACTTTTTGTGAAGCATCCGGAAGCCTCAAGACTATTACTACGCGAAGATTGCAGCGTATTCTGGTCGGACATGGAAGTTTTCTGCATGCTTGCAAGGCGACTGGATGTGGTACGATCCATCAACTTGACGTGGGGATGACTCACAGCTTCCCTCAGTCAATGCTCTCGAGAGAGAGTTGTATGAAGAGCGTATGGATGCAAAATAATCTGGAGGACTCATCTCATTGATTGCGTTACCAACGCAACCGACTCTCTCCACCCCCTTCCCCTTTGTGCCATTTCTTCTTCGGAGTTCTCTCTCAGTGATGACTCCGCATTCTCCACTCTCATTGTTCCACTCGCGGGTTCATAAAATGAAAGGTTTCGATTTTTCCGTCCCTTTTACGCTCTTCGGTTTCGGATTGAATTATTTTATGCCGTTTCGGAGTCGCCAAATGTTTCGGAGGCGATCGAACTTCGTATCCTCTCTTCCGTCGGAGTTTCCGAGAAATAACGAATCGAATTTTAGTTTTAATGATATCAAATGAAAGAAAGCCTGACTTTTACTATAGAATGAAAAGGAACCTTTCTAGCAATGGTCTCATCTATAAGTTTTATTTCCTAATAATATAGATTTTATAGAGATTAAGGAGTAAAAAAAGATTACGATGTGCAGATGGCAAAATAAGTGAAGCTGTTGAGATTATCTACGAATGGGTGGATGAAATTGAAAAAAGTGTTAGACGTGATAGATGTTTTCAAAAACTAATGAAAAATATTTATTTGAAATTATTTTTAAAATTATATTACTAAGTAAATAATAATAAATAACTTTTAAATGGAATACGTATCACTCCTTAATGAAAATGAACTTTATGAGCATATTTATGGAAAAATCAAAAAATTGAAATTCATAAATACTTTTAGATAATAAATAGATAACGTTGAATAATGAGCAGATTTAAATACTTTGGTTATATGTTAAAAAAAACCATAAAAGTTAGAGATCTTATAGAATAGGAAACGACAATAAGAATACAATTTTATAATCACACTTCTTTTTCCGCAAAATCTTGGCAGCAAATAAATGTAAAGCTTCCGTAATTTCATTTTAACTACCTTAATTTAAATTTAAAAGTTTATCGATATTTAAAATCTAAAATGCATTTCTGTGAATATGAAAATTAAAGCATGGTTTTATCCCACAAATTGAGATCTTATACCATTGAAAATGACTTGCCTAATTACATTACTACACAGCAGTATAAAACGCTGTTTGACAGCTTGATCCATATTTCAATTTGAATCTAAGCAAGTAAAAATAGTATTAATGCAGGTATATAATTCACGACATATTTTGAGTCGAAACAAAACGAATAGTAGTACAGTATTCGCCGTACGCGAGGCAATTAAGTTCGCATTGTTAGCAATTTATTTCCGCTCGAAAAAAATCCAAAACTCTCCGTTGATTCCTCATTTAGAGTTCGGAATCCGTGAGCAGTTTGGCGGAGAATCGCCGCGAATTTCGCGTGCATTCGTATTCTGCGGAACATACGCGCGGAGAGTCAGTCATGCATGGCGCGGATTCGCCTTCGAGAGATTGTGTTCGGCATGAATGGAAGTATCGCGTCCCCATTTCTTTTCACTTCCAAAGCAACACTTTACACGCCAAATAGAGAGAGAGAGAGAGCACGCTACCGCTTTTGAAAAAAAGAGTCTCCTATCCCAACTCAATCCCTCACTACGTACATCAAATATTCCAAATGATTAAAAAACTCTTAACGCGAATACTTCCGAAAACTCCAATAAAACCCGTATCTTTTCCTGATGCAGGATTGGATTCACCGGAAAGTTCGCCTCGTTACACGATAGAGAGCGCTCTTTCCCACCCCCGCACACACGGGCGATAAAGGGCGACAGAGAAGTAACGGCTCCGCACATAAGCCATACCACGTCACTCGATCGTAAACGCTCCACGAACGGATACCTCGGTAAAGGCCGCAAAACGATTTTAAACGTTGGGCCGTTAAAGCGAATCCTGTCGCCGGCATCCGAGTGGATTGGTGTGAGGACGCTATAGAAGGGGAGCTATCGGGATACGCTGGGGGGATTTTTCGCGAGCGCAGGAATTCGCGATTTAACCCGACGTATGGCCCCTGCCGTATAGATCGCCCGGAATACGTATCGATTGAGAATGGATTACTTAATGATCTATAGCCGATTCTATGACGGGGAGATGAGGAAGCGTTGTCGGCAGCGCGGAATGACATAGTGTTTTGATGGGAAAGGGTGAGAAAGCGAAGAGAGAGGCGCGTGGAGGGCCCCTGCACTCCATCCTGATGCCCTCCAGTACCGTTTAATGGTCCTCCGCCGACGTATGCGGACGTTTGATTGATTTATCGCCGCTAGGAACTCCCGTAAATCCGGTAGGTTTTGCACCATCCCCCCCTCTTGCGCCGTGGCCTCCTCCTCACGCTTTTAATACATCAACACGCGCGTGCTAGTCGGCTTTACACCTCGCGTCTCACTTGTTCGGGAGATCGCCAGCTGCGATGCGCTCAAATTTATACGAAAAAAAGGAGGAGAATTTTCCGCTCTTTCTTCTAATTCGGATTTATTCTCCGTTCTCTGTGTCATCCGCCATCAGTCTCGCTTCGATCTGTGATTTGTTACGTTTCGGGTCGCGCTGCACGGAGTGTCAAATGCGCCTCGTGTTTCGATTATAAATGTGCCCTCCGAATGTGTGTGCGTTCGTCCTCCCGCTCTTGTAAAAGTTTCCGATGATCGAGACGCAGGTTTTTTTTTCGTTTCGCGATTGTTTTTTTTTTTCGTCCAAATTGAGGGGGATCAATTTTTTCCGGATTTTGATTGAAGGAATTAGGGTGCATTTGTTGGTAGACGTGTTCAAGGATTATTTATTTTCTCCCTTCGGACAGCAGAATATTCGAGAGGGAAAGATTATGCATGGAGGAATTTCGGAGAACGTGTCGGAATGGGGGTTGACGTTTTATGCGCGGCGCGAGTGGGTAATGGCGATTTAATGAACGCGAGTTAATTTGAATATTTTCGAATTTTCCGAGCGAAAAAAAAATCTGACTTAATTTTGGGAGCTTACCGTGGATTAAATGAAGTTTTGTTGTTTTTTTTTAGCTCGAAATTTACGCAATGACTTGATTTGAAAGTTTTTTTATGCGATCAACGTCTTTATGCGACGAAAATTTTGTCGTGTTTCGTGATTAAATTTGGAGAATTTTTATGTCGAAAAACTGTAGAAGGGGTTTATTCCCTGAAAATAAAATCTCTGAAATATTTTGACGTATATTATCATTTTTCAATCGCAAATTCTCGTGAAAACTTTTATATTTTCGTTTAATAATTCAGTGCCTCTTAGTGGATTGCTCTCTATCTCTAAACCTATGAAACATACCTGAGCTCAGGTGTAGAAAGTAAACAGTGGTTTAAATAAATAAATCCATACTCTCAGAATATAGTTTGTTTTCTCCACTTCGAATATATTGGGGAAAAAAGACTTTCCTAGTAAAAATTCATTGCTCTCCTATAAAAAAAATCCATTTCACTCGCATGAGATGATTTCTCGAGATAGAGAAGTTGTAAAGTTTGAGGCGCCCTTTTCATTGAGTGCTATTGAATTCGCTTCCAAAAATGCTCACAATGATGCCGAGAGTTTGTTACAGAAAAGGGAAATACTGTTTGGAGATAGAAAAGATACGGCTCAAACGAGTAAAATTTGGATTACATCATGGCACTGTTTGTTACTCACAAGTATGAATTTATGATGGACTCACAGAGGCAAAAGGCGTAAAAATATTTTAGAGAAAGAGTTCTGCTGAACTAGGTCAAATACAAATTCTCTAACGTATAATTACAAGAAAATGCAAAATAGAAATTCTTAGAATGAATATTAAAATTCTTCCTTGGAAAAAGTTCGTAACATGGTATATTTTGACTAAATTTTAAAAATAAATTATACATACGAAAAATTATTCCTTTGAAAGGATTTTTTCTTCTAAGGAAATAAAAATTAGTATATGTGCGGGACATATTCGGTTAAATGAAATATGAATTTTAAAATGAATGACGCTGAAAAATATTTGCATATGCAACGAAATTCATTTTACAATCGCGATGTACCTGAATTATTTTCAGATGAATCATGATTCAGCGATGCATTTGTAAATTAATTACGTAATTATGAATCGATAAGGTCCGCAATGGCATTAATCAGCAATGATTCTCGTAATATATTATCTAAGTGTATCGCCATTGGAATAGCAACTGAAAATTTCTCCTCAACTAATTTACATGGGTAAACATGAATTATTACTCGTAAACATATTTCCCACTTTAATAAATCATATGAATTTAAATCTAAATTTCAAATATACCAACAGGAAGGAAAATGTCATCACTTTTCGCAAATCGCAAACTCTGTTTACGTACACTTTCCTAGAATTTCGCAATAGTTCCAAGATGGCCGCCATCAAAATATTCCCATTGAAATGCCGGGGAAAAAGAGGTAAATCATAACTGCGCCCGAGAGACTTTCAGTCGCAAAAGCGTATCATTTCCCGAGATACCCCTCCGAAAAATAAAAACGTAACGAATACATTTCATAACTAATGAGAGCGTGTTTGTTTACGGTTTATTTTTACGCGTCCGTCCCAAACCCCACTTACTCCATCTGCCGAAAAAACCCTCTAAAACTTCACGTCATTTGGCTCTCGCGAAAAGAGGAATCGTGACTGCCGACGAACCTACTTAATTATTCCGAATCGCTAGAGTGACTCCGGGGCGTAAATAAACTTATTTTTCGTCACGAACCGTGTTTACTCTCCATCCAGGATTCATAGCAACGGGTCTCACGTAGCTACGGACTTATCTGCTCTGGAAAAAGCCGTAAAACGAAATACCCTTTTCCCGTGACGATCACGCGCGCCTTCTTCACCCTTATAACCCTATCTTTCCGACTTCGAAACCTCCCAACCAATCAATCGACAGCTTCCGAGTCACGTGACGGATCCGTTTTTTTTGAAAAAGTTCGCTTACAAGACGGAGACACCAAATTGCAGCTCGATTTTCTTTTTTTTCGACAGATCTCCACACCTTTTATCTCCTCTAATTCTTTTTCCTCGCAATTCTTATTGGACAAAACTTCGGTTCCCGGGATCCCTTCCACTCTTTATCCCCGAAGCAATTTTCGGAGCCCTACGTCATTTCCTCGTCCCATTCACCGGTCTTTTTTAATTGAATCCTTTAGAAAAACCTCCTAGACGAAAAGGTAACAACGCCCCACGGACGCGGACCTTTTTTACTCCACACATCCTCAGCCTTCGTTCTCTTAATCCGTAAGGACTACGCCCTTCACACACACACGGAACTATCTTCTTCGTTCCTTTATCTACCAACGACCGACTCGAAAACACACACCTCCACTTGTATTATTCGTAATTCCATTTTTCATCCGGCGTAAAAAGGGCGGGCCCTCATCCCTTTTTTCTGCCTTATCTTCTCTCGCCCATCCCTTCGAAAGCCGGAACACGACTCTCTCCCTCTCCTCCTCACACGTTCCTCCATGACGCGCCACTCCCAACTCCCTTTTCATTTCGACCGGCATACAGATACACGCGCCCGGATTTCCCCTACCGTCTCTTAAAAACCTTACTTTTCACCTGTCCGAATACTTCCCTCTCCACCTTCTTCTTTTCATATTCAAACTGCTTGCAACCTTCCTCTCTCTTTTTTAATCTTTTCCTCGCGTGAATCACTTCGTTTCGACGTCTCATTTCTCATTCTCTCGTTCCAAAGCGATGCGATAATTTCCTCGTCTCGTGTTTTTTTTTCTGATCGCGCTCGTCCGCGATCTTTCCAAAGGTGTCGAATCTCGTAATTCTTAATTAGCGGAGTTGACTGCCTTGTTAACTAGGTTATTATTTCGAGGGACTTTAATAAGGAGGACGGTGACGTTGGATGAAAGGGTTTCTGAATTCGTCTTTTTCTTCCTTTTAAGTCTCTAAGCTGCCCGACAAACATCGGGACGGATTCGTAGCAAGAGATGTGAACTTTAATATTAATCGGAAAATTTTTAAAATTCCTCATGAATTTTTGCCTCATAAATAATGAATTTGAACATCATTTAGTAACTGGGTAGTAATTTGGTTTACTTATAATGTAGTAGATTTTCTCAGAGGAGCTTGAAAATAAAACTATTTATTTCGCAAACAAAATTGATCCGTATCGAGTTTGAACTCGGAACTATGTACTTAAACAGTTTAAAATTTCAAAAATACTACGAACTCTTCGTAGGAAGATGATTAACATCAAATTGGTACATAGATACACGTTAAATATTTCTAGGATGTACCTCATATCATAATTATAAGTTCAATCCGTTGGTCAACGATAATATAGTACAGAGAAATGAGTATTGCCGAGTTATATTCATTTAAATTAACTTCACCCTCTGTACCTAAAAAATTAAAAATTCTTTGATCTACTTCTAAAGAATCACAACTTTTAAATATAAGCACCTTATTTGAACCTTTAATAATTATAGCACAAGTATTTATCGTTTTAGAATCAGTAATAGGAGCAAACAAAACTGCGGAATTCTTCGAAACTTGGAAGTCTTAAGAAGGCGGGGATGAGATGAAGTGCGCTTCCTAGATGGGACTCCATTTTGATCGAATCTACTTTGGGAAATCTCATTCTTCAACGATTGGAAGTTGGGACTACGGTCGGTGAGCTCTTCTTGAGCAAGTTTGGAAGTTTTTAATTCGGTTTCCATGGAGAGATAAAGTGCTTTCATCTCTCCCAGTCTCCAAATTACCAATTACTCCAAAACGTATGCCGCTCTTTCCTGTTTCTAGCTTTGATGTCAATCCAAAGAAAAGGATCCAACTCCTTCGTCATAGTTTCCTCGGGTCAATTATCTAAAATACTTCGCTTTTAGTCTCTTTTTTAGCCTTTTTAAGACGCGCATTTTAAACGGCACGAATTTACGAAGATTGAGGAGTCTTTTGACATTTCTCTTGGAGATGTTGATCGCCAATGAGAAGAAGATGGACTGCGTTCTTAGGAAAGGAATTAACATTAATGGAATAAATAAAGAGCGATGGAAAAAATCCTCTTTGACTGATTGGATGAGAAGGAACTCTCATAAGTATCTACTGCGGATCTAGCCGATGATTCCTCTTGAATAAAACTTGAGAGGCGGAAAAATACAGGCCGGTTGAATTCCTTTGCGAGATAGTATTGAAAAGAAAACAAATTAAAAAAAAAATTTCCTTAGATTGGGTATCTACTCACGGTGCAACATCAAGCCTCCTATACTGAAACCTCGTGAAAATATTTTAGTACTTTTGAAGTAAGAACAATTTTACCGAAGTGTATTGATATGCTCAAATAAGATATAAATAATTTAAGAATAGGTTACTAAGGAGATTTTGTGATAAATATTAAGGAATAAAATTAAAAGAATCACAGTTTTACTATGTTGATAATTATGAAAATGTTTCATTGGTTAATTCAGCATTCCTATAAGTTGGCTTTACTTATAATATAGCATTATAATTACTCATTAGATATTTCATTAGATATTAGATCATAGATATTTATGCTCAAATGTAATATGGAATACTAAAAGTCGATGTATTTAATCCTAAATTACATTTTTCTGTTGTAATATTATACAGAGAATAATATTCAAACGTTAACATCCGAAAGCATAACGTATACAATTTGAAATATGATTATACTCTAAACATATTAACCACAAGAACGACCTAAAATTAACTTTTGAGATGTATTGTCTTTTGAGAGAACTAATGAGATGAAAATAGAAAATCGTAAAGTGCTCGTTAGCTTTTTGATGAAACTACGAGGAAAAAAACAGATGAGCATCGCATTTGTTTCCAGAGAAAAACCCAAATCCTGCAAAATTGATTGAATAGATAAAAGCATTGACTGAAAGACCAAAGGAATTTTTATTAGCTAAAGTATAGGCCGAAGAATGAGCGGCGGATCGTCCTATTTACGTTACAAATGGAATACCCACAGCAATCATGGCCCTCGCGATGCAACTTTCGTATCAAAAGCGCCCTCCAGTACCTAATTAAACTTTCGTCTCTCCTCATATACCCGCTTTTTATGCATGGACCTTCCCTTTTCATCCCCACATTTAGACTCCTCTTCATTCTATAACTTCCATCCTCCCAACTGATATTTTTTTCAACCCACCCCTCTCGCGTTTTGATCTGCAGAGTACATTTTGGCGGATTCAATGTCATCTTTTTCTTTTTACTTCTTTCCGCACATGTGTAAAGACTCTCTGCGACAGATTTTCGTGGCATTACCTCTCGGCTGTTGGCCCCTGTTGAGGCCAACTCCTCCCTGGATTCGAACCCCGGACAGCTCCGTAATTGGATGCGTAATCTGCGGGTTTTAAATGAGCACCAGAGCCGTGTCACGTCTCTCTAATTAACGATGCGATTCTCCTCAAAAATGGTTTGCGAGTTCATTTCTGGACTTTCAGTCAGATTCGACCAGACTACTCTTTAAGGTCAAACCGGATCACCCTTTAAGGAACGAAAATTTGACGGCATTAACCTTCGTCTGTCAATAGATTAACACGTCGTAAAAGGTTATCTATCCGTAGATTGGAATGTCGAAACGCTAAAAGCCATTCCAATGCCGGTACTTTACTACCTCATAATTCTAAGCTTTGACTATTATTGCGAGACTTATCTCCTAGTAAAATCAAGATCTCACAGAGCGGTGCTCTTCCTCCTCCTTTACTTCTAATGCTATCTTTATGTGGCCTTCATCCCTCTGTCTATCTGATTGTGTACCTTTAGGCGTGATAACTAGTATGAGTGCGTTACGTATTTATTATCAGCGATAACGTACGAGTTTCACTACGATGATTAAAATGGAATTGCCGCGAAGATTTTTCCGTTATGTATTCCATTTCATCGATGTCCAATGTACATAACTTTCATAAATACATATACAGTTACATCATATAATAAATTATCATTTTATAGCTTTATTTTCTCTCTTCTTCCTTATATCCTTAAATATTCTGTTTATGAAAAATACCTTGTATTTTTATTCGTCTTTTTCCAAAATAAATAGAACTTTTATCCCTTTTATCGTGTTTATTTTCACTGTATTAACCATACCTGATTTGGGGATAACTACTTATATTTCGTAATTTTCCAATCTTTACTAATATAAAATGAAATTGCAGCTTCTTTCGAACTCGCTTCTACTATTTTCTCCTCTTCTTGTCAAGCTCCTTCCTAACTTCCCTCACTCTAATTCTATCTCCTCATTATTTCTTTATTCCGTATCCCTCTCTTCCGTTCCTCTCTTCCCCCATGGATTTACTTCTCTTGGCTTTTCCTCTTTCTAACCTCGGCTTCTCAATAAGACGAGAAGCCGATCTTAATCCTCTTCTTTCCCATCCTTTCTCACGCTCCATTCTCCCTTCTTTTCTCTGCCATTTCTTTCCACTTCCATCTTCTCCTCCGACATTTGCCGCTTCTTTTTTCTTTTTCCTCCCCAAATTCCTTTCCTCATTTCCCAATTCTAAGCCCCTACATCCACGATATCCGAGATTTCTTGTACCAATATCGAAAAGCGGCCTAAATACTTGCGCTCATTTGCCTTTGCTGTGTATTTTAAAGAGTTTTATATTGAACGTACATCGTTTTCCTGGTAATACGTTTAGTATTTACTCGTGCAAAAAAATGATTCTGCCGGAAATGGAGGTGGATGTATTTATATGAAGGCTTTACGTTTTGCTTTGCAGAGGGAAGCGGAAGTATGATGTTGAAAAAGATATTTCGCTGTAAAAGTATGTATATTTACATAAATCAACGATCTTTCCTTACCGAAATACGTTAAAATATACTATATTTTTTCAATTTTTCTACTGAAATTGATTCTTTGAAGTTTCTGCAATCCTACAAAAGATTGACATGCAACTTATTCTTTAAGGTCTATTAATTTAAAGTAAACAAAGTGATGAACTCCTGAAAAATATAAATAACCATAAGAATTATTTCTAGAATTCCAATTTGGCAATATAGTGAGAATATAATAAACTCTTTATCGACTGCTTATAATACTTTGCAACATTTGTGGGCAATATTGGAAATATTGTATTATTTTCTGTACACGTGGGACATGATTATAGATCAATGCGAAAATGCATTAAGTGTAATAGACAGAAATATCTCCTAAGGGATTCTAAAGAAGTAGGATGATGTAGTACAATTATTAATGATAAAGATTAAAGAAAAATAATCTTGCTGAATGATTTCAGGTTTTCTCTAAAATCATTTCTAATCTCATTGAAGGTAGATAGCTTCTTATCGCTTTAATTGATAAAATTATTTATTAATTTATATTTTACTTATCAATCGAATGACATTATATGTTGGAAACCTACATTACGTATGGGAATACGATAATTTCTCCATTGTTTTTTTCTTCGATTCTATACCAAATGACTCCCGTCCGTTTTCTCTAACGCGCATTTACGAGTAATCTTCGTTCGCTTAAAATAGCATTCAGGGCTACCAACAAAAACTTTCCCTCCCTCTCCTTTGCCGCTTTTTTCTCCATTCGCCACCATCAATTCTTCCACCTCGCCCGTACATTGTTCCCCTTATCACCTACCCTCCGCCGCGTATATATCTTTTTTTCCCATCCCTTAAACTTTTCTATGCTCTCTTCCCTTCACAACATCCTTCTCCACTCTAACCTCTTTCACTTCTTTACTTTTTTACACCCCCGTGGCCGATTCATCTTCGTCTCCGTACTTCGCCCTCTCGAGAGACCGGTCCTTACATCTTCAGGAGTCTTCAAGAATTTTCTAGAGGTCTCTCGGACCTCTGCTTGCGGACTTAATTCGCACCCAAAACACGATTTGGGTATCCAAGAGATTGGTTTTCGAATACGTTTCTATGGTGACGGAGGGAAATTTGGAAAAATTTATAAAATTACGTATTAACATCTTCTTAGAGTCAATGAATATCCTTGAGTCCATAAACTTAATCATTGTTCAGTATTATCCTACCCTGTAAAACTCTCGGAATGAAAATCATCTTTAATTTTACGTATTATCAATATACGATATCGTATCAAGCCGTATTTAATTTTTTATGCTATTTCAGTGAATCCTTATTGTCCTCATCCTAATATTATTATATTATAATATTTAATTTAATTTATTATTAATTATTATATTAATTATTGCATGTCGAACCAACACCTATGCAAGAGAACATTTTCAATAATCCTAGCTTCTAATGCGAAGGTAGAACTCGTAGACTAATTCGGGATCCGACAATATTAGCTCCAGTACTTCATCTTGCATTGTCACGCGTAACACCTCCGTAGGATAAACTTATCTCCGGAATAATTCCCAGTAGAGCTTCATCAATTCAATTATTTCTGCATCAAGGCGTTCCGTTGAGTAATACGCGACAGTATTAATCATGATCGAAGATGCTTCTATCGATGGAATATTATGTTCAACAAACTTGTTTAGTTGTGAACGCAGCAGTTTGGTTAGTATTTCCGTGAGATGCATCGTGACTCTACTCGTCAAATTCATCATTTAGCAATATTAAAGAGAACGTGTAAACTTGGAGCATTCTGAAAGTGGTATCTCTTTTTAAATACGACTTCTACTAATGCATCAAAACTACGATATTCATATTTAATTCCTGTATGGCACACCACAAAATGTAATTATTAAAAGTCAAGAATAAGTCTAAAATAAACGAAAATATTATATTCATCAATTGTTACACATATTTAATTGTGAAATTTTAACCATTAATTTGAGTTAATTACGTATGGAATATTGCATGGATGAGAGTAAGGAGTCCTTAAAAACACCATAAGTTCGTCTTAGTGTATATCGAACACTTGGTATCGAATGCAGAGAGTCGACTTCTCATCCTCTTCAATCCTCTCTCTTAACCTCTTCGACTCCATCCATGTTGTTGTTCCGCTTCAGAAGCAAACGAATCTCTCACAAATCCCTTTCGAATTCGACGTGTTGCCTTTAAGGGATTGTCCCTCTGAAAGGACCAAGATCGACTCTCCGGGATCCCCTTTCATTGTGGACGATTGAGACGTTCAAGGCGTCTAAATCGGTGGGAATTCCTCGGAGGGATAGAAAAAGGGTTTTTAAGTGCTTGTGACGTGATTGAGTGGAACCGGCCGCTTTAAGATCCTCTTCTCTCCACAGCAATGCATTCGTTAGGTTCACGGTCCATTCATAGGGGGTGCTAGTTGATGGCCGAGTAAAATGCTTCGACGTGTTTAGGCGTTTATTTTCCAATTCGTTCGTTTTCTCTAAACGGCGTTTGTAAAGATGGATTCCTTTTCAACTTATCTTGCCGCTATTTGAGAAATAAAGGGCTGAAGAAAACATATAAGGGACGATAGATCAAGAGAAATTTTATCTTAAGAATTATAAGGCGTCTTTAAGCTGTAAGGATTGAAGTATTAAGTCATATATGGATGGTTTACATATGGTATTAATAAAACTAAATAAAAAAGCTCTTAAAAATTTCTTCCGATGCTAACAAAAAGACAAAACGTCTTCTACTAATAAATACGCTGTCACAGTCTCAATTAGTGGTATTCTTATATGCATCGGTATTTCCTTGTTTGTTGCTCAAAGGATTTTTACTCTGTGAGCCAGCAGTTTATGTTACAAGTTTCTTACATACACATAAGTTACAAGATTCTTTTTCATAAGTTCAAATTGCGGTTATCAGTTGTAATGTTTTTGATTACGATTACTGCATTATGCTAAACATTATTTCATTTACTGCAATCAAATGCTAAAAACGTAAATAAATCGCAGCTGGTGGGAAATAAATAATATTTAAATTGAATATCTATTATTTTTATAAATTATTGTCATTTTTATGTAAAGAAGAAAAGACTACAGATTTTTATACAATTCAACAATAAATAACGAAAATATTTCAAACTGACTTCTACCTTTTGTTTATTCCGTATATAATTGTTGACTTAACAATTAAATACAAAACATTTTAAAATAGTGAAGCATTAATTTTATCCTAATACAAAAACTTTCACTTTTTATTCCAAACATCAACTCGTAGATAATTGAGTCTGATAAAAAAAATTTTACTTAACTCTTTAATCCTTAAATGCATGTATACGAATCAATATGGCCCGTCTATCCAAATAGATGAGCTGTGTGCTCAAATGCACAAAAAATAGAACCTTCCCTGCTATTGGGGATTAAATATACTTCTTCCTCTCAAGTGGTTTTCAAAGCTACTAAGCCAAGATGTGATTCTAGGAAAAGATAAAAGAGTTTTTCGTCATCCTTCCTGAGAGAAATAACGTTCTCACGAACTATTTCATTTTGATGAAAAATGTGTAACTTTAAAATTAAGGTGGTCGTTATATATTTATATATTATATATATTCATACATACATGCATATTTTACCATAAAATAATGAATGAAACTCGACTTCAATGATTCTCACGTAATAAGAGTTGATTTCTAACAATTTTAACAATTAACCTCGATTTATTAAAGATAAAACGATCGTTATTGATAAGTTTTCGTGAATGATACGATACTTTCATTAATTTATCAGTCGATCCTCACTATCAGGGATTCTGAACAATATATATGCTTCTTATTTAGCGTATTAGCACAGTCTTATGACGTAATTCATCTCCCTGAACAACCACGAACAATATCATTTAATACATCACAACCATCACTCAGCTGACATTTAAGCACTGAATACTTTGGAGGAGACGGAGCATGATACATCGCCACTAAATTATTTCCACCAAGGCATCCGCTTGAGCGTTGGCAAAATAATTTACTCGCGGAGGCTGCGAGATCGCGAGAAATTCGCGGGAACGAAAGGATTATTTTATTCCGCGTCTATTTTTCCCTCATCTCTGGGGGATTAACATCTGCGAAGAAAAAGTCACCGCGATGAATCTTCGCGGGATATAAGTTGGCAAATCCGTTCCCGGCGATATTTCGCTTCCGGAAACTAACGATCCCCGTCCTTTCTTTCCCGACTCATCCATTCAAGCCAACATCGGAGTTTCGCAGTTTGGAGTACACACATCCCAACTCAATTTCCAACCCTCTTGTGAAAACTCTGCGCGAGATTGCAAATGCATGTAAATGGTGATCCTCGACCGCACCGGAAGAACCTCGTGAGTCTGAAGAGAGCGGATCCCACCTAAAAACTTAGGGTTCCTCCATTTTGTTCTTGTTATTTTTTCCTAGCGAACGCACCTTCATTTGCCACGTCTCGTCCGCACCAATTTTCGCCGGCCATTGATGCCTCCTGGCACTCCGGCAGATTGCACGGACTAAAAAATTCCAACGGGAAAACAGTGCTACTTCAAAGGAACGGAGAGCTCTCTTCGTTGTGGTTATTTCCGTGCATTATTCAACGCATATCCTGAGAACGAATACGGCCCGAATCGAAGAAAAAAGCGTTGCCAAAGATACGGGCGTTTAGCCATTTGTTCTTTCGTTTGTTTAAGCATTATTTATGGGAGAAATTGCGCGAAAAGATGAGACTCATTGTACGCCGTCGTCCCATTACTATAGGTCGACCGTTTATTCATTGCGGTTTGTGAGCTCAAAAGGAGCTGAAATGCAGCGAGTAATCGGATGCAATTGTAAGGTTGAATTATTATGTATGCAGCGAGTGAGGGATTTGGTAGCTGCGCTTATATGCACACGATATGGAATCAACGAATCTTCTGTCGCCCACCCCCAGTTGGATTCAGACGAAATCTTCCCTTAGTATTACGATGAATTATTCCTCGTTGGAAATTATCCGCAGCGACTGCTGAAAAGCTCGCAAGATACAAATTATCCGAATTTCTCGTATAATCCATCGACAATTTGTGAATTGAGAAAAATATACTTTAATACCTTTTATGTCCCTTAATAAAGAGAATTTAAACGATTTACACAAACAATCCTTAATAATACTAATCTTAGGACCTTCGAACCACTTCAATCTCTTGATATCAGTAGAGGATAAATAGAGAAGAGGTTTTCTTGTCGAAATAGACAAGTTAATAAATAATTGGTATTTTTATGAATGAAACACTTAAATCGTTACGATAAAAATGGGAATAAAATAGGTTAAACCCATTACATAAGATTAATATAAGTAAAGCGGGAATTACAACGGATCGATAAAAAAATGGATCGAGAACGATAAAAAGTTTTCGTTCAACGAATTCAAAGGTAATTTTTTCAGGTTTCCTATTCAATAAATCTATATGATACAGCAACACTTTCACCTCTTAATGGTTAATTATGCACGGATTAAAATATAAAATACATCCTTTTTGAGAAATAAATTTATGTGCCTATTTTTTCACCCTCTTCCTGTTTCTTTCGTAGATTAAGAATGCAATAAAATCGGAATTCTCTCGCATGCTTTTTTGGGACCGATTACTTCAGGGTCATCAGGAAAAGATTCAGCTTCCAATTAATGCTCGTAAAATGTTATTTGTATAAGGAGAAAGTCAGCCAAATGAAATTAAAGGCTGTAAAATGATTTTCTCTCTCGTTGAGAGATAAATTTTGTTTTCCTTGAAACGTATGAACAAACACGTTCGCCTTGATATTGCGTTTCAATCTTTCGCCCAATATCACTTCTCCATCTATAAACCATACGACTAATTTCAGCGACACAACTCAAATGGAAGAAAGTTGATTGCAAGTGAAATGATACAAGGATGGCTTAATTTCATGTTAAATTGATACGAGTGGATGTTGAGGACAATTCAGTGTATTCTGATAACAAAATTAATCCAGGAACATGATTTGTTTTCCTTTAATTCACTCACATTTGAGCGCAATTTTAGCTTCCAATGCATCATTCGTTAATTTATAAAATTCTTCTGTTTTTTGTGTACAGTGAAGAGGCCACAATGTTACATATACAATAAGAATATTTGACAAGGAGTAAGTTCAAAGGATATCTATAAGAATAACATTAAAAATACGAGCTTTATAAAATATTCATCACTATAATTACAAAATAAGGAATATAGGATAAGATATTAATACATTCCATCTGTTTTGCACTTCAAAAAAGAATATTTGAGTGGTATGAAGGTAAGATTTCATACATAATACTCATTGAGTGGCATCAGTGATGTTTTTCATTATGTTAATATTCAATAGATAATTTTAGTATTAGTCTACCGCTATTACATTAGCAGAAATCGAGATATAAAATTTTGTGTTCGTCATGTATATAATCGATATTGCCCATTGACAAAAAGTATATATATACTTATGAACAAAGACAATAATTTGCTTTAAATGAGATATAAGATGTAAATGAGTGTTCACAATGAGTTATCCTCTTATAGTAAATTGACAGTTAAAGGTTAATCCGTAAAAGGGGGAAATGTAAAAGCTCATGAGACTACTTCTGAATGATGTATAACATTTTTCCAATCCAAAATGTCTTAGTAATTTATCTGCAGCACTATTCACGAATGATGAAATTGTTTATGAAATTGGATTAGACTCTTTTTTGCATTGTTGTGAATTTTGTGAAATACACGATTTTATTATTACCATGGAGATACGTAAACTACCTTTCCTTCTACAACCTATCGATAAGGTGCATTTAATACACTTTTCTCTGTCAAATCGTTTTAGAAATTTGAGGCACGATGAAACATTGAGAATAAATAACTCAAAATTAACCATTTGTATCCGAAAATAAAGTAACGTCTCATGCGCCCCGATTCGAACTCAAATTGAAATTCGCTCCAAAACGAGATTCCATTTCAACTTAGATTCGATTCTATTCTTCATTGGATTCGGAGGAAATTTAGATATTCACGGGTGAGGAATTCCGAGAAATTTAGAACCCCAATCCACATCGGGGCTCCTTAGAGACAAAGGCATCCAAAAGTTCTCTCGGGGGGAGAGTATCGACAGAAAAACAGAGTTCTTTTTAACCCTTCCAGCGAAAAAACAAACCCAATTCATTTCTTTACGTGTTCATTCCGAGGTTTTCTTTCCCCCGACGGAATGAAAGAATAAGTTGCGTAGGCCCTCGAAATCCAGTTCGATTAATACCCTCCAAGAGCGAGTGTGTTGATAAAAGGAGGAAAGTTGAGGAGTAGAAAAAGAACGACTTGTTAAATGGAGAGGAATGGAATAAGGGGAGTAAATGAAGGGACGGACGGAATGTTGGACTAAACGGCTTTCGGATAGCTCTCCGTGTTCTGTGGTAGAAGGAGGCGAGGATCGGAAAGGGTTGCTTCGTCTCTTGGTCTTTGAAGGAAATCAGTCACGCGTGCATGAAAAGGATTTGGACGAATAAAAGGAGCAAATCTAAATTCGCTTCCAATCTTTATTTTCCAACCCCTTCCAACATCCTTCACCCTCCTTTTCTATTTTCCATCGCCGTGATTCCAGACAAAAAATCGAGGAAAGAATGGGTCATTCAATCGCTAGTTTGAGTAACTTTTGAGCCTCTTTTCGCCCTTCACAAAGTAAGAGCATGTCAATCTCCTCTTTCTAGGGCTCGAATTAAGCAATTGGCTGCCTTTACTCTTGATTAAAAGTCTGTCCTTAGAATGTTGAAACATTTTCCTTGGAGTAGCGTTTCGAAACCATTGGTCAAGCTAATTGCACTTCGCTGTGATTTTTATGTCGAGTTCGCTCGTAAAAATCTTGAGTTTTCAGCCATGATAAATTACTCACTGGTTACTTTTGCTTGAGTTTCCTTCATAATTTTCTGTGACATTGCCAATGAAATTTTATCATTATCACCTTTTTAATGGGGTCGTAAGGAAACAAGTTGTTCATTCGTCTAATATCACTAGATATACATTCATGACCGAATTGATTCAACTTTGAATTGATACAATTTTAAGATATATTTATGAAATCGTTCAGACTTAAAATAATATGTAATTCACCAATAAGCATTAATTTATTTTAGTTAAGTATTTAATCGATAAAATTTTGTAATTCATTATATTTATTTTTGTATTAAAATTTAATCTATCTTCATTTTTTTAATATAGACCTTTAAAAATAAATAAATCTTATCAACTGAAACCAATGATGAAGATATCTTGGATAAAAAAATACAGCGAATGAAAATCAAACAGGATACAATTCTTTAGTGAAACTAGGATAACTAAAACATCTATGAATGCTCTGCATATGTTAACTACAATACTTTTGAGATTATTACTGAAGTTAATGCCATTATTTTTGCAATTAATTATCAGTACCACCATATTAGGAATATATAATTATCATTTCCTAATTTTAAAAAATATTTTGGAACTGTTTTATAAAATGGGTTGAAATTTTCTGCTTTAAGTTAGTTAAATAATACCTACTTTCACTGGAAGATCTTTTATGTAGCAGAATACAAAATTTCGTATAATTCACTTATCATTCCTTATTAAGGGTAAAATAAAATCAGAAATTTATGTTTTGGGCATCCAGGCCGGCGATATTCTAAACATAAAGTTTCTCTTCGGACTGCTTCTCTCCACGTACAAACTTTACCTATTTAAGTCACTCGGAAGCTATTTAATTGATGGAAACACTAGCTGAACCTAAACCAACAAGGGATGAATAACTACTACGGTAGGATAAGCCTAAAAGTCTGCCCTGTTTTCTCATAACACTCAGTTTGCGGGAAATGAGTCGGTAATTAACCACCTTAAATTAAGCGATGTGTTTGAGTTAACTTTCTTGGAGAACTTGGTGAGAGTATACGGCGTGATTCATCATAGCGGAACTCCTGTGCGAATCGATGTCATGGTAACCTCCGAGTTTGAATATACAGAGGAATTCACTCAACGCGGCCGTGGATTACGCTAGATGTAGATTTGAACGGTACGTACATTACGTCTGCTACGGTACATTTGAGCGAAGCATAACACTTAACGGTTAACACAGAGTTTGGTTCCGGTCCGTCTCTTACGTATGGTTTAAAGGGGCTTAATGGTGACTGATCACGACCTTCTAATCTCAAATGCCATGTGATGCAAAGGAATGCATCAGGGTTCCGTTCATCTTAAATACTGTCTTCAATACTTATCATCAAGTTTCGTGGTGTTTGAGTTTATAATAACCTGAGTATGGGAGAAATTAAAATACTCAGGCACCCGATATATATTAAGCTATAGGATTTTTTTAAAATTGATAAAACAGATTAAACGAAGTAGTTCTATGATGTAGAAAGTAGCAGAAAAATAAAAGAGCTAAAATATAAAGCGTATATTTATTCGAAACATTAAAATAATAGTGAGTAACCAGTTACTCAAAAATTGCCACGAGCCATAGAGGAAATTGGTTATTTGTGTTTTCCTGCGAATGAACAAGGTCCGGGTTTGAGTCCATGATAACAAAGTTATTCTAGTTACAGAGTGATGTTCACTACTCGAATATTATAAGGTTTTTCACTATGATAAATCTATGAATAAATATTTAAGGCAGCATTATTTCGAAAGAGGATGCTTGCGAATAAAATGAAAAAGTCTTAAATACAACTTGTCGCTAAAGATATGAAGAAAAGTGGATAATTCATCATTCACTACGTGACCCTTTCTGAAATAAATAGCACTTGAACCTAGGGAAAGAATAAAGAATGTATGAATTGCATCAAAAGCAAGTTTATATCCCTCCTCTCTAAAACACATAGGTATTCCGACATCCACGTTTAATTCCGTTCCACCAATTTCTTCCAATTCCCCACTCAGCGAAAAATAAATGAATAAAATCCCCGATGCAATCTTCATCCGTTCACGGTTCGTTAGAAAAACATTCCGCCTCCCCTCATAGATCGCGTATTAGCCACCATAAAAAGAACCACACGAAACCCTGAGAGTTACCGATTTCACAAATCTTCGCAATGTCCCCGAAGATTGGGTCGAACGAGATAAAAGATAGAAAAGGGCTACGGATTCAGCCACAAATGTATGCGCATTATTTTATACCGGTCAGCAATGAAACAAGGCGAAAAAGGGACCCTGAATGATCGCCTCATCACAGGCGTACCCTTGGGAACCCTTCCTGTCTCTTCCCCCGTATCGCTAACTCAATTCCCAACCCACTTTCCATCCTCAGGGGCCTCCTCCTCAATAAGGGGAAGAAAAAGGAGTCTCACAGCGTGGTATCGCAAACTCGCTGACCAAGCCAAGAAGATTCCGTGGGCAATAGGCTGGACTCCAAGGATACACGCGCTCCCCCATTTTTCCCTCATACCACGGATGACCACAAGCCCCACCCATGCATCTTACGGCATTCCCTTCCGACACACGACCGCTTCCTTAAGGAATCCTGCCTCCGGAGGTAATTTCGGGGACCCTTCTTCGTCCCTCTCTACATTTTCATCATCTCCCTCGTCTTATTGTATCTCTTTTCTCTCCCAGGATACTTAATGAGGAATCCGTATTGCGGGTCACGGGGACCCTGGTTTATTTAATGTTGCTACGTCCGATGAAAACATTCCTTTCTCCTCCACCTGTGTCTCTAGCGTAGTTGTGTCGCTAGGAGAAGGAAGGGTTGGTATGAAGTTGGAGGAAGGTAATGAAGCACGCCGACTAATGGGAGGAGACCAAAGAGGGAGAGTTTATGAATGTATGAGCACGCATGATGAGTTGGCACGGAAGGAAAGGAGAGCAAATCCTTCCTCAAAGGAGGTTAGAATGTTTTGAATGAATTAATGCAACTCTGAGAATACGAATTTCGAGAGAATTTAATGTTTGCTTGGATTTATGTTTTAACTGTCTTTGCGTTCTTATTAATATTAGGATAATAAAACTTTACAGTTTCATCTCAGTATTATTGAGAGGGTAATTCCAAAATCTCATCTCATCCTTTACTTCTCCCCTGGGTAAAACTTTTCATACTGAGTAACATAATACGATGAGCTAATATCTTTTCAGAGATTGTATCGATGAGAAATTATAGATGAGCAAGGAATAGTTAGGGTTCAAGAAACTGCATTATATTAAGAGGATATTGGTCTCCTAACATGGATGTATGGATGGAATGGTACAAGAAGAAGCAATTTATAGAGTGTTATACGTAACTTTTATGGCCAAAGGAATCGTTATGTGGTATGGTGCTGAGATATTAAACACTTTTAGTGGCACTATATACAAAGATGATTTGCAATCCTAAGATCAATATCACATGTTCGGTGGCTCTTGTATATCATATATTCTTTGTTTTAGGACTCGATATTCTGCTATAAATAGCCCTCTGTTGGTAAACCTAAAGAAACTAAATCTTCAAATCTTAATCTAAATAATTTCTTCGTTAAATTAAAACGAAAACTCATAAAATTTTAAGAAATTCTATCCAATTAAGTTCTATGCAAGTTCTTTACTAGTAAAGCCTAAGAAATACCCTTAAAATCTAAGGATTTAAGCCATACATTCATGGTACTTCTTGGAACAAAAGTGGTAGCGCCTTATTTCATTCTTATATGCACTGTATTATACGAATAACCATACAGCTAATAGCACTCAGATACACCCAAGCGTATATGAATACAATAAATTATAAATATTTCAGTGAGAGGCAAGGTTATGTACACTAAAAGCAGTTAAAAGGGAAGATAAAGAAGATTTGAAGGGACACCGATATTTATGATATTGGAACCTCTGTGTGATGCCAAGATCCGTAAATTGGGACGCTTAGATTCGATATACGATTTCATACTCCATGAAGGCCTTCATATCGTAGACTCTGAAAATGATAACATTTATAGACTCAAACTGCAAAGGTTTTTATTGAATATACTCGAGTGCTATGGTAACCTCACTCGTCTTATAAGTTTCTAAGGTGGCTGTAAACAGTAGGTTTTATAAAGAGAGCCATATTTTTTTGATATAGTCATATGAGTTTCTGGCTTTGATATAAAACAAAATAAATGCATAAAAATATTATATGCGAACTATGCCTTATGGTTATCATATATTGTCAAAATCTGGTAAGAACCAGAAAAATAACGTAAATCATTAGGTAACTTCTAAGTAAAACTATTCCAGAAAGAATAAAGTTCAATGAAGTAGGTGATTATAGGTTAATGAGAAAATTTAATATTCGACTAAATAATATTGAAATTTTCAATAGTTTTTACTTATCGAATACGATAAAGCAAATACATTCATTTACTACAGTATTTCATTTTTCAAACTTCAATGTTAAATATCACAGTATATAATATAAGATGATAACACATTACAAATTCTATAATTTATTTGGTAATGAAAGCGGAATTGAAGGAGATTTTTGCAACCTGAGCTCGATTGACGTTTATAACTGAGAACATGACACCCTCATTAAATCGAGTAGATATCAGAACTAAGTCGTAGCAAATCCGATTTGGGAAATCTTCCATTAAATTGTGTAATAGCCTATTTGCCGACTTCCTGTGAACGAGCATAATACAACCTGACTCTCAACTTGGCAAACCATCTTTATACTCCATTAAAAAGATAAGCACACTTGTAAATACAGAACTTAGGGAACGAATACGTATTGAATAACTCACTCAAACACCACGTAGGGATCATGATTCTTACCCCATTCTTGAACGATTACACACCACCACACTGGACAGCGGAAAAGCGACCATCATCCACCGAGTGTCGCATTCTTATAAATCCAGCTTCAACAAAAGCGTAAGCCTCGGACACCGGATGATACAGTTACTCGTACAGCTGCAAGACGATGATTTCAGATAATAATCATGAAATCCGACAGTAAAACCCTTCTTTCCCCGCCGTCATAAATACTTCAGGGCGTTTCAATTTCAGGACGCTTCATTCAAATTGTCCTCGCAATTGGAGATTATATTCCCTCTTTAATCATGACCACGCATAAAATATCCAGACACCATTATCATGATAAATAAGAATATGACAGAACCCCGTAATCTATGCGAAGGAAGAATAACATTTCGAGCCCTCTCTCTAATCTCGAAAAGAATTCCTTTGGGAGTACACCACGGCTTAACGTCACTCCACCGTAGGAGGAAACGCTCCAGAATCCCCCAGAATGCATCACGTCGGAGATGAGGATCCTGTCGTTCAGCATGCTTTGCGACCAGGCTTATGCATTCTGAAGCATCGTGGAATATAAGATGAATATCCCTGGAAGTGCGCCGTTATCCACGAATTCACAGAGGAGTGTGTCTTTGGGAAAAAATTCGACGCTAATTCGGCTCAAGAAATGTAACTCAAAGAACGCGCGGCATTATCGCCTCCTATTTATCATATTTATGCCCTCGTGAATGATATTCAAAGTTTTTTAATGTGGAGGAGCTCTCGTACGTTCCAGGGAGCAAATTTCGCATTTCTTTGGCGGAGGATATAACTTCTAAATAATACGAGGGTAATCCACGAGATATGAAAGGGTACCGGGGTAGGTTATTTGCTCGGAGAGACCATCTGGGAAAAGGAGGAACGTTGAAAAAAAACTCGGAGGTCTTCGGAGAAACAGCAACAAAGTCGAAATTTCGAGTTCATTAGCGTAGGAGAAGATGCCCTCGCATTCGCAAATAAAGAAGAATGCGTCCGAGAATGAACGAGCCTCTCAGTAGGCCACTTGGATGTTAATGAACGCATCTCCAAGGGAACCCTTAAGAACTACCACGTGATCGAGCGGACCGTTTTTCACGTAACTTGAAGAGGTCCCCCGCCGACATCCCTTATCCGGGCCCAACGTGCTCCGTAATAACACCGCCTTATATTTTAATTTCTACGGCCCTTAAATTTAAGGAGGGATTCATTATTTTTCGCCCGTGGCCCGTCCTTTCGTCTAGTCCGATTATATAAGCCTTCGTCCCTCGGGGAAAACCCACCCCTGAGAAGGACCCCCCTCTTCCTCTCTCTCCTGAAGACACCGTATAAAAAAAAAGCTCGGATGGCGTTTCGCGAAGGAGACGTACCTTCCCCCTTTCCCAGAAACCCCTATCCTTCCTCACAGTCTCATCCTTCTCCCAAAGGAACGCATCGATATTTCCCAGAGGGCCATGCGTCTCCCCATCGCAGAAATATGACGTCCACCGACAGGGATTCATCGAGATGGGCCCCAACGGCCTTCTCCTCCTCCCCCACAAGTGCGTATGCTCCTAAAACATCCCCTACAACCCCCACACCACCACCATCCTGCACAACACCCTGTATAACGATAATAGGCTTCCGACATGGGCTCCGAGACGTCTGGGCGACCGATAGAAAACAAAAGCTCTCTCATCCACCCCCGTTCCGATATCCTCCGTTCCATATCACGACGTTGTCATCCATTCATAATCCGCGTTTTGGCGTTTTGTAATTCGGATGAGCCACCATACTCTCCGTAGGATCTTCGTGTTCTCCCTCGGGACGTCGATGGCGTAGGGGAGATGTGTGAAAAAGATACTTTTTTTTAAGCCTAACTGCGGGAGAGATGAGAATCTTTAGCGTGAGTCATTGTGTTTTGGGTGCTCCCTCTTTTTATTATTGGTAATAATGGTTATTGCTGCGGATAAGGCGGTATCTTTATTATGAGATGCCCGGAGGTCGGTGAATTCTTCAAAAATATAGCGCAAAAGTGAATGGTAAAAGAGAGATCTGGAGCGCGAGTTTACAGCTTCGTTTACGCGAGTGGAATTCAAATAAGTGCGGTAAAGTATTATCAGAAGAAGGGGATCTCTTTTCACAATCCACTACATAGATTTTACAATTTGATGGGATGATTCTCTCAGAAAACATGTATAAAATCAAATCGTAACTTTTTAATGAAAAATATTTTGTTATTTTTTCGATTTTTATCATAGGAATACATTACTGCTTCTTACATGGAAACATTGGAGGAAATAAGTGCTTCATTTTGGATTTTTTAATTTAATTTTTTCCAAAAATAATTCGTTTCAGGAAACGGTCCTTAGATATTTCATCATTATCATTGTATATGGGTCGGTGCAGGAGAACCTACTTAAAATTTTAAGACGCATTAACTTCGGAAGAAATTCTTTCCAAAAAATAAGTATCCACGAAAAACGTTAGAAAAGCTCATTCACGATGAACAATAAATAAACTAGACAACAGCAGGATCGATGTTTCCGAGCCCTAAATCTTCTTATCTTAAAAGAAAAAACCGCATCGTTGTACTGGCGCTCGAGGTATACAGTCTACTGACCCGAATACCTTCCTAACTAAAGACGAAAAATACCGCATTTGTTATTTTGAAGAAGTCGACTCTTGAATTAATTTTTATGTTAATAAGATAACTTTACGGAATCTGTTGTAGCAAGATGGAACTTTGAGCAAACATATGCGATGAGAGAGATGGGGAATTTACCTTTCTCAAAGGAAAACAAATGTATATATCTACTCTTAGAATTCGGTAAGAGAAGGGGCATGGCTTCTAGAAAAAGGTTACGATAAGAAAGTCAAAGATATACGGAGAACGTTGCTCGGAATAGGAGACAGTAAAACTCAACTGCTGACGTATTACTTCAACAGCTGATGTTCCATAAATGATTTTTTTCCAGTTCCGATAATTGTTGTTATTTGATGTTTTAGCTCTATTTATTATAAAAAAAGTTTATATAAAGTGAAATATAAAATAGCTATACAATCGCAACGGAGCAATAATTTTGAATCATATTGAAAACTAAGTTTGGTATCTCTATAATTATTAACATTTTCCATTATTTAACTTAGTAATTTTGATCTTTTACAAAATATTTTTTATAGTCCACTTTTCGTAAGTTGTTTTCTCTATGAATCATTCATTAAAATTTTAAAAAGTTCTTTCAAACAATTTTGAATAAAATCTTCATTTTTAATATATAAATTCTAGGTCTTACTTGATCAAAATTCATCATTAATTAATATTTTAAATTACCCATCAAATAACTAAACATATCAGAACTCTATTTTAGTATTAACAATAAAAGTACTTCATTGATTTGTAAATAAAATGAATTACTTCTATCCAAAGTACCCTGGTGCATATATATTACATAAAATAATTATAAACCATATTAAAATACCAAAGAACTTTAAAACTTTTTTAGCATATGGAAGTTAAAATAAACTTGTTCACTTTCTTATTATTAAGGAAGCCTAGTAGGAGTTCTGGTAATTAAAGAAAATCTATATGTCCTAAAGTAATATTCGCACTCAAACTCTGCTATATTTCTTTGTATTGAATTGGAGGAAACGAAGAAACTGCAACGCAGATGTAACCCCTGCCCTTGAACTGCGGAGCTCGCTCAATTTCCTTCCAATCCGAGGAAGAATTTCGTTTTTCCTCGAAGTTGGCGCACCAGTGGTTCCCACAACAACCACGACTGTTTCCGGGCGCTACGCGATCGAGAAATTCTGCGTGGAGAGGTCCTCGAGGAAGGAAACTGAGGAAGACGGATGTCCTAAGGGATGCAGCTCAGATGCAATAGAAAGCCGTCACCCTCTCACGGTCGCAATGAGCTGATTGAGTGATGGAAGAGAGGTTTCTCGAAGCTGAGGAGGTCGCGGAGGATTGTGTTGAGGAAGGTTTCGAAGCCTCTTCACTCCACTCGAGTGACAAACCAAGCATTTGAGTCGAGAAGCTTGATAGATGTGAAGATATACTATCGAGAACAAGGACGAGCTCAATATTCTCGATCCTGTTGTGTTCTGCTGCTTCTTCACTTGGTTTAAAGCGTAATTTTATTTACTTATTTGGAAATTCATGATTAAAATTATAATTAAAATAATGTGTGGAAATAAAACTGTGTTGGAGCGTATTTTGCACGTACCGAAAGAAAATTTTTATACATGAAATAATTCTTTTCAAACTTATACTAAAATAGAAATAATATCAAAAAGTATTTCTTGATTAAAATTGGACCATATCTCTCGTGTATAATCCGTATATGATACCAAATTTACAAAAATTAAGGGATAGTTGGACGCTCCACGGAAAAGCAAGTTAGAGGTATTGCCTACTTACAGGGGTAGTATCTTTCAACTTAGGCAGCCCGGCTCGCATTTTTCACGGAAGTTAAGGAGTTCCATGTTATTCCTTCTGTTTCTCTTCGAATTAAAAGTCCAGTATTTCTCATAGTCTCCTATAAAAAATAAATTTCATTTAAACTTATTGACCATAATTAAGATTAGCAAAAAACGTTTCATAATTCTTGATGTTTTCGGATATATTTCGGTCTTTTATTAGGTAACTATATCCTTCCGAAATTCAAATATAATTAACATATCCTATGCTTACACATCATATTCTTTAAAGAAATAGTTCAAATAAATATTAGGTCTAGATTTTTAAGCAAACATTAAATTTATTTAATCACTCCACGATAATCGGACAATTCGTATAGATTACATTTTTCTCCCTACCTTCATAAATATCAAAACATTGCGTTACTTTTACTGCTGTCCATGAAGTAGCTCTATTGAACTAAATTTCTTATTAGAGAAAACTAGACTAATTATAAAAATAAATGAAAATATTCATCAAATTATTTAGACTAAAATTCTTCTCACAAACAGAAACATGTGACTCTTGTACATTCAAATTTGAGTGCACTTATTTACCCTTTAAGTATTATATATTGGAATATATTATATTTGGAACGATAAATTAATTTGATTACATACACTTCGGATTAATATTTTTAAAATTTACTCTTAAATAATCATGGTTTTAGTATTGGACTTGAAAAGATTTCTTTGATCGACATCTGGTTGATGAAACTCCTATCCTATCTTCAGGTCTTCGTTTCCACGTCCCTCCGAAAGAGCCCGCTATGCATGATGTACATGCATTTACAGTATTTGAATTCAAAGGGAAGCTTCCAGATTAGATGCTCTTAATTTTCACGCTACACATCTATACTTAATCATAGTCAGACGAAAAGGGAATAAGTCATTTTCAAGTCTGAGAGTGCATCGCAGGATTTACTTCATTAAGGAGATTTTTACTTTGTAATGTTGATTAAAGGTAAGAAGATCCTAGAGTTAATAACATAAGGCTCTTTCAAATTTTGTCGTATAATCCATATGTCTACTGGCACAAGTAGTGTGAAAAATCCGACGGCGTATATTTACGGTTTTTCATCAACGTGTGAGACTGTATTTCCATCAAAGGTATCCATATTTTTTCAATTATTATTTACAGAGAGTATACAGAACATTAAATATAGCTCATGATAATCTGGAATTGTATTTTATTCTTAAGTTATATCATCTACATACATACTTGTATATATAGGGTTCAAAACACTGTCTCTGAAAAGCCAATGCATTTCATTGGAGATAAATATTTTAATTGAAGAATATAAGTATTTATAGAATTTAATATTTCTTTATTTCAAAAATATCCAAAAGAATCTATATCATAATTTTTAATAAGAATCTAAAGAAGGTGAATAGTTCAAATAGTATTCACACTTTAACTTGATACCAAAAGGGTTTTCGAAGACATATTCCGTACACGAAACAAAAGTAAAAATCTTTAACACTATTTTTAGTTAAATAAGCTTAATTAATGTATCACCTCGACTAAAAATAGTTAAAAAAAGGGAATGTTTATGGAGTGTTATCTTGCCAAAAAAATATAAATAAATTCTTGAAAATCCGATTAAGAATTTTGTGCTCCAGTTTCTTAGTTAATTATCTTGCAGATTTTTGGCAGCTCATGGTCTCACGGGATTTTCTATCTATGGCAAGAACGCATCTCAAGAGGCTTAATCCTTAATTACTTAATTCTAAATTTTAAATTAAAAGAAAACACGGGGAATCCGTCAAAAGGGTGGGGAATAAAACAACAAGGATATGGAAACAGATTTGAGAGATAAAAAAACGACAAATAAACCCCTCAAATTATGGAAATAATGGAGTGTAATAATTCATTTAAATATTATCTTTATAATCAATTAAAGTTTAAGGACGCTTTTTAATATTGATGTGGCATTTTAAATGAATTTGAGTAGTTAAAAAGATGACACTGAATATTTTTATATATAAACTGTTTCAAATAGATCCCTCGAATCCAATACTATTTATTTATCAATATATCTATATCTAAATCTCCCCACATTTATAATTTAATGTTCACTGTACTTAAATTTTTTGTTTATCTAAATTGCTGAAATGAATAAATAAAGTATTAAACTCAATCGCAGAAAAAATAGTATTATTAATTACATTATGATATTTAATATAATATTAATTAATAGTAATTGATCTATACAATATATTCATGTCTTTTTAACGATATATGCTACTTGTACTTTGGGGTATCGGATAGCTCTCTTTTTAGTTTCTAACGCTACTTACCGAATGAGGGCCTCAGGAGATTTAAAAAAGTTCGAAGAGAGAAAGAGTATGTAAGCGTCATATTCCACCATTTTTTAGTTTATTAGATTGATTTGGAAAGTCGTCAGTGAATCAAGACGTTAGGATTCAGGCTCCGACTTGTAACTTAATCGTCATCTAAAGGTATTTTTCAACATATATTTTTTTTAATGTATTGCTTTGAAATATGACAATTCGTAATTGCTCGCTTCTTTTGCTTCGAAATTGTTTCATGCTTATCAATTGTTTTAGAATATCCATTTCATTTAAGCCAACATTGTAATTTTATTATAAATAATCATTCTCATTCTTCTGTATGTTCATTCTTTGGAAATAATAGCGATATATTTAAATCTATCAACCTATACATTTCAGTTCATTAATTCATTTTTATAAGCATCTATAAACAGTAACTAAAATATAGAATTTATTAGAATAAATTACCATGTTAACCTTAACAGGCAATGATTATTATTCCAATGTTAAATTATCTACTGGTCTGAGGAGCTATTGCATTGTAACATTCCATTAGTAATGTTCCTCTTTTTTAATATGCTATTTCTTTACACGAAAGGAGGTTAATAGCTTTAAAGAGTATACGAGCCCGTCTCCTTAGTGATGCATCCAAGCAGGTCTAACAGTCCCTAGACAAGGAGTGTACGCCGGACGGAAGGTTGTATTACGTCTTGGTGCCGGATATGCACTCTCTTTTGCACTCTCTGCTAATTTACTTACAATTCGAGCGTAAAATTATTTTAACCCCACTTCCCTTGCTCACCTCTATTTGCTCCTAAATTCCACTGCTACAATATCTTGCGTAAGCTTTTCCTCTGGCATTAGTGCACTTTCATTAAGCTAAACTCAGATTAAAGATAATCATCCTTTGACATAATGTATTTGATAGAGTTGCGGATATTAATTTTTAATTGTGTACAACCGATGATCTCTATCCAATTAGTATTTACATCTATCTATATATCTGTAAATTTTATCATTTAAATCACTAACAGCTCATAATATTTGGATATTGAAGTTAAACTGAAGTCAATATTTTTAAATATTTTGAATAATTCAAACTTCCGTGGACAGTCATTGTTTCAGGTATAATATAGATATACCTTTAAGCGAAAAATTATTGGAAGACTTATAGCAAATAATTAATAATTTAAAGCTTATGAAATATTTTCTAAATGCTTGAATGAATTTTAAACATTGTACTTGTATTCGATACATTTTATTTTTTGTTATTTACTGTTATAAAAATGGCAAAATACATATGAAGGAGTCTGAAGATGTAAGACGAAACCGGTTGCAATTAAATCAAATTTTCTGTATAAATAACAAAGTTTTTCATTATAATCAGTATACATATATATAGAGATAATAACCTCAAAATCAAAGAGGAATTTCAATGAGGAATATTCCAAAAAATTATTCACAAATACCCTTTGTTTCAAGTTTTCGCAAAAATTTGATCAGTATTTCTTACGGAGCACTTTCAAAGTAAAAATTCACAGTACGTATTTACTCCCTTGGGAGAATTTTTAATCCATCAAAAGCGGTTCTGATGCCCTGAATTCTCTCGATATGAAGCAAACAAATTTTCCCCTGATTTCGGTCTGAACATCCCTTTAATGTGACCTTCAGTATCTCTCGATCCAACCCTCTCACGCTCGGAATAAAAAAAACGACAAAAATTCACACCTTTCCACCGCCACGCGCACCTCTCTTTATTAAGTCTGAATAAAAAGTCGCGCTCTCTTCATCTCGAACTCGATCCGCATCTCCATGGATACCCGGAGGGAGTTCGCTCCTAGGAGAATCACGCACGATAATTACAATAGGGTAGAATACGTTAAAACAATCCCGGCAGCGGAGTTGAGGAGGGACGATTCCCACGCGACCTACCTACGAATCTCGGCGTGCAATCAACCGGAAACTTTGAACGCCATTACTTGGCGAAAATCAGAGATCGTTATTATCGAGGGCGAGGGAGGCGGCACACAATTTCAAGACTAAGTTTGGACGCTTTTGTGTACAGCGTAGGGAAAACATCTCATAGATCGCGTAGAAACAGATGGGGTGAGGAAGACGTGGTTTGATACGGGAGACGATGGAGTTCTCGGGAAGTGCGCGAGATAGTAGCAAAAGGAGAAGTGTGGGATAGAGAAATGGGGGGTCGGCGTAATGGGAGAGAGGGGACGTAAGGAATGAGGCGACCTTTAAGATATGTGGGAGTGGAAGAGTTACTGGAAGGAAACCAGAGAGTGCAGGGTAACGCAATGAGGCTGCGTATATGCGGTGACGTGGATGCCGAGCAAAATTGGAGTGGCAAATGGAGGAGGCAGCGATGCGAGAGGGCACGTGTTGGGAGTGAAGATATGTACGGAGGAGGACAGAGACCCAAAGTACGTGATTGATGTCTCCAGGGAATGCCGGAATTTCGAGGGGAGAAGTTTTTTTATCGGTTTTTATGAGGAGAATTTACGTGCGTGTAAGAATGATCGATCCTAGGAAAGAGGTATTCGAAAGCGCTCATCAAAATGGAACGATTTCAGAAGGTATCGAAAAGAATTCGCGACGCGAAATTGTCTCGTGGAATATCTCTGCCAACGCCCTTCTGTCGGAGATTTATTTCATCCCCGAATATATGGTCGAGGGACGCGATACTCTGTCAAGAGATCGACGAAAGTATCTGAAAGTATCCATCCGTATGAGCGTTTATTTGCGTATTCCATCTAGAGTTCAAGACTGATAAGAGGAATGGCATTTTTATCATCGAATGCGGAAGATGGACTGACTGGAAATCACGGACTCTGTGATGTACGAGGGCGAAGTGAATTGAAATAAGGACATTTGTCAACCTTGAGCCTCTCTTCAGATTTTCAGAGCTTGTTTTATTGCCCTATAAACTAGTCGATCAACAGCTCAACTGTCAGATAACAAATATATATATTCCTTAAGTGATTGATGAGTGTTCATGATGGATTCACCTCTGCAAAGGTCGGTTCTGATCTCATGGTAGTAGCATCTAAAGTGCACAGGATTTGGAAGGTGAATTTTTATTTGAATACGTGATTCTGGTAACTTCGCGAAACAACAAATTCAAAAAGTATCAACCACGTGTGTCCACAGTCCCCTTTTTCGTAAATTATACTCGTGAATGTTTAATGTTTTCATAGATATATTTCCCTCTTTGTTGTTGTTTCCTGTTTGTTGCTTATGGTGATTTGTTTCAAAATGATACGAACTTGAGTTATCGTAAAGGAGTTCGTTAACTGTTAATCATGTTTACAACACATATTGGAGGAGCATAAACGTAAGTAATCAAATTAGCACTGAGCTTAAACTACAATAGCACTCTCGGAGTGTACAATGAAAACTAAAAGAATTGTCTCTGTGAAAGAATCTAGAAGCAATAGGCAGTAACATTTACTTCTAGAGTTACAGAACAAACCGCCTCAGTGCTGGGTAAGAGGCAATCTCCTTAAAGAACACACGAGAAAAGGCTAAAGAATGACCTCGGAAAAGAGCGGGGGATGCAATTGCGTTGATGGGAATCGCAACATAAAGGAGTACGACAGGGATTGCTGCATTGAGTAGCCAAAGGCGTCCTCTTGGGGAAATTGGAGTGAATTGAGGTCTAAGTAGAAGTGGCCATCAATAAGGGAGCGATTGCATTCGCAGGTAAAAATCAAAGGAAAGCATGGATTCAATGGAAAATTAGATGTTCCTTTTATGGAGCGGATGAGCGCATGGTGCTGGAAATATTACGCGATGCGGAGGTATCTTCGAATTGCCGATGCAGAAAATGAAGTGTGTGTGGGATGGAGAGGAAGGAGGTGCAGACAACTGAATCATTCTGTAAATTAAAATATATATTGACCAGATGTTGCGAAAGAGAGTACATAATATTGTTGTTCATATCAAAGACGTAATAGGAGAAAGTTCATCAAAGGCAATATGGTATCAAAGGAAAGGTTTGGTATGTAATGAGAGGTGAAATAGGAATGCTATCGGAGTTTATATATATACGCTATAGAGAGAGAAATATCAAAAAAATATTGATCAAAGTAGTAGTTATGCATTCTTTACTAACGAGTTAACTTTACCCGCTGTCATAATATTTTATATTTGACGGGTAATGAAGGTAAGTTACAATCATAATACTCTAGAATCGATGAAACTTAGAAAGTAATGGAAAAAACTGTTTACAAACTGCGTGACACTTATTTTGCATTTATCTTCAACAATACATTGATTAGTTAATGATGAGGAACTCTTGTGGTAGTATCAACGACAATATTCGACTTCATTACGAGGGAAATATGGACGATAGATATCCCACTAATATCTTATAGTGGAATTACATATTGCTGCGATAATAATATTATTATTATATCTATAGTATATGATAGAAAAATCAAATAATAGTCGAAAGGATGGCAAAATGTTTAATTTCCATAAAATTTCAGTTTAAATAAGAATAATAATTATTAAAAATTTAGATAACAATGGTTATTCGATATATTTATTTATTTTTAATATGTAATGTACCTTAAAATGCATGTGATTATAAGGAAAATATTAATTAATGTTCATTCCCATTATTTTCACTCATGGATTTTCAGGGGATGAAGTATTCTTAGGTACAGATATATTTTACTTTTACTTATCAACAATTTTCAATATAAACTGCTGATATCTAATTATATTAATTCTACTTCTCTAAACGAGTGACTTGAATCCGCTTTTATCTCCTTTTCTTTCAACCAGATTGCTGAAGTTAATAAAAAATACGTGACTAATCAAAGAGCTGTTCAAATTATAAGTATAAAAAATACAGCATACGATCCTAGTTCTTGTACAAGACAGCAAAGCGCTCCTCATCGATCCTCAAAGCAAATCATGGACTAAATCCCTCGATATCACACGACACAGATTCAAATTCCACAGCCCATTGTTTTTATCGGAACACGCTTCTAATTACCTCCTTCAATCACGAATCGAGAACGGGACACGTCTCGTTAGCGCAAAACGTTTGCGGCATGAGGTCGAAAGCACACTCGTTCTCGAATAAAGAGCCCATCAAAAGATTTGAGAAAAATAAAAGCGCTCGGGCATCTTCAACACTCGCCGCGTTAGACCACAGCGAGATAGACCGTTTTTTACTTCCTTCACGAGATGAAAAAGAAGAGGAAATAATTGGAAATGGCAGTTTAAAGGAGCGGAGAGAGAGGGCGTGTGTGCTGGATATTGAGGATGCAATTGAATGTAACGGCGAAAGACGAACATCTCGTACGTACAGCCATTACCCTTAAGGAAAGGACGGCGCGCAATTGGTCCTCCAATTGAGCCTACTCCCTAATTACCATCCGGAAGGAGGGGGAGGGATGAGCAAGGAGAAGCAGCCATGTTGGAGACTCCGTCCTCATTAGGACTGGCGTTGCTTCGTTCCGCACCGGAGGAGTCAAGGACGCAAATTGCCATGAGACTAAGAGCCTCCCCCCGCCCTAATCATTGTCCTATCCCCTTTCCTCCAATAATAGGATTTTCTCCCATTCCATTTGCCTACAGCTACCAATTCGGATTTTCCGGGGGACATCAAATTTACGAGTTCTTTCATCCCGTGCCGACGCAAGCTTATAAGGAATAGATCTGAATTTAATTATTCTCCGGATAAATCATACTCTTTATTGGCGTTCTCTCGACTTTAAAACAATCAGCAGGAGCAGGTGAACTCCGAGGGTGGTATTGAGGGAGGGGAGATGATGCGTTTTGGGCCATGTGCCGTTTGTGCACTCATTTTTATTGGAGCCCTTGAATTGAGATATATAGACAGGTACCGAATTTTCCGGTCTATATTAATTGGATTTGAAGGAGACGCTTTCTTTTGTTTTGTAGTTTATTAATGTCGGGGTCGGTTCCCCTATCGAGATTGGGCTAATTGTCAACTTGTTTTGTAAAGTATTGACATATATCTTATGCGAAAGGATTTAATTAAATCTAAGGATGGAATTTCGAATATTCAATCAATTTTCTGTGAATTAAAAATTTAAATTTCCATTCAATATCTTGAATTGAAATTAGATGGTTGAAGAACAGCTTCTTATTCTCGATTTATTACTTTGAGCATTAGTAATGAGTAGTTTTATAGTAATATCGTATTAATTCATAATCGGTTACAATTATTGTGAAATTTAAATTATTACAATGTAACGTAGAGTATACTTAAATATCTAAACTTTGAATTCGTATCTTTATAACCTAATCTTTGTTGAGTTGATTTAATAAATCTATAATTAAATCAAAATTTTAAAGGATAAATTCTCAATTATACCTATACTAAAGAGCTATACATATCTAAATTCTCGAGTGAATAGAAAATATACTGCAAATGTATAACATTATTGAATTATCCATAATATGATACTATTACTTATATATCCACGAGTACCTTGAGGTTAGATACTGATTAAATAATTATGAGTGTACGGTTTTCTGAGGTGTTTAATGGAACATAAATTTATCTTTCACTCTTATTCATTTTACAATCTATATTAAATAAATATACGTCGATCACTAATGGCCCATGAATTGAATGTTTTATTTATCAGAAAGTTATAAAAGTACATTACGCATTTGTTGCTTCAAATTTCCGGTGCGTCGATCAATCGAGAATTAAAACCAACCCTTAAAAGAATTGTCCGACGTAATAAAAAGAAAATCTGCATACGAGAGAGAATTTTGCATTTATCACTCCGACGGACAAAAGCGTCGCAAATTGCATAGCGATAAGTAAATAAATCGAAAAATTTTCAAAGTGAATTACGTGTAAAAACTGCACAAAGGCAGGATGATTAGTAGTGCTTCGAACGGCCACGCATACCTGAATATCGCATGACATCAAAAGCACTTCTCCACTATCTCGTCCGATTAAACTCTCTGCGAAACAAACCAGAGCCTGGATTTCATTTCAGCGAATATTTCGATTTGAAAAAAAAAGAGTTCGACGGGGCGAAGACGTCTGTTCGCACGGCGCAGCCATCTCTCTATTATGCCATTAAGTGAATGACGAAGTCGAATATAAAAAAAAGAAGGGGTCTCCCAATACTACATCGTTGCCTCTCCTTTTTTTTAATACTGTGCCTATCCTTTCTTCTCCCCGCCGAAATCGTCCTCTCACCCCTTTAACGCAGCATCAATTCCCGGCCTTGGGCCCACCCCATCCCGCCCACTTTTCCTTCGAAATGTCCCGTTAATCCCCAACGATATCCCTCTCTTTGTCATCCTACATGCCGCACTTTTTACTCGCTCCAACGAACCCTTTGACCGACCGCTGCCAGAGTTCGATTAGACCACTTAGCGTTCGAATGAAGAGTCAACGTATGTTTGCATGAATTGGTTCCCCGAGAAAAAGGTTTTTTATTCCCTCTCGTGGAGAAAAAAAGTTGTTTCCGGGCCTCGTCAGGGTCCTCCGTGTCCATCCAAAATGGGCTTTTGTACACACATGGCACTACGTCAAAATGCCCCGAAAATTGGCAGCCCTTTTTTTTAATTAATATTAATTCTAGCTGTCGGTTTGCAATGTTTGGGAGACCGCCCGCTAGGTTTTGTTTTTTATTTCGCTCCGCGACGAGTTCATTATTCAAAAGGTCGGAAATTTTCGGAATTCTTAATGGGCAACTGGGTTGCCGTTTTCCCCGCAGGTTGTTATAGTGCCTGATGCATTTTTAAATGCTTTATAAACTTGTTTATCTCTTTCAAATGTACGAGTAAATTCTACTAAAAGCTTCTTCGCTCGCCTTTTTTTTTGTGCGGAAAATTTCATATCGATCCAGATATTTTTTTTATTCATCTTATTCGGCCAAAAAGGAAGGAGTGTTAAAAAAAGTTACCGTTTTATAAATTGAAAAAAAAGGCGCGTTACAATATAAATTGCTTAATATATTTCGCGTATTTTAAGTGTTTTTTGTTTTGCTGAAAGCACCTGATGAATTTTTCATGGGCAGAAATCAGCCTTATTCATCCCTCGTCTCTTTTACATGTCCTTTCGCATATCCGCGGCATTTTGCGTCTCTCTGCTCGAACGCCGTATAAATTTGAACATCCGAGGTTTCGCTAAAACAGTCCACTTTCATTTTTACGTTTACGCGAAAAGGAAATGTATCGTAAATAAATGAAGAGCGCGAAGCGTACATCATCTTTCCAAACCTCCTCGTAACGACTTTCTTCATATTTCATTCCATTCCGTTTATACGAAACCGTCGCTTTTTGTAGACCAGAATTTTTAAGTCGGAGTTCGGAAATAATGAAATCCATTATTCAACGATAAAAGGCCACTTTTTAGCGATTCTTTTATCTTCGGATCGATTTATTGACTGCACCGATATGGCCCGTAACACAAAAAAAACGTCGAAAGCGTTTCTGTTTATCCCCGCTGATAAAACAAACCCCCGGAGGGCTTTATTTTTAAGCTTTCCATAAATAAATCTTCCTAATGCTCGCTCCGTGGAGATAAGACCCGCGTTTTACTAACAAACTGAAATATATTACCATAATTTCCACGCTATCCACACATCGTTTCCTATTCAGAAGCTCCGCTTTAAGCGATCGGGTCACGAAACTCTGAGACGTGGCGGAGACAGTGAGCGAGCTTTCCCTTTTATATTTTCGGACTCCTTATCTTCCTTTTCTGGGAGGTTATAAGCACCCACGGAGCAGATTACTAATCTGGACTTTCTATCGTTCTGATCTTCGATTCGAGACGGACTTCTTAGCAACCCTTTTCCACGTTTGTGTTTCTTCGGAGCACTCAGCGCGTCTCCCGGGGAACAAATCGGACGAAAGGCGTTATAAATTGGACTTCCACACGAGATGTCGAAGGGCCCATTTTCCTCTGCACTTCCTAGACCTTTCTCAACCTCTGGATACGAAGCAGTCAGCCAAAGAGCGGGGATTTTTCAGAGTGGTTACCGGATACTGAATTATTATCCTATTTTCAAGTACTTACAGATTCTTTCTCAATTGATAAATGTGTGCTTTAATTAGAAACATAATCTATCTCTTTTTTGTCTATTATTTAAGAAAGGCCTGATATATCCGAATATAAACGCCATAGTGGGTAATTTGAGGCAAATCTAAGTTGAAAATTACAGTTCAAAGGAACACGTTTTTTATTATATATGTTTGTATTGTATCAGTTAATGAAGCAAATTTAATTAGGAATTAATCTAATGCTTTTAAGGTACGCTATATAACATACTATGTTACCACGCGTTCATTTTCAAATATGATTTATTTTTTCCTGTGAAAATGAGAAATATTTAAGCAGTCAGGAGAATAGGAAAAAAGTTTTAAGTTCTTTAAATTCCCGACAATATTAAACGAAAAACGACCCTAATTATACCTATATAAGGAAATCAACCAAACAAATAATATTGGAAAAATTACGATATTTCTTTATGAGAGTAAGTATGAAATTAATTATATATGCAACTTTTATATTTCTTAAATAGTATTGATTTTGCTTTGTAAGACTTATTATAGAAGGTTAACAAAACCATACATCGAGAGAAATTTTAATTAACCTTCCACTTTTTCAATAGTAGGTCGTATATTTTAGAAAATGTCTTTTTCGTACAAATACATTCTGAAATCCGCAACCATACACTCCGAAATGGATCGATAAATCAGCAGAACTACCAATTTCGGTTTAAAATATGTACTGTATTTAATTCCTTCCCTTTAACTTTATCCATCTCAAACGAGTAAGTCGCGAACGAGAAAATGATAATTGCAAACAATTTAAAACCAGCCCATAGTCACGCAAAAACCTTTTGAGAGGAAACAAAGTTATTACTCATTTACCGCCATCGGTTCAAAACGAAGAATTTAATTCAAACCAGTGGCGTATCGTAAGAAATATGCGAAGTTCGACCTTTCAAAAGAAAAGCATTCCCGATTTTCTCACAATCGCGATGTACACATGGAATGATTTCCCGGTCCCTTTACAAAAAAAAGACGACCGATTTACAGCGTTATTCCAGGGAAAATTGATAGGTAAAAAGGCATTCGCGTGTTAAAATTATCACCATTGGAATCCCAGACACCGCTCACTCATCCAATACACGGTAAGGTTATATATTCGCCCGAGTTGTGAGAAGATAATGGCCTCGGAGGATGCATACCATCTGTCAAACGCCCGATCGCCCCCCAGACATTCGATTTCCGCCTCATAGGTACCGACTTCAATAAGCATAATCACGGAAAATAACACGCCGCTAAGGCACAAGAGAGAACGGGGAACGAATTCCTCATTCACATCATCTTCCCACCGCATTCTGCCTTCTTGCCCGGTTTCCATGCAAAATCTCGTCCCCTGTGGAGATAACCGCGTCCGAGACACGGCGTGCTATGCAGAGTTAAAGAGGAAGAAAGAAAAATCTAAGAAATGCTCCATGGGAAGCAATCGGATGACAATGCAACCGATGGAGTTATGAGAAACTTCGCCTGTCGAGTAGTAGAGTTTCTTCCGAGGTCTTTCCAAAGAGAGGCTGTTCGAGATTCAGTGAAGAAGCTCCCATAGATGCAACTCGTGAATGCGCCGTGAGTGGCTTCGGGTCGCTGTCTAAGCATGCTTGTCTTCCAATTGATCGAGGATGGGGCAATACCCATCAGCTACGTGCTGCTGCTGGAAGTACTGGAGGTTGTGGCGTACTAGAAATTAGATTACCTCGAAGCACTACAACGTTTCCTTTCTAATTATATCAGGCTGGAAGGAAATTTTCATTTCCATAACGTTTGTTCTGACTACTATACTACTAATTCACGAGTAATATTCTTGAGTGCACAAATATAATTGGTAAAAGATTTTTTGGTGAGTTATTAGTAATAAAAATAAAATATACTTAAAGATACGTTAATTTCGGCGTCTAAAGTTATTATAATTTCAATTAAATAGATTGAATGAGTCATAGATGGTATCAACGAGTAATAAGGCTTAATGTTATGTTGAGTTGACAAAGGTTATGAGTTATCAAATCGATCAAATTTCCTTGAAATGTACTTTGTTTCGAACACTACAACCATATATAAGAAAAGAATCAAATAAATATAGTTTTATCGAAAAAAGCTCACAAAGATTGTTTACAATTTTCACTTAAAGATTCTCTAAAATATTTCTTCTCGGAATCGTGAATTCATCTGAACATCACTATGATTGTTGATCCTTTTAGTTAAGAAGCAAATCCAATTAAAATCTTCTGTTAATCTACTAAAAGCATTAGGATAATGAGTTTTGTATACAACGAAAGATCCTCACTCCACTTAGAACTGTATTCATCTGTTATCAAAGCACTTCCTTGCCACTGTATCCATAGCGTACGTAATACCGAACCGTATACTCTGTGGGACGATTTCAAATACGAACAAGGCTTCGGCACTGGTTTCTGAGAACTAATACAAAGAAAAACGCAAATAACGTAATTTGGAAGACAAAGAAGAGCACGCGTGGAGAAGGAGATTGCAAAAGTACTCAGGTAACACCAGCTTCGGAAACTACTCGTGGAAGGATTTCGTAAAAATATGGTAATAGTATGCGAGGTACACAGAAAGCATCTTTTCGTGAGGTATCCCGAGCAGCCTTTCCTCTTGTAAGTGGAATCCGTATCATTGACGAAATTTGTTTCTCGAAATATACAGCTCGAAAGCTTTTATGCAACCGAACTCAGCAACAACTACAATACGCAGTAGCGTCCGATATTATTATAAAGTTATATCTGGAAACAGCGTACATATATTATTCATATATGTTGTTTAGATATCGTGGAAGTAACTGTATTGTGGAAGATAAATCTTAAATAGAAGTTTTTATAAATGTTTTGAGCTTATATTTCCTTAAATGTTTTAAACTCAATTAATTGTCATTGTAATATAATTTTTATTTATCAATTTTAGATGAAATATGTAAATAGTGATATTGAAATTATTTTGATATAAATGGGATCTATAACCTATCGCTATAGATGCAGAAACTCGTAAATTCAAGCTTAACCCAAAGAATATGTTAGGCATTAAAAAACTCGAAAATTTTCTTCACGTAATTCCAAACAAAAGCTTCAGGATAATGGAGCCGAGATCCGTCAAATTCCCCGTATTTGACTGTTTACATTCGGATTGTGTCCTAATCGAAATCGGCGATTCCCTTAAAACGAGAAGGGTCAATCAAATCTAACACTTAGGCAACTCCTGCGTGCGGTCGCAAGTAAACACGTGAGCAGAAGGGACCGTAGGAGTGCTCAACCCCTTTTCGACAAACTGCAACGGCGTCATATTTTCCCGGGGTTCCCGCCTAACTCATCCCCGTTGTCCCTAATATTTGCGGAAAAGTGAGTTACCACTCCGTACACGACAAACTCCCACGCCGAAACATCCCGAGTCCCAAGGCGCTTCCTTCGAAGGAAAAAAGGAGGCACTCCCAAGAATTTCGCCGAACAAAAGCCTTAACGTTGTTTCCGCGAGGCACGGTTATATCCATCGCGTCTACAAAGAAATAGAGGCGAATGTTCTTCTCTCTGAATTCGAGGGAAATATATGAGAGAGGATGATATTTGCGATGCGCTTGGGAATAAAGAAAGAAATAGAAGTTTTTGGCGGAGAAGAGGAATATTACTTTCATAATATTACCGAAAGTGGATGCGCAAACAGATTTTCAATAGCTCCGCCTCCGCTTTGAGATTTTCGTTTGTCTTTTATTTTCTTCCCGTTTCTTATTCCTTTTTAAGGATATACCTCTCTCCCCCCTTCGCGGAATGAAAAGAAGAGGAGAATTCCCATATATGGAGGATGATGTTCTTTTGTCCTTTCGCTACACATTTCTCTTGCATTACTTATCCGTCCTCGAGGCGTGTTTTCGGAATGACTTTCCTTCCGATTGATTCGCGTCGACTTATTTCTGTCCCAATGCCTCCGAAGCGGACTTTATTTCTCGGGAAATATTCATCAATAGTCTCTCAATATCCACGATTCGTACCGCGAGTTTGATATTAAGAGGGAGCCTCGAGGACGAATTTATTGAGGAGGATTTTACTTTCCTCAAAAATCACTTACATGATTCGTGCTTAAATTAATGTTTGTAAGATGGTAAGAAAATAATTAAATATGATTGAGAGTACCTCGTCTCGTAAATTATGAGAAGGATTTAAAGTAAGGGAAGAAAATTCAATCAAACAAAAGAAAGTGTATTTCATCATTAGTTGTATTTTCAATAGTATATTTTCAATAATCTTTACGAATTACACTTATTGCTTTAACTATCTGTTAAAAGAGCTATATGAGTGTACATAAATGTTATGAGGGAAACTTATTTTAATATTTCTTTGACTAATTTATCCCGTCTTCGACTAATATATCATGAATTTAATTTCTATTTAATTGAATGGAATTGAAATGAATAATAACTATGGGAATTTTTTACTGGCTGTAAGAAATTGATTTGATTTACCTGTAATTTCTTTAACCATCTCATGAGTTCGATGTCGAAAATATATTAAAGGTTTTTAGAGGTAGTAAAATTAGTTCAGCAGAATATTTATTATCAGTTTGTAAATATATATTATTCATGAAGCTCTTCTATAAGGAGTCTTGCATCGAGTCTTATATCGAGGTTATGTCTCGCTTCAAAAAAATGCCAACTTAACGTTTTAAACATTTGCTCTATTTCTTTTCTACATATATAGTATACTAATGTCTACAAATCCTTAAGTTCGGGTTCCAAATAGAAGAGTTAAACAACTCTACTGTAGATAAATCATACAATGGAAGAAGTTAGCACAGAATGTCATCAAGATAACACGCTTCTTCCTCGTAAAATCTTTTACCGTATTCTGTGTGTGACGTACAAAAGTTGGCAGTACTGCTAAACAAGGAAGGAAGGAAGTTTCCTTATCAAACAAACGTACATGTCTAGCTTCCACATTTTGTTGAAATGCATTTTAAGGTTTTTTTCACGAAATTTTCAAATTCATCACCTTCGGGGCGCAAAAAAAAAGAACTTTTCCCCCTTTTCTTAATTCCCATTGTCCCTTTCCTTCTCCTCCTCTTTACATCCCATCCCTTTGTTGGATACATTGTTTCATCCTCTTCCTTTCCCCTGCCCTCTCTTTGTTCTTATCTTCCTAACAGAATGGGATTAGACTTCTCCCTGCACAAAAAACTTCCCCAGTTGCCTTAGCAAGAGAAAAAAGTCCTCATTTCCCATCCCCTCTCTTATCTATCAGTCGTTGCCCTGTGTCCCCTCATAGTAACATCCAACGCTCGCATTTCCATTCTTTTCCGAGCCACCAATGGTCTGAGAAGTTTCTCCTTTTGTCTGTGCCGAAGCGGTGTATCGCAACCAGCATCATCAACAGCTATTTTTCTACCTCATGAATTAGGTTAATATGTTGACGCTCAAAGGGTTGTTCTCGTCTCTTACCGGAGCATTCTTTCCGTTAATAGAAACTGGGGAACCATCCGCGTAAAATACAACCTGTTCTCTACGTACTCCTCACAAGGAGTCGTAACTCGTAAAGTTTTACGCTCGCATCCGCGAGTGAATGCTGATTGGTTCCGGGTTCGTAAAACGCGAAAATTTCCGCACGGGAAGCGGAAATATTACGCACGCGTGACGACTCCCTTGATCAACGAGGGTTCCAATTCTTACAGGAGTCTTACTCGATGTTCCTCACGGCTCATCCAAGAGCACTTCACATATGTTCAGCGATTTAAGCTTTCGAAACGGCTCATGATCCGTTTGAAAAATTCCAGTTGCCCAAAGAAGCTCCACGATTAAGCACTAAAAGATCGATAGACGCTCTCCCGATACATAAAAAATTCATCGAAGATTAGTTTCGTATATCCGCACTGATAGAACCAGTCCTCCACTTGTACAAACCATCTGCGGACCTGTCACGTCTCACCCCATCGTAACTGCCGGAAAGGAGATTATTATACGGCTCGCCTCTTTTAACGACGATTTCCGATTAAGCTTTTTTTTCTTTCTGGGGCGGCATATCTCCGCGGATTAAATTTCATTCCAATAGGACTGCTTAGTATCATCCCGTGCGCTCCTCGTTTTTTTCCCCCTTCTCCCTTCGCAGCTTCCCTCACAAACATTTCATCCCCCCTCCGATTCTATTGCCACTCATCTCGGGGTCCCTTAGGGAAACCTCCCCCCCCTCCCTTAATCCCCTCCCCTGAATTTGCTCCTTTGGGGCACGTCCTGCCAACAAGTTTACCCCCGCCTTCTTTATCCTTCTTTCCTCTACTCTCAATCTTATCCTCATTCTTTCGTTGTTTCCCCCCACACACGACACTCGGAAACTTACTCAGGTTTTCGTCCACGTGCGACTCAGGTGCCGTTTCCTACGAATGCGCCGGAAACTGTAGTCACGATGAGACACGTGATTTTTTATTAGTTAGACAATAAAGTCCCTACCATTCTCTCTCGATATTGGATCGGGGGAGTGGAAATAAGGGCTGCCAACTGTTTAACAGTCGATTCTTCCTCCTCAGGTCCAACTGGGAATAGGACGATTACGAGCGATTTTCCCGAATATCCTAAGCGTTCTTTTTCTTTATCATGGAAATGATATGGAGCAAATGAAAACATGGAGCCTTATGATTCTATTTGGTTGGTAAACATAAGTAAACGTTTAGGGTCTTCGTCTCGGAGAGTCGTTTATGATCTATTAGGGCGAATCTATAAGCTTTGAATTTTTATCTTCGCCATGACAGTGGTAAATACGGAGGAGTTGTATTCGAACTCGTTTAGAATTCATTTATAAAATGATGAAAGGCCATAATTAAGAATATCTTATCTGCTTTTGCATTAAAGTTAAGAGTTGAAATTTCTACTTGTTGATCTTCGAATGGGTTAAAGCTCTCGACTTTCAATTGAATATATATTCTGATTTGTTTACTTTAAAAATTCCCTCGTCTTTAAACTTAAAAATAACAATTAACGAAAACATTTTCGTATATATCGATGAGTATTAATAAGTTTTATTTAAAATACGTTATAATATTTCATGTTTTATTTATTCTCTTTGAGGAGTATCAAAGGAGGGGAATCGTATCAGAATATATTAACCCTTAAAATTGGGTAGTTACCATTGTATCTCCTGATCAAACTTTATGGAAAAATAATCGATTCACTGATACGTACATCGATATGAAGTTTTTTAATCAAATAAAATTCTTTAACTAAATGTTTCGGTTCTTATAAATGCTTCTTGATAAAACCAATTTTAACTAAAATTTAAGAGAGCATAAATCAAATTTCATATTGGAAATAGTAGTCAGGTTCTACGTTTAAGCTTAAGAACTAAAGTATAATTCCAATTGATTTTCAAAAAAGCATCAATCTTAAAACTGAAACGTTAGGCTAACCACTTGAAAATTAAAATAATCCTTCAATAAAATTTACTTTTATTACTAATATAAAGATCCTTGACTCAATGATGCTGCAAAATATCCACTTAACCATCAGATCATTGAATAATAGCGGAAGAAATTAGTGTCGACGGTCATTTCTTGAAATAATCGTCAGAATCCTGCAGTATTAGGGTTCATACGCTTGAGTTGGCAGCCATTAAGGAAGTCTTATGAAAGAAGGTTTTGCTCTTTCCTCGCGCAGTTTCGCAATGCCACTCATTAAATGGAATACTCTTATTGGTGAAGGCTTTAGATGCAGTAATCCGTTCGAAATGCTTCACGTCAATCAATTTTCCGTGTCAATTACCCCTTGATTTGTCATCGGAGTCTAGATAAATGAAGAACGGAAGGATCAGTCTGAGTGCCTTATAAGACGGCATTACAAGAATGAGGATGGTATGAAATGATAATCCCTTGACTCAGAGGAAGCATTACTTAGCTCAGTATTTCATCCCCAAGTCTAGAAATAGATCCTCAACTACGTTAGTCATCGATATAGCATTAGTCTAAAGCGATATATTCCGAAAACAAGTATTTATAGTTTAGATATGGATCTACGTCTATTTTTTACTGATTAATAATCGATTACACACAATAAAATTTATAGTTTATTGTGGTATCTTGATACTTTGCCGGTTTATAATTTCTAAACTAAGTAGAATTAATATTATATTACATTATATATTTAAAATATTTTATGGAATATGTGGGTCTTAATTCAATATAATATCTGAATTATGGCTTATATAGTCTTTTACTCTTACATTTTTTTATAGAACCTATTTTTATAGATATTTTATATTAAAACCAAAAACTGATCATATTTTCAATAATGTATAAAAAAAAAGATTAATTAAACTTATTAAAATTAATGGATTTTAATATCATTTTTATATATAAATTACTAGTATATTAAATTAATCGATTGAGTATTTAAATCCGAAGAGGACCTTTTTGCATGTTGAATGGTCGTAGAATAAAATTAAGCAAATATTTTGTAAAACCCTAACCTATTTTGAACCAGAAATACATAAAGTTGAATGTAATCTAGCTTTTAGATAATTAATGTTATCCAAGATAAATGATATTTTAGCCGAAAGTTTTAGTAAAAAAATAAAATCTTGCATCTGAGAGGGACTCATTATTAACGGAGGAGTAACTTCTTGAAACTGCTTGCGCTGAATCATTGTTTTCTATTAACCGCTCAAGTAAGCGAAAAAGAGACATCCTGTCTGCTTTTCCAAAACTTCTCCGTAAGATTCCCCTTCGCACACATTCATGCTCGAATGCTCCTTCAAACAGCCCCCGAATTCCTTACATTTCTATCCATTACATCGACTAACCTCCTCTCACTCTATTCCTTAATCTTGAGTGACAGCCACTATCTCCACGTGTCATTCCATTTCAACCCGTCCCTCGATATCTCTAAACCAGCATTCCTCTTGGACAGATGGATGTGTATACTTATACCATTTCGTAATATTCGTACGGTAGAATAACAGCAATTTCCTCTTATTTCTCCTTCCCTTTGAGAATGCAAAAACCACCAATAATGAGAACGAGAAAAGAAGAAAATTATAGGGATATAACGTCCATAAAGAAGTAATTGTATGCTAAATACTTGTAGGATTTCTCTATAAAACAATTCAAAAAGACAAATAAATGGATTCTGGTTAGCACGTAAAAGATAAGCTTAAACTGAAATGGCTTTACGATGTAAGTATTACATACTCGAGAATAATCAATCAACAGATCAAATGTATTTATTAAAAGGTACCACAAAACAACACTCAATAATACACTTCTATTGAAATACTTACACGATAAGTAGTTAAGAACTATTATTTACGCTTCCTTGCTTTTAACCCTACACAACCCAATTCCAGCGATAATCAGATTGCAATTCGTCGCTGATTCAGCGATAATCATTATAATATAATGAAAGGGGAATTCGGATACGCCAATTTACCGTCCCTACTAGTTCACCGGCGAAATTATACGCTCCCTTATTAATGCCCCGGCTCAAAGTATCACTTTCTTACTCCGCGAGACAACATTCTCTAATTTATTTGACCGAACTCTAATCCACGCAAATCGCTTCCCATTTTCGATTAAGGTAATGTGATTTTCCCTTTTTATTTCCGACGCAATATCGGCCATAAACATCTCTGTCGCCAAGAGCTGTTTGGAAAAAAACACGGTCGGACTCGCTTTAGATAGGGAAAATGCATTATGAATTCTCCTTTCAACCGTCTTTTTTTTCAGCACGGCTCCTTCCCGTTCCACCATTTCCCTCTTACTCCATAAATGAAATCTGCCATCTGTAAGGTCAATTTTCATCGAGCGGAAAAGTCAACATGGTATATTCGAAAAAATGGAACAAAATCTTCCATGCCAAGCCAGCATCACGGAATTGGGGTGAGATAAGAACTTTCTTTTTCGTAACTCTTTTTTTTCTGTGAACCGAAAGGATTTGCTCACGACAGTCACGAATCTAGCAACCTCCAAAAAACCATCGTCTCCCCTTAAATTTTTTCTCTCATAATCCGAAAAGGAGCTGTGGAAAAGGGGTGTGGGGACAGCGAAAGAGAGAGAGACCACGAGCAAAAACTTTTCCCGGATAATAATGGGTTCCGTAAAGCGTAGAGGGTAATATATGTAACTGCTTCCTTTCCCAGAGCCTTGAAGCGGATCCTTTTCTAGTATGCATTCCAGACCTCTGTACTCTCCCCCTCTAACGTTTCTTGGTTATCTGCAAAAATGTAAATTGGAAGAACACAATTATTCTCCCTGTTATGCAGCCGAGGCGTAGATAAGATTAAGACTCCCACGGACCAAGGGACGGAACTGTACATCTAATAGGGTTTCGCACAGCGCCACGTACTACGTAATTTCTCCCCTCTTCCGCTTGTCTCTCCTTCAATTCCTCTCTTTTTTTGCCCTCCAATTAGGGTCTCCTAGCGGTCGGATGAAGAAAAAAAGGGATCCATGGCCTAGTCGACTTCCCCAACTTCCCGAATAATAAAATACGCGATTTTTTCCGCGGAACCAATTTATCAACTCGGGATCATCGCGTGGATTAACCCTAAGCTGACGCGAAGTGGGCACAACCTTAACAAACTCGAAAAAAAATAAATTTTTTCCTTTTCGTCCTTCCTTTTTTTCCCGCTCGTTCATGGCGTCTATTCCACTTTCTCCTCCCATCCTGGTAAACCGCTCTTCCTCCTCCTCTGCAGCCGTCATCATCTATTCGTTCCCCTCGTAGTAATAAACCGCTTAGGCGCTGATAAAAAGCGAGCAAATGTCCCGTCCAATTAAAGTGAACCGCAGCTCGCGGAGGGTGGGTTGCGTGCCGTAAATTATCGGACGCCATTCCCACACCCCCTCTCCCTCGACCTTTTTAAAAACTCCTCTTTTTCCTTCTTATTCCCCATCCGCTCCTATTTGCACTTTCCGTCGCCATATTGCGATCACTTCTTTTTCCCGCCCTTTATCGTTCGCGCCAATTACGCGCTTTACGCTCTTCTTTTTTTCGTAAAAAAACCTCATTACGCATTTACGACTGTTATAAGCGTCACTTCCCACTACTATCTTCCTCTCTTTTCTCTTTTCCTCGCTTTTCTCTACCCTCTTTTATTCAATTTTCGGACCATTTTTAATTCCGCTATCGTACTTCATCTTTTACTCATTCCGCACTCCGTTCTTTGTCTCTCTCGTTCTTCGGGGTTCTTAAAAATTTCACCCCCGTAACCGTATATCCCTGCTTATAACGCGCGCGCCTTTATCTCTAATTCAAGGGATTTTTTTATTCGGCGATAAACCGTTCCTTCGTCTTATCGTCGTGCCGTTTTTCTCCGAGAATTTCCAAAACTTCGTCGTGACGCTGTGGATACTACGCGCCTTCCTCCTATTTTTAAATATTACTATCATTTCTCCGTTTTCTAATCTAAATTACCACCCTTCGTTTTTTCCCTGCCGCAGTTTCCTTTCTAGTCTAATTCGCGCACGTAAATCCTGTGGTTATTTTTGTTTCCGTCTCCTCCGTTAATTTTTCTGTTTTTTCCCTGTCTCTATAAGCTCTTTTGTCACTCTTCCGTATCCCCATTCACCTCTGGTTAAGGCTACAGAGGCCACGTCCTCGCAAGCGATGTATGATTGGCTTAATTCCATCGACGTATAAAGCAATTAAGGGCTGCTAAGACGAATTGCGGAAAAGGATGGCACAAAAGGGTAGGCAGTTTTCGATCTATTGGGGGAGAGAGTCGCGGTCATGTCCGTGACATTTATAATTCACGTAGGAATTAACCACTTCATTCGTTCGCTTTTAATTGGTTTGATGAAAAGAGCGCTGTTGGATCACTGCTCAATTCCTTTCAAAGCGGCGAAGTTTACAATGATATTTACTCATGTGTTTTTCAATCATATGCGTTAAATATCGATTAAATATGGTTATCCCTAAACTACATGGAATGTATAACAGCGTTTTCAATTTCAGTTGTATTGATTCTGAACAAGGAAACAGAAGATTTTTAATTAGCAATGAAATCTTAGTGGACGATAAATATCAATGTCTTCGCCTCTTCGTAACTGTAAGCACAAATTAATATAATAATGGAAAAAGGAAAATGTTAGGAGAGGTTGTAGAAAGCTAAACACAGGAAATTTGTTGAAATATATCCTTCAATAATTATATGCTGAAATTTACACGCTTTTTTCTTTTAAATGTTAATCCACCAAATTATATCTTATATGATAGTAATTATTATGTATGGGTTCAAAAAATTGTTTCTAGAAGTAATGTTAAATCGAGCCTCCAACCAGATACGAACGGAAGCTAGCTTTCCTCTAGTAAAATATATTATCCTCTGAAGATGTCGACAAAATACATAATTTCTTATCATTTTAATTATTATTTTACGTCGTATTATTACTCATTGTCAGTTATAATAAGTTCAGTTAAGATATTATTCATTCAGGCAACAAAATATGAATGGTTCAAACTATTCAGATTGGCCTAATTTTGAATTCCAAAATATATTTATTACTTATTTCTTTATCTTTATTTCTAATTTGCTCAAAAATTCCTTCCAAATTTTATAATTACATTCATCCTACACTCTCGCCATAACATAAACTCGTCTTGAACTGTCGTAAACTAAGAAAATTCGAAAGGGAAAGCTTAAAAAAAACACGGAGGGTTTCGTAACCAAGCAACGCCGCAATATTCCCAAATGTCCTATGAGATGCAAATACATTTGAACGAATCTCTTTTGGATGGAACTTTTTTCCCTTCCACGAGGCCACGTAATTCAGCCACTGAACAGCGAGCTTCACTTCAAATTGAAAAAGGAATTTTGATACGAGGTTATTGTTAAGGAGACTCGTAGGAGAAAAACAGGATTCACAACTGTAACACATTACATTAGCTCGGATATATAAATGTCTCCTGTGTCTTTTTCCAAAGAAATAATCCCTCGCACCCACCCATCACGTGATGACACTGCACACACACAGACCTACTCGAAAAATTCAGTTAACTTGACGTTTCAGCCCTAAAAAGTAACGAAATGTAATCTAAGGCCTCCTTTTTTCAGGTAGATTCTAGACAATGTACGCTCCGCCGCGCTTCTGTTACATTTTCCACGCCACATCAGCCATAACGATTTATTCAGTAGTCTACTACAAAGTTTCATGCGAAAAAATTCTCCGCTTTGTTAACGTTACTCTTTATTTTCCTAGTTCTGTGTTTTTCTTCAGCGAAAGGCAAATATCATCAATTTTGGCCCTCCTCGGAGTCCCACCGAAGTTTTCCATTTAGTGTTTGTTTGCGTCCGCATTTCTTCTCTTAGCATAAAAGTCACCTGTGCACTTGCGCTATGAAAATCTACGTCAAACAGCGTTCACCTAATAACTGCATTCGCTGAAGAATCCCGTTCCTTCTCCAATCTTTCAAAGCTCTCTAGAAAAAATATTCTCTGCCACTATAACCCCGACTGTCACAATTCTTTCCTCTTCATATTTTCCACCTAAAACGCCCCAAGATCTCATATTCCAAGACCTCTATTCCGACTCTTATCCAGAGGAGACTTTCGTCACTACGGCGGGCTCATTTACTTTTCCCTCTATTTTCCTTTCTTTCCAAAAATCCACCTCTTCCTCTACACCAATATCCTTTTGTTCCCACTATACCAATGTGCTTTTCTCTTATTCTCCCAATTTTCATTCATCCCCTTTCATTGTTCTCCTTCTCTCTCTTTTGATAAGAATCCGGATTTAAACGCTCTTTCTTTTACGAAGACTTTTGACGAACGTTTTCGTTCATTATAATGTCGACGTAAGAATTTCATCATCTCGCATTTTGATAATGAGCGCATAAAAATTTCATCTTTCGCTTCTCTCTGATTTTAAACATATATTTATTCATTTCTATGGAGGAAAATCTATGTTGAGTAACTTTAAAGGGTTCTTATAACGATATTGGGAATAATGTACATAAGAAATAGGCTCGTAAAGCTAATTCATAACAATCAGTTCCTTTATGGAAACAGAACACATTTGAATGAATCCCTTTTTAGGAATAACGATGAAATTAAAGGAGATAGATAATAACTTAAACCCCTCTTTAGACAAAATAAGGACAACCTGAGAATGAATACCGAAAGACAAATATGTTGAAGCAGTGGTAAATTATACCTTAAGAATTACAGGAATGACGAAGGAAGTGCTGTAAAATGTTTAAAGAAACTCAATTTCAGAGATTAATCAGTAAGAAGAAAAAGTTATGAAAGGAAACACGGAATCTTTCCACGGAATGTTCACATTTGATGGTTATATGTTCTTTTTCAAAACTTCCCCATAACATTTATCAAAGAATCTTAGTACTTCATTAAATTTCATTTGATTTATCACATACATCTATATCGATACATCCGTATTTCAATATATTATTTCTGAGCTTATAGCAGTAAAAAAACGCACAGAAGAGATTCCTAGAAATATAAGTCAGCTTTTTCTTATACATAACGTAAGTTCTACAATTCAAGAATAAGATACGAACCACAGTTACCCTTTTATCTAAGTTATGGAGAATGTCTTTTACTTTTAATCATTGATACCGTAAATATTCTCGGTGCGTTATTTCTTAATTTCGCGACCATTACTTCCATCGTTGTCCTTAAACACGACCCGGGGCCACAATCTCGGCTCTGTAATAAAGTCTTCCTTATATATCTCACTCCCCTCCCCAAACAACGGGAGCACACACATATCCATCGGCGTAACATCAATCCTTCAAACCTATCCATCTGCAAGCAACAACATTCCTCTCCTCGCCAATATCCAGCATTCCTTCCCTTCAAGACGTCCTCCTGCTCATCTCAGGAGTCACTCACACCGAGTCTTCTGCTCATCCAAAAAACTCGATTCTCTTGCCTCACTCATCCTCGCTTCCATTCACTTTTTCCCTTTTAACTTTTCAACCCTATGTTACAGCTCCCTCTTCTGTTTCCTCTTTTCCCAATCCGTCTCCCGTCTGTATTTTCATTTCTCTTCGCCCCTTTTGTGCTGCTGTCTCGTCTGCACCCAATAACACAGCCTCTCTTTCATTTCTCTTGTGCCTCTGTCTTTGGCATTAAAGTGAGAACCACGAGAAAAATGTTTCGTCACTTCGTAACTCCGTCGTCCGTATACTCTCTTTCCCTCACGAGCTCTTGTTTTTCTTAGCGTATTTTCCACGAAGTTCATTTCCCCGAAAGTCTATACGCGTTCGGAAATCTATCTCCAGCGCGAAACGCATTATGGCACTTGGATGGACCACTCGGAGACCAAAATAGATGATCATTCATACTCCCTTGCGAAGGACTCTGCTTCAATTTTCGTGATGGACGGTCGCGATTGAATTTCAGCCGAAACACTGTATCTGATTGTATTTCTCGCCAACCGATGCGTCATGCTCAATGTATTTTGGGGATTCGAATAACATCGGTGCTGATCACGAGTGGAGGGTAAGAAGGACGCGATATAGTTCTATTTGTACTCGCACACTTATATGCAAACTATTATATTTCATTGAATTTATGACGTCCATGTCCAGGCAACTAAATTGGCTATAGTAAATCTCAAGAGGGAGATGTTTAAATAATAATTGGAATAGTGAATATGTAAGAGATATAATACTGTATAAAATCTAGTCTATATATTTGATTATTAATTTATTTTTCTTTTATAATTTGAATTATATACACAAAGTTGGCTTATATATATTTAACAGCCATAATATATTAATCATTCGTCAACTTGGAAAATAAATACCATATACTGAAATGATATCGAAATAGCACTTTAACTTACGTAACAAAATGTATTCGAGAATTGATTACAGTGCAATCGAAGGGTAGTTTTTTCCAATAAAAATCAATTTAACGAATTGAAGGACTAAAAAATATCAAATCGATTGATTCGCTTAAATGATCCAGCGTAGATATCACTTAAGAGCTGATGGGAATCATAAATATAAATACTGTCTCAATTTGTCATGAAAGTAAGTTCCTTTATGCATCAATCGATTTCTAAATCTCACCACCAACACTCCGAAAATTGTAGCTGAAATGTAAGCAATCAGAATTATGCACGTCAATGTTACATCCTTTCCGCTTAAATACTCTTTAAATTGAATCAAATCCGTCTATCCATAGAACTCGCAAAGCGCACAGATTGCAAGCACGACTACCTTCCCTCGAATCACCGTTTTCAGCATTGACAACTACATGAATCATTGCGTTGGTTGCATCTTTCAACATCGCATAGCGACAGCATCTCACGGTCGGGACGGCATTTCTTCCACATGGACGCACCTTGAAAAATTCAGCCCTCCTGCCGACTGGAAACTTTTAAAATTAATTAATGGAACCCTTTAGTTGGGTCGGACATGCCCGAGATCGACGTAGCGTACATCCAAAACACTCGCGCAAAATATTCACTCTCCAAAACTCTTTCGAAAGTGACTCAAACAGAGAATTGCGCCGGAGAAAGAGTAGACAGTAACGTCGCTAATAACTTACTACTCTCTTAAAAAAGTAGGGGATGTGTTTGAGGAAAGGAATAAAGGAGTCTCAGTCGAGCAAAACCATTCTTGTCTCCTTATGGACGCCTCTCCTCAGAGTACACTGCCAGCCGTTAAAGCTTTCAAATATAATTTTTTTAATATTTCTTCTCAGAAGCCATCGTCTGTTTTCCTCTCAACCGCCTCCCTGTTCTCCATCAACATCTTCGCCTCACTCCCCTTACGATCGCTTTATTTCATCGCACCCATGCATCTAGAGACCGCTATCTCATCCTCCCTAAAAAGGGACCTTATCTCTCCGCACCCTATACAGCTCGTGTCCAAAAGGCAACAGCCCCTATCCCTTAATACCCTGGGCCACCATCCGCTATGGTTTACCCCTCCATCCATCTCTCCAATCGGACCACCCTCTTCTACAATTGCCTATTTGCTTCTATCTTCGTAACTATACAACCGCTCGTACCAATTGCATTTCTAGGATGCGAAAAAAGGGGCATCCCTCCTCCTTTCTTTCTTCAAGGGTGCGTCCCACTCAATTCTGTCCCTACACCCCTTCGCGGTCTCTCCGCACAAGACCCATGCCCTCCCGCGACCCCCATCCTCAACTTCCCTCTTAACGGGTTTATATTGCGCCTGTTAATTTTATGTCCCATCTGTATCTGTCTCCTGAGGGAAGGAGGGAATAGTATCCAAGGGGGAGTGGAGGTTTTGAATGTGGAAGGAACGCCTATGACTAACCCGCCTCATCACCCACAACAGTTTCCTATCGCCGCTGATCATCCGCCTCATTCCCTCCGTCTAATGCCCGCTTTCCTTTCGTCTTCTCCCTCGGCGAAAATTTTTTCCGCCTTCCCCCACACCCTCTTCATCGTTCGCTTGTCACCCCCACTCATCTGGCTGACTCAACGATATCGGTTACTGTTATGACGGAATGCTTCTTCCTCATGAAAGGCCTTTTCATAATCTAGAAACACCCTCTCTTTATGTACCCCTCCTGTCTCCCGCAGCCCCGCGTTTTTTAACTCGTAAAAATATTTCACGCACGCCTGATTTATCGTTTGCAATTCGAATGAAAACATTTTCTAGACGTCCTCCTCGGGAAGGGGGAGGAAGTTTTGGGATATTATACGCTCCGTATATTTAGGTTTATTGGTAGTTTCGAGTCTTATTTGTTCGGGGGAATCGGAAGAATTTATTCCTCGCGGCCTGTCGCTCGTAAAACTGCGTTTGAAAATGATATCTGGTTATTTCGCTACTTGTCGATGCAGCGGGAAAATCTCGCGGGGTTATTTTTGCATCAATGCGAAGGCAATCCTCCACGAATACGATGAATAAAATTTATCTGCAAGGATCCGCCAACAGAATGGGTCTGCAATACAAGAAAATGTCTCCATGGTGAACGATGAATCCAACGAAGTAATAGACGCCACGCTCTTGGTTACGTACTCGGTTACCAACAACGTGAAAGCGCGTATGTATGACTCACTCCGTCCCCGCGGGTTAATCTTAATATACGAGTGGTCTCACCAACTAATTCTCTATAGTTTAAAACCTCATAAATACATATGAGTCTTATTCCTCCCTCATCTTCCAGGCCGCGCAGCCATCAAAGACACGGTCTAATGAACTCAGACTGTAAATTCTTACCGCTCGCAAGAGCGAATTAACAAGGACTGATTGAGTCGGCGGCGATAATGGCCTCGCAGTCCCCCAGAAATTCACCCCAAACAAATCCCCACGCCTCCTTCAATTATTCACTCCTCCGGGAAAAGGGGAGAAATGCCTATTTCTACTATATTTCGCGCGCAATTAATATATATCTATCTTTAATAGGAATCGGTGGGGAGTCACTAATAGGAAAAGGTCGGGGGAGTCAATAGGCGAAACCTAGGATGGGGACAGCATATCTCGGTCCATAACGAGGAGGTCGACATCCTCCCATTGGGAACTTCCCCCCCGAAGCGGCACCCTCACTCCCACCGAGTAGAGACAGACAAATAAAGCGTATTATCAATCAACCGCCCCGGACTTCCCATCTGTCCCTTCTTCCCAATCTTAAACTCCTTGCTCAATCATCTACCACCAGTCCTCTTTTCCCACACTTGCTAACGCATTCGCTTGTGCGACCGTTTCGGACGACCCTCGTTGCTGATGGGCTCTTTCAGGAGGAACCGCGAACGGCATTGTCCACCCGATGTACTCCTCCTTATCGCGCGGCGTCATCTCTAGTGCCATCTTCCTCCCGCCCTCTCCCGGAATTACTTATTTTGTTCCATTCGTCCTAAAGGCGTCTCGATAAGGTGTCATTGGGTGATCTATGGTCCAAATGGAGTCGCTCTTATCTATACGACGAAATTTGGCGAGAACTAGAGGAGAGGGAACCCTCTCTTCTCGATGGGTAATTTAGGAATCGATGTTTCAGAAATGTACGCGCCAAACGTCCTCTTTCCGTTATGAAATGCCCGGCGATAATGGAATGAGAAGAGGAAAGATTTTCGAGCTTTCGGTTCGCTTGAGTCATGCATTTAAATATCCGATTATTTTAAAGGGATTTTTATCGTGCGTCTTCCAAACATGGGCGTTATATGTTTTTAGATGAAATTTTTTCCTCTCTAGCGAAGGCAGTATTGTTTTGATTTCAATATTGGGATCAAGAAGGGTTTTCCATTATTTCAAACTCCAATTTCCTTGTATTCATAAGATTTTTATACGACTCGGCTTAGATTGAGTCATATATATATATAAAGCCAACGTCTAAAAAAGCATACTCAAAAGGTCGATCAGGAACTTTTCCTTTTATAGCAGCTCGATAACCTGTGATGAACTGATATGAAACTAATAATAGCCAAAGATAATATTTCTCTGCTATTTTTATCGTAAGACTTTAATCGATGATCTTATGATTCGATCTTGTATTTCTAGCGGATTTACTTCCCATAAACCCTGATTTTTCATGATCATGAATCGTATAACCTTTAATACAACACTTTCATCTAAGTCTATTCTGGTACATCGTGTCGTGAAAAAGAAATATAATATAAAAAAGAAATATATCGTGTAATCCAATACTACAAATTGAGATTTAGAGCAAAGTATGGAAAGACACATGAATATTTGCCATGTATGATATTATGACCTACCTATATCTATACTATAGTTTGATACATTTTCGTTCCACATTCTAAAAGCATTCTTAATTATACTTTGATAATTATTTTATTTTAGCCTCATGAATTACCTGCTGAATGATGCTAAAATATACCTTAAGTTTCCTTCGATTTTTTGTTAATATTTAAAAACAAATAATTACCATAAAATTCCACTAATTTAGTATCATAAAGGGAAATATTTACAAATAATTTAAATCGGGTCTTCAAAACATCTACGGGTGACTCATTATAAGTTTTATATGGTCCCAAAACATAATTTATACCTTTTTACAGAAAGCATGAGGACGTATATCAGCCATAAAGTGACTAACGTAAATGTAGATATTGGTGTGAGTCATGAAATCCATCACTTAATAGCACCAGCGAGATTCGGCTAACATTGGGGAGAAAATAGATTTTTGGTCGAGAGATGGAATTGATATTGGGATTGAGACTGCCACGTACATTTTCCATGTCCGCCCAAGAGTGAAATTAGTTTCATCTACTTGGATTTGCCCGAATCCATAGTCTTCATGAGTGACCCCGCAAAGATGACCTAAAGATATGACCAGTCCACCAAATCCTGCATTACTCTTTCGGGGAAACGTTGAAGGTTGAGTGGTGACTCCATACCCTGAAACGCCAGATGAATTTACATTCTAGGCAATCAATTCCGGACGACCAACGGGTTACATTGGGAGCGATGCAATTTTCTCTGCGGAATTGTTACTTCTCCGACCATTCCCGGTGACCGCTATTTAATCCGGGATATCTTGTAAATGGTTATCGTGGGAAATATTGAAAATTAGGACTCACTTTATAAATTAATTGCTTATGAATCTTCTTAATCATCGACCATAATAGAACTTGAGTAAAATATCCTGATGGAGATTTCATTAAAGTTTCCTCTATAAATATCATACGGTTATAAAAGGATTATGTATAATCATACTTCATTAACACATTTTTTTATAAATCCATATGTTTCTGTGTAATTAAAACCTTTGGTTAAGAAAAATCATGATCAATCATTTCTATTACAATATAATCTATTATAATTGTATGATATATAAGGCAACTTATTCATTATTGTTAATTAAGATTTCGAAATATGATTTACGATGATTGAATGTTATTATTTATAGAAGTACCATATACAAATATTTCGTATTAATACAATAAATATTTTATATATAACAACATGTACAAACATACAGCTGTAGCATAAGAGAGTATTTATCCTCATCAAGTAGTCCCTCGTATATGAGACCATAGATGTCTATTCTTTCTCTAAACGTCATTCCAATTTAAAATGACATCTTTGATAGTCAAGAACAATACGTGATGTCATCTATTGTGGTCCATTTATTTTCCATCCTCTCGAGTTACTCCTTAAAATCTTCGACACACCCAACATCGTAAACCTTTGAGTAATCTGATTTCCTTTCTGTTTGTACAAACAGAACAATCAGATGCCCTTCATCCACTTGTGGTGATCTCGGTTCCACGTCTGCATCTTTCAACCAATGTAATCCTAACTTTGAATTTATATTTCCTCTCGTCCCCATTACCAATAAGTCAAGAGTGCAGACTCTTCTAATTGTCAATTCTAGAACCTCATTCCTCCATTACTTAATGAATTTTTTTTAGATTCATTTGAACTTAAAGGAATTAAATGATGGGTCACATATTTGATAATATGTCATCCTCTAATATTTAAATTTCATTATCATATACTTTACAAGTACTTTATCCAAAATCATCAACAATAAAACTCAGGGGTATCAATCAGGATCATGTATAACCAACGCATAAACCCACTAATTAATATTAGCTCATTACTAAAAGTTCTCACTAACTCTAGCTAAGTTTTCGAATCCCCTTTGGCTAATTAAATCCCGGGTATTATTCGATCAAATTGAATTTTCTTGAGCAATTATCTTCTCCATATCCTTTAATGTCTCGTTAATTTTGCGGAATCGGTCAAAGCCTTTCCAAACCCAACGGAATACTATCATCTGCCAAACACTTTGCTCTTATCCCCGCTTCGTTACACTAATTCATCGTATATCCTTCTGAATACGGCTAATGGGAAAATTGATTGGATTTAGCTAATATCGCTGAATAGGTAGGCTTATAATTTATTTTATTTTTTACGAGGATATTATTTATATCGATGACTTATCAGTTTTATATCCGGCCATCTAATTCGACTTATCTACATCTGTCTGAATACCCTACAAGCCGCCCTTCGGCTTGTGGCATGGGACTGATAGTTACTCCCTTCAACTTTAATATTATACTACAGCTAATGTAATACACGGTTCTATCTATCATGATATATGATATATATCCCCTTCCTTAACGTCATAGATTTCTTGATCCAGGAATGGTAATTTTATCAATTCGATATTCAACAAGCAATTCGAAGAAATGAGATTTTATATAGTAGGAAATTGCATTAAATCGATTCCTATGTTGATTACAGAACTCATTTTCCACAGAGCATCTTAAATGAATAGAATATATTATGCACGTCTCGTTTATGCTGTATTCCATTCCTTATCTCTCAAATCAAATTTGCAATCTAACCAGTACGTCACCGATGATGGCTTACTGTTCCCCTCTATCCGCCATATCCTCAACATAGTCGTACGCCAATTCTCGGTGTGGTCACTTGTGGGCAATAAAACCCCAACGATCACGAAATTAAGCGGATAAACGTTGACTTATAATACCATCAACCGGACGTTCGCTAACCCTTCCTTACTCATCCTATCTCAGGACAGAAATCAGAGATATGAAATTTTAAAGGGGAACAGATTGGGTCGCACAAGTGCGCATATATATAAACTCGTATACTTCATAGGTAAGTAATAAATGTACCTATCACACTAAAACTAAATAACCATTAAATTATTTCTTCGCCTAAATTACGATTATTTTCTTTTATAATTAAATATTACGTTTATGGTAATAAAAGGTATGATGAAAATTCTCTGCATAAAATTAATATTCATCAATAACATGAAGCATTCTAGATTTATACATGATTTTTCAAAATTTATAAATATATATAAATAAATTCGATCCATATTCTAAGAGGATTAAACGAAATAGTAAGATGATGTCTGTTCTAAATTCCTCACAAAAAAGACGTTTCATTATTATTATGATTACTATTTCCAATTAATTATCTAATGAAATTCTAAGTAATTTACTTACTAACAATGGGCAAACTTAAATTATAATTCAACAGAGAATTCATTACGTAACAATGAGGAAATTTCTTAATTATTGAAGTGATAAAGTAACTATGTCGTGTAAATATCATAATTATGAATATCTCAATTTAAATAAACGTTAAAAACTGTTCGATTAAATACATCACTCTATACAGATAGGATAACCCAGATCACGTTAAAGCATAAACGTATGCTCCCGACTCTTTTGAGAGTAAAACAACTAATTCCCCTTCAAAACGAGTAGAGAAGCATAAACGCGTCGATACACACATCGCAGCACGTCTTTGAAATAACATTTTCCACTCACACACACACGAAGCAAATTAAAGAACAAAAAGTCATAAGAACACGCAAAAGCGTATATCCTATCGCCACCAAAGAAAATCCCTATTTTTTTCACATCGTGAAAGCATTCCCGCAAATTTTTTGTTTTTATCCCCTTTGCGTATTTTTCCCTTTTATAATACCGCACGTGGCATTTTGTTTTTGCCTCCTCGGGCTAACGAGACAGCTATGGACGGAAAAAGAGGAGAGAAAAACTTTCGCGGATATCTCCCGATCGCAAAACAGGACTCATATAACGCCGTTACCTGACATAAACCGAATCCTATGGAAATCCACGGCTATAGGGCGCAAATGTGGCGAAAAGGAACCGTAGAGGCATTAAGTGGTTTGATGGACCGTGGAGCGGTATGTTGATATAGTCGGAGAAGAAGGCGAAGATGAGAGAGAAGGGGTTATGCGAAATGGGGAAAGCGATGACGTCGCGGTCAAAGGGAATGCCGAAAAAAGAGGGTTCTGGAGGGAGGGACACATAGAGAGGACACCGTTGCATTAACCTCGGGCAGTATAGGTCATTTGGTTCGGTACCATCCCTCCACTCTTCTCTTTATCTCTGGACCAATTCATCCGTTGCCTATACGTCCCTCTCCAATGCATTTCTGAACCTTCCCCGAGGCAGTTAGTCTCGTACCTTCCCCACCCCCCTCTTGCGGGGAATTGCCATGGTGACGCGGTCTGTGAGAGAGGAGGCAGATCGTGTCCCGATGCCGAATGTATCGTCTGTTCTTTTGCATGCCCCCCTTTTACGCCCTTTTCTTTTTTCCCTGCTCTATTCTGTCTGAGCAAAGCGAGGCGTTTGAAACGCAATAGCTTTTCGAGAGAGCGTTGTTGTAAATGTTTGTTTTTTTCGGTCGTTAGAGGGAATGCCTCCCCCACAAAGTTGATTTGTTTATCGAGCGGTGGAATTGGGAAGAACTGCGGTCGTCCGCGAGAGAGTAAAAAAGAGCTAACGCGTCTTCTATTTTCTATGAAATTCCCTCGCGTTCCTTCGCGGAATTCGAAAATAAACTGTCGCAAATATTTTGCAAAAAAATTGCCAGTTTTTTGCGGATGTTTTTGAGGAGTAACAGCGGGAATCATCTGGCGTTCTTCGTATTCGAATCCACTTATTTCTCAATCATTAAAAAGGCGTCTGTTATCCTTTTGAAGACTAAAACGTTCTCTTACGATTTTTGCGCAAACGTATTTCTGATGATCTGCGAGATGCACAGGTGCGTCGGGCACAAATTAACTCCTCAAAGCTTAGATCCGCTGACATCCGCTGTGCTTTGACTAATATCAAGCTCTATGCATTACACCGTTGCCTAGGGCTATATATATACATGCGAAATACATTCGCCATTCTTGGCAATGATCGCTCTTGGATTAAACCGTGTCACGTATTTTGTTCTTCGATTTTTTGGGCATCTTCTGTAGTCAGTGACGAAATATTTAAAAATTGCGAAATGATGAGATATCAGATAGAACGTGGTGGAATTGAAAACAAAATTATGATGTGAGAATTAATACTTTAATGTATACTAACTTTCATTTCTATGCTCAAATTATAAAACATGATAATTATTTAATTAATTTTAAAGATTAATATTTTAATATGCAGTAAGGGTAACATCGGATTATTTATTTACATTTCATTTTCTAATTAATTTTTTAGAATTTCATTAAAATCTTATTATCTTTGCTAAATCTCGATCAGATAAATATTTGCGTATATTTATATCAAAATACTGTTTCAAACTTTAGCATATTCATACATTTATCAATTATGCAGAATTAAAAAAAAATTGATATGGTATCTAATCTTCATATACCTTCAGGTTGAAACAGGAATTAGGTGGCAAAGTAGTCGAAAACGCCTGCAATTTGCGATTCTTTCTTTTCGTTGTATTTCAGAGCGTTTATCTCGTCATGTCCCGAATCACGCAAACTTACCTACGGCGATTCTGTCAGCACAATGCGTCAACCCTGCGGTGTTTTGTTTGAGGAGAATATGGTGATGCAATGGTGGAATCGTAATAATAAATCCTGCTCGTGTTTGCGCGTTCGAATCAAAGCCCATCTTCCATTGTATTTCAATTTGTTACCATCACACACTAACACATTCAGAGTGTACATTTACATACACTAATTTACGCTGTGCTTTATTTTTGAACTAAGTACTAGGCAGGCTTTAAAACGTCCGGAGATCATTTCGTCTCGTATCCTTCATTTTTCACATCGTTTATTGGCATTATAAATAGTTTCAGACCAGCAGAATCAACCATGGAATCCCATGTGGAGATTATAGCTGAAAATGAAGTAATTTCCTATATATTTATAACTCCATGTTAATACTCATTAATAACAGGTATCTAATGAAATAAAAACTGGTAATTATAAATTTAAAAATGAGAACCGTGAATTTTACGATCGAAGGGAACATTCGATAACTATTAACGTTTTATTCATCAATCATTCAATTCATAATAATCAAATTTTAGCTTCGAGATCATATTGATAAAAACTAATTAAATCGAAACTTTAATCAAAACAAACATCCGATGCTCCTCTGCAATTTTAAACGTTTTCATGTCATGATTTAATTCATATCATATATTCATGAAGTAAAATGCGTGATCGATGACAAAGACTACAGGGCATTTTAATTTGAAAATTAATTCGATAAAGTATTCATTTATAGGAAGCATGTGATGAGAGCAAAATTAGATTATTTTTTGTATATTGATCAAACTAAAAAAAATTATTTGTATTCCAGTGTGATTTCGACACATGATGATCGTGGTTGAACTGTTAAGTCTTTCGGTGAATGAATTATTCAGAATCCATACTAATCATTTCTATTGCTTATAAATAATTATGTCGAATATGAATGATGTTTTGTGTTCTATTTTTTATTGTTATGAAGCTATCCATGGGAAATCTCCATAACATTTGATGATAATTAATTGCACTTTTATAGCTTAAATTAAGCCGTGGCATTTATGTGTTTTGTAATTAACATTCGTGGATTATTTTCAGATAATATCGGATATATTATACCTCCAAATTTTACATAATGTTTCAATATATATTTTTTGACGATTCTAATCCTGAAAAGAGAATTTTTGTAAATACTACAAATTTAATTTTAAGCCTTAAATCTACCTCACCCATATTTATAAAAAAGTGAATTTAGCGATAAGATATATATATATTATTTTTACATTATAATAAAATTTATTTACAAATTCATACCTATATTCCTGCTTATTCCATCAAATAATAACTAATCTATGAAATTGCATTCTTCGTGGATTTGAAAATAATCAACAGTGAACAATATGAGACTTGCTGATAAATTTAAATATTACTTAAACATTAAATATATTTATGCTATACGTATTATAAATTTGTTTTATTTATTGATAAATTTTATCGACAAAACCTACCAGTCCGCAAACAGCAATTTCCACCGATTCCCCCTCAAATTCCGATAGAGGATAACTGAGGGAAATATATCTCTAAATCGCTCACTGAAAATTCGATTCCCTAAGCAATTAAAAGGTCTGGGAGTGCTTAATGCATCCCTTTATCGCTTAAATAGGAAACTATCGGAATAGCGGAAAACGTCTCCTTGACCACGCCTAGTGAGAATAGCTCTCACGCCATACGGCACTTTCCCAGGACGGGCTTCGATCTGCGCTTTTGCATCGAAATTCACTCAGAATAAAAACTCCAAAACTCAGCCGTGCAATTCGTATAAAACTCTACGACATCCTCTCTTTCCTTCCTGGGAAAACAGTCCATTGTTTCTTCTTTGCTTCGCTTGGCGACAAGCATTACCATTTATCACGGATCTCAATAAACTTGGCCCCGAACGACGGTGGCTATAAAGTCGAGCGGGCGTGGGATATGCAGACGGGTGGAAATTCCGGAATACTTATATATATAATGCGACCATTTATCTACTCTTTATAATGAATCTTCCATATCCGACATCTTCATTTCCTCTTATCTTTTTCAATTTGCATCGAACTCGAAGAGCAAACATAAAACCGAAAAGTAGATAGAGGAGGACGCAAAAATAAAAGCAAAGGACGCGTAAAACGTTGTGAATGCTTAATAAAATATATTTCTAGCGCCAAACATCAATCCGTCCCGAGTCCATTTTGACCTCCGTACCCTTTTTTGGCATCTTCCTTCTCTTCCACCCACGGCCTCTTTTTATATCCGTTCATATCCCTCTTTTTGCAGAATATCCCGTCATATTTTTTCCCCAAATCCTCCCGTTCGATATTTCATATCTCCCGCCGAAATACATCGAAACACTCTTTTGTTTTTTTCACCCTACCCTCAACGCCCGGAATTCCCTCCATTTTTTCGCACGAGACGATAATTATGCGGGAAGTCTTTTGAAGGTAAACACACCGCAAAGCCGAGTTCTTGTGGGTGCGGAACCTGTTGTGCATTTTACGAAGACCCTTTTCACGGATCGCTTTATTTCTGGGGGTATGCGTTTAAAATCGATCATTGGGTCAACCAACCACTGGAGCATGCTATCTCTGACATTATGCAACACCCTGTCACGTTCACGTCCTTTCTGCTTCCTCTCGTTGCCACCAACACACTCTCGTTCCCTTTCTTTCCTCTTTATTAGCGGTTTATGGCTAATTATATCCTCGCACATGTGTGAGCACTTTTTTATACGCTCCCGATACGTATTCTAATACAAACTTGTATAGTGTATGACCGTGTACAGTGAGGTTACAGAACAGAGATGAGTTGCGTACGATTTTTTATACGCGGGAGGTGAGCTCACTGGGGAAACGTACAAGCGAAGTGACATAATTTCCATATCATTCACTCATTACCTCGTTACATCGTTCACTGCTATTCATTGTTAATAAGTTAAAGCTTTTATTTAAAGAAAATTCGATTACAATTTTCATTTTGACAGCTTCCAGGGGAAGAAGAATAAACTAATTGGTGTTTCATGGAGGTATACGAGTACATGATTTGTCAATGAAGTTTTCTAACGATTAATTTTTTGTAATCAAATTTAATCCCGAAAGATATTTATCTTTTTCGCTTTTCATTTAAAGTAATAAGCTTTGTAGGTGGAATGAGCAAGGGGAAGAGAGCAATCTTATTACTCCCGTGCATAACAAATTCATAAAAACACTTCGGAAACATCCATATAAAATTCTATTTCTACAAAATTTCGTATAATAAGTTTAAACATGAAATCTTGCTGAATTTAAATGAAAATGAAATGACGAGAAAACTTTATACATTTTTATCCTAAAGGAATGTAATTAATCAAAATTAAATGAAATACATTTGCGTATTTCTATGAAAGGGATAATTGCACGAGAAAAATTAGGATGGATACTTTGTTTACTAGTGTATCTCCATGGTGTCGAAAGAAGGTAATGCACACCCAGAGACTCCTATCTTACATTAGGCCCCTCGATAAAGTATATTTCTATCGTTTCCTTACATCTATCTGGACCGCCTCTCGAGGCGAGAAAATTCTGTACGAAAGCCGTTTTCTCTCAAAAGCGCTTTTGGCACTCAACTATTCCATACTTGGGCTTTATTTAATCTTTTCTTTGTCTTCCGAAGGTTTTCCAGTGTTTCGTAATATTCGCCGTCTCTACACACAAGCATCTTTTCTCTATGGGCATTTTCCGATAAAGGGATATCTTTGAGGCGAACGTGCGAGGATTTTCTTTGACGAAATATACAGTTTTAGGAACCATTACATATTTCTTGCTTCTAAATACATACAAAATATAATTCATATTTTTAGCCCATCTTATAAAACGTAATTCATGATTATTTTACTTCATCCCATTACTCTTGTTCAAACTTTCTCCTTTAAACACTTTGGAATCCTGTTGCTTATTCTTTCCCAGAATCGTGATCATAGTTTACTTTTAATTTATTCTCATACTAGATATAACTTACAATAAGTTCGTACATTTAATAAATTCGCTCTAAAATGTATTTAATTTATAAAATTGAAGCTTTTAGGATTCTATCCGTGTTCATTTAAAACATATAGAGTAAAAAGTAATATTATTTTCCTCCAATTGCGTAGCTTCGACCTGTATTAGTATGAATTTAGTTCAGTTAGATTTCATACATTTAAAATTATATTAATTATAAATAAAGTAAGTAATTAATGATTAAATAATTTGATAAATGGTAAATTTTTCTTGTTTAATTATTTTACCGACCTTCTATACTTTACTATCTATTTACTACGATAGTACATAGGCTATAGTTTAGTGTAGTATAGTATCATCAAAGCCTGACTTCCTCCTCTTAGTTTTTGAACCTCACCCTCCCCTCCTTCCCTCCCCTTACTCCCCCACCCCCCACCACGAGCGCAGTTCGATCATGCAAACATTGATGCATCATGATCGACCCACCATGCGTCAACTGATCCTCCCCATTTTATTCCCCCAAAACCCTCTTTAACCACCTTCGTCACAATCGTTAATGAATTGGCGCGAGTTGTAAAATGAAGATTCGTGCGGGTGGACGCCATGTTTTATAATTACGAATTTTAGCCTCTCTTTTGTAAATGTTTTAATAGAGGGGAGCCGAGGAATTAATTCGGCGGTGAAAGGGAAGAGGAAAGAGAGGGAAAAATCCGCGCGCCGGTCAATTTCCTAGCCGCAAATTTCAATATTTGGGACGCTTTCAGATTGCGACGCGGGCAAATTAATGGAGCCTAATAGCCTTTGCAGTTGACGCGCCATCGACAATAAATACCTATATAACTAAATAAGGGTTTAATTAAGGCCTCGATGCTTAATGAACGGCCGTTAAATTTCAATACTCTTGTGCTAAAGTTTAACAGTCCACCACCACACCCCCACTTTTTTCTATCCGTAAAAGAATCGACATTTCCGTCTTGGTTCTCGATTAAAGCCCGGAGCTCAAAAATATGCATCTAATTGCGATGGTTAGTTTAGCATTCGGTCGTGCGTTTTTATCGACTACGTATCGCTAACGGCCAAGTGTGTGTTGAGAGTTGGAAATGAAAAAAAGAATTGATCACGAATTCACAAGCAGAAACTTTCGAGAACTAAATCAACTTTATTTATTACCGAACGCTTTTTAAAATTCCCTAATTTCGCAAATCACTTGTTTGGCTGGGAGCAGAAATTTTAATAAATGCCCAATCTCCATCAATTAACAATCGTCATGAATCTGTAAATGTTTTCCCGAAAATAGCCGCGATGGAACGCTGTTTTTCGAAGACTTGCGGAATTTAAAAATAATTGAAGCTTGTTCTGCGTGAGCTCTTATTCTCCTGTACTTGATTGAATTACGTAGCTAAATGAATAAATTGAGCCTCTCAGCGTATTTTGTTTTTTATTAAAATGTAATTTTAAATTTCTCCATTTTTATGGTAGTAATCTGTTAGAAACAAGAGTAAATATTTATGTATATTCATTCCTTTATTTATTTTTCTTCGCGTATACTTTACACAATCTGTCCTCATTAATTGAAATAAATGCCCAAAAAAAATAATCGACCCGCATCATAATGTGCAGTAGAGGATATTAGATAATCGATTTAAGGCTTTTTCCGTGTTGCTGATCCATAATGAAAGAACTACTTTGCGTGTTTCACAGAATTAAAAAAAATAAAATGCGAGTTTGGTCAAACTTGCTCTTGACTTCCACAGGTCAAAACCATATTATGTTTGTTGTTTTCTAATTAGTTAAATTATATTTCCAGTTCAGAAGTTATTATATATATTATAATATTTATCGAAGAAGTTTTCTGTATAAATAAGGTAAACATAATGTGAAATTAAATATATTAGAACATTAAAATGAGATTTAAAAATTGTTAAATTATTAATTCGTAAAATTATTGTAAAGGAGTTAACTTTTGCGTTCATTTACTCATTTCAATATGTATAAGGTATTAATATGATATATTATTAATATGAATCTCGAATTTACTGTTTTTCCGTCAATTTATAATACAATATTTATCAAAACGTCTATTTCCAGAAAATAAGTATTAACTGATAAAAATTAAGAGTACTGTAAAAGAATTCAACTTAATTTACATTATGATGAAATTTATATGTGTGCAGATATAAGCGTATATATATATATATATATATATATATATATATATATATATATATATATATATATATATATATATATATATATATATATATATATATATATATATATATATATATATATATATATATATATATATATATATATATGTGTGTGTTAAAGAACTACCGATTTTTTATGCTTAACTTTCGTTTTTTTCTTTGAATTTTAAATTCGGGGCCAATTCAATTTATAGAATACATTCATTTCCATTATTTGGGTCGATTTATATTTCTGTTTTATTTAACATACACTTTGCACACTCCGCATTTTTACAGCCGAACTTCGTTCTATTTCGCCTTCATTGCCTATTTTCTGAGCCGCTGCATTATATATGTATATTTTACATAGAAAATGAAGAATGCCGAATCAAACGAGGAGAATAAAAAATATCCCACGCTTGGTTAGCATAGCTCCGTGATTTATTAACCTCACAACCCGCTATCACATATGAAAGGGTTCCATGCTTAATTGGAATGACGGAACAGTTATTGCTTTATGACGTCTTGATTGGCACACTCGTGATATTGGTCAGCATCGACAATTCAGGCAGAAATTCCCAATCAACGGTTTTAAAATTGGGTCGAAGTTTTTTTATATGTAACGAAAATATAAAAAGCGAGTGATCTCCATTTAATGCCAACACTGCGGAGGCAGCTTCGGAAAGTAAGGTTGCATCGCTCGCGGCGATGCACGGTAAACTTCATCGCACTAACTCGATTTTATAATGATTTCGTTGATTGAGAACTTCTGCGGATCCGTCCACATCGCGCATCGGTAATCATTGCAATTCGGAGGGTAATTGATTACCCGAATTCAAAGGAATGAAATGATCTTATCGAATTAACGAAATCATGAACGAATAAAGCCGTTCGGACCTGGTTAATATCCTTCACTAGTCGAGAATATTCCTGTGATTAGGTTAAAGCCGGATTTCCGAAACCCTACGGTTATACGATATCGGAATTTTGGAGCGAATTTTGGGGAAATTTCGGAATGTTGAAAAAAGAATTTTAATGGAGATTGAATATACGCTGCTCGGTGCATTTTACCCTTAATTTAATTGCGTGATTTTGTAGACATGGATCGCTTGTTTCCGTCTCCTGAAGATCCTCATATTCCTCGCTGTTTACCCCTACCTCCTTTCGAAAGGCTCTCAATTGGAAGACATCGTTCGTGGAATGTTTACAGCAAATCGACATGCAAGGGATTAAACAGAGAGAAGTCGGGATTCCAATTTGTGCCATCCATGGTATTCATTGCATCTGAGCAAGTGTAAAAAAGTCGAAAAACGAATCGTATTTGATCAAGCGAAAGATGAAAGAGCCCAATCGAATAAATCCGATTTCCTTAGTAATTTACCTTGGGCATCGGAAATGGATTTCCCGCAAACTTATCGTATCCGAGCACCGCAACGCGCCTCATATTTCTTCGTTGAGCCAACGGGAGATCGCCAATGCTTCTTGCTTATTCCGCAACGAATTTGCCTCCAATATTAAATGCTATTTATGACCTCAATCTTTCAGATGAGAGATATCGAATAGAATATTTTGACCGAACGAAGGGATCAACGGACCAAAAATGCATCCGTGAAATCCCATATTAAAATTGAGCGCTGTGATGGATGAAATTGAATAATGCTGAGGAATGTATTTCTAGCTGTCTAATGATTCCTGTAAATCACCATCTCTGGATATATGAAAGCCATGAAAAATTGTTTGTGGTAATATCTACTTCACAATATTCACATATATTCGGAATTCATTTGGAATTGAGCGATAAGTTATGGTAAATGAATTAAATATGAATACTTATACCCATGTTTACACTTGTATCAATGGAAACAAATTTTTATTGGAGTGTTCAAAAAACGACTTCTTATTTTTGCTGTTATTATCATTGAGCTTTGATTTAAAATTATTTTTGGATATAATGCAACGAATAGATAAGGTAAAATACTCACTGATAATTATAATTATTAGTACATTTTCTTGGTGTATAAAAGGTATATTAACTTAAAGTACTCACAGACAAAATTCAAAATTCCATTTTACTGAAAATAAGAAATGATTAATAATAGTAAATATCGTATTAGGCTATCTTATATTAAATTATATAGCATTGGAGGTAAATAGAAAATAGGAGGGCAAAAAATCTGTTGCCAGCGGACGAATTTTCAATTGCAACAATTCCATTAATAATAATAATATAAAAAGTATAGTACTTAAGATAAATCCGTAACATTACAGTATAGAGTGCAAAAATGAAACAGCAAAATAACTTATTGAATGCCTGGAAACAATCTCTTACTGTGAAATTATACCGTATTTGATTCCATATCAATCCTTTCCCTAGTACGGAATAACTAAGAAATGATTCAATAAATTAGATAGTGAAATGCCATAGGAGGACGATTCTTATTCATAGTTACTCATTCGTTCTAAATTCATTTGTTTATGAAATTTCGACTTTTTTCTTTTTACCTATCCTACATACTTCGAAAAGGGCACAACAATGGAAAAGAGCATCTCCTAGGGCGACACTCCAATTAACGTTCGCGTAATTTGATAGTCAACAATGCGAAACGAGAAGTAAAGATGGATCTAATAAAGAAAATCCTCTCTCACTCGAGATTTTGAACAATCCTCAAACCGATGCCGAGTCATCCACTCACACGATTTTTTCAAAAAATCTAACTCTAATTACTAACGCTCGCAATTGGATTCGAAGCTCTAGAGAGAGAGTTACGTTCGGCTCTAAAGAAAACTCCAGAGGGTTGCGTCGGTAACCATAATTCGATCCTCTCACACCATCGACGGCTTTAATAACAGAAGAGTGGCGAAAAATAAAAATTCACGAGAAATTCACTCAGCATTCTGGAGGCTCTGAAAGCTCGCCCGAAGGGAAAAAATACATCTTCGGAAGCATTCCGTTGCATCCACTCGAGTACGTAGCGAACACCTTTCGATTGGCAGAGACTGGAGCAAATCTTTGAAAATTTACTTCCCGAACGCCTCTTCTTTTTCGTCCACGTGCTGCACTCGGTCGTTTTTCTCTGGAGGGGAATAAGATATTCATTGGGAGTTGAATTGGAGAGGACAGCGTACTCGGCGGCCTTTGAAAAAGGAAGAAAAATGGGAAGGGAATATAAAATGGAGCTGAAGTGAAACGCGGTTTACATAGGGGAATAGAGGGTAAAATGGGGCCGAAGAGGGGGTTAAAAGAAAAGAGAAACGGATTGGTACGTAAAAATGAATGGAGGAGAAGCTTGGGGATTAAACTGTTACGTCATGATTGCGAGGACACAGAACTGAATTAAAGATAAAGTTAAAGATTCTAAAGACTTATGGAGTGATTTTATTCTTCTCAGAAATGATTGAACAATAATGATAGTACCTTTTAAAAAATGGTCCCTGATATAAGATAAGTGCAATGTTCAAGAGAGGTTTCATAGCCCGTAGGTATGAAGTACACTTCTCGATAGCCAGGATTCAATCAAGAGAAAACATCGACATATAGTAAAGTATAGATATAGCCAATTCTGTTTATGGATGAAATGGACAACTTTTAGTTGTCTTTATAAATCTTACACTTGAATCATTTTACTGTTGATATGTTTTTGAGGAAATGAGGTGACTTATCTAAATGGAAAAGGGCTCAAGAACATGTAACAGCTGTAGCTAAATATCAGGGCCAATTTCTTAAAGTGAGTAAGATTGTTCCCAAGAATGGCTGAGCTTTCCATTTATTTGTATATTGAAAAATATATAGCTTAAATATATCGACTGAAATATATCGATTTCATGCAATGAATATGAATATGGAGGTTGAGTGAATGAAAAATAATTAAAGTAGTTTGTATTCATATTAATATATAAAAATAAGAATATTGCTGATTTCATATTGACGTTGATAACTAAAAAGAGACAAAAAATTTGCGAGCTTAGATATATTTGGCATTCTATAATTAAGAATATATTTTTTTCACTAGACAATTTCACGTTAAAATAAATCATAACCTACATACACTACTACACTACATAACTACACACACCTACAACATAATCAAGATATTTTTAGCATCGGTTAAAAATTTTATGCACGTACCTAATATATTATATAATTTTCATGAGGAGAAGAAGATCGTTATTCTTGCATACGAATAGCATTAGCGAGTACAATACTCATTGAAGCAACTGTTTCTCTGGGATTCAATTATCTAATTTATCAGCATTAAGGTGAATTATTTAACTCGAAGTAAAAAGTTTGAACACTGAAGGCATTGACTTTAGGTCCTCGACTATATGATTCAGAGAATGAAGGGTAAAGGGAGAAAAATAGGATATATTACTATTGTCTCGTTCACTCTAATAATTTAAATATATACGTGTAAGTTTAACAAGTTTACCCCAGTGCATCGAAACAACTAAATGGATTACCAAAAAGTAATCAAAAATGGACCATAACATCTCTTTCAGACACGGGATTCGACATCTTAAAAAACAAAAAAGTAAGTACTTGAGCCTTGGATTAGAGATTCTGTGGAGACCGGAAAACGCCACTTTGTCCGAAAACGGAGGGTAATGACACTTGGGATCATGACCTTTATAAGGTGCGGAGGAATTGATGGCGGGTACAAACATCCGGTGTCGGAAATTCGGTGTACGGCCGAGTGTCTATGCGAGGGACGAGGGAAGAAGTGTCGGAGGAATGTAAGAGAAAGGGAAAGAGGCGAAAGTGTCTAAGAGGTGCGCGTAAACAGAAAGACGCCTCCGGTGACGAAGAGAAGAGTGGTATCATAATTACCTTTGTTCTTGACGAAGTTAAGATGGTGACTTATCGCGGAAAAAGTGGGAGCAGACGTTTGGAAGCGACTCTTTTAGATATGTAAAGAGACAGGGAGGTTTGGTGGGACGAGTTGAAGGAGAATTCGTCTCCAGGGAGACAAGGCATTTCATTAGGACTGTCTTATGTTTTTCGCCCCGAATCGAGAGACGTTATCAAAGAGAGTTTCGTCTTTACGTTAAATAGGATTTATTTGCATTCTAGACGTTTCGGATGTGCCGAGACATGTTTCTCGATGCTCCTCAAAGAGTACTTGGGAATAGAAAAATACGTTCGGCGAATTTTTTTATTCATCATTATCCTTTGATGAAGAGATTATCACCATATTCGAGCTACCACCTAACCTGTAGCCTATTTGTATTTCTAATATACAATAAATAAATATTCTTAAATAATAAAACAAACAAATCTAAATAAATATTAGATATAAGCAAAATCTACTGATTATTAGTACAATAGGAACCTTGCTTTATCTTACCTCAAATTATCAGCAGATTGGATGATTGGTGGTGTAAAGTTTTCTATTTTAGCTATATATATATATATATATATATATATATATATATATATGTGGTAAAAATGCAGAAACCTATGAAAGGAAGATTTAAAATTATTATATCTTGTCCGTATAGAAACCTAGTTAATTATCATATTATTATTAGTCGTTATCATTGCTTCAATCATAAAGATTTTATGATAAAAATAGCAGAATTCAAACTTAAGTCATTTTCAGTAAAAATACTAGATGCTTTGGTGAAGAGGATGTTGAAATATTAGTAAAATTTAATTTAATTTCTTTAAATCTGTTTTCTTAGAAAGATGAAAATATATTTTTAATCAATTTGATTTGATACATAATCGTAAATGGAGCACCAATATTTACCATCACATTCCAAAGTTACACATATATAAGAAGCAGTAGAGAACATCGTCAGCCCAATATTTAAAAATATAACAAATTATGATGTCACACCACATACCATAACTATCAGTAAATGATAGTATTAGTAAACAACTTTTTCATTAGTTCATCATTTAAATATATCAATATAAATATGATTTAAATATTAGATACATGCATTTCTTGTATCTTCAAGATTAAAAAAGCTTTATATTGTTATCATATTTCTCTATAATGTATTTCTAGGAAAGGACACATTTTGAGTGAGAAATGGCTCAATCGTAATGAACAGCCAAAAGCGAGAATTTCCACACATACCAACTCTACTCTGGGAGGTATGTTTGACTCCACATCTTCAAATAGAGAGTCCATTTGGAAGAGTGAAATGTTCTTTTTATCACTGAACTTGAAATGCGCAACTCCTTCGAATTTTCAACAGAACCCCACATGACTTATTACCAATGTCATTCTTCGTTATGGAGCTAGGGATTCAAGAAGGATCAATTAAGGAAAGATTTGCCTAAAGTCAATAATTCAAGGAAAATCTATTTAAGTAAGCCGTAGTTTGAGTGAAGGGTCGCATGAGAGAATTACTACTTATGTGTACTTAAACATTTTAACCTTTCACCAAACATGCCACAGGGGAAATTGAAGCGCCATTTCTCAGTAATGGAAGACAATAGAATGCAATGCACATCCTTGAATGTTAATCACCTTAATCCAGCAATGTCTGCTAAATCTGATTTGTCTAGTTAGTGAGAGGAAGATACGGAAGATTTTAATGGAAATGATAATGCCCCAGAGATTCAGAGTACGTTTCTTAAATTAAAAGTAGCTCTTGGTTAATATTATTAAGTGAATGGAGTGCCCCAGATGAAATATGGGATTGATGCTTTCTCTAATGTACATTTCTTCAAATAGTACGAAAACTCTCCCCAACAACTCATACTCATGTGTTGTTAGTAACCTCTAACTCTACAAATCATTCCCGCTTTCCAAGCAAAAGCAGCAAAATGAAAAGAATTTTGTTTTCATGGAATGCTTAAAGGTTGAAACAATTGGATTGACTGATCTATCTGGTATTTAAACAGCCTTAATTCTTGTACATATATATTTTAATATAACACGTGCTATATTTTTTGGCTTTTTAGAAAGTTTTCTAGAATTGAATGATCCATAAAAATCAAATAATATATTCCTAAATTTTAATGAATTCCTAGCGATTTCATTTGAAAAACTATATTTCAGCTATTGCATTTAGAAAATAATTAGATTAATAAATACGAGGGTTTCATTGTACTTTTCAGAAAAATGTGAAATTATTAAAGAAATAATTCGCTGTCCGAGCGAATTAAAATAAAAAACTCAGGCTAAAAACCGTTAAAATATACGTTGATGTATTAGTATTTCAAAAGTAAAACAGCTTATATAAATCTATATATAATAGATTGCGAATTTCTCTTTTTGGAGTCAGATATGACGTCACAATCAATATCAAAATATATTTCATAACCCATCCCTCGTTCCTATGATACATTCCCTAGAAACGCCAGTATAAAAATAGATAGGCATTTGTATACATATCCTTGCGCCGATTCCATCGGAAGCGTCCCTCTTCTTTGCCAAAAACTTTGATGGAAACAGTTCTCTTCAGTTAGGCCGTTTCTTTGGTTCTCTTGAATGCCAAACCCATTTTCACCTGTGGGGTGAGTCGCCAGATGGGGGCCTCATCTTCGTCGAATGCAAACCACACGCCTCCCCCTCATTTTAATATTCCCCACCCTCGGGCACTTCCCTCCCACACTCCCGACCTTTCCCGATTTCATCTCTTCCTTTGTGGAATATTCCCTTTCACCCCTTGGCTATTTCCCTCGTTGAATCTCCATCACTCCCATGAAAAACTCCCAAGAGAGACTCTCTTTGCTTCTCTCAAGGAATCTTCGCCCAAAACCCTTTCATTTTCCCCTTTTTCCAACATTCATCTGCCTGTTATTCTCTTTTTATTTCCACCTTTCCGCCATTTTGCGAGGAATTCGCGTTTTCCCTCGGAAGTGCGTTTGCTATGATACGCGGAATAATGAGAAATTCGATTGCCTCTACTTTTTGTGACGGATGATGGGAAAGAGGACGTCCTGAGCGGAGATGGATCGCTTATTCTAAATTTATATTCAACATCGTTCGTTCGTTTGTTTTGAAGCATTTAAATAACACTATTCTAGCAGTTTATTATCGTTAACGAAGTAAATAAAAATGTATATGCATTTAAGGGTATAGAAATGCTCTTATTGGTATGCATTGTATGGGATGGGTCATTGGTGATTAAAATATTAGGAGAATTACTCTTAAGCCTACAAATTCTTTAAAAATTACACAAGACTCATTACCAGTAAAACTTGCACGGTAGTGTTGTTTACTTGCGTGATAGTATATATTACAATAATTGATGTATCTCTTTCTTTCATTTTCGTAAGGATTCTGCAATTTTGTGTTATTCTGAAATTCGAGGATTATGAAATTCTTTCTTAGTATAATTAGTATTTTGTTTTTTAGCATATTAAATAAACTTCTGAAGTTACATGTTGGATATAATGATAAGAACTTCACAGGAACACTATGTATCTCAATTGAATAATTGTAAATGAAATTCTGAGAGAGAAGCCTTTATAAGCAAAGAATCAGTCAGATTTTATCTATGGATATGAAGACGAAAATCGTCTTAATTCGTCGTCGTCTTAACGAATAATCTATGTATACATCTTTCACCGAGATCATAGTGAAAGATGAAGACTAAGGATTTTTTAAATTTTATGTGGGCTCTCAGACATAATTTTGGCCTCCTTAATTTTGAAGGTTATGGCAGAAATTTCTAGATTCTTTCAACATCAAAGAAGGAAGTAAATATTACATGTTATAATTTTTACATTCGTCCAATTTTGACCAGAATATTTACTTTAGATGAACTTTAACTTTTTAAATATTTTATTTTATCTTTCTTCTATTAAAAAAATTTTATTTTATGCTATCTATTACAACTATTCTCTTTGTCATTTAATGACACGCACAGTCTGGATAACAAAAACAAAACTTTATTTCTTTGAAATTCTTATATTGCTTTTTATTTTTCTAGTTCTCTTTGAAAACTTAAACTAAAGAAGCAAAGATCTGAACAAACTTGAGTCAGTTATTTTTCATTCGTTATTTTCTTCTAGGTCTTTAAAGTTTTCGCATCATTAATTTCTCGGTGTACCTCCGTTTGAATTTACGTAAATAACAAGTACTCTTTAAAATATTTACCTTTGAGGAACCCTTTCTCTAAGTCGTCTCGGTTTTGTATTTTTTCTTACGACAGAAAATTCCTCGAATGAAAACCATTTTGTTTTTATTTTCTATGGCATTAACGCGTTGCGCTTTTCGACTGTCTTTCGTCTCTGACGTACGTGCGTGTCTCATTGTTACACACGGTCGTTCGCGTCTCCTAGGAAATCTCCGCCTCCGTGAATTTCCTCCGAAAAAAGCTCACCTTATTAAGCGCAATTTCCTATTAAAAACTACGATCCGAGTTTGTACGAGAAATTTCTCCATCTTTTTTTTTCAGGGCGCTTTTCCGGAAAACGAAAAAAAAATAAATAAGAAAAAACTCCTATATTGTTTATATAACGTCAATTTCATTCCCCTTCTTATATTTTTTTCGCATTATAATATGTTTCCCTTAAAAAGGTTACGTTGACTTCGGAATGAACGTGAAAGGGCTTCATTTTTTTCCATTTCCTCTCATTCCGGACCCCGTTGTTTCCTTTTTCGATATTTTCAGACCCCCGCCACCTCTCTTTTTTATCAACCCTTTCCCTTCTCAATATTCCGATCCTCTCTCTTTAATTTCCAAACCATTCTGCGCTCTTCATTTGCCTTTCTCTTCTCAGGGGACCAATAAGATCTCTTCGCATTCTTTCCTCTTAATTTACCCTCGTCTCCACTTCTCTCTTCGCGGGAGATACTTCCTCATTACGCCCGATTTCCTCCATTTCACTCCCGTCTATTTTCCCCTCATTTTGCCCCATTTCTCCTATTCCTCGCCCCATTTGACTCCTCCCGATCCTCTTCATCTCCCTATCTCTCCGCCAACTCTTTTTTCCGACGCATCCTCGGGCCATTCTATTCATATCTACAGTGCAACGTCAGCATGAAAGCAGGAAGATAGATATGAGGGAGTGGCTTAAATGCGGAGAGAGATGAAACTGGAGGCAGATTACACGTAGAGCTAAGGAAGGGGAGAGAAAAACGTAAATTCGAGGAGTAATGAGAGAGAGGCTGCGCAGATAAGCGATGGTTGTTAGCGATGTCCTTTGTTTATTTATTTATACGAGGGGTGGCGATGTATTATTGATAAAATCCGTCCATATCTTGTAAAATGAGAGAAGTTATGGATGAATAATTCTGGAATAATCCAGACGATGCGGCGCAGATAAATTCGTTTTATCTCTCGCGCTGGAAATAGCTGTCGGATAAATATTACGGAGCAGTTACCCGTGACTCATCGGATGGCGACACGCGTAAGTGTGGAGGATAAAATATCCGTCTTGACCGTAATAGAGAACTCCTAGGGCAACTATGAGCTTTATTAAGTATTGTTGAGAGAAGCGGTAACTTGTGCTGAAATTCCTTATGATCTACTAATGTTGGAGAACTAGAAGATTAGAAGGTGTTTAAGCTACCTGGTGTGAGGGCTCATGATCAGGTGACTTTAGCGAGTTATCGCCTTCTATAATGCGTTAAGTTATTCCCGATTGCCTTCTTAAAGTTAAGACAAAGAAAACGAAATAAATTTCGATAGTTTCTAGGAATTCGATCGTAGGAATGATCGGTAACAGAAGGAACTTCGTCAATTCGTAGTTTTATTTTTCAGTCGTTATTTTCTCTTAGGTCTTTCAAGTTTTCGCAACTTGTCGTAATTGAAATATACTTGAGGTACACGTATGAGATTGTAAATGAATGTCATTCAGCTATAAAGAGAGAGTTTATGGTTATCTAATGTTTTTTTCGTATGTGGAGGAAGTATTGCGAAGTACTAAGAAGAAGTAAACGGTATAAGTTAAAGAAGAGGGATTATTTTAGCATAAATTAAAAACAGTTGCTTAGCATTTAGGTAATGTTATAGTCACGAGTTACCTCCTTAAGATCTTGGATGATTCTGATCACTATTATGGAGAGACTCTTCCTTTAATCCTCCTTACGTATAAAACAACGTTTTCTGAACAAGCAGAATATGACGTATCATTCATACACTTACGTTTTTATAAATAATAAAACAAAACATATCACAAATTCACAAGTAAAGATGAAAACTGAAAATTTTAAAAAAGAAGCCAATTATCATAATATCAACCCTCAAAGAAAACACAAGCTGCATGTTTATACCTAGTACTAAGGTAACCATTCCCACCCAAGGCCCTTCTCATGAAACACGCGTTTATTGTTTACGATTCAGGTAAATAAATATATAAAATAATTGTCTAATATCCAATTATAGATTCAATTATATAGTAGAGGAATTATGTAAGTATGATTTCTAACATCATCTCATAGATCGTAATTAGCGAATGTTTTCCATTTGCATTGCCGAAAATAGACGATCAATTCAATTACGAAAAGTTTGAACGATAGAGATTTCAAGAGAAAGACATATGAACGATGTATGCATAAGTGTGTGCAACAGGAAAGGGAAAAAAGGCATCTCGAGTGCCATCGAAGGGAACAACGTGAAATCTCGGATGGGAAGAGGTTCCAAACAAATATTACAGGGTGCGAAGAATCGAAGGGAGAATAAGTGGAGAGCAAAAGGAAAAAGAGTGAAAACAAAGTTATAAATAAGAGGAGGGGAGCTTCGCTAGAGGCCAAAAATGGATAGAAATGAAATCCCAGAAAGAAGGGAGAGACAGAAAATAATAAAAGGAACTTGTGAAGCAGAGCAAATAAAAGGAAACATGTTCGGGATAAAATTCAGGAAGGGTGGATATTGGCGAAGAAAAGAAGTTTCCCGAAGAAGAAAGTTGCGAGAAAATGGTGGGAATTTAACGTTTCTACGGCCATCTTTTTTCCTTTATCTCCCCTTTGGAATAAAAAAATAGAATAACGATGCGCCGTATCATTTGTACTGGAAGGCATCTTTCGCGCTCTCGCAAAAGTCTTTACCGCTTCGTATTTAGTTACGCGAGAGGCACGTAACCACGTCATTTAGCGCTCCACCACACGGCAGTATTAAGAACTTCGGGATTGCAACCCTTCCACATTACCCCAGAGACAAACGCACGTTATGGTCCCAAATAAATATGGCTTTAAGGAACGCGGATCCACGGAAAAGTTAAAACTGCATGGAAATTTCAACGACTGCGAAACCGAAGAACGTTCCACGAGAGGTCTAAGGGCGTTCCTTATTTGGTAAATTATCCTCAAAAGGAATTCCGAATAGGGCCACGAGTTTCTTTCCTTTTTCTTTCCCCGGCGGGAGCGAACTATTCCCAAAGTCTGGCTCCGCCGTAGGATCTCGGAAGTACATAAGGCTTAACGATTGCTGTATGCGCTTTAGAGGTTGGGTAATTTGCATATCCACACACCGGAGACCAAAATTCCCATACAAACACAGCGGAATTCCCTCGCCCAACACTGCGGCCGCCTTCCGATAGGAAAACACCGATTTCCAAAAGCCAAACTTCCTCCGAATAACGGGCGTGCGAATGGGTATGTGAACAAGGAGTCGGACCTTGGAGAGCAGTCTGGCCCATCAATTATTAAGGTTATATGGAGCATTGAATGGGGGATTTTGAAAGGAAGTATCGGGGTTATGGGAGCAGGGAGATTTCTTTGCTTAAAAAAAAGAAGAGATGGGTGAAAGGATTTTGAGAGCACGCTTTGGTCAAGATCCGTGGAGATGCTGGGGAGAATGAGAGAATGCGGTGAGATAAAGGGAAGTGCGCAGAGGGAAGAGTTGTCTGATCACGCCTTCGATCGCCTTTGTGAAGAGATTGTAACGAAGAAAAAATCGCACGAAAAGGAATCATTCCCCTTCCCTCATTAATGGTCTCTCGAATATAAAAAAAATCCAAAAAAAAGGAGCGAGAAACTTTTGAAAAGTATCTTCTGGAAGAGCCCATGAGGAAGACTGTGTATCGAGTAACATGCTTAGTGTATTGAGAGCGTGGATGGCAAATGAGAATGCGCTCGGAAAAAAAGTTTTTTACGAGTCCGTTAACGAATATGTATCTTCTGTTTGTCTTCGGCTTACGATTCATTTCCCTTTGCCGATTTCTTTTCGGCGCAATTTGTACATCTTTGTTTGAGGGTGTCTTTTGAAGTCTGTCTGAAGCGATGTACCTTTACTAGTTGCTGCGAATAACTTATGTATATTTTGCTATCATACTACATAGGCCAAGCTATTCGAAATCGCTGATGACATCATGTTTAGAATGAATACATCGCTACAGATTTGCTAACTGATTTCTTGATTGTAATGAAGAAGCTGTTTATTTAGTAATCTGTTAATCGCGTTTCAGTCCTAAGTTAACGTAAGAAATAATTAATAAAATGGTTTCCGAGTATGAAATGACTGCGTAATTGTTAATAAATTTAAGTAATTAAATCGTTTATAGCGGGATAGATTTATAATCCCAATTTCACCTCTAAAACCTACGTTTATGATCGAAACTTTATATTGACAAGAAGGAAATAGTAAGTCTTTAAATTACTCTGCATTTGGAGTTTTTTATTTTCTAGAAATTTGAATATTTTCCATTTATATTAATTCAATTTTCAATCCGTAATATCTTTCCCAAACTGACTCTGAGCTAAAATCATATTCATAGTTATTTTATTCGTAATAATAATAATAATTGCATGAACAGATACCTTTGATTTTTTTACTGAAATATATAATACAAATATGAGCTAAATATTACTTTTTATTTCAAGAACATTTTTCATTTCTTCTTATTTACTCTGTTATGTTGAGTCCAATATAAATATTTCGCGAATTATTGGGGTACCAAAGTACGTAGATTAACAAAAAAAGCCTCCAAGAAAATGATATAAATAAGTTATAAAATGGTTTCCCTAAAATTATTGCAATAAAAATGTTTGTCAAAAGTTTCGTATCCCATCAAGTACAGTCGAATGGACTTTTTATTCCTTCTTTGATTAGGTACTCTTTTATGATTAAACTCTTTGTACGCTTCCATATTTTATGCTCGAGCAATAAATCTTCATTCAGCGAGTCCCGTCATAAATTCTAAAAAGCCAATAGAGAAATAAATCTCAACTTATATCACAACCTCACAATCTATCAACTCCCGCATATAAAAATGGAAACCAAACAATCATCGACCTATTGAGGAGTCAATTCCACAAAACCCGAACTTTTTCGGCCGTTTTCGTAGCTCGTGAATTATGAACTTGATAACCCGAAAGGTAATTCGCCAGTCATGAATGTGAGAGCAGCCACTCGAAAGTGAAGTAGCTTTCATCTTGATTGATGGACGTTCTAAACGAGACTCCAACTACATCTCGGGGAGAACAAGTTCCTAAACCTCCAACAAATCTTAGAAAACGACTTGAGATATGCTTTCGAAGAAGAGGAAGAAGAAGGGGAGAGAGAAGAAAACCATTTGCAACAAATTCAAGCGGAAAGATTGTACGTTGAGTACCACTTTTAATTTTTTAAATATGTAGAAGATATCAGAGCTGAAAGCAGTCTCCCACTATTCATGGGCTAAGAGAGAGAGATTTACGACTTATTCAATGTCTCACGGAAATGATTTATTGATTATTTATAGAGTGGAGGGGGGGAGGCTCTGGAATTGGGGGGGGCGGAGGGAAACGAAGGCATGCTGTTAATAATGCAGTTTTGGGTGGTCCATGGAGGGAAAGGGGAGTCTAGCACATAGAAGGATACGTACGTGAAGGGGGAAAGGTCGAGGGACTTGTTGGAAGTATCCTAAGGGCGCCGACGCTCAAGGTAGGGGTATTTTTGAATGAGGCATGGGTCTAATGGGATGAAAAAGAGTACAGATTGATCCAGGAGGGGAACGTGAGTATAAGAAGGATGAAGTCGGTTGGGAGTATTGACGGTTCTTTTGCGAGAAGGATTTGCGAGAGTGTATGTATATAGATGAAAAACACCGTGGGACATAATTAGAGAAGCGGATGCTGGGAGAGGGAGTAATTAATCGTGACCCTGGAGTTCGGGAAAGAGGGATTACGAGGGGGTTGTTGACGATGAAAATCGAAGTATTCGTTGGCGTAAACAGCGATTATATCGAGTCGATAATTTTTCGCGATCTATAGACCGTGAGACTTAAATGAATTGACTTTCGAGGTGAACAAAGAAGGGTTTGGTTTCACCGTCGAGACTGAAAAAATGTTATTAAATTAGAATGTTAATTAATCAGACTGGATACAGGTAGCTTCAAGTTACCAAAGTACCAAAGTAGATGAAACTACTCAAATATATATCAGCTCGCACGATGACTTATTTATTGAGGAAAAGTTTTTTTTCGACAGAATAATAAATCTACTAAATTTTATCGTTTTAAAGAGCTTATGCGAATGATCGATTTACATAAATGAATGAGAAGATTAATCTAAAAATTCTTTTCTTTAATTTACACTCTTTTAAATGGTATTGTAGAAACTGTTCTCCCATTATTTACTACAAAATATTAAGTCAAGTTAAATCACTTTAAATACATATATTCAGCTAAATGAACTATTTGGATATAGAACTGAAAATTAAGGCTAGAAATATCTTCTTTTAATAGTTCCCATGTTATTGAGAATTAGAAAAACTACTTTTTATTCATGGAAAGATTTTTCATCATTTTCGCAGTTTTTTTAAAAACCTTTTTGCCATTATAACTTGATTCCCATGGTATTTTGACAAGTTACCAATGATGGTTTATGATGAAAAAGTAAAATGGATAGAGATAGGTCCTTAAAAATCCTATATAAGAAACCCTTACTTTACGGCGCATAATGAACGCGTAAATTTTGATGACTCTTTAGAACTTAAATAGCCAATTTAACAAACGAAGACAACGACGATCGAGTTCGTAATGAGCTTCGAAATAGTTTTCTATCCCTTTTGGTCATAAGCGAACGAGATTTCTGCATTGTAAAAGCAGAATTCAAACTAACGTGAAACGCAATATACCTCATCATTCACTTATTTCCCGAGTTAATTCCCTTTGCTCCGAATCCGTCCCCTTTTACGTAAGACTCATCTCCTTATTCCAATCTACCGGCGATTATAACGGACCCTCTAAGTCTCTTCTAGTCTCCTAAGCAGGACCTATTCAGAAATCTTCTTAGGAAACAAACATATCCTTTTTTTACCGAGTCCATCTAATTAAATAAGACGGAACGTTCTTTCCTCTTTATCATACCGAAAGAGTCATTAGATTTTCTTTAATCCTCAATAAATCGAATGAGGTAATCCATTCCCCTTTCATCCCTCAAAGAAGACTCCTTTTTTAAACGAGCTTAAGATTATAAAAACTCCCCCTTAACATGAAAGGAAATATGGGATATTTAAGATATTGCGAGGCTTTTGTAGAAAAGGGCGCGTGCTGACACAGGGCTTAGTCGAAAAAGAGGTTTCGGAATGTAATTTAAAAGATGCCTATGGAAATTGGGAGGAAGTTTATGGACATCAACGGATCGCCCCGACAGGATTTGGTTCTCGGACGGTTATGCTGAGGAATATTGCGGTTGTATTACAGCTGCTTTCGGTGGGCATAAAAAGGGTTGCGACGGCGGCTTTGAAGATGGGAAATGAAGCAGAAATAAAGAAGGGGATTATTCCTTTATTTTCGCCTGGTCGTAGGCGAGGTGGGTGCGTCTGAGGGATGGTGAGTATTAGAGAGTTGTGAGGGGGGGAGAAAGGCGGGATGGAAACAATGGCAAGACTCCCACCCTCATTCTGATCTTCCTCCTCAGGGTTTGCCCATCCCATCGCCATGCAGAGAGAGGTCCCCATTGAGAATGACAACAGATGTCACCTCCAGCGATGTCAGTGTTCTTTCCCCTTTTTTTCGTATACCTCTCTCTCGTTCCTTTCTCTCCAGCATGCAGTGTTTCATTTTTCATTTTCATTTTTCGCGACTGTTTCTTTTCTTTTTTTATTATTATCATTTGCGCCCCTTTTCCAACTCTCTCCAGGAGCCTTCTTGTCATTTCCTCTTTTCCACTTACGTGTGCACTCCGACCCCTCGCGTGTTCTGGCCCTTTACTAAGATGTTGACAAACCGTGGGATTTTCGCGTCAAATCTGGTGAGACTTTTATTTTGTTATTCCGTCGCTCGGAAAGATTTGATACAAGACTGGATTAGCCCCATTCCAACCGGACTTTGTAGCGAATTAATTCGTCTCTCCCCAAAAAAATATATATTCTTCTTTCTTTCCTGGGCGGTGTTAAAAGTTTTCGTCCTGTTTCCAGGAGGAGATAGGTGTGAATGTCTGCAATAGAGACGTAGTGCATCTGATGTTGTGGTTGAGGATTGTTAGCGCAAGAAGCTTCGTGGTAGTAATTTGAAGACGGAGATTCGGGGCGAATGTTTATTCAAGGAAAAGAAATAAGGAAAACTAGAACCAGAACGGGAAAGAATTGAATTTCACGTGGCCGTAGGGTTACCCTACTTTCTTAGGAGTTGTGTATTTTTTTAATTCTTCTCTCGTTTCTATGTCTTACTGAGGGAGAAGTTGAAATGTTCCCTATTACGGGCGGAGTTTTCCCGCAACGTGAGATGTGAAGCGCACGTAAAAGGTGAGGTTATCGTATTTGTAGTCCCTTGGATACGACTGTACGTAAATATTCCGGTCTCTAAGAGGAAATGTCTCAATAAACAGGAATCAACATTCTCTTTGGAGAAATATTCATTATCAAGGTAACAATTATTAACAGAAGAAATCGAACCCTATTTAGCTTAGAATCTATTCTGAATCATTTAAGATATATAATAAGAAATATGTAGAAGAACGTATTCTAAATTATGTAAGCATCGTTCATCGTGCGTTGCAATTAGTTTACAAGAATAAAATACATGCTGAAGTTTAAAACTATATATTTGCTTGTATGACAGAAAGCACACTAAAAGTAATCCCAAAAATTCCTTGCCCCTTGATCTTATGCAATCAAAATAACGCCTTAGAATTATGTTCCGCTCACCATACTAACCTTCCATTGAACATTTTAAGACTGAGGAAAACTTCTCGATAATCTCAGAGATACAAATAATATTAACAATTAAGTTTAACTAAACGAATTAGGCAGAACGATGATCTTCTGAAATTTGACATCTTTATATAAAAAATATAGCTTCAAATAAAAAACGGATGACGTAGATTTACTTTAAAATTACAAGGAAACCTTTCAATAGGTTTAACATTGATTGCATACTATCTTTACTATGTTATGGCCACCATGTTTATTTCCTTACATACGGCAGCAACAGATTGATGCAGAAACATCTCGATTTCCACCGGGTATCATTTTTGTACCGCTTAAAATGCCAATTATTTTTTAAGAGTACAACCTATTTATTGATTAATACAATCGTTAATTGAGCATTAGAACATTTATGAAAATATATAAACTGATATTACTAGCAAATAGATATACATATTATTCCAACACGCAAACAAATGTACGTTTAAATATGTTCTATTCGAATCATTATATCCTTAAACATATTTTTGATAAATAATTCTAAATTTCCTTTTACTTATACAAAATTTATAAATATTTTAGATGTTTTCTTTCTTTTTAATTAAGAAATGTTAGGGATATAGTATTAGTTAAACATCTCCTTGCGATTCCGAATGTTATAATTTTAAAGTTGATTTCTCACTACTTTTTCTTACTCGTACATTCAATAGCACCTTTATCTTGAGTTTTAACTATATTTTGATCTCTCGAAGCCAAAAGTACAACTTCATTTATATTTTACGAACTTTAGGCTATTATTTAAACGATTCCGAGTCCATGATTGTTAAGGCTGAATAAAAATACCTTTCATATCAATCTGTATTCATCCAAATATCGAATGTCAATTACAGGGAAAAATGTAGAAATATGAAATGATGAAAAAAAAGACTTTTGTGTTCGCTGAAACTTTCAAAGAAAGATTCTACAATATTTTTAGTTCAATTTGATTCTAGGAATACCAAAATTTATTTTTCCGTATTAAATTTTACACCACTGATATTTCCATTCAAATAATATATTCACAGCTGAATAAATGCAACAAAATTGAATTTAGCATGGAATTGATTCACATTATTTTCAATTAGTTACATGTAGATCTAATCTAATTACTACACGTATTCTGTACTTCAAAATTAATCGCATCCCTTTCATGAGAAATCTTTTGGTTTTTTACACACAGTAGGAGAAGGAACTGATCCCACTGAGATCTTACTAAAATAATCGTAAAATTTTTCCTTTATATTTTATTTAGGTAACCTAAGTGTTAATGGAAATATTACGATAACGGGAGAAGGTTTTTGCTGTTCATAAAACTCTAAGATTCATATTTTTTTAGCACTCCATCCCCAATAACTATAAACCACCGATACGTATATTACCAAAGAGTAAATGTCTGGATTTCTATTTTATATCAGATATTTTATCGAAAGACTCAATAAATTACTAAAAAGTTACACTAAATAACACAGTTCAATAAATAATATATAAATGGAATAGAATATTAATGGATGCATTAAACAAAGAGTTTTTGTTAAATATAGATTTCCCCTTGATATGTATAAAGGATTTAACTTTACACCACGTATAGATATTTCACTCAACGTCTACCTTCTTTTGTTTTTTGATAACTCTTTGCAGGAGAAAACGTTACGAAACCAGAGCACGAAGATGCGGCGTCTGTCAGCCAAGTGTTTTAAGAGCTATTCTTCGCATGACCTTGGAACCTTTCTCCATCCACAGTTATATTCGAAAAACCGTTATGTCAAGTATATATTCTGCTTAACGTATGCAATATCGCGTGGACTATAATAGGGTCATGACAGGGAAAACAATGGACCCTAATCTCTGGAGGCGCTTTCTCTTTTATTACGGATAGGCGCCAAAAAGGAAGACTTTTTCGTGCAAATAAAATTTCTAGCGATTCTACGTCTCACAAAATGGGATTTTATAGCTTTTATCATTTCTACGGTATACATTTTTCTCGGAATTCTAAGACCTTAACTCGAATTGTATCAATAACCCCAGCAAGCCAGAAAGGCGCATGTGTACTAAGCATTTGGCCCCAGGCGTACGTTGGGTTGCATAAGATTGAGGGGTAAAACCGTAAGTCGCCTATATTTTTTAAAATTACGGAAAATTGTTACTTTTTTCAATATTTGCTGAAATAATGTGTAACTTGAATCTATTTTATCTAAATTACCCTTCAGTAAAGAGTATATTTTATCTAATAAGAATATTGATTAATATAACAATAATGTTCTTCTATGTTACGAAAGTAGGATATAAGGACATAGATGGCCAAACTGCAGGGAATATATAAGTATATAAATAAATAGGTGCCTTCAGTATCAAACATAGTCACTTAAAAATTTTTAAATTTGAATAAAAATTCTACGTATATGCTCTATATATCACCATTCTAATATTTCGTTGATAAATCTAAAGATTAAACTTCGTCGCTTGAACGCCTGATCATTTGGTGGTATTTTTACGTCGCCACCTATGCACTTGCAACTCTCGAAACCATCAGCGTGGCATCTCATTCATTATTACGACCTCTTCATCTCCTTCGGAGACCAACATTAATATCTCCCCATCTTCCTCTAATCGGGCGCGACAACTTTCGCCAACATCCCTTCCCCCAGAAGTTGGCGCCACCTTTCACTCTCCCCATTCACGCACACCTATCCCTACTTTTCCCGGGGCCTTTCCATTTATTCATTCCACCTCTGTCTCATTTTTCTTTCACTCTTTTCCCCCCTCACCGCCGCTTCCTTCCTTCCATCGCGTCATTAGTGCATCTTCAATATTTAGGCGCTCCCCCGCACTTTCTCCGAAACAAAAGAGCCGTTTCTCACCACTCTCATAATCAACCCATTCAGCGCACCTTAGAAGGCATGCGATTACGCCTCCTTAATGCCCTTCTCACACCATTGTTCCCCACAGATTGATTCCCCTCTCGTTGGATGCGCTTTTCCAGAATTTTGAATCGGGAATTTCGGTGAAGTTTCACGACGTCGGATGAAAGTGAAATAGGAGATTATCACGATGTGCGATTTGAAGTTTTGCACATTTTGACGTTTTTATTTAGGATGAACCTAATAAGATTCAAATTATACTCACATAAATTTTTTTAGAAATATCAAATAATTACGATTATTTTATAGTTATTTCAGTACTGAATAGACAGATTCAACACATGAATATTCATGAAACATTTCTCCAAACGCTTTTTTCCCAACGGTGCTCATTTAAATGAACTATTTCTATGCTTCTAGATATTTAGTTGCTGGATATATTTCTTATATCAATAATAATGAATGGAAACTCTACTATTTGCTGAAATGTCCGAAAATATATTATATGAAAATATAGAACAACATTAAAATTAGGTAGTTTAGTATTTTCGATGATTTTTTGGAAGAGAATGGACAAAATCACTCTTATGATAATCTACGTTACAAATAAACAGCCTTCAAATTTGTATAGAAAAATGAGATTCATAGAAAAGATGTTTTGACAGTCGTAATGTTGGAGGCTTAAGACAATACGTTGAAGAATATACGTTGCATATAAATAAAAAATTCAATATTATAAATAACATGGTATTGCAGGTGTTTGGGTACATGACTAATCAGTAAAAGTTTGGCAGATAATTAATAGAAATATACTCAGTAGCATTCAATTATCCTTCAAATATTAGAAACAAAAAATTTCGTATTTCGGCAAATTTTTGACAAAAGTATCATACCTTCGAAATTATATAACAAGATCATTTCTACATCATTGAAATATTCAAGAGACTAGATCTAAAATACTTTTAATCGGAATTTATGTATAGTTTTATGAGGTTACCTTTAGAAAAGCTCTCATAGTTTTACATATTTTCATTTTTGGTTATTCTATCAGCAATTATACCTTATTAATTTATTTTATATTAGGGTTGTCGTATCCCTTCAGATAAATGTCTATTTCTAAATTCAATTTGAGTTCTAACATCAGTTAATAAATACGATGTGCGTATCTTTACAGAACGATGGTGGCAAACCGAATTCACTTGATTCGTAACGTTCCTTCTTCGTATAATATAACCATTCATTTTCGAATCCATTTCCATTGATCCTCCTTGATTACTGACTTTCACTCTATAGGAATCCCTTCGCTTCATGTTATACAAAATTCAGTAGTTAATGACGACTGTGAGACAAAATCTCCTCACCCTCTCCGGCTATTCATGACTTAGGTACACCAAACATCTTTCGCATCTTCCCTTTCACAATATCTTTTTAAAAATTTTCCATCTCCCTCAGATCATCTCTTCCATCCGCTATTTCTCAGATTGGTTCCTTTTCCACCATTCTCTCTATCCTCCAATTTACCCACCATCTTTACCTTTGCTATTTCTGTCTCAAGGTTCCCTCGAATTTCTTCCTCTTTCAGATGCTTACCTCTCCTACGCCGCTTCCTTTTACGAGGACTTCATTTCCTTTCGGATTCCATCCACTCCACTTCCCCTCTAATCTTCAAATTTACTACATCTCCTTACGAGCAAAGGATGAGTTTCAGAATTTGCGTAGAATTTCCCAAATATAATTAGGAATATTCCTGAGGGTTGGTTCGTTTCCTTATTTAAAACAGATCCTCATGCCTTTCTGATTTATAATTAATGCGATTTCTCTGAAACGTTTCCTATTCTTGTGACTTATTCGGAATTAAACTAATTCCCTATACCTTTATATTATATAATATTTGTTATTTATGTTTGTTTTTTTTTATTTTATGTATTGATGATCGACTTGGAAAATTTACTATTTTAAACTGATTCCTCTCGGCCAGAGTTATTTATTTTTACGTCTGCATTTATTTAGTAGATGAATAATAGTTTCCATTCCTTCAGAAAATCACAAAAATATATTGTTACATGCTTTTTTTCATGAAATAATGTAGTATTTAGGCATCAATTAGACTGATAAATACTATTGCTTTTGCAAAATTTAAATATCAGCGCTGCATTAATAAGGAATATATATTCCTTTCATTTATGTAAATGAAATTCAATGAATGTAAATTATATATTCCTATTCTGAGTAATGAAATCGTTATTCTTGATATTTTTATTTGTACATGTATACATGTATATAATATCCTCCTTATAAAATTATAGAAATCATGAATCGATATAGTTACGATTTTTTCTCTGATGCGATATCGTATATGCAGACTAGTTGTCGATATTTACCGAAGAGTAATTAAAATTTTCATTTAATGATAATTTGCTACTCTGTTTAATTTTGCGCAAAAAAAGCATTTCTATGCAGAAATCATGTGAGGTGACAAATATTCTTCATCTACCAATGGAGATGTAATTACATTGGGGTATTCTATGTCGACATGATGAGGTTTTTCTGGAAAAAGTAACCATTGTTTAGCGTAAATGTATTAATCTTGAGTACTTTATAGGCAAGCATACGTAATATACGGAGCCGCAAATTTCTATTTCCTTTGAGCCCTTTATTAATATCCATCATTACGGGAAGTACACCGTATTAATTACAATGCGTACTTCATTCCGGTAGAAAAAAATTAATTACCCAACGCTTAGATGAATTTTTCCACTTCCAAACCATCCCGAACTTTGTATCTAGCTGGTGGTAACGTCCTCAAATATTTCCCCCTTGGATTTACTATGGATTCGGGGCGTTAAATGAAAAACGCACACCTCCTCTCACGCCTATTCCTCCCCAATGGGTTCGCTTTTGATGAATCAAGTTTGCGAAGATAGTGTGGCGAAAGCCCGAGACGTTCACTCGCCACAATAAAGCCGGTGTTTGAACAAGCCTTTGAGAACAAATTAATTTACAGTGGCGGGGCGAAACTGCGGTTGAAGTACTCCGAGAGATATAATGCAATGAATCTGACGGCTGTGTAACAACGATCGCCTCATAGTGCGTTTGGCACCGCTTCTTTGCATTTTTTTCCTCCCCGATTCCTCCCTTTGTTTCACGTCTTAATACGCCATCCCCCGCTTTGCCAAGGTTACTTTTGTTCACCTCCAAGAATCAACTGTTTGTATAATAAATTCTTTCATCCCCTTTGATCGAATCCCTTTTCACGAGTCGCGTTTCACCAAATTAAACTTTCATTTCCGAATCCATCTTCTTCCTTTTGTAACATTCCATTCTTCACTATTTATACTCATCCATAACTACCTCTCCCGAGTTTCTTCCGCTTTCGGAAATCGTTAATTACACGATTCCCGGACACTAAGTCTTTCCATTTCCCATTTCGTGTTTATTATTTACAAGTTTATTCATCTCCTTTCATTTCCTCCCGAATAATGCCGATCTTCGAATCCCCTCTGGAAAAGCATCGTTTCTCGCATTACACTACGTCATTTCCTCTCTCATTTAAAGGTCCCGGTAAACAGCAACAGCAACTTACGGAATTTACCAACGCCCCTTTCAATAATTGGATTCTTTTGGCAATATCACGTTTCAAATCTTCTTCCAACTTCTCCGCATTTCCTGTTCGCAGTATAATCTTATTAAAACTTCCTATTCCAACGGGTGAAATTTGAAACTGCACCATTTCTAGAGAAATGATGACTTCGTCCTCTAGCCATCGATTCCTCAACAGTCATTTCCTTGGTGATATCTGTTTCTCCCACTAGTTGCTGAGGCCTTTGCATTTTCGTTTTATTGCGAAAGGATACAGGAATCCTTACTGTTTCTTTTACTTCACCACCCACTGTTTCCTTTCAATTTTTTTGAGCGGGGAACAACGACCTTTCATCGACATTTTTCAATCTCCATGGTGATCATTGTTCGCAATTTTTTTTGCCTTGTTTTGCGAAGATCGAGTCTGCAGTTGTGATTGAAAATTTTTTGATTCCTTTTTCCATTTCCTCGTTTTTTGCGATTGACGCCCTTTCGTCAATTATTTCAATGAATCGTATCTGTTTTAAGTTGTCTTACATTTCATATGACGACGTTGCCATGGAGACTGAGCATCTACAATGGAACGTTGAAAGGCTTTGAGAAAGTATGAGACGTTCTCACACCACATCAAATACGGTGTTTGAACTAGAGCTAACAAATTTTAATTTACGACTGTATTTAATGATATAAAATTTGTATCTACATGTAGCATAACATATTAATTTACCATTATAGTTAATTTCATAATTTTTATATCTACGTGTATCAGAAGAATAAGAAGAAAATTCATACCAAGCGTATTCTACAATTTGATAAGTGGCGTAAAATAATAAGAAATATTAATGAAATATATTTTACCATTATTTTTGAGGGCTTAATTAATTGTATTTTTGAAACACCTTTGTAAGTGATTCCACAGTACTTTATAAAATAAAAATACAATAATATTGTATTAAAATTTAAATTTAAAGTTTCGTTTTAAAACATCAATTACATTAATATTTAATGAAGAAGCGAACCTTTTTACTTCTAAGACATCTGGAAAATGAAAATCGAATAACCATATGTATATAAAAATAATAAATACATTTTCAATTAAAATACAGCACTAAACAATGTGAGATTTCTTCCCGACGAAAACTAAATTTAGACAGTAACTATTTAAATGGAGAAACAAAAATATCACTAAAGGAAATAAAATTCCAAATCTGGCATCATCGTAAATTTCCACAAAAACTTGTGCATTTAAAGTAGGGTAGAAGTGAATAAGAAATGAAATAATAAACAATAAAAATACTTTAACTGTTAAATTGATCACGATACAAAAATATATTTCAATATCCTGAATCGAATACTATTTATAGAAAATAAGAAATGCTGGAAAGTTGGAAATTTAATTAAATTATAAAGTCCAAGCTGGAATATTTAGTGAGAAATAAAAGCAATTGGAAAATTAGATTCGTAGAAAATACGTATTCTTCCTTTACTTAAAACAGGCCGATAAAATTGGAAAGGGTGCCAGATTGGCCGTTCCGTTGTGTTCCCAGCGTTTCATTTCTTATAAACGCTTTTACTGTTCGTCTCAAATCCCTGTAGCATCTTTCTCTTGATCTGCTTTTATTCCTTCAACTACAACGTCAATCTCTCTGAAAGGTACCTTCTCCTATTTCACCCCCTCTCTTCTTGTCCACTCTCTTTTCTTGCCGTTTATGCCATTCCGTTCCTTTCTTATGCCTCATGCACCCTTCTTCCACTCAATTTCCGTTCCCGAATCCTTATTTCCTTTATTCCCTCTTTCGCATTTTCTTCGCTTTCCTTCCATACTTCTCAATCCCAAGTTCGCATAAACTCCTTTCGTTAAGTGGTTTATGAGAGCAGTGGACTCGAGTTTAATTTCGGTCGTTGTTCTTCAATCTAATAAACTAGAAAAACATGAGAGGATGCGCCTGAGGAAACTTCCAAGACACAAAGGAGAATGCTACAGAGAAGATGTTTCGCACGTTTATGGACTTTAATCAACAGAGAAGTGCTTCGAAATACAACATCACAAGATTATAATTTCAAAATATAATTAGGATGTTATTTTTGGTCTATCCTTTTTTGATCTACAAAAGCGTGAGAGTTCTATAAAAGTCTACCTTGGTAAAATATATATTATTTGGCATAATTATTGTTACTTGACTGTTGATTGTTTACCTACAACGTAGTTAAGAATATAGCATTGCATATATATAGCTATAATTATCATCATAAAATGTAGATAACTTATTAGAATTAAATGAATCTTCGAATAGTTGTGTCGAATTTCAAAACATGTAGTCGAATAGTGAAATGAATACAAACGATTTTTCATTGAAATATAATTATAAGTGCCCAAAATTTCTGCTTAAATATTACCTATCTACTTAGCCATACCAAAATTTAGAAAACGCAATTCATCATCATAGAAATAGAGGAAAATTATCATCAATTTTAAGTGTTTACTTTTTGAAATCAATATTAAAGTTTACGAAATCACGCCTATCTGATTACTAAGACATACGATTAATATTCTATTCATCGCTAGACTCAAAATCGTTTCGGAAACATTATACGAATCTAGCTACTTGTTATGTATAGAAAGAAAGTTTGGATCGAGATAAACGTTACCAGAAAATTGTAAATTATTTACTCTTCCTTCCCACAACTATGGTAAAATTCTCGATAGTTCAAAGGGAATCTATTTTAATCGCGTCCTAAAGAGTATAAGATTCCGCTTATCCTAGACGTCTAAATCTCATTCTATCGTTCCCTTTCTTCTTCCTTCAGAAGAGACACTCTCTCCCCCTTCCTTCCGATTCGCCCTCGAGGCATTGAAACTGAACAAACACAGCCTTGCAATGGGAACTCCTCCATTCATTTCCCACCCTTCCTTTTTATCCCACATTTTCCTCGGGGTATTTTCTCCTCTTCTTCCTCCTTTCCCTACCTTCCAACGCATTTCCTTGGCATCAACTTCGGCCCAACTCTAATGTCAACAGGGAAGTGGCTACCTCGTATATCTCATTCTGAAGGACCCGGGTTTAATTCCCGGTGGAAAGAGTCGTGTTTACTCTCCCAATGTTGCGAGGGGGAAGGAAAAAGGAGTTGGAATAGAAGAAAAAAGTGGAGACTTTGTCCGAAGTAAATCCATGTATGCTACGGGCTATAAAAGAAGTCAACAAATGATACACTTTTTAAAAAGGGCCCGTATCCGGAGTGGAGGATGAAGTGGATTTTACCCTCGTAGGGGTGGTCTGTCAATGAACCCCTGCTTGGATTATATTGTGAGGGAAGAGAGGAAATGTTTTATGAGAGGATTATTATTTAAGATTTTTTCGAGCAAACAGTTCACTTGCCATCTTGGGTCTGCAAGATTCATGTACCGGAGAGAGGGGGGTTTCGTAATTGATTTCACATATGTTTGACTTAGTGAATACACCTTTTTTTAAATTGTCTGCTCGGAAACTTCTGATAATACTAAAAATTTTACAGGCGGAAGCAACGTATTACCTTTTTAAAATTGGAATATATAATGAAAATTTTCAGGAGAGAGTTTGAACGATATCAAGATAATAGTTAAAAATTTTTGGATCGGTTCTCAAAAGTGAAAAATCAAAGAGTTTAGTAGATCCTACTTTTACCTAATGTCAGTAGAAAAATTGATCGACTTTGGAGACGTATTTAAGTCTTCAAACCTTACTGAATGAATTTGATATAGAGAATAAGAGAGAAACTATAATCCAAAAATTCCTATTTGAAACTAACGATAATGTATTTTGAGTAAATGAAATAGATTTTTATATCGGAATGCAAATAAAGAACAAATAAGTGAATTATAGGCTAATAACTGAGTTTAATTATGATACCATTGATCAAAATTGAAATGTATTTTAATTTTATCGTAGTAATATATAATTCTGCACCAAACATTATAAGTATACATGTATACGTAAAATTAAAAGAAAACTATCTCAAAATTGGGAATAGTTCACGAACAAATTATAGATTTCTTTGAATATAAGCTAACTTTATAACCTCCTTGATTCTATCAAAAAGACTTTTGGAACAGACATCTAATGCAATCAAAACAACATTCAGGTTGAACGGATTAAATTCCCGTTAGCGAGCGAATTTCAACGGAGTACGTATTACTTGTTCTAAAACATCACCATTCGTCATGCATAACCCGGATTCGAAATATTGGATGTACTCCCTCGAGAATTCAATTTTCCGCCGATGTATCGACTTCCTACCTCCTTCGGGGGAAAGACGTGTATCTCATGAAATTGTAAATCAAGTGAATTTTCGATAAAAAACAAAACACGACGATATACCCCTCGCGTGCTAGACCTCAGATACATTTGTTGTTTCGCAGACGGTGAGTTACAACCCAGTTCCATCGCTGCTGCCTCATAACATGTCTTATCTCACGTCCCCGTTTGGGAGAAGTTTAAAAGCGCCGCCTATCGGAAATTACGATCAATTTCCTATGCATCAACCGGATTTGTGATTGACGGCAACCGTCTCTAGGCGAGTTAAATGTATTCGGAGGAAACATCCGGGTGCCTTCGGGGGAAAAGAGAGAGAGAGACTCCTGACAATTGATTCTCTTTCCACTTTCGATGTCTGTTCTTCGAATCGATGGATTTTCCCACCTCTAAATCCTACATTGGAGTCTAAAAAAACCCCATTCCTCATCAGCAACTCCTCCTCCAACGACCGCTATCCTGACGCACCAAATCCCGGTTTCTCATCCATAGTTCACTCTCATCCGTTGCAGCATCTTTGTTCCTTTATCTCTCTCCCTGGACCCTGCATCTCTCTCCCGTTTTTCTTAATCCATTTTCCGATTCTTCCTCCACATGTGCGCATTCTCTCACCCTCTCCCCTACGCTAACTCCCTCTTGTATCTTTTATTCTGCCCACTGTATCCCTCCCACGTGTACTTTTTCCAAAACATCGCATTCCACTCATGGGATCGTTCAATACCAAGCACTGCGTTCGTCTCATCCGACGCATTCCGGATATTTCATATTCATTCGCTAATCGCTCGTGCATTAGTTCTCGCACAGTCGCTGTTAGGACGTTTAAACTCCGTAGAATTCCCACGAATTTGTGTCCACAAAAATGCTACTTTTTCTGCGGAATTATTTACGATATTTCTATTAAGAAATTCAACCTTATAGGGATACTATTACGAGTTATTTAAATTCCGTTCGCTGATCTTTAAAAAGATACATTTTCATAGTATTACAGAATTGATAAACTAAAAGGAAATCCTCAAAATATTGACCTCTCAACTTAATCATTATCTTTTGAAGTTATTCGAAAATAAGTTACACTGAATATTATAATGTAATAAATGCTTGAACTGATGAAATAATGCTTGAATGAAACAGCTGATTTTCCTTTATGTATTATAGTTCATAGTAGTATTATGCATTATAGTGTGTTATAATTTCTCAATAATTTGATACGATTCTCTTGTAAAGCATATAATCCGTGTTATAGTAATCATTATTTCCTAAATCTCTAATCTATCTATAAAGAAGATTTCTAGCCTTTTAAATGTATCATTTAGAGGATTACAATTTATCCTAACTTATTATAAAATTATAGATTTAGACAAATATAGACAATTTTTAGACTTTTCTTGAGCAGTTGAGCTTTGCTTTCCAAGGGCTGTTGGAGAATCTAATTATTATAAAACATTGACTCTTACACTAAATTTTACCTAATAGCAAAGTATTTATTAAAAATCTTTGATAGATGAAATTTGAATAATTCTGGAGGAAACATTATTGGTACAAGCTCCTATTGTTCGTTGAATTTGAAACCAAACCATCAAAAATTTACAATATTATATTGAACGTACATATCCCACTTTATATTCTATAAAGTACGTAGAAATGAGTTTTTTGACTAGTTTCGAAATATTAAAATAGAAATATTCGTTTATATTATATATTCGTATATTCTTTATCAGATAGTCGATACAATATTACCTATCCTGCGTAGAACTAACAATTTTAGCTATTCTAATTCTTCAGTTAAGGCTTTAAAGGAAATAATGTCAGATACCATCTTAACTTGGTTTCTCACAAATGTACGGAAAATAAACAGATAATATCTTTATATCTCATTTTATGGGAAATAAGCTCTCAATGACTAAAATGAAAAATCGCGTACACTCTATCCAAGTTGCCGCTATTTCGAGCAGTTTCTCACCTTTTAATATGCATTCTTCTCGAAGGCAGGGGTGCTCTCCCTTTCAGTTGGAAATCAAATATAGTTCCAAACTTGGGTGTGTACTTCGTGAGCCTCAATTTCTTTCCATGGCCCTTTGTCATCGTGTCCCACCCTATCTCCCTATTCGCAGAGAAAATATGTTTCCACAATATATTCTCATCTTTCATCATCCAATTACCCCATAGATCTTACTCCTCTATCATTTTCAAACGTCTTCATGTACGCCCACTTCATCTCGCATATTTCTATATTTTACGCTGAAAGCATCTTCCATTTTCAGCCTTATATAGTCTCACCGAATTCTCAACCTCTTAAAACTTTTCCATTCCAAAGTTAGGTATATATTCTCGAACGGAAAGGCTAAATCTGAACTTTGGGGGATGCCATCACTTTTTTCAATGATATTTATATGGAGTATACAGCACACACACGTATTTTATAACGTAAAAAATAAATATGCTTGACTGATATTTCTTTAAGCTGGGAGATAAGGATATGAGTAAAAATATATGTTACGTTATCGTGTCTAGAGATATTTACTAATATTTTGTTTCCTAATTTAATTGCGCATTAAAAATTGAACAATATTATTAAGTAAATCATAATCAATAATCCTAAAGATTAATGAATAATACTTTTAAATGTAAGGAATACTTCCTTTTAGAGACCAATAATTAAACCTGTACGTATAATGATGGAAAATTTAATTATAACTAAATAGGGAAATATGATATGACTCGAGGAAGGAATATTAAATAGCGATACAGGCATACTCTTCTCATATACGAGAAAAAAACCATTTAATAACGAAAACTGTAAGTATAAAAACCTTTATGCAATAGAAACTGAAAGTTTGAAGCTTTAACCCTTCGACATAAACAACAGATATTTACGAACCTATACTTACTTTAAGTTTAATATCTCAAGGACCGATAAAAATGCTCACATTCAGACTACTCTAGAAGAAGTTATCATTATTCAAAGTGCGTTAAAAAGTGCGTACGATTAAGATATTTATGGACCCATCGTCGGACGAGAAATCAAATTTATAGCTGCATGAAGGGCGTCGTAACGGGAGGGCGACACAGTGATTCATGCAGTTCCAAAAGGCGATAAATCCTTCTTTAAAAGCAGTTTGCTCTGTTGCATTTAAGAGGCGCGGGGTTGCATTAATTTTTTCATCCCAACAACTGCGAAAAATAAAAATATCGGAAGCGAATCGAAAACTTGTAATCGAAGAAATCTGTCGGTACAGCGGAAAATGCGCGAAAGGGAAAAAAAGATGAGGAACTTTGAACGCTTCGAGGGAAACTGTTTATATTTTTGGAGTCATCTCCCTCCATCTCTATAGTGATGCAGAATAAAAAAAAAGAATTCTTCGGCATCAACTTTTCTTCGCCCGTGTTCCTCCCCCTCTTTCCCGCCACACTTAGGGCCCCATATCTCACAGCCCTCACCTTTCCTCACCCTCTCGAATTCTCACCCATTTCCCCATTCAGAACCATTTCCTCCACATCTCTCCAGAGCCATGCTTCTTTTCGTCATACCGTTTCGCATATTCCTCCCCCATTCTCATCATTCATGGACCTCCTTTAAGTCACACTGGACCGCCTCGGGCGCCTTCCTTATTCATCCCCACAGAACTCCTTTTTCCACCCTCAAAAATTCCCTCGCCTTGGGGTTGAAAACCCACGCGATTCCACGGACAACCGTTCTCCAAGACGACTCTCTCTCTCGTCCTAAAAAACTTCTCTCCATTCTCTCTCTCTCACGTATTCCCACCATCTTCATACCCGCAGTTGAAATTCGTCGCCAGAAATTCCCGTTCCTCCGTCCCTTTTTTTAATTAAGGCAAGTCTTTTGTTACTCTCCGCGTCATCGTCCCCATCTTCGCGTACTTCTCTTAGTTTCTTAATTCGTCCCCTTTTCTAACTCGGTTTCTGTTCCATGTCTTCCTCGTCTTAGCCTTTAATTTCTGCGCCCGATCCGTTTTTCTTCTAACTCGAATGAAGTCATTGCTGATGTCTCCATAGAAACGGAACTGCGATGGATAAAGTTTACTTTAGAATCATTTTATATATATCCTTTCTTCCGGAAAGGTTTCAACTCAACATCCTTGTATTTACCTTTCTCTAGATAATGCTTTATATACGAATATAATATAATACGAATTCGGAAAAGTTTTTTCTTGCTGTGTGCAATGGAGAGCCGTAAAATTATATCACCGCACGCCCTAGTGTCTACAGTTTCCGTCTAACCTAAACATGCTTCCGATTGCGCCTCTTAATTCCGGATATTTTGCAGATCTTCTTTTCCTTCTCTCCTTCATCCTCTGATTCCCGTGCACGGTTGCTTTTTCTCCCTCTTCTTTCTGATCGGAGACCACCTCTCCCACGCAGTTTCCGGGGTAACGTTTACTTTCCAGGAAGCAGTGGGTTTATGTCTGCGAGAGTGTGCTAAGCTCTCATCTTTTCCCTGGTTTGCCAACGTACTCCCCCATCCCTTTTACGCCAGAAACAATGCGGTGTTTACCCGAATGATTTTGACCGTCGATAAGGGAGCGTTGGTTTGGTACGGATGGCTTTAGGGCCTCTGACGAGGAATTATTCCACGGAAGTACACCTTCAACTCTTTTGTCTAAATTTTCACTCACTTTCACGCGCCCGAGACTTCCTTTTTTTCCCGATTCAAATCCTTCCGCTGTATACACAAGTTCCCCTTCATTTAAGACCCGAGGACTTTTTTATTAGACGACCAATAATTTCACGAGCTCTGCTTCTTCCTCATGCAACTAAATGAATGCGGGAGAATAATGTCGGAGTGCATTCCTGCGCTTGTGGTTGCTCTTCGAAGAGAACCCTAACATATGAATGGATCGATCTTAAAAGATTACGCGCTGTATGAATGGTGTTTCGATATTTCGTTTCCCTCCTCCCCTCTTTTCTTGAGGGTATTTTCCTGCAGTGGATATGTTTTTCGTAAGCTCCAGTTAGGTATTTGGATTCCAGAACGAGATTCTTTCCGATTTAATTTAATTCATTAACGTTATTATTTAATATTATTTCTTATATTGTTACTGTTTAATATGAAAGGAAAATTTTCAGTCTCAATTCCGCTCTTAATAAAGTGATAATAGTAAAAAAACTTTCTCTGTTGTCTAATGAGGTAGATGTTATCCAAATCGCTGATTCTCTTAAATTAACAAGACAATATTTGTCTTGTTAGTCCTTAAAATTATAAGATAAGTATGATCAGGTATCCAAAATATAATAAACTGAACATTCATTTTCCTAGCTCTCCCTCTAGCCTGATCAAGCACGTTAAAGATGAAGTTTAATAAAATTATGGAGGTGTCTGATCTCACAATTAAATATTTATTTAACCTAAATTCATACTGGGAGTGTAGTAATATTGTTGTAGGGTCTGTTAAATTATCATTTACTTAGAGATTGAAATAAAATTCATGTTTTATATGTCTCCAATTTTCCAATATTTAAACTCTTATATAAAACCTGTAAACCTCTTTCAAACCGATTCGAAAGATAATAATTCCCTTGATCCAATAAAATACCTACCCCACTTTTTTACCTCAATTTTTAATTCATAAAGTTTTATTGATAAAATTTTCAGTTAGGGCTTAAGTTACTCTGGAGGTTTTCGTGATGGACCCATATGGCAGCGAAATTTTTGGAATTAGTCTGTAGAAATATTTCGTGACGTAAAAACACCACAGACTTTCTGTAGAAACAAAAAATCCCCCGTTGCTATTTTCATCCACTCGAGTCGACTTAGTTTTTTGCAGAACGCTGTTCGCGGTTTCCCATTATTCCATCAAGATTAATTTCCGACAGATTCTATTCCGAACTCTAAAAAAGAAGTCGGCCTTAATCTCCAATTCTAACATCTTCCAAATCCCTTTTCTTCTATGACGGGTTAAATGTAGGAGGTCTATGCAGAGTAAAAAAAATCACGTCTTTCTCTTTGACTCAGCTGCTCCAATCTTAATCCCTCCATTGCTTCTAGTTCGACTTTCTCCCGACGACAGCGCCCTTCTCTATTATTCCCCTTCCTCATTTATCCGTCATCCATACGTCACCCAGATGGCTTTGTTTCTACGCGTTTCATTGGTCGAGAGCCAAATGAAAGAGCGCGGGCGAAATAAAAAGAAGTCGGAAAAAGATCGAAAGGTTATTTTTTCATTCTGGCATAGCTCAAAACTTTATTTTCCTTTTTTTTAGATTTTTTCATTTCGTTGTTTCCTCCCCACCAGAATAAGAGAGAGAGAGGGTTCGAGGAGAAAGGGAACTCATTTTATTCCTCGTTTTTCAGGAAAAGGGTGCGGTAATGAGTTTTGCCTCGTTTTAAATTTTTATGCTACCATGAGTTTTGCATGGTGTTGCTGTTGTTAAAAATGATCGGGGACGAAAAATGATACTTTTTTGATAAGAGAGGGTTGAAAGGGCATCTGGAGTCGGTCGAAGTTTTTTCTCGTTGTTTAACGGGGAAATTTCGACGCGATGCCAAAATAATGTTACGCAGCTTTCGAATAACTTTTTTATCCTCGATATATTCTATGGGTTATTATTACTAATCCTCGTAATACGTTCCACCTCGTGAATCATCGGTCCCTCACTCTCGTGCTAAGAGGTCAATGGTCATATTATAAATAGGATCCCAAATAACTACTTTCATTCCATGGAACAGTATAATAGATATTAGTAGTAATTTTTCATTTACGTGAACATTGGAGCGTACAATTTCAGAACTGTTTTTATCTTAACAAGAGATCCATCCTCTAAGTACTCTGAAGTACCTATTCAACGGAATCAACGCAAAATAGAAATCATTTTACTTTCCCAACTACGAGCATTATTTCTTATACTTCATCAAGATTTCATTCTCTGTAAACTTGCTTGAAATATGGAATCGAATTTAAAAATGGTATCCAGTAAATCTTTGAATTAAAATCATTAAGAATTATTGTTGAATTTGAGCGATTGGTCAATATGTAGATTATTTATGCTAACGAAAGCTATGTATATCATGCATAGCTTTAAGATTTGAACATTAAAATATATTCTTTTTACTCCATAAATGTGATTGTGGATGAAAAACTTCAGACGTAGATGTGAATATTACCATGAATGAAAGGGAACAGGGTGTTAAAAAAAGGGTTTAGAAGAAAATTTGTTCTATAGATAAATATCATAAGAAACAAATATACATATCCAAAAAAATATTTACTCAAACTAGAGCTAAAAAGAGAACTATCACTTTAATCGAAAAATGAATACGTGTAATTGAATAGCAAGAATTACTGAAAGATTCGATACGATAATCACCAGGCCGAACCATGTTCCATTTCCATCGCCACAAGGTTTGTGGGGAATTCCAACATAATTAATCTCGTGGTTTGAGAGAACAATTTAAATTCAAGTAACCGCTCTCTTCATCACTCCAACCCTTGGCTAATTGACGGAAACACTTTGATGTTTGCAGATTATCGAGCGAAATGCCCGCACGAGGGGAAAAACCAGTTTGTTGCACCCATTCGATCCAAATCGCAGAACAAGAATCCGGAGGAGATATTTTTACGAGTTATTTCCCATTCGTTGATATTCCTTATATTCCTCGAACAGCATTTTTTTCGATTCCAGAAGACGGAAATTCCTGGGGAAGGAGCACATATCTTCCATTTAATTTCGAGACGACCCTCTCGATTCCTTGTTTCGTTAGTTACTGTTCCGGATGCTGGGGAGGGAAAAAAAACCTTCGGAATTCCAAAGCCGATAAATTGCGCGAAATAAGATTCCGCGGGGATCTCAGGAAACGAAATTAAAGGGAGGGGGAGTTTGATACGAAGGGAATCGGTGCTGAGGAGCAGGAAGGTTGATTGTTAGAGATCATTGACGTAATGAATAGTTGGGTGTCTCCTTTCCGAAACTCTTCCCTGGTGACTTACGACTAGACCGTTCCAAATCCTTCCGAAGTGGGTGGGATAAGAAAGGTTGAGGGAGACGGGATTTGAGGAGGTTCTTCCCGTCGGACGGAGCGCCGAGTTTTAAATGCGAGTGGGTAAACCGATAGGAGAGTGTGTTATGTGGGTTGCCACCGTCTAGTTACCCGTTCTTTATAAATGGGCTTTCCCTCTGATCGTTAAAGCGGATTTCGGGAGTGGATATGTGAGCAACGTCTGGTGGGGAATCCGCTCCTTATCCACTCGAACACACGCACGCCCCCACATAACAGAAGAAGAAGGAAAAAGAAGGAACGGATGAACGGGGGAGGAATGCGGGAAAGGGGTATGAGGGGCTGGTTCCCACCCCTCTCCAGATATATATTCCATTTCTTTTTTCCTCAAACCATCCTCCCCTTTTCCCCAGAAGCATTGGGAGCTTAGCGGAATTGGTTTTCGACATTTTGGACCTGACATTCCAGATCTCCTGACAGAGCCGATTATTCGCGTCAACGAATGCGAATTGTAGATGGCCGACGTCTGCGTCTTTTTTTTCGGTCTGCACGGCTAAATAACACTCAGTGGGGAAATAGAAGGGGATGTAGTTCCACCTCTCGAATCTATCTCTAACGCTATGTTTTTCGTTCCGGATATTTGGCCCCCTGTCGATGCGGACTGAGTGATGGATAGTGTCGCGAAGGGGCGGCGGAGAGTGAGATATCAGAAGACTCAATTCTCGCCCTCTTGTGGGGGAGGGGGCTTCCTGGCTTCGAGGGGGGAGTTGCTTAGGACGTCAAGAGGTGAAATGATGCATCGTGGATCTGCGTGATTTATGGCAAATGCCTTTTTGAAAAGAAGAGAAATGTAGGGAAAGAGAAGAGAAACAAATTGATAATGTCAGAGTTTCTTTCCTTTTTTTAGGAGGAAAAAAACGGGTGCGTCGTTCACGATCGAGATTGCCTTTTCGCGAGAAATGAAGCTTATTATAGAATTGGCATTTGCTCCGAATCGAACCCTGACTGCTCCCGAATTTTATTATCCGTGAAATATTATGCCGTTTCTTCGGAACGGACGCCTAATGGGGTTTATTATGTTTGACGCCGTAGATTGGATAGATGCGAATACATCAGCGCGATACACAATGATTTACGGAGTGCCAAAATCGAGAATTTTCGAATCGCGTTCCCTCTTCTCGTTTTTCTCAACCTTTTGTTTTGTAAACAAAGCCTTCGCAGGTGATTTATGGACGGGAATGTCCGTTTATTCTGCACAAATCTAGAGATAACATCTATTAGAGTAGGTCTTTTTTTTACGCGATCCACGTAAAGCCGTAACATCGGTCGTCGATTAAGTCGTTTATTTTCCGTTGCCACGGAGCGATGATTAAAGTATTTCGGAAGACGGATTTAGACGGAACTCTAGAACGGAACTTTTACAGTAACTTAATCAGTGATCTAGAGTGAAAGTGAGTAGTATAATCCGTCCATTATCACGAGCGCTCTCTACGTAGAGCTTTCACGTCCACCGCAACGAGTTTCTTTTTTTTAATCTCGTATCCAATTAAATTAAAAATAACAGCTCTAGCGCTATTAACAAAAATGTTTTTCCTCATTTTGAAACATTTGCGAGGAACAAGAGGAAGTTTGGTTTTTTAAGGGTGAGGTGGATTAATTGCTTGCGGGCGTGGGGGAGAAGGGGAAGGAATTAAATTGAAATGCTCCGCTGCCTGTCTGGTGACGGCAAGGACTTTTTCAGAAAATCCCTTTTCTTCAATTTTTCCTTTTTTTATATAACTGAATGGATTAGAGTGAGGGATGAAAGATTAAAATAGTCAGATACTTCGGGATTAAGTTAAAAAATTTTTTTAAAGCCCGAGATGTTGGAATATTGTTGGCAAAGGAATTCTTCTATTCGGAAACGAACGAAGGCTGCGTGATCCTGAAACGCTTAGCGGAAACAAATTCTCGTCGAGTTTAATGAAACGTGAAATGGGTTTTGGATACAACTGGAATAAAACTGGAGTAGATTTTTCTCGAAGGTCTGCTGGATGTGCTTGTAAACAAGACGTGAATGGGTACTTCCTCTACTCGACATACTAACTCAGCTATTCCGCTGTTATAACAAGTACTGAAATAGAAATGGAAGAATAAAAGAAAGAGCTTTATGCTGAGAATATAACGAATAGGAAAGCAATCATTTTAAAAATATACATGTAAAGAATAGATAAGTAAATTTATAATAAAACGACAATTAAATTACTTATCACTTTTACGAACTTCGCAATTTCATTGGAAAGAAAACTCTAAACTTACAATGTCTATGTACATTTATCGTGAAAAAATCGTATGAACGGTTTTACTCATTTCAATCTATATCGATCATACGCTAAACTGTTTCCAAGTACGACAACATAATTTACTTTGAAGTAAATACCTTACAAATAGAATTGCACTAAAAATAAAACAATATGGAATCGAATTCCAGAACGTTCAGAACATAAACGAATTTTAGTTCAAAATATACAGTTTCATATATAACACAATTTGATGTATGTGATATTTATTATTAGTATTCTTATGCATTTCCTATATCGTATAGTACATGGAATTTCTTTAATTAATCGTCAAGTCTAAGTAATAAATAAATTGACACTTTAATCAGAATGAAATACTAATTTCATATCCATAAAATACGTAAGGAACTCTATTCCGAAGTACAGTATATAAAAAATGAATAGTTCTAGATGAAACTGAATGTCATTCAAGTCTTCATAGGAAAAGATGTCTTTATTGACTAACAAGGATGACATAAAACGTTTAACTTGTGGAATAATTATCCGGATAACAGATAAGTTTTAAAAGTACTCATTTCTTAATTCCTGCGTGTACTAAGAATAGATTAGCCTTATTTGTTTGCGTGTTTATGTGTTCAAGACTTCCTAAAACTTCTGAGTTCGTATCTAAAAAGATTCGTTAACGACGTGGTATTTTTAAAACCCTTTTTTTATAATTGAAATGTTCCCTTCAACATAGAATGAATGACCTTGTACGATTCGATCGAACACAAAGCAAACCTTGTCGCATCAAAGGTTGCGCAAGAACATGTCTCCAGAGAGTCATTTGACGCCTTTGGAATCTTCTCGTCGTTCCCAAAAACTTTCCTCTCTGCAACGTGTCCGCAAAAAAACTGACACTTGCTGCATTGAGGGCGACAAAAGGAGCAAAGCGAAAGACTTCTTGTTGATGCATGACAGAAGAGCGAAATTGAATATTTAATCTTCCTTTCCGAATGAAAAAAAGACAAACCCAAAAGTAAAACCTTCCAGAACTCCGACCTCCCCCCCTTTATTTTCTTCGAGAGCAGAAAACACTTTTTCGATAGATCGATAATCTCGCAACACGATATGGAAACTTGATGAGTGGAAGCCTCCGAGTGCTTCTCCTTACATACGGAATAAAAAAAATGAAGAGCGATTCTGCGAAAAAGTTTCGTAAAAGCTCTCGTTCGAGTGCGTATATACCAATGGAGGAGTGAGGGGAAATCGGAAGAAGAATGCGATGGATTTTTCAGTGTTTCTAAGAGAGACGAGAGAAAGGTTTAAAACGATATTGCGAGTCTGATATCGATTCTTTTTTTGACGCCGGTGCGCGCGACGCAGATAAATCCGCTAGTCTTTTTTTTTAGCTATTATTTTTTTTTAACCGACGATTTTGACAAGGCAGGAAAGGGTGCCTCCCGCGCGGAAAAATCTGAAGCGAAGCCTTCGTGTTTCCGGGGTAGTTCGCTACGACATCCGAGCAGAAATATGTCTTCGTCATCAAGCAGTCTTTACGGAGTTTTTGCCGTTTTTCATTTTCGAGACGGAGTTATTGTTCGATTCCTGTTTTCCGAAAAATTAATCACGGAAAGGCGCGTACGTTTTCGCGAGTAGAAATGAATTTTTGGGAACCAAGGGATGGGAAGGAGGCGCAGAGTATATTATAATTTACGCGTGTGCCTTAGCAATGGGAGGGAATGATTAAGTTACATCCTCCGCGCACGTGCTCATGTTTTAAGGGAGTTTGAGATTTGATCCATTACGTTTGATCGATTTGTTGTCTTAGAGTTCGTGCCAGAAAGTTGAACGTCGCAAATGACTTCTCGATGTCATTTAAGGAACGAATTTCTCAGCTCAACTTCATTATGTTTCTTATGAATAGAGAAAAATGTTCCACATCACGCTTTTAAGGCTTCAAGTTCATCTTCGAGAATAGAATTTTTGTTCTCTGGAGTCATAAAAAAATCTTCTACATTTAACCATACAAATATCATAGTAATGATAATAATAATCAAATATCTTAATAGCGTGAATATTATTAATAATTGAGATTAGATATATTTTTAATATTCTTACCAAAAAAAATTTAAAGCACCTTAATTTAGTACCAAGCAAAAAAGAACCTGATCAAGTTTTTTCGTCAACAAATACAATGAGAAACATTTCGTCAAGCAAAAATTTTTATTTTACCAACCAATCAGAGAATTTTTATTAATCCAGTTTGATTATTAATTACTATTTATTAATTACTCTATTATTCAATTTGATGCGATGGTTTGCTAATTAAACAATAAATCCCTAAGAACGTCTTAAAAGTAAATTTTACAGTAAATTTATAAATTAGTATCATGCTAGTGCTGTTTCTAACGATAATTTTAGTGACGTAATTTTAAGCGAATAAAAAAATCCGTAAATAATTTATATATTTCACATTCAAATAATATTCAGTTCGGTGGAATTCGCAAATATTATTATGATAAGTTAATCACCAGGCAACGTATTTACAATCTTTTATTTCCTGCTGCTCGCGGGTTAAAAAAAAGAACGAGATGTAACCAAAGATCCGAGAAATCCTTGGTTAAGCAGGAAACGTTGTAAAAACAGGTTACAAACAAGATGAGACTCGAGATATTCAAAATATTTCGGGAATATTGACGCCATATATGGACAAACTCCATTCTCAGTCATTCGCAAGCTGTTGTAAATAAAGAAACATTCCAAAAGCGTTGGATCATGCAAATGTCTTCCTCTCTTGAAAAAAATATCATCCGAACATCTGAACCATTTCATGAGTTATGAAGTTAAATTAAAACAAGAGGGTAAGGCTAAAAAGCAAGTTGGATTTCTGTGAGGATACAGAATGGAGAACCTTTTCTAGATCGTCAGGGAATTAATTAGCAGAGCAAATGAATATGAATTCCCCCCTCCCGATTATGATGTCGACTCAGATGGAGCTGATACCCTTATAAAGGCGTACGTTCGGTTCCATTCTTCACTTCGTTTCCGTGGCCATCAAAAGAGCTAATTAATACGCTTTGCTTTATCTTCAGCAGTTCCCCAATCGATATCCCTCGAAAGGGGTGAAGGTTCTGTTTTATTAAAACGAAACCGTTTCCTGTTCGTATTTGTTTATAAATTATCTAAGATTTGCTTGCCTTTTTGAGTCGCGATTAATTGCAGAACAGGGTCTTAGTCTTTATAGTTCGAAAGTTAAATACACGGTATCATAGGTATATAGATTATTTATTAAACTATGGGATTCAAGATGTTTAAATAGATTTCATAAGATAAGCTACAAATACTTTCTCGTGTTCCAACACAGTGATGTTTCCTTTTCCGAGGAAATATATATACAGCACAGGAATAAATTCTTTTTACATTTCCACTACTTTCTGACCTCGAATTAACGATGGAAGGTTTGGAAGTTATATCAGAAGTGAGGCAATCTCTCTATGGTTACTCATCATTACGTCATAATCTCGTGAATATATTCAAATAGGCAAAGCTTAGGCATATCTTCTCCAGAAGAACTCCATCTTCTAACAGAAGCGGATTTACTATGTGTATGAGGAATAAATGTAAGGTAAAGTTTTTAGATAATGTATTGGGAAAGATATCTACTAATAGAATCGAATGATTAGTGTGTGTGAGGAATGTATGAAGGGTTACGAATTAGGATGGATTGAGCAAGAAAGAAAATAATATATTTAATGAAGATAAAAAGAGTTGATAAATACTGTAAACCGAATAATACGGAAATATTCAGTTTTTCCTGAAATAAAAATATCTTCGGAATATAATTAAAATATTAGATTCAATTAAAAGTTGACTCGAATTATTTTCATTTTTAATATTTGAAATTTAAAGTGATTCATCCCTTTCATGGAAAGTTCTTCCATTCAGCGGTAGATAATGAAGAAATTTAATAGCGTGCTTTGGCATTATTTTTCTTGACCAAATAAAGGAGTGAAAAATGAGCTGAATGGCCCTTAATCTCTTTCAATTCTCAGTAATGAGAATCTTAGATAATACAAAGAATTCGGGGAAACATTTAATATTCCGGATGTTTATACAGAGAAAATTAAAAATAATATTTCTCGAACTGAAAATAACACCCGAGGCAACGCATTCGCATAAAAAATATCTAATTTAATTTCGCGACTGTATTCACTCCGCGTTTCGAGGTTCAACGGCCGATCATTGTTGAGCGGAATCTGACTTTATTTATTCGTAACTATGGCTCTCCATCAACTTTTAATTGGGCCGCGAAATCGCTTCCCCTCCCCCGTTCCGAATGCTTATCACGTCCATATTTTATTGGGAGAAATATAATGGTATGAATCCGAAATAAAATACCACATGCTAAAATGGAAAAGTTATCTTAAAAGATTTATCGGCATTTCGCCATTGCCGATGTTTTATTCATAGCATTAGCCTTTTCTTCAAATCGCAATTCAATTGGCATCGCGCCATTTATCTTGGACTTCTCCATCATCGCGTCACAATTTATTTTCGACTCGGGATTCTTCCCAATTTTAATGAACCGGTTTTACTACTTTGAGAGGATTTTTTTACCAACTATCTCTTCCCTTGACAGGAAAATCGTCTTTCGGGAAAGGAAGTGAGTCGGGGAAACAATAGTAAGCTTCTTAATTGAAGCACATGCGCCTGCCCCCGTTTCTACGGCAATGACAGATGGACAAATTGTTACGCTGCGTCTCGCAGAATTATGGCCCTTTATCGTGGAAACTTGTCTCATTACATGGCCTTTTCAAACTGATAACATCTAGGGAATCTAATATCATTGACGTATCCCGGATGAAGAATTGTATGATATGCAGAGCGTAACTTCAGCATGCGCCCGTAACGACGGATTCTCAATTTTCAGTGTTCCTTTGAAGACGATTCCTTGATGTATTCCCGAAAAGACTCGACCATGACGTATTTCCATCCCTCAAATCTTTTTTTCTTTCTCCCGAGTATTCTGCGAGATTACGTCAACAAATTGAATTTATCATTGAGTCATTTTCCTCGGAGAGTGGAATGTAACATAATAACGGAGGGCCCGATTGTCTTGTATTCATCTGTCATGACCCGAGTGACTTTGGGAATCCCCGTAGTTTTTACTTCGTCTCTTATGATACATTCGGAGACAAATGAAACGTCAACAAAAAGGACTTAATTTAGTTAGTAACGATCATGGGAAAGGGTTAATAGCGAATTTAGACTCACAAATGTGCACGTAAAATAGTTTTCATTAATTAACAGGAGTCGATCTCTTTCTAAATTTACATAATTAATTAGGCTTAACATGCATATACTTAAAACATGTACATAGTGCAACGGATGTATGAGAAATCCTAGTTCGAGTACCGGTCCTATCACATATTTTACACGTTTACACGTTCCTCCTTTGAAAACCATGGAAATCGAATAAAGAAGGGAATGCCAATATACAGCTAACCATAGCGAACCTTATAAATCACGGAAAATCCGAAAAATAAGGATAAAATTATTTACTCCTTGTTTAGAAACGAATAAAAGAAACCCCGTCGACTCTCTGATTCAGAAAGTGGAAATGCTTCGATGTAAAAAAAAGACCTTTATTCTTACGGATTTTCTCCAAATCTCTCTTTGATAACCTACAATAAAACGTGAGATGAGAGCCATCCATGGAAACGAAAATTAAATACATTAAATCTCTTTCGGTAAATTGAATCCTTTCAACATAATTTCAGGGAAAATAAAAACGAATGAAAAGATGAGCGTGAAGGTTATATTGGTGGAATTCCATGTTTTTGAAGAGTAAGGAACTTGTCGACCGCGTGACATGTGTATAATCCTTTCTGTTTTAATTTCCTTCTTCAAATTAACGAACGAGATTAGAGTTTAATCGTAATGAAAAGGTGGGCGACATAAGGACCGATATTTCTGAACCCTTTTAACGAGGAAATATTTGCGAATTTCTGTGTTTCCTTCCCGAGCGCCAATTCCTTTGTCCTTTGGAAATTATATAATTCCACGGAGTGTTTAAACATCTCTCGATCCAACGTCTGAGACGCTTCAAAAATGTTAATTCCCCTGATTATAATGGAATCTTTTCGTATATGAAAACCAAAGACCTTGGGAATGTCACCACTCGACATTCCCCGGGAGGGATGAGGGGGTGGATGACGTGGGAATAAAGGGAAGAAAGGTAAAATCTGCCTTGATTAAAATTTAATGGAATTGGTTTTTGAAAAGACGACGATGACCCGCCAAGGCTTTCCATTCTTCCCGTTTCCACAGAGACACTCCAAAAATAAATTAAATACTTACGCATTTTTAATTTGGAAAGGAAACTTCTTTTGCGTCCAATGTCCATAATAATGCAGCACTTTATAACTTTCTTAGCGGTGGAATATTATGGCTTTTTGCGTATCGCGGGAAATAATTAATTTCTTTTTACGGCTTAAGATAGTAGATAAATGGTAGATTATAGAGAACTAACACGAAGTCAAAGCCGAGTTATCAGAGTATATTATAGTAGATTTCATCTCTTTCATCTAAAATAAATTTCTAAACTCACTGAAATACGTGCTTTATATAACTAATTACATTTATAGTGAGCAAAAATTATATCCCGAATCGGTCAAAATTGACTCAAAATTAATATATGGCAATTATGACAATAAATAATGCTATTTCCACAGCTACATTTCAAGAAAACTTCACCTTATGAATTTGAAATCGAAGATAATCAGTATCTAAACTTAAATGTGTATATTTACGGATAATAATATTAGATATCTATTCTTATAGTTATTTATATTGATATATCGACTTTAACCAATGGCAGCCGAAATCTCCGTAAGTTTAGGAATTGCAATATCTTAATGATTTTTTCACATCCTATATGCGCATTTTCTATATTTATCCTGAATATTTTTCTACAATTTTACGTTAAGCACGATTATTTTTACCACCATTATTTACTGCTACGTGTTCGTTGAACTTCGCAGTGCGCAGGTGTAGAGGGAAAAATATCGAAGAGAGAGCTCTATACTTATCGTCCCCAATCCAAACCATATTCTCGCTCCCCTTTCACGCCCTTTTCTGTTTGTCATTGACTCGAAATAAGAACTGCCGATCGACGTCCGGATATTGAAATTCTGCGCCTTAGGAAACCCGAGTTCCCGGAAAAGGGTTGTGTGGGGACAATGAAGGCGGCCCTTGAAAAGGGGGAGATGGAAGGAACCACGTGATAAATCGAAGGGAGATCAAATGGATCGGATTAAAGAGGAATACGAAGGAAAATCAGGTTGACAAGGAGATGCAACAAAAGTTAACCATAGCAACCTTACTAGTTTAATCTAATGCATTGTAAAACGACATTAACGGCTCTAAAAATTATTGATATCTAACGTTAGAACCAACGACTTTCTTTAAAAGATCGGAATATAATATATGATGATGTTATAAATATTTTATGATTAAGGATCACAATGATAAATAGTTTAGGATAACGTTTAAATTCTGAGATAGGAAATTTATATTAGTATTTATATAAGGATCGACGCATTAATAATAAATATATTACAGAAGTAAAGGAAAGAATAACACAAACCCTTTAATATTTAAATAATGAGTACTTATTCATTCTGAGTAATATTGTGAAACTTCTTCTCCAGAACAATTCTACATATCGAAAACTTATATTAGAAAGGTATGGAACTCAAAAAATTAATTATAATTTATTCTGTTGCGTTCTTATCTAAAATTAATGTGGAATAAAACATCGAACAACTAGTCCTTCAATCGGATAAACCAATTTAAGATATTTAATGAATGGTAACTCTTTAAACTACATCACTTCGAATATTTATTTTGTCAAATATTTGATTATTTGATTAATTAATTTGAAAAATGACAAAAGCAATTCATTTAGGCACTTATTGACTAATAAAGAATCGTAGAAGTAGTGAAAATAGAACTATGTGATAAATGAGAGGAAAATAAAAACCGTAAGAACACATTCAGCGGTCCAACAGAATCTATGAATTCGTGATTGAAATAAAAACTACATGTCTCATTATAAATACTGATTTATGCTTCCATACTCTCGAAAGTCTTTCGAAAAATATACGCTTAAAGTAAAACAAACCATAGTAAACTTTCATAAGCAGTTTTATTTTCAAATGAACCTCAATATATTAAATATTATGTTAAAACTAGAATCTGAATAGAGGTGTAAATGACGTACTAAATCGAATACGCAAAAGTAAGCCATAAATGTTCAAGAAAACAGAAATCATCTAAAGAAAGTTATATAATTGGAAGAGAAATACAAGGGGAGTGGGAATAAATTCTAAGTGGATTAATCGATGGAAGATGACGTAGTCCTTACGCAATAAGGATGGAAAGGGGGAGAGAAGTAGGATCTAGGGAGAAACAGATAAGAGGGAAAATATCCCAATAAGGGGATGTAGGAGACGAGAGTATGCGCAAATAAGAGCCAACACTTTAGGATCATGCCTCCATTTTATTTTGATAATGAGTTTCCTTTTAGCGATATCTCCTCCCTATCACACATTTCTGCCATAATCACCGAGCTCCTGAGGCTATCTTTGTGCCATGACGGGCCTCTCTACTAAATCCTCCATACCCCTCCGGCCCTTGGGTTATATTGCCTTCAAACCACGCTTAACCTTCTCGTTAGCTACGCGACACACGGCTTTGCGTCAAGATGATGCCTTCCTCGGGGGGCACAAGAATAACCGAGATACGGGGGTGTAAAACCTACGAGTGAGATGAATACATTTTTGTGGAAATTAATCGGATTGTATCGAGGAATGGATTGATGTAAAACGAGGATGATATTATAATAATAGAGACTCTGCAGAGTAGATCTAGTAACAGAATTTCATCTTTTGGTACAAGGTAAAATAATACACAAATTATGTTGGATGTATTTTAATACGAAGATATATCATAATGAAATGACTAAAGATGTATTGAGGGTTAATCGTGAGTACTCGTAAAATAAAAATGAATTTCTCGCCCATAGAAACGCGTATGTGATGTAATCGTCCTCATTGTTGTTTTCCATGGAGTTTAATGTGGTTTGTTATCTGGCTTAATACTTAATATTACATAGGTTAAATAAATCATGCTTCAATCCAGCAAACGTTAATGAAATATCAGGATGATCGACGTCATAATAAAATAGATAATTACGAATATTTTAAAATATTATATTACTTTCCTTCAGAAATCGAGGAAGTTGAACTTTTAATTATGTGTGTTTTGGGTAAGCTATAAGGAAAACATTTTATGATAAAATTAAATGCTTACTGAAACATTCTCCAGAGTATAGTGATCAAAGTAATCAATGTTATTCTCTTGCAAAAGAACTCCACGCATCTTTGAATTTTCGTTTCTAGAGATCGCCATGTATCTGCAAAAACTCAGGAATTAGAAACTCTCCATCAACTTCCAAGAAACCCTCCCTTGTTATGCAGATGAAACCGATTTTGGCGTGGGATGGAAAGAGATACAGGGCATGTAATTCGTATGTCCGTGTGTAGCGGAGGTGGAAGAATCTCTTCGCAACATATTACAGCTCCTCTTTTTCCTTAAACTTTTTTCCTGGATTTTTTCTATCTTCGCCAACTTCCTCCTTAAGACATCTTCGTCGCATCACCCCCGTAAATCTCATTACTCTTTTCTCTCCGCCATTTTATCTTCAAGTTCTTCCGCGATTAATATAAAAAACCTAAATAAAGCAGTTCGTCGCAGTTTTTACTCCTTACCCTCCCTCGCGTTCCTCGAGCGTCCCAACGGCAATTTTACCTCCTCCTCTCTCTCTAAAGTGCGATATTCGTCCTCTAAAATAATAATTCTTTTCATTTTCCCTCTTTTTTCCCTCCTCAGTGGTCTCCCTTGCGTCGTATGCTAAATTACGATGCTGGTTTGAGGTGCGAAAATTGCCAATTAACCTTTTTTTACGTATTTTTTTTAAAGAAATACGTCCCCTTTTCTTCGTAGCTTTTCGCTGTTATTGTTATCGTTATTAGTTTTTCTCTCTTCTTTTTTAAAGTGTCTCTTATTTGCGGAAGTTTCGCATCCGGCAATAAAACCATGCCCTAATTATGGGCAAACATAAGAAGACGATGATATACGGAAATTTCCTTTTTTTATATTTGGCTAATTTGAGTAAATTCCGTCGAAGAGGTATTTTTCCCCCGTGAAAATGCTTCGAGAACATTTCCTTAAGTGAGGCATCTAGAGAAATTATTCCTTTTACGCACGCGTTATAAATACGGGAAGCTAAAGAGTTTTTTTAACTGGCGAAAACTTAGTGAATTTATTACGGTTGTATTTACCTTCTCTCTTATAAAAAGTCTGAAAATTATCTTAGGGAAATAATTCGTATTTGAATAATGAATCCATTGTGGATGGAGATTATTTCGCGGAGAAAACTCAGCTGTTATTCATTCTAAAATCGAATTTATTTTTATTGCGTCGAGAGATGGTCTCTGAAAATTCAATGGTAACTATAACATAACCATGATGTAATCACACAAAACAGGATACTTAAACAATCTATATTGATATCTATATTTCCGTGGAATATTCAGTAGTAAGTAGCATAATAATCAGAATTTTAAAGCATATGCAATGTTTAACACAGCCTTATATAATATCAATAAAACGTATACTCTAATCAACTACTACGTTGAACTCATAGAATATCTATGTTGAAGAGGAAACAATATTGAAACCAATGTTTTATTCTCATTATCTTATATTTGTTTTAATCGATGAATTAGTAGTTAAATTTTATCCAGAATAGACAATTATACAAATTAAGCTTTAGGTTTTGAATTTCTTATAATCCAAGTATATCAGCTCATACATAAGCTAAGTACACACAGAAAATAAGTTATCTATATAATTTATCAATGTATTTCTTTATGATTCTTTATAAAACATCGATCAGTTATATTTATGTAGGAGAAATGTACAAATTCCAAAGATAGATAGCTGCTTTTTTATTCAGTTCAGTTTCAAATCAAACTAAATAGGACTCGATGATTTGTAGGTTAAGATTTATGAAAAATTAAAAAGGGTGAGGCGTAAACTCTTTACAAAGAATAAGGACAGATTATAATACACAATTAAATTTTACAGGTAGCTTTACAGCAGCAATAAGCCCAAAAGAAATGATTCCCTAAAACCTAGAATCCGGTAGGATAATAGTTCGGTGTATTCATGTCACCAAAATCCGAGTTTTGCTATTTTTCGAATATTTTTTACGCAAGAAATCCGGCATTTAATGGCTGCCATTCGTTTTCTTTCGACTTGGCAGTTGCTGCCTTAAAATTAGCATAGAATCAAACGGAAACGGAAAACTTAATACAAACGTCAGAATACACCTGAAATCGTAACCAGAAATAATAGGTGTTCTGAAGCATGTCTGACATTTATTTATAAACTTCCTCTTAGGTTCAGCAGCCTTTTATTTTCCGGTTGATATCAATTCGAAATTCGATGGCCCACCTCCAATATCCTGCCTTCCCTTGTTTTGAAAGTTTTTCTGAAACCCATACATTATATCTCTATAAACTTTATTACTTATTACCTATTCTAACTTTCGAATGTTAAGGTACCGTATGTTGGTGTACTTCCATTTTTGAGAACCTTACTGTAATTGTCCGATAAATGAATGTTTGTGAAGCCCATGTTTAATATATACAGGGTTCATTATAAAAGTAATGCGCATGATTTCATTGTGACGCAACTATCTATTGTTGCGTACTCGGATTGGTTGGAAAATGAGGTTTGAAGTCTGCTCTTTCAAACGCGCCCAATTTCAGCTCGATCCGAGCAGTGAGAGCTGAAGAACATGTCTTTGCGTGAAGAGTGTTTTTTGTCTTTGTAACACGGCATGATGGATAGTATGAAAGTAATGCGCATTTTCTGGGAAAAATATTTTTATTGATCCCATCGTCGCAAAAGCATAATAATTTCCAAAATAGTCCCTTCTTGCATCTATGAACCTGCGAAGACGTGTCTGTCAGACCTGGAAGGCACCATAAAACTCCTCCACAGGGTTGCCTTTCAAAAACGATGTCACATGCGTTTCGATGTTTTCCGCGAACTCCCAATGTTTTCCTTTCAATTCTCTTTTTAATCGAGGGAACAAAAAAAGGTCACACGGAGCTACACCGGGGCTGTAAGGTGGCTGGAGGACCACTGGGGTCCTGCTTCGGTCCAGGAAGTTGGTGACGATGAAGGCTGTGTGGCTGTGTTGTCGTGGTGGAGTTTGACCGTGTCTTTGATGTCAGCCCTCACGCGCAGACCTTCTGCATTTGCAGATCCTCGGTCAAAATTCCATGAACCGCCAGTGTGGACATGGAGTTTTGGGTGTCAGCGATTTGCTGGATGCTCAATCGACGGTTAGAACGCAAAATTTGGCTCACGCGCGTCACATTTTCATCGGCTCTGGCCGTTGTTGGTCGTCCAGAGCGGCGTTCGCCAACGACCATCTCCCGGCCCTCCTTGAGCGCCTTGTGCCACCTCCCGGATTGTGATCTTGAAATGCAGTCCTCTTTAAAGGCCTCTTGAAGCATCTGGAATATTTTGGTAGCAATCTTTCCAAGTCGTACACAAAACTTGACGTACCACTGTTCAAGCGAACTGTCCATCACGCCGTGTTACAAAGACAAAAAACACACTTTAGGCAAAGACACGTTCCTCAGCTATCACTGCTCGGATCGAGCTGAAATTGGGCGCGTTTGAAAGAGCAGACTTCAAACCTCATTTTCCAACCAATTCGAGTGCGCAACAATAGATAGTTGCGTCACAATGAAATCATGCGCATTACTTTTATAATGAACCCTGTATTATATTATATCCTTGTTTTTTGTTCTTTTCAGAATCTTAATGTATTCACAACGCAAATTATTCATCAAACATTATAATCTGTTATTTTTCCTGTTAGAATCTTATTTTAAATCTTAGTTAGCAATATTTTAATTATTATTTTTAACTGTCGTTAGAGTTATAACTAAAGAAAAACCGAGGAACATAAGACGAAAAATAGAAATAAAAGGATAAAATTTGGTTAAACAAAATTAAAGGTTTGGCAGTTTGACTTTAATTTTTTAGAAAATAGAGTTTCATAATTCGAAGCATCACAGTCAGAACTAGCAAATTTCAGACATATTTTAGCAACTAGATGTTGCTCAAGTTGAACGTAAACTTCAGGAACAAGAAACCTTTAATGGTAATTATTAATTTAATCCGCCATGATTGAGCACACGTATTCTTTTATATTTCTCAGTACGTTTATTTTACCGAGATGCTCCTTTACGCGCAAAAATACGAGTAAATATTCGGATACAAACGAATTAAACAGCGTTTAATTAATCAAACCAACCGCAGAATCGCTTCTCCGGATTTCTATTGGAAAGGAACGCATTTCTCTCTCTCGAAAGTGCGGGCGGAAATCCGCAGATAAACAATCTACTTAGACCCTAGTGATTAACTCAAGTACGCGCTAGGATCATTCATTTTACAACTTCGAACGCGCTTAGCGATCCAATAGCGCTTTCTTTTTAAATCCACGTCCGTGAATAATCACGCAGCCGCTCCGTTCCAATTTTCTCTAAATTCGCGATCTCGAAAACAAACGCACGCGATTTCCGATTCCGTGCGAAATCGCGTGCTTCCAAAAAAAAGAAAAAAAAATAAGGAGCGGAGGATGAAACGAAACCGGGAAAGGAGTTATTTACTCATCGGAATGAATTATGAAGGAAAATCGAACTCGGAGTAATTGGTCCAATTAAAAATCGTCGACTTGAAATGGAGAAAGGGATAGATAAAGACCTAAAGTCAGTGGAGCCAATTTTCCCACCCACATTTCAAAATAAGGACGGACCAAAGTTGGGTATAAGAGAGAGAAGAAGGCGGAGGTTGTGCCAAAAAGGGAAAGAAGAAAAAGCTTCGGTTGACTGACGGGATGAAGGGACGGGGGGAGGAAAGGGGTTTTTAAGCCCTTCTCCTGCTATCATTGGCTCTCCTTGAGAAAAAGGAGAAGTTCGGTTGATCCTCTTTATTAAGCAGGACCCCTTCCCGACGCTTCCCACTTACAAGAATATAAGGCGGGAAAGATTTATTCCCCGCATTAGCGCTTGATTCGAGATTTTTGTCATTGGATCGGAAATCCCTCTGTGATTGATAATGATTGTCTTAGTTACGGAGACTTGCGTCCATTCGTTATCGGAAATTAAGTATATGTTTCGGAAGATGAAAGATGGTCGTTTTTCTAAGGGGATTGATTAATTCTGATGTTTACCGGAATGAGTATTGATGCGCGACCACTGTGACTCAAGACAGGAAAAGTGCTATGATGGTAGAATTTAGAAGGGACAATATAGATTCTAATAGATTGATATATTATTGATATATTCTAATAGACTGATATTGCATGAACGAACTTAATTTGGCTCTTCAATAATTCGTTTGATTATCAATGCAACAGTTGATAGCTTTAAATTTGTGAGCCACGTAACAATCTATTGAATTTAAATATTAAGGTCAAATAACTAAGATTAACCAACTGTATACAAGGAAGATCTTCTAATATTCTACTACGCATGAAAATTAAGTAATGGAAATTTATGATGCTTTAAATTGATACTACAAGTAGAATAAACTTGGGGAATTTCTTTGTTTTCCACGAATTTATATTTGTATCCGAAATTCATTGAAATGGATATGTAGTATTTTGAATGAGACATCGTTGTCAATGGAAAACGTTTTACCGCACTGAAATCACTCACTACGTCATTTTAAAGTTACTTGAAGAGAGATTACGATTTTAGTATGTATCTGTAAACTTGAAATAGAAAAAGTGTGCAAATACTTTACTGAATTTGGATCAAAAGAGAGCGAGAAACAGAATTCAACTTATTCCTCGCGAATTATTGGCAAAATTCGACCGACCAAATAGCAGCCGAGAAGGAAAATATTACAATGCCAAATTTATCTTTGTTTTCGCTGAGTGTCCGAGGAATTTAAAAAACGGCCTTTTTCGTTCGAATATTTTTCGCGTTCACAATCAAATGAACATCCATTTTCATGCTTTTACAATTTAAGTCTGAAAATTTGATCATTAACTCGATATTGTGTGCATTTGCGTAAATGAACGAACGCTTTCTCTGTGGTTTCGAAGAGGCACGGACTCTCGTCACGCGTGAGACTATACATCTGTTGTTGCATTCATGCAATTACAGCGAATCCCGAATTTAGGTACGCCTCGACTGCATTTACGCAATCAAATATTTTTGGCATTCCTTGGTTGGTGTTTGTTCTATTCGCGAATTTTCCTGATTATATAGTGTTAATGCATTTCTGGAAAATGGAAGGTTAATCGCACTCGTCGACATTTTTTAATTTACTTTTTTTGTTTTTCGAAACACTAAGAACCTTTAAAAATGTTCATTTAATGGAAGGAATGTATTTTTAACTCGAATAAAAAATTTTTGAGTTGAGGTTTGTGAATCCTATAACGATTCAAGTTTGTATAAGTATTATAATTATACTAGAAGAACTAAGATGGTATCCTATTATCTTGAATTATGAACTATGAACGAAAGCAAAGAAAACACGCTAACAATTACTACTGACCATTCATACAACATCTTTATTTAAAACAAAGACGTAGCAAAGATATTACGTTATTTTCTGGAAAATTGATAAAAAATACTGATTAACTTATACTATATTAACCGAACGAATTTTTTGTACGTAGTTTTAGATCTAAATAAATATTGATAGAATTCTTCATTGAGCGAAAAATAAATTTCTTAAAAACCTTTAATTGGATGATCAATTTGACTCGCGTGTTAATTTTTGTGTTTTTTCTTATAAGTAAAATATATACTCTGGATTTTATCGAAATCATTGAACTCCTTCTCTATCATCAAAGGCCCCTAGTAGAGTATTCTTTTATATAAAACGATGATTAATATGTGAGTGAAAAGTGGCCAAATATCTAGGAAAGGAAGACAATAACGTGCCAAGATGAAAATTTGGCGAAGGTTTGATTCGAGAATTTTAGCTGGGAATGCAGACCTTTACTTCGCTTGGATGACTGCTAATATTTTATTCCTAGTGTGCAAAATTCATTTTTTTAAAATCCTCTCATAAATCTTTGCGAAAATCTTAAAATTTCGAGAAAACCTTTACTACTAATATAACCAAAAGTTAATGGATGATTTACTCGATCTATTACGAGGATCACATCCAAGTTCATTTGTTTTTATAAATTAAATCTACTGTAATTATATCCATGCTAAATAACTATGAATACATTTTCTAATACATTCTGTTTCATAACGAACCATTCTTGCGGTAAGAAAATTTTATAATAAAAAATTGTGGTCGCTCTTTACCTATTTATTTAATGATTGCCCCGTTATATAGCATGAACGACAAATTTGAAAAATACGCATTGAAAGACTATAATGAATAAGAAACTTGAGCCCCAATAATCCAGATTGTTATCATTTTGTCAGGTGCATTTTTATTGTGATATTTCCGCAAGAAAAGCCATATATTTCCCTGAATGTTTTAAGGGTGTTCGAATCGCTTTCCTCAATATGAGTTTACAGCGAATCTGAGATGCGAGCATATAAGTGGGTCAGCTACGAGGTATCTCTCGAGTTTTATTCAGTTAAAACGTATTAGGGATAACTCGGACGCTCAAATCCTCCTGCAAAATATACCTCGACATAGGAGATGGAATTTTCCACCGTCTCATTTCCCGAAAGCTTTTCTCAGAACGCTTAAGATACGCTGTCCAAAACCCGACGATGCAAAACTTACTCATTGCGATTACGAAAAGTGGATAAAAAAGATCCAGATATACCGCAACGTGAACGCTTCGCTGAGATAAACTCTTTAAGATAATTCCGATTTCATTGTGTAAACTCAATGCGGCGTATGTAAAAATATCCAGGGGAAACTCGACTATCAATAATATTTATGTCTTTATAAAACCTATGAAGCAAAGTATTAAAACATATCCCCGCTATTCTTGCTTATAAAATGGAAAGGCTACAATAACTCGCTCTCCTATGGTAAATCCTCAAAACTTTAATGAATATAAATTACTTTTGGTATTTTATTCAATATAACTCTAAGCTTTATGAATTACTTTTAGTTCTAGCATTCATTTTCTCTATCAGATTAATAACATTTCCTTGGAGATTATCATCACGTAAGTTTATAATAACAGTTTATAATAACAATTTATCATTCTATTCGGTCATAAGATCTATTATATACAGTACAACTAATATTTTTTTCTATGTATTTTAATACAATCCTGATTATAATATTGTAATTATAATATAGAATTAATGTTTTTGATTAACGTAGAACTACTTGTGAATTAAAAGTGATTACCGGTAAATTATAATATATAAGTGAATATCGTACAGAATTCTACGAACCAAATGCATTGCAACGTAACATAAGGAAGAATTGAATAAAAAATTCTTCCGACTCTTTCCAAGTTTTAATACCATAGTTTAAATACTTAACGCGGTAAAACTTTCACCAATCTCATAAATATACATCTCTAACAATTATTTTATGGACTTGACGATGCAAATTATTTTAATAACTCACAGTATATCATCGTTATACACCTCATTAAATATTATGCGATTGATAATACCAAAACAAGAAATTGTAATTTGATTAAAATGCCCCTTATATAATTTATATTTAAATCCTCCTTTGATTTGGAAACCCCTTTTCACTTCTCTGAAAATATAGTGAAAATATTAATTCAAAAAATCATAGAGAAAATGAAACAGAACATTAAAAGTAGGGATCCTACAATGAACGACGATATTTTAATAATCCCACTAAAACGGGCTCGAAATATACTCTCTCCCTCCGTTTCCTCGCTTATTCCTCCGTCATTAGAACCCCCACTCATTCCACCAATCTCCTCATCCAATAATTACTAGCGCTCCCATAGCCTCAGACAGACGCATTATTTATACCCATGAATTCTGGCACTGCGCATGCGCACGAAAATTTCTTTTGCCTCGGGGGGGAAAAATGAAATTCTCTCTCTCCCCATCTTCCAATCTAAATGTAAACCCGCGGGAAGCTTTCAATTTACGAAGAGAATGGTTCTCCGTGGAGCGCATTCCTCCGAACAACCTGCGAATGCCCCGTTAACTTAATCAGCGGTGAGAGCATTTCGGTGAGAGTGAAGGAGACGGTTCGTCTGCACGTCCATCCGTACCTTTGTCCCGAATTCCATCTCCGATCGAACGGGAGAAGTGCACGCGAATATATACATACGCCTTTTTCCGAATTAGATGGACACGAGAGGAATAAAATAATGCGCCAAAGGGTGGAATGTACTCTTCCACAACTGGGGAATTCACCCGCCGGTGATGACGCAAGAATAAGAGCTGGGTATCGAAACGAGCCAGTGTTTTGTTTTCCAATGATACGGATTCCTCCAATGGGAGGCATATATTATAGGGGGATTCCTTTGTTTGCCCCAGTTTCTTGTTGGCTAACCCGAAAGGTTTATCTGGAATAATCAGGGATATTCAGAAACGGGGATCTGATGGACGGAATGCGTAAAGAAAACCGCTATCTTCCCTCAGATTGTGTGTACATTCCATTATACCATTTGCTTTTAATTGTTTTCATCATTCATGCCAAGTATCAATTCATACTACAAAGTGGTATTCATTCTCAAATTCTACATTATGATTTACGAAAACAGGGTATTTCAGAGATATAAATAATATACCAATACACTCATTTGTAGTTTTACCTTTTCCCAAATGAGTCTTATATTTGAGTGCGGAAAACAAAAGGATTTTATTTCCTTAAAATACGTAGAAAAACGTAGATAATTGATTTTAATAAATTAAGCTCCCTCAGGCTCACTAAATTATTATTTTTAGAATAAAATTAAAATTTTATCCCTTAACTTCCCAATCGATATTAGCCTGCATAAAACTCATCTAATTTTTTAAAATCATCATCCTCGTAATAAAACGTCATAGACAATAGAAAATTACTTTTCATTAATTTTACTTGGCAACATGACAAGAAAGCTAAGTTATTTATAATTTTATAGATAATAACTGACCTCTAATTCTACACATCTTGTACAAATAGATAATAGCTTTAGAAAATTTCGAAAGATCCTAAATAAAGATATGGAATTATAACTCCTGAATCAACATTTTTATCTGATAGTGCTTGAATTTTTTCATTATGAAAAGTTTAGTTCAAACTTCTTTCAGCTTCTAAGTTCATACATAATAAAAAGCTATAAAAATTTGAATCTTAATAAAAAATAAGGTGTTTAGACCATCGTAAAATTCGGTACTAAAGCCGCATCCTAAACCTAAATAAATATTACTATAAAAATCATTCAACGTGCAATCTTATCCTCCAATTTCATTCTCCCGTTTTCCCATTTCACATCGATTCGTGCACAGAATTCGCGGAGACTCGCGTGCACATTTTCTCTTTCGAACGGATTTCAATCATTCATACCCAGACAACTCTTTATTTAAAACCACCCAAGAAGTTGCCGGAAATTAAGAACGGGAGCCTAATATAAGGAGTACATGAATAAGCATGCCTTACAACCTCTCAATCCATAAAAGCACTCTTCCACTTGCATGTTCTTTTGGGAGTTCTTTTTTTCGTCGCAGAAATGTTTTGCACACCGAGGCTGTCGTTCGCGCCGCTATTGAAAAGTGCAACAAAGAGCCCTATAGAGTCTGTGTTCTTTCAACATGTCTCCAACTGAGTGTACTTCTCGTAAAGTTATCGCGTGCTCTTCTGGTACCCCTATACTTCGGCACATCGCACCTAAATTCTCGAGCATGGCAGTCATTCAATATTTAATATCTTTCGCGAACACATAGTAAAGTAGTAAATGATATTTCCCTTCTAAATATAAAAATACAATTATCGTTGTGGTGCTAACGTTCCTCTATTTTATGGAATACCTCGCGTCAATCATAGTTTAAATTTTTACGTATCGTAACTAAGGTGAATTGAATTTATTTTTGTCGAACTCAATAATTCTCGTAAAAGAAAAGGATCGATATAAATAGTTGTTCAAACGAAAGCGGCGAATAAAATACACGAACGAAACAGAACGAATGCATTTCTCAAAACTCGACTTGATTAAATACCACGTGTGCTTGAAAATTTAATTCAATTCTGACAATACAACCGCAATAACATTTGCGATGTTAATGGAATCTTTTTCGGTACGTAATGGCGTTCAATTAGTTACAACAAAGCGCTGAGCTTTCGGAAAAACAAGGGGAGAGAAAAAACGCAACAATGACCTCGTTCCGAGATAGCGTCGGCCCACAATTCATCCGACTTTCAGGGGAAATTTTTAATTGTTAAATATTCATTCAGACGCGGGAGTCGCTGACATAAAGCACGACAAATTTATTGGTTTACTTTGACCCCCTTGTTAAGGGAAAAAAGGGGTTTTACGAGACTCGCTGATTCGTCGCATGCGGACATTATACGCACGCCGCAGTCCAGCACGCGTGTGCTCGATAAAAAAAAGACCCGCTCTCTTCGTCTGGATCTAGAAAAGAACAAAAATGTTTCTTTTTTCCCAAGGAGCACGGTAGGATAATGCACGCGACGTTCCTTGCAACATTTTTGGAAATCCGTTTCTCTTTTTTTATTCCTAAGTCTTTCTTCGCGAAGAATGCATTTCCCCCTTTATTATCTTCCTCTTCCTTCCTTTCTCCAGATCGACTTTTCGATCCCCATTATACGATGAAGTCCTTCCCTTCATACGCCATCGGCTTCTCCGTTTTTGCGATTATTTCTTTTTTTTCCGAAAGACCGACTCAAGAACTGCTCTTTTCTCTTACTTCAAGAGGAAGAAGTAGTTATTTACAGCGCCATTAGGCTACGATAATCCGATGCCGAGTAAAAGCCTCGTTTATTTAGACTTTTTCCCTTCCTTTTTTGAGGAATAATTGAGGGAGTATTTTTCTCTTTTGAGGCGGAAGGAGCCCATGCGCACAAGGCATTTGGCACTCACCAACATCCCCTTAAAAAAACGTATATATATTAATCATTAGGAGGAATTGGTGACTACGAAATGCCTCGATGGGCCATAAAAATGGGTGAATTACGCCGAAGAGTAGTATACCGTGGCGAGTCGAGTAAGGAAACGGTCAACGGGACAAATATATGCGGAAGAGAAGGAACAATAAACGATCAAAGTTATGAGAATGCGCTGCGAAGAAATGGGTTGGCCATCAAGATTAACAGGAAATCGATTGAGTAGACGCAAAGTTTCCGATGGCGAGTCTTGGAGACGTACTGAAAGAGATTTAAGAATGCTAGGGGTATTCAACTTACAATGTTATTTCGTAACAATGGAAAGTTCGCAATAGTTTAGGAAGACAATGATAAATTCAAGGTTGATTAAATGTTTTCAAGGAATTTATTTAAAACGACGATGTGAAGAATAATAAGATGAAGAAATAAATAGGCGAAGAAGTAAATAAGGTATATTTATATATATTTATATGCTACTAAATAAGAAACGCACAAAGATCAGGACAGGGGATTTTAAAAATTCTTTTCTGTTACGAGGTTATTCACCATATACGTAATCCTTGTATTTCTCGTTTGTTTACGATAGTCATTAGAGATCGTAGATTGAGCGTACACGAACAATTCAGAAACACTGATTCTCAGAAAAAAATATAATAATGATCGTCATTTATTACACAGCATTAATCCAATCAATTTATTCACTAGCGAAATTGAATTTTTAAAGCTATCACCAGAAAATACGATTCAGATGCTGGAGTCCTAAAGCATTTTCGAAAAAAATAAGAGTAAAATTCGGCGGCTGGATATTGATTAACGAGAGGTAATTTCCAAAGACGAGAATTCTTCGTTGAGTCACCGCAGCATTTGCGCCCAAAAAGATTCCGAACGAAGGAAAAATTACGAACCCATCGAAAGACAAGCAATCCTTTGGAGCAACAATATCTTGTCGCCAAGGGGAATGTCAGAAAATAAAAGTGCAGGTAAAGCGTCCAGCAGTGAAGGCAAATGAAGAAGTGACGGGTAAAAGAGACATAAGGACTGAGCTCTCAAAGCGAGCGGTAGAAAAAAAAAGAAGCTCGAGCCGCGGCGAGCTTTGTAGGAATCTTCTCTCCTTCTTTTTCTCCGAGTTACTTGGATGAGAGTTCTTTCGCAAATAATAAAATAAAAAAACGCCCGTCTTCTTATTCCGTAGTTTGGAAATTCTTTTCTTTCGAGTGCTATTCCGCAAAAGAGATGACGTTCATATTCCATTCAACATTGCTACTTCAAACGTAATCTCGATGTTGACTTATCGTCTGAAAAAGTGTTCTTATTCGAAGATTCCCCTCAGTTCACCTACGATCTTCATGTCCCCTCCTTTCCTCATTACGTCTTTGATTATATCTTATATCGATGTGAATTATTACATTTCCAATAGCAGAGTCAGTAGATACATACTGATGGAATTAGATAGAATTGGATGGAGTTGACATTAAAAATTTAATTCAGAGAAGATATTCTTTTGAATTTTTGGTCCAGTTTTTGAGTTCAATTTCATTAATCGAATTTCAGCATTATTAAGTTCTCTTCCTTCTCAGCTATGCCATATAAACTGCTTGACTTTGCGGTAATCAAGAAATAAACATTAAGTTACGTTATTATACGTCATAACGTTAATAATTTCAAATTCAAAAGTCTTAGGAATGCAAAAAAATATTATAGATAGCTTTAAAAATCAGTCGACAAAATATCCATTCCAATATCATTCCCTATCTTTCCTCTATTATAAACACATCATCCTTATCTATATTCTTCTTATCTAACACAATAGATAGATATAATCCTGTCAATCATGTACAACCAGCCATCTATCCCATCGAGGTTAGCGTCCGTATAGAATGAAAGAGGTCTAAAATAATGATTTTAATCCATGGGAAAAGGCTGTTCGAGGGCATTCTGGGATCGAACACGCGATGTCAAACTTGAGAGAGCGTCACGCCAGCAGGTTCTGCACACGACTACTCAGCTACCCCATGTCCATCGGGTAGACGTCGCATGACTCTATACCATTCTCCCCCATTACCTCACCTATGTTGGAAAACCTCTATCCCCTTAGTCGCTGTTAAAGAGGTGCGTGCAGAAGTCTGAATAATAAAAAACTGAGGTAATTAAAAGTCATTCGAGACTTGCTGCAGTCATTTCTGGGAAAGAAAAGGATGAAGAACGAAAACGACTTTTTTGAGTAACCTATAACAATATTTCATCTACTCGGCGGAATTTTCAAAAGTATTTAGACGCTGGAAAAGCATGAGTTGCGTGGGTCATATTATTTAAAAAGAGGTTGATTCTGCTCCGTACATTGATGACGCCTTTGTGGTAATTAACTAACCATTACCGTCCAGAAGCACAAATTCAACCTCAACACGACTACCTGCTGAAAGTGCACACAACAAGACTATATACGCAAATGGAAATGAAAGATTTCTCATTACGCTGAGTTCCTTTATGAATGATCCACCCACATGAACGCAAATGTCATGGGTGATGATATGAACATATATCACTTCTTTTATTTTTGACGACTTGGATTCAGATTTGATGTGTTCTCAAGTGGAAGGTTTTTATTTATCTATTCAAGCAGAGTAAGGGACCATGAAATTTTCACGTACTTCATCTTTATCTCATTTTTTTGAAGTTCTTTGATGATATGGAAACCGAAAAGGTGTGATGCTATTGTATTGTATACAATATTTTCTATATTATTGTGATGAATTTTAACTCGAATGCGACTCCAAGTATAATCTATCACTGAGTGAAAGGGTGAAGTTTTTCGCCAAATGAATAAGATATTATATTAAAGAAACAAACAGTAATAGTTTAAGTATTTTTTTAACATTCATGAATAATAAATGAATTCAATCATATCTCATGGGATATTATGATGGGTATCATTTACTACATAATCATTATTTCATTATTTTAATATCTACCCGACAGAATTTACTTTATTCAACATTTAAAATCACCTGATAAAAAAAAAAACAAATTTAGATTTTAAGCTACAACTTTTATCAATGTTTCACGGAAGTGTATAAGTATTTACCTCATTATAATAATTCATTATTTTCCGGAATTCAGTATGCGGAAAAACTAATAATAGCTACAACTTGGGACGAATTTAATTTATTAAAAAAATTCCCGCGAAAACCTTATCCAAAGTCCACACGCTCTTTCTAACTCTTTCAAGCCCATTTCATTCCGGAAAAAAACACACATCTGCTCTCAAAGCGTCTAATTTTTAGGAATTCGTTCGACTCAATTTAATAAAAACGCGGACTTTTACAAACGACAGGAGCAGAAATATTTCCGAAGGGGTTTCCCGAAGCCACTCATTACAGCACCATTTGAAGTTCTCCGGAATTACTAAAGTCAACCATTCAAGCGACAAAGTAGGAACCTTTATGTCCCATATTCCTGCTTGTCTGAATCTAACCTCAGCAATTTAATGCTCAGGTGATGGGTTTAATGTTAAGCCTCTGTAATACATGGAGCAGTTCAAGGAAGCCATTACTTGCTTTCCATTTCCTCTGTCACGACTCCCACTTCCTCCCTCGCCCACCCGTTTCCTTAGCCTACGCTTCCTACACCCACACCCCTTTCTACCACCGCTTCTCCTTTGCCAACAACCTTTCCAAGACTCTTTTCTAAACATTCCCACCCCTTCCCAAGGCGCCATTATGTCCTTCAATAACCACAAACCGACTTTTATGCCCGGCCCTCCAAGCAAGAAGAGACAGCATTCAAATTTATCAAACCCCGGCAGCAGCTACGGCGCGAACACCTCCTCATTCCGAAGCGACGAAGTTTATTTTTCAACTTCCTTGCGATTCAAATGTATATTGAAAAACTTGCGGTTCTTGCTACGATGTTGTCCAAAGAAGTTTTACGGTTTCTCGGCTTCTGTGTTAATTTAATTCGCCTTCTCTGGCGAAGCGGTTTTGCTGTGAAGATCAATTGTGTATACACTTACTACACCTGGATTCGTTGCACATAATGTTTGAAGAAGCCGTGCGAAATTTGTAGCGACTCTTATAGCCGTATAAAATTGAGGTTCAAAGGAACATTTTTAATTTAATTAAAAGGGGTATAAATGAAGAACCTTTTCGAGTAAGATTTAAGACAGAAATAGAAGAAGAAGAAAAAATTATTCCTTTTATAATGAATGGCATTTCTGCAACCATTAGTTCATTACTTCGTTGGATTTCTATAAAAAAATATTTTCAATTTACAATACTTAATAAAATACAATATTTCCCAATTGCTTAAATTATTTTAAATACTAACTTTATTCGTCATTGTTTCGTTTTTAATTATTTAAAAATTTCTACTATAATTTTTGTAGATACAGAACAATTGTTTCAATTCCTACAACAGTATTATTTTTGTACCACTAATTATGTCAAGATTATAGATTCAATGCTCTAAGAGAGAAGGTTACCCTAATATAAAATTAATGAAACATAAAATAGAAAATATGATAATCTAGCTAGGGTCAGATATGAATAAAACATGAATTTAACACTAATAAATAGCTCAAAATGTATGTATATTAGAAATATTAATAATGAAAATTGAAATATCTGCCACATAAATAAGCAATAAAAATAATGTTCGCTCACTTTTATGTTCGTTATAATTCCTGGCTATTTATGAACCACTCAAAGATTAATAAATTAACATAGAATATATAAAATTAATGTAAAATAAGCACCCTTGAAGACAATATTTTTAACTATCCACCCACATTCTTTAATCAGTAATATATTTTATTTATATCCTGCTTGTGTAAGGGACTTGATTTCTTTAACTTCTAATTTTAAACACCACTGAGTCACAGTCGCATGCATATATAAAAAATAATCCTTCGTCTGAATTTAAATTTCTCTAAATTCGCAATTATTTACGCTAAATAGGCAAAAGCGTGCCCGATGAGGGGGCACCGCTTCAGTCGCCGCCTTAATTCAATATGACTAAGACGACTTAAACGCTCCACGGATCACTGTGATCAAGCGGCGCAAAGATGAGTGAATCTATTATACATAAACGCTCCATGATTTCCGTGTAGTGGGTCAAACAGCGTGAGAAATTGCCCTCTATCCCCAATAATTGCCGCTCTTTCGTCCAGAATCCGGCCAATTAAAAGTTTAATTGGCTCATTCCATTACGAAACGTTCAATGGGATCGGGCGGTTGCACCACTGTTAGTGATTTAGTAAGGGGAGGCTTGTGTGTCCGAAATTCGTGAATCGGAACTAATGGAGTTCCCTTTTTTTACGTATTCCTCTTCCGCGTCGTTCGTTCGCAGCCATTATTATTTTTGCACATTGCTCCATCGGGAACCGAAGCCCGCCTGTTGAGATCTCTCGCTCCAGCTACCATGCATTCTTCTCCTGCCACGTAACCCCGTTCTATATATTCCCCTTTCTGAATCATGCCAATCTCGGCAGCCCTAACCTTCACAATCTCTTTTTCGCCAACCGTTCGCCTACGTTAAGAGCTGCTCCCCGAACGCCAAACCCCTTTCCCTTTCAACACGTTCTCCCGAACCCCTTACTCGTCGTACCTCTTGGAAAACCATCCGTAGACTCCCTTTATTCATTGATGGAAGAGTCGGTTAAACCCCGCTCTTTTTATCCCGTGAAGACCTTATAGTAGTGTTTGTGTTCCCAGAGTGAATGGGAGTGAAATATAAACAGAGATTCGAACAAAGGAATTGTGAATATATGTGCTCATAATTTCCCTCCCTCCCGAAGCCTTGCCACTCTTCTTCCCCTCTATACGTAGTTGGTTTTCTAAGAAAGGCAAGTGGTTTGTGTTTCCTCTTCCTTTCCTTTAGTACTTTTTTATACTCGCATTTATCGATTCTTTTACTCTTCTGTTTTCTTATTCGATTGGTTTCTCGTTCCTTTTACTGTATACATATATCTTCCGCCTTCTCGAGTCTTCTAAAACACTCTTCTTGTAATCCCTCTTCCTGTCAATCACCTTTCATTATATCGCTTATGGGAATTTTTTCTCCGTAGCAGTCTCCCCGTCTTTAGTGGTCCTTTGATCTTTCGTATACAGCATCCGATGTTTAGATGCGCCACCATGTTCTCGAAACCTATAAACCATAAAACGACTGAAGCCGCCGACTGGAGGAACGTCAAGCGAGGTGAATTGATTGTTTCTCAAAGAAAGAAACGCGAGATAATATATGCAGTGTCACAAATGGTGGATGACTTGTGAGCACTGCGTCCCTTCATTGTTTCACGAGCTTTGAAAAGTACATCCCGTTATTGGTTTACTGCTGCCAAAAGGTTCGCTTCCTGTGCTTTGTACTGTTGGGTAATTCTATAACGTTGGCTAGCTAAGAGTTTTACCAATGTCTACTTATATACTCCCTTTGTATATTCGTAAGCCCAATAAATATAATTAATAATAATCTTTACGCTTTAATTATCAAGGTTACCTCAAAATTAATATATACTCCTAAAACGATTTAATCATAATTTTTCATTGTTTTCTTGTGGGTGTTAATAATAATCAACAAGCCCAAATCTTAAGTAAGTATTGATGCTTCGCAGATATCGAAAAAAGTTTTAAGCTGGAGTTCGTTATATAATAGACCAATTAAAATACATCCTGAATTTGTACCTACATTTCTAATTTCCTAAGATACCCTATATTTTCTGCTCTGTTACGAACTGAGTGTATTTTTGCCTTTCACAAGAGATCGCTCAACAAAGTTTTGATCAGAGATCTATACAAACAAATAATTACGCGGAAAACCCGCGATAATAAAATTTCCGGCAAAAAGACTTAATAGAAAGAACATAATTGCTCGTAAGGGTCAGAAGCTTTTGGGTCTTTCAATTGTGCTTTCCTTTCCCACGCTTTCGCAACAAGCTTTCCGCAATTAATTTGGAGAATTTACTTCATAATTCGCCATTAACTTTCCCTTTCCCCAATTACTTTCCGAATGGAGGCAGTTTTGCCTCTCAATACATTCGCGAGAGAAAAGTATCAGCTGAAGTCATTGTATTAATTTCCGCCGAATTTTCCCATCATTTTCTGCTTTTCCTCAAAAGCTTTTCTCCCCGAATCCCTTCTCTGCTTATTTTACGCCTATTGCATCGTCATTTGTAACACTCGATGCTCTCCTAATCTAAATTCCCCAATTTTCCACTCCGAAAACGTTCCTCTAGAAAACTTCTCTCCATCGCTGTCGATCTTTCTCCTGAGTTTTACATCATTTCCCCCATTGTTTACATTCGCGCAATTAATCGTGCAAAACCACCCACGCATTTTCCGATCTTTCATACGATCTCTTGCCATCTGACCTGGCACCTCGTTCCCTTCTTTTTTTTACTTCCCTTAATTTCCTTCCATTTCTCCTTTGTTTATTCTTATATTCACAAACAATCTCCTAACTACGTATCGTATTTCGCATCTCGCTTTTTTTTCCTCGAGCACTTAACCCTCTCAAATGTCCCCCCAAATCTTTCTCCCGACTTCGTTGTCCCTAAGATGTCTCTACGCACACAAATCCCTACCGTTTCAGCTCCCTCAAGACACCGCCCCATTTATCCGAGATACTCTCGTTCCACCGCCCCATTTTACCTTTTCCTTTTTTTCCTCTTTCGTGACACTAGCGTTCCGTTCCCGCCATTATTCTCTCCTCTCGTCTTCTTTTTCGTTCCTATTTTGTTTCCTCAATTCGCTTTCGAGCGATTTAAGTATTTATTCCTCGTATCTTTGTTTTTTTTTTTATCGGAGCTTCTATTTTCGTGGTTCCATCCCCCGCTTTACGGAGGAATATTAATCTAAATATATATATTCTCTCCAATTCAACTCATTTCATTTGTTTTTCAATTAAACTGAGCTAGATGCTTGTTAATACTGCGTAGTCTTTAAACATCTGTCGTTCTTTCAAGTTTATTTCGTTTGAATAATTGTGGACTCCAATTATTTTAAGCGAACCTAAAGTTCAAGTTTTGGTAAAGATTAATTTTTCCATTTCCTAGTATTATTCCTTTTTGAAAGAAGTCGTTCGACTTTCATAAATTATTTGAGGTAAAAGAGACCTTATTATTTATTAATATTATTTATTATTTAATTTTAAAATCCTATTATTTACTTGCATATATTCAAATCATAATTTAATAACAGTTATATAACTTTCTGAAAAGTATTTAAAGTCTTATAAATTATTAAACTTTATGATATTCAAAAATTTGGAATCTAAAGTAAAAATTAAGATAACCAATAAACCTAAAGATGCTTCCTTATTTTTCCAATTATGATTATTAGAATCATTGTTATTAAATGTATCAGCAGGTGAAAGTATTTTCAACTTTACATTTTATAGCAATAATAATTTATCATTATAATAATTAATTAAAACGTAATCAATGAATCTCTTCATTTAAGAAAAAACATTTAGGATACATAGACAGTTTATTAAAGGGAATAAACGCAGTTTGATAGTTATAGCTCAACATAGGAAAGCCCCTTAGAAAACCTCCCTTAAGCAATTGACGAAGTATCAGTCCCATTTCAATTCATACAAAAATAAATAGGATAAATAATAAAGAGCTTCATAAAAACACTCGTCCTTCAGTATATAGCATTTTAAATTATAATAAACACAGCTGCTTTTTACTAATATATCTGAAAGTTAAAAAAATTCTTATACACTTTCATCAAAGCTTAACGGCTAAGGAACGCGGAGTTGACTGCTATTCCTTACATTTGGAGGTCGAAGATTGATACGATGTCAACTGAATTTAGCCAAAACGAATGGGTCCATTTCGATAAATAACGAGTACGCTAGTAACGAGACTTTGCGAAATAAAGGAAAGGTTGGGTGAATATTTTATGGTCAGTGATGTCGTACATAAGTTCTTCGAAGGAAGTTTCGCACGATGAGATTATGAAACTGGAGACGGAAAACACTTTTACCTACATCATCACTTATTCTCCTGGAAATTTTCGCACTAAATCCATATTTACCTCTCCCATCATTCTTTCTTGAAACATCCAACCTTTCTTTTTCAATATTCATTTTCTTATCAACTTACATCTCTCAGACACGCCCTTTCTTTGCTCCTTTTTAGGGTTTCATTATCATGGCCGGCGGCAGAAGCTGTTTTGATAACTTCCTAAGGTTCTATCTTTTTCCCTTCTGCCGCTGCTTTTTGGAAAGTAACTTCCCAAGTTTTCTGGCCCATTCTGATTTTTTTTCCTCGGAGAGATAAAAGAAAATTGGGAAGTAGAGCACGGGTAAAGCTACTTTATTACTCGGAGATGAAGCCGAAATAGTACGAAGAGGATGCTCTCCGTGCATTTTATTCACCGCTTCTTACGACTTCTTATCGAATGCATGGTTCAAATATATAAGTAAAAATAACTCCCATTTTCTCTTATTTGGTATAATTTTTTATTTATAAGTTTAACGTAAATTTTACCTAATTAAAGCTTTAGCTAGAAAAGGTCTGTTTACAACGGTTGCTATGAAGCCAATCTTCTATTGAAAGAGTTTTTAATTACATTTAGTATTTATATCAATATTTAATATATATAAGCATATTTTTCAATATAACTTGCATAGAGATTTATTATATATTACGTAATTAATTACGTATTCTTCAAACGTCTGAACTAATAAAAATTCATACGCCTTATAGATAGTGTTCTCTCTATAAAAATAAAGTTTAATTACAATCTCTTTCAAACTATACAAAAATAAAAGGCCCCACAGCATACTTAAACACTCGGAACAAAACTACGAACCGCATTTAGATATTAAAACGACGCGGAAAACATTTTTCCCTCTTAAGTTAATAAAAGTTGGGGGCACAAAATGCAGCTGGCCATGCATGAATTCTTCACTGAGCTACTCAATCACGGCCCAGTGGATTTTTTTCCCTTTATCTCCTTAAGTTCTTCTCTCACTGCCCCTCAGCGGCATCAATCCATTCCCGCTCTTACACTGCCCCTTTCCCATCCATTCTCTCTATCCAACATTTTCCATTAAACAACCCTTCTTCTCATCCTTTATTTAACGCCATTTCCTTTAGCGCTCGCCCCCAACCCCCCGTTCCTTTTAATTCCTCACCTTCCCCACCCCCTTACGTGTCGGTCCTATTCTTGGAGGCCATCGATTGTGTTCGATGCCTTTCTGACCTGTAATTATGCCAATCTCCACCGCCATTTCAATCACTTTTACGCTCATGCATATGATTACGCCAAGGAGTGGACGATAAACACAAAAGGATTTTTCATAAGACTCCCTTATGCTAATGGTTCGTCCAATAATACATCGCCCCCAAAAAATCGCACAATGAGGGTGAAGACCAAAGTCCAAGCCCATCCTGTTCGTAATCAAGCCGAAAACGTGCAATTAGTCGCGAATTTTGCATGATTACGGCGTCGGCCTAATTTCTAAGCTCCTACGGATTGATGAGAAAAGTGTAGTTTGTTGAGGAGGGAGAAATGGTTTGGAAAACGGAGGCGCTATGGGGAAGAACGTCTTTGACCCGGGAATTAAGGGTCGTTAAGTTCATTGCCTCATTCTAATTTGGGAGTGGTATTTTAAAAAGAAAATGGGCAAAAAGTGATGCATCGAGAATCGACTACAGATCGTGCGAACTTATAAACAACGGGAAGATAATCTTTCGCTCGAAAATGTTCACGGTTTTTGTTCTCTCAGAGTTCAAAAAAAGCAACGTTTATGACAAGCTGTTGCTGAGATTTGATTTTCATAATTGAGAATCAATTTTAGCCAATTTAATCTCCGTTCAATCATTTTCAAAGGTTCGAAGAATGTATCTTGAACGACGGAATGCGTAACAAATTTGGTAAGATAAACTGATGGTGATCGTAAATACAGGGTGCGATTGATTTAATATCCGAATACGTCCGTGGGAATTAATATCGAGTTAATGAAACTGTTGTCAGCACCCGGAAGCCGATCATTAAATAAATAATCAGCCTCTTCTTCTCTCTTAAATACAGGTTGCGCTAAACTCATGAGTTTTCCCCGACTCGCGAATGTTTTATTTGTAAAAAGTAACATTTAATTACTGCTCCTTTTACTGCTATGAATACAAGTTCTTACACAGTCAAGGAGAGTTCAATCGATATATGATGGCAATGTACTAAGCAGTTGTGCTATAATTACGTAGTAGCGATATTTCTAATGGTAGAAATGGGTCTACGAATAGCTATAATCATTTTCCGAACGGAGAAATTTTGTTGCTTCTTTTTATGTTTTTATTGTGGAAATTAGGATGAAGTTATATGTCTAAGGATCATAATGAAGATAAGGTTTTTATTTACTTAACCCTCTTACTGCCAGCGGGCCGATATATCGGCCCGACTTATTTGACACTATTTATTTCTTGATTGTGACCATTTCAACGGCTGCCGTCTCATTTAATACACATGTGCTGTATCTCTACTGCTTACTTTATCTAACTTATATGGTTTCACCTTACCTTGCGATACATTTTGATATTTTACAGTGATATTTCCTCGTTAATTCGTCCGGATATTTTCGTTACTTCGGGCCAGCGTCATCCTGCACAGTATTATCTTTCGTGTTTGTCGCAAGTCGTGCTTAACTGTTTTCTTGTGGCTCTAAGTGTTTGTTTTAGAGTGTCAGTTTCCAGCTAGATAAGTAAATATTCTTTTTTGGCCCGCCTATTTTTATTTAAGCAAAACCGAGATATGCAACCCGGATCTTCAGAGACATACCTAAAAAAAAACTTATAAAATTGCCAAATGAAAAAAAATAACTGTTGTATGTGTAGTGAAAGAGGAAAAAAGGAATAAAATAAAGAAAAAGATGCAGAACTGTGTGTGGAAAATGCAAAAAAGGACTTCTTGGTGAATGCTTCCGTAAGCGTAAGTGCGCTAGCTGATGGGACCGTGAGTGTAGAGTCAGATAAAATATTTTATATCTCTGGCAAAAATAGTTTTATCACTATTAAACTTTACCATGGGTGAGAAAACTAAATAATATCAAAAACTATTATAATTTTATTCCACGTATATAATATTTTATACTTCACAAAGTGAAAAAAACGGAGAATTTTGGGTTTTTACATATATTATAATTACTTTGTTATTGTTTTTCTTTATGAAAATTTAAGTAAACCCCCATAATCCATCTATGGTTCTAAACTATAAATATATCTTTAGCATTTGGAAAAAATCTAGATGAATTAAATAAAGTTTAGTAGCTGAAATAATTTAGAATCTGAAATCCTTCATATTCCGGAAAATAGCCTTGGCAGTCTTCGCACATCCCGCCCGAAATGGGCTGGCAGTAAAAGGGTTAAAGTACAATGTTTTCACTTATATCTATAGTATTAGATATTACATACATGTTGTTGACATGTTGACGTATCATTAAAACACTAATACAAAAATATTCCATAACTTAAGTGTTTCTTCTATTGATTAATAATAGTTAAGGTTTTTCAAGCAAAAGTTATAATATAGAACTGGTAACGTTGTAGCAAAAATATGCTGTGAACAGTTAAAAATAATTTGTAAATAATAGAAATTTAAAACCATAAATATTAAGCTTTTAAAATAGATGAAAATAGAAATTCAATACAAAATCAGACTAAAGATTTAAAATATGATACATTTTAATTTTAAGTTATCATAGCTTATATTTTCAAATTATCAAGTGAAATTATTTTGTCATGAAGTTTACCTCGTAATCCTAAGTAACCATTTCTATATTTTTAGACTCCAATACGTAAATATACTTCCTACTTCAAGTCTTCCTCGAAGTCAATCCTCAACGATTCGGAAACGATACCGAATCGATAATCTTCGGAGAGAGCCCAAAAAAGAACATTCCAACCCCAATTCGTAAGCATCCATCTTTCCAGATCGTGGCATTAATTGAAAGAACCCAAAAAGGTTCGAATTTATTCGCCTCATTTCCCCGGCACCGTGTGAAATTTTCATGAGACTCGAAACCCCTCCGAATCCTTCTTTTCGCCCGCACTTGTAGCATCGGCTAAAGAAGGTAATAACAAAAAAATCATCGAGTCTCCATTCGCCGTCAAATCCTCGTCAGTGGATGATCGCGAACCATTATCATTGTTCGCGATAAAATAGGCGGAAAACTCAACCGGCGGCTTTCCTAAAACTCCCTCTCATATTTACGAACGCACTCTCGCTACCATATAAGTAGCCTCGCACGCACTTAAGAGCGGAATTATTATTTTTTCCCCTTCCTGACCCGGGAGCGAATTACACTCGGGGATTTGTTTGGTTCAGTTGTTCCCTAAAGGGTCGCCGGAAGTACTTCATGGGTACGTTCTCAAAAGCCAATCTCCCTCATACTCCCTACGTTCTCTTTCCAAACCCTTCCGCAGTTTACGGGGCACGAGTGTGTCTCCGTTACTCGAGAGCCTCGGGTCAATGAAGAGACCTTGGCGAGAGAGAGGGACATGTATAAACATAGTTCGCAGATAGGCACTCGAGGGGAGGGTCTAGGATATTTAATTCTGGCGTGCTAATTCCTGTCTTGCTCGTAATTTTTGCGTTTCGACTCGTTTTGTCCTCTCGTAGAAGTACCGGAGGAGAGCGTATGACATATTTATTCATTTGAGCTCTGGTAAACAGCACTCTCGGACTGCATGCGCCGACGAACTCCTAAATAAGCAGGAGCAAAAATGGTAGAAATAAGTTTGCTAGGTTCAAAAATTTTGTAGAGGCTCTTCGTCGAGGTTTTATGAAAGTTTTTTTACGTAAATAAAGCTAATATACTGATGATGAGGGCGGAATGACGAATTTACACGCGTAACCACGGCAACATGCCCTAGTTTCGTGATATTTCCTACGCTTACGTCTCCTATGATACAACTGGATACTAGTAAACAAATTCACGGAATGTAAGAATGTTTAGCCATTTTAATGTTCTGTTGATCAACAATGGAAGTTGAGAAGAAATGCTGAGAGATGTTTACTAATTTTGCTATTTAAACTCAAATAACGATCGTCGTAAGCTAAGAATTGAAAAGAAGATCGCACCATTCAGTCTCACAATGCCAAAGTATTGAATTTCCTTATAATACTTTTAAAAAATGCTTATGATTTCAAGGCATGGTCCAAAAATTTTTAATATATCCGGAACTTGTATTTTTGTACATAAATAAATTCTACTGAAATTTAAATCCTGAATGTTTTTCCCACTCTCATCCAGTTATCATTCTTCTATTCGTACATCAATATGGGCTTATAATCCGTTAATTTTTGGCAATCTCAAGATAAATAATTCAGATTTTGCCAAAGGGATTACGTATATAAATACCACAATTGCTATCACTAAGCTAAAAGTATTTAAATTGATTTCAAATTATTTGATAGTTAGAGTTTCTAATTGATACACTAATGAAATATAAGTATTCACTCTAAAGTCATCAGTTAATTACAATGTATATTATGAATCCAGTAAATCGTACTGTTTTACAAGAGGATGAACTCGACTGACGATCCTGCAAAGTTAAAAAAAGATACTAATATAAAAGTTTCTTTGGTGATAGTCACGGCAATGAGTCACTCTTTTACACAAGTCACTATGGTTACTAAACTAATGGGAGAATGCGGGAGAAATAATCGAATGTGGGTCTCTTGTTCAGTGTGCGGTGATCTAGAAGTGAGGCTGTGTTATTGTTGCAGCCGTGGCTGGGAATAGGCAACATGTATCACCGGTAGCGAAACACGTGGCTCAAAACACAGTCTCTCTCACGCCTTATCCATTGCCTCGTTGCTAATCAACGCTCACTCACCCTCATTTGACCAACAAGTTACTCCGACAGAGAAAAACGTTATTCGCCTGTCTTTGTTTTTAACGGAACCTCAAATAGACCAAGAGTAGACTGTAGGAATCGTTGGATTAAATTTTTACATCGAATTCTGTTACGTCGCATTTAATGCGCTACTAATCCACAAACACCGTAATTTCATTAAAGAGCAAGCTTGATCCATCACAATACAATACAATACAATTAAATAACTAGTTTATTAAGTTAAAATTGGAATAACTGAGTTACAATTAGTTATCATTACTAAGTTTATGTCTCTATTCAAGCAAATCTATTTCCGTTAAACAGATTCCGATATAAAACATGGAACACTATCAAGAGAAGTTCATAAATTAGTAAAATTCGTAACTATCATGAGCTTTGAACCTACTGCCACGAGATGAGTTTAACCCAATGTTATACATAAATATAAAGTTGAATTATCATGCATCTTTAACTCCTTAGATAATTAAAAAACAAACCAAGAATAACCGCAACATATGCCAGAAGCAATGAAAATATTTACCGATATAACGATCGTTCTTTATCATTACGACTCGAGATTTATTTCTGAAATGTACGAGTATAAATACATTCAGTGATTTCATCACCATTAGCCAAATCGGAACACATTTATTGTGATCACGGATCGTAAAATCCAAATCCTTCAGCACGTCAACGCAGTCAAAGCAGTTATGCGTGAATGAAAAGCTTTGAGGATATATAGCTTCATATTTCAGCACCGTTCTGACGTTTCTTTGAGCATCGGAGCCGTGACTTTCGCGAATGATAAAAGTTGCACTTTTTAGAACGTCGAAGAGCTTTCGACGACCGATCTAAATTTTTAGGCAATGCTCTTTTTAAACTGTAACACGCCTCTCCGCCAGGAGGAATTCGTAAGAAAAGGACGTATATATAAAAAAAGGATTGGAACACATCTTCAGAGATGGAAATCCAAGATTCCGTGAAATATGAATGCTGACGTCACTTCCCCTCGCCGGCGCTAGGCGTCAAAAGACATCGAGGCGGAATCATAAATCCGGAAGGAACAAGACTTCGCGCCAAAACACCGCGCGTTATGACATGTTTGCCGTCTGGAGTCATTCCCGAAAGCCCTTCCATTTTCTCCTTTTTGCCATTGCTGTCATCGGGGACGATCAAGCGGAAGGCGGGAAGTATCTGGAGCGGGTAAACAGACGCGGGGAGCGATAGCCCCCACTTGGCCCCCCGCATCGTGCGTGCATGGACTAACCCGTTTCGTTAAAAAGGGACACTCCCACCGGCACGAGATATACGACGTCTCCAATGACGTTGAATGGGAGTACAGGAAACAAGTGTGGGAGGCAAAGGGATATCTCGATTGGAAGGTACTTTTGCATTACTCCTTCGAGGTTATTCGTGGAATAATTCCGATTGATCCACAGCTTTCGTTTTCAATGCAATAATTTCTCATTAAGAGAGATTTGAATTGAAAATTATGACAAAATAAGAGAGGTGCGTGAGTTACGATGTGTGGGATGTTGAGGGATTTTGAAATTTATACCGTTCGTGAGTTACCATTTTCCAATATCTTCCATTATTCAATTGTTTATGAATTATTTACCTATAGTTGCCATTTCAAGGAATATATTTCTGTTATCTATCTATTGTAATAATTATAAAACTCGTTCGTAACTACATTTGAAAAATAGTAAGTTATTTTTACGCAAAACTAATATTTTGAAATTTGTGACAATTTTTACTGTTTATTTATTTATTATTTACTTTTATAACTGAAAAGAAAATAATCCGTATTTATACTCGATCACCATTAGCATATTCGTTACGAATATTACACGTTATATACAGGAGAAATTTAGGGAAACCATTTTCAGTGGACTGTAATTGATTCATAACATTTATTTTGAAACTGAACAATCTATATTTGTAAAACCTTCAGGAGAGAGTGAATTAAGTAGATTAAACTGAAAAACTATCAATATTTAATGTTGCTGATCATTCAGTTTCTTCCATTTATAAATATTAAATCTTATAAATTAACGGCTGGCAGCCTTTCTCTAAATGTTTCATTATGCTTAGTGATGATAAATGAGTGATTCAAAATACATATGTGATTAAGCAAATGGAGCAATATAATTGATTGATTTTTTAAATTAAGTCCTTTAGGATATTGTACTTCCATGATAAGGTACTCTTATCCTTATATACATAAAGCATAAGTCATATTTTTTTGCAATAAAATTTCGTATTTAAATAAAAAGAAGTATGAATCCAATCTTTAGGGAACGCCCTTCCAATATTGTTCGCACTCAGAGGGCCATGCCCTTTGCAGGCGAAGGACTCTCTTTACCGGAGGTCGCAGTCCTGTTTGACGACTTTTCAGAATGAATATTCAACGATTTTCGGAGAAATATAAAGAAGGATCTTGATCCCAAGGAGCGAAAAAAGAACGAGACGAAACACCAAGTTTTAATCCACCTCGTACATTAAAATCCATCTTTCGCATGACCAAATTTCGTAGTGGCATCGCGTCTCTCGAAAGGGCCTGGACCTTAAAGATTAAAATTTACGTAGAATAACCGAACCGCTCCCCAAATTGCTGAGAAATCTTTTGCAGCGAACAATTTTGTCTTCATGTATTTTAGTGTAATGTAAAAATCTGGGGTTGAAGTCGCCGAATGGAATTATCTTATTGAAATTCAAGAAGTTCCCACGGCAGTTAACAAATCCAGTGACGGAATCGCAGCCGAGCGTTTATTGGCTTGTAAAAATAAAACTCCGCAAGCGTAACGAAAACTCTTATAAGGCGAGCATTTCCCGGGGAAAGTAAAGTTTGAAAGACAGGAATTTACTGCTGCCCGTTCGCTTGGTAACGGGCACTTGTATACACAGAAAACGGGCCGTGGGCACAATGGAATCGAGTTATAGGAGATGACTTACAATAGTTTTACGTCGCCTCAGGAATTACGTCGGTTTATTGGTTGTACCTCACCAGTTACGAGGACTATCAAAAATCGTGGCCTACAAAACCTATTTCATTTCCCCGCTCGCATTAAAGAGCCCGTAAGAATGAGTTTCCATGGAAATAACCCGCCGCAATTTTATGCAAATTTGTCAAATAAGAACTCCATTCCGCGTCGAGATGGCATTTCCGTGCTCATTGATAAAAGCGGTATTTTTCAGAAAATCCTTATCGTAAACAGAGCTGCCTTTCGTCAAAACTTAGAATCACAAGTAAAAAAGCGCATTTATGGGAAAGGATACGAGAGCACGGACATTTCGAGCAAGATAAAGGAGAAATGCCAGTGAAAATTATTTCCTTTTTTGCGGAATTGCTGCGAGTTGATTGAAAAAAGAAGGCGGAAAAATCGCTGTGAAAAACCTTTAGAAAGGCTAGTTACGTAGTCAAAAGGAAAAAAGAGTACGCTCGAGCGACTTGGTAAAAAGGTGGCATGGGAAGGATATGAAAATGGGTTGAAGGGCGGAAGGTATATCGGTAAATGTTTGATCGTAAGATGAAGGCTGCCGTATCTGGTTTTTTTTTACGACAGAGGGTCATAAGGGGTTTCCGAAGGCGGTAGTTTTGAGGGGGTTGTTTGAAGGATGCAAGAGGATCCGAAGAGGACAAGGAGGAGAGAAGGAAAACATCTTAAGGGAAATAAAGGTGGTTCCGAGGATAAATCAGAGAGAGTGATGGTCGCTAAGTCGTAGCTTAGTTCGATTGTAAACGTATTTTAAGCCCTTGTTGTAAATGAAGGAGGATAAATTGATCTTAATGTATGTAAGGCTTCTGTAGATTACAAAACGGTGTATAATTTTTCTCGAATTTGATTTTTCTCTAATTGATGAATAGTTTTATTAACGACTTACTGGATATATTTTAAATATCCAACGATATTTAAGTGGTGAAAAATATAAATTTTAATACGATGAAAATTAAATTTTACTCAATTTTTTCAAGGATAAAAGAAAAGAAACGATAATAGTTGATTCAACGATTTCTTAATTATTTTCCCAGAGCTAAAATTGACTTTTCATTTTCATTGACGTAAATATATAAATTTAGATATTTTTTCATATGAATCATGATCCATACTCAACAACATTCAACACAGAATACAGAAAGTAACTTAATTAAATTATTTACAAAGATAGCAAAATAATATCACTGGATAATAAAAAGATATCTATTGAATACTACTTACTCCCATAACATACTCTTTTATCATTTTCGTTATAGAATGAAGTTTATTGCTGTAGCAGCCATATGCTGATGATCATAATGTATCTAGATTATACAGGCTCTGTACTTAGAATTCATATTACTTTGTCAGTTTAAACCTACTGTATTATTATAACATAATGACTCACACTAAATAGATTATTATAACGGTTTATCCGAATTGTGTAATATATTTGTGTTTAGTCTTAGAGTTATATGTAAAATATTCGTAACACTTCACCGCATTTTCTGTCTATTTATGTACCAAGTTTAAGTTTTGCTGGACACAAAAGTCGTTCTCTGATCTAAAATAACTTTATTTAAAAATTTGAATACATTCTTCCACTTAAGATAAGATCCTTTTCGATGAAAATTCAGATATTTTTATGAATATAATAATATCTCTTTCCATATTTCAAATTGGTTGAAATTTCTCAACGAGTAACAACAAGAGGAGCTAAGACATTTTTCACTTACGTCGTAAATACGTTTACACAAACTGAAATAGGCAAATCGCAGAGGAAAAAACCTTTTTCGATCCATTGAAAGGAGAGGTATCGAAAAATCATCGAAGCGGGCGAAAGATGAGGTTATGGTCGAAGGGAAATCTGAAAGAGCGAAAGGAAAAGGGGTGGTGAGGATTAATGCTCCTCCTCAAAGGTTCTCCTAAGGACAGAGTCACCCTTGAGGCATCCGAGTCACCAAAGCCAATATTTTCCCCAACTGCCCTTCTGGAGAAAGGCGGAGGAGGTGGATGACAGAAATATGGGACCGAGAAACGGTGAGGAGGGAGAGAAATGAGGAGGCAATGAGGAGGGAGTGGCCCTTGATATTTATTCACAACTGTCATATTTTTTCAATTCCTTGGCTTTCCCGTCGCTCTGTTTTTGCGGTTCCGAAGATCAAAAGAGAATGTTCAAGGCGGATTTTGATTAATATTTTCCCCAGAATTTGGCGATCATTAGAGGAAGGAAGAAATGTGATAAACTCTGATTTCCAGGGAATTATTAAATCACCGTCTGACTTTAAAAGAGGGAATATTAATTTCATTTTGATTACATTAAAGTATTCGCACGGTTTTCCTAGTACTTCTGCTTGAGTTTTTATGGAGGAAAAATGGGTATTTTTATGCTGAAATCTGAGCATCAATTCTATATTTGTCAGTGATATTTTAAAACGCGATGAATCAAATCTGAGTAATGTAGTTGAAAGTTTTAAATCAATCTTCATTTATTTTTATCGTCATATTCATGCATGTGAACAATTTCAGTCAAACAAAAGTATTTGAACTTAAATCACGGAGTGTAAACCATTTTCAAACCAAACTAAATAAAGTAAATCGTACATAAAGTGAATTAAGATAAATCCAATTTGTCGATAAAATTTATGAAAATAGACTATTTCAGTCCCTTTTATATCTTGTCTTGCACCTCAGTTTAAATCAAACGAAATTATCGGAGCTTAATTTCAATTTTAAAATATTCATTTAAGGACTTTGGCCGATATTATTAATTTTTGTTATATCTTTATACGATGATATTGAAAAAGTAAATATAAATATGACATCGAGATGAATACTTTACATATCTTATATTTTTTAAATTAACTCATTTTCACACTCATTCACGCACTCACTTCGCAAACTTGCCTTACATAGATGGACTTTGAGATTATTAACTTTTTAAAATCAACTATTCAAGCTCAAATTCGTTATTTTTCGAGCCAACGTATAACCGACAAAATAAATTGAAAAAATTGCATATTTTGATGAAAAAACTTATATTTAACACCATGGGAGAATATTAGAAGACGTAAATTTTGTTTCCTAAATTTTTAGCTCTCTAAAAACAATCTACAACCTGCATTTACCCCTCGCAAGAATGCCACAGAAACAACCATCTCATCCGAGCATACAGCTTAACACCGGTGCCACTGACCTTTCTTAATATTCCCCTCGATCTTTTTTTTCTCCCAAAAAATGCGGACAAGGATTCGGCGAAACGGCTCAGAGTTACGTAGGAAACGATTTCTCCACAAGAGGAGTGATTGCGTGGATAAAGAACGCAGAAAGTCGAGTACGTCAGAATAGTTAAGATGTTTGAACCATAGAGAGAGTAGGAAAGGGCGAAAAAAAAACAAGGAAATGCCGAAAAAAAAGAAAAGTTTTGTGGGGATATGCGCAGAAGAAGCTGCTTTGCTGTCTTTTTCCCCCACAAAAAAAAACGGAGAGAAAAATACGGCTAAGGTTAAAAAGGAGTAAGACGAATGTTGATGAGGGAAAAGAGATTTTTACTATGCGAGAAGGAAGGGGATAAAGAGGTTAAGGCAATGGAGGTCCCTAAAGATTTTTGGGAGGGCGGAGAGCTTGGATTCAAAGATATTGGAGCAGAACGGGGAAAGTGGGAAGAAAGGGGGCTGATGTCGGTGATAGGGAAAGAGGCATTTTCTGGAGGAAACGTCGAGTGGGCGGCCAGAAGAAGTAGCTTCTTGTAAGAGTGTACGTGGGGGTTAATGCGGGGGATGGAATCTGTGGGATGAGAAACGTAGAAATGGCAAACGAGAATGGGTGGGAATGTGGGTGGGAAGGGAAAAACAGCTCTCTTGGAAACTCATACATAATTCATGCGGCTCTCTTGCATAATTTCATTTGATGGAAAAAAAGAGCGGTCTGAAGAGAGGGAGCGAATTCTTCGGATGGTTGTAAGGCGAAAGAAACATAGAGAAAGAGCGGGAGAAGAGAAGAAGAGACAACGGAGAAAAAGAAAGTGGGAAATTACGTAGGAAAATGTGAATGGAAGATTTGGAAAGCAATATACAAAATACTATGAGCGCCTTGAGAGTGGAGATTTCCGAAAGAGGGGTCGATTTGGAGAAATGGAAAGATTTTTATGAGTGAAAATAGATATGCGAGGATGGAGAGGAATGGAATGGGTGCTGAAGAAGATAAGACGTATTCGTTGGTTAAAGGATAAGAAATCCTTCTCGAAATATAGATACCCTCTTATAGCTGAAAGAAGTCGTATACATATATGTATATATTTATTAGCGGGAGCATGTTTCAAAAGGAATTTTCCTAGAGGATTGCTGATAGCGCTAGGCAACGGATGGAAGTATACTACGATAAATTATGGATTTTAGAGCTTGAGTATTTAAATATTTCTCACATAAGATAATGTACCTAAAGAAACTGCAAATATAGAGTCATAAAAGTAAGATTTTGATTTGAAATAAGATAGTATACGATACAAAAAATTATATAAATAATTTAAAAAATCATAATCCTTCATCTAGTTATAAAAGTTTTCGAAAATCAGGATCAAGCTTACTGATTTTATCTTCTGAATATTATTAAAGAAATATTACTCCTTAATTAACTTTCTAGAACAATATTCTTTTTACTATAATTTCGTTATTTCTTACCAGTAGTAAAAAATTATCTCCTCAAATGCGCATAAAATATTACCATTGTATAATGATATGTATAAATAATAATTATGTAATACTTTAACTTTAAACGTAATGACTTGGTTCCGACTTATCAGGAAACCATAAGCAGAAGGAGAAATGTAACAGAAAGTCCGCCAAGTTCCAGTGAGAGAGCTGAAGATACTCACGATCATCAAGTGAAATTACATTATTAATTAATTGATATATTTAGTAGTTCCCATTCATCCAAGCTAGATGAAAAATGTAGCCTTGTATAATGTATTTAATTTTTATAAACAGTTATTCTCATACTGTTTTCAAATAATTCCTTCCGATACCAGGAAATGTTGATAGAATAGTATGAGCTTTCTATATAAATGCAAAAGCTACTGAAAGGCCAGCAACCCTAGAGTCAACTCCGAGTTCAAGATTATTTTCATCTGTAACCCAACGTGGACTTCATCCAATTAGATAAAAAGGATGAAATGCTCATCCTGTGTGGAGATAAAGACTAAGGTACACCAATCCAATTAGGAGGCTAAAATGGGAGAAGTAACAAAAGAACTTATAAACCGGTCTCAGAAGTGTACTATTTAAATCAATCCTTAGGGAGCAGATTAATTTATACGAATTAAAGGTATTTCGTGCGTGATATTGTTTTGTTCGTGAGGACTTCTACTGCTGTACTTCATATTGGTTATTAATGTGAACCTTTTGGCTGAAATTTGATGGAGATGGACAGGGAGGGAATGGACATCTTATATGGAATCGTATGGAATTAATAAACCCGTTACAAAAGGGAGAAGCAGCAGAATGTTGAGGATAACAGCATTATTTGAGTTAAGGATGAGAAAGAAGAGAGAAAGACCTCGAAATAAAAGGATAAGCAAGGACAGCAACATTATGAGGAAGAGCCAGAGAAAGAGCAATGAATTGGAAGTGATAAAAAGGAAGTCTGGCCGTCATAAGGGATGGAAAGGTGTTACGGATGCGAAACTCTCCGAGAGAATGGCATTATATGAGGTGGAATCCTATTGGTTGACCGGTTTTTGGTAGCGATGGAAATCCACGGAATTGAAGGAAATCCCCTTTTTCATTCCCTCTTACAATAAACTTCCCTCAAACATTTACGCCTTTTAAAGAGAAAGCTTTGGACGAGTTGGAAGTTAATAGTTTCCTCGCTCTTTTGGTAATAAATCAACGGAAGTTGATGCTGTTCCCGTATAGTGCTTAAAAATGCTTCTGTTTCTCCGAAGAATAAACTGTACTTAAGGAGTGCTTAAATGTTTATCTTTACGGAAGGTATTGTTAAAGGGAGTTCAACATTTGGATACTAATTTTTCCTATATATTTTTTTTATTTTAATAGAAAAGTGTCATCGAATTTGATTTAAATTGAACAATAATAATATACATCCTTACTTATCGGAAGAGCAAAATATTTTTCCTTTAATTTCATCGTATTCGGTTATTTTTTATTTTGTTTAGTACAAATGAGAACCTGGTGAAAAGGGGAAAAATAAGAAATTCTACCAGGATTTCGATGAGAACACTGCGTAAACTCTCAAGGCAAAACTCTCAGTATATCTAACGAGATAAAACGATAATTTCATACGTTTTAATCCCAATTAAATATTAAAGTAAAGAATCTAAAGCAGACCACGAAATTTTAAAAATGACGTGACAAAACCATTTCTATCATATTTATAAATACTGTGAAGGAAAATAATGAATAAATAACCAAATACTTTACAAAGAGGTTTTAATAATACGACTAGAGCGAGCTCTAGTCCTCTATTTATTCATTATTTTACCATTCCAGCAAATAGCGCTTAACGATACTAAGTTTATTCTTTGAAGCAGGTTCAAAGATTTTTCAGATGAATTGATAGTGATAAGAAATATATATAGAAGAAATATTTCTTGAGTCTACTTTCAAAATTTTCTCATTTATTTTTTCGGAATCGGAAAATTTCAAATATATTATGGGTCCAAAGGAAAAAAATCAAGGATAAAAGTGAAAATATGGCAAATGATATATTTTATCAGCAAGAGTTATCCTTAAAAGTCTTCCGTGCGTCGTTATAATAAAATATGATTGGACGATCCATATTTATTCAGCTATCTTTGCACCAATAAGTATATAAGGCAAAAGGCCGAAAAGTGGAATAAATTACGATTTCACGACAGTTGTAGGTTCCTCCGGAGTAACAAATCATAAACTCTTTCGACGATCAAGATTACTAAACGTTAAGGCAAACTTCATTTTTCGGCTTTAATATCTAGACGTTCGTATTTACTAGCACGAACATATCGCCAGACGTATCTCAGTGAAAACCTTCGGAAAAGAATAGTAACATTTCAAAGTTGAAAAACTCGCCATAATTTAATACAGAAGTGTAACACGAGCCTGCGGTGTTTTATCATTCAATCTCTCCATTTGCCTCTCCTTTTTCTCGAAGACGAAAGGGATACACAAACAGGCGGTCAAGAATGTCACTGTTAAGGTCTGCTCCTATGAAATACGTTTTCACCGGACCGTAGTACCATAGCGTGACCACTCCTTCCGCGGCGGTGACACCAAAACCAGGATCTTGTTTTATGCATGGACGTCCCTTGCACCCATCCATCTTGGCCCATTATTATCTTATCATCGAGAGTAAAGCTTTTCGCAGTCATAAATCGCGGTTTGGGGTACGGGAGACCCCTATAATAAGATCGGAGACGAAGAAAAAATAATACAAGTACGCTCGCACGACAAACATGCGAAATTCAGGAAACTGCGAGGGATTTGTGCTGTTTATATTATTTGAGCAGATAAATAACTACAGCTGCTCCGTTTCCTCTAAAATTAGGTATATAGTGATTCTTTAGAGCGAGGAAAAATCTGCATAGTACAAGTTCTTCAAGAGCATGATTAGCCATATACATGAACTTTCTGCTGTACGTGGAGTTGCCAGGAGACGTACAGTTTTGAAAATGCTATTTATGTAATAATATATTTTGAGATATTATCATAAAAAGGGTTCATTATTGAATCAATACATAGTTTAGCACGTGAAAAGAGGAGATTCACGTAAACTGAAGTCTTATCCTACCTCAAAAAGAAAATTTATATATACGATATATTTCGTTTAAAATTCTAGACTATTTTTGGTGGAGAAATCAGAGATGGTTACGTCATGGTTGCCATGGATATCGGAACATTTTCCTCGTCGATTCCCTTCAATGAATCATTCTGATTTCGTAAAAAGGGTAAATCGTGGGCGTCGATATTCATGCATTCGTAAGTTATCGCGATTATATATATTAGGGATTTCCCAACCGCCCCGTGAACAAGGATGTACGTATTTGCGTTGTTGATGAATATATGAATTTTAATCGTTGGGTTGTTAAATCGCGGGGAACTCTCTTCTCGAATAAAAAAAAGCTTATGGTAATTGCGATCGGACGCGATGGACTTTTGCAGCGGGCATCGCTTTCAAAATTAAAACCTCCTGTTATGATGTGAGCACATCAGATTCGAGTGGGGGCGGAATTTTTAATGTTTTTTGAAGCGATTAAATCGACGGAGGGAAGGGTAATTATTTAAATTATGACCAATCCGTAGGATTCGATGCTCTATAGTTAAACATATCACGAGTTTATTGGAGGGAGCGTTAAATAACCTTCCAATGCGAGCGTTAGATTAGATGCATATTTAATCGCGGTGCTGAATTGACGAAATCGACGGAAGAACGAGACAACACACGCACCCAATCTCGAGATCGCTTATAATATAAAACAATATAAATTTTAAGGATACATCCCGGGTTCTCTTTCACAATGGAGGATGCACATCAGCGTTGAGAAATCGTCCACATTCATAAATCCACCCCAACTCGTACCCCTAGTTTTCGCACCCAGAAATAATCACCACAAACCCCACCGGAGTAACCCGCGTTCTTTCCCAAAGTGCGTCCATTTATTACTCCGACATTATCAGCGGAGACGAAACCGACCTAAACTTCGCCCTCGACGAAAAAAGTGCGCGACCCTCCCGCGAAAATCTCCACGGAGCATCTCATTCACACCTCATGCACCCATTAAAAAATACGTATAAAAAAAGGAATGAATAGAATACGCTGTTGCGAGACGTAGCAAAGCCGAATTTGCATTTAGATTTACGTCTTTTTTCGAGGTTCCTTCTCAGGCAACAGCCCCACGTGTCTCTCCAAAGCAACGCCCCTCTCTGAAAAATGTACCTCGACACGGCTGCAGTCTTTTCTCGCGATAAGAGTGCAAACGGAGGGCATTGAAGAAATAGAGGAAACGAGTGAAGCGTTTAGAAAAGTCGGAGAATATAAACGGTGTTCGATTGGGAGGGTGGGCCTACTACGGACGTATAAAAGAGAGGGGTGTAAATTCGTGGGAGAAGTGGAGTTGGCAGCTTGATCTAAGGGAGTTGGTGCTACCAGAAGAAGAGGGAAAGAAGTGGTTGTTGGGAGGGTGTGGAGGATAGGATGAATGGTTTGGGCGGATAGGTGATGGCAGTGATCCGATTCAATTTTTTTTGGAGATGAGAATATTTTGTTAGCATACATCGCTATTCAAAACGTTTTTCTATTCTGATATTTCTCTCGATTTACTAACCAAAATTTTCGATCATAATGTTTTATTTCTGGAAACACGATATCTTTGGGGTAAGAAGGGTTTTTTTCTCAGGAATTTAGTAAAAAAAATCCGTCTGTTTCTTACGCAATATTGAAATTTATGCTAAAGAAATCAATGAATTTATTAGCAAAAAATATTAAGAATATGATAATAAATAGCGAATATCATTCAGTTATAAAACAATGTAGTTAGATGTTATGTTAGATGTTTTTCGTCTTCTTTCCACTGGTCTTGGGTTCCACTCAACAGATTGGTCTAAAGAACCTACTCTTCTTTAGCTATATTTGAAATATTTTAAGTTTCCACGAAGAGTATAATATTCTATGATTAGTCATTCAATTGAATGTAATATTTTAAATATTACAAACGGACTTTAACTTGGTGCAGCGCCGAGAACTAATAATAGCAATCTATTTATTATTAGACAATGATGAACAATAATAGAGAATAGATGGAAACTGTGGTGAATAGTCGAGATAGGGTGGTGCAAATAGGAGAAAACGGTATATGTATTGCTGTCAATGAAAAGGGTGATAGAGAAGAATGAAAAGGAAGTTACAGAGAAAAGAGGGTACCAAAACAAAATTCAGCTGGAATTCAATGGAGAGGGTGATTATCCCAAAAAACAATGGCATCTCATAAGGACACTAATTTCCATATCGTCGCGGGGGCACGAACTCGGCACCCCTCGTAACAATGGCGAACACACCGGAGGCACACCCCACGGGAAAGGGTTCAGGAGGAGTGACGTGGGTTCCTCAACAGAACGAGGGGTAAGAGATTGGTTGTGGGATGGAGAGTTAAAAGAGGTAAGAATGGACTTTATAAGAGTAAGAACGGGGAGATCGAAGGCCCCTTTTCTTAGGCCTCGAGGGCTTTTCCATGGAGGATAAAGAAATCCCCGAGGGCTGACTGCTCGTGAGGTCGGAATTCGAGGGAAAATGTAGGAAGGATTAGAAAGTAATTGGTTAATTTCCGAAATACATGCCAGGCCTCCCTCTCGTCCGAAAAAAATCCCTTTTTCATTCCTATTCCATCCCCTCTAATCGACCTGTATACTCCAATCTTTTCCACTATCCCCTTATTTTCATTTCCTGCTGTTCCATTCCGCCTTTGCATCCCTTCCAAACCGCTCATTTTTTCACTTCTTTGGCTCTTCTCTTCGGCCCATTTTACCGATCAAGGCCCCTCTGCCTCTATTCCTGTGCCTTCGGCCCATTTTACCGATCAGGGCCCCTCTGCCTCTATTCCTGTGCCTTCGGCCCATTTTACCGATCAGGGCCCCTCTATTCCTGTCCCTCTGATCTTTAGCTTATCTTTCTCCCTTTACTTCATCCTCTATTTCCATTCCCAATAGGTTCCTCAACCCGTACTCTAGCTACTTCTAGTTCAATAATCCATATTTTTATCAATGGAGGAATCTCAAGCCTATTTACATTTGAGTTACAGAGATCGAGGGGTTTTCTAGGATTTTTTTTTAATATTGCGGAGAATCACATGGAGAAGAATGAGACAAGTTAAACAAGGTTCTAAAGGCTACAGCAATTTCCCAAATTGAAAATATAATCGAGTTACGAAAATTCTATCAAAAGCTTTTATGATAAATTTTAATAAAGAAAGTATTATTAGAAATCTCGTTACAGAAGCATACACATATAATATAACCTGTTCGGAGGTATTTGCATTAAATGTATAGAGCTACATAAATATATAGATAAATAAAATATCATACTCATGTGCTTGAGAGTTACCCATTGTCGTTCGTCCATTTGTCAACCTATAGACCACTCCATTCAAAATTTAACTTTAAATATTTAAAGAACGGTTCTTAATGGTGGGATAACAGCAGTTTAAAATTGTTTTAACATATAAAAATTTCATATTATTTTCATCTTTCCCTCTTTTCATACCCGTAATAATAATCCATTAAAAATATTGATCACATATTAATTAACTCATCCAAACATTTAATATGATCCTCTAATATAGAATTTTAAACGGTATAATTTACTAAATAGAAACGTAATTCCACAAAGATCAATCAAGCGCCACAAAAATGAGTTTAATCGCCCTCTAAATGTTTCCATCGACACAAATCCTTTAAGTCTCCAAAAGGCTTCCATCAAGAGATAGCACCATCACCAAGCAGCGAACAGATCCTTCTTCTCAAAAGAAATTATCTTCTCTCACTTCCAACCATATCTTTCCCATTCTCTCGCATGTTCTTCTCCCTAATCTACTTCCTCACCGATCTTTTTAAGGATCTAGACTTAATCCCGATTATTTTACGAGAGTAATCACGACCCGTTCATTATCTCTCTCTCTCATTAACATCGGATGCAGTGTCTCGAGTCGAAACAAATGTGCTGTTAAATCTCCTCCAAACACGCAGTAATTTTCAATCAAAGATTCCTCTAAGTCATCCATCACCCCCCATGCAACGCTATTTCCCCACCATTACTCTCAATGCGGAATCCCGTACCATCCTTTTCCCGAAGAAGACTTTTTTATTTCCCTATATATTTCCTTCTTTCCCTCTCAAACGCCTAAGCAGAACCATTCCCTCCCCACGAATGCATATTCTACGCACTCGACCAAAGACGTTCCTCCAACCTTTTCTTACGCCCCTCCATGCGTTTTCCCTGTCTCATTTCATTCAATTCCAGGTGCTTATGACAAGCTCTTAACGCGGAGCTCCATTCCTCTCCACTCCGCCTGCTTACCTCCACAAGTTATATTGCCTTCCGGAATAGGTGCCGGTTGAAAAATCTCCCTCACGCCCTTTTTCCTCCCCTTTGCCTATTGCTATCTATAACTCTCTCTTGCCTTCATCTTTCATACTCTTTCTCGCTCTCTATAGTTCGATCTCGTTTCCAAGTCCTCACGTTCCAAATAACCTCTCAATTGATGTTTTTATCTAAGTATTGATTCATCAAGATTATCAATGGAATATGGGCTATTGTCCGCCATTATTTGGATGTATATTGTTTAGTTAAACATCGTTGCTAAGGAAGTTCATCTAGAACATTTGTATACCGTTTGTGTCTGTTCATATCCGAAACAACGATTGGTATCCTCAGGTGTTTCTTAAGATATAATTAAGATATAATAATTTCATAAAATGTATTACTTCCGTAAGAAGTTGAATAAATAAAGACTGCAAAATATTAGTGTGAATTTTAAAAGGATATCATAAAAATACTTTTAATTATAATTTTATTGAAATTCAAAAAAGAAATAATATAAAAGAACTTTATATCACGCATAATTTCCTATTCTAAACCTAACTATAATCATGAAATAATTGATAAATTATCAACAATCATTACAGAATAAGAAATTCTAATTAATATCTCTATATACAGTATTCTATAGTTATGACTGTATATTAGGAGAATATTTTTTATCCATCCTCTATCCATCTCATAATACGAAGATTAGCACTTAGGAGATTTTCATCCAATACTTCTCGTATAAAAATAATATAATAAGTACATAATTTTCATCGTTAAAGAATCTTTGACTAGATATGTATTTGTATTTTATTCACTTATCCTTATATAACGGTAAATCATTATTTAAATTTAAATTATAAATATCATTTATTAAGACCTAAAAAATTATATTTAATTTATTTCTTCTCAAACTTTAAATCGCTGATTGTAGCATAAGCCAATTTACTATTGATATTATCCATTCATAAAGTAATCAAAATATTCTTTCCGCAATTAAGGAACAACAGATGTTTCGTAACCTCAATACTCCCACGCATCCTTAAATCGAATTATCACGCGCTGCATTGGAATTCTGCAGGTGCGACGAATTTCGATTCCACGAGAAGTTGATGACACGGGGATGAATCCGAGATATCCTTCTTTTCTATTTCGACTCCGGGATCTTTTGTGCATCGGGAGGAAGTTTCACTCCGTTCCCGAGGCGATCCGACGACTTCGCCACATGGAGCCACGAATGTCTGTTGCATCGCTATGAGTATGTCCCTAGAGAATGTACTCCGCGGCAATTTATCGAGGCTGTGTGTGTATTGTGCGAGGGAATCGGCAATCTAAGTTTCCACGGCAGTGCTCCGTCTTCATTTCCGCGAAGGAGGTAATTAAGGCGTGAAACTTTGGACTAGATGCATCGAAATTTCCCACAAGAATTCTGCGTCGTAATTAACGTGGTAATGTTCGAATCAGAGGCAAAAGGTCACAAAAGTGGGAATAATTTTCCTCGAAATCCCGCCACACGCCTGTTTTTCAGTTCGCGAGTCCGCGGGTGATGTTTTCCGAAGTTCCCTCGCGAATTACCACGGGAAGAAAAAAGTAAAAACGAAATCCTGCAGATATACGGGATTAACGTGTTTGTCGCAGTTTTAATATGGTCTTTACAAGGCCATCTGAGGATGCGAATTAAACATTAGGTCGTTTAGGAAAGAGATAATATTTGCGTGCGATTGCGAAATTCTATTCACAGGAACGACATTTTTGTTAAACAATTACGTGCAACATTTTGAAGCATTATAAATTTTTTCATGTCTATTTTCCATATAACTGCTGTTAGTAGTGACTTGTGCATATTAAATTTTATTAACTTGATCCATGCCCTAATCAGAATATAAATCACAAAAAACAAGTGATAAATTGTATTTAACTTTTACTTCAAAGTCATACTTTTCCTGAGGTCATATCAACCAGTTTTGACCCCCCGTTTCGTAGTCTAGTGATAATAAACCTTTAATTTGAAATTATTTGGAAAGAGAAAAAATGATTTCTTCTGAAAGGACAATCACATAAAATAAAGTCCCAGCAAGTGAAGTCTTACTCCATCAATTCCATTTTCTCATATTTTTCATGATGTTTTACTATTGTAATTTTTATGATGATTAAATTGTCAACGCTCTAATTATATAGTGAAGAATCACTTGAAATAATTGATATGCATTTAACATTTACTATAAATATTTATATCGTAATTTCTCTCATTAATCTATCGATAAATATATAACTATCCGATGAATTCGATGTAATGTGCCTTTTAATGCTCATAAAGAACTAAGTAGGTGGGATTAAAATTTTCAAAATGCCCTTAACACCTAAATAAATATAGCATATCAGAGAGAGTTCATTCCTGAACATACAATAGAAATCAAAACATGGTATTAATAAATTCAATCAAAAAATATCTCCCGCCTGGAATTTCCCTACATCCCTAAGTTCTCGGAAAATATCCAATCTCCCTCCATAATGAGTTGACGATACCTCATCGACAAGGTAAACCAAATTTCTATTAAAACCGCTCCTTTCAAAAAATTGAACGTAATTAAAACCTATAAAACGCGATCCGACACAAAAGGGGATCAAACTTTCAAAAAAATTCGAGAATCGTTCGGGCGAGCCGAAATTTCCACCCATACAAAAACCCTCCTTTATTAATAACCAATTCCCAATCCGTCCTGTTCAGAAGAAGAAGGGTAAAAGGAACTGTCCCAATGCCTTTCCCGAGCGAAACGTTAAAAGCTAAATAGCCCAGAGCATGCGATAGCTTTGTTTAATTCAAGGGAAGTCGTTGCAGAGGGAAGAACGATATCGGAGGCGAATCTAAAGAGAGAGAGCCCTTTGTAGTTAATATTCCATCATCTCGGAGGTTTTTCGGAAAACTGTTACCGCGACTCGGTTTTCCGTCGGCGGCAGCGTATATTTTGAATGCGAGCAAAGGGGCTCTCCCGTATGTGCACACAGCGTTCGATAGCGGACACGTAATTAATTGCATACCCTTAGGGGTGCGATGCATCCATCTTTCATGCGGCATTCGCAAGGGAATGCGGCCGTGTGGAGTGTTAAGGGACTGAGTGAGAGTTGCAGAAGGTATATAAAGAACGGTGGCGAGAGGGAGAAAGGGCCGAAGGACTTTAAGTGGCATTAATTAGCTCTCCCTTCACCCGGATAACATTCCAGATTTCCGCGCAAGTTTCGGCTCTCGATTGTAAATCATCAGAGTATTGTTTCTTTTCCTCGGTTCCCGACTCCGTTGCCCTCTTTCCTCCGCTTTCCGAGGATATTAAGGAGAACCGTCGCTCTTTATCATCTCACGATACGGAAATTGGAAGCGGAGGAGACTTCGGTTATAAATTCATCATTCGAACCGTTTGCGCCATAAATCGCAGCCCCGAGGAATTTTCTCTCGCAGATATGCTTATTCAGGTAAGCGAAGGTGTTGTCTCTAGGATTATTGAGATTCGTATGCGGACAACCTAGAGGCTTATAGAAGAGGAGGTAATCATAGTATTCAAGCGGAATTATGGTCGTATTATTTCGCTTGAGAAGACTTCGTGGCATGAATAAAAGTACCCTATAAATTTATGAATTTATTCCGATGTTTTCGATCTATCTCTATAGTCAAAATTTAAGCTTCTAAGATCTAAGCTTTTTGTTTCCTAGGTTGTATTTATTGCCTTTCATAGTATTGGGTATATGTAGTTACGAGGTAAAATATTATTTATTTAATATTTAAGGGTTTAACAATCGTAGAAGCTGGAAACATTTGATTTTCACTTCACTGGATCATTTTCATGTAACTGATAGAGAAGAAAAAACAATTATTCTAGTTAATCTATCATAAGCTCATTCAGCTCTAAAATTATAATATAAGAAAAATGAATATCACAATTATTTATTTTGGCAAGATAAAGAATAATATTCTCCTCTTCTATTTATATTTTAAACCTAAAATACCTATTTAGCTACTTCTTTTGTTTCTACGTTAGTTACCTGTTTACAAATAATAAAATCATAAATTTTTATGCGAAATGTCTTATGCACATTGATATTATCAATGAACATCTCTATTAAAGTCTTGAAACGCATGCTTCGTAGCCGCACGTAATATCTTTTATCTAATATCAGGATTTATTTATTTCGATATGATTTTGTACTCGGTGATATATCAATTAGGAAAATAACTTTGATCACTATATGTCACATTTTCGATATTTTCGATATGTGAAATTCTCAGTATTTGGTATATTTGCATTGCAATTCAGCTGAATAACTTCCTCATACCATTCACGGTCAAGTTTCTACCACCTCAGGAAGTAACCCAAAAAACTTCCGTTAGGCAGTTAGGTAGGCAACATCTCTACGGGAGACATCGGGGATCTGTATCTTGGATAGTAAAGAACAGTGACTGGCTTATTTTGTACATACTCTATTTGTTTGCATACCTCATAAAAAATCTATATCAATTACATATGTGCATTAAGACACGATGATTTACATGGTAATTACGTATTTGGCGCGATTGGTTAAGTTATGATTGCTGTTACCAGATAATCAGTTATATATATCAAGCAAAAATATAAATTGTTTTCATCAAATTCTGTGATAATAAATATCAATGTTAAGTAGTACTTATACCGTAAAGATCTCAAGAAATTCTCCGTGACCTGGTGCTCCCATTGTGAGCTAAATCAGAAGGAACATCCAATGAAGAAAGAACTTTATTGCACTGCAGTATACTAAATATTTTATCTAGATACAAATTAGAGTGGAAATGAAATTTTTATCTCATGCCTTTCAAAGCCGTTTATTAAATAGATGCTATCAAATGAGAACGTCATTCGGTATTTTTATCGCTTCTTTTGAAGCACGAAACATTGGAATACGAGTAATAGAAGTAGCAAGAGAACCTGGTCTTCCGTCGCAAATGATGAAAACTTTCGGAAGTAATGAGCAAAAAAAAGGTACTTATCTATGGAAAACTTTTTCAATGAAATTGGACTGAAAAAATATGCAGTATTTCCGGTTGAGAATACACCAAAGAATCTCGTGTTTTAACCGATTCTTTTCGTAGTCTTTGAAGAGAAAAATATGAAGACGGAATTAATGAGAGAGAATGGCTTATTCAAAAAAATTCAAAAACTTTGACAATGAATTTAAAATTCATAATATAAGGATCGCGTTACGATACGTTAATTAAACCTATCCTTTATGAGAATTCAGTCGGAGGTTCGTACAGTAGGGGAATTCGATGGTGATTCAGTAGCGAAGTAACTCAGTGTCACTCAATGATAATTAGTCAATAGATATTAGTTTATTTATATTAATTATTTCACACGCTCTTATTTATAATCATATTGATTTTGGTATAACTATCTGCTGTTATTGAAAGGATTCCAGTAGCTACGAACGCTGAATTCTCTAATCCAAAATTTATTGAATATCTAGTTGTTTCTTTCGGAAATTAATCTCCTTAATGCGTTTCCAAAACCCTTTATCGTACATTTACGTTAAGGTATTATTTATTAGATAACATTAAACATCTTCTTTAATACTTTTAGACCCACCGATGAAGAGAAATTTACATCGAGATTCAGTTATTGTATCTATTGTTATAATACTTAATGTGGGCTACGTAGTAGCAAAATATAAATATCGTTGCTATCAACCAAATGAACGGCTGAAACTTTACGGTTGCCTAGGAAATTCTAATCAACTGTAAACGAACACTTATCAAGAAATTTCACAACTCCATTCCGCAACCTCCGAAAGATATTTCAGAGGCAGTTCCTGGAGCGTTCCATAAACGCATTTCGCGCACTGCACGGTCACATTGAGGGCTTCTCATTTGCCCTTAAGAGAGACCGTTCTAGAAGGAAACTTGCGACGACGTTCGCCGGGTCACAATTGCTTCGGAAAAGGGTCCCCCGCGTATCTTGAGGGGTTTCCGAAGCTCGGGACAGAATTCGATACGGATCCAAGTCTCTTTAGCTGCGAATCCCTTGCATCCATCGCTCCCAACCACCAGCGACTGAGGATAAAAAGAAATGACGCCCGGAATTGGTCTCGGCCGTCATACTCGCTCACAAAGATTGGGAAGGCGCCCGCACCTGGGGGGCAGGGCCCCATTGTTGGGGAAGGTGGTCTCCGGAGGGTCGGCGCGGAGCGAATCGGCGGGCCTCGAAGGGGGAGAGGCAACAATGAGGCCTCGATAAGGGAGTAGTGTCATTGTCAGTGCAACGAATTGAGCATGCGTAGTCCCTCAGGGTCGCAGATTTTGCCCTCCTACGTTTCACAAAGGGCTTCTCTATCTGAGCGCCATCGTCTCATATAGAACGAGATTTGCAGGAGAGGGTTGGTCATAGAGGCTTCATTCTTAATTAATGCGACCATATTTCCCTTCTAATCGTTCTTGGTATCGGCCCAAGCCATTGTTGCGAGTATGGGGGTTACTTATATCCGTCGCCAGGGAGGATTTTTTTTATCGGGTCATTTGCAAGAGGTCACGGGAAAAATTTTCCGACCTCGACGATTTAAATGTTAGTTCCGGATCATTTTTTTTATTCCCGTATCCGAGGGTAGGGTTGAAATTAGGGCACGCGTTGTAATTGGGGAATCGAAACGAGCGGTTGGATTTTTATTCTCGGTATAAGAATTGCTCGCGGAAGAGAAGTGAATAGATTCCAAGTCGGATGAATTACTTTCGTGGAAAATGCGTTCTCACGCGTTTAATCGCACCACGATTAAGTCGTAGTCGTTTATGACGCTTTTCAAAAGGGATGGAGTCATAAGATTGACCTATCACACCCCTTTCCTCTTCAAAGGGTCGTTTAATGAAAACATTTGTAAATAGGAAAACATAATGACCCAATGACAACACAAAAGGAGGAGGGGAAATTTTTCATTTGAAATTAAACAGGATATTCATGCAGCATATTTTAGAAACTAGAATTACCCTAGCACATTGCATTATGTTCAAAGAACATTCGGATGTAGGTAAAAGTATTTATGGAATTTTAAAACCTGAATCATTGGGATCTATCAGGAAAGGTAAGCTGTTACTTCTTTGGCATAGTACTACAATAGTTATTATTAAATAAATTACCCTTGGGAAACTATTAGCTACGTGTAACTGTGTGGAATGTCGTTGAAATATATTTTACCATTTAATTATATATAAAAATGATGATACAGATCGTTAAACAAGAAAAAATGAAAGCTATTCATTCATGAAAAATAAATACTAATATTTAATCAAGCTAAAATGTAGGTACGAGTTTTTGCAAATCCGCTGAATAAATGAATATGATTCCTATACAATATTATACGTATTCATCCAAAATTCACTCCATTTCATGCAAAATATTCCAATTATTTTAATTAAGTAAATACGAAGAGTGGGATTTACTTAATACATTTACACAATTTATAAATAGAAATTATAGCTTTGAGATGAGAACGAATCTAAAAAATAGAGTAGTATTCCATAACTCTGCAAGAATGTAGAGTTCTTATTTATATGGCACAATGCCTCCTTCTTTCGGGGCAAAGTAGAGAATTGGAACATCTCCCCAATTCCAGTTTAAATTTTCATTAATTGGGTACGTATCATTTGCAGCGCAAGACTTCAAAACTTCGACTCCTCCTGAGAGAATAATAAAGCCCATCTCCCAAAGACGCAATACAACAATTTCCGCTCTTATTTAAGACTTACAAAGTTCATTGATATTTAGGACGTATGCGCTGCACTTTGTCTGGCGGAAGTCCGAAATCCTTGAGAAGATATTCTCATTGATCCCTTGGGTCACGAAACGTTTCTGCTCATTCTCACGGACCTTGTTTATAGCTCTGACTTTGCGCACTTGATATAATTCGAGCTATTTACATGGATGCGGATATTACAAGTCTGTTATGCTAATTAATGGCAGGTAAGCGAGATAAAGTATTTTTCGAGAATATCGTCTTACATCAAGGAATAAAATAATTTTGAATTTTATTTTACGAAATTATAATTTAAATATATGTTACAAAACACACTTACCTTTATTTTGAGAAGCATGAAATCCTAAGAATATATGGTTTTTATCCGTTGAGATCAACATTATAATATACGATAATTCCCTTGAAATGTAATTTGAAGTAAAAATATATATATTTCGGATAAGAAAAAAGAAAAATAAACTATCAAATCAGTATACTGTTTCGTATTCATGAAGAAAACGGATCCAAATTTTAATTATTTAATGTATCTACACTAAATATGTAATAAAAGGTGGATTAATTATATTTAAACACGATTGCACTCTGAATAACTCGCTTAGTGTCATTTAAGTTACTTATATCAATGTATTTCAAAAAGTGAATAAGAGTATATTTCATTCCGATCATGTGCAGCATTTGAACTTTGACTGATTATTCAGCTTTAACATTACACTGAAGGTAGTTTAATTTTATTTATTTAATTTCATATATGATATATGTTTAATGAAAAACTATAACGTAATTATAAAACTATAATACGTAATGATGATAATTTGCGATGAAAAAACAACTCTACCTCGAGGAAACAAAATGAGGAAAAAAGGTAAACTAACCCTGCCGTAGGCGCTTGAATTCATCCCTGTTCCCTGAAGGTAATATTTGCCCGGGAAATTCATTTATCTCCGCGATAATACACTAATAAAAAACGAGCAGAAGTCCACACATTGTTCATCAATGTCAATCATTACGACCTCTAATTAACGCTTTTAACTGGACTATCATCAATCCAACACCTGTTCCGAACCGATTCTCGGTCTGCGCTGATTGCCGAGGAATAGAAAAGCGCTGCCATTGTAAAACCTCCAGATGTGTCCAAACCTAGAAACCGGAAGGAGAAAAAAACGTTACTTCCCATTAACAGACAATCAGAAGAAATAAAAACGACCGTTTTCCCCTTTTCCTTGGATTTCCCGAAAGTCATTAGGAGTCTAATTATATCAAAGCCTTCCAAGTTCGAGTAACAACAAATCGTTAAGAAGGAAAACGAAGCACGCCTAGACGAATTAATGCCACCCTTTTGCCCAACTCCGAAATCTCCTTCCTCTGATTACCCCCAGAAAGGAGGAGCGGCGAGTCAAAAAAGAAATCTTACCCTCGAAGGGCAAACTCATAAGTTAATTTGTCCCGGACGCTCAATTGCCCTCGGGAGACACTGTTGCGACGTATTCGGGAACTCTGTCTCTGCAGTAAATGGTGCTCCTCGATTTACTAGAGGAGGAAAGGGTTCGTGCTTAAAGAATGTCTATCTCTATCACGCCATACCATAAGGACTGCCCGGTTAATACTTGGCATTAAAACAGATTTCAGACAATATCAAGTTTTATTCTTCACTTAAATGTGGATTAATCCCTTAATTAAGAAGGAATATTTTATTATTTGAAACATCTTATGACTATGAGTGAGGAATTGTTGAGTTCTTGTAAATGCATTAACATCAATTTATTATATCAAATTTATATATTCCGTGATGCAGCTTGTGAAATGAAGCTGTTCAAAAGTGTTATTTTATTCTTATTTATCGATTTTTCTCAGCTCAATATATTTTTATCGATCCAGTAAATTGAATCCCGCCCACAACAGTTGATGAGTTAATTATATGAGAGACTCTTCGAATGTCCATATATATTCTCCATTTGATGCTCTTTGTTCCATTATTTTACCACACACGCTTCGCAAAGAACAATTTCAAGGAACTAGAGAAATAATTTATAACAATATATGCGTATATTCCTGGAAAAACTAATTTTATTTTTTAAACTACGTTATTTTAAAATTAGTTCTTCCAAATAAGGAAAATAAAATATAAGTTTGGTCAGGATTTCCACGGTATATTAGATATGAAGTAAAATGAACACTATTATTCCTCTAGATGTAATTCAGAGCTTATGGCATTACGCCATCAACACCTGCCAGCAACAATGAACAAAATTAAAATGTGATACAATAATATTATTTACTTCAATATTTGTCTAGTCCAGTCGAAACTTATTGATTTTATTACGCAGGTTTAAAATAGAGTGACATTACTTGAAATTAATTATTTCTGGCGATGGAACATAGATAATTTTCAAAATGAAAACATAATTTGTGGACTCAAACATGTGTTTTCATTCCTTCAATAATGATTATATTTGCTGAGTAATCGATGAGATTACTACAGAAAATAGTTCAATGCTAATTAAATAAAAATTACTAAGTGATACTCTCATACATCTCTTTCATACATAACTTTCTCTTGTTTTAGATTATCGCTCAATTTACTCCATAGACAAAACGGTATAAAAAAGAATGATTCAAAGCAAATGTTTAATAGAGTAAACGCATCAATCAGTGGGTCAATTAGCCATACGTCTTTCCGATCCGCCTTCGCAGAGGGTTAAGTGAGAATGGTATCCTAGGGATTTAAGCACTTTCCCGAAACGACTTGGTTGGATATATAAGGAAAGGGAGACAAAACTAAGAGCTGAGATTTAGGAGGAGTCCTAAGAACAATCAGAACTTGTGAGACAAGACAATTCCCAATACATTTATTACAACTTCAAAAGGAAAAGGCTGTTCGAATAGGCGGAAAAATATCCAAAATCGGGGAATAGAGACAATGATTGCTATGGAAACAGATAGGAAATATAATGTATATATAAAATAAATGATAGGAAAGGCTACCGATCCAATAATATAGCAATTATTAGCGATGGCACCAACTATAAGATAAGTGGCATCGGATAGCTACTCGCGTCCGCACCAACAAAAGAATGCAACGCCAATAGCGAAATTACTCCTACGAAAAAAAGAACATCGTATCTCGCTGCGCAGGTTGTTTCCGTACGCGCACTGAAGCAGAACGTTTAAATAGCTCTGAAGAGGGCGGATTTCAAAAGCATCCAACATTCCCCTACAGGTTGTGTCGCTCTTTTAATAGCTCCGACAAAAGTTAATCTTTGAGAAACAAAATCGATTTTATGTCCCGTGTCGAAACGTGCTAACGATGATTACCGAGTGTTTCCTACTCCCGCTTTTTAATGCATCCAAACACTCTTCCCCTTTGTCTCTCTACTGCCGCAGCATCTTCTTTGCTTTCCTTGCAGCAGTTGCCAACAAAGGAGTTCCTTAGGTACGTGCGTTACGAGAGAGATCCGCAATCCTTAAGAGAGAGCGTTACGCTCTTCTTCATTCGGCGAAAGGATGGAAATTACGTGGCGGTGTCGTAAACCCTTTCCCGGAAGAACTCGTGATGGCATTAAACTGAATTTTTCGCGAAAACCGGGAAATAGAATACGTAAATACGATGTATGTGTAGGAGTACACAGATCTTCTCTTAATCACCGTTAGAGAGTTGTTAATTTAATAGAACTCTTTATTAACTGCATAGGCAATAATCGCGAGGTATTGGTGTGTTACGCGGAGTAGCGCAAATTTTAAATATCCCTGGTTTATTAAATATTAGCGATCCGATGTTCCGGAACTTCATTGCACCGCTCGATCCATAATGTAGAGGAGACGTTTTCTTTCAGATTTTATCTTTTTTAAGTGCAGAGAAGACGTTACGGCGTCCTTTTAAAAACTGGATAGTAAACCGATAAATTTCGCCTCGCTGCCACGATCTATATAAGGCGATTTATGAGGGATCAGCCTTTCGATGGAACATTTCATATCTCAAAAAAATATTGTTTTTTTTACGTCCGATGGTTTTGAACGATGCGATGTTTTAGTACGGACAACATCTTTCGCGTGGATTCTCTACCATCCCCGGGTCGTTCGAAAAGAAGTTGACATTCGATCTATTAAGGTCAATTAATTCAAAAGTTGGAAAATAATAATGGTTTATGAAATTGTAAGCAAAACAGATTAAAAGGATGGACCTTAAAATAAATTACTTTAGCATGAGAAAAAGATAAACAACAATAAAAAGTATATAACATGTATCTGTTTGAATAATGACATTATTATTTGGTACATAACAGTTGATAAGGATAAAAACTTTAAGGATAAAAACCCATGTTTGGAATCGAAGCCGGACCTTCTAGTTGAATATTTAACATCCTAGCCACTAGAACGAGAGACCACACAGAGACAGGAATTACTATGGATAACTAAGGTTTAAAGACATTTGTGAAACGATCATAATTGGAATTCGAAACATATAAATTTTCTGTTATCCACCGTCTTGTAATTAAATATATGATAGATGAATATTAAAGCCAGATTATTTAATTTTGATTCTTAATCATTTATGAAAAAGAAAACACCTTCACCATCAATTTAAATAGATGAATGCAAAGTTTATAATGCCCAATTATAATAAAGATAAGGCTAAAAAAATTATAGGGATTAAGAAATCAAGTATTGAGCATTGAATGAACCTAAAAATAAATTCTCTCTCAATATTATTATTAATTTCTAAGCCCACGGTGAATTTTGATGACCAAAATATACTTTTATAAGATTATAGCTACTGATTCTTGGTTAGTTACATCCTTATTTTACTAACGGAATTTAACCATGCCAACCATTCAATATTTTCAAATATCCTGTTATTACGAAATGTTTTTTCATCATTAGATTCATTCAGATAATTACTTACAAAATATTAAATTACTATACCTGATCTTGATAAACTAATATAATATTTAAAAAGAATAGTCATTTTTAAAGCAATATCCCAGGAGATCCAAAAACAGTCCGATATTCATCGCAAAATATAAACGCAATTTATAAATTCAGACGCCACGAAAACTCGTATCGATCGGAGGGCTAAATTATGACTGCTCCAACTCAATTCTCAAGTTGGGATTCCGTCATATGGCGCAGCAAAATAATCGACTGAAAAACCCTCGTGATGAAAAAATAACATTCCTCTCTAATTTGACAGTTTCGAAGAGAGGGCGCCGCGCACTAATCCGTCATCTGTCTCGCAAAAAAAAATAACATCATCTCCCCACGCTCACCATCAGCGCCTCCCGTAATTAAAGACTGATGCCTTCCTCTAATTAAAATGAGTTCCTTTTGCGAATAAATATTTATCCCACCAGATCGCATTACTTGTCACCCATTCGTCACTCAAACTCTTGACAAATAATATTTCCGAAAAATTTTCGTATTCAGAAGGGATTTAAGGGGATCTCCCGTATTAAAGGACCCCTCAACATTTTCCCCTCTGAAATTCGCCGGTTTTCTCTATCACACTCCCCGAATATGATGACGCTAGGTTCCCCCCCAAAACACCTACACTCTCTCTGTCACATCCGCTAAGCAAGCATCGGAGATGTTTTAACAGCACATATCCAAAACTCGTGTTTGCATTCATTACGATGGATTTCAAGGAGAGTGAATTAGGGAACCTACGTAATTCACTCGAGTTTTAATCGGTAGAGAGCGGAGGATTTTGAGTTAAAAGTCGGTGTTATTTGCTTCTTTATCCTTAAAAAAATACAATCAAAAAAGGGTTACAAATAAATTTAAGTATGATTAGATCAGCGACGGTTAACTTATTGACTTCCGTTCTCGAGTTGCAGTGCACAAATAGATTGGTTGGTGATTAGATTATCTTTGAGGAGACATTATTTAAGCTGTACTTTAATTATACTGAATACACTTCCCCATTATATTCAGTGATTGTATAATTATTTCTCTGTACAAAAAGGTATTTGTTTAAAAATCCACCGTTGCTTCTAAAATCTCGGAATAAGCCTCTATCACGTAATAGGCAATACTGAAAGTAATAAGACTGAATTAATATTCTAGATTTAGTAAAAATTCCACATTAATCTCGCTGAAAATTATTAACCGTTAACCAACAAAATGAAACGAAATCCTATAATAGAGTTAGGTTCGTGATATTGAACGATTTTTTTATATTCATATCATAAAGAATTGTTTCAAAATTAATCAACAATCCGTTTCATAAGATTCATTCCAATAAAAAGGTATCTATTTTTAATGAGGACTGAACATTCAGACATAAAACCTAACACTCCCTTTAGATCAGATATCTGTGTGAACTCATCAACAAAACAATCCACAATATCTCTAAACTTAATTCCGGAAGGGAATGAATTCATCAGTCTTCTTTTCTTGTACATGAATGAGCAATATAACTCAGCCATACGAATCCAATGGAAAATTTAGACTAAGAAACCACTGCTTTCAGAACTATCGTAAGTGTGTAATACTTCTTACTCCACCATAAGAATACAAAAATATAAAGAGAACTTCGTCCCAAAAATGGTACATATGTGACGAAATTTATAACCTTTATCTCTCACTAAGTTCAATGGGACATACTTGAACTAAAACGGTTCTTAAATTCACTAATCACGCTTTTGCTCTTAGTTAATTAATAAAATCTTCCTAAAACTTTCCTTCGCTAAAGTTTTGAACACTTTAAACACTATTCGAAATATTTTTCTACAGAATTAGGCTAGGAAACGAAGGTTCGATGCAGTTTCCGAAGTCTCAAAACTTTCCGAGATGTATCAAATTCCATCTCCTATACGAAGCGCCATCGAAGTAGTTCTGATAAATTACTTCATAATAGTGAGTGCACCGAGGTAACTCGTTAATTAAAAGCATAGCTTCTCCGGCAAAGATAACAAAGACGTTAAAATTTATCTTCCTGACTTCCATTTCCGCGGAATTGCTAGAAAGTCTACCGTTTTAACCTGCAAGATAAGAGGAATTAACGGGCGAGAATCACTTTATTCTGCTATATTCATTTGCCGAATTTCGGAACAGTTTAACCTCTCGCTCTATTCTTAGGAGTTTATTCGCGTTAGAAAGAGAGGGAAGTTCTCGAATTCGGGAACTTTGCGAGGAACAAATACTTCATACGGTGAGTTATTCATGATGCCTAATGGTTGAAGTAAACGGAGCCCAAACAGGCTTTGATTAAAGAAGAAAGAAATGTCTAATTTTCGTCTCGCTGTGGCAATGGTTGTCGGATATGTACGGGAAAAGTGGCAAGAATTTCTCACTCCCCGCGTTTTAATCTTCCACGGCTATTAACAGGCGCACCTTTTACGCGGGGGGAGGATGCGGTAAATGAAGTACTAAAGCAATGCGTCAGTGGAGATCGGGCGCTGTGGCTGAGGTAATTCGGGGCGGAGAACGTAATGAAGAATTTCCATTGTTGGGATGTTGTGAGATTGAGGCATAACAACGGAACGCATTCGGTAGCGATCTCTCAGGAAGATACCAGTTTTCCTCAAATTATGACGGTTCTCAAAATATTTAGATTATTTTAAATAATAAAACATCAGTACTGGACGTTTCTGATGATGAAATATATTCCAGAGTTTATCAGTCTTTTATTCTGATTAGCTATAATTCCTTCTTCAGATGCTTTATACATTCGGGTGAAAACTTTCCACACGTATACCTAATTATCAATGCACCACTTACACTTAATTTAAGTAAATCTTTTATTAAGTAGATATTTACTTCCACTTTTCCTCTTCGTCTACTCTATAATTTTGTTTAGTCTTTGAGATGATTATTGCTTTGTTTATAAAGGAGTCACTTGGGTTTAAACCTTGTCCAAATTATTATTATCGTTATCGTAATATGAGCCAGTTAATATGAGGTAAATCATGTCATCATCACACCTCGTGATATTCTTAATTCTACTACCAATTTTGATTATAGGCTGGGCTTATCCAACGCTTTCGATTCATTTAGTTTTTTCATTATTATATTAAGAACAATTCTTCAAGAAGATGCAATGAATATTTGAAATATTTATTCTCCTTTAAAGTAAATCCCTCTGCCGTTACTTCCGGTGCCCTTAAATTAAATTTTCATTGTCGTTTACATCTCTTGCTACATCACATTTTATAATCCCCATTCCACGAGAGGGAGCAACTCCCAAAGGATAACTGTTATACTGTAGCTGCACCAGAGCATATGGATCATTAAGCAGCGTCCCATTCCGTTGTATTAATGTTGAAATATATATTTCCTCTCGGCATATTTAGTTATACTATTCATCACGTTAAATTATAGAGAAATATCTTCAAGATCAAATTATTTTCAATTGATTTTAAACTTAATATCATACTCAATATCTAAAAATGATACATTCCCATAAGGTCTTTCTTCACATCAATGTAAGTAGTTCTAAGGTACGATTGATGAAAAGTAAAGAAATGGATTCATGAAGAGGAAGTTAATTCCGAACGTATTCTAACTCTGACCGAATTTCGGACGAAGTATCCTTTCAAACGATTCCTCCAAAGAAACGGAAAGAGCCTTAACAACCCTAATTCCATTCCGTTATCTGCGAGAAATGTAAAGGAACGGCGTGCTGAAATGAAAAGGTTCGCGAATTGCATTTGGGACCGAATTCCTCCACAATCATCAGCATCTTCTTGATCCCAACGCGTAACTACGCCCGCCTCAAAAATCTTCACCGCAGAATCCTCATCATCTGGAGCAATTCAAAACTTCGCAGTCTAGATTCACCCCATCCACATTTCGGAAAACCTTTTTGAGGAAATTTCCGCTCTCACTTCCTCTTCACCTCTCACCGTTACAAACGTTAAAAATTTTCCCCTTTACCAACAGGTAACACGGAACTACTGCTCACCCTTAACTCCCCACCCCACGTGGAACCCTAACCTTTTATAACTTCCCTCTACTCCTCCATCAGGATCCATCTCCCTCTCTCCCCCCATTCACCTTATAGAGCGCCTCAAAACACAACTTAATCCGTTTGATGTACCTTAATTGAGTACCATTCCCTCCTCTACACCGTCTCCATCTTCCACTTCTTAGCGAAAGCTTTTGAGTTTCAAATCGACCCGACACGTCTTGGAGGAGGAGTCTGTGGATGTTGGGAAAGGGTTAAGGGTCCCGTGGGAAGCCCCGGGGTTCGGTTCCCCTTTCCCCGGGGTACGAGACAAACTGAGACCGGCAAAACCTTTCCCACCCAAACACCAGAAAAATTCCCATGTTATCATAGTTCCGCAAAAATGCGGGGTTAATTACGATCTTTGGGGAACACGTTTGGGAGAAGTTGCAAAGATAAAGAGACGGATACGTTTGCGATTTTTCTCCGTCCTCTTTCTCTCTTTTCTTTCGACGACCAACCTTCCCTCTCGGACGAGAGGGCAAACAGAATGGTTTACAGGAAGACATGTTTATGCTCTCCGCGTTGATTACGTTTCTTTTTCCGTTTCGGATTCGTGTTTATGCGACGAGGCGAAAGAGGGCGTGAGTTTCGAATCTTGATCGGCATTGCCTTGAAGTCTTTTTCCGGGGAATGATATCATTTCCTCGGATAATATTTAACTTTCTTCGCTGACTAAGTTAGAAATGCTGGATGTTTTGAAGCGTTTTTTTCTTTCTCTGCTTCGGGGCGCGTTCGTTGACTCGACTCGTGAGATACAAAGATTTTTAACAAGAAACCAATGTTTACGAGTTATTTTCCGCGTACTTTCCAAAAACTTTGCGTAACTTTGAAAATTGAGGGAAATATTTTTGCGGAAACTCGTTCTGTTCTGCCCACGCACAGTCTCAACTCTCAAATTAGCTTTTAGGTGCGCATCCGCAACTCTGGTAAACATCGTGGGTTCAAGATGTTTTAAAGGAATGAATTCAGAGTTTGTTTCCTCTCGAAATTCGATCACTTTTTTAGTAAGTAATAGATCGATACTGATTATGAAAAGAACTCCTAACGAACTGGCAAAGATTCTATAAAATGTTATCTCTATATAAGTTTCACATTGAAAAAAGAGTATATTCGGAATATATTTGATAATATACTTCTTAGCCAAAAATAACCAAGACGAATATTTTTATGTTATAATATAAAATAAATATATTTGCTTTGTAGGAAGTAAGACTCCTGTTGCAATTTCCATGTCGTAAGCAGTGAACTCATCTAATACTTTGATGTTACGTAAATAAAATTTGTATCGGAGAATTCAATCAAAATACTATTTGGAACTACTACTATGGAACACTATTTTGCGTATAAGCGCTTTATTCGTAAAATGAATGATAAATCTACTTAAATTCATCCCCATAAATGTAATAACTATTATAATATAATTATATATATTTATTAAACACCCTCTCATTGTGATCTCATCAAAAGTCTAAAATATTTCAATATATTTTATGAACAATTGATAATAAAACTTTTAAGAATGCAAATGGAAAAATTTTATCAAATCCGTCGAGAGTATGTTTAATTAACTGAAGAGTCGGTTCATATTTCTTTTGTGCAACTTGATGAGCTCATGTAAGACCATTACCAGTTCCGCGGATTATAAATTAAACTTCAATTCGCAAACAACCTCTTTCTTGACAACCATCACGCTTGCTCTAAACATTCCTAAGCTCACCTTGAAGTATGATAACATTTTGAGAGTAGAATTTTGGAGATGGGAAAACAGCTTTATCTCTCGATTAATTCATCAAGAACCAGTAACACATCAACGACATTACGAAAATCCATCTGCGGAAGCAATGTTTTTCTAGGGGTAGGTAAAAAAAGAAGCGAGCAAATAAATTACAGCACTGATTTCGTTCCTTAAAAAAAGACTCCTTTTCTTTGAGAACAGTACCGTGAAAAATCCACTCATTGAAGCGACACAAGAAAACACGTCGGTTTCTCGCAAGATAACATACGAATTAAGTCCACATTCTTCTCCCCCAACTCCGCGGGGATAAATCTTCTTTCCCCTTTATTGTGCGCGATACAAGATCCGCAAAAGGGAAAAGAAAGAGGGCAATTAGTGGGATGCGGTAAAGGACATTGGGATATAAGAGAGATTTTAGAAGGGCTTCCGCCCGTAAGCCTCACCTGAGGCGGTTGCCCGCTCCATTTAGTCTGCGTAAAAGAACAGGAATAAAAGGAGGTGGAATGCGAAGGAAATTGGCAGGGGTCAGGCTTGAAAAACCCTTTAAACTTTCATGGGGTTGGCTCAAACTCTGAGTAATTACACTCCCAAGTATATTAAATTAGTGAAAGGCGCGGGTTTTCTGATCGTGTTCCCTGACGGATGGTAAGTCCGTTTAAGTTTAACGACCCGCGTAAACTTTTTGAAAGAGAAACGAGGACCTCGGTGGATTTACCTTCCGAACTCTTTATGGTATCTACATTCACCGGAAGGAGCGGCTTTCGAGTTTTTTTACATCAAAAGGATACATAAATGAAATTATATTAATGGTTATCCTCGAGTTGCCTTTTCGGATTGTGAGGTGGATGGTCTGATTTTATCTAAAAAGTCTCTATTTTATTTTTAGAAAGACCTAAACGCAGGATTAAGTATTGGAGGTGCGTTGTATTGTTATAGAACCATTCTAAAGGACAACTATTTAAGGAAATGATACCATGGAATATGGCTGGAATGCTTGGTATTTAATTGATAAAGAGATTATTTTTCTTGACAGTAATAGCTATAAAAATTTTATTTTAAAGCATTTGTAAATTCATAAGAGAATATTTTATCTTTTAAAAAGGAAGGAGATATCTAATAAATTTTAGTGTAATATAAATAGCATTTGGTTAAAATAAAGAAAAAGGAATTAGTAGTAATCAGTGATTATTAATGGATTAGTAAAATGAAATAACTCGTAGAAAACATACAAACTACCTTCATTACTGCGTATGTCACTGTCCCTCTCAGAATGTCATGGGATTCTTTCACGTGTTAATAAATAAATACATTGTCCATGAAATAATCTCATTTCCTTGATAAATGTTTCTCCATAAATTTATTAATATAATATTTTATTACAATATTATAATAATTACTTAACTATCACTTTAAAATGTTTGCATTCTTGCCAAAATGAACCCTAATAATCTAGCAAAAATAAATTTTGTAGTTACAAAATATCATATTTATTTAATTTACTCTCCAAAAATTTCAAGAATCTCTATTTTACTAGATTCCTTCCTCAGAGATGATCTTTAAGAATTATTATTTAATTATGTAAATCTTTGTATTATCATCGAAGAAAGCTCGTGATAGTAAGATTATCCGGTCATTGATCTGAAATTCAATCCCAATGGTCAAAGAAATGAATCTATATCTTGTTTCAGTATAAATGACACTCCTTATATTATGCACATGAATTTTTGTATAAAATTTGTCGTTGAATATTTTCCTAAATCAAATTTTTTAACAATTTCATGATTAATAAATAGTGTTTGTCATCTTAATCGCCTTCTTTTATTGGAATCTGTTATCCTAACTTACGTTAAAAATTGGATAAAAAATGATGTATCTAAGACGAGATCATAATCCTTAGGGACTAAAAAACTTTCAGATGTATAGAAGGCGAAAAGAAGCAGTACCTATATCTCGTATCCTCATAGAAAAATATTCAAAAAAAAATAGAACCATCCATTTCTAATCCACGCTGGGCTATATTTCACCTAAAGAATCCCAAATCCTTCTGTCCATTCCAAAGCGGAATTCTTTTTTCTATCTTTTTTAGGGATTTCCCAACAATTGACGTAGGATGTTCGTACCTAGCAACGGAACAGAATGTTATAGAGGGTAACTAAGCGGGACGTTCCAGCGAACAGTAAGACTAGTGTGAAAGAATTATGACTCAGCTGTAAGAAAGGAGGATTTGAGGGAGGCCGCGGGGTCATGACCGATGGCTTTGGAATCTCGCTCCGAGTTAAAAATATGAAGTATAAAGCGATTTGAGAAGTTTTAAGCGAGATAATTGGGATGAGTGAACAAGATGGCAGGTCGCTTGTCGTCTCCAGGGTAAATGGGCATTCGTTGGGAGCTGTGATCAGTCGCGTGGAAACCGCACCGCCTCACCCTGAGTTATGACCACCTCCAGACCCAAGATGGTTTCCCCTAACTGCTTCTTCAGCCTCACTTTCTTCTTGTCCACTCATTACTTTCCCAATCTCAACTCCTTAATCCCTTCTTTCTAATTACCACCCTTAATACCTCTATAAGGCGTCTCCTTCCAGGCAATTGTCTGACGATCTCCATTGCTATCCACGTGGAAATAGGAAGTGCGTTATAAGTGCAATAAATTTAAACGAAGTAATCCATTAATGGAATGTTTAATCCGAGGAATCTTTCATCTTTTTCAATATCCTCCATCTCTTTACTTTAACGTTATTTTTGATTTTCACGTTCTAAAGATTCCTGAGAATACGATTTAATTACTTAGAAACGTTTTCCTGTTTTCCTTTATAAGTCAGAGGATATATCTAAATATGTCATGTAAGATTGTATGAAATGTTTTTAGGGCATTAAGTTATAGATAGAAATATTACATAATTATATATTGTTTACTTATTTATCGATGGGTGGTTACAAGCAATGGTAAAATATGATTGGTTTTTCCCTAGTAAATACTCACTTTATCCACTTAAAAAAATTCACTCATTTTACTGTTAAACAAAATAAATTCACTAGTAAATGATTTATCACTTAAAAGTAATTTTATTCTAATAATAAATGGTAATATAACGGTTATATGTACACAGTTCCTTATTTATTGATGAAGTGTTTCAGAATATTGGAAAATTTTCTTAACTAATTTTTATTCAATAATACATAAACAAAAAGGAAATAAATAGTAAAAAATAAAATCAGCATTTCTGAAGCATTTAACATAATTTTTACGAAATTTCTTTGCTCTTTAGTTATACTCGTTCTTCCTCCTAACCCCTTAGGAGAAAGATCTTAGGAGACACCACTATTTCGTGAGGATACTATGAATTCCACTTGCATCCACCGTTACGCAAGAAATTCTCATTTAACTTACGCGTAGCGAAAATACATTTCCGAGACAGGTATGAGATGATAGTAATAGAGTTGCGAGTAAGTTCCTGACTTAAGCTGTAAAAATATCTTCCACTGCACCAGAAGGTTTCCCACGAGTGTATTATGCAAAAAAAATTGCAGATAAAAAGTAGTCGGAGGAAATTTATAGAGAAGTGCAAGTGTACGGCGTCCAACTGAATTGTGTTTAGTGAGATAAACGGAGCTAAGCCGCTACAAAAATTAACCGAAGCACTAAATATTGTTCTTGGCGCAGTTAAGATCTCCGTTTGGAGAAAAATTATTTTGACCAGCCGTAAAAACGTCTCCGTTTGGTTTATTGCACTACTTTCACGAGGAAATTTAAAGGAATTAACAAGAACGACCGTTATACTTCCGTTTACTTCGCTCTAAAAAACATTTACCATTCTATTTTATTACGCGGAGTGAATCGTAAATTCGAGGGAAAAGATGTCGCCCGAGATTTGTCATCTGAGAGAATATTTTGGAAAGTTAAGAACGGAAGTAAGTTAACTTTCATGAAGGAGTTAAGTCCAGAAAGAAACTTCACCAGTTAAGTCCAGAAAGATTCTTTGTGCGAATTTTGAAGTTCGTTTGTTTCGCCAATTTCAACATTTCATAGGTAAGTTCCTATACTTTGTCATCAAATGACGTTTACATGTTGAGAAGGCTACCGAGACACTATTATGCTTCAACATATATATTAATAAATAATCAATATCAATTTATTCTATAGGCCTTTCTTTCTGATATACTGAGTGCAAATAATAATGAAAGAATTGCATTAGCCATTTTCAATTACTCCTTTTTCTATAACATCTCTATGAGCCCAAATTCCGTAAGAATTTTCTCAAATTCGTCGAGTAGGTACTTCGTTCTGTTCTCTAGATTCCATTCCCTTTTATTCAGTACCATTCCAGCATCATTGCGACACCCACGATTTTACCGACTGTAATTACAATAATTTCTCTCGCAAGAAAGATACGCTCAGTGATGCGTTGCAGCATCCAAGATATCGGAGGGAATGAAACAGCAGTCCAATGAAGATTACCGCTCGCTTCATTTCAAAGGAGCAGGATATTAGGACCATTAGAGATCCGCAGAAGGGTGCTTTCGCGGCTGATTTACAGTGCATGGCCGTTGCGGTGTGCCCTCGACGTCTGCAGCATTGCCTCTTGAGTTCTGCCCGAGGCAATTACGGTGACATAGTGGAGGCTCAATCTACCCTTCTTTTCCACGTTCCTCCTGAGGCAATTGCGCTAAGCCCATCCCCCTTTCCAAAGCTTAGGAACTGCAAATACGAGCAGTGATTCCTCCCCCGCCGCCCCCCACTGCGTGCACAGGATAAAGCGTGAAAAGTGTAGCGGAGTTTGGCTTCCGCGGATTTGCGGTGCTCCTGCGGGGACAATCCCCGCCGTCACAGAGTCGATGGCGGTGGGGAAACTTTCGACGCCTCGGATTTACTGATTGGTTCGACGAAGGGAGATGAAGAAACGAAGGAGTGATCCGGGACCAAAGGATTTAGTTCGTCATTTAAGCACGCAAAGCCATATGGTGCTGGAGGGGGGTAAACGCGTGTTTACTCCGAGGCGAATAACGTTCGCTAATTTTGCCACGCGTTGGATGGAGAATCCAATACCTTGGAATCAAAGCGATGAATGATAATTAAAGATAAGAGTATCAGTATTGGACTTATTAACTGATTTGTCACGAACTTTATTGCGATTATTTAGTCATAAAGCTAATCATATAACATAAAAGAATGTACAGTTTTATTCAATTGTTAGGCTCTGTTTCTATTAGCGAATTTTTAGCATACGGTTGCATTTGCTTAAAAATTAAGTCAATACAAATCTGTAAACAACATTTTAAAAGTTATATTTCTATTATAATTCCTGCAATATTTTTCAGTAAGTTCGCATAAAATGTTGGGGACATAACAGCACCGTAATCCTCTAAAGCAACTCCATCTTTGAACCTCTAAAACAAAAACGTACGACATTCCTTCACGATTTTCGAGACATTCGAGGGCCTGAAATGTCTGCCAAACGTCCTTCGCCCTGAATTATATGCCATCTGCACCTATCTATATTGCTTCGAGGACGTAAGAAACCGTCTCCGAAATGAAGCACTTACCCGAATATTTCAACTTTCAAAGCACCTTCCCTTAACCTTATTGCCCTAGTTTCTCCCAGACTCCGATGAAAAAGCCAGAACTATAATATCCGTTCCTGACCAGTCGCAAAAATAGATTTAAAAAAGCCTCCCCCTTCCACCGATCCCTCACATTCAACCGTCTTCATAAGTGCCATTTTGAGGGGGGAAATTTTCCGAAAGCCAGACGTCAGCTTTTTGCGCCCTTAAGACTCACCAACTTGCACGAGAAAATTGTATAAAAAAAGAAGGAAGAGAATAGCTTTCCTTCCGTACATGCATGGAGACCATCTGCGCCCTCCTCGTTTCCTAGGCGATGAACGTGTAAAAATCCTCCTTTAACCCTTTTTGCATTTCCCAGAAGAAAGAGATAGGAAAATGGATAGAAGAGCGTGGTTTGGCGGAGGAGCGATATATATCTTGCGGTGCAGCAGGTGCGGACAGGAGATGAAGGGGGTCCCATGTCGTGGCGATTTTCGACTGGACAAATGCCCCTCCTACGCCTGCAGAAACCAATCTCCTCGGAGCAACACGCTCGGTGCAAGGGATTCGAACCTTTCCGTGACGTGGGGTCTTCACCGCAGGTGTGCCCGCACCCCGCGGAGCGAGCTTATCCATCCCGCCAACTTTCTCGGTGCCCTACAAGGTCCCCCCCTCGGTCCCCCTCCTCTCAAAAGGCTGCTTTTCATCTCCCTTCCGCTTCCCTATCTTTTTCTGGTCCATCCGCAGAGCACGGCCGTCCGAGCGACTTCCGGACACGACCTTTAGCAGTTATGAATCACACTTGCGTGCTCGCTCATTAGGATGACTTTTTAAATCAGGGTGATGTGAAATTCATTAAGTTCCAAGAGGAGGTTCGGATGGGTAAACATCGTCTTAGCCTTCCCTGGTCCATAGGATGATAATTGCATTCGGAAAAGAGAAATTTTTAAAGGAAAATCAATGGGCATACCTGTGATAGAAGGCATTTTAAGATTCTGTTGGAACTGAGAAAGAATAAAATAAAAGAAACAAAAGGTTATTGTATAGCAATGATGATTTTACCCTACCTTGATTATTACCATTCTCTTATTCACAAATCAAACATTACTTACGAAAAATAGAACGGTATTATAATAGCGGTATTAATAATAATCACCCCGGTAATAGCGGTATTTTTCAATATATGAATGAATGAAAGGAACAAGTTACGATATTTGCATGTATGATATAAATAAATGAACGAAATTATTAATTTGGTCACTTATTTTAGTGTGCTATGAAAAATGTTATGATGAGAACAGAATTAGTTCCTCAAGTTTATCATTTTCGTTTATGGCATTCCTTCACACAAAATAAATCAATGTGCATAAATGCCGGAGTACCATTCAAATTTCCTTAGAAGAGGCGTCAAAAGAAAAGTCTTATTCAATTCAGAAAATAATACAATACAGTTTCCTTTTACTTCTTTCTAAACAATGATATCAATAAAATAACAACTGAAATTTTGTTTTCGTTAATATTAACACCAATCGTATTCATTTATCCATTTTGTATTTTTGGTGCTTGTATTTGTTGCTTATACTAATTTCTTCTAAATTCCCAATTATGAGTGTTAAAAATTTTACATTATTAAACAATCATATATACACGACTCTTTTTAAAAACCAAGTTGGATGAAAGAGTAACATTACGTTCTTGGAATGGAAATAAGATTTCATAAAAATTAAATTACAATATTTTAATTTTCTCTTTAATATTATGGTTACCAAAGACCAGAACTATGTGAAATTTACACATTTTTTGTTCTTAAAAATCGATTTTGTTAGCGTATCTTCCGAGAAAGTGCCGAATTATTATGCTAGAAATTATTAGGAAACGTTCCTAAAATTTTGAAGTAGATAAGTTTTGAATGAAGAATGAAATATCAAAATATGTAAAAAACATTATGTTTAGAAGATGTATAATAATGTAATATTACTTAAATCATTTTTACTTTCACTCCGAGTTGCAAAACGAGCACAGATTTCACGACACGAGAACGAAAGTCCCTTCAAAGGAATGACGGATCAAAAAGGAACACGGTCATCCTTCAACGTATCGATTGCCTCAAATATTTGAAGAGACGACGATATAAATCCATTCGTCTGTTTCTTACGGTAAACATAAATCCGAAACTAATAGAATAACCATCTGTAGCGTTTTTGATATTTCGGCAGAAGCGCACCAAGGAGTTGGAAAGCGCTCGCAAGATGAAAGAGTTCTGCGGACCACCCTTGGCTTCGAAGAATTCCTTTTGGATTCGCCTTCGGCCACACGCGGTCCATTCTTTTTTTAGAAAACCAGGGATCACATCGAATCGGACCTCTGCGCGAAACTAATTGGTGACGGACAGGGCTAATGTGTACAGGGTGCGGCGGCTTCGGCCTGAAAAGGATTCCGGAAGGGGAGGGCAGGTGATCTTGGGAGGCCTCAGGGTCTTAAGGGAAAAATAGAGGGAATATCTGCGGGAAAAGGTAACGCAAACCGAAAAAGCATTCCTTGCATTATGGATCACCCTCCTTCCCGAAGATATTAAATTTACAAAGAAGTGCGGTCGCTTCAAGTTTGATTTCGGATAGCGTTATATTTCTTCGGCTTTTCCTTGATCTTAAAGTTGAGTCTGAAGGTCTTGAAGAAGGATATTCCTCAGAGAGGAATGACTATAGGGAACAGCTGATAGCTTTTTATTATTTCCTGCAACACTTACGGAATGTAAAGTCAAACAATTGACTAAAAAGTAACGCTAAAATTGGCAGCGAGAAATATTTTCCGGGCGAATGTTACCTTTTCAAAAAATTTTTAAATTTTTGAACTAATCGTCAATAAACGAACCATTTTCATTCCGATCTCAGAAATTTAATATATCAAAGGACTCTTTTAAAAGAAAATCCACCATGTGGACCATTTGACATACGTAACGTAAATCTTCAAATAAAAAAATGTTATTAAATAAATGGATACATTGACTAGAGTGGTGCCAACGATATTTTTCTATGGAGATATTTATATAAATGAAACATGCATATTCAGATGTTTTAGAAGATGTATCAAACGTATTAAACCATAGCAGTTCTTCGTACGGTTTTGACAATATCCATCCGCTGATAAATTTCATGATAGTCATTTAGATAAAAGTTAACGAGAACAATCCAATAGCAAAGGTAGATTTTAAAACATCTTTCAAGACGACGCTGATAGTAAAAAGAATGCTATGACAATATGATACGAATGTTTTTGTCCAATTTTCCTCGTTTGTCCGTTCCTGAAATACTGAACGTAAGGAATACAACAATGTATTTAACGGATTAATGAACGCAACAGAAGAATATATTTACAAGAACATGAATCATAATAAGTCATTAAACAACAATAACCAGATTGATGGATCTCACATTTTAAACAACAATGTTTGGCAAGCATTATTACTCATTCTCGATAGAGTATCTTTGAGATTGTTTACTTTGTTATAGCTGAAAATTTATAAGCAAAGAATAGATAATACAGAGAGACGATGTGATACAATGTTATGAGATATTTTGAGGCCATATCCTTGAGATTATATCGCGAAATATATATCTCCTCCTTTATTCCAAAATGTTTCACAAGACGTGATGTTGGAGTGACCGAACTTCAGGAAGCCACCGCAAGAGATGAGATGTCGCCACCTCCCTAAAGTTGCCACATGTGACATTCTTTGAGACGGAGGGCTTGACAGAAAGGGCTTAAAATTTTGGGAAATAGTAAATCGAAAGAATAATCTCCGAGGATTGTGGTGAAAATAAACCTGCGAGATTGGTTTTAGCGTTTGGAATGAGATCAGAATTGAGAACAACATTGTAGCACAAGAAATAAATAGGATGTCTAAAAGCTACCACAATACTTAGTTAGCTCATATTAATATTACTTTGCCTGAGACAACAAAAAATCAGAATAATAGGCTGAATTTGATACTCCAAAAGGGAGAGACTGGTTTAAATGGGAATCATAATAAAAGAAAGGCACTAGTGTAAATATGTAGGAATACAATACTTAAATAGTATAATAAGTCCGTAAATAAAAAATAAGGTTACCGTTAAGTACTAAGCGTACATTATTTCGATATTGCTAGTACATATTATCTAGGTGTTTAACACATTCTATTAATAAAATTCTACATTCATTGAATCCAAAAGGGGTCTTATTATATATCAGCGAGTCTGGTTGTTTGAAAATGTATTATAAATGTGTTTGAAAAAGTATTATTCTCCATCCTAGTCTTCTTCTCTCCTTATAATCCAAATAATGCCATTTCACAGAAATCAAAACGAAGCCTACTTATGAATCCAACTACCACATTAAGAAATATATTTGGCCAAACCTCTTGGAAGATCAAACTTAAGATAAAAATGTAAATCATTGAATAATTTCACACCACCGATATTTATTAACGACCAGTTTCTATGCAAAGGCGTACATCCGACCTGATCTTTAATAATTTCAATTATTGCAGAAACGTACAGTGTTCCTCATTTTACATCTATACCGAAAGATTATTTCGAATCACTTCTGTTAAGAATGGTTACTGATAGTAATATCACCAAAACCACTTAACATATTCTTTTATTATAAATTCTGAATATATTTCTTACGTAATTAAGTACGTAATATAGCCAAATATTTCTAAGAATAATTTCCAAATAGTTGACCCACTCCAAATATGTGTCTCTGTACGTTTAGTATTGTATTGATGTATTGAACCGTTTTTGAATTATTTTCAATATTAACGCTTCACCAGGAAGGAAAACGATTTGGAAAAGATTCCTCAAATGCACGTAGAAACCTTTTGTTTATTTTTGGATTTTAAGAAAATGAGGAACGCAAACTGTACCGTGGGAAACATTCGAGTCAATCAAATCACGATAACGCATTCAGACAACGGAACCTGTCTAGTTCGTCTGTGAGCATCGCTCGAGCGCAGAAACAATGCAACGAATACGCGGAAGAGCGAAACTGTGCCAACGGCAGCTGCCGAACGTCTTTTAGGTCTTCAGATTTCGCGGTAAGCCTCCAGTTTATGTAGTTAGAATGGAAAAACGCACCGTTGAAGTGCTCTTGCCAGTCGGAATGAAAAAAAAATCTCCAGGAAATCGCTAGAAGAATACCAAGGACATTTGCAAAGGAATCGTTCTCGTAGATTCCATCGGTTTTGCTCTTCCCGTAAACAAATCCTTCATGGTAAGCATCTGGAACCACTCGGCTGTCACTCAGGAGCCGAAGATCGAGATAACCTGAGGGCTGCCCGTAGATGATTTTTATCTCGTCCAAAAGATTCACCCACTGCAGCTGCCCTCGGGAGCAGGAAGCTGCCGGTGCGGATTCGCCACGGTGGTACGGAACGGAGGTTCCGATTTTTCACGCGCTCCCAAAAGCACGTCTTTTGGGTAAACCTCGAATGCGATTAATAAAGGATGATTCCTTTGAAGCTCCGACGAAGGAAAAGAAACGTTCGAGTGAATTATTCGAAACGTGGATAAGGAGTAGAGCGAGGATGGATTCTCCACGCGCACGAGAGAAAAATTTAAGAGCTGATGGATTGCGTTTTGAACAGCGGAAATGGGTGAATCCTCAACGGAAACTTTCACGAGCATTGCAGATGTATTTGGAAATGAAGAGGATGGACCAAAATATTTTCCGAACGTTCCAGTTCTCCCTTTCATCTCTCGACTTTCATTACGAAGCGGCGGAAGCGATTAATCACGGTAGTTGAAAAATTCTGTCTCCGTTCGAAACCAGAGGCTTTTATTCCGTGGCTGTTACATAAACTAAGATTTTTTAAAGCTTTACTAGTTCTGGGATTCAACCTCGACGAAATGCACGCATTTAACTTTCGTTCTCATATCATTTTTTAAACATAGAAATGAGCTAGGATAACCTGGAGCTCACATTCTAATTAGAATTAAAAAACTGTTCCTTAGTAATATCTTAAAATCATTTCGCATTTAAGTTTCACTTTGTTTGTTAAAAAGGAATCGAACGTAAGGCATGTTATTCCTGTTACTGTAGTTACTGAACAAGGCAATATTTCGTCATAAAAAGGTAAAAAAGATTTTCATGCAATACATTTTGGTAAATCTTCGAAAGTTTCGCCATCTCTCGCCTCATTTTTCTTTTGTCCGCAATAACTGGATTTTAATTCTAAATCTGTTACCTTAATAAACAAATGGTAACTTACTCAATCTTAGGAGAACACAATTAGTCGAGTGTTATTTCCCACTGATTTTTACTTGCTTAAAATTTGAATTTGGATCAATTAAAATACAATTATTATTTAGATAAAGTCAAATACTATTCTTAAGGTAGAAAGTGTAAGAACTCCTTATGGAAATGGTCGTGCAAATAAAAATCATAGGAAAATTACTGTCTCTCTCAATTCATTACTCATAGCTTTCCACAAAGTAAGGGCCAATCATAATGAATTAAAAGAACACTTGGGTTGGGTTGGGTTTTTGTGGATTAGTATTGGTTATTCAAGGCTCTTAAAAGCGATTCATTGTCTTATTTTGAAACGTTTAATTGGCATCTCTTCATATATATGTTTGTATACACGATTTCTTTGGCATTAAAATGCAAGGTCCTCCAACTTAGGAATTTGGCATAGTAAACAAATTCTGATTTTTAAATGTAGTGGTGGTAGTATTATCTGTTTAGCAATTAGATGAAATAAATAAAAATAAAACCGGTTATGGTTTTAAAAACTCATGCACACGAGCCATATAACCTAGAATAAAATTGAATAATTTTATTTCTAGACTCTTGAGTTTATAAAATTTCGTACATTGTTTCAGGAACGGTAATAATTTATGTTAATCGTTTTTAGTAATCAAGGCTTTAACGTACTGATCTGAGAATTATTATAGAGGCCCTTTGAGTTAAATAAGCATACCGATAATGCAAAACGGACAATTTTCACGATCCTGAGAAAATGATCTGTTATTCTGTTTCTATTTCACTTTAAATTTTCACAAGAAATCAGTTTTCCTAAGATATATTACATTCTGAGTGCTATTGACAACTTAGTATTTTGTAAGTTATTCTTTTCACTCCTAAAATCATTTTCAGAGAGAAATATTGGCTTCCGACCCTTAATAATTCATTAAGGCATTTATCTCTCAAACGGCTTTGGTATTTATATGAAATGATACAATTAGATAAAGGAAATTAGAATTAATTGAATGCCTTTAACATAATGCAGGTCCATTTATTTCAATTTGACAGTCTTTTGGCCAGCTATTCTTTCTCTTAGATCATAAAAAATGATTTTTTTTAGATTTAATAAATTATGTTTAAGTTTGTATGAGAATGTACATCATTTATATTAAAAACCAACATTAATTTATAAAATTATATTTTTGTATTTTAGCTTTAATTTATTCACATGGCTAAAATATTGTACAAACAGGTGTTCTATATTTTCTGTAATTAAACATATTAATCTGCATTCATTAAACTTGACGAGTAGTTCCACAAAAAATATTAATTTCAACAGTTAAATCGCTAAAAAATTACATTCAGGAGAAGAAAGAATTCCCTCCTTTGCTATAGATACGCGAGTAAAAACAGTTTACAAATAAATAACCAATTTTATATTAATTTTATATTTATTCTCGCAAAATCAATTAGAAATCCATTCGTGTGAGATGGAAGCAGGTGTAGCTTTTAAGGGGTGACACCTGGACAGCGGACGGACTCCCACGTTCCCATCAATGGCTTCTCTAAAACCTCTCTTAGACTGCTTCCTTTCAATTCAAGCATTGTTCCGCGTTGATTGGTCTACAGTACTGGTGCGTTATCTGGACATGAACCCGTTCCCATGCACTAACTCATAACCCCCATTGACCATCAAAAGGAATCAACCAGTACTCATAAGCAAATTCATGACGCGAGAGGGTGAAGTTGGCTCGATTCTCACGAGAGAAACCCACGTTTCTAATGGACCTAGAATGATTCGACAATTTCACGTGAACCAATTCCCATTACGTAAAACGAAACTGATTGGCATCTCATGAACCGCAAAATTGAATTTTCTAATTCTACTCCTTGAGCGAAGATCCGACGATACGATATTATACGGTGTATAATAACTGAGGCAAGATGGATCCGTTGATAGACGGACTTCATCATCGAACCTTTTAAAAGGCACCTGATGGATTATGACGAACTAAACAATGGATGTGGTAAAAGAGAAGGACGCGAGCAATTTTCCACTTAAAATGTTATTTTCCGCTCAATCAATTTCCAACTTCCAATTTCTTGGTAAAAAGTCACCACCTTTTGCCCGCCAACAGTCTCTCTGAGGGTATCCTAATTGGTTAACGGTACGGATCGGCGGGAACCCTGCGGTTTGAAATGGGTTTATATTGTTCGAGGGATTCCACGGACTTATGTCAGCGGCAAAAGTACACCAGCTGCTAAAGTAATTGCATATTCGTTCAAATCATACCTACGAGTGAATGCGGTTATTGTGAATTGTGCGGAGCTTTCCAAGCGAAAGAGTGCTAATCCCATCTCCGCCAATTGTTGGCGATAACCGAGTTACCGTCTTAGGGAATAATGCAGAAAGAAAGTGGTCTCCGTTGAACTGTGCAAACATGTTCTTCTGCCAAACCTTCTATGGATTTAACATCCTGTTTTTCGGAGTGAAAAACCACGAAAATACAAACAACTTTCGGGTGAAAATTATGGATGCTGCAAGTCTGTTACTCCTTTCAGAAGTTGTGTCGAATGCACTTAGAATCTGTTCCATCAATATTTGCCCTGTGTGTGTGTATTGTAATTTATTCTGTACGCACAAACGACCTATCTATATGCTAGTGATTTCAACCCTGAAAATGCTAAGAGATCCGAATGATCTAGTAAAAATTTTGTTACGATTCATTACGTGGAAGGCATTGCTAGAATTAATATGACGTACGTGTATATATCGATGCAATAATGCATTATACTTGCGAAATCAACTTCAAAGAAACGCTTTTGTTGAACCAGAAACACTTAAATAATTTAACCAAGGAATACATAAAAATCACACTGAATCAGAAGACTAATGAATATAAAATGTTTCTATAGATGCCGTAAAATTGGTAATCAATTGTGCTTTTATTTCCCGATGAAACGAAAGTTAAAATCAAGCTTAAATTAAGAAGGTTGCTCCAAAATGTGTTTCACCTGTTGGTGAAGGGCATTTATTAAATTATCGCTAGACTCGCCCTGTGATAACGAAACGTAGTATTTCTTATTGCGAATGAAACCTTCTGGGTGATATCGTCACAGCAAAAGTAAAGAAATTAATAGATCAACTCAAAATATAGAATAAAGTGATTGTTTTTCAATTTTATTGTTTCAATATGAAGTTTATAAACTAGAGCTTGAAGATAATTCACCGTTTTTTAACGCTAAATCGTCAATTAACTAATTTTAACGTATATTTTACTAATTAGAGCTTTATGAGAAAATATCAACATCTTTATTTGGCAAATTAATCATTCAAAAAAAGAGATGAAGGATGTGATGCTAAGAAGACATGAAGAGGGCGCGTAAGATCTTCGGCAAAACTGACATTTTAAATGACCAATTAATAAAACTCGAGAAAATTAGGCAAACCAAAAAGTCCCCTTTGAAGATTTTTAATGTGAAACTTTACAGTTTGCCAAACATTAATCTTAGCTCAAGCTATCTAAATTCCAGGAAGTTTGGAGATTCCAATTCGAAGATCACTTGCGGGCAACTTTGCCAATTATCAATCTATTAAGAAGCTCAAATGGCAAAACTTATAATCATTTTCCCTCCTGCTTCCTGACCTGTTTCGCTCTTGCCGCTTTGGAGTAATTGGGCTCAAATTCCTTTGAAAACATTTACTTAATAATGGATAAAACAATCACGAGCACTTACCAAATTAACTCACCGCCTGTTTATACTCGTTTCACAGCCCAGATTCCTTTAAGAGGAACCATTCATCGAAAATTACAAAAGATACGCTTTTTTCCGTGATATCGTTTTCTTTTTATTTTTCATTGTTTATATTAACAAAAGGAACTTATGAATAGGTAAAGCAATCCTTAAATTTTAAATCTTACACAATTTTTTTTCTTATTTTCTTTTCTTAAATTTAAGATGAATAAAAAAAAGTTATGACTGTTTCTTTCTCTGATTTTTTAAAATTTTTCATAAGCAACAAAACCGAACGAGTAATTTTGGCTCCTAATTAAATGAATATGAATACTGTATATAATACTCACGAATTATTACAACTAGATGAAACAATGGAAGCACGGAAGTCGCACGAAATTGCTTAAAGTCCATTGACCTTTACTTAATCCTTATCATATCAATGAACTCAAAGTAAATTCACTTCAATTCTAAGATTTATTCACACGCTGCGCTATGGACCAGTATCCCATGATCAGCCACAATATTACAGGAAAATATTTTCGCAAGAAGCTGTCATAGAGACATGCAATCCTATAATACTATATCGCAGTAACAATATGTTATTTTCTTCTCGAAATTATTGTGCCATATTTAGGTATATAGTATTAAAATATTTTTGGATAGCCAGGCAATTTGCGGAATTAGTATGCTTAGGGAGGAATTCAAGTTGGCATGGAAACTGTCTCTTTTCAACATGAGAAAAGCGTACATTTTAGGCAAAAGATTTTGAGTTAAATTCCCACGAAACGCAAAATCCAATAGGTCGCGTAAAAAGTTATTTTGTTTCCCATAATTACACGTATACGGATCGGTGAAGCCACTAGAGAAACCATCGATTATATTAAATTGTAGCGAAATTTACGGTTAATACCGATCATTACCGTTTGCGAACATAAACCACGATTCCCATCCGGACCATTTCTTCCCTTTCCGAAAATCAAACCTCGAAAACACAGACGGCGAAAGGTGAGCAATTTTCTTTCGAAACCAAAAACTGGAAAATTCTCCCCAAAATCCTCAGTTTCCGTAGGTAAAAATCCCCGAAAGGTTGCCCTCGTATTTTCAGAAGGCCCTTGAAAATGTCCTCTAAGTAATGGGCTGAAGATGGCCAGCGACAAGGGACACCGGTGACGTCGCTCTACGGATTGAGCGGCAGTGGAGTAGATATCCGAGAGAAAGCGAAGGGATAAGATGGAGGTCAGGGGATAAAGCCAAGACTCTTGCGGACGGTTAAGGAGGGGGGCAGGTGTAGGTAAAAAAGATGGGAGAATGGACTTAACCACCACCAAAGGGTCTTCCGAGATGTCTCTTTGGAAGCCAGTAGCCTTCGGGTCCGCAGTTCGTTAACGTGGGCGGGAGGGACAAACTCGTGGGCTAAGACGGATGCGGCCCCGGTGTCGAGGGAAAATAAAGAAGAATGCAGGAGAGGATGGGAGTTTAGATTTTCCATAATCGTCGAGGAAAGAGGGAGCATAAACAAGGATGCTTTCATCCCTCACGAGGACAGAATAGGTGGATTGGATTCCGTCCCAAGAATGCTTTAAGCGGATGTTATTATACCCTAGTTCCCGGTGTAAAAACGTTTCCTCGGGGGTTTGGATTTAAAAAGTTTTTGTGCGCCAGGGTCACTTTTTCCGGCGTATTTTTTTAAGGTTTTCTTTTCCTACGTATCTATAACCTCCCTTTTGAGGTATCGCGGTGTATTTTTTCGCAAGAGGTTGAGGCCGTCATAACAAGGAGGGCTCACTCATACTTCAACTGTAGCGTATTGGATGAATGACAGCTCGATACAAATGCCGCCTCTTTATGTACATCCCGTCTCGAAGACGCTCTTGCGAAAGGAATTTTTTGTGTTGCGAACGATCCGTTTGATGTTGAATTTAAGCTGCTGGCGGGTGACTACATGGTGTAATTTAGGAGTTGAATTTATCCCAGACGTCAGATTTAAGCTTTGGGAGATTCGATCTGAAAATTGAGAAAAAAATATTCGACCTCTGAGTCTGAGAATTTCTCGCTCTTGGGATATTTTTTGAACTCGCCAAATATCCGTGGAGAATATTTCTTCGCGTAAGAATACAATCTTCTCAAACTGCTATTTGTTTTAACGTGATTAAACTCAATTATACGAGAAATTTTGCTTTTTTTAAATAAAAGGATATCGATAGCAATCCAGTAATATCGTTTGCTTGAATTCGCTTCTTGTTTCCACGTAAAAAGCGCTGAAGTATGAGCATCTATTGGAATGTTAAGACATAAAATACAACAGCAAAGACCTAAATCACTGGATATAATCACGAGTGCACGATTTCTTTATTTCACAGCTCTCCACTCAACAAAAAACTAAATATAGTATTTCAACCATTATTTGCATAAAATATAAAAGATGCATAGTTATTTACAAATGTTTCCTCATAAAAATAACAGAAAGCAAAAACTATGACGAGACGCTTATACAGCCCCCATCTGAAACTCTTTAAGAGTATTAAAAAAAACCTATACACGATGGCTTAGTAGAAAAAAAATAGCACACGCGAGATGAATGAAAAGGATACGAATGGGATATTGGTTAATGAAGTAGATTCCTAACTATGGAAAGAAAGAAGTAAAACCACATTTGTCGTGTGACAAAAGAATACACATTTTTAATTTGAAATTCATAAGAGGATATTCGTAAAAAGAAAATCATGTAGAAAATAGAAGGCAGGATGGGTTTCGTAAGTTACGTACGAGGATTTGAAGGGGGCAGCAGAGGACAGGGACTGAACAGCTGAGACAACGCTGCCCTTTTAGAAATGACTATACTACGGTCGTACAGTTAGAGGCTGAGTGAATCTCATAAGAGTTCTTTTAACATAAGTGACATAGAGAGATATTACGTAACATTATAAAATAAACGAAAATGTAACTCAACCATGCTGGGTTGAAAGTATTTTTTTAAAGTTATAATTAATAAAAATACTAAGGAGATTATATATCTGCTATCGAGAATTGTCTCAACTTAGAGTATGAAGTTAGCATGTGGTCATTATCAGCTTCTTTTGATCTTCCTGTTCATTTAATTCCTTTATTTAAAATAAAATTTAAGTCTATTTTCTCTATTTCATAGAAAAATTAACATAAAAGGAAAATAGCTATTGAATTTGAAGAGATTGTTCGTGAACCCCTGAAGCAACAATCACACTCAGGGGCTTAAGTATCATAGAGTTGGTGGTAATGATTCACTTCCTTCATTTACGAGACCGAAATAGTCTTCTCTTTATGAGAGAAATGGAAAAATTATCGAAAGATACATCAAAAGGATATAAATATTCTATTCTCCAGATAAAATGAAAGAAGAAAAATATTTCAATGAACTAAAATCCATAACCATCAAAAAATATGGTATGGATATGACCGAATGTAATATTTTCATACATTAATTTTTCATGGATTCCACAAAGTTTCCTCTTATTTAACCCTTATAAGAACCGTACCGTAACCGTATCAGACTAATACCAAGAAATGTACATAAATTCAAAAGAAGGAAATTATTACAAAACTTTTAAAATCCAAATTTATGAACTTAGGTAAAACTCACCACAACAGGAAGACATCCGCGCTAAGGAAGTTGTGGAAACCTGCAAAATTAATTTTAGTCATTGCCAAATTCTCGAGTTAAATAAAACAATAATAGAAATTATTAATTATAAAATACTTTGATAATTGGTATGTAATTGGTTTTGTAAACCTTCATAAGTCCATAGAAATAGAGAAATAAAATTCGCTAAAATACAATCCTAGTTTTAAATATAGTTCATAATAATTTAAGGACAAAGAAAAAATAATTAACTAAACATACATACAGTTACAGAGTTAAGCATGCTGGAGGGAAGGTAGTAGGCGATTGAAAGTCATTTTAGTAAATATAGTAAACATTTAACCTTGGCCTTTACTAGAACGCCGAATTAGCGGTGACTGACTGACTCGATCCAAAATTGCAGAGTTAGCCGCTCCCAAGGAGTCTAATGGCCAACAGCCAAGCATTGAAAACCAAGAGATTTAAGGAACTAATCGAATTGAAATCCTATTCAAGGTACGACCTCTGAGACAGTAAAGAAAAAGCAAAAAAGACTTATGATCATAGAAGACCACGATTTCAGCTATCTACTATCTAACTCTAATAGTACGATTGATTATAATCATTTCTTAACTGTAATTCATAGTGCGAGTCATTCTTTGTGCAGAAAGAGTCACTATTGCATACAAGTCGACTAAAATCAAATTAAGATCGGAATTTTACGAACACAGCAAGAGATAGAGAACAATATCAAAACGGAGAGATAAATCTTGAAATTTTGACAGGAAAATCTTATGAATACGTAGTATACTGTTAACCAGTTACATCACTAAATCACCTATCAACGTATTTAACTGAAATCCCGAAAAGAAGAGTATATTTATCGAGCTTTGCGATTGAAACGAGCCGCCGGCTTTTAAGCCTGCAATACTTCCTGGCATAGTGGGCTTATTATCAATCTACATGTAATCGATATTAGCATCTACCAATAGTTAACACACAAGAATGAATCGTAGAAGAGGGGTAAATATTATATATAAGGATTATATAAATGGCAGGAAAATCATCACAATGAAAGAGAGTCGAGCCCAGAGTAAATGCAATGTATCAGAAATCTCATATGAAGTACGTATTACGAATTCAACAAAATATTCTAATTTCAACTTAACAAAACTAGCACAAGTTACCGGGAAATGTCCTGATGAAGAGACGTTTAATACAGAAAACTTCAGGGCAATCAGCGGCCAGCGTTGAAATCTCCTTGAAGAGTTGAAAAACACAACGAACTGTTCCACTTAACCAACACTTGTCAACACTTATCCTCGAATGATTGCCCTTGGTAAAGAAACTCACCGCTTCGGTTCGCCTCGCAAAAATAAACACTAAGTAAGTAAGAAAATTTTTGTATGATGGCGGAGCATTCGTAGACACAGTTGCCAGTGCGGTAATCACACGTAACATGAATGACGCAGTAAGTAAGACAGTAAAACTTGAATATTGAAGATACGCTCGACTCTCCCAAAATTTACTCGTATTTACATCATTAACACCTGCGGGATTTTGCTGGTACTCTTTAAGATGAATGAAACTATAAAAAAATGTTCGCTTAACATCATACGTAACATATTATTTTACATTTATGAGTGGATTTTTAAATATATATCACTTACGAAATATTAATCAGTTTACAAAATTTATTTCAGTAGACAAACATTGGGAGGAAATTTATTTCTTGGTTTAAATTTCTAATACAAACGGTATTGTCTGATCATGTCTTATATATAATTTCTTTCTAATAGTTTTCAGAGGGGATACAATGAAAATACAGGAATAATATAAAAGTTATGACTTATGGAACCACACCTCTACCATGCTATTTTGGTTACTCATAGAAAAATAAATAATCCTTTGATTTTCTTATTTCAAGACTTTACTTCGTTGGTCTCGAATGTCTTAGAAAATGCAAATGAATCTCTCACACCCACAAGAGAAAGACTGAGAAAGGTCATCAGGTTTATTAATGCTTCCCTTTGCGAGGTGAATAGTAAATTTAAAAGGAGACAATTTTTTTTAATCTGCCTGTGCTCGCTAAGTGTTTAGGGCGTGATAACGACCAAGATAAGGATCTTTGTACAAATGAAAGGCGAAGAGAAGAAAGTTTTCTTCTGTCATATGCCACGGAAAGGAAATAATCATTAATCTTTCGATTTAAAATTGCCCCCAAAACTATATGGCTTTTATCAACAGACAAATCCTAAGTTTATATTAGGATATGGTAGATTAATTATCTTGTAATAAAATATTCCATATGAGATTGTGTTTATTGAGCGCTCTTTCGTTACTATGATTTAACCAATTTTTTCCGCGAATTCTCAGTTCTCAGAGAATATGATTCCATTGATTCAAAATATCAAGAATAATTCTTATAATAATAAAATTGCAATTTTTATAAATTTTATGAAAAATATCATGATAAAGTAACCATAAGCAAATTATACCGATGAATTCATCTAATGTTTACATTTATTTGAATATTACCATTATTGCATTGCGAACAAAGAAATTGAAGTTTAAGAATTAGTTTCGCCAAAGAAGCATTCGCAACTTTTCTACTGTTAATTTATTGATGTTTAAGTAAATATTAACCTGTCAATCATACAAATACTGTTTGAAATTAAGGGATTAGAGTATCATCACGACCACGAAACAAATGAGAATAGCATTCTGTTTCTATCAACAAAAAAAAAACATTCTTCAAATAAGACTTCCATTCAGCAAAAATTCGTCACTGTCTACGGGTATCCGATTAAAATTAAGGAATAATACTTGCAGAGAAACAAAACATTAAGTTTTGTTTACGCGTAGAATGTTATCTTTCCCCTATTAGCTACCCTTTCTTCGATGCTTTCCATTGATTTATTGAGGCTACTCCTGTTTGCCACGGGCGGAATTCCGGGTGCTCCTCTTTTACAAGTTTCAAACGTCAACACAATATAAGAGACCGATGGAAGAAGGCGGTTTTTTCCGCCGCCAAACAATAGTTAAGAGGACCACTCTCCCAGCGAATCATGAAAAACCAGTTGAAAGAAGAATAGGAAGAAAGCAGAGGATGGGACTAAGAGATTACGGACGGGAATTAGACACCGAGAAAAGGAACGGACAGATGACAACAGGACACGAGGAGGAGACTGTCCTTTTCGGATGAGGAACCAGACTTGCCAACTGTAGCAATTGTGGGGCACAATTGAGGAAGACGATGTGGAAAATTGTTTGAGGGTCGGTCGCGAAACCTCGATGCAAAAGGACACGAGAGGGAGACAAACACTCGCCGAAGTCCTTCTGCTGTCTTCGGGAGAAATATCGCCCGGTTTCCAGGGAAACATCGAGAGAAATGGCCATTATGTTTTTAATCAAGCGGGCTTACGTAATAGGGGTCGGATTCGGGGTCGCGAATGATGTGTGACCTCAACGGTGTATCTGCGCGATCTTTCTCGTTTTCCCCTTGGAAATTGAATCGAATGATACGTTTCCATCTAATCACCCGAAGAATTTTTATTCCCCTCAGGAAAACGGATTGAACGTAGGGATTTATTCTCGTAATTTCGACTTGCGTGCCCTCTGGGGGAGCGAAACAAATCTTATCGCGTAATTTTGGGGAAATAGTTGAGGCAGCAGGACGCGTGAAGGTTCCAGCTGCCCCCCCTTCGGTGGGGTAATTGGAGTTATTTTGCATTCGGAGTTCTAACTCTGCCGAATGTTAAGAATTTCATTCAATAGAACCTTTTTTATAGTATAAAATATTTGTTTTTAATTCGTACAATCTTATTCTAGCCCACTTCTGATTCTATTTAAATCTGTCAATATTCAAATAGAATAGAAAAAGTTTACCTTGTATATTGCTAAGTACATCGATTATGAATATAATTATGTACTACTTACCAAAAAAGGATATGTCGTTTCCAAATACAGAAGGAAAACTTTGAGCGTTACAATACACTATAAATCTTAATAAATTACACAATAATAAATATATTTCTCTAATATTACAATCCTGAAAATAACTGTGTTCTATTAGTTAATCTGGTGAAGTGCTGTACTGTATTGTATAACAATGCTTTTCTTTTATTAGGTAATGCATACTGATTGATTGGTAAGCATTAAATATTAAATTGTTTATTTTGACTTGTCCTTTACTTACTTTTGTTTTTTCTGTAGACGAATAAAATTATTATTATCACATAATTGTTTCTTCAACATAATTTCTACATCTTAAATTATGAATTTCACTCAAATTAACTTAATAAGAATCATTAACACCATAGAATTTCCTTAATCCTACACAAGTCCATTGATTAAAAAAACAATAAAAATGACTTGACGCGCACTTCGCTTGAAGCTCATTCAGTATATAGTAGTAGCTTGATCACATTCAAGTGGGGACACCAAAATCTGCTCGTTTAATTTCAAAGTTTTATCCTCGCGAGGTATTTTATGCTCCAGACATCTGGGCAGCAATCTGAGAATTTCTTGATGCCGCTTCGGATTTGAACCCTGAGCCGACCTTTCGCTGAAAAACGGTATTATCGTTACCAAAACGTAAGTAGCCACTAGGAGCAAAGAGCAGGTTATGAGTTTGACCTGGGATTACTCATGACCTCATAATGGCTTTTCTTGGAGTACTTCTCCAAATAGAAAGCGTGATAAACACGGTTTCATCCTCCGCCCACTCCTAACCTAGAACGTGCTGAAATGCTCAAAAATGCCAATGATCACGAACGTAAACTTCTCATTCAAATAGTAAATGAGTGAATATTTTTTGAGAAATTTCTCATTAATCTTTAATCTCCAATTTATCTCAATTGGTTTCTGATTAATTAAATTCGGGAGATATTTTAACTCGTGATTGAGTTGAATTATTTTTTTTAATAGATTTGTCCTAAAGATATTGTTGGACAGTAATCTGATTTACAATGTAAATGTTACAATGATGTCTGAATAGTCGAATGATATGCTTTTCATTACAATGTTAACCTTTTTACGACAACTTACATATCGATAAGTAAGATAATCAAGAATGAAATAATATACAGCAGGCAATAAACAACAAATATCCTTGCCTGTGCTTTACAATCCATTACTTTACATCTATTAACTCCTTCCCTTGCCATACATCACGGTTTGCGGAGCATTGACGTAAACTTAAATATATTTACTTTCGTGGTAACCTGAAGCGTATTGCATTGATCTTCAACTTAATGATAAATTGACATTTAGATTACCGTTAAAAAAAAACACTTCCTTATTTTATTTCTCGCGTAAACAAACATTCTAGACATTCATCAGTCATCGAATTGAAAGGATTTGCGAGACCTCGAGGAAAATATATATAATCCATCGTCTCCAACTCATAATCAATAACGACAGACCAGCGAGCAAGGCCATTCAAAACCATTATTTAATTTGACCATCATTAATTTCGTTCCTTAGGAAAACGACGTCGAGATGAATTGCGAACGTAAACATCCTGACGTTTCAAATAGCGACGGAGATTATTCCACCAACTATCTCCGAGACATTCACAAATCGCGAAGTTTTTATTTTCGTCGCGGGCGATTCTGAGCGTCGTCAAAACAACGCTGTTAGTCGAAAGCTTAAAATACGAGAGTGGAAAAAAGAGAGAGAGAAAGTTTGGCAGGATGCAAAAAGCTTTCCTGTGTCGCTTTATTCCACATTGAGATTTTACAATTTGCTTATCTTATCCGAAAAACCGCCTCGGCGGGGTTCCCCGTCCTCCAGAAAGAACCAGAAAGTAACAAATGAAACCCATTAGGCGTGCCGGGTGTGTGCGTCCACTTTATTTTATTTAAAACCCCTTTCGGACACGCGGAGCTTTTTTGGAAGAAACAACCAGCGACGGATTAAGCGTCGTCAAAATGGCAAGCCTGATTCGTGGTGACGGATGGCCGTCCTTCAGAACACGATGGCACATTTTTGGGCGGGTGCGTGGGCGGGAGAAGTAAAACCATACAGGCGTCGTTCTGCAGGTACAATAGGGTGACTGCGTCCCATCGCAACCGTCTACTTCCTTTCTTCTTACGGTTCGCCATCTTTACGAGGCGAGTGCGCAGTGCATTGTGGTCAAGAGAAAGATCGCAATCTTTCTCAGAGAGACACGAGTGGAGGACCCTGAGGTTGTGTACGTCGGGAAATTCCTTGGCGTTGTATATAACGCGGCCGTTGGAAGTACTTTTCGGCAAAGGGCGGTTCTGGAGATAAGTTGTCGGATAGTAAGGAAAACCCATTGCCGGTCGTTCGTTTCTCGGGGACATGAGAGAATTGCTTTATCTGGCCGGAATGTTGACTGCATCAAAAAAGGATTTCGAGATGGAAGGATAAAAGACGTTCTTTCTCGGATATTTTGCGATAGATTCGAGTGCGCGGGCTTTTATGTGCCCCGTAACACCCCTTTATTCCGCTCACGGAAATCTATTCCACCGAAGGCCTAGTTGATGAAAGTTGATAAGTATCTCGGGGACATCTAGGAGGATGGCAGTCCTCAAATTTTTATGGCGAAAAGGGCAAGGAAGGAGTACATATATCCTTCTTCTAAACGATAGGTACTGTTCTTGAGGACCTGTGTTTTTACACGTACTGGCAATAAAGATTAGAAGACGTCGTTTTTTAGATCTTAGAAGTGTATAGCGAGCAGGTCGACGAATTCCTGTTTCTGAAACTTGAAGGAAAAGAACTCTGAAAGCACTTGATAATCTAGCGGTGCACATCATCTAATGAGATAAAGCTAAGAAATATAGCCTGCCTAATGCTGTTGTCACATATTTCCCTTTCTCACAATATGTACCAAATACAGGTGCTCGGAACTTCTGCTTATCTGGATGTTATTAAATATTTCCCACCTAAAATACCACTCTAAAAGAGCATTCAGGAAATATCGAAAATTGTCTCGGGGTATTTTCATATAAATGATCAAATGTTCTTCTTTCTTGAGTTATTATTGCTTTCACAAATAATAAAGATTCAATAGCTTATTTTTTTCATATTTAGCATAAAGAAGCATTTTTTTTTCGTCTCGAAATTTACGGAATTCTCGAAATAGCTTAACGGCAGCACTTTATTTAAAGAATTCACTAATTGTTCTAAAGAGAATAGAAGAAAATTCTTAAAGATCTAAGTTCTTAAAATTCTAAGTTACTAGCGCGCGCATTTCAACTATTTAATAAGCCACGCGTTTGTGTAATAAATATACACATATAGAAAATAATAATATACATACTCTCACGTATGAAAGAAAAATCTTAAAATCTACGAAACGAGATTTAAAAATAAAATGCATAATTTATTCGTCACATTTATTACATTCGCGAGGTAAATTCTGTTTCCAGGTGGTCCGGTTGTATTTTACGATGATAAACTTTACGCACTGGAAAGGGTTCCTGAGAAAACTCCTTGAGAAAGAATAATATACTTCCGTCTACTCGTAAGAGTGCTATACACTCCTACGTAAGATAAATTTTCTCTTATGGGCTTGAGAAATTATGTAGGATTTGACTTTATCTTTAGCTTTACGTAAAATAGCTTTAGTAGCTAAGCATCATAAATGGGAATTGAAGGAAGTATCGGTGAAAACACTCCACTTAACATTTTTCATTCTCATTCACTTCTGGTCATGACGTTACGTCTTATTCCCCATTTTAATGCTCCAGCAATAATTTTAAGGGATTTCTCGCGATTATTTACTTTTCGCGAGTTCACATCGCAATACTTTACGAGTTTCTTCATTTTCTCGCTCATTCCTACGTTAAAAATTCTTTTAATCCGACTTACATTCCCCGGGATTCATCAACTGAGATGTAACAGTGCGCGAGTGAAGATCTTAACCGTCTGAGAGTATTCAAACGTCTCGCATATTATGACGGGTATAATCCTACGTAAGTGATTGAGACCTTCATAATTCCCAGCTTTAAAATTATGATTGTCTTTTCCGGAGGATTCTCAATCCAGGAGTCACAAAAATGTTACCGTGTCCACTTTTATCGTCCCTTGACCGTAAGAAAGCACCGCTCTTTCTCATCTTTTAGTTACTCACTCTCGACTCCGTTTCGGAGGAAAGAAGAAATTTCCACGAAACAATATAGATGTCAGTTTTATCCCGTCAGTTTTCCCCGGACGATGATTCCGAGAAAAAAAAAACTCGCGGTATATAACAAAGTTAGGTAGCAGTATAAATCCTCACTTTTATGATACGTGATATCTTCATCTCCTCGATTTTCCGTAAAATATTGGTCACGGGCGTGCGTCGGCGGAAAGGGAAAAACCGGAATGTCCTTGCGTGAGTCGAATTAAACACAGTTATGAGCGTAGAGAGGAGGAAGAGAGCCATTCGTGGAAGGAACGTAGGCGATCCGCCATATTAAAAGAGATACACACAAACCTTATTTTTCATCTCCTTTTTTTTCTCCCTGAAATACGGTCGTCGCGTGATGCAAATACCAAACTCGCTCCCCTCCCCGTATCGAGGGCGATCTTCCTCAAGATGCCATTCACAAGCATCCTCCGAAGGAACCTGAACCTAGAGAAGATAAACCCTCCAAGGTCAAAACACGGACAGCGAACAAAACCTCAAAAGAAGAGAAAGAGAAATGAGCTTGGGCGAGATGGTACGATACTGCGGATGGAGATAGGCGAGATGAGATAGGGGCCAAAGAAAAATAGGAGACGTACACCGTGCGAAGGCTCGTAAGAATCTTAGGGAGCAGATGGAGCGATGGTTGTTGGGGTAAGCGGTGAGAGATTGATATCGCCACGATTGTCCTTTTGGGTTCTTTATGGCTTGCGCCCCGGGGATGCCTCCTTCGACCTCCACCTGGATCTAAGAACAAGTCCGCATTGTCAGGCATCGCCTAATCGTAGTCATTAGGCGGGTCAAGGATGGGCTAAAGATGCTACGGATCCTCCAAGTCCACCGGAACTGTATAAACGAGAGAAGACAATGTCCTATTGCTGGGGGAGGGAGAACGACAACTTTAGATTAACTTGTAGATAATTTGCGGGAGGACTGTTTGAAATCCGTGCAACAAAGTTGCGAGTAGATTAACGGGGAGTTATTTTGGGGACGTATGTTTAGTCGAACGAGATGTTTGTCCAAAAAAGTTGACGGTGTAAAATCTACAGGTTCATCGGCCCAACTCCGTGGAAAGAGGTAAGATATGATAATAATAATAGACTTTGAAATCTCCGAAGATTATGTGGATGTATTTCCACTAAGTATGAATAGTTTGTGAAAACTGCAAGGTTTATTTTGATAATTTCTAAGGGTAGCAGATATTGAGTTACTAATAGTTGAAAAGAAATTTCCACGGAAAAATACCACGCAAATGGTAAAACTACCTAATGTAAAACCGTATTTAGGAATATTGCTTGGTCGACGCAATATCTTCAGTCTTAACAGCTAATTTTTTTTGCGAGCATCCCACGAACTTGGAGCGAATAAGGTGTCATCATGCAAACATCGATATCATCAACAGGTATTTGAATAAGGCGCTGTTTGTCTGCAACTTGCTGGACTCCCTTGAACCGTATTGCTCAAATTCAAGCATATAATGAATGAAATCAAGTATAATGATTTACTAAAATGTTAGAACGTTCGGATGATTACCTATACCAATAAACAATCTTATTTCGCTGTGCACATTGTTGTGAGTAGCGTTAAACATACTGAAGAAATCTGATATTTCATTCAATTTCAACCTTTGAGTTTAAATCTCCTTTAAATATAATAATAAAAATGTAGACGTGCAATAAATTCTCTGACCAACCGAAGGTTTTAAGAAGCAGACTTATTTTTAAGTTATATAATTCTAAAATTCTTCATTTCTCCTACCAAAATCTGTTTGAGTGGATGGGGTTTACTACAGATTTTTTTGTACATTATTAGTTAATTAAGTAGTTATAAATGTTAATTAAGTAGTCATAAATGTTCTACTAAAACTGCTATCACGTAACATGAGAGGTTGACCGTAACTCCCTGTGAAGAACAATTATATATTTAGATTTTGGTACTATTAATATATTAAAAAGCATCGTAGGAACACAATTATTTCAGCAAAATCAAATTAATGATGATTGAATTCCTAAAAAAAAAAACGATTTTTTGAGCAAGAGAGTATCGAAATATGATCTCATATAGATTCGCTTATTAGAACGACATATCCATCAAAATCCATATAGAAATTGATGGATGAAACTTTGATTAAAGAAAAAATGGAAAGGAAGCAAGCATTAGGGATGATAGAGGAGGGGGAGTTACTAAGGAAACCTTGATGGGTAGAAAACGGAAGGATCTACTTAAGCCTCTCTTATGGTAACGACATCAAAAAGTTATATTTTACTCTTATCATCATTCGTTTCCACCAAGGTTTAATCATTCCTGTGGTTTTATCCTCATAAAATAATGTTTCAACATTTCAAATCCCAAATAAAACCGTCATTAATTTCAATAATCGTATTGATAATTAAAGTTACGTGTGATAGATTATATAGGTACACTATATATATTGATACCTTAAATTCTTATTTATAAATCAAAATTCAATCATTCATACATAATTGAAATATAGATAGATATATATATCAAAGTCAGATTCTGTTGTTCATAAACTAACGAATCCACCAGAATCATCAAAATGTATTAAATTTAAAATAGGAAATAGGTTCGTGTTTGATCACCCAAACTTAGGATGGATCAAGTAGTATTCGCACTAAAAGTAACCTTAATTCCTTATGAATTGGGAAATTTGATCTATAGGGCGAACTGTTGTGCATTGAAAGAATGCATGCAAGAAAGCATGTCTTACCGTGACCTGATGTAATACAAGTGCACAAGCACTTAAGAAATGTACTTCACTCGAGATCATGGAATAGAAAAAGTCTTCGATCTTTAACTTAGAGATAAATATCGACGCTTTGCCATAATATCCGCTTTAACAAATAACATTTTCATCCTCAACAACAATGAGCGAATTTTCGCTATTCCATAGTAATTCAAAATGTTTTGCGAATTGTTGCTTCAAAAATATGATTAAAAATTTACGGAGGATTTAGGATTTGGGGATAGAAAAGCTACTCCTGCTTTGGAATCACAATCATCCTAATGGTTTCATCACATGTCCCCCGTATCCATTGGCTAATGGAATTTCAGTCAGCCTTTAGTCTGAGTCCAAGTTTGATAAGCTGTCCAGGGCTCCATATCCCGAGGATCTGAACCAAACGAGGTTGATTGGTAGGTGAGGAAATGATTCATTCTGGGCTTCAATTGCTCAGCCGTGGACGTGAGTTCTTTTTATAAGGGGTCTCTCAATTTGCTGCATTCATATCCCACGGGACACGCAGGAAGTACCTTCACGACCAATCTTACCATCCCTCCCTTCCTTTCGAAACGGCCGCTTCAACGCTGCATAGTTTATTTTCACGACAAGGCGGTACCGATAATAATGTTTTGTGACAGCAATTTTCTAAACTGAAATTGATGACGTGTCAACAAACAATCTACTCCATCCTCATTGAAAAATAAATCAGTTGATGGTACTTGAGATCGACTCACTTACAAAGAGCAATTACTCCTATTTTTATAGGTCCTTGGAGCAAGTGGGTGCAGAGGATCAAACATCATCTGAGTTCTCCTGGAGAGCCCTTGTGATGAGTCTATCTTAGAATTACGTATATAATATTTTCTTCTGTTGGATGTGTTTTGCTCCACAATCCCATTTCAATCTCCTATCTTGGTGAACATAGCTGATCTCCGACAAGAATATTTGCTTATAAAGCAATGCAAATATATATATTACATATAAGTATAAACCTTATCAAAAATGATAGAAGAGACAAATCTAAATAGAATGTGCATTTGAATTCAAGAAATGTGATTGTACGATAACGAGTGGAGAGGTTGATGAAATTACGTTTTCAAAACAAAAATACTTAACTTGACGTAATCGATAAATAATCAAATGTATGTACTTGAAAATAAATGTAGAAAACTTTAATTCAAATATCATTATATATAGCTTCTTGATAGGTAAAGTTTTATTTACTCACCATACTTACGTACGTCCTCGATTGGTAATGCTCACTATTTAACGGTAAAAGTAACTCAAAATATTTCGCTGAAAAATACATATCGGAGATGAGAAGATGAGGATGCGAAAATAGATATGGGGCTCTCTCACTAATATCGGAAAGATTCAATTATTTGATAACCATATTTATCAACACACTCGTGAATTGGCGTAGCAGGAAATGCTTTTCTTTAAAAATAATAACCTCGGAAACGGCAATCTTTCTAGAATTGGGACGCGCCGTGGGCAGCCCAGCGGGGATCTGAAAGAAAAGCTATCCCTAAATGAAAAGGCGAAAACAGGGGTTTCTTATTGAAATCCCTGGCTCACACCTGGCTGATGGGGATACAAATTATCAAATGGTTCCGAAACATCAAAATTAATGAGATCTTTGATGAATCAAGGCTCATCCTTAAAGCAATACCATCAAGTTTTTCAGGTGACGCAGTAAAAAAAGCCTAAATGCATTCAAAATCTGCTTCAATAGTCGAAAAGTTTGAACTTAGAGTTCATAGCAATTCCAATATTAGTCATAAAAAGATGATCAACGATTTAAATTAGGCGAAAACTGGCTTCATTGAGTACAATATCCAATACGAATACCATATAAAATGAAAGGAACGACTTATTTCTATATTACTTATATAGAGGTGCACGATGATGGAATCAAAAGGACCAATACTTATTTAACGAAAAAATGAGTTTATTTTAATCATGGCTGCGAATTCCCTCCGAGCATTTTATGTAAAAAATCCGAGGTCCTTATTAAAACCTTTCAAAAATTCTTAGTTTTATTTTAATTTTTAATCCACATGTTGGCCAACAGAACTAATATCTCAATGTTTTAAAAATTTCAGTAATATATCAATAAATCCTCCTTGAAATTAATCAGAAAACAATAGTATGATCTTCTTTAAATTCATCCTCAAAGATGCTTTCGTAATTTTCGTAAGTTTTATTTGTTTGACAAAATATTGTATACTGTTATACCATATACATATCACATCTAACACAGTGTCTAGAAGCCCAGTGTCATAAAGAGTGTGATATGGAATGTACAAGGAAATGATCATTTAATTGGAAATATATCTTCAACGAACGAGAGAAGAATACCCACTACCCACATTCCCCACTTCCGAAAATATAGTGAACAGATCAGAAGTGTCACTTTGTTATCACCATGAATTTGTACTGAAAGACGAGTGGTTTCCCCGCGATAGCACGAGAATCACAACGTTCTTTCATGATGAGAACGAGCGCAAAAAATTAACACTTCCAGAAACAGCTTTATATATAAAAAGTATAATAATAATAAGCAGACCCCCTACTGATCCTTCACGATAACAATCCTCTTTCACTACTCCTAAAAAAAAGAGCGCGAAATGACTTTGAAGGCAGAATAAAAGCACCCTTATGTAAAAGCGTTCCCCGACGGAGGGAAGGAGGCCTACCAATTCCATTCATCTGTTGCTGGTCCATTGACTATCCCTTCGCCATCGTGACCTACATGCCGCGCCACCTACTCTCCTCTATGCCCTCCTCATCTTCCCCTTTCACTAACCATTTCCCGGATTTCCCTTCCCTCACTTTCCCACGCTGCTTTACACTCTCCCTTCGTGTGATCTCCATTTTCTTTGTGTTTCGCACATTCTTTCTCTTTGTTTGGCCCGAACCGAAGAACAAAACAGGCGTTATTGAAGGAAAAAGGCTTTTTTTTCTAATTTTTCCGTCCTGTCTGAGAATATTTTTCGCACTAAGAGGGAGTGAATTTTGCGTCGTTCTTGGTTCTGTTTGCTATCAACGAATGTGCAATCTATCCGTTCAAAAAAGAAGACCGTAATCCTCAGAACAACGTAAAAATTTTTGAAATGTTGCCCTTGCCTCGGCTGACCGACGCCTCGATGAGTTCGTTGTAGATCTCAAGCTAAATGGAAGCAATTAAAGCCTTAAAACTTTCAAAGACAATGCCAAAAGAATAAATGGCATATATAATTAACTAAATTGATAAGTCAAACTAAATTCGATTCATTTTAAAACAATACGATTCTTTTTATCGTTAATAAATACTGTTATGATCAATTTAATTCGAGGTTTGCCAATATTTTGGCGGTAAATATTTATAATCTATTGATATGGATACATCTTTCTGTTTATATTATCCAATTTAAATTGAGGTAAATATATAGGCTACTGAATAGTAATAGATCAACTTAACTAAAAACATAAACACCCTTTTTATCATATTCGATAACCTACTTCTTGTTTCGTAATTAAAAATTAAACTTTGGGGACTCAATTGAATCTACATTTTTATATATTATTAGATTTTCAAGTTTTCATTATTAACAATTTTAATTGTAAAATAAGATTGTGAAGATACCTTAAAGAAAAACTGCATTCCGTGCAGAAAACAAAAAACTATAGTTATACATCGTAAGTTTTCAAGGAATCCAGATTGTTTCATATTTCTGCTGAAGCTTCTACAATCATTTTATTCAGCGAATTGCAAGTAACAGTATATGATCGATATAAAGGAAGGTTGTAATTCGGAAAAACGAATCTTTTAAATTGTAATACTTATATCAATTATTTTTAAAGGGTCTTAAAGTAAGAAACTCTTATGGTATGAATATTAAAATTATTCAAAGCTTAAAAAATAATCAATATAAACCAATTTATTTTCTGTTCAAGAATCTTCGTTCTGTAATCAAGGCTAGTGACTTCATGTCGCAAAACAAATGCTCTGCATAACAGATATTCGCAATAAAATCTCAAACACCATGAACGGAATTTGCTCAACAGCTTTTTAAGTCTTTTTCGTTGTTTTAATTATCCGATATCACAATGGCGTATGAGTATCATAGTTTCAGTTAAGCATTTTTGATGCTCTGATAAAGATATGTAACACACCAGTACATGTAATGTATAAATGGGGGTTAAATGAGGAAGGATCATTAGTGGGTAAAGGTGTGATGTATGATTTGCATAGGAGTGCGTTGAATAGCGAGACAAATGATTTTGAAGGGCCTTGAACGACAGGATTGGAGTTCAAAACCATGAAAACGGAAGAATAAAGAACTTTGAGAATGAGGAAGCGCATTTAGGGCGAATAGACAAAAGGGCCTTGCACCGGTTTCCTCACACGTGAATTGTTTTCTCTCCCATATTATTGGGGAATGTTTTATATCCGGACCGTACCATGACGACTAAGTTAGGAACGGACAAACAAACAAGAATGAGAAGTCTAAAATTTTTCCCAGCGTCCTGAGAAAGGATTTCATCTGGATATCAAACGTTTGATAAATTTCTAGTGATCTTTACAAGAAAGATATTCTGATAGAAGGAATTTTACACTGATAACCAGAGTTAACAGTCGCCTACTGACTACAATGTGCAGTAGTGCAAATACTTCCCTAACGAATAAAGGTATCTGAAATGTATATGTTATATGCACCTTAAGATAAACCGCTTGTGTTTATCAGAGCATCGGAAGTACCAATCCATCGTTTCAATTTATTTATATTTCTATGAAATATGTTTCTCTAATAATATTGTTTGAGGAAAGGTAGTTAAAATTATTTTTTAACAAGGATATGTTAAGAATTACATCAACGAATTAATATTAAATTAAAATCAATGAATATTGTCAAACGCTTTATAAATATGATATATAAAATGCTTATGAGGTATTTTAGAAAAAAAAAAATTATCAACGCTTCGGCCAAGATAAAACGTTTTATTCAATTTGGTGTTTATCTGTTTCAAGATAATGATTATTTATCGATAAATTAAGTTCTCTAATAATCTCATTTATACGATAGAATATTTCCCACGATAATTCATGTACATACACTTTTCGATTCTATATGATTCGAAGTCGTCAATCAATTAAAATCAATGACATCTTCCAAAGGAAAACTATCATTTCCTCGACATTCATTTGTTTCATTAGAATTATCTTCAATTTGGCCGTATAAATTTGTATCATTAATCGGTCAATAGTTCATATGGAGTTATTGGAATTCAACATTTATTAAATGCAATAACAGGGAATCAATCATAAAAAAATTAAAATATTATAATATATTAATACATTTTTAAACATTTAGAAATGTCTGTGTCAATTGAATTACAAGGCTACTCTTGGTTTGTTAGGTTCAAGGTTTTAATATACATTTTCATAAATAATTTACGGAAGTAAATGAACATTGCATATAATATTACACAACTATCAATAACTGTTTTGAGTCAACCTTACTAAAAATTTGAGTAATTCTTCAAAAATCACTTTCCATCATTTTTTAAAATTTTCTCAGAGAAATCTTCCGATTCCTTTCCCTAAACATCTCATGCGCTTGTCTCCAGCGAATGAATACCGTAGTGCTAAACGTTTCGGCGTAATAATACACAAATGAAAGGCGTAGGGCTGAAGTATTCACGAAAAATATCCATTGATTGCTTTCAGAACTCTCTTACTGTCCCTCAACGCCATTAAACAAGAAAAACGTTTATCGAACTTCGACAGACATCGCGAAATATTGATCGAATGCCGTATTTCCTTTCACTTCTTAGTTTTGAGTAACGATGTTGTCAGATGAATGGAGCGGTGGATATCGACTGCGAACACGGCCAGAAATAAGACGACAGATCGAAGGAAATCCTACCATACCAGACCAAAGATTAATCTACTGAAGATTCAATCACAGTTTTCTATTTAAACATATATAATAATTATGGACGTTTCGCGTAATTTTGAGACCAAATGAACTGCGAATTTGTGGTTCATTCAATTGGAAGTTCGTGTCGCCTTTTTTGAAGGTATTGCGAAGCTAGATGTTTTTCTTACCTGGATTAGAATGATTATAAAACTGAAATGGAACTTTTTCCATGAAAAATTGTACAATCCCCTTTTTTTTACTCGATATGATTAAGCCTGCTAGAAATTTAGGCAAAATATGTTTAAATAAATCAGCAAGTGGTATCATTCGCAACGACTGGACATTTATATAATTTCATAGATCTAATTAAATGTTAGGTTTAAAACTTTATTCAGCCTATCCGCATCCCTGCCTTGTAGTACATAAAAACAGTTAAACATACGCTTCACTTATAGATAGCATTTCCGAAATCAAAAATCATTCCTAGAGGTGTTTTATTCTGAGTATATCACCACCCGATTGTGTTTGTGTTTATCTGTGTTTAGAGGATGGCTCTCCAGAAAGTAGCACAATACCTTCCTTGGACACCTATTACAGACTGCAGGACGAGGAGTTTTTCCTGTGAACATTTCTGTCTCAAGCGACGAATATGTGCCAACTTTGTCCAAAGCGTGGTTCTAGGCAATCCAAAATACTCCGCGGCACATTTTCCCATAATTCCTCTCGATGGTGTACACTTTTCTTTCCCTCTTTCGCATTAGGAAGCTCCGCTCAAAGGTATTTCGGAGTCTTCCCTTGTCCTTCAATTACCTTTTTATCTCCTCTCTCCTCGAATGTGATTTGTCATTCTTCTTTCCTCGAAAAAGTACTACCTTCCTGCTTACCCTTATCTGTACTGACGCATTTTCATTCCCTTTCGTGAGGTCCATCTCACGCATTTCTGATAAACCCTTGATTGGTATACTCTTTTACATTTCCCCAGAATTTTACGTCTCCCATTCCGATGGACGTATCAGACTTCTCGAGAAATCGCCATTCAAAATATATGCACTAAGTGACACAATGTTCTTCGGAAAAGAGGGGAATTTTCGTAAACGAGACACTGTTTTTGTTGAGCTGATAAAAGATACGAATGAGATATCATATTCGTAAAAATACATTTCCAGCCTATGAATGACTTTTAAAATCAAAATAATGTACCAATAGTAAATGAGATGCATTATACCGAAATATATACGAGAATTGAAGACGTAAATAAAGGGAATAAATTTTAATATAAGGAAGGAATGCGTGCGCTTTTCACCACGTGAAAGTTTTTTTAATATGTTTTTCACTACTGTTTCACTCTGTGTATCAACGCAGTGTTATACGATTTCCCTTCTTCCTTTCGCGTTTAAATAGTTAATTACATATTCGAAATTCATAATTTTCTTTGAATAATTTCTATTAGGAAGTACTTTCGTTGTTACCTTCAGGTGATCCATTCATACGTTCCGGTAAATTCATTTCTAGTTCCTGCTGTTCTTTAAGAAAGAATATGGCGCTAAATAAATAATTGAGCTCAAGTAGTTTGAATGCGATCAGCAGCAAAGTAACCTCAATTGACTGATTATTAAAATTTTACCATTCCCGCCAAAACCTATATCACCCACCCTCCTAATGAAAAAGGGCTAAGTAGTAGAAGTTTTCGCCGCTTGAGGGTCTAACGACTGGATAATCTGTGCTGCCATCTTTCAAACGATTCTTATACTTTTAATTCTAGCAATCCAAGCCCGCAATATTCGAAATCACTTTCTAATAATAGGGCAACATAATACAAAATACTCTTCGAATTATGTACAATTTTTTAAATTCCAACAAAACAAAGGTTTGAAATCACAATACGCGCACAGCATGATTATATATATCTCTTACATTTATAAACATCAAAATTCTTGATAATTACTTGATTACTAAAATATTCTTCATTTTATTTCGAAAAAAAGTGTAAGAAAAATTATAAATATCGAGCGTTATTTTATCCATAAATACTGATCTTCTTTAATAAAGATTTAAAATTTATTCAGAATACGTACACTGATATTTCTCTTGCATTTATTCACAACCTCGTTTTAATTTGTTTTAATTTATTTTAATACCTCCCATTGATTTGGGTACATTTTAATCCTTGTTTTTTGGAAGATAATGAACAACCAACAATCAATAGGTAGTAGGTAAAAGGTAACATCGTGTGAAAAACTTTCGTTGCTGGTATAATCCCAGGTTTTATCAGACGTGAATAAAGTCTCACAGGAACGGAACTCGAACCCCGTTCTCCCAGTTACCGATCGGTTGCACCATATTCATATAATTCCTTTATATGATTAAAATCGTCGGTATAAACGTAGAATATCTGCATGTGATCCTTCTGATTACAAAATAGACCATGATACCTCACGAGCAAATACTTCGAATGAGGAAAGATGGGAGCAGAATGATTCATTCAAGGCTGTGGATCCTTAAAAATCAATTTATTTTATCTAATCAACGTGTCTTTCAAACATCGATATAGAACTAGCTATCAGGTATAGCAATTTTATTATTGAATTAATTTTTTACTATCGTTTCTCCCAAATTTACCCATTACGAAGGATAGATTGTTTCATGGTCAGTTGATCAGAAGTGGAATTCGAAGGGCAAAAATAACGCAGTGATCAGTTAACAATCATATATAAACGTCGGATTCTTACAAATGCGTATACTGCCCATTCCATTACGTAATATCGCACCATCTGTAAGATGAAGATTGAGAGATAGTATATCTCATTGATCGAATGGTATCATATATACACCCTCCTCTATGAAAATCGTGACAGTGTTCCTTTCCGATCATAACGACTAAGAAGCCGGTAAAGTTCGTGTACGTTAAAAATGGGGAAATTGGCACTCACATTTTGCTTTCTAACCTTTTGCGGGTGTGTGGTTTACCTTGAAGGTAAGTCTCAGAATCAATAGGCACATACATACTTCCAAAATTCGATTAATTAGTCGAAAAGTCATTATATGGCACAAAATTCTGTCGATTATTTAGAGCTCGAAGTTGAAGCTAAAATAGCGCCTTATTTTTTGTAAGAAAGGAGGCAACTCGTCTCAAACTAAAGAAAAGTCTTCCTTAATATTTATAACAATTTTTGAGGTATTCGGGACGAGTCTTATTTTCTCCTTATGTAAATTTCGGTGCGGTAATTCACTATAACGATTCACTTTCTTACAGGATATGCTCTCTCTCAGAACCATTATACATCTTCATCTGATATGGTCACCTATTTTGAAAGTCCTGAGGTTTTAAGTACAGTTAACACAATGAGGATACAGGTCACCCAGCCAACCGTAACTCAGATACGGTAAGTATTTAATGCCTTTTATTGTGTGTCTATGCACAATCGACTAAATTAAGTCGAGCTATTAATAAATATTTAATCATTAAATTCTCGATTTATTAACATAAATTAATTAATCGAGAATGAGGTGAAAAATATTCACTATAGCTGAGTAAAACTGAAAAATGCATACGCCTACGCATATGTAGAAACGCCTAACTTCTGACTTATATATAAATAATATTGTATAATTATATATTAATGCATTTATAGTAAAACACCTCATTTATATATTACATTGAACAATAGCCGTGAATTTAACAAACCAGAATCAGCACAGACGGGTTGCTAGTTACTAATTGAATATAGTATTTGTTAAGCTAAATAATGCGTCCACCCGAATTAGTAAGCAAAGAATTTAAATAATGCATACAAATAATTACATATATATATATATATATATATATATATATATATATATATATATATATATATATATATATATATATATATATATATATATATATATATATATATATATATATATATATATATATATATATATATTTTCAGTATCTATTAGTATAAATTTACTAAGAATCTATTTTTCATACATTAATGTATAATTTTTTTAGCTCCAAGTAAGTAAAATATAAAGGAATTTAACGAACAGAAATTTTTAAATCAACAAAACAATACGCAATTATCATTTCTTATCGGTATTTAATCAGGTCTTAGACCGGATGATGTAGCCACGTTACCAAACCATCGTAGTACGTATCACTCTGATGGAGCATTTTAAATGTATTTATTATTAACAACCACAAAATTAACCCTGAATCTATATCGCATACCAATTTATCAGGAACACTCAACTTCTCTTTATTACCATAGCATTTCTTTCTCTTATGACAACAGCACAATTGTGCATTAATTAACAACAAAGGATAGTCGACCAATGACTTATTGACCAAAGTATACGATAATTAAAGCTTCTAAATGACTACTGGAATTTTAATTTAATTAGCACCCTTTAAGCCTTTTATATATTCCATTTCCTTCTATTCGGACAATTAGGGTGGAATTCAAAACATTCAGTCTATCGCAGCCAACACAAGTTACTCCTGATCTTTCCGCATATACTTGTGAAAAGGACAAATTCAGCGCTAAGTCTTCCACTGGTGCAGATCTCTTAGGTTTTAAACACCTCTGCGGCGAAAATTCTGGGCAGCACAGTGAGTAAATCGAAGATTGAGGAACTGCTAACTAATGTTATCTTTTATTGGCCTTTTTTAAAATATTGCATTATGTCATGAAAGTTTCCATATGATTTCAGTATTCAATTGCTGAAGTAGATTGAATAAAAAATAGGAATGAAAAAATCGATTAATAAAACCCATACTCTTTCTTTTCAGTTAATCTAAATTTTATTTATTTATTTAATTAAATATATTAAATGTAAAACTATAATGAGGCTCATAAAATTTCCATTTATTCGTTATAATATACATTGATATAATAATAATTACAAGTTATCGACAATTTTAAACTCAATTCGAAGTAAGTAATTGGGCTAAACTTAGCTTAGTACTTTTAGCAAACGAATTAGAGCATTGCTGTATCCCATCACAGTCTACCTGTATGTGGATGCTTCTGAGAGACCGACGTATGTTGACCTCATTTTTGAAATCGCTGACCCTGCAGCGGGGTCAAAGTGGAATTTGGAAGTGACTCAAATTGACTGCTCTTCTAAGCCAACCAAGGATTTGTGTGGTGAGTAATACTGAAGACTTTCTTTTAGATAATGGAAAATATCTCTTAATTATCGCTTTCAGAATGAAGTAAAATTTATTTATACTTACTCTTGCATTGAAATCTGTTAATATCCATTTGATAAGAATTTATTATAATATATACTCGTATGGTATGGCTATAGCATGAATTTACACTAAATGAATAAGACGTATTGCAGCTAAAAATAAGCTATGAATCATAATAAATATTACGATTATTTTGGATGCTATCGTTGAACTAATAACTGAATCTTCCAAACTTGGGATCTTTTTTGGCCCAATGACATCCTAAATTATGTATAAAAACTATGATTCTCAAATTGGGTGGAGAATAATTTTCAAAAACCAAAATTAACGAAAGTGAATGTTACTTGAAATTACGCTGAATTTCGTCATACTTCCAGCTCCCCCAGGATGCCTGCAATTTTACAAGGAGCAAGAAGGAAAGTTCCAGAGTTTTAATTACAACAACGGGCAGGGACACTATCAAGGATCAATGAATTATGCAATCTGCTTCAAGAACATTGAGAACATGTGCAAGATAACTTACACTGCTAGCAAGTTCAGTCTTCCTGCAGATAACATCGTTAACTCTTACGGCCAAGCTGGGTGTAATTTAATAGAAGGCAATGACCCAATAGATCCTTTTTCGCAGGACTACCTATTCATACCTAATGCACTTGTTGATAAAGTCCAAGATTCTCTTTTCTGTGGAACTTACATCCAATCGAAAGATGCCATCTGTAAGTAATTCCAACAAATATGTACGAATATTGACTCTTTTGAGGATATTAATCGGGTAACCGAGTCTAGTTCTACCCTGAGCTGGATTGGGTTTCTCAATACCGATTTGCTATATATATATATATATATATATATATATATATATATATATATATATACATTATTTATGCGCTCTGGAAATTTAAATTGCCAGAGGAAACCGGTACATCAGAAAAATATTTAATTTGCGTATTTTTTTAAGGTTAAAATACAATTACTTTCTCATGGGCAAACGGAACTTTAAAGAATAGTCCGTTTATGAAAATTCTGATAAACATTCTACATAATTCTTTTTATTCTAATTATATAAGATACCTCATACTTTCAGCACAAGAATATTTTATAATTCTCAATTTTCATTCTTTCAGCCACCGTTCCGGGACCAAAATCAGTTAGCTTTCGAACTGATAAAGTAGGGAATTTGGTATCCAATGGAGATGAGATAGGATTCGAAATAAATTACAGACAAAGCAGCGATGGTTGCAGTGCTTAAAATTAGTATGGATGAAGTGAAACAAATAAAAAGTTATGCTTCAAAGTGAAAATTAATCTATTTTTTATTTTTAATTTCTTGTCTCGTCTTAATTTTATGAATAAATATTAAAACATTACAAAATCAGTCTCATTTATAAAAAAACATCTTCAAATCATAACAGAATCAAAAAAGAAACTTATTCGACCCTTTCAATAATTAATAATTCAAGAACTTTATAAAAATTACGAAGTTAAAGAACTTGGCCTGAGTGACCAAAAAATCGCATATATTATTACAAAAAATCCTTTTTAAACGTAATTATCAAATATCACAGCCCTTTACTCCTCCCTGAGAAAATTTTTGAGTTTGTTCAAAGGATTAAAAAAAGCGAGTTTGTCTTGGAATTGGCTCGTCATCAACTGTGTGGTCATTGGTTGACGATAATGTTGACTAATTATCATTAAGAAGGTTAAAAATATCGAGTTGAACGAACATACTCGATCCAAACCAAAATCAAAAAAGGAGAAACTTATAAGAAGACCTTCTTTGAGTTGTTGAGACGTAGATTCAAAACTTTAAACTCGAGACACAACAACAGTAACGTAATATAAGGTATCCTTTCTCTCCGGAAAATAGTAATTTCAATATACCGCCATCAGTTCGGAAGAACCTGGCAACATTGTTGGACCCTATAAGAATTTTTCTTACAATGTAGCCAAAATCTACAATACCGCTCAATGAGAGACAAAAATATTTTTGGATGGAAATAGAAAGACATTACGACAGTAGAGATCGGCATTAAAGTATTAACTTATCTCTTCATACACACCACATCTTGCTCCTTTAAATTCTATTCTTGAAATTAAAAAAAAAAAAAACATTTTGGAGGAACAATTAAAAATAATCCATGAATAAAAACCTAAACACCATAGATAGTGTGTACGAGTGATTGCCAATTGTATAAAATTAGTAATGATAAAACGCGCAACATAAATTTGAAAGAAATTAAATAAATACAAATATTATTTTTTAACATATTCATCTTTGAAACTTTTGAGAGATACACATCCAAGTTGTGATTCGAGACGGAATATAATTTACAATTCAAAAATTAAGATGAGTTTTCAAAAATTTTCTTGAGGAAAGTAAAATATACGATCCTTATCGCTTTTTTGGTTGAGGAGTACGGATTAGAAAAGAATCTTGAAAGCGGTGTGGTTAATTGAAAGTAAACAATAAATGTACACCAGAAAGATATGCATATTTGAAAATAAGTTTCCAGTAAAATGCTTAAATAATAAAAATAAAGTATATTAAAATACCCATAATATAATAATGTAATCAGTAATTTAACAAAAATATTATAAATACCATGTAAACATGCAAACAAACGACACACTACAAAAACATTAACAAAAGACGAAAATAAATGTGTCAATCTTAAATGTTAACGTTGAATCTTCTTCAGCTGCAATGATATTAGATATAGAATAACTTATTATCTCCTAACAGTATTTTAACTATTGCGGTTATATTTGCTAACAAGTTTTACTATACACAACACAAACAGTTTTAATTATTTTTCTCATAAATTTGTTTTATTTTAACTTTAAAAGGTAATTATTTTAGCAAATATTTTACAAAGTATTTTCATCGAACTTTTAATATCACTATTCCGAACTTTTCACAATGATGCAACGTTCAGCGGTCATTAAAATACGCTCATTCGAAGGTGAAACGCTAAAGTTGATGAAGACGATTGAGATAAGCCTCCCTATATAAATACTTACAAAGAGATGTGAATTCCACCATTAAGGAAGGAAGGTATTGCGTGGCCAAAGCTGAGTTTGGATATGGCAATGGAGAACAGATATTTACCACCAATCCTGCTACTGTTCCTTGGATTTACAATCATACCTGCGAAAGGTAAGCTCAGAGACGTGTAGCATCATTGAAATAAGGGAAATGTAATGGATTTCATCCATCTCATAGTTTGAAAGTTGACCTTGATTAGAGTTAAGAGAATTGGAGATTAACATTTTAAGATATAGTTGACGAGTAATAACAGTGATGGAAGAAGTAATTTTGTCAAATAATTTTGACGAAAAGTAGACGCGGTATAAAATTCTTAAACAGAGGAAATTTTTCTTAGAGTACTTCATAATTTTACTTAAATTTCTCTTACTTCATTCCTAAAGAATTGGATCACTACCTTTTTATGAGTATTTTTTCTTGAGAGCCCTAATTGAATAACTAATGGTTGCTAACCAAAACCATTTCCATCTAACTGATTATCATATTTCTACGTTCTTGAGTACGTGATGGGAACAGCATATTTCACAGGTTATATTTAAGTCGAAATTTCAAATCAAAATTCCCCTTTCAAGTGATAAAAAATAAATTCATCGAATCCCAGATATATCGGGAGAAATAATCATTGATAAAGATCTACTAATCAGAAATAATGATTGTGATTTTGAACAATTTAATATCAGTAACTATCTCAAATACTGGGATTTTTTCTCCTGTACACATAATAAAGTAAGACAAAAGTTTAGAATCTTTAAAATTAGATGTAACAATTTCATCTGAATATTTTGCGAAAATTTCCATTTTCCAAGGGAATTTTATTATTAAATACTGATTTGGAAGGGATTTCTGTATTTCATTCAATGTATTTATTTCAAATGTTCCGTGGGAAATAAGGATCAAGATAAATAGAATAAAAAGGGATGTTTATAAAACAATGAGAACTCACTAAGTGTTAAAAAGTAAATATATTTGTTCTTAAATAAAGACAAAGACTAAGAAAGAAATTAAATTCTCGATTGAATCGGTTTGACTTTTTATTAGTACCATTCTTTCAATATTTTTTATTTCCTTTCAAGGTATATTTACTATCTGATGAATCAAATATATTAAATGGGTTTATCCTTGATTTACATATCAGTTACAAGTTCTCCATTTGAATTATCCATTTGGTGATTATTCTATGACGCTGATTTTCGTAATAATGTTTCCACGCATTAAAAATTAAATCATTATCTCCCACAGCCCTTATTTGCTATTCATGCCATCAGACTATTGGCGAACCCTTAAATACATGCCAATACGATCCCGAATTCGTTAACACCACCACTGCACAATGCTATAAGAAGTACTGCGTTACGAAGCTGATTGAGCACCATCAACAACAAGGTAAGAGCATATAACTTAGGGTCTACGATAACTAATATTCATTTTTATTAGTAGCGATAATTAAAACAAGAATATTCTAACACAGAGGGACAGCTGTTCATCAGCCGCTCTTGTGAAGACAACCCGCCAGTTCTGAACGGATCTTTCGTTAAGGATGGGGTGACCACTTATTATCAGACATGCACCACGGACTTCTGCAACAAAGGCAATGGAAAAACGCTCGATTCAGAGATACCAGGTGGTAAACTTATCTTGAAGTTCATTACTCCAAACGATAATCCTTTTGCAACCAGAAATTTTGAGTTGAATTCTTCAACTCAGATTCTTAAAAATTTCAAACGCACATCCTAAAGTCCGTGCCCCCTCATATACATTCACAAACTCGAAAGTTGGTTACCTATTTTCACTAATTAGAAGGATGGAGTTGGAACTTAAACCGTGGTTTTTTTGTTTCTTAATGCATTTTTCGGTACTAAAACTTTGCGATAAGTTTTCTCATTAAAATTTGTATTCTCTCCCATCGAATCAGATAGTAGCGAGATTTCGACGGGTAATGATACAATTGTGGACGGTTTCCAAAGTATGAATTATCTCTTAATGGAACTCTAAATCTTTTCAATTGCGATGATAAGAGACTGATTTTAAGTCTCGATATCAGTATGATTGCCAATTTAAATCGAATCACATTTAGTCGCTTATCGCCATGGAAAATCTGTTAGGTAAACAGATTTTGTTTTTTTGATTTTTCGGAACTGTATCAGTTAAAATACCCAGTTTTTCAACAACAATTCCTCGGTGACGCAAATCTCTCAGAAAGATTTAGAATCATTAGACAATTAAAAAAAGGATGTATTCTTAGAATAACAGTTCTAAAAATAATGAAATGAACGGGAAATTTTATTAAAAATCTGAGTAAGTGGCATGTCTCAAGAGAAATGCATATTGAAAGGTAAATAAACATCAGAAAGTATACCTGTATATCCGCCTTCTGGAGCGTGGCAGGGGGTACAAGCACCTATCGCTTACTCTATCGTTTTAGCCTTTTATTATAGCATAACGTTCGCGAACGAAAAAATTCTGAAAACGATTCGTCAATAACATATAATTCGTCTAAACATCTATTTCTCTTATTTAACGCACACTATCAGACCGGCCAAGTAGCAGGGTGGTCGTCCAATATCAATCCCAGAAAAAAGTTCATTTCTTCTGGATTTTAGCTTACCTTCCATCTAAGCTAAAATGTAAACAATATTCAAAACACTCCGCAGTCTCGATTCAATAATTTTTACAGTAGAGTTCTCAAAACTGAAAATTACTGAGATATAATATCAGGACCTAAGTGCTAGAGATAAATAAAAATATAGATAATTTTGATTGAAAACCGATGAATGAAATAAGATAAAGCAAATTAGAATTTTAAGATGACGTCAATTCGTTATCGCTAAGAAATCGTGTTCGATAAGTTCTCTATACTTACTGAGAATCGGCTGATGATATCAGATAGGAAGACAAATTAAAGAGATGTTTTTGTAACAGTATGGGCGTATTTAATGAATATAAACAACTCCCATTATCCATTAAGGGTTTAGTTTTGTAAACATAGAAATGTCAAGTTACAAAACTGATGAAAAAATAAAAAATGGTTCAACATTAGGACCCCAACCGTCCGACGTTTCCTAGTCTCAAAATTATGGGTTTCTTTCAGTAAATAGATGAATGTCACAGATAATCGAGCACGATCACATTTGGTCAAATTTGCAAAAATGTTTGAAATCGATTTTTCGCGAAATTCTAGAAATTCGAAGCGATGCGCAGCCGAAAAAAAATTATTCGTGTGTTAAAATACAATGCCCAGTTATAATTCTGTTCTTTCTATCGTATATGATAAGAGATCTTAATGGGAACAGATGATTATTGACATGTTCTGCTCAAAATGCTGCCGAAGTTATAGTAAAGTAGTAATATAAAATAGTTTTTGAGTAAATTTTCCCGAAGGCCAAAAAATGGCTGAAAAGAAAATTGATAGACATGAGCTTACAAATATTTGAGATGATAAGATAGTAAAATTAGTATCAAGGAAAATCAACGGAATAAAAAAAAAACAGAAAATGTCTATCAAAATAGGGCTTTGTTTCGGATAAAGGTTTCGGATAGCCTGGATATAGGCTAGAAACTACATTTAAATGGAAAGAAAACGAAGTGTGTGTTATGAATTAGTTAGAATCCCAAATCACATAAAATAACACTTCAATATCTATTTAGATTATCATCAGATAAATATATCTTCTCCAGACAAGTCAAGATCTTCCACAATCAAGTCTAGCACGAAGATTTGTATAAAAATTACCCCCCGATAAGAAAATAGTTATCTACATTTCCTCCATCGTGGCAAAATTATTATGAAGGACGCACTATCATCAGGTGTTCGATGGTTCACATCAGTTTAAACACACAATTCACTAGAAAAGAGGATGATAAAAATAGGTTATTAATCATACGTTGAACTCATATTTTGTCATGAACAACTTTTTGTTCGAACAATTTAAATATCAACGGCTTAATTTGATAGCTCACCTTGTATTAAGCCCTGTTAGTAATAGGTAATTGTTATGCATTTATATGAGATTATAGCAGTTATGAATCTGATAGAAAAAAGCTATACTTGTTTAGACAGAAACAGTATTATCACTCATAGCAAAATCACATCTGTTATGGATTACGTCAATTATATGGATGTGAGCAACATAATTGAGCGATATTCCAATGCATAACGGATATTTACGAAATATAACGTTCTCTCGACATTATTAAAATAATACCATGGCCGTAAGTAAGAAAAAACAAACTTTTTAAAAATTGAGGAAAAATCAATCATCGGAAGATGCATACAATAATACATATTATGAATGATTTTTTGTCTTAATAATCGATGTAAATGAAACCATACGATGGACATGACTCGAACCTATACCCAATAGTGAGGCAAATATAACCTTGTGCAAAGGTTAAATTTGCCTCACCATAACAAATTTAAATTTTGCAAACGAAAGCATAAGCTTATATGGTAACCTTTGTGAAGTATTTTAAACTAATACAGACAACATATTTGCTAACAAATATAGTGAATGTAGAAAGGATTCTCGGGTTACCAACCAGGTTAATTCATGTGAAATTGTTGTCGCCAACGTTTCGATGACGTACTCTGTCATCATCCTCACCTAAGGTGCACTGCCCTGAGGATGATGCCATAGTACGTCATCGAAACGTTGGCGACAACAATGTCACATGAATTAACCTGGTTGGTAACCCGAGAACCCTTTCTACATGCAATCAACCAGGAAAGCCTTAGATCAAATATAGTGAATCTAACTATATGTGTATGAATATCTATTCCGAGCAGTAAATAAAAATTATAATATTTGAAATTTTAACTCTCCTATCGCAGATTTAACAAAAACTTTCACAGACCGGCCTTGTCAATTTAACAATCGATGGGGAATCTGTAGAAGCTCTTATGAGTGCTACTTGGATGGTGGAATTGCAATTGGACACTGCGGACTTCGCACAGGAACATGCTGCTCATGTGAGTGAATATTTACTTTGGTTTGTAAGTAGACAAACATCTTTGAAAACTAGGATCTGGAAAATAGGAGCATCTGAATTGTTTATTTAGCTCTGGATCTCTTTTTGCAGATGAATATACCTGTGGACAATTTTCTTCTATTAGTAGAGCATACTTTAAAAGCCCCAACCAGCAATATCCTCTATGCCAATTTACGGTTCAGATTAAAGATACAAAGGTGACACAAGTAAGGTAGGTGAATTTTTTATTTAAAGATCACAGAAAATATTTTTCAACCAATTTTGTGACATGTTAAATGCAAATTAATATTTAATTTTTCCACTTGGGTTTATGAGAAATTCAACTAATAATGATAATGGAATGAAATAAATAATGAAATACTATGACCACAATATTTGTAAAGCTAAAGAATTTCTTTTTCCTATCAGATTGGATTTCAACAGATTCTCCCTTGCCCAACCGGAGGGAGGCACAGAAATGCAACAAAGAGCATGGTTCTGTGAAAAAGATCGCTTCTCTATATATCTACAATCAGGCGGAATAGGGAATGTGTTAGGGTTTGATTATCTATGTGGAGAGAATTCCGGTCAGCACAGTAAGTCATAAATATATACCAGTTTCTGAAACTTATGAAGCTCCTTAAAATATGAAAACCTCAAATAAGAAATCTCTTCCAAAGTAAATAGAAACAAATAAGATAACCTTACCAATTGCAATTTGAACAACTAATATAATGCTTCTCCTTAAAGACTTGAAATGCAATCTTCATCATAAATACCTTCACATGTAGAGCACCGTGGTAGACATAGTATCTTCAATCTTTTCAGAAATTCATAAGAATAATATTAATGCTATTTAATTTACTAATTGAATTCACAAATTAACTTTAGCCATCCTTTGTAAACAAATATTTCCACTAAAAATATCCTAAAAATAAAAACTCATAACCAATCCATTAAAAATTTGTAAATTAAATGTTCCCATATCTAAGATGCATTCCCTCCCAAATATACATCAAATAGTCATTTCACTGAGATGAATCATATCCTCAAAAAACTCAGCAACTCTTATCCTATCCAATACATTGGATAAATTTTGGAAATTTTTTAATGTTGACCTCTCAATAATCAGGTAAAAACTAAGTGAATGTTATTAAAATGGTATCACTCCAAGAGTTTAAAAACTTACCATCATTCAAGGATAATTCCCTGGTCTTTATCATTTCATTACATATCCAATAATGACTTTTAGAACACAACCTTTTCAAAAATAATTAAAGAATTTTATTTTCCACAAAAGAGCATATCAAATGTAATTGAACATCTTCAAATAAAAAGAAACTATCAATACCAGAATGAGAAGAGTTTATCTCCTTCACTTGTCAATTCTTTCATTACATATCTTTAAATAATGTACTACCACAATAATGCAAGAACAATGAACAATTTTATTCTAGATTTTATATAATCATAATGTAATTTCATTATATTATTATTATTATTTTATAACTATAATTCTATTGTTATTATTTACAGCAGGCCTAATGATAACATCTATTTAAAATTTAATTCTAGTTTATCAAATATCTCTATTTAATAATATAAAATTTTATTAATTTGAATCTGACATTGTCATTGATTTAAAACACATCCTCTGATATCCAAACTCTCCTCACTTTGTAACATTCTATTCTAAAAATCACTCATAAGATATTAAATAAGATTTCTCAGAAAGTAATAATCATTTGTAATCAAGCTACACTTACAAGAAACAAGGGATATTTAGGAATACTGAGAAATCTATTATTATTTGAAGTATTCAAGGATTAGGATATAAACTTATTTAATGTCTCTTCATAAACAGATAATTAATTTTATATTTATCTTGATTGACTTGATTAATTCATAAGCAATAACAAAATAACTACTTTAGAAGGTAAAGAGAATAAGGTTAACTTATGTTAGCATAAGTGGCTATTGTGGCAGCACTTTTCCCAGAGAAACATAAATCATCACCGGAAAAAGAAAAGACGAATGTCTATGCCTACACAGTATGTTTTAACAGTAGCTTTAACCCTCGTTGCCAGTATGGTTAGCATGCTAATCTCCTTACACTGATGTTCCAGGTTCAAAGCAAGGAGGAAATTTTCCTCCTTGCCTTGAGCTGACAAATTCAATCTTTACTTCTGTATTGTATCCCATCCCCAATATTCTTTCATATTTTTCAGATGAGTTTACTAATAATTACCTTCAATATTGTTTCTAGGATTCTTACAAGTTTTTCAGTCCATCAGGTTAAATATTAGTTTAAAATTTGATACTGTGTGGAGAGGATTTAAATTCTGGAACTCAAGGATATAGATGCAGATCGATACTGGTATAGATAAATATATTTATATCAGGGTCTAATATTTTGTGTTAAATTTTCTTTTAAATATAAATTTCATATCTTCCTCAAAAACATTCAATCAATTGGTATGAAGATAAGCCCCCTCCCTAATGTAAAGCTGTAAGGGCCCAATTATAAAAAAAAATACACATAAAATAAATATAAAAATAAATAAAGTTACTAAATTAAATTTAATCTTCTCAAAATTTCTCTAACGAGTGATTTATTAATTATCGATGTTCTTTTAATAGTTTACGTTCCAGTTGATGCTTCCATGGGTGCTTCCTCTTTCCAGATTGTTGTGCAAACCAATAGCCAATGGATGCCCATGTGGGATATTGGTATAACACAGATAAACTGTGCATCATCCTACACCTCAGCACTTTGTGGTACGTGTTTTTCCTATAAAAAAATAATTGAGTAGATTTTCCTTTCATAAAAATTGCTTGAATGCTTATTTGATTCATCAAATTAATAACACCATAAATTATTCATCTCAATTTAGTTATTGTAGGAAAAAAGAAAAAATAGTATTAGAAAACTGATCAAATTTCCAAAATCATTAATGCATTGACACATGACAGAAACTTTTTTTAAAAAGCTTTATGTATGCATAGAAAAGTTACCACATGCCAATAAAATTCAAACAAAGTAAGAATGTGGACTCACTTCATGTGATTATCTCTAAACTTTTTTTGCCAATTAGAGTTGTTTTCATAACATATAATTTTCATGCATCCATCATGTATTCTTTCTGATTTTTTTAGTCTATCCTTCAGAATTTTAAATACTATAATGTGGTGCATGCTTGATAAAAAATTTATGGTTTACTCAAGTAATAAAGTTATAAAATGAAAAGCTGATTTTCCATGGTGTTTTGCTAATTGATGGCATATGTTTTATTTATAATATAGATAATAATGAAACTTCAAATAATATAGACTCTATTGGCTAGCATCAGTATAGATATAATTACTTCAATCAAACATTATCTTAAGAAATAAGTAGGAAAGTACTGAAATTTAAATGATTTAATATGTTATGGATGTCCTTAAGAAAAAATAAATGATTCTTGTGTTATTATTTACAGCTCCTAAAGGTTGCCTGCAATATTATCCTGAGTCCATGGGTTTCTTTGAGAGCTTCAATTTTCCTGGAAATAAATATCTTGGAAAACTTAATTATGCCATTTGCTTCAATCGTACTAATCCCTTCAGCTGTGGAATTCGTTTTGGAGCCCAAGCTTTCACCATAGCACAGGATGACTTTTCTGCTCCATATGGTGATTCAGGATGCTCAGTCAACCCTGGAAGTGGGACACCTTCCTATGATTTTGTCATGATACCTAATGGTCGAACTGATAACAACATCTACTCTGATAAGTTTTGTGGAGAATTTTTGAAAAACACGGGAGTTACAAGTAAGTACAATATAGATTAATTCATAAAAGAAAGATAAATAAATAAAATTTTTCAAATTCAATAAAATTAATTTAATGGAGAAAAAAAATTTTCCTTTCACATCTAGAAAGATTTAGATAAGATCCATTCAGCTATATAATAAAATTTAGATTCTACTCTAAAACTGACAAAGTAAAAATATAACAGGACCTAAGTAGAAGGACTAAATTAAATATAATTTAGAAAGGTATAATATGATAATTATTATAAGATGAATCAAAGCACAGATAAATTCTTGTAAGCATTTAATGAATGAAGTTTAAGTTTGCATTTCTTTTAGAGCTTATAAGTAAGTTTTGAAGATTTTCAAAAGTTGTCCATAATAGTATTCAAGTTTTCAACAGTTGAAATATTTATACTACAGTTCTAAAATGTTATTGAGACTGGAGTTTTTTCCTTTGATATAAAGGAAAATTTTCTGAGCAAAATATAGCTGTACTATGATAATAAGCTATATTTCAATATCATATTATTTCTCTCATGAGAATTACATTCACTTCTGGTGTAAGATATACTTTAATTAATACTGTTGTCAAATGCACTAATAAATCAATAAATTCAAGAGGATTAATTCTACTTCATGAAAAATGCTTGAATGATCAATTTTACACCAGTAATTAACTTGATAAGTGTTTCATTTTTCAGCTTCTGTACCAGGACTTCCATATATGATGTTCAAGTCAGATGAATACCGGGACGAGGTAACCAATGGACCTGAAGCAGGATTTCGTTTCCAGTATCAAGAAGTATCCTACGGTTGCTGAAAGGATCATAAAAAATCATAAAAATTTGATTTTAAATTATTGAAACAAAAATTTAAAGTAATTCATAAAATCTCATCTTTGTTTTATTTCATAACTTGAGGACAAATTGTACATTTTAACCATATATCCAGTCAGTCAATTTTACTGTCACTATTAAATAAACCCCTACTCCACAAGATCCAATGAAAATTCTAATCATAATCTCCATGAAAACAAAATATTTAAAAATAATTGATATCAATGGGATAAATTCACTCTTGAGAAAACTGAGCAAATTATGAGATAATTATTCATCATACTTAAATGTCCTTCTTGGTTTGAATCAAATATACTCTACATATTTATCTTTAAAAATGAAAGGCAAGCTTGAGAAAAGAATTTATATTATAAAATGTATCCATGAAATAAAAATTTCCTGATCAAAATAAGGGAAAAAATTGTATATTTAATAGTCTAGCTGTATGAGATGTAGTTCTACCCTTTAATTTTTTTAGCATTTCATAATTAATACATAGCTCTGACTCTTTAAATTAGCTATTTTTGTAGTAGTCCTGTATGTGTTTGAGTTTTAAGAGGGAATACAAAGTAATAGTGGTAAACTGAATGATATCTTCCACATATATTTTTTCTAAATTAATAATAGGTCTACCGGAAAGTTCTGTCCATTTTTAGAATCAAACAAAAGAATAGATTTTTTCATACTTTGAATAAAGTTTATTGAATAATTTAATTGCCATCATTATTTATGACTTCTCTACAGCGTGATAGCATTTTGTATATCCCATTTTTAAAGAATATCTTATCTTAGGTCAAAAATCTGTTCCGGTTACAATGTTTCAACAATTAAGCTCATATTCATTAAACACATATTTGGCTCTCTCTTTTGATCGCTTACAATGTGTACACATTTTCGTCTTAGATGAATAAAACGAAGACCATTCTCGTTAGTATTAAGTGAGACGCATTCTCATACCAATGGTTTCAGTCCTTACAAAATTTCTTGCAGGGCTAACAATTCAAGAAAGAAGAAGAAATCAGACAAACACTAGTTAAATTTTTGGCTTCTAGAGATAAGATATTCTTTAAAAATGGGATATACTAAATGCTATCACGCTGTAGAGAAGTCATATATAATGATGGCAATTAAATTATTCAATAAACTTTATTCAAAGTATGAAAAAATCAATTCTTTTGTTTGATTCTAAAAACTGACAGAACTTTCCGGTAGACCTAATATAAAATTCATTAATGATCACTTCTGAAACATTATAAAATAGGGAAAGATAAAATCATCCTCCTATTCCTCTATTACAATATTGTAAGTTCAAACAAATCTATCATCGTATATCAGGAAATAATTTCTTTATTATAGATGATAAAATAATTTGGAGAAAGAGAACAGAAGGAACTTGAAGCAGTAACTCGGAGAAAATAATGTCATCACATCTAGATCCCAGCAGTTTTTTAATACATCCTCCTCCTTTTTCAACTCCTTTATTTTCCAGTCTCAGTAGTTGAATAGTTTGCATAAGTTAAGTCTTATGTTTCACTCCTCATTATCAGATCAGAATTTTTCAATCTGGGATTGGATATATTTGTCAGCTGTTTCAAGCATTAAATATGAGTTTGGCCGAGTAGACTAAATTTTTCTCGCAATAAAGTCAATTTATATCTATAATTATTAATCCAGAATATGTGGTGAAAAATCACAGACAACATTTGACATTAAGGGAGACTTAGAATGAACAACTCCTCCCTAGTAGCATCACAAGTTGAAGTTAGCACTTAGTCTTCTTCTATGTCTTCTAGTATGAAAATTAAGTTAGCTCCTAAGACCCCCTCAGTTTTCCTCGAAGAAGTTAGAATATTCAGAAGAGGAAGACCGAGGAATGAGAGAGTGTGTTTGATAAATATTTGAAACTTATAGATAGCTAAATTTTGGACATCTGAAAATAACATCATCCTCTGCCAAACCCAGAAAATGAACCATATTTAGAGAGGACTGATTGTGAGTACTAAAGACCACATCTAAATGTTACAAGAGGTTATCAATAGAATAAATGAGTATGGAATGGCACATCATGTCACAATATGCTTCCTCAACTCATAAATATGTTGGGTACAACTATTGTGATATAAATACCAACCATTGAACATTATCCATGATTCAGCATTAAGAATTGAGTTTGACAAGGTGACTGCCTATATACCCACATGAGGCATAGCAGTCTTGGATGAAGTATTCAAGTCTCTCCACTGGAAGGGAAAGGGAATGCAGATAATAAGAGAACATGTCATCCACCTATATTTTCCCAATGACAAAATTCCTTTGACAATGAATGCAGAAGATCAATATTCTGACTGTGTGGTATTTTTACATTCCTTGGTATCCAGTTTGGACTTTATGGCATCTAACATTTGCCTATTCTTCTCGCCACATTATACAAACTGACATCTCACAAAGGTTGTACTGATTCTCTCTGTTTTATTCAAGATCCTCTACTTAAAACTTAAGACTTGTTTTGAGTCTGAGGGAATAAATTCAGCCATTTATTCATGCCCAAAGAATAGAACACTTCAGATATTTTCACTTCTTCTACTTATAAGGCCACATTCAATAATTACCTGGGACAAAAAATTAGATTGGAGAAGAATAACAAACTAATTTCAACCATGCTAAGAAAAATTTAACAGTATCTACAGCATATATGAACAAAAAAAAATGAACATGAGCAATCTCAATTGAAATTCATCCATGCAGTGAAGTACTACTCATTTAAATATATAGGAGATTGCAACATGGTAGAGATCCATTTTCTACATTAGAACTGATCCAAGTACAAATCCAGTAAAACTAAACGTGAAACTCAATGAAGCATTGGACTTAAAATGGAATATTAGTGAATTATGAATGGAATGATAAAATCTGACAGCTAGTGAGGAACAGCAGTTATTCTAACAGCAAGAAACTAAGGATGGAATTCGATATATATGATGACTTATTAATGAAAGTAAAGAAAATAGATATAATTCCTGACAGGAACTTGAAGTCTGTATTAAGTATTAATGAGGGATATCTTCTCTATTAATTACATAGAGGCAAGCATGAACATAGGCAAGCAGAAAAAAATCAATTAAAAACTTCTACCAGGTTCCAGGTAAAAATCAAGACAAGGAGGTCCACCATTCCTAAATCATCATTGGCAAGTTGAATGTTCAAGTATAATATACAATATATAAGTAGGAGGAAAATCACAATCTAGTAGAGAACTTATCAAATTTAAATATTTAATATTAATACATTTTTTAAATGAACATGAAATTATAGCGGACATGAATAAAATAAAGAGAAGATGACATAAATGACACAAGAGAAAAATTATACAATCATAAAGAAACTCTACATCAGTGATTCCCAAAGTGGTCTATATCAACCCCCAGGAGTCTATGACAACCTGTAAGGGGTCTACCACAGCGAAAAAAATGAGGGGGTTCATGAAATGAAAATGGGGGTCTATGATAGTGGATCTCAACATACACTGATAGTACCTAATTACTTACATTTTAATATTTTATAATATGAGTTGTACGTTCATGAAATTTCAGCAATGTGAGATGTCATCCGTTACAGGATTTGTGTGAAACGCCATATTTATTTGTACGTAAAAATCCAAAGTTTCAGTTTTCTGCTTCATGGTTACAGTCACCCATGTAAAATAGGTGAAATTAGAATCGATGTCTTTATTGTAACCTATAGTGGGCATTTGAAAACATATTGACCTCGGCTCCACTAGCAGTCATTATCGTTGAAAGAAGGACAGAGTCCTTATTAAATAACATTTCATTCTAATGCTTTTTTTTATTTATAATATTTATGATGTTTGGATAATATTCATAGCTGCTAAGACTGTAAAATCTATTCAGTTATCTATCTCAAAAAATGTATCAAATTATTATTTATCAAATATTTGATAACCTTCTTGGAATACACAAATTTTTCCTGTTTGCTTTGTAGGTCCAAATATACTTACTCTTTATTATTTGCACATTTTCAAATGTATTCTCAAAGAGGAGGATAGCTCCCTGTGATATATAATTTCCATCAGCAAACTTCAAATTTTAAACCCAAGACAATTTCATCTGTGTTCTTATATAACAAAATCTCATTTTTTAATCATAAATGGAGGAAGGGATGAAGAGTAGTAAAGACATTTTATTGTGTGTTGTCACAATTAAATCCTTTTAGATCAACATTTTTAATCAGAGATAATACTCAGAGGCAATTTTCTTTGGAATTAAACATAAATATATTTAAAATTTAAGTTGATATTATTATTATAAATTCTTATTATTCATCCTGATGTTTTACTAGTTTTGTGAGTATTTTGGCTTTTTCTTCCTCTAGTATGGAGAGGAATTTCATTTAGGTATTATTTACCCCAGATGATAAAAATCCTCTTCTGATTTACAAATATGAAAGTGACTCACCTTAGCTTCTCTCCTTGTTTTACTTCCTTCTTTGAGTTAGGATTTTAAATAGAGTAACAACTGATAAAGCAATATTTCTAACACTGTTGGAATCAAAAATTTCTACAATGACCAATTAAAAAAATCATATGGCACATCATTTTCTAGAATAAACATGAAAAGCAGCCTCCAAAGTTTGTTTTATGTCACTTGTACTGTTTGGTTCCATAAAAAATAACATCATCTTGTAAAAAACATTGTTTAATAACTTCATTTTTTATATGGATGACCTACTCTCGAGAAAAAAGATACTTCTATATTGAAGCCTTCTGTAATTCTCCCTCCTAACTTGACTTTGTGGTAGTTCTCCATAATGAAAGGGGGAACAATCAGTAACTTATACCTAAAATTGTGGTAATAGTTGAAGTTGCCTTCAGTAAATTGAAAGGTTGAACTATATTGTACACTCAAGATAACTCTTTTGTGAATTTCTTTTTAGAATGAGTACATCAATTTTCAGGAAACAGTGAAGCAAAGATAATCCATGGAGTATAAAGTTCAGCTATAGGTATCTTACAGTCTATAAATGTTAGATTTTTTCTATTTTCTGATATAGCTATATTAATGTATTCCAGTATTATTGTATTAGTATTGCTTCCAGTAGATAAACTTTAAATAAATTACTAAAATTTCAGTCTAGACCAAAGGTTAAGAAGAAAACTTTTCATCTAAATATTTTAATGAAAAATAATTAAAAAGTAATTCAAGTTGAATAATTACAAAAATACATACACATTCCTTCTAACTATTTGTAAAATAAGGTGTGCTTCAACAATATATGAGCATAGTTATGAAATCCTTTTTCATACAGCAAATTGAAAGATAACTGCTCCCCAAAAAGGCTCAGGAACAGAAATTTCTCCAGTATTTCTCACATATCAGTCTGTAAATGAGAGATAAGAATGACCAGCTGGAAGATTTGAGTTGGTCAATAATTACTCATCTTGATATGATATATTGCTCCACTTGAAAACTACAAACAAAAGACAGGTACTCTGGGATATGATCATGTGCCACTTCACTGGTCTTACAAAAAAGTTCCACTGATAGTTGAAAGGAAATATTTTAAATATTTTCCAAAAGTAATGTTTCTTAAATATTTTTGTTAGATCACCAAGTCTTACAACATAAAACTGCATTGCATTGTTGTGCTTATGACTTTTAGGAAATCCAGTAAATGTCAGTAATGGAATCAGAAATGATAAGTAATTGGAATAGTGTCAACTTAACACAAGTTTCAGACTCAACTCTCAACTCAACATCCTGTTCTGAACAGATGTATAAACTTTTAGTCACTTGTCAGGATGGCTTTCAACCACATGACTTGAATCACTTGAAGATTCATTATTGTTTGGAGAATGATGACTTGATTGGTTCACCAACTGAGGTGGGTTCACAATAGTGACTGGCTCAACATTTCTTGCAGGCCTTGGAGGTGAATAACCATCATTTCTGAAATAGGGATGAGCAATGGCATTTGCTGCTCCGATGCGATTGGCTGGGTCGAATGTCAGCATACTCTAATAAGAACAAATTAATAACACAATGAGTTCCTCTATGATACATGAATAAATTTTTTGACAATTCATTAATCATTCAAATAATAAAAGTCAAAATAAGAATGAGTTACTATACAGAGAAGAATAAAGCATGCTATAACATCCTTGCACACATGAGTGAAAACTGCATAGCTGGTATGAGAATTATACTTAATTTGATGTCAAAAACACAACGATAAAGTTGCATCTTTCCACTTTCTCATAAAAAATTGACAAAACCACAAAAAACAATGAATTTCTTATATTCACAAAAATGAATGAAGTAAGGTATAGCAGGAAATAAAAGGTTAGCATAAAATCTGTAGTGATGACACATGAATTATGCCAAAACTTAATAGAGATATATTGATGAGAATGCTTCCTACTAGCTAATTCTTGTATTTCCTCCAAAACAATCCAAATAACAAAATTTTTGAATTGGATAGAGAACTTTGAAAGAGAAGTGCATCATGGTTCCAAGAGACTTTGAATATAACAGTTACTCTGGGATTCAGAATGGTACATTGAGTGGACAAAATATTGGCTGATAGAAATTTAGGCCTCTGAAAAAGATGTCCAACTTTAAGTAATTCTCTCAGACGCAAAAATTAATCTATCCTATACATTCAACAACCATGCTCATCATTACACTTTCATTACTAACATCATAGGATATAAACAATAATGTTGAATAAAAATAATTTTTACTTTACTTTTACTACTCCAGACAAGTTGAGCTCTTATAAAAATTACCATAAATTACATTTTAAAATGCTAGGATTTGTATATAAGTATTCATTTGCCACCATGATTACTCCACCCAGAATGCAGCAGCTGAAGGTTGAAATTCCAGTCATTTCCTACATTTATTGCTATCCATTTGCTTAGGAATGTTTCCAATCAAGCAATTATTTTGGAAAATTAAAACATTGGCCTCATAATTCCCTTTCAGTTGATTATCAAGCTGTAAATATGTAACAATCACAAATAATCATGCATGCCAATGCAAGCAATAGCACATGCAATGATATATTGTTGCATCTGTGATAGCAGCTTCTTCTGACAAAAAATTCATCTCAAAATAAAATTATAAAATGCTGTGAATGATCTATTTATCTATTGCTGCAAACAAATTTAATACTATCTTGGGCTCTGTAACTCTGGAACAATATCCAGTTTTGAGACTAATCACCAGTGTATTTTCCGGAACTGTTATCCATAATTTTTGAAATTTTACTTATAACTCAGGTGCACCAAGCCAAAATTCTATTCTAAAGATAGAATGGACTTGGAAAAAGTCTGATGGGACCAGGAATTGAACCCAGGTCTCCCAATTGCCAGTCGGGTTCTCTGTCCGTTGAGTTATCCTTGATGCCACAATGTGGACAAAATCGCAAGGTCCTTGCAACAAAAAGTTTCCCGAATGGCTTGGATAAATTTTCTGTTGGGATAGCTAAACAATTAGAGCACCCGACTGGCAATTGAGAGATCAGGTTCGATTTCCGGTCCCGTCAGACTTTTTCCAAGTCCATTCTACCTTCAGAATCATCCACGGCGCACAGCGTTACTGTGCTGAAACTTATATCTTGTTCCAAATTTCCATCTTTAACTCTTTAATTAAAATTTATAAAGAGGGTTTTTAAGTTTTGTTGGAAAAACATAACCTTTATACAAACACAAATATGGATTTGAATAAAAAATATTTTTGCACAACTTGAATTTATTGACAAACTAAACATAAAAGATGATGTTGACATTCAAGAAATAACATTATAGAAATATAGAAAAAACTTGCATCACATCACATTGGAATAACTATTACTTACTTGAAGGACTTCCCTTCCCATTGGACTGGCCTCTGGAACAACAAGAGATAATGGAGCAGGTGGCCAAGGTTTAAAAGAACTCCATGGCAAGCTTACACTCTCAGGCCACTGTGATTCTGGAGGAGTTCCAATCACCCTATAGCAGATGATAAATAATTTAAATAATTTACATCAAGTTGAACAACTATGGATGTGTAGATACCAATATCTTTGACTCCATGAACTTTAAGCGTACGCTGAATGTAAAATCTGACCCTAAACAATTAATTTTGAAAATCATTCTTATCCTCAATTTGTAAAACTGAAGGACTACACAACATGAGGTCAATAAAATTCATATAAATCCATGTGCAGATTTATATGGAAAATTTCTCTAGGATATTTAAATATTAAAATTTACATTCCTTCATAAAATATGTTATAAAGGAGTGCATTGATCTAAATGGATAGATGGATGCATATAAATCTATAACATTCATAAATAGTTAAAACCACAATTCAAATCAAACTAGGCAATTAGGAATTAGGCATGCAAAATAAAAAAGTTGGAAAAAGAGGTTTAATTGTATCATTTTCATTTAATTGATATAAAAATTGATACATATAATATGTAAGCTGATAAAATACTTGATAGGTCAGCCAAATCAAAAATATCTAAAATTAATTTGCTAGTAATAACTTCCAGAAATATGAACAATAGTTATGTCTGCATTTAACAGTACCAAATACTTACTGGAATATACGATCCAACTGATCTCCTTCAGATGTACCACAAAACAAAGGTGACCTTCGAAATAATTCAGCCATTATACAACCACAAGACCAAATATCAACTGGAGTTGCATACGGAAGGCCAAGTAGAACCTCAGGAGACCTGTACCATAAAGTAACAACCTGAAAAAGGATATATTTTTCAATTTCATTCCAATAAAAATTATACATATTAACAATTTTTATCTGATATTTACAACACTAGATAAAAATTATAACTCAGCAAAAAATGTAAAAGTTAGATTTCAGTAAAAGATCACATATAGAGGTATAAAAAACATTAGCCACTAATGAACAAAAAAAAACTATGCATCAATAAACTATCATTGTATGTGCAAGTAATGCCAATGATATGCCTATATGTTTGACATATTTTCTAAAAATGATATAAAGGTCAAAAACATAAAAGTATACTCTCATTATGCCTTAGTACTTGAGAATAATATTATTGGCTATAATAGTATGTACACAGAATCCACAATAAAAATAATAACTTACTACAGATGTAAGTCTCATCTCAAAATCATAAGTCTTTGCCAACCCAAAGTCAGCCAGCTTTACTTGACCACTGCCAGTAACCAAGAGGTTTTGAGGTTTCAAATCTCGATGAACTATTCTATGACTGTGTAGGAAATCCACCCCACAAAGTATTTGGAACATGATATCCTGTGAAATAAAAATAGAGAAATTAATACCTTCCTTAAGTTGTCATTAAGATGCCACAGCTGAGCTTTTCTTAAAATATACATCAAACTCTTAAATTCATTTGGACTTTATGACATGAGGAACTAAATTTTTCAAAATATAAGCATTTCAAATACGTGAGTACGAATTGAATAATTGATTTTAAGACTCACAAAGACGACAGCAGAATCTCAAGACAAAGTGATTATCAAAACATGTAAAAAACATAAGAGTTGACCAATACATGTTTCATTCTGAATTAGCATAGTGTTTTCCTCACAAGTAAAAGTCAGTTCCACTTATTTTCACAAATATTAAAAAAGCTTCAATTAGTCATTAAATTTTAATTCTAATATGAGGACTTTAGATCATTATATTTGCAAATATTTTGAGCTAAATTAGCTAGACAATAATTTTGTATTTAAAAATAATAAATCAATATATGCTTATATCACAACTCTTTCATATAATTAATTTATTTTACCATGTAAGTAAGGGATATCAAAGCTTTTCACTGAACAATTATACTTTTTATTTTACAGAAATTATTTTTCATAAATTTCATTAATACCTTTCCCACCTAATCACTATCGGTGTTTAAACACTTGCTCATACTCGATTAAGGATATTTCAATCCCAAGGTTTGATTTACTGTAAATGCATTACTCACTTTCACTTTTCCTTCACTAAGTCCTGGTGGTGGGCAATTTTCTAGATAAGATGCGAGGTCCTGATCCACATGTTCAAAAACCAGGAAAAGTGTGAGTTGTTGATCCTTTTCCATTCGCTGGCCATGGCATATATCTAAAAGCCTAGGTGTGAAACAAGAGAACTTTTATATTAATAGAGTCAAAAAATCAACTAACCGAGAGTTATGAACAAGAAACATAAAATAAATCAAAGAAGGTTTGAAGTCATGCTAATGAAATTAATCATAGTTATTATTTAATAACATAATGAAATTATAAAATTTTTGTTTTACATTTATAATTTAAAAGAAGAAATGGCAAATTAGTAATAAATAACTTAATCTAATTTTGTGAGCAGATTTTTTTGAGATTTAATCATGCTTCATGAATGATCATACTTCAAAGTAGCATGGACATCCAAATTAACATTTTGACTTTGAAGACTGAGATTAAGATAAATAAGTAATTACAGTTTAAATTTGATAGTCAACTAATATTATGTCAACGATTCTAAGTCAAATGGACCATCTACATACTCTCACAAAGAAATAATTGGAGAATATTCTACCTGGGATATGATTATCTATCAGATATCATGCGAAATACCAAGGGAAAATAATAAAAATGACAGCAAAGTGATGTCTAGGAACTATAATAGGAAAAATTGTGGTGAATTTTCCAATAATTAATTCATTTAGTTGCTTAAAGATGAATTTCTGTGACGGTGATTCTGAGTTGTAGAAAACTTTAAAATAATAAAATCAATATTACTAAAATAGTTAAATTACCTTCATTTTATAATACAATCATTTCAAGGGATATGTTAGAAATATTCACTTAAAGATACGATAGATCTTCAGAATAATGTAAAAAAATCCATGTATATAAATAGAAAAATATTTATAAGGAACGAGAAGCAAAGGTCATAGAAATACTTTTCTCACTGACAAATGAGGATCTATCCAAGGAAAGGTGAAACAAACATCAGCTTAGGTGTTCAAGAATTCTCATTCATTTATCACTTAGGTCATGGCAGCAGGTGGACAACTAGCCTGTATCCTAGAAAGGTTCTCAGGGTATAGGTAGATGGGAGAGGTAAAAAGAAGTCTGGCCTCCAACTTTTCACACTACCCTTGCTTCCACATTCCCTACTCATAGGGGAAAATTAGCTTCACCCAATCAATTAGAGATCTGGGTCATTCATGCACAGATTGAGACATCACAATAATACCATCACTAGACATCATTCTAAAAATTATTCGAGTGATACCTAAATGCTATAAGGATTTTAACTTTGAGTTTCTGTACCCATTTACCCACGGATAGTGATATCATAACAGTATATAGTGATATCGTACATAATATCACTATCCGTGATATCATAACAGCTACCCAAGTGGTGAATGAACGATTTAGTTTGTAGTTAGAGACAAACATTGAACAAAATACCATCCGTCTGAAAGAAGCTTCACAAACAAGAAAGCAACCGAGGATGACTTGAGATTATGCATAAGGGAGTAAATATCCCCCACAGCCTTCATCGCATGATTTCGACCTTGCGGGATCGCGGTCGACGATCCCAGTATTTTCGGACGTCGCGAAGCAACCCCGTATTACGTAAATAATTCCGATTCCACGTCCTTAACGGAGCAAAGGGTCAAGCCACCCCAACAACACCCTTCCGTGACCGGCAACACTTCCTAAATACTTTACGGATGTGGGTACCGTCCGCGCACATCCTTAGCAAGAATGTTTCGGGGAATCTTGACATTCGGGTCGCCCTGTCCGCGGGGGAATGGGCGAAGGGGAGGATGAAGATGAAGAAGGCCGAACAGCGGAGTTTTCGAGGCAGAAGGTGGTATAAGAATGCAGCCACATTCCATACTATGGGGGTGAGAGGGAGGGGAAGGAGGGGTGTTGGTTAGGAGGAGAGGCCGGAAAGAGAATGGTGTGGGAGAAAAAAAAAAAAACAGGGAAAAGAGGGTACAGGAGAAGGAGGAAGCACCCACGTTGTCAGATCTTGGGGCAACTACCTCCCCCGCCGTTGGTCCCGAGCACCATTCAATCCTATCCCCACCCACACGCATGTTTGTGCGTGTGTGGTGTGCGTGCTTGTGTTGCCCACATCTCCGACGTCTGACGCCTCTTGCACACGCGGCCGATTCGAAAAACTTTCGCGATGTGAATAAACTCTTTGGCCGTCACGAAGGAGTTATCCGCCTTCACTTCGTCTATTGGGACGGTAGACGCTTCCCGATTTTTTTTAAATTTTATTTTTGTGTCAATCCCAACCCGAACATCGAAGGCGTCCCAAAACTTTCCAAGGGAGGAAGTTAAACTGTAGCGCGGGGCTGAACTTTGACCATCATGAGTCAACTACTCTAACTAACCACTCGAATAAACAACAAATATCGTAGATGTGGATAGTAAGTTGAAATATTATAAATGTGCGTATAAAACGTATGGAATCCACGGATATCAGTGGCATCCTAAATAATTGGCGAAGTGGATAATGAATTGGAGCGGTAGAGAGTTGTTTTGAATAAAAAATATTTTTCTAATACACAAGTGTAAAAGATATTTGGTCAAAAACAGGAGGTAGATATGAGATTTTTTAAAAATCAACCAGAAATTCTAAAAAATGTTACTCTATTACTATGTGGTTTAGATTATATAAAAAACATGTACAAAACGAAAAATACTAATGAAAAAAATATAGCCTGTTAAGGGAAAGGAGAAACGAAGCGAACAAGAAAATTGAAAAGGAATCAAAATTAAATTACTCAGATAAAGAACTAAACGTTTTCGGCATACATTCGAAATTTTCTCAATAAAAGTTTTTAATCGTCAAAGAAAAAAATCCATTAACGACAGATGACAATGCGTGGTTAAAGGAGGAAATTTCTATTTTCACGAACGGAAATAAATCGAAAGAATCCGTGAGATTTTCTCACGTTCTTCAAGAATATGAATAAGATATATTCATAAAAGTTTTTCTACCGCCAATCACTCTCATTCACGGCCCGAGGAATTCGCTAAGTGATTCAACACTTCTTTTCCTGTTTGGCACCTACTTTTTCTCGATCGCCGTGAATAATTGGAAAAAAATTTCTCGCGATCAAATGATACGACAAACAGCTCCATATTACATATTCATCGAATTCATTGCAGATCAAAGGAATTTCTAAAAGGAACATAATTTACAATGGACACCCACCAGAATAATTGGCTTCCATTGGGTAATTTATTGAGCAATATTTTGTATAAACTTTAAATTTTAAATTTCGATCAAAGCATTCAACTTAGACTTTTAAAAAATTAGAATCTTATTCAAGAAATCGAGAACTTCCGTATAAATATATAAAGCTATTTGTTCTTAAAAATATAAGGCTATTTTTTCCAATTCTATTGATCGTACGGCTAAAAAGAAAAGAAACAATTGGACCAAGTGTACAAACACTTAAAATATTTTTACATTTATAAATAAATATATGCTGAAAGAGAGGGAGGAGAAAATTCTTAGCTTCTTCTCCAAAGTAAAGTAGCAATTTTAAGGATGTTTTAAATCAGTTTAAAATTAAAACCCGCAAATACTAATAAAAACATTTTACTCACAGCTGCTCTATATATTGTCTAAAAAAATAAGTTTCTGAAATCAAAGGAATAATACCGAACTTGAGAAGAAGTTACCTACACCGAAGTACAGATAAATTTCATTAAAATCCATTTCAGCAATGAAATATTCGCAGAATCGAAGAATCAATCGCAGAAAACCGTTCGAGTTTAGCATATACTTTACGAGACAGTCACTAAAAAATAAACTCTTGAGGAGATAATCGATAAATCTAGCAAATTTTGAAAATATGCCTCTACTTAAGGAAGAAATGAGAGGAGAAGAATAAATAACCCGAGTAATAACGGAGAAAAAGATACGTTATTTGCAGAACATATTTGATAAGATTCCTCCTTATTGAAAATGGTAAAAGTGGTCCACCTTTATTTTGGAACAACCGCTTGGAAATTCACCGCCGTAAGAGTTTTGAGAAAGCGCTAAATGCTCAAATGAATAAGTGCCACAAGGAAATACAAAAACATCTTTCAGTCCTCCTTGGCTTGGAATATTTAACAATGCCGACTCTCGAAGTTAAAAAGACTCCTGAGAAAGCTAATTCTCTCGTAAGATTGGTACGAAATCTACATAAAAATTTTCCCGTATTTGGGTTCGCTGAATTAACGAATGCCGACAAAATAGTATGAACCTCATGTTCCATCAATTCGTATTTTATCGCATTGAATAAATATCAACAACAACTGGGGATTATGAGGAAAGACTGTACGGTAGGAAACAAAATTATGAATCACTTCCATTTTTGGTTGGTGCTGAAGAGAAATCATCCCTTATCGAATACTTATAAAATACTCAAGCATCTCGATAAATATTCCTCAAATAGTTCGCAATAAATCTTGGTCTATTTTTTACTACACTGATGTTTAACAACGATTAAAAGGTTCAGATACAGCAATTTATCGTAACAGTGGTACATAATTGTTGGAAAAATTTATAATTGCTAGAAAAAATTTTCTACGTAAAAAGATAATACCTCCGACTTACGGAAAAGAAACATTTTAACCGACCGATTTTAACTAGGGTTCTAGGATCATTAGGAGGTAATACCCGTTTTATTTATTCAAAATAGACCACAAAAACATCCAGATTTTGGAAAAATAAATTGTGGTACACTTTTTGAGCAAACCTAGAAAAAGATCGCTAACTATTCAAACTCTAAGGACTGTCAACCTTTGACGCTGTTGCACCCTCAATCGGTAATGAACTACAGCCATTAAAACCACCAAAATGATCTTCTTATTGGTTGGACTGAATGGAAACGTTCACCATTTTAGGTCTACAAAAAAAGAAAAACATTCTCCTTTACTGCCCCAAAAAATTCGTGGCCCCTCAAAAATACCTTAATTTTTAAGGAAAGCTATTTTGAGAGCTGGATCGTAGGAGTAAAGGTAAGGCAAAAAATAAAAAATAACAAATTTTACGGGTAATTTTTCCTGACATGCGCCTTTTTTTTAACGGTAACTCGACTTCACCGCTGATGAAACATGATCATCGCCGTCGCCAGTCCGGAATAGCGTCCAGTGGCGATAGGGATCTATAAAAAAGTCATTTATTTTAGGTCCGTTACGAAAAAAAAATCGGGAAGGAATATGATTCGGGAGCAACTTGCCACCGCTTTAGACTGCAGTCGGCTAATTAGGCTGCCGATGGGATATCCCTGTACTACGGCGAGGTCGGAAAAATACGGCAGTGACCACGTGACCGCGCTAAGAACTCCTAGGGACGGAGGGCGACTATAGGCCACGCTCTCGACGGATAACGATGACAAACACCATTCGCGAACCAAAATGAATGAAGAGTGAGAAAGGACTAAGCAATGACGCAAGAATGTGGGCGAAAATGCGTGGCAACGTCGTGGCACAGGGTTTGTCATTCACAAGGAGATCCATTGAGACAGTCATCTGGCTGAGATGGCGGCGTTGCCACGTTACGATGAGAAAAACTCCACCTGCCAAAGACACGGGTTCTTACACTAGCTGTACCACTGTGTAGTGCCCAAACCCGGCACTTCCATAGCGGAATACCATCACCTAAGAGCTCGTCCCTCCGATTGGATTCGACTTCCTTACCTTCCGCATTCGAATGCAGATGCGAAAGGATTTCGATTGCACAATTTGTCATTTAAGCAAGTGCCGTCAACCGCCGCGAATCCTACCACAAAACTCACACGTAAGGGTGCGTTAAACCCTAAGCATATATTCATGAAAGGAACAATCACAAGAAAATTGTTATTGAAGTTTGACAGGTACTTCATTTTGGTTACAATCAACTGGCAATGAATTTAATAAACCAAACTAGTATTAAGACAGCTGCTCCGTATGATTAAAATTTCTAAGGACAATCATTAAATCGCTATGGACCCTTGGCAATTCCACCTGGGTCCATATTAAAGCATTCCGTTAAAACTGCCACCAGCCGCTCCAAAAAGATCGACGTTATTACACATTCTGAATTACGTGGAAATCCTCCTGAAGCCAATAATACGTCACTTCTGTAAATTTTTCGCAAATTGTTGAGAAATGCGACTCGGAAATAAAACGTGATGATAAACGATATAAGTAACAGGAATAACTTAATAAAGTTATTTGAAATCTGTAACTTCAGGAACTTCTGGTTACCGTAGGTAAGTAACTCAGATTCAGATTTCAGATTCAAAAGAAGAAAGAAACGAAAAATGTTTCGTTGCTTGAATATAAAATAAAAAGATTGTATATTTATAAAATTTAGTCTACAGTTTACCTAATTTTATTCATGCCGAACATGGTAATAAATCTTTTACATGTAATGAATGGATGAGATCCGGAAAACTCACGAAAGTAACAACGAAAAGATGTGTCAAATTGATCGATTCATTCAAAACTTTTCTCCATTCGATTATATTCAAGTTTTGAAGTAGAGGAATATGCTATGATAGAAAAAAATTCGTGAAGAAACCGGCAACCACTTTCGATACTTCCTCATTAATGGAGGATGATGAATATGGATGGCTGATTTTACGACAAACCCTCCACTGAAGAGGTAACATTTGGCTTGGAGGGAGACAAAAAAGCCGTACCGCACGCTATCGTAAGACAGTTTTTAGGCTGAGATGACGTCATAGTCTGAACAAGGAGTACGAATGACTTATTAAGGATTTGAAAAGAATGAACTTTGCACGAGAGAGATAGGTGTCCTATATAAGAAAGTAACTAGATCTTTCTTTTAAAATGGCTATGAACTAAATATGACTCGTAAATCTAAAACCAAACTAAATCATCTACCACTGCTAGCAAAGACGCCTAATAATTATAAAAATCGATGTAGAAAGACACTAAAGAGAGACTGCTACGTAAGATGAGTAACGAATTGACACGTATTGACAGATTTCTATCCGCAAAAGAAAAGAGAGAGAGCAGAGAATTTTCAAATATTTTGAGCGGCAATATTTGAATCATTATTCATTAGGATGATTTTCGCAAGTTTCCTGAATAGTAGCAAGTTTAATGGACACAAAAATTGATTAATGTATTTACGATTAACGTTTTCCACTTGGAGTAGGCATTTACTTCAATTAGAAAACGATGATTTCATACAGTTCCCAAAACCACAAGAGAAGTAATGAAACATTTTTCGAATCGTAAGGGATGGAGAAATCGTGAAAGGATTCATCTGCAGCGCTAACGAGACGAAATGCAAGGTATCCGAACGTGAGCGAAGCAAATTTTCAGCCTAAACGTTACGTGAAAATCTTCATACGGTACTCGCGTTACATTTACTTGCAATTCGTCCGCTTTTATAAATCTGGCTGCTAGCACAAGGACAAACCACTTCTCATCCCGCCATGCCACTTCATAGCCTTTCCAAAGCTCTTTTGATTTAATGCACGTATAAGAGGGTCGGAGAAGATTGAACCAGCAGTAAAGAAACATTTCAAGTATTAATTTCCACAGAACTATTTTGATTTGGACGCATATCGTAGCTCATATAGTAACCCTATTGTTACCCTACCCGCGTCCTCCACTCAAGGCGGTTCCTGCTCCAACTATAGTCCTACGCAACGACTGAACATAATAGAATTTCAACGCTTTTCAAACAACACGTATCCGCGACAATAATTGATAGGTTGCCGGAGAGACGAAAATATAACGGATGATCTTACCTTTGAATGGAGTTGGTTTATCGATCATTGAACATAACGTCACTTCCAAGAAGCCGATTCACTTGGAGGTGAGCTCGGTTAAGGACTTGAGACGATGATCTCATGATCTTTCCGACATAATCGCGAGAAAAGGCGCCGGTTCGAAGAAATATGCAGGATTATGAAACACCCACGTGGATGATTAATGCATTCCTTCACTTTCGTTCCTAGATATCGAACCGTTAGACGCCTTGCCGACCAAAGATGCCACGAAAATCGCCCACGGGTAAAATTATGTTCCATCATTATGGATTTTTCAATTTTCACAGACGAATAGGTATCTGTCATCCAACTCGTTGCTATCGTGACTAGAATTTCGATGATCAAAGAGGAAGATCCAACCATATTTGTCACTTTTGGTAACGAGATACATTTAAACGCTGAATTGGAAAAAACCGCTGTTTCGATTTAAAAGTTTGAGAAAGCGGTGCCTAGGCACGCTTTATTACACGCCATCATAGGCGATGGCGTTGATAATTCATCACCTTGGGAAAGCATAGAATTCCCACAGAATCGCACACCAAATCGTTTCGAATCTAGCAAAGACGGAAACCCACATGGTGGATATACTAAGTATCAAAAAGCACGTGATCAAACTTCCGGTTGATAAATAAAAGATTGCAGGAAAATAGAGCTTCTAATACATGTGACGAATAATTACATCCTTGACTGACTCCTGAACTTCAAAAACTTCACTTACGTCTTCCTTGGTGGTTTCATTTCTCGATAACACACAGTTACGAATATTTATGCATTCATGCTTGCGTAGTTACTTCGCACTTTCCTTCTAATTTATTTAGGGGGCAGGTCTGTTTCGAAGATGTAGAGGGTATCGTGAAAATTGGTATCAATCAAACATCTTTGTAGTTAATATGTAGAACAACGAACCGTAATAAACTCTTAATATTCATACTTTGTTCCTTGGATCTCCGCTAACCAACGAAAACACGGAAATGTATCGTTACGGAATAAGATTTCTAACGTCGACACGAGGGTTTATTCATATAATTTTAAACTTTCGATTCGATGACACAAGAATCAAAGAAAGTTGAAGTTTTAAATAGGCCAACATGTTAAGGAAGATCTTCGCTCAAGAATCTATCGTTTTAGAACAAAATTTCGAACCGAAACGAAATGCGATGATAACCGAATTTTCGGAAGATGATAGCTAACAAGCGACAGCAGCCGAATAAAAAGCACGAACACTTCTGAATCAATGAAATTCCACTCTTCTGAATCAGAGCTCTCGATTTTATTTTTAGCTTTCGGGGTGCCGTTCGAGTCAGTTGGTAAGCGTGCCTTGGAGGAAAAAACAGGCGAGAACCCCGTCTTTTAACCGAGGGTAAACATCCGAATTCGTGAAAATTCAAAACGCGTGTCACTGGAACGGTACAAGCTCTATGGAAGCGGATGGACCCGACGAATCTTTTTTTTTCCAAGCGTATAAATCCATCGAGTTTCCGAGGTCGAACTTAACGACCCACTCATATCCTAAGCGAGAGAAAGGAGGGGTTTTCTACGACAACTTAGACAGTGTGGGAAAAATGCTCACGGCCTCCATCAATGGAAGGGTGTTACGTGCGTGAGTAGGGGAGGAGGGGAAGGGAAATCATGAATGGGAATTATGTGTGTAGGAGGAACAAGGGGTGGGGCGAAGTAGGGATAAACTTGGAAGAGATTCAAGGAGTGGGTGGCAGGGGGGGGTCGAGGTAATGGAAGGGTGGGGCTCCGGAGGTGAGGTAATGGCGAGGGTGAGAAAAGCGTGGGCGAGGGAGGGGGGGATAAGGATTGCGCCTCGCTTGTTTTGCTCCATCAATCGGTCTCACTACGGTTACTCGGGCCGTTTCAGTTTGAACAAAAAAATAACGAAACTTTGCTTCCCGTCCGAAACCGTTGACACCTACCCGTTCCCGAGATTTTAAACTACTGAAATATGCCGAGTGTTGCGATCCGAGAGGATTTCGTGAGAATATCTTAATGTTTGGGAGAAGACGACGAGGGTAGTGATAGGGCTCATTGTGAAAACAACGACGCTTTTTCCTCCAAAAAAAGCAATCCTTTTAAGATGATGATCATAGCGTGAGAGACCTATGAAAAATATTGAAGCATGAAAATACTCGTAACAATACTTATTGTTAGACCTTACAGAATGAAAATACAGAAAAAGGAATGATTATTCGAAAAGAATAAAGGAAAATTTTTGAACCGGAATGCTGAAGAAAGAGATAAACATTAGCGTACACTTGAAATTTGTTTCTAATAATTTACCAAAAACGTTAACTCTACAAATATTCTGTACAATACCAAAAACCTTTCAGAGTTTAATATAATCTTCCTTGAGTAGATAGTCAAGTTCGACGAAATATTTTGAAAAGGAGGCTTAGTTTGAAAAACAATACGATTTTAAGTATTCAACACGATTAGATGTATATTGACTTAGCAGATATAATAATTCAACGAATTAGGCTACTTAATTCTGCTTTTTGAATCCCTTTCCATAAATAAATAAACAATAAAATTCTCAATATTTATCAACTTTTAATAAAGAAATAATATTTTTTATTCGACCCATACATGCATATATATAACTTCTTGAGTTACGAAACACTCACACAACTTAAACAAGCTCACGGATGAATTGCTTTTATACTAATTAAACTTCTATTAAATACAGTTTCATGCTTCAAATCAACAAGTGAGAAGCATAGAACGAATTATGAAGTACGACAATACATGTGCAATGAAAGGAAATATGATAAAAAAGTCAAAAATTTCGTCTATTTCAACTTATACGCGAAATACTGAAAATTTGAACGATAATCCGTTGGAATGAGATTAGGCGGTTGCGAACTTCGTCATCTTGAAATCTGCGCGGAGGGCTCCATTTCCGTTGATCTCAGCCCACCAATGTCGCGGAATGAAAGTCGTCATGGCAACGGTCAATATGAATACAATTTTGAACGTACCTCCAACAGAAATTTCTCGGGATTCATTTAAAACAAGTCCACGTGTGAACCACGCCAGGAACGCAAAGGAAATTGAAGTTCACTAACGCACGCATGACGTCATCGCGAATTACATCATGAGATAAGGATTCTCGATATAAGTACCCTCCTGCTTCCATTCATCAATTCGTTTCGCGGAATCAATTACGCCATTTCATAGCAGACAGCTGATCTCGAGGTCTCCCAATAAACATTCCGCCTGAACAAGAATGCTTTCGAAATACAATGTAACCTCTCCTGAGAATTCAGAACCCTTAAAAGTAACCCACGCGTGAAGATTTTAACTAGGTGACTCGATACGTGGAGGAGAAAACATACTCTTTGAAGGTACTCTCATTTTCGGGCCAATAGAAACGAAGGTTTACTACTCCTCATACACTAAAATCGACAGAATGTATCGACTCATATCATTTTGAACTGGAAATATCTTAAAGATGACATAGGACGAATCGAGTTATAACTTTTAAATTTGAAAGATACGTTCAATCAAAAAGCTACGAAAACATAAAAGACAAATTTGAAGGCATTGTAAGCATTTCAAACAAAAGGTACATGAAATGGAAAGTGGAACGAATAAAGATAATTATTTCTATTCTTGAAATGTTTATAGCCTTTCGAACTTCATTCTTCTGATTCTTTGTAAAGTAATTCATAGATTAATTACGTGGATTGAACTACCAACCTGTAGAAATAATATTTCTGCTTCAAAAGTTTTCAGTAACAGAAATAGGAGAAAAATACCAAAGTGCACACACCGGCATCTGGGTATTAGTTTTTAAACAACTACCTTTTGGTAGCACTAATGAATCAAACACACAATCTACAGCAAGAAAACTCGCACGATGCAATAAGATTTGATCTTCGAAGGTCAAAGCGGATTATAAGAACTCGTCAGAGATGATTTCAAGTAAAGAGCGAGAATTTTCTATCGCCGAAGGTTCTTCGATTGCAATTCGTGGAATGAGGGAGAATGGTGAAGAAATCGTGATGAAAACGATGTTTTCCATTTGCTCTTTTCCTTCTCCGATCTAAAAGGATCTGAATGACCTTTTAATAATGAACTGGATGAAGATTTACGAGGAAAAAACTACTTTTCAAAAAAAAAAAACGACAAATATCGGCTTGCATACAAAGCTTTCCCTTGTTAAGTAGCTTCCGAACACTAGTTTTATTTCTAAACATAACTAAAACGAAAATAACTCGGGAACGACACTTAAATCAATGAAACGTCCAGCTCCGTAATTCAATCAAATAAAAGTATCGGAACATTCATCGTTAAATGCTTCACGAGTTTTAAAATAATTCTCACGAAGAGTAATAGCGAAGCTTACGAGGACATTCAAACAATAAACATCATACCGGTTACTTCTTACGTACTGGATAGTTCGCAGCGTAAATCTTAAAATATAACACGATAACGCCTTGAAAAATACTCTCCGATAACATTTCCTTTCATTCAGTCTTATCCTCCGCTTTAAGTTTCTTAATTCACATTCACGGACGATGATATTTGTAGCTAGAAATTGAACTGAGTTTTAACTTGAATTTTACACGAATGAATTATCCGTCAAGCGATCTAATATCGATTTAAACCAAACGCGACCACGATTCACGATCGTCGTACGTATAAAGACGGATACTATACTAGAGACCGTTTTACGTTCCAATCGTCTCATTTGGCAAACAACAAATGTCACGCTAAAGATTTGACGCACTCGAGAACTTCCATCCGGTGCCGATACATCCGGAAAAAGCATAAAAAAAGAACAAAATGGCCATTCGCGAAGTTAAAACTCCGCCCGTAGCAACGGATCGGAGGGAATAACAAAACAATGAAAGGTGACCGAAGGACGAAGCAGCGGTGGGTGTGGACTTATGAAGGAGAAATGCGAAATAATAAAGAGGGAAGAGGAGTAAAGAAGAGAGATGGGGGGGAATGTGGCAGCTGTGGGTAAAGGAAGGGTCACCGGCGTTTCCGGTGGAGATAAGGGGGAGGAGAGAGCGTAGGAGGGCGATAAAGGGTGGGGAAGCGGGAGGATGGGGAGTTCCAGGAAAGAGGGAAAATATCGCCAATGTGAGACACACACGAAAATGTATTGGGAAAAAAACTGGATTCGTACCTTATCTGAACCTTTATCGGAGAGGGCATTCCGAAGGGAAAACGATTGGAACGTGGAGAAATGCCGACAGATTCCTTCGGAGGCTCTAAAATAGTGGAATGAGTTGTTTAAATCGCAATGAAGTCGTAACACAACATTTACGCTTTCGGGGAGGACCTGAGTTAAACAGTATCGAGGACTCTTAAAGGTCAAATTAAGAAGGGAGAGATAAGAGCGTTTCTCACACGACGACTATTCAGAAAAAAAGGTAACAAAAATGTCAAGCTTTTGTAAATATATAAGTTGCAAATGCACGGTTATTGAGGAATCAGAATAATACATATTGCATACAGAATAATGGAGTCCAAACGCTGTTTCTCAGCTACTACATTATAAGCGGTTCCCAAATAAAAATAGGTCAGAAAAAATCGGAGATGGAAACATCGACCATTCATATAATTTACGAACTTCAATACGTAAGCTATCGTTCCGAAATCCTGTGCTCCTTAGACGAGGTTCCATCCGGATCATGGGATCTATTTTAAGATATTGCGTTTCTTTCCGGTTAATTACGACAAACAACGTCATTGGAGCACGATAAAATTCTTGAAATTCAATTCATTCGTTATGTCATGCAACGGAATCAATGGCATTAAGAGCTGATATCTTCTGAAGTGCTCTCTAGAGCCACTTAAAGTAAAGGTCACGAACGACCAGTTAAAGGAATGAATACATTGCAAAATATAAAGATCGATAGAAAAAATAAGCTAATTAACGATGTATAAATCTTGATAATGGAATAGAAACGAGTATCTAGAATATATTTATAGCTAAACGTTGTAATACAAATAGAATTCACCATTCTGGATGAAAAACTCCGTTTGGAATCAGCATAAAATGTTGTGCAACAGTTTCTCAGAAGCTATTCAAGAAATCTGGAACGGAAATATTAAGGATTGTTTTTTCCATGAAACTAAAATCTTAGATAAAAAAAATTATCTTTAGAAAAAGTATGAATCTAAATTTTCACGAAAGAATATATAGAATGAATATCATAGGTTCCAGTAAAATGATAAGAAAACTATTTACTCCTACTCCTTTTATCTTCAAATATTTATCTTATATGAAAATTAATCTTAGAGAAAGAAAATTTTTACAAGTAAAAAAGATAAAATCCAAGAAGAACAGCAACTGAAGCTCGAATTTTTCTCAAGAATGTGGATTAGATTCTTCAGCAGACAAGACGAAATAAAATTAAAAAATAATAAAGTTTAAACAATGGTTAGATTATATTTAAATAGATAAATATTAAATTCATGTTTGTGAGCAAATTCCTTCTTAGACTTTGATTTACATCTGCTGGGGATCGATGGAAATTCTGCGTTATCCTGCATTTTTTCTGGGACATCGAAATATTTGTACATATATTTAGCGATCATTATGAGGTAATTATACCAGCATACGTATCTAGATTGATGCTACGTGAAGTGTCTTCAAAGTGTATCGAATTTTAAATCATCAGTTTCACTGTTATTCAAAATTCATTCGCGAAAATACTAGTAACAATTTCAAAAGTGTAACGTAATAGAGTTTACTAAAAATAACGAGAAGTTGAACAAAGAAAAACTGAACATATCGATCATTCACAGCCAACTTCCTTAATGAACGAATGCCTTCCCAAACGTCCAAGGAGATCTATTTTCATTCAGTACCTCTTCTGGGCGATCGTACAAAATGCATAACTTTTTAGGAAGTTCCCTCTGAATTAAGGATATCCAATTTTACCTAAAATCCGATTCGCTAAGTAAGAGATTGTGAATCGCCCTTTAACAAAAGTGGAAACATCTACCTTGAATCCTTTTCATTCGTATAGCTTGATAATTACGTAACAAAAATATTTCTACGAACGAACCCTTTCGATGGAATTCCATCAAATTAAATTCTCGTCCCGGAAGATAGAGGGTATAAGTAAGTTACATCACATTAAAGGTTCGCATATGTTTTCTGCCATAAACATAAGTTATTGGGCAAAGATAATTTCTATAAACTTTCGCGAAGCAATGTGAAGATAATGCATTCATCTTCCAACACCACTGCAATTGATGCGACAGATATGGGTGAGAGAAGTAATGGATTAAAGAACTTTCAGATCTACACGAATAAAATTAATGATGGCTAACATCAGGCCTAATCTTTTCATCCAATAACGAGCTTCGACTAAAGGAAAATCATTTTCACAAAATTGTAAAAAATTTTTATCATTATACATATTATTATCGATGCATAGGTGAGGAAGAGTTGAGGATAAATCAAAGATAGCATCTCAATTCTTAGAACGTCGAACGAAAATAAAACCGATACGAAAATAAATCCGATAAGGGACAAAATCACACGAACGTTACACGAATTCCTTTTATTTGACGACCGAAGTAGAAGTATGGGGAAGGTCGCAAGCGGCCGTCCAAAAAATAATCCAAAGAGTTAACGGAATTCGCTCTGGAATCCTCCGTTAGCCTTAATGAGATTTCCTGAAGGACCACGGACAGGAAATACATATGATTATCGACAAAAAACATTAAGCTTCTACGATAATGCGCAAACATGAAAATAACCGCGAAAAACTCCGCGGGTTAACACCATTTTGGAACTCCGTTTCGTAAATCGTACTCGGAAAAAAAATCAAACCAAATCTAGCCGAAAGGAAAATCCTAAGTACAGCGGAGATTTGGCCGAAACATTCCTTCGCAAGTTCACTCGTTGTCCGGGACATCACCGCTCTCCAGCCGACGGAAGGGAAGGCCGGAGAAAATAATCTTGGACATTTAAGGGTTTGTTGACCCGATACTGCGAGAGACACATACGCTCCGCTGACGTCATACATAGATTAACTTTTTCCCCCAAGGGTGGGAGACGAAAAAATATCGAGATAGGGAGTCCTGCGGCAGACTGCTTCGGAAAAAAATAATTAAAAACTCGGGATGCGTCTTGGAAGGGGAAACATGTAAAGGAGGGGGGGGATTTCGTTCGTCATAATGCCGTGTCCGGAGAAATTCGATATGTGCAAAATGTGCACCGCACTGGGAATGTCGGGGGCAAAAGAGGGGTTTATAAAGGGTGAGAGGAAGTGAGCGTCCTTGAAAGAAGAGAGGCTGCAGGGAGAGATGCAGAGAGGCTGGATGACTGTTACGACAAAAGAAGAGCTTTATTGACGATGAACGAAAGGGAAAGAGACAAGGAAGATGTGCGCCATTTGATGGGTGTTTCCTCGACCCTGAGATCCAGTGCGTCTAAAGATAAAGTGCTCCCCGAGATGGATGGCTTTTGGTTCGCGAGTACATGCAGGGGACTGAATATTCAAGCAGAAGGCTGCCCCTTCTCAGGACCTCGGAACCCTTTTGCGTGGGGACCGATCTCGTCCTCTCCAGTGGCGTAAACACGGAGCAGAACAGTCTGCCTGTTGGCTATTTAGTCGCAAATTAAAAGCGATCGTCCTCAGCTATATGTTTTGCCTTTCAAAGACTCAGTTCATGGTTGTCAGGGTATTTTCTTGGTCTCCGTGGCATCCTATTAATATTTACTTAATGACAAACAAACTTTGGGATACAAAGAAAAAAGTTATTCATTGGAGGAAATCCAGCTTGAACAAATTGAAGATTTACTTTACTTTTATATAATAGACGAATTTTGTAACACTGAAACGATTAAATAATTCTTGTGATAGTTATTCTGTAACTCTGAGACGGATTACATAAAATAGCACTCTATTGAAAGTTGCCGCAATATGAAGTAGTACTCCGTCCTTCAAATAAATCGACTTAAAGCGATTAAAAACTTTGGATTCATAAGTGAAAGCAGTAACTTCAAAAACACAAGAGTCCTCATTTAGCTGATCATTGGTTCCTAAAGTACAGCCCAAAACAGTCATACTTCTACAAAGTCGAAAGACATCAGTATTCCGCGAACTTTTTCAAATTCCATACAATAGATTCGCATGAAAAGATACAGTACTTAAAACAATACGGAGTTGGTACCATTCTGAGAGTGACTTGAGCAAGAGTACAAAGAATCGACTGTCCTCTTCCGTTAGATATAAACGAACAGCATTAGCTCATCGCTCCTCGGCCTGGAGCAGTATACGCCAAATTATAAGCGATAAAGAGAGAAAGACCGGGCCTCAAGATTTTCCAAACATTTATAAATTGACGATCCTCGACGGTGTGTTGACCCCGTTGTTCAAGGATGAGCATTCGCGACCAGACGTAATTTTTTTTCTTTTTAACGCCTCTACAGACTAAACTGCATTATGATTTTTACGGTTTCTTAAAAGGGATAAACAACTGCCTCCCCAAAAGTACTCCATCCTAAAGTGTTATGTCTGACTTTCCTGAAACTTTATGGGAAAGACTCGTCATCCGTGACGGATGTTTGGAATTTTTCGGCGCCTTTTCATTTCATGAGCCAAACTGCCAGATTAGCGCATCGTACGCCCCTGGCATTATACGAGGTTACCTCTTGCCCGTATGAACAGATGTTGCCTAAGCATTTCTCCAAAGAGGTAGAAATAAAAATGATCCGGGAAACGGAATAATGCGCAGGTTATATGTAGCACGCATAGTACTGCTTCGAAGTTCGTCCAGTCCGAGCCATAAAACTTTTATATTTGCTCATAAATTTATTAATAAATAAAAGTGAATAAAAAGTCTCGAACATTGCGAGCAATTATTATGTTTATGGAAGCAAGACTCTTGAGCCGTCGTCCATTTCAAAATTATGCTACAAATACGTAGATTCAATTCTTCGCATTTCGCGAAGTTGTCAAGTACCAATTTCAGGAATAATATTTCATTTCTTTTGATCATACTTGAATGCGGACTTTTAAATATTTTCTTGAACCGATTATTTCATAATTTGATTGTGTTCCATTTCATAAGAAAGAAATCAAAACTGAAAATATTAACTTAAATATTAACTTATAACAAAATATGAACTATTTAAGGGAACACTCAACATCCATTCCACCAAACGAAACCTAGAAGCCAATCTGTATTTGATGATAGCATACAGATTGAGTAACAAAAGTAAGTAATCAAAAAGAAGATTTCTACCTTAGTTCTAAACTTCATTTTTAAGTTGATTTGCAAACGAAAAAAATGTTAAGCATTTAGCATTCTCACGATTTCTTAAAAACTAAAAAATGTTAAATAATTACACTATGATAAGACAGAAAGAATTAAAACATATAAAAGGTGGAATAATCAAATCATCAAATCTATTTATAGAAAAAGAAAGATTAAAATCAATTAAATCAGCACTCTTGTCTATAATATTGTACGTACGATAAAAGCATTCAACTCGATGGCAGTACAAACGTACTGTAGGAATTCTTTCCACGTTTATACAGTTATCACTAACTCGGTAGAGAGGAGAATAAAACGTTCATTGAACACACTTCTAACGTACAATAGCTTTTTAGACTTTAAAGGGGCCCACTTTAAAAAGACCTAATCGTTTGAGTATTACGGCAATAGAGTTATTCAAAAGTTACGTTAATTGGATTCGCGTAAGAGTTGTGGAGGGTGATCAGCAGGTGTTGATATCTGCACGGCGCCCTTAACTACCAGAGCCAATAACTTAAAGGTAGGAGAGGAATGCGGAACCGGTGGGAGGAGAGGCCCATCACAGGAGATTGGGGAACCAATTCTTCGCGGAACCACCATCGAAGAACCGAATTCCGAATCAAGAACCTCGATTTGATGTCTGTCCCGCACGTGCTGAATGATATTTCGGTTTCTCGGACGGTTTAAAATAACACTTCGGAACTAAGTTCACATCTTTTTCGACTATCGCGAGTTAGAAGAACATTCTGAAACGATCGAATACTTCGCAATGCAAGAAATTTTCCCGTTAAGTTTCTACTTCTTGACTTTCTTCGTATATCTTAAGTGCAATAAAAGTTATGCGGTAGAGAGAGGATCATAGAATTAGTCATAGGATATAGTCTTTTATAACACGTTCAAATCTTGTGAAGGAGTTCTTAAAAGGATTGTCAGCTTATTTTGGAATAGGTCGCTTATCCCGTTTATATTCACATCGACGAATAAAGTAATAAAATTCCCATAATAATAATTTAAATTTTTTAATGACATTAATTCCAGTCCTATGAAGTTCGTGTTCATGATATCGAAGAATTAGAAAAAGAAAATATTTTTTGAACGTACAATGCATCAGAAAATTCAGTAAAAATAAATATTAAGTTTCAGTTCCACGTCACAGAAACTTTTCTTAGCCCATTTCATTCTCATACTCCACGCTCCTATTTAAATGATTCCAAAATGACTTAAATTAATCCTTAAAATATTGTTGACCTTCTTTAGGCAAATTTAATTAAAAACCAGCACAACAAAGTACATTATTTGTTGCTAAAACACCCTTGAGTTGTAGGACTAAGAAAAAGTTATTAGTAATAAACGACTAAAAAAGAAAGTTATGAACGACTATAAAGGAAGGAAATGAACGACTGAAAATAAAAAAATGAAAGACTAAAAAAAGGTCTTTTGAAACGTCATAAAAACCCTGAAGATGGTGGTGTGGGAGCCCTAGGCGTCGAAGGGAAACTCTTTTTAAACTGTCTTTAGAGTTTAGACATTCGCGAGACGAAGGAAATGAAAATCAGCAAAGGCGCCATAATACAGTCGGTCAAAGAGGGACGAATTTTAATGTGGCTAAAATGACTTCCCAAGTCAAGCACTCTGAATCGGCGCGACGAATTTCACGGGCTCACAATCAGACACGATCCGCAAGTCGGCGAGTGATTTATCAGTTGCCCCGAGAAAAGGAAAATTGCTTCAGCCATTTATTGCTAGGAATATCGCCATTCGCATTCCTTTCCTCGAAATTTCGCGAAATAACGGTTCGCAACCACTTTAAAAAGAGCATTAATATTCGTGATAAATTTAATAAACATGGTACTATTGCCACAGCTCGTACCAGAAAAGTTTTATCTAGAGAATAATTCATTAATATCTAAGAGTAATTATCAATAATTTGAGATTGTTTACTTGGTAACCATCAGCAAGGACACAATTGTTCATCTATTAGTTATCAATAGTCACATTTCTATGACATGAAATTCTACAAGTGTGAAGCACAGAAAAAAATCCTGGGAGTCGAGAAATCAACGCTAGAACGTAGACATATCATAGAATATAAAATTAGACGTAGAAAATAAATTATAATAAATAGAACAGAGACAGCTCAGAAAACGAATGACTTATTCAACAATAAGTTTGCTCTTCGTAACGAATTACAAATTTTAATTTATTTCAATGATCATAATTTTTAATCTCCAAGAATCCGTCACTATTAGTCAATGTATTACGAAAATGAACACTAAATTTACACCGGACACCAAACTTTATCAATCTGTAAACTAGTATTCTTTAACCTTTTGGATCCTGTTCACTCTGTATAAGAATTACGCTTTTTAAGATTAAAAACATCTAATTGTGCTTGAGCTGAAAAATTTCGATTTCACCGAACACAAAATAATTAGCTCATGCCTTATAGAAAATTAGTCTTTCTTCTTTTCCATTTCACATTAGATTATAAAAGGCTTTACGTGAGCATGAATGCCAAACATCCTCAATGGCTAACCACTTTCCTTACCAGCCATAGTCACAACAGAGCGGCCCTGGGATTTCAGAGAACGACTCTGAAAGTTGAAAAAAAAGCACCGCAAATCATGCAGTATTGCCAATATCTATCGCATTCCGCCCCCGGCTCAGAGTCTTGATGCCAAAATAAATTGGAAAGCAAAAAAAAGAACATGATACTACAATCTCCGGTTACTAGGAATCTCTCTAATAGCGAAACATCTCGGACATCATAGGAGCCGATGTCTACAGATATAAAAACGAAGAGTTACTTTCTCGTTGGATTCCAACTGCGGGTCGGTTTCAGTACACGCGCACCAGCCAATGAAGAGTGCAGCCTGGATTTTTGTCTAACATTATATCGCGTCGAATAACAAGCAGACGTATCCACGGAGACTGTTATTCGAATAAAAATTGGCAAATTACTGGATGGAAACATTCCGACTGCGAAATCCAACACGAACGATCGAATGATTTGGAGAAAGCGATTGCAAATACGATGAGTCCATAAAAGCTGATATTGAAATGCTTAAATCATAAAAAATAATTCAAATGAGATTATTTATTCGCGCGATTCAACAGTTTCTGCTCTTTATAGAAAGTTTCATTGAGATTTGATACAACTGCTGCAGGAATAAAGCAAATTTGAAAGACTTCTCCTAATGTAATGAAGAATATGTACCCAGAAATTTAGGTCTTGATAGAGATAAACTAATTGATACACATACCATCGCATTAAACGTACAAAATATTGAAATGAAAGGTTTTAAGAAATAATATCGCAACTGTATATATTAGTTTACGATTTGTAAAATATATCGAAATTTTTCAAGGAAGCGAATGCTACAGTTAGATACAGATTCGTTTTAAGTTTGTGTCTATTTCAGATTCAAATAATTTTCTCTTCTGATGAAAGCTGAATTTCTCGCTAAAAATTATGAATGGTTCCAGCAAGACGACTCATTTAATTATGAGATCACGTATGATGTCATAGTGATATCTCGGAGATGTGTTTGAGAAGAAATTGGAGCTATCGACAGACGTCCAAATTAAAGATCGGGATACGAGAATTGAAAGTGATTCGTTGCCTGGATCCAAGGATCCGTTTCATTCTGCATCACTATTATTATTTCTTACCAATGGAGGATAATTAAATAATAATGATTTCCATCGTGATAGAACGTCAATTCAAATCACCAATGCAACGCTAAACCGGTGTTTCTGTTAAGTTTAATTAGACCGCCATTTACTTTCATCCAATTCCATTGCGATATGTTTATATTTCAAACGAAACTTCTACCCTTTATTATTGTACAACGAAGAATAGTCAATTTATTTTATATCCTCGGAATTTCTTTTCTTCATTCGTTCAAACTCGGGACTATCAAAAGCATTATCGTTTGAAATGTATCGAATCATAAAATTGCGTTAAATAAGTCTTATCGAATACTTAAACTTAAACATACTATTGTGCAACTATAAGGGTTGTATTCAAACGCTAAATAAAACCATGATGGAACAAAATTCAAAGAAGCAAAAGAATTCCATGCTTCATTAGTAAATGAAATGAATTATCCATTCATGAACACAATTTAAGGCTCTAAGAATTATGAATGTATTTGGAGGATAAATTTTACTCGGATTATATAAACCATTCTAATTTTACGATCGCCTACGAAAATTTTACCAATAATACAGCGTATACATGTACAATTTCAACAGAAATTTGAGCTTAAAAAGGCTTTCTGTAACCACACATCATAAACCATCCGTTCCGAGGCTCATAAACGATTATATACGATTTGAGCGAAACAGGATTCCAACCTCTGATCATAGAGCTCACGCCTAACATAATAAGCCGATGTGAGAAATGATTTGCACCTTTGAAGACAATGATTCGGAGAAGAAAATAGGATCAAAACAACGATTTATATTTCAATAAGGCATCTCGAAATTGATCTAATATTTATATACGTATACTATTAGAAACATATTTATCGCTAAAATACTTACATATTCTTGTAAAATATGCTTATCTTGATTAACAGGAGAGGGAAGGATCTACTTTATATATTGATACACCTGAATTTTACGAACAAATCTTCGTATCCTGAAGTTGCACAAATTTTTAATGAGCGAATGATAATTTTTGATGGTTCAAATCAAAGATAGTTCATAGATCAAACTCTGACATATATATACACTGCAAAGCGTTATCATACTCTATTTGTGCTCCGCAATTAATATTATTCAAGCCAAGTGAAGAAAGTGAAACTTTTGAATAAATTAATGAAACCTCTTGCGTAAAAATTTATTAATAATAGAGTCAAGATTAAATACATGTGTAATCTTCATGGATAAGGAATGTCTCCTTCATAAAAGTTTACCAATCAGCGCGACGTTAGACTAGAGTTTGAAATTTCCTCTTCGACTAATTTCCTTATTGCTCTCAAACAAATGCTGTCACCGATACAAGAAGACCTAATCGACTCTTGTTCCCAAGCAGTGATTTCTTACTTAAAATAATGATATGAAATAATAATGATCTAAAATTGGGTAAATTTTCAGTTTTACGTCATTCAGAAAAACTGACATTCACCAAACCCATTATAAATTAGGCTAAGAATGCGAAAAATAAAACATGAGACTTTGTTTGGAAATTTCTCAATAAGCATTCAATAGAGACCACCTTTGGCTTGAGTATCGATGAAATACGTCCTATTGAATGTATCAACGTATTGTAAAAAGACGAAATAAGAATATTGTCTGTAGAGAAGTATATTTATGTAGTACAAACTTTCTTCAAATCCTCTGAAAACCGTCAAAAAATACCAATGCGACAAAGAACTAAATAATAGTCATAGAAGATTGATTAAGCAAAAACTTTTCGTTGAAAATTATTCCTCATTTATTAGACGCAAAGAAAGGGAAGTGTTTGTGGATTAGGAAGGGGATGATTACTACCTTTAACACCTTTGTGTAGGCCGCAGATAGAGATGATCTACGAGCCCCAATTTTCGGGTTTCTAGACGCTTTGGGAACACACTTAAAAAACGACAAACGTCCTACAAACGATGAAGCAACCACGGCGTGAAATTGGCACTTTCCCCAAATTCGCCGGAAAACCAGAACATCCGAAAAACCTGGCATTTTTAAGATCTATGGGGCACAAGCACTAACGAGTAACATCCTCGGACCTAGAACGGTGCCTTGAGGTATACCCTGATAAACCAACAGCGCCAGAGGTGGTGAAAAAAAACACACCCTTCGGAACGGCACGAAGAAAAGAAATTCCGGTCCATTCCGTAACGCGGTCACAGGAGTGATCGCATTTGCAGGTAAAGTGGGAAGCAGCTACGGGGAAGGAATTTGGGAGACAAGGCGACAGAGGGGAGACGAAAGAATAGAGAGGTTGACAGAAGAGAATGTGAAAGAGAGTAGCCGAGGATGGGGGAGAGAAAGGGCTGGAGAAAGAAAGATGACGAGTAGAAAATAAGGGAAGGCGGATAGAGAGATGTGGAATGGGTGGAGAGGGAGAGAGAATTCGAGGGAAGGGGCGGGGTGAATGGTTAGGTGGGAGGGAGGGTTGGTCTGCGGAGGAAATGGCTGCTGGGTCAAGGCTCGCGAAGGAATGCTTGCCTGTCCGATCCTCCCGTCGCCAGAAGGGCAAGGGGCCTTCCCTCCTACAACACCCATATCTGCATCCTCCCGCTACCACGGGGTTGCTCAGGGATATAAGTGATGCTCTCCCACCGTATCCCGTTTTTTGCTAACGAGCGGTCTGCATCAATTTCTCTTCTTTCCCCTAATTTGACGACCTCGAACCCGCGTGGAGACTTCGACACTTGCGGAAACTAGTTCGCCTAAGGGATTTAAATTTTTTAAAAGCCTCCCGCGACCTCTCGCCACTCTCGTCTAGGTCGTTCGCTAACGCGTGCGATTGAATCGGAAAATACCGCACGACTTGAAATTCCCGACGAGCATCTTGAATTGATGCCTCCGATTGAAGGAATGCCTGATTTCTGAGGGGACTCATAAAAAGACGCGGAGGCTGAGATTACGAACATGTGGCTGTTTTCAACGTAAATGTACACTGATAAGAAATTCCCACGAATATTATTTAATATGAAGATGAGATTATGGAAATGTGGAGATGGGTGATTTTATGCGGGAATGCATTTGAGTCGGTATGTTGGATTGAATGCATCGTCTTTACGCGAAGGGTTAATTTCCTATAATTTTTGAGCTTATAAATAATAATACGCAACAAATGAAAAAGAATCTTGGTTTTCAAAAGATTAATAATGAAATGGAACATGTAATTGCATCCATTTACCCAAAATATAGTTGTAATATTCGACATTAAAATTCAACATAAGAATTTTTTGAATTTCAAATAAATAATAGCCTAAAACGATGGAGAATGCATTCTAATGCGTTTTAAACAACGTAAAACTAAAATATGAAATTCTTAACATCACTTACGTAGATATGTGCTTAATCTTATGTCATACATAAAGAGGTCAAATAGCTATCATAATTAAAAACTTAGAACGCGATCTAAACCCCTTTATTTGTGCTCATTCGAACTTAGGCTTTCAACGTTGAATAACATTTTTTCACTTCTAACCGAGGATTTACCATACGCCTAATACTACCAGCTGCTAATACCATGTTTTACTTTTAAAAGTCATGGAGACAATACATGGAGTTGAAAAAATAACGAACTTTAAGAATCATAATGTATGATCGAGGCAAATAAAATACAACGTTCGTAAATGGTATTTTGACAAAAACGATAAGGATGGACTCGATTTCCTTGGTAACCGGAACCAAGACCAGGATGTATTACAATTATTTTTCACGGCTAAGAATAGATAAGCGAATATATTTATATTTACTTTTTAAGAAAAGTGATGTTGAACAGACAAAAAGTTAAAGAGTGGATTAAAAAAACCGAAAACTTACTTACGTATTGTTAAGTATAAATTTAGATTACTTACTGGATCAAAGGAGTAAGTAGCTAGATTCAATATACAGTCTATGCAATCTTTTTTTATCTATAAAAACAATTCACTCATAGTTAGTTCAACATATTACAATATAGTAAAAACCACAGTAAGACCACGTCTTTAAATTCTCAAAGCACCCACATGCAATAACTGAACTCATCCCTTAGTAGCAACTGAAAGAAATAAGTAAACAACCATCAGTATATTTGCATTCATAAACACAACTTAGCAATTGTTGGTTAGTGGTAAAATAACCATCGGTTAGTGATAAAGAAAAGAGGATTCTAACCGTGCTTCTAAGAGAATATCCCAGAATATTCGAAATTCAGTGAAATCGAATTGAATGACGCAAAGCAGAAATTAAGAAACAGGTTCATTTCAGGTTGAAGCATTTTAATAATTGGAATTTCTCTCTCATTTCAACTGAAGTACTGACTAATTAAGATACACGATTTCCTTCTTCATTCAAATGTTTTCCTAATAACCAAAACTGGAATTTTAAAAATAAGGATAAGCTAAAGATAAGATAAGATTTTTCTTATCATTTCTCATTTGTTTTATAGTACGCAGAGACTCAGGAAAGTTAAACATTATCCAAATGAAGAAAAATTTGTCCATTTATTTATTCATCGTTAAAACCCATTTTACACAATATCGAAGTTTATCATCTGTATGTCTCTGAATCAACAACTTACTTGACTTTTTTAATGGAAGTTAAAGGAAATTAGGAATTTTGATTAGCTACAAAATCCTACAAAATTATCCTAAAAAAGTTGGTCCTTATATTCCAACAATATCCAATTCACTTCTCTCATTGAGAAGATAAATGCACACGGAAACATAATTCCTACAGCACCTTGTAAGACCTATAAAAAGTGGACCGAACCAAGAACTCTTCCACAATATATCACGTCTTCATCACTCAGGGCTTTGCTTGTATTAAGATACTCTCTTTATGATAATTCTCCAGGAGTTTTTAATTTGAAATCCAATGCATAAGTAATAAAATTTACGGATTTCACTCGGATCCTTAAAGGTTCTGAAGCACGGTAAGATTCAAGATGACTTATACCTCTAATCAGACATAATTCATAGCATAGTAGAAGATGTTCAGCCCTTGATGGAGCGTATTCCTAGTTGGATATCTCCCCATCTTCAACTTTTATTTCCGAAGGACTATACCGAATATATAGCGAATATGTTTGCCATGACTCGAAGCCGGATCTTTCATTTCCCAGGAGTTTTAAACATGAAAATTAATTTCTTCTTTATGTTTCACCACCAACCAACTAACTACCGACTCGATGAGAATCTCATTATGACTCCCCATTCTCTCCTACACCCCTATAACGTTCTGGAAGCACACCAAACATTTCAACCTAGCTCGTTGCAATCGCATTGATATTCACGCAACTTTTCACCGTGGCCCCAGAGGGCGTGATGGAATAGGGCGACAAGTCCAACTCCCGCCTAATGAAGACGTTAATTAAATACACGTGCGTCACCTGAGCCCTGTTACCTCTCATCACAAACGCCGCAAACTTTTCCGACTTTCTCACGAACCGCCGGTAAGAGAACAAAAACGAGCAAAACAGAGTTTCTCCTCCCACGATCGCATTCCCTCAACCCGACGGCCATTTTGGGTCCAGAAGTCTTTCCCTCTTCGGATAGGGAATGCAACCCTCCCTCGCGCTCCTTAACCCTCTCTCCATTTTCGCATCCCTCCCTCCACAGCTGCCGTGGATCCCTTCCTATATAAGGACGAGCGATTCGAAGGTTACGTTCACATCCATCGCCCAAGTTCTTTCGCGAGATACCACCGAGTGTGCGTTTCCAGGACTACGTATGAAGTGGCTGATGAAAGGCACCGAATTTAAAAGTTCCGATGTTCCCGATCTATTTCCGGAAAGTCCAGGAAGAATTTTCCTACGCCGCAACAATATGCGATCGCTTATGCTTCCAACAATCGTGGCTCTGAAACTGCCGATTGGATAGCGCGTAATTGTCGACGTGGATTATAGGTGAGGGAAGCCAATTAAGGAGTTCAGATACCGAACACTTTTCGGTAATAAAACGAACTTAAAATCGATGGGTGAAAAATGAACGTCATGGGAGTTCGCTTCCATTGTCTACGGTTGAGAACCTATAAAACATGTCAATGGCGTAAGGCTAATCAGTATTATCCCGTGAGGTATAAATTCATTGATCGTACTGAAGTTCAAGCTATACATAACAGAAACAAAATACTCCTCTTTATTCATAAATGCTGATAAAATTGAACTTCATAGCGAAATATGCAATCATGGGTTATATGCACCCTATTTTCGAATCCTACAATTAATAATTAACAATCAGTGCACTGGTAAACGGGTGTGGTCCTGTTTGAATTCAATAATCAACTAAAATCTCAGCTGTAAATAATCCTGAATTTGTTTACGTATTTTTTCAAAGTTAGAACTCCAAATGAATGGAGAGTGCAATTCTTCATTCAGGTCGTCATAGATCTCTCGTTCAAATGTCCCGCGCTAAGACTTCCTTCTCATTGGACATATCTCTCCACTAAGGAGTCTCGAAGCAACAGCCATATTGAAGACATGCAGAAGAAATGCTGTTTCCTGAAACCTTTTTCCATCATACACAGGAAAAAAACAAACATTCGCTGCGATGAAGTAACGTATCTAAACTGATATAATTATTATTTACACTGAAATGAAACTTGTTCGAAAGAACATCTTACAATTCATCCGAGTCAGATAAATACAAATTATTTCCAAGATTCCAAATCGCAAATCTTTAATCCAGTTTCATTGCAGTAATTTTCTATTCCCCAAAATAAATCAAGAACTTTATTAACAGATATCGACATAAAACAATTGATCAAGGTAATTGTAAAATTTTACTTAAAAGCGTATTTATACACTGTTATTAGAGAAACATCTATTCGGTAAAGTAGAAAAAATAACGATATGAAGCATTGCAAATTCAGATAAAAATATAACATAACTACAAAACAGGAATATACATATATAAACAGAAAATGACAATTCCGACAAGTCTTAGTGAAATAAGAATATATATTGTACTATAATAGGCCAATAGTTATACTAAGATTGATGTGATTGAAAATAATTTTCGTATAGGAATCAACGTCATCTAACCCCAGTTGAAAATGCGAGAAATAAATAAAGTAAATCATTTGAATCATTTTCGTACGTATTGTTGATATTATTATATTTCATTATTTAACAATAACGTTCCCATATCAACGCATTTTTATTGCAAAACAAACGCCTTGGGCTCAAAGAAGTCGCAATTTCGTCCCTAGACGTTCGATATATCGAATTCGGTGGACGTGTTTGTGGAAGAGGAAAGAAATTCAAAGAGTACGGGAAGAGAAACCAAATGTGAGGATGACGCGTATATATATGCGGATGACGAAGGGTTCCGAATCATACGTGGGTGGCAGTCGTGCGGGATCCCAAACGCTAAGAACGTAAGGAATTCAGCTCTCGCATAACGGTTTCGCGGAATTTCGCAAAATCTCCTCCTAAAAGGCAACAGCACGAAAAACGCACCTTCTTAAGGAAGAGGCGCTCGTGAGAAAGGCTATGTTTGAAGTTGTGCATCAAAAGGGGGAAAGTGAAATGGGAGAAGAACGTGACTGGGTTAAATCCAACAAAGATCGGTACTCCGCAAAAAGGTTTGCGCCACCATCGACTGTTATACAAGAGGAAGGAAGTTATGTTACTAAGGTGATGGAATGCTTTTCATTATTCATCGACAAAACTTAGATACTATAACTGAACCACGGCCGTAGCGAATTAACCTAACCACCATACGAGAAAATGAACTAGATAGACACAATACAAGGAGTATCCCAGATGAATAAAGTTATCATTCACCTAATCGTACAAAGGCAATTGATATATTTTTTCAAGATTTTGTATATATCGTAATGGTTAAAGTTGTATTATAACATAGAATATTATTATTTCATATGTAGTTGAGTTCACGCGATACCATGGAAATTAAGTGAGATAAACAAACATTATAATATAAATAATCACGTATTCTGATAAATCTATATAAAAAGAAAATAAAATCAATAGGATTTAAGCTCTCAGTCGATAAGAAATCATACGTAATGACAAGACTATATGTTGTAATTCGTGCTAGAATAATCAACCAAGGCCGAATTAGAATAATTAAACTACAACAACCAACAACAAGAGAATTTCAAAATTCAAACAAGCCACTTCCAATTAATAAATCGAATTTCAGAAGCGTAAATCTCACAGTTCAAAGAGGGTATCAAAAACGGCACATAATGGAGATATGTTGATATGTAAGAACTACAATTCCAGTAGTAAATGAGTGTATAATGAATCTATAACACGTGTATCGATACGGATGTGGTAAGTGTAAGGCATGGCAGGGCGCAAATTGGCTCATGAAGGCGGCCTCGTTAAAAAAGGTGGACTGGTCCTTTGAGGTCACCAGTGCGTTCCAGACAAGGACGAAGGCAACGCGAGCGGTACAAGAAGTCATCGACACACGGTGTAAGCCACTTTTGGAGCCGAAATGATGTTCCGCTGACGTGTAAGGAGGATGAACTCATCTTAAGGTAATACGCGAAAACTATGTAAAAGACTGAATTGGTAGCAAACCTTGTTAACAATAACAATACATAAAATAACAATATATAATATAACAATACACTACTTCAATAATAAACTAACAATATAAAAAATACATCAATAATAAATCAACAATATAAAACAATACATCAATAATAAAATAACAACATAAAACAATATAATAATAATATTTTAGGTACATATTCCGAACTATGTACATTATATATAAGGAATGGGTAGGCTGACAACAAATGCGAGACAAAATAACTTATACTGAGGAAAATATTTTCTTTCAGAGATTTGAACGGAAAAAAGCAAAAATAGTGTCCAGAGATTATAAATATTAAGAAGTGTGTTTGGAAAGCATATAAAAAATAATTTAGCCCATTTAAGATTATGTAGATAGTCAGAGAAGAGCAAGTTGCTATTGGTCAAAATGATCAAAGAAGATCATATGAATGATAAAAGAAGTTCCTTTATATCATCATAAATTCTACCCCACGGATGACCTGTATTAAATTGCATTACAAGATTTGTTAAAATTATGTAAATTTTGTAGATACGCTTGAAAAATAACAATTTAGTGCCTTTTTCACCAATATAAATGTAACGGAAGATATATTTAGATGCTACTTAACATGTAAACACGTACATCGCTATAAAATCCTCGTAATAATCATTTTTTTCATTTACGATTACCATAATAATATGCCGGAATTATATAATATTAGATACTAAATAAATAATAAGAATTTAAAACTTAACAAAGTTGGTAGGTGATTTTGAATTGTTTATACCATTACTTTAGTACCATTATAATAAAATATTATGAATGGTAAGGCAAATTTAGTAGAGTATATATTAAAACATGGAACTCATCCAATAAGTTTTCAAAGTGAGAGTTTTGTACAGTTGCACAGAAAAGTGAATTTACATAATCAGATAGAATAATAATTACCACTAACTGGACAAAAATATAAAAAATAAGCACTTCAATTATACACGCCTTTAATAGAATAATTAAATTGTTGCTCGACAATGATTGACAAACAATCGACGTGTAAATACTTCAGCGATTAGTTTAAAATAAAAAGCGAAGCATCACACAATGGCCTGGTTTACTAAAATTAATCATTAAATAAAATCACGCAATATCGAAACTCTTCATTCAAAGCTTTCATTTTCGAACGCAAGACCAGGAGAGCCAATACACGCTTGACAACGTTGTATTTTCAATAAAACGATGCGTCTTTAACAAAAAAAGGTTGGACAAATCTTTTCAAACAATACACCAAATTAAGAGATCATAATCATTCACTTCCATACACCTATTATGGAATAAAAAGCTAAATTACATCGAGATAGCATGCGCAGCAACTTTCGGACGTTCAACCGCCGACCGCTAGAGCGCAGCGCCGTCGGCGGTATAACTTGTAATGGCGGCATTCGCAACAGCGCTCGCTAAATTCTCAAGGTGACTTCGTTTTTTGGGTTCACTCCGCCTTACGTCAGCAATTACACACATCGCCAATGAACACAACGATTACACACGGACATAACGACAATAAGAGAACATGCACAACTTTGCGGCGAAAGAAGAAGCGGTCGAAAGAGCGTGTTTTATGAATCGAACAAAAAGTTGGAGATTCGCGTGCAGAATTTTAGATTTGCATATACTATATGATCCTAAGCGGAATACTTTCATTGCTTTATTAAAACGAATTATAAATATTCATCTTGTGATGGCTTTAATTATAGAACTCTAATTGAACTGAATTCGAATGATAAAATTAGCACACCAGTCAAAGTGACGGAAGTAAGGTATTGTAAGATTAATCTCCTCCTTCATAAGCAATTGACGATTGTTCCGAATACTGTGGCAACAATAATCGCTTAATTACCTTTTAAAAGATAATTAAGTAAACAACGTAGCTTTAGAACAAAGAATCATTTAACAAACGTTTTAAAAGGTGAATAAATCGTATTCTGAAGAATTAAAAAGTCGATCAAATGGATGGATACGAGTGAAATTATCTTAAGGAATCTAAAAGTGTAGAAAAAACGTACGTTTTAACCCCCCAATTAAACAATTTTAGCGTATCTTAACATCAACTTACGTTAGGATTTGTTACGTAGACGTAAGCATTAACAAATTTATTCGTAACACGAAGACCATTGAAGACCATTTATGTAGGTAACGCAGTGGAAAAGGTGTAAATATTCCGTACATATGTGAAATATTTAGTAGATATTCCAGTTGTGTTTCCGTAACTATGGAAATACGATCCTTTCACCATTTCTTACCTCACGATATTAGGATGTTCGTGTTGGTCGAGCTGTTTCAGGAGAGCTATTTCCCGAAGGGTTGACATAGGAACACCATCGTCTGTGAGAGGCACCCGCACCTTCTTAAGCGCCACCATCTGCCCTGGGTTGGAGAGGTCTCGGGCTTTGTACACAGTTCCATAGGCCCCTGTGAATGAAGATACGTGGAGATATCAAAAACAGTCATGGCTCTGTACCATTTAATTCTATTGCATTTATTTTTTTAAAAGTATACGGGCATGATTGAATAATCATTTAACACATTCATTGGGCAAAAAGGGCAGAGAATGTAGAATATCAGCTGATCGTTACCTATAATTCCAACGAGTCACTGGTTTCGTTATGTATCTTAAATTATTACGTGTTTTCATTTAATATTTTTCTTGGTTACTACTTTAAATTTACCATAATATTTAGGTGGCATGTATGGCAAAACTAGCAATATTTTATCTGATAGAAGAAATATAAGATCCCTGCAAATGAGAGATCATTCATGATTCAAAAAAGTGAAATATTAGGCGATAAAACTTAAATGGTGACTACTCGAAATGACAAGTATACAAGTTGTACAAAAGTAAACAATTGCACGTTACATTACTTAATTGAATTTGCATTATTAGGGTCAAATGGATTAGCTTGACTTGAACACCGCAAATTAGAATTAATAAAATAACAGTGACAATAATTTAATTGTTACTCCTCTTTCACCACCATCAGAGTTATTAAAAAACCTCAAGCGATCAGATTCTTTAACCAAAAATAAATCTTTTGATCTTTTTCTAAATCGTGCCTATAATAGATGACCGTGTTTCTACAACTTCCTCCTAGTGGATTTAACGATACGTAAGGAAAAAAGATCCGAATAGAAGCGTTACGTGGTTATCCCGTTTCCACGGCTTCCAAACGAACACGATGTGGAAACATCGGGGGCGACCAATCAGCTCGGGAAATTCGGTTGCCTTAAAGAAGCGCCGGACCCTTTGATATGACCAACAGAAGGCCGTGGAAGGTATCGGTGGTCGAAAATAAAGGATGGGACAACCAGAAGAGGACCTCGATTGTCCTTTGTTTCCTCGTGTTCATGGGAGAGAGGGCGCCGTGAGACCGCCTCGACTCAGATACCCTAATCTTATGTCAATATCCCGAAGCGGCAACGCTGTCGCGATACTGCACTTCCATATGCTTAGAGAGAACCACTAATCCTTACCTTTCACAAGAATTGAGCGCCCGCTTGAAAAAATAGATGGCTATTTTTCTTCGACATCCCCTTAACCTTTTGAATCCCTCAGGCCAGCTGAATTCCCTAGCAGGTAGTTGTCGGCTGGCGCGAGAAGACACAGCGCACTGTGATGTTCTTTGAATCTTTCCGAAGGTAAAAGAAGGAAATTTTTGTTCGAAACCAACTCCGTTCGACCTGAGATGCAAGTGCTCCTTAAACTTGAAGCCTTCGTCTAATTCAGCTCGAATAGTGCTTCTCAACATAATGATGCTCGTATACGCTTCCGAATTAACCCTTTCGTTGACAAATGTAAGGGGCTAAAATATTTAAGAGCATTGTGAGAGCACCTTGAATACATTCAGCATTACCTAAGCACCCGGGAAAATTTACGTTTTTTAAAATCATTTTCACTATAGAGAAACATATTCTTCCTTTCCAAAAACTTCACGATGATTCCGGGTATTCTCAAACACGTGAATACTTCTCCGGCAGTTCGATTCGATTTGCGAGATTTTCACCGACACGTAAAAAATTCTCTACGTCATTTTCCCCATCGCGACACTAATCGTAATTTTTCAAACTATTTCCGCTAAATTCTTCGCTATCGTAAGACGGAGAAACTTATCCGACACGATAACGTTCCTCAGCTTCCGTTTCTTCCTAATCAACCCTTTGCTAGCTTCCGTTTTGACCATCGAGCTTTCCCGTAAAGCAAAAATCTTCGCCGTACATAAGAAACTTAAGACTTTCTAGTTAGCCATGGTGCCTCTTATTATTCTCATGGTTTTTAAGTAAAAGAGACGAAAAGACGATATCGATCTTATTAAGACTTTTCTTACGTTAAGGGATAATGGAACACTTCTTATTTATGCTATCAATGTAAGACTGCTATTGCTATTGTTATTTCTAAAGTATTATTTCGATATCTGAAACGCTACGCGATATTTGAATCCAAGCATAATTTACCTTAACTCATACCCTTAATCAGCGAAATGAAACTATATACTATACTATATAACTACTATACTATAGCTTATCAGTAGTAAGCATTTAGGAACACGTTAACCTAAAGTAAGAGCCTAAGTTGCACTTTTGCCTCAGTTACAATTAACTAGATCGTAAAAGATTAATGTGTGGACAGGAGAACCCAATCAACTCCGACAGCGAAAGCTAAAAGGTAACTTAAGATCATAATATCTTTGACGAGGAAAGTTACATGGAGAAGAGACATTACAAAACGACTCTGAAAACGTTTAGAGAAAGGACTTACCATTTCCGATGACTGCAAGCTCCTCGTAGTTGCCTTGGTGCAAGACGGTCATTCCTTCGGCGCAGGCAGCGGCTGCTGACCCGGGCATCTTGGGACGAGGCGTGGGAGGGCGTCGGTCAGTCGCGGGGGCGGCCAGACACCTCTGCCGTCGGCATCACCACCTCCTCCTGCAGACAAGCGCGAATACAGAAATGCAAACAAGGATGACCGAATGTGAAAACAAGGAGGCGTGAATGAACATCACCTTCCGGAGAAAGATATGAATGGCACGATATAAAAGGTGTCTCGAAACGTATTTGACACTTACTTATCCGTTTAAAGGGGTGCTGGAAAGGACGAGTGAGAATAACCGTGCGGTGTTGACATCTACCAAAAGGTTTTATACACTTTGTTTTTTAAGGTTTTCACTTGCTGAGATACGCTATCTCTCATGCGGTTCCTATGTTAACCAAAATCCGCGAAATATTTGCAAGAATCGACTTTCAGGAGTCGCCTCTAACACCTTCAACTGTTCTGTTCATTCAACCGTCAAATGGGACAAATGCTGAAATCTTAAAACGATTCTTCAACGTTAAATCTGCGCTAAAATTAATATCATATTCTATCTTACAAAACTCTAACTCCTTATGATTGAAAAGTACAATGATCGGGAGACGGAACGCTACTGAGAAAGCTAACAATTTCGCCTTAAGTCGGAAACTTTCTGCGCGAGAGCCATGCGGAGAAAATGTGATGGCGTTCGAAGGCGCTGTACAAAATGGTGGACGGCTTGGCAAAAACGTGTCCGGCGAAATTGGCAGACCGATCGAGTGACCGAATTCTCTTGTCCGTGTCATGAAAGAGGATTCGCTTCATTGGAGGAGAGAAATGCGTGTAATAAGAGCAGAAGAATTGATTTGCTATGGTACGCAACGGGGAGTCTAACGAAGCATTAACGGACGAGACATTTGCCAGAGAATGGGGTTATCTAACCGGCAAAACGTTCCGAATGGAGTTCTAAAGACATTCAAATCGATCTGAATATTTGAAATTTATTACACCATGGAATTTATCAAATCGTGCCTCGTGGCTCCACTCTAATGAGGAATAAATTCGTTGGTCAAATGATGAATAATTGAGATAACAGCAAGGGAAATTTTACGAAATTATATACGTAGAGGAAAGCAAATGACGGTAGATTTATATACGATCATTGTCATAGCACGTTTTACAATCATGGCGTAAAATGAATTAAGAAAATCGCATCTATCCCATTATCAAATACTAAAGATCGAAAGAAAAAGTAAGAGCTGACAGAAGGAATTTTTATCTGAATTTAAGACAAGAATTTTAGCCAGTTATTTTTATATGGGTCAGCGATGAGTAAGCCGTCTCAAGAGAAGGCAGTCCGGAATTCCAACAGAGGAAAATACTCGCATCAAGCGTACATTTGCAAATGATTACTTAACTTCTCACTTACGAAAAAAGTTCAGTTGACGATACGAGAAAAATTAAGATAGGAAGTACTTGGGGAAGGGTTAATGAGTATAGAATACCTCTTTCGTCCAGTGTAGCAGATATAAAATATACGATTTATAGGCAAACTGAAGGAATATCGGAAATTATACTTACTCGTTTGTAAAACAGGAAACTGGAATAACAGACTCGTAGATCATTTTCTCCTCTCGACCGACCTGTAATCGGAAAAGCTTGAATTAATGAATAGATAGAATTGGTCATTAGTGTTTATATAATAATAATCAATACTGGTAATGCACTCTGGTGTTACTCCAAACTCACACTTTGATTAAAGATTCAGTTCAATTTTTGTTTCGTATCTCTGATTCGGCGCATACACTACTTCTTTAGACGATGAAATTTAAATAAATTAAAAGGAAAAATCATATCAAAAATATTTTGAAAGCATTTGGTTAATGCTTAGAAAACGAGGACAAATAAGTCTATAGTATATAACAACACCGAGCTACGAACAAAACGATCCATAATCTTTAAAGGAGTCAAACCATTTTTTTACACTTTCCGCGATAGATTATAGATATGCCAAGATAAACCCACTACTGAGGGAATAAAGAAAAAAATATTTCCGAGAATATACTTACAGAATATAGAGGAAACAATATTGTTCAACATAACAGCAGAGCTGTCCGACAAAATCCAAAACCAAAATAGACAGATTCGACGAAATAACCTGCATTCTGATCAAAAGCGTGATAATCAGCAATGAAGAAAACAGTTGCGCAACACAGGTTCAACAATGAACCATTTACAAATACACTAAATCACCCTTTTGATTTTAAACACGTTATTTAACAATATGATGATGAACCGATTCCGTTTTAGACGTAACGACCATAGAAAGCGTCAAGTGATTGAATTACTTTCGATATATAAACAGCATGCTTTGTATCAAAAGCCAAAATATCCCGAAAAGTGTTCACTTTTAAGAAGGCTGGGACTTACCGCCGCATCCGAAGGTCGCCTCTATTTTTCCATGAACGTTCACGACCCCACGTTGAATCCGCAACTGCGCAATTGCGATCTTAAATATGGCGGCCGACTCCGCGCTTTTTTATAAACATTTGCACGATTATTTGCGGCCTCAAATAATACGTGGTTCAAATATTTCCAAAACGAGAAATGATTCCTTTTCTTCTCACGACAGGCGTTACGTGACGATTAGAATCTACCAAAGTGAATTTTGAAAATACGTCCCAGATTTAGAATATTTAATCAGCCACTATTTTTTCCGATTTAAGTTGTACAATAATTAAATTTCACGATTCGTATATATGGAATAAAAATGTCGAAGGTATGAAAAAATGTATATATAAAAAATGGGATGTTATTCATACTTTTAGAGACATAAGTTCCATGTCACGACTAAGAAAAGTACACTGGTAGTATCAAAATTTATTAAAAATTGAAATCGGTTAAGATAATGAAAATTCTTGCCTTTCGACGGATTGGCTTAGTTCTTAATGAGGTCCGGTTACCGCGATGACATTTCGATAGAATTTTCGTCAATCGAAACGAAAAAGAAGTAACATTCCTCTAAAAAAATGAACCTATAACTTGATTAGAATTATAATTTCCAAAATATTTCAACATCTTATATTGAATTTCATAATTTTATTACAAATGAATAACGATTTTCCAAATAAACTTTTACTTAGCAAGCAATGCAAATATTTAGAAAATGTAAATTCATCGCATAAAAACAAATTTCCTCTACAAAATTATGAAGACTTTAAACATAGGTCAGTGAAAGCTAGATAGTGATCACCAGGTAAATTTGGGAAATGTACTTTTGCGAAAAAATTAGTAGATATTAATCGACCTTAGTGCAACGTTAGGCGATAGAATGGTGAGCGCAAGATAATGAAGATATGAGAGTTTTTATAAGAATCAACGACTTCCAAGAAGCATACGAAATGATTAGACCATATTCCTGGTGTGTCCACCACCTGCTACACGCCGAGGGGCGTATGGCAGGGAATTCATGCAGATGCTTGTTTAATTCCATTCAAGCTGATAAAATCTCGTAGATGAAGCCCTTATTTCCTCAAAACCCCTTTAAAAATTTTGCCCCATTATACTTTGGAGACAATTCTCACATCTTCGCCGTGAAATTTACTTGGAAAAGATATCTTCGAAGACCAAATAACAGTAGAGGTAGTGCGCGTATTTCCTTCTTTTTCTTGTCCCTATCAGTGGCTGGTTTTTCCCTCAATACTTAAACACGAGAGTAGGTTCTCTCACCTCTGGTCAACTAAGGTGAGAGTCCCTTCAGAAGTCGGTCGTACATGAGGTACGTCTTCGGCACGACTTGGAGCGATTTAACATCTTCCGAGAAGAGAAGCTAGGTTCCGTTTAAAAATGAGAAGGCGGTGCCCATTCCTAGGAAGGCCGGAACACAATTAGCGTGAAATATATTCCTTTCGGTGCGGCTTCATTTTGAGGTTCATTTGGGGAAAAGGTGCGGTGAGGAGCAAGTTAGCGATTTGGCAACTCTGAAAGGCTGACGCGGCGGCTGACACTAACTCCTACCAATTTTATACAAGGTGCGGAATCTGGCGCTCTTGTCCCTTCCTAATGCAACTCGCTCCAGAATCTGCGAAAGCGTTTGGCGAATCGACAAGAGGCAGGCACACGATAAACAGAAATTTCTGCGAATACGGTAACGCGGAACCTGGCCCTCTGCCGCGATAATTTTAGCGAACGCGATTTTTCTACGCGAACCAAAACTGTTGAATAGGAATTTGAGTTTCTAAATATTGTTACGAGGATGTACACGAAACTCCAACAGTATCTACCCACGGAGCGTTCTTAACTAAGTTTGAAGCTGAATTTCAGAACCGGGTAATATTTCGAGTAAAAGTATTCACTACGAATGGGTTCAGCTCTTTCGTAAGAATAGAGTTGAGGTAGAAAAACTTCGGTTGATTGATTTACGCAGAATATCAGTAGATAATATGAAGTTTTATTCGTCTCGGGATAGCCTTGAAATTGCTCGCGCACAAGAAGTTCTTAATGGTGACAGATTCGTCAGTCATGCAACAAGATACGATTAGCACTGCGTTGTCGATAGGTATATGTAATTGTCGATAATGACTAGATTGAAATAAGAGGAAAGGAATTCATTCATGGATTACAAGAGTACGCTTTAGTTGAAAAATATAATAATGAAGGTTATTAAATGTGTTAAAAACTGGAGTTCTATGATTACAAATTCAGGCAGTACCCAAGTCTCTAGATCCAAAGTTCACTGCACTACGAGAATTCAGTACGAGTTATTACGTCAGAAATGATTTCCACGTACGTATTTCCCTATTCTGAGTACACCAAATTGGGCTCCGAGTTAGTCAAACTTCCGAGAATCGGTCAAATGCGAGAGGTGGTCCATTGGCCCCAAGGACGATCGTTTCTCATCCATAAATACGGTCCATCGTAAACTTTCGCGGAATCCCGTCGAATTTCCCGAGTACCCGCACACAGTTTCCATTCTTAAAGACTTTCGATAGCAAAACAAACATTACCCAATTTAGTGTGTGCAAGTAAGGTTTCACGAGGAACTTAAATCTTTTATCGACGTAAACTGAAACAGTTTAATAAACTTGAAAACTTAGTCACGAATCCAAAGCGCGTAATGTAAAATGATTCACACGAATGAGGTATGCTCTAAGGATGACCGGACCACCATAATGATTCATAAACTGACACACGTTTCACTTTGTTGAGTGCGTGGGCGAATCAGTGGTATGAATCTTACGAATGACTAAATGAAATACTCATTCCTTTTTCAAGAAAGAACATTAAAAAAAGGTATCTTCATAAAAGGAATCGACTTGCATTTCACATGTTATAGACAATCTGCAGGTAAAGCTGGACACTTTTAACCAAAAAACCTCCCAAATAATTCGTTCAGTAAGCAATACGATGACGATAAACAATGTTAAAAATAAAAAGCGAATAAATTACTTTCACTGAAGTCTATAAAAACTATTATAGATTCATAACATACTTACTAGAACTCCGTGTAGACGAATCAGACCATAAATTGAGTCCGATAAGTGATTCGCCACTGCATTGCATTAACATTCCTTTACGACTCATTAGTTATTAGGCAAGATGTTGGTAATTACTTTCGAATAAAAATAGGATCATCCTTGTAGATGAACAGGTCAAGGGGAAGGGACGGCCTCCGTGTGAAACCGGAAATTGACTCCAGAAGGAGAGTTACGGAAGCAAAACTCTGGAGTCACAAAAAATTACGGAAATATTTTCAAACTACGCAACACGTGGGTAAGACAGAAGACGGTAGTTCCGGACATCATTGAATAGCCACGGTCACTGAAGTGGAGGTGGTCGCATAAGGTGGAGAGATAGAAAAAATATCCTTTGGAGAATATGTTCGGACATGGGCTACGTGAAGAAAAAACAAGAAGACCAAAGAAAAGAAAGAAAACAAAAAATTCGATCAATAACTCCGAAAACATGTACAGACCTTCGGGAAACAATTCTTACAATATTACAATCGTTTCCTAGAGAAGGATATAGATGCGAACTGAGGAAAGGGTATCCAACAAAACCCCTTCTCCATCAAGCTTGGAGATCCACAACCTTTTATTACCATCCTTAAGGATATTTTCTATATAAGCCTCCTATAAATGGATACGGTTCGAATAAATGTTACAGGACTTCCGTTCCATTCTAAGAAGGATAAAAAGAAGCCAGATAAAGCCAAGACTCTAGTGTACACAAAAGACTGCATTTGCCGCACCTAATTATCGCGGGCACCACATTATTAGAACACGAAGGAGAAGGGAAAAACAAAGGCTAAATTATGCTCCCTCAACATCTGCTGCCGCCAGGTAGTCCACGTGGATAAGGAGGACCGGGTGGTCATACGGGAAGGAGCTTCGGGAATAATAGAGGCGAGGGTTTCGGGAGGCACAAGGAGGAGGGAGAGCCAGTTTCCGTTTTGCAGCTGTCAACCAAAGGCAAGCTGCACTTTCCTTCTCCCTTCATAAAACTTCTTCCAAATGCCTCTGCTCTTAATTCCACGAAAGAATATTCTCAACTCACGTGTTCTCTCGGACGCCATGGAACCCTCTTCGCTAAGAAACACCGGATCGAGCAGGGTTTTCGAAGTAGCTCGTCCCCTAATAGTGGCTACCTTGCTTCCAATACACGCACGTTGGTCCAATGAATGAATGAATTTCGTAATCTTGGTAAAGCAATTGCCGTAGTGCTCAGACGCCCTGAGGCGTGGGAAAATTGAGTGGTTTTGAGTAGTAATAATGTTTCCGCAATTTGAACTTAAAGCACTTCAAATAAAATATACGCGCACTCTAAAAAATACACGTACATAGTTCTAAGTAAATTATACACGTGTGAAGTTTGAAATTTTACGAAATAATGTTCTTCTTAATCCATAGATTTGCGCAGAATTTGGTGTAAAATGAGAACTTAAAGGAGATGAGATCAAATTGAAATCAGAAATAAAAAGAATCATTCGTAAAACGGATTTAAGAATCGCCAATTTCGAGAATTAAGGCGACCGTAAAATCAAAAGCTTTTTGGCCGCACATAAGTTCGACTTTTCACACTTTCACTTCAGATTGAAAACGTCACATTCCGCTCACTAAACAATCCAACTTCCATCAATGCAAAGTCATTCAGATACCGTAGACACTTATTTCGATCCATCTCTCTCTAGAACAATACATGCGGTGAAATGAATTCAAATAATATCCAATAAAATCAGTAATGATTAGCGTCTCTAATACCCTATAGTATACACTGTTTCCATTCCTTAATATATATTTTATAAAAATGATTAAAAGTTTATTACGCACATGCATCGAAAAAACAGTGAAAATAGTTCTATTTAACGAATACATCTTTGTAGAATTCTCCAAAACATTTGGACTCATTAAAGTAATTCTTCATTTGGAAATATCAGCTAAAAGTGGCAATACACTAAGAGCTATAATACACCGACACCGTCCAAGATATGAGAGCAGATGTCGAATTCCTACGAGTGTACGTTGGAGACGAGAGAATCGCACTTAACGGCGACAACTTGTATGTAATCGGCCAACTTACGAATCCCTCATTAAAGGAGTAATTTCCGGATTAGTAGCCTTCATTTCAATCAAGTCTTCACGCCTTTTCCAAATAAGTTTAACACTAAAATTAGAAACGGTCTATTAATAAATACGCGGTGCGAGCATTGAATTCAATACAATGTATATAAATACCAATATAGTATTGATAGCAAATCCACTCAAACGTCACTTATAATAGGAGTCGAATAGACCTGATGCTACGCGACCATACTAAATAATCTCAGGAGGCTATCGATAAATCGCCATGGGAAATAAATCCCCTAATCCGATTCCACAATCGCACGGAGGAATTCGACAAGCAAACAATCCAACCACGCGTTCAATGATATCCCGGTATTTCTGGCATTCCAACGAGATGATGCCACTCTCAAAACAATCCAAAAAGAAAGTATCGAGCGTAAGGATAACGGGTTTCGAATTCGATCTAGGACACCTCTAAATTCGAGCCATAAAACCGAACCTGGAACGTAATTGTATAACCGGCGAGAAACGTTTGTGCATTAGACGGAAATTGCGAAAGGACGCACAGCGAAAATCTCTGCCGATTATCCGAAAATCTGGGTGGTCCTGTGAGAGGCCTACATCGCATTCAAGGCTGGATGATCGGCTAAGCTTATTCACGCTGCGAATCAAGGGCGAAATTTGAATCTTGAGTCAGTGCATGAGTCCGCGAGAGTCATACAGCACAGAAATGAAAGTTCGGAAGAAAATGTTTCGATATCTGCTTCTCGCACATCGATGACGACGCAAGAGGAATTTTTCCGAGATATCGGAGCCTTTACTTGACACCTTTAGCCGTTCGAATGCAAGTTTGGCAATCGAAGGAATAAAAGAAGCTCTGTTACGGCGCGACAATGAGATGCGACGACATGAAGGTTTGGAATATAAAATGGCCGCCGTTTCTCGTAACAATAATGTACAATAAAGCGGTCTTAGTAAAAATTGAAATTGGAAAACCTAAAAAAAGAAACGGATTTGATATTAACATCATCTATAAGGGAAATAATTTCCTTTAGAATCCCATTTTGGGATCGACGTGCTAGACAGTGGAGATATCATTCATTACGCTTATGCTATAATCAAATTCATTAGCTCTTATTTACAGCATATTGCCAATGGAGGTAATGACCGAAATCAGGAAGCCACTGTGGGAATCACGAATGCCGCTGAAATTTTCCCAATATAATAATAGTAATCTCGAAGTACGAATTTCTGCAGGTGATACGTTAGAACCAAGGAAATTATGTTTACAGATTTAGAACTTCGCTGGACATTCTGTGAAAAGAAGTACAACATTCATAAGCGAAAATATTCTTTGAAATTCATCCGTCAATAAAAATTATCTTCAATAGACTCAAGTGGATAAGGTCGTTTGTCATGCGGATTCGTTTCATATATCACAGCATCAAAATGATTTCCACGGATAAGAAACCATCACAGAATACATTCCATTACCATTATTATTGCGCGAAATACGTTTAATATAAAATTACTGCAGAATGAGAATAAGACATATGAGGATAATTCTATTGAAAACCTGATAATCCTTGAGTATTGAACGAAACAAGGAGTTACGAGTTGGTTGGGATTCGCTGTATCTTCCTTCACAACGATACAGTGAAAATATTCACGTTGAACCAACACCACGCCACTATGATCAGCATTCATACAGAGGGAGACCGAAATGAATGTGATTGTTCAGCACAACCATACCTCGGTGACTTTCCCATCATCGCCCGAGACATGAGCGGGCGAAACATAACGAACCTTAGTTCTTCTCCACACGAAAAAGTACAATTCTCTCCGGTATATGTACAACCTCTCACGACGAGACATCCGCATAAACTAAAAAATACAGCCTCGATTTACTAAAAAGCATCAACAAATCGTGATGCGTACAAAAATGGGATATTTGCGACATTAGATTACGTAAAATAGCCACGCAGCAAATGTTAAAACGCGTCTCAAATGGAACGGAAACATTTTACGAAAAAAAAAATCCCCCTACCAAATCCAGCATACGAATCCATGGCACGCATCCTTCGTAGCTGGCAGTTGCATAAGCTAAGGCGTTCACCGAATGTGACTCAACGGAGAGACACTTGGCTACGCGCCGCCATCTAACGGCTTTGGACCCCACCTCAACCCTTTTCCAGGAGAAAACCTCCCATAAAAACCCTTCCGCGCCGACTGGAGAAAGACTTTATATATTGCGCAGTTCGATACGATCATCGAGAAAAATTAGAATAACGCAAATGCGCATGAGAGATGAATCCATTATCGGTAGAAGGAACGAGGACCGTGGGGATTTCGAAGGAACCGGTAAAAATGAAGGGCGGCCGAAGCAGGAAAGAGCGGCTAGAGGCGCTAAGGAGGATGGGTAGGCAGGTGTTGTAAGGGGGTGACAAGGCTTGGGTCTAAAAAGGTGTGCAGGGTTCTAGCACGAGTTCGAGAGAGCACATGGGAAAGCATTTCGATACAAGAGGACCGATGCGAGCACGAGCCGGGAGGAAATTCTTCCGATAAGGAAGTGGACGGAGCAGACTTGGTTTTTTCCTGTTGGCATGAAAACGATGCAACAAACAAACAATACACGTCCGAGGCATCTCGAAGACCCTCCCTAGAGTGAGAGTAAAACAAACGGCGGAGGAATTCCCACCCTTGGAAAACCGTGAGAGTATATACAGAGAAAGAGTTGGAAGGGTTCGCTCGAAATGGGGTCCGAGTTGAGAGAGATGCTTACGGACGCAACAATAGACTTCATTTCGACGAGAAACTGCGTCTTGAAAAATATAAAAAACACGCTCGACAACTTTAATCATTTTCTCGCCATTTGGAAATCGAAATCAAGAAACAAACATGTGAGTTCGAAAGAATCTGAAATTGGAAAAATGAGAATTGCTTCAAATTCGTAATATAATAAGAAATTACGTATTAAAAGATACGTTCGCTTAGGTATTGTGCATAAATTGCGTCTCAAGTATAATACGCGGAACAATTTGACAGCACGCTAACGGTTCAAGTACAAAAATAAAGGTAGATAGAACCAGAGCATAAGATTAAATACCTGAAAATTTGTGTTTCGTGATAGACAAATATCGAATCATAATTATTTTTAAGTGTTTATATTTAGGTGGGGCGTTCAAGTCGCCATAGCGATCGAGGTAAAATGCGTAAATAAAAGAAATATATTCACAAAAATGGTCAAAGATTGATAAGTAAATCCCTCAAAAATGACTAATATTTAAGTCTTGTAAACTCTTGGACGTTGATAGCTGCTAAATAAGGCATTCAGTATGGAAGTTCCCTGTTTCTTAACTTAAAAAGAGCTGAGTGACAGATATTTTGGCACCAGGTGTGACGATTTTTTAAGACATCTTAATGATGAATTTTCATATTATATGACGGAAGAAACAAGAATGTATTCTTGTGTGTCTAACATTTGAAAGCTACAACCATAACTATAACTCTTGGGTTGTACTGCTTCTTTCTATGGGAAAGGAAAACATGCAAAGAATTCAACGCTTATATCTAAAAAAAACTATTAATACCAAAAATTTAACGCGGCAGGAGTTAGTACATTTCATCTCCCCTTTCCACTTCGGCATGAAACATGGAGCTTTTACAATTCACTTAAAGGAAGTTAACATACAACTTCACATTTCGGAGATCCCAAATTGACGAGAGTCTAAAAAAAACTCCCCATTCACGTTATCCATATTAAACGACGATTACAGAATGACTGGTGTATACTCATGTGGAGACCTTGGAAACATAATGGATATATATATTTTTCCATCTCGCTAACATAAAAAACGAATTGACATCTCCGTTCGGCGCTCTTAGAAAATTTATTGAAATCCGGGATCGAGTAGACTTTTCATGCTCGTTTTCTCATTAGCGTTCCATTGCCATGATACTAAATCCATATCTGAATGAGACATTCTAAGGAAGGCGAAGTATATGAACATGGCAGCTTTACCTCGAACAGGTAAAGTCTATTATCTTTCTTCGATTCAGATTGCATAGGATCAATGAAAGCTTACCTTGGTATTCCCATCAGAAATAACGGAGTTGAGGATACACGTTTATTTATTATGACGACTGTGAAGATTGCATAGCAACAGACAAAAACCATTCTTTGACCTAAAGTTAAACAGTCACTGTTAATGAGAACTTGGTGAGTCAAGTACGAAGCTTAGTGATACGAGGTACAGTATAGAGGGATTTTACCTACAAATAGAGTTATATTATAATTTAATCACCTCCTCCGAAAAAATATGGGAAAATGTTGTAAATGTAAAAAAAGATATAATGAAAAGACATTCAATGCGTCTTTCATGAAGTATATTGATACAATCCACAATATTCTATAAGATATTTAATACAAAAGAGGCAATTGAACTATCTATAATTAGTTTTTATAGTAATTTAATAAATTAACTAAAGATGTAGATGTTAATGAGATTCAAAAGCTTCCAATAAGAAGTTTCCGAGGCTCGAACCAAGGACTTTCAATAGGAGTAACATAGATAGGTATTTTAGGCATTAAAAATTAAAAAAGTGGTATCAAAGATAAGCATAGAAAATATGGAAAATGATAATTATTTACAAATAACTCAATTTATACCCTAATGCACAGAAATATCGCCAACTTCAAAAACCAAAAACGGAACTTTTTTCTCTAACATTCATTTTATGCATCGCCTAATTATTTTTTGCGTGGATTAGAGTATCTTTCGAAGAGGCAATTCGCATTGCATAGATAGTCTTCTGCGACATCTTTGATTAATGATTGCAACCTATATTGTGCGATAGAATATTACGAAACGGAGTAAGATAAACCCTCAGGGGAATGGGGCCTATGAGATATTGATCCTTTATTTTTAATTGACCTTCGATGATTCTAGTCGCCATGAGTTAACTGCAGATACTCTTCTCTTCTCGATGAAAGGTTATCAACCATCAATAAATAATCGTTTAACTGTAAACAAATTACGATGGAATCAGTTTGTTACAAAGAATGTATTCCACGTTTATGAATGGCTGTCTGTGTGTCTGCAGGGAGGAAACGGAGTTTGCAGACAAGACGACAATGATGCATGTACATAGAGGAGATCCATAAACAGAAAAAAAGAACCCTCAGAATGAACTTTTTCTTTAGTACTCATATTAAAACTAATAAGGTAAGTGTGAAAGTTTTATTGATAAAAATTAATAGTTTATAATGAAAAACACACATACTATGTTCGAATATAATTAATCTTTTTTATTACTTCTATTTCAACAATAAGATTCACAAACAGTGTTGGAACTATTGATAACATTCAAGGAGCGATAAATATAAAACAATATTTTTCAGCAAAATTATTTAAATACGAATCAAAAACTTTTCATCAAAGACCTCATTACTTCCATGAATCTTCCATTGTTGTAGCCGTCTTGCACACACACTATTGTTATAATATAATAGAGTAAGTTCACCAGAACTCATTCAAGCAAGTTTTTCTCCACGAATAAATCTTTTAACAACTTAACTTGTAGACATTTTGAATTGATTGAAATTGATTGACTAATCGTAAAATATTCATACAAGTACAGTAACTACTACAATAATGTATAATAGCAAATTATATATTTCCTATAATGACTACATAAAGCCCTAAAACTCATTCTTCTTACTTTCCCATCCTAAATATAATGAATCTTCGATTTAAAAACTTTCAATAGTTCATAATCCATACATAAGCAAAAATTTGTATGGAAAATCGAAAAGTCAAAAAGTATAAATTTTAAACTCGTACTCCACAACGCCACTTCAGATTCAGAGGTGCCACAAAAACAAAATTAAATAAACCGAGAAAAAAATTACACGAATAAACATAACGACCCATAAATACAAACAATGTTTCTCAAAGTTTGAACAGTACGCAATTTAAATGCAACAACTTCATCGCAGTAAATAAGACCCCGTTTATATTCCCTTTAAACTCGACTAGAAAAGTAACTGCGTCGAGGTCGTTCACGAGTGGAATTTAAACGTACGAGACAAAGAAAGGTAGTAATTAACACGCGACTCATCAAATTCGCGGGGGAAAAGTAACAGCGCGGCACATAGCGACGGAGACACGAAGTGCTGTCGAAGACACCTTTGTGTTCCGAGAGGACTGCTTTGGAATCGGAGGGAAACGTTCTATAAATTAGCATAACGCATCTGGGTTACGTTTCAAAGCGACAGATGTGTGAGGAAGATGATGTTACTGAATGTCCGAGAGAAAGCGCCTTTCGGGGAGCTCGTGTATCCAACATGTTGAAAGGATAGTAAAATTTGCCAGCTGATATAAAAGTGGGTGCGTATTAGGACGGTCTTCGAATGTGAGGCAACCAACTCTAGAGGATACTAAAAGTGACGACAATGTTTATGGGGAGGAGTATATGATGAACGACAATGAGAACAAACTTTATTCTTAGGTTAACGAGAAGGGTGGGGGAATCATGAAACACCGACAATGTCTAATTCTCAAAGAATAAACTTCGGCAGAAATGAAAGCACAAGGATTTTGATGAACGAAAAATGATTATCTCATCTAAGGTTAGCCTTGGGAAGTTGGCGCAATTTTCTAAAATAGAAAACCTATTCTGTCGCAAGAGGTCTCACACAGGTCCTACTTTAACTGTCAAGTAGTTTTATGGGTTCACAACCACGTTCCGCGATAGAATTTAAACATAAACAAGTGTATCCGATGACTCGTTTCTAGGCAATCATTTAGTGAAGTTAAGATTGTAACTATTGATGGGATAACCTAATGGTTCGTACGCAACTACCATAGTCTCGTAAATAATCCGCAATATAATACGTGATGTATTGTTGGGTTACTTTTCTTCGTTATGCACGGACACTAAATCAATTTCAGTCCAGGCGAACTAACCGACCTCCGATCTAATATGTCGATGCGTAACTTTTAGCCGTCACGTGCGTCGACGAAGACAAAAGGTTGGGACTTCACGGAGGTTGATAAGTCAAGTAAGCAAAACCTTCCGATTTCCGAAAAGGGATATGCAAATCTCGACTCGATTCTGGTGGAGAATTCTCCGTTCAGAAATAGATTAAATGAGACGGAAGAAAAACGTCACACTCAGGTAACTGAATGCTTGAAGACAAAAACGTTACTGATCTAATGCTAGTTGGACACTAATGTAACAATCGAAAATTAATTTAAAGCATTGTATACGCGAATAACTTAATTCTTGATTAGATTGAGAAATAAAGGGAGATCAACCGTCTACAGTGAATGCTTCGAATTCAAATAATAATATAAACCGAAAAATGAATCACCAGTAATAATCGTCAGGTTTATAAAAACAATGATTATCAGTCAAATGCGTTACTGAGTAACAATGTTAAGCAAAAATGGATGACTTCCTTACGAAGTCAAACGATGACAAAAAATTCATTCCGTATTCAAAATTCTAAGGGTGGTTTCCGATATTTATACAGAAATAACTTCGTTCTTTGCAGTCTTTGAGCAGCGTATACATGAATAAAAATGATCAAACCATCAATATGAAATTGATAACAATTTAAGTTTTATTAACGCCATCAACAAGAATATAGTAATAACTAATACATACGATAACAAAATTTTCATTAAAAAAATAGCAGATATGATAATGAAAAATCGTTCTATTATATAATAAATGAAACAAAACAGAAATATAAAAAACGAGCAGAACAGCGACAAAAGAACCCGCCACCAATTCCGAACGTCCCTGAGGACAAGAACTCCTGTCCATCATCGCCGGTCATCGGTGATGTGTGTCCATACACGATCATTCACTAAAGCATGTCCACTTCCTTGCTCTTCCAGGGGCTTACTGATGAAATACATCGGTATCAGAAGCTCTGGACAAAGCAACCACCGAGCTGTTAACAGCGGCACGAACAACGTTGAGCCAGCTGAAGAAAACAATGGAGTGCCGATAATGGAACACGCCTACTGAATATCAAAAATCGAATAAGTATTCCTGCGCACGTAAAACAACTCGCAAATTCTATTTGACGACCAGGGCCGTCCACTTTTTCATCTCTCGTTCACTTTCGATTCTTTCTTTTTATGTCACCCGGAATCACCGGAAGTGCGTGTATGCGAAGGTCGGGGGATGCTGGAAACCCGCTCAAAGAGATCGGCACTCGCCGAATTTCTCGGGGAGAGAGATTAAGTTACCAGTGAAGGTATGAAAGAAAGCCGAAGGAGAATTTCGACTCCGAAAGCTTTCGTGAATGGGATGACCCAAGATAGGAAGCCGTTAGAATGCTTCTAACTTGTCAGGAACCAGAACCACAACTTTTCGTGGGGGTGTGAGTTGTAGAAAATCTCCCTTGTAGCGAATCGAATACAACGGAAACGTTTTCGCGCAAAGGTCTCCGTCGTTCGTAGATTCTATGAATAAGTCCATAAGACTTAAACTGAAATGTTTGTTTCGCTGAAACTGCCACCTTAGGAGATAGTAAGGACAGAGGAATGACACTAAGTCCCTTCCACTGGACAGCGTAGGACGAGCGAAGTTTTAGTGAATAAGGTAGTTCGGTGTTTTCATTCCCCTGCCATATGGCAACGAACAGGAGTAGAAATGTAAACGCGTATATAATGGCCGATTCAGGTGCAAATTAGACCTGCTGGAAAAACAACAAACTGTGACATCAAAGGTACACGCACATTTATTTCATTAATCGAGCGATATATAAGTAACCTGAAAGAAATATAGAGGTACATATATCTCACTTGATCTGTTCTACTTACGAACTTAAGCTCCAATTTCATTCAATTTCATTTTTATGCCCTTATTAGGCAATGTTCCTTTTTGTACGATGAGAACATTAGGTAGAGAATGTGGAAACAAAATTTTTGTAAATCATACCAAAAATATCCATTAATACAAAATTCTTTAAAAGTTAACTTTAGATTTATTCATGTACCTGGCCTTTACTTATTACTTCCGTATTTGGTTCTTGAAAGGATATTTCAATTGATGTGTTAATCATAAATAATTAAGGGCCAAGTTGAGTATATAACCCGGAACCAAAATTCTTTCTAAAATTCTTCAAGTCACTTAATTTTTCTCACGAGATTTTAAAGCACATCAGGATATAATTAAAAGATATCCATACTAGGTCAAAAAGATACGCTTTCATTAGCCGCGGAGAAAAGTGTAAATTAATACACACTTCAGAAAATTCAGAAAAACTTAAGCCAGGAATCTCGAATTAGGTACGATATTTAACGTGAAAAAATTAAAAACTCCCTCAGCACCTTAAAAAAAATTCTTTCGTCATAAGAAATATGAATATTTGACCAGAACAAGATTGGAACTTTGGGAGTACAGTTCAATGATGAAATGACCTGGATGAAACGAGAATTGGGTTCAAACCCCGGTAGACTTTATTGATATACTTTTTTCAAGGGATACTTTAAGGTACATCCCATGCAAAACTACTAAGAGTCGCCGCTGATTTTTAAAGCAACCTCAACTTAGCTTTCAAAGGCAATGCATTTCCTCTCCCTTAATAACCCACGCACGTGAAGCTGTAAGGAGTAAGGGCAAAACTCCCTAGTAGTCTACCAAATACCCTGGCCAGTTGAATTCTATTTGCTCTCCTGCAACCTAAACACTATTTTTCCATCCACATATCTTATATCTTTGTGTTATATTTTATTATATTATATTATCTGTTCCCTATTAAGTTCCAAATGAAGCACCGAAAGTAGATATCCGCAACTTACGATAGACCCAATACTCCCACACGCACGGTTTTGATATGAAGGACCAATAAAGAATTCCTTCTCGATGCAGCGTTCCCTATATGACACATTTCTTCGCATTGAGCTTATTCCAAATTTCAAAGAAAAATGTGAACAATATCTTTCTGAAGGAATGAGGTCAACTGGTATGGATATGGCCAGCGAACGCAGAAGGATTGGCTGAAACAAGTGGGAGGCAAATCAATTTAATGACTCATAAAAGCGAGGCTGATGAGTCATGAAATCATTCATGAAAGCGATATTTAAATATTCCGCAATTAGTAACTTCCTTCTTCCTTCCCTAGAAAAATTCCTCGAACAGAAATCGAAGTTAGCTCGATAAAATTAACTCTCGTAACTCCACAAAAGCTACCGACAGTAACGGAAATATTCCTGTTCCGTAACTGCTCCAAATCGTGCCTTTATTTCGCGAATAGGTTTAATCGGAATGTTATTAAGTGTCGCGATGGTAGCTACTCTGCCGGTACCCGCTATATCGACTTCATTCATCCAAATCATCCCCAAAAAAAAACAACCCGTCCCACCCTCGGTCTAATTAACAACCATCCTCCGGTCACAGTCCACGGCACAAGAAAGCAAAAACACCTCTCGTCCCGTGAGATGGAAAAATCAACCTCGACTAATGAGCAAATCGTCCTTACCCTGAGAATCGCACCTCGGCAGCGGCGGAGTAAAAAAAACGACCCAAAACACTTCCTCCCACGCACCGACACACACACGCATGGCAACGCCGTTGCCACATCCGCTACCGGCGAACCTATTCGGCACGGAAAACACAAAGAACTGGATTGGTGAGGGAGGAGGGGACGGCAACCACGCTCATCCGGTAAGTTAACTTCTTCGGGAGAGTGGAGAAAGACTGGAATGCGGATCGTCTTTCGGGACGAGAGGGCCTTTGGCCAATGAGGTTAGTGCGGACCTCCTCGGAGGCGCCCTACGCTCCCTTTTCTGCAATTTCTTCGGCGGCCCCTTTTCTCGGAAGGAGATTTCGCGTGTTTGAGGAGTGTCGCCTCTGCTGCGACGCCGAGGTCCAGACATCCTCGAACACATAAATCGGCCGCTCCTGGTTGTTATTGTTGAGCTTCCTGAATATGAGAGCGGTGGTCGTCTTCCTTTGACCTTTCGCGAGGAGTGATAAACAATCGAAGGGAGCGAAGTGAAGTGACTAACACGACTAACTTAAAGTAGGCGAGGTTGACACCACAGATTGGGTACCTATACTTGGCTATAAAGTTAAAAATTAAGATCAATGCAGAAAGAATGAAAAATACCTTCTAGTAAAATACCTCAAAGAGGACAATTTTCAGTTTCAAAGTTATGAGTAGATAACGGTTCGCAGATTCGCACACGATCTTGAGATTGGTTTGCATTTACACCTCGGAAACAATAAATAAAAAATGACAAGATAAATTGTTTACTTCTTTAAAATCCTCTACGAGAGCATTAGTTGATGACTACCCATATAGTGACAACTCAGAGTATCTTATGTCTCAATGAAAGAACCGTCTCTGAAATGATATTATCAGGATTAAAAAGAGGATGGGGGTCTATTTCACGCTAAATTATTTAGCTTAAAAGAATGTTCTCCATTCAAGTTACGAAAACTATGCTGATCTAAGAAAACAGGATAATATTCAATTGATATCTCATCCTTTTCGATCAAGAATTCGAATAAATTATCTAAACTGCATTAAATTTACACACAATCCTAAACCTGAATCTGAAGCTTTGCTATTTTTTATATAAATAGATTTACTGAATTTATTGCTTAATAGATTAATTGAAAATTATACAATGAGACAGTTATTGAACATAATATTGTGTTGCGTCAAAATATCAAATAAAACCAACGATATAGCTCGACTTCGTCGAATGCAAATAGAAAATAAAGAACCGCTCATAAGTGCTTTGATTAATTTTTTTAATTTCCCAACTGAATGCAAAAAGTTGGTGAATTTCATTATGAAGCCAAGAAAAATTGCACTTAAAAAAAAATACGAATTCTTCACCAAGATTCGCCAAAAGACGGATTGCGACGAAACCTCGCCGTCTAAGACTTAGCCCTAAATGAGACGTATATAAAGATGATCTCTTAAGATATCTCGGCCCGAAGCCCATCTCAATCTAACACTGTCTGGTAGAATTAACAGAGCAACATTTATTAACACCACCTTAGCGCGTCTATCTAGAAATCAGGGGGCGGCTGACCTACAGATACACGCTGTGTTGACATTCCTCCAGCGTTCGCCGTGAGAGGCGGTGGCAAAGGTTTTCTGAATGAATTATTGGATCGTTAAGGACGGGTATGGAAAACATTTCAGTTATTTTCCCAGCCAACTATAAAAAACCCCATCACCTGGTCCCTTATCATTCTACTGGAGTTAGGACGAGTCTACGAGAAGTTACGCTAACAGACTGGTAGCCGAATTCATAAGTTTCACAAGATACTACAACGGTATAATACATCCACTTTATCGGAATTAAAAAAGACCAAAGATAAACATATTTTTAAAGAGAAATCTAAAATCAACGTAAGTAAACATAACAAATGATACAATCCAGTGCGCGCGAATTATTCTAACTCAATTATAGGTCACTCCCTTTATGCAGCCAATTGAATGATGAACTATTTTAATTTATCGCAAGGTTTATTTTTGGAAATAAATTTTTATAAGTCTTGTACTCGAGTACAGTAAAATTTATGAAAAAATTGGATTCAAATGTGATACTTCGTTTCATAACAATTTCAACGAATATTTGACAAGTAAGATTCTAAATTAAATAGAAGAGAAAAACGCCCGAACTCATACGTAAACGAAATTAAACTATAAATATTAACAGTAACTACTCTAATATTTAGATGATATTCCTATTTTTGAACAGTGAATTTCATGTTCATAACATGAAAGACATCTACTTTTAGCATCCATTCGGCAGATGGAATAGAACGTTACAAAAAGTTCTCTTATGACTCAAAAAAATTAAATTCTTTTAAAATTATATTCCTGCAACTTCCTTCTACTTCAATTATATACCGAAAATATTTTCTATGATGTACAATTCATTTACTAATAATACTTCAACGGAAAGTATTATCCATTTTTAACAGAAACTGTTTATTGTAAAACATACTAAATAAAATCCAAATCGAATGCTGGATGAATATTAAAAGCTATTCATTCGGAAATCCAATATAAAAAAGGCGATACAAACAGGCCTCTCCCTTGTAATGCGGGTGGTCTAGTCTACGGAGCAGCGCAGTCCGAACCACCTCTTCCCGTTTTGATTAAATGAAATACTGTTTCATTCACTATTCTAAATGCAAACTTTCGCAGCAAAACTTGCATTATTGGCGGAAAAATTAGTAATCAAAATTCCCTGAGGATGATACCGAATATTAAGAGCGTATCAAAGCCGGAAGAACTAATTACACTAAAATAATCATTAGTAAAATTTGCACGTATCTGCCAAAATAATCGCATTAATAGTATTCTCTAATAACGTTTCAAACACCTAAACCATAAAAAGAGCACGTCTGAGGTAATGACGATGTGGTATGGAATCTTCCGGGTCTTTCTGTAACCTACTGAATCACTTCGCAGCATCATTCATCAAAATAAGTCATCTTAATTTCTAAAAGGAGTCATTAACGCCGAATTAGTACGAATGGAATGACCCATTTTCGAAATTCTTGGGCCCACAAACTCGTGATACCTTCAAGCAACATAAATATTTCAGAATCATTAGCATGAATTATTCAACTTACGCCTTCAGCAACAAATACACCAATTGATATGGAAACTGTAGTTTCAAAACAATAACATTCGACTCCATCTACAAAACAGATTTAATTAAGTCTCCTTCTTAACTCTTCCATAGGGGGAAATTAACGAAGGTTTAATAAAAAACATCTGAAATTTTTGTATTCGTCAAATGGCTAAGGGCCAGGGGAAGCTATTCCTTGACCGACCCTAGAGAACTCACGAACTCCAATCCGACACGCTAACTTCCGGGATTAGAGAACTGCCGATGGCAACATAAGTTTTTTCCATAGCGCATATCAACAAAAAATCATTAAGAATCTAGCACGTTCCTTCAAGCTAGGAGGTATGCCTGAACCCCAGCATTGGTCTTTCTTTTTGATTCTTAACCATTGCATGCTATATCCATCATTAAAAAATTTTGTTATTGTAAAGCCATGGAATTACCTTTGAATTTTGAGGCTATTGAACATTAAATAATATATTAATAAGTGGTAGAGAACGAGACATTACAGAATTGTGATAAAAATGATTTTTTGTACAATTTAAACTGATGAAATTCATTGTTAAATTGTGCATACATTCTTGACTACTACTTTCAAGAATGAAACAATTAAACGAATTCTTAAGAGAGGAATTTAAAGGGAAATTTGAACGGAAGACAAATTACAGGTAAGACTGAATAAAGGTCATCAGATCCAAGTATAAACACTAATGCTTTGACCATCCAACGCAACATTTCACGAGGTCTCGTACCCACTAAAACCAGAAACTATAACCGTTTAAAGCATAACAACCAGATATGACATAATAGCTAACGTCGAGAAAAAAAAGAAAAAGTTCTATCGAGAGATAATCAAGAGTTACGAGAATCTAGAGTGACGAGAACCGGTCTCATTAAAAGAAGAATTCTTTCACACGACGTAAAATTATTCGATCAAAAACTTAGGACAAAAAACAGCATCGTAGGCGAGCAAAAAAGGGAGATAAAACAAGCATTAGCATAAGAATCGACAGAAGGAATCCACGCATATTTCCATTAGCGAAAATCGATCGCGGAAAAATGTTCACGGTCCGTCAGACATCGTTGGAAAGTCATACACTGGGGCGAAACGCAGTTCGAGGAAATTTGGACCGGACGCGGCAAATCGATTAGTCGGCCACGATCTCCATTTCTCTTCCGGATGCTGGACAACAATCGATTTCCCGCTTTGAAAACATCGTGAACGGTCCACCGACACACCGAATCCCAACCTTTCCCACGGATTCCGAACGCCATCGCAAATATGCCGTAATCGCTTTACGTCTATTCCCAAATTCCTCGGAAGGACGGGCCACTTTACCCCGCGATCTTGTTGATACAACGAGCGACTATGTAATTTACGGTTCTATCGTCCTACGCATTTCCAACTTGTTTTTTTTAAGACCCGCGTTATTATCGCGTCCCTGCGCGTAAACGCCCCATCGGACGGCCGCCCCGGGCGGTCGACCGGAACAGCCTGAATGAGCCAGGATGGAACGATATGGGTAAGAAAAACGACGCGCCCGTAGATTATGAGATATTCGGAAAATTCCTAGCGATGCCTTTTCTTCTCCGACCGCCTTCGATTAGAGCGAACGCATCGGTCGGGAAAAGGCGCCGTGAGGCCGATTCTATTAATATGATTATACATCACAGTCATCGCCGCCCGTTTCCGTTGATCACGGAATGGGGTCTAAGATGATGATGTGGCGGTCGAGTAATGAAAGAGCATGCAGAGAGAAAAATCAGGGGCACGGAGGAAAACTAATTTGCAAAGGGCGATGGAAAGCAGCGAGAGAGAGAGAGATTCACCAAGGCATTGTTCTGGGGCCGAATTAATTACCAACCAAAGAAATGGAAACATTCGAAATGCTCCGAATTAATGATTTTTTCGGCACGATCTCCATCACGATAGCACTCGGGGGATGATTTGCGTGCCAAGGGAACGGATTTGATCGGCGTGAAGAAGAATTGCGATGGAATTGAGAAATGATTGACTTTGGAGCAGAAGTGCGATAGAAGAGGGTTCTGAGAATAGATGGGTTCGAAATACCCGCGACTATTTTCATAAAGTAAGTATGTATGTAAGCAGTAACGTATGATATACAAGTACTTCGTACGGAAGAATATAGCAATATTTTACTCTGGATAGCTCGTAAGAACAATTATTCAGAACGATTATTATCAATAATCTCATTCAGTCCAGAGAGAACTTTTACATTTCTTGTTCTGCAACCTTCCTCCTCCTTCCAACTGGGTTCAAAAGACAGCAGCACTTTATAATTCAATAATTCATCCTCATTTTTAAATGCTCGAGCCATCGAGAACCCCACTTGTCGTGACGAACAGCATTCAATGTCAATGGAAAGAAATGAAGAAACCGATTTTCCACTCCGTAATGAAACATGAGATTGTTTCTCGCGACGTCTCGGCTCTCGATATAAATGGATCTTTCATAGAACGAATAATAAGAGCAATGCGCATTCGATAATAAAACAAGACACTTTGGGTAATAAAAGGAGACACTTTCTCCGGCGAGTCGCCACTCCAACTCCCCAATCACCTTCCGTGCTTAACCGCTGACCAGAAGTCTTACGACGCAGAAATATGAAGGATATTTAAGATGCAAGAGAAGAAGGATGGGAGACGAAGGTTCCCAAAACACATGATGCAGAAGAATATTCGTAAGGAAAGAAACAACCTTGAGAAGACTGAAAATAGGTAAAAAAAAGGTGAACCGGAGGGACCCATTCTTCGGTATCTCCCCGATAAAGCTCTTTGGAGATATCTCACCAACGGAGGTGGCAAACAATCACAAAGGGTACCGTTGTATCCGCCACTTCCTTCGACGGAAAAAGCTGTCCGAAACAGTCAAAATAAAGCGTCTTGGCAAAAGAAGTCGCTCGATTTAATTGCCTGAAAACGGTGAGATACAGAGCTACATTTCCCTACTTCTGCAACAGATGAGTACCACAAGAATTCAACGCAATTCTTCCTCAACTTTCAATTCGGCAAGTTTCTAGATCTGCTCTTGGTCATTGACTCAAAACGTGAGGGAGCATTTTTGAACAGCGTGAGGAAATACGGCAATAGTTATGCTTTAGCCCAAACTTCGGGTCTTGTAACTGATTTCTCTTTTAACGGAATCTGGCGCAACTGCCCTTTGAAATTCCGATGAAAACAGTTGATCAATCCAGGTTAATACCGAACAAGTCTCTCGAGGTGAAGGAAAAACAAATAGTGTATGACATTAACACTTAAAAAGAAGATTATTAACGACTAAAAACAGTCCAGTTTTTGGCAATATATTCATACGATTTAAATATAACTTATGAGCCCTTTGAAGTACCTTACGGTTTTAACCCGAGATGTTCTAGCCCAATATTGTGAAAGTGATCCAAAAAACTCTCACTTTAAATTAGAGTTGTAAAATTTGATTTATTTCAATTTAAGGCACAGAAGTATATGAACTAAGATAGTGCCCACGAATTTGAATACTCTCGCATATTTTAAAGAAAATTTTAAGAATCGTGAAGTAATCACTTCCAGACGCAAAACTGTAGTCTTCTTTTGGCGACCGTTTCTGTTTCTAGTTTGATATAGAAATATTAGGAACTGTCAAAAAGAAACGTTCTTTGGTAAGATCCCAACATTCGCTTAAAAAATCGTTAAATCTAAATATCAAATGAAAGCGATAAAGTAGTTTTACGAAATAATGTTCTGGATCATGGATTATGGATAGGATCATTCCGAAAGAGTCTCGCGAGAAAGGGTATGTCTCCAATGCAAGGCTTTCAGCTTCGAAACACCTTGAGTGAGACAATTACTAGATGTTAAGGACAATTTTCATACCGGGAATATTTGCAAAAATTCAATCTTGACATTTTGGGTTTGATGCAAATTATAAAATTATTTATATATGAATCAAACAGAAGGAAAGATAAAATATTGGGTCCCAAACCATTCCCTTGATGTACTCGCCTACAAGAATTCCTGCGAGCTTATGCCTCGTATATGAAGTTCGTTTTATCTCGTGATGTAAAAGTCCTACATATAATTCAAAAACATTTTCGTTAGACTTAATCAAGGTGTTTCCGGGATCGTTCACATTATTCCCTTGCCGTTCATCCTTTCTGCTCTTTCGAATCCTTGAGGTCCCAGTGCTTCAAATTCCTTCGTTAAAAACTTTTACCACGCTCGAATTGAACCACGTGCTGATCTTCGCGCTCGCCAACACCGGAGTTCGTTAATTTAGAGTTTTGAGGTTGTAATTAAACATTAATTACCAAGAAAAAGAGCTAACCGTGAGGGACCGCGTTACAAAAAGCTCTCAACCTAGCATCGACTTCAATTTTTCATAAGATATTCACCACGGATGGGAAAAAGCCTCCGAGAGCTAAATTTCCAGTTTGTAATCTGGATGTTTCAAGCGTTTTTTGCCCATTTTAATTGACAGGGAGTTGATGGAAGATAGGATTCCTAGTCTCGATTTCGCTCGGCAACGACATTTGCGTGGGAGTATACGATAACCGTATTTCCAACCACATCCGACTTTTTTCCATTGCTTCCGAGGGTACGCGTACAACAGGTTGGGAACCGCTAGTGAAGGTCGCGCAAGGTAAGTTACCCAGCGGGAAGGAGCGAAGAAATGACCTTATCTATAGGCGCACGTAAATGGAACACGATTGCAGACCGAGACACCCCATTAACCACCGGCCGGCGATAAGGGCCTCTTCATCAAGGTGCGGCGAAATTAACTATGCGAGGAAAAGAAACACTCCGAAATACCGGAAGCGATCAATCTGGAACCTCTGCGGACGGCGAGGATGATCCTCAGGAATGCGGTTGGGCCCCACCTCACCTTGCCATCGGCCATCGGGAGAGCGCCGTTCGAACGCGGGGCTCTATAATAGTCGCGGATAGACGAAAAAGGAAAGGGAGCGGACCTCTGCCATTCCTCACTCCACTTTTACCCGCTGCACTGCAAAAAGGTCGCCAAGGACATCCTGCTCTTCTTGGGACGACACATATACGGGGACGGAAGGAGGAGGGGCCGTACGACATTGCTCGCGATGGAAAGACGCCGGGAATGTGGACGGGAGAGATGAGGGGGATCTGCCGGTGGTCGCTTCTGCAGAGGCGACTTTCGCACGCACCTTAAAAATGAATCCCGCGATTCTGTGCGGAATGCCAACTTTAAAAGGACGTCCTTGCGAACGGGAATTTCCACCGAAGATGAATTCGCGTCCAATGGTAGGGCGGCGTGCATCCAGCGGAGATGCTGTGGAAGGCTGGACCAGTGGCGATGTTCGCTCGGTTGGGGTACCGACTCCGAACCTCCGACTGTGACCTTTGATGGGATCGACTCTTAACAGCGTCAAACGCATTATTCTTCTGGAAATTTCGATGACCTACGCCAATCGATTGACGTTAAATTAATTAAATCAATTGCGATCAATTTTGAATAACTGAACAAAATGTAATTGGATCACAGTTGCTAGTAAAACCAAAATTATATTTATTATCTGCAATTGGAATAACAATTTACTAAATACTCTGATAGTTTATTTACTATTATCATCAGTTATATATTGAAGATCAAACTATAAGCACGTGGAAGGTGTTACTTTTACAATGATACCGAATCGATCTCTACGACCCACTGCTCATAAGTTTTCCGACTGATATAATATCTCCGGAAAAATATCAGTTCTATTCGAATTATATAATAATGAAGGAACAACAGAATCCTATAATGTCAAACATATTGTTTTAATCATCTAATACCTGGTTTCAGGAAAGGAACGTTCGTATTCCAATACCCAACACCAAATTCGATTTTTAAATCGATAACATCATCCCAAAAAGAATGACGACGGAAAGCAGTGTAAATTAAACTATTGTAATGGAATCCCCACAAAATAAAATATATAATAAAAAAGGTTTGGAGAAAATATTATTTTCTAATACTAATCAAATCGTAGGAAATTTACAATTCAATCAAATTGGGTCCTGAATTAAAAAATGATATAGATAAACTTTATGAGAGCACTCTGTGGCTGAGAATGCTATTAAACAGAGATCCGAAATGCCTTCCATGACCTCTTTCTAATTCTAGGGTCGCGAACTGAGCAGGATCTTCTTTGGGGGGTCTTTGATTAACTTCTGAGCCTTTTAATAAGGGTCACTGAAGCTATGACCGTTCCGGAAGATTATATTTGGATATAGATCTTTATTAAGACGCATTTGGTACAACGCATATGGTCGACGGCCATACTTATGAATGGTTCGGGGTGCATCTCTTAGGATATGTTATGCACACCAAAGTATTAAAAATAATAGATGAAAAAATCTTATCAAAAGCGAAGATAGAATATAGACAAAAGTATAATAATAATAAATTATTTCATAACTTAAATGATCTTTCACATGCACCAAAAGAGTAATTAAAAATAAAAGATTATGCAGAATAACTAACCGATAATAGACGTCATAAAAGTGCGGACGTATCTCAAAATTATCCTCGAACCCTGCGTGTAAAGTAAACAAACCTTGCTACCATAGCAACGCCTTGGGATTGGACTGTCCCATTGCCCTATCAATTCCAAGATAAACACTGCCATTTGAAGATCGCTTTTCCATCACACCCATGAAACGATCATATAATCATCAATTCCGAGAAATCATAACTTTGGTGTCTTTAAAGAAGAAATTCCAATACAATTATGGCCCGTACTGTAGGGCTTCGTCCATTTCACCAAGGGAAGCCAACGACAACTTATAATCTATCCTAATACTGGGTTATTCACTATACGACCGCCGTGGTGCAACCGAATGAACCTCCCGCATAGAATCTGTATCCGATCCTGGAAGGGTTTTTTCCACGATAGGCCTCATTCTAGGCAGGTCGGAAGTCAAAAGACTCTGTTGAGGTTAAAGTGTTGATTGATTTAACGTATTATGGCGCTGCTTATCTGTAGCGTGACACGTAATCGCCAGAGCTTATCTGCATCCCAAAGAGTGATGTCTTCCCATGAATGGGGAATAAAATCGTCAGCAGAGAGCTGCGTCTATCGCTTTCCATTCATTAAAGTCGGCCTCATTGTCCTATTCTCCAAGATGGTAGAGGCGTTTCACGACGCTATAACGCACATGAATAATAATGAACTGTGGTGTGTTTTTCTCGGGTGCTGACCGTAATTGAATCAATGGATCTCTTCCTTCATTTAAAACCGCAACCAATGATGCTTTTTAACTTACCCAAAACGAGCCTTATTTACCTTTTATATGCGTATTAACTTCAGTTTGGCAGAGGACGTACATACGTGGAAGTATGAAGTTACTTCAAGTGACACTTTAATACTGCAATGGGATGATTTGGAAATGAAAAAACATAACCAATGAGGAAGAGGTTTCCCTCCGAATTATTCAATTTTTCATTGGCAGTATTTTTGCTGAGCCAAGAGAGAATGGGCTGTCCCGATGCTTGAACAGAATATACTTTACGAAGAATTTCCATCATAATCTGAATCAATTTTTTGAAATTATAGAAATTTGAGCTTGTGAAATGAAGAGCTTTGTTACGGCAATGGAAAATCGTGTCCAGGAGATGCAACGATTGAGTAAAAACGAAAAATTTAATTTGAAAAGGCGAATAACGAAATTAAAAACTTGGAAACAAATAATCATAAAGCAATTCTATATTCTGAAGTCGTCAGAAATCAGTTTCGACAAAAATAAAATGTCTAATGAGAGATCAAGATTGTGCCGACGTACCCATGAGCATGAATCAAAGCTATTAACGAATAGGATACGAAAGGAGTGCTCCTAGATTCTCTATCCTTATGGATTTCCATCAACAATAACCTTCAGAAAGACACGAGTTCCACTCCGAATGCAGTTCTTCAAGACACGTAAAGTAATCGAGCGCAAATCTCGCCACGACCAATGCACGACGGCCATCTCATGAGATGTCTCCTTTTTGATGATCGACGCATCCATTTTGAGGCCATGTAAAGTAACCCCACTAATCCAGACATTCTTTTCGCGGAACCGGAATTTTTACAACTTTTGGCAATTCCTGATGTCCGAGTTGTTGATCGCTGCCAAAGAAAGTGTCCGGAGATGTCCATAGAGGTCGACGGCGTTCCACATTTGAAGCGAATAGACCATGAAAATCGTTTGAGAAAACATCGGAATCCAATACTAGGATTAGACAGCTGAGGAATTAAACGAAATTTAACGTATTCGGATTATGACCTTTTCCTTGACATAGTTAACTATATCGGTATGGGATACTATTAAGTATGAGTTCATTTCAATCGCCATGCATCATTAGTTGCTTAGTCAATTCAAACGTAAGTGGATATTGAAACAGGTAAATAACCATGTTTGAATGTAATGGAAGGTAAGCATTGTTCAGCAAACGGTACTGTTTTTTCATTCATTTACTTCGCACCGCTCTTGCTGGCAAATCAAATATATCGAAGTAACCCATGATGTGAGACTTTCACTAGACCACGTGAAATATCTGGAAAAAAATCTCGTAAAGAATCTATTAAAAGTTAACTTAGTCTCACATCATGGAGTTCTTTTAAATTAATAAGCACCACAACGTAAGAATTGATTCTGTATCGTTTAAATCGATACAACGTTTCATCCTAATCCATGTGCTAATAAAAAAGAGTTATTTAGATTTTAATAAAAACAAAGTAAACTAGCGAAACTAAGGTAAACAAACCCCTTAATTTATGGCGGAAGACTAGACTGTTATGAATACATCCATTGGTAAATTGAACGAAAAATAGGCCAAAATTTATTCTAAATCAAATTAGCACAACTATATATGTACTTTCGGCTAATTCTGTTACGTATTAAAATTTTTAAACGCTTTCAATAATCATCTAACAATTGTGACACCATAAGCTTCCATAATTACCAACGATAGTATACATGTATGTATTATTGTTTATCCTCCGTTACTATTGGATTCAAATTAACGTTCCCGATTCCATTGGAAATTTAATTAGCGACTCATCAATCTACTTAAGAAAACTTATTGATCTTCAGCGCTTAATTAAATTCGACTACCAGTCAAGGAAAACCACAACATCCGACACTTCCCACAAATATTGAATAACTATGAAATGATTGAAATCGAGTGGAACAAGAAGACTTAATCAGCTGCCAATCTCAACAACTCCACCGAAGAAATTGAAACGTGACATGAAGCAGAACGTTGGGCACAGCTGGGATACTTTCGCGAGCATTAAGTGCCAAGACTATGAACATATAAAGCCATCTGTCACGCCGGTTAACCGATCACAACACCCCACCGATAGAGTGAAATCAAACCGAATCTTTCACCTGACCTTCGTGGAGAAATTAAATGTAAACATGGTAGATCGTTAGATAGAAAGCTCGGGAGAGTTTCACGAATGCGTTCAACGGATAAATAAAGGTACGTATTTTTTAATAAAATTGCTGTTTATTCTATAATTTATTACATTGCTTAAACCACATTTATTTACCACGGCTTCGTAACTGCTTGAATGGTGGAACACTTTCCGTTGAGCGTTGACAGTCGGGATACAAATTACTAAACCGACCTAAACACAACACCAAAGAGGATGTGCAGGTCTCTTTCGGCCATTTCCGGTCACTTCCTTACCCTAGCTCGCACCCTGACATTGTCCCGGAACGGAAATTCGGAACACGACACGACGAAGTGCTACTCTTGCGTAATTTGTTCTCCCATTGATTAGTTACAAGACATTGTATCGAATTCCTCTAGGAACGATGTTTAATCGCAACACCTTCACACTCGTAAATACAAATTTACGAATGGAATCATCAAATCATAAACCGGACATAAGGACAATACCAGATGAAATAAGAATTAGAACTATAGAACCCCACGTTGCGCATTTGCTATCCTGTTATCTGTTCCGTAATATCTACTCCGAAATAGTAGTAGAGGGAACATTCGTCTAATTTTCGCGAACCATATATGGCATAAAATGAACCGTTCATTCATTCACCGAACTTATTATAAAAAATTCCTTTGGAACTCAAGACCGAGTCAATTTATGAATTGAAACGAGCCCAACGAGCGACCAGAGCGCATTCTAATGGATTCCCATGCAACTTAATGTAAAAAGGTTCGTCATCCTTAAAAGCGAAAAAATAAGCCGTTTCCGAGTTTCATAAATAACCCAATCCCTCGAAAAATAGCTCCAAAAATAATCATGAGAGATATCGCTGGATACTGATAAGGGATGGCGATATTCGTGCATTCCCACACTTCTTCCGGTGCCTCTCTTCTAACGGCAAAAGAGAGAGAGAGAAATCTCTGCAGGAGTCTGAAACTGCAAAAAAAAGCGGCCAAAATTCCCTAAAAGACGCGACCCTCGCAGGTGCTAAAAAGCGGCGCGATTAAATCACCTTTCGACCCGTGTTCTTCCGGATCATTCCACCCTCTGCGTCCGTGTGCTGCTCACGACGTCTTTGCAAATCGTACCTCCGATTTTCTTTTTTCCAAAGACGTTTTCTGCAGCGTGGCGCAGTGGGGGGGCCAAGCAGACATGGCTGGGAGGCCCCATGTCTGCGGGTTGGCCATGAGGTTGCTTGCAGTGACAGCCGGCGCTCGCGTTAGAAAAGACAACTCGCTTCGAGGAATTTTCGCCGAATTGGTACACGACGATGTTCCTGCACGTCCCCAATGCACATCCCTTTTTCTTACACTGACCGCATATGCGAGTGGGTGCTCTCCACTTCACGGGAGGTCCCGGTTGCGTGTTAATTAAGCAATCCGTGCGTGAATATGGGCGGAAGGCGCTTAATAATCTCCGGGGCACGAAATATTGGAAGATGGAATTGATAAGCGACCTCTCGTGAGCGATTTGAAAGGACGACCTACGCAGAACGCGACGTAAAAAAAAACTATTGCCGCACCCTCGATTAAAGGATCTTAAGTAGGGAACAATAACTCTGGAAAGGGCAACATTTAACGTCATGAATGTCAATTACAAACGTCGGAGAATGCCTTCGGGTGAATTCATATTCCTCCAGCGACGAGCGGATACAAATTGAACCATACGTCGCCGACACTTACCGTTACCGAATATTCATCTATGTTTATCGGTTTACGGTAACTTTACGCGGCGTCTGGATTAGTGAACAAATTAGCAATCTATTATAGGACTTAGTAGGCGTAATTCGTACTAATACTTTCGATTAATTTCCTTCTATATTCGGGTCCATTCAACAACCACCCGGATGACGAGAGGCCCGATTATGCATAACTGATTGTGCACCGCCTCTTTAACGATCGAATTACTCGAACCCATAAAGTTCGGAGCTAGGATCAAAAAAAGCGTCCCTGTTGAAAAAAAGAATCCCAACTTCCTCTAATCACGGGAATTGCGTACTTTTTTAAAAACTTCGTATCAGATTCGAATGGCGCCGGCCGTCGCAAACTCTCGTGACGTGGAACTCGCGTTCGTGGGAAAAGAAGAAGCCATTATTCGGAGGCGAGTCGAAAAATAATCGCTTCCGACGTATGGGCGTGAAATTCGAGAAGTCCCGTCCGGATTGGAAGAGGAGACGCATAGAACGAATCCATATGGAAAGAGCCGGGGTAAATACATGCGACTCACTAAGAAGGTTAGGCCAAGCGCAGCCCCCGTTTCTATGCTCCGAATTCCAGACCGTCTCTATACGCGACTTCCCATGGATTTAACTCCCAAAACCGGCGCCGACAAAGGCGATCGGGAGCGCCGACGAATTTATTTGCGATGTTATAACGAATTCCTTCCGCGGACTAGGCCAATGACTAGCTAATTGATCCACCTCCCCTCTCCGACCGTCCGTCTAACGCGAATGTTTACCACCATCGCGACTTTTTATCTGCGGGTCCGTTCGTTTCAAAGTGTTTTACGTAAAAATTTCAAACTTGTACAAATTTGTAAAAATTCTTCTGACCTTCGCAATCTCCCCTCCGCGCATCCGATACGAGGGCCACGTGTAACCTTTATCGCTAACTTTGGCAATAACGAATGCGGAAGTGGAGGAGCGAGATTTGCCAAATCTTGACGGAGTGCAATTATCTATTTGACGTCACCCACTCTATTTATCTTTCCGGAGCTCCGCAAAAGGACTCTTCCACGGCAAACTCCACCGCAATCAATACTCTTTTAAATCTGCGACGCTAAACGGCCTCTGACGAAATTCCATCCACACGAATAGGTGCGAACTTCCTAAATCAGCAAAGAATGATCTCGAGTCGGGCGGACGTGGGAAATATGGCCCCGTGATGCGGTGACATGCCACGTCTCTTACGAGGTTACATAAACCAACATTTCACGCCCGATCACGCCTCTCGAACGTTCCTGCTAAAGGAACGGAAAATGGGCGACGACAGGTGATCGCGGGGCAAATGGTGCACTTGACGGGATGCACGGAGGCACCCGCCGATTTGACATTTAAAAGGACGACGGCGCCCCCCCAAAAGAGGAGGAGGGGGAAATATTCGACACAAATCGAAGTCTTAAAAACAGCGCAGTCTTGCTTAGCAACGGCGTAGCCCTTTAATGAGTGGGTTGGGGGCAAGGAGGCGTGGGAGGGGTGGGTGTATCGGGAGGGGGGCATGAAAAAAGGGGGGAGGGCACGGGTTGCCATCGTGGGGGGGAGTCGAAGGAGGAGTTAGGTGAGAAATGTGCGCGAAGTCGGTGCACTCGGAGACATGCCGGTTTTATGTCACGCCCACCGGTGCAAAGGCCTCGGATGATCCGAGGACGAACCGCTGAATGCGGAGGAACCGAAAAAAAGAATGGAATCCGCCGTAGGTGCGAGAGGACGGCAGACCGGGATCTTCGGGGAAAAAATAAAACCCGCGCGACGACCGAAATTACGTCATTGTCGGGAACTCGGCGGCGATCAGCTGACAGATAGCCGGCGCTGGGGCAGCAAAACACGGGGTCCGGCGGAAAATTCGCGAGACGAGAAAAAGGCCGATGTGGAATGTGAAATAGAAGACAGATGGAGAGGAGGGAAGGGGGGCTAGGAGGGGAGCGGGTGGGAGAAGCGTGGGAGGATGGGAGAGGAAGGAACACATCACGCCGGTGAGCACCGAACAAGATTCGAAAGAACGACATATATAAAAGATACGCGTGAGACACTAAAGAAGGCATCGGCGAGCGGCCTATTAAATGCCTCGCGAGAGAGACGTGGTGCCTCCTCGGTTCGTAGACGAGAAAGTTAAATAACCCGAAAGGACAGTTTAATGAAGAGATAGCGTTGAAGTTCAACAAGTGGTTGAGGGGGGCAAAAACGTCACTCACCGAAAGCTCACCAACATGGCGACTTGGCGCGCGTATGTTCTTCTTGGTCGACGCGAAGTTCCCTTTTTCCTCACGTACTCTGTTACCCTGCTCCCGTCCGCTTTCCGAAACCTTCCTCTCCCACTTCCGAAGTCCTCAAACACTTCCGGCGGCACGGGGTCTCTTCAAAGACCGCCCCTGTCGAACCCTGTTCCGGCCTCTCGCATTCGCCGGCAGATCCCACGTCGTGAAATGGCACCGACCAAACGGAGTGGTTACGTACTCGACGAAGTCTAATACACCCAAGTACGCACTGTTCGAGGGCTGATCCCGAGCGAATCAGGCGACAGAAAACGTGCGAGAACACGGTGCGGATGGGCCCAAGTCGACCGGTAGACACCACACCGTCGAACACGAGGCCAGCGGCCGACTGACTGCTCTCTTCTCTGGGAAAGTCTCAAAGAGCCAAGGCGAGAGAGTGGAAGAGGGAGGGGGGGACACCCTCGTTGGAAAATGAATGGGCTCCTCCACAGAGCTTAAGCGGCAGCCGCACACAAAAAAGCAGTGGAGGCTACCGTCCTGCCATCTGTTGTTGGAAACTTATAGCTGTGCAGGACGCGAGCGTCGATTGTTTCCATGCGATGCTTTATTGACGTTCGAAAAGAGACGCTGTGTGTCGCGATCGTTTTGTGGCGGTAAAACTTTATCTTTCGGACGTGTGAGGACGATTCGAAGCGTGAGAAAAAGATGTCACCTGAGGCACGGAGCGAGCGCGGGAAAGTGTTACAATGAAACCGTTTTGAACAATGAAGGCTAGAGGCTCAAGAAGGCGTAATTACACATTAAAGAATGATGTTGTCGAGTTACAAAATAACCTTTTATTGCGGCAGCGACGTATGATGTTTACACGGAGGTCGTCTGTCCGACATCTTGCCGTTCGAATTGCATTTTGCGATGGATGCCCAACCGGTTATAGAAGCGCGCATCAAAATTTACCTCGTGCTGTTCGTAATAGAGACACTATTATCCTTACATCATTCTTCTTAACGTCCTAAAAATACGTGTGCTTTGGCGAACTTTATTGTTTTATCATCAGAAACATAAGAAATGAAAAGGAATACTGTTCCGATATCATCACTTGAGGTTATGGAATCCCTTATCCAAAGATTATTGAATTCGAACTTAAAAACTTTAACCGTGATCTCGAATCTTCTTCACATTTTTGCAATAGACTACGTAGCCATCAATTTGTAATAACTTAAACTATGAGCTAATTTTACGAGAGTTTAAGATGAATCGTTCTCCAGGAACGTGGATTAGCTATCCTCCGCTCAAAGCATTGCTAAATAGTTCTAAAAATATACGCCGGAAGTAAAATATGTCTGAGAATATAAATTTTTAACGACGTATCGAGAAGGAAAATAATATATATCTTTGGTGAATCGGGAATCTCTTAAAATTGAATTCTGTCTGCGATTTACGATCAAAATGGCCTTGCCCCAGCGCCGGCGATTAGACGCGTGAATTTATGAACGTGAATATTTTATTTCCCAAAATAGAAAAAGCGTAAAATCCATTAAAGGAAATCAGGATCATGACGACGGCGGATGTCATTCATCTGTTTTCGTAAGAGCGGAGTAATATGGAGGGAATGTTCATCGGAAGCTGTATACGAGGTGATGAATCAGGCGGAAGATGATCGTGAAAATGTGAGGAAACATGAATGGAAACAAATGAGTCAAGCGATAGGGGAACTAATGGAAGCAACATGAATAACCCTTTCTGTTGAGTTTATGTTTAGTTCGAAACGCATTAAAACGACTGCCATTTCATCCTATCCATAACAATGAACCCCGGAAAGTAAACTATTCGTACTTCCAAGAGAAAATTTTTTTTCATAAGCACCGATGAGTCATGCAGCTGCCGCTTACGTCTGCAGGCTGTCGGGCACCCGATCTGTGGTAATCGAGGTAAAAATGCACCTTTCAGAGTAATAAGGCTCCGAAACGTGAACGAAACTTATCCGAAAATGTTACCTCGGCTGACCCACTTCCTTCCTATCAGGAGTTGCAATTCAAATCCGATAGACTCGGAGGCCCTTTAACACTTGTCTGGATAACCCAGAAATACGCGGCCTAACTCAGGACATTAACTCGTTCCTTAAATTCTTCTAAATGCTACGATTAGCCCAAAAATTTCACCTCATCATCGGAAGAAAAAAATACGACGATGAGCGGGAACAGTGTGATTGACGATTATTCCTTTTAGAACCAATTAAGAGAAGGAATTTCATCTTAGGAGAAATGTAGTAATATACGTGGAAGAAATGGGTTTTTACTACGTAAGTTCAGGCTCTAAACTACGCTCCCTTTTCTATCAATTATTTCTTTTCAAAACTCTCCGTCCAGAGATTCTTTTGGCAGTTGAGAAACGTTCCAAATGAGACTATAAAATGCTCTGGTGATTTAAACGCTCTGATCCAAATCTTAGGTGCGCAAGGTTGCTGCCACTCGTGGGAAACAGAAACGGTTGAAAAATAACTCCGAAGAAAGTGACATTTTTTTAAGAGTGGAGAATGGAGATCGCTACGCAACACTTTAACGATATGGCTATTCTTTGTTGGTCATGATGAAAGTGAAAAGCAGGAAGTCTCTAAAATGTTAGAGAGATTTACTTGAGCGGTTGCAGCTGAATTCACCATAGATGATCCTCCCCATCTTGGGCCTCTCTCTAAACCGGATGCGTTCTTTATGCCCCGCACTTGGACGGAATCTTCATGTACATAATTTTTGCGGCGCAAATATTGGTGCAAGTAAAAAAGAAAGGAGCCCTAAATAGAACGAGTCTTTGGAGTTGTAATGTAATGTCGACTATCAAAGTACTATCGAAGTTTGACATATTATTTACAATTGTAGAGTTCAGTTTCATAGATTAAGAGGTCCGACTCTGGTCTGTTTTCAAAGGGTCCGTTTAGTATGTTTTGCTTTGAATGAAAAAGCGAATTATTCCAAAATATTTACATAAACTGGATCACTAGAATAGATCCAGTACAGTCCAGGTTTCGATTCTTTGACTTAAATGGAATCGAATAGGAACAGTTTCTCTAAATGATCATTAAACTAAGGTAAGAACGAAAAAATGACAAACGAGAAATTTTATTAATTTAATTATAATCAAAGACGGCATAATCATCCACTTTATGGACAATAACAGTATAGTTCTAAACTTAACAGTGGACGTTCGCAAACATCCACACCCTGAGAGGAAAATTTCCTCCTCAGTCGGGATATGAACCCAGGACCAGCGTTTTCAGTCGACCCGAGATCAACGTTACAAGGTTAGCACGCATAAAATTTAACGTAATTCAACGTCTTTGTATTATAGCTGTACCAGTTCATACACAAGACTTCTCGGATGAATTTACAAATGTATATCTTAACTGAAGAAGCTTAAATATTACCGTTGTAAGTCTAAATCTAAATTGGTATTACTTCTATTTCAACTGAGGATTTATTCTTCATGGCAATATAGAAAGATTGCTTGAAAGTAAGTCAAAGCTCATGCCAATAGTTCATTTCGCAAGCGAGCCCGTATTTTCTCCAGTTTCGGCTTACATGAGTGCACGACAAGAGAAGATACGGGTATTCACAACTGGTCAGGAGCATATGTTCTCATTCACTACCCGTTCTGAGGATAGGGAAGTATTCTTCTTTTGTATTAGGAGTGGATGAATGGCAGCAGCCGTCCAGCCAACTTTCGAGACGATGCCTATGTGTTCGATGATGAAGAAATTGCAAAAAAACTGACAGGGTTTAGAGTCTATTATTCCCACGTTATTCTATAGCTTAAAAGGTAAAAAAAACACCTCACGTATGAATGTATGCATATAATATCATGAATTTCAAAACATTGGGATCCTGAACTATGAGTGCGATAGAGATACACTTGAAAATGTCGGCGTAATATTTTAAATCTAAATTCAGAAACCAAAGTAATTATTATTTCCACATTATTTGTGTGAACATGTAAAATAATGTAAATGAATTATTTTAGTGAGATAATTTTAAGTGATAAAACGGCTTCCCAATAACATATTTCTTTTATTATAATTTATTCGGCTCTGAAAAAATCTGATTCCATACCAAGTACTCTTGAGGTAAATAGTTAAACTATAAACTTTTTTAATAAAAAATTAATGAAAGAAAAAATTGCCAACTCTATTGCCTGATACCTGAATTCCTCAGGAATTAATTCGGATTCTTAATAGGAAAAGAATTTTAAAAACAATTATAGTACATTTCAGTATTTAAGTACTGAAGAGAAGTATTTATTTTTTAAGCAGCAGAATCAACAGTATATCGGATAATATAGATACCATGCGTTGCAATAACAATCTAACATTCTGTATGGCACCTATAGCAATTATTATTTATTCTGCTGTTTTTTGTAGATTGAGTACAAAAGTCATTAATATCACAAGGAATAAAAAATTGTTTATTTTACACAAACTAAAAAACTATCTATCTCTAGCGAAACTTTATTTCCTCATAGCGTACTTATAAGTAATTGAGAGTCGATTATTGCGTCAGAAGAAATCAGTTTAGCGTTTATCGCAAACTTAATATAATTTCTAGAGGTTCTTCCTGTTGCAATTAATCACTTAGAAAAAAACATTGACACATGTTTACATAATAAACACAACATAAATATTGCGCAGTGATAAGAAATGATTAAAATATCAGTATTTTCCGACTAATTGTATTGAAGCGGAAAATTTTATATTTTCCTAATAAATCTTGGGGGAACATCTAATAACAAATATGTATAATTATTTTTGTAGTATTACGTTGCGCGTAGACTTCAAAAATGAAAAGGATGAAAATAATCAGCAATTTTCATGATTTACAACTGTTATAAAAATAATAAAATAAATATAAATCTAACCTCAAATTTATTTAACGTAAGCTATTCGATATATGTAATCTCATCGTCATTTGAAAGCACTATGGAACAAGATGATGTCAAAGTAGAGATTACAAAATATCCATTAAGCCACAATGTGAATTCAAAATAACACAAATGGAGTTCAAAAATTAAAAAAAAATGAACATAATGAACCGTAGACTCCTTTATGTTTCAACCAGTTCGTTATTGCTTAATAAGTGTTTAAAAGTTACGTTCAAAGAGAATAATCTGAGAATATTCGCGGGAAGGATTGTAGGCCTTGAATTCCTAGAGAAGAAGGTTCATCGACCGTCACCTTAGCGACGAAAGATGACCAATAAGAAGAAGTGAAAGACAAATCTGCAAAAAGAATACGATTTTGTATATTTTGCATATTTGACATTTATTCTCCTATCCATTTCTCGCTCTTCTGAACAATGCAGAATGTCCGAGTATCGTTAATTCGGTCATCCGCGCAATTAATAGCTAACACGCATTATCATCCAGGAATATCAATGTTTCCGTCATTTTCACGCGATGTAAAAATTTTCACCTCTTTTCGCCTCCTCCTCGTAAATGCATTTGCAGTCACGAAGTATCACCCTGTGCACCCGTCTCTTTAAACACCTACGTTTAAATAGCTAGTACGATTTAAAGGGCTGGCTCTATTCCCGGCGTAATTCCGTAAATTTTAAAGGTCCGTCTTTCTAAAAGCAGTAATTCGAACAGACAACAAGATTGCACCTGAAGATGGGAGAGACGGGCGGTTTAATTTTCCCTTTAAACGCGGACCGATTTCCTCGTGACGTCACCGAGCGTAATTGGCGCTCGGAAATGATAATTGGAGAGCGGAAGGGTCTTCTAAAAAGCGTATTTTCGTGGGTGCACTCTTATCTAATGAGTTTCGGCTTTGTTAATGCAGCTCGTTGCCCATTATTAGTTCTTTATCCTTCAAATTTCGAATTTTTCAGGTGAAAAAGTCTCTCACTGAATTTTACGTCTCACGCTAATATACAGCTGTCGTCAAAACTTTCCCATTGCACGGAAATACCGAGACGAGGTAAGTGAAAGAAGGAAATATTTGCAAAATTCCTTCGCGAAAAATGTTAATTTAGCCTTAGCGACTCCATCTTGATCAGGTAGCGAATGAACATCTCCTTCTGAAACCAGAAGACGATTATAACAGATGAGAAGGACTAGCCTGAGGAATTAGATTGAGAAATCTCATGTGCTCTTTCTAGTCAGAAGTATGTCATACGCTTCGATTGTTTATGAATCAATTTTCGAGAGCCCTAAATACCTCAAGGCATGCACTCTTCATTCCTCTCTAATTCCAGCCGTCAATTAAATTATCAGACGGACTAATGGATCATAAAACGAGGTTCAATCAGATGCCGACTTTGGATCTGAGGAATCGGGAGCGTTGATGGCCTCTGGTTGGAATTTTTACCTAGTCCTCCCCCCTACAGTCACATCCTTAAACATATGCTTTATTTTCAATGAATAATGGATGTATATAACGCGGAAGAATATCTATCTATCGGAGTTTCGTTTTGGTTTCTTGTCACAACCTTGACCAATCGTTTTATCCTCGGGGATAATCAATGGACCGTCCTGTTTGGGATAGGCAGAAATATCCTAGTCATTTCTCAGTCCGCTCATTATTTTCCCGAAATTCCTCTACGAATTAATCAACAGGTTGGCAGGGAGTAGCTTTCCCAACGGATTAAAGTCGCGGCTTCTGACAACTGAAAAATGCCCAAGAAAAAGTCATTTCCCGACGATAACAGTAGGCTTATTAATAATTTCCCCCGTCCGAGAGCCGAAGGATGAGGATGGAATGTTGTAAATGCGAGGGAAACTGTAAAATAGAAGCTTTAAAGAGTTCGTAAAGGCGTGGACAAACAGGTAAGACTTACTTTAGCGGAAGATTTGAAAATTTTCGAGCAGTCCTGGCTCGTATACTTCCACAAAACAATAGATACCATATTCTGTTTTCGACAACGCTTTCCTTACGGAACGGCCTGAGGCATTACCATAACTTTCTGGATAATTCACTTCCGCTGGAACGATGAACTTGGATTTAGTCACACCGTGGGAAAATTGCGAGCTAATGGCGGATTGTGATATGAGTCAAGTGCGTCACCGTTCTTATCCAGTAAACACCTGAAAGCTGGATGAATCGGACGCAGCTGTTGGTCGTCATTAATACTTCCTTAATTAAAGCACGAGTTGGACGAAGACAATGCTGCGTTAGGATTCGCTAATTCGGTGCCGAGTGTGAAACATAATGAAGATTGTACGAAAGCGTGGGAATATCCTTGAAGACTAAAATCTGAATGAATCCTTTTACTCTGAGTCTTGTGGCTGATTCAGGAAGCAACAGTTTATGAAGGTGACTCACGGTCAAAAATTAATTTCTATAATTCTTACTTAGTTTTAAGTTTCACCTGCCATAATGGAATATTTGTCCTTCTATTTCAAGATGAAAATTTTTCTCTAATTCTCTCAACATACACCAATATATTACACTAATAGTATGAGTTTCCACAGTTAGGATAAATGATTTAAAATCAAGAATTGTACCCAAAAATTGAGGGATATGAAATAAGAACCGTCTAAAGGTATATATAATTTAATGTTCCCGAAATATACTAAGGAGCTTGAAAAAATAATAGTATACAGATGGTTCGTATAAAAATGTCTAATGATTTATCCATTTATTTATATTTAATATATGTATTGTTTAACAGAGAATAATGTATATAACATTATATCTTACAATTATCTTTAATTATAAGTTATTATCATTCTTAATAACTTTGTTTCAATAAAGTATGCCATTTAAAAAATGAACATAACTAAAGTTTATAATGGTGAAATAATCCATTTAAAGTATCTCTTTTTATTTATAAGTTATATTTCATTTTACTTGAGATATGAAATCTGTAAGTTTGTTATTTGGACTTAATAAATGGTATTTTCTGCTTACTGCGTTATACTTCGCGAATACGAGAAATACTTAAATTAAAAGAGTACTCAATCAAACCACAGATTGACCATTTAAGAAGTGCTATTGGTTGCCCAAGTAAAGGGATCTACGCACTGAATACACTATGGAGTAAGAACACCATTTTAAAAATGAAAACGAGAGTATGACCAATGAGACGTGCGTGCGTGCTGCAGCTGCGTTCTTGTTGATTTCTTGCTGAGTGTTTCTTCGCCCGAACTGTTTGAGCTGGTCGTGCTCACAGCCATCGCCACCCGTGAGCTCAGTTGAATTTTCCACCCCATTAAAGAGGAAATTTAACTGTGACATTAATTGTCGCTGCGTGGGTAATAGGTGCCATCAAGCCAAGGCAAAGGCCGCTGCTTGAAAGAAAAGGAAGTGACCTTTCATTCAGATTACTAATAGTCTTGGCTTTTAACATCGTCCTGTAAACATACATAATGTAGCGTGCAAATAAACCAACGAAATGGATATATGAGAACTAATAAGGATATGAAGTAATGAACCAGTTAACCAGCCATTGTTCGGATAATTAAACTTTTTATCAGTTTCTTACTTTTTATTTCTCACGTACACAATCAGCCTATCAACATTAATGAGATTTTATTTTCATAAAATGATCTCATTTCGATATGCAGCATCAAATAATGTAGTGACATCCTTTAAATTTTTATGTAATGTTCGTTACAAACGCGTATTTGAGATCAACTTTAAGTCTATCGTAAGAAAATTCGAAAGAGACTTATTCAGCTCTAATATGTCCTCAAAGCTTCGTTGTTCCATACTTCAAACATTTTATTTTCAATTATGTGACTTTCGCGAATCATTAACTCTAATTTAATGTTTCAACATTCTCGGTCTATACCCGCTAAACAAGTATGTGTGTATTTACTTCCATCTTCGTTCAATTTACTCTTTCATCTTATTCTGACCCAGTATTGGTCTCTTCTAACTACGACTATAATTTCTAAGGATGTGTTCCTTACTCATGATTTCATTCCTCTATTAAAAAGATAGCTCTTAAAAATTTAATTTCCAATATATTCACTCTTTACTCGTCTTATATTATTATTAAGATTTTTTTCATTAGGTCTTCTTAATAATATCTCTTTCAGATCCTACTTCCGTTTCCTGCTTATTTAGCATATTTATTTCAAACGGAAATCAACCCACCCATCATCTATGTAAATATATGTAGTGAATAGGTTTAATAATATATTTCATTCATAGCTCTATCTTTTCGTCTCCCGTTCTATTCCTCGAAGTCTGTTCGATGACGAAAACACGTCTATCTTTTGTATTTAAATTTTGTTCAGTTCAGTTCTTTCTCCTTTTCCAATTCTGCCTAATACTTAAATGTTTCCACATAATTTTGTATCAATGACACTAACGACGTTTAAGAATCTTCCCTAACTTTTTAAGTATGCCTTTGTTCAGAGATAAATTTAATATTATTATGTTTCAAGAGTTACCCTCTTTTAGCTATAGGTAATATAACAAATCCGTCAGTAGTTATTGCATCGTTTAAACTTCATATAGCAATCACAATCGCACAATACAATTCGTGCTTTTTAATAATATCTCGAACTTTCTGTCTGAAAGATATAAATTTAAGGGTGTAATATCATTTCCCTTACATTTATTGCTTCTGGATTCATCACGTTTATGCATATTGCATAGACCAATTGGTTTGAGCGGAAGAGATCTCAAATGGGAACTTAGCCTATAGGGAGTTCGTTCATCCATCTATTTAAGTATTTTCTATCGTAATAACCCTCTTAAACTTTTTATAACCATCCCAAATAGACAATAGGTTAAGGTGCGCTTGATTCCTCAATGCTACCTCAGTCTACGTCTATCTTGAGGCAATTGATTTAAACCGCGTTTCCAACAGTCCACAAAAGATGTGTTAGGTCCATCTATTCAATCTGATAGGGCAACCGAAATTACAGAGTGTTGCCACCCATCGATTCGGGTTGGGCCATAATTATTGATGGGATGCCATCACGAGGAATCTTTCAGCGATGTCATTCGTTCAAGGTTCAAAATCCACCGAACGAAATCAACGGAAACATGGAAATGAATGAGATCGGTTCGCGCAATTGCAGAGTCTCTTGGAATCCATCCGCCCACGATCGACAAAAAAGGGGTAACCGGAAGATGACGTCCGTCGACAGAGTTCCAAATCACTGTTCCTCGGGTCACGTAAACGCTACGCATGCTTTCCACGCGGAGACTGGGAGAGAGGAATTTTAAAGACACCGTTAGTCATACCTCATTCTCGAAAGAGTAATCCTTTTTGCTCGTCAATTCGAGAAGTAACCCATTTTGAAGGGATTAGCGGTTTTTGTGATGATCGTTTCATTAGGTTTTGCAGATCGACTTGGATCTTTTAAAAATTTACGTGAACTGTTATCCGAAAGATCAATCGAGTTCGTGTTCCAGATCTGTTGTTCTCCTTGGTACAAATACATTCAGAGCAAAGTTTGTCATAGATTTCTTTGGGAGCGAATTTTCAATTCGCTCATGAATTGGTACACGGAAATACCTCCTACAATCGCGGGCTGGGTGTCCATTCACTTCGCATATTAGCTGCGGAATGCTTTGGGGAACGGATGAAAAGTTAGATGATTTTCTTCTGCTTCACTCTCCATAAGCGATATAGAGCCTAATGCAGGCTATGTAATCTAATGAATAAAACTCTAAATTTAGCTATCAGTATCGGATGAGCTTTTCATTCACTTTCCCAAGGATTCTATGTACGATATAGATGCCTCTAATCTTACCGAAGAGCAGTATTAGTAAAGAAGCTTACGATACATTGTAGACATTCCGTATAGCCAATAAAGTTACAATGATGTTCTTTTCTATTTTGTTTTCCAGATTTAATAGCACAAGAGACTATTGGACCAGAGTGAGTGGATATTGAAACGATAGATTCCGGTCGACAATGTTAACCTTATAAAAAAGGATAGTCCGAAAACACTGAGATGTAGACAGTAGAGAGGCTTCACTACGATATAGGAGTCAATGAAGAGTTACTATCGCGATTCATTCATGCAAGTTTCGCCTTCGGAAGGAAGTTGTAGATAAATTCCTTGTCCGGACGGTCGAGTTAACCGAATTCCGGATATTCAAGGGCTTGATATTTCGATGCCAATTTGTTTCTATCTCTTTTTAAATTTAAATGGAATTGGTGGTGTTTAATGCATTTAACGGGGAAATGGAAGTGGTTTTGCAGAGCGAAAGGAAGGATAAAACGATAAAATCGAAATCGATAAAATCTAAGGTATTTATAAACTTGTTATAAAAACACTTCATTCCGTGTCTGATGTAATAATAATTCCTTCAAAGTGAAAATTTATAAAATTAAAAACGATATCCAACAGGGAAACAATTGCTAAAAAAGTTGTAAAAAACTAAAAATTTCAGAACTAATACACCGTTGCTATGTGAAACATCAACAAATTATACCCTTAAAATTCTAGGGTAGCGATTTAACGAATAGTTTAACCTTTAATAGATATTTACTTATAAGGTGTGGTGGGTCCCAACTTTTTGAGAACACGGACTAGGAAGACGAGCGCGTATGCCACTCGGCTATCCGGGAACCCAACTTCTTGTTTTAGTTACATAACGAACGCTCTTAGAGCTAAATTTCTAAAAATTTATCTATGAACGAGATAAACTATTTTCAGATATTGAAATCACAATCTTTAGATCATTTTATTCCCATACGGATATGTATTTTATATATTATGTCGACGACCATTTAAAAAGCGAAGTGTATTCTATACGTTAGAACTCTCCTTCGCCGAACTGGAGCAGCCATTGAGTGGAATCTATGCTTCAAAAAAGGTGAAATTATAATACCCCGATGGGTTTCCCATCTCCGGAGAGCATTCCATTCTCTCGCTGCAGGAGACCGAGAACAAAGAAATCGAGATAAAAATAGTTGGGAATGGAAGGTCGAGATTCCCCGCAATTCGCCGGACCAGTACGTCAAAATTTTGTGAAGATGGAACGACGAATACATTTTTAAGCGTTATATAACTATAGGATGTACGAAATCTAAAAATGCTCCCACTTACGAGAAAATAACTTATATAGGTGTGTATATCTCAGGATATTTGAGATATAAAAGTGAGAGTGAAAGTGGAACGATGTTAAAAAGTTGATTTCCGCCCAAATGTGAAGCGGGAATGGCAAAATTGTAGTTTATAATTCTCATTATCTCAAATCATCAATGATTACGAAAGCTTTAAGTTAGCCATATTTATGTTGATACATGTGGAAAATAAAAACCAAACGGAACTCCTTCTAAACTCTATTTCGGTGTGTGAGCTTTGAGAATACTCGTAGCTATCTGAATGGGAAACGAGTTTTCTATAATTATTGATCTTTCCTTCAAACACGTGACCACTTAACACTCAAGTCTGAAGGAATTGTCCGTCTTATTCCACACTCTTTTGCATGAAAGAAGAAGATCAAATATGATACTTTATTTGCCTGCAAACAGATAAATTAATTGTTCAACACGAGTTTTATTCTATCGCTGATTCTATTCTATTACTTCTTTACAGAAGCTTGAGTATTCAATGCCTACATAGAATTTAGAAGAAAAAAGTAAATAAATATTTAAGCAGTGTTTTCCAGAGAGCGAATAATTTATTCATATGATCTGAAGAATATTTCTATATGTTTCGAGATCTCGTAAATGATATATGTTTTTAACATGGTTAGCGCTGACATCATACAGGAATGAAGACGATATTTTCTTCGCTATAGTCGTACTGGATACTGCTGCGACTTCTTGCGGAAGAGGAATGAATTAATTCGTATCTAGCAATTCTTGGCGGGTTAAAACATGAATTATCGTTTATCCATTCGAATGAAATCTCTCTGAAGTGAGAAGTAATTTTCGACGCGATTCAATTCCGATGAACCAGACTTTTTGTAAGTATCTGGATAAGAAAAGTAGTTTAAAACCAATGCTCAAGGGAGAATAAACTTATTATATAAAGAAAATCACCCAAAGTTTATACATGGATTTGAAGAATACATTGCTGTATCGTCCTATCTGATAAGCGATTAAATATTTTCCGTACACTTTACTGTTATCAGAAACTTATAATCAATCTGAAAGCATTTGAACGGAAGAAGCTGACTCATAGTTTAATGATTTTATAGGTTCCATAAGATTTCATTCTTACACAAACACATGTAGTAATATGCGGTAAAATATGGCTCTAAGATTTTATTTTATTATCATATATTTTAAAAAAATTGAAAGAAATTGAAACTAAGAAATCAAAGAATTGACAGACTGAATATGTCCTCAAATAAAATTTTATGACTGATAGTCGTAGTTGTGGATTCTAAACCAAAAAAATAATCCCATATTTAATGTAATATTTCTAAATCAAATCTCAGTGCCTTTTCAGAATAGAATTTTCTAAGTATATGACATCCAAACTTTCCAATGACAATAGCCGATATTGAAAAATATTTCAGGCTGTACGTGGTTTAACATGAGTTTTCTCTAGTTGCCAATACTGCAAGTTCTATCTTCGTGTTTATCATTAGAAATGATCCAAGTACATTCGGAATACTGCCAATGTCGGCTTTACTCATCAACTCGTGATAATTATAAAAGAACCTCTGTGGACTTTAAAGGAGAAAGAAGATTCACAGAATGATCATCGACAGATAAATGACACGAACAATGGGAATTTAAAACAATAAGTTAAACAATCTTATATTTATAAGTCTCAAAAGGCAGATTAAATGACTTATCACGATCTGATCCTTATTTTTCAGGAGGAATTTTAGATTAAGGTCTCAGTATTATAATTGTTGTTTCGAGTTAGATATGTGCCGAAAATAAAATGGCGAAATATTCAATCAAAAAAAAAACATGGCAGAGAGTTTTGTTTTATAATTAATAAATAGGTAACTTATAGAAATACATTATATTATATAAGATGAATGTATAACATCTGTAATCGGTATGTGCCATCTTGACTGAGTGGTACGTCAGAATGAATAAGTAATGTAAATGCTAAGTAGTTTCTCAAGGAAATGTATGAATTATGATAAAATTAATTTTCCTGATATGTGGATATACATTTATTTCATGCTAAAGTCTCTATAATATTTGACATTGATGATCGAAAATCTGTTGATCTTGAATATACGAGAACAATCTTACCTAAAGTCGAAAGATTGAAAATATAACGATTTAACTATGAATGAAAAGATTCTACAGTATATGATAAACCATTTGTAAAGAATTATGGAAAGTATTTAATGATCAGTTGATTATCAATTAATGATACATTCCAAAAAGATGATGCAATTGTAAAGACGCATGGCTTCAACAGCATCAAGGTCTTCAAAGTCATTCTAAAAGCACGAGATCTGATAATGTAGACGTAACAGCTTTCGGAAACAAGCACGTAGATTTGGGAAGAGGAAAGTGAAGCCCCTGTCAAGTTCATCGTCATTTGCTCGAGAAAAATCTATCCACGTGGCTGCCTCCCAGTCTCCGGATTTGCCCCAATTAAAAACTGGACCTTGCAAGGACGTCCGAATTTCATTCTATCGAAAATGGGAAGAGTCGAAAATTTTACTCAGGCCACTCAATCGAGATTTACAGTGACATCTTTCTTGAAAACATAGAACCTTTTAATTACGTAACTGACCGAGTATTTTCTTTGATCTATTCAAACTAGTGATCTCAAGTTCACATCATAAACATTTTTACTACTACTTTTTTATTATTAAATTTCTCTATTATTCTTATTTGTCTTAATTTGTATTAAATTTTCAGTACATCCACTGATAAAACATGCTATATTTGAACATTGTTTTTAAAATTTAACGTAATATTTTTCTTAGTGAGTTCTATCATACATTTTCCTCTTATTTTAAAAAACTAAGTATTGCCCATTTCATTACGATTCTAAGGGTAGTATCTATAACAGTTAAGCTTTGAAATACGTTAGAAAACTTTCTACACCTAAACATGAAAAAAATGTTGTTTTGGCTTCATTCAGATTTATATAATGTTTAGAGAAACATAAATAGTAATGAAATAACATGAGCATTAAACCTATTCACAAGAAGTATCATATTCAAGTAAAAGGATAAAGAAGTTTAAGAGACCGATACAAGCGTATAAGACTGATGCTACTGTCCGATATTCGGTCATTATCGATGATTGCCGGAATTACCGAAGGTTCATTCACGATTCCACCGATGATGTGGAAGACATGAATATTTATTCAAGGTTGTCCAATTGCTTCCATCGACCTTGTCTAAACATTGTGCTGAAACAGATCTTTTTTCATGAAGATCAGGATTAAACCTTAAATTTAATTTTATCTAAACGTGAATTGAATTTCAATTATAATTCCTCATAACATGCTTTTACAAAATAAGAAAATGTATTACTGTTCAGGGTTAAAGATAAATTCGTGTTAAAAATGACGCAGATTTGAAATACTGTGAAAGAATAACAGATGTAAAAAAAAACTTAAATAGGGCAGGTACACGAGCCTCTACATCTATAAAGTATCTGTAGAACTTGATTAATCCCATATATTAATATCTTAAATTATCAAAATTTGACGGAAATTTCACTTTTATTGAAGCATTTACTATTCGGCGTTGCCCCCGATGTTATGCAACCAGCAACACGTTTACATCTTCAAAACACTGTGAAGAGACTATGGATAATGAGTACATCGCATAAGGTTGTCATTACAACATCGGATTTATTCCAAAAGTTACTTCAGTTTATAAATCGGTCTCCCTTTTCTATTATACCATAAGCAAATCCTAAAATTAAAGGAGTATAATTTCTCTCGAAAAATGTATTTATGAAATGAAAAGAGCAATAAGCCTTTTATTTATATATAAAAACTGATAATTCTTAATATTTAAAAATTCACAAAAATCAGGATTAAAGGAATTATAATCTAAGAATCTGAATTTATTTTATTCTAAATAAGATTGTGTATCCATGTCGTAATCTCATAAAAAGGAAAGGACGAAAATATTTTTGATAAAAAATGTACATACACGAATAAACAGAAGTAAAAGAAGTCTGATAGGATCTAGACTCGAAATCAGGCCTTTTAACGTTTACTTATACCTGGTTTTAAATCTATAAGTGCGAACTTATACGTAAAATTACCCCTATCTTGAAAAATTGTTGCTTTTAAATTATGTGAGTGTGGAATTTTCTGATCTTTCGTAAAAACCTTTCCTCGATAAATCAAAGATGATTGGAAAAGTAAAAGTAAAATCAGAAATAATAATTTGTAATTTTTTTCCGATGAGTAACTTATAACTTGATAATATTTACCACTCTGAAATGGAGCGATGATTTTGCTGACAAAAAAGATAAACAAACATCTGAAACCTTACCTGAATAAATGTTCGGCATGGTCAGAGATGTTAATTAATAATACATCCTCACTTTGGGCCTTTCATAATATAGCATTCGTTTTTAAAGTTAGCAGTCACTCATTGAAGTTCCTCGTGCAGTTTCATAACTGTATTAAATTCGCTTCAAGACAGTGAACGTTTGAACCTTGGAGTCTGTGACGGTGCAAGTATATATTTATCGTACCATTCTCCCTCCATGAGCAGTTGCGGATGTTTGGTCGTCTCGCGATGACGTCTTTTGCCTTCCTAATCTCTTTCCTGGTTTCCCTTGATAAAGAGAGGAATGCCAGTGTGGGAATACCCTCTTGACTGGCAAATGAGGAGCCTGCAGCCGAGTGCACCATCTTATACGATTTGTTTGCACACCGATTCTACGCACTTAACTCAGATTCCCACTTTTCGATCACAAATAGCGTTGATTTATTTAACGGTTGGGAAATCTGATTGCGGTCAGGCCCTTCCGTTGAGAATTAAAGTTCATACAAACTGTGGAAACAATGGCTTGAGTATTCTGCAAGAAATTAATTTGATTGTTTAAGATTCCAAGAGACCCTGGACTTAAATAATTAGGTTGACCCTGACATTGATCCACGCTTTCGGAGCTCTCGAACTGTAATCAGTTGATTAAACAATGGTCCCGATTAGGACAACATCTTAATCAATTTATTTATGTTGATATGAATATAGAGTATCCAGGTTTGACATGAGCAATCGAATTAGAAATGTGAAATGGAAGAAAAATCCTTCAGCGATACTCAGTGGACATTGGTTCTAATACTTTCATAATAAATAAAACCAAAAATAAGACTATATGTAAATAATCCAGCTTATAGTAACCTCTTCGTCTATGCGTCTATATGGCGTTGAACATATTCGTTTTAAGCGTTTGAAAGAACTAGGAATTTTCATATTGGTTTCTTACAGAGAATGATATGAATGTTGCAGGTAAAATTTTATCAATGAAATAAATAATAATTTAGACTGAATTTAATTGGTTGATTTACAAAATTTTATTATCATATTTGATATTACGATATATAGTTTACATTCGAGTGTATATATGATAAATGTTAACCTATTGCGTTTAGATTTCCGTATAAACTAGATATATTCTCCATAAAACGATGTAAAATATATTCACAAAACGGGATCCTAGTACTACATTGCACGAAGTTTGTACGGTTTTTAAAAGCCTGGAATAAATTGTTCTCTATAAAATACTTTTATAGTTACACGGCATTCAATACAAGTAAAATTTTAAAGGACGCTTACTATGTTTGAACTGAAAAATATGTTATGTAAATATATTAATAGTCCGATGGAGAAGAAAGTGATAAAGAAATACACTTAAAAAAACAGATGAATAGCAAAATAGCGTTTAGAACGTTCACTCATTTATAACATAAGCTTATATGATTACTTTCTAACTCATTTTTATCCATTTAGCAAGATACAGTTATTAACCGACGAAAAATAAAAAGAAGAGAGAAAAAAATTCGGGGAATGAAAAGAGTTTGCACTCACCAAATATGCAAGCATTCACAAGAGAAAGGTGAAACATGCGAAACTTTCTGAAGCTCTTATAAAGTCGAAATTCCTGTTTCGGGCCAACGACGCAGCTTTACATACTCCGAATTCTTAGCCGAGATTATATCATTTAAAACTCAAGCTAATGATAGAGGCGAAAAACATCAACAGGTGACATTGCACCAGCCGGTGTATACAAGGATCGACCTATTTACCTAACGGAATTCACTTTCACGTGCATTCACAAGTTTAAGGTCATTTCATTACCAGATTACGACTTCACTAGGTAACCTTGTTATATAACGATTTTCTAGAGGAATATGGAAATATTCCGTTGCAAACATATTCCTATAATTCATAGAATCAACAGAAAAGCAATGGAAGTTTAGATGGATCAATAGACCTGCAAATAATTATTCTTACGAAGATTTCATTCAATTAACTGTGTTGTTTTATTGTCAATTGTGTGTACAGTTTAACAATGTTTTGAATGATTGTTGCGTATATACGAGAGAAAAAGAATCGCACACTACTAAACTACTAATTGGTCTTAACGATTCTTGTTTATTTACGGAATATTGTTAGATGATGACTTTAAATTCGTTTTGATGAGATTTTGGAAGTGCGCGTTTATAAATAGCAACGCTATTATTGGCTCATGATGAGTGTGAGTTGGTAATCAAGACGTGATTTCAATGACTTAAATTCTCTTACAGCCACTTCTGGAAATTTGGATTCGAAAGTTTCTTGCTGTGCACAAAGATTTTTATTACAGTAAAAAGAGTGTGCTTCGAGGCGTAACGCGACTTTAAGTATCAGTTAAAATAAAAATGGAATGGAATTTTAACGGATTCCGGTTTGAAGATATGATTTTTAAGGATCGAATTTTTAATATCCTATGGATTGCGGACGTGATATTTATAGCTCTGGGCTTTAAAACTAAAACTGAAGAGTTGGTCCGTAATATTCAGACAAATACTACAATCTTGATCTGAGGTTGAAATTATTCTATATTCAGATTGGCTGGACCAATTCTTTTGCCATTATGGGCCTTTCAAAACATATACTATTTCGACAATGTTTACATATGCTAAGACTATTATTATCAATCATCATTTGCTCTAGCCATTGTGCTATCTTGCCAGAACATTCAGAGATCCTGTTAAAGGATTCTTTGTGGGCGTCCCCTTGAATTTTCGTCCGCAAAGCGGCATCGTCTGCCGCCAAAGCTTCATAGAGGTAACGGCCATACAAAGAAGAGATCCGGATTCGATTTCCGTTCTGGTCAGACTTATATCACGTCTATTAAACCCTTGGCATTGTTCTTTTCCCATGGTCTATACACGCTAAGTTAACCTTATCCCTTTATCTCATTATTATTATTACTTTAATAGTACATTTTTAAATTTAAATGCCGAAGGGCTTTTATGGAAATATTTTATACAATGTATTATAAATATCTATATTAAAATCTAATAATAAATATTTTAAACAATCGAATCTGGATCTAAAAGCTATGCTTTTCCCACAATGACCGCCTATGTTTCCAATACTACTGATGGGGTGAAAACTTATTCTTTAACCCTCTCATTTCCCATCTGCCTCCTGTGAAAAGCTCAAAGGATTAAAAACGCCTTCCTAACTCGCACAGAGGACTTTAAAAACAGAGCTTTAAAAATCCCGGAAGGAAAAAAAAACTTCGCCAGAACAACGGACTTCTCACACCCTTTCTAAACGGGAGTGCAATATCACGGACTCCGTTCGAATGGAACAGCTGGACACGCGGGGGATTAGTGGTGGGGAAAATAGCGGATCAAAAGCTCCGATTGTAGAGTGTTTCTTTAAGGGGAGCGGTCAGCCTAAGATTCGTTGGTCCTTCAGTTGCGGCACTTGAGGGCAACTTTCGCTCCAGCGTCTGCACGGCCCTCGAGATCATGGGAGAAGTCGGGGGAAAATTTTCCCACGGTCCTACTTCAATCCACAAGTCGGGGCCCGCCTTATCCCAACCATTCCCGTCCCTCGTACATACGCACACTTTCGCAGCCACACCTCCTCCCTCCACAGGCAACACTTTCACTCCTTTTCATGTCACCGCACCAAAATATGTCAGATATTCTAGCCTTCTTCGGATGTTTATCGGATTTTTATGACTCAATTTTCCCGCGATCGCCCCTTTGTTTATGTTGTGGGTTCGTTCGTATGCGCACTGGAGACCGGGGGATGCATCGAGGACGACCGGTCTGAGGATTGCTGGTTAGGGTGGTGGTTGAGAGACGTCAAGGTAACAAATATTCGCGATTCAGGTATTAAAGCGAGTGTAAGGGTCGGACTTGTCGCGGGAATGTTGTTAGTAGCTGGAAATGCAAGTAATCGTTTTTATGACGTGTTTTTTATGAAGGCGATGAAGTTAATGAGCCTTATCGCTCACGATTGTTATTGTACATTGTTTCTACGACTGCTATTGTGAATAAATATCGCGATAAACTGCTGCGAGTTCACATTTCGATACATTATTTTATCCTTTTAATTGTGGGTTCTTATTTTAAATGACTGACATATATGTTTGTCGTTTTAACTACGTATCATCGTAACATGCAGGATTTAAATGTCATTTGAACAGATGCATATTAAAGTAAGTAAAAGATTTTGTAATCATACTTACACAATTTATTTCTGTATAAATATAGTTCGTTCATAATATCGTCTTATATAGTTTACAGAAATAGAACTATGACATTCTGTTGTGAATAATCGTTTATGCATTCACACGGAAAATATTTCGTTGCGCCTGGTGTTTCCTGAAATTCTTAGTCATTTCGTGTTGTGTAACACTTGTTTACTTTCTTCCTTTAGGAAGAAATGGAGTGGAGGAATACACACAACAAGAGCGAAGTAAACTAAGACTTTGAAACTCCCTAGAAGTGCTCTGAAATCAAACCAATTCCGTCTTCCTTTGTGAAAAAATCTTTCCTCGGAAGGTTTTTTAAGAAAGATAAATTTGCGAAAGGAATGATTACGATGACTCAAAACTTTGGCAAGTGCGCGTGGAGATTTTATGGCGAAGTTCGCAGACTCAAATAAGATGTTTCAGATAAATTGCACTCACTTAGCATATAAATACTCCCGCTGAAAAGAATGTTCCAGATAAGATTAAGAGAATAAAAAGATCTTACTTCTCTCTCTCTCTCTCTGGAAAAACTCGTTTCCCAGGACCGTGAAAAAATTTTCGAGATGAAGATTCTCAAAGCTGCATACTTGCTGCTTATTTCTTTCGCTGACTAATTATACTCGCTGAAGGTAGTTCGTGAATTCTATGAGAGTTGTCAACCTTATTAAGACTGCAACCTGTAAAAACTTTGGGTCGCATCATATATTTTACGGACATCTCTTTTTGTCGCCACGGATGCGAATTTAACATTCATATCAGTCGTCTGTCACGCTCTAACGAAAAGATGAGAGAAACGTTAAAAGAAAAGAAAATATATGATTGGATATCGTTAAAAAACAAAAGAGGTCCCATTATAGAATCTAACAACTTAAATTTAGAGCATTGATTACATATACCGGAAGATTAGAGCATATGAAATGTTTTACTGATAACGTTGTCTTTACTTTTAAATATATGCTTTATTAACCACTCATAGAATTCAATGAGAACCGGAAAAGAGCAATATTTCACTATTAATAAGTAGGACTGTATAACAAATTTCTCGGCGATTCTATACAATATGAGTACGTAAAATTAGGAAATGATTTATGTAAAGACGTTATATAAAGATATACGCCTGAAAGAATAAGGTTATCGCATCCGACAATGTTTAAACAAAAGAAGTATAGGTCAGAGAACAGGTGATTGCCCTTTTATTGTTTGATATCTGTTTTATGTTGGAGATAAAATATTTGAGTTTCTATTCTCACTGCTTAAGTTTATTCGTAGCTTAAGATAGGTGATAAGTCGAACCGATGCACAATCAATACTTTTGTGTTTGCTTCCGCTGCGAGATTTCAAGAGATATCGGCTATGAGCCGCAGATACGTTGTGAAACAGACGAAAGAAGTTTCACGAAAAGAGAAAAGACATCTGGTACAGGAGTGAAAGAATATACAGATTAGACTGTTCAAATCTTAATATTATTACTTTCCCTTTTAAAGTCATGTTTCCGTCTCTTAGCCAAAAAGGTTATGGGCAAATGACTATCGAATATCATGAGTTAGTGATAAGTAATAATGGAGATATAAGCGGTAATCAAGAAAGTACAGATAATGTGAAAGAATGGTTTAAGAAAAAACATTCAAGTAATGTAAAAATATCTTTAAGTGAAAGGGAACATTCTTATGAATTCTCTGACATTAAGATTAAGTGCATTGGCTTTCCAAAAAGTAATGTCTTCTATTACTGAGTAAATCCTCTGACAATCCTAACATATAATGTGGGAAACTAATTAAAAGCACAGGTAAGAATTGTGATGATTAAGCACGGAATTCCAGGCAAGCTAGCAGTAGAAGTCATCCGAATAAATAACTCGACGTAAGTTATCCGTAATATATGCGGAGAAAAAATAGAGGCTAGTCTTTAACGAGAGAATGATCGAAGAAGAAGCGAATAAGAAGTCAGTAGGCATTCTGACTCATGTTGCATCCACTTCCTGTCACGTACTCGAAGCCAACTTAGTGCATAAAGGTTTCTATGAGGCATGGTTTTCCTCCGTTCGCACATTTTGTGACTGTATTATCCCGAAGATACAAATACATAACGGACAATAACTTTGATCAAACATTGTGGAGATATTGTCTGAATGTTACGCGAAATACATCTAACACGTGACATATTCGATTGCTCTAGCGCTCGATTGTTCTGGCAAGTTAGTCCACTGTCTAAAGCAACAGACCGGTATGTAGAAAATTCGTGTTCGAATCACGAACCTAGATATCATATATTTTTTGCGTCTGTTAAAACCCGGACTTTTTTCGCTTATTATTATGTTCTCGTCTATAATGGATCATATTTACAGCTTTAATTTAGAGCATAAATTTTCACGTTCGTTCGACTCAGTTTTCACAGATATTAGCAAGATTTAAATATATTATTGTACATTATCAAGTATAATTTCTAATTTAAAACACTAGAAATTTGAACGATTTATTAAAGCAATAAAATGCTATCCACCAGTTAAAAAATCAGCCCAAAAATTTTTTCGACTTAAAGTTTTGAGTAAGCTTTTTTAAATAAATAAATCTCAGAACACTTAGTTATTGTCAATCAGTTATCATCTACCACCATTTACATCTTTACAGCTAGTCAGATAAAGAATGAACCCTCATATAAATCATTGCATTTTTCGTAAGCATGTTAGTATCTCGTACAAGACTATAATTACTGCAAATGGAAGTAAAACTGTGATGATTTATATACGAGGGCTATCCGAATGAAAGTTCTTCCAAATTTTAAATCTTTTCCCATAGTTGTTAAAGATTTTAATTTAAGAGCTACCATCTGGCCTGGTGCCTATTAGTAGCTCTAATAATAATAACACAATAATAAATAAATAAATAATTTCATGCATTTTCCACGTTCAAATTACCCGCTTCGCTGATATAAGTTGCAACTCTCAACTGCTAGAGGTCTCCTCAAATTGTGGCGTGAAACAGGACTGAGTGAATGTTTAATACGCTGGTGCGTAAGGAACAACGTGCTGTAATAGACTTAACAACCGTAGGGAATGTGTCTCAAATTGAAAAGTATAGTAGTATGAAAGTTGTCCACAAAAATCATACCACATATGATAAATCGTATGAAAACAAATACATGTATTCAAGTATTGAATTAATCTTGGCCTTCTAGAATTGCCCGAGTTTACATTACTCGTATCCCTAAAATCTTTAATAAATGTCTTTGAAAGGAGCCTAACTTATCTGCGTTTTCTGCAGAAGATAAAATATATCGTTCATTATCATTAAACCAAAGAATATCTTTATACAAAGGCATAATTTCATGGTGGTTCTCTTTTTTTGAGTCTCTTTTAATCAAATATTCGTGAAATGCTTGCGTATGATAAGGATCCATCTATTTAAAATGTCACACTAAAAAACACTATCACTTAGGGTTTTATTGTTACATTCGATTCATTTAATATTATAGTGAGTGAGTAAATGGTTGTGTTTATGAGAACCAAAGTACAAAGAATTGAGCTCGATAGTCATCTCGATCTTGCTATAGTTAATTTCCAACAGGCAGAAGAGTTAATGAGGTGTATTGGATAAGGAGATGAGTGAGCCAATTTTACTTTTTTCCAATAGTGATTTTCATATCATTATGGGCATGGTAATAATATGTGATTCAAGGTGAATACTTGCGTCACCTTTTAGTTTCCTACATTATGAGAGAAAGGAAATATATGTTAAATTCATAAAAAAAACACGTTTCAAGTTAGAATATCTAATATCGTTTCTTGTGTAGAAAGATTGATAAGCAAATTGATGGCGATAATAGTAAGTCATTCAAAGATTTTCAACAGAAGTTACGCATTTTTCTCTTATTTTCCATAACAAACGAATGTTATTGATATCTTTGAACTTGGACATAACTTACACATAACTTGAACAAGCATACCTTCTAGAAATGACCAGTTACAAATCACTCTTCTTAAAGCGTGTGTATACTTTTTGTAAAAGTGCAGAAAATATGTGACATTTTTCGTTCCCGTCGAATGATTATAAGTAATCTTAAGATCAGAGTGCATGACGCAAATTAATATCTCTGCAATTCCAAAAGAAAGCGGAGCAGTGTCAATGGAAGGCGAAGTATGAAATATGTTCACCGATAATGAGATTCAGTCAGTGTATCAAAATATTCCAAGAGCATATGCAATCGGATACTTTTTAATGAGTGGCAAGGGCGTGATGATAACTCGGACTCGAACTCCAGAGAAGACAAATTCCGAGAATTACGTCAACTCTACAGTAAATCATTAAGAATGAGGGCATCTGCAAATTCACGTACCGTGTTTGGAATTCGAAGGATTGATTGAAATTGGTGCAAGGAAATAAAATTATTACGACTGGGGTATTATTAAAGGGCATTGATTATGGCTTTTTAATGATATCTGCTTTTTGAAGCGTAAAAATGGCCTTGTTTAAAATCCTCGGATTTTTTAATTACTGGTAGAAAAGGAAAAACATTCCTGTGATAATAATTACATATCATTTTTATAATGATCCTTTTTTACGGTCATTCTAATCAGTATGAACGATACACTTAGATGATTTGACTCAGCTATTTCATTTCATTATCTAGAAAATCTATGTAAAATGAAAACAGGTAAATAATTACGATTTTAATACAGAATGAAAACTATGAAACATGACGATTGAAGAAAAAATAAACAAGATAAAAATATCGAATTTATATCAATATCGTGAAAATATATATAATTTGTTCGATCTTTTTATATAAATTCTGAGATTCTCCTCCAAAATTAGTTTTCCTGATTCTCAAAGCCGCCAATGAAATTTCAGAAACTACACAATTCCTGAGTAATAAATGAACTGGAGGACAGTGCCCTGACTAAAAAAAAACAGTAAATGCGGAAATTTAGTTTTGATTATAGGCTTCCCGAATGCGAAACATTATTGCACATTTCTAAATTCGGATTATCTGACCAAGCGACCTCAATAAAGGAATGCACTTCCTGTTCCATATCTTTTGAACAACGCGATTACGGCTCGAAGTGAAAAAATTTAGCTTATATAATGTTGCACGCAATGCTGTGATACGCGCTGTTGCTAACGAAAACAAACTCGATTTCATCCGATTCGTTCACCGTTAAAAGTTCAGAACTAACTTTTCTCTCGGAAATGTTTCCTCAACTGAGCTAAATCTAACTTTGGGCTCTTTCGTGAAAATAGTGAATAACAAACATTTCTCTCTCACTTTCTAAAACCCTCTATTTCTCTGATTTGCTTCGTCACTGTTGACGAAGCTGAATGGATGATAAAACAAAACTTAGGTTGGATTCAGAAGTTGGTCGATATAATTCGATTGAAAAAAGTCAAGTAAAAATAGAATGGTTGACCTTTAATTAAGTATCCTATGGCATTACGTATCTCTCTCTCTGGTGGCTTTGCTAATCAAATGGAGCTTCTGCGAATATGCATCAGTGGGCAGGAGAGATGGGTCAAATACCAAAGATAAGAAGAGTAGAGGACATGTGTTGTGCGAACAGGGCCACAGCTTTCCTTTTCGCTACGGCCTAATATGAGCCAAGCCTAATAGATAAGCCAATTCACTTCCTCCATTGATTGGGAAAACTGATGCGGCTTCATGAACCGCACACGTGATCTAGGAGAAACTTCGATGATGTTGCTCTTTTACAGCCCTGTGAAAAGGGTACGTTTTCCGAGGGAAAAATTTTTGCTTGATTTATCGTAGTCCATGGGCGATTCGAGCTTATGGGGGCGGTCGGCCCACCCGCTAGATTTCTCTTGACCGCAGACCCACGTTTTGACGAAAATTGCACGGATTTCTTTATACAGTTACGAATTTAAACTATCGTTTCAGGTAGAAGAAAATAAATTTTAATTCGTATGTAAATTTTCAAATGATATCAACAAGGAATGATACAATTTCACATCTCTCATTCAAAAATATATCATTAAAGGCCATGACCTATTTGCACTTTTGCAGTAACCTTTCTGATCTCCTTCCTTGATCTTTGCATCGAAATGCTTATAAAGCAGGATTTATAAATGGATCTGATTTATGTAATGGGAATGAAATGATTATAAAACGAAAAAAAAATAAAGCGCTCGCAAATAGTTGACATCCATTTCCATGCGACTTCTTGTCGTATGCTATGCTGTGAGTTGTGCTCGTGTACAGCTTTTATATTCGCTGCAAGAGCTCGACTCTTTATTTGGTTCATTCGTTTATTTAATCCAGGGAACGTAAGTATTTTTCTATTATTATTATCAAATAATGTATTATTATTAAGTAATGCATTTCATTTCAATTTTTAATCATTCAAAAAATACTCAAATCGCCGTAATTAAAAATCCCGCATTGTTGAATTGAAAATTCATTGACAGCGGTGTTGAAGAATAAAGACAAAAATGGACTTACTTTGAAATATTTCGAATTTAACTCGCTAATGTTTGTTGAATGTGTTTCCCAAGAATTTCAAAGCTAATTTATCAAATTAAAGGATATATTAAGCACACAAACAAATGATACTTTAAGCAGTTTAGGTAAAATTGGTGATAAATTATCATCAAATTAGGTTCAGAAATTCTTTGTGTGCTCTCTTTATTACGGGCTCATACAAGTCTAATGAATACGAGAAAGAGTTCGATTAGTTTCGTTGAATAGTTGAATTTCCATCCAATTCTTTAAGCGAATAGATTCGGCGAGCTCATGAAATCCAATCACACGTATCCAATCAAACGTTGAGGAGACCGGACGGAGTATATTACAAACCCACTTCCATTCAGTAACATTAGTCAGGGACTGGTGTTTCCCCTTTGTAGTTCAAGATTAGGTTGGGTCAGCTACGAGGGTTTTAGACTGTGAAGCAGGGAGAGAGAAAGACAGGTCATCTGAAAAACAGGCTGTGAGGAAGGCGGGGATTAACCCAGCTGAGGGAGAGAGCGGTGCCGTGGAAGGAGGTGGAGATTTCGCAAGGACGCGTGCGCGCGCATACGGTAGTTCATTGGAGAGACAAGTAGTGAACGTGGAGGATGGAGGATGTCGCTGCCATTTGTTGACAATTTTTATCTTAGTTTCAACTTCAGTCGGTGACATGAACACACGCTTGTGTGCTCGAAATCATCATAAAAGGTTTATCTGTGATTCTAGTAACAGTCCATCAAGAGAGAGTGATCGATCAAGGAGATTGTTTCTTCCGAAGACGAGGTCAGTGGAGCTCCCTTCCAGCGACGCATTAACGTGAGCCATTTGGAGTGAGAACGAATATAAAATGGGGGCGGAAGAAGAGGAGTTCGAAAAGGTTTGTGTACTTCTCGCTATTGCTATGAATATTTGTGTTGTGTTGTGCGAATCGAAGTGGGAATGATGTCTCTTGGGGTCAATCGGTGGACTTGGCGCGGACTCAACTTTGTTTGTTTTCGTGGGTGTTAGTAATCGATAAACGTATGGTTGACCCAGTGCTTCTTGTCACAATAACTAACTATAATTGAATCTCGAAAAGTTAAGTAAAGAAAATCATAAAAGATTTTGGACCCTAGTTTTGGGTATATGTTTTTAACTCTATATGGAATGGATATGTTCACTTGTTTTTAAGTTAAAAGTATTTTGAGGTTGTTTATACCGACAATTTATGCAAGAATATGAGTTAATCTGATATTTGTATTCTTTTTGGGGAAAATATTAATATTTCCATTTCATATTTATGATTTTCCTTTGTAAAAATTTAGCATTATTCTTAATTAGAACTGAATTTGATAAATATGGTGGAATTTGGTTCTTCACTTTCAATTTCCTGTATCTCGCTTTAATACTTAAATTTTATGCATGCTTTTTAACCTATCTGATATCCTTGAGTTTATTAAGTCATGACATTGAAAATGAATATAAAATATTTAAGGTCTGGACCTGTTATTTAACTGAATGTAATATTTATATATCATCAAACTCTGAAATAAATGCTGAAGAAGTTTCAATCAATCATTGCAAATTTATATTCAAGTGTTCAATGTTTCATCGATTTGAATAACCTTGAACTAATAAATCCTTAAATGTTAAGCTTATTATTAAAGGAATTCGTTGTATCACTTGAAGTCAGCAACCCTAATCATTGGGTCAATTGATGAACCGTATAGATCTTTCAGTTCTGTCTGTTAGTTGGGAAAAGAGAGGATATAAGAAGTTGAATATTGCGCAGCAGCAGCAGTAGGTGGATTGTTATTTATATTTTCAGTGAAAGAGAAAACATGCATGCCATGCCAAGCAATGGCTATGGCATTAGAATAGATTTAGATATTTCGTATCGCGTTCGTGCCACACTGGAAATCTATGAAGATAACAGAGTCATGCTACCATGCACGTGTCGTAATATATCCACTCCTCAATCATGTTCTGATAGAATCGTTCTTTATAGTTTCATATAACATTCTCTCATTAGTAAACCTTTATTCGCCAATGATTCGCTGTTATTGCAACCAATTACTTCAGTTATTACTTAAGGTTATGAATAACGTCAACGGAGACTTGAACTCGATTTGTTTCACAATGTCATGAGCGACATTACAAATTCCTTTTCCTCTCTTTGCTCAAGGTCTCTATAGAAAGAACAATTCTCCGGTTGAGATCGTTCGCGAATGCTGGAAAAATTAAAATTAATTGACCTTTTACTGTAGACAGAAAAGAGCTACTAAAGAAATAAAATAGATGGACGTTAAAAGTACTTTTTACCATTGAAAGCGAGTAGAAAGACTAGCAAACAAATATTTCGATACTTGGCATACTGGACGTAAAAATTAGTTTATACTTCATCTTTAATTCACTCGCTATCGAGTTTTTTGTAAGCTTACAATGAAAAATTAGCTTTAAGAAAGATCGTTTTCTGTGTAATAATATATATTTACTTACGTAACTTTTTATTATTCTTCACCGATCAAACTTCATCTACTGCACATCTATGTTATTGTTTTCTTCAATTTTCATTTTCCGTTTCAAATCTGCGAAGAATTTCCACCTTTATTGTAATTCAATGGAAGAGTTTATCTAGAGATAGTTCATCTGTAAAATTTTTGGCTCTATCTATCGCCTAATTTTTTTTCATGATTTTAGATAGATGACATTTCGATTGATAAAAGGTGTCAACGTTGGGGGAGTAATTCATCTGTTACTTCATTATTTTATTCGATGCATTATTCTATCGCGTCTATTAAGATTACATAACAGGATCCATATGTTTTTTTGTTGATATCACTATTTATAAATAAATTATTAATAGAACCAACGGGTTGAGCCGTGACATCATGGTTTAACGGTAGTAATGGATGCATATGGCATGGATTGTGTCGTTTAATTTTGTGTTCACTTTTTTTCCTAATTAATGATTTTTATATTGTTGCGTCCGCTGCTTTAAACTTACTTGAAATTGATTATTCTTTGATACCTGTGAAATCATACTATCAATGAAACACTTAAGATCCTGAGAAAGAAATCGAGTTTTCTATTTAGTCATAATTGACATTGTGCCCTTCTAATTTGACAAGGTTTCATTTAAGCTACTTCTGGGTCGAAGCACTTAGCGTAACTAAGAGCAGGAAAAATTATTCGTCCACGATACTTTTAGCTAAGTTTTCCACGAACGTTACCGTTTTTCCTATATATTAAATCCTAAAAACCCCCTCAAATGTTTTTTTACCTCAACTCTAATTTTTATGCTAGAATTTAGATTACTCGTTCAATTTTGTTGACCATTGGAATATCGTTAAAATAGCTAAATAATGCTCACCTTCTCTCACAAACTTCTAAGGGCTTTAGAAGGTCCCGCTGCCGTCTAACTTGTCGTCCTTGGAAAAAAAATTGCCTGCGAAAAGTGGACTAGAATCGAAAAAAGCCGGACGAAAATCAGAAGTGTGTTATTGAGCGCAGACTTAGAAACTTTGCATGGTCAATCTTGAACACATTTAGAATGTAGCCAAGAAGGTTGTATGAATGCATATGCAATACAATCAGATAACACATGAGGTCAAATGCGGAGAAAAATGTCAATCTTCATTTTTTCCGATCTTTTCCTTCTAATTTTGAACCCAAATTAAGATATTTTGTGATATTGTGAATGTCTTCCCGCAAGGTTTTCAAGTTAAATAATAGTGATTCTTAGTTTAGTTAAAATTTACGTCTTACATAACTGCAGATGCAATTGTATACCAAATGTGGATATGTAGTTGTAAATAACGTAATTTTATGCACATCTAACTTCAGGATAAACTCAAACTTTATTTATTAGATGTTCAATGAGAAGTATTCAACTGTAAATGAATGACGTAATCAGAAGTTGTTGCTAATTCTTTTTGGAATAAATGTTGGGTCCGTATTATACTATTAAAGGAATTAGCATTATTAAGTGAATTTTGGTGAATATTTATACAATTTAATTAATTAAAATGTTCATTTTCTATTTTTCAATGAGTATTATAATTTTGGTTGCGCTTTGAGGTTTTATTATACAAACTTCATTAGACAACAATAGCAGACATTTTTGTAGCAATGCAATGCTATTCGAAGCATTGCTAGACATGCTTCACTCAAAAAAGGCTTAAGCATTGACGTATGGTTAAGCATAACTGAAAAGATAAACTGCTTCACTGTGATTCATTCCTGACCCTTATGTTGGGAGAATGACTCATAGTAGCTATCATAGGTCTCATAGAAGCCTGTAGATTGAATCCTCTATTTGCCGTCCGTGCTCAGTAGAGATTTCTAGAAAAAAAAAGTCTTGTACATAAATACACTGTTGCAGTGTAGGTTTTAAGCAATGAATAATTAAACATTCCATTCGTCTGAGATAATTGATTAATTCCTTTCTTGAGGGAGGTTATAATACATTTTTCAGGTGATTTTTTATGTAACGTTGTATTAGATTCAATGAAAATCTCCCATTAAATATTTCGTTTAATTCAATTTAAAGATTTCCTATTTGGAACTTATGTTTGCATGTATATAAGATGTATTTTTGACAATCATAATATTATATTTTAGGAGCCGAAATCCGGTAGATAAACTATAATCTACTCAATGTAGTTACACTGAAAAGAAAGTTACTGATAAGTAACAGTATTTCCCCAAGAAATCGGTTATATTCATATTAAGGTCAAGCTACGGTATCTTTCAAATTTATCCCGGAATCTATTTTAGTTTGGTGTAAACATTTTCTTGATGGGAGGATGTAATATGTCATTGCAATCTTTGGATTAAAAAAAGGGTTGTTCAAATCTTATGCCTAAGCGTATATTGGCTAAAGTATACTTCTTCCTATTTCAGAGGAATAAGCAAAATCATCTGTACAAAGATCACAATATGCGTTATCGACGTTGGTTATTCAATTATCTTCATGAAAGCATGAAGTGGGAGATTCATTGGAATGGAAAGTTAATCTTATCAATGCTAGTCTCGTGGGCAGAGCGTGTTACAAACTAGGTGATGGTATGTCATAACTTTCTTTGGGTAGTCGCAAAATATTTCGTTAACTGGTAGTTTTCGATTTAAAAACCTTACGTTTTGAGGAACGGAAATGTAGTTATGACCAGATATTGTTTTTCCGTACCAAGGTATTCATATAGTTAGACCTCAAAGAACGTTACTAATCTGTTATTGTTAAAGAGAAAATATGTGATACACGTGAACAGGAGAATTCTGGAGGAGTTTTCTTCTCGTATTAGACTAATGCCATGCATTATTGAATTTACAATTTTTTATTCCCCATCATTTCCATCTTGCTGAATAGCTTTATAGCGGTGCAATTCTAATTTATAATTGAAAATACGAGGCAAGGTTATTTTGCATTGTTAATTTATGGGCCAAATTATGCTCTGAATGGAAGAGGATTTGAACGATTATTAAAATTCGATTTAAAACTAGTCTAGGATTTACGTGCATTGACCATTTTTTGCTTAAAGGTACCAATTATTTCTACGCTCAGCAATATTAGTTTTGGTGAATTAATCTGGTCAATAAAATGTTAGTCCAAGACGTAAGGGTGTTTAGTAGCGGCAATAAAGCCCTTCGTCTGAGTGACACGGCCACTTTTTTTTACGATAATGGAGTTCCGGATGAACGATCGCTTAAGTAATAAGGCAGTTGGTTTTTCGGCAAATCGTACCGAAAATCAACGTTGAAGTTAAATTGGAGGAGGAAACGAATAGCTGTTTTTTATCGTAATTTTTCTTTTCCTTCTTTCAATCTGGTCCATTGTTTGTAACAGAATTTCACGCTCTATATTGCAAACTAAATGAACAATATCGTAGCGATATTCATAACATTATATGAGCTCGAACTTTAAGGAAGGTCATTATAGCAGAGCACCCTATTTTTGAGTAGATGAAACGAGAGGAAGTGTCTAAGTTAAACCCTCTATCGGCGATGACTTGCCAGACTAATGGATGCAGGAACTATGGGGAAAACCCGTATGACTGCGATCTCTCACGAAGGAAGCGATGAAAAAACTTCGTATTATGGGGTAAAAGACTGCAGAGAATGATAGTTAATGAATCAACTCAAGCGTGAAGTTGGACCTGCTGATAAATTTGTACAAGCGAGGAAAGATAATGAGAACCTAAAACGTTTTGAAAAAATGCATTGTAGGATTGTGAAAGTATCGTTGCTACGAACTGTAAACAGAAAAAACAACAGAATTATTCGAAGCGTAAATCACTGTCAAAATCTGTAATAACTTTTACCGAATGGGCATACTTGAAATGATTTCTTAAGCAATATAAATAATTTTACTTACTTGGCAGAGTGAGAATAATCTGACGTTTTTTTAGCAGGATATCCATCTTTTTTAGTTTATTAGTCTATTAGGTTATTAAAAATTATTGATCTTAATTTTATGAATTATAAAATGACGTTCTAATACCCATTCGCTGTTTAATTCTTTTTAACCTCAGTTCTTGCTTTATATGTAACTCATGATGCTGATGAACCGATTCAAGGTTTTCTAATTGATTGTCAGTAGTATGAATGCTTTCACCTTTCCTCTCCCTGGGTTTAGGAAAATGAGGAATTTAATTTTTCAAGACTTCGTTCAGCATCATAAGACGTATTAAATTAGTCTGTTCGATATGTTAAAATCCCTAATAAAACGCTGAACCGTTACGTCTTTTATGAGATGAACATAAGAAACGGCTACGGATGTACCACCAAGATTGATTTTTAAAAATGTATGAGTGAATTAATCGATATTTCCTGCTCATGATTTTCAGATTTCTTGTTGGGAATTTTGGAATTTCATTTTCACCATTAACTATAGCCATGTCCCGAGTTCCATCGAAGATACCGACCCAGATGCTTCTAAACGCCAGCTGACTCATTGATTAATAGAGTTTTATATCTAACTCAATCATTCAATTGACCACTAGATTACAAAATAGACGAGGATTGGCCATCTGATTCAACTGAGATAGAAGCAAATGCTTGTTACGAGACTGCGAACTTTTAACAATGAAAATTTTGAAGGTTACTTTGCAGAGAATCGTTCGTAAATATATTGACTAAATAGCTTTTAGATATAGCGTCATAGCACGAAAATTAGCTCATTATTATTACCCAATATTAGTCTTAAGAGGTGAAATCTGAAGCAATATTCGTCAGGTGTTGAAATTTAACAAGTGTTGAGGGTGAATAACATGACGAAACATTCCATAAACGTTATTGCTAGTTAACGGGGAAAAATTTCTACCCGAGGTGATCAATATCTTACGGGTACTTATAAACCAAACATCTTTGGTAGGGGTTGAATATAACATGCATTATCCCTGAAGTTGGAGTTATCCCGCTTCAATGCATTTATCCTAATAATAACGTATCATACGCTTATCTAGAACTTTTCAAGGGTTGAAAATATCCTCCTGGGGATTGAAATTGAACATTTAAATTATTGATAAAGTTAATTTTTATTCATTTGGGTATCAACTTAGTTACGATTGTATTCATTCACTTGTGCCATTGTATTCCTTCCTCGTGTAATCGTAATTGTTAACCGCAGATAAAAATAATTTCCTCAAGATAATAAAAACTCTTTTTCCTTGTGTACTCTTTCACTTTCCTTTTTTAAAGTAAAATGTGTGTTATTGAAATTTCGGTTTGTCTAGAAACTTATACAAAGTATTATAATTAACAAGGCTGTTACTTCCTACGTAGAGGAAAATTTCCTTGGGTGGTTAGAATTCTTAGCTTATAGGGCTATAATACCTTTTTATTTTATTTTTATTCTTTATCAGAGCCTATACCAATATAAATTTTAGCTCTTCGTGAGTCTATGCCGCTATGTTTACTTTTAACTGTTAGGTCGCTGCCAAACTTCCTGCTAAAGATTCCACAGATGAATGTAAGGAGGAAAATTTTTGGGGACGTATCTAGGATGGGTCCAAAGGGCTCGCTAAGATAGCAGCTATTCATTGGAGCGAAAGGAAATACGAAAAGGGATGCTCAAACATCAATTTAAGGATTTAACTATGCCGTAAAAGTTTTAGTCTGATGCGCTTATGTTACTTTTTATTTGTTTAATATTTGCACCAGAAGAGTGTGTCAATGAATCTGTAATATCTTAAAGATAGGTCGTGCGTACCTACAATTTAAGTAGAGTATGTTACCTTTAAAATGAAACGAAGCAGTCCTTAAAAAATTTTTTTATAGTCTATTTTCTTTTGTGTGCATATTTATTTGAAACTGAGCTGAAAAGTTTAAAGACCTACGATTATTAAATCGTTCATATTACGGGCAATTTTGTTGTGTACAAATTGAACTACAAGTTTTAACATTGATTAATTAATGTTTTGCCTGAAATATTTCTATCTAAAACTTCTCTTCGATTATCGTAGGAAAATCGGATGTGCGAATAGCTGAGATACATTAAAAGTTAACTTTATTTTGCGTACAACGCTTGCTTGATCCGAAGGCTAATGCTTTTCGGAGATTTTATTATTTAAGCGCAATAAAGAACTGTTTTGTTTACGCATTGTAGCTTTGTAAGGTGCCTCATCGTCATATTCTTTTTCTGCTGTAAAGGATTCTGTAAAGTCAAAAAACAGTAAACAAGTTGACTATGATATTTGTTGAATCGAATATCTATTGGAACGGAAGAGATAAGCATAATTACGGTTTCAAGAAGCGATAGCGTAACGTAGAAGATATATTATTTAAATGTCGGATGTAGGCCTCCCTGGCATTACATACATATTCAAGAAGAAAATGAAACTTTGTAATTTCCGCAAGAATGTACAGATATACATACTCTTCAAGACGCGTTTGTAGATGAGATGACCCTACCTCTCAAATAGTTAAATGAAGCGGAGAAGATTGGAATCGTTGGTAAAAAGGCTTTCGCTAATCTCAGGATATCTATCATGATAATTATTGTCTGTAAAAATAAGAATGATTAGAATCAAGGGATATCATTATTACATAGCTGCAACAATTCGGAATAAGCCAGTATATTGTTTTGTAATAGAAATAGTCTAATACTAGGGTGATATCGAGTGGATAGGATTAGATAGAAGAATGGTATTTTTCCTCTGAAATATAGAAGAGGAGGAAGATTTTGCAGTTACGGATGGAGGAAGTAATACATAATTTGGCATTCAATAGTTACGAGATCTGTCACCTCGAGAAAATGTACGTAAGAGGAAGGAGGCTTAGAATGGTGAATTACATAAATAGATGTGATACAACCAAAGAACAGACCTCGAGCGAAGGCAGATGGGTTCTGATACTAGGAATACCATATGGTGACGAAGATTCGCGCCAATAAATAGCAGCATAAAGCTAAACAAAAAAATATTCTTTTTTTATTCCTGTTAGCCGTATTTTACTTATCGTTGAAAGTTATTTTCAAGGAATTAATTTTTAAATTATGGTGAAGTTATTTTTAAGGAATTTATTTCGTCTATATCTTCGATTGACGTTTCATACTTGTCCCGGAAGAACTTCCGTATCGCTAAGATAGGCACACGTAAGGAAAGAGTTCGAGGAAAATGTCTCTCTTCTTTAGAAGGTCGGAAATTCCAATTAATGTCCATGACCGTCATATTTACGTTAGTCTTTCAGTAGATTTTACCGTGAAAGCATCTCGGGTTCTCATTCATAGATGGAAATAGCTCTTCTTTGTTTAAAAGTGCTGGACGATATCCAGGTAGTTAGTATATTCTCTCCTAAATGTTATTTCTACTCATGTTGGGCAATATTAATTAATTCATCCTTAAACAGTGTTTAGAATTCGTAAAAAACTCTGATTATTAGGCTTAAATCTAGTTTTATAGCTAGAGATCTTTATATAGGAATAGTTAGTACAGTACTGACTCACACCAATCTACACATAAATAACAAATTATTTAACATACTGATATTTCGTTTTCATATTCTTTTGGTTATTGTATTTTGCTACTTCTTAATTGCTATTTTAATTCTTACTTTCTGTATTCCAGTTTAAACTAGATGTGAAGGTGATGGATCCAATCAGTTTCAGCTCACCTTTCCTTCCAAGCCATTCAAGCTACTGTATAAGGATAAAAGTAGGTTTAAAAATTGTTTCAAAGTTAGATAAATGGTTTTAGATCTTGAAGTTGTTGAGAAGAACCTAACCTGGATTTTTCTCATTGATTATACTCATCTTGGCCATGTTTTAACATACATACTTTTTTAATTACAGACAAACCATCCTGCATTTTCTTTACCTCATTCAGAAGTAAGAAGACGTTACTCAGAATTTAGATGGTTAAGAAATATTATTCAAAGGCATCATCCTCTAAAGTAAGTATATCCATTTTCGTGATTTGAATGTGCGATTTCATAGGTCTTTGTTTAGAGTTTTTGAAGATCAAAATTTTTATATTTGTTGTTTTGATTTTAAGGTATAAGTTGACCCAAAGAATTTCAAATATTTTTTTTGGAAATGGCATTTTATAATTTTAAGAGTAAAATAGTTACTTTAATGATTAAAAATGTGTTAATTTCTCATGATTATACCTTTAATTCATTTTAAAAATGAAATAATTGTAACTGAATGGAATCGATTCAACAGATGTTCTTGTAATATATGAAAATTGAAAATCTTTACCAAGATAATTTTGGGGTTTTCTCATGTTTGAGGTGATTTCTAATAGTTATTTTCATTTTTGGAAGGCTCTTTCTTAAATCAGCCTAAGATAAAATTGAATTGCTCTTCCAAAATACAATATTTTTTGTTCCTTCTTTTTCACCTTCAGATATAGGATAATAACAATGAGATCTCATAGTCTATTCTTCTAAGCATTTGCAGAACTATTTTTAAGTTTTTTTTTCTGTAATTGCAGTATTTTAATTAAGAAAAAGATAATTTTGTATGTCAAGAATATGATATTCTTAAAAAAAATTTTATTCATCTTCTTTATTATAATCAACTTTAGAGAGGTTCCTCCTCTGCCTCCTGTAGCATTGTTAACTTGGAATAGGTTCTCTCCTGAATTCATCGAAAGTAGAAGGGATGGCCTTGAAAAGTTCCTAATCAGGTGAGTTAATGATCTTTGTTGTTTAAAACTTACTATTAGTACTTCAAAATAATGTTGCCATACCTTTAAAATTTTTAAATTGATAATGTTGAGAACCTCAAACTTAGGCTATGGTTAATTTGAATTTGGTATTTGTATATTAGTTTCAATTATATTATTTTATATAGTATCTTTTAATGGGAATTTACTAATTTCCTCTTTTGTTCGTCAGCCTTATTGATGTACCAGTGTACCTTGGGGAGAGAGCCCTCCATCTTTTTATACAAACACAGCTAAGTACAAAAGAAATAGAACTCAATTTAGAAGGAAAGAGGAATGACATTATAACAGAAATGCAAATTAATCCAGTTGTGTTACCACCATCATCTCCAAGAGACATTGAATGCAGCAAGTAAGTAGACTTCTAAAAAATTTTAATATTTAATTATTTTTAATTTGAAGAGTAGCCATGTAGATTTTTTGAGGTTTACTTAACACCTTTCTAACAACGACCATCTTGTCTGGTATCCATGTAGGTTATGCAATTAAAAACTAGATCACTAAATAGTAGTTCATACTCAATCTTCATTCATACTACAAATAACTTTGAGATCTTCATCTTACTAATTATAATACTTAAAGAGTTTCCATCTTGATTAAGTTTAAATATCAATATTGTCATTGATAATTGAACTTAACATGATTGTAAATTAACCTCTAGTAGTTAACTTTTTTAATAACTTTTTTTATAAAAAACTTTTGACTTTTGGAATAAAGTATCAAAAGTGAAGAATAATTTTCCAACCTCTGCTTGAAAATGAAATTTATTCTTTTCTTTTTTAACTGTCTAGTCCTTGATCATTTGAATACATTCTGAATAAAAACTAATTGCACTCTTGATTGAAACATATCTGAACTCCTAAAAGTTCTCTTTGTCCACTATATGGAATGTAATCACTATTTCTTACTATTTTTTATTAGTCCACCTAATATGTATTACATTTTTGTGCTTTGACTCAATTTTGATAGACAGGTCTCTTATAATACTGTGGAAATCTCAGATGAGAATGAGGAAGACATGGTGTACATTCCAGATCAATGACATTACTATTCTTTTAGAAAAACTTCTCATTAATATTTCATTATTCAAAGGTAATCTATGCTGTATATAGTATTTTTGTATTCCTAGAGATCATAGCAATTTCTTTCTTTCCCACTTATCTGTATTGCAACTTATCTAACCAGTGGCTCGCACATTAACTATCTAACAGGGTCCCAGCTTAGAATCCCAGCTAAAGGGAAATTCTTTTGCTAGAGAATGGCTGTATGGGTTTTTCTGTACATTTAAGGACAAGTAATTCAGTATAAAAATTTGTTTCTGATAAATAAAATATCAACTCATATAATTTAATCTGATATCATTCTCACCATTGTGGATGTGGCTGAAATTTTGTTATTAATTATATAAATATTTTTTGATTGTAACTAATGCTTATTATTAGTACTAGATAAGATCTTTTTAAGAGAAACTTACCCTCAGCTGACCTTTAAGGCTGTTGATTTGCTTCATGTAACTAATTATATTCAGTAATATATATTATTCAGTGTTATTATAACAGGTTCAGTGTCACATTTCCTAAGATATATTGTATCTAAAGATTGGAGAATAAATGACAAAATAGGTTAGAAATTGATGCTTATAGTGAAAATGAATTAAACAATTCAAATTGTATGTATATAGGGGAATGATTTTTAATGAAAGTTCTTGCTCAGTATAAAAAATAAACCTTCCAACTCACTGTTTTAGGCAACTTGAAGCATAACTTTGTGCTACAGTACTAAAATTTTCTTAATGCCTTTTTATTCTCATTTCTGAAATTTTAGCTCCATATTTTTCCATATTCTTTGAATTTATTTGGATTTTGCCTGTCTGTATTTAAGCTTGCAAAACATTAATAGTTTGATTTTTATTGGACTTTCAAAACTTACCAAATCAGCATGCAGTTTTTGAAATTTTTCAAAAACAAGTAGTAAATACCTCTTAATGATTTTTTGAATTAACAGAAACAAAGATTTTTCTCTTCAATTGAGTTATATATATACCAGCTTTTTTCTTGGACGATGAAATAATATATCATCTTATATAACAAATTTGATTAATTATATCTTTGAGTGTCTTATGTTTAATCCATAATCTCCAATCAGAATGAGCTTAGATAAATGCTATTTGTGTGCTTATATTAACTTTATAAATTGAATAATTTCCAATGATAATAATGTATTGATACTAATATAATATGTAATATATTGGTAATGATGAGCGACAATGCTTTCCTAAGTAACATTAATCTGGTCATCTAAAAATTTCATTGATACCATAAAAATGCATCTGAATTCCTTTTATGTAAATACTCTTTTTTTTATCTATCATTAGAACTTTAGAAACTAGCTATGGAGAAGATGCCCTTAATGTTCTTTTGGATGGTGGGTATTGCAGTGCTGACAAGGATGGTGACACTTACCTTGACCCAAATGGAATAGAAGTGGAGGAAATTGATGCTGGTAACTCCACTTGGTATAAAGTAAGCTGTGATATTAGTGAAGAAATTCCCTCCATGACTGTTAGTAATTCAACATGTGACAAAGTGAGCAGTGATGTTTCTGAAGATGTGTCTGAAGATTCACTTGTGATATAAGACTGCTGTGAAATGGTGTGATGCAAGACCGGCTCAAGAAACTATCTTTGCTCAAACAAAATGCAGCATAGCTGATAATGGAAAGCAAAATAATGGTCTTAATTCAATGAGCACTTCTCAATTCAGGGAAAATGAAAATATCTTCTGCAGCAATTAAATGGTGCTAGACGTAATGAGCCTTCTCTATGAGATGTTTTGTTGTCTCAGCGTTTTGGGAATGTTGCTCATATTTTAATTTATGAATAAAATATATCATGGATAATTATATAGTTATTTGATTATTTAATCACCAAATTCTCTTCAGTTTCATTATTCATGGATCAGTTTATACTTTTCTAAATGAATTTCATAAAATGTATTTGTTTGTTTTAATTAATTTGAAAGTTTGTTTGTAAAGTTGTAATATTATATATCTTACGTTCATAGTTTTTTTGGTTTATGAAAGTTTCCTCATTATCAAGTGCTGTGATAAGACGCTTGTTATGTAATGTATTGAAAATTTTGATTATAATATATCATAATGAGCATATATAATTTCCTCTTTTCTTTTCAACCTATTCAAACTTTAGAATTCATAGTATTTTGCTAAGGTAAATAAATATTTACAAAATGACATCTTAAATTCTCAATAGAAATTTTTAAGTAAATTAATTTATAATACAACAAATAGAAGGGAGTAATTAGTGAAGGTTTGAAGAGTAACTATTCTAAAATTTTTACTAACGTTAACCAGTTGTCTTGAATTTTGTTTTTAACTTCATAAATGGAAAGAATTTAACTGAAGTATACTTATAAATCCAAGTGCCAAATTTTATTTAGTTGGTGAAATATATAAACATCTTAGCATTACTAAGCATACACATAGCATCCTAATCTTATCATTAATAGTTCCTTTAGATTCTAAAAGGAATTTAAAAAATTATTATGTTAGCAAAAACAAATTGGAAAATTTTGTTAGTTTTTCACTGAGATTTAATAATATTGAAGGTCTTACAACAAGTTGAACTTAAGTTTCTCTCAGCCATTTAAACAAGTAAATTTCGCTAATGCTTTATATAAGTACAAGCTATTTTGATGATTTCATTACACCTTGAAAATAAAATTGCAACTTGTTGAAAGCTTTAGGTCATATAATGCGTTTTACAAATTTCCATACTTAGCCTTCTTTAAGGAATAGATTAAGCAAAGAATGCGCGTAGGTACCCATGTAATTGACTTGTGTACACTCTAAATATGGAACCATCTTTGGTCCTTAATGTAAGAAAGCAAATTTGACTTCTGGCCGCTGAACATAGTTCGGTTTATTTCCTTAGTATTCCTTCTTAATAACTTAATTGTGAAGCATCCGAAACCTGGGAGCGCTTACGTTACTGCATTCTTTTTACGTAAATATGAGTCATCCATGATTATCCATTTGACACGACCCTCGCAAACATTAAAACTACAATACGGCTGTCCGGTGCTCCGAGACGCGTCGTCACCTGCGCTTAAGACACTGTCCATTTCATTTTGAAACCATCTCATCTTTTTAGATGGAACTGGAACTCATGCGTGTTGAAGTAATGGACCAAATTAAGGTAATTAATTGTCACCCAAATTTATTTCCTCGTTTTTAAGCATATTGTCAATTTTATCCTGTCGGTTGATGTTTCACATACAAAAATAATGGATAATAAAAAAAGCATGGATGGAAAAATACCATCGGAAATTATATATTCTATCATTAGAAAAATCGGTTAAAGAAATTATGTATTAGCGTATGGCGATTTTCATGTTTACATTACTTTTACTTGGGCAAAGATTTCATCTCTGTGAACTAATTTTATGCATTATTATCGCACTTAATTTTCTTCCATCGTTGACATTTGGAAGTTGAGGAATTTTCAGAAAAAATCATTCATCTCATTACTTACGATCATGTTTGTGACTTTGTTATCCGCTATGTATGTTCCCTTTCACGACTTTAATCGGTTGCAAAAAGTGTATTATTTGGCCATTGCGGCTGGCTGTGCTATTCAAATACAGTCATACAGAACAGGGTGTCCTTAACTTAGTGGTATAGCTCTCATTGAATTGCCCTTAGCATAAATTTTAGTTTTCTTTGCAGGGGATCAAAGAATTAGATATACTGGAGATAAATTGAAATGATAATAGTTCATAGCTATAAGTGCGATTAGAAAGAAAATAGAGAGCGTACTCTTTTTGTAGGAATAATGCTAAGTGGGTGGATGGATGTACATATTGTATTAATAAGGATATCTGGTCTTAGTAACAGACCTGTGATTGCTTTATTTCATGCTTTGATTTCACGTGTAAATATTACATGTCTTTGCAATTTTCCAAGAATCTTAAATTTGTATGTAAATTTGAAAACAAAATGAATGTTAAAATATTTACTTACTTAAATATAATGCAAACTTTCCATCAAGCAAATTTACTTTTATTTTTGTGCTGTTCTATTATCATATATAAATATTATTATTTTAAAGATATCTTCATTTTGTTTCAGTTTAAAATGGATGTTAAAGTAGTGGATCCAATAAAATTCACCTCACTTCATATTCCAAGCCGTTCATGTTACTGCATAAGAATTCAGGTAGGAAGAATATTAATGTCTAAGGAAGGAAAAGTAAAATTTTAATTTTAATGCAAAGAATCTTTTTGGAAGGAAAACTGCTGTATTATAATAGAGCACGTGTTTCTATTGTTTATGAAATCATTCAGTGCTAGTTCTTATTAATGATATGAGGTTCAATTATTCAAATTTTTTAATAGAAAACATATGTTATTAAAAAGAAAATTTGGCTCATTTTAGTACGGAAGATTACCCATGAAATGATCATTATATTCATTGCAATAAAAGTCTTTCCTAAATTTTTGTTTCATTTTTAGACTTGAAAGAATTCTATATGTTTGAATTATATATTACAAATTGAAGTTTAAATGAAAATTTTGATTTGATTATTTCCAGACCAATCATCCAGCATTTTCATTGTCTTACTCAGAAGTGAGAAGGCGTTATTCAGAATTCAGATGGTTAAGGAATGTGCTTCAGAGGCATCATCCTGAAAAGTGAGTTCTTCATATCAACATGTTTGTATATTAAAAGTTCAAAGTTTCTCAATAGTAGAAACTTTAATGAAAAATAATAATTTCTTTGTTTTTAAAAGACTTATTGGTTATAAATTCTTTTGCTTTGAGTGAATAAAAATTTTAATTCATTAAATATTATTGCCCTTCTTAGAAAAATTTTGCTATACAACCATTGAGGAACTGTAACAGCATCAGATACAGTGCTCTCATACTCGTATATAATGTTTCAGTTTGCATTTCAAATTACAACCATCATTTTTTTCATAAGTCTATAAAAATATATTTTGTGATGACAAATTATTGTTAGCAAGGTGCCTTCATTGTCTTCAGTGGCCTTGTTGACTTGGAAAAGGTTCTCTCCACATTTCCTTGAACTAAGAAGAAGGGGCTTAGAAAAATTTCTAAATAGGTGAGTAAACAATTTGAAGGATATTTAAGATAGGATACAATATCATATGAATAAAATTCTGGATAAGTGAAAATTGAATTCATCACTACACTACTTTGCAAAGTATTAAGTTTTTAATAAAAGCTGTGTGTTCAGGCATTACCTTGTGGAAGGACATCTCAGACTAGTTCAGAAATGAAGTACCTTGTTTTCTTCCACAATTTTATTTTTACGATTGGTTTCGCTGTTACAAGCATCGTCAGGTTTTTTGAATATATCTTCTACCCTTTAAATACCCAGCCCAAAAATTTTCCTGTACCTGAAGATACATGTAACATAGCAAAACCGGTCGTAAAAATAAAATTGTGTGGAAGAAAACAAAGTACTTCATTTCCGAACTTGTCTGTTAAATTTTTCTTAGATCTCTTATCACATTTATTTCATAATTGAACAAAAATTTTCCCTCTTTGATATACACATTTCAAGATAGCAATTTACAATTTTCTTGAAGAGGTTGGGTGCAGAGATATTAATTGGAGATGAGTCTTCTTGATAGATTTGATTCCAGAAGCCTTTCTTAGTTATCTATTCCATTATAATAAAGATAATTTAGTATCAAGATAGATCATGTTATAAATCCCAAGTACTTCTAATAATTTTATTGAATGATACTTTTTAGCTGATTATATAATAATTTATATAATTTTAATAAAGTCCCTTTCTTATAATCTAATTATTATAAGCTCTCTCTATGCTTAAATTTAATTATGATCAATTTTTTAATAAGACTAGTACACTTGAAAACATTTTTGTGAGACCTTTTTTTTCAGTATATAAAGTTCGAAGTTTATTAAATCCTTAAGAAACCTCATAAAACATAATTGTTTCTTTTTTTACACATTAGCCTTATTGAAGTCCCAAAGTACCTTGGAGAGAAAGCTCTTCATCTTTTCTTGCAAACACAATTGAGTGTGTATGAAATAGATATGAATTTGGTGGGGAAGAGGGATGACAATGTTACAGACTTTCAGACTACACCTATGATATTATCATCATCATCAAATGGAGAAATTGATTGCTGCAAGTATGTATCAATTGAACAGATTTTATTTATAGCTTACTAAATAAAGTAGATGCAGATGTATGCACTTTACTAGTAGTACCAAATAGTAGTATCAAATATTGTTAGCTGTAATTTATATTGATCACTATTTCTTGATTTTATTGCTGGAAAATTAAATTGCTGTCTCATACTATTGTTGATTTATTTATATGTATGAATAGTAGCTGTACAGAAGATAGTATGAATGTTCTTTTGGATGATGGATATTGTGCAGCTCATATGGAAGAGATAATTTATTTGGACCCAAAAAGGAAAAGAATAGTTCAAGTTAATGTTGGTAATTCTTGGTTGAAAGTAAACTGTGATACTCTTGAAGGTATAACTTATTTGGTAGTAGGTAACTCAATATTTTACATATTAAGTAGTTACAAAGCTAAAGAAATTCAACCAGAGATAGAAGATCTTTGAAAAATATTCAAATATCCAAAAGATTCAACTAAAAAAAGGATAAAATATTTTCATTGAAACCAAATGTGTTACAAAGTAACAAATTGAAATCAAAGCTGAAGTCTTCATTAGGAGGAGCATGAATCAGTTTCCAGAACATATATTTAGGAAATGTAGTGTATCATTCAGTGTTTAAATGTTATTATATAATCCTTTTTATTTCAAAGAAATGTTCTATTATATTAAATCATCCCATGGTTAATTACTTAACCCTATATATTCACTTTAGGAATTATGATCAACTTATTAAATATTTATCTCTCGTTTTTTCAATGTATCCATAATTATTGAACACTTTTAATAATTTCAGGGTTACAACCTATTTTCTTCTTATATCAGATATAATTGTAAAACTTCATTTTTTATTTAACCTTAAAGAAAATTTTATTGAAATATCATGTATTGTTTTTAATTAGCCATTGATAGTTTTTATTAATGAAGTTAATTATTTATATTACTCTAAAATGAGCATATCATTCAAATGTTGAATTTTCAATTCTTAGTTTTTGTTGTATGTGTATTATGCTTCATGGTTCCTGTGTTAATACTATCAGATTCGTAATGTTATTATTTCAAAAAGTTTTATAAAACTTTATAATTGTTCTATTTTCCTTGATTAAAGGTATTGAAAAATTAAGAACTTTGTTATATTTATTTTTAATACTCCATTAAACATTTTTTTCTTTAGTTTTTATGAAATTGAACAAATTCATAATTTATAGTAAAAAAATATAAACAACTAACTGAATTTATTTATGAAGTAGACTTACCCGCATATATATACACATTTAAATGAACTCAAGCTACAAAATTTGCACCAAATCATTTTGTTATTTTGTATAAAACAACTTGAGTCCTGATCATCCTAGTAGTTGCAGTTATAAATAATTTCATCTATTTAATATATATTCTGATTGCTGAATATTATAAATGATTACAAAAATGAATTTTATGGTCGATTTTAACATGAGAAAAATGTACTGAGCTTTGATATTTTGGATGGATAATATTTCTGATCATTCAAATAGGGTAGTAGGACAAATCATGCAATGTAATGAGCTAATGGGTATTATAATCGTCTTTAGTGATTTTTAGCTAACCATACCTGTATTATGATCAGCAAAAAGGAGAATTTTCTTGCATAAATTTGGAAATCAAAGTATAATACTGAATGGCTATTGCACTGAATATTCTTTATAGCTCCTATTAAAATCAATGAAAATGGTGCAATTATGATTTATTGAATATTTAATTACAGAAAATAAATGTGCTACAGAAAAATTCTTATCGCTACAATATTCAATAATTATAAATTTTTCTTCTGGAATGTTCAAAGAAAGAAATGAATGGAATAAAAAATTATTTAATTATTATTCATCAGCAGCCATTTATTTGTTGAGATTGATTAGAGCCACAATTTTTTAAACCAAAAAAACAAAATATTTTACTGCATAAAGTATCCTTTTCAGAGAAAACTATATCCTGTAACATGCTTCATAAAAAATACAAGTTCAGATATGTATCATGGATCATCATAAGCTTAGAGGAGTCCTCCAATTAGCCATTGGGTGCACATAAAAACTTCTACGTGAGAGGCCAAAGGAAAGAGAAATAATTGTGACATTCACCTTTTTAAATATGCGATTGCATAGATGGGGATGAAAATGAGCGTTGATTATTCATATTTTTTTCATTGACTTCTTTGCTCCTTGAGTTTCCATTTCTAGACGATTGTCTTCTTAGTTACAAAAAACTCAACGTCACACTTGCATCGCTAAGGTGTATGGATAGGTTGGCCGGAGATATGGGTTTTTAGGCTCCCGTTTCCGCTTTTCATTCATTAACCCATCTATCCTCCCTTCCTCCTTTTCACCAGCCAAACCATTCTAATATGCAAGACTATTCACTTGGAACTTGGATGCATCCTTTTTAAACTTGAAAGATGCACCCGCCAACATTTGAAAACAGCGATATGTATGTGCTTGTTATGCGTTTGTCGAATTTTTACGTGGATATAAGAATTATGATTTTGCGGACGACTTCGTTTCAATTATGAATGTTTATATTTTTATTAAGTTTGCCATCAATTTTTGGAAATCGAGAAGAATATTTAAAATTAGCTTCGGAGGTTTGAATAAGTTATTCTAAACCGGTATTGGACTTTGGAAATCTTGATGGTTCACGGAGACGCTTGTACGCAATCAGTCGGTTCGTAAAAGATCCGAACTGTATATTGAGTATTATAGACGTCAATTCTTAAAGAATTCCGTAGCAACAGCTATTTCAGTTTCTTCAATAAATTCTTGGTTAATTATTTTTTTTCCGTTCAATGAAACATTAAGAAGTGAAGAAAAAACTTGGAAAATATCAGACAAAAAGAGATATGCTAATCTTGCTATGGATATGAATTTCTTCAAAATTTTAAGACAACGAAACTGTGCTGTGCATCCAGCAGCATACATTTTTATGTACTTTTCCACCTGTGATCTTAGAGACAATTTGATAATAGCAAAGAGTAAAAGCTGATTTTGCGTTCATTGTCATCAATTAAGAGTATTCCTTAGCTTGCTAGTTGTCGTTTGTTATTGTGAAATTGTGATCATTGTGCAAATTGAAATTGTATTCTCTCACATTCATTGCCATCCTATGATACCCTGCGACCCAATTGAAGTTCTTCCAATAGTTCCACGTGTGTTTAGGAATGTTAAGGCGGGGAAATTACTTTGCTTTTGGCTCCTTCAACACCATTGAACTGTGATAAAGTTATTGGCCGCCGCGGGGATGACCTCTTGGCAGCCGTTGAAAAATGTCGGAGGCGTTTTACTTGGCATATGGTTAAAGGATACAAAAGTTTATGACCCCGAAACCCTTATTCGTAGTATGTGAATAAACATCCGATAAATGATTTGGAAAGAAGGAGAAATCGAACATGACAATGAAGTTGACGTGTGTTCAAAGTGTAATGCCGATTGCTCGGAAAGATGGGCAGTTGAGTTTTAGAAAGACTCAACAGTATGTAGTGTATAAAAAATGATGTTATTATTGATTAAAATGATTTTTAATGGTGGTATCATCATATCTCATGGATGTAAAACGTCCTCAAAATAAAATAAGATATCCGCAAATTTACCCGCAATTTTTGATATTATGTAAAATTATTCATGCTTGTTATGCAAATGTGTAAATCATATTTCAATGGAATCTATAGATCATAAAATAAATTTTCATTGTTCCATCATCAAATTGATACATTGATTGTGTATATTTGTAATCATAACAAAGAAAAATTATGTTTTCGATATCTACATTATACAGCATTCAGTACGTAATGGTTTATGTGCTGTTTCAATTTTTCGCTAAAATTAACGCTTAAAATTCTTCCAAATAAACTACCTATAAGATTAAGAATTAAAATATTCATACTATATTCTGATTTATCCATCGAACCTTTTAAACGATTTTCAAATAAAATACTGTATGTGCAACCGAAGTTTCATCTAATACATATGGGCATAAATTTATTCTACCATGATGTATATACGTAGGAAACGGAATTATTTTTTTCATTGAAGAGAAGAGAGAGAATTTATTTGATACCAATGACCTATAATTCGAAATCCTGTATACTTCCGGGATTTCATAATCACGGATCAGAAGATTCTTGAGGAAGCACTTCCTGGGTGGACTATTATAACAAGATATCGCTAAATCTCTTCCTTAAAGCTTATAGTTTCAAATCCGACCAGATAACGGAATTCTATCTCGAGCATATCTGATTTGAAGAAGAGGTCCAGAAACCATTTATAGGAGATGAGGAAACAATAAAATTCATTGAAATACGGTAAATTGTTCTCTCCAATATCACATCCTCGTTGTGGGACGAAATTTATAGGTCACATAAGCATGTACTGTCAAGATTAGCAGTCAAAAGAAAATTTATTTCGGATGATAAAGTAAATGCATAATTTATATTAACGATATAGCTTCAAATACAAAGTGGCTAAGTCTGGATGCTTGAAAATGCCATATGTTTACAGTGATTCGGTTTTTAATATGATTAATTTAAACATGCTCGAAATATTTTCAATGGTCGGAGATTAAAGTAAAATTTATGTATCATGTAAAATAAAGGTAAAAAATTGTATAAATAAAAAGTACTTTTCTATTTTGACGAAAGAAAAAATATGGTCAGGAAATGAATTTTGAGTGAACATAAATGGATAAAAACATATTTTAACTTTACATTAGGAAAATATTTCCTTCCTAATGATTTGCTTTGTAATTGCTGTAGTAATATAAGATATTATAGAGATTCAAAATCCATTCCTTGTGATAAGCGAGTTCTCAAATATAATCGCACAGTCTTTTATATCTCAATATATTTTCTTTCTTAAAATTACTTATTATTATCGGATGAGTTAAATAGTCTGATATTGAGTTACTAAGGACTTGAGGCTTTGATTTCATAATAATAATAATATGACTTAATAATCTACGAGAATGGGATTTTGAATTCCCTTCTTACATCTAACCCGTAGAAAATTCCCTCGTCGTGGGATGATTTTAATATACATTTAATTTCATCTCATACCCCTGATCCCAACCATAGTAAAATTGCAAGTCGGGAAAACAAAGAAACACAAAGGAAATAAACGTGGGAAAATCAGATAGACTTAAGATTTAGATATATTCCGTTTGAAACCCGAAAGGAATTTCAAGGAAATAACAACCAAAACTGTTATAAAAACGCGGATTCCTGCACGAAATTTCTGATCCCAATCATAGTTCCTTCGAAGTTACGTTATTTTATGGGATTTTTTCAAATAACTGAATCGAAATGAAAATTTCATATTTGCCGGGAAGTTTTCTGCATCTGAAATAGAAACGGTTATCGTTCCAATAGCTTACTTTTCTGTACCGTATTTCAAGCTATCACTTCCACATTTCAAAAATTTCCGTTACAAAGTTGAAATTTATGGAAGAAATTAATTGGCAATTTTTTGCGGCCTAAATGGAACAGAAAGTTTGGCTTCGGTGCAGAAGTGCGTTTAATACGATAATTTGAGGTACCTATAAAATCACGTTCCGTGACAAACTGTACGGGTTTGATTTGATCAGTTATTTTTTTATCATCATTATTTTGTTTGCGGTGAATGAAAAACATTTGAAAGAAAGGTATGAATAAAATTATGTGAATAAATAAACAGGAACTCTTGATTACCCTCAAAATCGACAGTAAACCATTATAATTTCTAAATTTTACTATTAATCGTATAGCTTGATTGGTTACATTACATTTTAACTGTATGAGTCTACTTAGTTTATCAGATTTTTTAGTATTCAAGTAATATATACTGTAAATTAACAAAAGAGCATTAGATATACTTTTTATAGTTTAAATTGTATCTTTCCAAATTATTCTGAATATAATGATTGCATTCACCTAGTAAATTATCAATTAAAATTTACTAAGTATATCAGGGGAAAATGATTAAAGGTTCAACCGAAACTCTGTGTTTCTATATATTTATACCTGATGCATAAATATAGTCTTACATGTAATACCAGTTTCTTTCATATAAAATGATTTTATCCATCCAAACATTAACCTGAAGTTTATGGGAGCGACCCTAAAAAACTCCAGTGGATACCTAAGACATGGCCCTAAAATTCCATGCACCTGTCGTGAACCTGAAGGATCATCTTCCGTAGACGATCCCTCTGGAGCAATCATGGTCTCGCATCCCTTTAATCGCAGCTCATGGCGGTTTAAGGCATTTTCTTTCGTGCTTGAAAAATGCGAGGGATCACGCTCCTCCCCATATATTCCTCCTGACCGCCGTAATTTTCTTCGTCTTCCAAATCGGCGAGATTCCGTCCCCTCTGCACCTCACTCTCTCTCAATTTCCCCTTTCACCCCCTCCAACCCCCACCACCATGCCAAGATTCCCTCCCTCGGAGCTTCTCTGCCACAAGCCAGTCAGTCAGTGACCGCGCAGGTGTGGGAGACGCCGGAGACTTCAACGCTCGTCTTGGAATCATCCTCACTGTCGGTGGATACACTAACGAGGTTTGGTGCTGGCGCTGGACATATTTAATAAGTCTTTCCTGCAGACATGGAATTGGGTTGAGCGTTGTGCCCCTTGAAATAGTCCGCAAGAGCAGATAATCCTTAAGGGAAAGGAAGGGGAAGTGATCGAGTCTTTGTCCTCGGTGACCTTCCTTCCGTGGAGGACGCGGTTTTATACAAAGCCAGAGAAACCTGTAACGATAAGAGGGGAAGAGCGTCTTTCCCCCTCGGTGGTGTTGTGCGTCTTCTTAGTGGACGAGGATCTATCGATTTTTAGGGCACTCCAGACAGTGTTGTTTTCCTTACACCTCGAACTATCCCCCTCATCATGAGCGGGGTGACGGGTTTACAAAGGACGACCCCGAGTTAACGATAACACAAGTGCATATCTTTGTTTCGAGGGTACGAGGATTTGTGTGGACCTAAAAGTAAGGGGGGAGGAGCTGTTCCCAAGGAAAGGATCGGCCGTCTAGAGAGAATTTTTTTTGTTGTGGTCGTGAGGAGGTTCCTCGAGCTGGGTCCCGACGGGAGAGGAAGGATGGTGCACAGACCGGCGATGGTTCCGGCTCTGGCCGCCATCCTGGTGGCGGCGCTGGTCATCTCCAAGCCGGCTGGCGTAGGTAAGAGTATTCAGAAGGTGAAAGACCCTAGGTGTGGAATGAAAAAACGAAGGAGGAGAGGGAAGGCACCGTACGCGCATAACTGTTCGGACGAAATTCGCCTTCTGGTGAGGTGGCCTTGGGCGACCGTCCGGTCAGCCTTTAGGGCGCCGAACACGGAAGAGAAATTGCGTGTAGATGGGTTGATCGATTCACATTTCCGATCGTGGCCTTACGATTTCTATGGCGGAAATTTCTTGCCCTATTCGCAAGCTGTCATTTTCTTGGCTGCGAGGCATTGTTGTTTTTATCCCAGTATGTTCGGAAGAGTGGAATGTAGATGTTGAGACCTAATTTCGGTGTATAAATTTCTGATTAATCATTCAAAAGGAACTTTTTATTGAGCTGAATCTGAATGGAATTATTTCCAATAATAGTAAACAATTATGCAATCCATTATAGTAGAGTACATTAGAGTACTTTTGGTAATGCTGAACCACCATAATTTGTAATATTCGTAATATTTCTTCATTGCCTATTCCGTATCTTATATTACTTAATTGAATATTACTTAATTGAATATATTACTTGATTAAATTATATGCATTTAATACTCGGAAGAACATTTATTATGTATATGATTTTAGAGTCAATATATCGAGCTAATGGAATAAGACAAGTATTTACATTCATCAGGAAAGGAGGCCAATGTCATCCATTGGCCGAGAAATCTTTTCTGGGTCTTTCAATGGTTGAATCATCGCCAATGGAGGGAGCCTATAACAGCCTCTTATTTCCGTATATCGCACATCTGTTATCTTTTACAATCTCGCGTTAAAAGAGGAGGAGATGAAAAACGTATGAACAAGTGTGTAGACCTTCTTATTGACGAAATCAAATCCCTATCAAATTAGATTGTGGATAGTTAATTATTATTTCCATCTTACTCGGAAAGAAGTGGTGCATATTTTCCTTTCGGGTTATTTTAATGAGGAAATCGAATCGATTAATTTACGCGAAGAGAATTAGCGTGATCCATAGTAATTGCGGTATTCTGTTATGGAAAGCGTAAAGCCGTGCGCTGTGAGGCGTGTATAGAGATTCCGTAGCGCGAGGTGACTTGGCCAGACGTTCCGCATGCTGATCCTACGCTCAAGGAATGCTCCAATTTCTTCCTCAAATTAAATGGAGCGAGGGATGAATTTATCAATATATTTGGGAGAACGGACTATCTCTTGCCCTATCTCATTAATGTTACGTAATCATCTTGACCGGTCTATCTTCAATGGCGGAACATTATCATCGAATTAAATCGATATATTTAGTGGTATCTTTGTTACAGTTATTGTATTTCCGCCGCGTACTGGACCTTATAAACTTAACTTACACCAAAAATAAAGTAGCTCGTGGAATAATGTAGAAAAAAAGAGATCATAGAATCTTTAAATGTAAATAATCTAAATTTAATATATGTAGAATCTTATATCACTCTTTCAACAAGTTGATAATGTAATTAATTCAATCCAATGTATGGAATATTTTATTTTAAAAATCAAAAAAAGATTGATTATGTTTGTAAATTAAATCCACTCACCACCAAATGCATTCATATACGTTATTTTCACGAGATAAGGAACTGACAATGAGTATTTATATTCTTGTTAGAAAGGATACGAGTAATTTACCAATAGATGCAATGAAAACACGTTATAGCTATATAATATTTTAACACTAACTTATTCACTTATATTATAGGATAAAGTATATTCTTATGTTATGGAATAAACTGTTGATCTAAAGTTCGTTTAGGATTTTTTCAATTATAGTATAACTATTTTTTATACATAATTGTACTATGCTATAATTAGATTACATAATATACATGGAGTCGAGGCATGTAAATTCAAGAGAATATCCGCACGATTTCGCACTAGTATGTCCGCATTTACTGATTAATTTTTCGCCGAAAGACACTTTCATTTACCGGATGCAAATAGGTTAATCCGGATCTTGATGGGTTTCATACCGCCCAAAAAGCAAGTGAGTCATTGAACAGATTTCGTAGGGAAGAAAACACGACTTTCACGGACGTAAGCATCGGGAAAACCCCGAATGGGGTCACTGATGAGGAGTTAAAATTGTGACATGGAAGGCAAATGGATGATGCTGGTTAAACATAACTTTTAACTGAAGACATGAGTATAAGTTACCTGTAGCCTTTCCTTGTTAAGAATACAAATTAGATGTTAATAATATTGAAAATTATAGTGACTGAACAATTTTAAAAATAAATAAAACAGTACATTGGTACAAGAAAATAACGAAAATATATATTATAATTATATAAAATAATCATTTATGACGGTGAAGAATCGGTCTGAGAAATTAAAAAAATAGTCCATAATGGACGGAATAATATCTATATTCAAAACAGTTTCATTTATATACACATTTGCACCGAGTATACTTGTTAATATTTAAATAATATGTCGTTTCAGAAAGTCACTTGTACTCCCATGATATGCTTATATTTTTATATCATGTTTTGGGAACAATTTACTCTTCGGCAATTGAGAATCACATCGATCGATAATTCGTGAGAGTGAAAATATTTGGAGAAATTATTCGAATTTTTTTTCTTTTCGTCAATTTCTCTGTTATTTTGCTAATAAAAATTGTTATCTTCAATTACTGCCATACTTATAATACATGCTATAAACTTTATCAATACATAGAAATATGTAGTAAATTTTTTCACTATTTGTGAAATAGATAGAGAAAAATCTTTCTACTATAGAATGTTCCTCCACTAAGTGTGCATGATATAAGTTGGAAAAAGACGATAGAAAAGAGCAATTTTAGCAAAAGATTTTCACTCTCAATACAGAAATTTAATGGAGGGAAAGCCATAGAGAATGTAATTCACCTCTTAAAAAGTAATCATTCATCACCAATGATCTGTTCTTTCATATATTTTTGTATATATCCTGTTACAATAATGATATTTAAAAAATTGTATCAATGTGTAAACATCCATATCGTAATATAGAACTGAAATGAAATATCTTACATTATATTAAATAGAAATATCTTACATTATATTAAATAGAAATATCTTGCATTTATATAATAGTAAAAAGATCGTATTTTTAAAGGGACATTTTCTCTGGTACCCAGCCAGATCATCACTTTTTCGAAGTTTTCATTTTATTTAGTGGATTTTCCCGCATAAGTGATCAGTACCCGCATTACGCTCACTCACATTTTTCCCAATAGTTTACCATATTTTCAACATTTTTCGTGTCTGCGGATTCGGGCCGCTCAACTTATTATTTCCAAATGTGCAGGATATGATTGCCACATCTCTTCCGTTATGGCTCCTTCGAATTCTAAACCACGCCCACATTCTTTATAACCTCACTCCAACCAGCCTTCTTCCTCTGACCCTACCATTCCTCACAACCTGTCAGTTCGCGCGGTCTTATTTGCATAATGCACTGTTATCCATGCTGACTCACTAACTATGTTATTCTTTTCGTTGCTATCCTGGTTTTGTGTTTAAAGCAGTTGCGATTTTCTTTCGTTCATATGTTAACCTCCGCCAATAAATGAGTTCATTGGTGAGATGATGATTTAGGAACTACTTCTTCGAAAATGTTCAGAGCTCCTATTCCATGAAATTAATTTCTTCAAAGATACATTTGATCTAGAAGGTGTATCTGGAAGTAAATTATGTCAATCATACAAGCTCATTAGTCTTCTTATATTCTTCTCATTTTATGCTCTATCATTCTTGTTCCGGAATGAGTGATTTGAACTGATTGAGTGAGGAATTGATTAGCCTCCGATACTTATCAATAAATTAAATCTTCATTCCTTTAATAGTAATTGTATACATTGAAAGAATATCACAGTCTGGAATCAGAGTTTATTTGATGACAAAATTATTTTTTACTTCCTCCACACCTTCAAGTTGCTGTGTTATAGTGGTCGTCAAGTTTCTTAGAGAAGTTTCTAAACCTTTTTCCTAAGGATGAGAAGGTTAAATAACCAGTCGTAATTGCATTAAAGATGTAAGGCCATCAGTCCATTATGTGATACCTTTCTCTTGAGGAAGGGTCAACGGACGAAAGTCAAAAACTCGTTTCCGTGGTGAGTTACATCCTTATCGGTCTCCGGAAGAAAATAAGGAGCGAGCGAAACGTGTGATGAATTTAGTCGATGCCGAAATGACGGACCGAAAATCCTTTCATTGTCTCTTCCAATGATCAAAAGGGATTTCTCGTAATCCAAATACTTTCTCCAGATTCGGACACCGCCACGGTTACTTGGACACCGTTCCCGTCTTTCGAGGGCTTTTCTATTCACGCCCAGTTTCCCGATAGTAGCTGAACCATTCGAGGAAATAGAATTCGCGATTTCATTCAGATGCTTTCAACTTTCATGCATCGCTTTGCAGATAGTTTCTCTCCTTTTAATGAATAAATCTGATGCAATTTCTCTAGAGGGAATGTTTAAAAAGTTTTGCTGCCCCGATTGGAATTCTGAAAGCGGTTCTTCTGGGTGGAGAGTTTCATCTATTATGCGAATTTTATGTATCGTGGATCGTTTATATTATGCTATGTTTATCGTAATGATCGGAAAGAAAATATTCAACATGAAATATTGAAAGCAGTAAGCATTCTTGTTTTGTCACTAGGTGTTGAAGGATCAGGTTAGAAGATCAAAGATTTATAAACATATATTCATTAATTTCTAAACTTGTAAATTGACGTGTATCATTTGCCGATGAATTTCTCGAGCATTAAATTTTGGTTCTTGAGTTATCAATGAAGATACCTGTTACTGTGTAAAACGAATAGGTTTCTTCGTTTCCGAAAATCGTCTGTTTCATTTAAAGCAGGATGTATCAAACTAAATTGGCTTTGAATATAAAAGAATAGAGGAAGTGAATTATATAACGCGTTTTCTGAAAAATGCAACTAAAAATCACATGAATGTAATTCTCTCTCCCGATGAGGACTCTTTTTAAGCCGTAGTGCCTTATCTTCTGAGAAGGGATGAACTTCTTGCAATAGAGACGGGCATTCTTCTCAGGGCGTTCTCAGGCTTCGCCATGGGAAGTTAATCGCTCCAAGTACACCTGCCTCCAAAATGAGATTCTCACGAGTTTGGAAACCCGTTTCAAAAAGGTTTTCATGGTTTTTTTACGAAGTTCTCAAAACCTTAACCTTAGACCATTTTATATAGTCAAGTGTTTAGCTTGGATTTACGAAGGGAATGCAAAGAGAAAAAAATCCGAATTACACCTTCCCGAGGAAATATGAAGTGGAAAATGTAAGGAGGAGGAAAAGTCAAGAAACTATTATAGAGAGCACGTATACATTTCAAAATAATTACGAGCACCCAATATAATAAAAGTGAAATAAAGTTCGAGAGGAGTAGCAGGAAGTAATGTAGAATCATAAATGAACAGAAATTGCAGCGACTCAAAAATTAGGTATTTAAGAAATGTTAAAGGTTTAAGTAGCTGCATCTACATTTGCAAAATCTTCATTTTATTTGAAACTTGTGATATAAAACGGATTTATATGATTTCCTTTATCAAAAAAATTAATTAAGTATAATCTTATGAATCATACATACCTGAGACAAATCATTATCTTTTAAGAATGTTGTAAAATATTTGTAAAATATTCAACGAAATTCAAAAAACAAAATTTTTATGCATAAACTAAACTGATAAGCTTTATAAATGGATCCAGTAAAATAATTTAGCGGAATTTTCTTTACAAAATATTCCTGAGATTCAATTTAATGATAGGGGTATTTCGCTGTAGAATTTTTTTTATACCTTAAGTAACCTTTATCCCAAAGTCATCAAAGGTCTCAGGCTGCCTTTATGGATTGTCAGATACTGTCACCATACAAGAACCAGCTTTCAGGACTTTTTTATAAATCATTTCCTGGAAAAATCTTACTTGAATGAACGGCCATACCCATCAATGGAAGCTACTTAATAGATAATCCAGCTGTCACGAATGCGTATATTTGTGAAGGAAATGCTACGCGTTTTCACTTAATTCTTCAAATCCCTCATTCATCCTAAAATTTCATCCTTTTTCCTTTCATATCCTGCTACAAATCTCTGTCTCAGGTTGAATCGAAACGTCTGGGGATATAAAGGGTGCTTTCATGTGGAATAGGTCCTGCAGGGAGTGGTGGGTGGAATTCTCCATGGAGGTGTCGGAAAAGGGGAAAATGGTTTAAGGATGGTCTGGTGCGTCGACACTCTGATTTCCCCATTGTGAAAACCTTTCACTCGGACGCAACGGGAGGATGACGAAGGGAGAAAGTAGCAATACGCCCCCACAGCCGGATGTCCGTGGCCTCCATCGGGTACTCTGGTGCGGGATGCTATACGGGCGATAAGGCGAACGGCTCCAGATTCTTTCCGAAACGAAAGTTTTGCTTGGGGAATTTTGTTCCTGGAGAGAGCCTATTATTATCCATAAATGATATTTAACTTGGTTTGAAGGAAGGGTTTTTAGGATCCCCTTTGATGGATTGTAGGTTTATATCTTGGGTTAGATCCTCTTAGGTTAGGTTAGTTTAGGTTATTTATCTTCATAGGGTATTTTTTATCTCAAAGAATCGAGATGATTAAACTTCTGATATATTCTTCAAAAAGGGTCATTTGAGTAGAATAAAGTTCAATTCATTTTCTAAATTAACGAAGAATTTTGCAAGGGTATTATTTTAATGATTTTGTCTCCCACTAATAGTAAAAACCTAGATCCTAATAATTCTGATAACTGATTATCCAAACTTGAAGAAATAAAATTTATACTACATTTTAATTTCTTTGAAAATATCATTTAATTATATTATACCTAATAAAAGTATATATACGTAATAATAATTACGATAATTGTAGCCAATCATAATAGAATCTCATTATATCAATACTTCATCACATTATAACACTCTATGTAACCAAAGGTTGAGTAATTAGGTCTTACGATGACTGCATTACAGAAATTCACATGAACTGTGCTCGGGATGGGAATCTTCTCATTCTTAAATTGTTAATTTAAAAGAAAAAATAATCATTGAGGTATGAAAAACAATGGGGTTTCCATGGGAATAGGTAGAGATAATTGGAATAATTATACCTGCAGGAGTAATTTTGGGAGGTTATATTGGCTTAGATAATCTACCTTAATTTGATTTAAGAGTGGATGAGTATTGCAGTGTCATCACTTATAAAGAGATAGAGGTGTACTAATACAAAAAAATGCATCCACGAGAAATTACTCGTGGGGTTTTAAAAAAAGAACGGTTTCAAATCTTTTCGTTATTTTCACGTTTTATTCTGTACTGAATTCGAAAGAATATTCAAGTCAAGTTAGAATAAGTTCTTCCTCCGCTTTACAATGGCAATTTATTGCAATTATTCTATCTATTTTTATCAATAAGTGATACTCTGATAACTTGAAGATCTTTATGACCTTTCAACATTTATAACCACCGTTCGTTATATCTATTTATTTATTATTTATATTTTATATTATTATATGTATTACCTCGATTTCTTTCCTAAGTGGAACTTCCCGCACCTACCATGCTGTCCCAAAAGAAAATAAATATGTCATTTAAAAATAAATTCAAGTATTTAGATTACCAGAACACGTTATTTTTGTTGCACTTAATTTTGAGAAAGTAAAATTGGGGATAGGGAATGGAAGAACGTGAAAAGAATTGAGTTTACTTCGACCATGTATATCGTATTTATATCACGATCTGCTGTTCCGTTAAGAAGACTTTTCCTATATGAACCAATTGCTACAGTGAAAAATTCGGTCAAAGTTACCTACGGAAATACTTCCATCCAACCCTTTTTGCATTTCGGAAGTGAAAGCAGATATTATCCCTTAAGGTGTTCTACCAATTTGTTTGCTGATATTCCAATGAGGTCACTCTCCTTAGAACCCATTTTCACTATCTGTATTCACACTGATAGCTCACGGATACATTTACTGTTATTTTCACTTTCAGTTCCCTTGTGGAAGTGAGTTTTGCTTCTAAATTATTTTGATATTCAATTTGTATCTTTAAGTAAATGCAGTGCTCGTGGGAGACCATTATTCTTCTTCCTAATCGGTTATTTCTTTAGCCTTAGTTGTTTAACTTTTGCCTTGAAGGAACCTCGGTCAGAGCAGTACACTGCATTGTCGTCGGCTATGTCCCTCAATTTTGGCAAATACGCTGCAATAATGTGAAGACTTCAATAGCTTACAATAACAATGATAATATAAATTTTCAATGCTTCTTTGGATGTCTAAATCTCAAATACCATTGTTTCCACTATTTTACGGAAAATTCCCTAACGACCTGTTTCACCGACAAAAACCTATTCTTTCCGGTGAACGACCTTCCTTATTGCTGTACCTTTGTCGTCCGGGAATCATTCTAAATCGCTTCCTTTCGTTTTTATCCCTTCGTCACGTTCCGAAGGAGCCATGGCCACTTTTGGATCCCAAGCGGTTTGTCTTTTCGGAGAAGCGGTACGTGACGCCTTCAGATTACTTTTTTTGCCAGTCGATCAACGGAATAACTGTACTCCGCTCATTGGATTCGCTAATACGTCCTCTCTTTAAAGTGCTGATGAGATCTTAAAATCCCCTATTTTCAGTAGTAGCTGAAATTTCTTCCCGACCAAGGAAAGTATTTGCGACAGTGCTGAAAGGAAGGAGGGAAGAGTGGAAATGTTTGAAGGAAGAGGAAAAGGAGTAATGGTTACATGTGGGGAAGGAGAGTTGATATGTGTTACCCACACTCCCCTCAGGACGCTTGGTTTCGTTTGGCCCCCATTTCGGCCGTCCACTTATCGGAGACTTCAATGCTCGTCTTTGATACGCATTTCACTCCACATGTACTCCGAGAATTTCGAGAGAAAATGCACCGTTTCGTTCGGTGTCCTTAATCGTGTACTTGTGTTATAAACGGAGCCAATACACCATCTGTTCTAAATATCTGAATAAGAAAAGATGTTCCATTTCCCATGTTTCCAATAGAGTTGAAAATTGTTTTTCCGAAATTCTAGAAAGGGAATTTATGGAAACTTACCGTTATCTTTATTTCTTCTGAAAGATGAGATTCATTCTGGACTCAGTACATCCTGCATGTATCTCTTTTAATTTCTTTCTACCTTTATTTCGTGTACCTGAACATTTATTTTATTCAGAAGTTTTAAGATTATATACTTTTCCATTACACAGATATCTAACCAAAAATATCAAAATGTTATGTAAGGTATTTATTTCGTGATTAAAAAATCTTTTCGTAATAGAGTAAATGACTTAAATAGTAAACGGAATAATTCTTTTATTAAATTTTATCACTAAAATTCTATTATATAACTTATTATGAAAAATTTCGATTTTCAGATAAATCTCATTATTATTTGAGGTTAACTGGTAGCGAAAACTGATAAAGCCAGAAATTTATTCATGGTTGCGGTAAAAATTGATGCGGCCGACCTCAATTAGTTTACTATTAAATGTTCCAATGAAAGCAATTTCTTGGAAAGTAAATATATATGTTTGAAATAATACTTTATTATACTTTAAGGTATGATTCAAATTTGATTTCTATAAATTGATTGGAAGAGTGTTTCGTGAATGCCTCTGCTCCGCGAAAAATCTCTTCTCTTTCAAAACAAAAGCATTGTTCTTTATATTCATGGTAGAAATATCGCAAGACGTCCATGACAAATGGCCTCAGGGAAAACCTACTATCCGTGAAAGGATGTGCGACAGTAAGAGGGTCACTTGCCTGTGAGTTTTCTGCGAGTATGTGCTTAGAAGAGGCGGAGACTTCAACGCTTGTATAACGGATATTGGAAACCGTTGATGTTTCGTTCTACTGCCGATGTCCTTCTCGAACATTTCCTCTTGTTAAAGTCTTCTCAATTGAATTTGTTCGCCGAATCAACGACGCTATTTATTTTTATATATTTTCCCTGTTATAGAACGAGAAATTTCCTAGAAATTTTATTTTTCTTGAAAGCCAATCAAAACTACTGAAATTTAAGAAGAAATTTTTAAGTAAAGATTTAGTGCTTAGTGCAATTGAGAAATGTAACATTGCGAAAGAATTTCACAATTCATAAATTATCGACAACGTGAAACGTGGGTATGAAAGTGAAAAATAACCTATTTTAGGCAGTCAACTTTCTCTCTATCATTACATTGGATTGATGAATAACCCTCCAATATTTTTATTAATATATTTTTTCGGTTATCCAAAAAAATATATTTTAATCGCCAACGCGTCTTCTGTTACATTTCTAAGAGATTACTTCGGTTCCATAACTAATGAGCTAAATTAAATTCCAAGAGGTCACCGGTATTTTATATTAGAGTAAAAATTTTACGTGGTACGTAAATATTAAAATATAATATAAATTGTAATGCACTTATATTGATCTTACTAAGTAACCGAAAATCGTGAATGCTAAAATTTTATTGTATCGATCGCGAAATATATTTTTCTCCTTCCTTTATTCAAAAATTTTGACTTTAATTGGAATCACCGAAGCAATTCTCTAACTACCTTCTCTCAGTTGCTGGTGTTGCCGAAGTCATTTTAACTTGAATTACTCTAACTTCGGTATAAAAAGATACTTCCTTTGAAATCATTTCCAGAATCACCTTAGACTCTAAAAACATTATTTTTTCAATTTATATTTAAATTCTGCATTGGATAACCTACATTTTCAAGAAAAATATGACGAGAGCTGTTTTTCAGTCGCGCATACATTTGAAAGGAAATTGTGCTGCAATTTGTTCAGTCGAACAAAGCAAAGTAGTTCAGACTCATCAGAGAGAGAACATGACACTAACATCAGTTCAAGTGTAGTAATGTATATTTACGAGCCGAAACCAAAGGCAATGAATGCAAATTTGTGCTAACACTCCACCTTATTTACCGTCTCACGAATTGCTTCATGTTCTGTTTTGACGTGGATCCAACTCATTATTTTTTCTCGCCCACAAAAAACTTTTCATCATCGAAGCATTGATGCATTTTTTTAGACTGACTATCGAATCATTATCATGGGAGACAAACTGGGTAGGAATCCATCCTTCTCCTATAACAGAAAATAAAATTATCTTGCATTGCTTGAAAACCGTATATAGGACTGGAAGGTCGTCGAACTTCCGGCATACTGTTTCTTGAGGAAGTCAAAACAAAAATATCGACTCAGTGATCAGAAAGATGTATTTCATTGATTATAAAGAACGGATTCAACGCTAGACAACATCTTCAAGTCAGGATTATACCGGAACTATGAAACCTAGCAATCCATAAAACTCTTGCAGATCCTCTTCCTTTATCACGGTCAACTAATTTTCATGAATTGCAGTGATGAAAAAGTTTCTTGGTAAACCAACGCACGCAATCTGTATCGTTCGATTGGATAGCATGCTTGTCCCGATGTCAGAGATCAGTAAAATTCTTAGAAGGTATTATTTTCTTTGACATGAATTTTGTTTTGCGACGAAATGGTGATTACTGAATGTTTTCGTTTCATTTTTACAACTCTAAATAGCATTGTTTGGTTTGAAGCAAGCTGTCCTGAGAATGAACTTATCTCCTTTTGAAGTTGGATTAAGAGCAACCTCGCCTCTCTTCTGACCAGTGGCCTGACTCCCGCGTCAGGAAGGGATTTAATCCGATGGCCAGCGAGATGAAAAAACTAGGCAACGAATGGTCAGAGGGTGCCGGACTCAGGAATGCGGCTCGAAAGAATTATCGGAAGTTCTCGACTCTTGGATCACTCGGATATCGCTACGAAGGTTGGGCAACGTCGCAGCGCCAACCAACTCTCATCCTCCGATACAAGCCTAAAAACTAACGGTACTCTCCCCTTTCGGGAACTCCTCTTTATACGTCACCCATTACGGACTCGCTCTTGTGTGCGTTGGTTGCGAAGAATCGTTTTCAGCAGGTGCCCGCGGGAGGCGCGGCGGGTGGGGGAGAGAATAGTTATAGGGGGAGCGCGTTATGAACTCCGCTGCTGGTAGGGATCGGAATGTTTGGGGCATAGCGGAACTTCTAGGATGGGGGGTCGGAGGTCGGTTTCAGAAGACTCTCCTCGCATGCGGTAACTCACTGTGTTTACTGATACAGGTCCCTTTGAGTTTCCGGTTCATTGACGACTAATAGCCTTGTACAAAGTTCACGCATGAAGATGGAGGAATGTTGTGTACAAAACATTCTTTCATTTCATTCCTGTCTCGAGCAGCTGTGAGGAGTCTTATTTCACCTGAATTCAGAGAGCACATCTGTCAAAGATGTACCCGTACCTGAGTTGCGTGTTTGATGTATTAAACCGGGTCAATAGACTTTTTTCATCCGTGGAAACTGTTTTAATCGACTCTAATTCAGTATTAACGCTCTCTTAACCATTGAAACAAGTATTTAAATTCAGAAAAGTATAGATGAAAAGAAGTATTGAGAAAGTAAAGTATCGAAAGGTTCATGAATACCAATGCGTCCTAAAAAACTAGGGAAACTTAAGAACTTTTTTCGTCATGATTGAGTAGGGATATTTACCATATGTCAAGGAAATTTATTTTCTACGTCTTCTTCTACGTACACCTGTTTCCTAAGCACTTCTAGAAAAATTCAATTTCTGTTCTAAAGATGTTCATTTGTAATGAGACTCGGAAAATCATCGGATTATGTAATTTAAATGTTAATTAAGAAAATTTAGATTCAATAAAACTGAGATATATGAAATTAAACTAACTAACTATCATTTTCGAAAAAGTTGTTATTCAATTCACATTAGATAATTATACTAAAATCTTGCTGGTGAATTCCATTCACATAAATGCCGTTCTTTTTTATTTAAATTAATATACCCAATTGAATGGAGATTTATTACTGCTTGAGGAGTTAACATTCGTTTTTTAAAGGAATCAGAATATAGGTCAATCTTGAATTACGGTGTCTGATAATAAAAGTATAGTAAGAGACATTGTTTAAAATATATCCAAAATGAGATTTATCAACTTTCGTCCTAAATACTGATGTTAAATAGCTTTTAATACAGTTAATCACCATGCAATGGTCAATGATGGGACGTATAAAACGTATGTTCAATTCTTCAAATTAATTGGTGATGACCGAAATATGACCAATTGCTTTAAATTACGAGAACAAATGTCTGGAAAATACGATATTTTTTACTATACACGCCTTATGCACGTGTTCACATCACATTATCTCATTTTATGGATCGTGATTGGTGGTGAAGGTGCCGAGTATTGATGACCCTTCGTCCTTTACCTAGTCCCTCTTAGGACCCGTGTTCTAGATAAGCGTCTCACTGGAGCCAGGCACAGAGTCATCCCCAGTGTCCTATTTTCGGTAATATAGAGCTCTTAAAGAACGTGAATGGAATCTGAGCGTACATCGCACCTGGTCGTCACCTCCTAAAAGATGCTTCCACGAATGTGTTAGGGCGGCGCGGAGAGAATACTGTACATGTACATTCATACCTCTTATTCATGAGCTATGTGAAAAGGAAAACACTGAATGTACAGCTCTCCGCTTATTTTATTGTTTATCTAATATAAATTGAAGATATTATAAATTGTGTTAATTTTTTCATTTGTTAAATATGATACTATACGAAAGGTAAATTGAGATAGTATATGAATGGGATCAATTATCTCTTTAAAATATCGATTCGAAATTTCTGAATTATATTCGAATGAAGAAACATGATAACTTATGAAACAGACGAATTTGATGGTAGACACGATCCCGCTCTGAAGCTCCTTTCTTCGATACTATACCGTGGCAAGAAAATTTTATACGGTTGGCAACGACGGCTCGAAGATCTTGTGGTTAGAGCGATGGAATTTGGACCTTTTCAAGGTGGATCCTTTCCCATCCCATTCCGTTCCCATGGGATGAAAGGGAATTACCGGCTTTGCACCATCCTCACCTGCAGGTGTCAGAGCAGTACAACGAAAGGGGAGAACCTAGCCTTGCTTTGAGTTTCTTTGAGGGACACCTATGAGCGAAAAAAAAATCGAGATGAGTTCCGTTAATGAGCTAGTGAGTGACGAGGGAAATGAGCCGAGGATACGAAGCTTCTGGACTTTTGATTCAGAAACCGGATGTCTATTTAAAAAAAGGTATCATTAGTTTGAGCGATAAGTATATCCTTTAAAAGAACTTGAACGTTTTTGAGGACCCTTTTTCTTATATGGATTAGACAAGAAGCGGGATCCAGTATATTAGTGGCATTAATCATTCTCATTACGCAATTACTTTACCAATTTCGTGAGGTAACGTACGGAATGCGAAAGCTTATGGGAAATCGATGTGGAAGGTAAATTTGCCGATTTATGGTTTCATATTAAATAATCACTTTTTAAACTATCAATCCTTTTCAGAAAGAGGCATTACTTGTAAATCTTTATAGTATAGTATGTGGCTAATAACCTTCTGCCTGGTTGACGTACTTCAGAGCTTGAGACTCGATCCCGGATCTCCCACTTTCTGAGCGGTTGGTTGAGGCTAAAACGAGTAATCCTCCCCTTCTTTCTAGGCATTTAATGGATGAATCAACTTCTTAGAAAGTACGTACCGCATTTACTGCTCGCCTGCCTTGAACTAGCCTTTAAGTGAATCCTTTTCTTCCAAACAATAAACACACTCGTTGATGGAGAAAATGATATTATTTACTTGAGCTTACGAGCTACATTTAGCTACATTCTTCGGGTTTAAGCGTTTTGTACGTTTATTACCACCGAACACCATTGATGTGTATATTGTACTAATCCTCTTCTTTAAATGATAATTTTATTCAATAAATCATATAGCAGAGTAATCGAGCACTATAAATAGGAAAATGTATCTTTTTAGGAGCATTTTACAAATCAGTTGATTGATTAAAACTCATGAGATCTAAAATAATTATTTATGGACTTTGAGGGTACTGTATAGTTATGGAACTAAAATATCGTTTCGAAGTTCGAATAAGTCTATCTTTAAATTGAAAAATGAGGATTTAAATCCTCTTATGAATATCAGAATCCAGCGCTTTAAAAATGACCTTCAAATTCATCTCCTCTGATACTCTACATAGAATTTCTCGTTTCATTAATATCAATGAAAAATTTATATGAATAGGAAATGTTACGTAATGTGAGCATCACTATTTTTTGGTACCATAATAGGTACATGAAGTCTATGATATCTAGCATGATAGAAATTTAGAGTAAAGAGATTTCGACTCCCGAAATTAGCTTCCTGGACAAAATCTGCAAATAGCTCGTTTTTCGTCGTCCATCATTCACTCTTGGGTCAAAATCGTTAGCTATAAAAGGAAGAGGCGAAAGAAAGAGGGATAACGGAATGCTTTCGCGCCGAAGCGATGAACTTGGTTATTCTCAGCTATGGAAAAGCGGTTTTTTTATATCGAAGAATCCAACAAAATTCGTCTATAATGACAGACTGTTTTTATGACAGCTTCAAGAGGTTTGCGGAATTATGTAGCGATTCAGATGGTGGAAAATCGTGGTTTTATCATTACGTCGCATCACGAAATAACAGATGTAAAATATTATTTCCGTGAATGTTTTCTTCCCAACGGTAAGCTTAGTAAGAATTGGCTTTAAAATTTTCAATTTTTAAGGCTTTTAGTTGATTATGCTTATTATATACGATTCATTTTACTCGGTTAGTATACTACAATTCTATTTTTATAGTATCGATAGAAATAAAAGGAATGAGCTCTTCGGATAAAGTTTTTTTTACGAAGTAATGCATTACGATATTCCACGAATATAAAAATATACGTAATTATACTCATGTAATATCCCGAAGTGGATTCTTCGGATCGATTACAAATCTCTTACCCTGGAATTCACACAGAAACATTCCTCATTTCATGCATCTTATCATATCAATATTAATACTGTTAAATCAACCATTATTAGTCAGAAAAACTAAGGTTTTGATGATGATATTTTAAAGTGAAGCCACAATGCCTCCATCATAGATCACCAGTAATTAAAGAAAATATTTGCCGTTCAATTCTCACTTTCGTACTCATAATCGAGACTTTGATCTGCGTACACAGAAATTCACGATTTCCTTTTCGTACGGTATAAAAAGGCCAACCGTGGGAGATTATCGTTTCGTTAATATGAATCTAATATTTTTCGTGAAAACAGTCCCACTCCTAAACATTTCGGTCCTTAGGATCGATAGAGCAAGCGGCAACACAGTTCTTTCGCATCGTAAATATTCGCATTGCCCCTATTATGCGATTTGTAAATAACGAGAGCGTGTTCCGATTCACATAGAATCTTAAGGTGCGAAAGAAAGACTTTGGCTTTCCTGATGTGTTAATTTTTGGGATGCTAATTTCCTTCTCACGCTCGTTTAAAAGGACGAATAGCCTATATAAATGCGTTTGCGTTAGATTTACTCGGCGTATTGGTCGGAAAAAATACACATAAGTACAAAGCACATAATGTTACTGAAAATTAACACGATAAGCTATAGAATTGATTTAGATAGGTTCCTTCAACTCTTCCCTACTTCAACGATCCCGTTTAATATCTTTTTGGCAATCTAGTAACAACTTCGTTTTCCTTCGAGTAACATTCCGTTACGCGATGTTCAACATCAACTTGTTAAAATTTAATTAATTAATTTGACTCTTTGAAGCGAACAGTAACGGAGGAGCAACGAACTGTGGTAAATACGGAAACACTTATGGTTCGATCCGTTTTTAAAATAATATAGCACATTTCGGGGAGCGAAAAGAATTAAAAAGTTAAGTTTACGTTGCCGATTTGCGAATTCGGAAACTGAAAAGATCTTTAAGCTTTTTAAATGATGCTTTTTTTAAATGAGATTTCGGCTTGGCAAAGTGATCTCAAACGATCTGTCCTTCGAGAACTTAAAAAGGGTATCCATTTGATAATTTCCGAACGCTTCCGTTATAATAACAGGCAAATCGCACGAAACGTGACCGTTAGGAGAGGAAAAGATTTCAACGACCGAGCGTAGGAGCAAAATACCCTCACGTTCTTTTTTTTATTTATTCAGCCGGAGTTTTTTGTCCGATTCATGAACCCGTTTTGATTTGGAGATGATACTTCGATAATGATCCATCTCACGTAATTTGGGACCGAAGAATGGCAGCGAACGTAACGCTCGGAATGTCTTATCACGCGAACGTGGCTCCGTTCCGCATCTGAGAGTGGAGAGAAACTTAAGCGAAAACTTTTCTCTTTTTCGGGAATTCGGCCGAAAAATTTTAAAACTCCGTTTGCTTGATCGCTGTTATGAAGAGCCGTTATACCCTTACGAATCATTATGCGCCGTGAAACGAATCGCGAAATGAATTTTTTGACTTGATGAATTATGTCTTCGCTGGATTAATCGAACCTGCGTTTTATGAGAAATCGGCTTAAGAAGTTTATTTTTCAACGGAGTTTATTGATTTTTATCCTTCACTTTGAGAAAATTGCCTACGAAATATTTCTATTTTTATAATAAAATATTTATGATATTCAGTCAACTGAAGAAAAGGAAGGATAAGGTGAAAGAATTATGAATTGAGTCACCCTTATCTGTCGGAAATATGGAAACAAATAGTATTTGACAGAAATATGATTTTTTACTTATGGAGTGATTTTACATTAATGAGTAAAATTATAGAGTTACTTTAAGTTCACTCTCAAATATGTACTTTATATTTACACATATAGTTCATTTTCTTGGATATCATGCGTTGATATGTATTTTCATGAAATTTTTAATGTTTAATCGTATATAATTTTAGTTAGGAAAACCGTAATTACTCAAAATTGAAGATTTTTTAAATTTGAACTGTGAAACATAGGAAATATTACTATCAATCACCCTTTTGAGGTACTAATTAAATACCATCCTATGTGTGTGTGTTTCTTTTCATGTCCATGAAAAACAAGAGCATTAACTTTCACATCAGAAGTGTTGCTTTACGGTGGTTAAACCTTTGTTCACAATTTCTCGTTCATGTTTACCGTTTTCGGAATCAGCACAGCTCTCTTGATTTCGAGTAACAATAGACTTGCTTCGGAAGGTTTTCTCACGAAGTAATTGCATTCTATTTACATTCAGAGTATCTTACAAATAGCTCGATAATCGCTCTCGGAAATAAAACGGTCGCTCCAAATCGGGATTTTACTCAGCTTTTAAGTTTATAAATTGAAATATTGGTAGTAAAATAATTGATTTTTTGTCCGTCGGTTTTCTTTTTCTGCTCATTGATCGGGTATTTTGTAGCAAGGATAAATAATTTCTGTTGCTTTTATCGTTTTATTCAGTTGCCATAGTTCAGGTTTCTTCGATCTTCAAAATGAACCTTAATTAATCTCCCAACTAAATGATTTAGGCACACTATGTAAATACTATTGTTTTCTCTCTTCTTAATCAGATAAAGATTGACTATTATTAGTTCTTGATTTCACACTAACAATAAGTATTATTATAATCTCGTTCAATTTCATGAACTCAAATTTTTATCATAGAATTCCGAAATTAAAAATATGGCGACCAATACGGCAGTAAGCATCATCGAATTTTTTTGAACCAGTTCTTTCGTCCTCAACTTTTTCGAGTTCTTCGCGTAAAAATGAGAAATGGTCCTCCAAAAAGTAGAGAGAGAGAGACCTCATTTTAAACAATATGGGGAATTTCATTGCCCTAAGGAACTCGATCTAGTTTCAGTAATCCTCTCATCCGGTGGCAATATCTTCCGAACGTTTCTTTCAGACGCGAAATCAATAACGGAAGCTCGGCTATAATCTCGCAAATCTCTAATAAGACATCCGGTCCAACGTCCCATAGCGCGTGATTGGCTATCGTCAAAGGGCCGAAAAGAGGATGTGACGGAAGGAAAAACTGTTAGCCACGTTCTCGAAAGGGAATAAGTGGTGAAATTTGGGATGCGGGTGAAGAAAAGGAGAGCAATGGTGGTGTTGTTAAATAGAGGGAGTCGGCATCGATTAAAACAATCTTTTAGATCGAGAGAAACGGCACGAGACGGAGTGCCCCCATATGAGAGAAATCCGTTAATATATTATCCGTTACTAAGTGATCGTTTAATAACTATTTTTAACGAAAACTCTTGTTAGGAATACAACCTCCTTTCCCCTCAATTAATACGATTTATATCATTGCAAATGTTTGAATTCATATGATATTGATTCTTATTTGTAGACGTTTTGTGGTTTAGTGAAAATTTTTTGTCAGCTATTATGGATAGGTATAATAAGATACTGATTAAAAAATAAATAACTATTATTTAGTTCTTTCCTACATGCTTCTTCTGCTTAGAAATATTTATTGAAAAATAATGTGGTATCATTTGAAACTTAAGTTATATTTTATCATAAAAAGCACTCATCTGATTTCAGATCAGAACTATAATTAATTAAAAAACTATATAAAATTAAAAATGTTTTTACCATTTATGTGAGCATCAGATAATTTTAGACTTACAGTAAGAATTTCGAAGCAAAGTTATTCATACTCCCGTATACTTTCATATTTATGAAAGTAAAATTTAATGGATCAAAGCAGTAGTCCTTCATAAGTTGCCACAAGAGGTAATTATTACTATTGATGCTCACCCATCTTTAATTATTTTATTTTCATTTTAATTGTGTATAATTGGATGAACTTGGGATGTTCACCTTTCAAAAATCACAACATCATCTAACCGTTATCATGAGCTTAAATGCTCAAGAAAACATTGGAAGGAGGCAATAATTCATCCATCGTCAAACCGTTAGGGTTCCTTGAAGCCAGACTAATAACCACTTTCTGGTGGGTGTAGATGTAATGACCTAAAGGGTGACTGGGGCGAATCGCTACACAATCAAGTGTGAGGGTATTTAGCCTTCTGTAAACAATGCGCTTTCTAGTTGAAGGAGAAAAGAATTCTTTTGTATCCTCCTTGTGTATCCTATAAATCTTCTCTCTGGATAGAACTGGATTCGTAAGAATACTCGCCGACGGTCATTAAATAGCATAAACGAAATAATTATTTATTTAGTTGGCAAGACAATCTCAAACGGGCTTGTAAATGACACTAAATGTGTGTATCAATGCGATGATAAATACGTAATCACAATGCCCTTAAAACTTCATTAATTGTCATTATATTCTTCGAAAGAGGAAAAAATAAATCATTTTTTCCTATTTGAATTTAAGTTAGTTAGTAAGGAATTAAGTTTCATAATCTTTCATAGATTTTACCAATTGAACAAGAAGACTTGAACATTGTATTAAAAAATTTTATGTACATTCATGATTACCCTGCTTGTGTGTCCATCACGTTAAAACTCGTCTTAATATTTATTTGAAACAGAAATATTCACTTACTTTGAGTACAGTCCAAGGTTTGCTGTTTATTATTTTAAATGATGAGTGGAGAATACGATTTAGGATAACGAATTTAGTAAAATAAATTTTCAAGGAAAACGTTCTTGACGTTCATGTTAAACCATTGTACATCTTACCGTAATTCATTGAAGCTTATTAATAAATTACAAGCTAATACATTTAATACTTTTTACTTAATATTAACAATCTGTAAGAAACGACTGATTGTTATAGAGTTGAAAGTTTAGCTCCTGAATAATTTCCACTTCCGAATTTAAACTTTTTTAAACGATACTTTTGAATTTTCCTCGTTGTTATAGCTCTTTCAGAACTTATGATTATCTAGATTATGATTCGCTTCCTCTATGAAGTATATTTGTAGTTTTGGATAGCATATTGTCCAGTTTAAAGCTCTTAATTCACCATTAGTACAACAATGAATGGGAATAATTCTGATTTCCATCCAATTTAATTGCTGTGACATTAAAAAACATCAACGTAGGTAAGATTTGTATTGGGTTATCATCCGATAAGTGTGTATTTGTTTCCGCCTTGGACGCTTACCTGTTCGTCCAAGTTCAAGTTTTCCAATTAATTTCCCCGTGGAATACGTTCCAGTGTCACGAAGACCTTCCTTCCCCTCTGTTTCTATACGCCCTGATTAGCGTGAAGGAGATGAGGCACTCCAATACCCCAATTCCTTTCTTCGGCACACGCATACACGCAAACATCCTATTTCACATTTTAACACTCTCATTTGCACAGAAATACACTGCCATATATGATCTGGATGGTTTGTTTTAACCGTTCTTCTTCGTGCAATGAATTTCCTCTGAAATCGTTACTGTGTACGTATATAGGTTTTACTTGTTTGGTTTCGATTTACAAGTTACGTTGATCAAAGAAAAAGGCGATAATACGTCCAGAAATCTTTTAATACGTCAAGTTAAATTAAAAAATAAACTGAAAAGGCTAAAATTGTATTCTTTCGAAGCACAAAAAGCAGTTCTATCTCTCAGAGTTAAACGATCTAATGACTGCAACGTATTTAGAGATTTAGCTTGAGTTAATTGAAAGCTAAAATTGCGCTTGGCCGGGTAAAGTGGTAAACATTCTCATCGCAACAGTCAGAATATTTTGTGTTCAATCATTATTCCCATAAATTTTATCTACTTACTGAACCCCTTTTCTGTTTATTAATTTAAAGTAAAGTTATATTCATAAGGTGCATCTCGAAAATCGAAAAGGGTAAAAATCAAGCATTTTTAAAAGTGCATTCTATTTCCGCGAAATGTAGGATTACTCTGGGCTATCCGAATGTACACCCTGCAATTTCAACATAAAACTCATTTGCCCCTTGGGCTCAAGTAGGCTCGGTTGGCCAACTGGAAAGAATTTTAAATTACTCGCGTTGGCATTTCTGGAGCAATGAAATCTGTACGGTTGGCCAAATGGAAAGGATTAAAAATCGATGGCGTTGGCTCTCCTGGAGCAATTTAAACGGTACGGTTGGCAAACTGGGATGGTTAAAGGGGTTTATTTTACGTAATTAGGCTCATCCGAATGACATAAAATAAGCCAAATTTATACTCTTGGCCTTATTAAATCATTATTTTCAAATAATTAATTTCACTTCGTGTTCAATCTCTAATGTGAGATAAATATGACTAAATATCTGTAGCTTTTGAAAAATACGGGAGAAAATAATAATATGTTTCCAATTAGTAAAACGTTAGATTTCGCAAAATGAAAAAATGCTGGGTATTAAAAGCAATCTTCCTATAATAAAAATTATATCAATACTTCGTAACACATTTCCGTATTTCATCACTTTGTTGTTTTAGATAAAAACACTAAAACTGTACAATACAACTGTACATAGTACAAGATTTCGTAAACGTGTAAAATATATTGACGACATTTTTTGCTCGGAGACCGGAAGCGGCTGTAATTAGATGAAAGAACAGAAATTCCGAGAGCCATCTGCTGCGAAACCGGCTTCGAAGTTTCGAAGCCATCTTGATAGAAAATTGCGAAAGACAACATAATGTTGACTGAGATTAAAGGTAACAAAAGAATTAAAAATTCCATACCTTACTTTCATACCGAAGTTATACACACGGTAATGTACGTAATTAAGGAAAATATGTATTATTATCATATTTGCAGTCAGTTTCACGAATGCGAAAAATAAAAAAAAAATTAGAAACTAATGACACCTTTGTTTATGTTACATGAATTTGAGAACTGATTTGGCAATTGATATCAAAATCCCATTATTATCCCATAACACCATTTTTTGTTTCAAAAATCAAAATATTTCACATTTTCTCTAAATCAATGGATTTTCATTCATAACTAGGTCATGAGTTTGTAAACCATCTAAATTTGGTGGACATTCATTTCTATATTTTACTCTTATTTAATAGGTTTTAATTCCAGTTCTAACTCCATGACCTCGTGAAGTTCAAAGTTTCTTATTTACGTAATATGTATATAAGTCATCCTTCTGAAAGAATTTCTCTCTTACACTGCTAGGGTTTGTATAAAAATTAAAATAAAATTAACTGTAATTAAGTCTCGATCATTACTGCTGAACTATAGAATAATCCACTTATGTAAAAATTGAGAAACATTTTGGTTACATTTCAATTCCAAATGCAAATCGTATCTTGTAAAGGTGAAGGTATTGATTATAGTGTTATGTAAAATACAGATTTTTTCATTTTGATTTTATCCAATTTTCTCTAGGTTGAAGTTTGAATAAAATACCTGTAATGTAATTGTTATGAAATACAGTCCTCCTTTGATAATGATTCTTTGTCATATTTTTTACTTTCTTCATTAATAGAGTAGATGAGATAAAGTTAACTTAAGTTTCAAAATATGAACTAAGGAGAACATATTTGCTTTTACAGGAAGTGATCCAAACAGGGCAAGACAAACTCTATCCTCGTCAACCTCTGTGCTCCCAAGTTGGGCTGGAGGCGAAGTTCGACAGTACTGGTCACTTCCGGGAAGCAGCACAGCAGCGCTCCCTCCTGGCGCCCTGCCAACCGGCATAAGACAGGCTTCCAAGCCGCCTCCACTTCCATCCGACGTTCTTCAACCTCCACCGAAACCGGCGCCATCACGTGTCGCGTCATCTAGCGACCCCTTGGAAGTACTCCATTCGACAGCAGGTCCTACTCACAGGGACGTCGAAAACGAAATTTCGGCCGACGGTTATTATTACCTTCCGCGAGCGACCCATTCTAGCAGTCAGCCGTCGGGGGAAGGGCAAGGGGCCCCGCGGGGGGAGGCCGCAGCAGCAGGCCGCCCGGCGGGGCCCCTCTGGGGGGGTGCAAGGAAAGGGAGGGAGGAGGAAGTGATGAAGAGGGCTGGTGCTTTGCGGAGGATCGGTAGATTGGAAGTAGAAGATCCTGTGGAAGTAGAGGGTGCCACGAGAAAGGCCCCACAATCAAGTCCTGATATACAAGACATAATTTCTGGTATTGTTCGTCTCCTAGGAGGGAATGTTAATGTGCAAGCCAACACTGGCCCACCCCCAACAACAACTACCACAACTACTACTACTCCTCCACCTCCTCCCCCTCCTCCACCGCCTGTGACAAATCCTCCCACTCCAGCTCCAACTGGTATGAGACCTCCTCCTCCACCCTTTAAGCACCATGTACGCATCAACAACCGTGGACCACCACGCATCTCTGACATTTTATTTGAGGAAGATTCTGATGGTATGAGGCCACCTCCTCCACCAAGACCAAACAGAGTACCTCCTTTCATGCCATTACCTCCAGCAATGAAGCCTTTGGTGACTGCTAGACCACAGGGCACAATGGCTGTACCAGTATCTCAGCAACCTCAAGGACCCAAGCCAGGTCCTGTTCGACCTCCTTATCCTTTTGAACGTCCACTACCAGAACCTGGAGGAAATGTTTCTAGACCTACAGGTGTACAATCATCAGTAAAACCAAATACTAAACCAAGTAGACCAATGCCTCGCCCTTTCAGCACTAAGCAGCCTGATGCTACCAAATTGTCTACAGCTAAGCTCTCACCTACTAAAGCATCAATGTCTATAAAATCAACAACAACATCAAGTAGATATTCCTCCAGAACACAAGTAGCCCAACCTCGACCATCATCTAGCCAAGTTGGATCAAAGATTGTGGCAACAAGTAGTAGTGGAACAAAAGCTAGTGTTACATCTAGTTCCAAGAAAATCACATCACTGGTAAGCCAAACTTCTAGCAAAGGTGGGATTTCAGTAAGTCAGACCTTAAAAGGTGCTTCCACAACTTCAACCCAACTTATCATGAAACCAGGCAATACATCAATAAATAGAATAACCAAAACATCAACTCCAGTTTCTCTACTTTCATCAACCAAGACTGGAAATTCAGATTCTTCTTCTAAGTTAGGGGCCACTACAGCCACCACAGATGACAAAATCCAAATATCTAGAACAGGAGTTGCATCATCTTCATCAAGCATGAACTCAGAATCTACTAAGTCTTCTACTGAGACTACCACTATAACACCAACGAAAACCCTGTCATCCATTATTGAAAGAAGTACACTTAACTCACTATCTCTGAATCCTGCAATCTCAGTCTCTAAGGAAGGAACTACTAAGGTGAGATACTTAAAATGAAGTATACACTAATTACAAGCAGTTTTAATTTTATTATCTAGGAAGAACTGTGATGGTGTTAATGACCAATTTCATATTTCATTGAGTATCTCATATGAGAAAGCTAGGAAAATAGAAAGTACACCAAGTATGGTTGTTATTTTAAATTCATTAGATCATCATATAGTCTACTATTTGATCAAAAGTGCATTTTAGTGATAATACACATTTGATGAGAATAGTTTTCAGCGAGCTTCATTTTCAATCATCATTTTGAAATAATAAATACTTGAAAATATTTTTAATATATGAGCTTATAAATGCTTGGAAACATTTCTACAATTTTAACCATTGACAATTTTCAATGCTATCTGAAATTATTTTAAATGTTTTTAATAAAAGTGATTGTAATTAATTGTAGAAATATAATTAAAGAAACAAATTAATTCAAAGAGAAATTGAAAACAGATTGAATAAATAAAATAACTGTCAAAAATAATGTCAATTTTTATAGAAATAACTAAAATAAATAAATTTGTATAGGATTAAAAAACATTTTGGAAAAACTCAGTTCATGAATATATTATTTATAATTTTAGGTGAAAGAAGAGGCTTTACACCCTGTATTTAATCCTTCATCCACACCACCACTACCTTCATCATCAATCACATCCTCAATTGCCAAGCTTGAATCATCGATGCAAGAACCATCCTCATCAGTATCCTCTGAAGGAATGCCTTCCGCCTCTGCTACACAACCAACGCCACCTTTCACATCTTCATCCTCCTCTTTCTCAACTTCAAACAGTAAAGCATCCCCTGCAGTTTCTGATAGATGGCCTCATCTTCCTAGACCTGGCATTGTTCTTGATGATACAGAGTACAAACCAGGAATAGCAACAGATGGTGACATTCTCACAGCTTCTCCACCACATAGAGTTAGCGGAGGCCATGGAGAAGTATTTGATGTCACAGTTTCAGCTATACAAGGACCTGGGGGTCACACTGGAAGACCATTTGTTTATCCAGGTAAGATAGAGCATGGTGCAATGCTTTTTGAAAGAGTAAGAAAGAATAATCAATGAAAATCAAGAATCAATTTAAAATCATATTTAAATGAGAGAATTGAGGATTTGATTCTTTTCATTTGAATTATATATCAGTAAATTGAAAAAAGTAATTCTTTCTTCTCACAGTATGTAAAATACCTTAGTAAAAGTTAATTGGGTGTTAATAATTGGAAAAGTTAATTTATGGTTTCATTTTAAAACTGGATTAAACTTTAAACAAATTTGATTTAAATTTTTCTTAGATAACCAAGGTAGTGTGGATATTTTCAATAAATTTTAAGTAGTTGTGAATTTATTTTATTAAGAAAATTAATTTCTCATCAACAGTTGATGTAGATGGAGTGCGAGTGTCAGGTAGTGATGATGTTATAACAGGAGATGGAAATGGGCACCAGGATTTTGTCTCAATTGATGGTAAAAGGACCTATATCGACCTATTTCCTACAAGAAAACAACCAAGTACTGGAGAAAAGGTAGTTCATACAGCTGGCAGTGCTTTGGGCTTTCCTCAATCCTCTTCCCCTCCTCACTATGGTCATAGTGAGTCTTCCAGCAAACTTGGTGAAGGAACAGGGTAAGTAAAGTTGTTAGTTATACTTTTTTGTTTGGTTATTATTCATTTGCTGATATCATTTTCATTGAGGACTATATTCTTATAATGCTTATCCCATAAAATATAGGTATGCTGTTCCGGAAATAAGTACAAGCTCACAGGCTAATGTTGAGCAGAAACCAAAACAAACAGCTACCCATGTTCGAAGACCACCTAATCGCAGACCCAATCATCCACCAGTTCGGTATGGACAGAATTTATATATTTCTTTTTAAATTATTATTTTAAAATATTGATATTTTAATCTTAAAATCTATTTCCTCTGCAGTATTGATACATGTATTGTTGGTGATGCTTCAACATGTGATCAAGGACAACATGAAACTTGTAGGACTGAACAAGGAGTTTCCTCATGTCATTGCAGGCCAGGCTATGCAAGACGAAAGCATCGAGAACCCTGTAGAAGTAAGTATTGGCTAAAATATTTGCATTTTGTTATTACTGTAGCCATTTTTGATTTTCTAATGTGCATTTAGGGAACTGTTCAACCTGGATTATATCATATTCTCTTTTAATTAAATCTTTATTTTCATCTGTTTTCAGGGATCATTTCAGTTTTAGTGGCCATGAAAGTTGCCAGAGTTTATGATCAGTCTTCACCTTGGACTGAGGATTTACTTGACTCAAACTCTGATGATTTCCTCCAGATGGAGTGGGAGGCAAACAAAGCAGTAAGTAATGCTAATAGTAATATAATTATGTTCATCAATGCCAAATATATTTACCTTACTATTACTGTTTTTTTTTCAAGATTGATTCAGCAATGTCAATGACTCCATACTCAGATGATTTCCTTGGAAGTCGCATCAACAGTTTTAAGAAGAATAATGGAAAAGATGTGATTATAAATGCTACTTTGGAAATTGTTGAGGGGGTTGGACCACTAGATGGTGACCGCTTGCAAAATCATTTAATTGGTGTTATTCGTCGTAGACGTAATAATATTGGAGATAGTGCTCTGTGGGTGGATAATCCAGAAGGAGCTGTATCACCAGTTATGGGTAATTGATTAATTAATACTGAAAAAATTAAGTATTTTGATGGATGCCTAAACCAAATTTAAATTAATGCAGTAAAATATTTCTTGTTGAAAAAGTTATTGAATTAAATTCTTTTTTGGAGCAGTATGATATTTTTTAAATAATGTTCTTTGTTGAGTATCTTGTTTTTACTATTTAAGGTCATTATAAGAAGAGTGTGTAATAACTTGCAAGGAAATACTTATTTTGAAGGCATAGGATTCCATGTAACCTGAATTTTTTCCACTCAGTAATGGTGTTACTACTCTTGTATTGCTATTTTATTTCATCAAATGCCTGCCACTATAATACCTACTTCTATATAATCTACCTTTCTTGTGCTTTCTCCTTTATTGGCACTCATTCTTTCCTCTGTAATTATTTTTTAAAGATCTAGATGAATGCTCTGATCCATCGCTGAATGACTGTAGTGTCCATGCAGACTGCACCAATACTTTTGGATCCTTCAGATGTAAATGTCATAATGGGCTAAGGGATCCAGCCTTGCCATTTGGGGTGTTGTCAAGTCGTGATTCATCATTGGGTCCTGAAGAAGAAAGACGTATTGGAAGACGCTGTGATGCTTGTTCTCCTCAGGTTCATTGTATGAATAGAGGAACATGTAGTTATGGAAAGACTGGAGAGGTGACTTGCTCGTGAGTTTCCAATGATTTCATTCTTTTTTTCTGTACTTTCTTTATTAGAAATGTTCTTTATTGCTCCAAGAATAAGTATTAAAATTCTGGATATAAATTAAAAGCAATTTATTTCTGAATGGTGATTTTAAGGGGTAAAATGAAATAAGAATTACTACAATATCTAAGAGAAAAATAAAAATATAAACAGCCATATAAAATTTTAATTTTATATCTTTCCATGTCCATTAGTGAATTATTTCATATTTGATATCAGTTCATGGGTGACTTAATTTTATATTTAAATTTTACTGTTAGTTCAAATTTATGTAAAAATGAAATCATTTAAAAGAGAGGTATATTGAAAGTATTTTTATTACAGAAATTATCAAGCAATGTTTTGATGTCTATTGAACAAATCAAAGGCAATCATAAAATCATACAATCCTCCTTAACCATATATTATTAAAAAGTTGATTCCTTTTTAATAAACACACTTATTTCTTAGTTTTATAATATTATATTACTGTTCAGTTTAAAGAAAAATTAATTAGTGATAATCATCACTATAATACATGAAATCAAATGAATGGTTATTACAAATATATTCCGTTTGAATTTCAGCTGCACTGGGAATTTCTATGGTGCTCAATGTGAAGTTGATGGAGAGGTTGTGGGTGTGGCTGTTGGAGCCTCAGTTGCTGCTCTTGTTATTATAGTTCTCACATTAGTTTTCCTCTGCATGTGGAGGTTTGTTTTGCATTATGTCATTTTTATATTACACTTTTTATTATTACTTATATTTGAAATATTTTTCATGTATTCATAATATTTAAAATAGTGGCAATAGAACATTTTGATAACTATTTTTTACATTTAACCTGATACTCTCAGTATTATTTCTTCAAAACCTTTTGTTAAAGTGGATTAAAGTAATTCCAATTGAGTAACCATTTAAACTTTATGAAGCCATCAACAGGTTATTTAATATTAAACTATGTGGTAATATTTTTTGTTGTTGAAAGATGTTTTAATTTAAAGAAATCACTAGTAACAAAAAGTTTCATTTCTATTAATATAAATTATAAACTAATGGAAAAATATTTTTTTAGTCGTAGATGGAATCGTCAGGACAATGCACAACAAGAAGTCCAAAAGAAGCATCAATTGGCTGCCATGATGGCTGGAGGAGGAATAAGAGGGGTTGTTGGAATGGCATCTCCTGCATCCACTCTTCCCTCTCCTCGCAGTGTCATTGGATCACCAATATTTGCTTACATGCCAGGTGGAGGAGGAATGATTGGCACTCATAAAGGCTCTCCACCACCTCCTACCATCAGTGGCAGTGGACCATCCTCTTTACCACCTCCTGCATATTATCCTCTCTCTTCTGAAGATCGGATGCGATGGGCTCAAATCAATGAGGCTGTTGTATCCCAGCAGAATCATTATGCTGTGAGTGTTATGATTCATTCATTCATTTTTACAGACAAACTTCATAATTATCCTTATAAAATATTCGTTCCTATTTTTAGTTTCATATTTAGGGAAGAAGACTTGCAAATAGTTATTCTCTTTGGGTTTGGATCATGAAATGAGATCAGTATTAAATTATCGTTTAATTTTTTAAATAATATTACTATGTTATAAGTGTAATAACTTGAAATATTAATCTATATCTTTATCACCAAATTTCACATAATATTGAGAATTATTTTCAGCATTAAGATTGAATCTTTAAAAAATTCTCATGTCTATTTGTAATTCATTATGTCATAATCAAGTGGATTTCAATCATTATTCAATACTTTATTTAAGAGGGTAATTTATTTTCATCATTTTAATATTCTAAGTTCTTCCTTAAATCATTTCTTGCTAATTATATGATCAATGATTTTACAATATTAGTCAGAAAATTATGATAAATAATATTAATCATTTATAAATATGGTATATAGTAAAATATGGGAACAGATAATTTTTATTCTTATCTGACTTTGGCTCTGATATCATACCAATCCTAGCAGCCTGAGCCTGTACCACTACCAACAAGGCCATCATCTGCAATATTTGGAGCATATGGAACAGGTACAATTGGAAGTATAGCAACTTTACAACACCATGGAACGCTAGGAAGTATGACAGCTCTGCGACATATACCAGGTGGAGGTAATATGATGGGACTTGCTGGTGGGCCAGGAATATTCACCACTGCACCTCATCTAAGGCCTCATCAGGCAGCTCCATCATCTCGCTCTGTTTTTTCTCATGGTGGAGGCAGTAAAGGAGGTGATTTGGAAAGTAGTGAGGAAGATGAGGATGTAGTAGGAGAAGATCACCACAAGGATCTTTTAGGAAGAAGTTTCCATGTTCCTCGTCCCAAGAGTAGATCCTCCATAGCTGTGAGTAGACTGCACATGTCTCTCAATCCAGAAAGATCGTGCCCCCCATAATTTACAAAACTGTGGTCACATTGAAAATAATATTTGAAACTTATATTATAATTTGCATATCTAGAAAATATTTACATGTCAATGTTACATAGATATTTTGCTATGAGTCCGTGCATAATTGACATTTGCCATATTTTATCATTTTTTAATATTTTTTATGAATATTTCTTATAATTTTAATTTATTTAACATAGCTATCAGTATTTCTTTGCTTGCCACAGAAGGTGATTATTTCTATTAAAAGGAAATAACTGAAAGAGAACTAATTGTAAATGACTGGGCTTGATATCTTTGTCAAAAAGAAAAATTATTGGGTTGAAAAACATACTCAAGAATTGCCCTTAGGGTGCTCTCTGAAATGGCAGAATGTTTTCAAAAGATATGAGATAATTCTAATCATATACATTCATTTGATATTAAATAATTTCAGCATTATGGATATCCAGATCAGAAATCAAATTTTGTGTCATAATATGCTTCACATTATGAAAAGAATAACCATGGATCAGAAACATCTCAATGATCCCTAAGGGTCAAGTTATTGTGGAAATCTTTATTCAAGAGTTCATAAGTTGTGTTAAGTTGACATCATTTTTCATCAATCATCATCAGACATTAATTTTGAATGCTTATCCATTGGTAAAGAAATTCAGATATCCACATATATGAATTTCTCTTTTGCTCTCCTTTTTGATGTTAAGTTAGTACTAAGTAAAAAAGCAAATTGTATGATAATTTGATATTGTATCAAAATTTTTTTAATAAATGTATTTTAAGTTATAAGCCATGAAATTAATTAATTTTCAAGGCAATAATGTTCATTGATTAAAGAATGTGCCTAAAAACCATGCACAATTATGATAGGTAAATCCAAGGTAACCCAAAACTCATGGCTTTTATATCCAGTTAACTTTTAAATGCATCATATCTTTTATCAGTTACATCAAACTACTATTAAAAATATATAATTTTTCTTGTAAAGTGTGCCAAAATTCCTCATTTGATTTTTATCACAACAGATTAGATTTCCTCATTCCATTTAATCATCATATCTCATAGACATTATCCACTGGTGAAATATTTGGGTATCAAAAGCCTCTTCTATTATTTGAGGATTGCAAAGAGACAAAAATGATAAAAATGACATATATGATGGGCTTATTTCAAATCTTAATTGACTTACTTATCATTTTTGCTTCTGTCAGAGTTTTTTCTCAATTTTTTTTATTTTATTAAAAAATTTACAAAATAATAATTTAAATGATAATTTTTGATCTATCTATTTCTTCCACTCTTCTCATAATAATATTTTACCTAGAATCTAACTAATTTGATTAATAATTGAACATATGCTGCATTTTGGTCATCCAACCATGTTGCAGCTATTTATCTTTATTTCCAAAACTTAGAATTAAAAATTAAAACCACAATCAATAATTTAATGAGGAAAAGGGAAATATTTACTTATTAATATAAAGGGCTTTTAAAATATAATGGTTTAGTTCATTCATTTATTTTATTTGGTGCCTCTTAAAATTGTGAAATAATGAAGAGGAAGGAGGTTATGTAAAACAAATATATGTAAATATTGATCAATCAGTAGATAAGGAGGACTACTCAAAAAAAGCATTTTTTTCATAAAATAGAAGAAGCCTTCTTCATACGAGTGAAGTTTCTTTCCTAAGATCTTACTTATGATTATGTTCTTCTTTTACAATTCTAGAATCAAAGTGGGATTTACTATGATGTGGATTATGAGCAAAGTGATCCTTATGGCAAGATAGAGCCAAGTACCATTTCAAAGAAGCCTCAACCTCCCATCCCAATGTCAACATACACACCTGGTCTGAATAGGCATTACTACAAATAAATTAGCCAATTTCAGAGTGACATTTGCACAATACACATGTGTATAAATGAAGAGGCAAAGAAGACTAGTCTCTATAAATTTTGATAAAAATACTGCTGTAAAGCACAATAAGTTGGGTTTATTCCAAAAGACTGACAGAGATAATATTTACTTTGTATAAAGTTCAGTGTGATTGGTAATGAATAATATAGGACTGTAAAGTTGGTGAAATTCCGCTCATTCTTAATTTGTATAGTATGAGGAATATTATCTTTCATTTTAGAAGATTCTTGTAAGAATGTAGGATATGTTCTACATCTTGAAAGTGGCGCATGGGACAACAGCAGTGCAATTTTTGGTGATTACAAAGTGATGGAAAGATTAGCCATTTTGCATTAAACTTGAGTGGCTCGACCATCATTTGTTCATTGATTTAAGTAAATATATATTCCTACTTACAAACTTGAATAACACACAAAAAATATATAACCTTATCATGGTATAGCAATCATATCATTAGAAGGTTTTTATATTGAAATTGTTATCTATGAAGGCCATTGGCAATAAGTTTTCAATATTCAATTAGAATAGAAAAAAAAACTAAATATGATCACACCATATCATGTAAAATATCTAAATAAGTTACTATAAAGAATGGGTGTGCAAAATTATGTATGTACAGTATGCTAGCTTTTATGAAAACCTCTTACCATGGCCTTCAATTTGAGTAGTAACCTTTGTAACTGAGTTTGAACAAAAGTGAAGTGGATTGAGTGATATTAATGCAGGCTAAGAATAGCTTGCTAACTATATATAGTTTCTAGAAAAGGAAAAATGCTCAAAACAAGAAATAATGGTGTCTAAGTTTGTTAGAGACAAACATATTTCCAATATTTAATGTTGATTTATTTTTATTTTAGAGAAACCAGCCACTCTTATTCCTGAAATTTTGTATTCTAGATAAGGTGCTTCTCAAAAATTTTATATATTATTTTCTTATACTATGCATATATGTATCTGTAAAAGAATCATTTCCAATAAATTATACCATTTATAATAAAATTCTTTCCAAAGGGTTTCTAAGTCTTAATAAAAAAAAATATTGAGTTGATTAAGGTTATAACATAATCAACATGTTTTAAATCTGGGCAAACATTGGTGAATGGAGATGAATAATTTCAACCTAAAATATTTATCATATATCTTCAGTCAACAATATGAGTTTGTTTTAGATTTATAATGTACCAATATTTAATTATTTACACATTTTGTTTTACATAAAAATCAATTCATAATACAACTTTACAATAAATTCTGATCACAATGAAAGGTTCTCAATAATATGCAAATATTAAGGAAGGTAATAAAAGTGATAATGAAGTGATAAAAGAATACAGTGGTATATTGTAGTCCAAAAAGTGTTTATCTATTTATATTGCTAAAAAGCAGGCAATCAAAATCTATAGGACAAGAGACAGCAAGTCCATGAAATTGACTGAATGTGACATGTGCAACAGATGATTTTGGCAAACTAATGGCTATCTTTGGTAATGAAATTCTTGTTGAAAATGTAATTCCTCCATATAAATATATGGTCAATACTATTAATACACATATTTTAGCTAGGAGTGTACAGAAATAAGGATTATTAAACATAAGTGAGTATTGAGGTAATAATAGCAACTGGTAGCAAAAATTTTTGTACTTTCCGAAATGAAAAATGAATATGTCGCTGAGAAGTGATCAATATAGTTCTTTGTTTCTTTATAAATATTTTCTCTGGAAAAAGAATGGCAATGTGAATGGATAATATTAAGTATTCTTCAAATTTTAGCATCTAAAATTAAGCATTAAAATTAAAATGAATTTGTCATCTTCTGGATTATGATAATCCGTTTTCAAAACATTAGAAACCTCTCCCAAAGCAAGTATTTGAGATGGAGCATATCCAGTAGTCATAGAATGATCTCTCTTTTAAGCATCTATACTGATCAATAAGGGTATGCGGGGGCTACATTGTCCCTGATGAATTCTTATCTATAATGAAGCTGTGTGCCATGTCGACATCCCCTGCTAAAAGACACGTCGATGACCTTTGCAGAAGTCCCGGCGCCGCCCATTGCATTGTCGGCTATTGAAAGGGCAAAGGCTGGAGGCAAAAGGCACGATGCCATTTCCATGGCAACACGTGAGATGAAATCACGAGTCTGATGGAAAGGAACGCCTTAGTGTCTCGCCAGGACGGATTATTCCCATCACGCAAGGGCGAAGACGGAAAAACTCTACCGAAAATCGTTCTTTCTCGTTCCTTTACCACCGAATTCCCACCGGAAGATGGAAAGAACCGAGGGTCAGTTCTAGCAGAACTGATAGCCGTTACCTAATGGTGCGGATTCCATCGCAAAGTTAGTTGTGACTGATCCAAAGCAGAGTGCGTTTCAAGTATTAATGAAGACTTGGAAGTATTCCGCAGTGCATGCGGGTACAGAAAATGGGGTTCTAGAACGGCATAACTGCTTTCTCGCATCAATAACGCTAGTGAATGGCTCCTATTCAGTAAAATGAAGCAGAGTTGTCCGTAAACTTACTTACACAACTCGTTTTAGATTCGTATTCACTTATTTGGTTTAAATAAGAATATTTCATTAAGAATCATTTCCATTGGTTCGAATAAAATAGTTCAGCAGTGTTTTGACCGTATAAACAAATCACTCAAACGTTTCCTGCAATAGACGGAAATCTGCACACATGTATTTCTTGTCACAACCACAAAACCAATATTCTATATTCTTTATAATGCAATAAGTTATTACAAGAGGTAAGTTTTTTGATCAATTTGAGAAATTTTTTGAGAGATTCGAATCTTGTTATCATGATATTGGTAATTTTTTTTTAGTTTTATTTTCATTGCAGTTACATTCTTCATATTTTGTACAGAGACGTAGTTTTCGAGGATACATAAAACTGTGAATAATTTCAAATGCGTTTGAATGAACGAATAACAGCTTAACCTTAAACATAGGAACCTTGAAGGAAAAAGGTAAGAGGGACGTGACAGGTAAGAAGTGACTCGGTCCAGAAAGACAATGCAGTTCCTTTTAATGGATATGTTCTAGGAGCAAAATCTTTCGTGAGATATTTATTGTAACCTTACTTCAAATGAAGTTCACCATTTCAATGGCCTTTCAGAAGTTTACCCATCCGAGGGATTACTTTGAAATAGAATAGATTTACAAATTAAATCCTGTAATATTTCTCGAATTAAGATTTGAACCTTGAAATCCAATTAAACCGAAACTGTAACGCTTCGTTAATTGTTTTCTTACTTTAATTATTTAACAATTTAATTGTCTTCTTAATTGTTGGATTGAACGAAATAGAGATACGAAGTAGATTGCGCATTATTTTATAAGTAGAAATGAAAGATAGGAAAATTCTGAAATAAAAGACGCATTTTAAGCTATCACAACAAGAGCACATCACGAAGGCTTATCTGTACCAACTTACATATTCTTGTGAGAAAATGTAGAGGTGTAATTTCTCTATTACTACATTTCCTTATCACAAGGAAGTTTCCTAGTGTCACTTCCGTCCGCAGTAGATATTTTATCTTGTATTTGTCTAAGGTATTTTGTACACGGAAAGAGGAAATTCACCGTATCTCCACTTTAGATGCAGTTAAACTGTTCGGTTCTTACAGAAGGAAACCGATGCATAATCAGGGGACAGAAAGTTTTACGTAAAAGTACCGATTAACAAATATTTTCGAGCACTTACAGAACGGCAGGTCGTAGGGAGACCGCCAAAACTTTTGTTTCAACACTATAATGGTCAACACATTCATCTTCGACCAATAAGTTTGCCTCAAAAGAAAACAATACGCTACGAGGTGCTGTTTTATCATTACCGAGATCAAAGAAGGGGCATGAATAATACACTTTGAATGTATGAGTTCGGTCAAAGTTTATTTCTCCATTCAAAACAACTTTCAAAAGTCCAAGTCCAAAATTTCCCGGCATATCGATTAGGCTTGGATAGAAATATTGAGGACAACGCTGATCGAGAGAGCAATTCCCTTTCGTTGCGAAAACAAATAATGCATTGTTCGAATACGTCTGGCGACAGCTGCGTGCGTGTCCCTAGGCCAATTATTAAAAGCAAATGCGTCTCCATTTTCCCACGTTTTTTTTTTAGGGGGGAGTATTTTTTTTAAGGAATACTTAACCTAGCATTTTACGCAAATTACGTCTCGGTTAAGGTTCTTGATTTCGCAAATAGGTGGCATTACGTAGGACCCTCGGCTTTCGACCCGAATACCGTCTGTCTTGCATAATGAAAACTCTCGTGACTGTGAAAGAAGAATTCCGAATGGATCAGTATTGTTCCCTTTTCAAAACTCCTTCTCTTTTCCACCTATTCGAAAGGTCCGATCGATACGCGTGAAGATATTTTTTCTACCATAGTGATATTGTTATTTAATTAACGTTGTTTCTTTGTTTATGAGCACGCTGAAATATGATGCTGATTTTAGATGAAAATGAAACTAATTAAAAATTAATTTTGTTATAGACCAATTTAATTTCAAAGCAATCAACGTAAGGAATTTTCTAGTGCTTGATATTGATCGTTTTAAGCCATATTTATCGGATGATTTGAAAAAAATTAGAACTTAATTATTATTCACACAAATTTTTCGATATTTTGTCAAACATCTTCAAGATTTTTGCTTTTATTAATGGATAAGATAGCCATTAACATATTTCATATAATATATATATATGATGTGTATATATTTCATTTACAAATAAAAGCATTATTTTAAAATTATTCTCCTCATGAGAAATTATTCATAAACCTTCAATATTCTTATTCATAAATCCGCTAAATGGACCAGAGAAACATTTTAAGAAATGTCAAGGGGAGCAAAAGTTTCAAAGATTTGACATAAAATGTGCCATACAATGATAATATTTTTCCCTCACCTTCCGAACACCAATGCCGTGTATTATTCAGATCTGAGAGTAGCATTGATATTGATTTTTTCATATATATCGATATCAAGAGCCGTTAGGTGAAAGAGTGCGTTGGCTGAGAAGGATTTTTTTCTCTTCTCGGTTTTTTTAAGTAAATTCCTCTGAAATGTTACAGTAAATCGAATGGTGCACTTTCTCTCGAAAATTTCCCTCTATTTTCAAGATACTGCCTATCTCTCGGCGTTAACGACGTTGATACTACAATTGCGTACACGCAATTTCACAAGTCATTGATAAGTCTTTATCCGTAATTGTAAAATCATTTCCCGGTCATTGGTTCGTGAGTGATTCAAGGTATGAACACATTTGATAACATCCTTATTGGTGCAATCGACCTAAAAGCCCCTATTGTGCGGGACAACAATGCTGTCGAGTGTTATTTTCTCGCAGCGGAATCTTTATCGCTAACAATGCTTTTAGAAGCTACTGAAATTATGAACTGAACAATACTTAAATTGTTGCCGAATACTACGCGCTACTAATTTCTTTTCTTATTTTTATTTCTTTGTTATAATTCATCTATAAAAATAATACAATCTAAACTTTAGGAAACTCGCATAAAAAGGTTTTTCTACTTAGAAAACTGATGAACTATGTCCGATCATATAAGTCGTAACAACATTTTAAAACTACTGAGCCTGGAAAAAATTATAAATTCTGGACAAAAATCAGCCATAATAAAAAGTCATTGAAACAAAGGTAAATGAAAGGAATACCTTTTCACCAAAGGTGCCATGCTTATCAAGGTTTCCTTTCTGATGCTATTGGTTAGTATAGTATACGTCATGGCTCGCTAATTAAATATGGCTAGATATCCAGTTACGTAAGATATTGAAATTTGAATAGAATCTTAAAGGATAGGTTTGCTCAGAGGAGTAGACCCAGTTGTGCCTAATAGGAATTGCAAATTCTCATGCTTTTTTCTCCGTAACGTTATAAAACGAAGTTTGGGAATGAATAAAATTTAAGAGGTCCTTCACCGGATACAGTTAATAAGTTTTACGGCGAAGGACTTGTTGTCCTTCACGTTTCAAAGTTTTACGACACCACACAAAATCCCAATCTGTTTGCTCAGGGTTGATAGTACATAGATAGTCACTGTGTCGTATGAATACCATCTGAGTTACACATATTTTTGATGGAGCGTTATAACCTCACTTCTCATTATGCCTAAAAGTATTTACTCAATATGTTATGTTAAAAAGATTGATCGTCTTCTTCTTTCTAGCAAATTATTTTTGAAATACTTAATTAATTTTTTTGTTGACTGACAATGAGTCTGACTGACTGTGAGAATGGATTTGTAATCAGGAAATTTTAAAATTGGAAACTTTTATCTCATTATAAAATCCTCTCATTGCAAAATTCTCTTTAAAGTTTTACCTTCCTAAATTATATATTGCCAAAAATATACTTTATTCTGTACAAGTCGTTTTCGTCGAATTTAGCTAGGGTTCCGCTTATTATGAAGAGCATGACCATTTCTCAAAAATTTTTTAAAAAGTTCCTTTTACATATATCGCTACTTTATTTCTTAAAAATCCTTCCCTCGCTAAATATTTTCACAAAGGTTTAATTTATTTTACGTGTTGGATATTTTCACAACTAACTTTCTTTTATTATAGTGTTTAGGACTCTTATATTAGCGTCGACTTAACGGAAGGAATCATCATACACTCACAAATACTAGGTGGACACCTGCTGAGAATAGAACCAATTAACATCTCTCGGAAAGAAGTTAGAAAGATACAGAGTAAGATATACTGATGTGAGACTTACAGCAATACACCAACTATGCATTAAATATTTCTGTTTCGTAGGATATTTATACTGTCGCCAAGGTTACTCTCCTCAAATAATATTTCCCCTCATCACATTTTCCCTCTTCGTTTGTCAAACATTTAAATTCCAATTAAATAGAAATCCAGTTCTTCGATTTATTCTTACATCTTTCCCTTTACTCGCTGGGAATGTCATCAACTTGTTGCTTCAAATGGTGCTTACATTCTTTTCTTTTTCGTATTACCGTTTGAAAATGATTCTCATAGTTCGATATTCTGTAAATATTCCTTATTAACAAATTCAACGCTACTCATTTTTTGTTCAAATCATCCCTTCCGATAAACAATATCCCAACATTTAAAACAACAGAGTAAGCGGATCTTGAATGAGAAGATAGAAGTTGTGAGGCTTGCGTTACAAACCATTCTTTGCTTCCTTCTAGAACAAATATATTCCTAGAAAAATTTATTTCGATAAAATAATCAAAATAAAGGGTTAATGAAGTTAAGTAACCTTATGATTAATTTTTCAGCTCTCATATGCAAAAGAGTAACATGAATGTCAACTTTCAATCGTAGTCATCGACTCGGGATTTAATGTAGATCACAAACACATTTTGCTTTATAAAATATAATTCGTTAGTCCGTACGCAAGCATTGAAGACAATTCTCAAGCGAAATACCACAAAACACGTGTTTCACATATATTCAACAGGTATATTTTAAGAAATAAAGACGATTGAGCATCGTTCAATAAAGAGTCGTGAGAATGCTATAGCTTCGTAAGACTTTCAATATCGTTTGCAATCCCCGAGAGCGACATTTAAGGCGAAAGGGTTTGAGTTGTGTGTTTCCCTTCAATGGTTAGAGAGGAATTCGCGAACAACGGCCGACGACGCCCTCTCTGACCGTGAACTGAACCCGTTCCACTCATAGCTTAGGCCCTTAAATGTGCCAATCTGTTTTGGTCCCTCTTTCTATACGTCACGCCCAGACAATTGGCAGCAATGCATGCGTAACCTTAGGATGTCATGTGTGTTGGAACTAACCATGAGATGAGCTAGGCTGTCAAAGATGGTTCCCTCGGAGAAGGGGGTCAAGGAACACGCTAGGAAGTTAAACAGACAGATTCGCACACTCCATCGGTGAAAGTGAATCTGCGAATACAATATAAACACGAGTTTTCCTTCGCATTGAGAAGTGCTTTTCCGTTCGTATGGTCGACCGACTGTTAGTGGACATACGAGTATCTTTCGGTACATCTGTACCGAAGGAAATATTTCCACATAGTCTTTTATCAACCCCTCATATCTGAGAGCACACACACGTTAGAATGTGTGTATGCGTATATTGCCGACATGTGAAAGCTAGAAAGTGTGCAGAACCAACATCTGAGTGCGTCTATCGCATGGAATGTTCAATAGAATTCTCTATGTTTCATTAGCCGCATATATGTATTTGTTATGAGTTGTCCATAAAAAAATAGAGGTTGAACCGCGAGATTTACTGACGTTCTAACTAGATTTGTAAGCAATTGAGTAAATGTATTACATATAACATTCAAAACAGAAATAGTGTCTTGTTTACAATCATTCCATTGGTTTTTAAAATTTTAGTTGACTGCTCAAGAATGTCAATGGATGTCTTTTAGAATTTTTGTAGAACAACACTACTTTTCCATGATTATTGATATAATTCTACAATTAATCATTAAACTGATCCAAAATATCATACATTTGGTCATTTTTAGAATACGGAAACTTCATTCTGAGATTATCTGTATAAATAAATGTTTACCTAGATCGGAAATAAGCTCCCTTCTCTTTCCTATCATCAATAAGTACAGCCTCAAGAATATTTCTCTTTCAAACGCATTATTTCCTGCTCTTGTTTCTCTTGTAATGAAAATTAGCATACTTTTTTCCCTTCTGCTTGCTTATATTTTTAATTCTTTACCCTTAAACTATTTGTCTATTGTAGATGAGCCAAATTTTTTAGATATTTGTGCAGTTTAAGTTAATTATAAATTAATCCAAAAACAGCTATTGAGGCCCATTACATTGGATCATAAACAATATAAAAAATAATTGCATATATATGAAACGAACAACAACAATGAATAGGAATAATAACACAAGAGTTAAAAAGTTAAAGATATTTTTTTGCTTTGATTAGGTGCATTTACAAAAAAGTATTTATATGCACTTCGGAAGCTGCATGTAGGAAGAGAATGTAAACAATACCGTACGGTGGTACAAAAACAGGCGCCTAAGTGAATATGATTTTCAGCTTCGGAAATGAGGTTATGTCTTAACCATTAGTCAATGTTAAAGAGTGAGGGAACAGTTCCATTCAGATTACTTTGTTTTCATTTATATTCAAACTGCGTCCGTCTTCAACTATTGCGTCGTAAAATAAATGGATGAAATACGTAAATAAGCTCTGCACTGTTTGAAATCCTGTTTTTCGATAATATATACAATTACATTTTGTCTCGATTCCACATAAAATGCGATTATTTTTCAATAGGTATTCACTACACTGTAAAACTGTAGGTATCCAAGACCACCAATCATGCAATCTGTGAGTGCCCTGGAGAAAAAGCACGACAAAAATACAGCGGAGGATTGCAACCGCAGAAAATTCGTTTTTTCCCACTGACCCTAACCGCAGTAACATGGCTGGAAGGGAAAGGTGACAAAGTTATTCAATGAACTCTCCAGACAAGTTCGACTTCGATTCAATACATTGTTGAATTAAAACTGTAAACTCTAAGGAAATTGTTAATACTTGACTGTTAATCACTAAATGTTCATTTTACTAATTGATGATTGAGAGCATTAATGTGCTTGTGAAGCTAAAACAGTTTGAAGTTCACAATACACAATAGCCTCGTACCGCTTCGACACGTTAAATACTTTTTCGTAGACGAAAATTACTTCACCTAAATAATTACATCGAATGAACTAATGGAAAAGAATAACAATTAGTCGTGTAATTTTTACAAGGTTGTATCTACGGATGACGGCTGCTGTAAGAGAGGCCCAGCGGGGAGTTGGGGCCCCCTTATTTAGAATAGGGTGAAGGAAGCTTCGAGATGATACGTCTCACAGCGAATGTGTCCCGCCTAAAGAATTCGCTAATCAACGAGATCTACGTCTCTCCGTTCAAGTTACGAGTCTGGAAATTTCGGCAAGGATTATGTTCCTCTCACCACTCCTTTAATTGGTTAAAAACACTCTTCCTACCATCCGAGGCTGCCTTCCAAAGTATGCGGACGCTCCGTACGTGATAAGGAAGCGTATCCGGTACTCGCTGCGTCAACAATGAAAGTAGTAAAAAATGTGAGGAGCGTTTTGCGGAACAGATCTCCAGAAGATGGCATTTCTGTCGCTCTTTTTTCAAGTTCAACAAAGACGTAACTATGATTGTCGTGGATCACTGATTTGCAGACTCAATAGACCTCTGTGGTTCTCACATTCATTTTCGATTCCTGCTCTTCAATTGATTGAATTATTGAAGTTCCTACGCTCGCCGCATCCGGAGAGGGATGTGAAACAGATGACTTTAACTCGGAGGAGAGCGGGCAGTCTCTCTGTTGTCCGCTTTGTTTTGAAAACGCCAGACTCGAAGATGGAAACGAAGAACCGTTTTCAGCAATTCGAATACGATCTCGCTCTCCCCAAAGTTCGCTCGGATGTTACGTTGAGGTTTCTGTGGCGCGGAAAGCTTCAACTAGATCGCGTCTATCAATGGCATTCTTTTCCTGTTGACTGAGGCGGTAGTCAGAGCAACGGACAACGCAGACGCCCTTGGGTCTGCCCTAACGCAGCGGCTACGTCAATTCATCTACTTAAATGCAATCGATTCGAAGAGGGAAACTAACGTCATGTTGAGATGAGAAAGGGATATAATAACCTCGAAGTAGAGAAAGGTGAGGGGGGTTCGAAGTTCCAAACTCACATTCCACGATCGTAAGGGCGGAAATATATTTCGGATTAATACAAATGAATATTGAAGAGGATGCGGGCGAATGAAATGCGTTTCTCAAGTACAATCCACTTCGAAAAATATGATATATGAATTGAATGTTACAGTGAGATTGGTATTTAACTCTCAGAATAAGTTTCTAAGAATCTAGAGTTTAGATGATAAATAAAGATTACATATAATTTTTCCTTCGCGTATTTGAGGATTATGAAAGTGACTAAACATTTGAGAAAACTTAAAAAGATTTATAAACAAAGGGTCAGTATATAAACTTTATGTTTAATGGAAATACACCGACAAAGTGCACATGATAAGTAAGAAATTAGTAATGACGGAATTCAGTTTCGTAAGAGTGAATGATTCAATGAATAAGAAAATATGTTACATAAGAGAGATGAATGCAAAATCGTGTACATTATTTTATTCTTTGACTGCGGCCTATCGTTTCAAAAATATTGCAACACATATGGATAGTGGCATTAATTAATCATTATGGCTTATTGTTAATTTTCCATTCTTCTGCTGCCTCATATATTTTATGGGAAAAAGTCTCGAAAATTTCAATATGCAACTTTCCTTAAAGAATTTTCTTATAACCGCTCACATGACAATTTGTACACCACAATAGCAGTAGATCTGATATTGCGGGAAGCCACAACAGAGTTTTTAATAATCCCCAGGCTCGTAACTGTTAGTATGAAAAAATATCTCGTAAAAGATACGAATTACTGCGTATCACATATTTTTATTATGATTTTTCACGGAGAAAACTTTTCTGAACCTAAAAATTGACTTTAAAATAGCACATTTAATGCTATTACGTAAAAATTGATTTTTAACCTAATTTTGCGATGTGTACTTCGTACAGTGTATTATTTTTATTTCATTTCAGAATATTCCTCTTTATCATTAATATTTTATTGTAATTGTATTTTAATAAATCATTTACTTAGTGATGTACCTGAGAGAGAATCGCTTATGAAGATATGATCTTTGAATCCAGTTAATTTAAACTATTAAATGTTTTTTTTTCGTTGGAATTGATTCAAGGTTCTGTAACTTAATTGGCTTGTCGCCGTTAATAGGAATCAAGATTCTTTTTAAGTCTGCGCATTATACTATTACCAACTATTTTTTTCGTTTATTTCATCCTGAAATAGAAATTGGGTTAATTGTCTCCATCCTTGTGTAGGTTGTTGATTCTACAATGATCTGTCAACTGGTAGTTTCGAAGTAATATATTTCTCGTAAGATATACACTTAGCTAACGAATGAAAGGAAGAATAGATCTTTTTTTAGTTCAATTTATCTCTATTATGGACTTTGATTGAGATGAAGTTGGTTTTGTTTTGATGAAATGCGTTAAAGAATAGGCCAGATAAGAAAAAAAGGATGATTAATTTTTTTTAAGCTCCGAGCAAGATATTTTTCTGATTGTCTTTTTATTCTCTTAATTTCAAAATTTTATCTCAGATGGTGAAATACAATAAATACGAGTCCTCGAAATTACTCTTTCAAGTACCCGCAAACTTCTTTTGGTACGAACGTCCTTCAGCGTTCATCAGCTTCAAGGCTGAGGATCAATGACATATTCAGGTTGATCGTATCTATGTTAGGAATAGCAATTTGATTTTTAAACTATTCAATCGGGATAATGAAGTTTAAATACTTGTTATATTTCTGAGTATAATAATGGTGAGCTTAGTTTGCTGCTTCACCTGGGTCACTTATCTCTAAACTAAAGGGTCATGCTCCAAAAACGTTATATAAAGTGCAAAATTTTTGAAAACCTAAATAATACTGTTTGGTAGACAGATTATTTCGCGAAATATTTGAGTTAATTGGAAATTTCAAAGTTCGCATGATTAAATCTGTACAGAAAATTTGTGCGCGTGATGTACGAATTAAATTTATTTACTTTGTTTACTTATCTATGCTTATAAACTGAAATCACCTATATACATCACAAGTGTTTATGAGTTTATTATTCAGAGCACATCAAAATTTCAAATCTTAAAATTTGAATGACGAAATATTTTGGAATAAATTATTTTTAGGTCGAAATCCCAAGTTTATAATTAATAGAGGAACATTTTTTCCTTAAAATTGACAGGAAACGGAAAAAATGTTAAAAATATCTTTTAGTACATCACGAACGTATTGTTTACAATATTCGAAAACCTACTCTTAAAAATGAATAAAAGTTAGAGAACCGTTTATAATCATCTCTTTTAAAGTGTGGTGCTGTATCAAAAGTAATTGGCTTGAGTATGATGAATGACTATAGCCACTTACAGATAACTGTTTGTGATATTGAAACAAGGCTTATCATTTCCCATTTTCTTGATTTAGAAATGATCTCTCTCATTTAAATGATATTTTTATCTCTGATATTCTGACCATTACCTGATTATCTGCATTACAGTGCACCTCGTCATAATCAGAGGAAAACATGAATAGTTTATGAGAATAGGTAGAGATATAACGCTACTTCAAGGCCTCGTTAACCGAATGCCTTTCATCTCTTTAAAGTGTATTTAGAGAAATCTTCTTGACCATTATTACACTTTAACTTTCGGAAGAATTAAAAGCTAAATTAAAAAGACTTTGTCTTTTCATTTGAAATGATTTTACTCCAACTTTTCTCAGAGATATTTAAATTATATACACAAAAGAAAATTTTCACCGTTAGAATTTCGAATAGTAACGAAGTTGAATCGAAGTAGAATGAATAATAATATTTTATTTCTTTTTACTTCAAGCTATGTTTTGAATATAAACATAAAAATTCGATGCATTAGGCACACAAGTTTACAAAAAATCTACCAAAAAAGATACTGAATCTGCAAGAATTTAATTAATATAATCCTTGTTTGGAACCTCCGTAAATAATATATTCCACCAGTGAAACTGTTTAATCCTATCACCTTTAAATTTTAGCCAACAATTGAGAAATGAATTATACTTATTTGCTTTCAGATTACAGTTCTATACAGTATTCCATTGCAATTAACAACCTTTAACGATTTGCGTATTACTTAAAAGATATATAAGAATAATAATCGAATGAGTCGGTCATTTTGGAAATCAAAAAGGAAATTTAAAAGTGTAGGGAAAATCCAAGAAAAGATTCCATTACTATATTTCTCTCCCCCTATCATATTCTCATATCATTCTTAAAAAGGCATTACATTATTTAGATATGTTTGTGACTAATACAGTACCGAATGTTAAATTAAATCCTGTAATTAGTTAATTCTATATATTAATTTCAAAAGGGTTGTAGTTTACAGTTATCATTTCATTTGTTATTATACTTTTCCCCATTATTTATCCATATAATAATAAATTAATATAAAACTACTGTTGCTCATAATGTTATGTATCTAAAATACTTACCAGATACTATTAGTACAAAAGTTTGAAATAATTTAATGAATTTATTTTATCTATTAAAATAGCTATATATTACGTATGTGAATATATATATATATAGAAAGTCCTATTTTTTTAAAAACTTTTACGCCGAATGTTTTAATCATACATCTACTCTGATACTGCGTAATATATTCCTAGTTACATAATGGAATGCAACAGGTTAACCAGTTAACAGTCCAATAGCATTCAGGTTCAATCTATAAAAGCCCAACCTCTTTCCCGAGTAGAACTGGTCTCTTGATAGAGGCATAACTCAATCAGATTCTCCGCTAGAGCGGGGAAATTTCGCCAAGGCGCCATAATGGAGTCCACGCCCTAACCAGCATCCGCGGAAAACGACGGCTGCATGATCTGCCTTCCCATAGTTCTCCCAAGGACTCTCGCTTTCACATTCCTTCTGAATACGTGATCAAGATAATGGGGGTTCATTTCTGTATTTTTATCCGCTTCAATTACCATCGATGTGTGTGGGTAGATCAGAAAACCCACCGAGGCTTTCCTCAAATATCCATTAAGGCAGTGCGTTCGCCATTAGTCGAGGTACCGTTTTCTTGCGAAGTTTCAGCGCTTTTAAGGATGTGGGTCAACTTACAAAATATATATGGCATGCGTGAGAGGATTCATTTCCCTCCCATTTATAACAATGTGGTGTATTGTAACCGGTTCGTTTTAAAGAATGGTTCACTCTTTTCATTACATTTGACCTTCGGAACAGATTCTCGTGTCAAAGTGTTATTATGTATAAGGGAGAGTTGGTGCAATTCATGAATGCAGAACAACATGGTAACTATAAAGTTCGTAATCCAAAAGATAGAGTAATCATAAACAAAACATTTAAGAACTTGTACCAAAATTGTGCGTCCTCCAAGTTCTTTCAGACGTTCAGACAATAACTGAAAATTTAGTTTATTGGTTATGAAAAAAATCGCATCAAAAATTCATTTATCACGCGAATAATGTATTGAAACAACCGATAAGGCTAGTAGAGTTGAGGTGTTACGCAATCCTTGCCACATGCCTTGAGGCAGCTAACAGGGTACCTAAGTACATATAGACGTATTCTTAATGTTCTGAAACTACAAATAACATAAATAAAATACCAGAAAAGAAATCGAAGTATCTAAAGAATAAACATACTTTAAAAAAGTTATACACATTAAAATCAATAAAAAAGTTAAAGGATTTAATTATATTCAGTAATATTCTATTTTTGAATGAAAAATGAGAGCGACATGCTTTTAGTTTCTGATATTGTTACAAATAATTAGTAGAGCCATGATATATCAGAATTATTAGATTCTGGATTTAATCAATCAAAAACGGCTCAAGGAAATATCTTTTTATACTTCGTTTTAGACATTTCATCAAAATGTAGTTATATTTATATACAGAATGAATGGCATATTTGCAAGGATATTGCAGTTCACCTGGGAGTTTAGTAAATAATTTGTATCTTAATTATGTCAAGATTCTTTAGAATGATGTCGTAATCAAGAAGAATTATTTGATTAATATTTATTTACTAAATTGTAATTTACATAAGCACGTATCATCAGGACAATACTAAATCCGCGATTGTTTTTAATACCTTGTTACTCAAAAATTATTGGCCTCTAAAAGAATAGATACAGCAGTAAAATCTAATTTCTTCATTTGTGCAGAATATATTATGTTACATTTTCATAAAAGATCCTACATAAAACAATAAAAACTACATTCATTAATAGTAATTGCTATGGAGGGAAATGTTTGATATTGAATGAGAAAATATGCATATTTTGTTATACTTTGTATGTAGCGTGTTATTTATAGTTAGCATATCGTATCATATGGTGCTTTAAACTGTGTGCCCTGCAATGATAACATTGCAGCAAAAGATTAAAAGTAATGAGGTGACTTTTTCTCTGCTCTTTGACCAGGTCAAGAGTCTTCAAATATATCTAGGAGATAAACGAACCCATTTGTCTATCTTGGAGATAAAAATGTCAAAACATGAGAGCTATGGAAAGTGAACGGATGAGTGTGAAATACCTATAAGAATTATAAAGACGGCTAATAATAGTCTATTTCTATCCATCAAAATATTTACATGTTAAAATAATCATTATAGCCGTTTACTTTTATATTCGTCGCAAATCTAATCATTCCGATCAGTTTGAGTACTTGTAACTGTGTTATGAAATAAACAACTTAATTTACGAAATTTTGTAATTTATACTATTTTTATAAATTAGAAATAGACGAAATATACCTTTTCTTCTTTTGGGCATGAAAACAACTCAAAATGCTCAAATAAATCTATAGCGAAAAATCTATATTGCAAAAACTTACTCAAAATATTTTTTATAATTTCGTTGAACCGTTTATATTAATTAAAAATTATTTTTATGGTACAAGTTTTTATGTTTGGTAATTTATTCTTTAAGAAAACGTTAATAAACAGCATTACAAAATGAATGCTGATTAAATATAGTAAGCATCAAAGGTGGATATTTTAATTTCAGATTGTCGAAATCCGTTGAAGAAAGATTTCTCTCTGTATCACTTATATAAATTGTAAGAAATTCTTATATACTTAGTTTTATGCAAAGGCTTTCTAAATATGTGACATATAAATAAATATAAATTCCCTTTTATCTGAATCTCAAACCAATTAAGAAAAGAACCTTCAACTTCCAGGAAATGCATATTTTACAGTATGTATGTATAGCATATTAGGTTAGAATTGATGCAAAAAATATTACTATACGAGTATATGTATCCTCTATAGAACTGAAACTATTTCTTGCAGGTCACTTCCGAGGTGAGCTATGAAGATCTATAACTATTACATCAAATTCACAAGTTTACTAAGATTTCTAAAGTCATAATAAGAACTCGTTTAGCACTCGCATTCAATGCCACAACTGTATCATGGGAGGAAATATTTCATCAGTTATTCCTAGCACCTACCCAAGGAAACGTGAAAGGTGTAGAATACATCTGCCAGATTGTTATGACACCGAACGACAAATACCGCACTGAAAGAGGCTGAGGAGCATTCCAGTGGAACGAGCAAACATCATTCTTGACTTCCGCGACGCTGTATTTTTTAGCGAATATGACAGATCTGGCCATTGGTTGGACTTGAAAGTCAAAGATGAGCTCCAAATGAAATCATATCCGTCAACGGGAGTGTCACAGCTCAATGTATTCCTCTAGACAGCGTGAGAGCTGTGAGTAAACGAGGAACGCGGAAGCAAGGCAAGGTCTAAAGAGCGTTGAAATGTTGGAAAAAGGGGACAAAAATCGCCATCTTTGCAGAGGTGTCGAGGGTTAAGGAATTAGAGCACGCTGGAGATGAGCAATGACCGATTGGTAACCACAAAACAATCGTTACAGATCCAAAACAAGATGCGGAAGAGAGTGGAATCTTTGGCATTAATTATGCAAGACGCGATATTTATATGGGAATGAATGGATGAAAGGCTAACTAAAATAGCAATAGTAAACATTCAAGTGTTATACGTAGTTACAATAAAAATGTCAATAAATATGGTCAACTCTAGAGTGCAATACCTTTATCACTAACGTATCTATCATTTGCAACAATCAGCACTATACGGGCTATAATAAACTCATCATCCTTCAAGTGGAGCTGGGAAGTAGAGTCATTGATGTGTTTACGACTCAAATAAACAAAAATAAAATCGGCTTGTGATGGCATCCCACGAAGGAAAACATCTTGAACCGATGCCGAAAGACTTTCCGCAAATATATTATTACCGTTACTCCTTTTAAAAGAGTAAATGCTTACGACCTATTAAAAGCGCGGGTGACTACGGTGATGAATTGACTGCCCTCCGAGGCATTCTAAATTCAGTTCTGTAGCAAAAAGAGGAGGGCGTTTCGAGAGGTATGTGAAAGAATTCATTTCATAAATATTACAGAGTTTCTGTAGCGTTACAGCATTATTACTTAATGCTTAAGGGCGTGGCCAGTTGAGAAAGCTTCATCTCCGTTGCAGTCATATATCACAACCTTTCACTCGCATAATTTACGAAAGTCATTTCGATACCACGATGTATGTTTTCTCTAACACGAGAAAAAATTTCGAGCTCGCGTTTCGACTGATTTTTAAGTCGAGAAATTTGTGTTGAGATACACGAGGCCTGTCTTGGAATGCTTCGTGAGCTACACTTATTTATGTACTATAAAAACATACAATGAATTACACAGTTCGCATACCGTATGATTCAGAGATTAGATTGAGTTCTTCGGGTTCGTTACAGTACGGTTATAGTTTAATATTGGCTCTAGTAAGCGTACATGGAAGAGTTTATTGGAGTTCTTCTCTTCAATCCCACACGAAAAATTTATGATATCCCAGCATTCCATCCAATTATCATTTCAGCGTAAATTATGAAGGAATGCCGTTTCTGCAGAAAAACAACTGTGACCTCCTAGATGAGATTTATACATCATTATCATTCGAAATATTTCCATTAATCAACCAATTGAAATGCTGTTATTTAAAGTTCAATCAAAAGACTTTTATCCAAATATTAACTTCGATGTTGAGAATAATTTCTTTCCCAGTTATTCTGAAAAGATAACAATATATATATATATATATATATATATATATATATATATATATATATATATATATATATATATATATATATATATATATATATATATATATAACGGTACCTGTATATATTTGGATCAAATATTTAAACTGAAATATTCTCTCCGACGAAACAATGATAATAGTAAATGATGGATACAGTAAAGAATGCAAAAACATAATGAATAAAGTCAGAAATAGTATTGTGGAATTCCATAAGAAAAATTATCAGTCTTGAACATCCTTTGTTAAACGCTACAATCAATAATATGAATAGAAAATAATTATGAGGAAACAATATACTTCCGAGAAACTATGGAACAATGTAAACAGAAAGCACTACCTTATTCTCTGAGCCTTGCTCCAGCAGAGGGATCAAGGTCTTCAGATATTTTCGTCTCATGGTTTTGTTTGACAACATTTCGTTCTTACTCATAATGGAACACAGCAGAAGACCTTCACCGTTCCATGTAAGTCGAAAATTCTTCGTCTATTGGAAGAATTAATTATCTCAAACCACTTTAAAATGAAATTCCTTAAATTTTAAATCGATTCAAAAGAAGTTTATCGTAGAAAGTAAATTGTAATAAATAATAATGATATATAATGTCATTTCGTCTACTCATTCTTTTATATGCTATGGCAATGATTTACTACTTATTTTTTGGGGATTTTATAATAGTTTTAAACATTTGTTAAATTACAAAGTATGTTCCCGGAACAATTTATTCTGACTAAAATATCTACAACTCGTAAGCGAATTGTCTCAGAAACATCGTGAATTCTTCTGGTTCATTCTCAGTGTACCGTTCCGGTGACATAACTGTTTTATCAGATTGTATTGTTGACAAGGTAAACAACTGGTTAATTGTAGGAGATTGCGTTCGTGTATTTTTTAAGTCGAGTATCTTATCTCTCATAACTATGTTACTCGTGCGAGTAGATGCTTTTCTATAGAAGGTGCAGCGTGGATGGATATTTCTCGGTAAATTTTATCGTGTTTGAAAGCATCGAGAAAGAATCTAAGGGAAAGAAAACCTTGAAGTCGTTTCATTACTCATCTCTCAAGGCTGATGACGGGATTCCTCTCGCTTCCACTCACGATACCTTACCGATCATTATGCTCCAATGTACTTTACAAATTTAATGTTGTAATAATGGTACTCTTACTGTTGTCGCGTGCAAAACAGGATGTTTTTTTTTACATCGCCGCTCTTCTGTTTTCGCACTCCCCCTTCTTCGCGATACCCAATGTAGCTCGTGAAACATTTAATTCTCACTTCCCACCAATCGTTTCATAATATCCCGGGCCCAATGGCGCAGCAAACAGAGCTTCCCCGAGCTGCAAAAGGAAATGGGATCCATCAAGCAAACTGCGCTGAAATTTCGCGGGATATGATCTTACAACTCTCGCTGCTCTCTCGTGTTTTACATCGCAAACGATGAGTTGCGTATGAGATACATTTATGCATTCATAATAATAGCCATAAACTGTTAACTACAGACAATATAATTAACTGCACAATAAATATACATTTATCTCCGATTACGATGGAATTTGTTTAACTCACGAAACACTCATTAAATAAGTTCTACATTTTTTCAATCTCAAGGCACTAAATCGCAAATTACCACCTTCTAATATCTACTCTATTTGTTATTTTAATATTTCATTTGAACAAACATTACCAGGAACTATATATGAATATCATCTGATTTGCAGATGTTTATATTATGTTCTATGATCCACGGCGCATGGATGCAACTACTTGAATCGAAGTATTTATAAAATATCCAATCAAAATTCGAAAAATTACTTTTCTGTTAAATAAAATTACTATTATTAATATCTGAAATAAATTAAAAGTATGTCTAACACGGAATGATGAATATTTCAGCTAACAGCAGTCTCAGGTAATTGATATAAACGGTCTGACAGCAAAGCAATGGTTACTTTAAAATCATCCAGAATGCCAGAAGTACTAGTGATAATTTTAAATATCATTTAGCAATTTAAACATTTTTTCATTCATGAATTTTATAACCAAGGAGATGACGTCATTATTCCAATAAATAAGGAGTTCGAATGATTGGTTGGAAGAATTTATTGCTAATACAAAATGTCGACACCTCAGCTGGGCTTTACTAACAAGGTAAATTGGGTAAGAATAATATTAAGAGTCTAAATGTGATTAATGACTCATTGTTTTGGAGTCATGGCGAATGACTAAAATGATGCCCGTGAGGTTTTGTTGAAAGTCTTAAATTTCAAAATCGAACAATCGAATGTAATATTTAATCGCTTTTGGGCAATATATAATCAATCAAAACTCTATTTGTATCAGTAATATAGTTCTTGTTCCTTCGAGAATTCACACATATGTAAAATGACGTATTTATCATTTCCGGCGACATTAAACATTTCAAGGAAGTAGTTACATATGTATTCGAAATTTCACGTTCGATTCCTGTTTTGGCGAACTCGGATCTTTTTCCAATCAAACATATAACCTCGAATATTTTGAGTATATTCAAGGTCCTTACGTTTCCTTTGAATCGAACGAACATTGGGTGAAAATTGCTACTACTTTTATACCCTTCCTTTCACCTAAATTAAGCCTCGCATTCCATTCGTCGAGTTTTTTTTTGTACGACTCTTATGCAAAATGAAGATCGAATTGCGCATTTTTAAACAATTTCTCGATTTAAATGGGTGACAGAACTTTATAAAGCGAAGCGTTGCGCATCTACCAGGTGGACTCGCCGCGACTTCCCGCAGACCTTCGGAGTCCAACGGAAGGCAGCTGTTGAGAAACATTCAGACGGTGCGAATTCGCACTTCTTCGGGCGCCCACTAGGTCATCGAAGGATTCTTCGTTAGAGCTAACTGTGCCGCGTTGGTTTTTTTAGACCTATAAGGATACGTGGCCTAGATAGCGAGCGACGGCTTCCCGCAGCGGAGATGGTCTTTGAGGAACGCGCGCTTTTCGAAGCCGATCCTGTTTTGTAAACAAAGTGCCTTTTAAATTTATTTTCCGTGGCGAGGTTGGGAATAAGCCGCGCGTGTATTTTAAAGGACGGTAGGATACGGAGTCCATTTTCTGTTATTCTCTATAGATTGCAAAACTTCTGCAAAAAGTTATCTTTGATATCGGTTATATCAGAAGCCAAGGTAAAGAGAGGCTTTATCTGAGTCCACGTGAGTGTTCTTCAATGGGTTCTTTACACTTACGGAGAAAATGTCTCGTATGAAACGTGAGGTATGAACTTTCTGGGCATTTCTATTTCAAAGGTCAATTTAAAGAAACCTTTTCACTCTAAAAAACATCTTACTTGAAGAAATGCTATATATGCTGGGTCATTTTTCTCTGGAAAACTAATTTCAACTCTTTTTCATTAAAAAATAGGTGGTATATTTATTATAATTGACACTGAATACTAGTGTAATATAGTCATATACTTCAAAAATATATCAGTAAAATTTATTGGATTTTTTTCCTTTTTCGGTAAAATTTCCTTATATTTTAAAAATATAGTTATATTCATTATCTTCTGTGAAAGTATTTGCTGAAAATCTGCGATTCTTTTGATCACCCTTATTAAAATTTCAAAATCAAAAGGGGAGATTATCATGATCAGGGAAAGTAATATATGTGATAGTTTGAAAATGTATACTCTTCAGGTTTTCAGATGGGTATCTGATTAATCAACGAAGCGAAGATGTATTTTAAATTCATTTGATGTAAAAACTATTATAAAATAATTGAATCAGTATGGCATTATATATTAAGTCTATTCTTAATAGTTAATTTTTTGAAATTTAAAAATCCTAGCTTAAATGAAGAGTTTTCTAGGACTGGATCTCGAACCCGGATTTCCAATAAAGATAGGCTCTTCTAACCGATTGAAATCAGTACCGACCGACAGAAACCGTATTTAAATTTATCACAAAAAATTTATAAGTTGTGATTTGGAAGTTTGTAAAATTAAGGATTATTTCAATCCTTGGATGAATGAATTGAAAAGAAATGGGAGAAATGGGAATCAACGCAACACTCACTAACTTCAACACTAAAAGAACCGATAATTAAATAATAGCAAAATAATTATGTTAATTGACTAAAGTATAAATTCCAAAACGTTGTATATTTATTCATACCCTAGTAGTGTAAGTAAGTAGTGCAAATATAATTATGCACATAATAATTCACTTGAGTTTACATTTTATAGCAATAAAGATTAACAGTATTTCCTGTTTTTAATGAAAAGAATAGATTTAAGCTTTTCTGGAATGTTCCCCAGCAAGTTTCATTTAGTCTTACACCGTATATAACACACTGGAGGAGGAATCGAATTTCTGTAAGAAGTGAATTTATCCAGAAAAGAGCGCGGTGTCTATTCCAATTTAATTTCTTTGTTCCATATCTGTCGAAAGTGATCATGTCTTGACATTTAACTTTCTCCATTTTAAAGTGGAACCACACAAGAAAATCGAGGCGAATGCTCTGTTGCTTTCGAGATCGCCTTGTTTCGCATTCAATTGTTTCCTATTTAGCGAAGGGATGAAGAAAAATGGGAAACCCTACTGAGCGATTTGGCGCGCCGCACTCTTTCTAGTAGACTTCGCTCGCGTTTTGTTTTTCTTCCGGTCCATCATCCGCATCACTAAAACATCCGTTTTTTCTACCACTGTGTCGGAAGTTTGCATTCACCGTTCGGCACTTGCTACGATGGCCTCAACTCAAATGAAAGAATCTCTCTAAAAGGGTTTTTCATCAAATCCAATCTCTATTCTACCGATACAGTAGCCAAAGAAGATCATGCGCCCTATTTATTCCGTAAGATTTTTTTTCAGAATGTCCTTTCTCTTCTTTACAGAGGCTAGCAAAAATGGTCAATTTTTACTTTACCTTAAAACATGCCGACAATCGACGACTCTAACAAAAGATTATTGTAAGATCATTCTCGTTTCAAGAAATCTTTCATTGGAAGTAAATTTTGATAAACCTCTCTTTGTCTAATTCTTTTTAATCTTATCTTTTTTTTAAAAATATTCCTATAAAGTCTTATTAATAATTATTACCATCAATATAGCTGTTATAAAACATGGATGATGGAGAAAACAATTATTCTTGAAGTTTAAAATGTTACTCTCTTCTTTTGATTGTTAAAATAGCAATAAATTTTTTATGTGACATTGAGGGATAACGATAAAATAACTTTCATTTGAAATAAAAAAGGCTTCGATGTCAGATTTTTCAAATTTAGGGCTTGAAAGTATATCGTTGGCACTCAAAAAATCATTTCGAGTTAATGACCGGCTATTTTCTGAAAGTCGATAGTAAATTATGTCAGTACGAGAACAGGTGATCGTTCCTAAGCTCTGATTACAATGAAGACCAAGTGAAGAGTAATCACTCAAGATGACAAGCTATTAGTTGAGGAGATAAAGAAGGTAACATTTTGTTGTCAGCACGTGAAGATTAAATTATTACCGAAGCAAACACTTGGAATTTTATAAGTATACGCTACAGTTAAGGTCCTTTTGCCAACCTTGATATCCATGGCAACGTACTAATTTTTTTGTTATGTTATCTGTTGAAGTTGTAATTATTCTGCTACTTATACGACATTCTAACTCGTTAGTCTTGTCTAAACGATATATTTATATTCATAATAACATAATTTGAAGTAATAGATTCTCTTCTTCTCTTGATTGATTCTTGAAATTCTCAAGGTAGTTATTTGCTGATAGATAGCTACTCTTCTAGGGCAATACACCTATTTGATGTCAATTTGAGTGAATGTTCAACAACATTAGAAAAGGGAAAGAAAATCGATAAAAAAGCGAAAGCATATACACTGATAAACCTCAGTATGCTTATTTCTTAATTTAAATTAATTATAAAAAGAGGCTACAGTAGGATACAGTATTCATCAGTCGAATCTTCAATATTTAATTATTTGTCATATAATAGATAATAAATAATTATTAATATTTATTTATTTATCATATAATAGATACCTAATTTATATATTGCAATTATTCTTAACTCGAAATATATTTAAGATATAATCAAAAGGAAGATAAGAAAGTTCTTTGACTTTAGACTTATTGAATAGATGACAAAAAGGCTGAGATTTTTTGTAGATAAAGCAGAGAAGATTATTATATGAATTGAAATTTTGGAAATTCTAAGAATTAAAGAGAGATTAGATTATATATAGAGAGATTCTAACTTTTAAGCACAAATAAGCGGTTTCGGTTTAGATATCTTCTTCTCGGAGAGAAATAAATGTCTTCACGATTTCAGAAAGACGACCGAATTTACGGAAAGATTTCTCGACGAAGCAGAGCATGTAAATAATTAGAAACAGAGGAAATCGACCTAATTTGCATGTATTCACATTTTGCGTCAAAATCTATGAAAATATCCGCGAGAAAATGGAGAGCTACTTTAAATCAATTCTACTATTCTTGAATAAAATTTAGTGTAATACATTTTCTCCTGATTTTCCAGTTTTTGTAGCTTGATCTTTTATTTGCTAATTTTGAGCCTCAAGTAAATGTCTTTTCGAAAGTTAAGCAACCTTAATTTTCTTGGAATAGAAGTGAAATAGCAATATGAAACTTGGATCTTGCATATCGATTCCATCTGAAGAAGTTGAAAAGCAAATTATTACTTACAGGTAATTGTATAATTCTCGGCGATTGTCGGTTTTAGAGTCCATCTCCATGCAATTGTGACACAAAAATGGAAACAAGTTGAGTCTATTGCATTTAATTTAAAAACATTCACACTTTTAATATAATTTAAAAAGTGGTTCATTCAGAATATCTTTCTAAAAGCGAATAAGAGAATCGTGATCTTTTTCCATTACAAAATAACCCAGTTCTACCATCGAATGGGTAACAATGAAAATCATGCAACAATAAGAACAATTAATATCAATTAATGTGGAGGCGTCTTTGCTTTTACTGTTATATGTACTAGTACTTATCGTATTATGTGCGCTAATCCATGGGAAATAATAGAAAGTGAATCTTAAAGCGTTGAATATTGAAATTTCTCCGTCTCCAAAGAATGTCGAGAGAAATCATCGGTGAAGTGAGCCATTTTCATGCATGAGGGATTCGTGTATATGATGATTTCGCTTAACTAAACAGGAATGCATTTCATAAATAAATGAAATTAATCAGCTATTTGAATGGATGATGAATTTCCATAGAAAGAGAAATCATACGAGGATCTTACTTCCCGGTTTGATTATCTCTTTAAATTGCTTTTGGCGATGGAGACAATAAGACGCTATATTTTCCGGATTTCTATTCTCAAAGAAAATTCACTTTTCACCTTTGATATTTATAGATTATCCTTAAAAATATCGATGATTATATGAAAGTGAGAGATTTAATTTTCCTAAGACGTAATTGATTAGTCTAAGGAAATGTTCCTACTTCCTTGCTTCCATTATTTATCCATTTTTATATTGTTCTTGTAATTATAGAATAAAATTGAAACTGTTTTAAACTTGCGTATATTGTTTACCTATTATTTACGTTATGTGTTGAGTATAAATAACTCCTGGATAATTTGCGGGAAATATTAAAATTTTATCTGTAGGATGTTAAAACTCAAAAATTAAATTATTAAACTAGAATAAATCTAGGAACTGCCAAATGTTTCACAAAATATTTGCAACATTAACTTAACTTGGAGTATCACATTGCTAAGTTTCGGACTTTTTAAGATTATTGGCCTCTACACTTCAACTTGAGTGAATTCAAAATTCACCTCGTGTGATTTTCATCCATTGTTTACTACTATTTGGTTATCATTGTAAATTAAATAAAAGCCCAGCAATCTTTTCATTCAGACTATCAATGTTACGTGAAATATATTTATGAGGATCATTGCTTTAACTATCCCTTTCTAAAATCAAAAAAATAACATTGTTTGAACATGCTCTCAATATTTAGATGAAAATTTTGTTCGTACTATTAAGTTTGCAACACTGTTAATTCGGAGTTATTCGTTAACATCACAAGACCAGAACGGTGCTCGACCTTTTCACACGGTAGGAAAAATCCAGAATCTGTGTGCGTTAAAACTACCTCATATCATCTTACGATCAACTCTTTAACACGCGCGTCCTCAACATGCCCACGAGCGTGCGATAGAATCTAAAAAGGGCAGAGGCGGATATGCTGCTTCTGCCGCCACGAAGGCGTTCTATTGCCTCCTACCGCTGTCTTTATTTGAAAAGGCTCGTTTCCTTCGGCGACAGTTATACGCGTGACAGGATGATAGTCGCGGAATTTCATATCCAATTACTTTCAGGATGATTTCCTTGTGGAATACAGCATCAATGGAAGAGTTCCTAATGAGGATTTCACGATATCTTTCTTGGAGATGTATCTGTATTGTGTGTATTGCATGATTTATATGGAATGGAGAATTACTTCTTCCTACTGCTGTATCCAAGTTGTCTCCTTAGTCAATAATAAAAACTTTTTATTGTGAATATATTTTCTACGATGATAATATTTCTGAATTCAAATAGGACATTAAATTGTGCTTAGAGTATTGCCTATTGCCCCCTTGATATAAATCCAAAATTATCAATCCACATTTTAATGTGAAGACAATGCAATGGGTATCATTGATAAGAGTAAATATCTCTTTACCCGTAAGATTGCATAAGGGATACACGCTTAGATACTTAAGGATGTGAAGGAGTGGGCGTAGATAAGATGATGTGATTGCGTATACGTATCACGATCTAAAAGGTTATGTATTGAAAATGAAATGTTTAAGTGTTTAAAATTTATAGGATGGAGTCTATTTTAGAAAATATAATGTTCTTATAATTTAATTAACTGTGTTGCAATTTATAAAATTATAACAATTTTGTTTGCAGCAATTAGTTTCAACTGTTTCTCTCTCTGTTAGCGACCAATAATTCCACTTCTATCTCATTTAAAAATGAACCATCACGCTCCCTCTCTACAATTTTTTATATTTGAGTTGTTGAAATACGAAGTATTAGACTTTTAGTGAGTTATACAATGCATATTTACAAGTCTACATTGTCTTGTTAATGTATTTGAATATAAACCCTAATAGAATGCGCCAGAATGATTATTAACAGTAATGTAGTGGAAGAAAAATCAATGTTTTTAATGATGATAACACGAGGAAGAATTTTGCATGGAAATTATAACGAAAGAATGTAGATCATCTGAAGCAACAGAAGATACTATAAATGCATGCAATGAAAATTTTCCAGAAAGAAAAAATGGAACTGGTGGCCATGTGAGGAACAGATATGATTCTCATATTACGGAACAGCTGAGTGGTCATTCCTACTTAGAATAGATTCTCTCCAAGTATCGAGTTAAAGTAAACAAACCCTGACCTACCCCTGAACAATTCACAACTCTCTGGTAAAAGATACAGAATATATCTTTAAGATAAAGGAGAAATTGGGAGTTTATTCTACGTGTATATACGCATAAATAATTTAATGATATAGCTTTAATTTTAGTAACATTTATGGATCTTTTTAGAAAGTTCCATTTCATAATTCTGTAAGAATTACAAGAAAAAAGCATTACTATCAGTTTATTTTACGTACATTTTCTTTTATATTACTTTATTGTATCTACAGAATTTTGATTCATCCATCTAAAGATATTGCAACAATGTCTCTCTGGCATTCCAGTGAACAATAATGAAATCGACCTTTATAATGCGACTAACCTTTAATCAGTTTCTCACTCGTGTAAGTATCATATCATTGTTGGCCTCTATAACCGCTGCCATTAGCATTCATGAGTAATTAACGGATTGCTAAGGGGATCTAGTCTCTTTAATCTGTTGAATGATGATGGCTTGTACAGGCAGAGGAGAGTGGGTTTTTTATTCCATTGTTTCTTCTTTTTCAGCTGTGAATGTTTTCCTTTAATTCCGTTGCTAATACTCAGTTTGGAGTCGACTCAAAGGATGATTCTCTATTTATATATCTCAACATGATCAGCATAAGGGACAAATAAATGTGTTTACTTATGATGCAAATTTAGTGTACTTTTAGAGAAATTAAATTGTCCCCTGTAAATAAATTCTCCATAGGCTTCTTAAAACATTCTTGAAAAGCAATTTCTATCTTGCAATATCAAGGCTCGCCTACTTCTCACTGGATGCATCAAAGCTGTAAATCATTGGGATAGAATCGCTAGAGACGCTGATATATCTAACAGCGTCTCAGGCGTTACCTCTCCAACGATTTTTATCGCTCGAGCGAAGTTGAACTCTTGAATGTGTGATCATACACAATGGTGACTCTTACCGCACAGATATATCTTAATTCTCCATTCTACCGATGCTTACTTATTATACAGATAAGTATTCAAAGTGCTAATGGCAGGGAAAGTTTAATTTTTTAACATAGTAGCCTTTACGTTAATAGGAATATCAATGACTATCAACGATAGAATAGATTTATTTGAGCTGTTGCAATTTGTATTTCTACTATAACTTCATTATACCTCTAATAAAACTTTATCAACGACATATCGTTTAAATTATTATCAATGTATGGTGATATTGCGATGGTAATATAATATATTATAGTATTTTTTATTTCATTGATAGAATTGCAATCAAATAATGATATAACTTGCATAGTTATTAAACGATTCAAATATTTATTTACGGAGCTTAAATTTTTAAATTTTAGCACAGATTTTAAAGTGTATACTTATCCAAACTAATAAAGGTAGATAAAATTTATTTATAATATATTAAAATTAAAAAATCGTATGTACATCCTTCTAATATTTTATAATATATCACCTCCACTATTTACATTTTATGATGGGGTTTAAAACATTTAAAATTTAAAGTTTTTTTAAAAATATTCTTAATGAGTGTGTAATTGAACAAATTGCAGCGTTTTTTCGATGTTGAAAGCTAGTTCTGGATTAAAACGAAGTTGCAATTTTATGTACGCATTTTCAAGTAAACTAACCATATAAAATTTTGTGGTAAACTTAGATCTATTCAACATAAAGTTTTTTTTATTTTGATATGATATTAGTCCCAGCCTTTAAGGCCAGTCTCATTAACCTTAATCTAAATCGTGATAGCCAGAAATAAAATCATCGCAAAATAGATTTTGAATAAACAGTAAATGAATAACATGAAACATTTCCCTGCCAGGTGCTAACTTATTATCATTACTTTTTGGAGGGCAATTCAATGACTATTTTTTCTCTTAGGCGAGGAATATGTTGCAGAACTCATCCAGTGTACATAATTATCATGTAACGGTTTGTATTTGAAGATCTTTGACCGTTTCAGCCAGTGAACCTTTACCCTTTGTTTTGGATCGTTGATCGTCCGATTTGCCTCAGCGATCGCGAGTAAACGTAATCTTACGAAACGTTGCATTTTAAAACGAGTGTTTACTTTTTCTCCGAATCGTTGGCGAATGTGCGGTGAGTGAAGGGAAACGTACGTCTATTCCTATAATTGAAACGTTAAGGATTATGCAGTGTTTATGTGGTATAGATGCGTACATACATTCTCATTTGACCCGAATGAAAGGAAAGTGTGACCACTTTTGAAAAGAAAACGCAATAAGATGTGCTGTTGCCAAGAGTTTTCCGCCTCTTGTCATCCAATAGGACCACAAAAGGAGCTTGACTTCTCCGCTAGCCTTTGAGCACTTCCAACATGATCCTTTATGTGGAAATAATAGAGTCGACCCTTGTCAGTAAACCGTACTCGTTGAATATAAGTGACTCTTGAGGTCTCGTAAAAGGAAGCTAGAATCATAGAACTTGATACGTAGACTCCTATTTCTTTATATAATCCCTTGTGCGCTTACTGCTAAATGATGACATGTAGTGAACATTATTGAGGTAGAATCATAAACCATGCTAGGATAATATCAGAGAGGAAAAAGAGTTGATAATTTTGAAATCCAGACCAGTTCAACTACTTTTAATCTTTAATCGTAATTAAGAAAATTAAAATTTGATGAAAGTTTATAAATTAGTGAAACACGATAACTTAATAAATTCGACAGAGAAAGGTTGTTTAACTAACAGAGACATTAGAATAAATAAGAGAGGAAAAAATTTATTCAGTAACATCCATTAATATTTTTTGTTACTTATGTGTTACAATATATACTTAAATATTATTTGGAAACTTTAAGAACACCATCAACGCAAGAAAATGAAGTTAAATTTTTTTACTTTTATATAACTAATTTTCACTACTGTTCAACCTTTTTATTCATCAAAACTCTTGTAAGAGATTAATTACCTACGACAATTAATTAAAATCTGAATAGATTTAGATATTTAGAAATACTTTGAATCTGAAATGATGCTTACAGAAAATCAGAGAATAACAGGATGAAAATTTACGGTATCAAACCTCGCTTAAATTAATCTTCATTTAGAACACCGAAATAGTTAATCTTATAAGAATATTCTTGCAATATACTTATATATTATAAAAGATCGTCACCCTCTAAATCCTTCAATTATAGTAAATTGAGAATAAGTGGACTGAATGAATAAGTATTATGCATTAATGTTCCGTCGTATATTTTGATTTTTAAAAATTTAGTTAGCCATTAATAAATATTTATAACATAATTATAGCGTATTCCACGTAACTACAGTAATTTTCCGCGGAGAGAGTACTGAAAATAGAATCACATATCCGTAGTTCTTTTTTTGATTCTATCGAATGTAATATCAAGATAGGGAGACAATAGGTAAAGGGTAAAAAACTTAGACGTTGAGAAACTACTAAGAAGTATTTTTTATTCCTTGCGATGGCGTTCCGCTAGGATAAACGTTGGTTCCTTGGATTTATCAAGGCTCCCTTGACTACCAAATAACGTTATTTCTAAGTAATTCACCAACCGGAAAAAAATAGCTACGAAAATGGAGACAAATTTTTCCAACTACATATTTCCGCTACTCAGTTTTCCATTCCTATTTGCCGCCCACGCTTATACCTCCTGAACTATTTTTTTTTCAGAGCAATAGCTCCCGTAGAAAAGGGAGCAGGTTTCAAGCAGTTTCACGCACCACATCACGTACGTTGGGCGAGAAGGATAGTGATTGAGTGGGGGGTGGTGGTGGATGAGAAAAGAGTGAAGGGTATCTAAGTGGGATGGGAAGTATGGGTCGGAGAGAGGGCAGGTGGTGCTGGAAGGTTTCGCTGCAGTTCGCACAGGTAAGGGAGAGCGAGAGAAAGGCCTTTTGAGTCGAGAGCGAGCGTAGCAGAAGTTCTTGAGCCGTGAGATAGCCCGCGGAGGATATCCGTTCCCGGAGCTGTGGAAGGCTCACGAAGGGCAGTGTTAAAAACCGCCGGATCGAGGCAGAGCTGCGCGGTGCTATTGTGTACTACAAAATCTACACTTTACCTCGGGTGAAAGAAAGTGAAAAAGGATATTGCACTGGATGGACCGCTGTAAAAAAGGGCGGTCATAACCGGAGGCTTCGCTGGTTGGATACTCCAAGGTTTCGCGAGGCGTGCATCTCCTTGAGTTTCCCGGGGAAAGACGCGGAGTGAGTACGTCATAGTTCTGATGACTTACCTTTGTTGAGGGTGGTGTCATGTTTAACTTAACGGGTTACCGTAAATACAATAGGGTGGATTTCTTGTGCGTCCTGTTGTTGGTAAAATAATCGTGCGGCACTTAGCAAGGTGAATGTATATGAATGTATATTAATATAAATGGGGAGTGTAATTAATTAATTTCTTTATGGAGAAACTATAGAATGATTGACTTCATTTAATGTACTATACTACTAATGCACTAAACTGTACTGTAATGAACTGTTCTATGCTAATTTACTCCATTGATAGGATATTGCATGTTATCTTTAAGACTTAAATGATGTTTTCTATATAAATGTATACACATACATGAACGAATAATCCGCAAAAGTGAAATTCGACTCATATAATCGCAGCATAAAATTAATTTATAATGATGTATAAATTTTTGTATGGTTTAAAAAAGGAAAATCCATTGCAATGGTGTATTTTTATCTTCAATCGATCATTAATAGTTTAGCAACTTTGTTAAGTTTACACTGAAAGAGTAAATGTACGATTCTTTCATCTTATTACATATTCACGTATCATGCATTATTTAATAATTATTGTCAATAACTTTACAAAAGCGAGCGAACTTGTTGTGTAAGTTGACAACGTAACAATCACTGTTTTTAATTAGGTATTCAAGATACAAAAGGTATTCAAAAGTCGTTACAAAGTATGAAGGTTTTCTTGCCAATCCTCACACACATTTCTCACGTATACTACCGTTGGAATTTCCCGCCATTCTAAAGCCAAACAGAGGAAACGCAATCGGAGATGAAAAATGAGATTGGCGTCAGAAAATCGATAAAAAAACAATCTTATGTAGTCTTTCTTTACTTACGCATGAACTAAAATTCGGCAATTTTTTTTCTGATTAACTAAATAAATTTTTAACTGCTTGATTTCCCAACTAATTTTTGTAGCATTTTATTTTTTAGTCTTCTTCTTGGACTAAATCTTGCTTTCTTTATGTCCTAATAAGGTTTTAATTTACCATTTATCAAGTCAGTAAGTTTATCGAGAACGAAACTAATCGAGGACACGCTTTAATCCGAATGGTTAAGAAATCCTAATCGTTCTTCTCCTGATGAGGTTGATTTCCTCAACCGAGTATTCGAACCACATCAAATACGTCAACAATTTGACTCGGATTTACAGATTTCTCATGCGGAAACTTTTCCTTCACATCTCTAGCAAATGTGCGCTAAGCGAAACCGTATCCGAGGCAGGATAAAATCTCCCTCAAAAGCGAAAGGTGTGGCTATCATTCTTGAATCATTAAGGAACACTAATTAGATAATGCATTTGAATAGGAGGTAAAGATCTCGGCACATGCGTACCAAACGTCTTTCGTTTAAGAGTTCTACAGGTCGAGGGCGATCTTCCGATAAGGAACCTATTTTTTTACGCGAAAAAAACGGGTTGAGTTTGCACATTCGTTCTGTTTCGGACTAGAGAGAGATCTACACGCTTCGCATCTAGATAAACTTCGCTTTTTACGGTACTACGGCTGTCTATAGCCCTTCCAGCGATTTGGATGAGTTGCCCAAGCCAGAAGGCAGCGAATTGAAAGCTATCTGGGACAAACGAACCGAAGGAAAGTATTGTCTCGTCACGATGCTGCAACGTCGGGTTCATGTTATCGTTTTCATCTTGGGAGCGAATTTCCAAGAGCGAGGCGTGGAAGGCGCCCTTGTACTTATGGTAAATTTTTTCTTCGTTGCGAAATATAAGAATGAAAAATGTAACTGTGGAAGGAGTGGTCAGCAGTATAATAGGTTCATGGAATGACGGATGGGAAACTCCCACGTTCTGTCGCGATTATGCTCACGAAAATTACAGCGTGATCGCTGGAAAATCTTGTAAGTCGTAACGCAGATTAAAGAGAAAGTGTCGAAGATTTTCTGCTCAGAATGTTTTCCCATATCTCATGAGAATCGCTTCTTGAGATGAAGCAACCCAACCAAGCGCGATTTGAATTATAATAAACGGTTTTATATGTATCGCTTCGATTGAGTTTATAGGTCAGGAATTAACAGCTTTGAATTTGAATTAAATTCAGGATTTTTTAGTATCAAATATTCATAAAGATAAACCATCGGCTAAAGTGATTGATACAACAAGTAAAATGCTTTAAAAATTTCTCGTTTATTTAGCTTCAAGACTTTAAATGGTATAAAGAACAGTAGCTTTACTTTCTATTTGAATTAAGGGTCATTTAGTCATCCCAAATAGCATTTACTATATAGAATGTATGAAAGAAAATAAACAGAAAATTATAGGCTATATATATATTTATAATTTTTTTAAAAGAATTAATATCGATATCAAAGCTCTCCATCATAAAATATATTTATATGTTGCCATTACCCATTTTTTGAGTTTATATAAGTATTAGTACTCGAATAATATTTAGGTTATATTTGAGCTTTCAATTTATTTAAATATACAAATATTAATTTTCATTGCGTATGTAGAACCGATATAATACATTATAAACGACGTATTATTTCACTATGATCATCGAACGATCCGAATTCTAAGAAAAATAATGTTTGTATTTAGAATATACTTGCTCAATAATTTTTGAATAGATAATTTTAATTCAAAATCTATTTCTTTTTTTATTGGACCATAGAGGAAGGACCAAGCTATTAGAATACTTGAAAAGTGTATTTTAATCTTTTAATATAGATTGTTTGTTGTATTCCATAACATATTTTATCAATATTTACTATTTTAAATGTTAAGTTAGTCGTAATGGTCAGAATAATCCTATAAGAATTTAGCTATTTTAATTTATTTAACATTTCCAAAATATATATTCGTTACTTTTTGTAGACCATTCCGAGAACTCGAAGTTGAAAAAAATCCATTTTCTCACTTTTTCCATTCGACAGTAAAAAGATCCGTGAATAAAAACGACGTGAAATCAGAGTCGATGGTACGGAAAAACCTTCCACTCTTTCATCTGATCCGTTGGCCACGATCTCATTTCAGTAGAATCTCTTTTTCATCGAATACCTCATTTCTTCCGTAAAATATCCACTCTCCTGCTTTTTATTACCGCGATGAGTCTTATGGTAAAAAGCATCTCTCCTCTCCTTTCGAGACAAAGGAGAAAACACTGGGGCACCCGTTCCGAAAGTTGTCTTTTGAGGGATCTCCCGACGACACAGAAAAAGACCGCGTGATCTGGATCTCATCCGTGGGAGGGGATCTTTAAATTCGTGTGGAAATACCGCTACAAATCCCTCCGCCTTCCTTCACTACCGTTCCTTCCTCCTCCGCCCACGCGGATGCATCTCTTCCATCCCTATCGGCGGTGGTCATACGGAGCAACGCCTTGAAATGTGCCATATTTTTTACGCGATGGTCCACGGAGAAAGGTTTATCTCTCCATCGCCCTACAAGTCCGAGATAATTATTGCTAGAACGTTCGGGAATATGGGAGAAGTGTATTGTTGAACTGTGCCATTTCTTGAAACTGTACTACTGTTAAAGAGGCTGCGATTGGAGGAATGGATTAGCGGAGGGAATACGGTAGGGTGTTAAAATCTGCATTTCTAACTCTTAACACTAGATGGTATTTATATTGTGGTGACTATAAACTCTTTAATTACCTCATTTCACATCATGCTACATCATCACTAACTGATATTCGTACTTTTTAGTCATTTTAATGTATATAAAAGTAGAGAAATATATTATTATCATTATTATATATATTATACTATCGTAGTAAAGATAAAACGATGTACGAGGTAAAGTGGAAGAGAGTTATTAGACTTGAATCTAACCTTGCCAATGAAGGGTTTATGCAATCCAATTAAAAAAACCCATCAACCAATATTGTATGTAAAATAATAAGTAAAATGTAAAGTTCAAGGTAAATGTTAATGATAAAATTTTAAAAAAATATTTAAATCCTTATGATTTTCAATAAAACTTTAACATGATATAATTTTTTCATTTATTTAGGGTGTTTTTAGACGTTAGAGGGGTTATCCTTTTGAACCGAATGATTGAGTGGATCGTCATTGCGTGCAAACTGATCGAACCTTTTAGAGAACCCAGAAGACCCGGGTTCGAGTAACGGTCTTCCAGTAATTTCGCATGGCTTTTCTATTTTGTTTTATCCTTGAGCTTTTTCATGGACAAAATAACCTTTTCTTACTAATTTATGAACGAAAGAATTTTTATTAACAAATTTAAAAGACTTCCTTATTCACCTATAAATTTCAACCTGGGACGCAAGTCTGTTATCATATCGTATGTATTCATCAAACGTATTCTTATTGAAAATAATTCAATGAATGCTCTCACTTTTACTCTTGGTTGAGATATTTAATGATATTAAATGTATAAGGCTTGATAGATCATTAGAATACACTCAAATTATATTTAAAAATATGTTTTAAATATTGCAGCAGTTTCCTTGTCAACCAATTAATAATACTAAAAACAAACAATAATTTTCACAACATTTGGAACATATTTTAATTAGAATATAGGTTAATCGTTATATTATTCCATACTTTACGCTAACAAAAACTACGTCTCAAAAGTTCGTCAAAAAAAAAGGACAAAACGATCTATGAAACTACGACCTATTGGTGAATTCGAAACGGAACTTTCACGATTTTTCTATCAGATTCGATTTTCCTCTGCTAAACGATTATCATTTTCTGGTCGTGTTTTTACTGAAACAGTTTCACCTCCTCTTCGGTTTTCCTTCTCTAGGTCAGTGGACGCGGAGTCTGTCTTGCGGAAGTGCCTACTTTTAAATTTAGCTTTCGTTGGCTATTGCAAATATCCCTACCCAGAGTTAGAATAGCAGACCGAAAATAGCAGAGAGACTCATTTGGAGGAGAGAATGACGTGGGGATTGTTTTTTAAGAGATTCGTAAACATTTACAAGTAAATATGTCGTAGTAGAGTATGGCCACCTAAAGATACTTACACTATTTGTTCAACTTTAATCACTATTTGATCGAATAAAGAGAGTCACTGTAATTTAGAATTTGAAGAGTAAATAAGTCTCAGGTCTTAAATATATCTTACTAAATTCATTTTTCTGTATAGTAGCATTTAATATGTACTAAATTTAGCTCGATCTTTAGTATCGCTATCTTAACAGTACAAAAGAATGAAATTTTTTTCATAGGTCGTGATGTAAAGAAAACCAAAGAAATCTCAAAGCTATCCAGTGTTTAAGATGACTTATTCATAAGAGGATGATGTTTTTTATACTCTTATATGAATAAAATAATTGCCAGCTCAGGGATTCAAAAAATTAGTTTCCTGTCTGTACTCCTATAATGTGTTTACAAGCTGACATACTAAAAATATTGAAAAAACATAAAATATTTACTAAATAATTTTGGGACAAATATGAATCAATCAATGGTATGTGGATATGCAGTGAAGATTATCATCCTAACTGGATAAAGGATGCATTACGACGATCCTCACAAATTGAATCACTCTGAATGCAGTTACATTTGTATGGATGCATTTTTTATTGTTTGTCTTTGTAATCTTGTATCTTTTATTAATGCATAAATCGTGCATGTGTATGTATAAGTACATATCATTCGTCAATTCGTGCGCGCGCACGATCTCCTATTCCGTATTTTAAGGAATCGTTTTAGAGTTTCCTCCAAGGTTACAGTGTGGCTTACCAAAATATTTATGTCAGAAAGAATCAAACGAATACTTCAGCTATTTCCCTCGCCCTTACCGCTAATTTGAAAATTTTCTCTTTCACCCAAATCTGGAACTTTGAGGGAATTTTAGAAAATCAAGTTCCAGTTATAGCAGTGTCCATGATTCTACCCTATTTCCTTTTCAGCTCTACATTTCTTTTTTGGTATTGCCTCGATGCCAGAACTCCCAATCAAATCTTTGGCTCGTGCGTCACATCTCAAGATGACCATTAATGAATGCAGCTCGTTCGGTCGCTGTTTTTCTTTCGAAAAGTGTTGGAATAACCTTCAATGACCGAAGATTAAAGATTTCACTTTTTTACGCCGCGAATATTAGAGGAAAAATGATTATTATTGTCAGAGTATCTTATCTAAAACATTCATGTTTTAGAAAGCCAATCTCTAATCTATAAAACAGAAAAAAATTGATACTCCGCGCAACAATTTAAAAGTTCTATGACTTCGTTGATTGATGTTCAACAAATAAATGTAAATGTGTCGGTTCTTTGACAATTAAACGATAGGATCGTTCGTCACACAGTTATTGTTTGAAATGCCGACGTTTACCCAAACGCTATTTAAGGGTGTCTGGCTGCTTTCCAAATCTTTCCCCATCCCTTACTTCCGGTCTCTGTCTAGCGTCTCACCATCAGGGTTATGTGACATTATACTGATCAGCATATGACGAGATTCGATTCGAAATGCATCCGTGGTAGAATCACAGTATCTCCATGCTATTGATGTAGAATTGCCTGTATTAGAGAAACAACAGTAAGGTTACACATGGGAATAAGATGATCTAATAATCGGTAAAATCATAAGACCAGTACCTTGTACTGGGTAAGTACCTTGGAACTTAACACTCATCACGTAAATAATTTTTGAAAATTCAAAATATATAATTTTATTCCCTACTAAACTTTTTAATATGCCTTATCACCTTGGTAGGTAAAATTACACTGCAAAATTGCATTGAAAACAATCTTATTAATAATTTTTCGTTAAGTCGTACTTTAAATCGCGGTTAAACCATTTCGACTACCAAAGTTAAAATCGTTTTTCAAGAGTTTTTGATATGCTCGGAGTACGATACTCCGCAAATATTGGCAATGAAAATAGAATACATCCGTCACTTGAGTTATTATATCATCACTTAGCCAAAGAATTAACTTCGTAATAAAATATTGGTTGAAAACAAACAAACCATCCTACTGATCTTGTTCACTTTTTCGAATCTTAACTTGTTATTGTAATTTTCATTACCGATTCCTATATTCATTTATCTTTTTCCACTGATATTCTAAATTTCTAGAAAGGTAATCTTAAAATTCTGAAGTGTAGCAGGGCGTCACGTTGACATTCAGTATTCTCTTCGACCCAAGGCCGACAGCAGAATGTTGCATGAAATTATAACGAAAGCAGCATAATCACCGACTACCGCCTAGTTATTCACAGCCGACATCTGAAGGAGGATGATCGTTCATCATTGCTATAAGGGATACGCAGAAGAAGCTAAAACAGAGAACAAATCAGCCCAAGTTTTATGTTCTTAAATTTGAACGATCGAAATGTTCTCAGGTTTAACTTAAACCTCTTTATTTTCTATATTTCTATTTATCATAGAATTAAACTCCATCTCATAAATTCCAATCTATTCGTATATAAGGGTAAATATTCAATTATTGTATAGCATTTATGGGATGGATCATGTGGAAGGAATAATTGCGTAATTTAGTAGGAATTGAAGTATCTCTTAACAGGGTGTGCAATTGACGGCATCGAGACAGAACTCAATACCCGGATCAATAGACTAGCAATCAAGAGAACAGGGTTCGAGTCCTAGTTCTGTTTTAAAGACTTTTACCACGTCATTGATATCCTGGGATCCATTTATTTCTTTAAAATCATACAATGATAAATGATTAACACACGATTCTTTCCGTGAGTGCAGTAGGTTCTTGTTTTCATTCCCACACCGTAGGACGGTATTTAGAGAATTCATTCAATTCATTTATGGTGCATATAATTTATACAAGGGCTTTTCAATAAATTTTAAACTGCCCAACATTAATACCATTTGAATTTTGTCTCGCGAAAAGTTTAAAACAAGTGACTGATATTTATCAACGGAAATAATTGCTTTGGAGGATAATTTGTTGATATATTCCAACTCATAATTTGCTCTCATGGTCTGCAAATAGCAATAATTATCTTGACTTGTCTTATAGACTTGAACGATTTGAAACACTTTCATTTGATAGAAAGCGATGGATTGCTAAACTCTATAGACAGAATTATCGGTACAGAGTGAAGTTTAAGAAAGAGATACGTGGAGTGAAGGGGAAAATGAAGTAAGCCATTGAAGGGAGCAATTCGTCTCGCCTCTTTGGGTAAAAATGCAGAAAACCATGGTTGCAGCCGGAGAGAATAGGTCAACCCGAACGTATCTCGAACTCGGGACGTTCCAGCGAAGCTCAAAAAACGAGCTCTTTTATAAAGAAATACTTTTGGCCATTCATTCGTTTTTACAGTTGAGCGACACAAACTGATGGGAAATGAGCGTTTTAATAAGAAAAAATTGTGGATTTAGGAAGAATTTGAGCTAGAGTAATGGAAAAATAGAGGAAAATACAATCCTCAATTTCAGACTAAACGGGTCAGTAATTAACCCTTCATTTTTCTCTTTATTTACAAGTTATGCAAATTTTTACTTCTTTTTTACATAAATGAATCCACATTTCACCTCAACAATCCGATAGATTATTTATATTAATAATTTAAAGTAGCTAATAATAAGGAAAGCAAGAGTGAAAATATCCGAAAATTATTTTGCGAAATATTTGTTATAATTTCTAGATATACTACAATTGTTCCAACAGTAGTTTTCATGTGTTCAACCAGATAATGATTAAATGCCAAATGAACCCGCGTCTATTAACCCATGAACATCGAATTCCGTGGCTAAGAGATCAACATAGTGTCTAAACGAATTAATCTCAAAATAATATCGTTTTTTGTTCATTTTAGATCGTGAATAGCTGTTTTATTCCTGTACTCCCCTCTTCCTTTGCATCCTTAATGTGGAATGATAGAGAAGTGTCAACAATTTACATTATTGAATTGAAGAGCACAACAAAAATGTGATCAAAACCGAACGGGGCACTGTTATCAATATCATTGATACGATGTGTCAAAGTTGTAATTGTATCCTAGTGAATCTAACTTATCCACGGAGATAATACTAATAAAGCACTAAGCCATAAATCCTTCTAATCTTTCTCTTACGACAATCATGGGCTTAATGATAAGCAGCATGTTGACGAGGGATTGTATTAGCGTGCAGACGAAATGATGAAATGTCATCCACTTAATATCAAATTCAATTTTAATAACTATTAGTTGAATTAATCGCTACAGGGATCAGTATCACCTACGTCTCTCTGAATAACATTGAAACATCGGAAATGGTATTAAAATTCACTTCAAACGAACTGCAAACATCCCTCAAAACTTTTCTATTTCGTGAGTTTGGAAAGAAAATCAGTCGAAGGAAGATTCATGAAAGGCGAAAGGAAACGTGATTTCCGCGTTGAGATCTGATTTCTAAATCGTACGATATAAACATGGTATCACAAAAGCAATGGTTCGCTCAACTTGCTTCGTAATTTATGATTTACATTTCGCAACTCAAAAATGCTTACTCGTGAATCATTTCACTTGCGCTTGCGACCAACTGATGTCTGTTTGAATTTCAAAGGAAAACATAATCCGATGTTAGATATAAAACACCACATAACGAGGAATTCATTCCAAGCCGTTATTCAAATCCATATTACATACGTTATTATTAGTTATTACTAGTAAATGAATGGAAACTTTAAATTAAATTGGGGAAAATTAATTTCTTAGCACCTCTCACGCAAGAATATATATTGATTCTGTATTTTTCGAGATGTATAAAGGTTAAAAATTATTGAGAAACCTTTTCTTCATTTTGTTATTTCAAGTAAAAATCAAGAACAACCCCAAAAGAATATGGGAAAGAATGCCTATTCATGATAATTTTTGAGTCTCAATAATGTTTGAGCATGAAGCTTAATTTAATTTTAAATTTTGGTTGGCTCAATTTAATTTGTTTCTTTATTCCCAGACATCAGTTTTTTATTAAATCGTATATCTTATAATCGGATTGCTTTGATTGATTCTTACATTAAACGAGGATTCATCAATTACCCTCCAATCTTCAGTGGTCTAGTCCCTGATAATGAATAATAACAATTAAAAATAAAATTAATCATCAACCGTAATTATTCATTACGGTGATTGTTCTGCATATTTTTGTCGATTGTTGTACCAACTGACACTCTTCTTTTGCCTTCCGGGATAGATTATACGGAGCGGAATTCATCTGGAACGGATTTCCTGACCCGAATTAATGAACATTATATTCATCAAATTTACTTTGCTAACTCTTCATTCAGACTTAATCGAATCATAGTACTCGTACCTCATCACTATTCATATAAGTTTACAATATCACTTTCCTTCTCGAAGTATGAGATTATATATCGATACAATATTGATTTAGGGAATTTTATCATTATAATAATAGTCACGATGAAAATTTATGAAATTATCCAACCATCGATTTAGGAGGTCTGAGTATTTATCAAAGTATGACACTAACGTATGACGAAATAGATCAACTCTTATCGAACAATGTTACCAACGATTGCAAAATTAACAAAAAATATGAATATTTAGTCAACGGGGTCAATTTCAATTAACTATATTATTAAGTAATTTATATATCATACATATAAATTTCGTCATATCAAATATTTACTAACCCATGAATGAAAATTGCCCAAATGCTGAAATAAATTGATATGAATAGACGAAAAAGCTCTGCAAAGACAATCGCAGCACACTGTCACATTAAATTTTATTTCGGGGAAGATCAATAAATTTATCGAACATAAAGAGGTCATGCTACTCCACGAGTAGGGCAGCTCTACAAATAACTCCTGAATCAACAAACGTATAACAAGGTGAGAAAGGTAAAATCAATTGATTTCGTAACAGCTGGCTCAAAGGGGAGAGCTGCTTAGTATCTGATTCGAATCGTAATTTTTTACGAAAGCATTGAAAATAGATTTACTTGATAGCAACTACTGTTGGACCCAAATGGTAATCAAGTTGTATGAATGCTATAAGTATTTAATTAAAAATCCGCTTAATTTCGCTACGCTTACAGATTTTTTCCAACTGTTTCATAAATAATATAGTTAAGGAATAACGAGCAATTAATCAAACAGGATATAAAATCCTTGCACCGATAAAAATATGATAAAATTACGGCTTTCTTTTTACTCGTAAGGATTTGATTTGACTATAGGGATTCAATTTTGTTACCTCATAATGAAATATTGGATACCATTTAACCTTATAATAAATAGATATAATAAAGACATATGACTAGAATGTGTAATATGACCACTCATATATGAACACAATATAGAAACATAACGTCTATAATTGCTAGAATCTATACCATTCCACGAAGACAATAAAATTATCTTAGCAAAATCATCTATATTTTCGAGATTATTAAAATAATATTTTTAAAGAACATAATATGTAATATATATATATACAGGTATATAATTGTTGATAAGTGAAAATTGTATTATTTTACTAACATTTCCTTCATGTTGGATGGGAAAAAAGTCATATTCTTCAATACATTTCCTTTTGTAGGTTTTTGACATTTAATGTTCGGTACCGAATTCTTGATATTTATAGTTCACTTCCTTTATAAATTTCATGTTTGAATTTTCCATTTCCTAGTTTCAATATCTATGTAATTTTAATGTTACGCAAGACATTAACACGCGTATACTTAATAAAAATGCAAATTTTGAATAAGTAACAAGAGTACTATGGGGTTATAATTAAGGGAAATTATTCAATTACTTTTAAATACACCTTGTAATGAGATTTGATCCTCGACAGAAATAATTCTCCCTAAGCTAACGTTTAGATCATTATAAAATCACTATTGATATGACTTATGGTAAATTGTGAAACTGATATGGTTCTCTCTTTATTCCACAGTTTGAACCTCGGGAGCACTTGCATGAGGAGTTTCGATCGCTGACCATGAATTTGCAGAAGTTATGACCCGCAGAGCCTTTGTTTTACAGCCGGCGGCTGGATTAGGCGACGCGCTTCGATGCCCTACGCCTTAGACCGTGGCATCGCGTCCCTACAACTCGGACTCGATCCAAACCCATTCTCGCTTGAAGTTCACTTTTTAGTGCACGAACTTCTATTTTCCTCTGTCCCTTTTAAAATGGAATACGTTTTAAAGAAGAAGTGTATTTTTCTTTATCAGAATATGAGAGTTTGACAATGTCCTAATCATGCTCCTAGAATCTCCGTTGAACCAAGGCGACCATTTGAAACTATTGCTAGGGCTATAGTGTTTTTAGCATTGATAAAGTCCCCGTAAACCCAGTGCCAGAAGAGATTCATCCGAGCGAGTGTGATTCTGTGGCATAAAGATAACAGAACCAGAATTCAAGAGGAATTTTAAATCATTAGGATTAAATATGCCGAAGGTTTTCGCAGTCAGCTGGACTGGAATATTTGCTCCTAATAGCTAGGTTTCTTTCAATTGCGAACTCTAAATGTGTTTAACCGCATGATGTACAATGTCCCCACCATCAATGGAGGCTATATACGTTGTGCGAGTAATAAGCCGAGGAAGCGGACAAGGCGCGTTGCCATCAGAGAGAAGATATTCCGCAACCACCGTCGGTGGTTTAGCCATTGTGCACGCCCTCCTTGCCTTCACACTCCTCCTTTTGGGAGCTCTCCACGTTGCTTTCATGCCGTCTGCAATCAGGCAATCTGAACTACAGATCGTGAAAACGAGCATATGGGACGTAGAAGCAGATTCCATGCTAGTGACTATCGCATCCTCTTCTTGGGTCTTATCCTCGGTGTGTATTACAATCGGTCCCGTTATAACAGGAGTGCTCTCCTGGAAACAGTGGTACCTGGAAGCGAACCTCAGAAGATTTTTGGCCGCGTCCGTGGTTGCCTTCGTTGTCTCCTCCGCTTCGGCTGCACTCACTGGCACTACCCTGTTGTTACAGCCCATATCACAACAGATCAAATCCATGAAGGGCCATGACCTTGCCGCTTTGGTATACCAACCTGAAGAGGTCACTTCTCCCTGTATTATGAGTGGTCCAGAAGTTGGCTGCAACGGATCCATCACTTGGGATCTTTCAGAAGAAAACGTGACGACAACAAAGCATACGCTACTTCCCTCTTTGGCGGTCAACGCGACCGTGGCGGCGGTCCTCGAGGCCTTGGCCTGTTTAGCTTCTTTAAGGGTAGCATGGGCTGGAGTCCGGAAGAGAGAAGAAGATGGTAAAGAAGGCATAGAAGGCCCAGCCTATTCTCCATCAGAATCCCTTCCTCCGATACGATTAGCACCTGACATAGTACCTTGCGAAAGTTCACGTGAATATGAGGAGAGGATGAGGAGGTTTGTCGCTGACGCAGTTGTTAATCCCGAAACCATAGGCAGATAATAAAAACAATCTCCCGGACACCTCAGTATGCTTCTTATGGATTATTCATTGATCACATTTGTATAAGAGGTTTCTGTGCTTGAAGTTTTTCTTCTCTAGGAACTGAATTTTAGAACTCATACAGCCTAAGCAGAAAGAATCATTCAAGAGCATTTATGTGATTTAACAACAAATGTAAGAATCGTATGAGAAACAGTGCTTTTTTGAAGTGAGTAAACTTTTGCTAAACTTGAATTCAATACAGTTGTTGGAACAGAAGTAAAATTTTATCGCAGTGACTTTAAAATCTCGATCCATTGGATTCCTTAAAAGTTACTATCTGGTTTCGCGTGTGCTACAACGACTGTGAATAGTTTTTTATCTTGATGTTGCGTGAAACTCAATAAATAAATCATTTAAACAAGGAACTAAAGTGCACGCAGGTTCGAGTATTAATCTCAGCATTCGTTACAAAGTAACTATAAAGTATGTTGTGTAAAGAAAATATAACAGAGTAAGATAACGATGCGTTGCATAATAAAATTTAATTATCAACAACTTACTTTGCAAAAAGACAATAGGTAATATTGTATTGTAAATTTTCTGTAATAAATATATGTAATGAAATATTATTGAATATAGTGATTTTATATATTAAACTTGTATATCACAATTTTTAATTGATTTCTAATTGCTGACAATAATATCCTTCGCAGTTTTTATAACTTGACGCTGCATGTGAAAACAGATGAACTAAATATTAATCTAATAAATGAGAGACAGAAGTAGCAGACTCCATGTGATTTCTGTTTGATTTCTCAATATACTAAAAGTTCAGTATCACTATCTATTTTAAAAGTATACTATTAAACATCGTGATGAGTATGATTTCAAGGTGAACGCAGTTTCTCGTTATATAATACGCAAGAATAATTTTATCTCCTTCCACGTTTCTTTCGGTTAGCACAATTAGCCTACGACAAATTCTTCAAATAAAATTTTTTACCCTTTATATTTTTACTTATTTGGAAGTCCATCACTACACGAGCGATAAATGTTGGTTACGGAAGTGATTGAGACTACTCCAGTATAAAACAAACACTTGATCGTTGTTCAAATCTTCAGATATGGAGAGGCTAGCTGAAAGTAGACGATAGTGCGTGTACAACATAAAAATTGGATAACAGAATAATCTAAAAATGAGAACTCCACCTACAAGGAAAATGTATATTATTCCTTCTTCCTCAGAATTGCTCTACTTGCAGCAAATCTTTCGTGCAGATTCTTTTGAAATGAATTCCTAATAAAAAGATAAATTAAAAATTGAAGGAATGCATTTGATAAGATGATTATTCGTTAGTAAATTTCTCTTAGTAACTTAGATACTCTAATAATTTATTCTATTAAAGCCTTTTATTTTGAAGCATTTCTTCTTTGAAAGCTTTTACCCACCGTAACCGAATACGGTTTCATTTTATTAGAAACAATTAATGAAAACATTGAAAGTATACCAAATGATTTTAAAAAGAGGCAAAAAGTATTGATAGAGAGAGTGAGAACATATGATTTTCATCCTTCTTTTCAGCAAACTGATTTTCGTAGTTCTATAATTATTTGAAAGGAAAAATTATAAATTAAAAATATGATACAGAAATGAGTAAGTCACAGCCATATATTTCATAAGAGCAAAGTACATAATGGAAGAACTTTAATTCATGAAACGCTTGTTCTACATACTCTTATAAATGAATTCTCATAAAATTAACGAATAATTTCGAGATTTATTGTTACTAATTACTTACTTATTTAAACTTGCAAAATTTACTTATTATTTATTTTAACAATTATCATTATCTTTACTCTATCCACCGTCTCAGTATATTTACTTGCAATGATAACAGGTTCAGATTTTTATCAGGAGATGCATTGGATACACGTGTACTTCGTATCGATCGCATTGATATAGCGATTTAGGAGGTTTGAATTTGCGGGGAAACGATGAGTGCGCTATCTGGTAGTCATTTTTCGTTAACTTTGAATGCGCACTCGCTTCCCGTCATAGTTCCGTCTGTACAGGCTCTACCGGCTAGTCGATCAACCGCCACCGTTTTTCAAAATCGTTATAGTTGTTTCGTTTGGGATTGTTGGACGTCGTGGAGAGATCAGTCACTCACCCGTAAATTTTCGGAAATATCTAAAAATGGGTGGACGTCATTTTGTCGTTAGTTTTTCTGTGTTAATGCTTGCTATTATTTATTCGATTGGGCTCTTCAAATTTCCTCGTGCATTTATGTTAATATTAGCAGTTTCAGTGGCATTGTATTACAAAAAAACTATTTATATTGCATATAAAACGCTTCCTCGAGATTCAAGGTAACTATTTTACGTTATTCTGAATTATGTTCCTTATAGCTTTGCGTTGTAACCGTTACATTAAGACGTAGTTTTACTGAATTGCGACGTATTTGCCAATATTTGGCAAACCTTCATATATTTTCGCTCTGCCATCCAATAAGTGCTAGTAATCAACAATTTTTGATCGTAGATGTATGAAATTCTATAAATCGTGATATAATGTACATGGTTTAAAAAAATTAATGTTAAAGAAGAAAGTGTCCTTTCGATGATCCGCTTTGATTCCAAAGTATGCTTATAAATCTACTCTAATTGGACCTTACCTCTTTGATAAACTGCCTTTTTGTTTTCAGGTTTGTTTATAGGTACATAAAAGTTTTAATTCGTGGTCATAAATGGAAGGGTAAAGATGCATCAGTTGTTTCAATATTTGATGAAACGGTAAAAAAGAATCCCTCAGCGCCTTGTTTCTATTTCGAGGACAAGAAGTGGACATATCAGGAGGTAGGTATTGCTTGAGCAGTATATGATGAACGTTTATTAATATATTTTTGCGTCATCCATTCATGTTTTGCACACATAAGTTGAACTTTTTCGGCGAAAGTCAATTTTCTCTAAATTATTATATCTGTATCTTAATTCTAACCTGATTCATTAGTACGATTTCACCTGATCTCGCTTCAATGACCATTTCAAGTGGAACTAGGGGTTGTTCCCACAGAAACCAGTTTGTGTGTACTTGATACGGTGGTACCCCGATTTAGTTTTCGTTTAAGTTTACCGTGAAAGTTAAAGTTATTCAATCCATAGAGACTGATTCTAATCTTGAACTGGCCAGTTTCTCAAATCCAAATATGTTTTCTTTCATTATTGCTCTGCCATACCGGCACAGTGTACTGATGTAACTCTTGTGATTTTTACGTTAACCCATTTAAGTATTCCGGTAGCACATTACTAGACAAATATATTATGATAGCATTATTGAAGATCTGGGTTTTTACATTCCGTGGAACTCATTTTCAGTCATACATTTTCCAGAAATATTCTCTAGCGTATATCTCTATATTAGCTATATATTCATCATGAAACCCTTCTTATTTATGATTGTTTCTTTTTCTGAAGGTCGAACTCCTTAGCAAGCATATAGCTTGTGTTTTTGCTGAGCGCGGATACAAAAAGGGTGATGTCGTTGCAGTTATGATGGGAAATTGCCCTCAAATGATTTGTACTTGGTTGGGCTTATCCCGTCTTGGTGTCATCTCTGCTCTTGTTAATCCCGGACTCCGTCATCATCCGTTGTCTCATTCTATTGCCGCGGCAAAGGGTGTGAAAGCGATCATATTTCATTCATCCTTCTCCCTCGGTAAGTTTAGAACCAAAAATTGTTACCAAATGTATTTTCATCGTCAACTCGCCAAAAATATTGCCTGATTACAACCATCATGTTGATGTTTTATATTACAATATCAGAATCAAATTAAAAATGAATTATTAAATCCTAAAATCTCTCCAAGATTAAAACTGATGTATCGGTGTATTGAAAAATGTGTTAACAAGTTTAGCCATATATGTTTAAACCATGAAAAATATGTGCAGTCAATTGGTTTTGTCTACAGAATATATATCCTCTCTAAAGGACTATCCTCTAAAGGATATAAAAAAGATTTTATAATCAGCAGCAGTCTCAGCAATCAGACAGTCAGAGTATGGTATGACCTATCACTTAAATTGTCAAATGGGATCAAATTGACAATATCAGTACCTTTTACATTTCCTATAACCGAATATTTTATTATATTATATATATTATTATTATTATATTATTATATTATATTTTATTAAAGTCTGTGAAGTTTGCTAAACATGTCAGATGCTTATTTTATGTATTTTTGAAAGATATTTGCAGCCAAGTGCTCAACTGATAGTTATTTTACTTTTAATTAATGCATACATAACATGTCTGAAATGGTTAATTTATATATTTAACTTTTTAACATAACATAATACTTTATAGCAATTGGGCAGATTCCTGATGCAGTGAAAGATCTGGAGCTTTTCTCATTCAGTGCTGGAGATGGTATCAAACCAGGCAGTGATAAAAGTGATGATTGTGACTCTCAAGTTTTATCGAATGTTACCTCATTAGATGATGCTATTGGAAAGGTCTCCCTGGATGTGACAATTAATCACAAGCCCTCCTACTCAGACCCTCTCCTATATATCTATACATCTGGAACCACTGGCTTGCCTAAAGCTGCAGTAGTGCCAAATTCTCGGTAAGTATGTTGAATTGTATTTTATTACTTTGAAGTTAGCATATTTCAGTCAATGATTTGACGATAAATCAAATTTATAAATTCTTTTGTAGGATATGCTTATATTTCTTCATTAACAAAGTAAATTTACAAGTTTCAAATGTTAATATGTTCGTTTAATTATTTCTTTTATTCATTCACTTCATGATATTTAGATGTAGAAAATGGTCTTTTTATTTGATTATTTAATTCAGCTTGCTGTACCTGCATACATTGTTTGTAATAATCTTCATTCTTGAACTGTTAAAGTAATTCTTACCCTCTGTCACTAATTGAAGAAGTAGATCATAGTCTTTCTGGGGATGATATTTATTAGCCATGATTTATTCTTAGACTAAATTTGAATTGGAGCAAAGTTGTAAAGTATAATTTTCATTGGAAATTAAATTATCTTCTTCGTTCCTAATACCTGTACCTTAGATCAGGCATGAGCAACCTTTACACTGCTGACGTCTCTACTACAGACTTTTTAATTTAGTAACGGCTGTCAGTAAGTCAAAGTAAACTTCATAATGTTTTATGATGTATGTAAAAATTTACAAATTTCACTGTAAAATGGAGTATGATATATCATTTTTTGATAAATCTCTTCACAAGCTGCTCATTGTTCTTCAACTCAACTAGTTCTATTTGTAGATGCAACTGTGCACTTTCTGTCTCCACCAGATGAGGAGAAGAAACGAGTCATATTGTTGCGTAAATCTTTTCAAAATCTTGAAAACAGCTGAATTTGGTCAGGCTTTACTTCTGAGGTACATTATGTACGCTTTAATACACATGACAGTCTGCTAAAGTCCTTGTGACCTGTGGCCACAGATTGCACACCCATGCCGTAGATGATATAAATTATTTTCCTGTTGAAACGGTACTGATGCATAGATAAATGAAACAGAAATCAGAAGTTTTCCTCTTTCCTTCCTATAGCATATTTCATTCTGCTATTTCACTTTAGTGATTCTAACATTTATTTGACTAATGTATTATGGAAGGTTTGTACCATTGCAATGTGTGGAATATAAATTTATCATATTGAAATTTTATACTTACATTAACTCTCCTTTATTTCTCTAGGTATCTTTTCATTACTTTGGCAACACTTTACATGCTTCCAATGGAAAAGGATGATATTCTATACAATCCCCTTCCCTTATTTCATTCTGCTGGTGGCCTTATTGGTACAGGACCTGCACTCTTGAATGGAAATGCTACTGTTTTACGAAGAAACTTTTCTGCATCATCTTATTGGGATGACTGTGCGAAGTATAAATGCACTGTAAGTGAATATTTCCCAAGAAGTTTGAAATTATTATAAGAATCCTCAAATAATTGCTTGCTTATGATTTGATATTTGTTTTATATTATGATACGCATATATTACCATTTATTTTTGGTGTATTATTGTATCAAGATGATAGAGTTTTAAAGTTCTTAAAGATATAATTTTCAACATTTGTAATAGAAGACCTAATTTGCAATTCATGTTTAGCTCATTTTCTATGTCCTTATATGTAGCTTATTTACTCAATTTTTAATGCTTGTTCATAAGATATTATTGTTCAAATTTTAATATGAAGTATCTATCAATTCTGATGTCATATACCTTCAAAATATGTTTTTTTATTTACAAAAGTTGTAATTTATTATTTGAATTGCTAATTTTCATAAGAGATCAAAAGAAGGTTAAATGGCTCTAAGTTTAAGTAAACATCTCATTAAATCGTACAAACTCAAGAGAACCATTTACAGCAATTTTCAGTATGCAGAGTTTTTTTCAGTAGCTTAAATATCCACAAAAGTTACTGTTCCATTAGTTTTACTTTTGGGTAGTATATTACTGAATATGCATTAGTATATACCCTAATATTCATATAAGTTTTAATTCTGTAAATATATTTCATCAGATTTTTAAGGCTTTCTGTTGCATTTATTTCCTGTAAAACATTTATGTTTAAAGAGCTTTGAGTTAATTTTTCTTATGTGATCCACTTTAACTTTTTTAGATTCCCATAAACCTATCTTGAAACCTTGGTATATCTTTTAAAGGTGTCTCAGTATATTGGTGAGATGTGCAGGTATCTCCTTGCAACTCCTCCTGGACCTAAGGATACTGCTCATTGTGTCCAGAAAATGATTGGCAATGGATTGCGTCCTGCAATTTGGACTAAATTTGTGGAACGCTTCAAAGTTCCTCAGATGAGGGAAATATATGCATCAACCGAAGGAAATGCTAACACAGGTAAATTCCATGATTAATGATGATATCTTAACCTTTTTTGCACACACCAATATGTAAGGTCAATATCCAAGGTCAAAAATTAAAAAATTTTTAATGTTTTGAGTTATACATAACAACAATGATAGATTTCAGTTTAAATATTATGCTAAAAGATTTTCTGAGTGTACATCATAATATTCCGTTTTTTTCTCTTGTGAATGGCTTGGTGAAATGTTCTGCCAGGATAGCTCAACGGACAGAGCAACTGGCAATTGGGAGACCCGGGTTCGATTCCTGGTTCCGTCAGACTTTTTCCAAGTCCATTCAACCTTTGAATCATAATGCCCATCCTGTGATGATTTTAGCGCCTTATTCATTTTCTTGAATTTAAAATAATGTTTTTTCATAAACATATTTAATTACTTAGTTTATTTATTTTAGCAGCGCTATTATTTATGTTGCATTGTATATAATGAGCTCACCTCTTCAATATTCTTAATATGCTTTTCTCAAAGGAGTAAAAATAAAAAAATCTCACCATGTGTGAAATGCCAAGGTTCTGGTTTAAATTAGCAGCTATTGAGATATATTGCTAGATACTGAATCATGATGTTTGCAGATTTTTTACCACTTTGCTGTATTTTCTTTTAAACCTTTGTTTGCAAATGCATGTTATATTCAAAAGAAAAGTTCCCTCATAATTTTTATAAATTCTCTGTCTATTTTTAGTGAATCTGGACAATACTGTAGGTGCTGTTGGATTCCTTCCTCAATTTTTTCCATCTTCCATTTACCCAGTGGATCTTGTGAGAGTGGACCCTGAAACATTGGAGCCAATCAGGAATGAAGATGGCTTTTGCATACGCTGTGCTCCAGGTTTGCAAAATAACTTTGATTTATAATTGCATGAATGTATATTTAAAAATTTCTTACCTATAAAAAATCTTTGATATTTTAACTGTTAATTAATAAATTTTAATTATTTTGATTCTTTGTTTCTTTATTTACTATCTCTTATTCTTATTTGAAAATCACGTTCCTAATAAAATTTAATTTTTATTTTATACTGTAAATCTTCTTTTACATTTTAATTCTGTATATCTGGAATACACAGCATATCAAAACTAATTTTTAATTATTTCATAATTTAGGTGAGCCAGGGCTTTTCATTGGAAAAATTAGGAAGGGTCTAGCAACTAGGGAATTCCATGGATATGTGGACAAAGAAGCATCTAATAAAAAAATAATTTGTAACGTTTTTAATAAGGGTGATTCAGCATTTCATACAGGTAAGTTGATAGTGTATAAAACATTTTACTTTATAATTAATTTATATAATATGCAAGCAGTAATTACAGAGGTATATAGAATTCCGTGGATTCACATCTCTAATTAGCTTAGATTTTTATTTGTATTATTATGAAGAATATCAGTTGTTTTAATTAGCTTATAAATATAAATAAAATAGTTCAAATGTTATATTTTTCAATTTCAGGTGACATACTAGTGATGGATGACTTAGGATACTTATACTTCAAAGATAGGAAAGGTGATACTTTCAGGTATGATATTTTACATTTATTTAAAATCCTTAAAAAAATATTGCAATTCATATCATGAGAATTGCTATGGATATTAAAATTTTCAACATTATTGTCATGTTATTTAGGAGTCAAGCAAGTGTTGCTTTTTCATTATCAGGCTCAGTAACAAACGTTTTAATATCTTACAGAAGAGACCCCATGTTTGTGATGCAAACTTTGCTTTACCACCCAAAGTTGCTCTCAGAAAATATTAGTGATGCCTGAATTTAATATTCTATTTAATTGAATGAATTATTCATTTGTTATTTTTACATTAGTTTTTTCATTATTCTCTACATCAAAGTTAAGAATATAATTATTTATAAGTATATTCTTATATAATGATTTATAATTTTTAAGATGGATTATTATATTTTATCATTTTCAGATGGAAAGGGGAAAATGTTTCTACTTCAGAGGTTGAGTCTGTCATCAGCAAAATTGCAGGTCTAGTTGATGTTATAGTTTATGGTGTTGAGGTAAGATTAGTTTTTAGTTTTTCATAATAGAAACCAATTAAATACTTGTTTTGAGCAATTCAGTCTCAAAACAGACTACATTTTTCCATTATTAATAGTACTTCTTGGTTTTACTTTTTAGGTACCTGGGACAGAAGGCCGTGCTGGTATGGCAGCCATAGTAAAGCAGCAGAGTTCTCTAGACTTAGTTGGGCTTGCAAAGAAATTAGTGGATCATCTTCCTGCATATGCTCGTCCTATGTTTCTAAGAATTGTTCCTCAAATAGACCTCACAGGTCAGTACACTTTGTTATAGATATTGTTTAGATGTATTTGAGAATCCAATTCATAATTGGCTATGTGTGACTCATATTTGATCTGAAATTATCGTCTTTTATTCGCTATCCATTAATTATATTTTTATGAATATTTTTACTTTTTTATTTAATGCTGTCATTTTTAATGTAAATTATTCTTGGAAGCTTTAATTATGATACATTTTAAGAAATTTCATCTATCTAATTTTTTATTAAATTTATTCCAGATACTTCTAATTAGTTATGTATTATTAGGTATATATTATATGGTATTCATTCAATTTTCCCTCTACTTTCAATTTTACATTATTTATTACTAAATTAAATTATTTTTCTTTTTAGCAATATATCTAGCTTGAAGAGCAGTGGAATGACATTCCAGCTTTATTACTCAGATATGTACCCTTATAGGATGGCTCTTTAAAATTGAAATTGCAATAATTTTTGCATGTTCCTCACTATACTAAGCCTTCCTTATAATATTTTTTCCTTTGATGGAAATTAATTACTATCCATACATTCTAATCAAAAAATTTGGAAACAATTTCAATAGTTGATAGTTATTCACATTTACTATTGAAAATATATAAAAATATGATTCATTTAGATGTTACTATAGTTAATAATATCAGTTTTGTGTCTACGAGTGTTATATTAGTCTTAACTATATTAAAAAAAGTTTTTACTTCTTAAAAGTATTACTATATATGTTTAATTATAATTTACATATCCTTCCTTTTTCATGTCCAAAAATAACTGAAATAAAAATTATATAATTCTTTAAATTCATAGGTACATGTGTGTATTGGTGAATCAGATAAATTGATGTTAAAACATCAGAATATTCAAATTCATTGCATATATAATGTACAAAGACTTTATTAATCTGAAGAAATTGTTGTAGAAACTCATATTAATAAGATTTATTTTCATGTTTCAGTAGTAATTTTCATTTAATTTTAGGTTCGTTTCTAAACTCCAAGATATCATTTAACATTTTAAAGTTATCTTGATTTATTTTCACATTAGAATATTTTAAATAACAGCAGACTCCATTGCTTTCAATGTAAACTACTATTATTAATATTATCATATTGTCATAGAATCAAATTGTCTTGTTTTTTGTGATAGATTATCCAAGTTCATATTTATTCTGTAAACATAAGAGTAACAGGGTTTTAAAAGTTGCCATCAGTTCTGTAAATTCTATGCCATTTTAAGTAATTATTGATCTAATTGCCAAAATAACTGGGATAGGGGTTCAAATATATGTGTAATGTTTTGATTACTCAGACTGAGAAGTTACCTCCAGTATTAGCCCGTAAATGCTGTAACTCTTCTGTAAGCATCTTATGATGGTCATTTTTTTGATCACTGCACAGCCATTATATTGTTCAAGTGTTTTGATGATATCTTACAAACTCACTTTAAATCTTGATGTTTATCTTAGATAAAGGAATGATTGTACTTTGCATATGCTATTCTCAAGCTCTTATTCATGTTCTCACCTTAATAACAGAAACGTTCAGATGATCTGATTGACACAAACCAAGATTTTCCCCAATCTAGACCCTTGCTTTTGAAAGAATATAGAATGTCCAAAATATTTACTAAATTTTGACCCTTTTTATGTTTCCTTAGTCCTAAGAGCTAAATTTATTTCCTTTTGTCAATTGTTCCTATACAAGTTAATCTTCTTAGTTTGGAAAATAATGTTCTTAAGCTAATTTTTATTGTGTTATAATGATATCATTTCTCAGTATCATTAGTTTGGAAAAATGTTGAATTATCTTTGATTAAAGTAAATTTGATCAAAATTTTTCAGGCACCGTAATTATGGAATATTTAATCTTGTTGCTTTCTATAAAATCTTTGAAGGTATTTTAGATGATATTGATACTCTACCATGTTTCAAGTTTTACCTTCAATCAGATCTTTGTTATTACTTTCAGAATATGTATATTTTCTTAGAAATATTATATTCTGCAGTTTTTTAACAATTACTTTAATACAGGAAAATATGAATGGTTTATTATGTTGCCTTCTGTTAAAAAATAATTGTCCTCATCATAAATATACTATGTCTTAATGAAATATAATAAATTGATAAATTCAGATAATTATTGCATGTTGAAATTGTTAATGAATATTTCCAACTAAAAATCTCTTTTCTTGCAGGTACATTTAAATTGAAGAAAACTGATTTGCAGCAGGAAGGTTTTGATCCAACAGTAGTCAAAGACGAATTGTTTTTCTGTAATAAGGTTGGAGAAGGCTATAAGCCTCTAACACCACAACTCTATCAGGACATCATTACCGGAGCTATGAGATTATAGTTTAAAAATTTCTAGGAAGCACTTTTCTTGGCCTTAAATCAGTTTTATTTAAACCAAAGAGCACAGAGAACATCACTATATCGAGGAAATTTAGCAATAGGACTAAATTGTAGTATTATTCAATTCCAAAGTGAAATTGACACTGGTACCTAAGTAGTTTGAGTTTCAGCCAGTGTTTTGATTTGGTTAGACTGTGTTTACTCATGGAAATGATAAGGCTGAAATCTGTTGAATTATAAATTTGCTCGATTGTACTTGGCATTGTCTATTTTGCATGCCCTGAAATGAAAGTGATGGTATTTTTATACCAAAATTTAATGAATTCTCCATAATTTTACCAACTTTAAGTAGTACTTGTTAGATTGATGTGTTAGAAAAATTGTGTTGTATTTGAAATTTTGGTCTGTGTCCATTGGAATAGGAGTTTTGACAACATTGCATTGTTGACTTTTCTAGGTTTGCAAAGCTTGTTGTACCTTACGCAAGTTTTTTTTTTAGAAGGAAAGATGGGAATATAAAAAAGAAATGAAACTGAACAGAGAAATTTCCAGTGTATGATATAGATTCAATGAAAATACTTTCTTTAAAAGCAAGTGCTCCTTTTCAATAAGTATTGGCAGACCATTCTTGATCTCTTATTTATTTGATCTTATAAATATTAATGCAGTGAAAAACAATCCTGCATTGATTTTGTATATTATATATTCCTGCCTTTTGTGCAGTTTTGTTATATTTCTCAACTGGAATTTTTTCAGGATGTTTTTCATTTGTCTTGGCATTTCTCTTTGTAAAACCTGCAGCTCATTCCCAATCAGATTTATTACCAATCAGAAATTCCCATTTTCAAAGATAATTTCATTCCATCAGAACTGCCAAACTTGAAAGTAAGCAAGAAAAATTCTAATATCTCTGAAATTTGTAAATGAAACTATAGTCTGAGCACAATTAAATTCCTTTTACTTGCCTCCTTAGTTTTCATAAAAATGAATCGCAATTAAACATCATTAAAATAGGTTAATAATTTTCCATAGTGATTTTTTTCTATCATTAATTTTCTTGTACTTATAATTTGTTATAATGCAGAACCCTCCTCTATTTTGTTATGTTTTATTTTATGTTAACTTGTAAATAAAGCTCTTGTGTTCTATTTTACACACAAATCACATCCTTGATATGGGAATTCTTACCCTTCTTCACAGAATAAAATTCTTCATTAAGCTCAAAACTTCATTTGTATATGGATAACTTTATTCAGAAATATCTCATTTATTTAATATATTTTGATACTCTGTATTCAAATTTGTTATACCCCACTACAAGGTATTTTAAGTGAACGACAAGATTAAAGATTACATTCTTATTTTTGGAATTCTACATTCATAAAATGAAAGAACTATCTTTGATAATGAATCATATACATTTTCATTTGATTGTCATAAATATTTCTACCAGAGTTTCTAAATTTTCATCAATATGTAGCTAAAGAGAAAAATTGGACTTCCAGGTGTAAAATATTGGCAGGGAGAGATGAAAAAGCAAAGCAGCATATTTTTTGCTATTCATAAATTTAGACACTTCATAGGTGTTATGAGGTTATTTCCCTCTTCAAAAAATGCAGACCTTATGCATGCATAGTAACATTGTAAAAGTTTGTAAACAGTGTACCTAGGTAAAGTGTGTCATGAAATTCCAATAAAGTAAATTATCAGTTTAATGTTGTTTTAGTTTTAATACAAGTTATGGTTTCAGAGGATATGTTGGTCTTCTTTTGCAAAATTCTGATGAATCTGATGTATGCCTTTTGGTCAAAATAATTTTGCATTTTGATCTGAAAATTTTTGACCTGTTTTAAATATGTCTTCTTTAAAATTATATGTGATGCATAATAAGCTACTAAAATGCCATGAAAAAACAAAAAAATTCATACTGTTGCTATATATTTATCAGAACAAAATGACATGAAATAATTTTTACTGTGAATATATATTTCTCATTACCTCATTTTGAGTCCTTAACTTTTGTCATATTTAACTTATATCTTTAGATTTTAAATTCCTCTTTTCCATAATTGTGTAAATTAGTAATGTTATGTAATATTTTGAGTTTAAAATACCATTTTAAGATCCTCTGTAGCAGTTAAGAATTTTGGAGAAATATGAATGATAAGTTTCTTTATATTACCTTTTACTAATTACTTATTTACTTTTATATTAGCATTATCTTTATATACAATACATTTGCAGTAATGATCTGATTTTTGTTTATAAATATTTGTATCAATGAATCTCTTAAGTTCATAACTGTTTTGCACTAGAACTGTTGTTGGTCTTACTTTATATTAAAGATTTTGCCACAAATTTAATAGAGTAATTGCATTTTACTTAAAAGTAAAATGAAAACTTCAGGATTCTATAAAAAACACATTTATGAAACATTAAGCTATGATAAAAAATATTTTTAAAATTACTTTATTGGACCAAAGAGTACATTCTTATATTTTATTTATAATAAAAAGCTGAAATCCAAATCCATTTGAGCACGATTAAAAAATTTAATGATAGTGCATCTTTCAAACAAGTACATATTAACCTAATAGATTATTTGCCATCCTTTGTTGAATCTTATTGCTAATTAAGATGGACAAGAAATTAAACTCATGACTTATTTTTCATTAACAAATAATTTTTGGTTTCCTTAGTAAATATACTTGATGAGGCACAATCGAGTGAATGCAGTCAAGCTCGGTTGACCTATGGTGTCAATCCTAAGCCATTCCAAGAAATTTTCAAACTTTTCAGTGTATAATTAGATCTAAACACAAACTTTGACCTTGAATTATAATTTAGATTTAAAAACCATAATAAAATATGTCACTGCTGAGGCTGGACTAGAATGATTAAATAAAGAAACATTACTTGGAAAAGCAGAATTAGAAGATGATATAACAATAATTTATAAGATTAAGTAATAACAGAAATATTTTAATAAAAGTTTTTTATCCTTTACTCATAATTTCAACTGCAGAATATCAGGCTATAAACAAATAAATAATAAGTAAAACTAATAAGTCTTAATTGTGATCTTCATGAATTGTAATACTCAAGAGATTTTCCTACTTCTCGAAATTTTACTATTCTTGTGCTGATTTTAATTAAAGTGAAATAAAAAAGTTGGAAGTTTAACATGGATGTGTAGTAAATTATCTATTACCGATGAAAATCCCTGTAAATCATGACCACAATCACTATATGCAATGGAATAAGTGTAGGCTTTTGGCACTTCCACCAATTGAAATCCTTTTAAGGCACCCCACCCAAGAATGTGGTTTAGAGTAGCTTTCAGTGCCATTTTTTATACCGTAATCACAATTTTATAAAAAGAAATTTTCGGTGTCCTTTGCACTACCATCAAATTCAGACAAGCTGAATAATTATTCATCAGTTAATTAATATCATCCGACTAGTTTCAGGTATAAGTGAATCCTCAATCCTTTGAAGGCTGCACCACTTCGACTAGAAGCATTCCTTTCCCACAAAGCCAAGCAATGGAGGCTGAACATAGATTGCCCGCATGAAAGATATCTCCTCCCTTGCCATTGAAATCTTCTAGGTAGTTATAGCAATTATCAGAAGTTAGGCATCAATGCCTTAGAAAAAATTCTCCAGCTGCATTTCATTTTGACCAAGCAAATATATTTTTCTTAGCTCATTGAGATTCATGTTGGTGAATGATGAGTTCCTGCTGATGGTGATGCACGATTTAAGCCTAATCTCCAACCCGCTGAGCCAAACCATGAGGCTCTCCATTGTACAGTTTCTCTCAATAGTCGCTCTTCCTCTGCATTCAGGCGGAGAAGAGTAGAAACAGCTCTTGTGAGTTGCTGAGCCTGCAATAAAAAAATATTCTTTCATGCTAAGCCTTTACAATAGTAAAGTAAAACCTAAATCATTCACCAGACTACTTGACTTTCATAATAATATATGAGATTAAATATGGACATATGGGATGCCTGCCATTTATGCAAATTTAAAAACTTATTATTTATATATTTATTGTAAAAAATAACTACTCAATATGTGGTAAGAAACAAATTTTTTTCATGTCTTCCAGTTTTCAGTTTAGTTTCAGACTATTTAAAAATTTATCTTTAATTTTTATAAATAGATCACAACTGCATCTCTTTTTAATTGTTTATACTTTTAAATTTATCATTTATTGTATAATTTGAATTAATTAAGATCAAAGAAAATTTGAGAGTAAAATTATATTAATATTCTTTTAAAAGGTATTTTGGCATGATTTGATTTCTGTAATGCTGTGAGTCTAGGAAATTATTAGGTTAAAGCATCTCATACACTTTTCACAATACTCAAAGATTATTTCATCATAAAAATCATAATTTGCTCAATATGTTAAAACATAAGCCAAATTTTATCTTATGGATAAAACACATTTATCCTACCTCATATTCTTTGCTGGTTAAAAATTTAACTACAACATGCTTGAGATACTGAAAATTGACATCTTCTTCCAAGGAGATGTTAGAAGTTTGAGGTGAACGCATATTAGAGGACAGATGTGGACTCTTTCCTGAAACTTCCTTGTAAGTTATCTTTCCTGCTTCATTACTGCCATCCAATGCTGAGGGAATGGGATTTGCAGAATTTCCTCCACTAACTGTTTCATTCTCTGTTGGGATCAATGTTGCACTCCCTTCAACCTGTCCACTTGTATTTCTAAGCTCACGTTGTAACATCTTTTTCATATCCCCAAGCCTTTGCTGAAGAACGCGTATGCTCTGCACAAAAACATAGTCACAAAATATTAATAAAAATACAATCAGTGTATAATACAGGTGGTTATAATATTTTAAAATTTTAATATAATTTAGTTTTATAGAATTTACATATAATGATAAAACATACACATGAACTGTGAAGTTACATTCAGACTATAGAGCCAATGAGAGGCTTCTAAAAATGAATTTAGATCAAAAATGAATTTATATTTTGTGGCCTCCAAGAAGAAGTGGAGGTTGAAGTTTAAAAATGCTGACCTGAATATACTAGAAAACAATGCATATCAAATCCTATCATGTATTATTGATTCAGAAAGTTGGTGATGCACGATATGGTGAATTCAATTAGCTTCTGCATGAGTATTCAGCTCAATTGCTAATTAAATCACCCCTTAAGAGTTTATTCTTTTGATTACATTTTTAAATTATCAGAAAAAATTCCTATGGGGCGATTGACACATTGGGGTGCATTTTGGTAGAATAACCTTTATTCTACATATTGGTACACTCTTTCAATGATCATAAATATAAAAATTCCATTCCATTCCATTCAAAATTCCTGTATTTTCCATTAAAATTATATGAACCATAGAAAATAAAAATACGGTTTTCCATAAGACAATATTTAAATTGATTAAATGTTAGCCAAAAACATAAAGTAATTGAAAAAAATTAAAAGTGGAAACCAGATTTGAGCAACAGATTTGCAATTAAACTTGCTAGCACTCAGCTAAGTAATGTATTAGCTACATTCCCATACTAATTTTATAAAAAACCTAGTGCCGCAGTCCTTAAGGTCCCCTTGTAAGATGCAGAACCTTCAGATTACATTTTTCCTCTAAAATATTTAAATCAAATTTCAAATATAAATGTTATAAGGGAGAAAAGGAAAAAGCACTGATAAAATAGATACCTTTCTTTAATAAATTCATCAGGCAAATTAAAAATATGAAATAATATCAATATAAAAAAATAATTATATAAAAGAAAACAAAATGAGAAGCAACGAAGTCTGAAAGATATATCTATATACATACTGCATTTTACATATGTCTACAAAAATTATAGAAAATAATATGAATGCAGAAAAAATGATGTTAACTGTAAGTCTTGACTCAACTCAATAGAGTATTAGCCATCATGATGGCAGATACTCAATAGTTAATACAAATATATTAAATATTGGAGTTCAATAAACAAAAGCAAATTAATCAACATCTTTGATGAACTAGAAAGGATAAATTAAGATAACAGATAAATGCATATTTTATAAATCTGCAATAAAAATTAATTACAGAGTTTAATAGCTGCTGAGCAGTTTTAAAATGAAAATTTATTGAAAAATTTAGTGAGATACAAACAGGAGAGAAGAAGACAGTATAACCCAATGAAAAACTATACAATTTAAAGTCTAAAATATCTTTCCTTGAAATTGATTCATATTAAGATGCTTTACAGTTTTAATTATTCACATTAAGTTAGTAGTAATACTTGAAGTTGAAAAAAATGTGTTGTTACCTTATTTTTTTCAACTAGTTGAGCTTCTAGTTCTAATACAACAGGGTTTTGAGAATGGTCCTTAAGCCTTCCTTCCATCTCATTCAACTTCAGAGTCAATTCATCAACAGCTGTATGCTTGGTTTCCAATTCCTGCAGAGGAAAAGAAGCTTAGACACTTTCTATGATTCAGAAAAAAAAACTTTCACATACAATGAGGATTTATAATAAATTATAAAAATATGTGGCTCAAAAACAAACTAATATTTAGCATGAGATTCACAAAATCTCAGAAAAGAATTTTATACAAAATTAATTCCACCTCTCATAAGCTTAATTGAAAGTGATCAAGGTAAATCAAAAAATTAAGAAAGTATAAAATTACATAAATAAATACATACATCCGCACATTTGAAAGCTAAATTTAAATGTTAGAATATAGATTTACTGATAGATTGTAAATGTCTGTTTAATTTCAAATACATAAGAATTTTAAAATAATATAATCTTTCTTCTCATACTGCCTGAGCTAGTTTAAGTTCCTCTCCAAGTCTTCTTGCTTCCTCTTCTACTTCCTCTCTGCGCTCTTTCTCCTTTCTGGTAGCCAGTTCACCTTCCTGACCAACAGCAGCCACCCTCAGTTCTAATGATTCCCTCCTTCCAACTTCACCCTGAAGTCTCCGGCAAAGTTCATCGGCCCTTGCACGCTCTATCTCTAGAGCTCTTTCAACTGCACCTCTTTCTGACTGCTCTTTTTGGAGCTCTTCCTCTGCTTTTGATAGATGGATTCTGAATTCTTCCTACACAACAAAAAGAAAGACAAGTGCCCAAATTCACCTGAAGTTTAATTACTAACTTAGTCACCATTTTAAAACTAATATCATTCAAATTTTTTCTTTGCATTGCAATAAATAATACTTAAAAACTGATAATAATATATCAACAACTTTGAAAATATAATTATTAATATTAAAATTATACTTTAAATCTTAGGGGAAAACTCAGCTAACTTTTCAGAAAGCTTATTTTATAAATAAGCATCAAAACCTAAATAGACTATAAAAACCAAACATTATTAGAGAGAATAAATATAAAGACTTAAGAAAGGTTTTAAGTATTTTTTTATTCCCATCTATCAATTATATTTAACTATCACAACCATCAAGTTTAATTGGTTATGGCATAGCAAAGATGAAATTACATGACAATAAATCTTGGCATGATGTTAATGACAGAAAGATAAACTTTTCACTTTATAACACAAAGTGGAAGGGGTAAGTAAATCTCAATCTCTAAAACTTAATGGAAGTTGATAGTTTTAGAAATGTAAAGTGCATACTAAATATCTTCACTATCTAAATAATGTGCCATTAGGACATATTACAAGTAAATAATATACTGAAGTTTAAAATGATTGAGTATAACACAAAGTAGAAACTATGAAAATAGCAAACTATTTTCTATTACAAACATAACTATTCATATATTTTTCTAGCAGAATGAATAGAGATACATTTATCAATCCAATTACTTAAACTAAACTGTATTATTACAATTAATTATAATGAATTCCATTCCAACATAATCCGAGCCTTAAGATTATTATCTCTTAAGAATTGATGCATTTCAATCCATATGCCATAATGAATTAGAAATAAAAACAGTTATTAGAAATTTTATTTTAATAATTTTTAAAGTATGGAGTTCAAAGATAATTTATTGATAACTAAAAAATTTAAAGCTTGGAATCCCCAAAGATTTCTCACTTTCAAAGATATATTATTTCCAAGTAAATCTGAGACTAAAGCATCCTTATGTTGAAATAAAACAATGATGATGCATTAAATATTTATGTTAAAATGGAACTAATAAAAACTAAATATTTTCAATTATATTTTTATTTTTAAGACGTACGTTATAATAAAATCAAGATTTTTATATATAACTTTCTGAAAATACAAATTTCAAATTAATTCTACATCACATGATCAAGATATATGATACTTTTGATATTTTATAACAACCATTGTATTCTTATTTCAAACCTCAGAAGTTAACAGAATAGTGGATTTAGATACAGGGGATGCTTGTGTTCTATTTCCCCCCGGCCACATGCCGAAAGACGGCTTGCAGAGTACTTATGTAGATGTATTTACAGCTACCCACCATTTGAAGATGTATGGAATTATTTATGCAACAAAATATTGAATAGCACTTTCATAATTACAATGCAGAAAAAATATGGTTTAAGTATGATAATATGTAAATGAGGTTTGACATTTTTACTAAAGACGGATGCATTACTTGATTGCCCTCTATACTTTGAGAGCATAGTTCAAACAAACTTTTCCTTCTGATTTAAGGTCAAATATAATAATTTTCTTAGAGCCATAGTAAATAGCACTCACAAGTACCTCAGTTACATAAGCATACTGCTATTTGACATGGCTTTCTTCAAGTAGACAAGGATTATAGCAAAGAATTTAAAAAAAGACTAATGATATTTAACATTAGTTAAAATATGAAAATATTCATTAAATTACTTATTTAGAATCATGTCTTTAATTTGCCAAATTCGTAAAGAAATATGAAGTCTCAAGATAAAAATTAAATTAATTACAGTGTAATTAATTATTAATTAATAATTAATTAAAGTAATAATTTAACAAAAATGATGAAAAATAACATAAATTAAAACAGTACTTGATAATTAATTATATTAAAATTATGATATGCATTCCAAAGAACTGTAATGATATTCTATGGTTTATAAAAATCATTGATTATTTAGAGCACATTAACGATCATTTGCAAACAATTGGTACAATTATAGAGGAACACCATCTAATAATTTTAAATAAATATATGTCATATCCCCATCAAAGATAATATCAATAACATAAGTAATTATGTATATTCATAAGAAAATTAACTCATTTGAGAAATGAATTTCTTTCTTATTCTAAACTTACAGGGTCTTTTATTTTTCAACACTGCAAAAAGAATTGTTTTAAACTCTCTTTGGACAAACTATGTTCATTATCAATACATTTTTACTGTTCAGTTAATATTTAGAAAAGCTTTAGGCCTAATGAAAAGTACAGAACATCTCTACATCAGACAATAATAAAGATAAAAGATGAACTTTCAATTTGATTTGTACTTACCATAGCATTCATAAAATGGTTTTCATTTTATGTTAAGACAGGTTTCAAAAAGATGCAATAACACATAAATGATGACAAGACAAAATGAAATTTATCATTAAGATTTTCCGTATAAGTAACTGGAAAAATAATTCTTTCATCACCGATGACTAATAATGATACCTTTCCAGAAGAAAATGTTGCCACAAAATTAGTTAGAAGACAAAAAGAAAGAGAAGGACCTCTGGAAGATGACACAATGAGTTTCCAACCAATGAAGCGAAGAAATAAAAAACCTGTATACCACTCAAAGTTACAAAAAATAGAGATGAGGATGATGATATGATAAAGATATTCAAGAAATATTATGAAGATGACAAATCAAACCCATTTTGGACAATGACAAATAACATGATGGTTTACTTGATAGACGTTCACAAGAATACATCTAAATTCCAATGAAGTCTTCCTAGTGTAAAAGAAAATGCAAGTAATTCGTTACATATAAATAAATGCTGAGAAAAGAAAAGCATTCCACTCATTTACTCTAAAATGAAAATAAACTTTCATGCTTCATAATGTTTAAAATGAAGTAATTTATAACACTGCTACTCTCAATGAAATATTAATCACAAAGAACAATAAAGAAGACAAAGGCTTGCAACAATAACTTGAAATTAATTAATAATTTGCAATTTTTTTATTATATAACAGTTATTTAATAAAATTTGTCAATGTTACAAACATGCAATATAGTTTTTCTCAAAATATAAAACTAAAAAGCCAAAAAAGTATGGTTTTAAAGATATGCCTATCCAAATGCATGTTAATCTTTCAACTGGTAAGTTTCAAACATCCAAATAATACTGATAAGTTTTTGTAACAAGAAAGATTCTACTATATCAAGATAAAACATGTTTAACATCCTCATCACAAAATACCTTTAAATATGATTAAATACAGAAATAAATTATTCTTAAGAAACAATAAGATATATAGGAACTTTGATTACTGTACAGAACAATCTATCACTTAATCATGGGTACATCTTGATATTTGATCAAAATCTGTTTAAAATTCACAATGAGACACTATTAAAAGTAAATTTCATCAACCGTTACTTTACATAAGTAAATTATCAAATTATATGCAAAATTTGTAAGGAAGAAAAGAAATTTTGCCAGGAAATAGAGAAAGAAACCATTGTACACAGAGTGCAAAATCAATTATTCTAGCAAACAGTGCAAATTAAAACTAAGAGAGCAAATTACTTGACAAAAATTGATTGTCTTTTTGCAAAACAGTTTAAAAAAAATAGTTTAACAACAAACATTTACTTCAAAGCATTGTTAGGAACTTGTTGATTAGTATGCTTATCCAAACATTTTTATGCTTATAAAATATTCAATTTTACATAAATGACTACTTTGAGCTGTAACATAAATTGCAGCAAAAAAGGCTGGAAAAAATCCGAGTTTAAAATTTCCTCGAGCTAAACAACAGGTGAACAAAGTGAACGAATATGACTACAAACAAATATTTCATACAATGAACATTTAAGAAGTATTGATTAATTACCCTATCATGCTTTTATATTCTTGCCATTTTAGAATTTAAGTTGCAAGATGTTAAAGAATCATATGAATCCATGAGTCAAATAAAAACCTTCATTTGACTGCTATTACAAGGAGAGGGTATCAAAATAAAATATATCAACTATAACTTCATCTTGAAAAATTTAATAAATTGGTATCGTTTCATAATTTTAGAAGTATGAATAAAATATTTCAGCTTGAAAAGTTTCAATTCTGAAAATGTTAAAAAAGTAATGGAATTTCCCAACATAAACATAAATAACTTGAAGATTAGAGGGAAAGTGGAGAGGAAACTGCTGAAAAATCCTTTTAATTCCTCTTTCAGTAGTGCCCACTTCCCCCACTCACACTTTTCTTGAGAAGAGTAGCTGCTCTTCCATCAGCTTCGGATACCTTTCCTTCTTCAGCAGTAAGGCAGTTTTTGAGACTTTCAATTTGATTTTCATGTTCCCTAATCAATTCCTCAGCTTTTATAAGCTGCTTTTGCAAATTTTCTGCCAGTGAAGCACAGGCTTCAAGTTCTTTTGCTTTCTGCAAAGCAGCATCTCTTTCAGCCTCAGCCTTACGGCGTTCTAAACCTTCTTCTCCAGCCTGTATGCCAAGACGTTCAACCTGTAATATTAAGTATAAGTAATGTAAATATTCTAAAAGACTGATAATAGACAATAATCAAAATAAGGAAAATATAGTCATTAATGATAATTCCAGGTGGCCAAATTACATTATTCCTAAATTATACAAAATGTTTACTTATGCACACAATTATTCATGAAACAAGTTGAATTAATAATTCATAAGATATTTTGTATTTATGTTTTTTATTTCCATTATTCACCAAACCAAAGACATTAAATAAAAGATATAAAAAACATATAATCAAGGACAACCTGTGAATACAATTGTTTCTTTCTTATCTCTTTCCTTATGAACAGTCACCATAAATTCAAGGCTGATATAGTGAATTTTTATGCTAAATCAGATTTTAAAAAGTAGCAATTTTGACTTTACCGTAAATATAGTAGTATGAAGGAGGCTGTTTAACATCAAAAGAGGAATCATTTATACCTGTGTTTCTAATGTTACTATTCTCTTAATCCATGAAGCTTTAACTTCTGAAACATGCTCATGTGCCTCTTCTAGAGCTCTTTCAAGTCTGGCCCTTTCAGACAGCAAAGCAGCAGCTTTTGAACTAAAGCTGTTATTATCACCATTTCCAGAATCTAAGAAATAATTGAGTTCAACATTACTTTTCAATTATACTCCTTTCCATAGACACCAACATTTATTATATCAGCAAATAATTGTTCATTATTTTTTAAAACGCAATACAATTCTTTACTCCTGATACAAATTATAATGGTCTGATCTTTAAATTTCTTGCCTATATCCATCCGGTAGAGGGTCTAACATACTCTTTGGACCTGAAGAGATAAATAGTCTTAAAACTATACTTGGAGAGGACACTTATCATCGAAGTTCATTAAGTGAAACAGTCTGAAGGACATTCAAAAGACTGTTAGTTCCTTAGAGAAGTAGACACATGGGGAGTCTTCACTTACATTCAATTAGTACGAGAAATTACAAAGAATGACTTAACATTGAGATCCCAAAAGATAATGTAGAGAATTTCCTGATAATTCAAATACTGAAAATCATAACAAAGATATTCTATCAAAAAGTATTTATTGTAATAATGATAATCTATATTTGTCTCAAGTACAGTCTACAGGATAAATCAAAGAAAAAGGATAAGAGAGCAGTAAAATTCAGTCATGATAAAATATGGAAATTTTATCATAGGAAATAATAATAGTATAGCACTACAAACTATATACTTTTATGAACTGTAATATTCTCTCTTCCATGGCAGTGATTTTTATATAATGTCATAAATTTCTTTATATTTAAATGCAATGACAAAATTTATATATTTATACTAGTTCCTTAAATAAAGATTCCTAACAAAATATAAATGGATTTGGAGAATGAAAATAAAACTAACTTTAAATTTAGAATGTAAGAATACAACTTAAGGTATTCAACAGGTATTTAGGATTTAAGTATTTGAATCATAGTGACCATATACAATCATCAATTAAAATTCTCCCATTTTTTGACACCAACATTCAATACTCCACTGCAATATTTTAAAAGAAGATAGGACTCATAAGTCCCAATTACACTAAATAAAGACCTTTTCCCTAAACTTTAACCCACTTATCCTCAAATTATATTAATAGGAGAAAAACTAACTCAAAATCATTATTCCTAGTGATATTTTATGATTAAAAACTTACCTGTACAATTATCAGTCTGTACAAGGAAATTCTTTTCCTCTTCTCTCAATCTCTCCTCTAATAATAATACTCTAGCACGCAAGTGACGAACTTCTTCTTCACTGCGCTGGAATTCACTTGAAAGTTCACCCCTTTTCTGCTCAGAAGAGTGGCGTAGTGCCTCAAGCTCATCCTAATGGCAGCCACATGTACCCAACAATACCGATTTACCATTTTGTTAAACAACATCCAAATGAATATCAGAATAAATCAACAAATCTAAAGTGACAATATCATAAGTAATTAATGTATATCCATTTATAACAGATATAATAATACAATTTTTTCTGAGCATTAAATATATTAGCGCCTAATTATCTTAATATGATGATTATTAAATGCATTAATCCATGTATACATCTATAATAGGAATAATAGCTTATTCTATTAAAATTTAATATTTTTGGGCAATTTCGATTACTCAAATTATTGCGGGAGAATGTTGGAAATAAATGAAGAAAATATTGAAAAGCAAAAATAAATTAATTAAGGAAGATTAATAAACAAAAATATGGTTCTAAAAGGATTTCTAAAATTAATCTCAAATGGTTAATGGAGATGATTTACACCCATGACAAATATTACAGAAACATATATCATGATTATTAGAGGCACATCTTCATAAATTTTTTATCATAATGATGCAAAAATTGCGGGATACAATTATTATTTTAAAATATACCAAGCCAAACCATTTAAAGCAGATTATACCTTCACTTTATTGACTTTCTTAGTACCATGTTTCATAAATTTCTTAATTCTAAAAGACAAAGGGCTCTAAAATTTTACAGCCTTACATTTACAGAAGTCACATGAGATAAGTAAATAGAAATATAAAAAACAAGAAATATCACATTATTAAGGAATTCAACACTATAATTTATAATAGGAAAAAAATAATTAGTCAAAGATTCAATATTGCTAAATGAACACTGTTTACTATCTTATTCATTTATTAATAAATTTGCCCTATATAATGTATGATTGGAAGATATTAGTTCCATCTAGGTTTGGATTTCATTGAAATGAAAATTGATAGGTTTTTAAACAGAAATTTTTTTTGCTACATAACATTAACTTCAGAAGCATATGAAAATGTCAAATTTGGTATTTAATTAAATATAAAATATATGCTGTTATAAAATTAGGATACAATTTGTAAAAATTAAGAGCATCAATGAAAAAGGTGAGTACTTTGCCTCATCAATAATACCAAACCCTATTCCATGGTTAAATTATGAAAATAAATAATCCTAATACATTTTTACAACTCATACTACATATCTATTGGTGTACACCAAGATTAAAATAGAATGAGGGATAAAATACCAAAGTGAGCTCATCAGATGAAATAAGCTGAAACTTAATTCAAAAACTACAACAAATAAAATATTTGACGCAATTATAGTTCACATTTTTTTCTATCTAATACTTTGAACGAGATTATTAATTGATTTATCATTTTAAAATGTCACATTCATCAAGACAATTTCATAAAGTTTCTAATTCCAAATGGCTAATATTATCTCATAGAATAGGAATACAATAACTAATTATATGTTAAAGAAAGACTTTTGCAATCAAATTACAAGCATACATTATCTAAACAGGCAAAGAAGGATGTAGCACTTTTGCAAAAGATAGGACCTAAAAAGAATAATATTTCAAATAAAAAACCATGAAAGTTTTCAGGAAAATTTTCATCAGAAAACAGATTGCCAGAGAAAATAACAGATGGTTAAAAAGCAATAGTCTTCTCACCAATAAGGGATGTAAGTAGATGCAGAGTAATTGAATTACCTTTTCATTTGAATAAGCCTTGGAGTAAGGAAAAACTAATATAAGGTAAAAGCATTTAGTCTCTGAATAGTTTAAATTCCAAAATAAATTTTAACAATCACAGTAAATTATTATAGTACTAATTATATCTTAAACAGACATAACAGTATTTTAAGTAGAGGCCAAGAGAAAATAGGAATATTTTACATCCATAGTTCTTTTAAATTAACTCCAAGACCTGTAAAAGCAAAAGGTTTTTAAAAAATGATTGAATTTCACAACTAGAAAAAGTGCTTTGAAATTTCAGAAAGATAATATTTGCAAAAGAGTAAAGCATATAAATCGACAAAACAACACAAGTGATTCCAAGCTAAATAAAATGCAGAATAGCATGATATGCAAAACATCATAAATATAGTTAAATGTTAGTATAAAAAACAATATAAACCACCACCTGTCATTATACATAAAAAGCAACTGAATGTGAATAGAATGGCAAATTATAATAATTCATGCACACATACCTTGCATAAGAGAAATTTAGCAGCCACATATATGTGCAGATTGGATCCCTGCAACGTTGATGAAACACTGGATTTGGCAGCATTGTTGATATTACTACTCATATAACTCCATCATGGATTCAGGAACAAGAAGCTCCCATGAGATGGCAAACAAATTAGTTTGCTTCAGGAAAAATGGTCTAAACTTGCAGCTTACTCCTCCATAGACTAAAGCTCAACATCCACTTCACTCAACCATGGACCACAAAACATCACAAGAGGATAGCAATCTCCAGAATGATAGCAACTGATGTGAATATTGTTGAGTATAAAATTTCTGGCGAGTTAAATACCGGTTTAATGAATGAGTTGAGATAAATGTCCCTTGGAAGAATTGCCAACAAATGACCCATTGGAAACAAAACAAAAGTATCCTTTGATAAATGAATTTTGAATATTTTATGAGCAAAGAAATATAAATTGAATAATGCAGAAAGAATTTTCTTCGACCACAAAAATCAAATCACTCTCAGTGTCAGGTTGATGCAAGATGAAAGAAGTGACAATGAAAACCCATGGACAAAACAACGTTTCTTGAGGATAGCCCAGAAGAAAAGTGATAAAGGTGCAGTGCACATGACATGAGTGCAGAACCATGAGGAAATTGATTGGAGCAAATCAAATTATAGAATCAAGTAAACACATAAAACAGCACTATAATGAAGTAATGTCCCAATGACAGTGTTTTAAAAATGAAAACTTTAGCAAGATGAAGCTTATTTGGCCACAAAGCAGATAATCATAACATTATATGGTAATAAATTGGGATACCCCAGAAGTTTGCATTATAATAAAATTTTAAGCAAAGTACAGTATAATTTCCTTAAAAACTTACATTATATTCACCATAAATAGTAATCTATATAAATATATATAGGCATGCATATACCTTGAACTACTTACCAATAGAGTTAATTATTAAAATACAGTATCAATAATTATTTTTACCATACATATAATATACCTCCTAATCCTGTGCACAAGGCCTGATGCCTAAGTTTTCTAGAAAGCCAGCCATGCACATATGGAAGCTCATAACTTTAAAACAGTGACTTAAAACTAAAACCCTAATTAGCTATTTATTTTCCTATAACTCTAGCTCATAAACATAAAATAATTACTATTCAGTAATGTATGGAACAGAAAACATCAAAGCTTACATTCCATCAGCAATTTTTCCTGGATCTAAGCCAAAATTTCAGCAAAATTTATAGGCTGTAAAAATTAGTATGCTATGCTTTTTAAGAAAGATTAGTAGCTTAAAAGCCATATTTATCGTATGTTACACAAATAAATTTATAAATTCTTTTAAAAAATTACTTTAGTTTCTAATAAATAATAACTGAAATGAAGTTTTCTATATTAATGAGTAAATACCTGTATAAATTAAATTCAGAATATTATTCTAAAAAATTCTCTTATTTGGTAAACATTTGGTAAGCCTATTATTATCACTATAGCTCAGGAAAAATTAGAATGCAGGTTTACCTGAAGATCATTGAGCTGCTGTGCATGATTCCGAAGTTCTATTTTCAGTGACTCTGATCTTGATTCACTATCTTTCAGTTGCTGCAATTTTTCTTCAAGCTCTTGTTCCTTAACTAGGAGCTGATAGGAAAGAGATACACATAGAATCTCGCTTAATTTCCATATGCATGTTTATATGGCTATTTCTATCATATTCATACTATTTTACGATATCATAATTACTCAATAATATTTTGGCATTAGTGTGTAACATAAGTGTACATAGTTGAACAGAAGTGAAAAATAGTGACATGACTGGGACTCGAACCCAGGTCTCCCACTTGCCGGGCAGGTTTGCTGACCACTACACCACCATGCCGCATCACCCAAAAACAGAAGTGGAATTGACGCGTTCAACTTTGTGAAAAGCGCACACTTTAACGTGCTTTAAGTAAAATACCCAAAATCCTTCCTATAAGTGTACATCTTAACTCACAAGCTATTTCACTTCTGAACATCAAAAAATAAAAATATTTCATATTCAAAAGCTAAATTTGAACTAAAGCAGTTACAACATCCAATACATTTCTCAAACTAATTGCGGTTTATGTCTATAAATGTGGAATATTTCACTTAAAGGAGGAAAATTATTTTTACTAAGGGTAATTTTCAGTTAGCAAGAGTTTATGGCATGCAGTATTTAAAAGAAATATTTATGCTATATACTTAGAGAATAAATAATTAAAAAGTTTGATTTCAAAATAAGTTTTCTTCATGACAGATGATGAAATGAGTAAAATAAGCTTACTACACCTACCAAATGCTTTATCTTTGCCATTTCCTGAGTTTGAAAACCTTCTAACTGGTCCATGTCTTCTTGGTATTGAATTGCTTTTTTCTTGTATTCTGAAAATTTGATATATAAATATTACGTAGGATATATCAACATATAGCATAAAACATTGAAGTTTATAAAAAGAAAATATAAAATTGAACAAAATAAATGATTAGTTCAGTAGGTTATTCTGTATCGCTTTACTGCCAAAATATAATTTGAAGATGAAAAGCTAACTTTAGGTTACATTCATAGATAACGAATGAGGCATACTAATAAGCTTACTATCAAGAAATATTAAATGAAATCAAATTTCAACTATAGCCATGTATACTTCAGTGAAACAGACTAATTAAACTCTGTATAACAAGTCTAACAAAGTTAGTGATAATTTGATTTCAGGCACAGAAGTCCTAGGTTAAAATGAGAGCAGTATTGAGAGGCTCTGTCTAACATATGAACTATTACTTTCAGATATGATTGCCATTATATTCCACAACATGATACCCTTTAATAATAAGAATAAACGCAACATTTTAAAGATGATATTAATTATATAAAACAAAGGCCACAACTGAAAGTTCATTCAATGTCCTAAATTGAAAGATTTCATTTGTCAAGTAAGCCCAGAGTATTTACTTAAAATGTATACATTTACTAAAATAATATCAAGTTAATCCAATGGATTTTGAGAATGATTAATGAAGAACAAGGAGCAATTTCGAAAAGAAATTCATTGCCATGATAATGGCATAAAGTATAGGAGGAATTAAACATAAATGCATATGGACATGAATTCCTTTTTGATGTATTTAACTTTTATTAATTGAATTACCTTTGGCTTCTTTCAATGCTTCTTCTAATGCTAGCTTTTGGCGCACCACATCCCTTTTCTCCTCTTCCAATACAGCTTTTTCGGAAGTGAGAAGATCGAGTGAACGTCTCCATTCAGATTCTTTTTCCTCCAACTTCGTATTGAATTCTGCCTCCTGTTCCTCGAGTTTCCTACGCCACTCAGCATCCCTTCGTTCCAAAGCACGAGCCCACTCCTCTTCTCCCCTGCGATCTCCACGCCCACTAACAGCCATTCTCCCGGTGCTTCCACAACTACCCTGTACGAATTTAAGTCGAGATTATCTTGTAGACTTTTTCGATGTACTTATACACTTTATCTAAACTCAATGATTACGAATTTCGCTGCTCCAGTAAATTAAGTAATGATTAATTATTTTCAATGGCCAATCATCTTAATCAACTAGCACGAAAGTAAAAACTACCTTTCCATCGCTGAGGGTGTCTTCCTTTGCTCCATCTGGTTCGGTGAAACTGGAGAGACTAGAGGTAGATCCATAATTTGAGTGACGATTCGAGCTTCCTCCAAGTCCTTTCGTTTGCGTATTTGGTGGACTATTTAAAATGGGTGCTAATTTTGCTATATCACTACCCGTCTCCTCCCTTATTTTGTTTTTCAAATTTGCAAACATTCCTACCTGAAATATGAACAAAGAAATTAAGATTACTTATAATTATTAATCACTATTCTATGAAGCTTCTAGCACTGAGACAAGAATGGGAAATTAATATTTTCATCGGATGAATGTAAACGCAATATGTTCAAAAAGCTACTGCAGATTGTAAGTTGATACACGTAATAACGAATAAAATAATAAATATGCAGACCACTTACTAATAATTAGATAAAACACAACATAAATTATGTAAAATGCCTTCTCTCAACATATTAACACAGCCAACACAGAATATAAAGATAGATAATCGCAAATAAATAAATCTGTCACAGAAGCGAGCTGCAGACGTCTTCAGTATTAGAGTTATGAGTCACCAGTTTCATGTCGGAACGAGATTGAAATTATTAAAATGATTTAATTATTTTCAATGCAGATTCTTATCACCAAATAAATTATAATTATTACGAAAATATGTGTGCAGGAAATAAAATAATCGTTTAATAAGAACAGCGGATGTCGTCAGTATCTTCGCTATGCTATATGCATTTGTTTTATCCAATCCAATAGCAAGCTTTCATATTTTGAAGATTCGAACTGGCAGTTCGTTTAAACTGCAACCAGAGTTATTTCAGATGATGTGAAAAGTGTTCTTACTGAGGTGAAAATGGATCAGAATATAACAAAATTCCTTGAAAACTTGGAGGATACTGTCGAGGCCAACGAAACGTGAGTAAATTGATTTATAATAATTCTCCATGACGGTTACTGATATAAGAATGCAATGCGTTAATTTGAATTTCAGATAGGTTTGCCATTGTAAACCAAAATTAACTTTAAAGTTATCAGATTTATAGATTAGAAGTATTAATGCGCTTCCTTAAAAATATTTGGTGTAATGATGTGTGCAAAATCCGTTGAGTATGAGATTTAAATTAAAGTTGTATAACTCTGTTTAAGTTCGGAAAAACATCCATGTGAATGAGTTCAAGGATTTCAAGTGGTATTTTATATATGAGTGCTGTTTGTCGGATATTTAATATTTGGATTAAAATATGGTCATAATTATTTATGATATAGGTTGCATTTGGGAAAAATAATTCTAATCCTCATTAAGTAACTTTATATTAACTAACTTAATTATATCAGTATTTAGAATGATACAATTTTGGGCTTATTGTTACAGTTCACGCGTTCTATCCTGACAATCCATGTCATCTCAACAGTTTGTTTTCGTATCTCAACTTAGTGTTTTCACTAAGTCAATAATGGGAAAGAATGCGCCAGAGTTACAAATCAACTATGCAATTAATGATTAGAAAATATAAGTGCCTGTTTTCATCGCTTTTTCCTAATGTGAAAACTATGGATACATAAAACCTAAGATATTGTAGTAAAGATTCAGTTCGTACAACTTTTTGTTATGTAAAGTATTCATTCGGTTAAAATATTGCAATTTTAGATAACTCAGATATTACGTTTCCGACGCTTTCGACTCTTGAATTATGGGAATTCCAATATTTGTAAGGTTTATAGTATTCCTGTATTTCGGTTTTGGCGAGCTTTGGCTTTTATTTATTCCTGTTATTATTCATTCGGAAAGTTAACAATCCTCGCAAGTCGATGCTTATGATTAATGGGAAGCAAAGTTATTACTTGTTATTTACCGAGATTGTATTAATGTGAAATTCTGTACTCGTTTGTTTTTAGCTAGAAAAACACTATTACGTTGATGTGTTGGTTAGAAAAATTTTCAAAGTTAACCAGTTGTCTGACTAGTCTTAAGAAAAGGAGGTGCTAAATGGATACAATACCTTCAATGAAAAGTACGGCCAAATAGTTTTAGTGGCCTCAGTAAATACCGTAACTTTCTTTTACCTCTTTAACGCTGTTTTCCTTCGGTTCCATCCAACAAGTGTTCACACTATCCCGTCTTCTTTTTGAACATTGGCTGCCTGTGTTCTATTATCTCGCCACGCACTTCAGAGATAAGTTCCTCCTCACCTCTGCCCAAAAAATTCGCCGTCGGTAGTTCTTATCCGGCTGCTCGGCCAGTAACTATGCTATAGGAAAGAAAGTCTCGAATCTTCGGTGGAAAGTAGTATTTCTCCAGATGTTCATCCAAATATGTCTGATAGAATTTAATGGTTCATTCTAAATGAGGGATCTTGTTTTGAAGTATAACATTCTTATTACCGAATAGGTATATATAGATAATCGTCCATAAATTTGGGATTTTCTCGCCGAAATTAATGCAAGAGAAACATATCCCAGCTGAATATGTAAACTATTAATATTTTTATATCTGTATCTTCTTCTATTGAGTATACACAATACATTATTTCTGCCATGCAACAATATGTGAATTCCGCGTTCATCAGATTTTGATAAAAACTTTCCATAATGAGCATAAACGTTATATTATTTTTAACTCCTTGTGTCTGCCGACAAGCCTGTCATTGTTCTCCGTCAAAGCTTCCCTTCCGTAATTAATAGTGGCTGTCGCGTGAGGTTTCTATGGGTCGTTAATGAATCGTCGATTCATTTAACGTTGACGTCTAATCCAATGAAAGTTCAAGAAAAGTAATCGATCGTAGTTCCTGTGCAGGCTTTCTCAGCTCACCATAATAACACCTGTTATAACCGTAGTGTGACGATACGTACGTTATTGTTAATCCAAAAATGAACAAATAATGTCGAGCATGTGTGTTTTAAGGATTTTATTGATGGATTCAATGGCGTTGTTAATATATTATAAACAGGAATGTGAATTCTTGGGTATTCTTGTTGGACTGATAAATGTTTATTTTGAAACAGAAGGTTGTGTTATGAATGAGAGACTTGCTTCGAAATTATTTTAACTCAATCACATTAGAATCAGAAATTATCTCAACTTTTTTTAAATTTAAGCAAAGTATTATTTTCCTAGAAACGAGAGGATTAGCTGCATTATCAGAAGAAGGAATTGTTCGTTTATATTACTTATTAGTGCTCTTACGTTCTTCTCAATGGCCGATTTGTTCTCAGATATCGGCTTGGTCAAGTGTGTCAGGTGTAGGTGAAGACGAAAAGAAACTGAAGCAGGTTGATTGAAATGGATCGTTGAGTTGGTAATTACACCCAAGTGTAATCGACAACAAGTTCATTTTTTTTCTTTTTGATTTGGCTTTTAGTGCTATCAAAAAAATAATATTGCATCTAACACAATAAATGTCTATCTGTTAAAGTTATAAATCAATGCTATGTTCAGATGTTGATGATATGGATTCAAGATCAAGTTAATGAAGGTTGTTTTAATTGGTACATACCTCACTATTTGTCTGTGTGTCACCATTTCTCTTTCTTTTTAGAGAAAGTTGACGTGGATTAGCTATCGGATTTAATTCATTAATGTTTTCCGCCGCTTTATTATACATTGGTGTGTAAGGATAATCGAATTGTGTCGATCTACTTTCAAAATGACTGTGGTGCCTAGAAAATGAAACGCTGTCCATGAAAACCTATTCATATATTTAATTATCCATATTTTGGTACCTTCATTTGTGATAATACCCAAAATCAGAACGAAAGGATCATGTTCGTTTGTCGTGTTAAAACCATTTCACCCAGAAACTTTTAAAGTATGTATGGCATTTTGATTGCTTAGTTCTTATAATTAATCCCTTATTGTATATAATCGAAGTATTAATAGCATTAGTAATAACATTTTTTTACCTTCTTGGATCGAATTTTAAAATTTTTCTTTCGATTATTTTTCGTTTTTTCTGAATCCTATTTATGAGATTTCTTAATTTGCTGGCAGTCTCTCTAAGAAATAGAACTTCTCATTAAAAAATATAACATAATATAAAAAGAATAATATCGCATATGTTTTGGAATTATTTAGATATATATATTTACTTTTATAGATGCTGAGTATTGAATTACAAATGTATTTTTATCTTGCATTAAATATTTTAGACAATATTCTTATTAAAAATTAGTTAGTATATAACGGTGTAGTGTTATTTTAAAAATACTTCGCATACTTTCTGTAATTTACTAGCTAGAGAAAAGTTCGAATCCTTAGTGAGACAAGTAAACGAAGATACACCGAAACAACGATCTGCATAAAAGCTTTATCTAACGGTAGAATCTTGGTTTTCCACTTTTACCCTCTCCAAAAAAAGAAAGGATATTGGCTCCTGCAGTCTATAAATAGGAATGTTTGAGGGTATTCGAGTGGTCAGTTTTTAAGACTGTGGATGTACTTGACCTGCCTGGAGGGAAGCGCTCTTATGCCCGAGAGCGAGATTGTTTATGATTAAGAATTTGTATTATGAACTGAATCAATGAGTTAAATATCGAAATTTTAACAAATGAAACTGACGGTGAAATTGAATGCAAACCGTCAATGAAAACAATGGATATCATGAAGTGATTGCGAATGAATGTTATGGTCATTGGAAATTTTAATAAACTAACTGGAAGCTCTTCATTTTAAGTCAGATATTAGACGTAAACTTCGTATAAGAGACTGCGAAAGACATTATTTGATACTAATATATCGAGTTCATGTTCCAATCTGCATGTTCACACCTTTTGCTCTTCCTGAATAGTTTTATTCTTTTCAGATTATATTATAGTACATCTTCCGTTTTTGTAAGTAAATTGTAATTCTTAAGTTATTAAGAAATTTTAGTTTGAAGAGCAATCTTTGTTATCATTAAAATTTATATTTAGTATTTCACACGGATAAAAGATGAATGATCATTTTGGCAACCATATAATTTCAGAGAAGTATAAAATATCGAAGTGAAAATCGCAACCTTAGTATTTTAATGTATCGATGGATTAAATAAAATAAATCGATGGTTTTATTATTATTTTTGGTAAATAATAGATATACAAGGTGAATAATTTTTAGCGTAAAGTTTCCTAAAATTAAAACTCTTTTATTTTATATTAGCCTACTTTCAGTAAATTCACACAATGACTCCAAACCGCATGGATATACTATTTTTATCCATTAATATATTTTAGTCCTTTATTACTTAGAAGATGGTTTGATCCCCACTGAAGTTTTCCAGCCCTGGTTTTAGTTAACTATCGGCTAATGAAAGGAATGAATTTCGAATTATTTATTAGTTCATTTAGAGTAACGTTTGTTAAATGACATCTTCAAAATTTATCTCCTCACGGGATGTTACAACTTTATCTAATTCTCATCCCAATAGAAGAAAAAAGTTGCATTGAGTGGATTGTGGTCCTGCGATAGCTTATTTAGGAGCCTTTACTAGCAACGACCTAAATACCGGGCGCAAGGGTTGCTCGGTAATCCATGACCTCGATTGGTTAGTTCTACTAAAGGATTGTACAAAGTAATCGGTCATTATTCTTATTTACGAAAATGTGGGAGGGAAATATAATCTTCTGTATAAAATACTTTTCCTTCAGGAAATGATCTCCTGAAATTGATTTATCATTTTTAAAACTTGAAGTTAAATTGATTTGTTCAGCTTTTCAGAATATTCAAAATATACTAAATCTGTACTATCACTGTCGTGTGGCAATGATGAAAAATAAAATATTCGATTTCTATTCTTCATACGGCGTTTTTATGTTGTATCCTTACGATCGATGAATAACTATTTCATCTCAGTTTATCTTCCGTTAATGAATTAATTTAAACTATTTATCTGCAATTAAGTGGATGATTTGGTTAAATATGATTGACTTTGTGGAAACAATAGGGTCTCTGCGAATACAATAATGTGATTTCATCGAAGTTGCTTTTATCTCAAGTGACCATTCTGACTTGATTTTAATAATTTCTAAAAGATCTCGAATCTAAGTTGAATATATCGCGTAACATTAGCGCGTATGAGAAATTTAATTGTCTCCATTAGTAACGTTCTCTATGAGTAATGATTATACATTATGTATGCAACCTCCGACCTTTATTCTTTGCGAAGTTCAGAAATTTTATGGATTGAAATCTCGTCGCATTCTCTAAACATTTTTCCCGTTATAGAAAGCTCAGTAACTTATATCGTTTTGAAGTTGTACGTGATTAAGTGCAAAACTAATGGACATAAATCGTATTGAGTCAGCTCTCCTGATTATATCGCTGAAATGATGTGACCTTGCAGTTTTTCGTTTGGTTTTAAATCAGTTACAGTTCTACAGTAATGTAGAACGGAAAAGCCTCAAAGATTGCATTTTTTTGGATGCAGAGGTTGAAATAAAATTTGCTTATTGAGGGAATATGCGACGAAGTATAGTTCATATATTCTTAACAATATGTTCAATATGTTTAAGTAATGTTAATTCCGAAAATTTTATAAATTTTCTGTCAAAATTTTTGTTTAACTCGTTGAATCTGAGGAAAATCCAAGTCGAAGAAAATAATGGCAAGTTTTCTTTCACAAACACATTTTTTTCTTTCAATTTCCATTGCAGCTAGGGAGCTTAAATTGAGTGGTGTTAAATTTTCATAGCAGTACTTTTTTTATCAAATTCAATTAACAGATTATCAACTTCGTAATAGTTTCTTTAATTTCTCCGAACTGTAGCGAAGCTAAGGCAACTATTCTATGTTCACCGCTGCGAAGAAGTTGCATCCTGTCTCCCAAATCCCCTGCGACTCCCTCTTTCCCTGAACCACGTCACACAAACACTTGTCCCGCACTGCGGGTTATTTGCTTCTGATACAATAGATCTCCTAAGAGAGCCTAAATGATTAAGGGTAATCCTGACTCAGCGCGTTTCCTCTTTGAATATAATCACAGAATGGGTCGATTACAGATTCGTCGTATCACTTTGTTTGTGTTCGTATCGTAACGTTTTGAAATTACACCGCAGGTATGTTTACCTTAAGCATTAGTTAGATGCCTGTGCAATAATCCCATTTACATCGCGCCGGTCCAATGGACATCTTCAGTTGCGACAGTTCCAAGAGCTTCCAATTTCTGCCTTGCAGAGTATATAACTGCTATCTGTAACCATTGTGTAGTTATGAATCAAAATAAGATGTTTCATTCTTTCAGACGTCTAGGAATATACTCGCAGTATTGGTCGTTCTAACCCATTCGATTTACCTCAACATCCGTATCTCAAATGTATTTCTTTCATGCATCGATTCCTCTTCTGTTTGTTATCATTAGAAAAGTAATCACATGGTATATTGTATACCAGGATGTTTTTGTCTTCCTGATTAATCAGAATCGGAAATTAAAGTCCATAAATTGTCGCTTTTATTGTATTTTATTTCCTTTAAGTCTTAAAACTTTCTTGTAGTGAGTGGTGTAGGTATCTTTTATAGTTGAAGTGTTGTTGCTGAAAGCTCAATTTTAACCTTATTGGTTTCGAAAAAAGAATCGATGTATGGTTAAGGATTGTTAATTCTGTTAGTGTCATAGTAACTTTGTACCATACATAAATTATTATAATAATAGTTGGTTTCCTCTGTTCTCTTTGCATCTAAAATCATAGTAGTTTTTCATCATAGGCTGTTAATCTTTTCATGTATTTTTTTATCTGCTTCTTGCGGCGTATCTGTTTATGCGTCATCTACAATATTGACTTATACGGCGCTTCTTTTCACTCGAAAATAATTTTTGCCCACGTCTGAGTGGCTTCGTAGGTTATCCTTCCTTTCCCGTGTATTTTTGAACTCGTGCCCAAGTATCTATAGGAATATCGAAATTTTATCTCGAAAGCTAATAGAAATGTCGTTATCGGTCGCGATTTATTTTCGTGGAAATTTTGGGCTGTAAATTTGTCTTCTAATATCCTGAAAGTGTTCTTGGCAGTGTCGACAGTTTTTAGTCTCTTCATTTGGTGATTTTCAGCACTCCGCTATCTCCCTCATCTCTCGGTAAACAGTCGTCTCATCCTCAAGAAGTATTTTATTGCTACAATTAAGGATGTCGCTTCAAATGTGTTCGTAACACCAGTGCTTTGGTTGATGTTTTTATTCGTCGGACGAAGTTCGTCAAAAAGGGGGGGAAGAACTAAGAGGAAGTGGAAGGATGAGGTTTTTTCTTTAGCGAGGGTTACAAGCGCAGGGGGGGCGGAGGGTCGTCATCGAAAGAGAGCGCGGGACCCTCTATTCTTGGCGTCCCCACTTGGCGAGGACCCCACACCCACCTTCAAAAGATCCGTGCGTTTCCGCTTCTTCTCAGCTCGTTCTTATCGCTTTTCGTTTGCTTTGTGACATCGCAAGCCCTCTGTATCTCGGGATCTTCTTTTATATTTACCTCACCGAGGAGAACTCTTCGTTCGCGCGGAACAGACAGAGTCTTGTGCTCAGATGCATCCCGCCAAACCGTGGCAAGCCCGTCAGAGATATTGAGTGTTATTCATTGGAGAGCAAATGAGTAAGCGGACGCATGCGCTCGGAAATCGTCTGCATTTGCTCCTTGGAGTGGTGTTGACTCAAAATGACCTTTATCTCATTCCCCCCCGGCGCGCCACTTCCAGAAGTGGATGTCAGCGAAAATATGGTCGGCGATCCGAGGAGCACGTTCGGGCGTTTTTCTATAGTCTCTCGAATTCCTATCGATCCTCAAGGAGCGACTTTGATCTAAATTTTAATGAATTGGGTCGCATCTCTTGGTATCCCGCCGTTTAAATTCCCGACGTCCTGTGGTAACAGCTCGTTGGGCCATTACAATTGATACACTTTTCCGATCGTTGCGTTGACCCCAGTCTGAATCATTCTTCAGCCGATAGGTTTATCATGAATATTAATAAGCACAAATTTGTTTGATCATCGGATACCTTCCCGTGTTCATAGATGATTTGGTTAATCGTTTCAGATAAACCTTTATTGGTTTTCTAATAAGAAATAATTTACGAAGGAGCAAATTTATTTGCCAATTTTATAAAGTTGTGCTAATAATCATATTAATTTGTGGTCCGTGAACGTGCTTACTCTCAAAATAAGAGTACTTTAATTATATGATGATTCAACAAGAACATTTTACTTTTAAATTCATGGATAAAATTCTTGGAAGTACTCCTAATCGATTTTATTTTTTCCGTTCAAATCGTGTTTTCGTTTTTAATTTTATATTAAGTCCGTGGTAAATTACCTCTTCTGCTAATACTCTTCGGCAAAATTCTCACCAGTGGTTTTCTTTTAATAAATTGTCAGCACAGCATCGTACAGTTTTAAGCATTCACATTATTTGAGATAACATTTTGCACTCGTGTTAATTAGAGGTCTACCTCACCATGGGCGGTGTTTTTTTCGTAAACTTCCGAGTCTGCGGTTAATCTAATTAGAAGATTACAGAGCGCACGCTTTGGTGAAATTAATTAGAGACGGATTTGAAACGCATTCAATCCTGACCCGCCCGCAAATATTTAATCTCCTTTAGTTAGTCTTCCTCTCCGGAAGTGGCTCGATTCATTCATGCCTTAGCTCTCAGAAGGCAATCTGTCAGCCTATTTTCCCTCTAAATTGCGCTCTTTATTCATCATCTTTCATACGTCCTCCATCATCCATTCCCCTCTGGTATGTCCCGCCGGGGTATCCACAACTGTCGTCTCCCTCGCATCTTTCCCCAGCTGCCTTGTTCCCCCTTTCGCTTGGCAGCCATCTCCTCCCCTTTCGTCCCCCTCTCCACCGGATCAATCTTCCACGCTCGGGCTTAGGGCGCAGATGCGAGTGAGACACTGCTGCTGATGCTGTTGCCTCGGCGACGGGTGGGCGCGCATTGTGTTGTTTTGGATGTCCAGATATCTCCTCCGACCTACGCCATTGCTCAAGCAGTTTAACGAAGAGTGGTCGAGCCCTCAGACGATGAGGAAACCACGGCATGCCTAGTAGAGGGATCGGGAGACGTTCTCGGTAAAGCCAGGGTTCTCGGAAACTGCAACCGGAAGTGTATCAGGACCGCCTCTTCCTGCGCTACATAAGCTTTCGAGTGTGTTTTGTCGTCTCCGTCAACCCTCCCTCTTCCCCTGGGTCCATGCACATGCGAAAGAAGAAACGACGACGATGTGGAAAGTTGGTGGTGTTCTAAAGAATAAGCAAGCATTTCTTCCACCTTAATTTATATTTTCCAGCGACGTTTGGTGAAGTTATCCACGACGTTTTTACATGGATGTCCGTGTGTTTGGGATAAATTGACTTACTCTGTTCCCTTACTGGGGAAGGATTCGTTGTCAGGGTATCATATACTTCATTGCCTTAGAAAAAAATATTAAAGACAATGAGTTGGTTTGGAATTTCAAGAAGCCCTCCGCGGAGGAGTTGGGTCAGTCCATTTTGGTGAGTGTTGTTGCGTAAGTTATAGATATTTAGGATGTTAAGTTTTCTATACTTATAATACGCACAATCTCGTTCCACTCTGTGGGGGTACCATTTTCCCTATGTGAGGAAGTATTTGGAGAACCGCTCGTATTTGGTGTTACCCTCGGATTTCTTCAAGTGCATCTTTTCTCTCAATATATAAGGAGTTGACTGTGAAAGTATTGAAGGGCATAACTAACTTAGGAAACGCTGACTTTCCCATAGATTGATCATTTAAGCGATGGTCTGCTGTAGTAATTCCATTTCCGACCCTACTTGCTGGTAAACTTTAATGGTAATCCGTTAAAGCGGTTTAGATATATTTCCCTTGAGCATTTCTATACGATTGAAGGTTGACTTACATAGTATGTCTAACTTTACTGCAAGATGAGGAATTAGGTGGATTTTCGGTATCGTTATTGTATCAGTTTGAACGATTTGTTTGCTTAAAATTGATAGTTTTTGTTACATTGTAGTCATCTCTGTAAAGAAGACATGTATATAATAATGTATGCTGTTTACATTTTGTAGCCCCATTTCGAAATGAAAATGGGATGAACATGTCTTGCAAACAATATTCCTCATAAATTTTGTATGCCATCCCAAGCGAAAATTTTCATTCTTTATTAAAGTTGACGTACGTAGACATCTTTCAAACGTCGGATTGGTGCTTTGACATTTTATGCCGACATCTAAGCTCCCTTTTGGCCGTTTGGTTTTCTAGCTTGTGGTTTTGTTAGTTTTTTATGTGGTGGATTAACAATTTAGTGGGACGATCTTTAACTTTTTATTCCAATTATGATGATGTATGCTAATGTTCATACTTCGTTCTTAAAGAAATTACGGATTACTTACAAACATAATAATATTTAATGCTTCTCATTTAAGGTTTATATTTTCCATTGGCGATTGTATGTTAGTTAATTAACGTATATTGTCCCCTTCATTTAATAATTAAGTAATGTTTTTGGAGATCGGTTTTATTCTAATGAACTACACGAACAAATTATACGGTCGATACTATCATTTTAATTACGTAAGATTTCAAATGAATGAGGGTCTCGTAGCTACAGAATGTAAATAATATATAGGGTTACGTAAAATATTTATGGATGTAGAAATATGTGTCTCTCTGATTTTAAGCGATTACAATTGTAACAGCTTTATTATTCTGTCAAATTAAGGTTATATAGAATTTGACTATGCGTTAAATTTATTTTCTATTCGTTGTTTTAATTTTAGCTACTTGATGTAAATTGAATTCTCGGGTGAAGTAGGTGAAATGAAAATTCTCATTAATTTTAGACATTGCTGGATATCACGAAAAGGGAGCAAATTATATTAAAACGACGTAGTTGAACAAAGAAGCTCGTAGTCTTTGTTTCGTGTTACAGCTTCTTCTAAAAAGTCTCATAAACGCTATTATATTTATTAATATGAGGAAATGGGCGTGACCATAAGGAAGATCGAGTGATTTATGGTAGGTCATATGAAGTTCACCGTTAGTCCTTCCCGCAGTCGCTTTATTTTCATTGACAGTTATTCGGTCTTTCATAATTTGTTTTTGCGAATTTGTTATCTTCCCTAAACTTTTCCCCAAATAACGAGTATGGAAAATTTCTTTCCAGTCAACTCGAACGCTATCAGATTCCCCAAATGTACCAAAAGGAATTAATTTGCGTAATTTTTTTTATTAAAATGAAAACGAATAGTCATCCGCGGCTGATTTATTTTTCTGGTCGACGTCTTTATCGTAAAATATGTATGAAATTGTCATCACATAATTGCTTCATTGAATCTTCAAGTATATTTTACGTCAGAAGTCTCAATAAAGAGCCATTAAGGATGAGCTAGATTGCGAAAGAATCACAGCCTTAAGACGCAGGAGTGTTATTTGTGACCATTGCCCTTTTCCTTCTCCCTCTGGATGGCTTCCAGACCGTTTTCGGCACGCCAGATTTCCATTGTGCTGTTTCATACTATTCGCAGTAAACTGCGACAGCTCAATTTTTCACACTTAGCAACATAAACAAGACTCTTGGTTAGTCCTTGAGAATTTAGCATAATGTCGAAGTGCAATTTTTTCTAGCATATATATCCATTGTTTTGTTTTATAATTATTTATATTGAACGTGTTTCGCAATAATTGATGAAACCGTAATTTTCTATGAAATTATGTAATCATAGATTTTCCTTTTACTTTGACGACCGAACTTATCTTATTAAATTTGCTTACTAAGCAAACTTTCCTTGCAATGTTATTTTTTGCTGGTACTTTATCTAGTCAGATCGACTTTTCATATGTACACCTACTTTATCCTTTAGTTGGCCCAATCAGATGTGCATGTATATTTTAATAGCAACGTATTCATTAGGTGAAGCGCCTTAATCAACCTTTGATAAATATATTTTTATTTACGTCCAAGCGATCCTTTGTCAAGTTCTTTTATCAGTGAACTTTCTTGTTGCCAAAAGTTATCATTAACAGATATTTATTTTCGTAACTGTCGCGCTTAGTATTTATGCGTAAAGATTTAATGATAGTTATTGCTTATAATATTTTCATACTCCGGATAACGAATGATCGCGTTGATATTTATTTCATCTACTCGTGTACGAAAGGCCTGTGTGCTTTAACGCGCTGGATGATCTATATACGCTCTTGAGCTGAGGATTTGATCTGATCTCATCTCATGCAAATATACTTTACGATTTCCTATCCGTTGGAATGTGTAATCAACATGATCAAGTCTTGAACGAATTATTTATTTTGGATCAAAGTTTGTTTTTCGATCCTCCTCGTTCTCCGCTAATTTAAACTCTCCAATCGAAACCTTATTTTCCTAGCTATATTTTAAGGATAATCTACAGCCTTGCTGAATTTTCTTTAAGATAATTTGTAAGTGTTCAAAAACTTTCTGCACAATATCGGTCTTAGCTTCCATAATTCGCAAACCAATAAAGTTTATGTAGCTTGGCTTTCTGTTATCTGAAAGTAATCAAACGGATTTCCTTTCTGTTTTTCTCGTATATTTATGACGATATCACGTACAAAAATATTATCTTTTTCGAAGTGGGAGGGATCAATAATCAATGGTTATTTGGTAAAAATAATTTGAGATTTATTGTTATTCATCATTTTTAATATTGAATTTCGTAGTTCCTGATCGTAGATAAGTTCACTTTGCTTTTGTTTCATTCGTTGAAGATTCAAACAATAAGTCTATATCTACCAAATTTGTCCGTTCTAATTGATCGAGATAATTCTGATTGTTAAATTTGTTGCCCTCAATCTGTTAAATTGTATGTGATTTTATTCTACCTAATACTCAGTACAATTTATCAAGATTTATATTTACATTTTCTTCTGTATCGGTAGTAGAGTTGTGTACTGCTCTGCAGTACCCAGCTCATTGTTTGTTTTCTTTTTCAAACGAAAGCTCTTAATTTTCGTCAATGGCGGTATAATGACTCGAGTATTAAAGGAAGAGAGTTTTGCAATCTCTTTCTCTTGCCTTTTTCATTGAGTGACGTCGTGTGCTCAAAAGAAAGCTGACTCTATAGTGCGATAACCCTTTTACCATATATGTCAGCCGAGTAGAAGTTACGGCGCACGGAACCTAATTTCCAGTCTTCTTATCCTCGACAGCGGAATATATCATTGCGACAGTCCGATATCTGTTGAACAATAGCATTCTGACTAAAATTCTATAATAAACATTCTCTAATACCGTTTCACTCAAGTAGGTGAATTTTGGTTAGAAGAATGTTCATAGAGAATGCAAGTTGTTTACATTCATTATGGAGACAAAAACTTTTTTAGAATATGTAGATCTAGATAGTAGTTCCCACTACAAAGTAACTTACTGTTCTTGATAAGGGCGTTGTAAATTGTCAATATTTTTATTTTTTTGACGCGAATAAGTCGTTCGCTTACTCGCTTTCAGAAATGCAGCGCATATGTCACGAAATTAAAACAATTGTGCTGTCAACAATAACAATTCCAGCAAGACTACTTTGGTTGAAAAAGTTTAACTATAATTATTTAATTAGCAACAAAAATAGGTTTTATATACGTTACATTTTTTCATCCCTAATTTTGTTAGCCGTTCCGCATTCTTTATCTATTATCTTTATATTCTTCTTCGTAGATATTTTTACTGTGTTGTAAACTTATGCTTGTACTATATATTCATCAAGTAAGGTGTTGCTCAACCTTATGAGACTAATCCTTTGTACGTCAGGGAACGTCTGTTGTTGAAAGAACCGCGTGCAACGAACAAAAATACCAACTCAGAAAGCGAAAGCCCAGTTCTTTAGTAGTGTATGCATCACGCTTGAAAAACGCGTTAATAATTATGCAACCCATGAAATAGATCGTTTTATATGCGATTGAAAGCGTTTCAGTAATTGCTCTGTGCCATATTCGACGACCTTTTATAGAACTGGATGTTTACTGTAGTATACTCACCGATTAATTGATGTTAAACTTAAAAAGATTAGACTTGTTGAACCATATGGCGAAAAATCCTACTTTGATCAAAGTGCATGAAGTAATCTCTTTTCAATCGTTCGGATTATCATCCAGAATAATCACCTGTGCTTGGATACTTGGTTCCTCTCTAAGTTATGTTTAATTTCTGTTTAAATAACCTACGCACCTTAATCTTCGTTTAATTAAATGTGTATAATTTAAGAACATTATAGTTATTGTCGGTTTAAATAATTTAATTTTATCTGAATGCATAATAGTATAAATAATCCCATCAACTGACGAACAGGAAATTTACTCGAATATCGTAATAATTAATATTTGCCCTTGAATGCTCTACACTGCATCTGTTTCTGCTAGTTATGTTGGCTGAGAGTTCTGTCCTTGGTCCATTCTTTGGGATAGCATCCATCTCCCACGCGCAGCCGAAATAGGTGCCCCAATTTTCTTCTTCCCTAGCGTTTTTAGAATTTGTCCATGAAATAATAAAATCCAAGTAGTCTTTACCCCAGTTACAGGAAAAACTGTCCTTGGTTCATTGGAAGGGAGGTTCATTTCATCCAGTGTTTGCTCTTCCGAAATCTGCTCCGAATTTCATGAATGTTCATTTATTACTCTTACAGAACGAATAGTTTTATATCTGTCAATAAAATAAGCCGTTCTTTAGGTTTTTACAGAAAATACTACGATGCATTATTGGCGAATGTATATTTTGACAGTTTCTTTATATCAGGAAGATTATATCAGTTCTTTTTTGAGAAACTCGTCAATATTCAGTTCCTCTATAGAATGTTCTGAAAAGGAGCTTTCAGTAATTTACGTATGTAATTAAAATGTGCTTTCATTCATCCGATATCCTAAGTTGCCATTAGTCAATTCGATGTTGTGTGCAAACATATATATTAATCAAAATCACTCTGTCGTAACTTCGTTTTCTCTACCTTATATTAATTGAATTGCTAAGTTTACGCTGTTATAATATATTTAAGCTACGATTTCATGATTAAATGTATAGTTTTTAGTTAATACAATAGAAGAATGCGAAGAAATTGGATCTACTATACTGTTTGGGGATCTTTTTATATTTAAAGTTTCATCCTCCTCTTAAAGTTTATTTCTCGTCAACTCGTGATTTTCTTTTAATTTTATTGTAGACGATTTCTTCCTTAACTTCTGCTACTCAGATGAGGGATGTATTAGTTGAGTTTAAATTAATTAAAATTTTGGTGGAATAATTATCTGAAATGTAAGTGATAATAGTTTACTAATCTCATGATTAATAGGATTTTAGCAATAGGAAAACCTTCAAACTTAAGCTCACTTAATTGATTATTCATTTGTAGGGTACGTTCATGGAATATCGAAGTATTTATTCATGTGATTGTAGTTATAGGAAAATGAATTCAGTTTAGTAAATTAGTGTAATTGTTCTTACCCAATATATTTGATGTGATACTTTCATATAAAGAGGTATGGGAGAGTGACTTCCATTCACATAAAGGTTTCAGTGGTTTGACGTCATATTGCACCAATTTTCTGCATGGACAAGTAGTGTTCAATAGATCTCTTAAGCATTCTGCCAAGGGTCATGACCTCGCAGTTCTTAACTGTGCAGATGTCCTACGCCGATCCTTTTGAGAACCAATTTCGACTCATCCTGTCTTTCATTCATTTTTATTTGAAAATTTCTTCGCCTTGTCCGAGAATGCTTTATTCTTTTCAACTTGCGAGAATAGAGGTCTTATAAATGTGGCTATAGATTCATGTTGAAAGAAGCAGAAGATTTCTTGTGTCCCAAGTTCTGCCTTGGCTCACCAATTCGATGCTTTCATTCATCGTCGTTCTTTTAGTTTATTGTCCTGATATTTTTAGTTCGAGAATTTATTGTTCGAGCCCATATATTCATTTACTCTCATATAAAATTTGTTGATTTTTCTTCGGATATAAAATTAAATATGAATAATTACATTGAGCACTAAATCAGTTGAAAGTGAATGTAGGAGGGGATGAGAACAAGAAGTTTTCAGATACGAGTCTACATAGTGCGTAGATAAATTTATTTATTATTGGTTTTGTTTCGAGTACAATAGTTGAGTAGCCGTATTATATGTGCAGCATACTTCCCTCCTTTGCGAGGAAATATACTAATTCAAAATTTATGTTAGTTTAGATATTCCCTTTCTGCTCTCAGTATGTTATCTTACTCAGGCCTAAGTAAGCTTTCAGAAAAATTAATTTCCATTTTGATGTGTACTTCGTATCTCATTTGCATTATCTTTAATAACGTGGAGCAACCATTCTCATGTTATTTCTTTTATTTAAATCTAGTATGCGTTTATATCTTCCAAAGATTCTATCGTCTGATTCAGTTTACGTGTCGCGTTAATGTTCTTCGGCTTTGGTTAATTTTTCGAACAGCTACCTACTCAATTATTGCTATATGTCTTAAGTATGGAGGAAAATTTTAATCACGGATGAATATTACAAAAGTTATTATCTGTTTAGTTTAAGAACGAGAACATTTTCCAAGTAAATAAGGCGTGTATACTTTAACCTACGGAAAGGACCGTTTCGTTGTGTTGACGCACCAAGTTTTGTGAAAAATGGGTATTCAATTATTTATCCAGCATAACATATTCATAAAAATATTTTCGTTGTTTTAATTTCTTCTTATTTCATCAGATTAAACTAAATTTAACCTTTCAATGTAATGAAAAAGCCTTTTCGTTTATAACATTGCTTTATATATGATTCCTTAAAATGACTGCTATCAAAGATGGCTCTTAAGGAAGTTCTATATCACCAGTTTTATGCAAGTGGGCGTCCTTGCTGTAGAACGGAAGATGGTATTATCTCGCCGACTTCATACTGTAATCTGACTTCCTTTTTCACGTTGGGCCTAGGGATCGCTGTCATAGGTCTCCCCGTTGTTTAGCCACTAGTTCGTGTTGTTTCATGTAGTGTTGTTATATAATGCAAGGCGTTTATATTAATTTACGCTTCATATATGGATATTTTGTTTTCATAATCATAACATTCTTCCTTTAATTTTCTATTTCAATTCTTAGAATTTCCGTTTAAGCGATTTAAAATTTAAAAATTAGTGATAGGCTTAATCTTTATAAAGTAGATATTTTCTTTCCAAATAATATGAATTAAAGCTCGTGTGTTGGTGAAGGAAACTTGCGAATCAGTTATAAAATGGTGAAGTAGCTTAATATGATTCTGAATCTTTGATTTTCTACTTCTTTTACGTCGAACAATTTTTCTTTAGAATATTTCCTCTATTATTTGCTCATAACATAGAGGGTACTAAAGTGTGGTAAATACCAGCTTCGTTTTAGTCAAATAATGTTAATTTTGGTTAAATATTTGAAATGATAGAAGCATTCTTGCCTTTTTATGGTTATTGCAGTATTACTAAATATCCTTCGCCAACTGAGGCCGTTCGAACTCCGGAGCTCCACATGGAATACGCCTGTGATGCTTTAGCTCTAAAGACAATTAACTTGGTATTGAAAAAAAAATTGAGAATTTCTATTTATGAATATATTTATCGAGTGTTTGTAGATTATTTATATATATCTAATGGAGAATAATTTTCTGATATGATTTTTTGTTAACAGAGCAAGTATTTATTTATTTAATGTTTGGATATATTCTTTGATTCGGTTGACTTTTATGGATTGCAATTCTCCTCAAGTGAATCATGGAGGATTCTGAAAAGGCATGATCTCATTTCACGTTCATTTCCTTCTCTATAAACTGCAGGATGGAGCTTCAAGAAGCGTTGTGAATGAAATTTTTAATGAAGTTCTTGCAGTGCCTTTGAAAGATTATCGAAGTATAACATTAATGCGAATTTACTTAGATTATCATATTTCAAATTTAAATGACGTTAAATAAATTTCTCCACAATTGTGGAATTTGCCTTGCTTTTCATTTCTAAAGTATACTGCAAACGATGTCGTTCATACCAAATTGTAATCCTCGTAAGCAACTTGTTTATTTTGGAGTGTGATTTAAATATTTGAAACTTGTTTACGAATCTTTCTAGGATCGTTGAATACATTTTACCACTTTTGATGATATCCGAGTGATTCCAAAACTTTCTGGTATCTTGTAAAGTATAATTGGTTACCGACAGTACCAATAATAATAACAATACTTGTGAACTGTTATTGATACATTGCATTTGCGGTATGGGGCTGGAAAATTTTTAAACTAACGGGATTATTTGAGTTTCTTATATAAACAATGATCGTTTTTCTTATGTATTACATACATATCCATATCCATACATATATATATACACACCGTCTTATGAATTCATGGCCAAATGAATTGAGGTAATGTCGACAGATAGCAGTTTACGCTGTTTCTGTTGAAGATGTAGGAAATTCGGGGATTTCTTCAACAAAACCTAAGTATAGATACGTAAGAAAAGGTTAATAAAGATAAATGGAGCCTGAATAACGCTTTTTATCTGCAATGTCATCATTGCAAATCGACCATCCCGCTATCAACGTGTGGGCTCCTGCGGTTTTAGCGAAGGTATTTGTTAACGCAATCAGCCGATTAATTTCTCAGCAAACATCAGATACGTCTCAGTTTTCTTTTTTTTTGGAAACAGTAGCTCAAGAATATATTCTAGTACCTTAACATATCCTTTGGTTATCTCAGTCTTCGAAGTGAACATTCAAATGACTAATTCATACCTCAGTTACATTCTTGATTTCTATAACGTCGTATTATTGCCTGAATATTATCACTTGAAAGGTTATTATTACTTATTTCTTGGATAACGTAATCGTATTTAAGAAATTGTGCATTAATGAGTTAATTAATTCAAGAGCAAATGTGCGAGTTTAAGTCATACTACGATCAGAAAATAATATAACCAAAGCATTGGAGTTCCCAAATGCTTCTTTTAACTTAGCTTACTGATAATCTGTGCGTTAGTTTTGAAGAGAAGATCTAAAAAATTTATTTTTCTCAATATTTTGTCATGTAGGTTATTAATTATAATTCAAATTTTATAACATTCTTTTTGGAAGGAAATTGGTGTATCCAGATCAAAGCTAGCCCCATGACATGAAATCTTACTATTTCGATCATTCTGATAGTGTCTAAGCCAACTCATAGCTTGTTCTCGGTGGCTGTTTTTGGTCAGAATGACGCTTTTGTTATTTCTCCAACAATAAGTTTTATCGGCAATATCAATGTGATCGTATGGAAATGTTTAATCTTTGGTTCTATTTTCAATGAGAGGAGAATTTGTAGATTCTGAAGAGGGAAAATGACAACGTAACTTAATTATGAGAATACGGCAACGTAGAAGAAGGAGGATCGTTAAAGTATTTCGATCTTTTGAACTATTTTTAGAATTTTGTTAGGCACCCATCAGTGGATCTCCTTCCGCGGGCATCTCGCTTATTTTCCTTGGGCTGGTGAATTCCTAACCTCAGTTAGACACAGGGCTTTCCTTAAGGCACCATAATTCTTACACTGTTTACCTAAGGCATTCTCAATCTCTGTGAGCTATTTGTCTGAGAGCAGCTGCTCGCGCCACATCAAGCAACATCTTGTGCCATAAGCAAAAATTGCTAGAGCTAACATGAGCAGTCATCTTTCTGTAGTGTTCGCACATCACATCTGCTTTATCGTCCGTAAGAGAAAAGAGAATACTTCCTGTCAAGTAGTAAGTTATCTTTAATTATCAAACCCTTTTGTAGATGTTTTTTTGAACCATTAGGAATCACTTAAATATACACTTTCGTTGTAAACACGGATGTTGTTTATTTTCCTAATGCAGAATTGATGAGAAAACAATAATCAACGTGATGATTTGCTGGGTTTTGTTTGTTGGAATAACTTTGTAACAATTTCAGTCATTGTCGTTCTCTATATGAAAGGTGGATTCTATTGATGTCTTAATTTGTGATCATAACCCTCGCTATATTATAATAAAATTGTTTAATATTTCATTCACATTTGGGTACATCATTCTCATTCATATTCTTTTTTAGCTGAATTACTCTATGATTACTATGATTTAGATATTATTGGACGGATCATAATGATTATCTAACATCTCTCGAGTTTCTTTACTCGCCTTTTTATTAATTTAAGGTGACCTCATCTCTAACCCTACATTATTCTTGAGCCAATTAGTGCGCTTTATTTTTACTAAATCTTCATTGGAAGACGGTTAGTTTTAGTTTTAAATATACTCATGCAAGATAAATGTGGTTTTATGTAATCATTTACCTTACTATTATTAAATCATCTCAAAGTAGAAAAAAATTTCGATGATTAATTCGTTAGCATTATTTCTAATTAGTCCTTCATTTCTCTTCCATACATTATATGCCCAATAATACTTTCCGCATGTATTGTTGTATATTTCTTTTTCATGTCTAACTTTTATAGTTTTCGCTGATACTGCGGATGAGTTCGTCTGTTTTTTTTGTTAGATTAGGTTCATTTCAATACTGGGTGTATCACATTACGACTTAATTGAAGGATTTTCTCCGTATTATAATTCAACTCCACATCACCGAATTTTTAAAATTTTAATAGTTTTCGCGCATATACCGATCCCCAGTAATCAAGCTCGGAAACATTGAATCTCATAGTTGGTATATAATTTGTTTACCCATTTGTTAGAATAGTTTTATGATCAGTAAATACTTCGACGCAAAATTCGAAAGGTGCAATATTTTGATTTTCTTTGTCTTGCGTCGCAATTCTTCTGCTGAGATAAGCGTCATTTGTTCATCGCACTTTGTCAGCGAATATTGATCTTCATTGCAGAACCAGTCATTCGTTTTATCTAAAGTGGCTCTTAGTTTTGCCTCTCGGTCACGTTCAAAGCATCTGCATTCGATGAGTGTTCCCAAGTCCGTGTAGAAGATGCAGTTGAAGTTGAATGCATTCGGGCCAAAATGTTATTTCCTATTCCCTGCCTTATCCTTTGCAAGAAGCAAAAATATACATGCATTCTAATTGTATAAAATTTCCTGGTATATGATCTTGAGTTCGCGATGGATACTGTTTAATTAGTATAATTTAAGGAATGATTCTTTGGATATTTGGTGCTCTAGATCTCCACTTTGATCAGTCTTATTTAACGGAACATTTCTTGTGGAAATGTAAATTATAGAAAATTATAAATTTCCCGCTTCACTATCATTCAGTTTCTAAGCATGTGTCCCTTCATCGTTGATTCAGACGTTCGCGACACGTGCGGAACGGAAGATGCTGTACCAGAATAAACGGTCCACCTCGTAGAATTGACTCTGACTTGCTACCCTAACGAAGTCTATGTTTCTGCGGCTTGTTCCTGTATTAAAAGAAGTTAGAGGTTGTAATTCCGGCAGAGGGTGTATTTCTTCGTAATAATTTTTATTTATTATTTCCAGATAAAAGCTTTTGGATGAAGCGTTGTAAGAATTAGAGAAATGAACCTTCTCCATATATAAAATTATTACTGAACTTGCTTCTATATATGCAGTTGAGTATGAATGATTTGACATCGCCTCAATTTGACTCATCTTCCTTTCTTTTCTTATTCATATTTCAATTGCCCTCACCCGATAACTTTTCACCCATGCAAGTCCTTCGATTGGGTCGCAAGCCTTTTCCCATGTCATCGACATCCTTCATGCGTTATCGCCGTCGTTCCTTAATCTGAAGATGTCACGTAGTCTACCGGATGACCTCAGTACAGATAACCTCCGGAGACGTTACGAGGAAGGCGTTTCGAAAACCATCCTTTCTTCCTGAGGATGTCATGCGATCCTGTCAAGATCCTACTCGGAGAAAAGAATTTCTGACCTTTGATTTGTTCATTATTGTCCTCGGAAAGGATAGAATTTTCCATTCGACGTTTGTTACATACATAACAGCGGATGGAATATGTTTAGATTGTCTTGATTTCGTCCTTATCCGTTATTTTCTGTTATTATTGAATGGGTTTGATTTATCCCGATAAGCCCTTTATACAACTAATATTGCACAGCGTTAGTGCTTCTCTTTTGAACGTCTTTGCATTCCTAAGTATTTCTTTTTAGTAACGTTGTCTCTTGTATTCCGTTCTGATTGTCACTTATGTTAGTGGCGCTTCATTGTTTCAGTTGATAACAACATTCTGAAACGCTGCAAGAAAGAGCGAATTCGTTAACAGATTTGTACAGAACACAATTGTAGTTTCAAAGCGTTTCTTTCGCCAAAGATTACCCCTTTCTCATAATTGTTTACCAGGTGAAGAATTGTTGACTTATGCATTCCTTCTCTTCCAGCCCTCTTCGGTTAGCGTCTTCAGTTTTATTTATTAGAAATTAGTCTCATAGAATCGATGTTATGGATCTCAAGTGTTATTCGAGAATCGAGTAATCCACCTAATTTCGATAATCTTCATAAGTACTTTCTCAACTAGAGTCATTTAAGGGCGATTCGGGGCAGGGTAGAGCAAGAAAGGAAAGCAATAGACAGTGAGAGGTAAAAAAGTGGGAAGGAGGAGGGTGAAGCAATGAATAGCCTTCTAGCGGAAGGTTCGCTCGGAAATAGAAGCGAGGTCCCTACCCGGGGAGGCTGTTTAAGTCTGGCATACGATTGTACCTTTAATTTGTCTTAAGCATGTGCTGCCTCTGTAATCGTTTGGCGAAAACTCCCTGCGTAATAACAATTGAAAGTTTCCTCCGTTCAGTTTCCATACTATGTATCGAGCTGAAGTGCCATTGTTGTTCTACTAGCGCCAATAAGGTTCATTATTTGTTCTTATTCAGGTAAAAAACGACGGGACAAATGTGAGATGATATGCATATTCCGCCAAATTTATGATCTCCTTTAATACTCTATAAATGCTTCAGTATGATATTGCTATTGTTTGTGAATATGAATTGGATGTAAAAGTCTTCCATCTTCCTTTTGGTGGCCTCTCACAAAGGAATATTCTGAGTAGGAAGTCTTAACGACTATGATTTGGCAACTCCAATCTTCAGAGGGATCAGAAAATGGCGTAGGAGAAAATTGCTCCGTTTATAAACCATAGAGGTTATCGCTCTTGTATTTGAACACGTGTCTTGTGTTCTTACGTAAATAATCGTATATAGATTAATTGGTCTTTAATTTTTTATTATATTTATTATAAAAAATTTAAAAGAATAATCCTTACAGATTTTGAAATCTGTAATCATTTTATGTTTATATTCAATACAAAGAAATACTGTTAGTGAATTTAGCAGCTTGAAATTCACGTTTTTCTTTAAGCTGCTCTTTGTATAATTATATTTGTCATTTTCGTTTCTTGAAATATTTGAACAGCATTCAAAATATTATAAAACTTACGTCTCTCTGAATTTATAATTATAAAAATCTTTACCATTTTCTGTTGGAATTTTACATGTATATTACGAAGAAAAAATCGTGGATACCATCACAATTATTAAACCGCAAAGTATGTGCTCACAGATATTTATACAATTATGGACCAGAAAAGTTTGGATTATATATTTTCAAATTTTATTTTCATTTATACACACGCATGATGTTATTATTTAATGTAAATTTAGAATTTTTAGAAGATGAAAAAACAGGAAAATTTTGAAGAATCCTTACTGAATGAATCATGAGAGACGTACGATTTTTTCCTTTTCGAAGCGTACGTACTGTTGAATCTAATTTCTATCTCCTAAATATTATTTTAGATCCATAATTGAAAGTTGATTTTTTCGGAAAAGAAAATTCATTTTAGTTCCTACGAATGAAAATTCTCGGAGAAAAGTAAGCTTGGCAACCCTGTGTCCAATCCTAGCTCCGTTTATACTGACGGAAATACTAAAATTTCTGCGAATCTTAAATGAGTTTTAACCCAGCCTTATACTACCATCGTGCCAGGTTTCAATCTTGTGTTGTCATATAAATTTTTCGTGTAAGCATAACTTAGTAATAGTTACTCTCTTTCGCCCTTAATAAAGACATTATTATTATTATAATTATTAGTGAAAAACTCAAAGGTGTCCTTTTTCGTAATCTATTTGAATTTCCATATACTTTCTTTAGTCTTAGGATTTTATAAGTTCGATATTAAGTTAAAACATATTCGTAGAATTTATTAGTCTATGCTGTCTGTTATCTATAAAATTACGAGGGCAGTTTGATAATTCAGTGACTTTTTGAATAAAAATTTTTTTCAGCATTTTAAACACTTTATTTCGGCATTTTAAACATTTTATTTTTCTACATAATCACTGCTTTAGTTCAAAATTGAAGTTAGGAATTCAAATATGTATAGTGAAAGAACTGCTCTTTAGTCGACTAACTCATTTTTAGAAAAGTATATATCAAACATTTTTAAAATTAACTAAAGACGTGAATGAAAATACTGTATCTGTGTATTATGGGATAGAAGGGAGAGGATACACGGAGAATGATGCAGATAACAGACGGCCTCTGTTATTATTTTGTGGTGGTGTGGATGTTAGCCAAAATTGAATTGTAAACGGATCCTTTGTTTCTTCTGTTTACATGCTTTTATATTTAGCTTACGAGTCAAGCAAATTTGCTTCGCAAAAGTTTGCGTTTTTTATTCTTTCTTTCATTTAAACTATGCAAAATTTCTGCTGTTCCAAAATTCATCGCTGTTTTATTATACGCCAATGGAAATAACAGCTTTACTTTGTATTTACTTATTTTAATTCTGGAGCAATTCTATGCGTAGAAGGGATTTTAATGCACACATGCCTCATCCTTTCTAAATTGCTAGACACTTCGGTTTGAACTTAGCGGATGAAATTTCATCTTTCACGTTGTAACGATTCCTTTCGAGAGATATTTATTGCTCGTAAATTCAGCTATGCTATTAGCCGCACATAATTTGACTTTTCATTTTCTTGAATATACTTTATATATCGCGCGAACACAAACTAAATTTGAGGATGGACGAGGATACGAACGTGAAGGGCAGGATGTCCGTCGATTCATTGGTTTCGAAGGTCAAATAAATGAAGGAAAGCCGTCCTGCATTTGATGGAAGATTCTCCTTGTATCGGTGTAATGAAGTTTGAAAGTCTTCCCAGTGAAGGCTAAAGTATATTTGGTTCATTATGTATTTGAGCACTTTTATATCCGGCATGGGATTTCTCTTCGGAGAATAGTATTTATATTATAGCATTTTACTAATTATTTATTTATGAGTATAATCCATGTATGAGCTGCTCATTTCTACGACATATTATTGAATTTCATATCATACTGTCCAAAACTGACAAAGAGAAGTGTGACATAAGTGCTTCATAATTTGTCAGCAGTTGATGAAATTTGAAAGTAGTTGGTTTCCAAGATTTGATGCATTAGTAGTGTAATTGTTACCAAGTGTATTTGTCATTCCCATTATTGCTTTATAAACTCATTGTTGATAATTAGGAAAATGAATTGATTGAAATTAAATTTTTCTTAAGCACAATAATAGGTAATCATAATTCGTTGCCGTCAGTTGACTGAGAGCGGTGAATAGTAGCTTAAAGTTCAAAATTTTCCTCTAAATCCAATCCTGGAAGTAGTCATAATTATTGTCTTTAATGTCAGTAGAATAATTATATAAGAATAATAGAATAATCTATGCATGCGATGTTTTGTATAACATTTGATAATCTTAGTTCAAGAAAAAATAATAAGTTAAAGTGAGCGATAATTAAGAGTATCCATCTGCCCCCCCCCCGCATTATTCTTGGGCTGATTATGATAACTTGTCCTCCGTAGTATTACTTGGTCAATGATGATGAATCGAAAGACGTACTTGCGAATACGTTGCCTGTCGTATTTTAAAAGAGATCGCATAGGTTTCTTTATTTTATTCGAAAGTTATAAATAGTTTTAAAGGGAATGTCACATCCTTTTTGCCGATTTTTGGCGCGTGGGAGCTGCAGTTTAATTTTAATTTTTCGAACGTTACCTTCCCACCCTTTCCATAAAAATAACTCGAGTTAGGAAAATACGTTTCATAGCGGACGCTGTTTCCAAATATAATTTTGAGTCAGCTGTAAATGTGACTTTTTGGGTATTCAAACGGGACTCAACTTAGACGATATTTATCGCGAGAATCTGTTTTTATTTTGAGAAATTTTTGCGTTCCAAGAAAAGGGCGGGTGATGGAAGGGTAGGTCCAGAGTATTTGTCGAGGGCAACCACCTTCGTTTGGACTATGCTTCGCGTAAATTTATAGACTTAACCTTTACTGCGATGATGCTGTGAATACCACGTCCATTTCCTAGTTAGCATTCTCGATAGTTTGTTGAGCTTACAGCAACCCATCTCAATTTCTGAACCACTCGTTATTACTTACTTCTTAAAAACGCTGTAGGTGATATTATAAAAATTTAGAACATCGGAATTTTCTATTTTAATTCGTTTGGTTCAATGATTGATCAATCATTGACGTTCTTGCGCCCCATTGTATTAAATATTCTATCCAATGTGAATCTTTATTTTCAAATGTTCGTGAAATATATTCCCTTAAAAGCAATAATCACTAATTTTAGTTGTGGATTGATTTCATATGCTCGCCTTATCCTCAACTACCATACCTGCTTGATGCTTGCTTTCTATAATTATATCTTTGCAGATTTTTACGATTCCTTTCATGGGTGAGTGATCTCAGGAGTAATTTTAAAAATTTTGGATCAATCTCACAATAAAAATGCGTTTTATTTTTTATATCAATCACTAACTTACGTGGTTTATTTTATCCCTTTTAACTGATAACTGATATCATCTAGAAACGTTACGTATTAAAAATAGCCCTTGCTACAATTTTTGTATCAACATTATATTTAGACATTTAATATTAGTAGCAATTTTAGCTTCGTGGAGTTTGACTCAATCCTTCCACTTCTGTCGTGATCCGTCGTTCCCTGATGATACCATAAACATTTATATTTTCTCTTATTTTATTTTTTTAATTGATTTTATATTTTCAGAAAATTCCTTCCCCCTACTTCTTAGAATGTCTTTTACTGTAATTCGGTATGGAGTGGTATATCAGTATGTATTTATCTAAAACGATTATAAGAACATTTACAACAAGATTTATGTTCTTATTGAATTCGGCGCAATTGTAAATTGTTATCGTAATTTCCGATGGATATACTCGGAGATTTTTGGTTCAACAAATTCTATTATGATAACTACGTTCATTATTTATTATGGACGGCCACGCTATAAATATAATGCTTCTACATAGCCATTGACAGCGTACTGGTTGTTATTTTATTTTATGCTGAATTATAAATTTTTTATAAATTCAGAGTGAACATTTAGATTGATTTGCTTGCAATATAATTTGTTTGGAAAATTGCATACCATGGATTGTATTTTAGGTTTATTATTCTGCATCGAATAGTTTCACAATTTTCTTTCCTTCTATTCAACAGCACCAGCCCAAGCCAACTCCATGAAGCCACTCTCGATTCCTCGGGTGTAGATGGAGGTTCGGGTAAGTTTGTTTACACTTACGTTACATTACTGATACTGTATTGAAGTTACCGTATTAAGACATAAATTGGAAAGAATTTTAAATTTTAGTGTAAATACTGTAATTCTAGTTAAAAGGGATGAATACCAATAAATGTCAAAATTACTTAAAAAATTGAGGAGAAAGAATTGCGTTTTACCTATTTCAAATCTGCTAAAGCTAAACTGAAAATTTGTTTTTATCAACTTACGATGTGCAAGAACGAGAATGTAGACTATTCTGTCAGTTATTATGTCAAATGTTCGCTCAATATGGCACTATTGGTCACGTGATCATAAAATGTCGCATTTCTTATTGGTCATATTTTATCGTGCATATTCCGTGTTATTCTTTGCTGTTAATCGAGATACTTAAGGAGATGCTTAGGAACTTAACTATTTCGTTTAATCTAGGAGATCTCATCTAAGTATTCGTGAAATGAAAAAATCCTCGGCCATACGTATCGGCCAAAAATCATGTAATCGTAATGCAATTAAACTTATGAATATGATATACCTGAAGTTTTTCGGTATCTTTCCATGTCCTAAATTTGTATATTTACAACTTTATTTTTGTTGCTATTTATAATTTTAACACCCCAATAGTAGGGTATACTCGATTTTCAGACGAACGTAATCCGTAAACCCAAAACAAAAATAATTCATTAGCGTTTTATTTCATCTCATATAAAAGTAATTAGATTCATTCGTGCTGCTTCGATTTTGGCAAATGCACATCTATTATATATACTACATATAATAGATACATGTAAAATATAATGATTCTTCCCAGCGACTTCGATGATTCGGAACGCGGCGGCTTTAATTCAAATTTATCGTTCGGTTGATCGATCAAACCAAATGGCTTTTTTTTTAAGTGGCCGATTACTTCTTGAATAGTGGGCGTAATTCGATCTTTTGTTTTCGAACGTAATTTGGGTGGTGCTCTCAAAACTCACTTCCTGCCTCCTTGCCTACACGGTAGATGATCTCACAAGTTATCGAGAGGCTAAGGAGTTGTACTTCCGAGGACAATCTTTCTCTCTATAATACACCTCGATCTCTTACCATTTCTCCAAAATGCTCCAGTGGGAGTGTTGTTACATTTTATCTCATTCGTTCAATTCTGCATAACTTTCTATTTTCAGTAAACATGTGTATAACACGGTGTTCTAATAAGCAATATGAAATTGCAGGGCTGACTATGAAGGACTTCGAAGCCCAGCTCACCCATTACAAGAAAGAGAATTTCAACCTGAAGCTGCGTATATATTTCTTGGAGGAGAGGTTTGGCCCTTATCGAGGAGGGAATGAAAAGGAAGATCCTCAAAAGAAGAATATAGAGCTCAAGGTAAAAACGATCTTTCTATGCTTTAAAACTTTAAAAATTTTATATCTGCCGCTGAAAGAAGCTAGGTCAGGTTTTTCGATGCGATTAAATTCGATCAATTGCTCAAGAACTCACATAATTAGCCTTAAAGTTATCCTATGAATAACCCACCCAAACTTTTGAACTAGATGCCATTAAGACAAAAGTTGGAATCATAATCTTTGATCTTTCATTCCGGTAAATATTCAGGTGACTGGAAAGTAATGTTAAATAATCGTCTACACTATCAACCACCATCTAGTCAGTTTTTTTTCAATGCTGTACATAAAAATGGTTGTTATTTGAGCAATGTATGTGGAGATGATATCATAAACAGATTCCGATTCTTTTATTTTCTCTCAAAGAGGATTTGTATTAGTAATAATTTGCTAGATTAAAATCCTAACGTCCCTCTTCCTTATTTTTTTCTTGGTTTGGCTTGCAAAGCGAAGTCCTGTATTAATATCGTGTTTCGGAATGATTTTCATACTTTTTACGATATTTTTGCAATCGCTGCAAAGTTTTAGTTAAGGATGAATTTTTTATACAATTGAAAATTGATTAAGTTTTAATTTAAGTATTTTCGAGAATACTACGCTGATACCCTTCTCTGATTCTCATTTCGTCCCGGTTTCTCCATATTAGTATCCGGAGTGTTAGCGAACATCTGATTAAGTTTTCACCATATTCTTTGTGTATTCGGACACACAATAACGTATTATTCAGATTCACCCAGTATAAATTCGCACGAAGTACAATCCTAATGTGAGGAATGAGGTCTTTCGGTCTCGATATCTGAACGCGTAATGGAACAGAACTTTAAGAATCCCACTTTTGAATTATCTCTCTATCCCATACGAATGAATCATGTCATAATATATCTCTCTTCTAACAATATGCTTTGTTGATAATGAAGATCCACTATTTTGGAAGTATACAGTGTTTTCATTCTAATCTTTAGAGTGTCCTTCTACGAAGTCTGGCCGAATACGATTGAATTTATTTGTTGACGTGTTGATAATTAAGTTTTGCGTATATAATTCTCCGATAAAATTCAATAATATGATTCAGGGAAATGAGGAACCTTATCATCTTACTTTATTTCTCGTTCATTCTCGTATCTTACGTATTCTCTCTTCGGAGTATAATTCGGAAGATAACGTAAGATGATTAGGTTTCTCTTCTCTCTAAAGAGAGAATTTTAATGAAATAGACCGCCCAAAATTCATACAAAATGAGCGAGTGTATTCGTATTCGAAGGAGGAACCAATGTACAAAACACTCCTCTCAGTCTATATATACGACGTATTCCCGTGTATAAGCCTAAGAGACTTCACCGCTACGTATAGTTAATATGCGTTAAACTTATCGATTTTCAATTAATTCAAATGCAGTGTTGTTGCTCGTTTTTTGTTTCCCTTCTTAACCTTAGTTCAAATCACCCTTAAAGTGATCTCGTTATTCTCTGAGCGGTTCATCAGTTTTTTGTTTGAAATTTTGATTTTACTCGTGAAAATCTATTCCATTCGTCTGAAAATTTTTACGGAGTTCTTGGTTTCAGCATCCAATTTCTCGCGTCCAATCTCCTGTTGAAAATTTCATTAAATTCTTTCTACAAGTAAATGCGAATTTTTTAGGCAGTAATATCATTAATACGTATCGTTTACTTCGCCGAATAATTAATGCAATGGTAATACTATGCCTTCGTTCATTCACCCAAGGTCGGGCTTGGAATGAACTAAGAATTTCATCGTAATTATGATGACATAGCGTGTAGTTCCGTGTTAACTCATAGTATATTCTACGATTTATTTCGAATATTAACTTTTCGTTTGGTACGTACCATATTACTCAACATTCAAAGTTTACAAGTCGTTACTTCTTTCTAATGCATAGCATTCGCAACACAATGTTTTAGTAATGTGTAATAAATATTCAGTTGTCTGATTTGTTCTGGCAGTTCAACTCTTGCGGGTATAATTTATTGATTTTTCAAAAACTTATTTCCATTTATGATTTCAAATATTAGTGCATTCTACATGAAAACAGTTGCTGAATTTTACTATCTTGCTTACAGTCAAAATTACGAAAATGTTTTTAACTCATTTCTATCTTTCACATCCTTTTTTACTCTCCAATCCTAAAAATTTTTCCCTCAAATCCTAAGATTTTGTGGAAGGTTATTATATTTTTATTATCTTTGCTATAAATGAGACTGCTGAAAGACTTTGAGGATTAAAAGAGAGATTTTCTTTTAAAAAGGTTCAAAATGAAACTTTGCGCAAAGAGCTACTAGAAAACCAGCAGCTTCTACGAGATGCTGATAAAGCTATGGATCAAATGGAAAAAGAGCACCAAGAAGAGATTCAGAGACTTATGAAGAAACAAAAAATGGATATAGAGAAATTAGAGTCTCAGATGGATGAAATGAAGAAGGTGACTTTATTTTAATAGACCTATTTTCTCTATTTTATAGTGCTGTGAGATACTGAATACTTGTAAGATTAAATAATAAAATAAATAATATAATAATATAAAGATAAGTTAGTAAAGACTGGGTATAGTATTGATTGTTTAAATATTGATTTCATTTAAATATATTCATCCCTGAAATTAGGTTAAATTTGCTTTTCAGTTGCTAATTTTTCTTTTTTATTTCACATTTAAGGATTTTGATGCTAGATTAGAAAAACCAAGTCACGAAGATTCTGCAGCTATGTATGCTTTTGCATTTGGAATGCCAGAGCTTATGAAAAAGAATAATTCAGCAGAGAGAGAATTAGAGGAGAAACTACTACAAAAAATAGCAGAACTTGAAAATCAGGTATTTTCTTGGGATAGAAATGTATAATTAAAAAAAAACACCCACTCTTCAGTAAAAATGGTACTTAAACACGTAGATGTAGCTAAAATTCAAGAGAGAGACTTCAATCCTTGTGTCACTCCATGTAATCAAATTTTCATAAGTTAGCTTTTATTTTCATGGGAAAAATTTAAATTTTGGGTATGATTTTTATTAATGTTCTTCTCTTGATCACTGATTATAATTTTCTGATTATTGAAAATTTGCAGAAGCGTGAGTTGGAGAATCACCTCTGTAATAAAGAAGATGATTGTAATCGCTTAGAAATTGAGTTATCTAATGCAAGAGAAGAGTTGAATCAAGAAATTGATAGGTATGGGAACCAAATTGCTGATATGAAAAGAAAGATAGATGACAAGGATCAAGAATTGGAATCTGCACGTAAGCAGATAACAAATTTGGAAGAGGCCCTGATGGCAAAAGAGCCTGAAATACGTATCAAAGTAAGTACTCATATCATTGTATATTTTCTGACATTGTTTTCCTCTTGAATATCCTTTAACAATTTGAATAGAGTCTTTATAGGTTTTTATTTTTACCATCAAATTAGAATAAGGAATGGATCATAACAAATTACCTTTATTATAATCTTGACTGTTATCAGAGATTCCTGGTACGAACAAAAATTTGAAGATGTCGATAAATATTGAATTTAAATACAAAGGAAGCTTTTAGTATGATGAATGACATCCTTTACATAATTTGATATTTTACACTCAATATTTCTTGTATAGTAATTATTGCTGCAGAAGATGAAGAATATTTTTAGAATTTATTTTTTCAATTGTGCCTGTTTGAGTTTTATTTGTTGAATTTTCTTTAATTCTTTTCTCATAGGTTCAAGAGCTTTCAGAAAGAGATAAAATGTTGGAGGAGACAAATAACAAACTTGAAGAAAAGGAGAAAGTTTTGGTAGAAATTCAGATAACATTGGATGAAAAGCAAAGGCAGATAGAAGCCCTTAGAGCATCACTTTCCTCAAAAGATGAAGCCCTCTCAGAGTTAAGGTCAAAATTGGCTGAATCTGAGTCTGCAACTAGAGATTTGCAGGTAACTATTTTGTGAAATATTTCTCCTTGTTCTCTGTGAGGCTCAATCAATGTCAGTTGTTAAGAATGTTAATTGATTGATGAATATTAATTTCACTGAAGATTTATTTAATGCATTCAGTCGTCTGTTTTTACAATTATCAGTTTTGAACTTAAATTATATTTTGAACAATCTTTGAGTGCATAAATCCTCTATTCTTGTGGGAGACCACATTTTTGGTTTATTTTATATTGTATTTATTTTTCTAAATTTTTTCCAGAATAAAATTAACAGTAAGTTTTCAGAGGGTCTTACACCAAAGCAAATGATGCAGCTTGAAAACAATGTTACAAAGAGACGTTTCACATCATATAGAAATCATACTCGTGGACAGAGAGATGCACCCACTGGTGAAGTGTCTCTTCTGCCGAAAAGGCCAGGTACTGCTCCTCCTAAGACTAACATTATAGAAATTGAAGATGGAGCTCTTAGAAAATATCAAGAAGATTTAGAAACATTAAAGAAGAAAGTAGATGAGATGCAAAAGGAGAAGGATACTTTATCAAAAAATTGGGAAAAGGAAGAAGCGAAGATGAAATGTTCCCTTCAAGGAATGAGGAAACATTCCAAAGAACTAGAAAAGGAGGTATTACCTAATAAACATTTCATTGAATTTTGAATAGAAATATTTCTTCACTGTGTTGTTAACATAATGTATTTCAATAATTATCCATCATGTTCTGCTGTAAAAATATTTAAAGCAAATAATTTTTACTAAATTGCATTTATTGCGTATCAAACTTAAAATTACTTTGTAGATTTGACTATTATCAAGTAGGGTCTTATACTTGTCTTTCATTATTTCAGGTTGATAGGTACAAGCAAGACCTGAAAAGGAAAGAAAAGAAGATCAAGGATTTAATTTGTGAATTGACAGTGGCCCAGGACCAAGTAAATAGAGCCAAGTGGGAAGGTGTTGGAGGTGGTGGTGTTGGTAGAAATCACGGCATAGGTTTTTCTTCTGGGTTAGATGATGTCAATGATATGGCCGATGAAGAAAATGAGGTTAGTCCTATTTTATGTTGGTGTACCTCGGGGATTATTGTATTATTTTGCTTGTTGGTGTTTTATACTTTCAGACAAGATTTATAATTCATTTAATTCCTCTTGTTTTACTCTTTTGATAGAATATGTTTATTTTGAAATGACCTTAAATTTTATCTGATTTTTAGCACTAGTTAAATGGAATATATTCATGTTTCCTTAATGATGCAATTAAACTTCCTATTCTTTATTACAGTTTTAGCTGGATGATTGCAGATATTTTTATGATCTTTATACTTCAGGATTTTTTCTCTGGAAATTTGTTATTAATTTTTTAAATGTATTTTTACTGCATGCATTGGTTGATTCATAGAAAGTTGCATGATGTATCTACAGTTTATCAACTTCTAATAATCAAATCAGCTTGTTTGGATTGACATCAGTTACTGATATTGTATCCCCTTCATCATTGAGCTATATTTTATTATTTATCAATATCCCTGTTGTCATCAGCATGTGCATGTCGACTGAGTCTAAAAGTTTCTGATCTTCATCATTAAATTTTATTTTATTATCTATCATTATTCCTATTGCTATTATGCTAATTTTCATTTCTTCTCTATTAAAATCATGTTTTATATTTTTACAATTTATGGAATTTTAATTTAATATTGTACAGTTGAATATAAACTTTTGCTGTCTATAAATAATATTTATTGTTTTTTCATATTATTACTCATGGTTATTGCATTGAATTCATTATTAAGGTTTGAATTATTATCCTACCCCAATAAGATGAATAGGATTTCTCAACATATGACTTAAATGCACATCATTTATGCTATAGATGCCAAATGAGAAAATATTTAATTTATTCCTGTTATTTTTTCTAAACTCACTCATTATTGTAAATATGAAGGTATTTTGATTTGAAAAATCTTTTAATGTAATCTTAAGTGTATTGACATAATTATTTAAATATGTTGTCGCAATTTTATTAGAGTTCTTTTGTCAACTTATAATTTTTTGTATTTATTTGTAATTGTGTGATCTTGTTCATTAAAAAAATATGACTTGTTTTAGGATTTTTAGAATGGATTTTAAGAAATATTTCTTTTATATCATCTATTGTATGTAAACATTATTCATATGTTCATTTAATGCAAGTATTGAATGCTCTTAATAAAGATATTCCTCTCCTCTTGTCATTTAAATTTTACCCTAGAGTAAATTTAAGAGTAGGTACTACTATTTTGTTCAATTATGTTATAACATTTAACCTAGTAAATGCTGAAACCATCCATACTTCTATTTGGAAACCTTCTTTGTTTCCATTTTCATTGCTTCTTCTGTAAACACCTAATATTCCTTAACCATTTCTCTTGCATGACCATTATTTTTAGTAATTTTGTATTAATTAATGAACATCACCATCAACAGCTCTAAAAAATTTTGCAGATGAAAAAGTGGAAACCTGGTGCCCAATTTATTTTGGTGAATGAAAATATTGAGTGTGTTACCAATAAGTAACTTTCCTCTCAAATGTATTTTTTAATTTGCTAAAATGTAAAATGTTGATTAAAATATTCCATGGACTTTTTCATGTAAAGAAACATTTAAATATTTGAAATTTGCATTTAGTCAATCAATAAAAGAATTCAGTAGTGCAACTTACAAAAGCTCAATGTTCCTTTACTCAAATAATACTATATGGAATATTTTCATGAATATTTTATTTTTCACAATTTAATTCATATGCTTCTAGAATAAATTGTTTAAAGCTTTCAAATTGGAAAGACCTAAATGAAACAAAAAGCAGGATTCTACATTATTTGAGTCCTAATTTTTAAATTAATAAATGCCATTAATTGAACTTTATAGATGGATTGTTTAAGATGATAGAAGTATCTGCTATGGTATTTTTGTCTAAAGTACTCTGATTAATATCTGGAATTTTAATATCAGAAGTCATTTGATTTTCTTTTTAAGCTGATCAGGGTTATTTTCAGAAAGAATTTCTTTCACTTAATTCTCAGTCATTGCAAGGTTTTAGAGTTGAGACTAAAAGAAAACTGGGAAATGGAATATTCTACGGATTATTGATTCTAAAATATTTAATAGACAGGCAATGTCAATGTACTAAATACTGAATGACTTCCTAATTGCAGGGTAAATATATTATGTACAATTACATCACACCCATATTATAGTAGTTAACCAAAAAATTGGTTTTCTAGTTTCTTAGAGTTATGGCTCCAATTACTAGTAATATATATGTTTAAGATCAAATTTGGAGATCAAATAATATTGGTTTGTGGAGTGGTTGATCTCTTGTCAGTTGAGTATGGGCATCATGTAGCAGGGAACACACAAATACAGAGTAGAAAAGGAAAAGAAAATCATGAATCTATGAATGTAAATGATACTTTATTTAATATTATTGCTGAGTTAATTGGTTTTCCAAAAGTAATTTGAGTATACTTTTAATTTAATGTACATATAAGATATGTAACAACTCGAGCTATTAAGCGCATAGGCCTGACGATTAATTTGAGTAATGGCCCAGATTATCTGATGTAGGAAACAAAGGGAAACTGACTCCACCAATCATGTGTTCATCTTTGGATCCTTTACTTTTTCTCCTTAAGAAATGTATAAAAAAGAAAAAATTTTGATGCTATTCATGAAAGTCTTTTTTTTTAAATGTGTTATGTTTTTAGACTGACTGTTTAAAAGTTGATATGAATTATCAATGAATTTAGCATTGATTGTCCTTAGTATGACATTTGGGCAGGAAGAATTCTGCAATAAGAAAATATGGGAAATTGAAGGTTTATCAAAATCCACACATATAATGACTTTAAATTTACTTTGGGTAGTTTTTGAGCAGTACACAAACAAGCCTTGGAAACAATTTTATGTATTCATTATTGGACCTTAACTGATTGCTTGCAGTTTGAAAACTAACTTTTATTTTAATGTGTATATATAAATACTTATGCATTTGAATCAAAAACTTTGGTTAATCTGAAGTATAATTTTTTTCTATTTTTAATATCGAGTGCTTCAATTTATTCTATGAAATATTTATTGCATTTCACTGAGATGGGCATTTTTTATGTTCTTGTTTAGCGACTTTGGGCTGAATTAGAGAATAAGGAAAAGAAATTGAAGCAGATTACAGAGGAGAAAAATGCTCTTTCCTCAGAATTGGAGAAGAAAATCCAGGTAATGAAAATTCTTCAATAATTTGATGTTGAATGTAAGTTGTATATAAATTATAAATAATTGTATATAAAAATAAATGAATAAATCATTTTCAGTCAATTATGTCATCTCTGAAGGAAAAAGAGGAAGCTCTTGCTACTTATGAACAGAAATACAATTCTGCTTCAGCTCAGTTAGTAGAAAAGTGTAAGAAGATACAAACAATGGAAGAGCAACTACTCATAACTGGAACTGCTAATACTGTTGAGCGTTTGGTTTCTTGCAAGGATACTTCAATATCTGAGTGTGTTACTCAAAACTTTGACCAGGTAAGTTTTTACCTCATGGTTATATTTAATAGCTTTGTAACTAAATTATGCTTGGAGTATGGAAATTATAATGACATTAAAATCGACATCTGTTACAAAGTAAATAGGTGTTCACTTACGAGAATTTTAGTTTCTCTGTTTTTACTTTTAAATAATATAATCTTTCTCTTTCCTGTCTGACTAGACTATAATTTTTGAAATTTCAATCAGGTAAAGGAATGAGAATAAGTCTATTAATTTACTATGTATATACTATAATTCTTGGATCAAGGAATTTCTTGTACCCATAATATCAATCTGCTTATTAATAGTTTAGGCTTTTATAAATAAGCTATTTTCTAACCTATCAATTCTGTATTAATGTTTTAATTCTTGGACTTGCAGAGCTCAAGATCACTTAAGGAAATTATATCCTTTCGGATGAATTCATCATCACAGCACAACTCAGTTTTGCATTCCTATATTGAAAAGTTTCAGAGAAACTTACGTAATACTCCTGAGCGTGAAGGTGGACCACGTAATGCATTAGAAGAAGCGGAAAGGGCAAGGCGTGATGCTGAAGAAATTTGTGCATTGTTAGGTGGTCATGTGTGGGAGTTGGCTGCATTCCTTGAAGGACTTCTTGAAGAAAGTAATCTCTCACTTTCAGAATCTCATAAGTCAACTATCCGTCGTGCACTTGAATGGAGCCGAGAACTTTCCTTGTCCATTTTATCAACGACTGGTGTTGTTGATGATGGTGAATTAAATTGTTCTAGAACCTCTTTGGCTATACTCAGAGACTTCCCATCGTTTAATGCTTGTGTTGAAGCTACTGAGTCTTATCACTTGGGAAAGAGAGGTGTCCCAACTACGGAATGTTCAAATGACCACCTACCACAGACAATTGTGATTAGTGAAGTAGAATCTCCTAAACCAGAGGATAAATCTTTGACTGTTGATATGATTGATGTGTCTGTTGAAAGTCTTCACCCGACTATTGAAAATCTTCATACCACAGAAAATGAATTTGAGAAAGGTAAAAAATTAGATCATAGAGAAGGAAGTAGTGAAATAGGACGTGGTGGTAATAGTGGAGAAAGTGTTAAGACAGTGAGAAATGCCCGTCCCTCCCATCTGAATTTGACATCTGCTTGTAAGACAATGAAAATGGTAGAACAAAAGATAGAGGGACGTCGTCTCGGAGCTCCATCTACCTGCACTCCAGCTGGCATTGTTGTTTCTCCCTCTGAATCTGAGGCATGGTCTGAACCTGATAGGACCGTATCTCTTGCAAGGATAGGTCTGGAGAATATTGCTAGAACAACTCCATCTGCCGTTTCATTAGCTGCACAGCAGTCTACCCCTGAATCAGGAGGCTCATCATTAGTGGAAGCACGTACACCAAGTAAGTTAATGATTTAGATGTTTTCCTTGTTTTATTTTAATGGCACATATCTGTAACTAATTACAGGAATTCTCTAAACATTCTATAATTACCGTGTATTTGATTAAAACTAATTGATTTTGCTATAATTTACCTGTTCTAGGTAAAAGAAGTCATGGAGAAAGAAGGAGATTGCAGAGTCATATTCGAGATTTGGAACAGCTCATAAAAACTTTAACAGCTGAAATGAGGGTTTACCATGGTATGGGACCAGCAACTAAAACTTCAAACAGCATACTATGTGGAAATCTTCAGAATAATGTAAGATTAAATGAAATTATTTTAACTATTTTTATGCATAGGTATGAAATTTAGTATTTTTGAGAGACAATGCCTGAATGCTTTCCATTAAACCTTTTGAAAATTACTTAGTTCATTACTCATAATCTCAAATATAGAATATCATTATGAAATCTCTGCCCCAATAATAATAATTCATCGATAGTGTGTTACTATTTTACCTGGCAATAAGGAAATCTAATAGGGAAATGAATACATGCTAACTGCTATAAGTGACCAACCTAGCCTACTCCCCAGTCCTCACATTAGGCAGAAATTCAGTTTTCAATGAATAAGATTAAGATTAGTAGTACTTTGGTCTATTTTTACTTTAATTCATCTAAAATTTGAATAAGAATTACCTTTTCCAAACATTGGCAAAGATTTAAAGACTGTATAATGAAAGAAATAGATTTTAAAGGAAAAAATCTAAAAAATCAAGCTGAAAATCTTAATTTCATCTGTTGAAAACTTAATTTCTGCAGATTTTGCAGAAAATTTGACTTGTATACATAGCTTTTTGATTCCTCAATAACATAGTACTGCCTGGAATTTTTGAAGACTATAGTTACCTCAACCGTGTAAATTATGTATTTTGAAGTTCTTTCTGGACTTATTCCTGTAATTATTGATAATAAGAATCATCTATTTCATTTACGACTCTATCCATGAAATCTTAGTTCATTTCAATCTTTATAAATTATTTTATATGATTATAATTATTGATTGTAAATAATTATTATTATACTTAGAAATGAAATTAAAATAGTTTAATTAGAGGGTTCTATTTTCTCTGTTCAAATTTTTTATTCTGAATGAATGCCTGCTTATAATTATTGTTTTAGTGAGCGTACTACTACTACTACTTTCCGTGAACAATGAATAATATAATTAATTTAAATCATACGATCTTTTATTCAAGGTTAATTCAGAAATAGCTTCACTTGATCAAGAACCACCTTGTATGAGAGATGCTGAAGTCAATACTACAGTTGGTGTTCAGTCAGATAGTAAAGATGACGGAGGAGCTGGATATATCCTTGATGAAGTTCGTTGCCTGAAGGAAAAATTAGAATTTTCTCTAAAACATAATGAGTTGCTTGGCAGACAGTTAGAAGGTGTGCTCTCTGGTTTACAGAGCCATCAGGTTAGTTTACTATTTTTTTGGTTTAAAATCTGTATTTTGATAATCAAAATAGTAAGAGGATATTTTTTATGCTTTTAGTGGAATAAAATGAATAAGGAAAATACAAATTGTGGAGAGTAATTCATTCATAGAGAAACAATCTGTAACGAACTAAGAAACAACAGCATAACTGATTTTGATTCAAATTCCTTAAATATATAACTTTGCAATTTATTTAAATTTGTTTAAGTTTACATTACCTATCATGTGCAGAATAGAAAAATCTACTAATTAAAGTTTAACTGAAGTGCAAAATCATTTTGAATTCCTCAAGTGATAATGGTATCAAAATTCTAAAGCATATTAAAGAAATTTTTATAATATAGAATTAAGAAGATATTTGAGATATTTTATGGCTTTTAAGGACTGTTAATTCAGGATAAAAGTTTCTATGTAATATTGAGCTAAATAATTCTTATGCTACTTCAGTAGGACAGATATCAATGCCAATATTTTTGCATAAACAAATTCAGTTATCACTTTAATACATTTTGTTAGTATTTTTTGTCAGAATAAATGTCAGTTTCATAAAACTTGAAAATCATTATTTGTCTGTAATAATTACTAGTTTTTAAAGCTTTGTTTTTACTTTGATAATTTTGATGATGGATTTTATTATTTAGCTGGGTTAAAGGTGTCAAATACATGTATGATGTGCATAATAAATGCAAAGTAATCTTCCTTAAACTACCTCATTAAATCCTTACTTATTGTTCTATGAACTTAGGCAGAACCTGCTGTAAGACTGAGGAACTGTTGTCATCAGTAGTTTAAGTCCAATTTTATTTATTTCTTTAAAAATTTTCTCTAATTCATTCTTTGGTTCTTTTTTCACTTCTTAGGCAGAAGATGGAATGGCTGATCTTTATTTCAAGCTTAAGGAAGCAACTGAAAGGCTTGAAAAAGAACAGGATAAAGGCTGTGATCTGCAAAATCAGCTTTCATCTGCCAAAAGTTCTATTGTTGAACTTCAAAGAGAACTAGAGGAGTCTAAGGTTGTAGAAATGAAGTTGAGAACAACCCTCAAAGAGAAAGAAAAAGAAATAGAAGACATTTTGGACAGCAAGGAAGTTGATGCTAAAAACCCCTCCAATAAGTCTGGACCTATCAAAGAAGATGAAAGCTGTAGAAAGGTAAGCTCTCTTCCTTAATACTATGTAGGATATTCAAGTAGAAGTTCAAACGAAGTAATATTAACTATAAAAGGTCATAATTTACTGTACTTTCTATGTGATTATGCTATTTATGCTTTTTTGTTAAAAATAGATTGCTTGAAAAGTGTTTAATTTTTCAGGCTTTTGCACCTTTTGAAGGAACAGATGAAACACCATCTGAAAGTCTTAAAAGTTTTGTGAAACAAAAGAGACTTTCAAATGAAAGAGAAGAAACTTCTGGAGGTTTTATATTGAAAGGAAGTAGTTTTGAAAATAATGATGGTTTGTTTCATATTGATGATGCTCTCACTGAAAACAGTTTCTCCGAAACAAGAGTGTTAGATTGGTGTAGTCTTGATAAAGAAATGAATACTGAAGATAGACTAGAGATCTCTAATAATAAAACCACTGGAAAATGGAAGGAATTGGAACCTTTAGATAAGTGTAGTGGTACAGGTGAAACTTTGTCTAAGGTCAGACGATCTCTATTAAACCAAGAAATCAAGCAAGGTAGAATTATGGAGCTAGAAGATCATGTGTTACACCTACAGGCAGCTCTTAAGGAAGCACAAGATCGAGCAATATTGGAAGAATCTCGTGCCAAGAAGTCTGAAGAGGAAGCTGAGCATTGGATGAAGCTTGCTCAAGAATATGAGAAAATTAGAAATGTTCCTGAAAGTGTTGTAATCAAAACAGTTGAGGACCCAAGTGAATGTTCATCATCATCCATTATGTCTGGAATCATTCCTGATCTTAAGCGGCAGCGGAGTGAAATGTCTGACTACGTTTCAGATCAGACAGGTGGTGAGGATTCTGAGCCATCAGTTTCTCAGGTAAGATCTTTTTATATGGTAATTTGAGGAATCATTTCAATTGCTTAAGTCTCTTAAAAGGTGAATGAGGTACAAATACTTAGTGGTTTCCACGATATATTTCAACAATCATGACCGGTTTCGGCAAACTGCCATTCTTCATCTGAAGATGGCAGTTTGCCAAAACTGGTATAATATCCTTCCACAAAGTACGGCCAGAACAGATCCAGTTTACTCTTATAAGGTCTTCAAATTTCAGTCATCTTATTGTATGATATTTTTCATGAGCAACAAATAATTCTTATTTCTCTGTCATTCCAGTTATTTTTTTTTCCTCTGTGATATTTTTATAATATAAATTATATATTGTTGCTTTAATGATATTTTACTAATGCTTTCTTTATTTTATTGGTGAAAATAGTCTAACTTCTCTTTTTTATTCAGTATTTAAAAATTTAATTTTATGTCCTTACAAGTAAGGAGTTCTTTCAGCTCTTTCAATTAAAACTTTTTGTATTATCTATTGCTATAATTTATTATTTACGGTCCTATTTGACCAGACTCATTGGAATAATGTGTTGCAAGTGTAATAAATATGTAAGTAGATTTATTTCTAAGAATTGTTTACTGTATAGCCAAGATTGACTCATGATTTTCTTTAAACTTCAAGTTCTTGGCACATCAAATAAGGGCAAACTAACTTTTATTCAATGTTTTAGATGTTTTAGTGTATAAATAAGATTGTATCATTCCAAATATTACCTTGAGTTGTACACTAAGGCAGGTCTATTATCCCCTAAAATTTGATCATGAGATGAATTATAATCCTATTGAGAAAAAAAGGGTATGCCTAATTTTTAATATAATATGAGAATATGCCATTAGTCCTTCAATACTTTGAATAATCTGAAATGAATGAGTATTTTATCAGCACTTTTTATTATTGTAATTGTCTTGGCAAGTATGTCTAACTATTTTTCCCTTTCAGATGTCTCTCAAGAGTAAGGCTGGAAGATCAAGAATCATTCCGTTAGAAATGTGTCATGCAATGGCTTACTTAAGTCCATCAGCAGACAATTCCCCCACAGCACGCCATGATGCTTTTTCTTCTCCTGATTTGGGTATTGAAAGTGATCCTGGACGCTTCTCAAGTCTAGAGAATCAACATCCAAAATCTCCTGTTGGAATAATTTCGCATGGTGGAAGTTTTGATGAAGTGTTGTCAACTGAAAATACTATAGTGTATTCCAGTTCATTCACAGATGTTAACAGATCTCTTAGAACTAGAACTTCTGTTTCTCAAAATGGGAAAGAAATTGATGATTTAATAAGTGCAAGTTATGTGAAGGGCCTCATGTTAGAAAATGATCGCCTCAAGCAGTGTCTTGTAGAAAAACAGAGAAGTCTTGATGAAACCCTTAGCAAGCTTGAGGCTGCTAACCGTCGGAAGAGGAATGTCGAAAAAACTATTTGTAATCAATTACAAAAGACTTACAGCATACTCCAAAAGGCTCGGGTGAATTTGGATGCAGATAAATAGATCTTCAGGCATACATGCCATTTTTTACTCCGTCCAAAACCATGTAAAATCAGTTTGGTATTTTGATAATTCCATTTAATTTTTTTTTTTTGATGCCATGTACTTGCAGCTGTGTCTGATGAATGAGTGACTGATAAGTACAAATATTTCTATAGATTTTCCTACAGTGGATGATTTTTTATATAACTTTTAGTGTACTAAGTTTAAATTAAAATTATTTTGTACCTTCAAAGATTGTAAATAATTGTCTCTGTTAAAAGGTAATTATTTTACTAAGAAAAAGAAACTTCCTATTGAGAAAATATTAAATATTATTTTAGGAGAAAGTGCTCATCTATTTCTCATAAACTCACACAAAGGATGTGTTCTACTTACTTTTGATTTTCCATTGTGAAATATCTTACTTCAAATTGTATAGTGTAAATATTCTACAAATTAAAATCTTTTATTTTAATATCTTAACATGTTATTTTTTCCTTTCTAAATCTATACATTATTACACATATATGTTATGTCTCCAGATCATTTTTGATGAACTTTTAAATTTATATGATACCTATCATTCAATTAGACCAGGGGTCTCCAAACTACGGCCCGAGGGCCACATCCGGCCCGCAGACAGATTTTGTCTGGCCCGCGGAGAGCTAGCATACTTGAAAACTCCTTTTAGAGAACATATTTTTAATAGGAAATTAAATTTAGTTAACTGAAGAATTCTAATTTTATGTTGAATAATTATTAAAATGACATCTACATTGATATGGTCATGGGCTAACAACTCATAACATTGTTATAGGCTTATTGTTTTTGTGATAAGTTGAATAAAGAAACACAGAATTGCAATGAGTAAAGTCATGTATAATATGCAGAAAATTTAACTTCAGTATATAATAATTAACAAATTATTGAAATTAATCCAACTAACATTTTATACATTTGAAATAAAAACATAACTTATAACAAGCATAATGACATATGAAATACTAATAAGATTTATGTAATTGGTATAATATGGTTTTGGCTCTTGGAACTTGCTGGAGTAATCAGTATGGCCCTAAGGCTGGAAAGTTTGGAGACCCCTGAATTAGACTATTTTCACTTTCCTTAGAAATTAGAATTAAAAATTTATTCACTATACAACTAATTTAATCAGCACAAATAACTTTTTTAGAAAGAATGCCTCAGATGAAATTATCTTATACAAGGTGGATGTATATTCCTTATCAATTTAAGATGAAATCAAGGCTCAATTTTGTATCAAATTATAAACCTTGTTTGTCTGCCTGCCTGAAATGTAATTGATCATACATGCATAACTAGGAATATACACAACCTTACCAATCTTCTATTAATGTCTTCCTCCTCAACTTTGGTGAATTGCTAATCAAAAAGTATATGGGAGTTATTTATGTCACTAAAAGAAGATTGAAATAATTTGACAACTATTAACAATAAAGATGAATTTACCCAGCTAACCCAAACATATCGAGATATTTACGGGAATAAGATTTCCATTCATTTTAAATAAATAATTCAATATTTTCAATTGATTAGGTCCCTTCAGCTTCCTTTGAGGACTGGAAAAATCCCTACCACTGTGATTCCCTGTGAAAAAGCCATCTTTTGTTTCATATCACTTCATTTATCCAATCCTCCTAATTTTCAATTAGTAAATTACGCGATTTCAGGTATTAGAATCAGATTATAGTTTCCACTTCTAATAAAAGATACTTGCATAAAATTTTGATTATTATTTATAAAATGACATTATGTAATGAGATTTAATTTTGAATAATGAGTCTAATTTTCCTTGAGAACAGTTTTTCCCCATAATTTTACAAGCAGTATAAAATATTGAAAATAGAAAAAATACATATAAAATATTCAACCGAAGGAGCGTAGTCTCTTATCCTTCATAAAATTTAGAGATCCCTCTTCCTTGATTAAGGTTGAATCAAACCCAATCCTATTAATGTTAATGTGTGCTCTCTGACGTAGTTATCTCATTACATAAATTGTAAAGATTGGTAAACAAGAATCTTTGGAAAGATATGGCATCTGTCGATCACCCAATGTCACTTGTCATATTTCATTAGCGCTCTCGACGATAGAGATCGTAAGGAAAGAAACATTATCAAAGAGCGAAACAAAAAGTACGCCGAGGAAAATTAATGAGCAACCGTAAACGTACTAAGAAAGTACACTCAAACCATCTTACTTTATTTTTAGACTTAACGGTTTGCATTGTGAGAATACATTACTTGAAATCACAGGTAGTATCATGAAAAATAAATATCTGTGTGTGTTAATGGAATTAATTTTGAAAAATTTGAGAATTAGGCCCTACCGTTGACCTATTAACTCTCTATCTGCAGTCAATTCATCTTAACGAAGTCTTATAATACTTGCATGAAATCAATTGTAACAAAACTTCATTTATATGTTTAGATTTAAACGAATGAAATTCCCTCTCCATTATTTGTATGATATTGGAAAATACAACTATAACCAACAAGTTTAAAATTGAATACTATACTGTAACAGTGTTCAAATTCGAAAATTTCTATTGTTTTGAGACCAACTATTCTTCTATCCACATATATGCCAGTCTTATGCAATATAGCGTTACTATTCGTCATTAACCGGGATTGAATCATTGGTTTGCATGAGGTTATGTAGACTGACTTACATCGCGCGTACAAGCGGAAGAATGTGTTGTGTTACCGGAGGCTCGTTTAGTTAAGATGTGACTATTGAAATAATAATAATGTGTAATACTAAGCAGTGATAAATTACTCTTAAATTATGGCAAATACAAAAACTCCAGTTTCACTTCTGAACGAATACATGTTCAGAGTAAATATTATTCCTCAGTATGATGTTATTCGTAGTGTACTAGGACCCGATCCTATATTTGAAATTAAGACTACTGTGGGTAATGTAGAAGGTTAGTTTTATGTTAATTAGATGTACAATTTACATAGATAAATCTTAATATTTACAAATTCTTTATCTACAGCGACTGGCATTGGTCGTAATAAGAAAGAAGCAAAACATAACTCAGCCCGAAAAGTTCTGCAGGAACTCGCGAAAACGGACAGTGTCATCCGAAGTCAACTCTTAGCTAATTTTGGCCATTCTGTATTAAAGTAAGAATACTATTTTACATGCCTCATAGAACTTCAAGAAGTTATTGTTGTAAAGTATTCCATATGCTACATTTCCTACTTAAATTTAAGCGATGTGGCGATTGACAGTGCATCTTGTGCGAACATAGTTAAAATACAGAAACAAATTTAGTAATATAGCTGATTTAGGTAACGTTCCGTTAATTAAATCTTACGGTTTTCTTCGATCTAAATGTCAGTATTAGATTATTGAAGAGTTAGTTAATATATATTTTAAATGACGATGGATGTTTTCCAATTTGTGTTCAGAGATTAACGTTATATTTATATAAAAGATGTTTTCACCAGTTATGCATCATGTATTCACAAAAGTATGTGATGGTTCCATAGTATGGGATGTTATCATAATTGAGTGAGTTATCTTGATTTAAATTCATGCTAATTAATTGTTTTAGCACATCATAGACCTTTCTGTGTTTGCCAGTGTTTATGCTTAGTATTTTGGAAGTTCAATCTTTTGTTGATTGAATCACTGTCAGGACCCATTAAAATGGTTTTAGAAGTAACTTTCTTACATAATGTGTATCAGTATTACTATCTGCCAGACTAATAATAATTTTTACTTTATTTTATATTATTCTTTTATAATACTATATTTATCATATATCTGTTAAATGTGGATGCTTATGCATCGTATATCAAGAACGATTAATAAAGTATGTCTTTAAGTCGTTAAGCCTTCATCAATCCTTCCAGTATATATATATATATATATATATATATATAAAATCCTCTTTTTGATATATTTCTTCTGGGTTGGAATTCATTCACTTGATTTCTTCTTTCTTTCTCATCCGTCCTGCTCTCAAGTTCCTCTTTATGGTTTTCTATGGCTGAGGAGTGTTTTATGGGATTAAAAATTGGTTGCTGGTGCATCAAAAATTTCTTAATTAAAAGAGATATGTAATTTCTTATAGGGCTGAAAACAGTGATGACCCAGGTGATATTGACCTAATTGCTGCTTCCAGCAATACTGAGCAGGTCACAGAAAATGCTGTTGGTAACCTTCTTGCCCTGTGTATTGATCAAAAGTTACCTCCACCTAAATATGATATAGTGGAAGAATCAGGACCTGCACATTGTAGAAACTTTGTTATGCATTGTGAATTAAACTGTCAGAGGTTCCATTTAATAGGTGTTGGTGAGTTTCACTCTTTGTTTACTTTCTATTATTTTTTATCTAGTAGGTATATTGATGAGACTGAGTTTTCAAATATATTAATTGGTTATAATTACATGTTCTACCTTTCTTATTGACTTTGATTGGTGATAATTTTATTTATAGATGAATGATGATTAATGTAAAATATGTAACATTCGCTTAAGTTAAGTTGTTATAATTAGAAATATAAAGGAATTTAGGTTAGAATAAAATATCTGATGATAGTTCAAGTGTTCATGGTATGACTATTAAATGTATGTTGCAAAATTGTTTAATGCTCATCCGTGCAGATAAAAATTTAATTGATTAAATATCATAGATTACCTTCAGATTTCTATAAAATCCTCCAGTAAAAATACAGTTTGGTATAGCATTAATTTTGGTAATAAATAATCTTATGGGGATGCGGGATGGGAACCATTAGAACTAAGAAGATCTAAGCGTAGATTAGATTTGCTAAACAGATTTAAAGAAGAAACGTTCAAGGAAGACGTAGTACAGATCATACGCCCTCCCTGCTATATAGGTCGATCAGACAGAGCGAATAAAATAAGGGAAATAGATGCGAAAAGCGACCATTTTAAAAATTCGTTTTTCCCTCGAACAATACGAGAAAATAACCGTCTAGGAAAGTAAATTCACGGTGCATGCACCCCCTGCCACACACCGAAAGGTGGCTCGCAGGGTATCTACATAGACATAGACTTATTATGCTAATATGAAATCAAAAGGTAATAATTTCTCAAAATCTTTCTATTTTTCTTAATTTTAAATTACTGGCATTGCCATGAAATGCTTACTGAAATATTTTAAGTTAATAGATCTTCTTTTTATCATTATTTTACATATTTCCCTTAACTATTTGAATTGCCAAATACTGGACTATAAATAAAAATTATTTACATATGTTTATTATATATTTTCAAATAGGACAATCAGGTACAAAAAAACAGGCAAAGCAGCTCTCTGCTAAGAGAATGATTGAGAAGATAAAAGAATACATTGAAGAACCTGCATTTAATATTAGCGAACCTGATGTTGGAAGTAAAGTAAGTAAAGAATCAAGAAATACTGGTAACATATACTGAGTTCAATTTTAAATTATGTTTCTTAAGAATGTTGAATATAATACAGGATGTCATTCTGATTTTAAATGACTAAAATCCTGAGAATACCAATGGCGCAATAGAGTAATCTGGTAAAGTAATATCTTGTACTTGCAGTTATTGGACGACAATCATTATTTTAATTATAAATCAAGTCTCCATTTATTTATTATTTCTTCTATTACCAATGAATGTTTAAGGAATAGAGAAATCATTTTTCAAGTGATTTCATTAGTTGCAATTTGAAATTTTAAATTAATGCTATCAAAATGATTTTCCATTTGAAGTGAATGGAATGAAGTCCATACAAGCATATAGTCCATACAAGGTGTGCTTGCTAACAGCAAGCAATCGGAAACTATATCTTTTAATAAAAGTTATATTTTAAATTTATTTAAATCTTTTAAATGTTTCGAAAGATTATTTGGATAAGTCATGCATACCAACGACTATTTACCGTCAATTTTATGTGGGAATTGGTCCTTTTTATAGCTGTGTGAAATTTTGAACCTCTGCGTGGTTGTGAAGTGAAGAATAGTTTTATATAACTATTGCTATACAATTTTTTAAAATTTTCATCTGTCTAGGTTACTGCATTTTAGGGAAAATAACAAATTGTACAAATAGTGATAGTAATGTCTGGCATTCACCCACTAATGAAAGAAAAGTCCTTGAAAAACCTCTTGCAGATATTACATAACACTATAAAAGACCAGATCACCTCTTCCAAGATCATGCACGTATAGCATATATATCTATAAAATCCAAATTTAACAGTACCAACCAAATTAACAAATTACAGCTAACAACAACCAATTAATACATTTTATTAGTTTAATATTATGAATTATGTTCAATATGGATAGTTTTTAAGCTTAAATTGTTTAAAAAATGTTATTACATTACAGACTGAAAGTAATTCAGTTGGAATCCAAGAAGCCAAAAGGATATATTCTTCAATCAAGAAAAAAGGAGAGAGAGGTGAAGATACGCGTCTTATTATTTCTAAGTGCCATTTAAATTTACAAGGTCTGGAAGGCACCGAAGCAACAGCTTTGAAAAATAAGGTATTGAAGTTTACTCTAATATATAATTTCCATTAGTGTATATGTAATGTTTCACCAATGAAGAAGTGAATATCATAGATTGATATGATGCTGTTGATTGTAAATGTGCTCTAATTTCCATCCCTAATTTATTTATTAGAAAAACGGCTCAAAATATAGCAAAAACATACAATTCTAAGTGACAATGTTTCTTACATTCTAGAGTTTAACAGTATTATACTGTATGTGCAATAGAGTGGGATGTTCACGAATTTACATAAAATATCCCCCAATCACTCTTCATTACAAGATCAGCAATAAATTGATAGATTTTTTATATATAGTTTAAAGTCAAGAGTACCATCTACTCATTTGTCAGTTGTTGACAATCTCCCTTGCATTAGTATGTCTTTGGCATACCCTTGACCAAGAGACAATTATTACTCAGGTTGGTGAACTAGGTTGTTGTAGGTCTAGGTTGAAATTAAGTAAAATTTGCTTTCCCCACTAAGGATGATGATAATAATAATAACACACTGTTGGTGTGGTATTATTATTACACTCTAAATATTATTATATAATGTTAATAATATTATAGTTATAATATAATTATCTATACATTGCTCCTCATTGCTCAATTTTTAATATTACATCGATGAAATGATTTTCTACTGCATTTAAATATTATTACAATTGCAAATATCTCATTTTATCTCATCCATTGATACAAGTAGATATCATGTACCAATGTATCTTCTTATTCACTTTTTATGAACTGAATTATTTTTAATGCTTAAGAAAGTTTTCTGTGAGATGAAGTTAAAAGCAGCAAGTTAACAGAAAAATGTTAAGTTATTGTGGATCCTAGTAGCAGCAATGTAACGGCATAATATTTGTGTGAATTAAATTTTAATATTTGTATAGTGTCTTTACTATCTTGAGGGAATGATTTGAATCTCAGTATATATTTCCATGTCTCTTGACCTCAATATGCATTGTAGGTTAATGAGTTGATTAGTCTTATATGATACTACACATAAAAGGGATTCTGAATTTCATACAATGTTTTTTGAGCAAAGTTAATAAAAATTGAACATTTATCAATATTTATGAGCTGGTTCAATTAGTTAAAAACTGATTAAATTAACTTATCTTATTTTACTTGCAAAATTGATGCCATACAAATTATCTATTGCAATTTTAATGTGCATTCCTCATCAGTTGAGGAATGAAATTAATGATTATTTTGTTTGTCAACAAAAATTGGTTGTATCTCATTCCTAAATACATTATTTAAATATAGAGAAGTTGCTATGCCCTGTTACCAATTTTATTTAATATTTGACAGGATTTAGATTAGAAAAGACTATGCTTGAATTGCAAATGTGAAATAAATACTTATATTTATAATTAAATGGTAATTTTAGCACTATGCCAAATAGAAGAAATTTTTATTACTGCCAGGAAAAAATCCTTACTACTAGGAAAGTGAAATTTGTGTACAGTATGGGAATAAACATTTGAAATTTAGGAATTCAAGCCTATGATTGCTTAAGAGTGAGATTAATTTTCCTTGGATTTAAATTTCTTACAATTAGTTATATATTTCTGTTTGTTATCCATGCCTGTATTGAGTTTTTTTATATAGTATGAAAAATAATGAAAGCTCTATCCATGCATGAGAAATTAGGCTAGAATCAGTAAGCTAAAAGGAATTGAGTCAATAGGGAATAATTCACTGCTATTCAAAAATATATTAATTGTGGACATAATCCTTACCTTCGTTATATTTAGGATAGAGTTATTCCTCTCCTCTAAGATTATATTCTCTATCCTGATAGAATTTAGTGGGAAGTCCAGAGGAAATCTTATCAAGGTTTGCAGAAGAACAGAGATTAAACTATTCTGTTGAATTCACCAGGGCAATAGAAGGTAACTAATGCTTCATTCTTCAACTAATCAATATTTGAAGATACTTTTATTATTTTGAATTTTTTGGGAACATATTTCTCAGGAAATACTAAACCTATCTTTCTTGTTTTTTCTATACCTTTAGGTGAATGTATTTGTGTAGCAACGCTTAATACAGTGCCTGAACTGACCCAGTTTGGTATTGGCCCTTCAGAGTCTTCTGCTAAAGATATAGCATCCTTTAATCTTCTTGAATGCCTCATTACTATGCTTGATTAATTATGAAACAAGGGAAGAGCTATTGAGAAATGTAAATTTTACAGTGTTACAATAAGTCATTAGAATATATCATCTTCCTAATAAGTTAATTGAAGATATTTCTTTAAAAAATCTCTTAAAATCTAAATGCAAACAAGTCTTGTATATTTTTCATACATTATTTTTAAATATCTTATTGAAAGAACATTGTAATGTTTATTATTATATTATTTTTTCACATTTGATGTTATTTTCTTTATAATCATTGAAATTGTGTATGGTGTGGAATACATGAATGGGATGTGTTGAAAATATTAATAATAAGTACATATAATGAGAATTGAAGACGTTTGCTTTTTAAGAATCCTTAGGAACAGTAAAATACATTTTTCAAAAATCTTAAATATTTTTTTAAACAATGAAGTGTAAACATAATACTTAATGATATAATGAAGAGCAAGATAAATAACATTTTGTATTGTTGATAGCATCCCTTATCAAGAGATTATGGCCATCAAGGAAGTAGTCATTCAAAAAAAGTCAAGCAAGTGAGAAATAGTAACATGACCTCCAGTAATAATAATTTAATATAAGGGTAGGTCTGGTTTTTCTACTGTACATTTTAAAACATGCGACTTTTCACAAAGATAATTAGAAGTGAAAAAATGTGACATGACTAGGACTTGAATTCATGTCCTTCCTTTGCCAGTCAAGTGTGCTACAACCATACAGCATCTATTTCACCTCTGTTTTAAGCGGTGGTGCTGGTGCACACAATGCCACCACCAACTAGAGGTTCTATTGAGAGGCAGCAACTCTCAAAGCAGATGATAAGAGAAGAACCTCCCTTATCCCGGTCATGATGCTATTTTAACTTCTGTATAACTTAGTGAAAAGTAGCATGCTTTCTATTGCACAGCAAATAAACCTATCTTACTCTTAAATTAAGTTATGCTTTAGTTTATTATGATGGGATTTAGTTGAGGAGATGGAAGTGAAGTTGTTGGAACATTCTTTCATTAGATGAGCATTGGCCCAAGAGTATCAAATTGTGGAATCCAATAGCACCAATTATACATGAAGAGCCTTTCTTTGACTGAGTTTAGTCTTCATTTCATTCCATTAAACAATTATGAAAGCTAATAAAATTTTGCTTTTATATTAAAATTAATGGAAAATAAAAACGTTTTTTAACAAATTTTATTCTAGTTTCTTCTTGTTCCATGTACAAGTTTCTCTTGTATATTATTGTGATATATCTCTCTTCTCAAGAAAGAATTTCTCGTGCTTGGGATTGAGTGAAACTCAGAATTATTAATTGGGATAAGATTTGTATGTGCTTGTTATTTTATGATTTAAAATATGAAAACTTTGGTCAACCAAGTTCTCTCTTATATACAGCTATATTCCATTTTATGGATTGTATTCTTTTGTCTTTCTACAAGATTTATAATAGCAATGAATTGCCATGGAAAGTTCAGATCAGGTTACAATTTGCTGAAAAATATATAACAACATATTTTAAACTTGGTTTGTTTTCAGAAAAAAAAGTGTAGATGGCTAAATAATGAGTCTTGTTTTTGACCTTAATAGAACCAGACATAGATTTGATAAATCATGCTTTCCAATGAGTGTCAAGTAATGGAAGTATTTTGAAAAATGTTATAGCCAATGCAATCAATGGATGGGATACCGATCATCCTGAGCTTTGCATCTGCATTTGAGTTCACTGAATTTATGGAAGATGGATTTTCATCAAGGACCTTATTGATCAAAACCTACTTTTAACTTCAAACCTATAATATATTCTATCTGAAGTTGTGGTAAACTTGCCATTTCCTTTCTTTAATCTATACTATTTGAGAATATTAATACATAAAAAATAATGCACTGAATGTAATATAAACCTTGCTGACTAGTAGTTATGTGCTTAGCAGGACTGATTATGCATTTACTTGAATTTGAAAACTAGTAAGTATTAAAATAGAACGTAAAAAACAAAAATCGCACTAATTGAAAAGAGAAATGTAATATAGGACATTGTAGCAAATGAAATTATCTGCTAACTAAAAACCTGACAGGATAGGTATAGAAAGAAAGCTCATTGTACTACTACTTTTCAAGAAAAGACCTAATTTTGCAACTGTACTCACTTCAAAAAGTATAAAAGAAAAAATTATTAAATTGTTGAGTTGTCAGCTATATTGGTACAAGAAATGCAGTATTAAAATTTGATTGCACATAACCACTTCAAATTTAATTTAAAATATGTTTAACAAATAGAATATTCTAATTTTATAATCAAGAATGAAGACTTAATTTACTATTTTCTCCTCTGATACTATTTGAGAATCCTTGACAGAAAAAAGTAAGGATATTGGCTGCTATGGTAAGATAGGTACATAGTCTCTAGGACTTTTTCTGAGCTGTAAATGTTAATACTTTAAAATATAATGAATTGAACACACAGCATTAAGGACTACTTTCTACAAATTCAAGATGTTATCACAAAATTACCCAAAAAGTATTATCACCTTGTTCACAAAGAGATACCTTGCAAGATAATAAAATTTGAGGTGTAGATCTACAATTATTTAATGCCATAATTTCTTTGTGTAAAATGTTTCTTGTCCAATACATCTTCAAACACATACAATATCTTTTAGATGAAATGTCTGGCATTTAATTGAAACCACTTATTAATAAAAGGATAAGTAATTTCAAATAATAAATCAGATCCATCAAAGAACTCCTAGGGATGTTGCATTCTAACTTTATAAAACAAACTTGAAACTTTGTAGACATGAAGCTTCTTTCAGCAGCTACAAAAAATGCACATAAAATTGCTGATATTTTCAAGGTCCATCATATTTCGGAGGCAAAAAATTTTAGAAATAAACATAAGTCAAGGACACTTCCTTTCAATCTGTCCCTTTCCTCCTTCATCATATTCTTGGCTGGAGACCCACATCTGCTGAAAGGAGCCAACAGATGCTAAAATAGAACCACCAATCCAGGCCCCAAATCTTCGTTCAGCACATCCATTTGCACTCATAGTTTTGAGACGCACTGATGCAGGGACTCTCGCTGAGAGATCTCTTCCTAGCCTATCAGGAAATCCCTGTGGAAATTTGAAATCATAAATAGACTAGCAATTCATGTATCACCTTGAAAATTCATAAGGATAGCGAGCCTTACAATAGCACGTACATGTGCTAGTTTGTGAAATGATGCAAGGTGATTAAAGATAAGAATAATCTTTATAATCCCAACTTCAGGTAAAATTTAAGGAATAAATTCTGAACAAACTTAAATAATGATCTAATCATTTTAACAAAAGTAAGGTTTCTTTTTAATGTTATGGATAATACTTATTTATTTAATTTAGTCTTCTTCATAAGTGTTTTTTGTTGATGGGACTATACTAACATTAATGAAGTTGGGCTAAAGGGAATGAACTAGTAAAAGTATAAAGCAAAGATAGTCAGTGATTTTTGTTAAAGGAAAACAAAAAGGTAATGTTAGTAAGATTTCTTTCTGTCAATGGAATTAATGACAAAATGGTCACGGAGCATAGCTAAATATAATACCTGAATGAATGAATTCCCTCCAGTAACCACTACAGAAGCATAGAGAGCTGGTCGTGCATCAACATCACACATGCCAACACTTGTTGTTGCAATATGACCAACTCCAAGCATTGTGTTTCCAGCAGCAACAACTCCAGGGTCAAAGAGTGCCTCAGGTATTCTGAATCTCTCAGCTCCAAAATCTTGATGATATCCTGAGGGAAATTCATAGTGAGCTGCAGGCATGGCACTTGCAGTCTTTTCATCAAAGGGTGTTTCAAGAACCTGTAATATAATGATTTACATAATATTAGGGAAGATTGCATAGATATTTGCAGATAAAAAGATAAAAGAAGCTCAACATGTTTTCATAAAAACTATGAAGGATGAAAATTGGAGAGAAAGGTTTTTGTTAACTAACTGGTATTCCTTTACACCCCTAGCTATTCATCTTTTTTCATTATACATAATAGAAATGATCTTACCATTTTGTCATTATTAGTTTCCTGACCTAAAAAGATTTTGTTTACTAAATTCTGTACTGTAGAATAGTACTTCATAAACATTTATCATTGCAATACATTCAGAGCAGCATATTGTAAAAAAATATTTTATCAATGGTCTCTGGATAAAATTTCTTTTATACTTACATAAACGAAAATGTTACTTAAGGAAGTCTTAGGAAAATATAGCCACATGAAATAGACAACTGAAAGAGCAATTGATGTTTAGAAGAACCTTATTAACAATATTCCATAACTATATTTATAACCTTATTAATAATAATTCTTGGAATATCATTTCATTAATAATATTTCTCTTTTTAAACATTTTTCTACAAAGTATTTAATTTTTTAAATATACTATTACGTAAAAAAGTTGAATAGGAATAAAATTTTGCCAAAGACAAATACAGTTACTACTAGAATAACTTCAAAATCAAATCACCTTTTGTATAATAAATAGCAGAAAGAATATTGAAATGTGGATAGGAAAACAAATTTTAACAAACATTCAAACCTGTAAAACACTAGCTTGGAAATCTTGAACCACACGTTTCACTTCATAAGAATGCCAACTTGTAGTTACTTCAGGAAGATTTCTCCGCTTTGTCCACCTTGCCTTTTCTCTTTCCTTGACAACTTCTTTGGATCCCACCAAGTATGAAGGTACAATCTCAATATCATTATCCTGTTAATAAATATAAACGATAAATATAAGAAGAATAATTGATGCTCACAATCTAAATAAGCATATTACCCTATATCCTAGCTTTCATTGAAAAATAAAACCTAAGCACTGCGATAGAAGGTGTCTTCAACTTTCAACGAGTGAAACAAAATAAATCACCTGAAGGTACTGTTTGCACTGCATACTTATGTAATCACCTCCCAGCGGAGATTTGACGATAGCCTGCGTTAAAACATATCCATCCTGAACGGGAACAGCAGACGTATGAGTGGCTCCAGAATCTACAACAAGTGCTGTTGCACGACCATTAGCGAAAGCAGCAAGTACGGCATTTTTCGCCAAAAAAAAGGCTGGTACATTGTACTTCTCAAACATAAGTTCAGTAAGCCTTTCACGCTTAGATCGAACATTCCATGGAGCTTCTGACATAAGGACAGGATGATATTCCGATTCGGACTGTATGCACTTCGCATACGTATAATCAAGAACCTTTAAGAGGAAAATTATGATTAGCCATAAATAGACAAACCTAAGTGAAAAACATCAATTTCGCTTCAATAGCACAAACATTCTTACCTTTTCAAATAAGTCCCAATCTTCAATCATACCATCTTTCATGTAACTAACAACTTCCATTCCTTTACGAGGAACGTGTAATGTTGTTGTGTCTATGAAGTATTTTTTTCCCGCATTCGTCGGCGTCGCATCAGTTTTCTTCTCGTCAACGTCCATTGCATCTGAAGATCGTATTGATGTAGCATTATTCGGTTCATCTACAACACCAACTACTGCAGGGATTTCTGCCTTCGGCGAATCCTCTTGGGCATAGCCAACTCTTAAAGAGTAATGCCCGACGTCAAATACGAGGGCGCCAATTTCATCGCCTCCATATAACATAGAACCACTCATTTTGCTTCCGAAGTAAATATACCTTCCTAAATATACCAAATAAATCTACCATGAACGTCCAATTATTATGTGTAATAGCGCCCACCGGTTGTATTTACATCCCTGTAAACGATAGGAAGCCGTTCGAAAACAATTGATGGTTGATTTACTTCACAGAACAACCAGTAGGAGTACCCGAGTTGCTATTTGCTATCTTCGTAATTAGTTAGATTTTTATTTAAATTACGTATTTTAAGATAAATTTTTAATTTATTTTTAATTTTAATGTTTTAATAAAATTTTATGTTTTATTTTAACCAACACAAAAACTTTGGGCGTATCATACTTAGCGCCAGTACCGGGTGTTGCCTTGAATTTCTATGAGCTGTCGTTTCTGACGTTGATAGTTGTGCTCCGTCGCAATGGTATTTACGCATACACATGTTTATTTCAAGTTGTTGTTGAATTGTAAGTAAACTTTTTTTAATAATTCTCAATTGTCTATACAGGCTTCCTACTCAGAAGACCAGCTGGCCGGTGAGTATCTTACGGAGAAATCTGGTCTACATTCAATGGGGTCAACTCTTTCGTTATGAGTCAATTGGTCGGACTACGAGAGCTTAGTTTCCTTATTTGGTCATAGTTTGAAAGCTCAAATGAGACTTTTTTGTAACATTACCTATAAGCGTCGTAGAATCCATTCAGAGTGGTCTTTGTATACTTCGAGTCGTGTTGGGTAGCTTCGAGAACTATTAAGATGTACGAAGCACCGAATAAAATAATGACTTCGATTGAAGGTAGGAACATAATTATTGAAGATCATTTCTCCAAATTTTTATTAAACTATGCGTTCATTAGGCAACTCAGATGAATGTTGTTGTTCTTGGCTACCAAAATAGTAATCGGCTATTTCTTTTCTGTCACTATCGACGCTCATTAGCTTGTAAGTATTTCCGTTTATCATTCTATGATTACTTGTAAGCGCTGTTTTTTATTCATGACGATGAATCATGGTGTGTCAATACAGATTAGATCACTTAAATTATAATATTAGGAATGATTGTTTATTTTATCATTAGGATAATATATTTCCTTCACATCTCCATCGGCCTTAGCTTCTGTATATAGTTTTATGTTAACCGTATGAATCACATTTCAATGTTATTGTTTCGGTTTAACTAGTTATTCCTTTATATAAGTTGATTCCACTTTATTGCTATCTTTAAATTTAATTTTATCATTTGGATAAAGATCGTTAGCTTTGTGAAGGTGAAATAAGTGTAAGTAGCCCTCTCTTACTAGTAAATGTTAATTGCCAAGTTATTAATTTCCTCACATAAGATTTTTGGAATGCTTCTCATGATATTGCTTTATTAATTTTCCATGGATTCTTATGTATTTTTCTCTCCATAATTATTCCAATCTTTATTTTAAAAATTACGAAGCGTATGATTCTGAAATAAAATGATAAAATTTACAGTGATGATTATATGCATTTCATTGCAAAGTTAGAGCATTAAATAAATTTTAAATTCAGTTTTCAATTGTAAATCTGTGAAAGTAAACTTGAGGAAGACCTTTCATACTAATTTAAATAATATAATATTTTTCTTGATTTGTTTATAAGAATATTAAATTCCAAATTTGATTTTGTTTTTAGATCTTAAAGGATGTTTTATGGAAGTATTTATAGGATGTGGATAGTTTGAATTTAAACTCCGAATAATTGACATGTCTCTCAATGCCTACCAATGTCATTGACCAATCCATTATTGGTGAAGGCAATGAGACATCTAGCTAAAGAATAATCAACTATTTCTTGGTGTCTTCATACATTTGAGGATGGAGTATGCTTGTAGAATTCTTAAAATCTAGATAGATATTTCAGATGATAAGTATACATTCTCAAAGGAATTCTATGGAAGTAGAAAGGAGGAAAGATCAAGCTGTTTTTGTCTTTCTGAAATGGCTGGAGAAGATGCCATGATTTTAGAATTATTATTTTTAATTCTTTTTCTTTTGGAAGGGTTCTATATAAACGAGAGTATGAGAAAAAGAAAAGAGCCAGTATTGTGAGTATTGAAAATGAGGGTTTACAATTGTAATATATATTTTATATGTGTCAAAGATTGGGTTTTTCTATGTTTCCTGCAATTTTTTTAGAGCTCAAGTTTTCTGTTACTGTTGATTTACTACATTTGATTAATTGGTTTATCATCATGTAAACCATTCTTATAATATTATCTAAAACTAAATCTGCTGTGCGAAAAGGTAGATATTTACTTAGATATTGAATTTTCCCCTAATACTGATTTTTAATTATTGTCTTAACATTTTTCTGCTCTGAGTGTACATTATAGAATGCATCCATTAGGTCAGTGTTTAATTGAATTTTCTATCTTGGAAAATAGATTTATTCATGTACAAGTTTTCATTTGTTTTTTATTTTATGCCAACTTGAAGAATTTTTCTGTAGAGTCAAATTTCTTGCTTTTTAAATGTTCTCTTGCCTGATAATTATATGTATTGTAGAATTTCAGGAAGCTTTCCAGTTGTTTGATAATAGAGGTGATGGAAAGATACAAGTTACGCAGATAGGTGATGCATTGCGTGCTCTTGGACAAAACCCTACTGAATCAGATGTGAAAAAATTTACACACCAACATAGACCAGGTAAATGTTTGAAAAATTGCAGTTTAGAAAAGTTTCTGTGTAAAATATTTTGATAATTGTATGTGTTTGAATAGAAACTAAATTAGGTAATTAATACTTTCATGAGGTTATCAGATTGTGTACATCACTACTCACTAGTATGCACCTGTAATGATGTGGTGTTAGTAGGAATGATGGGAAAATAGTTATCCTCTCATATCAGGGACTGGTTTCAGTAGAATTTTTATGGTTTTGAGCTGGTGTTGTTTATCCACACTACTATATTTATTCTAACAAGTTTTCCAAGAATCATTGGTACATGCAGTGGAAATATCTTCTATATTATTCTGTAAAAGTCTGATTATTATGGATGAGAATACCTATAAATATATACTTCTAATAATTTTGGCAATTTTCTCTTTAATAGAATATAATAAGAATAAGTCCTCTACATTACTGAATGGTGTTGCTTAATCTCTTGTTATCTTTAGAGGTATTTCTGAGGGTATTTTTTAAACAAATAGTTTTAAACACCAATACTAATACCTTCACATACAAGACGCAGGTTAGTTTTTTGATACCTAATATTTAAACCTAATAGTGTGTCTTATATGCCATCAAATACAGTATTTATTAGTACATTTGTTTTAAAGAGATAAGGAAAATTAGTGAAATGAGGTGCATCTACTTTAAATATTGTATTTTAATGGTTCCTTAATTTTATTGATCGTCACTATGAATATTGGCTTTTATTTTTAGATGAAAGAATCAGCTTTGAGGTTTTCTTACCGATATACCAGGCAATCCTGAAGAATCGAAGCCATGATACAGCTGATGATTTCATTGAAGGACTCCGCCACTTTGACAAGGATGGCAATGGTTACATATCTTCTGCTGAGCTTAGACATCTCCTAACAACTCTTGGTTGGTATTTTTATTTGTTAAAAATGATTGAGTTATTAAACAAATTAGATTAAGAGAAATTATTAAGGAAAAATATTTAATTTTGATTTGAGAATTTCCCTTGAATCCTGCTAAATATTTGTAATTGGTTACCTAAGTTGATCATTGATAAAACAATATTTTAAAGTTGAACTTGTCAATAACTAAATGTAGGTCAAAAACAATAACCGATATGTGGGTCAAATGACCTGTAATAATTGTTTTATTTTATTTTCGTTGTATTCTGAAAAAAATTATACTATAAACATGTGAGAGGAACTAAATGCTTCTGGGGGTATTACAGTTAATGTTTTGGAAAAGGCATTTACATCAGCAACATGTGTAAAATCTCACCATTTGTGGAATCAAAGTATATCTTGGTTGGAAGCATATAATATGATAGGTATTTTTTTTCTAATAAATTATGATAGGTAATGTATTTGCTGGACATTATCTTTTCAGTAATAAAACTTATTTAATGTTGTTCATATTGAAAATAAACTTTGAAAATTTCAGTATATTTCCTTTAACTTTGTTGCTGAAGAATTCAAAAATTCCTTTTCCTTATTTTATAATCTATTTAAATTTCAATTTTTCTAGACTTGAATGACCTCATAGTGGTATGTTTTATACATTTATTGGATCTTAAAATGTGTTTTAACCTATCATTTAATCATTAAAGTAATAAAAAAATTAAATCATTGCTTACTAGTTAATCATTGTTATCATAAAGATAGCTGAAAAATATTTTAATATTGATTCATGTTATTTAATTATAGGAGAGAAACTTACTGATGAAGAAGTTGAACAGCTTATGGCAGGACAAGAGGATTCCCAAGGAAATGTCCATTATGAGGAATTTGTGAGAATGGTTATGGGAGGATAGAAAGTTCTATTAAATAAGGGGATCGAGGAAAATAAATATTCTTTTCATTATGATAATTATAACAATACCTTTTTTACAGAGTCAGTGCCCTATTCTGACATTTCTTTATACCTTATAATAAGCATGTGTATTGGTGCTGTGATTTCATACTTAACCTAAAGCAAACATAGGAATTTTGCTTTTGCAGTATTTGAAATGTTACTTAAGAAATATAAAATAATTACTGTTCAACGAATTTGTGAGTTCCATAATATAGAGTTGTAGCTGTATTATTTAGCATGAAAATTTGGCCTCCCTTTCTATTTATATACATCCTGGTTAGAAGTATTTTGAAGGTCATCTAATATGCATTATTTATCCTTAAGTTTGTAATATTGTAATTTTATGAAGAACTAAGAATTTTGGGATGCATTAAAAGTATTACTGTTACTTTGTTGTTACTTTTGCTGTGCAGCTAGATATAATGTTTAACATTCTATCATATTCTAACTTGGCATTTTCTTTACCTTTTTATCCGTTACCTTGTATATTCTGAATGATAAATCTTATAGTTTCTGTAGGCTAGAACTTTATATCAGGAAAAGTAATGAAAATTATCATGGAAAACTTTATCAGTAACTTAATTGGCAGAATGATGGATTAGTACCTTTAAATCTAAGCAAGATAGGCAATCAAATGCAATGCATACATCTGTTGGTGATCTTTCCTTGCACTAGTTAGTCATTAGTTCAAGTGCTGCTAAGAAATCATTCAGATTATTATTCTAGGATAATATTCTTGAACTAGAAAATATATGTAATATCTCTATAGAAGATATCTAATCTTGGGATGCTATTTTATGTCTCCATATTTTCAAAATTATTCTAGTTGGTTATTCAGTAAAATTTTTATGATTCAACACTCCCAGAATAGACCCATTTTATGAGTTGATTTCTATGCTTCTGCTGTGATTTTTGCCTGAATTGTCTGTAATTAAAAGTGCCATTGCTTTCATCTTAAGCAACATAAATAATTTTTTTCTGAGAATTGTTCTTAGTATCTTCTGAATATGTAAAAGTTAAATGATAATATTTTCCTCTTAACCATGTTTTACAGTTGGTAATAATTAATTAAAGTTGTACATAATATCAGAAAAATTGATTGTGCAATCCAATGAATATGCTGTCTAAAAACAAATAATAAATATATTGTTATACATAAAATTGACTCAGAATGACCTATTTGTGAAAATAAAATTTATCTCTTTTTCTAATGTGACATGTTTTTCCTAACATGAGAAAAGAATGGTTTTGGGGTTGTATAAATTGGACTGCACAGCAAAATTTTTCAAATGTTCTGTTACACTTAAATTATTTTTTACTATTATGGTTCCTCAAAAATTAGTGTATTGTGACTTTTGCGTTAGAAGGTATTAAGGACAATTTGAGAATAAACTAGTATTTTGTATTTCATAGGGTGAAAGCTATGGTAGGTTTAATAATATTCTCAGGCTGATGAAGCAATTATTTATCTAACTTTCACTTTAAAATTCTTCTTTTACAGTCCTAAAAGCTTTACCAAAGTATGGAAAAGGCCCTATTATAAAATTCAGCACTGACATTCCTTTAAAAGAGCCTTAAGGTATACAAATAGAAGTAAATACAATGTGCGATTGAAGGGTATGAAAGAAAATTTAAGTTTTTTAATTAAAACACTCGATAAAATTCTTTAAGTTAGAATAATAACTAATAAGTAAAACGCGACTATAAAACTATTATAATAATTATACGAGGTTAATAAAATTCATTTTACAATACATTAATGGTTAATGAGAAGAATTGCCCATGATGTTACTTCTCAAGGTGGAGAACTCTGTATAATATTAAAATATTCGTTTCTTGTAGATAAATTGAAAATCTTAGCAAGTTGCTTTGAGCATTGAATAATTGCTCTCTGTTGCACAAACTGTAGTCAACAAAATGGTAAACTAGTAAGATAGTTGAATACTGGACAACAAACGAGTGGAAGAAAATAATAACTCTGAACATTTATGCTCAATTTTACAATTATTTATTGTGGAAAGAATTCTTGTGAGGTCAATCTACAAAATCTCGTAAATTCTAATATATTATCTGCGAAAAAGAAGACATAATTTCTTCTTATTCTGATTCTAAATGGAATTCCCTCTTATGTTGCCGTTCACAATACGTAATAAATAAGAAAATCAAATAATATTACGCTCTCAACGGATTGCAATGAAAAGGCAAAGGTAAATTAATGAAAAACACAAATTACAATACTCTGGGACGGGAATGGGGCGCATAGATTACGGTTGCAGTCGCTGCGATTCACCAGTGAAATTTCTCCTGCAGGAATGCAGAGACCCACGATGTACCCTGACAATCCTGATCGTGCTGCCATCATCATTGTCTGACAAGTCGGATAATAATGGTAACATATGTGAAAATGAATTGTAAGATATGGAACGAATCATAAAACGTTATTAAAATATTTCTCGATATCCTTATCTTGGTTACACGGGTGATATTCTTTTAGTTACAACCCGAGATATGAATAATTGCCGTACGCTTTCAGTTTCGTAAACTTAGTTTGCCGCCAAAATTGCAACACTGGTATACTATCACTGGAAAAAAGGCAACATTGCTAAGTAGTGGTTCATCAGCTTGCGATAGGTTTAGTTGAGTTTTTCGGCGTGCTTCGTTCACTCGTTTGAAATTCTAGGTTTGACCAAAGAAAAGTGAGGGTCCCGGAGGCACAGAGCGATAAGGTGAGTCGTCACATCGCTATTACTTACTGATAGTGATCCTTCTAGTAGAAGTATAATTGTTTACAAACTGCTGTGGCAAGCGTGTTTAATAAAATAAAGTCATAGTCATAATAAAATTTTAAGTCATTTAACATCAGCTTTAATTTCTTATATTTGGCGTACTTTTTAAGATTCATGTACTGCGTGAAATGCGCAATAAAACGTACATTGACCACGTGTCCTGATTATGGTATGCTCAACATGATCCTGTACCATGTCATTCAGTATTAGATTTTATTAAGAGAAAAAATTCAAAATAGATGTGTACTTAAATTCGTTCTGTATTTGATTATTCGTTTCAATTTTTGATGGTGGTGATATAATGCTGTTTTAATTGTTGCCCTTAAGACGCCTTAACCAAGTCTTCATCATTCAAATGAATGCTTTTTTACTCTTACTTTAGCGTGTGAAATTACTTGTTATAATAATTTTTATTTTTTCATGAATGACTTTAACTTTAACTATTGTTGAAAATTTACTGACGTTAGAGCATCGACATATCGTCCTAACTTACGTCAGGGTTTAACCTTAAGTCCATTCAATATTAAGAACTATTACTAACTAACTAGTTTCTCTCGTTTAAAAGTAAAGGTGCATTATTTGGATATTCCCTCGCCAATGCTTTAACATTTAATAAATCTATTTTATGGTCTAAGCCAGGAGTCTCCAAACTTTCCACCCTTATGGTCATACTGATTACTCCAGTAAGTTCCGAGAGCCAAAACATATTATCATTGTTGCCGATGGTAAAAAGTGAAATAGTCCACTGACATTGAAATCCTAGCCCCGGAACTTCAAATGGAAATGATTGATCTACAGTGCAGTGATATGATTAAGAACAATATCAAAACTCATCTTTGTAGGAATTATATAAGAGTCTTCCACCGACACAATTTGATAAATTTGCTCGTGGGCATTTTTCAGTTTTTGGTACTACTTATTTGTGTGAGAAGACCTCCAAAATGTAGTACACAAAAAATGTTTACAGATCTAAATTAACTTATGAGCATCTTAAGTCTCTTTTAATAATTGGTACAAGTTAAATTAGTCCACAACTACAAACTATTGTCAGTGGAAGATCTCAATTACAAAAATCTCGTTAGTATTTCATGTCATTATGCCCGTTATAAGTTCTGTTTTATTTAAAATGTTTAAAATCTTAGATGGATTCATTTCAATAATTTGCTAGTTATTATATACTGAAGTTAAATTTTCTGCGTATTATACATGTATTTACTCATTACAATTCTGCGTTTCTTTATCCAACTTATCACAAAAACAATAAGCCTACAACAATGTTAGGAGTAGTTAGCCCATTACCATATCAATGTAGATGTCATTTTAATAATTATTCAACATAAAATTAGAATTCTTCAGTTAACTAAATTTAATTTCCTATTAAAAATATGTTCTCTAAAAGGAGTTTTCAAGTATGCTCTCCGCGGGCCGGATGTGTCCCTCGGGCCGTAGTTTGGAGCCCCCTGGTCTAACAAGCTCTGTAAGCTTTTTTTTTCTCTTGTAAGCTCTGTCGAATAAGTGCTCTCGATAAATATTCATCGCAGAAAACCTGTAATGATTGGTAGAAGTGTAACTTATTTTTTGGAATCCTCCAGGGTTACAACCCGGTAACTGGTTGAAGATTCGAAATGTCTAACTGGTTGAAGATTCGAATTGTCGTTTCTTCATGATCTCTATATTGCAAAATAGATCCTTAAAAGCCCTCACAATGGTCTTGAATCCAAGAAAGAGATGTTTTATTTGCAACTTAAGCCTATCTTGGATATACGAGTTGAATAACTGTGGAATTAAGTTAGTAGCACTGTGACCATTTTTGGAAAATTATGTCATATCATATATTATAATTTTTTCTAACAAGTATACTTATGGATGAATTTTCCGATAACCTAATGGCATTACTTCAGTTCTGTAATTCTATTTCCAACGATTCAATCTCACCCTATGAAAAAATATCGTTTAAATGTAATTCGCATGCATCAGACAAAAAATAATAAGAAATGATTAAAATTTTTTAATACTTTTATAAGGATGTAACATATTATAGGTAAATGAAAAATATATGAACATAAAATATGGATAGTAACTTAGGAACTAAATTTTTCAATATTGATAATAAGAGTAGGTGCATAAGGAGATAGCACTGTCATTAAATGTGTTATACATTTAGAATATATCTATAATACTTAAGTATGATTATTGTATACAAAATGCTGCCAGAGATTCTGAGGAGTGTAAATAGCTGGTATGAGAATGCCAAAGACTATTGTAAACTAGATCCAAAAATTCTGGTATTCAAATATAAGACTTTTGGGGTTCGTTTGAGTCTTTTGCCATGAATTATCATAGAATCTGGAAAAAGTTTCAGAAGGAAAAAATATTACTTGATTTACTGATAAGGTTAAAAGACTTTTTAATGTAATAGCTATTCTTGATATCTGAAGCAAGAAAAAGGTGATTTTATAGTTGTTGAATTTACCATATTAGGTATAGTATATGTAATGACGGAGAAAGGTTGTAAATAGTTAAATCATTATAAAGTTAAGAAGTATTAGAGTGTATCATCTTTATTATATTTATATAAATATGTATGAACTGTTGATTTTTTAATAATAGTTTAGTAGAATAATATTGATGGAGCGGTGGTAAGGACATTGTATACCACTTATATAACATATGATTGTAATGGTAGCTAAGACTTGTCATGAAAAGTGTTTAAAAAGTGTTTAGTTTACATTCAGTAACATGACATTTTTATTTTGCAAGGAAATAATTTTGGTGAGTTTAGCCATGTAAGTACTTTTAAAATGTTATAATTTAGTTATTTCTTCATTATGATCATACTATGGAATTGTGTAAATATAATTGAAATATCTAAAGTAAAGATTGCCAAAGAGTTAATTGAATATTACTATAAGAATAATAATATCATTGTTAATTTAAAGGGTATTTGAAAAAAAGGTTTAAGTATTTGTCTGGAAACAAATACATATTAAGGATTAACACTGTGTGTGTGAGCTGTTACAAAAAAATTTGTGTATCAATTTAGGGTAAATTAAAATGGGTGACCAGCCCCGTGGTAGAGCAATCGGTAGAAGTCGAGGTAGGAGCCATAAACAAGCAGGTCCATATCAACAGCCTAGACAGCCAGGCCCTGGACCACATCCTGGACCCTCTGCCCCTCATCCTGCAGCATCAGCATGGGGTAAACCTTCGCAAGTGCAAATGCAAGCACCACAACGAGTCCCACAGCAGTATGTTCAACAGCAAGTATGTTTTTTTTATTAACTTTTATTTAAAGAAAGTGACATGCATTTTTTGTGCACAAACAAAATAATTTTGTGGGAGCTAATGCGGAGTAGATTGAATTCTTTTTTGTCCTTTGCTTAAAGAGAAAGGATATATCATGTTCATCATGAAAATATGATAGAAACTGATTTAGTAAGCCTTTATAAAATATTTTGTCTAAACTTAGATGCGAATGACAAGTAGTGTAAACACAGGTGTCCAGCAACATTTCCTAAAGTCTTGTATAGGATAATAGAGGTTAAAATTTAAGAAAATAAGTATTTTTTAACTGCTTTCTGTTATCTTTGTGCGATACGAACGTTTAAATTTGCATTTTGTGCCGGAACAGCCCAAGTCTCAAAGCAGCTCTAGCCTCGATGGGAAGGGTTGCGGTTTGCATATCAATAGTTATAAGACGAGCTTCTCGGAAAATGTTTGAGCAATGATGTTTTATTGTAAAACAAAGCCAACACAGATTATTTTTGATCTCCCGCTCTCTCTGCTGTCCGTATCCTCTCTTGTGTGTGGTCTTCTGACGTCTCCCCTCGCGTCCTGAGGGACAACGTCCGGGTCTATTTGCGACATATCCTAGCCTCACCAGATGTGAGACATCGCCATTATGGGCGACGTTCGGGACCAGATGACCCTCATATTTAATCCTTTCGAGACGAATGCCGGGAAAACCCGTCGGAAATTTTCCAGGCTCAGAATACGAATGCCGGATTTTTCCGTCGGCAGTACATATCGTGCAAGGGTGCTGATGCAAAGGATTATGGTTTATAGTCTAACCTTTTCGACCTTTTTCTAGGGAGTTTCAGACCTTTTTCCTTAAAGGAAACCTTGCCTCGGGGGTAATTAAGCCCTTTTCCCAGCATGGTGCCGCTGCAAATTAATTTTTATTGCAATAGTTTTGCTAAATATTTAAATTAAGAAATAATTGTTTATATTGCCTTGGAAAAGAAAACCTTGTAATTTGACGACTTTGTACAATTTTTAAACGAAATTTTATCGCAAATAATAAGGTAGTTAATGAGTAACTCAATTTCATCATTATCATTTAGGTTTCACGCTATATAGCTTAAAATTGGCGTTAGAATTTCGTTTAAAATTACTACATAGTCAACGAAATGCAAAATTTTAATATTCATCGCAATATTTGCAAGTAGTCCTACAAAAGCTATACGAAAATAATACTGTATTAATAATGGTCAGTCTTCAAAGCAATGCTGTAAAAGAGAAAGTGGATTACCCGCGGACAGTGTTCATAATTGCCGTTGCTGAGGATAGGCTATGGCACCCCGCTGGGAAAGGGGTACGCTCTATACTTGGCAAATTCAGGGTAGCGAAAACGCTCCGTATCACAGGGAAGATTTTCAGAAAATACATCCTACAAATAAGGATAACGTCTTTATATACTTTTTACATTTTTCTTAAGCCTATACCTTAAATTCTAATAATCCTTTTATTAAAATATCAATATAGGTGTTTTTAATGTCTATCTTTTCCCGTGTTCTAATACCCTTCCATTGGACTCTGAAATAGAAAGGAATATTTCTACTTCGTTGTTCAACTTCACCGTCATTTAGTGACATTTCGTTACCGGTATCGACCACTAGCTTTTATCACAACACCAAGTGTCCTTCCATGCATCACTCTCACAAAATTTATAGTGTCTTACGCATCAAACTACTCCACATTTACTGCAACAGCAGTAAAATAGTATGACAACAGTAAGAACTGGAGAAGAATTAAGATAAATCAGTTCGATAGATTGTAATGGTGATACTCTCTCCAATCTTGGTCCTCTATTAACCCTTTCCAATCGACGCCTTCTTCTCTTGCGCGAACCAGCAACTTGTGAAGTGTTTACCAACTTTGGCCTAAATCGTCTCAAGTACCTTAAAGAATTTTATAAACCAACAAACGTAAACAAATCGTGCATTTTCACCAGATTATTAATTCATTGGTCGGAAAAAACAAACTGATAAAAATAACACACTATAATTAGCTTTGGTGTAATATTATGTAAAGAAATCTAACAAGCATCCACGGTTCCTCAGGTCATGTATCAGAGTAATACTAAATTTCCCGCCTAACTTTATGCGTGATACAACGCAACAAATGTTGCAGTTCCTTTTAGAAGTAAGGATTTAATATCCCTTTAAATTAAATAATTAAATTATCCTTAATTTCCCGTTAAGTCGGATTTCATCGGAATGAGACGTAGACCCGAATACTGCGATGAGATTAACTAAACTGAGCGAAAATTTGACTATGATTTCAGCGAAACCTAGCGCACGTAAGTACTTCCGATGGAAATATCCTTTCGCAATTCGTAATTAACCTTTAACATACGAGCGGTCCCTTTAGGAACCACCAGATGTAGTGCCTGTGTACCCTAGCCTGTGGTCCCTATGGGGACCACAGGCTAGGGTACACAGGCACACGCTTCGTTTCACGTCTGCTTATTATCACTTTCTTAGCTCGGATTTGGCTGATTTTTTTCTTAGACTCTTGGAGTGGTCCTCTCTTTAAGCTCATAGCAAATCGTCTTACTTGATACAAGGTTTATATCCGTAATCGCATTCGAAACGACGCTACCTTCTCTGCTTCTGGAACTCAAACAGTCCCGATATTCTCTTACACTTCATCCTACTTATTTTTGGTGGTTGTAAACACTCATTGGTATCTTTTTAATCTTCTGTACAGGCAAGTAAATCCTTATCTCAAAAAAAGACAGAAATGAAAATCTCTCAATGCTTTCCATTCCTTAGTTCTCTGCTCGGATTCTTACTGTGTCCGTCTTTTAAATGTCAAGGAGTTTGAGTTTACAAATACTACAGCGGAATAGCAGCATAACTCTATTTAAGAGAATTCAAATCGTTCGGGCGCCGTAGCAGCGCCGCTCTAGTTGTCGCATCATATCGGCCGGGCGTCCAGGACGCGCAGCTCGAGTTCAAAGGGCTACTATTCTACTTCATATTGACTTTTGCTGGCTAACAACACTTTGTTGTTTGTTTGTTTTAACACTTTGCGTACCGGCTATTTAAATCCCATCTCATGGGTTAGGACCGGGCATTTAAAGGAGTTTTAATCTAAATAACATAGATAGACAAAAACAGTTACAACGCTCTATATATTTAACGTATTTTAATAAAATTTGAAGTATTACTCAAGTTTTACTCAAAAAAGATTGAGTACTTAGTTTTTGTATGGTATTTGGTGAAAAATTGTCCTTTGTGTAGGAGAACCTTGCAGAATCCACGGATGTACCGAGTTTCCTTTCTAAGTTTGTTTGCCGAACAAATTCGGCACATCCGCGATGGATATTTCTTATTCCCATACCCCACTATCCTCTCTAGTGTGTGTTTCACCATTCTCCCTTCCAGCGTGGGTGGTTTATCACGGCGAAACTCAAGCTGATTGGGCTTCTCCTGCTATCCTTGTTGATAGAGACGCACGTACTCACGCTGGAAGATTCTTCACTTTTAGCCCATCTCTTTGCTAATTCCAAAACAAATTAGGAATTATTAGTTAAATTATTGAAAACTATATGGGCTACGTGTATGCGCTTATTTTTAGGATAAATTCACAGAACATTTGATCTTACAAGGGGACCTTTAGGACTGCGGCACGGGATATTGGATGAGACCGGTATGGAAGTGTAGCTTAGATATTACTAATAACAACCTGAAAATACTAGGGGCCAACGCTCCCTCGTTTCCTTGTAATTAATGTTTAAAAATCGTCAATTCTAACCGTTTTGAATATAACACCCGCGGCAACGGCTTATCTACAAGCAAATGGTGGCGTGTTGGTAGCGTGCTGGATTGCTGATGAAACTATTTGAGGTTCGAAACCGGTTTAAACTTTTCATTTTCTTTTCTTTAATCACTTTCTTTTTTTGGCAAACATTTAATCAATCAATGCTGTCTTATTATTTTATTTTTCATTTTTCTCTATTTTAAATATGTTTAAATTATATGTGCTATGAAAAATAAAATAATAAGACAGCATTGATTGATTAAATGTTTGTTTCATCCAATATCCCGTGCCGCAGTCCTAAAGGTCCCCTTGTTAGTAAATGATTCTCACAGTCAGTTATGTAGTTGACTTCAGAACTTTATGGGAGAGAGCAAAGAACTAAAGAACGTCCTAGAGGAAAAGAATATTCATTTTAAGCAAGGAAAACAAAATATTTACAAAGATAAGCACCTTCACCATCTGGACCTTATCTGTCAAGGACCAGAAGATTTGATTAAGGCACAAAGGACCCTCAGATTCCTTGGCGCCTTTGGTACTTGTGTTTATGTTGAACAAAGCAGATGGGATAAATTTTGAGAATCGAGAAGTGTGTGAAGGCCAGATGTAAATGTGCATCGAGAGATGACCTATTCGATAATGTCTTAATGCCTCTATTCGAAAGATCAGAAAATTACCAACAGAAAGATTTTCTATTTAAACTGATTGAAAAATAACATTGCGGTTTAATTATTCCTAACTAGTAATAAATTATAATTATTAATTTATGAAGAATTGAAGAAGTGTAGAATTTATAGTCTCCTTATTGGAAAAATGGATAGTTTATCAAGTTTTATTCACACAGTATGGCTAACAAAATATTTTCGTACGCGTTATATATCCCTAAAAGTGAATGACGATCATTCGAAAAATTTCATGAAATCAAATTTTTGAATTGTAAGAAACTAGTCTAAATTATTGAATGGACATTCTTATACACACCAGAAGCAACTGGGAGCAAAATTAACTAATAATAAAGGCAGCGAAAAAACTTTTGTTAAGACATGCGAAAACACGGAAATCTCCGGGGTCGTTACTCGGCGTTCGGCTCCGAAAACATGGAAATCTCCGTGACCGGTACGCAACGGGTTAATTCGTCAAAATGGTTAGAAAACTTTTAATGAAGAATACTTAATTTTATATTAGATTAGCAATTTTCATCCATCCAAGATGAATATTTTCATCCAGGAATCGGTAATCAAAAGTTCAATTCAAGAGTGGAACAACATCTTTCAAAGTTCAATTGGTTTTCTTGACGATTTGACATTGTTACATACTACTTGACCAGTATTCCTTACAATAGGTTAAAAATTCAAGTCTACCCTTCCCTTGTATTACAATTTCAGGGATTCTCATCATTAACTAAAGAGTGACACTCATGTTTACATTCCTTGTGACTACAGGGAAGATTTAATGGAGCCCTTCTCAAACTATTTTATGTCCAGGCATGACTGTATTTATTCATAATGTCTTACAAGTATTGTAAACTTAGGTGTCCTGGGACTTTTCAATAAGACTAGCATATGGTTATAGAGGATCAAAATGAAGAAGACACATCCTTTTTAGCTTCCTTTTGTTTTAAGTTAAGGAGATAGTGACTTTCAAAGATCGAAATTTTTAAAATTTTGCATTGGAACAACCCAAACCCTCGTATCTCAGATAAGAGCTCTTCTGAACTCCTCTGTTAACAGCAGATGCAGTGGTAAAGTTGGTCGAGGCATTCAAAGAGCTTTTTTGATCCGTCATTTGTGTGTGGTTGATGCTGGTGTGAGAACCAGCTACAGTCTTTTCCTAACCTACCGGCTGTTCCAAAATGCATGGTAGCATTCTCTTATGAGGGAATCGAATAGCCATGTAGGCAGGTCCATTTCTCTGCAAAATCCACATAATTTGTCTTGATTGGATAAAATTAAGATTTTCAGCTTAGTTAGGTGAATTTTATTTCTGAATTTTTGATGAAATCGGGATAAGGAAGAATAATGCTACAAATTAATAAAGATTTTTCATCTTTATAACAAAAGAAATAATTTATATAACGGAATGAAGAAACTGGCTGCCTTAGTGGCTGAGAACATTATTAAAACTGCCTTTTCTTTCCTCATATCCAACATTAAATGCTAGTTTTTTCTTAAATTACTCTTTTTACCTTCGGAATACATAAAAGTCCTATTATACTAATCTTTGTGTTACCATATATTAGTAAAAAATAATTTAAGTGAAACAGAACCATTGAAAAGTTTTTTCTTACATTATGAAAAACTTGTTGCGAGAAAAATTGAGATAAATGTTATTTTCATTTAGGTTATTCTGAGTTGATATCTACAGTAGAAATTTTGTATTTTGAAGCTAAGTAAAAAAAATAAGGATTTAACTGTTTTTTCTAATTGGCTACATATTAGTAGAATTTCCTTATTATTTCTTGCCAATATTCTGGAAAAAGGATGAGCACTAATAGGTTTTAAAAATATTTTCAAAAATCTACTGAATCCCTTTTTTTGTGGCTGGTCAGATATGATTTTCTGAGCCAAAACTACTTAAGTGGTATTAGACATGTTTTAATAGTTCCTCTGATCCAACTTATCTCAGTTGTTTTTTCTGCTTCTAAGCAAATCTATATTCTTTTGTTTAAGATTGTAAATGTAGAAACTTGTTGGAAGGATGTATTATTTGTATTTGTAGGCTATGTTTGCCCCAATAATCATTTACATTTAAATTTTTACATTATGATGATTACTTATTGTAAGTATTAGTTGGCTTAATTATGTGTAGAAATTTGCAATTGACTCTGTTGCATCTTTCTTTCAAAAAAGCCGCCAAGCTCCTCTGCAGGTCGTGCTAGTCAGAGAGGGGCTGCCAGTGCAAGAGGAGATTCAGGTGTGGCAGAGGCAGTTTCAAGGGTGCAGTCCATGAGCATGGGTTTGTTATTATTGTTATAAAAGTATTTAGATGTGAAACTTACATTACAGCTTATATTTTATTGTTGGTTATTTAATTCTTCAAAACTGTAAGAATCCTTAATCTATAGGTGATGGACAAGAAGCTCCTCAAGGTGGTGGACGTGGTGCCATGAGAGGAGGGCGAATGCTGCCACAAGCTATTATTAGGACTCGTCCTGCTGATAAAGACAGCAAAAAGGGTAAGTTCTTTCTAATTTTTCATAATTAATTTAGCTTTTCTTGGTATCTTTTCTGAAAAAATAATTTTTCTTCTCTTTGTGGTCTAGTTTCTATTAATCTATTCAGTTCTGATCATCACAAACTGAAAATTAATGTATATTATTATTTACAATATATACTTGCAAATAAATGTGTTTTGACCATGCACAACACCTGTTAGATGTACAGCTACATTAATGTCAAAAGAAAGATTTACTCAAGTTAAGTAATGAAAAACTGGTATTAGTTAATCTGAATACAAACCATTAATATCACCTTGCAGCAATAATTATTTGGGTGAAAAACTGGTGCTATGTTATTAAGTGCAAGGAAATTGAATTGTCGAATTTTGTATTTTAACTTTTGAGAGGCATTCTTTTATTCATTTATTTGACGTGGCTCTTGCAAAAATTTAAATTGTAAAAAATATTAAAATACTAATAGGACAATAAGTGAGTGAGACTCAATACAGAAATTTTTCTCTCAAGGTGAAAGGAAAATTTCTCATCACCAAGAATTTGAAAATGGGAGTACTGCATAAAAAGTTCATAATACTAACCATTTTGCTTTTACAAAAATATTCATTTCAAGTTCGAATTGTAAAAAAATTTTCACTGATAAGGGAAAAACTTGTTTGATTTTCATCATCTTCAGAGTGGACTGTTAGCTTTAATATAAGAGAAGAATCTATATCTACATATTTACCCTGTGAGATGCCTTTAGGTGTTTGGCAGGGGGTGCATGCACCCATAATAAATAGGTTTTAACACTAAACCATTGTTGTATAAATTCTACTTATTTTTAATGTGAGAAAAGCGGTGTCCCAAATCATGATACCAACCACCACCAGAGGTCCTATTCAATTAATTATTATTATTAAATCTAAAGAGTTGATTATCTAAATAGAAATGTAATCACAGTTCCAAAGGTAGAATCATCCATGGCGTACAGCATAACTATACTACACCCTAAACCTCGTTCCTTACGTTGTTACAATTACAGTTGTTTCTCAGAAGAATGTTTCTTGTAGGTTCATTGTTATTAAATAGTAAAAGTAAATTAATGTTGAGTAAAACCTTTCTTAAGATAGTATTTTTATTTTGTGTGTTTTGATATGGATGGTTTCATTAATTTTCTGCAAAGAAGTTTTGAATTATATTGATTCTTATTTTTTTTCTGTAGGTACTTCAGGAAAGCCTGTTCAAATAACAGCAAATTACTTCAGAATTATGTCTCGCACTGATTGGTGCTTATATCAGTATAGAGTTGACTTTTCCCCTGAAGAAGATAGAACTTTTATGAGGAAAGTCCTACTAAGGGACCATAAGAATGTACTTGGAGGATATATTTTTGATGGAAGTATGTTGTTTACTAGCCATAAATTGCAACAAAATGTAAGTCAAATCATACTCTCTACTACCAGTACTGAGTCATTTAAGTCACATTTATTTCTCTTATTAATTCCATAAATGAAGCAGTGAATATATGTTGTTTTTATGTAATATAATTCCAAACAACTTAATGTCACATTAAATTTATGTTGAAATGGTGATTCATGATTTACTATATCCCCTCTATTCCATAAATAGTAATTATGCTGAATAATTTGAATGTCTAATTTAGTGAATTAATCTTTGCAGGTTATGGAGGTCTACTCAATTAGAAAGTCAGACAATGCTAAAATACAAATCACCATAAAATTAGTTGGGGATCTTGCTGTTGGTGACTACCATTATATTCAGTTCTTCAATATATTGGTACGCAAATGTTTTGGGCACTTAAAATTACAGCTAGTGGGAAGAAACTTTTTTGATGCTGCAGGTAAAGTGTTGATACCAGATTATAACCTGGAGCTTTGGCCTGGGTGAGTATTTCAAGTATAAATTGCCTCATGACTTATTGGAAGATACTTTTTTATAATGACCATTGGTTCTAGGTATGTAACATCAATCAGGCAGCATGAGAATGATTTACTCATGTGTGCAGAAATATCTCACAAAGTAATGAGATGTGATAATGTACTGATGCTTCTGAGAGAATGCTCCAGAGAACGAAACTTTGTTGTAAGTAACTTATTTCCATTAAGCTATTTCCATGGAAAACTTTAATACATAATTCAGAATGAGAATTTATTTTAGATGATTATATTTTTAGTAATATTTGTGTTTATGTCAATGTGTGCATAATGCAGTATTTTGGAATTAATCCCTTCCATTCCAAACTTTTCTGTACCCTACCCACCATTGATTTTTGCTAGGGTTTTTTTCCATGTAGTGTTCGGTCAAAAATATGTTTTACAGGTTATAATTAACATAGAGCATTGAAATAAAACATTTTTATTAGTAGATATTCAAAGGTATTTGACTATAAAGATTGAATTTTAAGCAGACTTATTTCAATTATAACATTCATTCTAAAAATTATGTGAAAAATCCCAGAAACTGTTTTACTGAAATGATACAGAAAATATCAATATATTAAGTTGAAGAAATGGAAAATATTCTTATGGAAATATAAAGTGCCCTATTATGCAATGGATTACTATATATTAATAATAGTATGTATGGTACTGTTCAAACACTGGTAAATGTAAGTACCACACACTACTACTAGTCATGATGAGCTAGACTCGTCATTTCAATGCAAGAGGTTAAGGAGTTCAATAAAGCCTTTGAATAGATCAAGATTGCACTATTTGTTGCTAGAATAAAATTTGAAGCTTCTGCTTTCAAAATTATATACCTGTTTATTTTTCTGAATGTATGCTTATTTACAGTAGCGTTTGAAAGTATTATTTCTAAGAGTTTTTCAGAGGATGAATGCATAGATGAAAATAGAAATTTTGAAAATTATCTTTAACCACTTCCCTGATGCATTATTTTTAAGATTTTATTCAGAAAGTGTCATTTATGTATTTGAATTTCTTTCTTTTAATATTTTTAAATAAGTACTTTGTCCCTTTCTTCTTTAGCTTACATTGTTCATCCTTAGCTTTGTTATTGACTATTTTTTGTAAGTTACTCAATATTACACATTATTTACAAATAAGAACTGCAAATGTACATTATGTAAATGTACATAATGTAAAGTTATCAATTTAGGATGAATTCCTCTTTTATTCAAGAAAAATGTTTGGTATTACTTGCTACAAAATGTATGAAATTTGTATTGTGGGTTGCCTATTCTCATCCGATAATTTCTAAACTATCCACTAGATACTCTCCCAATGGCATCTAGCATTAAAAAAAATAATTACTTAGAGTTGATGAGTATACTAGGCTTGAATGCGAAAGAAGACTAAAGTTTTGGTGTGGTGGGGTATACTCATCCGCAACAGAATAAGGAACCACCTTTGAGGACGAGTATACTCATTGGCGTCAGGGAAGTGGTCTAATTAATCATATTTCTTTCACTTCTATATCAGAATTCTAACCTGAAAGGTAGGGAGAAATTTTGAAGTTAAGACTATTTTAAGTATTGTATTGTAGAATTTATATTGGATGGTAAATATTAAAATGCAATATTATTAGTACTTCATAATATTGATTGATATTTTATTTTTTGATTGGTTTGATTGCTAAAATATTGTGCAAAACTGTTTTTATGCTAATCTCTTTTATTTCAGGAAGTCTTCAAAAAGAGAATATTAGGCTGTGTTGTCATGACAGATTATAATAACAAAACGTACAGGGTTGATGATGTAGATTTCAATGCCAATCCTAAGTCAACATTCAGCCGTGGTGGACAAGATGTTTCTTACATGCAGTATTATCAAGAAGTAAGTAAACATAAGCAATATATGTATATAATATTTTAGAGGATAAATATTTCTCAAGGTATAGGAATACATCCTACATATTAAACACATAATAATCAGAATTATTTTAATACTCATTAACTTAATGTATTAAACTAACCACTGTAAGAAATTTTGAATTTTCTAGTATTTTAAAAAACTTTTACAAATCTTACTATTTTAATTGAAAATACAGAATTTTTTACTACATAGCTGACTGATTTTAAAAGTATGATAGGGGTGCTACAAAGAGTCAGGGAAGATGCCAAATCTCAAGAAATTTTATTTCCAAGAATAATTCCAACCCAATAAGATCAAACTAGCTTTTTACTGTTCACAATCAATAGATCCATTTTAATTTTATCACAAATGGCATATAGAAGTCTGGTTTGTTAGAGTTCATTGCTGTCCTGCGACAGATTCTGATTTACGTAAATTTGTTATCCTAATTTTTCATTTTGTTTCTTGATTGAACGAAGAAATATGATATTAAAATTAGAGATGACCGACAGCCGCTATTGGTATCTAGAGCTAAGGCGAAAGACAGGCGTGCTGGTGGCCCTGAGCTACTTTATTTGGTTCCTGAACTTTGCCGCCTCACTGGATTAACGGAAGATATGAGGTAAGAAAATGTTTTGATCAATGTAATGTAGATAACTTTGAGCCACACTTATCTTCAGCTATTTCCAAATGAATATTATTCATTGAATATAATATTATTATTGAAAGAATATTAATGTCTGGATTAACAGAATAAGTAGGGTAAGTGAAATAACATTTCTATGGAAATAATTTTTTGAACAGGTTTCTTTCATGCTTTGATTAATCAATTTGTGTTTAAAGATTAAGACCATTATTATTAATTTGAAACTTGGAACCTTGTTTAGAGGTCCAAAATTTCAGGAATTTTTAGAAATTTTTTTAGAGAAACGGGTGACAGAGGGCTATGAAAGTTTGTATATTTATGTATTTTATCCTTAAAGTATGAAAAACTTAATAAAGAGTCATTAACCCATTTATGCCGAAGGTAAAAATTTTTATTTTTAATTTTAGTTGTCCTTTTTATTAAAGAACTACTTTATCTTCTGTTTCTTTAAAGAAACAACTTCCAGTTGATGAGAGGTCTAGCTGCGCATACAAGAGTGGACCCTGCCGGAAGAATCAGGAAGTTACTGACATTCAAGGATCGTCTTCTTAACAACCAAAATGTGAGAATTGATGATTCACAATTTCAATAATTTCTTTTGAAAGTCTAATAAATTAAGTGTATTTAATTTTTGTTGCTCAGTTATATTCCTAATTAAATTGTTTGAGCCAATGTCAACAATTGAAATCTGTTATAATATTATTATGATTGAAAGGGCTTGTGTAGAGAACAATGAGAGGCAGTTATTTTGTGTTTTTAATCATGAATAATAGCTGAAGCTGTTAACGATTTAGTATGTTTGGGTGTAGTCTTGAGTTACATCTTTGAAAATAATCTAAAACGAAGACTCGAAGATGATCATTGTTGCATCATTCTAAAAATGTGAGTGTGATGCATAATTATTTGAATGAAATCATGCATTACATATTTATTGTTGTAACTCGTATAGTTTAACCCTTGCATTTCAAGGGGAAAAGTCCTGTAGGTCATTAATTTAAAAAAATATGTTGTGGTAAATTATTTGGTAGCTTTGGAAACCAAGTTTCAGAACGCATTAAGTGAAAAAGGTTACATGTAACTTTTTTCACTTAACACTAGAACAGCGGGAAACGGACACCCCCCTAGAACAGCGGAAGGTGTCCTCAGGACACCTACACTTGCGCTTCTTTTAAATTGAATGAGGCAGTCGTATTTAAATTTCTAGTCTTTCCTTATAAGCTTCAAAATTAATAACTAAGTATGGGTACTTATTTATCGGCAGATCATGAGGTAAATAGTTGCTACATATTTAATATAGAAATTGTTGTTGAGTTTAATCAATTTCATGAGACTCATATTCCGATATAAAAATATACAGAACAGTAAAGCCAGAAATAAATTATATGAATAAATTAATATAAAGCCTTTTATAGATAAAATAATCATTTGCTTGAATAAACTTTTGAAAATTACCCGATTTTATCAACAATTTACATGGGGTACAAGAAAAAATAAACTCGCGTAATAAAACTTTACCGCTTCACGTACCTTCCTTTGATTTTATTTCACAACAAAAAGACTAGAAATAAGGTTTAAGACACAAACTGGACCTTAAATGTTATTTGCATACGCAATTATATTAATTTTTCTTTTTTAGCACAATGATGCTGTCACGAAATATTATTCCACAGAAATATTTTAAATATTACTCCACAGAATCCTTCCACGAAGCTCATAGATAAATCTTCTTCATGTTACAATTCCTATAAAACCATTCCTTGCACCTCTTACACTTATCTGATGCTATATTTAACTTGGATTTTCTTTGGAATAGATATCGCTGGCTTTGTTGGATAATGTCTCGTGCATCCAGCGTTTACTTAGGTCCTTTTTGAGATCTCTTTAGACAGCTTAGGTTTTACTTTGTTTATCTGCGATTCGTTGCAAGAATCTATATCTGGTTATTTGGCGACCTCTTTTCTGCTTGCAAATAACCTATACATTGACTTCTGCTAGATAAATTTTTATGTAAAAAGAATGCATTAGGCAACGTCGTGAGTCTGTCTCACCGTGTGCCTACGCGCCATTTGGTCCACTACGCCGCTTTTTGTTCAATTATGGTACGTAACCGCGTCTGATTTTCTTTTACTAATACTGTCTAATACGACATTAGAAAGCATCAAAATCGCGAGAAGAACATGTTTATTCGGTTTAATTTTATAAACAAGGATTATTCTTCATTTTTCGACAACATCGGAATTCACTGCAGATTTTTGCTGGTTTTCAACTCCAGCGACTCTCATCACAATTTGTTCTATGTTCCAGATAAAAAATACCTGCTTTCTTAAACCTTTTAAATAGTTTCTTTAATTTAAAATAATTATCGGTCATTAGGTTAATTCCTTTTATATAGGAAAGGTCCCATCAAGGTCATGACCACATGGTTCAGGAAGATGGCCTATCCTCCAACTCGATAACTTATGGAAATCTATTCTATGCATATTTGGAATTAAAATCCACTACTAACCGAAACTTAAGTACATATTTATCAGGTTTATCAAGAATAAATTGTGTGAATAGACATCTACACTTTCTGGGAAAAAGCTAATCATTCACCGTCACTTTTGTAACGGGATTGTAGCAAGCTTGGCAATATTCAATGAGTGAGTGTCACAAAAAGATATAAGACAAATTAGTCAATTGCGAAAATAGAAATGGGAAACGTATCTTATAAATGGAAATATTAGAAAATATAAGGCAAAATGTTTCCAACTCAAATCATCATTAGAATTGCTACCTCAAATTTTTATACATAACAATATAATTAATTAATTTTAGAGAACGGGGACAAAATAATAGCAAAAAGCAATATTATCTCAAAGTACATTCGTAAGAGCTTCTAATATAAAACAATGAAGGTTTTATCATAGGAAATAATAGTAAATATTACGTAGGTGTCCTGAGGACACCTCCGCTGTTCTAGGGGGTATGTGGTAGGATCTCCTATGAAAATGTTCCAATAATTATAAAACTTGGTAGAAATACGCAGAATATTAAATTATTAAAAGTCATGAAACGATTTTTTTCTATGATACAAATTACAAAAATGGTGCGTTTTTTTCATGGGCGAGGTGTCCTGAGGACACCCTCCGCTGTTCTAGTGTTAATGCATTAAATATCATTTTTATTTTGTTTTAACATTCAATTCAATTTAACATTCAAAATTTCTATTACATGTTGCTCTTTTTTATTTCATTTTAGATTATGCAAGACTTTGGCGAGTGGAATCTCAAACTAAGTGATAAACTGGTTACCTTCCCAGCAAGAGTTCTAGATTTAGAGAAAATATATGGTGGTGGAAAACAGCAACTTGAAAATAGATTTGCTGACTGGACGCAGAGTATGAGGAGTAAGTTAAGCTAAATGAGCAAAGTCATTGGAGCATTGGTTGTTGATAAATCATTGTTTATTACTTGGTTCCTTCATTGATATCATTTAGGTCTTTAATATTTCACTAATAAATTTAATTCTTGCAGTTGAAGTCGAAAATTTTATTATATGTTTTTAACAACATATCAGTATTTATAGTTCTTATTCAACTAAGTTATGTTTGTTTTGTTTCTCCAATGCTCTTTTATTTTTTTTTTGTAAAAATTAGTACCCAATTCATCTGCAATTTTCTGTTTACTGTTTTACATTACACTTTCTAGTATAAAAATGAACCTTCACTTCTGATATAGAAGGTATGATCTTTGAAATCTTATCAAAAATAAAATTACAAATACTTTCTTAATCTGACTGGGAAGCAAAATGTTGTTGACAGTATCGTTATTTCTAAGGATTTTCAGCTTGTTTACCACAAACTTTCTGCTTATAAGTAATTGTGATTTTTATTTGTATAGGAGAGTTCAATTTTTAAATGAAGTTGAACATGTTAAGAAGTGAATTTCACTTACTTTTAGTTTATTGTAATTTTGTTCATTTTTCTTTCTAGATTGTCAAATGGTAACATGTGGGAATATGGATGATTGGATTGTGCTATGTCCATCCAAATTGGAAAGAGACACAGAACGTTGGGTTGATTCGGTGAGAAAGGCTGCTAATGGCATGAGATTTAGAATCGCACCTCCTAGAGTGTAAGGAAAATTCTGTTTTAACCTTGAGTTAAATGGATTATTTTCAAACTGTTACAAACTAATATATATTTCAATTGTTTAGATATAAACTGCAGGATGATCATGTTAGCTCTTATGTAACATGCCTGGATCAAATTTTGAACTCATCCAACCCCAGTCTCATTATGGCTATAGTTCCAAATAACAGAGCTGACAGGTACAATGCTATCAAGAAAAAATGTTGTGTAGATCGTGCAGGTAGGTAATATGAAAATTGTCAATATATGGTGATTTTAAATATTTCCATCTCTTTATCCATGTTTTTCTTCAGTCCCCACACAGGTTGTAACACAACGATCCATCACTAATCCAAAAGGTCTCATGTCAATTGCTACAAAAGTTGCAATACAAATCAATTGCAAAACAGGTGGTGCTCCTTGGTGTGTGGAAATTCCAATTTCAGTGAGTCTCTTAATTGAATTACATGAAATTTAAATAGGAATGGAATAGTTCTCTTGAGTGAAATTCCAAAAAAACATTCCCTCCCCTTAACTAGTGTAAACTTCTGTAAACTGCAATTAAATTCTGAAGATTTAAAAAAATGGCAATGTAATGTAAATGTATTCTACTCTTAGTACATTGGTATGTGTCCTTATAACATTGATTTAGCCTTGTAGTTTAAAACAAGTAATCATATAAAAATATATTTCTGTGGAAAATACATCTTCTCTTGGTTATCTCTTCGGTCTAGTTCTAAATCACAATTGGCTCCATAGATTTTTATAATTAAAATAAGTTATTGCATTAGGTAAAATTTTGTAGTGAAAGACAAAGTTTCACAAATGATTCAGTTTCATCTTAATAATGAAGGACTAGTGAATGTGTTAAATGTATGCATTTATTAATTTTGGTTGTTTTAAAAGATGATTATCCTAATTTCTGTTATTGTTGTTGCTTTGTAAAGATTTATTGGTCCTTCATTCATCACCAGCATTAGAATCATTCAGTAATGGAAGCAAAGGAAAGATGTATATCTTTGTTGATGAGTCACTCTATATAATTTTTCAGCTTTGTTGACATTTTTACTTTTTCCATAGGGGCTGATGGTGGTGGGCTTTGATGTATGCCATGACACTGCTAACAGGCAGAAGTCATATGGAGCACTTGTTGCTTCACTTGATAATGGCTTAACTAGTTATTTTTCTGCTGTATCTGAGCATACCACTGGTGAAGAATTATCAAATGATATTTCAACAAATTTGACAAAGGCTTTAAGGAAATATCAAGAGGTTAACCGGAGCTTGCCAAATCGTATTATGATTTATAGAGATGGTGTTGGTGAAGGACAAGTTAATTATGTGTATGAGCATGAAGTAGAACTGATTAAGGTGAGCACTCTTCATGTGTACTTTAATTTGAATTGTATGTTTTCATAACCAATTACAACTATCATCAACTGTTTGTTTGAATGTTTTAATCACAGAGAAATCTAAGGCAAATCTATAATGGAGACAACTTTAGACTTGGTTTCATAATTGTTACGAAGAGGATTAATACAAGATTCTTTGAGGGAGATAGAAATCCAAATCCTGGTACAGTGGTTGATGATGTTGTAACGCTTCCAGAAAGGTAGAATATATTTTATCATCTTCCATACTTAAGTAATAAGTATATTCTTTTCTTTTTGTCTCAGCATTTTTATGAAAACTTAGCGCGTTTTACAAGTGATATTTAAAGATATTTGATTAATAATTGTCCCATTACTTTCTGTAGGAAAATTGCTTCAATAATTAAAATGTTTGTATAATTACTGTTTGCAATTGTTTTAATTTTCCATAAATATTTTTTAGGTATGATTTCTTCCTTGTCTCTCAGTCTGTGAGACAAGGCACAGTGTCTCCAACATCATATAATGTAGTCAGTGACAATATTGACCTCGCACCTGACAGAGTGCAGCGGCTTACCTATAAATTGACTCACCTTTACTACAACTGGAGTGTAAGTAGATACATAATAAAAGATTTTCTTTGGGGGTGGTAGTACTTCACATTCACAGATATTTTATGATGCAATCTAAACCATGATATGTTAGAATTATTTCTTATCTTTCTTCATTTATTTCTGGTTTGTATTATGTTTATCAAGTTATGTTCTTGAATTATTCTTGAACATTTGAATTTTAAAGTATGATGAGTATTTTCAGTCTTTTTACTTTTCACCTATGCTTTACTTGAAGCTCACTGCTTCTCTCCTTCAGTGTGATGTTATGACAGTTCACATGAAATGCATACCATCTATTCTCATATTTCATCCTCCCATTTGTCAGCTATTTTATTCGATGTATATCTCGCCACCAATATATTTGTGTATACTGACTAGCAATGACAGAAGATTTTTGCAAGATAGTCTTTCCAAAGCTATCTTTATTATCCTAACTAGTAAGTCAGACTTCATGGTAAGATCTCAATAAGTAACTAACAATATTTCTTTATTTTCTCTGCTCAACAAACCAACAATTCATATGACTTTTTGAAATTTATCTTTTAAGCTGCTTTTTGAGGAAATGTGAGGATCTTGTTTTCAATTTTCATATCTTATTGACTTTCCTTTCACTTAGACTTATTATACTTCAGTTTAAGGTAGCTATACTCTTGCCTTCATTCTTGAATATTTAGGCTGATTCGTCTTTGAGTCAGAATTTAGGTAAATTTTTTTGCAAAAGTTTAAAGAACTGTCTTAAAGCAATTTTTGAATTTTACAATTTTCTCTTTTAGCCAAGTTATTTGCTGCCTCTACTTTCTCTCACTCTGCTTTCCTCCCAGTATTTAAAGTTAAATTTCCAGTATTATGATTTTACCATTTTCACTTAAACAATTGCATGCTCCTTTCCGTGGAACTAATGCATATCTTGCCAAAAAACTTTAGGGTTTTTGTCTAAATGAGATTGAAGTATACTCCAAGAATGAGAGACGTGACAAAAGTGTTATCTATAACATTTAATTATTTAATTGTGCTAAAGTTTGAATGATTCATTTCAGCCATTGAGAGAAAATTGTGAGATCCAGGATTGAGTCCTGGTTCTCTAAGACATATTTAGTTAATAATTCAACTCCTACCTAAAATACTGAAATGATTTCCTTTGTTCTCTTCAGGGCACTGTCCGTGTTCCAGCTCCTTGTCAATATGCACACAAATTGGCTTTCCTTGTGGGCCAAAGTATCCATCGCCCGCCAAGAACTGAATTAGCTGACCGTCTCTATTTCCTGTAATATTTCATTCATTTTCAGAACCCATTACTTAATTGTTCTATGAATGATTTTTCTTCAGGGTATTCTTTTTTAGTAGAATAGACAGTTTGAATTTGTTTTGTCCATGCACCATACTTAAGTACAGATATTTATTAGTTAATAGAAGTGATAATCTTTATTTTTGATTCACTTTTATTGCCATGTTTTTGGCAAATACAAGTTTTTATTGTGATGTTACCATTGCATACCTAGTTGTAGACAGTTTAATTTATGGGAATTATCTACAGCATGGTATATTTTTTAAATGTTGGTTACCAATGAGAAGAAGCGTTTAGGAATGTTATCACCCTGTTTGGAGAGAATAAAGTTGATGCATTTCTAGCTTGTGCTATTAAAAGGACAATTTTCAATAGCAAACTTGAAAGTTGAGTATTAAGGGTGATATTTGCTCTAATTTTTCTGTTGAGTTAAAGAAATAATAAATTTGTATTTTTTGCTAAATAAATTTGTATTTTTGTACCATAAATTTAAAATAATTCATTTTAAATTTACTAATGAAAAAGACTGTTTTAGTATCAGTGAGGTTATTGATACTAGTTTTTGGATAAATTTAAGAGAAAATTCTGTTGAGTATGATGGTAAAATGATAAATATGCCAATTATATCACTAGGTATGTATTATTGGACAAAGATAATAATAATATAAGTTAGACACTAAGCTATTGAGATGATAAATCTCCTTTGGTTTGTCAATAAATATGATGCAGTGTAGTTATTTCTTTAAGGAAAAGATGTGAAGAGCTTGGCATAAATACTATGCTGTTTTTAATAAGGGTGCATCAAACAAATTATGATATATCATGAAGGATTTTATCCTTTTATAATGTTGTAATATGTTATCGTTTTTGAAATTTTGCCATGTATGAAGAAAAGAGGAACAAATAATGTTTTGTTCAAGCTCAACTTTTTCTATTAATAATTTTCATTGTAGAAGGAATAAAACTTAAAGAGAAGAATATTTATAGACGACCAATGGATAGAGAAAAAGAGAGATGATTAATGGTTTTAGTTTTAATTAAGGCTCGTGTTGGTACATGGCTGTGTGGCAGTCATAGTGTCATATTGATAATAGATAGGAGATGATCATCTTACATAGAACGTGTAATTGGAATTGTTTGTTAAAAATGATATATCTCACAGAATCATATTGGGGAAGTTTTATCGTCTGAGGAGTTAATTTTCCCTTTATGTTGTTTGGTGAAGCGTGATGCAGTTGATATGCTCAAAAAACTTCCTTCCCTCAAATGCTTATCTAAAGAGCTCATAGAGTTAACTCCTTTTATATTCCCTTACACAGTTCTATTCCATTTACAGGATGTTGGACTTGAAATTTGCATTTGCAATTTTTTTTGGATAATTCATTAGCCTTTGAAAAGGGCTTTGAGAACTATGAAAGAGTATATTTGAAAAATTTCAGGTTTTGGATTTTTATATTACAGATCACTTTGGTTTAGCTCTATCTATAGTGTCTACTGTTTTCTGTCCAAGGTCCTATCAATATCACACAGAGTAGCAATTTTATTATTTTTAATGGACAATTATTCATCTTAGGTGAAACTGGATGTATAGTGGCTATAGATCTGAAGTATTTAGTACCTCTCATTGTGAAAATCATTATGGAACCTAAGTATCTTAGTGAAACTGGAAAAATTGCTCAAGTTTCCTATTCCAACATTTTCATTTACCTTCTTTTAAAATATCAGATGTGAAGGGGATGACTTCTTTTTACTTGTATGACCTAGCTTTTTTGATTCCCATTATAAGAGTACAATTATTTTAGTAAGTGCCGTAGACAATATGGAAATATAATTATCAGGGATAAGAAAATATTGCATTTTTGATATTTTCTGATTCATATGTTAATTATTTTTATCTGCATTGTTCTTTTTCCTAGATTTTTTGTTTGGGGAATGAATAATATACTTATGTATTTTTTGACGTCTTATGACCCTTTGGTTCAACAAATATTAACTCTGCACATTGCTTTATAACTAAAGTTTTAGTTATTACTTCGTTTGTAAAGTTTTGTGAATTACTGTTTGAGTAGAATTTTTCTATACCTTGACATTAACAAATTTTGTTGCGCATTTTTGCTTAAGATCCTAATGTCAAGGTAGAAAGCAGAAGGAATAGACATTTTATATTGAAACGTTGATTAAATTTTCTCAGTGCACCCGTCCTAGAGTTGTGTGTTTACCTAAATAAAAGAAAAGATAAATTTTCTATACATAAAAAATAAGAATTTATATCTTCTCATGGAAATGTGAGGCATTTTTATAGGAAAATAAGGGGATACTAGAAAATGTTAAATAATTACATATATTTGATAGACATTTGGTTTATTTTTGGTTTGGTTGGTTGGAATACTTGGATTGGATGCTCAACTGGTGAAACATTCCTTGAAACGTAATAGAAAGTAAAGCTTTATCATATTTGCTTACGATTGCCGTTGTATGAACTAAATATATTAGATGGTGAGGCCATAAAAGGTGTTATTCCTATGAATGTCAATTTGTGATGTATATGTTGTTTCAACTTGTGTCCAATCAGTGGAATCTCATGGAGTAATTTGATGTATGATGTGGCTTATGTTGTAAGGCCAAAATATTATTTGAATGATCTAAGAGAATCTAACTACCTATACTACTGCCCACTGATATCCTGCCTATGTTCCATAAGGTCACTTCTGTCTCAGACTATATCCTATTTAGATGATATTGTCACAGTCTTCATTGCTTTATTTTCCATTGTATTTTATTTTAAGGGAAAGAGAACTCTCTTGTGAAGTAAGAGAAGATTTATATGTGACAAATGCACTTTATTGTTCTCAATATCTTTGTTAATGTAAGTACATGTTTTATGTTTATTAATAAAAGAGGGTATTATACCATTACGGTCCACAAAGTTTTTTTTGTAACATATATTTCAATGTTTCCTATTTTTACATTTTTATTAACTTTTGTAATTACTTATTTTGTTTTTGCAAGTGGCTGATATTGATGTGGAACTTAGTCTTTTTGGATCTGGTTGTAAGAAGTTGGGACATTTCATTTTTGGATTTCTTATGTAAGAAAACCAAGAGTTAGTGTGAAATATATTTTCTTTTATTATCAATTTATATTCAAATACTTACAAAATAAATATGTTTATAACTATCTATTTATTCCATAATATTTTTAAAATGTAATTTTATTGATAAGAGAGAACATTCATGGTACAAAGGTATTTCACATCTGTAATATGAATTTTTATGTACAGTCTTGCGCTATTATATACACAATTTGTACTTGGAGGATCCTTTAGTATTAAGTTCATCCAGCAGATCTTTTCTCACATCAAGTTTTTCTCACATTAAGTTAGAGGATTTCCCTAATCCGCATCTCGTTGATAGTTCCTTTTTACTTCTCAAGATGGAGGACAATGGCACCACCGATTTTGAACTTATGCATTTTGATAAGAATTGATCTCTTGCGTCTATTCCCATGTCTTTATTGCATTCGGTAAAAAGCGAGGATAGGAAATTCTTTTCTTGATACGTCAGAGAGAGGTTAGTTTTCTTTATTCTGCTCTAGTTAGTCGTTCAATCGAACAAGAACAGTAGCATATTTCCTCAGCTTACCTTTCGTGCAGGTGTTGCCAGCAAGTCGACAGCGAGGCAAATTTTGGTCGATCGCTCGCAGTGACTGTGAAACGCTTGTAGAAGACAACGTAATAGCAATATTTTAATTGATTCTGGCAATTAGATACAAATTCCTCGAATTCTTACTCCATGTTATGGTGTTCTTTGATAAATAATCAACGTAGAAGTATTCATTGTAAGATAGGTACGATGCGAAATCAAAGAAATTTTCGAAGAGTCTGTGACGATACCAGGATTTTAAAAAAAATAAAAGAATCCGTCTTTATCCCTGGATACTTTGAAATGATAAACATTGTAAATAATTATCAAAGTACTCTCAATTTCCCTGCAGGTGTTCTTTTGATCCTTAAAATAATTATTCTTAATTTGTTTTTGATGTAGGTATATAAAGACGATATCACTCAGAATATTAGAGAATTTGAAGAAATCATATCATTCCCCCTTACGCCCTCAATTCTTTTTCAAAGAAGTAACAATGCATTAACAAGTATTAAATCAAAAGCTGAAGGCGCTGATGGCATTCCAATCACTTTCATTAACAAACTAGGTCATATTCTATTACCCATAATTACCGACATTTATAATCTATCCTTCCGCACAGGTACATTTCCAAAACCATGGAAAAAAGCAGTAGTTAAACCAATCTTGAAAAGTTCAAACTCGAGCTCTGAGGAATATCGACCAATCAGTTTCCTAACGGTTTTATCCAAAGCACTCGAAAAATTAGCACATAGGCAAATCACTGAATACTTACTTGAATACCGAGGGAGTAATTGATTTAGCGCTCCGATTGCTAATCATTGTTACTTTTTGCTCGAGACTAATAGACCCGTAAGCGTAATTCGGATTGATCCGTACCCGCTCTCGGTTATAAAATTCAAAAACTAAAGTTCTATTCAAGATATCGACTCAGAATAACCTGTAAATGAAAATTACAACATTTATCTCAATTTCTCTCGCGGCATGTTTTTCGTAACGTAAGAAACAAAAAATTTTTAGGCGATGTATAAATTTGACTGCACGATCCAATTTTTCGGAGGTTGCGTTCCACTTAAATTATTTTTTACTAAAATTTTATCAGTCAAAAATTAATATAAGTTGACTTTTTTCTATTCATAAGGTATAAAGAGTAATCTAAGAAAAAACTAGCACTTTGTTTGATAGGATTAGAGAAATGGCAGTTTTAGTATTGTTCACGGCTTGTGAGATGACCATTTTTTTCTCATTCCGCTATAAAATTTATTTCTTTTGTTTAAACGTTGAAAAAACTTCGTCATTATATAGAACCATCCTTCCTTATCCAAATTCCACCAAAAAATTGGAAAAAAATCCACCAAACTTAGTTGAAAATATTAATTTTATCCGTAGAAGTAACTCAGAAATAATTAACTGACTCCTTTGGGGAGGCTAGGTTGCTCCCTTATGGGAATTTACGTGCATTTATTTCCCCATAAGCCTCCCGTACTGCCAGCTTTTGTGGAACGGACTATAGTAAAGACAACTGACGACTTTCGTAAATCGATGGATGAGAGTAAATTAGCAGTACTGATATTATTAGATTTTAGTAAAGCCTTTGATTCGGTAGATGCAGGTATATTGCTTGCTAAACTACGAGGAATGTATTTCTCAGATGCTTCAACAGCATGGCTGTATTCTTATCTACATAATCGGCAACAGAAGGTTATCTTCGAGAATAACTCATCAGCGTGGTTAGATGTAGATCGCGGTGTTCCCCAAGGATCAACCCTCGATCCTTTGCTATTTTCACTATATATCAATGACTGTCCGCAATTCATTAAGTATTGTTACCACCATTTACATGCTGATGACCTCCAGATTTATATTGACTCATCCATTGCCCAATTCTCCGATTGCTTTTGCTGCGTTAACCATGATCTAAAGCAAATAACTGGAGCAAAGATAACTTTTTAAAGATCAATCCATCGAAAACTCAAGCCATTGTCATCGGGTCCCCCATTTTATTGAAACGACAGAACATTAACAGCACTGTTAAGATTACCGTAGACGGTACGGAGATCCAACTCATTAACCTAGTCAATAGTCTCGGCATTTGTATTAATAACAATCTAACGTGGTCCGGACAGGTTATAAAAATATGTAAAAAAGTTTATCCCTTGATTCACTGCCTTAGAAACCGCAGAAGCTTCCTTACAACATCCATTAAAAACACTTGGTCAACTCTTTAATCATGCCCCACTTTGACTACAGTGATATAGTTTACCAAGATCTAACCAAAGAACTAGCTAGTAAGCTTCAACTGGCACAGAATGCTTCCGTTAGATTTATTTTTAGCTTAAAGAAATACGACAACATCTCAGAATTCTATCGGAAACTGTCTTGGTTAAAACTCGAACCTCTTAGAAAATTTCATATTCGTAAATTGACGTACAGCGTTCTCCAAACGCATCTCTTGATTATCTCTCTACAGAATTCATCAGCTTACTATCAGTCCACAACTGTGATACTAGAGGGAAATGTAAACTACTTATTCCGAAACACAAATCAGAAACGTATCACAAATCATTTTTGATAACCGCCATCAAATTATGGACCGCACTACCGCATGATATTACATCTTCATCAATTCAAACATTTTAGAAAAAATGCTTTACTCTACTTCTAGAGAATCAACGACCGCATTAGTACACCTTAGCTCCAGACAGTATCTTCTTAATCTTCAATTATCACCATTTCTTCGCTCTGACTATGCTTCACAGAATTATCATTAGGTTTTAAATCTAACATGTTGTAACTCATGAACTAATGAACCTCATAGACAGTGAAAGTGTCGAGTCGGACAAGTAAAATTACAAATAGATCCAACTATATATGATAATTTAAAATGCTTTGTATATTCATAATCTTGTTTATTTTCTCTATTTATAACTTGTAATTTTATGTTATAACTATTTCATCCTTTATATTTTCTTCTAGGTTGTACTCATTTTAAAAATTTTTTGTGGGTTTTGCTATCAGTAGGATTGTGCAGGTTTTTCACACCCCCCTTCTTCGTGGGTGTTTTCCTGCTATGGAATTTTTTCCCTAAGCTTCACTTGGGGTTTTTTAATTCCACAAATTTAGTTATTTAATTTGTTTAATTTAACTTTCTAATACTTAATTTATAATTAGACAGGGTTTAATGGAAGAGAATACTTTCCAGTCTCAATTTCGCCCTAAATAAAGACGATATTTATGTATTTTTTGATTATTATTAAACCGTGTTTTGTCTCTCCCACTCTGGATTCACACGAAAAGAGCTTCCACGCCACCTGGGCTTACACTAGCCCTTTTATCGCTTTCTTTACACGTTCCCCTGGTACCCGGCTCCCTTCTCTGTGACGCTACCATCAGAATCAACAGACAACCTCGACAGTACTTCTATTTCAGTAGGTGGTGTACTTCGCAAGTGACTGATAGATTAGCAAAAAGTAAGCAATATTATTCTTTCATGATTAATTTTTATGGCCCAGAAAACAGGAAAACGTACTGAAATAAAATTATTAGCCATACTGTGCTATTTTTACAAATTTATGAATAAAGAGTAAAACTTGCACTTTAAGTTGGTAAAAAATCCCTGCAGAAGGGTCGGAAAATGAAACTGTTTAACTATCGCATGTACAGACTGCTAATGATAAAAATTGGGTTTAGGAATATATTTTCTTTATGAGCATATATCTGGAAAACTTGATAAGTAGTTAAAATTTTGAAATAGTTTTGAATATTTATAATAATAAAATATTTATTCACGCACACCAAGCGGGAATGCACCCTATATCGAAACAGTGTATAAACATAGCATGCATTTACACCCCTTCTTCCCCTTATCGTTACACTACGCCTGTTACATCCGGTCGATCGCGACACATTTTAAAATAAAAAGTCAATTTTACATACAGAAAAGATGGATACACCTGTTCTAGAGGTAATTTTGAATTTGATTTTTTTCCGTCAGGTTGTTATAAATGTAGTTAATACAATATTTCTAAGCCTCCCAACTCCTTAGGTAATCTAAATACTTGTAGAAGTTATTAAGTAGTTAAAACTGATGAAGGTAACTTATCACGTGAAACATTAATCACTGTGTCACCACCTTCTTCACCCATAGGGATTTTAGCAATCTTCTATTCGACCCACAACTGGGTAAGAATCAAGTATGCACCCGATTCGTTCTTACTCCGCTAATGAATGGGAAACGAGTCGGTGTACCTAATATAATATGATACTTCAAAGTAAAAAATGGCGGACCCTTATTTTAGAGGCGATTTATGCAGAAAGCGAGCAACCCTTATTTTAAGAGTGATTTATATCGATGAATGAGGGGTTACCACAGTACTCGAGAAAGCTTCCTGAAGGAGGATCTGAAATAAAATCTTGCGTCTTTGTAAAATGAATCGACTTCTATATAAATTGTAACGGGCAAATTCGCACGGTGGATCTCCGTCCTCCCTGGCGATATCAGATGCTAGATTATATACGAAGAAAAACGATTTTCAACACCCCTTTAGAGGATTAACGATATAAATTTTACGTTAAAAAATATAATTAATAGATAGGAACATTATGTAGGATATAAATTATCCAATGTCATGTTTATAAATAAATCTTGTAACATCTTCAGACATCCCTTGTTTCATCTTAAGACACAAATTTTATCCCTTAGATATATAATTTTCGTTCTAAATGATATATTCTTCGTATTTATTACAGCTAATATTCAATAATATGCATACAAATATATTTAATAAAATAAATTCTGAATAATCCTTGGCCTAAATTACATTTATCGTAAAGAATATCAATAGATCAAATATAAGATATAATTTCTGCATAAAGTACTGGTTCGTATTTTCAGTTTCACTCTGAGAACGGACTACATATTTTTTACTGCCCCATGTTTTTTAAATGGGAGAATCAAGCCCGCTGAGGCAACCTTGTAGCGGAATTTTCCCCCGGAGAAATTTCCCCGGAAGTGGAAAATGTTGCGATTCTTCGGACGATAAATAGTAATAATAATACTATAATTTATGGAAAGATCTTCATAAAATTTCTCCATTTAATAGAGTAAAAATACTCGTACTATGAATTTTATGAGTAATCAAGAACATAGAGGGGCGGGGGCGTTCAACGACCCTGATACTTGTCAGCAGCTTTCGCTTTTTATTTTATATCTGTTTCCGGTGTTAATCCGATCCGCTTAGCTATTTTGTTTCTTCGAAAGTTCATATGCCATTCTTATGTGTATATCATGAGTTTACCTGTTTAATTTCACTGAATGCACGAGGCAGAAAATGAAGTATTGGAGAGATTCACTCCAGTACAAATCCAATTCACCGTGCTTGAATTTAGCATAATATTAGTCTTTCTAATATTAAACGTTAAGAAAATAATGAGAAAAGAGCTTTCTCTGAAAATGATCGATAAAGATCATATTTGCTCTATTATAGATTTTTTAAAAAATATACTAGGGACTCCCATTTATAGAACTAACCATTTTCCCTGTGCTTTTTAGTTCAGAATTTTAATGAGTGTTCAAGATGAGTCACGATTGCGGAAGATAAAATTATGAAGTTCTAATATTTCCTTTCAACGACCACATTCTTTCCTTTTCTTGAAATGATATTCATTTTTGCAGTTACTCCCAAAAACTTTTTTTTTAACAGGAAAGTCAGTTTTCTATTCATGAATTTTTCCATGCAAGACTGCTAGTATTGTTTTTCTCATTAGATTTCCTCTTGAGGAGCTGTTGAACATTTATTAAGAAAAAGTTTCATAGCTCACTAACAAGAAAAATATAGATATAAATGGGAATTAATATACTTATCATTTCAATTGAAAGATTATTTTGCTTAATCAACTGAGATTAAAAAAGCTACAAATTTTAATCTCATATTGTTTCCACTGTCATTGGGGAAACTATAAATATTACCTCAATCTGTACTAAAAAAATTTTAATTGACGAATTGACACTTTCCCAATATTCTTTCAGCATGATAGTACTTTAGTAGAGTTTTGACGGAAAGATCAGTGAAAAAATCGTTTACTATCAATCATTTGACGATATTATTATTGACTATTAAACAATTATCTTACAGTTGCATCCATTAATATATAATGCGTTTTAAAATCATAAAATCGTATTATTCCAAAAAAAGAACAATCGAGATGACTGCAGGGTATGTGAGGACGATTATGAAATGAGAAGATTTAGGTTTTACTTTGCAAGAAGTTTATTTCACAGTGAAGTAAATATATATGTATATATATATATATATGGCACATACACCATTTTAACATTAAAATTTACCTTTAAACGGCCATTCCACAAACATGTGTTGACAGTTACACTCCTTGAATAAAATTTAAATTTCTGTTCACACCTCCAGGAGGTGCCCGCCGATCTTATTTGGTATGAGGAATAAGCTGAACCTCATTCGGTTTCACGCTCGTGTAAAATATAATCATTTATATCTAACAGCCCAAGGACATAATTTATCAAAAGAATAGTCGTAATTATGACTCTGTTAAGTTGAATATGTAATACTTTGATATGTATACATTTAGGCCCGAATACACAGCGGCCCAATTAGAATAAAAGTAAGGCCATTTAACGTCAAGAGTCACACTTAATAGTGAGAGAGCAAACAATGCCTCATTTGGACGATAAATTAATTCTACATATTTCTAAACGTCCTCTCCGCAGAACATTTTTCTCTCTCTATCTTTCCACTTATGGCTGTTTCCCGCCACCTTCATAACAAACATTCCGTCCACTTCAAAGTATGGTGTAAACGAAAACTTACTCCGCTAAGACGCGATAATTTTTTCTGTTAAAAATAATTGATACGCAAGGGCGAATCAAGTTTGAATTTTGGAAACTATTTGATAAAGTGCTTAGTAAAAATAGTTACGAGTCTTTCGCTATGAAACGCTGCTTTTCGCAACGAATTCCTTGTTCATTTCATTCCAAGTAAACCACGAGATGAAGGGGGATTATGGTAGCAATTCCCTGCGATTAAATCGTGTTTTTAAGAGAAAAATCTTTGTATATAATTATATCTAATTGTTTTGATATGTATGATACGGTATTTACCACCCCAAGACCCCCTCATTTCGTCGTAAATCAGTTTTTCACAAGGCTTACTTAAATCAGTTTCGAGAATCAAGAGTGGCAACGAAGTATTCTCGACACAAATCAGAAATAACTCTACTGCTTTGAGCGGACTTTTTACTCTTAAGAACTCATTCTCAACTCCACCGCACATGATATGTCTATTCGCCGTCGAGGAGGTAGGACAAACGAAGGGATATGTAATTACTTTAACCACCATCAAACCACATTCAGTCAGCAGAGCTCACAAATCGTGACATCTCCACCGCGTGGCATGCAAACGTCAAGAACGATCAACGAGGGAGGAGAAGAATATATCGTACATTATAATGGAAGAGAAAGTTAATGCTGACATGAAAACCGTTAATTCCGTTGCCAATTTTTTTTAGCATTCCCTTAATGGCGGGCTTCCAACGGCGAGGATATATCGGTATTTAACGCTACTTGAATATTACCTCCGCCGTTCTAATAATCTTAAACATCTACTTTCGAATTCTTCCAAAGGAGACGGTCTTGCCAGTGATGCGCTTCTCCCCTGCCGTATGGCGAACTGTGTCCTTCACTCTGTCTTCCGCCACTGGACCGATACAGGTTAGGGAATCTTTGAAGTAGGAGCATACCTATGTGAATAAAAAGTTCTTTTAGAGATTATAGAAGTAAAGTATTGATGCTCAATTCGTTCAATTTATGACTCTACATGTATGGATAGACCGATAAATATAACGTTCACTGGAGGCGAATAGCTCAATTAATCCTTCTGTTATAATGCCACGTTCATTCAGTCGAATCATATATGAATGAAAACAATTCGTGTTTTTCGCAGGGACTTTCGAAACATTTCATAAGCGTTCGCACATCTCCAGGACTGAAGATCAGTTCACGCTTACGGAAGTATTTCCAATACGTAACGTCATTACACAAGATTGTTCCAATACCGAATTTACGATCTGAATCACTATGATGAGGAACAGCATATGATGGAATCAGTGAAAAAACTTATACATTTACAACATTCTTTACTTGACATTTCATTACGTTAGTCAAGAGTGAGTGTAAGTATATATATACAGTAGACTCTCGATAATTCGAATTTATAGGGACCAAACAAAAAATTCGAATTATCGAGTTTTTCGAAATAGCGAGGGTTCGAATTAAAGAGGGGCTGAAAGTAAAATTCGAATTGAAGAAAGTTACATTCTATTTGTCATTGTATAAGATTGTGAATGCTGGTAGAAAAAAATACATATTATAATAATACATGTGGATCAATTTATTTATTATAAAAAAGTTGTATCATTTCTTCATAAAAAAATCGGTTATTTTCGTTTGGGTCGCTTGGTTGGCTGCAATCTGGTCCATAGCATTTTCCAAAGTACTCACTGCTTTAAACACACTTTTTGCTTTGTTATCCATTTTGGACTTTTCGAAAAAAGGACGCAAGCCTCTTAAAAAAAAGGTTGCTTCCTTAGAAGACGCCATCGGAACATCGTCGTCTTCATCTTCATCGTCAGAAATCTGTTGATTGACCACAATTAACTGATTCATAATGTCTTCATCAGACAATGTACCCGCTGTGGCAACATTATTGTCAATATTAACATCGTTGAAAGTAATGGGAACCTCTAGAAGTCTCTTCCAAGCACTCAAAAAGGTCCCTCATCTTGCAGATCTTGTTGAACAATATCATTTCCGTCCTTGAATTCCTAATCCTTGATGAATCCGCAGGCTTTAAAACAATTTGCGATTGTCTGTGAGCTAACCTCTTCCCATGCTTTGTGAGCCATTTCCATTGCAGTAAGCACTGAAATGTTGTACAGGTTATTTCCATTTTCCATTGTGTCTATTACATAACTAAATTGTATCTATTATTTCCATTGTGTCTATTAGTTCTAACCACTTCTTTTCGATACAAGGTTTTAAAATTTTTAACGATTCCTTGATCTAGGGGTTGAAGAATTGAAGTTGTGTTAGGAGGTAAATATTTCAGCTCTATATTTTCAAGTGAAGGGACATCTTTATGGGATGTGCAATTATCGATAAACATCAAAATTTTTCGTTTTTCTCTTCTCATTTCAGCATCAATGCTCATTAACCATTTAGAAAACAAATCTGCTGTCATCCACGCCTTCTTATTTGACCTGTTGATTAGCGGAAGAGATTTCATATTTTCCCCACTTTCTTAAATTTTAGATTGTGCCGTTTTTAGAATTTTTCTAACTATCCCTCACTGGCTTGAAAGTTGGTGACACCCAAACTTGCTGCCAAAGACTAGCCTTTTCTTTTAAAATGGGTCCTCCTATAGGGATATTTTCCTGCCTGCACTGACTAAACGTTTTGTGGCATTCTTCAATTTGAGGAAACTCACCTTCACTTTATATCTTTCTTGAGCCATGAGGAGTTTTCTCGGCAAGATGATCTTTTTGCTTCAGGATAGTTGATAAGGTAGATGCCGGAATATTAAATTGAAGAGCTATATCCTTCTTTTTTCCTCCTTCTTCAACAGCCGCGATGACTTGTTTCTTTTCGGTGAGCGACAAAGACTTATAACGTACAGGGTCCATTTAAAGGCTGAAACTGCACTAAAGCATTTCAGGGGTGGTGTAGCATGAATCATAGAGGGAGGTAAGTTCTCGGAAAAATTGCCTCGACACTTTCCATGAAATGACTAATTTTTCAAATTGTGGAGTGGGCCGGTCTAGCTTCACTTCGATTTATAGAGGGGACCAAAATACATTGATTTTCTTCGAATTATATTGGTTCTCTCGGGGGACCGAGGGTTTTCTTCGAATTATAGAGGTTTTCGAATTACCGAGGTTCGAATTATCGAGAGTCTACTGTATATATGTGTGTGTGTGTGTGTAAGACATTATAAGAGAGTGCTACTTACCTTACGCGGAGCTTGACGATGCCTTCGTTGCAGTTGACAGCACAATCCTTTGCTAACGTCACACTCACTGCTCAGTAGACATTCTTCTCCTGCAAATTTTTGATTCTTTATTAATTGGTATCGATAGCAAATTTTTTGATTAATCGAGTTCCAATTTTAACACACACAAAGCGAGAAACCAAACAGAATGAAGTCTATCCACAAAGAAAGTTGAGGGTGGAAAATGAAGGAAAAATACTTATATTACTTGGACAATTAAGCGTAAAAATTAGTGCTATTACTTTTTTCAACATTGTTTATAAATCTCGGTTGGAAACGAAACTTATAGCCAGAAGTCGTAGGTTCCATGAAAGTGAGTTCAATTACATGTCTCTACTAATAGACATCGTATTACGGATAGATTATGATAAAATAAAAGTTACCTTTTTCTAAACTGTACTAAAGGATTGAGAAAATCATTTTTCGATAGAAGTTTCTTTCTTGTGATTTATGGTCCCTGATCGAATCATATTTTCCAGTATTACTGTATTGGAGATAACAGTTTCCATTTGTATTACAAACCATAGAGCTTCCTCGAGCGAGATGGCGGTTGGCAAGTGCGAATGATGGAAGAGTCCATCTGTCGTGGTGCCGATCTTCCATCAGTTCCGGAAATGACCCTACCGATGGCGCCACCGGGCATATCTTCATCTTCCTCTGCCGCACATAAGAGACCACTCTCGCAGTCACCGTCTCGTCTGCATAATTCTCCTTGACGCAAGCCAATCAATGCAAGGCAGGTTCCTATCACTGCAAAATAATTGCGGGAATGCTTATATTTGCTGCCATGTTTATATTTTGTCCCACGTATTTGTTACGTAGATAATACTTTTATATTAATTTTAGCTCTCTAAAATTTGGTCGAATAGCAATTTAAAATCAAACTCCCTTCTGCTAAAAATTCAGAGTAGTAAAGAACATTACGTTATATCATCCGTAAATGGATGGACAAAACTGTTACAGATAAATAACAATTATTATTAACGGAATAGATTGATATCATCAATCCTTTCCGTGTTAAATGATCCAAAAAGGAACTTGAACAATTTTACAGTTTCCTCGAGTTAGACAATTACACTCACCACCGTCAACATCGACGCAGATGTATCCTGGGCAACAATACTCGTTAGCCGAGCATCTCCTTGGGTAACATGGAGGAGATCTTCCGATTCCGTTTTCTTCCTCAGCTTCTTCAGCTTCTCTTACTTCTTCTTCGAACAGATCCAAGGGATGGGCTCTCTGTTTCAAGCATCAGGTACCATGTAAAGGAGAAATGCATGATAATATATGCGAATCTATATCAATACCCTAGGTGGTATTATCTATATGGATATGCCCATTTATAAAGAATAAAAGAACTCTTTACTCCTTTTATAGTTTAGGAAGTTTTTAGGGCTGCTATAGGGTAGCCCAAAGATAAGCAAAGGGAATAATAATATTCTCGCAAATTTTGAAGGGGTGGCATGGGATATCCGTGGAGGAGCTGTTGAAGATACGGGGTAAAGAAGTACGATAGAGCGGCTGAAAGTTAGCTTATACGGTGGGAATTGGTTTAGAAGTCGGAAGGAAGGGAAAAAAGTCAGGGAAACAGGCGATGGCTAAAAGAGATGAAAAATTTGATTTGACACGGGAGAATAGTGTGATAGAAGACAAAGCATATCTGGTTTCTGAGAGGGGTTATATGATCTCTAAAAAAAAGTAACTTCTTCAACTTGATCATCTTTCGACGAGTAAAACCTTCACAAAAATTCGTCATACATACTATTTAATAAAATACTAAATTCGACCTGCGGAGTTATAAGGGAAATAGTTCTCTTAGATTAAGTTATAGAATACGTGGAAATATTAGGACATTATCGAAGAAAAATTTTAAATGTTGTTGTAATTTAGCTTGAAGAAGGTAAATTTTTCCTCTACACCTCTGATGAATGTATATTAGAATGGATATGTCCCGATTTGGTCGAATCGGAGAATTGGAGGATTGGTGGTGGGAGGTAAGTTACAGGCGATGAAGTGTTTAGTTTGGGGAATTGGTGATAAACATAGTCTAGTGGACGGTGGCTTGAGCTTCACAAGCCCGGGTCTTAACTGCCGATGGGGTGATGTGGTGGGGTTGTTATTTCGTCTGACCAACACCCTCACCCATGTCACTCGGCAAAATGCAGAAAAAGTGCTGTGCACTATCCGGCGACTCGTCTCCTGGGAAAACATAATTAAGCACGTCCCATCAAAGGCACCCTTCTGGAGCCGAAAAATAGGAGTTATGGGGTGGCTCCGGACGAGACGGGTAGCCTTCAGTGAGCAAGCAAGTGAAGGCTGGCGTTGCTTCGCGTGAGCGGTCTAGCTGGAATCCGCTATTGAACGGAAAGTACTGGGGGCAGCAGTCTTTCCCGGTATTAGGATTCTCAGAGTGGTCTTGTTATTGGTTGGCCCTTGAGTCCAAAATATCACCACGACAATGTGAACCTATATGTTTGGCCATAAGATTGGAATATGCCAATATACAAGAAAAAGTATATTAAAAAATAGTGATTAAACCAACTGGAGGATGGGCTATATGAAGAACTGGTTTCTGGTCAGGGAATACTTTATCATTCCTATCAAGGCATGAAAAAGAACAATGTTGAAGGTAATTGCCCGCTAATTATTAATTTATTCATGCACAAATACAGAGAAATATGAGTATACGGGTAAAACGCCATGGTCTTCACGAATAGAAAGACATAAGAAATGACACTGTATGAGATAAATTATGTTCGAGTGCGATTCGGTAACGGCAGAGAGAGCAGAGGGCAGATCTTGTGGGGAGAGTGGTGATCTAAATGTCATCGGAAGAAAAAATGAACCATTTGGCGCTACGGAGGGAGATTGTAAATGGCCCTCGATGAAAGAGAGAGTATGGGGAGAGTATGGTCGAAGCGTGGATGGTGGGAAATCGGGGTGGAAAATTGAGCGATCCCGAGGGATGAGAGGGAAAAAGCAGATACAAGGGATGCTCGAGAGATGGTGATAAAGAAAACTGAAAGAAAAAATGAGGAGAGACGATGGGTCCACCTGTAGAGGGATTGAAGCAACTGGTGTCCCCAATGTCCGACCATGTTTATTTGCTCGGAATTGACCTTACAATGGTCCACCGTTTTTGGCGGTCTTCTGTGATCGTTTTAATAGCTTCTTCATTTGTTTTCTATATGTTTTTCATCAATGCACATGCCTTCGTTGGAGATTTGTTGCTATTTCATAATCAAGAGGTGTGATTGTTTACTGGTGAGATACGAGTCAATCTGGACGCGGTTAGTACATGAAGATTCAAAAATTCGCAGTTATTTCGTTGAGATTGAATCGTAAATCAGCTCTTTCATTCAATATTTCATTGGTCAACTAGAAGCACAGTGTTAGCTGCGAAACTTTCAAGGGTTACATTTTTGATGGTAGAGCTTTTTTTAAGAATCTAACACATATGATGTTTTCTGAATGCGAATTATTATTAATAGAAAGAAATGCATATATCTGCAGATACCATAAGCTTGTCCTAATATTTGTACGAGTTTACATTAAAAATTAGCATTCCATTCCCTAAAATATTCTCCCATGATGTGTTATATTTACGAAAAGTTTATCAGATAGGACTCAGTATCTATGCATATATTAAACCTTAAAATAAAACCTTACCTATAGTAAACCTTCAAAACTATAGAAGGAGCACGTAAAGTTAAGTTCTTTATAAGTATTAACGAACACAATATGAATTATATAGTATATATATTAGCGAACACCAGCATGACCGTAAATTAAATTTAAAAATTATAGTTAAAATTCTTTACAACAAAAGTATATTATTAACCTAATTATAATTATAACTATTAAAACTAGAATTTCAAGTTAAATCAAAACTATGATAATTTTTATTTGTTTCAAATATTTATTGAATGATGGATTAAAGTAAAGGAGTCGGTCTTCAATTTCTTACCGTCGTTCTTTTAATCATCTATTAAAATGTTTAAAAGTAATTAACTTTCTTTCAAACTTTAAGGTACCACATTTTTTTTAGTAATTAAAATTGAGAATTATTTATACAGAATTAATGAAAGGTAGACGATAGTTACTAAAATAAATGGACGATTAAAAGTAAAGTATTTAAATATTTAAAATTATATATTTCAATTTTATTATAAACTATCAGAAATGACTCTACTCTAAATTTAATTATCTTAGGAGAGATAGGTATATTTTATAATACAGAATAGGTAGATATATTTTATAATACTTATTGACGAAAGTCTAATATGTAGAAAAACTGTTCAAATCGCATCAATAGTTCAAATGAATTCCTTTTATAACTCCTAAATCTTTCAATTTCTAATTCCTACTTAACCTCATTTCTTACTCGCTTGATGTTAGCTTCTAGATTTTTCCCTCTACATTCTTTAATCACTACGAGCGGTTGGTTCTTCATCACGTTCGCATTGTTTCGCAATTAGTCTAAACAACTTCTTGACGCAACAATCAAAAGGAATTCTCTGACATCCTCTTTCATAATCGGTATAAGCACTTTTCAGATATACATTTCTTCGTCCATTACGATTTCATTGAAGTCTAATTTTCATTTGTGTTCTATTAATGAAACTCATCATGTGAAACTATTTACGTTACCCATAGATAGAGAAATGTAGATCTTCAAGTGAGGGTAATCAAAATGATCATTAAAATATTTCAATGAGAAACAAAAACTTAAATCATCTAGTTGCTGTTCTTTTAATTAAAATTTTTCGCTGTGAAATTCAATCCATAAAAACTGAGAAATATACATATTAAGATTTTTAAATATTTAAACAAATATTGCTTTTAGAAAGAGATTAATTATTTTGGTTTACATTCATTTGTTAACTGGGCCATAACTACTTAATTAATCCCGATTGAATGTTTATTCATTTGATTTCCCTAAAAGAGCTCAAAGACGTGAATGTGAAAAAAATCTCTAGCATTTCGAATGAATAATACTTTTTTAGACGTATCTAGTTTTCTTTTAATCGAGTTTAATTTTGAATAAGTATGATGAGAAAAAATATTAAATAATAAACTCTCCCAAAATTTATCGTTCGTTTTTTCCAGATTTTATTCTGAATTAGATTAATGTTGCATACATTTGCTTCTAGCAGTGATATGAACATGATTATGAATATGATTCTTAATGTGAACGGTTCTCACAATTATTTTAAAAATCTATTTTTCTTTTTTAAATCTCGTTATTGTTGAGGGAAAGTGAGCAATACCTTTTTAATTTATTTGTTGCTTCAAACGAATATGAATTCTTCATTTTTCTTAATTCCTCTTGACTTTAATATAAAAAATCTTTATAATGTAATAATAATAAAAAAATGAAAATAGTGTATTATTACGTGAAAATCTTTCATCATACCATTGTGCATTCCCACCATTTCATATCTCTGACCCAAAGGGAGAATGAACTTCATCCCTTTTCACTATTTAGTCCGTTATGAGAAATAGCCGCGTGTTTCGGGACATCCTCAAAGTGTTTACCTTCTTCTCATTTGGCATGGAGATCCATTTCCTTATTTTCACTCAGAATGGCGATTCAATTTCCGTACTGAATGATCACAAGAATTCGCGATGGAAAAGTGGGAGAGGAAATCATAAGCTGAGGGACGGAACGACAGGGGACCTCTATAGAGGTGAGTCGAGGAGGATACCGCTGGGTCCGCATTGGGATCGATACCTCCCAACCTCCCCTCATTCCCCCTTTCATCCTGCTACACCTCTCCCTCACAACATCTTTATTCCTCCTTTGGCAAAACCTTTTTTCAACGCCAACACCTATATTGCCTCGGGTACTTCCATATAGAGGTTGCACGCACCCTGAGGATAGTATGTGTAACCTCCGAGGTTCGCCCAACTTTCCCCTCGTATATTTATAAATGTAGCGTATTCCCGCACGACGCCTCCTCTTGTAGATTCTCTCCACCCATTCTATAGGATTCACCATTATTTTTCTCCCATCAGCTCCCGATTCTACGCCTAGTTCTTTTCTTTTCTCGTTCCGCGATAGAGTGTTTATTTACCCAGTGCAACTCGAATACGAGAAATTTGAATTTACGATGTTTTTTTGTAGACGGAATAAATTAGTTTCGAGAATCCTGAAGTTTTTAAGGGCCAGAGCGGCAACGGAAGAACGGTTAAAGTTCTCTCATTCTGCCCCCCTATGGAGTTAAAAGAGCGAATTTTTACGTTTCCAAAACCGTCTTCGAGTTTTTGAGGATATTGTTTTTATGCCTGACCCGAGACCTAATATTAAATTGATTTTTTTATTTCATATCCCTTTACTCATCACTACCATCAATCAATGTACGAACTGAAGACTTTCCAAAGGTGAAAGAAATGCCCTAGCATTTACTCAGCTCGTATTATGGGAGTAATATAACAATAATAGAAACAATTACAAGCGAGCTAGCAATTTAAGCAACCATCCAAAATATACATTAGTATTTAACAATTAGATTTATTCACTGGATTATCTATTCACTGGACTATCTGTTTCTCTGAGGAAAGAAAATAAATACGGACAATATGATCAAAATAATGATCAATCACTGAAGTGATTTATCTTGAGAAGCTTATTCTTTTTTGGCATTTAAAGTAAGTACTTTAAGAATTACTTGTTAACCTCCAAAGACAGAAAAATTTCTGTGGAGTATTTTTTTCTCTGCTTTCGTCTAAAACCACGAAACAAATGCTTGAGACTTTCAATTTTATCTTATTTTGGTGAGTAGATTCGATACAGGAGTCCATTGACATTTATTAGGTTCTGTCAAATTTTGTATCAAACGATTGTTCTTAATCTTGCATATATATAATTGATGTATTCAAACACCAAAGTATAGGAATGGTTGTTATTGTTAACTGCTAGAATTATTATACAATCACAATTGACGAAAACTTAAGGTTGTTTGTGAATTTTAAATCCTTGACAACGAAAATAACTTGGTTAAACTTAATGTAAGGGAAATACATATAAGAACGGATTAATAAAGGTTACAATTAGTTTATCATATTGGAATTTTATTTTCGCAGATGGGCCATCGCTGATACCTTACGGCGCTGCTGGAAGCAGATAAAGACCATCAATCATTCGATCGATGCGTAAAATAATAAACTCTACAAAATGGAACATCATTCATATTCTTCGAAGAGTCTCGAACCGAAAATGGCAAATTGTAGTTTCTGAGAAAACACGAGCGACATGATTCGATAGTTGTATAAACAAAAACAGTAAGAAGAGGAGATGGTAAACATCATTGACTCGAAGCATCGCTACGCAGTGGTCGTCTTCTGTTCTTTTATTTTTGAGAAGATAAATGAGGCGCAACGCTATTTACATATTAATATTTTGATGTTCAATGCAAAGTTTATTTTCAACGGACGAGGTAAGGAGAAAACACTATTTTTCTCTAATCACATTAGCTTATAAAAAATATGTATTTAAGAAACAATACTATGAACCGAATTGGATTATAAAAAAGTTACAAATATTATATACATCGCTTCAAGTAAGTTATGTTATCCAAAGACTCTTCTCAAACAGGAATTCCTCTAAAAGATGCCTTTCGATATCCTGAGTTGGAATTTCCTTCGATTATTTTTTTCCATTCCTTCTTCTTTCAATGAAATATCGATCCCCAATCTTAGGTTGGAGTTCTCCTTGAACTGACGTAATTTATTATTTACTCTCTCATCATTTGTTTTATCTGGAAAGTGAAATTTAGCGTAAATACATCGACTCTGTGAATAAATAATAGTTATAACAATCCAAAGAAATCTAAAAAATTCTTCTACTACTGTTTAAATTTATTTTCAAACTCACTCCTATTGTGAACAACTAGAATTTAATAACTATAGCAGGATTTAACTTGCTATCGAACTCTTCCTGAACATATCTATCCTCTAACTACTTAAAATCTTCATGTTGTTTTGATTATACTTTCAGTATTTAGTTTAAAGAAACGTTAGAAAAAAATTGTGGTGAAATTTCCACGAGCCTCTTTTTAACCTTTACTGCTAGCTAAAATAGGATAAACTTATATTCAAATAAAAATCGACAAAGAAATTTAAAATAATAAATAACCTCTAATTTCCCTTTAATTTTGTTAATAATATGTTCAAATTCATATAAATATAAATATTCGAATTAAATAAATTATCTTCAGATAAATAATTACCGAAATATGTTATTTAGTTTTCTTGAGTGAAATTAAGCAATTCTTTTAATCTATTTGCTTATTTTTTAGTATTCCAGATTTTTGGAATAATTATCCTTGCACATAAAAAAGATTGAATTTTAATTACATTGCTCTTTTTTTAAAATTTTATAAGAAAGATTTTAAATATTACGTACATTTCTAAAGCCTAAACCTGGCTTTGAATTTTCGTACTTCTCATACATCTCATCATAGGCATTCGTGTAGCATATATATATAATGTATATATACGTGTGTGTTATATATAAATGTGGGGAACTGCACCAGTATATCACTGTACTTCTTAAAAGTTGACATTGTGATTTCAATTCATGAACTGATAGACACTTTCCTTTTCAGGGGACCAGAAATTAAAAAGATTTAAAAAAATATTATCCCATCAACCTTTGGAAACCATGTTTGAACTTGAGACGAGAGAAAATAATACGTCGCATTAGCGAATGGAATATTTTTAGCCAAAAATATCTTTTCGAGGCACGTTTTCCTGAATGACATCAAGCTCTCGGAGTATGAAAAATAACTCACCGCCCTCCGTCACTCGTGTGGGAATTTTCGCGAAATATTGGCTTTATTATGTCCCCTCATTGCCCTCCTTCAAAACCTCTATGTCTCACTCTGGAAGCGTGTTACGACCCAAAAGCTTCTCGCAACTTTTTATTTGGTCTCTTTCTACCAACCGCTCGCTGACGTGTGAAAGGATGACGGAAACGCATGTCCCCTCTCATTTTACGTCATCAGGTTCCATCCATTTCGCTTCTTTTTTTTTCTTCGAAATTTATGCGCTAAAAAGTATGAAGAAAAACTCGAAAAGCGATGCCTTGGCAAAAGCCCGTTCGCTGTTTCAACTACTAATCCAATTGCCCGCGAGGGTTTTTCACGTCATTTTTGATGGCTAGTTGCTATGGTGCCCAAACTTTTTACTAAAACATCGGTGCGTAAGTCAGCGCCAGAAGCGATTTTGGAGAAATGGAGAAATTTTGGATCTTTGAAACTTATATAGAGGAGAAATGAATTGAAAAGCTGTGTAGAATTATTTTTCTCTGAAATCATTATGTTCAAAGCTTTTACAAAAAAATACTTAAAACCTCGGGCATTATACGTTGATGTTTTTCTTTAGAATGTGATAGATTGATTCTCTTGCTGAGATGATGGTTTTGCTAGTTGATTGCTGAATCAAAAGCTTTCCTGTATAAGAATTTCTGAATTTTACTTACTTCACGTATTTTAAGTGAGTGAAATTAAATTTTTTAAATTAAATAGCCCTTCTCTCTTATTTTAGCTTAGAATTAGTATATTTGAATAAAATTCGATTTATATTTTAAAATTTATTGCAAAACTTAAAAATAGATAAAGATATACTTTGGCCTTCTACTGCATTTGTAATTTATCAGCGATAATGTTTCGAATAATTTTGCTTTCTTTTTATTTATTAAATCTAACTTGATGCAGTAGATGCAAAAATTTTGCTTTCCACATAAAATCGGGTGATAATTACATATTTTCATTGAACCCATTATAATCGTATTCGAAATTGAATTATAATGTTATAAACCATAATGAATATAACCGGTTCAGAATTCGGAGAAAATATGTCATTTATTTTAACTCTATTAGATAGTAATCAGATGATTATTTGATAATCATCACAAAGTTTATAAAATATAATTAATAAGCAAATTATTTAATTTCCTTCTCGTTTGTATTATCCTATTGCGATTGCATTGAATGACGTCATATTTATTTTTTAGGAGAATAAATTAAAATGTAAATATAATCTCATTTCAGCTATAAATACCTTTTTGTCTATAAAGTATGAGAATCACATTTCTAAATGGAAACCTTAAAACATCTGCATAGTATCTCAAAGTCTTCATCATTCTCTTTTCTTTCTGAATATCTTTAGTCAAAGCAAACCCGCACGGAATATCACGTGTGCAATTCCCAAACGAACTCTACACGCAATCTTCTGCAAAGTTCACTCCATTCTCAGGGGTTAGGGGATTGGACTGTGTAAAATTCCTACCCCAATCTTCTTCCAACAGCTAAGACCGCCATTTTAACCCGTCCCTTTGTTTCTTCTATTTCTTGCAGACTCATAGGATCGCCTCCTGAACTTTAGAAAAAGAGATGTTATTCTGTTTTCCCAGTGACGCATAAATATCAGCCTTTTTATTACAACCTTGGAAGGTTTGCGTTTCAAAATACTTTTTTTTGGAAGTTCCGAATTTTCTTTTTGAAACCTCATCGCGATACTAAGGAAATTAAATTAACATTTTAAGTTCAAAAGATATCAATGATATTGTCTTTATATAATTACGGGAATTATAGCATTACTCTCATAGACTAATACTTGAATAGAATCACCAACAACTGGTGGTGATTTTTTATCTTTCACTGTGGTTAGTTTCTTCTTCAGGACTATCTATAGGACGTATCGTGTGGATTGATCATCTGTAATTTGAACTCGGTGAAATTTCTTTCGATCTTTCTATCTATACCTCCAAAGTATTCTTTCACTTCAATTTCTTATATCACAATGTATTTAAAAATGATCATCATTGCTTTCTTAGATGGTGCATTATTCGTAATTATTTTCACGGAGTTAATTTAACCCTCTAACGGCCCATCAAATGTGATTCATTTTGATCAATCACATATTTAGTCTAATATCATATTTGCTATTTTTATTATTAATTCGTTAATGTTTAACGTAATATTTACTGTAAATTGTGTCACTCAAGACTTATATTATCTAAATATTTGATAAAATTCCAATTGAATTACTTTAGTAACAAGAATTTTTATTATAGTCCTGAAAATATTAAAAAAAACTTAATTTCCTATTTTCGTCGTGATGCCTAACACTATTCAGAAAAATAATAAAGTCGATGGTCACATCTCTCTCTTTCTCTTGGAAAACCTGAAAGTCTATTAATAATTGCGCAACGACCTTATAAATCGACCACAAATGACCTTTAGGCTACATTAATCGCCTAATCTTCCTCATGTATGGTTGTCGTGATATTAGAAGGAGATTTTTCCCGCAAAAAGGTACTCAACCGATCAAATATGCGTCAAAGTGGGGTTTTTTTTATTTTTTCTGCTCTGACCTTTCCTTCTATTCTTTCCAGAGATGCGTGGGAACATTTCGATTTGCAAATCTCTTCAAACTTGATTAGCATGATGTGAGAACTTGGATGAAATGGAGCATCGAAATTTTTTACGATATTTTCGTATTTTATTTTAGAGGTAAGCAAGGGTCGAGTAGATTTCTACGTAGTCAAACTAGCTAGTGACGAGTTCCTATAACAGTTTATTCATCCCATTCATAAGATAGTTACGTTTGATTAGATTTACATTAAAATTTCAATTATATAAGCAGTTCGTTATTATGGCATATGTCTTCTACTTATTAATATCTTAAGTTTTCCCGCTATCCGTGGCATAAAGATGTGTCGTGCTCTTTATTAATTTATTTTTTGCATGGTTTCATTTCATGACCTTTTTATAAAATATTGTTTTCATTCAATTATAAAATAATTACAGTAAACTCTTATTATTACGGCAATATACTTAAAAACGTCGACAGAATAATTTTTATTTATCAATAAAATGAAGCTAATACCTCCATCAGCTATAGAGGGTTCAGAATCATTGTTTGAAACGACTAAATGCTTGGCTTCTATTGTGGTTAACAATTTAATTTAATTAAGCATTGTATCAATAAGCTAATTTAATCAATTATGATATCGATAATGATTGTCATTATTACAACTTACTTCTCTCTATTCTACAAATTCAATCTTTGTTGCGCTAAAAAACCTATTTGAGGAATCTTTATTTAAAGGAAATCTTCTATTATTCTTATTTTTTAAGGATTTGAATGGAATTAAAATGTAAATTCCTCCCTTTCAAATCGAAGGGAACACAGGGATGGGAAGGACAGATTTTTGCGGAGGAATCTCGATAGATCTTGGTGATAATGTCCTCCTTAACGACCTTGGGTGCTCTATCATCAATCACGGATTCTTTCTCCACCCCTACATTTTATTTTCTGTTCTCGTGATTTTTCCTCATTTTTCCATCTCACTCTCCTGTCACCTCAAACCCTTCGTTCCGATGAGAGTTTCAGTCTTTATTCGGTACACCTGGTGCGTGGGAAGACGTGGTTTTCTCTTAGCACCGTAAGGAGATATAAATACCTTTTGAGTGTAGATTATTCGAGCGTCTATTTTGTACAAGAGAATAATGTCGGTCTTTCAACTAAAATCTTCTTTCTAACAGAGGGAGAATTTTTACGAGGGAAAGAATTATTGATGGACGACACAATTTCGCGAAAGCTTTCGGCAAATGCACGTGATTAGGATAATCTTGCGTGAATTGCAAAAATTTTGTTCAGAATTTATATGATTAATAAATTTTCTTAAGCGTTTAATAAGAGATATAATGGAGGAAATGTAGCCAAGTATAGTCCACTATTTAAATGTTGTTGTTCTAATAAGCAGAATTCGAGAAATGGAAGATGTACAGTTGGATTATTTATTCTTATTTTATTGAGATTTATATATTGAAAAGTTATTAATCCTAAGACATTTATATTGATGCTGAATAATTCAAATTTTTTCCTAAGTTCCTGAAATTCGATTTGTTATTTTTATGAATCTCTGATTCTTCAATGTTTATCGAATACAGTCGCATTTCACGTTTGGTGTTTCTGCCTCCCAGTTACTAATGTAATAAGAAGACGTGATTATAATTTTTTTTCGGAAGTTTTGCAAGATGTTGATGGATATTTTGCACAAAATGCGTGACACCAAATAGCCTCAAGAAAATGAAGCTGCTTCTCAAGATCTCCTAGAAGTTTTCTGAGAAATTTAATGGTTTCGACAGAAAAATTGTATGTTGTTTTCTTTTTACAAACTATTTCATAGTTGGTAAACAAAAATAGATACAAATAGATAACCTCGGAAAGATATATGGAGATATATACTTCTTGAGATAAAAAATTCACTACTGTGCATACGAAGGGAGATATACAGTTTATTATCAACGCCTTCGTAGTAAACCATTGCTCAGTCACTATTCACTCTTTAGGTCTTCGATTACTATCTTTTACGTATAAAGATTACAATTATTTTAATCAATCTTGCCTCGAGCCTAAAATCTGATTGTTAATCTATTGCTCGTATCTGATATTATTCACGGCAAATTGCTGTTTCTTTTCAACTGTTCAGGCGATTTATCATGGCAAAATAATTATCTTCCATTATCCATGACATTCTATTTTACGCTTGCATTTCCAAGTCATCATCAATCACGTTCAATTGAAATTTTACAATGAAGTAATTTCTGAGAAGGATGTTAAGCCCCAAAACGTATTGATACCATCGGATAATATTCTCCTAGGAATTAGTTGAATCATGCTCACAATAAAAAATTGCAGTAATTGCCTTTTTGTGAATTTTATTTATAGTATATAATGACGTTCGATGTTATACTGAACTTATAATATTGATGGAGTGAACTGAACTGTTTATGTATTGTTATTATGTTTATGTAACTGTATTAATTTCTGAAGAGACGATGAGGGAATTTACTTTTCATATCCATATAGTCATAAAAAAATCTGAATGGGTTAGATGAGACAGAATTTTATATTTTTGCAATTTATTCGTGCTCTATAAATCGATTTCTCACGAACTTCTCATTCGTTAACACGTAATTCGAAGACCTTGATTTTTGCTCGTGTGTTTATCTCATTCTCCGTAAACTGTTTGCATGACAACGACTCACAGTTTCTACGCTTAGGGTCAAGGATAGGGGGAGCAAGTTTATTATGGCGGGACCTCGGGAGATTTCCTTACGCGATAATATCAGAATGAATATGTATGTCTATTTAAAATATATTTCTCTTGAAACTGAGAATTTAACATATGGAGGGGATCGGTCAAATCGAGAAGAAATTGCTTTATTCTATGATTTTCAACAATAAAAAATCTAAGCAGAGCTAGTATTCATATAGTTTTGTTTTTATTCAATTTGATTGATTGTTTTTTCATTAGAATTCCTATCCTATTCATCCGGCAACAGTCCATAAATAGGATCCTTTACGAGGTTTAATTTTCCTTTTTCATTTGGATATACACCATAATCGACGGAAATTATAAGAGCAAAATATGATATGAAGGATTCTTAAATTAAACGACTTAAAAGAAGTCCAGTGAAGAGCTTACTAAGAGAGGTATATTACGAGAAGTAAGTTTGGCCGGGCGTAAGTGCAGCTTGTTGCAATCATTCTCCATGTCTAATTCATTTAGAAAGAGTGAGTATTTTGAATTAAAACATATCGATTTTGTTCCAAATATGATAATCATGGTTGTCTACACGAGCGTTAAAATCGCCCATACTATTGATAAACTATTTCATATGAACAATGCTTAAAATTGAAATGCTCTAAAAAGTATCCTAGCGACGGAACTTTGTGTACTCATTTAACTTTAATGATTTAACGGGATTTACAATTGAGTAATTATGAGTCTTTATAAAGCGATAGTTAGATCCGTTAAATAAATATCGATTCATCAATCCATTACTTCAATCGCTCGACTCTTTTCCTTCTTCAATCGCTTTAAAATAATAAAAACCTTTAACCGCTAAATGGACTATAACTTCCTCTTATTTGAAGTGCTCAATTTATCTTTCTAAATTCCTCATATGTCCATCCGAAGATGATTCATTCTGAAAAGATCTTTTGAAGAAAATTACAAAATGAACTATTTCGCAAAAATTTAGAATTGACCCTTAACGTAACGTATTACGTAACTTATTATTCTTATAATTGTTAGATCCTCTACAAAGATAACGACACTGGTTATAGACGGTTGATCTTATGAGTTGAGAATTAACATTAGGAATTTATTATATAATATTATAATTATTACATACATATTAACTCATTATGTATGTATTGTTATTTTTACTGTTATTTTTGTTACTATACTCACTAGATATCCTTACTAGGTTAAGAGCTTTTTAGACAAATATTACGTGCGAGAGACAAAAATAAGTAGTACTGAAATGAATTGGAGCTGAATCTCACTGAAAGAATTACTGAGAAAAAACCATGAACAATCAATAAAAATCAATGAACCAGGTTTAAAGCGGGATTTTTCCATTATAAGCTCCTACCATAACATAACCTACTATAAAATTTTACTAGGAGAATGCGATTTTTTTTCTTCTCAGAGCAGATGTGATAAATTCTTGGCAACTTTAAACCAAAGACAACGCGAAAAAAATTATAGTACGCTTGCAGTGAAAAGTAATGCAGGAAAGCTAATAATTTGGAGGGTTTTATATTACATTGGAAGTACTGAATATTGGCCTGATCGTTTGCTTTAAACAAAAATTATCATAGCCCAATTTTGGCGTGTCTCCAACCCCAATATTCTTCTCAGAGATTGATTATGTCATCGATTATATAGATAAAAGATTGAGAGCACTAATTTTGGGAAGATATAAATTTGTCTACGATAAAGAGAACTGAATAAATACCATCTTTGTCTCACTTTGTGGAACACGTTGCATTTGTTCGAAGTACGTATCTTTTCAGTAGAAGGTTAATTCTCGGTCCGCAACGTCCTTTAAAATTTAATAAAGGATACTCTCTTGAAGATAGAGAGCGAATTACGCGCATTCTCATTTACAACGTATTTACCAAAGGAAGGGTGTGAACAAAATCATTTAGTGTGTTTTTAATGGGTCAACGATCCGACTGTTCTCGACCGGGATCAATAAGCGTTGTTGCACGCCGCCGCGGCCCCTTTGTCTCCCGCGGATTACCTTCTCTCAAACGCCTAGTTTTTTTCCTCTTCACGGAATTAATTTTTAAGACCTTTGCGCTCGATTAGCGTTCAATCGGAGTGTCTGTGCGAGTGATTTTGTCGGAAAAATAACCAAGTTCAGAGGTTTTATTTTCGGGATTCTGAATAATTTTTTGAAGTGTTTCAGAATTCTCATTTCGTTTTTCGGAATGTTTTTGGAAGCATTTCGTGGAATAATATACGAAGTTCAACATCCCAAAAGAGGCTTAATGAAGCCATTCGTTCATGCTCATGCTTACCTTGAGTGATAATCAAAGTCGGTCCGAATTGATGCAGCTGAATAAAAAATCATTGCCCGTTTTAAAAGAGATTATATTATTATAAAACGATCGTTCAATTTTCCAGCAGTCGCGTAAAATATAGATTACCGCTGAGTAGAGGAAACTAGTGCTAAAATTGTCATAAAATTAGAGATTATTAGAAAAAGATTAATTCACACGAATTTAATAACTTTACAGGCATTTTATTTTATTTTTTTAATTGTAATTTTATCCCTTTATCGTATCAATCGCTTAAAAGATTATCGATGTCTGTGTTTATGAATTAGATTAAGCAGATTTTCAATTTTTAAGTGTCAATGAAAGCCTGTTAGAACTAATTTAGTGAGATATGCTAAATATACGTAATTATACTATGAGTGTGATGAACCACCAAAATCTGAAAAATTGGAATTTTAGTACAAGGATGAGTTAAATGTTCACAGCGTGTAAATAACTGCGTTAAATAAATTAGATATACATTTTTTATATTGGATTGAAATGTAATTTCTTATATATTCGTATTATTTTTCATGGAAGCATCAGTTGGAATTGGTGGAATGAATTAATACGCTTATGAAAAATTTTACTGACTACTTAAGGTCAGGGGAATCTATTCTCATCTCATCAAAAGGTCAGCTATATCTTTGATGTAACGTCTTTTATTTATAACACATATTAATTACTTTTTCTTACTTTCAAAAGTTCATTACTGTTTATCTGAATTTTTTTAAATATCAATTTTCTATCTTAAAATTTCAGAGATTTTCATTCAGTGGCAAAAAAAACCATCTGAAATTTCTATCAAAAGAAACATTCCTAGAATGTATCCCTTTAGAAGGGATTATGAAATATTACTGACCAAAATACTTTTCTTTAATTTAATCAATTCTTTAGAAATCTTAAATCCATATTCTAATTCAAATATATCGTTCTTTAATTGTTATTTAATCATATATGGGATTATTTAAAATTTGGTACCTTCTAACTACTTTTATCTTGCTTCTTAAGATGTATCTCTTTTAATCGGATTAGTTTCAATTGTGTTAGCAAAGGAAGAAAGGGTTGGAAACTTAATCTTTGTTCTGCGGTTTATTCCAAAATAATAAATTTACATTCGTGTGCCCTCAAAGAAGCTGCTACAAGTCTTATTTTCAAAGGACTCTTTACATTTTTCTTACGATACCATATTATGCTCCTCTTAACATGTTGGGAGTTTGAAAGTAATCTCTCTCAAAGAAGGATATGGAAATATTTTCTCGGTTCTCAAAGAAAAGTCACTCTTTCATTTAAATTACAAAACACTCGGAAACTGTCAGTTGAGGGTTGACACACCACCTGCTGCCATTTCGGGGAAACTTTCAGAGTTATATCAGGAAGTAATTTAGAATGAAGATATTATCTCCGCGTTTTTACATCGAGGAAGCAAGTCATGGAAATGGATTATTAAGGCGGACCCAGGAATCGAAATCTCTTATTAATTCCAAGAAATATCGTGAAATTTTTTGAATCGAACAAAATCGATCTTTTTGATAAATTCCGTATCCTATAAACACAACATTTCTGTTCTCATACACACTTCATTGACTAACTCGTGATCTAACTTGAATGATCTCCGTGCGTTTCTCCTCAACTATCGCAAAGAAATTTCTGATTATGTATAAGGAAGGAGGTTAAGATACGTACTTCCTACAAACACGGAGGCATTTTCTCATTCTGCACGATCCTCTTCTAATGATATTCCGCTCGAGACAGTGATGAATGTGAGTGTTTAAATAGCCTAAGCTTAAGGGAGAGACTGTTTCCCTGACTTTATTAGAAGTTCTATTGTTCTATATGAAAGATGCATAGCTCGTTCGATTTAAATTATTCATGCAAACAAAGAATTCAAGATTATCTCCTCAAGATGTAAACATGGACTTATTTTTACTTTCCCCACGAGAGAGAAGAATTTCAGTTGTGTGATAAAAGTCTGTATGTGAAAGGCTGTCGAGAAAAATCTCGTAAAAATTACTCAAAGTCATTATGTTCTTTTTGAGCCACTCTTTTCTCGTCAGTCTATCGGTTTATATCAGTTACCTATGTAGGCTGAAGTATAACATTTAGCTATGTAACAAATTACGTAATGATAATGTTGAAAAAATCATATTTTAGGTGAATTATTAAAATTTATTGTTGCATAGTTGGTCCTTACCTTCTGAACCGTATTTAAAAAGGGAATTCAAATGCATTTTACAGGAGTATTCAAATTTTTTGAACGCATTGTCCATAGATGAAAAAAAGCAAGTTCGTTATTTTTCCTTTTTATAGAACTATTCATATTAACTGAAATTGTAACTACGAAAAAAATAATCATATCTTCAAAGTTCCGCATAAAATATGAGACACACATTTAAGTTTTATTATCCATTCGTCTATTGGTATTTTTTTACTATAAAAAATTATCACGAAGCCGGCTGTTTGACATTCATATTACAAACAAGGTAAACTAAGTTTCTTGTATATATATATATAAGACCGTCTTGTATTAAGATACACGATTGAAAGGAAAAAAAATCCAATCTTTATAAGGACGATACATTGATAATGTGAGTTAATTCTCGAATTATAAAAATGTGATCTTTATATTTTATATTACAATGATTGTATTCTTACAGTTTGGCATATGTTTTAAGAGCAATATTATTCGAATCATGAATATCTAAATAAAATTTTCCCGTTAAAATTATAGGAGTAGAATAATAATAGTTATAATATATTCATCTGAAAAAAGTCCGATGCTCGGTAAGCCTAAGGAGAAATCGATATTTAGAGTTTCAGTACGGTTTGTTTGCCTTAGGCTTATTCAGATGACGATGAATAATTCAACAAAGTGATGCAGATGGATATTGGTGCAAAAGGTTTTGGAATTCGGAATTTGCTTTCTAAAAAAATATTCGGATCATAATCATTTGCATCATTTGACTGGAATAAAAGGAAATCTTTGCTTTCACATTTGAAATCAAACATTTTTAACTCTAACGATAAAAGCTCCATTATTTAATAGAATGAACTTTTTTCCATAATAATTTTACCAGACTGTGATTGAAAATCACCACATCAATCGCTTTATATGCGATATATATTTTAAAGCAATCCAAAGTATTGCATTATTTGTTTGATATATTAGAGGGTATGATGAGCTTATAAAACTAGAAAATCCGAAATGAAAGTAAGGATAACAGAGAAGAAAATAAAGGATATCCATTATGGAGTACATGCACATTAACATATCATCATAAAAGAACGTTAACACCAAGTTTAGATAATCTGTTAATGAATATAAATTCTTAAATTCTCATTATCATGAGAAAATCCCGGAAACAGACATTATGAATCCTTTCGCTTACATTTATATATTTTCATATTTTATTCTAAAACTTTAATGAATAAAAGGACAAGTATTTTCTTAATCATTTTGTCGATAAATGTCACTAGCTTCCTACACAATTTCTTGAAATAAAAATGTCCTATTTTTCCTTTCCTTTTTTCCATTTGATCACATAATCTTTCACAATTTCCAATAGATTGATTCTCGACCCATTCTCGTGCTTTGAAACGGAGATCTTCATATGAACGCCGTCCCTTTGATTATGCTTTTTAGAATTTTTCAGAATTTAATAGTTGCAATTTATCTCATTTGTGAAAGAGTTTTGAGGTATCGTCGCATTTTGATACATTAGAACTGCTGATCTGAATTATTTTAACCTTTGATTAAATAAACCTCTTGGGAACCATTTTAAGAGCATATAATATTAAGAAAGAAATGTGATGATGAGCAAAAAATGAAGTACGGCAGTTTCTTCGAGAAATCTATGTTCTATCAAAGTAATCATTCGTTGCGATAAAAATCTTTTCGGAAACCAAAATAAACTGGTTTCCTGCTGCTTAGCGGAGTGTCACGCTATTCGCAGGAGCGATTCCGGGAATCCTCACGCAATATCCTCTTTTGCACTAATTTTGATAAGTGCAAAAATAGCACAGATTTTTATCTGGTACATAAAATCTCGAAATTGGGCGTTTTCTCTCAATCAAAAGCACAATGAACACTTCGTGCATGCAAAATTATCAAGTGAACTATTCAACGCTTTTAATTTTGCGAAATAAAAGTTTCTTCTAGATGTAATTCCGTTTTTTTTACGATTGAAATGTATTTATTTAAATGAAAAATAACAGATTTCTTGATATTTCCGATGCCGAAGGGATTGTGCCACATTCACGTATTTTGGGCAAAACTGGGTTAAAAGAAAAAAGTTCTTTTTATTTGTATGTTATAAAAAATTTCTATAAATGATTGATGATGATTTTAAATACAAGAAACTTTCTTTAGTGGAGATACTTGATGTACGTATACTCATTCTGTTCTTCTAATAATAAGTAATAGTACGAATAACGGGTTTGTTTAACTGTATAAACGGTTCAATTAAAATTTTTACGATTCTACGTTTTATAATTTACTTGATTTACTTTAAAAGCTAAAAAAATTATAGCTCATACTAATTAGAAAAAATATATAATTATTGAAAAATTGAAGTTGAAAAAAATCGGTACCATATTATATTTAAATATATATACATATATATAATTATTTGTATTAAAAATAAATACGTGGAAATAAATTAATCTTTTGATTCCTGAATCTGCTTCAGTTACAGATATCGAATATTAAGTGTCTTGATATAGAGCTCTTGAAGGAAACGATTTAAATGACTCAGTCCGATGAATCATAGGTCAACAGATACTAAATGACATCGAATGTTCCAGAAAAGCATATTCATACGTTTGATAGGGCAATTTAATCTCGATTACCATTATTTTTATGATGATTAACGTCTTTGAGGTCGCGAAGAGACGAGAGATTTTTATTTCAAAGGTTAAAAACGCATATAAGTTTACTTTTAGACACTGACCCGGATTTGATGTTACGTTTTGTTTGCGATTGTCTTCATGAAACCCAACAGCGGGTTTTATAATAATTTAAAGTCAAAATGGTTGGGAATCCGCAGATTAATTCGAACTACAACCGAACCCCCTAATGCAGATACAAAGAGCATAAAAGAAAGAGGAATCCACCTGAGCGCTGGGGGCCATCTGAAACACGCCTCCGCCAAAGGAAAGGCCGTTGGTGCTTCCGGTGCCGTGGCCCCCGGCACCGTAGGCTGCGGACACTCCGCTCCCGTAACGGTGGCCTCCGTAGCCCAGGTTGGACAGCATTTCGGGGCTGAATCTGTTAAAGATACCACCCCATGCAGCGGCGGGTTCCACCACCAATCCAACGGTGAGAAGCAGAGCCAGCAGGCAGCTCCAGGGGACGTTGAATTTACTCTTCATCGTGACCATCGCTCTGATTTCGCAACCTCTCGACCTTCTACTTGCTCGACTGCGATGTGTTTAGTGAGAAGTTCACGAGAGCCACTCCTCCGTTCTCTTCCAGTGAGGCGCCGGCGCTGCCTGGGAGGGGAACGCGAGGGGGGATGAGGACGTTCGGGGAGAGAGATATTGTGGGAGGTAGTTATTATATTTGAGAGTTTTTCTGTAAAAGAGCTTTAAAAACGATCGAAAATCTACATTTACGCGTGATCAAAAATTGAATGCGAAAATATCGCGTATCCATTGGAGGAATATTTTTTGGCATCGAAATTTTTAATGTCAAACCATTCATTAGGAGTTTCCTTCATACCTCTGTACGGGGATTTCATACTTCGTACGGCAACGTAAATTATCGATCTTTTTCATTGATGCTTTCAGAGATCTCTTGTCACATTGAGAAAGATGAGACAGTTACGTTTTACCATCGAAATTTTATTGCTGATTGGTATCTGATTCTTTCTCCTAATAGCTGCCTTTTAACGAGTTATTTTTATTAGTTAAGGTGTTTGAAAGTTAATGTAGTCTGTTGATTTTGTTCAGAAAATGATGAGATAGTTATCTCCATCTATGGCGTCAAATATGAAGACGAAATTCGAATATGAAATTAAATTCAATTATTGTATTACGTAGCCCTGTAAATAAGACACATGAATACCATAGGTTAATTTAATTTCATTGTTTACGGCGGCTTTAGCTCAGAATCACTTTTTACATCTGAACAGGAAAATATATTTCGTCGTTATCCAAGCCACAATCCAAGGTACGAGAGAATTTCAGCCCGCAGGCTGGTGTAACACGGATTAGCGTTACTTCGATATTTCCCGAAACCGTTAATGACCTTTCCAACCGCAAATAAATTTTCCCGTAACATATTTTGTCCGCAGAATTACGGACTATAAGGAATGTTTCTGTTGCGTAGCGTTTTATTGGTTCATGTTTCTGCTAAACCTTTTCTATAAATGTACTTATGAATGTATATGGTATCGCGAATAAACAATCCAGTCTAAAATTGAAATAACTTAATCAATGATGAACTAGATTCTATTGTAAGTTTTCGAGGATCAATACTAATGTTAATTGTTACGCCAAATACTGAACCGGATGGAACCTGGACTTAAATTTGGGTATTCGTGTTCCAATTGATATAAATTTCAATATCTATGTATCAATCTGAGTAAAGTAATATCAGACTGTTGGATCAAAATCTCTACAAATTAGCGTGAATAATGCACGAAATAAATCAAATCGAAATGGCAACGATGTATGTTTCTCTCCAGAAAAGTAAACAAACCTCCCGATGCAAGTGACGTCAGTGATTATGCTTAGATTCTATTGTAGCATCGCGTATGACTTGGCTCACGCAGATTTTCAATGATTTCCAAAAGATTGAACAATTAACTTTGCAATTTTCATTCATCCAGAATGGCTTTACTTGATAACACAGGTAGGACATGCGTGTACTTAGAGTAAAACTTACTGAACAACAGAATTGGACTTAATTTAATGATCTAAATAAATAATATTTATATCTCTAATGCATTCTTAGAAACTATTGGTATGAAAAATAAACTTTAAAAAACACTCCAAGAAAGGAAAAGTGCATAAAAATCGCAATTCTCAAATAAAAATATTTCATCGGTCTAAATTAAAGGTGCTAGTATGGTGGACTGTGGTGAGTAATTTAAAGGTTTAACTTTCAGCGGTAAACGTGTACTCTTTGGAATTTCATCGTTTACTTGAGCCCATCTTTGTTCAAACATTTGCTTTCAAGCAAAAAATAACAGAATCTGTGTACTTTATATTCTGGTTAACAGTCGACAATGTGGTTAGGTGTAATGCAGTATGGTTTAATCATTTTTACTGTCAATTTTAAATACATTTTTTAATGTTGAATGATACCATAATTTCAACGTTGGTTCTTTCAGAGTCGTGAAGGACAATCAAGAATATGGTTTCATTTTTCTGCTGAGTTTTTTCTCCTGCATTGTCTGGCAAAATAAGGGTTGTAACCTGATAGTTCTTCTATCCAAGGTTTCTAGTTTGCTAAAGTTGTTTTGATCCAGAACTGCTAACTTTGTATTCAGTGATAGGTTATCTATGAAAAAATTGCTTTGTAATCATTTTGGTATCTCCTTCCATCCTACCAAGCTAATCATTCGTGCTCTTTTGAATGGGATTACACAAGAAAACAATCCCTAAAAAAATGACGAAGCTTCAATATTCTGCAAGCATTATAGAGTCCCTTGAGATGGAATGCCTTAGGAAGACAGGGAGTGACGCATCCCCTCGTACTTGCGTACTACGTACTTGCAGAGGTTGACAAAAAGTTCAGCAATTCACTAGGTATTACATAATTGTTTATGATTTTTTCCAAATTTATTTTTAATTGTATTACCATTGTAAGAAAATTAACTTCGACCGAAAAGATAGAAAAAAAATATAAATATTGTACTTGAAAGTCAAAAAATTAAGGTTAAGAAAATGTTGTTCAGTTTTAGGACATTAAAATAAAAAAAACTTATGTATCAGTAAACGTGTAAAAATGCTATGATTACTGTCCAATTTCATTTAATTAAATAAAAAAAACCTCTTAAAGATATCTGAAAAATTAACTATATAATGTTTATTTTCCTAGTTGCTACATTTTATATAAATACCCTCCGCATTTTCGACTGTACCACGGAAAGAAGGATAGCACTAAAAGGGTTAACCAACAATTGAATATGAAAAATAGTTATGTTGAATGAACGAATGTTCCTCATGAAAGAGTGTTAGTTCTCTTTCCATGATTAATCTCGTTCAAATAAATATTTATGAATTATATATTAGTATGAGAATTACAATTAAAGAATTATTTAAATGCTTCTTAATCTATCAAGAATGCTTTCCTCACCAGAAAGAAAATTTTTACAATACCATTATAACTCTGTGCTACGCTCTTTCAACGGTATGCTCGCAGATTTAACATAATTGGTAAGAGCCTAAGGCGTTGTCGAAGCAACATTATTTTTTTGGCGTCCTTAAGTTAAGGGACATCCAGCAAAAATGCATTAAGGATTCGCTAATAAAAAGGTTCTCTTCCGTCTGCGGAATTCCCACTCGTAAAAGGTAGGGTTCAATATACTCATCCTTTAACTTTCCTAGTAAACTTTTCTTTCTGTGTAGTTTATTGGTATGAACAATATGTTCCATCGTAGCTTATGTTGGAGCTTCAAAATATTTAAAAATGTAATTAATATGCATTAATAATTTATGATCTTCCAATAATATCTCATCGAAGTACTTGCTGTCTGAAAGTATGTATGTAAATGGTATCATTCAACATTTCTTAAACCCTGCGTGATATTAAGGTATAATAAAATTAACGAATTAATTTGATATATTTTTTATTTTTTATAGTTGATCAATTATCAATTTTATTGGCTTAATGTAAATATTTTTGCGGGTTATAGGAGTTCTTCATATTCTTCCTTTTGATTTTATTTTTCACTTTCTAAGATGATTTTTACCAGTTTGTAAAATTAACTTACAATCGTAATATTCAGTTAAAAATATGTTTCATGTTTGTATTTAAAGTAAATTTAAGCTTAAAAATTATAGTTTACGTGTTGGTTCAATCGAATATATAATCAAAACATTTTATAAATACTTAAACATCTTACTATTCTACTTGACGAAAAATCAGTACCCAACATTCCTTGTTTATGATTTAATAAATAAAAGCTTGTCATACCAAATTTATTTCCACAATCGAATCCACGTATTTCTTCCATAATATATAATGTTAAAGTGAACACTCCTGGATTATGATTACAGCCGATTACGTCGTATTTTCAGTGTGGTTTCCATAGTATTTTTTTCGGAGCAGTAATGAATAAACAGCTGAATCCCTAGCTGGAATCTACTTAAAATCATATGAACTTATCGTATATTAATTATTTAGGATTTTCTTAGTATGTAAATGGTATATTCTATTCATTTCCCCAACAAATAATTCAGTTCTTTTATCTCCTAAAAAGGTTGACATGAATATTCTAAATTGCTTTAGCAGAAATGTTTCTCATATAGTCACCATATGCTCTGCAAAATGTTTCTGAATTGAAAACTCAAGAAATACAATAGGTTTATTGAAATAAATACATAAAATGGTTCAAAAATACTGTGGTGGTCTAAAATATATTCCTTCAGATCCTGACTGTAATAATAATCAAATATATCGTATCCTTTCTCCTGATAGGGTTCAATGAATTTGATGACTGGTTGGTATCCCTGCTTGTTGGCCTTAAAGGTGACAATCATGGTGCGTCCGTCTGGAAGCAGCACCCGGTATTCACCCATGGTCTCGTATCCCTCACGCTCCTCATGGTGTCCTAAGTCCAAACCTTCCTTCTCGTCCTTCACTTTGTAGGAAAACTCGTAGCTTGGTTTCTGGATATGATAAAAAATCAATCGTCAGCTATGATAGTATTTCCTTATACATTCATAAATTATTGTAAAGATGCATTGTATATTGGCTGTGTACTGTAAAATTATTTGTGACACCTACCACATCCTCATAGGTGGGTTCACCATAGACAGGTGCAGGGGGTCCATATTTGGGTGGTTGGATGACCACCACTCCGTATGTGTCTGCAGGAGGCTCTGGCCTTGCTGCAACAGCTACCACTAGGGCTGCGAGGATAAAGACGGCCTGGAAATTTAATTCAGATTCTGTATAATTTTTTCTATTTAAGAGCTCTTGAAATAGAATATTGATTTGATTTATATTTAGGGAGTGGCTAATATTGGGTATAAGACTTTCTCTAAACTCTCATTGATTGGGAGTTCATGGATTAATTAAACGGAAGGTCTTCCTAATTTCTGAAAGAGCGATTCTTAAAGGGGTTCATTTCTCTAATTACGACACAAGGCTACAGAGCTCAAAATTTTCATTATTAGGTTACCATAGTGGCATTAGTGAATTTTAGTTTAATGTTAGTTACGTTATACTTATTCTATTGATTCATTTTTATTACTATTTGCCGTAAGTGAAATCGTGGAATTATTAATTGATAGTTTGATTAGATATCGAGTAACAAATTTTAAACGGACTGTAGTCAATAGCTCAGTATTAGTCTTGATCTTCTATTAAAGATATAGCCCGGACGGGAAATTTGATAACGAATTTCAAATCATCAGTAAAAATATATAGACGTATAAGTATCGAAATGATACAATGTAACACATTACAAAATGTGTGAAATAATGCTTCACTAAATTAGGTACTTAAGAATGTTTTTAATTTCAATTTTTCTAAAGAGTACCACTTTTACTGTGCTGTATTACTGTATATATTCATGAAAATAAATGTTTTAAATTAGTGCAATTTACTCACTTCCAAGAATCCGTTGTTTTTCATGAATTTCATGTTCATTTAACACGTGTTTCAGATTTTTAGCATCTTAAAACCAGAGGAGAGCCCAAAGCTATATCTGTTAGCTCATCAAATAAAATATGATTATGCTCACGAATAATTCATTATAAGTATCATAAATTTCATCAATTTACATTGATCTGCTTTTTATTTTTCTCACTCATTGGAATTCGAAGAATGTATGTTTTTGCGAACTTGTTTTAACTTTTGTCTCGTCTTTTCTTTAGACTACTACTTTGATTGTTGTTTACATTAATTTAGATTCGATATCTCGTTATTTTTTTCAATGAAAATATTACATTTGTTATTATGAAGGATTTAACAGGAAAACGGAAGAAGCTTTAGAAGCTTTCAAAACCAGAACCTAAATAATAGAATTACAATCAGAAAAGATACTTAAAATATAAGATGAAAGCATATATTTGGAATAATTAAGTTTAGAAATGGTAACAAAAATATTAAAGATATCAGAATAACTAAAACAATTTTGTTTACGTCGTTTGAGAGCTATTTCCAGGATTTCATACACTTATAACCATATATATATACTCTGATTTCTATTGCTAACTATTTCTCTGTACGTTATTTCAGCATTTATCTTTACCAATTTCTTCATTTTTCTAATCCATGGGATTAATGTAAGATTGGATGAGGAATGTCAACATCTTGCAACATGCGACAGCTTATGAGTTTATTACATAATAATGATCTCTATTATTTATTTAATCATGATAACAAGTGTTATTCCTGAGCTAAGTTAAGTGATACTAAAAACAGAGGTATTTTATTATTATTTATATATTTCTATTACTTACATGTCGCTTATTCTATTCAAAGGAATTTAATTTCTTTGCTTGGTATCATAAACAAATCTGAAGGATGATGTAGAATTGTGCAGTGAATCACTTTTATCATTATTTTAAAATAATATCCCGAAGTTCATATTATATTGGTGTGCAGTTTACTTTGATAAAAATTAGAAGATAGGCATCATAGTTATAAAAATAAATTTAAATTATTTAATCTTCACATATGTATTGTTTGCTCGAATTAGACTAATTCACTTCTTAAATATAAGTGAAAGTGATTTTCTCAAATCAAGAATGAAAGTATCTCATTAAATCTAACGATAACTTATACTCCTACCGACTTACTGCAGAACTCTTGGACGCAATTTTTAATTATTCTGAAAATAGAATAATTATCGCATTTCTTGAAAAAAGCAACGTTTGTGATTATTTTAAAAGGAGAATTTATATCGCCATTCATTGAGATGAGGAAAAGGAAAATTTTATAAAGGAAAAACATATTTCGATGCTTAAAAAATAAAATTTATTAAAATGTGGGAAAAGCCCCCGGAAACTTAAGGCTTCCGGAGTAAAAAACCCACAAAACCGTGGAAAAACTTCGGAAACTGAAGGTTTCCGAAGAAAAAAACCACGGTGCGGGGGCTCACGCAAGAGCAAAAAACCCGCAAAAGATACAGATAGAAAATTTGACAAAAAAATACGTATCAAAAACAAAATATACAATGTTTAAAATCAAAAATGACTGAAGGTAGAATGGAAAATGTACTATGCTAATTTACTTCAAGCAAAAGAAGAATGAATTTTGAAAAAGTTAATTTAACACGAAATTTGAAAAATTTAATTTAACACGAAATTCGAAAAAAATTTACTTTAATATGATATTGCAAAAAATTTACTTTCAATATTTTGCAATATCATTTTACTTTAAAATAAAAGTTTAACATTGGAGAACAAAATTTAACAAAAAAGCACATACACAGAAAAATGTACACATTAAAAATACAATGTTTCAAACGAAAAATGATTGAAGGGAGGATGGCAAATTTATTAAGCTAATTTACTTCAAGCAAGAGAAGAATGAAATTTTCTTTTAAATTAACTTTGAAAAAATTTACTTTAAAATGAATTTTGAAAGAATTTACTTTAAAATGAATTTTGAAAAAATTTACTTTAAAATGTACTTTGAAAAAAATTACTTTAAAATGAACTCTGAAAAAAATTGTTGAAAATTGGAAAATTTAATCCAACGTTACTTAAAAATGCACAGTTTGGAATGGATCCCTACACACTCCACCACAACAAATTAGTAAGTAGGATTAGATCGGAATGTTACTCGCGAAAACTACAAAATTCTATACCTATATCATCATTCACACTGGAGTATACTCCATAAACACTAGCACACACAACGCACATGCACTCGCACAACTCACTAAGAATCCATTCCATATCTGCACATGAGTTACGACGATCAAAAGTTACAGGGGGCTCAATCGGCGAGTGATTTGAGAAAATAGAAGAACCGTACGTACAAAGCGGTACGCCCAGGCGTTCCACTACATAACTCAAAACACTTAAATTTTCCTTGGGGTAACCGCGAGAGTGAAGCTCCCAAACGGATACAGAATCCCAAGCCGCGGACGCGACACGATATTACAATAAAAATTTACAATAATAATTTACAATTCAAATAACAACTAAAGTTACAATAAAAATTACAATTCAAATTACAACTAAAATTAAAAAATAAAAAAAAATCCGCAGCTGAAGACAATCAGGCTGGTGGACCCCTTCACGGCACTCCTAATACCTGCGAGGATAAATCTCCTAGAAAAAGAAAAAAATGTAATTAAGTAACATGCATGAAAATAAAAAAACAACGCTCAAAAGGGAAGGCATAGACATTGAAATAAAAAGAACAAAAAAAATAATACACAACTAAAAAACCTGCAAAAAAAATAATGATTAATCAATGTACCTGAAAAAAAAGCAATAAGATTAGACAAATAGTAAAAATACAGGCAAATAAAACAATAAATTCAAGACATAACACTCAAATTTCGCAAAATAACGCAATATTTTATGTACCTGTAAAAAAGAGAAACGCACGCAGACAGGCCTGCCCAACCCAACCCAGCCCACCCCAATCCCAAGAACGACCCAAACAAATGAACGACACCAACGACACCAAAGAAAAGCGAACCGAAAGAACAACTAAACCATCGACGACAACCTAAAATGTACCTAGAACGCATTCGCACGCATACATCGCAAAATACGCAATCGAACATGGGGAGAAAGCATAGATTAAAATAAAATGAAACATCAAACATAAATATACATGCAGCATAACAACAGAAATATAAAATATAATGAAAACCGTAACCGTTTAGCTTTGCTACCAATCTGATACTGGATGGCGGGAACCGCTTGAAAAACCTTCGTTCTTCGTTTCTTCTTATTCTTCTTTGCTGTAAATCTTCGTAAGATTACCAGCACAGCACCTGAAACCAATGAGCATACGTTAAGTTTACGAGTTCACTTGTCATATTTTCTAAATAAAACTGTAAAATAACTTTAACCACTTCCCTAACGATTTTTTTTTCAAATTTCGCTTAGAAAATGTAATTTTTTAATTTGATATTCTTTTTCTCGGTCATTTGGAATGAACGTACTTGGTTCCTTTTTCTGAAGCTTATATTTAATTGTTTATCCTTAGCTTATTGTTATTTATTGTAAGATTCTCAATATTACTCATTATTTTATAAAAAAGAACTTAACATATTACATTTACTATATCATGTGATAGATAGATACAGTTATCAATTGAAGATGATAATCTCTCCCTCTTTAATTCAAGAGAACATGTTAGTTATTACTTATTGCTACCCATTGTTATGAAAGAACGTAGCGGGTTGCCTGTACTAATTTATTTATTACCAAAGACCGCACAAACATCCTATTTTCGGGACAGTGTGGTCGCAAACTTGGACGACACAACTTCCAGACCCTGAGAGGGAATTTTCCTCCTCAGCCGGGATTTGAACCCGGGACCTCAGCGTTAGATTATCATGCTAACCATTCCGCCAACGAGGCCGGCATTCGAGTAAAAATAAGATAAATTCGAAAATATCCTCAAGATACCCTGGGTATTCCGTTCACAAACGGCATTTAGCATTAGAAACTGGCAATTGGAGCTCAACAGCTATCACCCGCCAAACTCATCACGCCAGGTCCTGCGAAACTTAAGCGAGGAAACAACCCACTTTTCGCGAAAAAATAACAATAGCGTAACTATTATCGGGGGCGACTTTAATCTACCGGACATAAATTGACGAACTCACACTGTAAAGAAAGGGGCTAGAAATAGCGACTCGGATAGAACTTTATTAAATTTGATGCAAAAAAATTCGATGCGTCAGATATTTGATGGACCTACCAGGGAATCAAACGTATTAGATATCCTCCTCATTAACACGCCCGAGCGTATATTAATGACTACAGTATGTGATGGAATATCAGATCACAGAGCCGTTATTTGTGATATAGACGTAAATTTGGTAAGACATAAAAAACCGAAGCGCAAAATATATCTTTATTCAAGTGCGGACTTCGATCGCGTTTCGTATACTGGATAATCAGAAATTCCTTCGAAGTTCTTAAATACTGAGGATACCTGGAACCTCTTTGTGGGTAAAGTGCGCGACTTAATAGATAAATTCGTTCCCTCTAAGCTTTCCAAACAATCAAATGAACCTAGATGGTATGATATCGAAACTAGGAAAGCTCTGAAAAAAACAAAGAGCAACCATTTCATGTCCTTCAGACTAAAGCAGTAAGATTAAAATTGAATATAAAGAAACTAAATTGCATGCCAAGCGAACTATGCGTGAAGCCCTCCGTCGATTCAAAAAGAAGATATTAAGTGAACAACTTGACGAGGACCCTAAAGCTTTCTGGTCGTTTGTCCGTGAGGTCCAAGATAAAATAAAGACAGTAGGATCTTTAAAAAATAAAAGCGGTAATCTTATTAATGATGCAAAGGGCAAAGCTAACCCCCTAAATGATTATTTTCGGAGCGTTTTCGCAAGTAAAAGTACATTTAATGTCGTTCATAGCGTAGATACACTTCAAGCAATGCCAAATATCGCGATAAAGGAAGAGGGAATTATCAAACTTTTGCGACAGGTCGATCCGAATGAAGCCCCTGGACCAGAAGATATACCAGCTCGGATATTCAAACAGGCAGCATAATACGTAGCATCCTATCTTAAATTAATATTCGATAAATCTTTCAGCGAAGGCAAGGTCCCAAAAGATTGGAAAATAGCAAATATAACTCCTATATTCAAAAGCGGGGTAAAGGACGATCCTGCGAATTACTGGCCCATCTCATTAACATCACTAAGCGGTAAATTATTGGAGCATATTATTACTAGCTCCTTAATGGGCTATCTAGAAGCGACTAATTTCTTTGCAAGAAATCAACATCGTTTTAGAAAAACGTGATCTTGCGAGACGCAGTTCGCCTTACTAATACACGATATTCTGAAATCTGCGTAAAACAAAAGACAGGTCGATGCTATATTCCTAGACTTCCGTAAAGCCTTCGATGAGGTACCTCACCACAAATTATTGCATAAATTAAAAATCGCGGGGATCAATGCTGAAGTATTAGAGTGGATAAAACACTTCCTAAACGATAGGAAACAACGAGTAGTGCTTGACGGTATTTGCTCAAACGTAGTAGGTAACCTCAGGCGTTCCATAGGGTAGCGTAATTGGGCTACTCCTATTTTTAATGTATATTAACGACCTCAGCAGAGAAATTGATAGCAAGGTTAGGATATTTGCGGTCGATACAGTTATCTACAGGGAAATAGCTAGCAGTGAGGATAAATTAGTACTTAGTAATGATTTAGATAAAATAATGGCCTGGCGAAAATTGGGAATTAGAATTAAATATTAACAAATGTTCCGTTGTCAACTTCTTTGACCGGAAAACTACGAATAATGATTTCACCTACAGCCTCCGCGGAGAAAAGATTTCAATAGTAGAATCTGTTAAGTATCTTGAATTAACCCTGACGAATAACCTATCATGGAATACCCACATCCGTAATACATGGGGAAAATCTTTAAAGAAATTCGGTTTCATTAAGAGGATAGTCGGTAAGAGCGTAGAAAAAGTTCGCGAGCGATGTTACTTTGCGCTAGTTACGCCTGACCTTGAGTATGCTTGTAGTGTATGGGACCCTGCCGATGAAAGTAATATAAGTGAATTAGAAAAGGTCCAACGTAAAGCGATACGTTTCGTTAAAAATTGATACGATAAACCGATAAGCGTAACTAAATTATCAAGGATGCGGGATGGGAACCATTATAACTAAGAAGATCAAAGCGTTGATTACATTTGCTAAATAGATTCAAAGAAGAAACGTTCAAGGAAGACGTAGTACAGATCATGCGCCCTCCCTGCTATATAGGTCGATATGATAGAGCGAACAAAATAAGGGAAATAGATGCGAAAACTGACCGATTTCAAAATTCGTTTTCCCTCGAACAATACGCGAAAATAACCGTCTAGGGAAGTAAATTCACGGTGCATGCACCCCCTGCCGCACACAAAAGTGTGCTCGCAGGGTATCTACATAGACAGACATTGATAAATGCTCAGTAGTTAACTATTTTAAGAGAAAATCCACTACCGACGACTTTTTAAATAGCATTAAAGGGAAAAATATAGCAATAGTGGAATCTGTAAAATATCTGGGAGTTACACTGACGAATAACTTAAATTGGAGTGCCCACATCCGTAGCATATGTGGAAGATCACTAAGAAAACTCGGTTTCGTCAAGAGAATAGTCGGTAAGAGCGTAGAAAAAGTTCGCGAGCGATGTTACTTTGCGCTAGTTACGCCTGACCTTGAGTACGCATGCAACATATGGGACCCTGCAAATGAAGACTGAACCTTTTCGAACTCCCGAATGCAACGTAAGCCGATACGTTTCGTAAAAAATTCTTACGATAAAACAGCGAGCGTAACACAGATGCTAAGGACGCCGGTTTGGAATCATTATAAGAAAGAAGGTTGAAACTAAGAATTAAATTACTAGATAAATTCAGAGAGCTCATTTATAATAATCGGCCTTTATTGGATCAGGGCGAAATTTTAGTCTATATAGACCACTTTTACATTAATAACCCCTACGGACGAACACAAATACATCCCATCCCAGACCAGAAAATTTTCCGATCCGCCAGGACTCGAACCTGAGACCTCGAGACATATAGTACTAGCACTTAATGCGCTACGCACTCGGCCGGCAAATACACTTATAGTACACGTAGAAAGCGCTATGCTATGGTATGTACACTATGCTATGTACACCGCGTTATATACGCCGATCTGATAGTGCGCGAAGGATCAGGGAAATAGATGCGCGAACGGAGCGTTACAAAAATTCATTTTTTCCGCGAACTATACGCGAGAATAATCGTCTAGGGAAATAGAGACTTGGTGCATGCACCCCCTGCCAAACGCAGAGAGGCGGCTCGCAGGATAAATATGTAGATGTAGATTAAACATATATACTTTATCTAATATAGTATAGGATATTCGGCATGAACGCGAACGAAGACAGTTTCGGGAAGGATTAGTATAGTTGGCATCAGGGAAGTGGTTAATTCACCTCAAAATAAGAAATTATAAAATTTTAACATCTTCTATAAATTGACAATGATCTAGAATTTTTCCTTCAGTAGAAATGAAAAATCTTCAAGTAAAACCAGTATGATGTAAATATTCGCTACGTTGATCAAAGCAAACCTCACGTCTGAACCACACGCAAAATTTCGAAGCGGCATGAAAACATTTACCGGAAATAAAAACTAATGTACGAATATATGTAGCAAATGATAACCGCATGGCCTATATATTAAGTGCTGAACTTACCGTGATCTTCAATCTTCGGAGTCTTCTTAGATCCAATGCTCACGAACCACTCGATTGAACCGCACTTAATGAATGCACAGAGAAACTGAACCGTTCGCTCCAAATTTTTTCTTGTTCAATTCATGTGACACGTTCTGCCTTCTGATTGGTTGAACTCACATTTTTACCTCGCAAAAACAACTTCACATTCAATAGAATCGTTAAATTACATGTTGATAATTTTCAAACCTTTAAATTACGAGATGTGTATCGTTCCTTAAATGTTTTTACTTTAATCTTCAAGTCTTACGTATGTATGAATTGAAATTTCCGATATTTTCGCATTTGTAATCAGTAGATAGTTAAACAAATAAACTTTCATTTGATTTTATTCTTTTAATAATTAAAGTAATTTGGCAAAATTTATTAATATCATGAGAATCATGTGATATAAAATAATAATTTCAGTCAATAGTTTCTTGAATTATACCTTAATTATGAAATATTGTAATCCGGTAGTTCAGAACCATAGCGCCATTTCCGAAACGTAACAATGGCGACAAGATCAGTATTTGGCGGGAAAAATTTTAGGAAGGACGTTTTCTGATAATTTCTTTGTAAAAAAAAACATTTACTAACTCCGATCCATTTCAGTTGCACCAGTTAAGTATTTAGTGATTATTTTTTCCAGTTAATATCTGCTATTGAAGTTCTAAAATGTCTTTGAAAAATTATACATATTGCCTTTGATAAATTGCCTCCAAGAAAAGTTCAGCTTTTCGTAAGAGGAAATCAGTTTCTTCGTTTATCCATAAATACTTATCTCCGAAAACCGGAAACGAAATTAGTTGACGATACGGTAATTCATCATACGTTGAATCAGATTTTCATAAAAACGCAACACCCATTCTCATGATGGGATTCATGTAGAAATTCCATAACCTTAAGTCTCCCGCGGAAGAAAACAAGCTATAGGCTGCCACGAATCGAGACAATAATCGTAATATATATCGAAAGTACACTTCTAAAATGGGTTGTTATGGGAAAGATGTGCGCGTGAAATTGAAGCAAAGGATGAAAAGAATATCTGTAGAAGTTAGATCCACATCATATGTTTAACTTTATCATTAACAAAGGCTTCGGAACCCATGATTAGAATGCAAAAAGTAAGTAGTAATAGTTAAGAAATGGTAACTCAATCTTGACTTTTCCATTACTTTATTCCATACCAAGAGAATATTTCTTGGCCTGTAATTATCTGCATTGTAAGTAGTTCCTAATTGTATATGTAGTAAGTAAGAAGATATTCTTTTCTACCTATCGTAAATTGATCAACTGTATAACACATTTGAAGTTTGTAGAACTGTTTTGCTGTGTGTGCCATTCCTATCCTTTTACAAGATAAATTACCTGGCATACTGTACACAAATGAATCATATATGTAATATTGACAGAGGAATGAATAGTGTGAAAGTGAATTTAAGAATCACCTAATTCATTGCTCAGTAGAATAATATATTCATTATACTGTATTTTGGTTTACTGTAAACAGTTATGGATGGATTTTGATGCTATGGATATAGTACATATTTAGGTGCCCTTGAAAAGGAGGCACTGCTCCTCCTAAACTATCTATCATATTGGTAAGAGCTTGGCCAAAGTAACTAATATATTTTTTATTTGTCTATTCTTCATCAATAGCTCTCAGTTAGTAATTGGGTACACTGTTGTTTGTTTAAAAATTCAATGTAATATCCACTTTACATTTAATTAAAACTATTAAATTGATTATCAACAAAATATGATCAGTATCCCAATTAAAAACATTTATTCAGAATTAATGATGATTGTCTGTCCAAAATTTCAAAATTTTTTTCCTATGAATCACATTATTGGGCTTTTATTTCCACCTGCACCTACTTCATCATTATTGTCATGATGTTGACAATGTTCTACTTAGATTACATTTCTTGTTTTATAGAAATATACATAGTGTATACTATCACCCACTCTTATAACTAATTTTAACTCTGTTTTATTCTCCAAGATATATTTTATTTTCTTTAAATACAGCAGACCAAGTGTGTTTTATCCTTTATTTAGTTCTGTCTGCATTTATACTCCATAATTAATGTTTTTCAAATGAATTTATATGATTGTCATTTTATCCTCATTCAGACTAAATTTTTCATATTTTTTTAGAGTTCTTATTTCTAATATGCCTGTCATGTTTTTTCCATGGAAAATATATACTCATTAAATATTCCTTCACATATGAACCATTCTTTGAGCTAAAGTCTTTCAGAGTGCACCATAATAAGATTACTTCCATCAATCTGATCTGATCTGAATGGTTATGATAATTTTAGATGACATTTGAGAGAGTAAGATGATGAGACTTTTACTTGGATTTTTTCATTGAATCGTTTATGAGTAGCTTTCTGCTATATGCTATAAATGATGTGTATAATTTTTAAAATATTATTTATGCTGCTCTTCAAATGCAATATTTGCATATATAGATAGTAAAATTCTGTTTCCTGTTTAATAAGAGATTAACATTATTTTCATTTCATCTTTATATCTCTCTAAATTCCTGATTTCAGATATTTTACATCTTTCTGTTACCCCTCTTCACTGTCCGGAATTGTAAATTCTCTGAAATTTTCTCTCCTTCTGTATAGTGAAGTATGTGACCAGATTTTTGTAATTTTTTGGCCATTTTATCTCTGTATACATCTGGATATCAAGTCTTTCCAGAACTGTGTTTTTGTGACTTCATCGCATAGATTAACTAAAAATGAATAATAGTGTCATTATGAGAACTCAGAAGATATCATCCTTAATCATAAGTGGTATTGACATGGCATGGTGAAGAAGTGGTTAGCTTACCAGCAGGTGGTGGAGGGTGTAGGGATGGTGATATTCAAATGCTGGCTTTGGTGATGGAGTGGTTAGCATGATGTCTTCCCATATCTAAGGTCCAGTTTCAAATCCCAACTGAGGAGAAAATTTTCATCTCAACTTATGGATATTAGTGAATGTCTATTATTAAAAAGAGTTACATACTGTTTTTCCCGACATAAATAATTGTGCATATTGATATCTAAAGATAAATAGCAAATGAATTGTGATCAGAAAGGGTTCATTATTTTCTCTTATTAAATATACATAATATTATATATTGTATGTAATGCTCATCGCACTCGCTGGCAGAATGGTTAGCATGCTTATCTTCTAACGCTTAGTTCCCGGGTTCAAATCCCTGCCGAGTAGGAAATTTTCCTCTCAGGGAATGGATGTTTGTGACATCCGTTGATAAGTCTGAAACCATACTGTGATTCTCCCGTAAGTGTATGTTTGCGAGGTCTTTTATAATGAACGAAGAGTATGTTTTGTCTCTAAATTTCTGTGAGACCAGTCCAAGGATCTTTTACTATATTTTTACATTGATTTATAGTTATATAATTCATATCTTTTATGTTCTAATTTATAAAATTACTTACAAAAATAATTAATTTATAATAGGTCTACCGGAAAGTTGTGTCCGTTTTTAGAATGAAACAAAAGAATAAATTTTTTCATACTTTGAATAAAGTTTATAGAGTAATATAATTACCATCATAAATTATGACTTTTTTCCAGCGTGATAGCATTTTGTATATCCCTTTTTAAAAGAATGTCTTATCTCTAGCGGCCAAAAATTTAACCAGTGTTTGTCTGATTTCTTCTTCTTCCTTGAATTGTTTGCCCAGCAAGAAATTTTGTAAGGACAGAAACTTTGGCATGCGATCGCGTCTCACTTAATACCAGCAAGAATGGTCTTCGTTTTATTCATTTAAGACGAAAATGTGTACACACTGTAAGCGATTAAAAGAGAGAGCCAATACGTGTTTGATGAATATGAGCTTAATTGTTGAAACATTGTAACCGGAAGGACAGAACTTTATTGTATTGTATTATATATTGTTTTTATATTATATATATATATATATATATATATATATATATATATATATATATATATATATATATATATATATAAATTATTACATCATGAATCTTTACATACACCTCTAAATAATTAAAAAAAATTATTTTGTTAACTTAATATATCAATAAAATTAATAAAAGATGTTTTAATACTTAATTTTTCACTATTTTATTATTTATAATTTTAAAACTTGTTAAATCTTTGCTCTTTCTCAAAATAAGAAGGCAGATACAAAATACACTTATTCTGCACATAAGTAATTTATTCAAGCGAGTTTTCGGTCAGTTTTTGTCGGTAAAGTGAGCTGTCAGGGGGAGAGGTCGTTCGGTTAGTTGAGCGGCGGGGAACCGAGCGTCGGGCAAATGATCGTCGGTCAGATGATCGGGGCCCAATTCAAACATAGATGCTTTGCAGTGGAAGGAAATGCACGTTTGTTTTGACCGTTAATCCAACAATAGGATACATATTATTTTCAATATCATCTTTGATACCTAATTCCTCGTTGAATAGCTATTGAAAATAAAGAACTAACTATAATCAACGTAAGAAAATGTAAATAAAGTAGCTTGATGCTGAAATAAATTATAACTCGATCCAAACTTCGAAGACTTTAATTACGAGACGTGTATCTTGCAACGGTGAACTTTATTTAAAAATCGATATTTATGTTATCAAATTGAAAGAGCAACTTCATTACGAAAGGTCATATCTAGAAACTTCGATTTTCTCATTAAAGGAAATGTCGGATGATTCATCAAATTCGCGGGACTTCGTTATCAAAGAAGTTTAGTATGAAGATTCTTCACTGATCTTCAGAAATAGTTCCAACGAGACTCGGAAATTTATTGGAAAACTTTTCGATGATTTGAAGTCACACTTAAATCGATATGACTTCAATCTCTTTGCTCCCTGTGCGTACGCAACTTTACAAGTATGTCAAATGTGGAGCAAGTTCCAAATTTTAGATAACCTTATAACCTGTTTGTATTTTGACAATCTTCACAAATCTGCAAAATTTCCGATTTAATTGGAATTTTTTGGAACTAGGGCGTAACGGTAGATAAAGGTTAAATGGTAAAGACTGCATACGCCCACACAATCGGTTGAATTGAACTACTTGAAGCCAGATGCTTACTAGCTACTATGCTTACATACCATCATCAGATCATATGCATTCGTTTATAAGGATTGAAGTGTTGCTGGAGCACTAGACGGATATTGCCCCATGGTATTTTGCCATCAATTAAAAGCTCTTGCGATGTGAGTAGCGTCATGATACTTTATCTCTGTTATTGCTTCTCTTAGAGGAATTCATTCATATTAGAATCAAAGTTTGATTCTGAAGGACGCAAGCACGTCGTGTCTTGAATTAAAAAGGACTTCTAAAATGCGCTAGAGGGCCAATTGCTAATTAAAGAGGGTAATTTTAAACATCAAACTCGTTTCATTTAAGCTTTTGCAGTTTGCTTTCACGTTTTCGTCCATGTAGGTCACGGTTGTGTAAATAGTATATTACGCTAAATCATTTAGCTTACGTCCTTAAAAATACTCTCGCTTTACTGTTCTAGAAAATACGGACACATTTCCAAAATCCTATTTAGGACGGAAGGTACAATGCGAATGAAAAAGTTGACTCATTGTAAGGTTAAATAAGGGAGAATATTTTTATGCAGTAAAAAGATGATGATGGCAGTGCAGTGCAGCAGATTCGCGGGTGCTTAAATGTTAAATTTATTCTTGTAGTTTTTTTAGGTTTCTTACGTAGTTCCTATTTATTAGTTTAGTTTCAGATACATTATTTCTAAGATATTAGAGGATAGTCAATATGTCATTGCGAATAATGAAATCAACGTCTTGTTGAGGAAATATTTCGTTATTTCAACTTTTACACTAATTTTTATATGATTGAATAACAAGTTAAAATATAAAAATTTGACAATAGTAAAATATATAATGATATTTATTTCCAAGTACTTAAGTTATTCAATTGTTTAAAAACAGTATGATGCGAAATTGAACACTTTTGATCAATTTCCAATAAATATATTCGAAAATATTTTCTTTCGTTAGAATAGGATGATATTTTCCACTGAGATTTGGCTATCCTTTTTTTTACAGATATCTAATTAATGATGGATAACATTACGAGAGAGACAGATTTAAATTTTGAATTTTAAGCAGTTTGATAAAGTTCGTAAATGTGTGTTTTTTTTAAACGATCTCATCAATGCTAATTTAGTAATATAAGATGAGATGATTTCTTTTAACTTAGACAGTTCTTCTTTTCTTCCAAAATTACCATTTCTCTTTGAATAATTTATTTCCCGAGGAATGTTTGCCTTCGGTTTGATGACGAATCCGCCTTTTTTCTGAATCAGAGCTCAAATTGATTACATTTTGAGGATCGTTGCTTGCACACGCCTTTGTCATGATTTAGATTCGTGGAATTTAAGGGGGGCACTAAAACATATTTATTTATGAGATGAGGTACTTATTTGAAAGCAAAGTTTGAGCGTTTACATACTAAGAAAATAATTCCGGGCTGAATATATAGTGCATTCTATCTTACTAATAACTTATAAAATTTATCAATTTTCACAATTACAATTTAAATCGTATTATTGTATCTATTCTTGCTGAAATAAATCTTTGAAAGCCAACTTTTGAAGTTGATCCAATTCAAGATTTTATGTAAAATATTTCTCAGGCATCTTTCAAAATTGTATTAAAAACTCGATTATATTGAAAAGATTTCAGGCGTATATTACGCTTAAGGAACTAAAATATAAATTTTTTCTTGTGTCTTTGCTGATTTTATGAGAGAAATAAAAATCCAAAATGAAAATATAAATTGCTTCCTAACCTTGCCTTCTAACTGTAGGTAAACTTCAGAGACGTTAGCAAAATAAGAGCTAATTTCAATGCACATTGCATTGGTACAATTCTCAATAGAATCTCTGAATATGACATGACGAATGTGTGTGTTTTACTCAAAAGATCCACCCAAGGATATTTTATAATATGTGAACTATTTATTCTCGTTTCAGAGTAAGCCTTCTTAATTATTTAAAATGATTTTTTATTTAAATAATACATTATATGAATGGAGAATTAATAGCATAATATCCTGAAATTGTAATTATGATTTTTGAATGACGTACGTTGTTAGGTTACGCAGAAACATTAGCTACCGTAATTTAGTATAATTTAAATCAGTATTAAATTTGTTATTGAAGGATAATCATAATTTTTTGACCCAAATGAATGCGATTTCACTTGTGAGGTGGGTTATCATTCACAGCCAAGTGCCTTCACGGCTAATCTTCACAAGGAACGCCGAATCGTGACCATTTAACCTTTAAATAAGGAATCGTAACTGGGAAAAACCATGACGAGCTGATCAATATTATCAATTCCTCTAGAAATTTGAACACGTATCCGATTTTTTAAACGTTTAAAATTTAAAAACGCGTATAGAGTTACGCTTGTATATCATTGAAAAGGTGAAAATTAAAGTCATTATTAGGTAAACTAATCGTTCTTCTTCAATGATGAACATTATTATTTCGATAAGTGAGGTATGCATTTATGCATCCTAAATTCCGTGATATTTTATACATCCTATTCTTAATAAATCGATTACGATTCTCGCTAAATGAACATCGCATTTCATTTGGATGACACGAGTTGGAAAGTAAACAGAGACTGTTGATTATTATCTCGATGTGTCGACGTGATGATAAGAGGAGGCGAAATGAGCAAATGGAAGGGAGATTATGAATAGGAAGGAGTTCGCACCGACGTATTTCTTTATTTATTTCTCAGAGGGAGACTTCGAGGCGGAATCTCTTAAGGGACCCAGAGAAAATGGCGTGCTCTTAAAGCCTTTGTGGTTTTGGGAAATGGAGATGAAGAGAAAGATGGAGAAGAAGATCTGCGGGAACAGAGTAAATTATGTTTGACGGCCAAGTTAAGATCCCAAGGCATAGATGAGACACGTAGCAGTGAGTGTGAAAAAGAAGACAATTTTTATACTCGGAAATCGTCTCTGCGTAGGGAATGTCCATTCAAATCGATTTGAGGCTAGGAAATAATGAAAAACTAAAATCGTTGTTCTTTGTGGTAATAAATCGTAGTAGCATTCACAATGTTTATTTATTTAAAGATAGAAGTTTTCAAGATGTATCATGTTAAATCAGTCAGAAATCGGAGGAATTTAAATTTTCAATAGTCTAATATCTTTTAAATTTTAATGAATTTATGAAATTATGAACTAGTCCAAGGATATATCTAATTCATCCAAAGAAAGTATTGCACTTAAAAAAAATTAGAAACGATGCTTCAAGAGAGAATTTCAAAATATAATAATAACTTTCGTACACGATTGTCGTTAATAGATATTACAAAATAATTCGTCTAAATATTTCGTGATAGATACGTAAATATATGGATTCTCAAGTTATTATTTAAGAATGAGATATTTATATTGTAAAATATTGTATTTACAATACACATTAGAATAGTTGTATTTTCTCAAATTAGCTCTAATTCGAGATATTTCGAAGAAATATTTTCATTGTAAATAGCAAGACAAGGTGATGTAACTTACAATAAAAAGTATTTCCTACAGAAACAACTTTTCATCATGAATGGACCATGGAATCGAATCTAAAACAATGCAAAGAACTCGTTAGTAATACATACAGCTTTCTTTCAAGACTTCGAAACATCGGATTAGGTTATCTAGGTAATAAGTTAATAAGTATCTCTCAAATCTCTCAGTAAGCTCTCTAGAAAAAATATTGATACATACGTAAGTGTGGAACCTTAGAAAAATCACTCTATCGTCAAAAGACATCAAGATTTTATTACTCCAAAAATTTATATCTACAAAAGGTTAAAACTAGATCGTTTAAACATTTATTGGTCCTTAAAAACAGGTCAAATATTAGAAATCGTCCTCTGAATACAAATTTAAAGGATGTTCCGGAGATAATAAATCAATTTGGTACAAAGTAAACTCCCACGAGATGGTCGTGAGTGTTTGAAAATAGCGATAGCGGGCGTGCGCTGTTTCAGTGTTTTTCAGAGGTAGACCATTAATCTCCGTAGAAAGGCCGTTCATTTATCAGCGAGATCTTCGGTATATTATCATTAAGATAATGAGGCGTTTTAATGTTCAAAAAGCAGGAAAAGATTATAATCGAATGATGAATCGAGAGTAAGGTTGGAAAATTGCGAATTAGCACTTTGCTGCGTAGAAAAACTAAGTTGGGAAACGGAAGTGAAATAGAGCAAAACGCAGTGGAAAATTTAAGGACTTGATAATGTGTTGCGAGAAGGAAAACACGATGGGAGGGCATGAGCCAGTATAGACGTCCCAATGGGAATACAGAGCCCTGGAAAGGCGTAGATAGAAGCCGCTATCGACCCAAATGTACACCCACGCACCACAGCCACTACGGCAGAACACCCATCTTTCCATTTTTCCAACTCAAACAAAAGTTTCTCTAAAAACTCTTTGCCAGAACATCGGAGCTGCTTTTTCTATTTTTAACCCTCTTTTCCGCTTTGTAACTTCTCTTTGTTCTGGAAGCACAACTATTTACATTCCTTCCTCTATTCTATCTACTTTTTCTATTTTCTTCCCCTCCGTCCAATTATCTCATGATTTACCGTTTTTCCTTTCTATTTATCTCTTGAATGCTATGAATTATGGTTCTTTAGTTTCTGCTATTCGTGTACTTTCAGAAACTTTGATTTATGCAGGAATTATAGATATTGATAGATGGTAAGGATTACAATTTAGTTCAACATAGACTGAGAGAAAAAAGGTATATTTTTTCAAAAATTTATTGATTTTTATATGCGTTTCCGTTCATATTTGCACTTCTGACTTTACACAAGATATTACACTAAGTTTCCCTCATAAGGGCATACATATAAAAGTAAATACTAGACGTAAAGGTCAGAAGAATTGCAGTAGATAAGAGAATTGACATTTATATCGAACCAATCAAGTTAGCCGTTTTAATGCCCATCCTAGACATGAATTGTAAGTAACGAATGACTCTTTTAAGAGTTAAAAATACAGGAAAATAACGAGGTCCGGTTTTAACAGGTTAAGAATAATTGTTTCCCCACCTAAATTCACCGCGTATATTATGATAAACTTTTTCGCGAGAGCGGCAATCTAAAAACTGAATGGTAACAGAAGGTTGTATGAGAAGAATATTATAATTTCCAATAAAAATTAAGTTGTGAATGATATCAAAATTTAAAATTATCTATGTATTTAACGTATTTCCTAATGTGCAAATATCGTAAATTATAGTTCAATTCTTTCTCTCTAAGTTTTAGATCGTGTTTATACTCTAATAGATGAAGAAATTCACAATTTACGAAATCTTTGTAGAGAGATATCGTAATCTTTATAATGTTTGTTAAGAAATACTATCTAAAGATATTATAACTAATACGATCACATTTATTTATCTTTTTATTTGAAATTGATAGATATTGAAATGTAATTATTTCTGTTACTTTTGAAGTTTCATACTTTTTAACCTCTCCATCTGATAAATGAATAAGCAGAATGAAAAATGAACTGTCAAAATTATCTTGCTTTGAATCTTACTACGCCTACTTACATTGCGCATAATTCGCAATTAATTCTACACTGTTCTGTTGCATTGATCCATATTTCCCATACAATTAAGAAATAATAATTTTAAAATTGAATGACAGTTTTTAAACTTCAAATCTAAATGTGTATAAATTCATTTACAAATCCTGCATAATTTTTTATCATATATTTCTCTCGAAAGTTTGGTTTTTGTATCTTTTCCTTTCTATGATTCATCATTTTTCAGAAATTTACCATTGAATAATAAACTGAAAATATGAATAAAAACTTTTCGGTTGAAAATTTACAGGAATAATAAAGATTTAGCATGGAAAGAGAAAAAGGCTCCTTGCATAATAAAATTTTCATTTTAAACTTTCCTTTTTAAGGAATTTGTCATATATATTTTATCAGAATAATATACGAGATTAAAAAACCATATTTTTCTAAGAAAATATATATACGATTGCTAAAATCTACGTATCATTTTGTGCACACATCTAAACTCATCAAATTTATTAGATCTCTTTACTATTTTATACTTTTGGAATTCTTATCGTTCACTCTACATTTTATTTCCTTTTCATTCTATTTTGCTGATCGCCTCGTCCCTTCTTTTTGCTCAACAGTACAGCTTCCTTTTCTGCTCACCTTACATTTTCTCAATGCCCTTGAATCCTCTCAATTCTTGCTCAGTCCCTTCTCAAGTTCTTCCTTTATTCTCTCATCTGACCTCCTCCTCCTCCAAATCCGCCCTTCATAAAAATCTCACTTAAAATTCTACAACTTACTTTAATTTCCTTATGACTGAATTCTTAAAAAAGATTTCTTATTAGTAACATCTAAGGAAAAATAAATATTTTTTCAATTTCTTTTGAGAATTATTCGACCTAATAAAAATAATAACGAAGAGATAGAATTAATAGAAAGAAATAAGGAAATTTATCAATCAAAATCCCTTTTAATCTAAATGTTTAGGTAAAGTAAATTTTTTTCAATCATAAACATATAAAATTCTATGTATATTTCTATATTTTATGAAACGTTAATATCTAATGCGTTTTAAAATTAATTTGCACCACGTTCAAAAGATAAAAATGTTCCCGCTTATCGTATATGTTTATATAACAGATACATTTGTATGCTTACCCTTTGAATATGTCATCAAAATTCATCGCCCCAATTAAGGGTATATTTACCAATATCGTTATATCGTTTCAGTAAGAACTCTCTATTAATCAAGCGTCTTTTTATCTATTTATTATAAACCGTTATAATTCACGAAGCTTCGTACACTCATATCCGAACAGTTTAATAGCATCATTAAAGATACGCAGAGTTAGAAAGTCAACTCTCAACAAACAAAGACATATTCATTATATAAGAAATATATTTTCTATTTTGTTCGAAAAGAATTTGACCTTTCTAATGCGAAAACTTACCATCGCTCGATAGAAATAATAATATGGTTTAATGATTATTCCGCCTACTTTTTTTAACTTTTCAAAAATAAAGGAAATTGTTACTGCAATCGAATTGTTTATTTGTTTACTATGCAATTCAGGAACGTTGAACTTCCTTATTCAAATAAACCGAGATATTTCGGCTATTGAGCTGTTCCGTCATTTTTTGCCGAGGGTGTTTATTTTTGTTGTTTTTCCCAGCTCGGCTGATAAATAATGGATCGACTCGTGGTTGTGAAAATTAAAAGCCACAAAAATATAAATAACTAATATTTATTCACTATAAGTCGACGAATGTGATATTGTGGGTTATTCACAGGTTTTAATGATTGAGTTCTCAATGAAAATGAGGGCAGTATTTGTATAAAATTTAATGAATTATCCTTCATTCGTATTGTGTATTTATTACGAAAATATTTTTCATTCTCCATCAGAATCACTTAAGTAGGAAAGAAAGCAAAGGAATAAGATGAATGACTTTTTAATGAAACGCTAGACATGACACACTGGACTGGAAACAACCACAAGTAGTGGTCATCCTGCATATGAGTGAAAGATTTAAAACATGATAAATGATCTTCATCACAGATTTACAGTGTTCCCATGCAGCAGAATTATTGCACATGAGAGGTTAATTTATCTTAAGACTCCTTTTTAAAAGTTGGACGCTTTTACCCTAGCTTGATGTCGTTCAATACTCGGAAGTAAAGACTTCCAACCGTGCCCATTTCCCTGGGCTATTTAAAAAACTTTTAGAGAACTTCTTTCCTCCTCAGCCAGCCAACTTTTTTGATTAGTCCATCCATCCTTTAAACTTATTTCATCGTTCTCAATTAGCAGCGTATATCCATTTCTTCAAATTTCCTTTCCTCAAAAATTATTACTTGCCAGTTGTATGATTTCAAATAAATGTTTCTGAGCTTTGGAAGATAATAAAAATGATTTATCATAATCGTCTGTAATGTTAATTAATTTAAAATTATCAAAAAATCTAAATTTATTATTTTATCTTATTTATCCTTATATAATCATTTTATGAAATGTTAGTTCAATAATTTTTTCGCTTTTATCATTATTATAGCTCTACGTGTTGGTTATCGAATTATGATTGCTTAGTCGATCTTTATGAAAATTAATTTCTCAGCTTCAGGTTGATCAAATACTGACTATGAATATCAGTCTGAATCATTTGGATACTAATAAGTGAATTGATTGGAAAATATTTTTTCATAGAGTGCTATTTTTTAATGAAGTTTGAAATGCCGGTGAAAAGGATTGTTTATCCCTTTTATTTTACCATCACTTCTATTGTGATCTTTATTTGCACATCATTTTACATTATAGTTTGAACTACAGATTTTTTTTATCTTCAATACATGAGATTTTAATCGTAGATTTAGATTCCCTAAAAGGGATAGAATCCATTATAAATCTGGATGTTTCATCGTTCAATTGCAATGGTTTGAGAGCAACCAAATAGATATTTCTCCACCCGATAAGAGTATTTATGCTTATTCGATAACCAAGCAATTTATGTGTTAACTTAGTATCCATAAATTTCCTCCATTACAGCGCACGGCTACCTGACATCGAACTCAGCCACCATAGATTTGAGATATAAATTAATGAAACGATTGTTCATCTGAATATGAATTGCGATATATTGACAACTAGAATGTAATACACAGGTAAAACTAAAATTTACTGCCCCAATGAATTGTTCTTCACGATTAGCTTATTTTTCAAGAAGGACAAATTTATTAGGATTAAATCATAGTTCATACGATAACGTTAATCTACGATAAATTTTATTTCAATAGTATTTTCAAATAATTCGAATAACATAATATACGAATTCTTGTTAAGTTCTTGCATTTCAACATAAAATGTATTGGATTTGCGAATGGAATTTTCGCCTTGCTAATTTCATAAAGAAGATTAATTTTCCTCTCATCTTTTGACGCTCCAACTCGTTATTTTTGATAAAAAATTATAATGGTGTAGCTGGTGTATATTAAATTCTTTAAAGCTGTTAAATTGAATGGAATTAATTTTTGATACAATAATGAACTGAAAATTTATTATAGGCATTAATGGGCATAGGCAACCCACATGACATATTTTATCCAGGTCTATCGTGAAAAATAATCCATAGAATCCCTCCTTCAAGCTCTATACGGATATTATTATTACATTTTGTTATCTATTTTTCCTAGTTAACTCTGATATGTTAAGTAAGTTTTGTTGTTTCATTTATTAATTTAATAAAGAAAATGGCAAATCCGAATGAATGCAAACCCTCCACACATGTATATTATCTTCGCTGATATCATCGCGAATCGAGAAATTCCGCTTTTTGCCAAGTCATATTTTATAATTTAACCTGAAATAGGATTGAGGCTGGTTTAATTGGAGGATTTATTGTTTAATCATTAATGTACTGTATTAATATAAATTTTATTCCTTTTGTTGGTGACGTCAATGACCAGCATCAGTTTGATTACAATCACCAGCATCGAAAAAAATCGTTTCTCAAACTGTTCCCTTCAAATTATCTTTTTCAAGGAACTCGGAGTTAACATTTTCTTCCTTTTTTCGATCATCTTTTTCTTTTGTATCGAAGGCTCTCACAAAGATATTTTCTCATCTTTTATTTCCCAAGTAAATTTCTTTCGATATATTCATGAAACGAATCTGTCGATATCATAATGTTAGTATCAACAAAAAAACCTTTTTTTTATTTAATTCATGGCTGAATAACTCCTCCGTTTATTTTGCAATCACATAATTATTCCTTTTTTTAAGCCTCCCTTATTTTTCTAACAGACGATATCTCGAGGGATGAACCCACTCTTTGTGATAACTTTCATCTTCAATTCTCTGCTACTTTATTTCAATTTGGATCGCTTTCCTTCTTCTTTCCCGCTTCTTTTCATCACCAAAGACTTAATAAATCCTCACTCGCTTTTATATTTCCCCTATACTTAGTGATTAGCTTTGACAGCTTGTATCTTACTTTGATATGTGACTTCATTCCCACCTACTTCGTCTGGTGTCTTTCGATCGAAATTATAATAGTCGATTGCAATAGTTATACTTAATAAAATATTCAAACTGTTTCAAATTTTCTACATTATTTAAATACTTATAAATATATCTTTAATTCAAGTTCCGTATGAGATTTGGTCTTAATAAAAGTTGTGGAATTTAAGCTAGTGAAAACAGTTTTATTATTTCTTAAGATTTCTGAAAAAATACTTCGCAATTATTTTAAATCAAAAAATTTACTTATTCTTAGAATTTCAGTATTACAAAAGAACTGGACTTGTCCTAAAAAAGGAATGGATCTATTGTCTATAGCAGAGGTGTCAAACTTATTGTATTAAAGATCGAATTTTTATCCTGTGTGAGTCGCGCACGACTTTTTGTCATGCGTGTAGTCTAACAATAAGGGGTAGGAGGCTTTATGAAATGTATTCTAATGTTTATACGGTATGTTCTAGTACAAGGTACATTCCAAATAGTTTTTTTTAGTAATTTGATATGCAGTTTAATATTTTATTGACTGTAATATACAGGATGTTGTACTATTTGTTTTATTATAGAAGAAAAGCGACATTTAAGCATTAGGTGTTTGAAGAGAGTTTGTAGAGAATGCTCAGAGATATATTATAACTGATTTACTATTTAGGAATTGTCGTTTGGATTTCTATGGCGTATTTTTCGATCTTATAACGATTATTTTTATGCTTATGTAGGCTGTCTATCTAATATCACTGTATCAGGGAGTCGGAATTCTAGGAATTAATGACAATTTCAAAATTCTAGAATGAATTAAAGTATTGCTTCACAATTAATGTTATAAGTAATTGCGAGTGATCAATGATCGACCAAAATTGGTCTCGTGATCGATTTGATGGCCATCCCTGCTCTATAACATGATATAATTGAAATTTATAGTTCTTTCTTTTTATAAAGTAGAGGATAGATCACTATAAAATCTTTATCTTTTTTATTTTCGATGTAAAAAATTTGCCGAAATTATAAACAAAAGATAGGTTTATGAATAATAATAAAGGGAAAATAATTTCATCAGAATCATAGATTACCGTGAAGATTAGGATTTTTTCATCCGCTAAAACAATATCTTAAAAAAGACGAGAAATTCAACGTATGGTTGTATAGCTACTATCCTTTATTTTGCGAAGGATTTACATTTTCTGTATTTATGTCGTGGATTATCGGGCGTTACGGCCTTGCGAGTTTTCTATGTCAAGTACGTTACATACAGAAATGATAAGAGTAGAAATCGCTTCAAGATAAGTTCACTCACATAGATAAAACACTCATTTCCATGTTTAGTCAAGAGTGAACCAACGATAACCGATTGCCTCGAAATGTTTATCAAGTATTTACTACTAAAGCGGAAAAGTAGAATGTATGATAAATGTTTCGCTGAGTAAAGATTCTTAATATTTTACTTTAAAATTCATATTTAGAACTAAGGTCTAAACGCTAAGAATTAAACACGCCAAGAATAATGAATAGAATTGTTACCTTATCCTTAAAAATACTTTTTACGCTTAGAAGTTGAGATGTCAACTTTCTATGACAAATTGGAATTTATAAAAATATAAATGAAATTTTGAAAATTTAATAATATTTGAAAGTACATAAATTTAGTAAAGAATGAATGTAGAATTATGTTTTTAAAGTATATAAAATAATAAATAATGAAACTATTAAAAATTAAACAATCCTGTATTATAATTCAATATTGTACAATATGGAGTGGTACTTTGAACTAAATTTCAAATTTCTAATTATATATATACATACATACACATTTTTCTTGATTCACTTGGATTTCCTCTTTTCTGTATTTTCTCTATGTATGGTTTAGAGATATTGTACCTACCCTTTACAAATATCGATGTTAAATTCTTAAAATAGAGGCCCATAAATTTGGTAGAAAATAGCGATTTTGCCATCTCGTTCATTTTTCATTGCAATATGGTCAAATTTCATTGTAATGAAATGCATGATCATAAGTGTATTCTTAGGAGATTTAACTGACCTTTTTCATGGAACGAAAATTTTAATCAAATTTTCCTTTGAGCGCTTTAATTCTTATTGCAAAAGTAAAATTAGCATAACTAAAATATTAAGTAGGATTCGTTATTTTTCTCGTTTAAGTGAATTGAAGAATTCCATGAAGGGGAGGTTTGAATATTATATATTATAAAAAATATGAGAATGATGATTAATCATCTTAAGAATTAACAAAAACAGAATTTTCACTACTTCCAGATGACATTTGGGAAATTAATTAGGAAAGTTAGACTTCCGAAAGTACCAAAGATAAAATTTTGTTTTACGTAGTTGCTAGGTTCCTTAAATAAGGACCATTTCCCTTCATTTTATCAAATTTCTCTTGAGAATCATTAGTCTAGAAAGTTTTACTGCCCATAAAAATTCTTATGGTCGTTACGTCAAAGCGTTTTGATGCAAAACTCCTTTCTGAGAACATCGTTCCTCCATTTTGTCTCGAAAATTCAAGTGACTTTAGCACGATAAACATTTTAATAGGTCGATAAAATTGTTAGCTTAAAAATAGTATGCTTTATAAAATACTTTATTAATTTTATAAGTATTAATTATGGGCAGTGGTTTATAAAAGTAATAACTATCGCAAGTTTCCACTTAAATGTTTAGCACAAAATATTTTTTATCCATAAAGAATCCGCTTTCTGAAAACCAGAAATAGTAAATTTATGGCTAAGATTAATGTTTAACCGTTAGTAGAAAGTAAGTCCCATTCCTAGATTCATATTTACTTTTGATTTATCGTTCTTGGTATCAAAGTCTAAAGTATACTATCTCTTTTCCTCTAAATTTATTTAAAGAGCATATTTTCGAGGAAGGTATCGTATAAAAGTTACTTTTGAAACGTCATAATACGTAATTAATGTCGTGAAGTATAAAAACACATTTCGACCATTAATGCATATTTCCCATAATGTACTTTTGCGTGTAACCTTTTTCTAAAGAGATCGTATTCATGTTTTTTTACAGAATAAGCTTTTGAAATAGAGTTAATACGTAAATATTTAAATTTTCACGATTAGATCTTCTTCAAAAACATCAAAAAACGGATAGAGGTTTGATTCAATCAATATTCAATAATTGAAAAAGGTTTTCATATTCAGAAGGGGCTTCATTAGAAATTTGTGCTCTGAATATTAGTGGGACGTGGGCGTACAGAGCGTGGGACAGACAGCCGTGTGTCCTCGTCTGCTCTTTGGAGCAAATAGCGATCGTGGGCGGCGCTCCATTTCCAAATGTTGTAATGGGAAAAGGAATGGGGAATTGCCTTTTTACGAATAAAAACGTGTCGGAAATCGTCTCGATTACTTCCTTTTTTATCTCTGCGGTGATTTTGATTCGAAATCGCGTCGAAAGCTCGCCTCAATTAAGGCGTCGATCCCGATTTGGGTGGGTGAAACGTATCCGATAGATTATAAATCGGAATTCTTTTTACGCCGACCCTTATCCTCCCACCTGTAAAGCGAGGCTATTTGCAAAGGGGGAGCGTTATTTAACGGACGAATTTGGAAAGGGACCGATGGGAACACGTGGACTTAAAATCAGGCGGGGTAAAGGAGAAGTTTGGGAGGTTAGCGTGCTAGATAGTTAAGGTAATTGAGGATTTTCGAGCGGAGTAAGGGAAGGGAGAGGAAGGATAAAGGGCCGAGTTAAAGAGGACGGGGAGAGAATACAAAAGAGCCGTGGTAGTTTGGAGATGAAGTGAGAAACGCGTGGAACATGAGGAAGTGCGATTATGGGAGAGAAAGTAAAATAAAGGGAATATGGAGCTCAACAGGAGGAGAAGAATATGGTGAGATGAGAGTGGAAAAGTTTAAGGAGTAAGAGGATATGTAAATTAGGAAGTTTGGAAAAGAGGAATGAAATCAGGAAGTTGAGGGGAGAAAAGTAATACTACTTACTTTCGCAAAATTTGAGGAAGGGCGGCTTCGAAAGAGGAAAGCTTTAAGGGAGACAAACTCAAACGATCGGTAAAAAAAGTGAAAGGAGCTACAAAATAGGATTTGGGATATTTCGTTGAGAGCTCGCATTAAGGATTCATTCGAAAGACGAATATTTTTCTTTTAATCTACAATCAAGAATTATGAGAAGATCGGATGGCATAAAAAAGAACGAATAATCTCGAGGGCAACGTAATGAGGTTAAAAAAAATTACGTAAAATATAAAAAAGGGTTGTATAATATTGTTACGTTTTAATTAGAAGATACAAAAGCAAAATAGAGGGATTTTGTATGTGATAGAAAGACGTGGTGATTTGAAGGGAAAGGACCAGTTTGTTTGAGGAAGAACGTAAGAGAGTTGGGGATCCTATTTGAAGTTCGAAGCCCATGGGAATCTGCAAAGAGAAGCAGAAACGTAGACCTCGACGGAATAGATGAGGTGGACGCCGTAGAAAATGAAGAGGGACGACCAGAGATGGACGAAGGATTGCAGTTGACGTAGATCGGACGTAGGTTGCATAGGAGTGGGAGGTGTACGGAAGTGGTGTGATTTGCCCCGAGGAAAGTGCGGGAGGCGGTAAAGGTCGATGGGCTGTGCGGACCGATGTAGGAATCGGATTTAGAAGGTTAAATCGGTTAAGAGCGGGTTAAGAGGTTTAGCGAGTCCATTAGGGAAAAAGGAAGACATGAATGAAGGAACCTAAAGAAGGAGAGCTTTACTTGATGGCATATTAGAGGCGGCTGGAAATAGCCCGGTGAAGATACTCTCATTTAAGGCTCGCTCTTCATAATGACCGGCTTCAAAGATAGAAGGCCTTTATGAGACATTTAAGAATTTTCTTTATTAATCGATAAATAAATAACATGCTTTTTGCGTATAATTCTAATATTCTGGAATCATCATTGAGTATTCGTATATCAATTTATGTAAAATTGTTCAAGCAAGTTAAAGATATCGAATTTAATTCTATTAGCGTTTACATTAGGACATTTCAGATATAAATGCAGTGGAAATGTGGATCAGATGGCTTGATTTACAACATTTTTTTCTTGAAATTTCTTTAATCATCATTTACATTGTTATTTAAAAAAAGTTGAAATGGAAGACGAGGTGTTATATATATGTAACAATTTTATTAGTTCCTGTCGTATGTTTGGGATTAAGTCCTGATATCAAGAAATTATATACTTTATTGAGATGTACCGAGAAAAATCTATGAATAAACTTTTGATTATGGGAAATAATGTAGTGAATTATAATAATAATACTTTTATTTATTGAATCAATTTAAAAATACACATGGACAGTAAGTTTTATTACATTGATGCAAGGTATATATAAAAGTTGGAGTAAATTTTGCGATCTAAGTCGGTTTTTTGTAGAATACAACGCAGTAAATTTCCTTTCCGATCTCAAGTTTATTACGTTTTATCAGCTTAAAAATGTTTAGAAATTTTTGCTATGTAGTTTATGTTCGCAGATATTCCATATGTCTCCGACACAATAATGCGAGTAAATATTCGTTGCTGAATAAACACCGCCCATTTGTTGCAACGCAAATACCACCGTACGATTTACTTTTCCGAAAGAGCAGTCCAGGATTATTGCGCAAGACTAAGCACAGTGCACATTTGTTGAGTAGGACGGGAATCATAACAATGAGATAACGCAGACACAGTGCTTTGGATGGCTCATGGCGAATCCGCGGTGTGACACAGGAATTCGATTGATGTGGTTTATGCTTCGGGACATTCTCCAACACGGTTAAATCCGCGATTCTTACCGTGATAAAGTATCACTCGCTCAGCATTGAACCTTTCTCTCCCATTTACAGGCGATAATTAACGTTTGTAACTAGCGCTAACAAATTACGGAAAAAATCAGAAGTAAAATATCTTCATGGATTCATTTATACCTTCATTGACTGATGAAATGAATTAAACAAATCTGATCAAATGAATGAAACAAATCAGATTTATATATCAGTTTCTGATTTGTATAAATCTGAATGTATAAGGAAATGCTGATGTATTTAAACCTAACGAAGGTTTGTTAATGTAGATTTGGGAATCCATTTTCAAAGGCTAGTGAAATTAGTAAACATTAAACATTGGAACCATTTTAAAACTTACCTACAATTGTTCTTCAAAGCTGTTCCCTTCTTGATTTTTACGAACAATTGACTAAATACATGATTTTCTATCAATCCATCAGTTATTAAATTTCGTAATTATTAATTGTGTCATAAACGTCAGTGTTTTTCAGTTTAATTGTATTATTTAGATATAAAATTTTTATTTCTAGTGTTTAGTGATATCACTAAATTCACTTGGGTCGAACGAAATTACCAATCAGCCTTGAAAATACGATTAAAAATTGTGATAATAAAATTTCTTTTGATAACCTGACCAGAAAGTAAACAATCGCATGCAAGAGAAAGGCTTTTGGAACAGTTTGTTTGGATTTTTGATAGAAATCCTTTTTGAACCCTCCTTTGTAAAATAAATATAACAGAAACAAGGTATATTTGTTTTGGCTTCGTATTACCTTAGTTCTAGCGTCCGTCAGCTACTCACCTTTCTTTTCTCAAACTTCTCTTTAAACAGCATTAACAGGCACGCCCAACTTTATTGTAAATCATTTAATATACGTAATAGTTATTATATCTTGCGAAAAATCTCATATATAAATATAGGAATATCCAATATATTTGCTTCTCTTGCCCCGAGATATGTATTGAGTAATGATCCCAAATAAGGAAAAGATGGAATCTGGCGGGTTAATGGATTGGACGTTAGAGAGGCCTCCAGCGGGAGTATCGTACCTTTTCGCGGAAATTAATTCTGGAAACGGGCAAAGTAAGCGGTTCAACGTACCATCGGTAGAGAATCACCCAATGCATATTTCATTTGCCAAACTGTCGTCTTCGAGGTCGAAAAATTTCAGAAGCAGGCGAAGAAAAGGAAGGGCATATATTTTTCCAGTTAAAGTGGAATTAGAAATTTGAAACATCCGTTCAGCTGTTAATCACATGACCTATACAAAGAATCCGATAAAAATCACTTAAAAGTCTATTTTTATTGAAAAAACCATGCACATATATCAGCTTCCAATTCATCTCTACCTTTCAGTATTATAAAATGGTTGTCGAAATTCCAATCGAGTCTTTCTGAGTTCTTTGGTCAGTTCTCAGTTAAAATGTCTCATCCACCTAATATCTATTAATGGATAGTTTCTTGGATGGATAATAACTTTTTTTAAGTCGCAATCGATCTCAGTTTCAGACATATATAAATCTATATTCTACTCTATATTATATTATTAATTTTATATTAACTAATCGAAATCCGCCTTTTTGTTTATAAAACATTCGGAAAAATTACCATTCTATTTCCTTCATTTTACGTAAACTTATGTCTCGAAAAATTATACTATATTTTAGGATAACCTGCTAGAACGAGTTTATTTTCTGTGTTGCCTCTCATAAGAAGGGAAAGTTACCTAAATTCAGGATTTTCCCGAGCGTTCGATTTTCTCTGTCCGAAAGAGGTGACAGGAGAAAAGTAACGAGGAATAGGAAGATTTCCTTAACAGTGAGGAGAGGAAATGGGCCGGAAAATGTTCCGAGGGAAGACCGAGTTGGGCGAATGGGACAAAGGAGGGTCGCGTAGATGGTTCGTGTCAGAAAATGAAGGGAAGGGGGAACATTAGGGAAGAAATTGTTGAACCATCTTCGGATGTTATCGACGGATTTGATGATCGTAGTATATCAACTTCGTTTGGTAACAATGGGCGTGTGGGGAGTTCGATATTCGAAAGTTTAAAATATTTATAAAAGGATCGAGCACGAAAAGGATACTAAATCAAGGAAAGGTCTCACAGTGCGTTATCTGACCTTTAGCACAAGTCGTTACGACCCCAAACCATTTCTCTTCCTTCTCACTTCGTCCTTGAAAAAAAGGTTTGTCTTGGTCTTAAGTCCCTGGAGAATAAAAGCACCCTTGAGGTCCTTTCGGAAAGGCAATCATCGACTGATATAAAGACGAAACTGGGAAAAAGCTCATCCTTCTTTGAACGTATGGATGGAATATAATCTATACGAAACTTAATATAAAATTGATGAAAATACAAACCTAGAGGTTTGTCTATTACTTTCGATCCATGGACCCTATTTATCACGACAGTCAATTTATATGGTTGAATAAATCAATACCCTAATTTATTTTCTGCCCATTTTTAGATTCAAATAAGTCTTTTCATAATTTATAATAACTTACTTTAATATATTATAATTTTTATTTGAAATTAATGACTTATTTTTAAATATAGAAGCAAACATTTTAGTTCAATCCTCCCCTCTTAGCTCCCATGTATTAGATATGAATAAAATACATGATATAATTTTATTTTCCGTAGCCTACTATTATTTGCTGCTTCAACTTCTATATTAGAATTAAATTATGCTAAATTCAACTTTTTGAAGCCGTACTTCGTGGAAAGACGTTTTGAAGTAAGAGAACAATAATAATTACTTCGTTATTTCCACAAAATATATTTTCTTGACGACTGCCATCCTCATTAAATTATAAAAGTCAACTCATAGGCAATCGTAAGATACTTTTCATTACTCAAAATAACTCCAGACCAAAATATTTGTTTTCATTATGCAGGAGAATGCAATTCTGATATCGATATTTCATATATCTTTACTAAAATATCTTCGATAGAAGAACGTTTGATTTATAATAACAATAATTTTATAATTTAAAAAAACTAGCGCGTCTAAATTTAGTCATTTTTCTTTCAGGGTCTGTAAGGGGATGTAAAAATATTGCAATCGGAAAAATCCCCACGGCACTGAATCAATTCTTTTACCGGTACCTCAGCTGTTATTTCTCGATTAGTGACTGTCCAACAATCAACTCAGTTCATTTCGTTGTTTATTTTATTTTCTACTTGATAAACACGTCGATTTCATTTATTAATATCTCTCAAAGGAGACTCAAAAGCCGGTCGAGAAGAAATACACAGTCCACAAGAAGCGAGGAATTTCCCCAAACATTCAGATCGACAAAAATCATAAATTATTCATTCCGATCGTGACATTATTTTCTCACAACGAAACACCATCTGTATTAATTTCATAGGCTGCTTTGAAACATCGGTGCAGTCGATGATACTTAAGCGTACCGCTTTTGGATTCTCGGAATAATTCATGCCTTCATTAAATATTCCGTGGCGATTATCAGAAACAATTTCCCGCTCGCTCTTACGAGGCTTTCGAAAGAGTTCACTATTTAATTAAAAAGAAAATCCACGAGGGTTAGCGCAAAGGTCGTTTTCACATTCAGGGATCAATTATTTGTTCGCTGTGACACACCCCTTTAGGGATAACCTAGCTTAAAAGATCAAAGGTCTAGAGGGCAAATTTAAGAGCATGAATGGTACACCTGTAGCTCTAGTATTTTGTCACACCTTGCTGAAAACCTGCGTCAGATGAAAAGGCATCCGTAAGCCGAGTGTGTTTTGAAATGGGTATAAATAGAGTGTTGGATAGCTCGATTAGAAACTGCTTTAGTGTTTAATGTTAGCTGTTATGGATTTCGTGGGGAAATAGAACTTCAAAGCAGAACCAAAGGTCAATCATGTAGTCGTTTGTAATCAATCCTTTAAATTTTTAGTTCTACGAAATTCGTGCATATATTTTTTTCTCTTTGGGTGTTCCCGTTTAAATTCGCCCAAGCATAATGCCCTTCCCCGTAGAATCTGGGTCAATGAGCTAAATGGGAGCTTTTTTAAATATAAATTTTTTATAATAATTTCTTTATTTTCCATTTGGTATATTTGCACTTACTTTCAGACTCACTATATAAAAAATATGGAAGTATTTTCAATTAAAATTTATTTCATGTATTTTATTTCCTAAAATAATGTTTGAAACCTGGGTTAATCAAAGAATGCATTTTCATTGTTGGCTAATAATGAAAATTTCGATCGATTCCGCAGCACTAAGTGGACAGCCGAAGAACGAAAATGTCATTATTATATATGTTATATAAATACATTTCATGATAATTTTCATGAAATTTCGCTCTTTAATGATACTTATTAATAAGTGGACCGTATTAAAAGCATAAAGTAATGTATTAATGCTCAAGTTGGAACATTTGGGATTGAAATCATATTTATCGAAAAACAAAGAAAGCAATTCCTCTTTCATTAGGGATAATTGACGATTTAATGGAGCTTGAAGATCGAGATACATTGTTGATAAAATTATCAATCTATGTAACAGAAGGATTTTGATTTTTTGTTATACGAATGTCCGTTCATCTGCTGCAAAATCTTATGGCTATGCATTACAAATAATTTCATTTACGTTCGAATGTTCTCTTTTACTAAATGAGGTAACAGCTCAGTAGTATTTCGATATCAAACTAATTAAAGCTAATGGAAACCGTGGCCTGAATTCCATTAGTGCGAAAAACGACTCTCCGTTGTGTGCTATGAGAGATACATTTTGCTGTAATGTATATTCGCCCAAATGTGTGTGGAAGTGTTTGGCGTAGCTCGTCCCGTTTTTTCAAATGTATTTCATTTATTCCGGAAAATGGAGCTTCCATTTTCCGATTTAAATGGAAGCGTTGGGACATCCGGAGGCTTCTGTTTTATATACGCCAAAAAATGTAAAATAAAATATCGGAAACGGCAAATTTTCCGATATTCAATGCACACCAACGACCTTTTCTCTGTTTTGATTTAATTTCATCGCGTATTATCAAAGACATCCGTAAAATGGCTTGCAGGTTATAAAAAAATATCGATATTTTTTCATCCTTGAATTATTACTAATTGACTTCAGACTTTTGTGTAAAAAATGTATTTATTCGATTAAAATTCAATACATTTGGCTTCACTCGTTAGCCTTTTTATGTTCATATAATTGAAAATTTTAATTTTTATTTGTTAATTTGTCGTGCTCATCTTCAAATGAAAGACCGATTTTCTTAAAAGACGATAACTCCCTCGATCTTCATTCATTATGACGTAGACTGAGGCTAGGTGAGAACGTAGGTGAGAACGTCTCCTAGGAAATCTATTCTTATCGCTGTTTTCTCAATGAAAATTTCCGCTCCCATAGAGACACTTCGCGCACAAAGTGCTCTTTTTATCTCGCAATCCCCGATCGTTTCACACAACCCACGCACGTGAGGATTTTACGGTAGGCATTGAATTCTTTCGCTCAATGGAAGCGAGCGAAATTTTCATGACGTCGGGACTTTTTAAGGGAGAAAAAACGCGGTATCCTTCCGCGGGGGCTTATGAGGCGAAGAAGCAGGTGTGTGACGTCAGGAGGTTGGTTATATTGCGGGGGGATGGGGTGGTTCGTGTGAGATGTGGGAAAAGGATGCGAGGGTGACGCTGAAGGTACGGAGGTCGTGTGGGCGTCTGGTCGATGAGATGTGGGTCGGGGGAATATCGAGTAAGTGTGGAGGGAGGGCGTGTTTGTGGGCATTGATCGCTTGCAGTGTCCCCCCCACCCCACACATCCCCTCTGACCCGCTACTTTACAATGGGTTAGGTCGTCTCCGACAAGGCTGTTAGCGTCCCTTTTTCTTTATTTGTTTTCCATTTCTTTCTTTTCACTCCGTGTCTTTTATTCATTCATTCCGAGAGTTAATTTCCTCCTCCACAAGATTCTAGGTCGAGCTGACAGTTTCCTTTATGGCGTACCGAGGTGCACGCAATTTAACTCGAATGGATCGTATTTACGATTGTTCCGCACGCTTATGTTAGGAAAAAATATTAGAAAGTGCTGCTAGATGCTACATTATAACATAAGAAAGAGCGAAAAGGATTATAAAGGTTTTTTTTTCATTCCAATTCGATAAAGGGTATTATTAAGTCTTATTGTAACTTCATGCACGTAATAATGACATTATTGGGAAATTTTTGATGTAATCGATAAATGTACAATTAAAGTAAAAAACAAGAATTTGATTATTTATATGCGATTATAATTCAATAACATAAACTTTGAAATCTCTTTTAGTGTTTGACCAATTGATTTTTTTACCTTTATTCTTATGAATTCCTGGTGCTTTCAAAGTATTTTCACAATTTTGCAGTATTATAAGTTATTAAGGAGGTGAGATGAATGCAAATCAGCAAATCCTATTACTGATTAAATAGAAAATAAAAATAATTTTTATATTAATCTAGGGTTGAAAAGAAGAAGAAACTGCTTAATTGATAACAAGGGTTTTCTCTTATCTATTGTTTCAGGTGGTCTTAATTACAATAGAAACCTACTTCAGGCATCATTTAATATGTTGACTGTACTTACCTTAGTATGAATAACAACATGAATGTCATACAGGAGATAGGGATACAAAATAACTTCTCATTGGTACTTATGGATCTAATACAATGATACGAATGATTTCAAAATTATATAATTTAGGTAAATATTTTAAGAGATGAAGATTCAAAATTATACTAAATACCAAAAAATATTATGGTTGAAGTAAGAAAATATTTTCGAAAGAGATGTGGTCTTATAGTAAGTTTCGAAAAAAATATATCTTATTTAAGGACGAATTGTTGTTCATTACAATCTAATTGATTTAATTTCTTAACTATTCCATCCTTTTTAATTTTTCAAGCTAAGTATCACTATATATATGTTCTTTCATTCATTTATACGAATAAAATGAGGCATGATCAAAACAATGAATTTTCAATAATATACATTTGAAAACACCTTATATATGAAGGCTTATAGAATGACCTACATCTGTAATGCTTCAGATGATCTCCAGGTGGAAAAATCTTTCAGCGTCCATACGAGCGATTGACGATCAAATCATCCCCAGCAATTTGGGAAGCCATCCTCTGCTGCCTTCAATTTCATTTTCCCTCGAGACATGCAATTTCCTGTTTCTTACCGGGAAATCTACGCATCCAATATTCTCTTCTTCCACTTTATTTATTTGCACTTCCGAAAAGTTATTTTGCCGAGTGTATCGAAATGAAAACAGTACCTTATTAAAATCGTTATCAGCATCATTTTCTTTGTTCCTTAAATTATTAGGAACATTGAGGAATCTTTATATTCCAATCCAAAATAAGAATATAATGCTTTAATGAGCAACAATAAAAGTGAGAATTGTTTTAGTTAGCGATCTTTCCAAAGTGAACGTAATATTTTCTCAAGGAATCTCCTGTTTTCAGGTAAAAATTTTAGTTGATTTGCTTCGGCGCGAATTGTATTTCACAAAGAAATTTCTACTTCAGATCTTTGATAATCACACCGAGCATAAATTTCGATTCAAATGATGGTTTGGGGCGATGGAAAACGTATTTCACGATAAAAAGAAATCGGATGACTGAATTGGAAAGGGAATATTGACATCCTCCGAGCGAAATGAGTTCGTTACAGAATTGATTGGAGAACAAAATTGTGGCCCATTTCATCCTGTACATTTCTAATCCTCGAAGAGCTTTGAGATTAAAAGAAATAAAACAGCAATTATAAAATTCAATAAATTCCTTTGAATATTATGAGCAATGAAGATAAACAATAAGCAATATTTAAAGTATATAATTCTAAATATCACTTAAAAACACCACCGATAGGAACTTTAGTACAATTTTTTATCGTCTAAATTATGAAAAGTTAATGTAATCTTTAATATTAATTCAATTATATCTTGGATGATAAATACACAATCCTATTCCAGTTAAAGCTCTTTTATAAAGCGATGTCTCTTGAAAGCGAGCCCGTTATGAGAAAACATAGTGTTTTTTTATTCAGGAATTATCACCGTTTTTTATTTTTTGGAATAATTTAAATTTACGCGGATTAGTAATTAAAATATTTTGTTATCGATGATTGAAAATATGAACATTTTGTTTATGATGTACGATTGTTGAAGATTTTCGTGTCTAATCCATCGCAAAGGAAATATCGGTGTAACGGTGCTTCGCAAGACGATGCAAAAGTAATATCCGTCGCTCTTCAGAAATAACATCCCTTCACGTAGAGAGCTTTGGTAACTGCTTTGAGTGCTGCTTCAGCTGGGACATTCACGACGAGAGACTCTTCATCTGCCGAAGACGTTCGATAAATTAAATTACGCGCTGAAGTTAACTGAAGTGCCGTTCCATTCTCTCTGATTTTGAAGTCTCTTGTTCAATTCATCCCTTCGAAAGACTATACACGTCTATTGGAGGTAAAATCTAGGAGAGACTCTGAATTGTTAATTCATTATCATCTTTCAGAAAATAAACTCGCTGTTGACTTTCCATCTTCAGCCATTATCTCTCCGAATCTGCGTATTCCCACTATTTCCATCACACGAAAATTGGCAGTGTGAATTTGCACGAAATGGATTTTCTTAAAATTCACAACAGTTGAAATTGTATGATTTATAAATCAGTAAGTTAGAGTATTGAAACACTATTTATAAATTTTAATGTTTATCTTTTTTATGAAAAACTATTTTGATTAATCCTAGCATACCAATAATTGAAATAAGTTCACAAATTTCGTTGCCAAAATGTTGTTGATTTATTTTCTACTCTCTAACATTATTCCAATGATACCATTGTTGATTTTAGTTTCTTCTCTTTTACTTTTATCATAATTTTTAACTCTGATAACTAACAGTCAGTAGTCTGTTATATGAAAGATTTTGCTGTAAAATAATAACTCCGATCATGTACTATTATATTTTCTGTTAATCATTGAAAATAATAATTTAAAGTTTGGAGGTAATATTAATTCATCATTTTCCTCAAATTCTGTTCTAAAAATGAAATATTATATTGAAATGATTGCTTTAATCCATCTCTGTAATTTATTTTTCAAAAGAGATTTTTTGATTAAGTTGACGTAATCAGGTTTTATTAAATCCATCAGTAGGTCTACAAAATTGAGTATATTAAGAAAAGAAATGATCAATAAATAAAAATAGTATTCCTATATTCTTAAGCAATGATAGTACGAGTCAATCTTATATTTGTTCTTTTATATAAGGTATTCTAATTCAGCATTATTACATTTTTGTCTCCATCTATAAAATAGTCCTTAAAAATCAAGTAAAAATATTTCTTTAGAAACAAAATTTTCTTTCTCTAACTAAAATTGAAGTTTCGTTGAAAACATTGGGGTTAACGAATTAAAATAAAATATTATTAATTTTTTCACAAGTCACTATTTGCATTCCTTTTTTCTCATAACACGCCATCCTGAGGATATTGGATCCCTTTATTGCAGCACTGTTGGAAAACATCCTTGAACTCACACAGGCGAGAACTAAATTTTAGTAGATGATTCGGCTCTCGGGCAGAATTTCTTTTGGTCGTCAATTTGAGAGTGCTAGACTTTTTTCAAAATCCAATTCCCAGCTCTCTGTTGAATTCCCACCTATCCACAAGTAATCATCTAAGGTGCTCTACTTAAGAAGCCATAAAAAGCGATTCAATTCTAAGGTAATGGCTTACTTTTCTCCCTAAGGAAAATTTATGAGGCAATAAGAGATTGAAATTGAAATGATTTTTTAGTACTGAAAGACAAGGAACGAATTACGAACTCACATGAGATATGTAAAACATATTTTACGTTAATTTGATGGAAGATATTTTGTGTATGCGAAAGAAAACAGTTTCTTTAAGTTTTATACTAATAATTTTATAGACGCGAATCTTTATTCCGTTAAAAATGGTCATAAATATTCTTGTGTTTATTTTTTCAATTTAAGGTATATATTTTCTTAATTGATTATTTATTTCCCTACGAAACGTATGGGATCACGATATTATAAAGATTTTTTCGTTTTCTAAGAAAAATATTGGATTGAAACTGTACCAAATTTTCTCAAGGGTGCTTACCTTTGCCCAAGTACAACAAGTAAGAATACTTTCGCAAACTAGAAGACAATTTGTGGTTACGTTAAGTTCACCCCCGTTAACAATCACGCTTGCAAATGCATTAATGAGTTCTAGTTCACTCTCAACATCTAAGGGTTTCTGCTAATTATCTGGCTTTAATTACTTCTTGTGGAGAAATTCTGTTGCTGGAGCAGTTCTCAACGGGGTAATTAAACTTTCTTCTCTTATTCCCACTGATTATACCTAGTTATTCGCGAAACAATCTTCTTTTAAATTTTTTCCAGAATTAAAATCCCATTTATTTCCATTCCATATTTTATCGACTATAAACTTATTAGTGATGCTTTTTAATTGGAATAACATAAAAATAAAAGACGTTTTTGACAATGCAAGAAATTATACAACTGTATATAGGATAAATTCCCTCTATGAATATCAATTTTATGCTCCTAAAATTTAATTAAATTGTATTCAAAATCCTCTTGTGCGTTCAACGCTTTTTCATATAGTTTAAATTTATTGGAATAAATTAATGTAAAAGCATGGAAGTTTGTAAGAATTAAGGTGAATCCCGGGAGCTATTATTTTAAACCTCACACCAATAATGTCGTAAATGCATTGAAACAGAGTGGTATAGGTTGGTCGAAAGTTTTATAAACTAAAATTGTTACAATCTGAAATATCGATAGACGTGAGTATACGCGGACATGGTCGGACAACAGAGGTTCGTACGAGCTAAGGTGTCGGGTACGGTTGTACCTAAGAGAGCAGAAACAACGGCCTATTCCTTGTCTTATGTCTTATACAACTTTTTGGGGTACATAAAGTATTTCTCCATCATTACAAAAGGTGGGCTACATCTGTCGCATGTTTTTTTTCCGTCTCCGTGCCCTCTGTAGATTAAAGTCTTCGTGCCTTTTTTTAATCGACTGTTCTATTGTTGCTCAAAATTTGTTCTTTTCTCTCAAATCTGCACTACGATCATCTGACGTTTTCTTCAGGATGTAGATAACGTAGATGATATTTATGAAGTTAGGCATTAATATAATGGATGAATATTTATGAATAAAATACATCAACAATTTTTGTTTAGTTTTAATGAAATGACTGTAAAATACTAAGGTAGAAGCAGAAGGAATAAATACGAGTAAATTATTCTGAATAGTTTTCAACTTCCAAGTTCGATCAATTTCTAAAAATTGTTATAATTCTAACCTACTAATTCCAACAAACCACTGTTCAAATCGCTGTTTATCGTAAAAGATGCATTATTGTATTCCAAACGTTCTATCGATATAAAATGATGTGTTTCAATTGATGGATCTTTATCAACATTGAGACTTCATTACTTCAAAAGGACCATTCAAGAAGATTGGATAAGATGAAACAATTTTTCTACACACTCGTAAAGGTTGAACGGGAGAATGCGAAATTAAATTTCTGGAACATTCGTTCTGTTCTATTTGGCTCTTAATTCTATTTCATTGCTACGTCTGTTTCAACGGTCGATAAACTGCTTACCCTGAAGAGGTATTTTTGGAGAGAAGCTTAAGACTTTATGGATAGAATTTTGAACCAACTTATTTTCTCATGTGCCCCAATAAATGAATTTACTGATGATTTTGTTAGGCTATTTATGAAGGGAATTCATTGGGTTTTTCATGAAGGGAACTGAGTTTACTTGATACATTTTGAAATACTTTATTTTTACAGCCCAATTTTTCGTTTTTCATTGAAAATTATCTTCTGAAACATTTTCTTTGTTTTCACCATCTATGTTACCTGATTATTAGTACACATTTATATGTTTATGCGAGAATATAATTGAAGAGGAGTTCGTGAATGAGAATTGAAAAGTTATTATCATTATCATGAATTTAATACCTTGTATTACGTATACTGTATCGTTATATTTTCATGAGAGCTTCATGATTTAAAAACTTTTTGTTGCATTTTTGTAAACTGTTCAATGAAATTGCGTTCGAGTTAATTAAATAGTATTTTTATATTCATCAGTAATCCTTTATTAGGGGAGAAACTAGTCCGACCCAATTCACTCGTCGATTAGAAATAAAATTATCCACGAGCGACGCACAATTTAATAATATTTCATTCCATCAAATTTCACAGGTATAGTTAATAAGATTCCTTACGTGGAAATCCTCATCTGGTAGGAATAAATGTCAAGCTGGTTTTATGAAGTGACTGAGATAATTTCCATAGTTGATTAGATGCAAGAGTTAATTAAACAGGAGCACAGTGATCGCGATAAAGCCTTTGAACGCTCGATGTAATTAGTTTTTGGGACGGGAGGCAAGAAGACCTTGTTTACGTTCCTATGGCAAACCAACGATTTCTACGCTCATTTGGAAAATCGAATATCTCGAAAGCGCAAGTCTTATTCCGTCCACACAATTCGTGGAAAACGTTCTCTGATGAATCGCTGTCACCATGTTTTCCGATGGCAAGGGAGCGGCAGCGTAAGAATGAAACTGGAGAAAATTCGATGGGACTTCGTTTGCTCTTTTGATTAAAGCCCTGGAAAATCTTATTGTTCCCTCGATTTGAATTTGATTCGAAATTAGCCACCCGAAGGAGGCCGAGGCAATTTTAATTCATTTATTTGATTAGTGCTTTAATTGGAGGATCAAAGCCATTTTAACAGCTCTCAAATTCTCGTTTATTCAGAATCAGCAAATAAATTGACTTAACATTTTCTTTCAACGCAATTTATAATTAAAGAATTTTATTTAAAAAAACTAAATATATATTTATCTATTTACTGGGGATAAACATGATTATATAATCACGTATATGGTTGTTTTTTAATAATACATTCCAATCTCCTGATTCATTTTAATAGCAAATCTGGACTTCTATGTATGCATTGAATGCACGAAATTTTAATTTCGGTTGTTTATGCGATAGAAATTTTATTTCATTAACTTTGATTCAAGGTATTTCAAAGATAAAAATGAAATTGAAGATAAAACTTCTTGAGTCAAATTAATTTATACTCATACTGATACTATCGTACAATATACTTTATTTTTATCAATTAATGTAAGTAAAATAAAGTTTAAGTGAGAGATTTTATATATATTCCATATCTATTTAAAGTTCAAAAGGGAGAAGAATCCATGAACATTCATTTAATTCGACTGTCTTTCGTAAAATTCTGATAGAGACTTCGTCAGTTAACCCTCAGAAAACACTTTGAAACGGTGGCCGTAATTGGCGACAATTTTCCGACGCAACCATCGTCATGGAAACGAAGCTGGTGCTCTCTCGAAATTCAACCTATGATCTACTGCAATTAAACGACAAGCATACATTACGGAAATCTCGTTCTAATTGGCTATAAACACGCCATCATCATGTCTCTTTTTTCAATTTTCGAATAGATTTTTTGAAGGATATTTCACGAACTTTTCCTTTCATTTGTCAAAGCAGTCAATTAAAAAAAGCTGTCAAATTTGCTTGGAAATATTTTGTTTGTTCCTTCTCATTCGATAATAATAATAATTAATTCTTTGATTGATATTATAACACATAAGATATAGTTATATTAGTAAAAAATAATTAAAAATAAACTATCCTTTCACTATATTAATTATAATATATATGTTAGAATAATTCTATATAAAGGTTATATTTAATAAATAAATTTATTCTTTCATTAATTCAATGTAAAAATATATTCTTTGAGAAACTTTTGCAAACATTTGCCAATTTCTCGTTAAAATATTGCAATTTTCTCCAAAAAAAATTCCAATAATAAAATTGCTTTTTTATAAAGAATTCATCTTCCTTGATTTACATCAGGATTTTCTCATTTTCTGATGAATAATTGATATTTATTTATTCAATAACATTTAAAAACTGATTTCAGGGGGCAATTTATTGTGAATGTTGTATTTATGCATCATCTCTGTCGCCAGGAACACTTTAAAACAGATTTCTGACCGAATATGCGCAGCTCTATGTACAATTCACGAATTAGGAATAATTGGTCAGAGAAATTTTCATAGCCAACTGAGCAAATGGGGTCGGAACAAACAGTTGCACAGCAGATTTTCGCTCATCTGCTTCACTGCAGACGTATTTCACTTGAGGACACAAATCATTCACCAATTCGTAAACAAACCTTTTCCCTTTCTTCTCTAAATGGATTTCCCTTCGAAGAACTGATTTGGAAAATTAGAGTCCGTCTTGAAAACAAAGCCGATTCTACTCAAACATGTAAATTGAAAAAATCAAATTAAATAAAAACGGAATATTATTTGAATGAATTACTACTATTTTTACTGAAGAATTTCATTGGAAGAATTATTTTATAATTAGAAAATTGAACGTACACCAGCTGCAATTGGCCTCATGCTGTATGTATATTTCATACGAATAAATAAATAAATGATAAGAAAAACATTTCTGACGACCAACCCCTAAAACCTTCATATCTCATAAATTGTAAAAGTCCAAAATTGATAAGAAACTGCTCTATATATTTCAATAAAAATAAATTCAAATAATCCTTCTTGACATTGAACATTTTTACTTTCACTCCATTCTACGTACTCTATTTGATAATGTTTGCTGTATCACAATTTTACATTTCCATTCCCAATGTCCAGAATTTTCCTTTTTTACCTGATTAGGTAGACTTGGTTTTTAATTGAGAGAAATGTCGAGGCGAACACTCCTTTCCCTAGCATTGGCATTGACGATGGATTGCTTCTAGCGTGGGAAACTACACGAATTGGATTAACTTTTTAACGAGTGGCGTGACATTACTCTTGGACTTTTTCCCGATTGCCTTTCCGTGTTCCAGTTATCAGTTTGCAATCTGCCATGCCTTATACTGACAGGCGCGTTCAGTCTTCCTTTCAGGATATTAAGCCTTAATTGAAGTTACTAATTGTAAGAGATTTCAAAAATTTGATATTTTTTGGTCAGAATATAAGATATAATCCACTCGACTAAAATTAATCAGTTTACATCGAATGTGATCATCTTTTGAAAAGGTAGATTTAATTTATTCAAAATCATCAATTCATTAATTGAATAATTTGTTAACAAAATATTTTCGATGTGTCAGAAAATTAGTTCAACAGAAATTGCCTTTTATTTACGTTAAGTATTTCTGGTCATAATTTTTGATAAATTTTATAGAAAATTTTTTCACAAACTCTGTGTGCACTTATTTAGTTTTTATCTTTCGCCCAAAAATAGTTTAAAAAATTCACTAATTTCGCCAATTTTTCAATTTGAAAAGAGCTGAATCATTAAATTCTAAATTTAATTCATTTATTCTATTTCATAATTAGATACTTAGAAAATGAATATAAAATAAAAAGATAATACAAATAAAGATAACCAGAGTCGTACATTTCAAGAATCTAGCCTAATTGAACCAATAGGAATAGAGAAGTTTGCACAGAAGAGTTGAGTATGGATAAGTTAAATAAAATCTTATTTGGATTTATATATAGAAATATACATTATTGATATGTAAAAAAAAGCTGAACCACTGTATTGGAAAAATTAGTTAACCTTTGAATTTTTACTAAATAAATAAAAACTATGAGTACTTAATTAAATAATTTCCCTTTGAGTTGATTAAAATCCTTTTTCATCACGTTTCATTCGTCATTTTCAAAGTGTGATTCTTTTTAATTGCAAATCCTATCAAAAGCAGAAATTCTCAAAGGAGATCCTTTTGAGAGCTATAGGTAAAGAAGTGATCAAAATCTCTGATCACCTGAGGGATTGAATCACATCCAAACTTTTTTACGGCGTTTATCTTTCCAATTTTCCGAGTTTACCAGGAAAATAATCTTCGGAAGGGTATTAAGGAAAGACAGCTCAGACTTACGAATTCAACTCATGCACCGGAAAAAGTTTTTCGCGGGGCTCCTTTATCGATCTTTCGTATATTTCAAATCTTTCTTATTGGATTAGGTCGTTTTTCAATCAGACCGCAAAGATCTTTTCCAATTACGTGCTGCCTACAGCAGAGAAATTGTTTCTCATTAATATCCTCGAGATATTTTTCTTCGGAGAGATACTGTATTTCTTAAAAAGATTCACGGTCGATTTTATTTTCTCTTGAAGTAAGTCACTGTAACCTTGGATACCTATAACTTCTAACTTGATCCAATAAGAACTGACTCTTGTTCCCTAGCTGATTCATTCTGGTTTTCTAATGTAAAATAAAATATACTAGAGTGTATCAATTGTAAAAACGATTTTCGTTGAGATTATGTACGTGTATTATGATTTGAGATTATGTATCGTATTTTAATCGGTAATTGTACGGCAGCTAAGAACTTTAAACAAAACATAACACGGATCATTTTTCTTTAGTCGAATGCGACTAATATGGATGCTGGAATAACAAAATCTTTACACTTTAAAATTTATTTAAATACATCATGGATGTAAAATAAATTTCAAAATTTTATTATTTTGCTAATATCTTTTGATATTACATCTTCTTACATACAATTTAAAAATTTTCTCGTGAAAAAGTTTAAAAAGTGAATAATTTATTTTCAAATATAAGGTTGGTGATTATATGATTTATAATATATATTAGGTTTTAAAGAAGTTCTTAAATTCCATCTGAAGTAGTAATGTTTTTTTATATTCCATAAAGATTAGTTACCTAATACCATAAAAAAAGTATTCTTCATGGTCGGTGTAGGATGAACTGAAAAATTATCTAACCAATAACAAGATCTACAGTAATCATATCCAATTTATAGAATGAATTATTTTATAATTCCTGTATTTTGATTTTCACAATTTCACAAGATTTGTCTCTGTAAGTTCGTTCGTTTCGTATGAGGCACCAAAATATCTGTTAACGACATGTAAACTAAATTTTATGCCTGCGCTTCCTTCTGCCCCGAGGTATGGAATTATCCCCGTCACCGGTAGGTTGTTGGACTTGTAATGAATTTTCATGTCATCCTTTGGTCAATACTTAGTAACGAGGCATGACCCCCGGCGTACTCTCTCTCCGAGATCAAACTCTCCTGTTTCTATTGTGATTAATTTGGGTCACATGACAACAGATCCCCGATTGATCGCCCTCATCGGGGAAAAGGCTTTTCGATAAAATTGCTCAGAGTGAGTGATGATTCATCATTTTAAAAGTTCGTCACTTTGAGTGAAACCGCATGAGCTCTTAACGTATTTATTTTCACTTTATTTCCCGACAGAAAGAGTTAACAGATTTTTACATCACACAATTATTCGTACCATTCATTTTTTTGTCTTCAAATTTGAAGTATTGGTAGCCAAAAAGTGTAGAATTTATATGGAATAAAAATTCATATTTTCAGTGTATTATTCGATGAATAGTTTGGTTCTTTGAAGGTTATTGGAGCTTTGACGAAAAATTTTACAAATAATTTTTCCCATTTATTCAAGGATAGCAAATGTTAAAAATCAGCTATAAAAAGATACGTACATGATAAATTTTTACAATATTTATATAAATCACATTCCAATGATCACTTTACATATTCAAATTTATTTCACAATGTATGAGGTGGACTGTAGCCAGGGCACTATTAAAAAATAAAATCTTAATATGTATGAAATCGATAAAAACAATTAATTATAATCCATGTTGAGATATTCAACAACATATACAACTTATACTTATTTACTTTTATTAGGTATATTCTAATTCTTATCTTTTGCAATCAAATTTTCGCATTAATATGTTAAGTAATGAAATAGAAATTTTCGCAATTTAACCTTTTGTATCTTTTATAAGTCAATTTCGGGGAATAATATATTTATTTCCTTTTCAATGGGATAAAAAATTACGGAGTTATTCTAGAGTAATAGCACCAACAAAAAATTGTCACAGTTTACCTTGAAATCGCAAAAAAAAATTTCCGAATTTTTTGCGAAGAAAGTTTCCGACTCTCATTAGCAATTCAGTTAATACCATCGCGTGTTAAAGATTCATTTCCCTTCCTTCCTTAGCAGTGTAAGTTAGGAATGGATTTCCCTGTCTCAGAGTATAGGAATTTGCTCTCGGTCGCGCTCTGTACAATTTTGGGACTAAGAGTTGAAACGTACAATTTACATAAAGACATTCAACCCTTGCCCTTTGGGAGTTAACACTCAAATGCTGCTCTCCCGTATTTCCATTGCTATCCTCTTTATTACAATGATTTTCGATTTTTTCTCTTTTCCTTTGGCTCAAATCCTCTAATTTCTATGCCCCTCTTTATCCATAACACTTCCTCTTGTGTTTCCTTTTAAAATGACAAAATTCCCGTTCCTTTTGCTGATAGCGCGTTGCCTTTTCCCTTACTCAGTGAATGATATCTTCCCAAATTTAAAAAAAAACACTCGCTCCTGATAATATTTAGTTTCGTTATCCTTGTTTGCTCCGCCCAGGTAAAGATTAAGTATGCCATATAAAGACGCCTTTTTTCTCTTATTTAACCATTTTTTTACTATTGTAACAACTCGTGATTGACTTTATTTTTCTTCGCCTTCAATTTATGCTCTTTCAGTTTTGTTAAATTCTCACAAAATGATACACAATACAGAAATAAATACAGTAAATTACCTTAGCTCAATATATCCTGAAGATATCTCGATTTTCTTTCCTCGTGGAACAGTTGTGTACATCATTTTTATTACTAGTTTTAAATTAAGAATATAATGAATATTTGACGGATTAAAATTCAAATACATATAAAAGGATTGGTTTCATTACGTGGAAGCGATAAGAATCAGCATATAATATATGTTTTTACGAAAGATTTTATTGATTTACTTTAAGAATGGTTGGATATACTATACGATTCACATTCATTAATTCATAGGCAGGACCAGTTGATTTTTGTTATAATTTCTTTTGCTATACGTATATCTCGCGAAAGATTCATTAAGGAATATTTTACTTAAGTTCAAATAAAATTTCTTCGTAGAGTACTGATTGCTGTAAGTTTAAATAAGTTGAAAGCATGTTTGTATCACACGTTTATCTTCTAGTATATCGATGATACGATGACATTCAGCTGTAAACCTATTCATTGATTTATTTGACATATTTACTTCTTCACTTATTTTGTCCCATCAGCTCTCATGTCAGTACGATTGAAATTTAATTCGTTTGAATGTGGAGAGGAAGCGATCTCATAACCAGAAAATGTCAGCGTCTGTTTCTGAGAAGAATGTCGTAAAAAAATACAGCTCTATCACGCGTGTAGAATTGTTGGATGTAAAAGAGATGATTTTTGCTCGAATTGTCGAAGTAGACATATTCAAGCTCTCTTTCGGTGCCTTCCTTTACTTTTTCATTCCGCTTATGTTTCCAGTAGGATTGAGCCAGCGGCAATGTGGCCCTTTTTCGAGCGCTGTCCCACGCGTTATAACATCCTCAACAGAGGGAAAATGGATGGTGGAAACAAGTCGAGACTAGCTCCGCAAAGAAAGAACGTAGTTTTTCACTCTGTTTGTAGAGCAAAGAACGAAATAAAGGGTAAAGGGAGGCGATTCTAGGGAGAGGATGTTCGTTGAGGTGAAAAATCTCGAACGTTCGTGGGAGTTCTGAGTGAGGGACAGGGAATATCTACGGGAGAGGGGAGGTAGTGTCCAATTCGGCCGCAATGCGCCACGTGTTCCCGGGTCTCTATTTCCGGTCGAAGGATTTCGTACGCTCGCTGCCCCGCCCTCTGCAATCGTGAAAAACCTTCTTTCCTCGCGGGAGTCGTCCTCGCATTTAATTAATTCCATTTTCCTCGGTGGATTCATCAAAGAATTTTCCCGGAATGGAAGAAAGGAAACAAATGGCTCTTTATTTTTGCTTAAACCGTAAATATGTCTCCCAACGCACTCGAGGGAGGTGTCCACCCCTTGCGGAGAAAGTAAACCGCGATTATCGTCCCACTGTAGATTTTTACGGGAATTTTTTTTTGTTTTATATCTTTTACTTATCTCAAGACTGAATACAAAGTAGGTTTTGATGAGGTAGTAAATATGATAACGAGGACAAACATTAAAAAATGCTCGCAAAAATGAGAGAATTTTAAACAGCTTTCTGATTCATAAAAGTATGTATAAGTATGAACTTGAAATTATACGTCAGGCTGAAAGTCAACTAACCTTGATGCAAAGAAAGGCAATGCTCACACCTATGTCCATTACAGTAAAGGGGTATTTAAATAGGTGAACTAAACTCTTCACAAGTCATAGATTTTGCTCAACTCATTTACTATGTGTGTCCTGATGCTCGAATTAATGATGTATTCGATGAATAGAAGAAAAGATATTTGTGATGGATATTTAGGACCGATTTAATATATTTTTCTTTGGTTTTCTTTTCTCAAAAATTTCTGTTAAATGGCTAAAGTTTCTTATTCTTCTTATACCATTTAAATATCCACTGATGCTTTACGAACTTAAATTCAGCTAAAATAGTTGATTTTTTCTCTGTGTCTACTTTAGAATTCATATCATTTAAGGTTGAAATAGATAACTTCATTTGAAAAAGAAGGGATTACCCCATGATGCTGCTGAAAATAGTGGAAGTCTTTGGTCATGCAACTGCGACCTCCTGCGTGCTTCATCAAATATGGATGAGAGTCGTCAATGTCAAGTGCTTGCGTGCATTGGAATATTGTGTAATTGATGGTAAAAAGGCAAAAGAAGCTCAACAAACATTAACTTCTTTAGAGTAAATTACTATGATCTGACAAGAGACTGTAAAAGTGGAAAGTTTAAACGAAAGTATATCAAATTGATTCATTTTAAGATCGAGATGAATTGAATGTTTAACTGAAAAATATAAATCGAAACTCAAATGAAATAATGCGCTAACTGATAAATCTAATTTTTTTGAATTACTAACTCGCAGAAATACTCCCTCGTATCTTAAAAGGAAAGAAATTCCCCACTTTGAGGAAGTTCAGGAAGAATATATATGAAAACATATAAAGAATCAATTTAAAGGATAGATTTAAAATTGTGAGTTACAATTATAAAGATCCTTTTTTTGATTTTCAAACAGTAAAGTAAGTTTAACACGATTTTAGAACCACGAGAATTAGTTAGAAACGTTCAAAAAATTGTTTATCTTCTAGTTTTTCTGCCTAGCTTATATCTATGTATATATTTTTTTCCAGCCATTTTTTGATTGAAAACGCTTGGAACAAAAAGGTCGAGTTTTGGGTCAGAAAATGTCACAGCATACTTGGTTATTTACGTGCTATGCGGGTTTGCCTACCTGACCCCTTATGTGTACCAGATTTTGCATAAATACAGGCGCGAAATTGCAGAGATGAAGAACCTTATCCATTATTTTTAAGCAACAAAAATTCTTCTAAAAATTAACCAAATCCGTATTATGCTCATCTGGTGTTTCTCTTGTTAGAATAAATTGAACGCAGGAACAACCTTACGTCGTGTAATTGATGACTTAGATTGTTATAGAAAAATAATCCAACAACAAACCTCATTTGTTTAATGTCAGCCATTTCAACAATCAGCCGTATTTATATAGTATTACTTATATAAATTTACTTAACTCCTTATTTATTCTATTTTATTTCCAATCCTATATATGTTATTATTTCCATACTTATCGTTATTTTTGATATATATAAGCCCAATTTACAAATTTCCATATTTTCAAGGATTTTGTTAACATAAAATATTTAGCATGATTGAATTTCTCAGCTTTCTGTGTTCAGGGTATCATATAATATACCTTTCTAACTGGAATTGATTAATAATGCTGGGTTAATTAAAAGAATAAAGGTCTTTAGTTGCAGAAATTTTTTTACATAATGTTGTCAAACGAATGCGGAAAACTGAAAAAATACGTTTAGTCTTAATTATAAGAAATATTGGGAATTTTAAACTTGAATTATTTACTATTTATAGGAATAAAATGCTTTCATTTTATTATGTTTATATAATATATTAAATATATTTGGAAATTGAAATTTCAAAAATAAAAAATAAATATTCTGCATGAATGAAGAAATAGTTCAAATATATTACTCAAAAGTTTCAAGAGTTATTTGGGAATAATATCAGTTAAATTTTTTTAATATTCTTAAGAAGTCGATTTTTTAAGATACAGTTATAATACAGTAATAAACGGATACTTGTTATAAACGATAAGTGATAAATGTTATACTGTATCGCCATTTTAATGAATATTCAATAACATGCTTCATGGCTGGACGCTACAGTGGCACTTTTACTTCTTTAGAATAAATTACCTGTACCAATCTTTTCACTTAAAAGTTAATTTAGTGAAATACTATTAAATTAATAATAATTTAAGTCAGAAAAATATAATAGTGAAAATAGAGGTATTTATTTTCTGATTAGTTTTCTAACAGAGAATTTTAGTCGTTTTCATAGAGGTATTGATACAATGTCCAGTCCTCATCGCATCTTAAAATCGTAAAGTTCAATCTGAACATGGATATCCTCGCAATAATGTGTGAATGATTCGCTTATTAAAGTGTGTACACAACGTAAATGACTTAGAAGAGTATATTAGAATTTACCAAATATATAGTTCTTTTCTATAGGCCAAAAGAAACTTCCTCTGACTAAAAAGGTATTATGATCTTTTTTCTTTTTGACGTAAGAAAAGAATAGAAGGTATTCTATTTTTAAAAATTCCATTTGATCTCATCATACAGTCTATTCTATCGTTACTTGATTCATATCTCAATGTACCAAGCCGTATCTCAAAGACATGTCCAGAATAAGGGTCAAAAGGAGATAAAACACTAAAAAAAACACGTGGAGAAGTCTGGCCCTTATGAAATATTTCTTCGGCTTTAGAATTGATCTTAGCGTTTGTATTACTTCATTTATATTCTTCCTCCGTTCCATTTAGGCCGACGTGAGTTTCAACGTCATTCCTTTTCCGATTCGAGAAAGAAAACCGCGCTTTTCGGCGAAAAGAGAAGATTTAAGGGCTGAATGGTAGTCCATCTGTACAATTTAAGGACTTCTAACTTCTTTATCTTCAATCCGAATGAGTATACGCCTCCACGAAACCATGTAAATTCGTTATTATATCCGATATAATTATATCGGATTACGAAATGAGATGTTTATTCGAAGAAAAGGGAACCAAAACTTTCACTTATAGCTGGATTTGAAGGAAGAATTCGATTTGAAAAAGTAAAGAAAAGAAGGGAATAAAAAAGAGAAGGTGATAAAATAAGGCCTTATAAAAGGAAAAAGTACAAGAAGCAAAAAGGGATGAGAAAATACGGGATTAATCTTGTTAAAGGTCGAAAAGGATTGAAGTATAGGTCGTCTATTGGGACCCATCTTCATGATTGGGAAATTGTAGCGAACTCGTTCAGTCATAGCTTGTTTCCTCTTCATCTCCAGTGGGATTATATTTTGCATGAAACAGTCGTTAACGATTTCAAATCAACATCATATTACCTCTCGCGCCATGCCACTTGACATTTCGAGATGGAAGTAATGCTCTACGAGACTTGTCTTATTTAAGGCCGTCTGCTTCTGACTTTTGCGAGTTCCTTTTGGGAACCTGTACCTCTAAGCGATTTTTCTTCGGAGATGTAAGAGGGAACATTGATTTAAAGATAATAAGTTGCTTAGCGATCTATGGAAAAGATAGGGTAATTCCTTTCTATATATCATCGAGTATCAATCGATCTGATTTAAAAGATTAGGAACTTGGTTGCTACCAATGATTTTTACAAATACTGAATATGATCTTAATTTTAAGATAATATACTTCAGTATTAAATTTAAATTTAATATAGCACCGCTGTTAGCAGTTTTAAGGTTTTTAATTGAGTTAATAAGATGTATTAAAGTGAATGATAAATGGTACTTATCTTCTTTATTTATCACTTTTTCTATGTTCCAGCGATTGACTTCTGTAGGCCAGCGTCGAGATCTACGACATACTAGGATTGATGACTTCTTCTACTGAGTTGGTATTATAAATAAAATTCTTACTCGATAATAATATCACAGATTTTTGGCACGAAGAATAACGTACGTAATCATTCCTCATTGGTTAAATCAAGTTAGTAAAGTTTGCTTGTAAGCAAACCGATCAAATAATAAAATTCACTCTCTTTTTTTATTCATTTTAATTCCGTCGCAGCAAAAGGATAATGGTACATTATATTTATTTGAACGAAACTTGAATCTAATCCTACTTCATGCAATTTACGTATTAGCTTTCACTTTAAGGAAATCAGAGTAAATTGTGAAGATATAAATATATTACCTGTTCAGGATTGGAATACTAAGGAATAACCGTTTTTAATTTAAAATTTTGATAGAAATAATTGATCATAATGAATTTTTTCCAATACACTCAATCTTGAAATTATTTAACCAGGAATTCGTATGTTCGCAAATGAGAGACATCCTTGGCAAATGCACATTATATGGAGTCATCCCGATTATTCTTCCATTAGTATTTGAAAATCTCAATTACTTATAGTGCGGCAGTATCATTAAAAATTGTATTAACTACGAGTATGCTCGAGGGAAACTCACCTTATAGTATCATAAGTAACACGAATGTTAATATGCGGGATCTGAATTTCGAAAATTATTTATTTCGAGTTATTCTAAAGAAACGCTTATCATCGAAATTTCTATTTCGAATGCGAGGATCTTGAAAAGAAGGTTTACACATATTACAAATCCATACTAATCAAGTTATATGTTTACTTTCATATGCTTCGTCGAATTTTTGTCTTCTTACGAGAAGTTTTGGGGAGAAATCTGAAAAATCTGATTCTCGATTACACTTTATTTCAATGATTTATCATCAGCTATCTCTCACTGTAAATATCAACTACATGCTTCTGATCTTCAGTTATGCCTTCATTCAACCGTTGTTTCTATTAAAATGCTAAGTTTCATCATCTTTCATCCGCATGTCAACGACCGTTTTACCAGGGGATAAGAAACTTAATGCAAATACCCAATCATAAATCTATACCATAAAATTTTCGTGTTACTGCATACAGGCAATGGAATGCACTTCCCTCCATAGTTCAATATTCTCCTTCACTTTCCTCTTTCGAAAGCTGTGCCACAAACTTCTTTTTCAGGAACAACAAAGTGCTAATATTTATAAGTTCGATTTTGTCAGGCCGCACTTGGTGGAAGGACATGATGAAAGAAGTAAAGTACTTTGTGACTTCCACAATTTAGTGTTAATTTATAAGTTAAATTTATTTAAATTTTAAATTAATAAATAATTTATTAAGTTAAAATTAATTAAATTGTGGAAGTCACAAATTACTTTTCTTCTTTCATCTTGCTAATATTTAATTTTGCCTTCTACGCACTGATCACTAAATCTTGTCATTATTTAAATTGATTCCTGTCCCTCATATTTTACGTACGATAATTTTGCTGATTTATGTGTTTGTCGCTATTCTTAGGTCTTTATACTCTATGTCTTCTAACTCTTGAAACCCCTTTTTTATTTTCGTTCATTTATTCCATTTCATATTTTAAATTTAAGTTGTAATTGATGTATTTTAAAAATTTTATTATCTCCACTGTCCTTGATTTATTATATAAATGTATTTAATAGGTTTAACGGGAGATGTGACTTAACAGTCCTTATTTCGCTTATTTAAGTCGTATATATGTATTATTTAAAAGAATTTCTGTTTATGGAACCATTTTCTATATGAAACTTGCCGTTGTTCGAAAGATATAAATGAGAACTATGCTATATCATGAAATTTTAATTAAATAATTTGCTTTGTATTATAGGTTGATTTAGGATATTTTGTTTAACAAATTCTTTCTTTCAAGATCAGCTCTCAGAATTTTTTTTTAAATTGTAGATGCACTTCAGGCGGTAATTTAAATATTAATTTAAGTTATCATCGAATTTTATGTTCCACTTATAGGATGTTTTAAAATTATAGATACATTTTTGATGGTTTTTTTGGGTCACTAGACTTCAATCTCACAAAAAAATAGAATCTTTTCGTCGATTATACATTACACCCAAGGATATTCATAGCATTTCTCCGTATATATATATACATATAGTATAATAGCAATAGCTACATGAAATTTTCTTTCTTCTTGAAATAGTATTGATTCTGAAGAATGTTCCATCAACTATAAAGAAAACGAAAGAATATTTCTGGCTTTCTTTAAGATCTTTTCTTCATTACAAGTCGACGCTTGTGTGGATAATATTCATTTGCAGACCTTCACAACCCGATTATGAGACAACAAATACAGCGTAAAGCAATTTTATCCTATGTTTGACCTATGTTTTATTTATCATTATTTATTATAATTGATTTTAAAAGAAGTGAAATTTCCGTCAGAAAGTTAATCATTCCATTCAGAGACCTGTATATTTCTTAACGAATCCTCTCATAGCACCAACACTGGTATATACTCCTGGAGTGCCGTCACCACATTCTTTACCGAAGGAAACAATTCCATGTTGAACGCCGTTGATTACCAATGGGCCGCCACTATCACCCTATCAAAGTAAATGGATATCAATACCAAAACACAACATCATCATGCAAAATTATTTTAATCCTTAATATAACATATAATTATAATTATATTAATAATTTATTCTCTCGGCATTTTACCGTATGTGTTAAGTGCTCTTATAATTGCTCATAATTACCTGACACGAGTCTTTTCCTCCTAAAATGACTCCTTTACCGAAGGAAACAATTCCATGTTGAACGCCGTCGATTACCAATCGGCCGCCACAATCACCCTACCAAAATAAATAGATCTCAATGCCGAAACACAACTTTATCTTCCAAATTTTTTAAAATCATTAATATAAAATATAATTATAATAATTATAATTATATTAATAATTTATTCTCCCGGCATATTTACCGTATGTGTTAAGCACTCTTATAATTGCTCATAATTACCTGAGCTCCTAAAATGTCTCCAGCACAAATCATGTTGTAAGTTATTGCAAAAGATCCATAGATTTGATCGCACAAAGATCGGGGTACAATCGTAATCTCGGCAAACTGGAGGCAATCAGATAACTTCCTGCTCATATTCCTATATTCCTGTTGGAAAATTAACACACGTTTCCAATAGTGAATCTTAGGTTAAATAGGAAGAGCAGCTTAGAGACGAATCGGAAAAAAGATTATGAGTTTTGAGATCATTGTATGAGGAAGATTTGTAGGAAATCGCAAAATTTAAAGTATTAGGAGTTTTCACCATAAATAAAAAATTATAATATATCGTTAAAAATAAAATAAGACAATTATAAACTTATAAATTATAAATTTAAAGTATAAATCAATTTAAATATTTATCAAATATTAAATGATTAGATACACTACACATTCACTAAAATACATACGTTCAATCAAATATTTTGTAAATCGCATGCAGAATAATAATAATTGTGAATGATTATCATACCTCTTTGTATCCCCATCCACTTATTATGGCCTTCTCTCCTGGACAAGGATCATCTCCATAATTGGCAAGTGCAACACTTTTAATTGTAAGGCTGAATTGAAATGGCATTTCAACCTGTGATGGGAACCAATTATAAAACACTGTAAATATAATTAAATAATATGCGTGGGATGAATAACATGAAAATAACATACTATTTCAGGGAAGTTTATTTACATGGTATGGAATCAAATATCGAGTTGCCAGACCTTTAAAACAGCAATATCCCCGTCTTTGTAATCGTCATTATATTTTGGATTGAAAGCAATGTACGACACCTTGTGCTTGATTCCTCCTTTACGGTTTAAAGATCCAGCTATCACCTCCCAGTTTTCTGGATTATCATCCTTTCTAAGAAGATAGAAATAGAGTGAAGAAAATTATAATAACCACGACTTCCATCTCAAAAAAGTTTAATATGTAACAAAACTTCGTCGGGGCTAGTTTCACTCTACTCTACCAGCAATTTCTCAGCATTTAGTTTATATGAAGAATAAAATAGGATGAGAAGTCCCATCTTCCTTTATTCCAGCATTGATTGATGAATGAATCATAGTTCCATCACTTGTATAGAAAACAAATAAGAAAAAATATCATTGCAATAGATTTTTGCGTTTTGTGCAGAGATACCAGCTCTGCACATATCGTCCGAGAAATAGTGTTCGAACAAACGATAAACTTTCCAAAATCTTTTATCGTTCAAATCAATGACTCGCATATTTCTAATATCCCAGGAAAGATAATTTTCGATATTTACTCGGAAAAGCGAGTTGAAGATAGAACCGAAAATATTCATTAGATTGAACCATTTTAATTGGTCTTAACGATAAAAGATGATAAGGATGATATATATGTACGCCGCTTGTGCCCATCAACTCATCAAATCGAGTTATCAGAGATATTTGCAAGCTTCCCCTAAGCTGATAGAGAATATAATTTTATCTTAAGGTTAAGATTAGATTTTAAATTATAAAGGGACAAATAAGCTAAACCAAAGTGATGTGCTCTTTTTGGATGATATGAAAAAGTTCGTAAAATCGACTTTGCACTGAGTCGTGATCCTTGGTCACTAATGCCAAATGTGTCTGGGACCAGTCGTGTCGCAATTTTCAGTCTTTGTATTTATTTCAATATGTAAGCTATGAGTATTACGAAACACCATTTCATGCCATTATATAGTGATTATTTTATAGAAATATTCTACTAAATTTTCCAAATAAAACTCCAAATTTAATTAAACGTTTTTATTTATATTCAAGATCAAATTTAATTAACTCAGAAGTCTGGAGAAATATGAGAATACTGAAAATGGGATTGGTGGATTAATATTATATTTATAATAGAATTATATCTACAATAAGGTTTACCAGAATAGATTTGATAATCTTAGTGACTGAGGAGGAGAACAAAAGAAATTAGGAAGAAATGGTACTTCCTTTAACTTAAACTTTTTTGCTGGTAAGTTCCTTAATGCCAAGGAGAGGTTTGCGAAATAGTATTTATGGAAAGTAGTATAAATGCCTGCATTAGAGAATACACAATGTATAACCATAATAATCTAGAGTATCGTTTTAATTCTAATCAAAGGTCTATGAATAGCTTTAAAAACAAAAATTAGTATGATTTTTTTAAGGTTAAGGTCAATTAGTTATAAAATAAAAATTAAATCCAACCAAAAGTTTATCAATAGTATCTACTCATATCCATAAGATTTATGATGAGCGAGCAAATACTAGAGATAATAGTAAACATATCTTTCATTTTTCGTCCTCTTCGAAGTAATTTTAATTGCATGAAAAATAAAAATAACCCCATTTGAAACTTTCGCGAACAGCTAGGAAACATACTCAGTCCATTTTCATCCTCGTTCATAAGAGAGAAACATATTGAGCATGTCAGTCAGACTTACGTGGTAAAACAGTGCGCTGCAGTTAGAATCCATTCTTCGGATATGATCGAACCTCCACACACATGTTTTCTGCGATAGCGCAACGAAACCTATAGAAATAACAAGTAACACGTAAAATTTAGAGGAACTCTATTGTATTTCTCAATTTTTTAAATCTAAAAACAGCTTGAATTCTGAACGGATCAATCATTATGGTACGACTTTCTCTAATTCATCAATAGTGGGAATTAAAAGTATAAACATTGTGGAATAAAACAAATTATATGAAGCTTTATAATTATTTATTTGCAAATTACGACAGTAAAAATAATCAATTACCGATACATCCAATTTACAAATGAAGGAGGTTCCTCAGTTTTCGTAGTAAAATCTAAACCTTTCTAAACCTAAATCTAAATCTCAAAACATACAAACGTAATCGGAACTCAGAATTATATAAGAAATGAGGAATATGTACTAAAATCTACATATTTGAACTTTAAATTACGTTTTTAGATTGTTATACTTTTAACCTGATAAGGTATTTGTCCTTCACGAGCATCCTCTCCGCCTATGATTCTGTTCTTCAGATTGCCATCATTGGGGCAGAGAGGTTCCGATTGCAACCCGCCTTCTATATAAAGTATCCATTAAGTATATGAAAATAAAATTTTCCAATCACCTATAGGTTTTATTGATATAGTATTTAAAAAGTTACCCCCTGTAAACTCCTTCAGTATCACCGCAACAAACACCGGTACTGATACCGCTGCTACAGCTAACAATTTATACGTGTATCGTATCATAGCGTAGCTCGATAAGAACTCTACTCTGCCTCTAAGAAAACTGAATTGAGATTATGCTACATCTCCTTTATCTCTGGGCTTCAGATTTATCAGATTTATTTGGCGTAATATTGATTCATACTGTCATTAGGGGAATCGAAGTTTCATCCTAATTCTAAACAGAAGTGAGGAATTGCGACATGACTGTGACTAATTTTTTTTCACTTCTGTTTAACCTTGTGAAAAAGTGCACGCTTCAACGTGCATGGAAATAAATATCAACCCTTTACTTATTTCATCCAAATGTTGAAATTTTGTATCCCGAATTTAGCAGAGAAGAATAAAAGAATTAAAATAAAAGAGAAAAAGAAATTTTTTCTTATAGAAAAATAATGTTTTTATTGAAAAATTGATCAACTTTACCATATTATCAGAAATATAATTTAACTGAATAAATTAGTAAAAATATTTACAGCAATCACCAGTTTTGAACGCATCTATTCAATTTTGTATTTTCGAGAGTTTACATTGCGAATAAAACGGTTGTATTTTCTATCGAATCTGGAAATTCACAACGAAAATTTACCTCTCTCAGATATAAATTAGTAGAACGTAACTTAGTAACTGAAAATCAACGTCATTAGGTTTTAGGAGTTTTGAATTCTCAATAGCCTACTGATAATTATTACAATTAATTGATGAAAGGTTGTGTATAATGGATTGACAGATTAAAATTTCTACAAGGTATTTTTTTCTATACTTTTCTTTAGCGATGATGATACTTAGAATAATATTAAATATAGACGTATAAAGGAAAAAAATAATTTTACTTAGGAATTTCGAGAGAAAGTATGTAGTAAACGATGTATCTAATAGAGATAAGATATTATACGATGATTGATATGGTGGTTCTTAACTGTTGAAAAATATCATATTTTTATCAATCGCTTCATTATCTTTCTTGCTAATCGAATTGAACTAAATTTTATCCAAATATGATTTCCAAGAAACTGAAAATATTTTACATCTACTGAATGTTGTAATAATACATAATTATAAGACGAAGATAGAGTTAAATCTTTTTCATGCTATTTGCTATCGTATATTGAGCATTTAGAAAAATAAGATAATAAATATACACAATTTTATGTCAAATAATTGCTTTCAAAAAATATTCAAGTGTGCCTTACTGTTGAGGCTACAGAAGATAATTTTTGGAAAATGACAATGCATATTTTATCACAAAGTAATTTATTATTTTTACGAGAGTTATTGATTTAGCCGATTAAATAGAATCTTTACTCATTAAATGCTAAAACTGTCGCCCTTCATTTTTGAGCTCTTCTTAATAAAATATTATGGTCTGTCCTACTGATACCGTAATTCCAATAACGAACCTAGATGGTACAGTAATGAGACCAGAAAAGAATTAAAGAAGCAGTGGCGCTTATATTCTAAAATAAAAGCCACTGCGAGGATTCCAAGCGAAATCTACTACATTTAATTGCTGAGCGAGTAAAACGCGTTCAACTCAACGGTTCGCAAACGATGCTTCTTCACGTAAGTGCCTTGTAGCCTCATCTTGAGTAAGCGTGCAGTATATGGGACCCTGCCAATAAAGACTGCATTCGGAAGTTAGAAAAGGTCCTACGTAAGCCGATACGTTTCATAAAAAATTCATACGATAAAAAAAGCGAGCGTAACACAGATGCTAAGGAAGCCGCTTTGGAATCATTAGAAGAAAGAAGGTCGAAACTAAGAATTAAATTACTAGATAAATTCAGAGAGCTCATTTATAGTAGACGTAGAAAGCATTATGCGTACACCGTGTTATATAGACCGATCTGATAGTGCGCGAAGGATCAGGGAAATAGATGCGCGAAGTTCCAAAAATTCATTTTTCTGCGAACTATACGCGAGAATAATCGCCTAGGGAAATAGAGACTTGGTGCATTTACCCTCTGCCAAACGCAGAGAGGCGGCTCGCAGGGTAAATATGTAGATGTATATATAGAAAACAATGAACAAACATTGCTTGCTGTCAGCAACATATATATATATATATATATATATATATATATATATATATATATATATATATATATATACATGTATATACGAGTAAAGGTGTGCTTGCTAACAGCAAGCAATGCTATAATATATCTTTAATGAAAAATAAAATTTTACCGAAGATTCCTCTGCTCAAACATTGCTAAACATAAACTAAAGGACATTATCGCAGCGGATAATGCACTGAATTCGATTTCCCATGCATTTCTTACGGCAGCTTTATTCCCGCCCGGCGTCTAAAATACTTTCATAATTCGTTTGAGTATGATTGACTTTAGAAACACTCCGAATTTCCAAAGGAAAATCATTCAGGAAAGGCCTCGAAAAAGTGTTATATTTTCCCTATGCATTTCTTATCAAGATATAGTAAACGCCCCCTAGCATCGAACCAACGACCATATAAGACATTATTATGGTCGCTTTTATGTGACCATGAGCCCTTTAATGGTCTCTTAATATGAGACATAGATCATTCAATCTTTCTACACGTATAAATACATATACAATGTATATTGAAAAAATCAACACTTTCCTATGTGTCTCGGGTTAGATTCCAGAGCGTCCCGTAATCTCGATTTTCCCCATGAGAAATACCTTACGTTGGACCTTTTCTAACTCCCGAATGCAGTCTTTATTGGCAGGGTCCCATATGCTGCACGCGTACTCAAGGTGAGGCCTAACTTACGTGAAGTAACATCGTTCGCGAACCTTTACATCGCTCCTACCGACTATTTTTTGACGAAACCGAGTTTTCTTAGTGCTCGACCACATATGTTACGGATGTGGGCACTCCAATTTAAGTTATTCGTCAGCGTAACTCCCAGATACGATCGTATTTTACAGATTCCCCTATTGCTATATTTTCTCTTGAATGCTATATAAAAAGTCATCGGCAGTGGTCTTTCTCATAAAGAAGTTAACTACTGAGCATTTATCAATATTGAGCTCTAATTTCCAGTCATCGCACTATTTCCCGATGATATCTAAATCTTTCGATAGAGCTAACTTGTCCTCTCTACTATCTATTTCTCTGTAAATGACCATATCGTCTGCAAATAATCAAACGTTACTGTCAATGAGACTACCAAGATCGTTAATGTAAACTAAGAAGAGTAAGGGCCGTATTACGCTACCCTGTGGTACTCCTGATGTCACTTTAACGGGGTTAGAGCTGACCCCATCTATCACTACTCGCTGTTCTCTGTCGGAGAGAGAGTTTTCTATCCAGTTTATTACTTCGCCATTTATTCCAGCAATTTTTAATTTGTATAATAACTTCTGATGAGGGACCTTGTCAAACGCTTTTCGAAAATCTAAAAATATTGCATCCACTTACTTTTTCTTTTCGGCTGATGTTAAGATGTCGTGGACCAATAATGCAAGCTGAGATTCACAAGATCGCGTCTTAAGAAAACCGTATTGGTTCCTAAAAATGAATTTTGAAGTTTCAAGGAATCCCATTAAAGAACTAACGATTATATGCTCCATTACCTTACCGTTTAGTGATGTAAGAGATATTGGTCTGTAATTCGATGGGTCATCCTTTTCTCCGCTTTTAAATATTGGAGTGACGTTCGCGATTTTCCAATCATTTGGGAACCTACCTTCACTATACTCCGTTTCACGTTATGAAGAGACAATGCATTCCTTATGGCCCTGTACATTTTAAATGGGAGATTCCAGCGCGCTGTTGCCAAATATGTAGAAAAAATGAAATTGAAAGAATTTGGTTTTAAACCTTGTCAATAGTTAGGAAAAAGATTTTTGAAAAACATAGTGCAAATTATTTAAGTTTAAAAATTATAATAATCGAAGGAAAAATAAAAATGTTATACTTCAAGAAACCCTCGATTTCGATTTTTTTCGAATCGAGGACTTTGGGTCAATCTTTCAAGATATCACATATTTTTTGGTATCAATATTTGCCTCTTTTTATTCACTTTCCGCTTATGTTATCAAATTTTATATTAAAAGTTTTTTGGAGAAATTACGAGAATAAATCTAAGGAAATACTCACATGCTCTTCGTATGATTGCTGTATCACATTCGTCACCAAAAATTTTCCTTAAGTATTCCTATACACTCATACCTTAAGGTAGTAGCTCAAAATGAGTCCTTGATTCCCTATGCATTTCTTTTGAACATAGAGTAAACGCCCCCTAGCATCGAACCAACGACCACTTACGACATCATTACGGTCGCTTTTATATGAGAGTGGTTCCTTTTATGACTGTGTGAAATTTTGAACCTCCGCGCGGTTGGGAAATGTCATAAAAAGCTTTCAAAATATGGTCAATGTATTTCTTATGAGAAAAATCGGGATTTCGGATCGCTCTGGAATCGAACCCATGCCACATAGGCAAAGTGTTGATTTATTTCATAATACAATATATACGTAACTATACGTGCAGAAAGATTGAATGATCTATGTCTCAAATTAATCTCTTCCACTACGAATTTTTCCGAACTTTGTGGGGCCATACTCACCATTTAATTTTCGCGAGGTTTTTCTTCCGCGTATTTGTCTGTCAAAAAAATATGTTTCACAGGTTGTAATTAACATAGAGCATTGAAACAAAAAGAGTTTATAAGTAGATATTCCAAGTCATATGCTTATTAATATAATATTTGAAATAGCCTTTTATTTTGATTAAAACAGCAATTCTAAGACAATGTGAAAAATTTACGAAAATAATTTTCGTAATTGATTCGGAAAATATCAATACATGAGGATGAAGAAATGGAAATTATTCACGTTGGACGATAAGCAACACTTTTATGCCACGGGTTACAACAAATTAACGATCTCAAAGAGTATGGTTAATTTTAAACACTCCGGCAAATGTAAAGGAACCTGACTGAATGACGGGTCTGACTCGTCGTCGGTTTTAATGGTATGTAAGTGCAATTTCCTTACCTTTTAAGTGATAGATAATGAAAATCCCTTCCTTATTGTAGTATATTTCATGTCATTGCTTACACCTCTGCCTATCCAGTTCAGTACTCTCAACGTCACTTTCACGCACACATCGACGAATTCTTTTATACATGTTTCGGGGTATTTCAACTCAATATAAATAAATCTAACACGGAAAAAGTCAAAAACGATCTGCAACACACTACTGCTCTCATCATGAATGATCACTCTCAAGCTACTCTAAACTTATCGCGTCGAAACAAACTAGTCGTCATGACAAAAGCTGAGATTGGGAGATGATTTATTTTCTGAAAGGATTTCCTCTAATAAGTAGCCAACTAAGCTCTATGTTTATCTCTTGTAAAGATTATTGAGTGGTCCTGAAAAGTGTTTACCGGGTTCTGATGCGAAAAAATACAAGAAAAATGATTTGACAGACGATTGAGAAAAAGAATACTCAGGTTATTCAAAATTGCAAATAGAAAATTTCTATCGCAAAAATATGTTAATAAACCATGCCGATTAAATGCTATAATGCTAGATTAAAGATTTCATATAATGCTAGATAAAAGATTTCATATAATGTTTAAATTATATGAGCCATGAAAAATAAAATAATAAGACAGCATTTAAATTGATAAAAATTTTGCCAAAAAAAGAAAGTGATAGAAGAAAAAAAAACGAATAGAGCAGACCGGGTTCGAATCACGCATAGCATTATAATGAATCTAGCTAGCACTACGCCACCATTTGTTTGATAATAAGTTGTTGCCGCGGGGTTTATAATGGAAGCGGCTAGAATTGACGATTTTTAAACATTAATTACAAAGAAACGAGGGAGCGTTGGCCCCTAGTATTTTCAGGTTGTTGTAAGTAATACCTAAGCTACACTTCCATATCGGTCTCATTCAATATCCCGTGCCGCAGTCCTAAAGGTCCCCTTGTGAGTCAAACTGCGTTGGCGACCGTGCTCCGTTCGACTGTCCATCGGTAAGGCGTAACTATCACAAGGATGAGGATGTTGTCGCACGCGTTTATGAATCTACTGGTTGGAGTAAAGATGGTCTTCTGCACGATTTGTGAACGCGAGCGCAGAAGTATTACTCATGGAAAATGAGAACTTTTAATGAGTGAAAAAAAGTTAGGGCTTTAGCAGATGATAAAAAATATAGTCCTGAATTTTATATCGACGCTCAAAGTTTAAATTTTTTATGATTCTAAATGAATATTGAAGATATGTTCATTGAATTATTTGTATAAGACCGGTTACCTCATATCTTAAGAATAGATACCCGCGTTACTGAGTTAAGTTTGTGCTTTAAGACTTCTCTACTTCGATTTTTCAATATCCTTAGGAATTCTTAGTCAGTTATATTATCCTTTATTTTTTCGATAGACTAGGTCAATGCAAGTAGGCTCTTTTCTTCATTACAAGTCGACGCTCGTGTGGATAAAATTCATTTGTAGACCTTCACAACCCGATTAGGGCACAACTAGAAAAGCGTAAAGCAAAATGTTTGAACGGTGTTTTATTTATTATTAATAATTTAAAAACCAAATAATTTTCGTAGAAAAATAATCCATTTCCTCCGTGGGGTTGTATGTTCCTTAATAAATCCTCTAAGGGCCCCAACTCTTGTATAGACTCCCGGAATAGCGGGTATTCCACAACCGTGACCGAAGGAAACAATTCCATGTTGAACGCCGTCGATTACCAGTGGGCCGCCACTATCACCCTACCAAAATAAATAGATCTGAATACCAAAACACAGCATATTCTTGCAAAATTGTTTTAATCATTTCATATTAATGATATACTGTATCGGAATTTTTACCGTATATGTTAAGTACTCTTATTATTGCTCATAATTACCTGACACGAATCTTTTCCTCCCGAAATTTCTCCAGCACAAATCATGTTGTAAGTTATTGCAAAAGATCCATATTTTTCCCCACACACATCTCTGGATATAATCGTAATCTCGGCAAACTGAAGCCAATCCGATAACTTCCCATATTCCTGTTGGAAAATTAGCACCCGTTTCCAATAGTGAATCTTAGGTCAAATAGGAAGCGCTGCTTAGAGACGAATAGGCAAGAAGATTATGAGTCTTGAGGGCACAGAGATCATTATATGAGGGAGATTTGTAGGAAATCGCAAACTTTAAAGTATTAGCAGATATCACCGTGAATATATATTTTTATGATATATCATTAGAAATAAAATGAGACAAATATAAACTTCCAAATTATAAATTTAAAATAATAATCAAATTAAGATATCAGATCAAATTATCAGATATTTAATGATAAGATACACAATACATTCACTAAAATACATACAATGAATCAAATAGTTTACCAATTAGAATAATAATTATTTTGAATGATTATCATACCTCTTTGTATCCCCATCCACTAATTATTGCCTTCTCTCCTGGACTAGGATCATCTCCAGAAGCAGCTAGTGGAACGCATTTAATTGTTTCGCTGAATTCAAATGGCATTTCAACCTGTGATAGGAACCGATTATAAAAATTGTTAATATAATTAAATAATGTATTTACCATGAATAACGTGAAAATATCATATTACTTTAGAGCACTTTATTTACATGGGATGGAATGAAATATCGAGTTGCCAGACCTTTAAAACAGCAATATCCCCGTCTTTGACACTGTTATTATAATTTGGATTGAAAGCAATGTACGACACATTGCGCTTTATTCCTCTGTTAAGTTCTAAAGATCCAGCTACCACCTCCCAGCGTTTTGGATTAGCATCCTTTCTGAGGAGAGATGAATAGAGAAAAAAAATTATAATAACCAAAACTTCCCTCTCAGAAAAATTTAATATGTGACAAAACGTCGGGGCTAGTTATTTTCTATTCTACCTGCAATTTCTCAGTATTTAGTGTGTATGAAAAATGAAATATTGTAAGTCCCATTGTCCTTTATTCCTGCATTGATAGAATGAATGACTCATAGCAATCATAGTTCCATCACTTGTAAAGAAAACAAATAAGACAAAAATATCATTGCAATAGATCTTTGCGTTTTTTTGCAAAGATACCTACTCTGCACTTATCATTCGAGAAATTGTTCGAACAAACGGTGAACTTTCCAAAACCTTTTAATAATGTAGAGCATAACATATCACATCCTTGAATCGCATTCTTCTCATGCCCGTTTTCCAGGAAAGATAATTTTCAATATCATCATCCGAGATATAGTGTTCGAACAAACGATAAACTTTCCAAAATCTTTCATCATTCAAATCGTTTGAACCGCATACTTCTCATGTCCGTTTTCCAGGAAAGATAATTATCGATATTTACCAAGAAAGGCGAGTTCAAGATAGAACCGAAAATTTTCATTAGATTGAACCATTTTAATTGGTCTTAGCGATAAAACATGATAAGATTGATAAATCTTTATGCCGCTTGTGCCCATCAACTCATCGAGTCGAGATATTACAGATATTTGCAAGCTTCCCCTAAGCTGATATAGAATATAATTTAATCTTAATCAAGATGAAGATTAGATTTTAGAGCACATAGGGATTAGTAAGTTATAAGGAAGTGATGTGCTCTTTTTTGATAATATAAAAACGATCGTGTAATTTAAATTTCAAGTTTAAAGATCAAATAGTGATTAAATAAAATTTATATCCAACCAAAAGTATATCAATAGTGTCTACTCATGTCTATAAGAATTATTATGAGCGAGCAAACATTAGAGATCATAATAAATATCCCTTTCATTTTGCGTCTTCGTTGAATTAATTTTAATTGCATGAATAATAATAATAACCCCATTTGAAAAATCCACGAAGTGCTAGGAAACATACTCAGTCCATTTTCATCCTCGTTCATAAGAGAGAAACTTACATAGCATATCAGTAAGACGTTAATTTATTAAACTTTAGCAGATGTTTACTTACAGGGTAAAACAGTGCGCTGCAGTTAAGATCCATTCTTCGGATATGATCGAACCTCCACACATATGTTTTCCGCGATGACGCAAAGAAACCTAACAGAAATAACGAGTATCACGTACAATTTAAAGGAACTCTATTGTATTTCTTAATTTTTTAAATTTAAAAACTGATTTTAAACGGATCAATTATAATTGTACGACTTTCGCTAATTCAACAAGATTGGGAATTAGAAGTATAAACATTGTGGAATTAAAAAAATTATATGAAGCTTTAAAATTAATTATTTGCAAATTACGAAAGTAAAACTAATCAAACACCGATACATGTACTATAAAAATGAAGGAGTTTCCTCAGTTTTTGTAGTGAAATCTGATCCTTTTATCTCAGACATACAAACGTAATCGGAACTCAGAATTATATAAGAATTGAGGAATACGTATTAAAATCTGAAAATTTGAATATTGAATTAGGTCTTTAGATTGTTATAATTTTAACCTGATAAGGTATTTGTCCTTCACGAGCATCCTCTCCGCCTATGATTCTGTTCGTGAGATTCCCATCATTGGGGCAGAGAGGTTCCGATTGCAACCAGCTTTCTATATAAAGTATCCATTAAGTATATGCAATTAGAATTTACCAATCAGCTATAGGTGTACCTTATAGTATTTAAAAAGTTACCACCTGTAAAATTCACCTGATTCAACACGAAAAGCACTGCTATAAACAAAACCGCTAACAAAACCGCTAACAAAACCGCTAACAAAACTGCTAACCTAACTGGTAACCTAACTGGTAACCTAACTGGTAACCTAACTGCTAATCTAACTGCTAATCTAACTGCTAACCTATACAAGTATTTCCACATGGCGTAGCACGATAAGACCTCTACTCTGCCTCGAAGAAAACTGAATGGAGATAATGCTAGATCTCCTTTATATCTTGGCTTCTGATTTATCAGATTTCTTTGGCGTAATAATGATTCATACAGTTATTAAGGGAATCGAAGTTTCATCCAAATTCTAAACAGAAGTGAGGAATTGCGGCATGACTGGGACTTCTGTTTTTCACTTCTGTTTAACCTCGTGATAGAGTGCATACTTTAACGTGCAAAGAAATAAAAATCAATCCTATCCTTATTTCATCCAAATGTTCAAATTTTGTATCCCGAATTTAACAGAGTAGAAAAATCCCGAATTTAACAGAAAATAAAATAGAAATAAAAGAGAAAAAGAAAAATTTTACATATAGAAAAATTGTTGTTTTAATTGATCAACGTGACCATATTATCAGAAGCAAAGTATAATTTAACTAAATAATGCAAAAATATTTACAGCAATCACCAGTTTGAACGCATATATTCATTTTTGTATTTTCGATAGTTTACATTGAGAATAAAAGCGAATGTATTTTCTATCGAATCAAGAAATTCACAACAAGAAATAAACTTCCCTCAGGCAGAAATTAGTAGAACTTAACTTAGTAAATTAAATTCAACATCATTACGTTTTAGAAGTTTTGAATTTACAATATCCTACTGATTGTTATTATAAATAATAGATTAAAGTTTGTGTATAATGGATTGATAGATTAGAATTTCTATAAGGTAATTTTTTCTATACATTTCTTTAGGGATAATGTAAAAATAGAATATTATTAAATGGAGCGTAGGATTATTTGCCCGTTTATCTTTCGTAGCTAGAATATTCATCGCGTTGCAGAATGTCCTCACAAAAAGACAATCGCCTCTGGTTTTGGTCTTCCGTGAAGACCTTCGGGATGATTTTGGAGCGGATCTTTCGCATTGGCAAATTTTCAGTGATAATGGTATGCACAGTCATTTTATGAATGGCCATTCGATCTACGATGAAGCTTACGCTTAACCGACGGACTGAATTCAGCATTTCACGCACACGTTGCACGTTGTCGTCAGTTCTTGCTTCGACGGCAGTCCATCGCGGGGCTCGTCCTCCTCACGCTCCCGGCCATCTTCAAAGAACTTGCGCATCTTAAAAACAGCACTCTGCGACATGCTTGAAGACTTGGCGAATCATGTTCAACGTTTTCTTACCCAAGTTTCCTAATCCGGCATAATTTTTCATCGTGTTCCGCTGTCCTAACGTTCGCTGCATTTTAAGCTTGCACCGGAGTCACTTGATAGGGGTCAACTGAATACTGAATCTAGAATGAACAAAGACTTGCAGTTAACTGACCCTTATCTCATTTTGAAGGTTAGAAAGAGAAAATCTAAACTCATTCTACATTTAAATATCTAAAACTCATAATTTAATTTCCTATCATGTGATGTGTGTATGTAAAAGGATTACTCTCCAGAATGTGCGATTTTAATAGTCTGTAATGCATTCTTATACATTAATATAGGCATATAAATAAAAAAATAATAATTTTACTTAGAAATTTCGAGAGAAAGTATGTAGCAAACGATGTACCTAATAGAGATAAGATATTATAAGATGATTGATATGATGGTTCTTAACTGTTGAAATATATCATATTTTTATCAATCGCTTCATTATCTTTCTTGCTAATCGAATTGAGCTAAATTTTATCAAATATGATTTCCAAGAAACTGAAAATATTTTACACTTACTGAATATTGTAATAATGCATAATTATAAGACGAAGAATTAAATCTTTTCTTTTATGCTTTTTGCTATCGTATATTGAGTATATAGATAATTAAGATTGTAAAAATTAACAATTTTATTTCAAATAATTGCTTTCATAAAATACCCTGGTGTGTTTTACTTACATTGATTTAGTATATTTAGTAGAATCTTTACTCATGAAATGCTAGAACTGGCGCCCTTAATTTTTGACCTCATCTTAATAAAATATTATGGTCTTTCTTTCTGATACTATAATCATAATAGATGGTACAGTAAAGAGACCAGAAAAGCACTTAAGAAACAGAGGCCCTTATTTTCTAAAATAAAAGCCACTGCGAGAATTCCTTACGAAATCGACTTAAATCAATTGCTGAGCGAGTACAACGCATTCAACTCAACGGTTCGCGAACGATGCTACTTCACGTAAGTGCCTGGTAGCCTCACCTTGAGTACGCGTGCAGCATTAGAAGCGTGCATAGAAGCAGCTAGTGGAACACTTTTAATTGTATCGCTGAATTGAAATAGCACTTCAACCTGTGATGGGAACCAATCATAATATACTATAAATATAATAAAATAATGTAGGTAGGATGAATAACATGAAAGTATCATACTATTCCAGAAAAGTTTATTAATATGGGATGGAATCAAATACCGAATTGCCAGACCTTTATCACAGCAAAATCCCCGTCTTTGTTTTATTTATTATACTTTGGATTGAAAGCAATGTACGACACATTGCGTTTTATTCCTCTGTTAAGTTCAAAAGATCCAGCTACCACCTCCCAGCGTTTTGGATTAGCATCCTTTCTGAGGAGAGATGAATAGAGAAAAAAAATTATAATAACCAAAGCTTCCCTCTCAGAAAAATTTAATATGTAACATAATTTCGTCAGGGCTAGTTTCACTCTATTCTACCAGCAATTTCTCAGCATTTAGTTTATATGAAGAATTAAATATAATAAGTCCCATTCTCCTTTATTCCAGCATTGATTGAATGAATGAATCATAGTTCCATCACTTGTAAAGAAAACAAATAAGAAAAAAATATCGTTGCATTAGATCCTTGCGTTTTGTGCAAAGATACAAGCTATGCACATATCATCCGAGAAATTGTTCGAACAAACGGTAAACTTTCCAAAAGCTTTTAAAAATGTAGAGCATAATATATCACATCCTTGAATCGCATTCTTCTCATGCCCGTTTTCCAGGAAAGATAATTTTCAATACTTATCCGGAAAGGCGAGTTCAAGATAGAACCGAAAATATTCATTATGTAGAACTATTTTTATTGGTCTTAACGATAAAAGATGATAAGGATGATATATCTGTATGCCGCTTGTGCCCATCAACTCTTCGAGTCGAGAATATAATTTTATCTTAATCAAGGTGAAGATTAGATTTTAAAGTATATAGGGAAAAGTAAGCTATACCGCAGTGAAGTGCTCTTTTTGGATGATATGAAAACGTTCGTGAAATCGACTTTGCACTGAGTCTTGATCCTTGGTCCCTAATTCCAAATATGTTTGGGACCAGTCATGTCGCAATTTTCAGTCTTTGTATTTATTTCAATATGAAAGCAATGAGTATGACGAAACATCATTTCATGCCATTCGATATATAGTGATTCTTTTATAGAAATATTCTATTAAATTTTTCCAAATTTAATAGAATATTTCTTTTCCAAAACTCCAAATTTAATAAACGTTTTTATTTATATTCAAGCTCAAATTTAATTAATAGTGTTTATGGAAAGTAGTATAAACGCCTGCCATTAGATACTTCACAATTTATAACCATAATAATCAAGAGTATCGTTTTCATTCAAATTATTGGTCTATGAATAGCTTTAGAGACAATAAGCAGCATGATTTTTTCAAGTTAAAAGATCAAATGGTGATTAAATAAAAATGAAATCCCACCATGAGTTTATCAATAGTATCTACTCATGTCTATGAGAATTATTATGAGCAAACAAACATCAGCGATGATAATAAACATCTCTTTCATGTTGCGTCCTCGTTGAAGTAATTTTAATTGCATGAAAAATAATAATAACCCCATTTGAAACTTTCGCGAATAGCTAGGAAACATACTCAGTCCATTTCCATCCTCGTTCATAAGAGAGAAACTTACATAGCATATCAGTAAGACTTTAATTAATTAAACTTTGGCAGATTTTTACTTACAGTGTAAAACAGTGCGCTGCAGTTAGGATCCAATCTTCGGATATGATCGAACCTCCACACACATGTTTTCCGCGATGACGCAAAGAAACCTAACAGAAATAACGAGTATTACGAGTAAAAATTATATGAAGCTTTAAATTCAATTTGTAATTAATCATTCACAAATTACGAAAGTTAAACTAATCAAACACCGTTACATGAAATGAGGAATATATACTAAGGTCTGCATATTTGAACATTGAATTAGGTCTTTCGATTGTTATACTTTTAACCTGGTATGGTATTTGTCCTTCACGAGCATCGTTCCCTCCTATGATCTGTCAATTATCTTGAAATTTAACAATTTGGATGCGATATATTCAAATGATAACTAGCCTAATATATAAAGTATCCATTGAGTATAAGAAAATATAATATTCCAATCAGCTATAGGTATACCTTACAGTATTTAAAAATTTACTCGCTAAATATGACATTAGTATAACTAACAGTTTATACAAGTATTTCCCCTTACCGTAGTTCGATAATTCCTCTACTTAGGTCTTTAGATTGTTATTCTTTTTACCTGGAATGGTACTTGTCCTTCACGAGCATCGTTTCCTCCTATGATTCCATTTCCTAATCTATAAACTTTCGAGTTACCGCGTTACTTTTGGTCGATATAATTAATGCATTGTGTTCGTAACATCGGAGGGGAACAAGATACGACAATCAAAGGAAGGCCGATATTTCTAAATTAAAAGGTTTTATTAATTTACTCTCCCTTCCGAGGCGGCTCGAAAGTCTGGCTATGGGGAGGGATGTACCCCGGGCCTCCGGCGAGCGATCTGTACGGTCCTAAACCAACTCGGCGTCTGTAGAGACAATGCCGATTTCTACGATCTTCAGAGTCTACGAAACACAATGCCGAAGCGCCGAGGTCTGAGAAAGACGCGCCGACTGGAACCCTAATGAAAGAGAGACCAGCTATGAATTTGGAAGCCCTTATATGCTAACCGAGGGCTGCAAGGGATCGGACATATTGCTCAACCCGCAATATGCCGAGGGACCTTACCAAATTCTATCTATCCTAAGCCTAAACAGATTTAAGAGGGGTAAACAAACTTAGGAAGGTGGTCTCATCCTGCGACGAGGCAATGGTGAGAATGCTCTTCCTAGTCAAGGACCATCCTCACCACAACACGACTCATGAGGATAAACTCAAAATGTGTTCAACATTACATTGGCATTAATTAAATGTAAGTAAATCATTTATTTATGAGAGTGACAAATCATAATGAAGTTTTGTGTTTCCTTGTAAATCTTCCTTTTTTATCAGTGCTTCCTTTGTTTGAATGTTTTACCTTTACTTGCTGTTCACCCAACGTGAACATGAATGTATAAGTATTGGGGGATAACTTTTTACTCACGTTGTTCCGTAAATATTCCCATGAATTTCAGCGTACTGCAAAAATCTTCGTTCGGCTATAAGTTTCTGAAATTCATCTAGGTTCACAAAATGATAATCTATGTCTTGATTTTCACCATCTCTTTTTGTGCGAGTAGTGTGCGAAACAGAGAATTCGATTTTGTCTCCGTAATCTTTAAGGAGCTGTTTAATTAAAGTTGTTTTCCCGGAACCCGATGGCCCACTGACTATTAAATCAGAGGCCTTATTCTCTAAAGCAGTCTATGTCTATGTAGATACCCTGCGAGCCACCTTTCGGTGTGTGACAGGGGGTGCATGCACCGTGAATTTACTTCCCTAGACGGTTATTTTCGCGTATTGTTCGAGGGAAAAACGAATTTTATGGTAGTACCTCCAAATGCCTCCATTTTTCCCTATGCATTTCTTATGAAGATAGAGTAAACGCCCCCTAGCATCGAACCAACGACCATTTACGACATTATTACGGTCGCTTTTATGTGAGAGTGATCCCTTTTATGGCTTTGTGAAAGTTTGAACCTCCTATTAAGTGAGAAGGATAAAATTTCACCTAGCTAATGCTATTATGTATTTCTACGGAATAATGGTATATTTTACCTGCAACTGGTCATGGGTTCAATGCCAGGAGGTGAAATATTATCAGAATTTGAAAAATCGTAGCTCTCCTAATATCGTACATAGATCATTCAAATTTTCTGCACGTATAGATACTTATACAATGTATATTGAAAAAATCAACACTTTCCTATGTGTCTCGGGTTAGATTCCAGAATCCCGTAATCTCGATCTTTCCCGTAATATTAACCATCCCGTACATTAACCATATTCCCGGAAGCTTCTTATTTCACTTTTCAACAGCGCAGAGGTTCAAAATTTCACATAGTCATAAAAGGGCCCATTCTCACATAAAAGCGTCCCTAAGATTGTCGTAAGTGGTCGTTGGTTCGATTCTAGGGGGAATAACTTTATAAGAAATGCATAGGAAATTAAGGACTCATTTTGAGGTACTTCCTTAAGGTATTTACATTTGAAACTTGGAGAGTGTATAAAGATAATCATAATCAAGCGAAGGATGACATTGATTTTCGTAGGATGGCCTTGGTTCGACGCCGGGGTGGTAATAATGCTGTCAAGAGAAAAGCATACGAAATCGAACTCAATACAGTGTACGCTGCAAAAACGTACTTTGGTTAAAGATTATCATGACTTATCCCATTAATCCTTCAAAAAATCGTAAGTTTCGTTAAAAGACGTATTTTCCGATTGCTTGCTGCCAGAAAGCGCACCTTTACTCGTTTTAAGAATAGATATCCTCGTTACTGAGTTAAGTTTGTTCTTTAAGTCTTCTCTACTTCGAAAAATTAATATCCTTAGGAATTCTTAGTCAGTAATATTATCCTTTATTTTTTTCGATAGACTAGGCCAATGAAAGAAGCTCTTTTCTTCATTACAAGTCGACGCTTGTGTGGATAAAATTCATTTGTAGACCTTCACAAGCCGATTAGGAGACAATTAGTACAGCGTAAAGCAATTTTTATCTTATATATGATCGGTGTTTTATTTACTATTAATAATTAAAAAAAAAGTATAATTTTCGTAGGAAAATAATCCATATTGATGGGCTTGTATGATCGTTAATAAATCCTCTCAGGGCCCCAACTCTTGTATAGACTCCCGGAATAGCGGGTCTTCCACAACCGACACCGAAGGAAACAATTCCATGTTGAACGCCGTCGATTACCAATGGGCCGCCACTATCACCCTACCAAAATAAATAGATCTCAATACCAAAACACAACATATATTTGCAAAATTGTTTTAATCATTTCATATTAATAATTAACTGTCTCGGAATTTTCATCGCATGTGTCAAGTTCTCTTATCATTACTCATAATTACCTGACACGAGTCTTTTCCTCCTGAAATTTCTCCAGCACAAATCATGTTGTCAGTTATTTCAAAATTTGTATCGATTCCACAGCACTCATATCGGTATATAATCGTAATTTCGGCATACTGAAGCCAATTCGATGTATTCCCATATTCCTGTTGGAAAATTAACAAACGTTTACAATAGTGAAACTAAGGTCAAATACAAAGGGTTGCTTAGAGTCGAATCGGCAAGAAGATTATGTGTTTGAGGGCACAGAGATCATTATATGAGGAAGATTTTTAGGAAATCGCAAAATTTTAATAAGCAGATATCACTGTGAATATATATTTTTTATGATATATCATTAGAAATAAAACGAGACAAATATAAACTTACAAATTATAAATAGTAAATAATAATCAAATTAAGCAATTATCAGATATTTAATGATAAGATACACTATACATTCACTAAAACACATACGATCAATCAAATAGTTTGTTAACCTCATGCAGAATAATAATTATTTTGAATGATTATCATACCTCTTTGTATCCCCATCCACTGATTATTGCTTTCTCTCCTGGACGAGGATCATCTCCAGAAGCAGCTAGTGCAACGCATTTAATTGTATCGCTGAATTGAAATGGCATTTCAACCTGTGATGGGAACCGATTATAAAAATTGTAAATATAATTAAATAATGTATTTACGATGCATAACGTGAAAATATCATACTCAGTAGATCAGTTTATTTACATATGAATGAATAAAAGATCTGGTTGCCAGACCTTTAAAACTGCAACGTCCCCGTCTCTCTCACGGTTATTATAATTTGGATTGAAAGCAATGTACGACACATTGCGCTTTATTCCTCTGTTAAGTTCTAAAGATCCAGCTACCACCTCCCAGTGTTTCGGATTAGCATCCTTTCTGAGAAGATATGATAAAGTAAAGAAAATTATAATAACCACGACTACCCTCTCAGAAAAGTTTAATATGTAACAAAACTTCGTCAGGACTAGTTTTATTCCATTCTATCAGCAATTCTCAGCATTTAGTTTATATGAAGAATTAAATAGGATGAGAAGTCCCATCTTCCTTTATTCCAGCATTGATTGATGAATGAATCATAGTTCCATCACTTGTATAGAAAACAAATAAGAAAAAATATCATTGCAATAGATTTTTGCGTTTTGTGCAGAGATACCAGCTCTGCACATATCGTCCGAGAAATAGTGTTCGAACAAACGATAAACTTTCCAAAATCTTTTATCGTTCAAATCAATGACTCGCATATTTCTAATATCCGTTTCCCAGGAAAGATAATTTTCGATATTTACCCGGAAAAGCGAGTTGAAGATAGAACCGAAAATATTCATTAGATTGAACCATTTTAATTGGTCTTAACGATAAAAGATGATAAGGATGATATATCTGTATGCCGCTTGTGCCCATCAAGTCATCGAGTCGAGATATTACAGATATTTGCAAGCTTCCCCTAAGCTGATAGAGAATATAACTTTATCTTAAGGTTAAGATTAGATTTTAAATTATATAGGGACAAATAAGCTAAACCAAAGTGATGTGCTCTTTTTGGATGATATTAAAACGATCGTGAAATTGACTTTGTGCTGAGTCTTGATCCTTGGTCCCTAATGCCAAGTATGTATGGGACCAGTCATGTCTCAATTTTCACTCTTAGTATTTATTTCAATATGTAAGCTACGAGTATTACGAAACACCATTTCATGCCATTATATAGTGATAATTTTATAGAAATATTCTATTAATTTTTCTAAATAAAACCCCAAATTTAACAAAACGTTTTTTTTATATTCAAGATCAAATTTAATTAACTCAAAAGTCTGGAGAAATATGAAAATACTGAAAATGGGATTGGTGGATTAATATTATATTTATAATAGAATTATATCTACAATAAGGTATAACAAAAAAGAGTTGAAAATCTCAATGAATATCTTAGGATAAGAACAGAAAAAATTATGCAGAAATGGTACTTCCTTTAACTTAAACTGTTTGTTGGAAAATTCTTAAATGCCAAGGAGATGTTTGTTAAATAGTATTAATGGAAAGAAGTATAAGCGCCTGCATTAGAGACTACACAATATAAAACCATAACAATCAAGAGAATCGTTTAATTCTAATTAAAGGTCTATGAATACCTTTAAAGCAGGGGTCTCAAACTCGCGGCCCGCGGTCCTTTTGCGGCTCTCACAGTCAGTGCAATATTTTGTGGCCGCACCGACCGCTGTACACTACGTACGCTGTACACAATGTATAACCATAATAATCCAGAGTATCGTTTTAATTCAAATCAAAGGTCTATGAATTGCTTTAAAGACAATAATTATCATGATTTTTTTCAAGTGAAAAGATTAAAAAGTTACAAAATAAAAATTAAATCTAACCAAGAGCTTATCAATAGTATCTACTCATGTCCATAAGAATTATAATGAACGAGTATATATCAGAGATTATATGAAACCTCTCCTTCATTTTGCGTCCTCGTTAAAGTATTTTTTATTGCATGAATAATAATAATAATAACCAAATTTGAAACTTTCGCAAATAGCTAGGAAAAATACTCAGTCCATTTATATCCTCGTTCATAAGAGTGAAACTTACATAACATATCATCAGACGATAATTAATTAAACTTTGGGACATTTTTACTTACTCGGTAAAACAGTGCGCTGCAGTTAGGATCCAGTCTTTGGATATGATCGAACCTCCACACACATGTTTTCTGCGATAGCGCAACGAAACCTACAGAAATAACAAGTATCATTTAGAGGAACTCTATTGTATTTCTCCATTTTTTAAATCTAAACACAGATCGAATTCTAAACGGATCAATCATTATGATACGATTTTACGATTTTCTCTAATTCATCAGGAGTGGGAATTAAAAGTATAAAAATTTTGGAATAAAAAATGTATCTTATATATATATATATATATAAGATACATTTTACACATATAAATTATTTATTAATTAACTAGCAAATTACAAAAGCAAAACTAATTACCGATACATCTAATTTAAAAATGACGGAGGTTCCTCACTTTTCGTCGTGAAATCTAATCCTTTTATCTCAAACTTACAAACGTAATCGGAACTCGAAATCATATAGGAAATGAGGAATATGTACTAAAATCTGCATATTCGAATTCTGAAGTAGGTTCTTAAATTTTTTAGAATTTAACCTGATAAGGTATTTGTCCTTCACAAGCATCCTCTCCGCCTATGATTCTGTTCTTGAGATTGCCATCATTGGGGCAGAGAGTTTCCGATTGCAACCAGCCCACTATATAAAGTATCCATTGAATATATGGAAATAGAATTTTCCAATCAGCTGTAGGTATACCTTATAGTATTTAAAAAGTTACCACCTGTAAACTCCAACCCTTTTATCACAAAAAACACCGCTATTAAGCAATATGTTAACCTATACAAGTATTTCCACATGGCGTAGCACGATAAGTCCTCTACCCTGCCTCGCAGAAAACTGAATTGAGATAATGCTAGATCTCCTTTATATCTTGGCTTCAGATTTATCAGATTTCTTTAGCGTTGATATTGGTATTGATTCATACAGTCATTAGGGGAATCGAAGTTTCATCCTAATTCTAAACAGAAGTGAGAAATTGCGACATGACTGTGACTAATTTTTTACACTTCTGTTTAACCTTGTGAAAAAGTGTACGCTTTAACGTGCATAGAAATAAAAATCAATCCTATCCTTATTTCATCCAAATATTGGAATTTTGTATGCCGAACGTAACGGAGAATAAAGTAGAAATAAAATAAAAGAGAAAAAGAAAAAATTTTTCAAATAGGAAAATTAATGTTCTAATTGATCAACTTGACCATATTATCAGAAATATAATTAAACTAAATAAATTTGTAAAAATATTTACAGCAATCACCAGTTTTGAACGCATCCATTCATTTTTGTATTTTCGAGAGTTTACATTGAGAATAAAAATGATTGTATTTTCTATCGAATCAAGAAATTCACAACAAAAATTAACCTGCCTCAGACATAAATTAGTAGAACTTAACTTAGTAAATTAAATTCAACATCATTACGTTTTAGAAGTTTTGAATTTACAATAGCCTACTGATTGTTATTACAAATAATTGATTAAAGTTTGTGTATAATGGATTGATAGATTAGAATTTCTATAAGGTAATTTTTTCTATACATTTCCTTAGCGATGATGTAAAAATAGAATATTATTAAATAGATCGGAGGATTACTTGCTCGTTTATCCTTCGTAGCTAGAATATTTATCGCGTTGCAGAAGGCCCTCACAAAAAGACAATCAACACAAACTAACGCTGAACCCAAATGAACAAAATGATCATGAATAAAACATGCATGTAAATACGTTCAATGAAATAAATTCTGTCTGACCTTAAATGACATTCATCGTTCGAAGAATGGAACGTTCTCAATGTGCCACTTTCTATTCATTACGCTGCTTTACTTTTTGCTTATAAACATCTATATTATTGTTGTTGTGTTTTATGAATATCATTAAATTAAAAAAACGTATTTCGTATTTTTGGACAGCATTTTTCGCATCTACTCTGCGAGTTTACTCTTCTAAGCCTGTACATAGTCTATATAAAAATATCGGGAAAAGTTTCAGAAAAATAGATTTCTTTGAGATATTGTTACAAATCTTTTAAATTCTTCAAATGACGTTCCTTTAGCGTCGAAACACTTTTGCCGGTGCCTTTTACTTCACTTGAAGGCTCCCTGGTAGGCAGATTCCGGAAGGTCCGTAAGGGTAAGTGTGCAAGCGTCTTTGACAGCACTTCGGGTCCCCTGGTTTTGTCCTTTCAGGGAGGATTTCTCTTAGTAACAAGAAACAATCTCCCGTAATTAGTTCTACAGAAAGCTAGAACATTCATCGCGTTGCAGAAGGTCATCGCAAAAAGACAATCGCCTCTGCTTTTGGTCGTCCGGGAAGACCCTCGGGACGTGTTTGTAGCGGATCTTTCGCATCGACAAACTTTCAGTGATAATAGTATGCACAGTCATTTTATGAATGTCCCTTCGATCTGCGATCAACGCTAAGCTGACGGCCTGAAATCAGCATTTCTCGCACACGTTGCACGTTGCCGTCAGTTCTTGAGTTCGACGGCAGTCCATCGCGGGGCTCGTCCTCCTCACGCTCCCGGCCATCTTCGAAGAACTTGCGCATCTTAAAAACAGCACTCTGCGACATGCTTGAAGACTTGACGAATTATGTTCAAGTTTGTATACACAAGTTTCCTAATCCGAAACAATATTTCATCGCGTACCGCTGTCCAGTCGTTCGCTGCATTTTAAGCTTGCTCCTAGTCACTTGATAGGGGTCAACTAAATACTGAATCTAGAATGAACAAAGACTTGCAGTTAACGGACCTTTATCTCATTTTGAAGGTCATATCCTGCACTACTCAGATTGATTAGTGCACTTATAGTCCGACTTATATTCTCATCGGGAATAATTGTTCTCGATACTTTTTATGCAGACCCTGTATGATCATTTAATTTCCTATCATGTGATGTGTGCATGTAAAAGGATTTCATAGCCACCATCTCAACATTTCTTTAAGAAGATTCTCCTGATGAGGCTATGACATCAATCGACGCTCTCGAATTCTTCCAAATTTGTCCGCTCTGTCACTCATCATGGACCATACATACGCGAATAATGACGTCAAGATGTACTTGAAGATTGGATTTTCATGAAAATCACTAACTACATAATCACTCTAAAATTTGGGACTCTATTGGGTTTCTATGTTTTCTTATATATTAATATAGACATATGAATGAATAAAAATTATTTAGAATTTAGAGAGAAAGTATGTAGCAAACGATGTACCTAATAGAGATAAGATATTATATCTCTGGGAGGCCTCAAAATCGGATTTTCCACCATAAGAATGCTTGGGGTCGTTTTTCAAATAATTTATAAAAATACTTCCCATGGAGCTAGAACGATAAGATTCCATATAGTTATTGTTTCTATATTTATATCTACGGGAAAATGCTATTGTTTACGTACAACCGGTCATGGGTTCGATGCCAGGAGGTGCAATATTTTCAGAATTGGAAAAATCGTAGCTCTCTTAATATGATACTTAGATCATTCATACTTACTACAGGTATAGAAGCTTATTAAATGTATATCAGAAAAAAAGTCAACACTTGCCTATGTGTCACGGATTCGATTCCAGAGCGACCCGTTATCTCGATTTTTCCCATAAGGAAAGCATTGGCCATATTTCCGAAAGCTTTTCATGACACTTCCCAACCGTGCAGAGGTTCAAATTTTCACAAAGCCATAAAAGGGGCCATTCTCACTTAAAAGGGTCCGTAAGAATGTGGTAAATGGTCGTTGGTTCGATGCTAGGGGGCGTTTACTATATCTTCATAAGAAATGCATAAGGGAATAGGAAATCCTTTTGTGTCCCTTCCTGAACGAATTTCCTTTTGAAAATTGCAGTGTTTATGAAAACAACGATAATCAAGCAAATTCTTTTGAGCATTTCCCGCAGGATGTCTTTGGTTCGACGCTGGGTCAGGAATATTTCTGCCGTAAGAAACGCATGGGATATCGAATTCAATACAATGTACCCTGCGATAATGTCTTAGATGTTATATTTCGCATTCACTTATCCAAAAAATCTTTCGAAACATCATACGTTTTATTAAAAGATAAATTTTCCGATTGCTTGCTGTCAGCAAGCGCACCTTTACTCGTATATTAATATAGACATATAAATGAATAAAAATTATTTTCCTTAGAACTTTTTGAGAGAAAGTATTTAGCAAACGATTTATCTAATAGAGATAAGATAATTTATAATATGATGGTTCTTAACTTCTGTTGATACTGTTATCAATCGCTTCATTATCTTTCTGGTTAATCGAAGTGAACTAAATTTTATCAAAATATGATCTCCAAGAAACTGAAAATATTTTACACTTACTGAATATTGTAATAATACATACGTGGTTTGTTCAAAAGCTATAGCGAATTTTTATTTTCCGCGGGCTACGTATATTTGATTTTTGATTTTTTTTGTAGCGTTATGTTGTGACTTATGCCCCTTACTTATGCTGACAAGGTTGGCCATTTTGAATGCTTAGTTAATTTTTGACAACTGTTTTGCTCGGATGTGTTTTGGCTTGTCTTCGATTTTTCCCCTTTCGAAAAAATGGATCAAAGAATTTGTGTCAAATTTTGTGTGAAGAACAACTTAAAGTGCGCCGACGCATTCAGAATATTGACTGTTGCATACGGCGAAGCTACTTTGGACAAAAGCAACGTTTATCGGCGGTACAAAATGTTCTCAGAGGGCCGAGAAGATGTGTGCGACGAAGAGCGTTCCGGACGCCCGAGCACGTCAACAACAGACGAAAACATTGATGAAGTAAAGAAACTAGTATTGGCCAATCGTCGAATCACCGTCAGAGAAGTTGCTGAGGACCTAAATATATCGATTGGCTCGTGTCATTCGATTATTACGAATAGTTTGGGCATGAGACGGGTCGCCGCGAAATTCGTACCAAAATTGCTCAATTCCGACCAAAAACAGCATCGCATTAACATTGCTCAGGATTCTGTCCGTGACAACCCAAATTTGCTCCAGAGAGTCATAACTGGTGACGAATCATGGGTTTTGGTTATGACGTAGAAACCAATGCTCAATCATCCCAATGGAAGCTGCCGCACGAGCCAAGACCGAAAAAAGCACGCCAAGTTCGGTAGAATGTGAAGGTTTTGCTGACAGTTTTCTTCGATTGCAGGGGCGAGGTGCATTATGAGTTCTTGCCGCAGGGTAAAACGGTCAATAAGGTATTTAAGGTATTCTCCTTCACTTTCCTCTTTTGAAAGCTGTACCTCCAACTTCTTTTTCAGGAACAATAAGGTGCTTAAATTTAATTTTGCCTTCTATGCATTGATCACTAAATCTTGTCATTATTTAAATTTTCCAGTTCCTAATATTTTACGTACGATAATCTAGATTGTTTATGTGTTTGCCGTTAGACCTAGATTTTTATACTCTGTGTCTTCTAACTCTTGAAACCCCTTTTTTATTTTCGTTTATTTATTCCATTTCATGGTTTGAATTTAAGTTGTAATTGATGTATTTTAAAAATTTTACTATCTCCGCTGTCCTTGATTTATTATATAAATGTATTTAATAGGTTTAACGAGAGATGTGACTTAACAGTCCTTATTTCGCTTACTGAAGTCGTATATATGTATTATTTAAAAGAATTTCTGTTTATGGAACCATTTTCTTATATGAAACTAGCCGTTGTTCGAAAGGTAAAAATGAGAACAATGCTATATCATGAAATTTTAATGAAACAAATTCCTCTCTATTATAGGTTAATTTAAGACCTTTTGCTTAATAAAATCCTTCGTTCAAGATGAGTCCTCATAATTTTTCTTTAATTGTAGATGTACTTTAGGCGATAATTTAAGTATTAATTTAAGTTACCATTGTATATTATGTTCAAATTATTGGATGTTTTAAAATCATGGATGCATTTATGATAGTTTTTTTGGGTAACTAGACTTCAATCCCACAGGAAAATAGTATCTTTTCATCGATTATATATTACACCCTATAATATACGTATCCCTTGCAAATTTAAACCTTCTGTTGCTAAATTTAAGGGAAAATACCTAAATTGGCAGAAGTGCTACAGTATTAGGACACTTTAAAGGTCGCATATAAATATTTGGGCCGCTATTTAAGAGCCAAAAAATTCCCTAGGTGTAACGAGTTCTTTTAGAATTTTTTGCAGGTTTAAAAAATCTTTTTATATACTTTCAATCGCATTGCATTCAATCAGTCTACGCAAATTTTAAGGATAACCTTAAAGAGTATGATACGCTTAAACATGAACAAAACCATTAAATACTCGTCTGTAATATAAGAGTAAAGGTGGTCTTCTATACGAATTGTGAACTCCGGCGCAGAAGTATTACTCATGGAAAATGAGAGCTTTTAATGAGTGAAAAAATTTTGGGCTTTAGCAGATAATACAAAATTTAATCCTGAATTTTAAATCGACGCAAAAAGTTCAAATTTTCGATGATTCTAAATGAATATTCAAGAAATGTTCATTAAATCATTTGCATATGACCTGTTACCTCATAACTTAAGAATAGATATCCTCGTTACTGAGTTAATTTTGTTCTTTAAGTCTTCTCTACTTCGATTTTTTAATATCCTTAGGAATTCTTAGTGAGTTACATTATCTTTTATTTTTATGTTAGACTAGGTCAATGCAAGTAAGCTCTTTTCTTCGTTACAAAACGACGCTTGTGTGGATATATTCATTTATAGACCTTCACAACCCGATTAGAAGCACAAATAAAAAAGCGTAAAGCAAAATGTTTGATCGGTGTTTTATTTATTATTTATATTTTAAAAACCAAAAAATTTTCGTAGAAAAATAATCCATTTCCTCCGAGGGCTAGTATGATCGTTAACAAATTCTCGCAGGGCCCCAACTCTTGTATAGACTCCCGGAATAGCGGGTATTCCACAACCGTGACCGAAGGAAACAATTCCATGTTGAACGCCGTCGATTACCAATGGGCCGCCACTATCACCCTACCAAAATAAATAGATCTCAATACCAAAACACAGCATATTCTTGCTAAATTGTTTAAATCATTTCATATTAATAGTTTACTGTATCGGAGTTTTTACCGTATGTGTTAAGTACTCTTATCATTGCTCATAATTACCTGACACGAATCTTTTCCTCCTGAAATTTCTCCAGCACAAATCATGTTGTCAGTAATTCCCTTTGTATAGATTTTAAAGCACTCATCTCGGGATATAATCGTAATCTCGGCAAACTGAAGCCAATCCGATAACTTCCCATATTCCTGTTGGAAAATTAGCACCCGTTTCCAATAGTGAATCTTAGGTCAAATACGAAGCGCTGCTTAGAGACGAATTGGCAAGAAGATTATGAGGATTGAGGGCACAGAGATCATTATATGAGGAAGATTTGTAGGAAATAGCAAACTTTAAAGTATTAGCAGATTTCACAGTGAATATATTTTTATGATATATCAACAGAAATAAAATAAGACAAATATAAACGTACAAATTATAAATTTAAAATATAAATCATATTAAACAATTATCAGATATTAAATGATTAGATACACTATACATGCACTAAAATACACACGATGAATCAAATAGTTTACAGATCAGAATAATAATTATTTTGAATGATTATCATACCTCTTTGTATCCCCATCCACTGATTGTTGCCTTCTCTCCTGGACTAGGATCATCTCCAGAAGCAGCTAGTGGAACGCATTTAATTGTATCGTTGAATTGAAAAGGCGTTTCAACCTGTGATGGAAACCGATTATGAAAAAACTGTAAATATAATTAAATAATGTATTTACGATGAATAACGTGAAAATATCATATTACTTTAGAGCACTTTATTTACATGGGAATGAATCAAAGATCTAGTTGCCTGACCTTTAAAACAGCAATATCTCCGTCTTTGACACAGTTATTATAATTTGGATTGAAAGCAATGTACGACACATTGCGCTTTATTCCTCTGTTAAGTTCTAAAGATCCAGCTTCCACCTCCCAGTGTTTTGGATTAGCATCCTTTCTGAGGAGAGATGAATAGAGTAAAAAAATTATAATAACCACGACTTCCCTCTCAGAAAAGTTTAATATGTAACAAAACTTCGTCGGGGCTAGTTTAATTCTATTCTACCAGCAATTACTCAGCATTTAGTTTACATGAAGAATTAAAACTTAATAGAAGTCTCATTGTCCTTTTTTCCAGTATTGATACTGAAGAATGATTACTGGGAATCCACAAATCATAAAGGAAACAGATAAGAAATAAAATATAATTAGTCCCATTGTCCTTTATTCCAGCATTGATTGAATGAATGAATCATAGTTCCATCACTTGTAAAGAAAACAAATAAGAAAAAAATATCATTGCAATAGATCTTTGCGTTTTGTGTAAAGATACCAGCTATGCATCCAAAAAATTGTTCGAACAAACGGTAAACTTTCCAAAATCTTTTATCATTCAAATCAATGACTCGCATACTTCTAAACCCTTTTTCCAGGAATGATAATTTTAAATATTTTCCAAGAGAAGCGAGTTCAAGATAGAACCAAAACTGTTCATTAGATTGAACCATTTTAATTGGTCTCAACGATAAAAGATGATAAGGATGATGTATATGTATGCCTCCTGTGCCCATCAACTCATCGAGTCGAGATATTACAGATATTTGCAAGCTTCCCCTAAGCTGATAGAGAATATAATTTTATCTTAAGGTTAAGATTAGATTTTAAATTATATAGGGACAAATAAGCTAAACCAAAGTGATGTGCTCTTTTTGGATGATATGAAAACGATCGTGAAATTGACTTTGTGCTGAGTCTTGATCCTTGGTCCCTAATGCCAAGTATGTCTGGGACTAATTTACTCAATAGGATAAAAGGCTGGGGATATATAAGAATGCTGAAAACGGACTCGGTGGATTAATATAAAATGTTTATAATTGAATTATATCTATAATAAGGTGTACCAAAGAAAGAAACAAGAAATGAAATAACAAACTTTCGCGAATAATAAGGAATCATACTCAGTCCATTTCCATATGAGAGAAACTTACATAGTATATTAGTCAGAATTTTATCTATTAAATTTTGGCAGATTTTTACTTACATGGTAAAACAGTGCGCTGCAGTTAGGATCCAATCTTTGGATATGATCGAACCTCCACACACATGTTTTCTGCGATAGCGCAAGGAAACCTACAGAAATAGCAAGTATCACATAAATTTTAGAGGAACACTATTGTATTTCTCAATTTTTAAAATCTAAACACAGATCGAATTCTAAACGGATCAATCATTATTATACGACTTTCGCTAATTCATCAAGAGGGGGAATTAAAAGTATAAATATAGTGGAATAAAAATAAATTATGTTAAGCTTTAAAATTAATTATTAATTTATCATTCGCAAATTACGACAGTAAAAATAATCAATTACCGATACATCCAATTTAAAAATGAAGGAGGTTCCTCAGTTTTCGTAGTGGAATCTAATCCTTTTAACTCAGACATACAAACGTAATTGGAACTCAGAATTATAAAAGAAATTAGGAATATGTACTAAAATCTACACATCTGAACCTTAAATTAGGTCTTTAGATTGCAATACTTTTAACCTGATAAGGTATTTGTCCTTCACGAGCATCCTCTCCGCCTATGATTCTGTTCTTGAGATTCCCATTATTGGGGCAGAGAGGTTCCGATTGCAACCAGCCTACTATATAAAGTATCCATTGAGTGTATTCAAATAGAATTTACCAATCAGCTATAGGTATACCTCATAGTATTTAAAAAGTTACCCCCCGTAAACTCCTTAAGTATCACCCCAACAAACACCGGTACTAACACCGCTGCTACAGCTAATAGTTTATACATGTATCGTATCATAGCGTATCTCGATAAGTTCTCTACTCTGCCTCTAAGAAAACTGAATTGAGATAACGTTTGATCTCCTTTATATCTGGGCTTCAGATTTATCAGATTTCTTCGTAATAATGATTCATACAGTTATCAGGGGATTCGAAGTTTAATCCAAATTTTTAACAGAAGTGGGAAATTGCGACGTGATTGGGATTGGCTATTTTCACTTTCACTAAAGTGTAAAGAAATAAAAATCAATCCTATCCTTATTTCATCCAAATGTTGAAATTTTGTATCCCAAATTTAGCAGAGAAGAAATAAAAAAGAATTAAAATAAAAGAGAAAAAGAAATTTATTTCAAATAGAAAATTTAATGTTTTAATTGATGAACTTGACCATATCATCAGAAATATAATTTAACTAAATAAATTTGTAAAAATATTATTTATAGCAATCACCAGTTTTGAACGCATATATTCATTTTTGTATTTTCGAGAGTTTACATTGAGAATAAAAATGATTGTATTTTCTATCGAATCAAGAAATTCACAACAAAAATTAACCTCCCTCAGATATAAATTAGTAGAACTTAACTTATTTAACTGAAAATCAACATCATTAAGTATTAGAAGTTTTGAATTCTCAATAGCCTACCGATAATTATTACAATTAATTGATTAAAGGTTGTGTATAATGGATTGAGCACTTAAAAACAGAGGCCCTTATATTCTAAAATAAAAGCAACTGCGAGGATTCCTTACGAAATCGACTTAAATCAATTGCTGAGCGAGTACAACGCATTCAACTCAAGGGTTCACAAACCGTGCTACTTCACGTAAGTGCCTAGTAGCCTCACCATGAGTACGCTTTAAATGCATCTTGGATTACGATTAAGAGTAGGGAGTACAAGAGAAAAGACTTTGGTTCTCAAAGTACATCTTTTAAACATATTGAAAGACAAATCTTTTTCAAATCAGAACACTAATTTTTCTCTTTGTCATTTTTGCTCTTTCTGTCATTTTAAATGAAGAAATGATGCCATTTTATAATATATTATATTGTTCTGTTTTTTTCTCAGCTCGTGATATCCAAAAGTGGGAATATGTACCTCTTGGCCCATTCCTAGCAAAGAACTTGGGTACATCAATATCTCCATGGATAGTGACTATGGAAGCTCTGGAACCATTTAAAGTAGCTAATTTCCCACAAGACCCACAACCACTTCCTTATCTTGTGCATCATGATAATTATAACTTTGATATTAACCTTGAAGTAGATATAAAGCGTAAGTGTTCATAAGAATTTATGATTCAATTTCCAAAGATCCATATATCATAATAATTTTTTTGAATGAAAATTATGTGAAAATTCAAGTAAATACCTAATATTTTTAATTTTTATTACAGCTGAAGGTAGTCCCATTTCTAGCACTGTTTGTAGGTCAAATTTTAAGTACCTTTATTGGACACCAAAGCAGCAATTAGCTCATCATACTGTAACTGGATGTAACTTGCGGGCTGGTGATCTTCTTGCTTCTGGAACAATTAGTGGAGAGGTAATTTTTTTACCTTTCCATAGGATTGTTATTCTTTTTTCATAATAATTACTCTAAGAAACATTTTGATTCCATTCATATTACTGGTTGAAATAAATATAATTAGTATTAACTCGTGAGAGCAATATTGATTAAGATTATAAAATATTATGGACTGTAACTCACTTTGAGATATGTATTAAAACTATTTTAATTTCATTCAACATTAGTTTTTATTAGATTAATTAATTCATGAAAAGGTTTGTATTCCTTCTATATCTTTTGTTCAGAATGACTCTAAACCCTCAAAACAGATATTCTTTTGGCAGAAGTAATCCATTTCATATGAGAAACAAGTCTGTTTGATTTTAATATATCTTTTTTTTCTGGTATTTTAGACCTCTGACTCCTATGGATCTATGTTGGAGTTGTGCTGGAAAGGCACGAAGAATGTCTCACTTGCTGGAGGAATGACTAGAAAATTTCTACAGGATGGAGATGAAGTCATAATCAAAGGTATATAATTAATTTAATCTTAAAATGAAATTGAAAATCAATGAAATCTGGAACTGGGATAGCCAAGGCAAAAGCAGCTTTTAATAGGAAAGAGGTGATAAGGTGAATGAAATCCTGTGGAAGAGGCTGCTGAAATAGTCAGTCTAATTTTCTCCAAAGCGAATTTCGAAAGCTTCAACGATGCTCTTTTAATTACTTTTCATTCATTTAAATCGCGAGCAACGAATATGACTCCCGACGAAACTTGGAATGACTTCGTGGAAATAATGCGTAATTATATAGATTTATATAAACCGTCGAAACATTTAAAAAATGACTGCGAACCTAGGTGGTAAGAAAAAGAGGTTAGGAAAGCTCTGCGAGAATTTGAAGCAAGTAGGTGCTATCTTCCTCGATTTTAAGAACGCTTTCGACATAGTCCCGCACAATAAATTATTTACAAGTTAAAATCAAGCGGTATAAAAAAAGAAATAATTAACTGGGTAAGGGATTTTCTCCGCGATAGGGAACAACAAGTTTTACTTGATGGCGTGACTTCAAACAAAGTCAAAGTTACCTCGGGCGTTCCACAGGGCAGCGTAATTGGGACGCTTCTATTCTTAATATGTATAAACGACTTGAGCTTCGATATCGAAAGTAAAGTGCGAATATTTGCGGATGATACGGTGATTTATAGAGAAATATCCACCGAGGATGATCGTTTTTCTTTTTCAAGAGATTTAATTCGTATTCAACGTTGGTGCGAAAATTGTCAACTTGACCTTAACGTTAGTAAATGCTCCGTAGTAAATTTCTTCGAAAGAAAACAAATGCGTATGAATGTAGCGCACCAAATTAACGAATTAGATGTTAATGTGGTAGACTCGGTTAAATATCTCGGAATTACTCTCACAAATAACTTAAATTGGATCACACACACACGGAATATATGCAGTAAGGCAAATAGAAAATTCGGCTTCATTAGGCGTATTGTAGGTAGAAGCGACGAAAGAGTGAGAGAACGTTGTTACTTCGCGTTAGTTAGACCACAACTAGAATACGCATCTAGTATTTGGGATCCCGCGGACGAAATTAGTACACGCGAACTCGAAGAAGTTCAACCTAAAGCAATACGATTTGCAAAGAATTGCTACGATAAGAAGGCAAGCGTAACGAAACTATTATCAGACGCAGGTTGGTAAACGTTAGAAGATTTGCAGCCAGATTGCGTTTATGAGATAAGTTTAGAGAAAGTAAGTTTTCGGAAGACGTAATTGAAATTATGCGACCACCATGCTATCTAGGCCGATCCGATAATGCGCGTAAAATACGCGAAATAGATGCTAGGACGAATCGCTTGAAATCCTTAATTCCTTCTTCCCGCGTACGATATGCGATAATAATAGACTAAAGTACGCGATAAAGTAAAAGGTGTTTACACCCCCTGCCACACGACGAAAGGCGTCTTGCAGGGTACTTATGTAGAATGTCTTTTGTGGAGCAGAGATTTGGATATGATGGATAAGATGATCAATTGGATAAGAAATATCCAATATCTGAATTTATTTGAGGAGTGGATTTGAAGAAGAATGCAGATGATTAAATCAGTGAAAGAGATCATAAATGAAGAAGTATTATAAAGAGTAAGAGAAAAGAGGGAACTAATAGAAAAAATACAAAGGAAAATAGCTGACTGTGTACGTCATAGGGCTCATTATAAGCAGAGAGTGAATTATTTAGATGTAATTGAAGGAGAGGAAGTGGTCGAAAAAGATATAAATAATGAACAACCTTGAACAAAAGGAAAGAGAGTTATTGGGATCTCAATGGTAGAGTAGAAAATAGACAACAATGGAGAGCTCAGTTCAACATCAAATCACAGACCTCTCAAAAGAATGAAAACCATGATGATATATTATGATTATGATAGGTTTTAGCCATATTTCATCGTTGAAGGAGGTCCATGTTTTGGTACCCAGTAGTTACTTGGCTTAGAAAGTACTCCAGGAGAAAAGATATGAAAAAAGTTTGAGATGATCTAGACTCAAACCAAAATCTCTTCTTGCCCCTTATCTGTTATTATAGCCAAATGATATGTCATAGGTTCAAAAGGTAAATGAGAACATATTTGGTAGGTCAGGCATTATAGCTCAATTATGGAGTGATTTATTTTTTAGTACTACGGAGTGAGTATTTTTGGGTAGTTTTTATACAATAATTTAATAACAAGATAAAGATAAGATCCTATCGTGAAATGCATTTTATATGGAAATCTTGCATAAAATTCCAAAAGTTTCGCCTGTATACATATAAATGTATATAATTTACCCCAATAAAAAGTTAACGTGTATATTCTACATGTAATTTAAATATGAGAATTGAAAGATTTAAACATTTCAGTCTTTTTTTATCTCTATTCCCATGTCCTTGAATATGAAAATGTGTCAAAAAATCTTTTATGTCCTTCTTTAGAGACAGTTTTCAAATGAATTTTATTTTTTATAAAAGCTTTATTCAACCTTTTTTGGTAAAAAAATAATTTCTTTTTATTTGGAATTTGATTCTAATACTTATTCATTAAGCTCTAATAATATTTTTAGAGATAATTTCATTTCAATTTTACCTATAAGTTCTCTATGCTCTTTATTTTGGAAATGTTCTCTACAATATATTTATTAAAGTTTAATTTCATGCTTCTTCTGCAACAGGTTACTGTCAACATGAAAATTATCGTGTCGGTTTTGGATTTTGCTCTGGAAAAGTTCTTCCTGCTATTCCGTTGTAAGGTCATAATTCAGTATTAAGCATAATAGGACTAATATTAAGAGAAAAATATCTTTTTTCCTCGAATGAATTACTTACACCTTCATTATCATGGTATGACGAATAATGAACAATTGGAATATTTTAGGTGGTGGTTTATTAATCAAGCAGATTTTCCAGTATTATTGGGAATTAATGTCGCATTATTTTCATTTCATATTTTTACTATTAGAATTTATAATCAATTTCCATGTGAACATGGACCATCTCTGTGATCAGTTAGTCAGTTTTAGTGATATGTTACGTAGATAATGTATTGTTGCTTAAAATTATGCTGTTAAGACTGAAATATTGTACAATTTAGAGGAGCAAATTGGTCATCCTTTGCTGAAATATTACTTAGAAAAATTTTCATAAATTTTTTCATTGAAAATGAAAATATATTGTAGCATTCATTTTTACACAGTGTTGTTTATATTTTAAATGTTGCTATCAAAATTCCAGAGAATAAATTTAAGGTTGTGAAGTAATGTTAACATAGTCATGATGTAATACTATATAATAAATTGAAGGTGTCATGATCAGATAATTTTATAACGTTAAAAGTTTAAATTCAGAAAATTATTGTACTAACAACTGATATACTTGAAGCATTTAATTTTCTCGATATATTATTTGATTAGTCTGACATATACATATTATAAATTTATAATATAAATAGGATCTGCAGATGATGTGTGGCACAAAATATATTCCAATAAACAATGAATCTCAAAACTTTTTATAATTCTTTGTGTATCATGTTGCTTGGAAAGCATAGATTACATTCCAAGGAAATTGTATTTGCTCAAATAACACTCATAGTGAAATGTTATTGTTTCAGGATATTTTTGTATATTGTATCAATAAATATATATTTTGCAATGATATAAATTTATATCACCTCTTGTTTTATTAATATTTGAGTATATACTTTGTTTTTGTTCATTCACACTGTTACATACAAGTTACATATTTATGTTACGTCAGAATAACTTTCAATATTTTTTTCCTTGCTAGAAAATACTTTAAGATTGTCATCATGTTAAGCTTTTTTTAAGCAGCATTCAGACTAATTTATGACTACTATGAATAAATACTGAATTAATTGTATAAATGATATTACAATCTTTTAAAATAGAACATTATAATTAAAAAGTTTATTTTGCTGAAATGATCTCCTATGTATGAAAGAGGAATCATAAGTTAATATCTTGAAATTTGGTATCTGCAGTAAGTGAACTACTGGAGAGAGTGAGGTTATTTATTATCAGTTACTTCTCATTTAATGCAAACATTTGGATTATTTCATAATAAGCAATAGGGAAACTATTTTATATATATATCCTTTAGTACCATTCAATATTTGATAAGAACTGAGGTGAAATAAATATCCAAACAATTATAAACACTTTTTGTTGATATCATATCCTAAACTCTAATATGATTAATAAATAATGTGATATTTATTTTTTAATAAATTTCATATAATTTTCATCGCTTCTTTCTATTCATTTCCTTATCATCGCAAACGTATTTAACCTTAGAAAATTTAGTATGTATTTTCCCTCTATTTAGTTTTATATAACATGTTCTCAATTATTTTTTCATTTTTAATAAAATTTATGCATCAATATGGCGAAGCTATAAAAAAGGATACCAATTATTTCGTTTGGTAAGAATTTACAAAAGTCCTTGAAAATTAATTTATTATACTAGCACGATAAATTGAAATATAATTATATGTGAATATAATGACAAAATGTACATTTCGAACGATGACCGGCCTTAAATGTCAGTTTGTAATTGACGCCGACAAGCCAGTGCGAAATTTCGCATTCACTTGTCATATGATCCAGTCGCCTGCTGTAATCAAATCCACCATATCAACTGAAAATGTGTTTTTTACGATTTACAAGTTAAAAAAGAATGTAATTGGCACCTTTTGCAAGTGGAAATATTTCGCGCTCGTCAATGACGTTGCCAAACGCTATGAATATACAAGAAAGGTTCGTGAGAACGTGGTGAAGAAGGGATTTACAGCCGTAGGATGTGGAATGATTGCAGCTTCTTTGGATGAAGTTTAGGTGAGTTAATTACTGTATAAATGATCCGTATTTCCTAAAATATGAAAATTTTGAGTATTTTGAAACAAACCCCTTTTTTATACTCTTTGTCATTCGTTTGAATACAAGATATGATGCGATGTTTAAAATCCTAAGAATTGTGAATATCTGCTTGTAATTGATTAAATTTTCCCATATTCTGATCCAGTCGACGGATGAAGTCAGTTCTTCGGCACCTTCAATTCCTCGATTAAGTAGGAATTCCGCCCGAATCACATCAGCATTAAATGGACAGTTTGAGTGGAACGCTGGTAAGATAATTCTCATTATTTTATTGATAATTAATTTTAAGGTCATTAATGAAGGGTTTTATTAAACAAAATTAATCAAGAAAGAAGTATTTCATATATGGAATAAATTAATGATTATTTTGTAATTAGCTTCATAACTTGACAGGTGTGTAATAATTAAAGAAACTTTCCTTTGCTCTTAAATTTATTTTGAGAGCAAGGGACATGAATTTAATTCATTTGTGAGACTCGAAAATTCTAAATAATATTGTTAATTGTAAATATACTCGTTCTTAGTATTTCTTTTTAATTTCTGCCATATTCTTCATATTATTCTCTTGATAATCCATATGCAGTAAGTCTGTTTCATAATTATTTTAAGTATGCTTTGAGCAGTTATGTACATGTTATAAGTCGATGAAATCTGTCCCTTTAATTTAGTTGACAGATCATCCAAGCTCTTCGGTCAACTTCCTCTAATGAAGCTTTTTATTCTTTTTTCTCTATTATATGTAATGAACGTAGCCTTTTGTCTTTCCTTTTCATTATTGTGATATGATGATCTAATTATGATATTATCACTAAAATGAAATATATTTTATTATTTATAATTTATTCTGTATTTTAAAAATTTCCTTTATTTTCCCAATATTAAAATCATATTCACCATTCTCTTTTCTATTCTTGAACTTTGAGTGAAATATTTGTCTACAAACCATGCCCAATATTCACGCAAATCAGTTTCAAATTAAATTTATTTAAATTAAAATTTTTATAAAAATTAGTCTTTTACAAGTTCTATTAAATTTAACCTATGCTTTTAATGTTTGAAATTCAATGGAGGATAAAATTTAGGAGTACTTTAAAGAAACATTTAAACTTTTATGCCTTAGTTTAGTAAGTTGGTAGTAATTTCTTGTATGCCCCTTGCTGGAAAAATAGAGATAATATAAAAATCGTGAAATAAAAGATAAACAAGTTAAGTGATCAGGGATTTAATCAGCTTAAGTTGTGTATTTGTAACATGAGATGGAATCTTTTATCTTATGCTCTTAGGGATAGGTAATGTGATAGTTTCTCTTATGATGCTGTTGTCATTAAATAGTTTTTGATCTCTGATTACTGAAAGTTCTGCAGTAGCTAAACATTGAATTTTTATTGTAACTGTACAAAAATGGTTGTTTTTCAGGCTTGAGCATAGGTCTTACTTCATATTCTAGTACTCATGTTTAATGGAAACTGACTATAAATTTAAATTCAAGATACTCTTATTACTTATGTTATGAAACATCAGAAACCAAATGATAAGCTCTAGTTTTGGGAGTGAGAAAGGCATAGGAAAACTATTTGTAGTAAATACTTGAGAGTTTGTGTTGTGAATTTAATGCTACGTTATCGGTTGATTTTCTTATTCTGATTTATTTGGGAAGGATGATTGGTAAATCTAGAGCAAAAGAAACTTAGTTTCCATCGCTACCCAGGTACGCCAAGTAGGTGAGAATATTAATCGAGTATTTAAAGGTAGAGTATGTTTAGTTCAAGTCGTAAATTTATAATGTGATAGTGCGAAAACGCCGGAAGAGGAGAGGTGCATGTGGCGAGACGTTCCCATTCTTTCTTCTTTACGTTTCAGAAAGTTGCACTGCAGAGTCTTGACAGAGAAATGGATTTCGTAATGCATAACGAACTTAAATCTATCCTCCGAGATTTCTGGATTGGATTTAAGTTCGTTTTTCACAGGAAATTCCTTTCTCAGCTTAGACTCAGCAGTGCAGTATTTGAAATGGTAGGCATTGGTGATTCAAAGAATAAAAAATTTTCCGGAAAGAAAAAAATAATTTTGGAAAATGTCAAGAAATGAACAATTAGGGCGCCTTGCGGCGTTAGGGCCGTGCCGCCACACGGGTTCCAGACTGACGAGCGGGTTTGAGACTCCCGCAACGCTAAAGTGCGGGCCCGAATCCGATATTTTTAGTTTAAATTATAACTTTTACGAAAAAATCCCCCGTTGTTGGCGGCCGGGAGCTCCCGATCGGATTCGAACCCGCGAACAGTAGCGTCGCACCTAGGTGTCTCAACCCACTCGGCCAGCTACTGGAACGATGAATCTTGAGCAGAATAAGATTTAGTCTCGTGTATATAGTCTCACTCCCTTTACCTCAGATCTCAACTTCCTCTCCTTGCTAACTTTTTCAATTAATTTATTTCTCTGTCGAGACTTGATAAAAATAACATATAATCAGATATTTATACGTTTTTCATAAGCTAGTTCAGCCATTAAATCTGGAAACAATCATTAGTTTACAATAGATTATTTTGCGATTTTCCGTATTCATTTATCGTAGAGGCACCCACTTGGTGGAATGAAAGTTAGGTATGTTTTGAATATTTATATTACTATTTAAAAGAGTATTTGATGCAAATTTAGAATGCTATCTCATGTTAGTGAAATTAATCTATTTAAGTATTTATAAGGATGTCGTTCAGGTGAAATATTAATAGTGAAATGTAAATGTACAATGCTTCAATCTGAACATTATTTTGAAGATAATTGATTTTCCCTTAACGTTTTAAGTTGAATGAATATAATTTTATTCAAGCCTCCCCCAATTTCAGTCCTTCGTCATTACATCCAATGATTGCAATATGAAGTCGAATTCCAAGATTAAGAAACAAAGAATTATTTTTTAGCGGGTTCATGGAGATATGTAATCGCAATTGGATATCATTTCTGAAGGAATCGTATTGAGATTTTTTATGAGAATATTTCAACAAGAATGCTTTTTAATGAACTTTTTTGTTTTAACCATTTATCTTTTACCATACTTACATCTTTAAATGCGTGTCATACCATCATGGTTAGTTGACGAAATCTCCTAATTTTTGCCATAATCGACCCTATTCAAGGTATTACCCATTGTAGTATATTATTCTTTTGTGTTCTTAATGAGAAATCATCCTTTTTTTGTTTGATGTCCATGTTCTTTATTCTCTGGGAACTAATTCGCATTTCACAAAACCAAAATCATTGAATCTAAATGCTTTAATTCTTTAATAGAATCAATAATTAATAATTGTGTGTAAATTTTTAAGCTTATGTCTATTATTTTAAAATTTATAAGATGTACGTTATATCTCACACACAGATGGAGCCCATTGGATTAATCCTTTATCTGGTGCAGGGTCAATCAAGGACTGACTTCATGAGAGGTTGTCAGGAGCACCATAAGGGAGTTGTGTACTATGTAAGTTTGAGAATTCTCATTAGATTTTTATGCATATGAGCATATACAACTCACCCTTCTAGATCTTAGTGTGTTGTGTCAGGACTTTTGCTACTTATTATTTCCTTTCCTCCCTTTTTGTGATACCTTGGCTAACAATAAAGAAAGAGTAAGAGAACTTTGCTTCGATCCTCAATCAATTATCTTTACACTTGAGAAGGATAAAAGCTGGCAGAACGGTATTATATTTTCCCTTATTAAATTTTGTACAAATATTTTTGTCCATTCAAGACAAGTCAGCACCAATAGTGTTCCTGATTAATTTTTAAACATGTTAATTTACTCTATCCTCTGCAATATATAAGACCTTCTGACAAGCATCCTATCCCGGATCACTTGCACATCTTTCGTACGCAGGAAGTCTTTAAGGCTGTCTAGCAAATCCCCTGGTAGGGGATTGCCAATCTATATGCAATGCTACCTACGGTGTGGATTTTCATGCAAGAGGAGGTGTATGAGAGAGAGTTAGATTTTGATTATTTCTTTTTTGGGAAGTTGTTTGATGTTTAATTCAAGATAATAATATAATCGTTCATCAGCCATTTGAAATGTGACACTGGATTTTTACTTTCTTGAGCACCATCTGAGTTTTCAATTCTGAGATTCTCTTTGATTTGTTAAAACCTAGTACTTGATATAATATTAGTTTCATCTATCTTTTGGTGTTCTATTTCTATTATTGGTGTTCATTTCCTCCTCTTGGTATTCAGTTCAGAGCAAATTTTGTCCCATGTTTGTTATTTCTTCTCTTCGTATTTTCATGAACCTACCTGTATCTCTATCAGTGATCTCTGAACCATTTCAATGATGGTGTTGTCTCTTCTCATCTACAACGTATGGTCTTTTGCCAATGTGTTGCACTTTCTCTTTTTTTCTAATCGTTAGCATATAGCACACCACACTTCATTTTATTGTTTCCAGTCTTCTTATTGATGTTGCTTAAACTTTGAGAAATCTATTTACAACAAGGAGGCCTATATGTCTAATATTTCCTTTTTTGTTTGAGAGTCATCTTTTATCATCCTAGTCATAAGGGATTCTTTCTTAAGGCAAGTCATCAAAATTCTACTAAAATGGAAAGTATATCCATTTTGATAAATTTCCAATGTACCAAGTCTGATCCTTCCCATTATTTGCATAATTAACTGCTGTTATAATATTTATTAAAGAACTGAGGTGTTGTATGTGTTATTAGCTTCTTTGGTATTAATAACTTCCTATTCAGTATTTATTGTGCTGTTTCAAAGCTTGCAGAATCTCCTGGTTAAGAATTGCTCGCCTATTTTTTTGTGGTTTTATTCATCATCATCACCATCTGAGTTTTCAATTCTGAGATTCTCCTTGATTTGTTAAAACCTAGTGATGTAGAATCTCAATAATTCGAATTTATAGGAACCAAACAAAAAATTCCAATTATCAAGTTTTTTGAAAAAGTGAGAGTTCGAATTAAAGAGGGGCTGAAAGTAAAAAGTCGAATTCAAGAAAGTTACATTTTATTAAAGAAATCCGTGTACACGGATTTCTTTAATAAAATGTAATATTCATTGTAAATGCAATCTTGTCATTGTATAAAATTGTGAATGCTGGTAGAAACAAAATACATATTAGCCTCTTAAAAAAAGGTTGCTTCCTTAGAAGACACTGTCAGAACATCGCTGTCTTCATCTTCATTGTCAGAAAATTGTTGATTGACCACAATTGACTGTTTCATAATGACTTCATCAGACAATGTATCCGCTGTGGCAACATTATTGTCAATATTAACATAATCGTTGAAAGTTATGGGAACCTCTGGAAGTCTGTTCCAAGCACTCCACAGAGGTCCCTCATCTTGCAGGTTTTTTTGAACCATATAATTTCTGTCCTTGCATTCCTGATCCTTGATGAATCCGTAGGTTTAAAATGATTTGCGATTGTCTGTGAGCTAACCCCTTCCCATTGCAGTAAGCACTGAAATGCTGCACAGGTTATTTCCATTTTCCATTGTGTCTATTACAGTTCTAACCACTTCTTTTCAATACAAGGTTTTAAAATTTTTAACGATTCCTTGATCTAGGGGTTGAAGAATTGAAGTTGTGTTAGGGGGTAAATATTTCAGCTCTATATTTTTAAGTGAAGTGACATCTTTATGAGCTGTGCAATTATCGTTAAACATCAAAATTTTTTGTTTTTCTTTTCTCATTCTTCAGCATCAATGCTCATTAACCATTTATAAAACAATACTGCTATCATCCACACCTTCTTATTTGATCTGTAGATAAATTAATCTGACCAATGGTTTGAATTGTAGAGTGGGCCAGTCTAGCTTCACTTCGATTTAGAGTGGGGACCAAAATACATTGATTTTCTTTGAGTTATAGAGGTTCTCTCGGGGGACCGAGGGTTTTTTTATCGAATTATAGAGGTTTTCAAATTACCGAGGTTCGATTTATCGAGAATCTACCGTACTTGATATAATATTAGTTTCATCTATCTTTTGGTGTTCTATTTATATTATTGGTGTTCATTTCCACCTCTTGGTATTCAGTTCAGAGCAAATTTTGTCCCATGTTTGTTATTTCTTCTCTTCATATTTTCATGAACCTACCTGTATATCTATCAGTGAACTTGCCCTCTCAGTGTTACCTCTTCTCATCTGCAACAAATGGTTTCTTGCCAATGCCACACTTCATTCTATTGTTTCCAGTTTCTTTTTAGAGAGATCTATTGACAACAAGGTAGCTTATATGTCTAATATTTCCTTTTTTATTGGAGATTCATCTTTTATCATCCTAGTCCTAAGGGATTTTTCCTTTAGGCAATATATCAATGATCCTACTAAAATGAAAAGTATATCCATTTTGGAATATTTTGATAGGAAAGAATCTTCTGAGGTGCTGTATGTGTTATTAACTTCTTATTCCTCTTTGGTATTGAAAAACTGTAAATCATCTACCATAATGATAATTATTGATTGTAATAGCAGCAGCATGAGCTAATTTCTTAGGACTATCAGCATAACTCTCTCCATCTTACCCTTCAAGGCCAATATATTTCAAGTAGTGACACTTGGTAAAGAAAAAATTGTTGTGGAAATAGCTTAGATAGGTCATAGTTAATGTGACTAGGTCAATAGAAGAGGGAGTGGCTTGATTGGATGAGGTGTCAGAAAGACTTTCAAATTGCAGAAGATAAAACATGTTTTTTCTTTTAATTAGCCAGGAATGCTATTGGTGTTAACCTGATTAGCAGGGAAAACATATTTGTACAACATTTGATAAGGGAAAATATAATATGGTCCTGTCAGCTTTCATTTTTCTGTAATGTAAAGATAATTGATTGAGGATCGAAGCAAACTTCTCTTACTCTTTCCTAATTGTTAGCCAAGGTATCACAGAAAGGGAGGAAAGGAAATAGAAGGTAGCAAACGTCCTGAAACAACCAACTATACAGCCTAGGAGGGTGAGCTAGCTATGCCAATATATGTGGAGATCTAATGAATGAAGATGGCTAGAGGATGATATGAGTGAAGAAGTACCACACCTATCCATTGTAAATAATTTAAAAAATAAAAGTTTTTATTAAGAATCTTTTCAATTTCTTTAATACAATATATTTCTCCTTCAATCCTCCCCTTTCTTTCTTCAGCTACTCTGCGTACAGCATTCTCACTGAGAGTATCCAGAGATGAGTTGCCTAGACTTCTCTCCTTTGTAGTCTGGGGCTAGTCTTTGTCCATGACTGCCAACATCATTCTAACCAATCCTGAAAGTAACAATGCCACTTCAATATATTTTGTTTCTGTTACTGCATACATTGAAGCAGCACTGATACTTTTAGGATTGATTGGAATGATGTTGGCAGTCATGGACAAAGACTAGCCCCAGACTACAAGGGAGTGATGTAGGATTTCTCACCTACTAGAAGAATGTCTCTCTTTCAAGGATGGAGGTCTTCAAAGTCTTTCACCTACTCCTCCTCTACATCAGCTCTGGCACTAAAAGGCTTGTTGTCTTCTAGGATGTTTCCTCGTTCCTTTCCTGCCAATCGAATTAAGAAAGGGTTGTTATCATCCTATCACTATATTATATCTTTTAACTAGAAGTTTTTAAAAATTTTAAATATCAATGAAAATACCAAATATTAACTCTATCAATCTAAACTTACACTTGAGCTGCTTTTGGATAATAATATATTTACTCATATGAAATTCCAAATGCATGTTTTTATAAATATTAATTTTACAAATTAATTGATTGATTTCATTAGACTGTGAGCAAAATTAAAATTTATCCCCATTGATTGATGGCCCTTACATTCAGACAGAAATAACTTCAGTATAAAGAGAATGAACAACTTACCATGGATGATTGCAATTGATGTCTGAACAGGTTGTATAGATCAGGTAGGCAGGCCTACAGTTCTGTTATGATTTTGCAGTCTTCAAATAGCCTTAAAAAATTATACAAAAAGAAATTATTCATCTACCTATGCAATCACTTTAGCCCATTAAATATTAATTTATGATTCATTATGTATAATTTCTGTAAAATTAAATAATTGCAGAAGATGAAGTATTTTTTCTTAGATTTGCTTAAAATAAAGAAAATCAATGAAGCTAAATAATTGTGAAAATCTAATTTAACAACGCAATTTTAGTTCAAGAGAATGGAGAATGAATAGCATTGACAACCATGAAAATAATATAAATGAGGTGAACATACGATTGGATAACTTAGGAAAAATGGTCGAAAAGCCATTTTAATTAATTTAAAATTTTATATTTATAAAATATCATAGGATAGTTGAAGTGAAACAAATAAGAAGCAGGGGGAAAAGAGTAAGAAAGCTTCATAGTCAAAGGTCATTTTTTCCCTGAATACGGGAAAGGAATGAAATTATTTACGTGACTTAAATCACAATTAAAAGGGCAAAATCATAGTGAAGTTATCCTACTCCAAAGAATGATAGGCAGATTCTATGACATAGGGATTTGAAAGATTACAAGAAATATTAAACCTGACTATCTAGGAAGAAATCATCATATTCATAAAATTGCCACTCTGAAACAGGAAACAGATGTCTGTAAATATTCTTTTCTAAATCGGGGAGTAGTTGAATGGAACAATTTGCCTGGAGAATTATTGCAGTCTTTTCCCAATACTTACACTGTATCTGTGAATAGGATTAAGAGGGTTACATAATTCTAGTTTTGTAGACCATGCATCATCGAATTTTATAAATATTATGTAACATTTTCTCTTTCAATGTAGTTAGTTATACTTTGTTTGACATACTGCCTTCTGGAGGTTTTGGGGGGGGGGGGTGGTTCCCTCTTAACCAGGGCGAATGCCAGGCAGTATTGCTTATGTCACCCTGTAAATGTAGAGCTACCACCTGGCCTGGTGCCTATTTGTAGTTATAATATACAACAAATATGAATATGAATGAAAATAAAATCACAATATCATTATCTATGAAAAGTACAATATTGTTTCAAAATAATTAAAACAATTTCTAAAGAAAATTTTGAGTAAATTTCTTCCAGTCTTTTGCATAAATGAAACAAAAAATGAGAAAACTATAGTGTTTTCAAAGGTTATAAAGTATACATTTTATTAATCAAAATGTTCACCGTGATATTACATCTTTCACTTGATTGTCTTGATATTAATCATCAATTAATTAAAATAGCGCATACCAGTACTTACCAACACTCCACCTAAGACATTCAGAAAAACCTCGAATAATATTCCACCAGTTATTCTAGCTCCATTGAAAAACTGAACAAACCAGAGAAACAATAACATCTATCAATTGAATTAGAAACTGGATATATGCAATCATTTTCGTGCAGTTATCTACAATTTACAGCAGAAATTTATTCAATTTAATTCAAAAGAATGACCTATCTAAGCTATATAAGAGGTAACACTGAGAGGGCAAGTTCACTGATAGATATACAGGTAGGTTCATGAAAATATGAAGAGAAGAAATAACAAACATGGGACAAAATTTGCTCTGAACTGAATACCAAGAGGTGGAAATGAACACCAATAATAGAAATAGAACACCAAAAGATAGATGAAACTAATATTATATCAAGTACAGTAGATTCTCGATAAATCGAACCTCGGTAATTCGAAAACCTCTATAATTCGATAAAAAAAACCCTCGGCCCCCCGAGAGAACCTCTATAACTCAAAGAAAATCAATGTATTTTGGTCCCCTCTAAATCGAAGTGAAGCTAGACCGGCCCACTCTACAATTCAAAACATTGGTCAGATTAATTTATCTACAGATCAAATAAGAAGGTGTGGATGATAGCAGTATTGTTTTCTAAATGGTTAATAAGCATTGATGCTGAAGAATGAGAAAAGAAAAACGAAAAATTTTGATGTTTAACGATAATTGCACAGCCCATAAAGATGTCCCTTCACTTGAAAATATAGAGCTGAAATATTTACCCCCTAACACAACTTCAATTCTTCAACCCCTAGATCAAGGAATCGTTAAAAATTTTAAAACCTTGTATTGAAAAGAAGTGGTTAGAACTGTAATAGACACAATGGAAAATGGAAATAACCTGTGCAGCATTTCAGTGCTTACTGCAATGGGAAGGGGTTAGCTCACAGACAATCGCAAATCATTTTAAACCTACGGATTCATCAAGGATCAGGAATGCAAGGACAGAAATTATATGGTTCAAAAAAACCTGCAAGATGAGGGACCTCTGTGGAGTGCTTGGAACAGACTTCCAGAGGTTCCCATAACTTTCAACGATTATGTTAATATTGACAATAATGTTGCCACAGCGGATACATTGTCTGATGAAGTCATTATGAAACAGTCAATTGTGGTCAATCAACAATTTTCTGACAATGAAGATGAAGACAGCGATGTTCTGACAGTGTCTTCTAAGGAAGCAACCTTTTTTTAAGAGGCTAATATGTATTTTGTTTCTACCAGCATTCACAATTTTATACAATGACAAGATTGCATTTACAATGAATATTACATTTTATTAAAGAAATCCGTGTACACGGATTTCTTTAATAAAATGTAACTTTCTTGAATTCGACTTTTTACTTTCAGCCCCTCTTTAATTCGAACTCTCACTTTTTCAAAAAACTTGATAATTAGAATTTTTTGTTTGGTTCCTATAAATTCGAATTATTGAGATTCTACATCACTAGGTTTTAACAAATCAAGGAGAATCTCAGAATTGAAAACTCAGATGGTGATGATGATGAATAAAACCACAAAAAAATAGGCGAGCAATTCTTAACCAGGAGATTCTGCAAGCTTTGAAACAGCACAATAAATACTGAATAGGAAGTTATTAATACCAAAGAAGCTAATAACACATACAACACCTCAGTTCTTTAATAAATATTATAACAGCAGTTAATTATGCAAATAATGGGAAGGATCAGACTTGGTACATTGGAAATTTATCAAAATGGATATACTTTCCATTTTAGTAGAATTTTGATGACTTGCCTTAAGAAAGAATCCCTTATGACTAGGATGATAAAAGATGACTCTCAAACAAAAAAGGAAATATTAGACATATAGGCCTCCTTGTTGTAAATAGATTTCTCAAAGTTTAAGCAACATCAATAAGAAGACTGGAAACAATAAAATGAAGTGTGGTGTGCTATATGCTAACGATTAGAAAAAAAGAGAAAGTGCAACACATTGGCAAAAGACCATACGTTGTAGATGAGAAGAGACAACACCATCATTGAAATGGTTCAGAGATCACTGATAGAGATACAGGTAGGTTCATGAAAATACGAAGAGAAGAAATAACAAACATGGGACAAAATTTGCTCTGAACTGAATACCAAGAGGAGGAAATGAACACCAATAATAGAAATAGAACACCAAAAGATAGATGAAACTAATATTATATCAAGTACTAGGTTTTAACAAATCAAAGAGAATCTCAGAATTGAAAACTCAGATGGTGCTCAAGAAAGTAAAAATCCAGTGTCACATTTCAAATGGCTGATGAACGATTATATTATTATCTTGAATTAAACATCAAACAACTTCCCAAAAAAGAAATAATCAAAATCTAACTCTCTCTCATACACCTCCTCTTGCATGAAAATCCACACCGTAGGTAGCATTGCATATAGATTGGCAATCCCCTACCAGGGGATTTGCTAGACAGCCTTAAAGACTTCCTGCGTACGAAAGATGTGCAAGTGATCCGGGATAGGATGCTTGTCAGAAGGTCTTATATATTGCAGAGGATAGAGTAAATTAACATGTTTAAAAATTAATCAGGAACACTATTGGTGCTGACTTGTCTTGAATGGACAAAAATATTTGTACAAAATTTAATAAGGGAAAATATAATACCGTTCTGCCAGCTTTTATCCTTCTCAAGTGTAAAGATAATTGATTGAGGATCGAAGCAAAGTTCTCTTACTCTTTCTTTATTGTTAGCCAAGGTATCACAAAAAGGGAGGAAAGGAAATAATAAGTAGCAAAAGTCCTGACACAACACACTAAGATCTAGAAGGGTGAGTTGTATATGCTCATATGCATAAAAATCTAATGAGAATTCTCAAACTTACATAGTACACAACTCCCTTATGGTGCTCCTGACAACCTCTCATGAAGTCAGTCCTTGATTGACCCTGCACCAGATAAAGGATTAATCCAATGGGCTCCATCTGTGTGTGAGATATAACGTACATCTTATAAATTTTAAAATAATAGACATAAGCTTAAAAATTTACACACAATTATTAATTATTGATTCTATTAAAGAATTAAAGCATTTAGATTCAATGATTTTGGTTTTGTGAAATGCGAATTAGTTCCCAGAGAATAAAGAACATGGACATCAAACAAAAAAAGGATGATTTCTCATTAAGAACACAAAAGAATAATATACTACAATGGGTAATACCTTGAATAGGGTCGATTATGGCAAAAATTAGGAGATTTCGTCAACTAACCATGATGGTATGACACGCATTTAAAGATGTAAGTATGGTAAAAGATAAATGGTTAAAACAAAAAAGTTCATTAAAAAGCATTCTTGTTGAAATATTCTCATAAAAAATCTCAATACGATTCCTTCAGAAATGATATCCAATTGCGATTACATATCTCCATGAACCCGCTAAAAAATAATTCTTTGTTTCTTAATCTTGGAATTCGACTTCATATTGCAATCATTGGATGTAATGACGAAGGACTGAAATTGGGGGAGGCTTGAATAAAATTATATTCATTCAACTTAAAACGTTAAGGGAAAATCAATTATCTTCAAAATAATGTTCAGATTGAAGCATTGTACATTTACATTTCACTATTAATATTTCACCTGAACGACATCCTTATAAATACTTAAATAGATTAATTTCACTAACATGAGATAGCATTCTAAATTTGCATCAAATACTCTTTTAAATAGTAATATAAATATTCAAAACATACCTAACTTTCATTCCACCAAGTGGGTGCCTCTACGATAAATGAATACGGAAAATCGCAAAATAATCTATTGTAAACTAATGATTGTTTCCAGATTTAATGGCTGAACTAGCTTATGAAAAACGTATAAATATCTGATTATATGTTATTTTTATCAAGTCTCGACAGAGAAATAAATTAATTGAAAAAGTTAGCAAGGAGAGGAAGTTGAGATCTGAGGTAAAGGGAGTGAGACTATATACACGAGACTAAATCTTATTCTGCTCAAGATTCATCGTTCCAGTAGCTGGCCGAGTGGGTTGAGACACCTAGGTGCGACGCTACTGTTCGCGGGTTCGAATCCGATCGGGAGCTCCCGGCCGCCAACAACGGGGGATTTTTTCGTAAAAGTTATAATTTAAACTAAAAATATCGGATTCGGGCCCGCACTTTAGCGTTGCGGGAGTCTCAAACCCGCTCGTCAGTCTGGAACCCGTGTGGCGGCACGGCCCTATCGCCGCAAGGCGCCCTAATTGTTCATTTCTTGACATTTTCCAAAATTATTTTTTTCTTTCCGGAAAATTTTTTATTCTTTGAATCACCAATGCCTACCATTTCAAATACTGCACTGCTGAGTCTAAGCTGAGAAAGGAATTTTCTGTGCAAAACGAACTTAAATCCAATCCAGAAATCTCGGAGGATAGATTTAAGTTCGTTATGCATTACGAAATCCATTTCTCTGTCAAGACTGAGCAGTGCAACTTTCTGAAACGTAAAAAAGAAAGAATGAGAGCGTCTCGCCACATGCACCTCTCCTCTTCCCGCGTTTTCGCACTATCACATTATAAATTTACGACTTGAACTAAACATACTCTACCTTTAAATACTCGATTAATATTCTCACCTACTTGGCGTACCTGGGTAGCGATGGAAACTAAGTTTCTTTTGCTCTAGATTGACCAATCATCCTTCCCAAATAAATCAGAATAAGAAAATCAACCGATAACGTAGCATTAAATTCACAACACAAACTCTCAAGTATTTACTACAAATAGTTTTCCTATGCCTTTCTCACTCCCAAAACTAGAGTTTATCACTTGGTTTCAGATGGTTCATAACATAAGTAATAAGAGTATCTTGAATTTAAATTTATAGTCAGTTTCCAGTTAAACAGGAGTACTAGAATATGAAGTAAGACCTATGCTCAAGCCAGAAAAACAACCAATTTTGTACAGTTACAATAAGAATTCAATGTTAAGCTACTGCAGAACTTTCAGTAATCAGAGATCAAAAAGTATTTAATGACAACAGCATCATAAGAGAAACTATCACATTACCTATCCCTAAGAGCATAAGATAAAAGATTCTATCTCATGTTACAAATACACAACTTAAGCTGATTAAATCCCTGATCACTTAACTTGTTTATCTTTTATTTCACGATTTTTATATTATCTCTATTTTTCCAGCAAGGGGCATACAAGAAATTACTACCAACTTACTAAACTAAGGCATAAAAGTTTAAATGTTTCTTTAAAGTACTCCTAAATTTTATCCTCCATTGAATTTCAAACATTAAAAGCATAGGTTAAATTTAATAGAACTTGTAAAAGACTAATTTTTATAAAAATTTTAATTTAAATAAATTTAATTTGAAACTGATTTGCGTGAATATTGGGCATGGTCAGTAGACAAATATTTCACTCAAAGTTCAAGAATAGAAAAGAGAATGGTGAATATGATTTTAATATTGGGAAAATAAAGGAAATTTTTAAAATACAGAACAAATTATAAATAATATTTCATTTTAGTGATAATATCATAATTAGATCATCATATCACAATAATGAAAAGGAAAAACAAAAGGCTACGTTCATTACATATAATAGAGAAAAAAGAATATGGATTATTGAGAGAATAATATGAAGAATATGGCAGAAATTAAAAATAAATACTAAGAACGAGTATATTTACAATTAACAATATTATTTAGAATCCTCGAGTCTCACAAATGAATTAAGTTCATGTCCCTTACTCTCAAAATAAATTTAAGAGCAAAGGAAAGTTTCTTTAATTATTACACACCTGTAAAGTTATGAAGCTAATTACAAAATAATCATTAATTTATTCCATATATGAAATACTTCTTTCTTGATTAATTTTGTTTCATAAAACACTTCATTAATGAAGTTAAAATTAATTATCAATAAAATAATGAGTATTATCTTACCAGCGTTCCACTCAAACTGTCCATTTAATGCTGATGTGGTTCGGGCAGCATTCCTACTTAATCGAGGAATTGAAGGTGCCGAAGAACTGACTTCATCCGTCGACTGGATCAGAATATGGGAAACTTTAATCAATTACAAGCAGATATTCACAATTCTTAGGATTTTCAACATCGCATCATATCTTGTATTCAAACGAATGACAAAGAGTATAACAAAGGGGTTTGTTTCAGAATACTCAAAATTTTCATATTTTAGGAAATACGGATCATTTATATAGTAATTAACTCACCTAAACTTCATCCAAAGAAGCTGCAATCATTGCACGTCCTACGGCTGCAAATCCCTTCTTCACCGCGTTCTCATGAACCTTTCTTGTATATTCATAGCGTTTGGCAACGTCATTGACGAGCGCGAAATATTTCCACTTGCAAAAGGTGCCAATTACATTCGTTTTTAACTTGTAAATCGTAAAAAACACATTTTCAGTTGATATGGTGGATTTGATTACAGCAGGCGACTGTATCATATGACAAGTGAATGCGAAATTTCGCACTGGCTTGTCGGCGTCAATTACAAACTGACATTTAAGGCCGGCCATCATTCGAAATGTACATTTGGTCATTTTATTCACATATAATTATATTTCAATTTATCGTGCTAGTATAATAAATTAATTTTCAAGGACTTTTGTAAATTCTTACCAAACGAAATAATTGGTATGCTTTATTATAGCTTCACCATATTGATGCATAAATTTTATTAAAAATGAAAAAAATAATTGAGAACATGTTATATAAAACTAAATAGAGGGAAAATACATACTAAATTTTCTAAGGTTAAATACGTTCGCGATGATAAGGAAATGAATAGAAAAAAGCGATGAAAATTATATGAAATTTATTAAAAAATAAATATCACAGATTATTTATTAATCATATTAGAGTTTAGGATATGATATCAACAAAAAGTGTTTATAATTGTTTGGATATTTATTTCACCTCAGTTCTTATCAAATATTGAATGGTACTAAAGGATATATATAAAAAATAGTTTCCCTATTGCTTATTATGAAATAATCCAAATGTTTGCATTAAATGAGAAGTAACTGATAATAATAAATAACCTCACTCTCTCCAGTAGTTCACTTACTGCAGATACCAAATTTCAAGATATTAACTTATAATTCCTCCTTCATACATAGGAGATCATTTTAGCAAAATAAACGTTTTAATTATAATGTTCTATTTTAAAAGATTGTAATATCATTTATACAATTAATTCAGTATGTATTCATAGTAGTCATAAATTAGTCTGAATGCTGCTTAAAAAAAGCTTAACATGATGACAATCTTAAAGTATTTTCTAGCAAGGAAAAAAATATTGAAAGTTATTCTGACGTAACATAAATATGTAACTTGTATGTAACAGTGTGAATGAACAAAAACAAAGTATATACTCAAATATTAATAAAACAAGAGGTGATATAAATTTATATCATTGCAAAATATATATTTATTGATACAATATACAAAAATATCCTGAAACAATAACATTTCACTATGAGTGTTATTTGAGCAAATACAATTTCCTTGGAATGTAATCTATGCTTTCCAAGCAACATGATACACAAAGAATTATAAAAAGTTTTGAGATTCATTGTTTATTGGAATATATTTTGTGCCACACATCATCTGCAGATCCTATTTATATTATAAATTTATAATATGTATATGTCAGACTAATCAAATAATATATCGAGAAAATTAAATGCTTCAAGTATATCAGTTGTTAGTACAATAATTTTCTGAATTTAAACTTTTAACGTTATAAAATTATCTGATCATGACACCTTCAATTTATTATATAGTATTACATCATGACTATGTTAACATTACTTCACAACCTTAAATTTATTCTCTGGAATTTTGATAGCAACATTTAAAATATAAACAACACTGTGTAAAAATGAATGCTACAATATATTTTCATTTTCAATGAAAAAATTTATGAAAATTTTTCTAAGTAATATTTCAGCAAAGGATGACCAATTTGCTCCTCTAAATTGTACAATATTTCAGTCTTAACAGCATAATTTTAAGCAACAATACATTATCTACGTAACATATCACTAAAACTGACTAACTGATCACAGAGATGGTCCATGTTCACATGGAAATTGATTATAAATTCTAATAGTAAAAATATGAAATGAAAATAATGCGACATTAATTCCCAATAATACTGGAAAATCTGCTTGATTAATAAACCACCACCTAAAATATTCCAATTGTTCATTATTCGTCATACCATGATAATGAAGGTGTAAGTAATTCATTCGAGGAAAAAAGATATTTTTCTCTTAATATTAGTCCTATTATGCTTAATACTGAATTATGACCTTACAACGGAATAGCAGGAAGAACTTTTCCAGAGCAAAATCCAAAACCGACACGATAATTTTCATGTTGACAGTAACCTGTTGCAGAAGAAGCATGAAATTAAACTTTAATAAATATATTGTAGAGAACATTTCCAAAATAAAGAGCATAGAGAACTTATAGGTAAAATTGAAATGAAATTATCTCTAAAAATATTATTAGAGCTTAATGAATAAGTATTAGAATCAAATTCCAAATAAAAAGAAATTATTTTTTTACCAAAAAAGGTTGAATAAAGCTTTTATAAAAAATAAAATTCATTTGAAAACTGTCTCTAAAGAAGGACATAAAAGATTTTTGGACATGGGAATAGAGGTAAAAAAAGACTGAAATGTTTAAATCTTTCAATTCTCATATTTAAATTACATGTAGAATATACACGTTAACTTTTTATTGGGGTAAATTATATACATTTATATGTATACAGGCGAAACTTTTGGAATTTTATGCAAGATTTCCATATAAAATGCATTTCACAATAGGATCTTATCTTTATCTTGTTATTAAATTATTGTATAAAAACTACCCAAAAATACTCACTCCGTAGTACTAAAAAATAAATCACTCCATAATTGAGCTATAATGCCTGACCTACCAAATATGTTCTCATTTACCTTTTGAACCTATGACATATCATTTGGCTATAATAACAGATAAGGGGCAAGAAGAGATTTTGGTTTGAGTCTAGATCATCTCAAACTTTTTTCATATCTTTTCTCCTGGAGTACTTTCTAAGCCAAGTAACTACTGGGTACCAAAACATGGACCTCCTTCAACGATGAAATATGGCTAAACCCTATCATAATCATAATATATCATCATGGTTTTCATTCTTTTGAGAGGTCTGTGATTCGATGTTGAACTGAGCTCTCCATTGTTGTCTATTTTCTACTCTACCATTGAGATCCCAATAACTCTCTTTCCTTTTGTTCAAGGTTGTTCATTATTTATATCTTTTTCGACCACTTCCTCTCCTTCAATTACATCTAAATAATTCACTCTCTACTTATAATGAGCCCTATGATGTACGCAGTCAGCTATTTTCCTTTGTATTTTTTCAATTAGTTCCCTCTTTTCTCTTACTCTTTGTAATACTTCTTCATTTATGATCTCTTTCACTGATTTAATCATCTGCATTCTTCTTCAAATCCACTCCTCAAATATATTCAGATATTGGATATTTCTTATCCATTGGATCATCTTATCCATCATATCCAAATGTCTGCTCCACAAAAGACATTCTAAATCTACATAAGTACTCTGCAAGCCGCCTTTCGGCGTGTGGGGTGTAAACACCTATTTTACTTTATCGCGTACTTAAGTCTATTATTATCGCATATCGTACGCGGGAAGAAGGAATTAAGGATTTCAAGCGATTCGTCCTAGCATCTATTTCGCGTATTTTACGCGCATTATCGGATCGGCCTAGATAGCATGGTGGTCGCATAATTTCAATTACGTCTTCCGAAAACGTACTTTCTCTATACTTATCTAATAAACGCAATCTGGCTGCAAATCTTCTAACGTTTACCAACCTGCGTCTGATAATAGTTTCGTTACGCTTGCTTTCTTATCGTAGCAATTCTTTGCAAATCGTATTGCTTTAGGTTGAACCTCTTCGAGTTCGCGGGTACTAATTTCGTCCGCGGGATCCCAAATACTAGATGCGTATTCTAGTTGTGGTCTAACTAACGCGAAGTAACAACGCTCTGTCACTCTTTCGTCGCTTTTACCTACGATACGCCTAATGAAGCCGAGGTTTCTATTTGCTTTACTGCATATATTCCGTGTGTGTGTGATCCAATTTAAGTTATTTGTGAGAGTAATTCCGAGATGTTTAACCGAGTCAACCACATTAACATCTAATTCGTTAATTTGGTGCGCTACATTCATACGCATTTGTTTTCTTTCGAAGAAATTTACTACGGAGCATTTACTAACGTTAAGGTCAAGTTGACAATTTTCGCACCAACGTTGAATACGAATTAAATCTCTTGACAGAGAAAAACGATCCTCCTCGGTGGATATTTCTCTATAAATCTCCGTATCATCCGCAAATATTCGCACTTTACTTTCGATATCGAAGCTCAAGTCGTTTATACATATTAAGAATAGAAGCGGCCCAATTACGCTGCCCTGTGGAACGCCCGAGGTAACTTTGACTTTGTTTGAAGTCACGCCATCAAGTAAAACTTGTTGTTCCCTATCGCGGAGAAAATCCCTTACTCAGTCAATTATTTCTTTATTTATACCGCTTAATTTTAACTTGTAAATTAATTTATTATGCGGGTCTATGTCGAAAGCGTTCTTAAAATCGAGAAAGATAGCACCTACTTGCTTCAAATTCTCGCAGAGCTTTTCTAACCTCTTTATCTTACCACCTAGGTTCGCAGTCATTTTTTAAAAGTTTCGACGGTATATATAAATCTATATAATTACGCATTATTTTAAGTCATTCCAAGTTTCGTCGGGAGTCATATTCGTTACTATTTAAATGAATGAAAAGTAATTAAAAGAGCATCGTTGAAGCCTTCGAAATTCGCTTTGGAGAAAATTAGACTGAGTATTTCAGCAGCCTCTTCCACAGGATTTCATTCACCTTATAATCTCTTTCCTATTAAAAGCTGCTTTTGCCTTGGCTATCCCAGTTCCAGATTTCATTGATTTTCAATTTCATTTTAAGATTAAATTAATTATATACCTTTGATTATGACTTCATCTCCATCCTGTAGAAATTTTCTAGTAATTCCTCCAGCAAGTGAGACATTCTTCGTGCCTTTCCAGCACAACTCCAACATAGATCCATAGGAGTCAGAGGTCTAAAATACCAGAAAAAAAAAGATATATTAAAATCAAACAGACTTGTTTCTCATATGAAATGGATTACTTCTGCCAAAAGAATATCTGTTTTGAGGGTTTAGAGTCATTCTGAACAAAAGATATAGAAGGAATACAAACCTTTTCATGAATTAATTAATCTAATAAAAACTAATGTTGAATGAAATTAAAATAGTTTTAATACATATCTCAAAGTGAGTTACAGTCCATAATATTTTATAATCTTAATCAATATTGCTCTCACGAGTTAATACTAATTATATTTATTTCAACCAGTAATATGAATGGAATCAAAATGTTTCTTAGAGTAATTATTATGAAAAAAGAATAACAATCCTATGGAAAGGTAAAAAAATTACCTCTCCACTAATTGTTCCAGAAGCAAGAAGATCACCAGCCCGCAAGTTACATCCAGTTACAGTATGATGAGCTAATTGCTGCTTTGGTGTCCAATAAAGGTACTTAAAATTTGACCTACAAACAGTGCTAGAAATGGGACTACCTTCAGCTGTAATAAAAATTAAAAATATTAGGTATTTACTTGAATTTTCACATAATTTTCATTCAAAAAAATTATTATGATATATGGATCTTTGGAAATTGAATCATAAATTCTTATGAACACTTACGCTTTATATCTACTTCAAGGTTAATATCAAAGTTATAATTATCATGATGCACAAGATAAGGAAGTGGTTGTGGGTCTTGTGGGAAATTAGCTACTTTAAATGGTTCCAGAGCTTCCATAGTCACTATCCATGGAGATATTGATGTACCCAAGTTCTTTGCTAGGAATGGGCCAAGAGGTACATATTCCCACTTTTGGATATCACGAGCTGAGAAAAAAACAGAACAATATAATATATTATAAAATGGCATCATTTCTTCATTTAAAATGACAGAAAGAGCAAAAATGACAAAGAGAAAAATTAGTGTTCTGATTTGAAAAAGATTTGTCTTTCAATATGTTTAAAAGATGTACTTTGAGAACCAAAGTCTTTTCTCTTGTACTCTCTACTCTTAATCGTAATCCAAGATGCATTTAAAGACTATCCATGGACCTGTTTGATTATATCGGCTATTATATCTTATAAGTTAAATCTGTCAAAATATTTTATATACTTTTAAAACATAATTTACAACTTTTATAGATTCTTACCATTTAGTTCATTATATAAAAACAATACTGATGAGGTTTCAAATCCAAAATAGATAGATTTGATCTCATAAGATTTTATATACATTCATGGAAAATAAAGCTCATCCTTATTTAAAGTGACACTTATACATACCATTGTCGATTTTTTAATATTAATTGCAAGGAAACTAGGGAGTGTTCTAAATAATTTTCAGGTTGTTATAAGTAATGTCTAAGCTACATACCTATAACTCTTCTGTCAAAAAGCCCATAACACCATCCTAAAGGTCCCATTCTTAGTCAGGAAAGAACAACAATCGATAGAATACTGTATACCTCACCATTTACATAACATTACGTTGTATGCATCACTGACAGATATGGACCAATGACCATTAATCAAGCCAAGACGTCAATTTATTTTTCAGATTATCTTACAATTTGATAGTAGTAGTGTTAGTAATCTTTTAGGTTGAGGACTGAAACTCACAAATTTATAAAGATAGACTCATATAGTAGAAATTTGAACCCAAGCAGCAGTAGAACAAAAATAATTTTAGGTTATGTCATTGCTACTTTTATTAAAAGATATCCATCTGAAAAATAAATATCAAGATTAAAATTGAATTTCCTACCATAAAAGCTTGAAAAAGTTCAGCGGAAAGTTTAGAGGCACAAATTATAAGATCATCAAGCTATATGAGAATAAGACGTGTATATTATTGTTTCTAAAGCTGGCACATTCTAAGTATTTGTTTTAATAAAATAAACATGAAAACTACTGAAAAGATTATTTGTCTTAATTTAATTTATAAAATTATCTAATAAAATATATGAATTTCTGAAACTAGTGACTGGTTCAAGCATCAATATGTCAATCTCTGTAAATATCCATCAGAATACCGAAGAAACTAACCACTCCAATCATTCATTAGAACCATTCCAAATATGTGCTTGTGTGCCTCTCCAACTGGAACAGGCTTTCCTAGGGGATTTCCAGGTCCTCCAACAAAAAATGCCATCTCTAGTTCAAAGTCCATAAGTCTGCATGGACCAAAGACAGGAGGGGCATCATCAGATGGACGTGTCTGGCCATTAGGCCGATGAATATCTGTACCAGAGACAACAACAGAAGAAGCACGTCCATGATATCCAACTGGAAGATGCTTCCTATATAAAGTATATCATATAAAGGATTATATATATTGTAGGTGTATATTGGTAGGTGAGTGTATGTATGTATGTATATATATATATATTTTATTATTTTTTCATTTCATTCTTTAATTTAAAAATCCAGTGATTTTAACTATCAACATTTTCTATGATCTAAGTAATTTGTATGAATTTTGGAAAATTTAAAAATATTATTCCATAAAGTTGTTAATCTGAAAAAAATGACAGGGAATAAAAAATACAAAAAATTATTATGGAGTACATCACCACCAATCATTTTTGACAAATATTTCATTGCCTAATATATAGGTATCATTTACTTACCAGTTTGGCATGAGGGCATTCTCCTTTCCACGAAACATTATTCCCACATTGGTGGCATGATATATTGATGAATAAAAATCAGTGTAATCCCCAATTTCAGCCGGAAGATGCATTTTAACTTCAGACTGGGGAATTAATGAACTGAAAATAATCATCATAAAATTAATATAATAATGATTTCTAGCAACTTTCCAAACAATAAAAATTATCTGATAGAATAAATGAAGTCGAATGATATTTTGTGATAGGGTGATGATAAATGATAATTAGACTTTCAACTGTTTTATTAATTGATATTAATAGACACTGTTATATGTATTATTCTAAATATTACTACTCAATCAGTTCAGTAGAGTTAGCTCAGTACAGTCTAGTAATTTCCTTAAAATATATAGTCACTAATAAATAATAAAGAATTGGTGGCAAAAAACATTATGCTTGGATATCATATACATTTAGAGGAATCATTGTTTTAGAATTTTAGAGAAAAAAGAAACAAATTAAGGTCAAGGATATGATGAGTAAACATAATGTTCATTTAATGCATGCTCCAGATGACGAGATTTGGAATGTTAAAATATTTTTCTTTATTAATAGATTTATATTAAGATTATTTACATAAGAAAAAAATTGAGACTAATATATGTTAATTGTAGAAAACAACCAAGTTAAGATGAAAATCATAATGTAAACTCTCTACATCTTATATATATATATATATAAGAATTATGAGGAACTAAATATTTCAAGATAGGAATTAAGATTATTTAAAAATAAAATTATGTATTTAAATTAATTACATAGCTTTCAAGTTTGCATCATCACGAAGAATTGGACAATCCGCAGCAAGAATTCTCTGTAGTGTGGCTCTTGCCTCAAGCCAACTTGGCCGACCCAAAGACATGAATGCATTGAGGGTAGGCTAAAAATTTTATGAAGAATTATATTACGTCTAAAATCACAATTATTACCATAAAACTTAAAAAATCAAGAGACAATACTAAAAGTAAAATCAGAATATAGAAGAGAGTAGACATAAAAAATTTGCTTGCATAAATAAAATATAAAACACCTAATGCATGCATAAATTTGTGATTTCCCCCAATTTTATACATTGAACTGAATTTATTTACTGAAGTGAATGAATATTGCTGCAATAAAATCTGGTGAACTCAATTTATCATAACTTAGGATTGAAGCTTCAAAAAGTACTCAAAAGCCTTAAACCAGCCTTAATCTCCTGCCTATAATACTCCTATTTATTTAGCAACATTTATTACATCGTTTTGTATATATTTGATTGCTTTAAGATGGCAGACTTTATAGATGTGACCTATCATAAAGACTCAGTTTCTGATACCACAATAATTACTATTCTTCAGTAGGCACAATCATTTTTAAAATTTTATATATAATTCTTTTTGAATATATAAATAGATATATTAATCCTATAATTCAGGGAATTTTAAAATCAATCGAAATTGAAATAGTTATATGGAAAATATTTGTTATATTATATCTCTTTCATCACATCATCAACATACTTTTTAATTTGAACAATAAAACAAGTATGTTTGCAATCACAAAAGTAATTCTGAAATTTGTGAATGAACCTCCCGTGATAACATAATTGGACCGTATTCTCAAGTTTATCTTGAATCAAATAATTTTCTCTGTAACTTATTTCTAGATCCAGAATTAAATTAAATTTATAGTACAACTAAATGAAAATGCAATAAAACTTTATGTTCATAAAGTTACGTTATATTAAGATATCAAAATAATACAATTAATAAACAAAGACACAAACCTCTTTAAACACATGTTGCTTATCCTTGAGAAGTGGCCCATTAAAGATGTGCGAGATCGCATGTATATCCAGCACTAAATCTCCTATTGCTACTCCAATTCTATGTTTGGGCTGGGGAATAATGTATCTATAATCAAATATTGCTTCAAAAATTCACTTAATATTTATTAAATATAGATTGGGATACCAACATAATGATAGGCCTATAGTTTCCATTTCTTTAAGATAGAATGGGCCATTGGCCATTATTTAATTCAGGATATTATGCCTAAGTTCAAAAGGCAGAATTGTGTTCAAGAACATCATTTTCAACAAATTTGCACCAAATTCTCCATAGGAATCTTTTTCTATTTGTTGAAATTTATTAATACAAAGTGGGAGAAACAGTATTAGATTAAGCTGTGGTGTATTATTACCTTAATGAAATATAAGTTTATGTAATCTTAATACTCCAGCTATGATGTAATTCAATTATATTTTAGATAAAATAAATTTAATAATAATGGGATCGATAAATTAATTCGGACGAAGTGTAGCTTTAAATTTGCATAAGAATAAGCATTATTTATCTGACTCCATAAAAATTTAACATTTAGCTCTTTCAGAACCAGTTACGTTATAGGAGTTGTCAGGTGTCTGAACTAGATGACCTTGAAAATAACTTGGAATTTCAAGAATATCCAAGTCTTACTTACGTTAGTAGCGGTTGAAAACACTCCATAAGGCAGGTTTTCGAGGGGAAAGTCACAGTTTGGTGGATATTTAATGAAAGACTCCATTTTCAAAGCTTCGAGGAGGAAGGAGTTTAAATGCGTTAGATATTAAAGTAGATACTGTTTCACCAAGCTCTGACCTTGCTTGTAGGACATTAAAAGGGAGCGCCCGACAGAGTTATACGTTCCGATATTTTAATTTAGCTTTAATAAAATATAAACAATTACTATAAGACAATACAAATATCTCATTCAAGTTTTAAAAAAATAATTGATAAATTTACAAAAGTTGAAAATTAAAACCACCCGGCATAATTTAGCGAATTTCCGAATTCTATTTTTATGAATCAGTTTATTGCTGTAACGTAAGATGTCTCTTGTGGCATGTGTCTCCTGCAAGAGGACAGGGAATTTTTAGTTCTAACTGGCTGGCGCTGCAGTAGCTCTTACTCTGAGGTAAGGAAATTCGAATAAAACATTGGAAACATTTTATTATTTTCTTTATTTCTTGTACACCATTATTAGATTCTGTGGTTAGACACCATACCATTTTATATGGGTACAACTTCAACAGACAGCAACACAACACCTTTTTTGAAACAACTACATCTGCCCGATTAACAAGATTAGTTTATTAGGGCATGGGCGAGAGTAACTGTTACACATTCATTTATTTCTTCTTTTTTAATAACCTAGGCCGATCCCCTAATTAGCTCTTGTAAGAGAAACAATCAACAGAAAAAAAGGTGCTCAGAAGAAGCATCCTCTACATTTAACAGGTTTTTATGAATCGTTTAAGTTGACACTACACATTTAGTTAGAAAGGGATACTTTGCTTGGCCTAAGTTCTTCATACAAATGATATTTTCAACAAACTACAGTTATAGGAAGTAAACACACATTTTCATTCATTTAAATCACTTTCATACAGCTACATTCATTTAATACACTTTAATAACATATAAGGTTTGTCAGGGAGATGTAGATGCTCTGCACCATTTTTATCTGCCCCGAACCTCAATTGGAAGACATGGAATGTTGTTTCTCGTGACGAGAGGAATGGTGAAATTAATATGAATGTATAACAAACAAATATAAATATACATTTATCATGAAACCCATTTTCTCCAAGTTTTAATCGAGAGAAAATAGGATAACTAGCAACACTTACATACCCTCAAATAAATAAGAAAATATATATCGTCATTAATTTATATATAAATATGTCTTTATCACGGTTAGGAGTGGAACAATAAAATATACAGTATTTATAGAGGGTTTGATACAATCATCTCTCGGGGTAAATATTGATAAAGTATTACATAAAACCTAAAATTTCCGTAATACTAAACTACGGATAATATTTATTTCCTCATAGACCATTCTCACCCTTTCTACTAACTTACGCCAGATATAATTCTTCTCACAACAAAAATAAGCGGAAACTCCAGTGTTCGCAAATTATTTAAATATGTCATAAATTTCATTCTCGATGTATCAATTACATCCCGATTTAGAAAATATAACCCCATTCCTTCTCATTAGAATAAAATAAATTTGCAGCAGCACACAGTTTCTCTCTACGCTACTGTTTCTGAGCATTGGATTTTAAACATCTGAAGATAAGTACTCTCTTAACACTGTACACGGATAGGCTATCTAATAGAAAAATGACACTCCATTTGTAACTATCGTTTATGTACATAACACATTGTATATCTCTATGTAACCTAGGATCACAGCGACTTTACAACACACACCAGGCAGTGCGAATATTAATATTATATTCAAACACGTTTACGATAAAGGACCGCGCGATATTTATAAGTCCAAATTCTCCGCTTACGCAGAAGGATTCAAGGAGGACTTGCGGTTTTATTTATTTCTGTACCAACTTCGTCGCGAGAGGACGCCGCTCGACAAACTCCGCTCCGGATGAATCACACGATTTTAGAAAATTACACATTCGCGAATGAGTGAAAATGGAAATGGGCGAAAAAAGTCGTATGATTCTTTCATAAAACCGAATCCGAAAAAAAATCATTCGCATAATGTCACAGGTGAAGAATGAAGACATTGTGATAAATGTTCCGAAAAGAATGAGTAGTTGTTCCCGAATACTCATCATTATCTCTTATCATAATTTCATTGCCCTATAAATGGCTGAGGGACATTGTCGGAACTCAAGGAAACTATTTTAAGAAGTTCTTATAAAACATCTGGTGAATCGAGTAACTTATGACCGCTATAATATCGCGCCTTCTTTAACCGAACTTAAATGCTTAATGCAATGGTAAAAGGATAATTATATTTTTCATAATCGACGGAAGAGAGGTCGTTCGACGTCTCTTCCTCTATCAGGCTCTACGGCATACGGTTTTACACTATAATACCGATGCCGTTTTGGCGGAACCCGCGTACGTCTCGCTCGGCGAGGCAACGCACCACGACGGCCCGCTTATATAACATTATTGCGATGCTACACTATTTTTTTGCCCGCCTCCCTTGATTAATTACTCGTAGAGTGGCATTTTGTCAAACAAAATTTTGTCTTAAATATATATTTATACAGGATACTATTTATATGCATAGATATTATTTTATTTACATCCATCGAAAAGGGGTTAAGATTATACCATCCGCATTTTATCCTCTCAATCCATTTCTCTCAACCGAAGGAAAGTCGTTCCTCTCATCTAAATATACGCGTCGCGAAAAATACCGATGTTACTATTTACCACTTTAACTTTTCGTTGAAGTTACACCTTTCTTTGACAATTATAGTACATATACACGCGTGTATTATAGTATTTAGTATTCATTCACCCGTCAACATACCTTATACTCATAACAACCATAAAACCTTCCCACCATTTCATTCTCCTAGCAGTACTCTCCTTCGATGGAAAAAAAATCGGAAACAAAGTAAGATAAATATTTCCTTTACATTGATATCATATCGCCCGATTCTTCCCTTTCTTAATTTCATTTCAATACTTCCGATACAATAATCTGTCTGAACGGCGATTGTATATCACTAGCGCCTAGGGTAAGTATCGAATTCGAATACTTCGCTAATCTTATTATTGCCTGCACTGCAGCATTTGTTCATATTTATATTCAATATATTCATCCATTTTCCCGCAATACAAAAATTAAACATAAAACACGCCTCGATACCATTTACTCATTCATTAGGCGATAAGTCGTTCAGGTAGCACAAAAACTCATCCAATCTCTCCAATATGGCGCAGCTAGGGATACTTCAGATAAACATTTAAGGCGTGGTCACAATATATTTTGTGTATCTTTCCATCACTTAAAAACATCACTAGAAATTGAAATTTGGCATCGTAGACTCGATTCTCCGTTAAGATGTTCAGAGGAGTTTTACCATTGCGGCGCTGACCGAAGCACAATCCTCCCGATGTTTTCACTCCTTACCATCACCACACCTTCCCTTCCCGCCATGCTGTTCCCTTGTAGAGATATGTTTACAGGTCGTGGCCTAAGCGGTCCAGTTCCGACATCAAGTGGTCCACGTCGGATTCTCTCACCGCTGGGTTAGATATGATGTTCCGGAAGAAGTTGGGTGTGTCGTCCAGCGGCTGGTATCCTACCATTAATGTTCCAGCTTGCATCATCCGTCCTTTGAGGATCGGTGTGATCTAAACATGATACAGAAAGTGAAATTGAGCGTATAATGTAACATTAGCGATATTGATTAAGTAGAGTGGAGAAAATCAACTCATCCAGTGTCTCCCTATTTTCTACAAGTTAAAATCTTCTTCAATTATACTTCTATGACTGACAGAATAAACATTTAGTTTCCAATTTTAGAATAAAATTTTTGAATTCCATATTTTACGTTTATTTACTTCTTTAAAATATTATTTAAATGACTTGCAAGGGTAGCATTTCATGTAAGAATCACAGCTTGTTACATAATTATCACAGTGAACATATTATGGAAAACTTGAGTGAAAAAATGAAATCTTCCTTACCATCTACTTTTCTAAATTACATTGCATTATAGGGGGTTTTAAAGTCATTGATATTTAAGGGAATGAAACGTAGATAAAAACATTTCAGTTTAAACGTACTTAATTTTTGACACATTCAATACTCTTCAAACTTTATATGTTCTAACTTAAAAAATCCTGCTAACTTTCCACTTTTCCATCTTTTACTGTAATCCTCAAACAAAATAAATATAATATATATATAAAATATCCTTAGTAAAATAAAATATTTCACAACTGACTTTGCACATAAAAAGATAATGTTTTCATCCAAACCTCCTCATTAATAATCGATATTAAGATCAATACGCGAAAATTTCACTAGCCAGTAATATTTTTCTTCCAGAATTTCATGCTCAGAAGAAATTAGATATACTAGATTGCTACTCTCAATTTGAGAGGAATTTTTACCATCGATATAAAACGAAATTTCTCCGACCCAAAAATTTCAAACCATTAGAAGCTCGATATTTTATTACATGAAAAATAATTTCATGTAATTATTGTTATTGTATTACAAAAGTAAAATTTTGTTTTTATCAAAATTTTATTGTGTTGTATTTAATTTAATTTGCATAAATACTCGAATCAATTGTAATCAATCGTAATTGTAACTATCACAAGATAAATTTCCAAATAGCTTATTGAAAATAGTTGAAATTGTAAATACAAATATTGCATACATTTCATATGGAAGTAATGAATGACTGAATGGTGTTCAGAAATCCATGACAAAATATTGAGTTCATTGATATACTGATGATGATTAGGAGTAGTGAAAATAAAAATCATCGACTTCCATAAAACTAAAAAATGCATAATATCGGTAAGTAACAAAGACAATTCACAAATACTAATAATAAATAAGCTCTGAAGACAAATGTGTTTTTAGAAGCACATGAACGTTAAAACAAAGAATGATTTAGAATAGATAACCAGAGATAGAATTCCAATTCAGTTGAATGATATAAAGCTATATGTAAGTACAAAAAACTGATTGTATCCGATAATAAAGCCATTGAACTTGATTTTGATGCATTAATGAAATGCATCAAGTATATAATAGCATATTTGAATTTGCATGAAATGAAATCTCCAATCTAAATATTTCTTCTGAAGGAAAAATTTATCGAGAATGTATATTTATGCATCACTTGATAATTTTATGTCCTTTTCATACCACTCAATCGTTTCATCGGTAAAGAAAAGCAATGATTACCCTTTAAATATTCACATGTACTGCCATTGCTGAAAACCGCGGGTGTCTACACAAAATTGATCAAAGAGATTTTGGGGCCTGATATTTTAGCTAGAAAATAATAAATATTATAATATTACATATGAAACTTAGAAAGTTTGATGGCGTGAGATATCTAGAGAACATGATGTTGCTCATCATTAGGAGAGAAAACTTGAAATATAAGTATGAGACGTTGTAACTTAAATTTTGGATGAAAGCAAAATGGAAGGAAGATCCGAATATTTATGTTGAGTTTCAATTAATTCTCTCAATGGAATATGAACTTATGGTATCAGTGAGGTTCAGGTTTCACATAGAAGTCTATTAATATAATGAATGGAAATATAATGAAGATATTTAGACGTGATCTTTGGACCACAGACTTAGAATAGAGAAAATTGAAGGAGATTCAATCAGCTCTTGGACCTCTATCGCGTTAATAACTAATGTTGAGCAACTATTGTTTAGAAGAATAAATTCACCGAAGAAAATCGACGGTTGGAATGAGATCGAAGTTAAATAACATATCGTTTCGTAGTGAGAGTTTGGGTTTCAGTTAGGAATAGACTCTAATGATAAAACGGAAAAGGGAACGTTCGACCCCATATGCACTAAAAGCAGTCCACAAGTCGATAAATTGTGGTTACATTCAAGATAAAGATAATTTAGGATTTCCATGATGCAATGAGAGAACTTCGGTAAGATTATCGTAGGACATTTTATTACTGTTAGCGAATATTAGGAAAAGTATAAAATATATAAGCAAAGAATGATACTTGAAGCAATATTTAGACTATTTATAAATGCTGCATGCAGAATAGAATGTTAATGCCGGTTAGTTGCACGATTTCGAATCATCAAAATCACCCTGCCGAGATTGAATGTCAAGTGAAAGAATTATGTCCATACCAACTGTGTTTTCTTTAAATTGAGCGTATTTTCCTATTGATTTTAAATATTACGTGTATTAGAATCATAAAGCGGAAGGAAAAAAATACGAAAAACTGATTTGGGTAACTTTCTGTTGAATTTTCATAAAGATATTAAGATTTCCGGTTACTGGAGTACGAATGGGTTACGAGTTAAAGAAAAATAAATTAACTGTTAATTTACGATAATAAATTACAAATTTCTGAAGGAAACAACATTTTGTGCTTTCTTGTGTTTAAACGGAAAGTTGAATATATGGAGTACTAATAATTGAATTGATCGAGCTCTTCCCCTCTTAAATTTTCTAATTACTTGTCGTGTATCAGGGTAAGAAATAACGGAACCTTTTCAGGACAAATTAATCTTAGTCTTATTTTATTTCAAACATAATAATGATTCCTCAACAATTATTTCAGTTTTAAATCGCTGTGTCGATGAAAACTTACATCTGTTTCACGGTAGAGTGAGGGATCTAAATTAAATATTCGAGTGATCTATACCATCAATTATTATTCACAATTTCATCATTTAATTTCTTAATCTTATTGTTAGTATATACAAAATTTAACATTCGTTGTTGAAAATGATAACATGGCAAAGTCTTGTAATTTCTTATCATATCTTACTATTATGATATTTGCCATATTCACAAAAACGTCATACACTTTGACGTATAAATATTGGTCTTTTATGTACATAAATAATACTACCACCATGATTTTTCACTCAGACTAAAAATAGGTTTAGGAACAAATATGAGTAAACTCAATGTCGTATAACCTATTGAGGAGTTAATTTTATAATTGAAACAGAAAGAAAAACTGAGCTCAGTGATCGAAAGAAATTCGCTTAATCCATCACCCTATCACCCTATAAGGATTGTGGATTAGAAAACATACTGGCTTAGAAAACACCATCCTTCATCTATAAATATACGTAAATTCCTTTGAAGAGATGCATGAAATATGAATTTCTCTAACCGAACATATATATATATCGGGCATTTTTACCGAGGATTTTCTAATTTTTAATTATTACTAGAAAATATCACGTGAAACAACTGTTTAGAAAACCACAAATAAACTTAACCATAAATATAAAGCACAGAGAGGTTTCATTAGATGCAGTACTTTTCAACATTAATTTTATTTGAAAAAGAATCGTTCCTATTTTACACAAACATCGATCCTAAATATCTCTGATGGTTGAAATCGATTTTCCGAAAAGGTGCATACCTTAAATAAAAGTGCAGAAGACAATTTGTGTATGTTCGGATGATATTTTTTACCTTTTACTAGTGATCCATTCGTAAAATTTTAATCAAAATTCTCCTAAACTGAAATTTTGGTCGGATAAATTTACACAAGAAAAATCTTAACAACGACTTGATTAGTGTGCAAAATAATGAATTAAGGTAGCTAAACTATTAAAATATTCTACAAAATTTTTTAATTCTTTATAAATTAAAATAAAGAAATTCTGGAAAAAATCAACGTGAATTCAGTAGATGGAGAAGAATACGCATTGGACGGTGAAAACTGCTTACCTTTCCAAGTATCTTTTCCTTCTCAGGACCATGCGGCATGGTGCGCAGCCTCTTGGGCACGTACCAGAAGCTCACGTTTACGCACTCCGGCTCCGGGAGCAAGAGGTGGAACTTATCCGGTTGCTCCTTCATTCTCTTCACCATATACTCGCTCAGCTCCATGAGCCGGTCCATCTGGTTTTCGAATCCCTCCGTGCCCTGCGAAATACGCATGCCGTCATTTCTCCCCCCTTTACTTCCCCCACTCCCGATGCCATAATACCCACGCCCCCTCTTCCACGTCTGCATCCCTTTTCCCGCCCTCTTTCCGCCTACGCTTCCCCACGAGTCTTCCGTCGAGAGCCCATATTACTCGGTCTTTAGTACCACTTGCCCCTCTCATCAATAATATCCTCGAAGCTTTAATATTTTTAAATTGAACCTTTTGTCTCTCGTTCTCAGCAGACAACACGCCGAGAAAGGGATGGATTTGTACGTCAATTCATCTAAAAGATGATGCTCTTTATTCAGGACCAATTTCCAAAGGATGGACGAAATATCGAAACAGTGCGTATGATGGAATGCAACATGTAACTACGTATGAGTACGGTCACTTATATTTCTTATTCCATTAGTATTCGATCAAAATATGCTTCGCCTTAATACCGTGCTCTGAAAGATTTCAAAACGCTAAAAAGGGAATTGCCACTTGTAAGTAAAAACTTGTTAGGAAATGATAAAGGTATATCTATGATAATGCTCAAAGTGAAAAATGATTATAAAGATATTTTTTTTTCGAGATTCTTGCAGAAATAAGAAGTACATGCTCGGTTAAGTAAATTAATCATCCCTCCTTGATACGTTGCCTTTTTAGAATCAATCGTAGGATGAAAAGGATTCTTTTATCAATTTTACGTAGAATATCAGATAAAATAAGCCTAGAATTGAAGAGGCATCACGGAAGATGAATTGTTTGGTTCATTGTATTAAAATAGAAGTAAATGATTGATGGATGTTTATACACACGCATACACATGACCGTATTAGCTTATTATTCTAAATACAATTTTTGATGCATCCCGTAATGTTATAATTTATATATTTAACATAATTTTTAGACAATTTGAACTAATTTCCTAATTGCATATCAGATTAAATTTAGGGATATGTTTAACCTACATGGTTAAAACCTTTTGATTAGATATATCGGAAAATTTTAACTTTTCATCGCAATTTTTTCCATGACAAATTTCTCATTAAGTTCTCCAATTAATAGTTTATTTTTCTATATCATTCCAGATAATTGGTATCGACTTGAAAGCTCCAGCTGATGTCAAGTCGTAGACATTGAATCCATGATAGCTCACCTTAGATCTCCACATCAACCACAGCTTGAAGATGTCGTTGTGGCGACCGCATTGGATGACCTTATCTCCGGTATCGTACTGCACGTCATAGAGCTTGTCCTGCATGAACAAGTACTCGGCACTCATCTGGTTGCAGCTGATGAGCAGTCCCTGAAGAAGAACGTGCGATGCACTTTAATGCGGGAATAGCCATTGAAGAGATATGGAATAAAGTGCGAGAGTAGAGTAACTTTCCATGTTTATTTCCTGTGACTTAATATACAAATATTTCCGAACAGAAATTCAGAATTATCTTCTTATTTCATCCTGCAATCTATTCCTATCTTATTTCTAGAATTATTTTAATATACTGTGCGAAACTAATACTGCAAATATTTTGCATTTCAACCATTTTTGTGAATATTTAGCTAACGATTAACTTGATTTTATTATAATCAGCCCCTTGTCTTAATTTTATCACGAAATATTTGTTTTTGAATCTACTGTTATTGTATACTCTCTAAGAACGAATTCACTGTAAGTGAATCTACGAATCTGAGAAATAGATATATCTAAGCATTTCGCAAAATAATGATCGAAAAAATTTCCGAAATATTTTGATATTTTTCATTTTTCATATTTGCTGAAATGACATAAGCCTCTTTTTTTAGTTAAATAGTTATGCTAAATGAATAGTTAAAAATCTCGAAAAATCCTGACCTTAAATGAGGACATATTTATAGGGCGTTTATATATTTTATTAACACAAGTTATTAAAAAATTGAAGATAAAAAACTTTTACTATTGTCCTTTGAATTTAATAACCTTTAGGATAATACAAAATAAGATAAGGAATATTAAATTGCTCGAAATAATCAAATGGAGTAGAAAGAAAAATGAGTTTAATAGTTGTATCAGTCTCTCGTCAAAGACTGTTGAATATTCGGAAGTAATTAGTTTTTCCCAAAACGTAGGTAGAATTTACATTCAGAATGTGTGACAAAACACTTACGTCTTCCTTGAAATGGACTGTGGAGCACTGTAAGAGGGAGCCCATCAACTTATGCGGGTTCCACGTTACCGAATCCGCCCTGCGAAAGAAAAACCCTTGATTATCACTGTATTCATAATGAAATGGTCACGATAGTATACCCGTATAAAAGCGAGATCTAAAAGCACACAATACGCACATGATACTGGCCTTAAGTGGTGAATAGTAATAAGCATAATAGAATGATAAAAGTAGAATTCCCTTCGTGCCAGGTTATCAATCTAATGACTGAGGAAACATGAAAAGTTAAAGGTTGTTAATGTAAAAGTAATGGAATTACGCAAATAACACAGGAGGAAATTTCAATTCAGTGTGAGACTATACATTAAAGAATTTTAAAAATTATAGATACGTATCTAAGAAAATATAACTCACTCTCATCTCAATCAAATAATATTTAAAGAATGCAGTTTACCCTAAAATTGAATGTGATGGTCTTCAAAATTTACATAAGTTATTAATAGAGAATGTTATGGTATAATATATTCTCCAAATTTACATTATATAACCAAATTTGTACAAATATTGCAAAATTAATATTTTTATATTGTAATGTTACGGTATGATATTTAAATGCCATAGGAGAATAGTTAATGTAAAGTCTTTGAAGGATAGTTTTCAAACATAAACTTCGGGATGAGAGTGATTGAAAGAATATACGAATTAGAAAATATAACCGGAGAGAAGGTAGACGTGTAATCCTTTTCTCTCCAAGAAAAACATTAACTTGAGAAAGTATTAAAAAAATGAAATACATACAAATACCTAGAATACCACCGCAATATCAATTTGTTACTAAATCTGTATTACCTTCTATAAGAAATAATACTCGAGGCCAATTAGTCAAAATGTTTATATTAATTATTCTACTCAACGACCTTTTATTCTTTCATTCTAAAATTACCTAATAAAAATTCATGGGTTGATAATGTACCCGAGATAATAAAATTAAAAAGAGACTCGATTCAAAAGGTAATATTTTGAAACTTCCTAAGAAGGAAACTTAACGACATTATAAATCGTTAGTACCCTCCAACTTTTAGTTTTATGAACATTGATGGATAATCCTTGCTCCATCGCCGCTTTTAAAAATATTTTCCACGGGAGTAGCAGCCTTTAATGACTAGGAAGATATTCACCAAAATTTTTCGAAGAAAGAGCGCCACGAAACATGGGTTGGTGTACGAGGTTTCCCTTTCAGTATGCGAACATAGCCACAGCGTTTGGCGGAGAAAGGATGATTAATCGTCCCGTAATTAATAGCAGAAGCCGTCTAGCACGCGACGCTAATTTGGGCTCCCTGGATTGAAGGGGGAGCAAAGTTATCCCTACCGCCCATTCTAAGGGTCTACCATAATCCCTCTTCCAGCACCCTACCCCCCCCCCCCCTTCACGTATTCACTTCACCGTACCCTCTCCCCACCCTCTTGCACTGTGTAGCGTTTACAGCTCCCGGAAAAAAAGGTGGTGCTATAAACCACTGTCTATTCACCTCCAGACTCGAAAGAAATAAATATTCAACAACGACTGAAGAAGACAGATTCTAAGAGGAGTTTGAGGAATGAATCAGCTCTGTGTGGTCTCTTATAACGCATTGCTGGATGTCTACTTCAAATGTCATCGTTGTAAGCTGACGTTGAAATGTCGAATTAGGTTAACAATAGCGAAATTTAAAATGATGAGCATAAATATTCATCCGCGAATATTTAGAGATTATCGATACCTTATTCGATTACGGTTGAGTGCGGAGAAATGTTTGAAATCAGCGGATAAATATACGTGTGTACCATGGAGGAACGGAATTCTGCGCTTAATTTGCCAAGGATGAATATGAAACTGATTTGCCTAGTGGAATTATAAACTGAATAATGAAAATCTCTAAGATAATTTTACAAACTAAACTTGTGTAGTATAAATATCTAAGGAAATAACATATTTTTGTAAATAAACGGATAGCTAACAATTTCTATATAGACAGAACATTGTGGCATATTGTCAAGATATTTAGATTGAGGACCTCATTGTCTTGAAAAAGTGGAAATATTCCTGGGTTTTAAGGCAAAGACTCAGAATAATATATAATAAAATTTACTTCAACAGTTTTAATTAAAGTATTTTTTAGTCATGCTATCTATATACTATCAAAATGAATTTGAATATCAAGTAATATATAATCAAAATTGGCAGGTATAACAGAATTCTATGAGGAATTTTCCTTACTCTTTCATTCGTGTAGTATGAATTAGCAACAAAATTGTACTACGACAATGATTAAAATTTTAAAAATTCATGAACTTAGCAAAAATAAAATAAAAATATAAGATTTTGATCCATCATAAAAAATAAATATCCTTTCCCAAGACCTAACCGAAATGTAGTTTGGAGTTTTGTATTGTGTTGTTAATTATTCTATTATGAATTTGAGTTGCAATGAAGTTGAATCAACAAGTAGTATTTAGCGTTCACTTATTATGTTTAATTTTTCCTCAAATTAAGAATTAGCTAATAATTGAATAGCAAGAACTAGGTATTTTTTCTCCCCAATTTTGCGTCTGCACTACATTTAAAATTAGAGTAATTAGAAATGAAATAATTATTGCTTGGGATGGGACGTTCCACTATCGTTTTATTTATGATAATGGATGATCGTAAATATTTTTTGTCAGATTCTTTAACAGAAAAAATCAGTAACTTAACAGTTTCTTAGCTTGATGAAAAAAGGAAAAAAAAACTCGAATTTTCATATCGGAAGGACATTGTAGTATGCTCGTTCATTATACTCGAATATTTTCTCTTTATCAAAGTGAAAAATCGTTCTTCAAACCTTTAAATCTGCTCCGAGAATTGAGAGTTGGGGTGTTGATGGATTTAGAATCAATCCTCTCCACTGATGGCCTTTAGACTATGGCAAAGTGCGCGGGGCAATGCGAATGTGTGAAGTGCATTGGGGAGGTCTCCCCTAACAAAGAGCTTTAAAGTGAAAACCCTCTCATCCCTCCTCCGTATATTCCCATCCCCATCCCATATACTTTTTTCTTTAAAACCTCAACCCCCTGGATCCAAATCCGCCTCCTCATCTCTTCTCTACAGCCTCTTTTACTTAACTCCGGTGTTTTAAATCCCCTTCAGGAAAAAATGCATTCTGTAATATCCTCCGTTTGACCCGTTTGCTCTTTTCTTAATTCATTCCGAAACAGCTTTCAATCCCCCGATGTTCCCATGAGAGTCTTTAGAAAGGGAGAAGTTGATGTAACGCTCTCAAGTGGTCCCAAGCAAGAGGACATTTAAAAAATTAAAACTCCTGAAGAATTCTAAAGATTCGCACGTGGAAGAGTTTGCTCGTTTCGTGCGCACATGAAGAACTAGCCAGCCTTCATTGCGATTTAACCATGAACATTTATCGAGCAAAAACTATCTTTACCCTTTCACTGTTGACTACCATCTTGCAGGGCGTTATTTAATTTACCGTAAATTAATATATCATTTTTATTAGTAAAGGAAGTCTACTTGTTGGGCATAAAATGAGTTTTTTATAGTAATTTTTGCAAAAAGAATCATTCCGTTAATTTAATTTAACAGTTAATTTTTATAAATTTATAATTCAGCAATAGAAAATGTTTACATCGTGATGGCTCCTTTAGAGAAGTAATATTAGGTAATTCAGCAAAAATTAATGCATAATTTTATGCAAAAGTCGATAAACTATGTGAGTTAATAATATTTCAGAGTTTGATATATTTCTTATGTTTATAATACCTATTTACTCATTTAAACGTTATATTTTTAGAGAACTATGGAACTCTATAAACTTAAATAGACCCCTCAAAATAGTTTTATTCGTGCATTAGCTACAATTTTTATTTACAGTCTCTTGCATAATGGTAACTATCTTATGGAAGAAAATCCTGTAGTTCATCTGGTTTCCTACTTGATCGTCTCTAAGCATATCCAAAAGTGCACTTCATCTCTTAATATGATGGAGAGGAATCCCTTTTCACACGGAAATCCTTCCATCTTACTCATTCTCTTGTTCGCGCCCAAAGAGGGTAATTGAATTTTAATGCCGGTCATTAATCATAGCGATCCCGTATGATCGACGGATTGGTGAATGGGGAAGTGATAACAGAGATGTGAAGAGAGCTCAGGAGTTTCGAGCAACGCAAGGAAGTTCTTAGAGTATATTTCTTGGTTCAATCATTGATATTTCACGATATGTAATGATTCAAAGTAATTAAAAACTCGCTAAGTTATTTATGGATATACATGGAGGATTTAAATTTAGTTTATTAATAATTTATTAAGGATATGAAGTATGATGTTATAATAAATTACATCACACATTTGTAAATATCATGTTATTTTAGTAACTGAGAAGAAAATTTTCATTATTAGTTAATATGAATGATTACTTAAAAAATAGAATTTCTTTAGGTTTCAATTCTACTTTTTTAAGACTTCTATATTTTGTAAATGCAAAAAATGTGAAAATATTATTCAGAATCCACCGATGTTTTCAAAGTTTAAATGCTATCTAATCAACGGGTTTATGTAATGAAAGTCTATGGATCGCGCGTGTATTTTAGCCTGTCTGATTTGCTTGTATTCCTTCGATGTTAAAATAATTAAATACATTTGATCTATTGTTACTGATAAGCATCTAATTTCTCTCAAAACCCTACGGTATAATTTAAAAATTAAAAGTTATTTGACAGACGACACGAAAGTTTCGTTATCTTTGAGAGTGCGGGAATTGAACGAGTAAATACTTCAAGAAAGAACGTTGAAATCACACAATTGATCACTTTCAATCGCTCTGAAAAACCTGTTTGGATATCTTTTCAGGCTATTCGTTATTGGCATTCTCTTTTCTTGACATATTTTACTCTCCAACCCGCCCTTCGCATCCCATCCGCACCCCTGCAGAATCCCTTCCTCCTGTACCCGTCTCCATAAATCCCACGCCGGCCAATATGCTTTCGTCACTTGGCAGCTGTGAGAGTGGTGGGGTGAGTATTCGGGGGATGAGGGTATAGAGGACGCCACTTCAGCTATGCCGTTCTGTTAGTTAGGGGTGCCTATTGCGAATTAGCCAAATCAAGATTCTTTACAGCAAGAGATGTAATAAACACGAGGTCGGGACCTAAAATAACAGAAGCAAGAACGTACAGTGTGGAATCATTCTATTTCATTATAAAGATCGATTTCTCTGTATCTATCGCTGCAATATTATCTTATCTTTACTTGACAAACATACAGGGCAGTTCAAGCGGATGTTTTTAAATGTAAAGAGTATATATATATTTATTTATTTCTGAATAAATATATAGGTTCCAAATTAATTTATTTTTCTTTTTTTTACACTACGATTTCGGAAAAACTGGCGTAAGGTAACTTGATTACAGTACTCAAGCGAAGTAAGTTGTGGAAACTTGACTGCTCTTTACTCTTAATTAAAGAACGAATGTCATTTTTCTTTCTATAATCCGCGTTCATATATAAATATCACAAATTCTGATAACTGTTTCATTAATAAGACGGAGGTTTCATTAAGGATCCACTTTAAATAAAATTAACTGGTTTACTGGAGTAAAATGATTGCGTTTTCTGGTTAGAGTGTTACGTTTCCTACTAGTATAACTGACAAAATTTAACATTTACGTATTTTCGGCTCGATTTGTATTTATAATAGAATTTTCAAGCGATTAAATTTAAGGAATCCCAGAATACTTAAGGACCTTTTTCCTATGCCATCGATTCCGTTACATATACTCTTAAAATTAATAAGACACTGTCAAAACACACTTTAGTTCGAATAGAATAAAGGTAAAATTAATTAAATATAATTTCAACCCTTATTATTTTCAACCAAACGTTTTGTAAGAGAGAAAATAATTCCTAATTTTAGCTATTATTAATCTTTTTATTAATCGAATTTTATTCATTACGAAATGAAATATAAATTATAGTTAACTTTTAAACAATATCCCTATCAACGCATTCGAAATTTATTATCTCTTGTGCTCAAACTGTTCCTCCTTCGCTCACACTTAACTTTTCGCAACCCACAACCCGCATTGTCTGAAACAGATGCTACGATTCTCAGCCCTATCAAGAGTCCCGCAGCTTCAACTTTTGGGCGAGACCGAAAGCGCACCCAATTCGAATTAAAGTAAAGAAGGGACCCCTCAGCTTAAACTACTAACTTTGATCTTTATCTCTTTTTCCAACTCACTCACATCCACTACATATTTTTGCCATTGCAAAGCTATTTTATTCACCCGAGCGCTTCATAGCAATTGATCCTCAATCATTTAGTTCTTAATTTTAAGGTTCTCTTCTAAATTTTTATATTCATCCAAGTCACATTGGCTGAAACATCAACGTGTACTAGTGTAGCAGTGGTGATTTCAATGCTTGGATATGGAGAAAACCTACTAAGTAAATTGCCATTCACCAAATGAAAATTGTGAATCAAAATGGGAGGTGTAAGACTCAAAGACAGAATAATAAAAATTATCCAAAGAATTGTAAAAAAATGGATAAAAGGGGCAAAGGACCAATGAATTCAGAGATCGAAATTCGAGACCTGAGACATAGGCAAAATCCACTCAGAGAAGTGATGGGGCTTGCAGAAGAAAGAGGGTTTGTTTCGGGATTATTGCTGTTCTTGCACCAGCTGTATTATCTAAAGCCTTTCTGAATATCTATAGTTGGGAAGAAAGAGATCAAATGACGAATAAGAGGAATAAAGAAATGGTTATCTTTTACAAGCAAGATTCTTCTCCGGATGCAAACCTAATTTCATCAGAATGCAATAATTTGACTGGATTTACTTTTATGTTACATGAATGTAAATAATAATTGCCACTGAGTAATTGTTAATTTGCAAAAAAAGGCATTCAAAACCTTCCTAAAGCTTCAAATTAATCGCTATTTATACTCCCTACACGCATGCGAACATTAATTGAAGCATTTAGCAGATTCTTATACGGACCTTGACATAAAAAGCCAGTGAAGAGATATTCTCAGGAAAAGTGTTCAGATGTCTTGAGAGAACGATTAGAATAGCTAAATACAAATTGCCTTCTATTGATACTAAATCTGATTTTGTGCAACTGGATGTTAAATAGTATATATTGCTATAATTTTAATTTTTAAGACAAATCCTGAAAGGTGTAGACGACGGAAAACGGACCAATTTCAACTAGTTTCCATGCAAAAGTATAACATTTATAGAATAAAAACATCAACTCACTTTTCTATGCCTGTCATTCTTGGATGTCTGTATTTCCTTGAAAGAAGCAAACCACCTCCCCAGGCAGCCTGTAAATCACGTACATATAAGTCGATCATCTAAGAACTGTTGGGATTAATTACAGAGCATAAGAAGGGTGAACGATTACTCACATCAACGTGCATCCACAGTTTGTATTTCTTACAGATGTCGGCTATTTCAGGAAGAGGATCGAATGCTCCAAGCACTGTGGTTCCAGCGGTGGCATTTACGAAGAAGGGAACATCTCCTCGCTTCTTGCGTTCCAGAATCAATCGCTCCAATTCTGATGGAATCATGCGACCCCTGAAGGTACAATAGATGTGAAAGACATGAGTGAAGTGTAAAAGTTTCCTTTTCTTGGTGAAAAACGTTAAAAAACAACCGGTATCAAGTCAAAGATAAGGAATACAGATATTTATATTTTATTATTATAATTAGGTATATTACTATATAACAGATTTTTGTATTTATAAATGAGATAATATTCATGGATTCATTCCTAAGATTAAAGTTAAGAGTTTTAAAATTTATAGTTCTATCGATATTCCAAATCTTATATCAATATTTTCTAGTTCCTGCTCGAATTCAATGAGGTACGATTAATTCAATAAGTATTCATTTAAAATGAAGAGATGAAATTTCAATGACTGTGATAGATTACAAGTATGAAGGGAAAAATAGACGTTAATTAATTAAAAAATAATGTTTAGGTAGGTAATAGAAAACTAACCGTGAATCTGAAGGAACTTCAACGCAATGATCTGTACCTAAACCGCATACAGCTGCACAGCTCTTCACTGAATAATGGCACTGAAAGAAAAAGAAAAAAATATTCATAATTTTATAATATTATTATATTTAAAAATGTAATCTTGAAGGCAATAGAATATAATGTAAAGAGTAGTTATTTTAATATTTTGAAGTATTTGCGATAAAGTCATAGATTGTATCTCATCAACCAAAAATAAATTTTATATGGTAATTAAAGCTCTTCATAATTCCTCACCTGATCGGATGTATACATCACAAGTTGTCCCTTGATTGAATGAAGACCCTTCTCTTTATAGCCTGGGAACATTCTGTGTCGAGCAGCAAGGAAGGCGTATAAGTTTGATATGGATCCACCTAAACAAATAAGATATCCAACGTAAGTATAAGGAATTATAATATAGTCTATAAATGTCGCATTGCTGAAATAACAAGAATTTCAGTGACCTTCATATTGTCACATTTATCTTTAATATACTTAGTGAAGTGAAACGGATAAAAGCAAAATTGGACGTAAAATGATAATTGTTATCGTTACATTTGACAACATTCCATTTCTATAACCACACATTTTAAAATCAGTAGCTTTAGCTGAAGATGATAACTGCTTCATTTTGTTTTACAAATAAGCAGGGATTTAAATTGCTTCAAAGATGAAATACTCGAAACACAGGAGAAATATGTTTTATTATCTTCAATGGGAATTTAAAAGTATCAGATGGATAGATTATATCAAGTGTTGAGGATTGGGATGAAGAGAGTCGATATGATTTTTCACTTTGATATAACTAAGAGGAAGGAGTGTCTCACCAGGTGCGAGGATGGAATCTCCGTTGGGGAATCCAATGATGTCGCGCATGCGTCTCATCACCACATTCTCCATGAGGATGAATACGGGAGCGATCTCATATGTGAACATGTTGGTGTTGGCGGTTGCCGTGAGCCACTCTCCGGCCATGGAAACTATGTCGAGGCCGCAAGAGAGCTGGTTGAAGAACCAAGGATGTCCTGGAATAAGAATTAAAACGGATGAGGGACGAAGATTCATTAAATTGATTAAAAACGCCATGATCGCGAGTCCATATATTTGCAGAGAATAATGCTTTGCTTTTACAAGACACAATTTTGATTTTACATAAACTAGATTAATTTTATTTTAAATTAATTAATTTATGTGGGGCTATAATCAAAACTGAAATGAAGAATATTGTTTGAATCAGATCTTGATTGAAATGAAACCAACAGAATGTCGAATTTACTCTGGTCATGAAGATGAAGAATGTGAGCAGTAATCACTAAAAATTTTACAGGGGAAAGTATTCAATGTTCAATGAATTATTATAATGCATTCTCATTATTTCCTAAATACTGGGAATCTTAGCTTACATTTTATTCGTTCTCTGTACAGCTAAAATTAGACTTAGTTGTAAATGTGAATGTGATAGTGAATGAATAGAAAATGTACGCCACTTTATATGAAAAGAATAATCATTTAATGAATTTATTTGAAAGGAAGATATAATAAAAAGTCAAATCTGCGATTTTCTGTGAATTTTGACTAAAATTATTAATTTTAAATTTGCGAAAATTTATCATTTTCTGAGAATAACTCCGTAAATTCAAGAAATGTTAGTTCTTCAGAGTAAATAGATTATAAAAAAATCTTCAGTTATTCTCGTATGTCTTTGTTCTGTTACAACTGAAAATGTATTTTAAAGATTTTAAAGAATTAGCTAAGTACACTCAGATAAGCGCTGCAAGTAAGAAATACATCAATATCAATTGATAAACCTGTTTGTATATTCTTCAGACACGCCGATCTACTATCTCCAAAGTTCTTTCATACACTCCCTCATTTTTAATATCCTCATTCATTTCCAGTTCCACGCAATTTTATCTTTTTTTCTCGTTCATTTCTTTCCTTGATCTCATACATTTGTGTGTTATTCTCTTCACCGTCGCCCATTCATCTCACTCATCCCCACAGTCTCTCATCGCGATGACGGTCCACACAGATTTCCGCAAACCAATTTGACTCGTGTGGGTGGATGAGTTTAAGAAGAGGGGGAGAGGTAATTTGGCGTCAGTTGCGCGAAACAATGGTGTATTTCATTCAATAAGCCCCACTCTTTTTCCCCATCATTCAGAGGAGCGGGGAGACCCTCTTTTTCCCATCCATTTCCTCCTCTTCTACTGTTACTGAAGCCCTTTTCCAAATCTCTCTTATGGCCCATAACAACTGGCTCTCCCATCCTCAAGGGGCGAGCGAAATAGTGCGTTTCTCACACCGCACCTCTCTCATTCCCTTATATAAGTAAGCGAGCTTTGATGGCAATGGAAAGAGAGGAATCGTAATCCCTGAGTTTCCAAAAAGCCTCCTCTTGCACCCGCTCTTCGAAGTTCGTATCATTTGTTAGCGTCATCTTGAGAAATCCTTGGTTTTGCCGTCTACGATCTTATTTCCTTCTTGAGTTCTCTTTCCTCTTGAATGAGTTTAAGGGCTGCTCCAAGATTCATTTACCATTTACTTTGTGTTTGATTCTAAGGGGGATGGGATATTTTTTATGATGGATCGATTTTGATATTAATATGATACGTTTAGCTGTGATCTACTCTCTTTTTTATCAATTCCAATGTAAATGATTCAAAATCATATGCATACGATTAATGATATTAATACGATGCCTCCAAAATGTGACTTAAAGACTAATGAAATTAAATTCTTTTGCAATCATCTTCCTAAAGTACTATCCAAAAGAAACCCTTTCGATCAAATGTAGATATGCCTTCATTCCAATGAAACGAACAATTTTCCATCAGCATGTTGTCAGATATATATTTGATACTATTCGACTCTATACGTAAAAAGTATTTAGGTATTTTATTTTCAATTCTGTATTTTAAGATGGAATTTTACAAAGTAAAGAAAGGTATTCTTCATTTTATGAAGATTTTGGAAATTTCATTGCGGCTGTGGAGTTATTCATTCTAAAGCTGTGCGGTATTATCTCAACTCAAAAAAAGAACGACAAACAATGAACAGACAATGAAATATATAAACTGTCAGTCAATGGTTCGGATGTTGATTTTCTGAAGAGGAAGACGGTTCGATGTCTTGTGATTCTTTACAGCTATGAAAGGACAATGGCAGCTTCCAACATCTTTTACACGACATGGCTACTTCTCATTCCGTGTCCGGAAATTAAACACGGAGTTAGAATGAGGGGAGAAGACCAATCTGTCCGTTGCCTCCGGCGGAGCGTAGGAATTTACGGAATTCGACGGGAGAAGGAAAGACGAAGAGCGGCGGCTACTGGGGCGGTCGCCCATAACTTTTCCTTTCAATTTCCCGACCGAACGCTCGTGACGTCACGGGGATGCTGCTTTTTTAAAAGGATATTGAAAGGAGAAGAGTAACGGGGCCGAGGCGAATTTGGGTCGTTGAACGATGTAGAAAATAGTACGGGCAAAGATGACGAACTTCCCTATGACTACCCTTACCTATATTAAACTATATTGTTCAAACTCTGGTATATATATTCAATTTCACGCACTGAGTTAATCACGTTAATAGTCACAGAATATATTCCGAAAGATCTGATGAATCATATATCGTAATAATCATACATGTATATCTAAATCATATCTCTCTATGGTTAATGTTTGCTCGAACAAAATTGAAATTCATAGTCAAGCAACCGAGAAAGATAAAAACTTGTAAGTAAACAGACATTCAATCAAATGATCTGCTCCAATAGAAGAATTGATAAGTAAACCCCCCTGAACACGTTATTAATCATCAAGTAGAATTTTTCGATTGAAAAGAAGCGTAATCACCCTGAGAATATTTATAAAAACATCAATTCGTTAAAATCCGCCGCAATTTTTCATCCCTTTTTGTTGAAGTAACAGTTTTCTGATACTATAAGAGATGATATGTTAATTATCATTGAGATTTTCATGATGAATTATTAATTGAAGCATTCACTGTTTTTAGTAATATCTGTATGTATTATAAGACATCTATTTTGTGTGTTTGTCATATCTTTCACAGCAAATGTTCTTAAGAAATATAAGTCGTTATTGAAGTGGTTACAGCATAAAATTTATTGTATAGTTACAAAGAGGATGAATATTTGTGCATGAGCAATATATATAAAATATATATGTATTAAAATAATGAACGAACAACACAAACATTGCCAGTTTAAGGTTAGGTAAATATATTCACAAAATGTAATGTTACCATATTTATCTTACACTGACTTTCTTTAAATCTACAAACTTTGATTTTTTCTCAATAACTGGTTTGGGTAATTATTATTTGATATATGACCGACATCTATCAAATTCAGGAATAACAAGGATCTTCCAAAACACTCGTAATGGTAGGATTTTTCAATCGCTAAAATTTTTCCGATAAGTGAGCAAGATCTATCACAACAAAGTAACAATTTATTGTAAAACGTTGTCAGTTTTTTAATCACCATCGGCAAGTTAGGGTGGAATCAATCCAGAGGTTTTTTTTCAACGTGATTTCTCTAAAACTGTTTACATATGTGCATATGGATGTTCCGCGCACTCGGTGCAATATGTTTATAAAAACTCTGCACCGAATATCTCTCATACATTCCTGGAATGACGACGTAAAAACTTCGTACTTGATGCAAGGGGAGATACGAATCCAACGATGGAATCTTTGGCATGCTGTCACTCACGACCCCATGAGCAGTAATCTCGCGTTATCCCAGTCTTCCCTTCCCAAACCCCTATTGCTATCTGTTCGTGCGTTAACTGGTCTCTTTTTCCAATCGATCCTGTACATATATCTGATATCATTCCCTTCTATGGTTTACATTTGACACTCCGTCTGCAGTTAAAATTTTAAAACTTTTTCAAAAACATTAAAAAAAACAGAAAATATATAAAAAACACCTATTTCATTAAAACATAAAAAAAAACATACGATGTATTTAAATTGCGAAATACTCGGACAAGTGTCACGCAAACGAAGATTATAACATAAATGAAAGCCGAGACACAATGTTTCGCCTCTCCATCTTGGTCCTCTTTAAATTGTCTTCTCATGGAGCGATAAAAAAGGCATCTTTCTCACTTTAATATCATCTTTTACGTATTGATGTCGACGCTTTAAAGGTCAAATGTCGGAAAAGTGGCTGCAGAAATGGATTTCATAATTTCTTTGTGTTTGAAGAAGAGGATACCAAAGACCAGATGAAACATCAAAGCTGGTTGATATTGTTTCATATTAAAACAATGCTAAAACAATTTCTGGTATATTACAGAACGTTTCATACTCGGTATTTGAACGAAATATAAAGATGAAATAGAATGTATTGAGTATTTTACCTTCACTCTAACTATATACCCTCTGAAAGAGTTGCCTTTTTTTATTGAATACTATATCATTAGTACGAAAATTAACCTTTCAAAACAAGATAAGAATTCTTTTAGTACTTAAAATATAATTGAATCATATATAAATTTTATAAAATGAAAACTTACAAAAACATTATTTTTATTTATTTTCAGAGTGATTATAAAATAAGAAAGGAACAAACTAGAATTCATCCTATAAATTCAATGAAAATAATAATAGAAATAAACTTGAACACTTTACTACTAGGTAGGAAGAGTTGTATAATACGTTCTGCATCATTCGCATCATCAAGGAAGCAAGAAAAATCTTTTTACAACCTTATGGTTAAGTGTTTGAGTGTCTTCTTATTATCATTATCATTAAAAAAAACCTTCACCAAGTTAAGGCCGTGTTCTTTGATTGTATAATATCAAAAAAAGTACTTAAAGTAGAATTATTATGGTAAATATTTCTTTGGATAGTAAATAAATAGTATAATAAATATAAAGATAGTAAATATATTTCTAAATGATTTTCGCGAGAATTAAGAATATAACCTTTTTACACCGGAATATAACCTTTTTCTTCCGTAGTCTTCAAAGGGAAGGTTTAAAGAAATCGAACCCGCGGACCCGTACACAAATAAAGGCCGAATAGGGTTCCGACTCATCCAAAGCGATTCGTTCCGTGCGCATAGGAAAACTTCAGATTAATTGAACGACTCGTGTACGTCAATAAAAGAGCGAATTTCCTAGGAGCAGATAGTCTGCAACAATGCCCTCGTCCCCTTGCCACGGGCTAATGCGTCGGAAGATTGTTCTGTAATGCGGGCTCAGTGGTGCAAGGGGTTCGGGAAGGAACCAAATAAAGGATTGGGATATAAGAGGGGCAACAGGGGGAATTAAGGATGCGGCCAAGCGTGCATGAATCGTCCCAGACGGGTGTATGCCCTTTCTCCCTTTCAAAAAACCACCGTTTCGTTTCATTCCCTCCACTCATTCTCCCGTTTCGCCTGATTGCCTTTTTCGATCGACGTTCACTCATCGAAAATCGAAGCCTCTGTGGGTTTTTCGCCACAGAATTTGTTGAATTCTTTGGCACGGGTTCAGAGATGGATTTCCACGCGAATTGCTATCTCGCACTCCATCGAAATCTTACGGTGACCTCGTGGTATGAGTCACTCTTAAGACCGATGATTGCGTTCCTCTTGTTTTTCGTTGGAAAATATATCCAGGATCGAACCCTGCTAGTATTCGAAAAATATGAGTATGAAATACGTCTTAAAATTTTACTTATCTAGAATTTCAGTTTGGGTTGTAATTAAATATGTTTTACTAATTGCAAATTATTTCATCTAATTTACAGGAAGCGAATAATTATTTCATTTTAAAAGTCGATCTTTTCAGAAAACATTCAACTCTGTCGATGATAATTTTTGAATCTCTTTTGTTGGATATTTAGTTCAACTCACAATATGATTCGCCAATATGTTTCAAAACTTTTTACTACATATCATAGCATAACTTAAATATATCGTGCATATTAAGGATTATTTGTTAAATATATCTCTATCGAAATGTTTATTTATGGAGAAAAACATTGGTATGGTCATAATTTCTCTCAAATTATCGCTGAAAGTTTCACATGTTAGATGATCCCAATGAATTACAAATAAACAAAACCACAACTGTAATAGTGAAAGATTAAATTCAAATCCAGTAAGCACCTCATTAAACGAGCAATAACGAACTATTTTTAAATGAAGATATTAAGTTTAATACCCGTAAGGAAACGTATTAAGAATGATTTTTGCTTCTTTATGGTAGGATTTCATTCGATTTGCTACTCTACGTCGTGCCAAAGCTACGTATCGTATCATTCATTGAGATACTTTTCAATTCTTTGAAAGAGGTAACCCTCAGTCGGTTATTCCTATTCACATTCAGCTGCAATTCATTATCGGAGATATCGGAATTCAATTTTCACCCAATTGATCTGTATTAGGGTTTCAGATCGTCGAGTAGGTAATCTATTGAAGGAAGCAGGTACAGATTCAGTACGCAGTGGAGTCCCACGTGCGGAACGATCTTCCAAGCTGTCGGTTCAATAATGTCTTTTGAACGATATACATTTTGATTAATGAATGTCCAATCACACACCTCCCATACTATTTTAATACACGCTCCAGAATTCAAATAATTTCCTTGTATATTTACTAACAGACTTGATTCAACGATAAGTTTCAATACAGATATTTATTAGGAAGTATCCATGAGTTTTTAAGGCTCATATCCTATCATAAAGATAAGGCTCATATCATAAAGATTGGCTGCTTACAATTTATCAGTTTCGGATATCTGAATTTAGGGCTATATTTTTACAATAGAATTTTACAAAGCATATTTAGAGGTATTTACTTTGTACTTTCCTTTAGAATCCCTCTTTTTAGCCAACCTAACCTTAGAAAACCTTTACAATTGAAAACGCTAGGTTCTGAGAAAATATCACCATCAAATAAATAAAATGCAGAAATCTCAACAATGATCATTTTCAAAATTAGAAGATAGTTATTAATGGGAGAGTTGTAAATGAAGATTCATACATAGGCTGTGATGGAACGGTGAGTGAGAATAAATTTGTCAAATAAGAATAACATTTAAATGTAATAATAATGAGAATAATTTAATTAATAAGAATTATAAAGATGACGAAATGAATTCCATAAAAGATATTTCAGAAAGAGAAATTTACCAACAGCGTTAACCTGTATAAATATATAATCTCGTTACTTTTGAATATGTTGGATATTAAAATCGTTCGACAAAACTTTTAACCTCCCTAATTCAATTTATATTTCTCCAGGAGTTCAAAATGATTTTTCCTATTTGCCTTTAGTTCCATTCACATATTTTCGATTCCATTAATGTCCTTTTTGATTAAAATCACCTTTCATGAACATGCAATTTTATTTGATCGTTATCGTAACAGTTCAATTCAAGATAAGGCTCCTATTCACCAAGAATAATTAAAGTCACCCCATTATTTTGCTCGCGAGTCGAAACTAACTCAGTTCGGAGAATTTTTGACAGTCGTTTGTTTTATGTATTCCTGAAAAAATCCTTAATCAAGAGATATAACCTACTTTAGAATAAATCTATCATACTTTCGCATAACCAACAGAATTGGCTGCATTACAAATTGATTTCGCTAAATTCCTACTATAATAAATACTATAATCTAGTTGATGTAAGTAGAACGATCACATTCTGTAGTAACAATGGAGAATGGAAACGATGTATTTTTCAAAGTCGCAAAAATGCTCTTAAAATAGATAGGAAAGAAAAATGTTCTTGACATGAATAGGAAAGGCAAAGTAAAAGGGATGGAGGTTCTTATTCCAAGCACCGATCCGAAGTTTTTGCGAAGAGGAAGAAACTAAAAAAGACATCCGAACCGAGAGATGCACTTGGGCGACACAGATCCTAAGATTCCATCGCCTCCTAAAAGTTCGAGATTGCCGCAAGGCGAAAGCAATGTCGTACAACTCTTTCCCATTGAACCGCCCTCACCCCCAATCATGGCCAAAAAGCAGTCGTGTGTCGAGCGAGGGGATAAGAACAACTTCCGATCCCGGCGTAATCCGGGATCAGGGCACCCTTCAGACGCACCCTCGGCCCCACTTATCTGCGCCTGTCCCTCACAGCTGTTTTCTGCAGACGAGGGATAGTGCATCTAGAAAGCCATTCCGGATGACTCCGAGAGATCGCTTTTTTCTGGGGCGCTCGGTGTCTGTCAGTGCCGTTGCACGATGGGAGACAATGAAGAAACTCCCTCTTGCGAGGTGTCCGTTGTCGACGGCATACGTCCGAAGAATTGTGTACATTTCGTTGGTTAGGTGTACTATAGTTAACCCTCGAAAAACTTGGGAACGAAGAGAAATTTGTAGAAATAAAGACGGCATATTAAATAGATAACGTATAACTTCATACTACGAAATTAACTGCTGAAGGAAAAGCAATTTACTCCTTTAGAAAGACTTCTATCGTAATGCTCTTTTTTACATTTTCACCTTTCCAGTTTCTAAAATGTCAAGCAGGTACTATTGCAGCGAATAATCCTTGCTGTTTCCTATTTTAGGCTGATTGAGTACCGCATGTTTTCTAGTGATTTATTTACTTTATCTTTAACCTTTTCCTCGCGCTCTTACATAATTGTGAATGTAATTTCCATTTTTCCACTTTAATTTCCACTTTATTTTTACATTCAACTGTAAAAATACATTTAAAGTATTTTTAAGGCCAAACTCGGTACCATCAGGTAAGAATTTCGTCCCATAGAAATTCTCGATCCTAAAGCATTAAATGCGTGTAGAGAACGAACTTATATCTATTAATTATTTAAATATGTTTAATTTCAACACTAAAGTTATGGTTTTATTTACATTAAACTTACCACTTGATTCAAATTATTATTATTATATTATTAAACTGAACATATTTCGACATATTAGTCCAGCATTAGTTATCATTAGCTCTGAAAATAAATTCTCTATTTCTGTTTCCTTAACCAATTATATCTAATCATCAGCATGATAAACCCATTTTGAACTATTTATAATGATAATTACTACTCTTCTAAGAATCCACGTTTAATTTGAATGCAGACGATTCAATGTTCAACGAGGAATCTTCAATGAAATATAAAAACGAAGGATATTGTATATTCAATGAAATGAAGCATTCGTATTTTTATTCATTTAACAAAAAATTGAGGTCTTACATAATTTCATTTATTAATTAATCATACTGATTTAATTAATTCCTGTTGTCCAATGATATAAATACTAATAAGTAATACTAATATAATACTAATTGCCGGCCTCGTTGGCGGAATGGTTAGCATGCTAATCTTCTAATGCTGAGGTCTCGGGTTCAAATCCCGGCTGAGGAGGAAATTTTCCTCTCAGGGTCTGGATGTCTGTGACGTCCGTTGTTGAGTTTCAAATCTCACCGTAATTGTCCCGTAAGAGGATGTTTGTGGGGTATTTGTTAATAAATAAAAAAAAAGTAAGATTTTATTAAAACGAAAAAGAGATACTTAAAATAAATAATATATAATTTTAAAGCAACGGCAATACAGTAAACTGTATTCATGTTTAAATAAAAGGAAGCGATTAATTGAGCAGTAAGACTGACGTGTTTAAACGATTTAATGATAAACGACTAAATGATTAAATTAACGAAAAATGTTCTTTACCATCAAGTATCACTCGCAGATATTGGAAAAGATGAAGTCTCACATATGATGTATCCTTTTATGAAGAGCTTTTGGAAAAGACACGCTGTCATTTAACGTAACGGAACCTCTTTTCAGAATGGATCGAGTGAAGTTTCGCATTTTGTGCGAAGGCCTGTGAGTGACGAGACGGTGGTCAGAGGGCAGTGTGGTGATAAAACGTTTGGCGTGGATCTGAGGGAAATGTCATAGAGACGATGAATGATTCTGGATAGAAAGGATGGGGAAGTAAAGTGATAGGGGAAAAGATCTGTATCCGACTCCACTGACAGCACTTGAATGGCCTGCGAAGAGAGAATTCTCACAAACGGTGTCGAAACGTTTGGTTTCTCTTCACACTAAAACCGTTTAGCAGAGATGTTTGGCAACTACTTCAAACATTTCACATCAAAATATATCGATAATTGTTCCCCATGTACACTCTGTAAATCAGTTGTTAATCAGATTTATATGTAGCAATAGAAAGAGGAATGGTAAACTTCTTTAATTTATTCTTGTAACTTTTTCTGTAAATTTGGAATAAGGAAATTTAAATAAAGATAGGGTAAATTCGATGGTGTACGATTTAGTATTTATGTAATACATTTATTCGTATTTAGCTAGTTAGAGTTTGCTAATAGCATTAGGTATACAATTAATGGAATTCAATAAATACTACTATCTTTGATTCTTCAATTTCTATATAATGATGCCGTAAAATTATGAAATAATTAAGAAAAGTAACTGTCGCTCGCTTTTAAATCGAACAAATACTGCTCCAATTTTAATTGATTTTAACAATAAATTAACTCCACCAAAACATATTAGATGTAAGGTTCTTACATTGCCGGTAAAATAAAAAAGAGTAAAAAGTAATATAAAGTCCCTTAAATCCTTCTCATAACTTATCTTGTAACTGATATTTTGATGAAAGCAGTCCAAATTTTTTAATTGTTCGAGAAACAAAATCTTACAGAGGATAAATAAAGAAACAACTTTGTGCTCTTCCAAATCTTTTGAATAGCTCGCATGACTATCAGAAACACCCCTCCCTTATTAAATTAATCCTCTACAAGTAACAATATGTTCACGAGAAAAAAAATTCTATTTAGGCAAAAAATGTTAATGTCAAAACTCTTAAGAAACTGAGCATTCCAAATGATTCCTTCATCACATTTTTACTTTGAAGTACCTTGGACAGTTTAAATCCGAGAATACATAGTCTTACATGTTCCCGCGACACTTTAAAAGGACGATTTAGACTCATCCTCGGTGATGTTTCGAAACACGGCTTTCGGCGCCTTTAACCCGTATTTTCCACCCGCACGCGTTCTCGTATTCCACTCTCTTTTGCCGCCTTCAAATCCGCCCCTACGGCGACCTCTTCTGTACACATCCGATTGAATTATATCTGCACGCCGCAGGGGCGTGGCTCGTGGCACGCGCATAAAAGGGAAGAGACCAAAATCCCTCTTCAGCCGCACGCTCACCCCCATCCGCCCTCTTACTGTCAGAATTTTCCCACAATCCCCACTCTGCGTACCCTTTTACGCACTGCAAAATGTTCTCCGCAGGAGGGCACTCGAGGCTGTCCCGAAGAGCTCTATAAGAGGAAGCTGTTATGGATTCCGAAAGGGAAAGAATGCAGAAGGAATTCAGACAAGTGGGAAAGTCCGATGAGAGAATTGGCCCTCAAAAGGGATGCGATGATACTTGCAAAGATCGGAAATAAATCAACAGTTTCTTAGCTTCTGCTAACGTTATAGTTAAAGGTTATATCACGAGAGCTCATTCGCTGGATTGAAAGTAACCTTCAAACCTCTTATTTTTCATGGAAATAAATCTAAAATATTTAGCTAAATTTTGTGATAAATATATTACAGAAGTATTTCGCTGTCGCAATTAACGAATATGGATAAAATTTAGGAAATTAATACAATAATTCAAGATTATTATTATTTAAAGGTTAATAAAAATTGGTTTTAATCCTTGACAATAAATAATAATTAATAAATCAATTTAAAATAAAGATTTTTGGAATGTAATTTTGGTAAAAATATGAAAAATGGGTGTGAAACTAAGAAATTTCAAAGTTTAACAGATTGAATTTTGATGCATTCAATCGGTAAACTAAGAACATTAGCTTCATGAAGACTCGTGAATAAATTTTGATTAAACAAATTTTAAAAATTAGGTTAAATTAGTGATATAAACTGCTTGCTATGTTTCCTTTTATCAAAGTTATTTACGATTTCATTGTCATTTATTTAACATGTTTGATTATTATTAATTTTAATGACTTTCGTAGATGAATTGCTAAAGGAAAGAGAAAGAGAAATCATAAATCGAAAAAATTAATCTATGACGAATGTTTTGATAAAAAATTAGTCCTCAGTGCAGAAATGAATGGCAGCGGTCATGGTTCGTGGGGAAGAATAGCAAATAGAATTAGTGACCGAAATTGAATCAAGTTCCTCTCCATTCGGTTGATCACACCCATTCAAAGCCACAATTGGTCCAATCACAGATTTCGAATACTCTTCTACTTCACATGATGCGGAGGCAATCAGATTACGGAGAACTTACTTCGGCATCGAATACCCTTATAATTGCTCCAATTCAACTGAACGATGAGTCCTTTGATTTCTCACCCATATAAATCCATATCCTCTTAGTTATCCACCTAATTGACTTTAGGACATGTTATTTGTTGATCTCTTATCAGACTTTTCCAGAACAGGTTTTATTTCATATTTAGGACACTACTAGAAGCTATATCTGCCTTTATTCCAGAATTTGACTCAACTCACTACGATGAAGGATATGAATCAGTCCCATTCTTTTGTACTGAAATTCAAACTTTGTCCTTACATTCCAAGGTATGTATCAAAAGACCTTTAAAAATGCAGCTCCACAACTTATATATTAAAGCTATGATTTATAAAGCATATGATATTTTGCGGAGAACTAAATTACATATATCTATCATCTCGTATAGGGGAGTACTGATTCAATTTACGATTGGTTACTATGCATCCACAATTTTCTTCTATTGCTATATTATTTTATGTTTTTTCGTCTTTCCCCTCCTTTACACCACTTCCCTTTTTTCTCCTCCTTATCAGGCCTTTATTCCTCATCCCCTCCCTATCTACTCTATTTCCTTTCGTGGTCAGATCGATTGTTCCCCCATTTCCTTCTCCTTGTAACCGCACATATACGAAACTATCAAAAGAGCGGGGTGCGTATCTTGGTAACGATGTTACGTCCCATGAGAGGTCGTCACATACTTCCGGCGTTGGTCTTTGACAGCAAAAGAAGGCGCTGTAGAGATAGTTTTGTTCTCATACGACAATATATCACGTCTTTTAAGAGGGTAACGGGAAGGAAAAAAGCTATATTGAGTGGTTATTTTATACATGAATAAAGGAGCAGTTCATAACACGATAAAATACCTTCGATGCTTGAAATATTTATCAAAATAGCTGTTTCTGGGCGAGAAGACGAATTGAAGATTTTAATTCAACCCAATATTTTATAGAAAGATTGGCTTTGTTTGGAAATTGGATTTTTGAAGGACAGTGAAGGACGAACAAAGTTAAAGAGCCCTTTTGTTAGTTGGCTTATAAAGGAATATATTTCTTACGGTGGCATTTTAAAAGCTTTCTATTTCTATCAAAGATATTCTACTAAACTTAAAAAAACCATGTATATATTCTTATAAGATATAGTTAAAACTATTTACTAAGCTAAATCGAAGTTACTGATTGGCTTTAGTTCGATTTATTAGAAAATATTACGTATAATTGACATATTACGTATAATTACGTCTCATTATTGACCATTATATGCTGTATTGTGTTGGTAAACAAATTTTATCTTTTAAAAAATTCTGAAATGAAGACGACTAATATTAATAAACCACTCAAACAAGCGGGTTACACAAAATACCATAAAGGTAACGTAAGCTATCGTAGTACTTCTGTACAGAATAGAGCATAGTTTTATTACTCTAACTATAATGAAAAAAAGACGCAGAGATCTTATTCCTCTTCCCACACAGCCCATCATTCCGTCATCCCAAACCCTAGAATTCCATTCGGAGGTTCCTTATCCTGGGGCCATTCCGCCATATCCTCATCTCCCCTCTCATTAGAGTAGGATTAGGGATTTATAGTTGGAAGAGCCCTTAAAAACAACCCGATTGATGAGACGTGAATATGGAGGGGAGGATGTTAGAAAAGAGATTAAGGGAAGAGAGTCCGTACGAGAATTAGCACGAAAAGTAACGGAAGCTGAAAGCAGATTGAAAACGAAGCAACGGAGGGTGTGAATAGATTAGAAGGGAGAGATATTCGTATCCGATTTCAGTGTATTTCGATTTCAATGAGAACATTGTACCTTCAAGTTGATTTTTTTAAGGAATAAAAGTTGCACTAGGAACAATACACGAAAGAAAAGCTAGAAATTTTCGATTTTAAACCCGAATAAAGTTTGGTTTTATACAAATTTTAATAACTTTGAAATTTAATTTATATATTAAACAGTGGTTTTAATTTTGAATCAAAGACGCAATCTATAAGACATTTGTTAATATATTCATTTCTGTAATGAATGTACGTTGTCATTAATATTGTCGTTGTCCCTTATTATTACGAACTACACATTCTCACACTTGCATTAAAAGGTTTGGTTCCCGTAAAGATTCAACTTATTATTTATTTATTAATCTTACACCCTATAATTTTATAATTTCAAACCCTATATAGTATATTTAAAATATCTTACGTTTTATCAAAGATGAAACGCTCAATTCTCTCATTTTCATTAAAATTTGTGTTTAGAGAACTTATTTCCATTCCAATAAAAACTAAGCATTGATGTCAACATGAATGGATTTCACCGAGATTGAAGAACCGTCATCGGTACCAACCGTTTCTTCTCATAGCGTGAAAGTAAAGGCGCAAGTTCGAATACTACACTGAGGAAGGCTAAAAAGTGTGAGTGGTCCGTTAAGTCTAATTGATACCCTTTCCCGTAAAAACACAACAATAGGAGGAGTCGTGTCTTGTGGAGCGTTTCCCATTATTAGTTTTTCTTCCCGTTTCGAGGGTAAAAAAGAACGGGATGCGGTGATTGAAGGGCAACCCACGAGACTCGCTCCAATCTATCTAAGTTTCACTCACCTGTCTTGACGGAATGCTTGAGCGTGGCTGCGCAGTCGTTTATTAATTGCTGTAGTGTGCGTGCCTTGTCCGGTACCTCCAAGTCCAGCACTTCCTTCATCTCCTCCGGGTGCAGGAACTCCAGAATCTTCCCTCTCCTGGGATTCCCTTTCTTTTCTCCTTTAGCACCAACACCATCGCCTCTATCGTTACTCTCTTGGATGAATTCCATCAAAAGGTCCACCAGTTTGAGGAGGAATTCCTTCGTTTCCTCATATCCTTTGTCGTTCAGAGGAAGGATGTCTGGAGGAACAAAAAAGAAACGATATTCAAATGAGAAACTATATTTAAAACGGCGCACGAATTATTTCCTAAAAATTTTGTTACGCTCCTTAATGCATGTATTTTCCGAAATTTTATTTCAGACATAGATACAGACTGTCTGCCTTTGAGTTTAAGATGCTTTTGAAAGGTCACTATAAATATATTTATAAAAACCTGTAATTTAGATATCATATTCACACTCTAAATTGGGTATGAAGCTATCTTATCATAATATTTCTTGAGGCATGAACTAGGATATTCTTTACGTTCCTAATTTTGATTGGAAGGTCAAAAGGCGGATCATGCTTCATATAAAGTGAATAAGAAATCATATAAATCATTTAATAACCGAAATTCAGCCCCGAGAACGTTTTGATGGAATTTTGTTTCTTGTGAATTTTTATATTCGAATTTTTTTCACTGAGCTCAATTAACTTAAATCTCTAATCCCATTTCTTCCCGGTACAAATATAAGTTTACTTTTCATCAAAAGCTCGGCTTACCATTATCTACAATCATGACATAAATAATAACAATACTTTTAAATTTCATCTTCACCACAATAAGATAATTATAACCTGAAAATTTTCTTTTACGTCGATTCTCTACAAAATTTAATAGGAGACGTAGGATAGAGCATAAACTCCATGTTCTCTTTATTATTGTTTGGATTAGGCAGGAAAACATATAAAATTTCAAAACTCTTCAATGCTATTTAATTATTAAACCTTATTTGTATTTATCTCGTTTATATGCTTTAACAAGAGGAAATACTTAAAAATTCTCGAGGACGATTTCTTGGAGGAATATCATAAGTTCTTTTTTCATTTTAAAAAGAAAAGTCTTTGTTGAAATCTTTAGCACGCATTAAATTATTAATTATAGAAAGCAATTTTAAGTACAAATTAAAGAATTTATATTTTATCTAGAGAAGGATTTATAAAGTGAACGTGATATATAGAGGCAATGTGCAATCGAAAACTTATGAATGCGTTTATGCTTATTTTTTATGACCAAAGAAATCTTAAATTCGAATAACAATATCTGAGGAAGAGGCCATGGAGAGCTTAACGTCCGAAGGTGAAAGGATTTGAGGAAGGCAGACTGAGAGTCAGCGAAGTTTGTGAGGAATGGAAAAAGTTTTTAACGAGAGAAGTTTACCTACGTTTTCAATGGTGGGGGATGTGGGCTTATGCGTGATAAGGAGATAAGGAAGCCAGCGGGTTGACTGGTGGAAAAGTAAATAGATATAAAAGAGGAGGAGGAAGTGTAGATAAGCCAGGGAAGATGAGTGGAGAATAATGTTAGGGGAGAGGAGCCGAGAATATGCTCTCACTGCAGGAAAATGAGAGTGATAAATAAGAGGGGGGAAGGGGGATGCAACGGGCACAAGGGGATTGTGGGTTTTGCGGGGGTACCGTAATAGATTCTTCGGCCTTATCTGCGGCCGGATGCTGGGGAAGACAGTCCCGTACAGTTGGGATGATACACGGAGAGAAAGATAGTAAAAAAGGATGCTCCGGGTTTGGAAATGAGGGTGATCGAAAGGGACAATGTTCGATCCCTGTGAAGTATAGATAGGTCCTGTGAATAAATATGCAAATTAGGCCGAAAAGGCGAGCCGCGTATGTTGACTTAGAGTGGAGCGTGGTGTGCATGCGAAATACAGATTTTCCTTTTCCGGAATGTATTATTCATACCTCTTTCGGAGCGTGCATTTTAGTGATAATAATTCACGAGGAATGTGTTCGAAATTAAAACATTTATCATGAATATTATCAGGATATTATGAAGATGAATCATGGAATGTTTTACTTCAATTACTATTACCGCTGAGATTATATGTGAAACATAGAAATCAGCATCTCTCGTAATATTACAATATTTTGAAAGTTTTCTCTTTTGATAAAGATATTTCATATTATTTTAAAACATAGACAAAAGGTAAAATGAACGTATATGGCACAAATAATATAGTGATTTAGAAATAAATATAATAATAAAAAATAATGCAAGTAAATCGTATCAACTCTTCGCTTTTAGATATTTTGAATATGATGTTTTGTTTCGTGAATAACTTCAACCATCCACAATGTCGATTTTTAACTATATACAGACGTTACATATTAAACATTAATTTGTGTTGAATGCGTTTCGAAATATCTTAGCATTGTAAAGTAATCGCGTAGGACTAACTTACTCCTGAACTTGAATGTAAGGAGAAAAGTTGATCTTCAACGATAACAGCTAATCTAGAGACAGATACGATCGATTGTATAAACCACGAATAACTGATGTTACTTCAGTGGGGATTTCATTACATTTAATCACTTAAGTTCATGGTTCTACTGAACAGATATTAACTTTCAATGTATTTCATTTTATAAAAGTTTTTTTTTAATGAGGAGAAAACTGTTTATTGAAACCTATAAACCTTCTATTTAATATTTGCGTAAAGCCTGGAAGTAGGGTTGGTGATTATATTTCTAACACGATCTAGAATGCAATTAACGTTAAGTTAGATGTATCGTAGATGCTGAATTACTTTGAGGTGAAAAGATTTTCTCTTAGCTTTTCAAATAGCTCAAAATCTTAATACATTTTAAAATTTTTAGTAATCTTTTTACCGTATCCGACATGTATCCTCATATAAGAACATTATATATGGGGATTATTTTCAGAAGAAAAAAAATTTTGATTAATACTTTCACGTAACTAATTTTCTGTTCAAAGCCAAAGATAACGATGTAATATCATCCCGTCCTGCACTTAATATGTTTATAGAGATCCATTTATGATAATATCCGTACATTCCCTACAGCGATGCAGATATGTTTCCATCGGATTGTATGCTCTACAGAGGATTGTTGGTAATCCTGTGGAGCTCTTAGGAGACCCACCCCATCGGAATATAGTCTCAATCCTGGTCATTCATCTTCTGGTGATGGATAAAGAGCCGTCAATAGGATAGAACTCCCGATTCTGCAATCTCCCACCATAGACATATAATTCTCTCTAAATGTCAAAATGTTTTTCCTATTCAATTCAATTGATTATCGTTGTCATACCAACTCTTTATCGTAACCACCATTTCATCGTAGTGTTTGAACGTTAAATTCCAAACTTTTCTATGCAATCATGCAAAAGAAAATCAGATTTAAAACATAGCCTAACAATAAGATTCGGTTTATCCTAAAATTTTCAGTGTATAAGTGTCAAAAGCTTTAGATAAGAATATCTAAAATAAGGATGTATTTGAATTTTTTCATCCATGATCTCTAATTAAACCTTGTCAGTTTACGAAAGGTCACTGAAATGAAATATCAACCAAACTGAACAGTAGCAATAACCATTTCCTAAAAAATTTCTAATGAGAGACATTAGAAATATTTCCTTTCCATTTACTTAGTTTTTCGAATAAACCACATTCGGAAAACCCAGCTTGTCTCTCCATCTTGCTTTAGCCTGACAGTCTATCAAAACAAATCCCCTCTCTGAATGGACTGGGAATAGTTTCTCATCCAAAAAGGCTCGAGCACCTGATCCCTCTGCCAACGTTCTCCCTTCCAAACAGACCTCGATCTGTCAGACTTGGTCCATGGAATTTTATCACTCGCACCAAGTCTGTCTGATTGTGCTTGAATACCAGTAAACCATTTTTTCCTTACAAATAAAAGCCCTTGAATTTATTTTAGGAAGAATATTTACTTAGATAAATAATAACTTTTAACCTCACGGAAAATGTAATGTAAGAGGACTAGTTCTTAAGATGGATAGAAGAGTTTTCAGATAAATATATGATTGATGTGAAAATTATATTTAATTTTAGTATCAATCGTTTAATTTACATAATACTTAAATTTTACGAAATAATTCTTAAAGGATGAAAGGTATAATGATACCTTAATGATAAAAGGGTAGTCATGTTATGAAGAAATATATCAGTACACTGAATGCGTATTAAAAGTATTTGAAAGGTTGAATACTTCCATTCATCGGATACCCGATATTAGACTACTAAACTTAAATATATAGTTCTATTCCTCTGAAACTTTACTGAAGGTTCCTATTACAATGCAAATACATATTTTCTTATGAAACGATACATATCTCTTAATGAAGAAATTAGTGATAATCTAAAGCTGATTAATTAATAGTATTCTTTTGGCTTACTATGCCTTCTCTATGAGAAGAAGTATAGAAGCGATTATCTGAAGGAGCAGCAAGGCCGAAAAGTGCAAGTCTTCCTTCGCGCCACAAAGAAGTCGCTCTCTTTCTCTCCTTCGATAAAAAAGCGAATTCCTTCGGAGGTAACGGATCTCGGACTTCTTTTATTTTTTCCGCCATTTTCCTTTCTCTTTCCTCAGACTGACTCAGCCGTTCCGCATTGTTGTCGCGGGAGAAAAAAAAAACAGATGGATGAATCTTTCCTCTGCATTTTTATGAAAAGGGGTTTTTAGGTAATAGCTTTGAAGGGCACGTTCGTTAGCCGATTAGTATGTCTGAACGTCGTTATAATCGGAGAAAAAGAGATTCGAAAAGAATGAATGGGTAACGTGAGATGACGATTTCCTTTACTGCATTCATACGGTCTTATTGTACGAGCAGAGATTCAACTCGAAGGATTGTCTCGTCCCTTTTTCTTTGCTCTTTTTTCGGTCTTTTTGCTATTATTCCCGATGAGACAGTTGAAGGACGAAAAAGGGGGAAAAGGTGCCCCGGAGGCGCTTTTAATCTGCGCCTCCGACGGGGGCGTAAAAAGATAGTGGGGCGGTAGTAGGTGAGTCAGTCACGGGTGGTTTGCTATTAGGAGTGCACTGGAGAGTAAAAACGTTTCAAAACTCTTTTTTCCTTCTATGGAATTCTTGCGCAAATTTTCAAGTGATTATTAAATTTAAGAGAAAACTTTGGGATGAGAGGGTACGAAAAATGGACAAAAAAGTTTATCCGGATTTCCTTATTTAGGGTTCTTTTCGTTAAGATTATTTGCTCATTAAAACCCAATCCCTTATCTTGGTGGAAAATTATTAATAGGTTAAAGCTTCTAACAGCCTCTGGACCGTATACATATTGTACATAATTAGTTTATATTATTCTTCTTCGCATTTTAAAGAAAAATAATACCTGAGGATTATAAATACAAATAATATATTTATAACATATAAATACATTCAGTAAGTATTTATAATTTCGTATATATCACATCTATGAGGTTTAGAATTTCAGAAGGAGTCTATAAATTAAATAGATTATGATAACGGTTCTTTTCCTCTCTTGGCATTCAGTTGTATGATGTTTATATTTACGAGGTACGTGGTAGTACCGCTGTTATTGGAATGCTCCATCCTTTTACCCAAATTTTCGAGAGAATCGTGTGATTCTTTGTCCGATACACTTCAATGCAGAATAATAGGAAGGAAAGTGCAATTCATCCACGAATTCAACCAATTGTTTGCGAAAGTCAAAAATCATTACCGGAAATTTCCACTCTACAAGCACGGTAACATGTTTTGGGGGAAAATAAACAAACTTTTCTCTTAGTACGGTCATCTCCGTAAAGAATTGCAGCGTATTGTGACACCCAATTCTCCGGGCGTGATTTCACAAAAATTACGTTTCTATCTTTAAGATTTTAATCTATTGTTCTACATGAAGAGTTATTTTGTCGAAAATATCGATTTCAAAATTTTGTCTTCAAACCGAGCGGCAAAAATCTCAAAATAAATTAGTCCAAACTATTTTTCAAATTATGAAGGCAAACTTAAAATCTTTGATCCGTCCTAAATAAACATCTCGGTACGACAATATAAGCACAATAACGTTTGCTTCTCCGTAGATTTGCTTATGATTCGTTTTTTTTTTGACCGTTTTCCGGGATTAATAATAATTATATATAATTATTAATTAATTTGGGATTATCATTTGTCCAAGTAGAGTTTATCCTCGTTACGGATGATTAATTCCCCAACTTTCTTCCTACAATATAGTCTATAATTCAGAGTGAATATCAAATATTGAATAAAACGTCACGTGGAAAACAAAATTGCATCCTAGCACCCACAGAAGTATTTATAGATACAGAAAATAGAGCAAGGTAGGCTACAAAGTTTTCATCGATGCAAAGAAAGATTAACCAAGTTTTAAAGTTAAAGCGAGTATAGAAAAGTATTAACGTAAAGTCCCTATCAGATTTGCATTTTCCCTTCCTTCTTGTTCTGAAATCGAAGGGTGCAAAATTAAATAACCTTTGTGTTAATCAATCTTAGCCACACCTGTTTCCGCATAGAAATAAACAGGGCAGGGTAATTGAAAACTGAACTCCTCGTGTCACATGTTCCCTTCTCCCCCACATCTGACACCTCTCCCTTAGGTCCAAACCCACGCCATTATCCACACACTCCCTCCGCTATTACTTCTGCCGCAGCCTCTGAAATGTGCACAGCTTAAACCCTCCCAAGGGAGTCTACGAATCGTCCCCTTATGTCGCCGCTGCCTCACGTCATAGCAAAAAATAATCATCTTTCGAGACTTGCGTCAAACGTGACGCGGTCAGATATTGACCCGTCTATGGAAAGAGGTCGCGACCATCGCTTGTATATCGTTGCTCTTTTATTTATAGCTCATGTGACTCTTTACCATGGCAACTCGCAGTTGTTTTTTTGCAAAGGGTATAGGTCAATAAGTTAGAAAACAAAGTAGAATATTATAAACAATGTAAAATAAAAAGATTAAAATACAGCTTATTATCTATAACAACCAGAAATAATGGTGATAATAATAATACTATAATCAATAATAAATAATGACGTAATAATGGAAATCTAATAAAACGTCAAAGATTCATAGGTTTGTAAGGAAAACAAGAACGAGTGATGGAAGTGCATAAAACAATATCGCAAGTGACTATGAGTAAATATGAAACAGATATAAAGGAAAAATGCATCACATTTTTAATATAAGTACTCATATTATACGTCGTTACCTTTCCACGTGAATTTTTCAAATATCCTTTCAACGAGCGGAAAGACAATGGCTCCATCTTTCTTCAAATAGCGCATCTCGGAAATATAATTTGATGATTTTTCAGGCGGTTACTTTTTTCAAAGATAGACGTTTCTTTTCTAACTAAATGGAAAGAATTTGTTGCTATTTATATTTATCGTAAAAAAGAGCAAATAGCTTCAATATACAGTCATGTATTATAGGTGTATTATATATATTTAAGAGGATTAAAATTAATAAAAAACAAAGCTGAGCATTAGTCATATGAGAGTCTTGAATCTTGAAGATTTAGTATTAATGGAGATACAATTATGAGCTCTTGCTTATGTACATAAGACATGATTCAGTATACTCTGAATCTGAGAGAAGTAGGACGTAAGAGAATCCGATTGATCCAGCTATGAGCAAAGGACAGCAGAGGTCTCCCCTGTCCCATGTGTTACAACACCCCATTCATCAATCGAGCCCTTAAACGCTTTGTGGCCTTACTCTATTTTTAGCTACACAGACCTTCATAGCTTCCCATCTCCCACATGCCCAATTCTCCGGTTGAACGTTTACCATTGAATCCTTTCTGTTATTATTTGGAGTCGTAACCAATGCAACCCAAATAGACGATTAATTCATTCATTTTTGGGTTGATATAGTTAGGATAATATATTAGACAAGATTTTTTGATAGATAAATCACACAATCGACGAAAATAAATGCCATACTATAAGAAGGAGAACGTAAAAAAACATTGTATATTTTTTATCCTGACCAATTAATTAAATTTTAAATAGCCGTGAAATTAAACTAGAAATATTACGTTACTCCAGTGATACTAGACTTTTTAATGCCCTCTGCTAGCCTGGGGTGAATTAGTTACCAAAGTATAGCATATATAATGATGATTAATTATATTCACTTGGACTCTATATTCTATTATCAGCGATTCTAATTGTAATTTTTATTTTGAAAGCTTACAACTCGTTGCAGCATTAAATCAAAACAAACCAACGCATCATCCATATTTTGATGAATATTTACTGGCCCAAAATAGATGAAAATAAAGCTGTATCATTATAAGAAGCTCTGAGGTGAAATAAAGGTATGAAATTATATCTAAACTCAATCATTTTCTCCTATATCGGATTATAAAGACTGAAATTATAATATGGACTGCCAATCTTTGTATTGTAATAGTGCCTATATATGATTGGACATTGAACTAAAAGAATAAAAGTTTTTATCACTATGGAATTCCACGAAGTCACGCTTTCTCATATTGTTTACATTTTTTTGGGTTGCTAGGATTCTCAATTTGTATACGTCATCTAAACTATTTCCTTAATTAAATCATGATGTCAATCGATAGAATGGAAAACAAGAATTTGACAGTTTTCTGAATGTTAATCATACAATTATCCCGATTTCGTTGACACGGCTAATGAATGCTAATTACTTTACACTCATCAACAATTTTTACACCCATTGGACTTTGTTAATCTCCTAAAATTGTAAAGAAATGCTCACTACAATCTCAGCCTTCCAATCTATAATTCCAACGTTAAAGAGCGTGGCCGTTCAAAATTCTTTGTCCTGAAGGCACGCGAAAATATTCAGCAATTTTACAAGCCGACGCGTGTTGTGATCCATCATCAAAAAACGCGCTAACGTTGTTGTGAAGAAATTCCCGTAAGTGCTTCATACGAAGAGCAAACATTCCAGGCCACTCGGTATGTCTCCCCTCGTCCAATCATTTTTAACTCGCTTCGCTGAGGGGTGGGAACCAAAACGAAGGGACGCCATGTTATTGCATTCCTACACTGGATTCAATATGAGAAAGACATAAAAAAGGGCAGTGACGAATGTAAGGGAGGGGAGTGGCTATGAATGAACGCAATGTGAGAAAGAATAATAAGTGAAATGGTGAATGAGTTGGAAAGCGAATAAGACTTTTCGATTACGGCACGCACGCTCTTTATTGAGAAAAAATTATATGAAAGTTCGTTAATTAAAGTTTTGGAAAGGTCTCAAAGTGAATGCCGACTTTTTATCGGGAAAAATGCATAAAATTTGGAAGCTGTAAAACTTTTGAGATTCTTGATCCACAATTCTGAAGAGATTACTTGCAAATTTTCAACTTTGCTCGATTTTAATATTCCGTAATTTAAATTGTAGGAAGACTGGGGTAGGAGATAGTTATAGAGATTGAAAAGGGATTTAAGTTAAAAATGTTAAAATTTCGATCGTTACTATTCTATTAAATGGATCACGATGTGAACATAAAGAACCCTAATTGCGTTTTGACTGAATTAATTCACCATTTAATTTATGGAAATCAATTCCAGTGTAACGATAAATATATTCTATTCAGAGACTTTGTGTGCACATTAAGAATAAAGAAGAATCAAAAACAGCTGAAGAGGACAAATGAATTTTATTCTGAAAAGAAGATATGGTTTGAATTTATTTTATATCAAAGAGCGTAAATGAAACAAAATATTAAAGGATTTTAATAAAAAAACCTCTCAAAGCACTGGTACTCAATACAATGTTGTAACTTGAGATGGAACATTTTTCCAGAATCATATAAAAGGAATGATAAGGAGCACCCTAAGGACATCAAATATATTGTTTTTAGAAAAAAAATACTTTGATGTATATGTTTTTAACTACCACAGATACACCAGGGAGTCTCTTTTCCGATTCATTTGAGATGCCTTTCATAAAATCGCCGTATAAATTGAATTTATGAAATCGTCATTATAACTGTTTGTTCTCATTCCCTCAGGGAAAGTGGCACACCACTGTCCCATTAATTTCATCTCACAAATGCCATATTCACTTCTATCTTTATCTCCCCTCCCCGAAAGCCATCAACATCACCCAACACTCTATGTGCCCGCTAATACGGAAATTAGTTCCTCCGCCCAATAATCCGAGGGCTTTAGTCCACATTTTGTCTGAACCCTTCCCTACCCACAGCGCCACTCCCGGATGAAGCCCTCGATAAACAAATGAACCACATGATCCGCTTTGCGGCATTGGCTTTTTCCTCGAAAAGCACTCTTCAATCTCTTCCCTTCATTCACTTCTACCAAGAATCCTTTAGCTTTTATCCCCTGAGAATTGAATTAGTGTTATGTTAACAGATCAAACGTAGCGTGGACGTTTCAGATAAAGTATAAACAACTAATCGATGCTTCCCATATTTTGTATTCTCATAAGCTTCTGTTAGTTTTACATCAAGTTCACAAAGTCTGATGATTACGAGGGAAATTCAATTTCAAGCTTCGAATTATATCAAAACAATTTCTTAATTTTAGAAATACCTACTTAACTTGATTTAAGCAAGGAGTTATCTTCTCTCATTAATATTGATGATTTAAATTCTTTCCTCAATGTGTTATATTATTAGCTAATATTAATGTTTTAAAAACTCATTTTATATTTGTTACATCCTAGCAAACTAATAAGCGAGTATTTAACTATATTTTTATCGACCAAAAAAAATATTATTTCCATTCCATTCTTCCTTGTACATTTATATATTAAGCTCACAGATCATTCCATTATTTTCCGCTGATCAATTCATATCCCTATTAACTTACACATTTATTTTTGTTCTCTTATTGTTCGCATAAAAATCTGATTGATACCTGCACTTAACTATTATGGTTATATATTTTATTTAGCAAATCAAATGTATGATGAAACCGCAATGAGTATCAATCTATGTTACGTTTATCATAAGAAAATAAAATTTTCCTCTTTTTCATACACCGTAATCCAGTCACTTAATAACTAGAAAATTATAAAATAAATTAATGAAAGGAGAGAATTATATATCGTCGCATAATAATGAGAGTAAATATTGCAGAGCGGTTGTAGAAAGAAGTTGATTGATATAAATTAAAAGCCTGAATACATATTTTGAACTAATTTCTAATGTTTTTAAAAAATAATTTAGGCATAGAGCAAAGATGTAGTTAAAATAAAAATTTAACGAAGTAATTAACATTTAATTTTCCTTCTGTATTTCTTTTTTTGTTTGTTTTTTCCAAGATTAATATTTTAAAATTTTCCGAAAATTGCATTAATTCCTCATTCAGCCGAATACTTCTTAACTCTCCTTAATTTTCATGTTCCTGTCTTACCCGCATACATATCGATTATCGCCATCTACTTCTTCGACTGGCTTCCCAACCATTTTCCTTTCACATCAGACATAAAAGCCCGAGATTGACTCCTCATCGGCGACTTCCTACCTCGTGCAGAAAAAAAACCTCCTCCCTTTTGACGTCCCTCTTTTAATAAATCCTCAAACGCACCCTTTCTGCCGAAACAACCCTCTTCTAAACACTCATACGCTTTATGTTTCCCCATCTTCCCCCCACCCCTGCCAATCCCTTCAGAAAACAATATGAGCGACGAGGCGTGATCAGGGTCTCACCAACAATGGGATATCCGGAGCACGGCTGCTGTTCCATCTGAGCCGCGTATGTGGAAAGGGAAAAGAGATTGCAAGAGGGTGATGCATCTATGGGAGAGGGGCAGTAATTGGAGTACTGCTTCGCACTTGATTGATCGTTCACGTCCAATATTTCCGTAACACAGATTCCTTTCAATTGTATCGTTTTGAATGTGGGACAAGCTAGTGCCTTTACGGGCCAAATACTTTTACAGTAGAATCATTTCTAGTAATAATTACAAATAACTCGTATTGTTACTGTCTTTAAACCGAAATAAATTTAATAACGATTAATTTGTACCCCTTATATTTTAAAACTACGGATGGATTTTAGTATTTAAAAATTTTTATTAATTAAAACGAATGTAAAATATGTCAATAAAATTCTATTGAATGGTTAGTAAGATCTGAAAACGTCTCTTTACTTTTGTGCTCTTAATAATAGAAGCTAAAAGTCAACTTTCAACGTGTTTATATGGAGATTATGGCATTAAAAGTAAAAGTATTTTAAAGTATTAAATAAATGAAAAATTTTTAATTAAATTTTGATATATTATCCATAGGTATGCGATGTATCATAGGGATAGCATTCACGGAAATTTTATTGGATTTTTGAAAGAAATCGATATAAAATGATGCTATCGTCATTAATCGTTGACATTAAGTTGGTAATTAATACTAATTAACAATTAAGTAGAATTTTAACGAAAGAAACGAAATTTTACCGAAAAAAGCATATCTAAAACAAATTATATTTAACAAGCGATATAACATTATCCTATTATAATTGCGACAAATTATGGCTGTTTGCGTTGAATTCTCGCTTAAATTCATAATCTAATGTACGTAATGATAAGATTCTATCACATTGTTCAAGTCAATTTTCTTGGGACAAAGGCTCCGAAATTGTTCATATTCATAAATGTTCATTTATTTTCCTAATGTTCATCTCCAAAGTATTTTAAGTGAAAGGTTGATAAAACCACATATAATTAAGTTACGCTTTTCAAATTGAGTAAATCATAATTAAGTAACTATGAATGAAGCGCTCGTAACATTCGGATATAAAATAAATACAGTATTCAACTAAACTTGATATTCCCTCATTCTTTTCAGGCGTCCATGTATCATCCGAGGACAGAAAACTGATATTCTGCTTCGTTGAGGATGGTCAGTTCTCCGGTATAATTTTAAACAGACGTTCTTCTGCAATAATCCCGGGGTCTCAATCATTTAACTCAAACGCTTTCATAACTTTCATACGAACAGAAATAAAAGATTACGAAGGCCAGATATGGATATACACGTAGAATTAGGTCTAACAATATAGAATCTGCTGCAAGGATTATAAAAACACTATGTAACTTTGCTCTCCTTTGTGATTTTTGAAATTAGCATCAAGTTAGCCATCAAGAGAAAGTAAATGAGGTACAAGATAAGTTTAAATGAATTAATAGAAAGACTACGAAAGACATGAGAAGCGAATTATGAGATATTTATTAATATATTTATATGCTTGCGAAAAAATAACTGATTAAATAATCACTCCATCGAGCGAAGAACGCTTACTACAAGGATATCTCTGTACAATTTTTCTTCTTGTATTAAAAATTTTGAGGCAAATCTACGAAATATGGTTGGTGAAAGTAAATGTACTATCGTTTGGGATGAAAAAGAAGTGACATATAGTGAATAAAGTAAAATGTAGTTGGTCATGGATATTATTTACGGAGTGCTACTTATCACGGAAGAACTTTAGGATATTATTTGTTATTTAATTATCGTTTCTTTATATAAGGGTAGATATATGATATTAAATGATCGTTAAGATAGGATATTGAGGGAACGCTGAATGTGATTGTAACATAATGAAGTTACGTATTTTTATTGATGAAAATTAGACATTATTACGAGTCATACTTAATGTTATATCTATATTTACTGTTCGTTGTTTTGGCAGGCAATTTGCAACTCAAGCTGCATAAAAAACTAATTTATTATAACCAATTAAATTGCCATTGCTACCAGGCTTTTGTTCAATTGTAATGCAAATTTATGATAGTGATTTTTGTGTTAAGGACAACATTCCGAAAAATTTAGATCGGGTAAATGAGGAAAATATAGCATTAGTTTCAAGAATTCTATCATCTCTATTGCTATGCTTCATATTCTCATCAAGAAGGGAAAAACCTTATATTACGAGTAGCTAAATAAATACACTTTTATAGTAGTTGAATTTGTGTAAACGTAGAGAGAAATTTAGGTCCGAGAGACATGTTACGTTTTAAAGGTGCTCAACATGGAGGATAAAATAAAATTTCGGTAAATATTGTTAAATCATACTACTTTTATAGATTTTCAAATTTCGAGAAGACACAGTTGGATATAATTTATTAGAATTTTATTTCAATTTATAAACGAATTCGATTCCGCGAAAATAAAAGGGGAAGATAAGTTTCCGAGGCAGCAAGAGAGTTTGCCCCTGGAACATAGGCAGCTGTTGGGGTTTTAAAGTCGAGCGTGCTGCATAAGAAAAAGGGGAGATCAGACGGGAAACGATTAAGAAAAATTTCAGCATAAATCGTACGAAGTAAAAATGATTTCTCGGCAATCAAAAGTTTATGAACTTAGAATTCTAAAAATTATCGTTTATATATGAAAGCCACCTTCAACTTAGTCTCGAAATAACAGAGTAGAATAGTATAATTATAACAAGGAAAAAACTTATTTATCTTTATGAGTGCTCATTTCCAAGTTAAATGACGAGCATTATGAACAATCTACCGATTAAGCTCTAAAATATTCGTTTTAGACCTGTAAATGAATTATGTAAAATCAAAATTATCAAAAAAACTTGTGTGTATCCTATGCTTTAGAAAGTGATGTCTACTTATCCAAGAGGCAATTTCATTATCAATTCAGACATAAGCAATTAGCTGAAATCTTAAATATTACATTAAAAAGTATAAAAGGCGATCACATATTAACTTAATCAACTGATGATTTCATAATTAAAGAGGGCTTTAATTAATATGAGCAAAATTTCACGATTGAATTTCATTATGAGAATACATGGGTATTCTTGTCTATATTATCGTACCCTTGTATCGTACCGTACTAAGATATTAGAAGAGTTCAGAGAAGTATAAAAGTTTAATACTATTGAGAAAGAAAATGATTAGAATAATATATTTAAATAGCCACATTTTTTCATGTAGGAATTTCCAGTCAATTTGAGAATAATAATTCATAATTTTTTACAACGATATATAACTAAACAATTCCTAACAATCTATGTAAGGAAAAGTACTTCTATCACTCAAGAAAAATCCTTTGATGAAATATTATTCTCGTGGACTGATTGAAAGTGCTTTAAAATTTAGCTAAATGTGATATCCTGTTGGAAACATGTTTAAATACAACAGTCAACATTTAATTAAATTTTGATATCTTAATATATTTCTCGTGATATCAGTGTTCTCTGTTTGACTTTGGAGATGACCTTTGCAGAGCAAGGGAATGGAGGACCGACTGCTGCGCCGCCGCAGAGCGACGGCGGAATCTCGCATTGATCGGCTGTAATTGCAACCTGTTCATCGATTTGTAACTTTGCTCTCCTTTCTTGAAAATGGCATCTAGGTATCCATCAATCGCGATACATTTTCCCTGTGCTTTATCCACGAATTATTATTAAATTTCTATTCTCTAGGAACCAAGTCTAAATTTCTGTGAAACGTGAAATTAATTTTCTCCCTGAATTTTGGTGGCCATTTTGTTAACTCTCGAGAAGAGAAGGAGATGAAACTCCGATGAAAATACATTCGTCATTTTAAATTGTTTAATTCAATATCATTCAAAAATTTTTGTGTTGTACGTCCTAAATTGAGGATGAAGATGTTAAATACTGCAGAAATATCCTAAATCTGTGGGTAAGTATTTCAAAAATAAACATCTATCTTCAATACACCTTCCATAACAGTATAATTATTACAATTACTGTGTTAATACCCAATTCTAGGGTATTTAAATACCAAATGATTTTTTTATAGAATTCTGTAGTATGTTTTAGCATATTAAGGAAGTACTCAGTGATATATTTACTTTGGAAAATTTTATAGAATTATTTTTGAAAACTGCAACATATTTTAAAATGTGTTATCCTTTTTTGTGATACTTATTAGAAGTTTTCAAAAATGAAGGAATAAAAAAATATCGGTGTTCATTAATTATATTTAAAACAATAGGGTAAGAGCATACTGTTCGAAACCAGTCGTAAATTTTTAATTTATGTCATAAACGTTATAGTCTTATTGTGCTTCTATACCAACTAAAGCTATAAATATTTCAATTTGGAATGAATTGAATTAAAATTACATATATATTGTAGCATTTGAAAATAAATGTATGTTAGCGTTGCCTTTAAAAGATTATCGTGGTACTCACTTACGGCGAGTTGAAATATTGTATTTATAAACTCGAATAATGGCGAAATATCGTCATATTTTATAGAATTCTTAGAAGAGCAATTCAAAAGAAATAAAATTAAGGTTAATGATATGTATAGTATTTTAATTTGATGATTCTTTATAATTGTGCTTAAAATTCCACGAAAATTGTGAGTGAAGGCCGAAAAATAACTTTCAATGTTAACTTCCTATCTTGCTAGGAATCCCTCACATTATATAATAATAACGAATTATAAAGTTTCTTTAACGGAAAATAAAGTGAAAAAACCTTATTCCATGAGGTAAATAAGATTCAGGAGTTCCCCTGGAGGGAACATTTTTACAGTTTGAGAAGGGAATCAGGACGAATGGAATGATGTGCAAATGTTTCCCCAGAGAAAGATGAATGCATGGATGGGAAAGTATGGGGTTGCGACCTAAATGGGAGAGAATATCAACTCATATGATCCCAATTGAAAAGCTTGTTCCTTTTGCTGATAAAAATTTCGAGAAGGAAGTATATTTTCGATAGATATTTAAAAATCATTTTCAAATTATTAAATACCTCCCCGTACCCATTTAAAAAGACAAAAAAGGCATTTAGTTTTGTGACGTATAACTAGGGCACTCCGAAAGAGCCCATAGAGTCGAATTATGCAATAACACAAAGGGATATATAATCTCTCTCACCTGTATAAGTAAGTTTCGCGATGGCCGAGCTCAGCTCTTTGTCCACGTCTCCGAACCCGCTTCCATCGTCCTTGGCCGGGGGTGGCTTTTTTGCAGAATCCTCTTTGGCGCAGCGACTCATCTTGTTTGGCTCCCACTGGTTCGACCTCCTTTGCTGGATGCGGGCTTTCTTCCTGGTCTCTAAACCCGGGTTTTACCTTCGGTTACCTTTTCGTTCAGGTGAAACGCAAGTCTTTGGCGAAAGACAAAAGGCTTTTGGAGGCAAAGGGACGGTGGTGAGGAGGATGGTCGGCAGAGCAGATGAGGAGTGCTGACGACTCCCGAACGATGAGTGAGGCAGCCTGGAGAGCGAGGCCTAGGGATTCGAGGACGGGGGGAGGAGGAGGGGTGGAGGGAGACAATTTCGGAGGGACGGTGGAGTTGGGTGGAGTGGGTGGAGTTGCATGGAGAGGGTGGAAAATAGGTGGGGAATTTTTGCAAAAGCGGTGAAATTCTAAGGGGTGGAAAATTGGAATGAGAGCAAAAGAGTCGAAAAAGAATTGAGAGGAAATGCAAATTTCGGATGTCGAGAGAGAGAAGGTACGGTTTGAAATATGAGAGCTGAACATGAGGGATTCTGTGGGGATATAGGTTAAAGGTCATGGGGAAGCGTGGTGGAGGTATGATGCGCGAAGGACTTCTACGAAATCGGGGGATGGTAATATTTTCTGATGGAAATTAGATGGATGTTTTGAATTCCTAGGATAATTAAACTAGTACGTAAGAGTTGAATATTGAGGAACTAGGCAATTTTAATTATTCCGGAAAAAATGACTGCTTCGAGTAAAGAATTTTAGATGTTTCACTTAACTGATGAGACTGGAATTACTTTACTCGATTTTTATCTAAATATTCATGGATATTCTAAAACATAAATCAATTTTTCCATAATAAATTTTGACGGGAGTTTTGAGATATGAATCACTTAAAGAAAGATATTATAGGCTCTCTTCAAAACCTCAGAGTAATGGCAGATATAGAATTTCTTTAGAGAGGGAGAGAGTAATATCATTTATTATTATTGCGGAGGAAAATATCATGAAAGTATTGAAAATACACAAAAAACATTATCATACGAATAAATAGGGATTTTAGATTAGAAATTGGTGTGAGAGTGGAATTTTAGAAAATTCAGTCTCGCTCGATATTCTTCGAAATCAGAGGGACCATGTATAACGAGCAAATGTGAGGGGAAGGCCGTTGGAAAGAGGAGAGGAGGTGACGAGTTTACGGTTGGGGGAGGTTACAATCCATAAGGGAAGCTGGAGTAAGGCGTCGTGAGTGAGGGAAGGTAGGATGAGGGAGGTATAGTGGGTCGAGGAAGCAGTACCTAAGGGGGAGAGGTTGAGTAAGGGTTCGGAAGGGAGGAGGGCTCACACGGAGTGTGGCCTACATAGCGTGGGCGGGTGGAGGGTAACCCCGGATCGGTACGGAAGAGCGAGGGTGGAGTCGCGGCGGAAGGGGGAACGCTACGAGTCTTCGGATTGGCTGCAGGTCTCGCTTGCGTAAGCGCACGGACCCCTCTTCCCTACTCATTCCTCCACGCGCGCGAAAGGTCAAAGGGAACGCGTGGGAGTTTTTAGGAATGGAAACAAATGAATTGGAGAACGCGATAGGGCGTTTCTCCCGGTCATTTTATGCCCAAGGATGAGTAGGCAAAATGCAAAAAAAGCAAGGAAAACCGAATTCGCCAAATAGAACGAAAGCGGTGTCGTGGAACATCCGTGCCCATGAATGGGGAAAATATTCAGTACGAAAGGAATGGAGCAGGAGGATTGAAATTTAAGCCCAGTTCTTTTTGACTTTTTTTGACGGGAAATTTGATTAAAGAGGCGTGATACGACTGAGGATTTGGTGAGGGATAAAAGACCATGTCTTGGGATGAAAGGAAACGAAATGGAAAAATGTTGCGGTGACTATCAATGAGGATGGCTATGGGGTGGAATGAGCAGGAGCGACACAATATGTTGAATGTAACTGAAATGGGATTCACTCTACGGGTGCACGGAAAAATCACAATACGCTGTTGATGACCGAATAGGAAGAGCCATGTAAACAAAAAAGGACTGCAGAATAATAGTGAATTATACTTAAAATATATTGTTTCATAAGAGTCAGGGACTATCTAATTATAGAGAATATGAATTATGATCGATTAAAATTCTCACATTTTGCAATATAATAGTTTTTAGAGTAAAATACAGTGAAGCTTTGAATAAACTTTTGATAGAATTAATCTGTTGACATAAGACTCCATGTTTTTAGATCTGTAAATACTGGAACATAAATTTTGAGTGATAAACAAAATTTCCATCTGCTACTTAGAATTTTTTTAATTTAGCAACAAAAACAAACGAAAATTTTGAAGACGTAAAGCAAACAAGATATGGAAAGAATTGTAATTCTACTATTGGTAAGTTTATGAAAGTGTATTTAGAAATTTTAATCCATAGCAGGAATAAATGTAAGATTTATTTCATTAAATCTCACTAAATATTCATCCAAAACAAATAAATATTAGATTTATTTCTTTTCATTAAAATCACTAAAGGTAATATTTTTCCCTTTTTCACATTTCCTTCGGCTTGAATTATTCTACTAAGTCCTTTAGTCCTTTTCGGGGAGTCTTCACATGAGATTTCGTGGGATAGGACTTCAACCGTATTCAGTACAATTCCATACCTCAGCATACCCTCTTCATCCTTTGCTTATATCTTACTTCCGCTGTCTCTTATCACTGCACTCTCAACGTTTGGGAATTCGCAAACAGAAATTATGAATGAATAGGACTGAAAAGTCTGGCAAATTTCGTATTTTTTCAACAAAAACATTTTTTCCTGTTATCGCAGACGGTAACGTATTTTTCAAAATATTTTACGAAGATACACAGCGATATTGTTTTTACCCTCCATTAATAACTTCGAGAGACCTCTTTTGCCATTACTAACATGACAAAAAAACGCAAAAAACTAGAAATATTCGATGCAATGTTATGGACACGAACTTGATAAATGTACGATTCAAAGTAAATTTTTAAACAATGACATTTTTAGCTTTGTTTTTTCCATAAATATATTTTCATGTATTTGTGGTCTTATCGGAGGGAAAAAGGGAAATTTTTTTTGGCCTTTTCATCGATGTCTGATGGTAAAAAAAGAGCATCGAAATGCGTGAATCGATGATGTCATGGCGCTCAGATAGTTCAAATCAATAGCCACCAAACGCTCCCATAAACGTCAGAGCTTTTGTTCGACCTTTAACCTTTATGCCTCCGTACCTAGGGAGAGTGAACCATTATGTCTATGGCGTCTTGTGGGATGTAATGAGAAATAACCGTGAGTGTTCTGGATACCAAATGCAAATTACGGAGGAGTGTTGAGAGTCTGAGGGAGACGTAAAGTCTGTTTTGGAGTGAAATTTCAAACTCTCTCTAATTCTTTGGCTTGGTTCCAAACACGATATACGAGTTTATCAAGATAGCTCTTATATAAGGAGAAATCTCGAAGTTTGATCCAGAAGTGCCATTTGAAGGATGGTGTCACATTTTGTGATGAAGGAAATGCGATTATATAAGCAAGAGGATTGAAATGAATTCTCTAAGCGAAATATTTCATCGATATACTCGTATATCTCTATCGAAAGAAATGTCCTCTTTCTTATTTATCATCCAATGTGTTAACCTAAAAATATATAGCCATTATACTCCTCAATTAGATGTTTCTGTGTGTTTCCTTTAGATCTTAGATGATTATCAATATTATAAAATTTATTTTATATATAATATCATTATTAATTTCCTATCACCAGTAAAAATAGATATTCTATAAAAATTTCAACAGTCATCGAATAATTTTAATTTGATTTCAACGATCCCAGTTTTTCTTCCCAATGTGTGTGTGCAAAAATTTCCAGTCTTAAATTAAAATAAAAGCCAAGATTGAAAAGGTACTTGGATCAGTAAAACTACCAGAATCATATATTTCACGCTTTTGATTATTTGACCTCGCCAAACGAGATTTTTTGGCGACAGTTCTAGAATAAATGAACACATCAAACTATAAATTCGTATTGTATATCGTATATAAAAAAATACACGTGATTAAACAAATATTAGTATTTAAATAACTGAACATTTTTTGCTGATGTCATATAGATATCTCTATCAAGAAATAATTCCGCTCGTGGATAAAATCTCCAAAGTCACTGATACTTCGTTATATTCGAAACGAAAAGAAAATCATGTTCAACTTCTTACCCTGGTAACTCCTTCGCTTTAGCAAACAAATATGGCATGGTTTATATATATATATATATATAAATATATATATATATATATATATATATAATTTATATAATGAATAGTAAACATATGATAAAAAATTACTTCGGTGATCTTAAACGAGTTTCGGGAGCCAATTCAAACGAGTAAAAATTGAAATAAATGAAGACGACGAAGGAATCCATATAAAATAAATAACCGCCGAAATGACAATTTGAAGCGGACATATAAAGAGTGTAAGTAAGAAAGAAAGGATATTAATTTAATTTTCCTTACATTTATCTGGGGAGAGAAGAAGAAAAAAGGGTACGAAAATGGTTGAAGGATGAAGAAATAGATGTTGGTAAAAGAGGCTTTTAAGTGGAAAAAATGTGGGTAGCGAAATGCGTTTGCAGCAGATCCATAGGTAAAGGGAGAGGGTGGTGCGTAAAGGTGGGAAAGTGTGGGAAAAGGAGAAATGACGGAGGCGTGGCATCGAACTTCTCGTCGCCCCGCCCCTTGGCCTCATTCTCTTGCACTCCTTCTTTTACTCCATTCTCCTTTATTCTGCCTTCCTTCCATCAATCTGAGCCTTGCCATTTAGTCCCATGAGGATTACCAACCGTAATCCTCTTTTCTCTAACTTACTGCTTCCTTCAAAAACGTCCAAAACAATTTACTTCTCTTCAATATCGAATATATTCGTAAGATCTCGTAAAAGACGAGCTTTTCACTAGCGGTTCGCAATTTTTCTGGTGGCGATAAAGGTAGCACCTTACTTCCTTACTTTCTCACGTGGAGTCATGCATGGTCCTCGTGTGCTTTCGTCAATCGCTCGCTTCAACGGCTGGCGAAACTCCAGATATTGAAATAAATCATGAGTGGCTGCATTGGAAGTTTTGATTCCGAAACTTTTGGAAAAATCTGGGTCACGTGATCATATGGCATTGGTAGTATTATCAGAAGTTGAACAGTAGAGGTTAGGTCGAGCACGTGGGACGAAACCATTTCTGCATTCGCCCTACGCACGCTTTCATTAACAACCTAACCATTTCACTATCTTAGAACCTAATCAATTTAACGATTGATAACTTGTCATAGAGAAAATTCCTCAGAAAATGTTTAAGTAATATACATCAGAATAAATTATAGAGCTTTTTACGAAACGAACTTCTCTCATACATGCATCACTGACACAAAAGGATTCAAGTTATTATGAAAACAATTTAAATGTAAATTAAAAGCGTTCAGATTCGAATAAGATGAAGAAAGAGTATTAAAAATTTTACAAGGATTGAAACATTTACAAGTTTGGTTCTTTAATGCACTTTTTAAATTCATGGGGGTTTATATAGATGTCGACGAAAATAAATAATATTAAATATAAAATTAATAATATTTAAAAAATTAAAATAATGATATTAGTAGAATGCAGAACAGATACTCTTAGATACTAGAATAGATATTAATTATGTTTAGTAATTAAGGTAGAATGATTTATAAATTTATGCCTCTAATTTTAACGTTATTATCTGGTACTTTTAAATCGGCAGATAGCGGTTCTTACCCTCTAAGTAAACTTCGCGTGAAATCATTTGAATGACACGTCCTCTCTTAGGATGAGGTGAGGATCAATGTATACATTTATCGATGGTAAAGAAACGAGCATATGCGGGACGGGTTCCCATCGACGTTTGGATAAAGGTGATTTTTGATGTGGAAAGGATAGATAAGGCGGGTGGAGAGGTTTCGATGCGCTCCCAATATTAGGCCGGGCCAATACTCGGAAAACTTTGCTATCCTTTTGGTGGCATGGACTAGATAATGTGAGGAGAAATTGGCAGGGATCCTTTTTGACACAGATATTGGAATATTAAAGAATAATATGGAGAGATATGAAGAAATAGTAGATGCAAGAAAATACTGCTATTTTGAAAAACTGTCCCCTTCAAGAGGACGATACTGGGCTGTGCTAAATCTCTATCCATTTCCAATATTCATTCCAGCGAAGCCATGTTTTAAACATTGATATCTTCATCAATCTGTTTTATCCTGTATCTGATGGATCATGATATCAAAGAAGAAGGGATATTAGTAGACGAAATATGAAATTTCAAGCCATCATCATTACTTCCTGCTGTAAATTATTTAATTCATCTCTCGATAAATTATTGTTTAAAAAGATAAGGGTGAAAAAATCTCAATGTTAGTCTAGCGGAAAAATTTGAGTGTTAATTATTGATTGAGAATGTAATGTAAAAATTTTAATTAAAGAATCATAGTTTATGCAATGCTGACTTGTATTTTAATTCTGCAATAATGATGCGAGTAATTCAGACCTAGCTGTGCAAAAATATCATGTTTGCTGAGTTAAATTTCAAAAAGAGTAAATCAAGTTCATAACAAATGAAATTGAATAAAGCAAACGTATTGAAGAGCAATAGTAGTATCCATAATCGTATCCATAGTATCAATATTCGAAAAACAATACTGACTACAACGGTTGAATATTAGTTTATCAAACGAGTTTGGGGAGAATTTGCTAAAGAGCTTTACCCAATTACTCGATAAATAATTGTAGGTAACAAAGAGTAATTTGTTTTAACTATAGAAAGATAAATTCCATATTTATTGATCTATTTCCGCAGAACTCTATTAGTATTTTTCGTTAATATGGAAAAGTTTATTCGTCCACTAAAACAGTCAAGGTTTAACTAGTATTCAAGCTATAGTGTTAAAATCATGTGATTAAAATAGACCTGTAAAAATCGTTAATGTTAAGTACCCGTAAAGTATTTTATAGACTGTTTTAGTAAAAGCAGTTCTAGAAACGATTTTAAATAGGATATTTCATTTTATTTGATCCTAACGTCCAATTACCGTAGCAATTTAATTTCTCATGTCCCTTCCTCTCCACATTTCTGATGGTGTCTCTGTTCTTGCATCCTATAATTTTTATAGTTATGCGTTACGTAAACGATAGAATGGTAATAGAATTGATACTGTTATCTTTCAACCATTAATTAAAGACGGTCATCAATACGTTCCACAGTGATACTAGAGTTAAATGGATTTAATGTATTTGAGCAAATATAAAATAGAGGTAAAGATAAGTGAACCATATTCATTACAAAATCATAAAATATAAACAAACTTTAACAGATATATGAGAAATCAGTAACACGCGATTTTGTTTTGTGATAATATTAGGAGCTAATATATAATTGATTAAAACTCTAAGAATTTGGTAAGTAACGTAATTGAAAGTAGATTAAAATGGTTGAAGAGTAAAATGCATATTTGAATGCAGAAAAATGGGCTGATATATTCAGATAAAAATAGCAGTGTACTCAAAGAAGTTTTATGTACTTTAAGTAAAGAGTGATTCTAAAAGTTTTTAACCTAAATAAAAGGCAGAGAACTCTCAAAGAAATATTCTCATTTTTATTCAGCATATTCTGGTAAAATTTAGTTCTAGATCATCGAAGCCTCAACATCCTCTACGTAATGAATAAAATGGATACATATTATCATAATACAAGTGAAAAGAGATTGAAAATTTAGTTTATGTTCCTTCGTTTAGAAAATTCTTTCGAAGCACAAGATATCCGATTTCTGATAAACTTCGATGAAAAAATAACAGTTGTAATCATTTACGAATAGTTATCTACTTCAACAGTAGCGAACATTCAGATCAGTGATGTCCTGATAAATTGGAATCAGGAAAATGTAAACAAGATGGTAACTTAGGAGATTAACAAACGGCAAACGTGCGAGATAATGAGGGGACGGGGAAAAGAAATTAAGGAAACTGAAACAGTCATTAAGAGGAGGATAGTGATATAAAGTAAGAGCGGGGGCGTTGTAATGGCAGGGGCCAGACTAAAACGAGGTCAAAGGGTGGTTTAGAAGGAGGGGTTGGGAATTTTTAGCAGAGGCAAAAAGGGAGACTGAAAAAGAGGTGGAATTCTTCTGGAGAAGATAGAATCGGGTCATGCGCTAAGAGAGGGAGAAGGGTGGGTCCAAAGGGGGAGAAGAAACATTTCTGATAAAGGGTACGAGGAAGATAAGAAGAAAGTGAAGATGGAAGGATGGTCAAAAATATTGGGAAGAGAAAGTTGGGATACATGAAAACCCTTTTCCGAAAATATACAGAGTTCATAAAACAATATTGGTCCCATGAAATTACAATCCATTATGCGTGAGGCCATTATAGCTCCAGAGGGATTTCTATGGGAAATGAAATTGATGTCCTTTTGCGGTGATATATGTCCAAATAAAGAAGGAGAAAAGTTTCCCAGCAGTTAATTCTTAAAGGGAAAAGGAAAAAATATTCCTGTCTGGGAACGCGAAATTGAAAGATAGTATCTGAGTTGAAAAGTACTCGAATAGGAATTCCTGATAGTCTAGAAATGGAGAAACTGGACAATGAAAAGGGAGCGTTGGAACAAGTTCCTTTACGATAGATCGATACATCTTCCGACTGCTGTGGTCAATGGAAATGTGGTTTCTGTTTCATTTTTTTAGTGTTTGTACTTTTCTTTGAGGATGAAAATAAGATTGCTTTAACGGTAGGAGAAATAGAATGAGATAACCATTAAATTAAATGTACTGAAGATCCATTACAAAGTCTTTCACTGAATTTACGATATCCTTTAAAAAATATTTCTCATCCTGATATAAATTTCCTTTGTGTACATGAATTCGATAAGGTTCAGATATTTTGATCCATAACCTTTTTTCTCTTTATAAAATACACGAGTTGAGGTATATAAATAATATGATGAATATTTCATATACATAAACAGTATATTATATTTATTTTTGTCTTACAGAAAAATTCTCAAGTGATAGATAAATAAATTGCTTTAAACTTTTTGATTTTGATGAATTCAATGTCTTAATTTTGAAATGTGCAATGAAATCACTCTCAGACCCACGATAAAGATAGATTACATTTTAGGCTAATTTTAATTTAACTATAATATCCACCCATTTTTAAAAACATATATGTCAAGGATGAATAAATAATTTAAGATTTTTTTAAATCTTACTTATTCGTCCTCAAATGGAATAACTCAAAGACATCATTCTCCTGGAAGCCAAGACTATGAGATTACCCTGTCCTACGCAGTTAATTTGGAAGGATATATTCTAATATTACACAAAGGGACGATTAGTGGTTTTATTTAAAAATTTAAAGATTATAAATTATCTATGATATAAATGTATAATTATTTATCATAATAATATAAATATCTAATTTATTTATCGTACGTTTGTTATTATTATAATCAGCGAGTTTGCAGATAGATGTAAACCTATGATAAAGATATGATTTACGAGTAATAATTAACCAATTCTATCGAATTATATGACGACGATTTCTCGCTAAATGGGATGAGCATTCAGTCAGACTATGAGACACATCAATTGTAGTCATGGATCCTCTTTTCTCTTCACATTGTTTCTTCCTAAGCCCTCGGAGTTTGAACTTACATCGCCATAGGCGTGGAACTTACATAGATTCTCGTTTTGGTATCTAAAAGTTTTTGGGAACCATCCCAAGGGAAGTTTATAATTGCCGCAGGTTGTTGAACCATGGAAGAGAGGGAAGGTTGAGGAGAACCGCAAGAAGAGCTGCTGACACACTAAGTTTGATCTTTGAGGAACGATGAGCCCATGTCTCCCTATACATTACAGGGAGACATTGATGTAGGAGCGAATGAAATGCCGTAAAAATTACGTTGACATTATGTTCTATTGCTATAACGGGTCAAAGGACGAGAATGAAATACAGTAAGCTTAAAAATATTCATAGTTACATGATCGTTGTATTGAAACGAATATATATATATATATATATATATATATATATATATATATATATATATATATATATATATATATATATATATATAGAGAGAGAGAGAGAGAGAGAGAGAGAGAGAGAGAAGTAAGGAGAAATAAGGAGGGAGAAAGTTAAAGCTTGTATCTCAAAATCTTCGCTTAGTCCGCGGGGTACGTTCTCTCTCCTCCTCATTCAGCTATTTAATTAAATTTTCGAGATTTCAGTGGTTTTGATGTTAATGCAGAGATTTCACCCAACTGAGGTTATCTGCTCGACAGCCAGTGAAGATGACTTGGGACTTATATACCCGTCTTCCGCTCCAGAGTTATGAAGCCTAATTCTATCTCTTACGCAAGAATAAGCTATTAAATTCTGGAGTTAAGATTGCGCCGTATTCTCTTGAACGCATGATGGTCGAGTCATATGGTGTCCGTAGTAAACTTAGAAAGACCCGCTTAACTTAATTATTATTATTGTAAAAATATTTTGAAAATTAAAATACTTCTTACAATAGATACTTGCGTGATTAAAATATTTTTAAACGTTTAAGTTTCCTTGATGAGAATTGTTATTTTTTTGTAGAATTTTCATTTGTAAACATAAATAAATTTATCGAGTAGATAAAGAGTTCAAGCAAAGTAAGCAAAAATTCATCTATTTGCATTTTCACACAAATTGAGAGTTTTTAAAAATTATTTCAATATATTCATCGAAGTATAATAAACAAGCTTTAAAATTTAAAAAACTGAATACAAAATTTCGTAACTCTTGCGGCCTAATGAATTTAAGTAGTGAAAATAATTTATCTTTCGAAGGTACTTTGAATGGCTGTTGAACTTGTTATTCCTGAGGGTAGAGGGAGAAATATGTGATCCATTAATCAACATTTCCTTTTGTTCAACTTTTCAAAAGTTTCATGACCTCACCTCTGCGTCACACCATTAAGTGGTCAACGACTTCATTTCATGCAAAGAATATTTTATGGCGAAAAGTTATGGTCTTACATATCACTTTACGTGTTTTTATACCGGAGTGCGACGAATAAAACGAAGATATATTACTCTATTTCTGATAAATTGATCAATCAGTGTTTGATACGCAAGCTGTCCAAAAGTTTAAGATTGAGTAATAACCGAAGTTTGCAGTCAAAAGGAGAAGCTGAAAAGTCTACTATTAAACTTACGAACATTAAAATTAGAACCAAATAGCATTCATTATAGGAAAAACGATATTTTTATGGGAAATGTATTTTTCGTACCTTGTTTATTGTGAATTTTTTATAAAAATGTACCAAAAACATCTAAAATGTTATCCAATAAAAAAATAGAAATAACTTAGTAAATTTCCACAGAAAATTGTTATATTTGCAACCGGTTTCGTAATATAAAATTACATCCTCAACAATTTTCTGTGGAAATTTACTAAGTTATTTTTATTACTATGGCATTCCACGATGTCACGCCTTCTCACATTGATTTCAAAATGTTATCCGATTAAAAAATAATACAAACGAGATTTATTCTTTCGCAATAAAGTAATACTTTCGACGAATATTGCTCAAACATTTAAAATATAGAGTTTAGGGTTGTCATTTCTTTAGTTCAAATGAAAATTCTTTAATCATTTGTCAGAAACTAGAGAGGAATTCAAATATCCCGAGAGATATTTCCTTTCTAAGATTCTAAATATACGATTATGATATTCTTTCTTTTTGTTTAGAAATGCTGGTGGTATAGAGAGATTCAGAAGAAAGCATTTCATCAGGAATATAGCACGTCTGCATAAATTCCATTGTTTGGGAAAAACTAGGCAAATATGCAGGTAAAGGTTGCCATATCCATAACCATTCTTCAAAGTAGTGACAATCATTCATTATATATACATGTATATATAATAGATCTAAAATGCCTGGATGTAGATGTAGATGAATATATAACAGTAGATCGGTGTAAAATGGACTCTGTTTTGAACATTCGTTGAAAAAAAATGCAAATATGTGGCTAGGGTCATATTGCAAGATTTATAAATATAAACTAGGAATGCTATTATTAATAGTAAAATCTACACTTGTATCGAAGTCAATCAATTTTTATAACAAATAGAATGAACAACCCCATGTCTACTCTGATGCAGCAATATAAATATTCAAATCTTTTCTCATTCGATTTTCATCAAAATTAAGACAAAATATATTTTTTGTAAAAATTTTCCTTAAATTCATGGAGATATTTCGATTTTTCAAAGGTTAATACTATCACTTATAAATTTCAGAATAACAAAAGGAGGGCATCATTAGGTAATGGACAAAATTACGCAAGTAAAAATTTTTTCAGTTTCCACATTAAAATTTTCCACCAAGAAAAATCATTTAGATTACGTTTAAAATATTTGTGATGTTATTTATCTTAGAATTCCCAAACATTTCTATGGTTGTAAGATGAGAAGAATAAGAACTAAATTTACGAATTTCCAACGAATCCTAAGCCACAAAGTGCAAAAGGAATAAATTCATAATAAAATACATAACACAAAGAAAAATGTCTTAAAACCAATAAATAACATTCTTATTTGAATATATTTTAATACGGAGTCCAGCCATAAATGATTCATTAACGTAAAAATTGGTTTGCAAGTATTTTTTAAATATTTTAAAAGTGGAAACACTGAGTAAATTCTTTATATTCGATTTCAATTTAAGAGAAATATTCACAAAAGCCACAGCGTTCAAAAATTCGAAGAATTTGAAACCTGTTTATCCCCAGTTATCGCTCCATAATCGATAGCATCACGGGAAAGCAGCAAAATGGCTCTTAATCATTTCGGAGGGGGTGAGCCAACTTCTTTGATACGTATCTACCAATTGCGCATCTTCTCTCCTCTACTGTCCACTACTCCTTCGTCGATATAGAACGATTAAAAGGACATTTGTTGGAATTAATCGGATCAATGGACTCGGTGCGGCCAACCATGAAATTCAGCTCGGGGGAATAGAGCGTGGGGAGGTGGCGATGTTGGGGGGGGAGGGCGGGGGGCCCACGAAATGGGGACATACAACCCCTCGCGGATCCTGATCAATACGCGAATCACCTCGAATCTACGCCCAGTGGCTGGGAAAATGCTACCGTTTGATCGCTACGCACGATTCGGACTTTTTTACTCGGAATTGTCCTTCCCTTGTTGCTCCTATCTTCTTTTGAGTACCACTGCGCTTAAATGGACGAAGCATCGTTCCAGACAACGCACAAAGGAGCGTTAAATTGTTGGCAAACTGTCTGCTTTTATCTTCTGTCGTAACCTGTCTGTTACCTTTTCTAGGATGAATGATTGCAAAAGGATACCTCTACAGTTTAAAAGCCTTTGATGATAACTGTTTATTCAACACACAGCAAATATATTTTTCGGGATTATTACAGTTTTAAAAATGTAAGTGATGCGTAATATTATCTAAACACTCTGTAGGGCAATAATCACATATATAATATATCAGTGAATGTTTACCTATTTAGGAGCTATGCATTCTCCTACATCTAATCCTTGTAAAGTAAGGGATCATAGAATAGCTATACTCTCGCCGCAAAGTCTGTAAAAAAATTAGTTTCTCATGGGATTTCAAATTGTAAATGGATAAACTAATTAAGATTCTGAGCACAGACATGCATGGAGATGTAAAGGGCTTCCGGGTCAAGTCATTGAATTCTGATCGCCGATTTAGAGTTTAGTTCCATTCCCTTACAAATGTTATTTTACCATATAGCATTGATATGGTAGTATATTCACGATAATGCAACCCATCCAATATGAAAACTTTCGAGTTTTTATTATATTTATTTAAAAATTTTGTAATTTTTGCATAAAAAATGAAAGTTAAAACTTATTACTTTTGTACAATGAATTTATTCTGCCACTGCTTCGTAAGTTTTCTTACAACCTCTGGCAGAAGTTTACTGTGGAAAAGTACTAAGTATGCTCTTTCGTTTTATTCAGAATTTTTATCAAGTTTTGAACGCCTGCTAATACTGATTTCACGTACCAACACTTTAAAAAAATAATGGTCTTGAAAAAATAATGCTCCCATTAAATACAGGAGAAATGATTACAGAAATAAGTGAAGAGAATACCACCTCATCAGCGGATAATATTTGAGAATTAGAATCAATTTCAATCGAAGGCAACGGAATGGATCGAACGATCGATGAAAATTTATTTGTTTTATTTGGATGCTTTCAGCTTTATTTTTTGTTTTTCTGCAAAACATGAACAAGTTGGATTTTCCACACGACTTGAAATGTTGTTCCTATCAATCCTTAATGGCAAACACTTCCCGCAAGACAAACATCCCTCTTTGTTTTATTCTCGATCCCTTTACTTCTGACGAGCCATAAAACAACCCCCTTCCCCTCCAAGAATCTCCTTCCAAAAGAAAGAAGTCGAGATGAAATACACCAGTTGGTTGAGGGAACATTCCGATGGCCAATCACAAGTTAGGATAGCTCCTCACTGGGATCTGTGTGAGTTAGGACGTAGGATTAGATGGCTGAAACACACACGTGTGCAGAGTATCGATCCCGGGACCTCTGATCGTATCTCATCCAGCAAAAAAATTCACTCTTTCCGACTACTCGCTCCCTAGAACCTCACAATACTTTTACATCTCCCAAAATTATCTGTTTTTCTCCGAACTATACCACTGCTTTCGCTCTCTTTTATCATGCAGAAGATAGCTATAGGGATATGTTTAGAAATGCTACGCCTATTTCAGCAGAATATTCATAACTGTAACATATTCTTAGAATTTATTTTAATTCTTCGTAACTTTGCATTCTCTTTATCAATGTCCTAAATAATCATTCGGAAACTTCATAAACGAAATGCCGACATAAAATGTATTAGGCAGGAATTGTCCATAATGAGTTACTTTCTTTTATAATATTCTTACATTCTATATCATCTTTACTAAAAAATATTACTATTCAAGATCAATATTACATTACATACAATATATCTCATAGTTCTCAAAGGAATCAATAAAGATTTCCGCTAATATGGGTGCAAGTATCGGTCTGAGATCGTTTTTACTTGAAAACAGTATTTGATATGTTTATATTTTCTTGTTTTCAGGAATAATCCGATAGATGAATAATATAAAATTTTTTCAACAACACCAAATATTAACTGTAAACATTCTAATTAGGTACATTTTATTAGATTTATTCGTGGTGAATATCTTTTAGTCTTCGTAAAATCTCTATTTTCGATAAAAATAAAAAATCATAGCCGTAATCCTTAATAAGTATATGTGGATTGATACGATTTTTCAACACTAGTTAGCCAAGGTTTTCTAATCGTAGAGAACACTAATAATGTTCATGGAATCTCAAGTAGCACATATAAACGTACTCGTTAGTGGGTGGATTGATCCGGCGTATACTCAGGTCAGTAACCCTTCCAAACTACAGGGATTTCATTCCTTTTGGATGTCTATAGTTAATTTCGGGATTCCGGAATAGCTAATTAAATTGAATAGCTTTTTAAACTATTCTCTCCGGTTAAGCAGAACCCATCCCTGATAAAATGATTCAGAATTCGAACTATCTAATTGCTTATATTTTAATTTAACCTTAATACGCTTAATATAATTTCATCGCATGAATTCATCCAATTTATAATGTTGTAATTACTTGATCATTCAATCAGAATGGACAAGGTACTGATGTAAGCAAAATATCGTAAGTGCACATACTTTACTTTTCCATAGTGTGAATTTAAAAAAGCGCCGAAACTTAATAAAAAGATAATATTAGAAAATTATTGAAAATCTAGATATCAATCGTTTGTGAGATCCATGTTCGATAAATAAAGGCAATAGTTAACGCTTGGAGAGAAAGGTAGAAGTAACCCCTTATGTAACAATAAATATCAAAGAATATGAATGTATCATGTGTATCAAAAAATATGAATGTCTCATTTACAAATTACTTATATACCCATAGCTTGGAAGAACTAAGGGTAACATTTTATCAAATTGTTTTGAACCATTTTTATTTCAAATAACATCCCATCTTTAGATATTTTTCATTCCACCTTCTCCTCAAACTTATAATCGGTAACGCTTTACCACAATTCCTTATCTATGATCTAATTAAGAGACAAAAGAAAAGAGCAAATGATTTTCGATTCGTAATAGGGCAAAAAATCAACTGCTCCATGAACGATCTTCATTTACAAAGCCATTCCAACTGTCGCTTGCAAGCTCCCAACTCCTCGACGGCGATGATGGAGTATGGGAACTCAGTTGCATTCGACCAAAGAAAGTCTGGTACAGGATTTTTAGAAATACTTGTTTCCGCAAAATTTTCTCCCGGAAATTATGCAATCACAAAAATGTTTCTTGTTTATCGTTTTAATCCTTCAGTTCCCCCCAACGATGCTTTACGATTTCACTTTTCATGCACTTTCCAATCAACCGGTAAATTAAGGAAAAGGGGATGAAAATTGACAAATATCTTGGTTACGAAACATCAACGAAAACCCTCCCTTATTAACCTACTTGCATCCCGTCTCATTCGCGATACTTCTCTAACCAACTCCTGTCACCTTCCACGACATCTACTACTATCCTTTCCACATTCTTATCTCCTTTCATTTCCTCGTCCTTCAGACAGATCCCCTTTCTCTACTCCTTACGAAACCACCCGTGCTCTCTCGTGTAAATCCCACCAACGCCGAATGACGTCAGAGAAACTACGTCATAGCTTCCCTTTCTCCACCATACTCTCACGCTCGCCATGTACCACCGAAAACTTCCGAGAGGAACTCATATCTGGCAAGCTTCCTCTCCTTCCATCTCGTACAAGGAACGCGGCTGATATAAAAGAGAAAAAAAAACCCTAACGGTCGCCACAACAGCGATTTAGGGGGAGCTTTCTGTTTGCTTATCGTTCGTCACTTTTTTGTTCTCTTTGACACGCACTTGGGCCAACGGAAAAATTAGCTTTTTTCCGATTAATAGAAAAGAGATTTGTTGGGGCGAAAAAATACGAGACTTCGAAACAAAAGGACATTGTTTTAATCCGTGCCCCAGTTCGATTTAATCCCTAGCTATTTCCAAATCCGTTGAATCTGAATGCCTTGCTAAATTGTCAAAGTTTTTCCGATCATTTTGGACAACTGAAGATATGCATATTTTTTCCTGTTTGAAGCCCTGAACTCTCTTTTCCATTTCGCTTTAACTACTCTACTGTTTTTTAGGCAGCCAATGTTTTACATAGTTTGCTTATCGAATATTCTATATAGCTAAAACATGGAATATTTGATTTCTATATGACTCTCGCATATAATATAATAATTGTCTTTATTTCGCGCGAAATGGAGACTAAAGAGTCACCTCTTCCATTTAATCCGTCATATATACTAAATTTAACTAATAATACAATTAAATTTTGTTTATGTGCTTATATAGATAGAAGTATGAAATGAGTAATTTTCTTGAAAAGAAATATTTGATATCCAACTATCAGTTCTACCTAATATTTTTCAAAGAGTTTACGCAACTGGAAGTATACAATGCATTAAAAAGTATTAAGTAAAAAGCTGATGGTATTCCAATCACTTTTGCTAACAAACTAGGTTATTTACAACTATTCTTATTTGCAGACATTTTCAATCTATCCTTCAGCACTGGTAAATTTCCAAAACCATAAAACAAGCATTAATTAAACCATTGAAATGTTTGATTGAATTGTTCTAACTTGAACTCCGATGAATATCAACTAATCAGCTTCCTATCGGTTTAATCTATAGCACTCGAAACATTATCGCATACGTAAATAACTCAACATTTAAATAAAATTCGATTCTCAACCTCTCAACAATCAGGATTCCGTAAATTACATAGCGCTGCTTCGCTGACTCGACATTAGTTAAGGTAACTGACGATTTTCGCAAATGGATGGATGATAGTAAAATTAACAATATCGATTTTATTATTATTATTTATTACAATTAAAAGAAATCGAAAAGTATTAAAAATAAATAATAGTTTCAAATAACTATGAAATAGTGTATATAAGAGAAAAATTACGTCTGGTGCAAATTTACGGATATGGCAAGAGCAAAATCTTTCGATGAAAAATTTTAATCTTCATTTTAAATCGATCTCATTTGATTTTTTTCAGATGCTGCTATGTAGAATTTGAAGAACAGACCAAGATAATAAATAGTTGGTTGTGTTGAATATATTTAAAATTTCGTATCTGCGAACTTTTAGTAGCCAATTTTGAAAAGCTTAATTATTTGAGTATCTTTCCTTATTGAACTTTTACTTTTCTATCATCATTTCTTTAAAAGCGTCCAATTCTTCTTCTTACAACCTGTCTTTTCTGTCAGAATTTATTTCATTTAGGCCTACAACATTTTATTTCATTTATTCTCATTCGCGATTCACGATCAATTTTCTTTGCAGAACTTCATTTGCAAAATGAGTTTATCCTTTCAATTCTTTCCTCCTATCTGCAACAAGATCGTAGCATTTCAGTTTTCAAACTCCTCACAACCCTTTCTCAAACATCTTCCATCGATAGCTTAATCCCATATAATTTCAGTTACGTACTCGTCTCTCAACCATAACCGTTCCGAAACAAGCCCGATTTTGGAAACCAAAACACTTCTCGACCTAGCTCCCTTGGGAACTTTCATGCACTTCCACTACCTATTTTATCTCCCCTTTTTTCCGATACCTCCCATCCTCACCACCTTCGACACCTGTGCCCATCCGCCTCGTCCACGTAACCATAGTAACGCCAACAGGGCGTGCGCACTTCCGCGGGACGCTCTGCCATAAACGGCCTTTAGTGCGGTGGAGAAATGGCAATACTGCTGGGCATCAAAATTTATGGACATGTATGTTTCAGAAAGTGCGTATACGGTCGTAAAGGGTGTGATTCCACTCTCGCCCGTGTCGGAGCCACCGTCGGAGGTGGGCGTGTCCCAGCACAGGTGGGCGTGCTGGGGCGCATGTGCCGTAATCGCAGGAAGCGGTGGGAAAACATCGGAAAAGGGAAAAATGGGTTGGGATGGGAAGTGCGTTTTGCTGCGTATTTGTGGACAAGGGTGTGGGGAAGAGGGTGGGGTAAAGTTTCGCTGCAGGAGGAGGAGGAAATTCCACGAGAGTGGGGAGGTATTTTAAAGGGGGAGTTGGGTGGCTGTCTTCATCGTGTAAAATCAATACCGTCGTATGGTTTCCTCACACCCCTCCTCAGCCGTGGAGGAGCGAAAGGGTGGGTGAGGTCGCCGGGGCAAAATCACTCCTCGGAGGATTTAATCACTGCGAGATTTAAACGGTTACATAATTTGCGTGGGAATCAAGAGGGTGTGAAATGTGTGGCATCGCTTAAGACGAATTTAATGGGGGCTTCATCAAGTGGGGCGATAGTAATTATCTCTGGTTTCTTCCTTTTGTATAGATAAGCACTTCCGATTGTATTTCGTGAGCTTTTCCTAAATTCTGAACTAATTTAGAAAGTTCATTGATTAATTTTATAATATGATTACAGTAATGCATTCTGCACTTGTTGATTTAGAATTACATTACGTTGTAGGGAAGCCACTTAAAACATCCGGAAATTATTCAAATGTATTATTACCTTGCAGGTTTTAAGTTGCTTATTTAATAAAAAAATGATGATTTCAAAAATGATTAGCTTAGATGTAGAAAAAATATACATGTAAACTAGAGATACAATTAAAGATAAATGAAAGTATTGCAGGAAATAAGTTCTATCTCCATTTTCATTTGCCCAGATTCTAGTTCCCATTGAGTAAAAAGGAAACAACTCTACTTAATCCATGGCAACATGTAGAGAAATATTTCTTTTCAAGTCTCGCACTATTCACGAGAGTACAAATAGAAAATAATGCTCAAGATGATATCAGTTTTTAATAAGTTCGGCGAAATTTTACAGGACTTCATACTACTGAAGCATAAAAAAATAATAGAATTAATTAGCTTTACAAAATCCATCCCAATTGTTTGCCTTTTCGAGAATCTCCATTTTTTCAAATTTCACGTTTTGATATAATTTGATAACATAAAATTTACTCGCACTATGATGAACTGCATTCCATGTACACCTGAGGAAGGCTGGAAATCCAAAACTTTCCTTGAAATAAATTTTGCAGAAATTTCGAAATCCATGCATTTCTCTTTCAAATGGAGTTCTGCCAGATAAGGTCGCGTCATAACGATCATATGAGCTGAATCCAGGTATCCTCCAAAGGAAATAATTGAGGTGGATTTAGCTAAATACATAAAATATTTAGAAAATAAGTATTGGTAATTCCAAAGAATCTAAGAGTGTATCATTATCTATCCTTAAAAGCTTTCGATTATTCGGGTATTCTTCAAATAGGGAAGTGATATTTAACGCCCGATGTACTCGTAAACGGCGACTGAGGATACGATACGAGAAAGTGAAACAGAATAATTTGAATGAGAGTAAATGGGTTTTAGAATGAGAGATTTAGTAAGGATCGATAGAGGAAATAAAGATAGTGAGTGAAATCCGATGATCACCGGGATTTGTGGGCAGAAGAGGGCGCTTTCGGTTGGAGAAATGAATGGAATTGAGAAAGGATTGAGGAAATGGATACGTCAGTCTCCCTTGAGGTGAGTTTAGAAAGGGGAGTCGGTTGAAAATAAGGTAGACAAAGAGTAATAAGGGTCAGAATTCAGGAGTCAAGAGAGAGAGCGAAAGGTTTTTTATAGCTGAATTAAAAAAGGAATTTTCTTTTGAGTTCGGTGGAACCGAGAGCTCGTTTTTTTTCTCAGAAACTCGCGAAAATGTACATTCTCTCTTATCTTTTGAAAGATAAGGGAAAATGGGTTTTTACGGAAAAAATCTGTTTTGTTCGTAAGATTTCCTTTTTCAAACAAACTCGAAGCTTCATCCTTTCCTTCCTTCACTTCTCTTTGATGAATAAATAAGGATCAAATTCCTCCACACCTTTCTCAGTCGAAGAAAAACTTTAGACTACAGAATTATTTGCTGTTGTAATCATTCTCTATTTCTAAATGTTCCTCTCAAACATATAATTTTATTTTGAATGAATTCCTGAATTAAAATCTAGTGATAGGAATATATCGTAACGAAGAAATCATCCATTGGCAACTATTATACTCTTTAAAGAAATTTCATCCCAATTTTGATCAATTCACTAACAATTATTCTCTATTTGTGATCTTATACGTAAAAATTACATATATTTCCATTTATATGCATATAGAATATATTTTCATTGCATTTGTTTCAAATCACTTGTGAACGACTTCATTAATACGATATCTAAAGGTTTTCTTATCTTGATGTATGAAATGATATTTCCAATTACCGTTCTGAGTAGAAGCTATATAGAAAAGATATCAATTTTAGAGTTCCTAGGAGGAGCTTTCGAACAGAGATTATTGAAATGACAACGTCAAAGTTGGTATTGTATTTTAATGAAACAAAATAGATTGAATGCAATCTCCACATTTCCTCCTCATCTCCATTTATTGTAAACCATTCAATAAATTAATAAATTCTCGTGATTTCTTCAATATACAAAATGAAAAAAGAAAGATTACGTAAATTAATTCTTCCGAGTTAGTTCTATCGCAATTGATCCATTAAACTCTGTGTTTTTTTTAAATTTTCTAATCCACGTTAGAATTTGAATATTACTAGAGAAAGAAACAATAAACCACTACCATTAAATTATTAACAAAATCGAAATACGATCAATACCGGATATTTCCTTGCAGCAGCAAATTGTATCGTGTTAGGTAGACGGTACAATTTTTTGTCGTCTCGCACTCTATAGATCAGTCCAGCACCTATAGGGGGCAAGGTATTATCTCTTCTGCGATACACCAATTATTGTGATGTACTTCTTTAGTTCCAAGTCTGAAAAAATACTTTCCCTCCCACAATAGGTTGACTCTACAGCACGTATAAATTTGCGAAAAAGTATCTGTTTTGTGCTTCCAAATTCTTCTTTCTTTCACCTTCTTTTGCCCCTCTTTCTGCTCCCCCAGCATTCCAAATGCCGCTCCTATAATATTGATCCTTTGGATGCCGAACGTCTGCTTTAACCTCTTCCTCTCCCATAACACTTCCTCCGAACTCCGGACTTTCCTGTCACAAACCACTCATCATAACATTAAAACATTTCACTCAATCGTGGATAAAACTAGTCATCATGAGATGCCTTGAGGATTTATTTCCACAATTCGGAATTTTAGGCAGGAAATTACGAATATCAATTTGTGGTATGAAAATTTACTATAGTAAATCATATAATTAAGCTCAATTTAAGCCAAAATTTTAAAATTATACATTATGATTAAGATGGAAAGGAGTGGAGAAAAGGATAATGTGGCAAATGAAATAATAGACGATTAGCTCCTACATAGTTTCTAGAAAAAGGCATTTAGGAATACTACGGATATTTTCACGTATTTCATATTTCTTCCGAAATAGGTTTCCCATTAAGAATTATCACATTTTAGTATAAATAATGGGAGATGATTATTTTAACGTAATCCTGCTGAACTCTAATGTTTAACTCTATTTTAATATTATATTATTCTTATTGATATTCTTTTTTGCCTTAAGTTTCTCCAATTTTAACTCAACTTTGGATTATAGAGAGATTTATAAATGAATATTTGACGAAATATACCTCTGAGATATAGTATTTTTCTCAGTCTTTGGTCTTGTCTTCGAGATAAAGAAACAACATCAAAGAATTAGCGTTAGGATTATTGACATTATTGCATATGTTTACAGCCTCTTCGATGCACAAAAATCTGTTTAGAATAAATCTGTAGTAAAATGTAGAGTTAACTGCGGGAATAGCTCACACGGCTGGCAAGTTACCAGGATTTTAGATAGGCTTATTCATTCATGTATGTGTGGTTACCTTAATAGTACTAGTTAATGAGCAGCTAATGAAAGAGAACTTCATATCTAATCTGAAAGGATACGAGTACGATGTATGAATCTATTTTATTTTATATCTGGAACATGTTTATAAAAAATTACACTTCTTCCGTCACTTTGGTTTCTTTCAGACAAAAAGAGTTTAAGGACCATAATCTATGAGATTTCGTACTGAAAAACGAACATTGCATTATCTTACTATCAAGAATCGAATGTTTTAAATTCAGTTCTAATAATTTCAAAAGCTGAACAGGAATGAACCTTTGGTCAATTTCCATCAATCTCTCGGAAAAGAAAGAATCAGTATACGACTCCTTTCACTTTATTTTTAAGGCACACTTGTTGAACACTATGATTTAAAGCCGTCCATTCTCAGAATAATTTTAAATACTTGTTGAAAACCTCAATCCATATTCTCCTCATTTCGAAAATTCTTTACGTTGCTTTAAACTCAATTTTTATGTACGATTCACCATATAATTTTCAAGATTGAGAAACGTCACTATTACATCAATATTATACCCTGACATATTCCACAAGAAATCGCTAACAGTCATATAATTTAACGTAATAAATTATTTCGGCTTTGAAAAATAATTCCCTTTCACTTCCTTATATCTCTTAGACATATCATAGTGTCCTTTATTAATGTATTTCATCTAAAGAACGAACGTAACTCGACGTGAATTACTTATATAAATAAAATATTTATATGGTTTAGGAGTATGCATTTTTTAGGATATAGAATAAAACAATACAACAGTTTATTGTATAATTTATGTAATGCTGATCGATGGTAAAATTAGAAAGAGGTGAATTATTTACACTAATTAAACAGCAAGAATATGCAGATATAACCCGTCGATAGGCCTTCGAAGCGTCATAAGCCTGGTACATCTTCCACTTCCCATACATGTTCAATTGTATTCTTACCCCCCATCAGTACTTAGGCTTATTCCACTGTATGTTAATAAATATATTTTCGTCCCCAAGTAAATTCTTCTCCATCTACTCAAAAAGTCAAAAATCTACCTCTTCTTATTTCATCCGTTCTCTTCTTTCCATCTCTTATTCGAATATTTTCTCCCCCTTCTTGTCTCTTCCCATTTTGATCCTCGAACTCCTCAGACTTTTTGACTCATCGCAACGAGCGTTCCTTTCTACTTCGGTTATCATTCATCTCCTATTGAAATCCTCTGATAACACGTCTTCCGTATCATGCTCATCTCCGCTTAAATTTCCTTTCTTCCTTCCTTTTCACACAGTTTCCCACTCTACTCTCGAAATTGAAATCTCCAAGTGGAGAATATATTTTCAAAAATTGCCATCAGAAAAACTATTCCCTCGAAGCATTTTTCCACTGAAGAATATGTATACAAGATGTTGATTTATATCCATCCTATAGTTCAAATGTGCGAAAGCCAAAACTTTCTAAAAATTTTAATCTGTGCAATCTCTACGAAGTGATTCTCATATTGGGATTTCATAAGTACTTTTGCCGAATCTTATTGTGAAACGCAGTACTTACACACAGTTGATTAGTGTATCTGAATTTTCGCTTGTGAATGAAAAGAGAGAAAAAGGAAAAGATAATCTGCTGATGCACTATAGAATGTAGAGTATTGATAATTTTTTCATGATATAGAGAAAAATGAGGAATGGTTGTCGATGAATAAGTATCATGAACATTACATAAAGCAATTTCTATTTCCTATGCTTTCCTGTAAAAATTATCATAGTTAATTGATTAAATAGATGTATTGAAATAGTTTCAAGTTCAATTTTTGAATGAGTTATAATGGATTTGCTCTAATTTCCTGAGGGTTTATTATAAAAATTTGAGAAAAATGTTTTTACCCCCCATATATGTACGCACCCCATATCTCTCACGTACAATCGCTTTCATCTTTATTAATGAATTTTATGTATCTTTAATTAAAAATCTTTTATACACGTAATCTAAAAATATATTTGCTGCTTTTTCAGACGTAATTATGCCGCTTCCCTAATTCCTAAAGTTTTCTCATACTGTCGTAAAAAGATTGATCCGAAGTTTTCGTTAATAAGTAAACTATCCCTAGTGTATGATAGCTGGCCCGTTTGCAGTGACTTTTTACTTCTGAGTTTTACTTCTGCGTTTAATATATATAAGATGAGAGTGATAATAGTTAAAATTTTTCTTCATCAAATTCGCAGTTCTCCATGATGGCAATTAAGACTCTCCGAAGAAAGGGATGTCTGTTGGAATGGAGCCATGAGAAATTGGAATGAGCAGGAGAAGGAGGCGGTCATTGAAAAAGCTAAATGAATCCCTTAATTTATGAATTCTCCGCCAGTTAGCCTCAGAGCCAACGTTTGTATTTTCCCCTTTTTAAGGTTGTAAATTAAGTCCAGCCGTCCCTTTTCCATCACCGTGTGATGTATCTCAAAGAGAATTAAAAACTTTCAATTATTCCTCCGCTGACTTGTGAATATTAATCAGAGGAAATTTATTGCGGGATTAGCTGCGAAATTAAGTTTCTCCGTCCCCGGCGAAGAGCTCGCTTAATCGATTCTACCACAATTTTCCTCTCTTTATCTCAGCAGACGGCGCTCATATCTAAATCCTTGCGGAGGAGACTAAAGAAATAAAGGACTTGTTAATCGCATCTTATTAGCGGGGAAGAGTGAGAATAGTACACCACAGTTATCGTATAATGAATTCCGTGAGGAAAGCAATATTAGAACATAATTAAAAGCATACTTGATGACACTGAATAGACTATATATTATACTTCTATAATTTTTCGAAGTAAAACTCGTTAATACTCTAAGATGAATTATCGATATTCATCTGGTAAAGGATTTTTGTTTCGAAAGATATATAAGGTAAAGTGTGTAAGAGTTCTTTTAACCTTAAATCTGATTTTTCATGAAGATATTTCGATTTTTATCCACTGATCCTCCTTCTTAAAATTTCTTTGAATCGAGCCCTAAATCTATTGAAAATTATAACATCCAGATTATACAATAACTGTAATAATGTTCGATATCTTGTTTCGAAAGCCTTTTGACCAAAATATCTGTTTCCTTAATGAGAATCAACGCAGAAAAATTTCATTGTATTTTAAAATGACGATTGTAGTACGGATTAACAATATTCCTTCCCCACTGTTAAATTACAATTATATGGGTTAATAACAATATTCCGCTATGATACGGTCAGATTTGATTCTAAATAATATTTTCTAGATAGATAGAATATGGAGATAGAATTGGAGAGCTCTTTGGCGAGCCCATGGATGTTTGGGCTATCAATTAGACCGATCCCTAGATAACGTTACCCTTGATTTTATTACTTTGGATGGATTTTGGTTATAAATTATGGAAGGGAAAGGTAGGATATTAGAACAGATTACACATCCTCCTTTGTTTTCCTCCATCCTCGTTTGACGTGAAAATATTGTGAATCCGTGCGTGAAAATATACTTCGCAATTCAAATGGAAAATCGATTAAACTATTTAACTAGATATTTCCAACATCCTTACCAAATCTTGGTTATATTTTGCGTGAAACTCTTTCACTGTCTTATCGATTATACTCTCTATTTATTCTTAAGACTATTCAAGACTCCGTATTAAACGGGTGAATGGTTCTTTTACATCCGCTAAGTCTGCAAAAATTCTTCGCCAAAAAGTATACAAGACGAGCTTTATTTCTTAAGCCAAACAGATTCCTTAAAACCGTCTCCCTTACGTCTTTGTAATGCCTCGAATTCCCATTTGTTTCATTTACCAACTCCGCCAATTTCCCCCTACGGACTCGTCCAGATGAGGAATTTTAATCTCCTAATAAAATTCCAATAAAAGACAGAAGATTCGATATGCTTCCAAAAATTATGCCCTTAATGTGATACCCTCCCCAACGAGCCAACTGAGACCCACAGACACCCCACACTTGCGTCTCTTTGGAAAGTTCGGACCCCTTGCTGTTGGCACATATGGTCGCCGAATAACAAAGGGATGGGGTCGAATCAGGGGTTGGAATGCAAAAGGGAGCTTAAAGGGAGAAGAAACTGGGGGGTGGGTGTCTGTATGCATAAGGCTGCACGCACGCCTTCAGCTGAGAATATAAACTTTGAATTTCGTCGTTGGTATGTATGCCTTTCCTATTAAATATTTGCGCGACGAGCTAGGGTTTAATGAGATGATGTCCAGTCTTTGTTTCTCTTATCTCCTTCTAACAGTATATCAGTGGTATGCAACCAAGATTAATTATTCTCGCGGTAAGATCTCAGAGTACTGATTGTATGTTATCCTATAGGAAAGAAACGTGCACAAATAATCATTATGTGTAACCCTGGTAATGAGGAGATGTATCGGGAGTACAAAATACAGATATGCGGAACTGGAGGTCGGGAAACACTTCTCTGTTAATACTTCCCAAGGTGATGTATAAAAGAGTAGATTAGTGTGGAGATGTGTGCCTCAATATATCCGTTGTTTTCATCTCAAAAATTTCATTCCTCACACATACACCTAAGCTAACGATGTTTCTGTAATATAATATTCATCTCGTATCTCTTAATGTAAATATGTCTTTCTTAGTCTGTTTTGCACCATTTGCCGAGCACTATAAGTAACTAGCGAAGACCAATACTGCAGAAGCAGGTGATAATAAAAATATAAGGTGCAAACCTTTCATTTTCTTTCCTATGCTTTTATATATTTGATAGTTTGTCTCTGAGAATGGCAATGTATGAGCAAATGGTGAAGAGTTCAAAATAGTTTCCATTTGCATTAATATAAAGGTGCAAGTTTGATGAATTATGCCTAGACAAACTTAATTTTATTTTAAACCATCTAATTTAATATACATCTTAATACAAATACGCAAAAAAGTAGAGCAAATGAAGAGGCGATTATAAATAAGATAAAAGAGCCACTAATTAATATTTTTCTCGGGTGTTTCGATTTATATTCTGATTGGGATGCCATAAATGCGATAATATTTACAATTTTGAAGAGAATTAATAAAATGACTGAAAAGAAAAAACTTTTCTTTCACTTATCAAACTTGTCTTATAATTACTATAAAAATATTTCATTCGAATTCGCACTCATAATTGTGTATTATCACAAGACTATGACGACCATACTTCTAATTTCTCATGTTTACTACGATTAGATTCTTTCAGATTTTTATATTTTTTAGGAATTGGCGATATTTTAATTCTGAAGATACCATATTCTTGTGTTTTAGAGTCATTTATGGGAAGAAAACGAGCTGCTTTAGGCAACAAATTATGGATACTAAAGGAATACTCGACCAACATTTTCATTAAGATGAAGTTTAATTAAAATTTCTGATAAAGTCTAAGATTTTAGCCTTGAAGAATATGAAAAGTATCATTTCAGTGTTCGAATTTTTTAGTACATTTTTACTCAATACATCAACCACTTTGATGCCAAAAAATTTCGTGCGTGAATTTATAGCCCCAAAACTTTCCCTCCTCATATTACAACCATTAACTGCGTTGATGGAGACGGGTGACAATTCTTATAATTTCCAGTTACATACATCCTATTTAAGCTCGTAAAAGTTACGACTTATTAAGCGGAAAAGAAATCTCTTTTCTCTATGTAATAGTCCGGAAAATGAGAGAATGAACGTTTTTCCGATATTCAAAAAGTGATTCCGTCCCAAAAGTTGAAATAAATTCCGAGGACGCATCCGTCCCACGCAAAATCCCAAAGAATAGTTGCGCGAGCCGATATTTCTCCGGAAGAATGAACTTGCATCGCTCACAGATTCGAACAATTTTAATTTCGAAGGAAAAAGAGGAGGAAATTGGCAAGTGAGAGGAAATGATAGCTTTGGAAAAGAAAAGGGACGATGGTGGGGGTGGCTTTGAATGAGACCTTGTGAATCAGGGGGTGGGGGGAAAAGGGTTTGAAAGGGGTGGAGGAGGGGAGAATGATTCCGACTTGGCTTTTAATCACGAGTCCCCCCGCCCGGGGGCACAACCCCCAGATGCTCACAATCACAGACAAAACACATTCCCGCCCGCGCGCATTGTTCCTTCCCCATCCTTCGTATTCTCTGTACCTCCTGAGCTGAGAAAAAGCGAAAAAATCAGTGCAAGTCCAACGCCCTTGGATCGAAGTTTCCCAAGAAATATCCATTCGTAGTTCAAACATCACAACCAACGATCTGCGATTCCATTCTTCGTTTTTTTATATACCATCCACTCTCCTTCATATCCGACCGCTAATTATTCTTCCTTCAAAGAAATATCCCGGTTAAATCAAATAATAATGAATATTCATTATTGAATGTACGAGAGGATTATCCTTCTATACTAAATATTTGTTCATATTCCTACTTTAAAATTCCTATAAAAATTTTCCCGCATTCCATAAATATTGAGTAATGTCATCCAAAAAATAAATACTGATTCCCAATATACCTCTCCAAAGGGTTTTACTGCAATAGGCGAAATATAATCGTATGATATGATCCAAATAATTCTGATCTTAAGCTACCCATTCATTGCCCTTCGTGGCTTAATTAGAATTCCAAACAAGTATCTAATTTGATGCCAACAGTTTGACGGCGATACTCTTTGTATCTCCATTTCCACTTAACTCCACTGACGTCCGTCTACTCCATTCCAGTGGAGTGGAAGGAATTAAGTGCTTCAGTAACAATTTTATCCCTGAACTGACACTGAATATGAATACTATTTAATATATCTCTTAAGTAGGTATCTTTATATATATTCTTTTTCCCATTGTTTTTATGAAATTTTAATTATTTCGATTGCTAGCAAATGTCAGCATTAAAAATATCCATCATGAGTTAGAATATTCTAATCAGGAGACTGTAGTAAAAATTTGCCAATTCAGTCCATATGCCAAATATGTCAAAAAAATTCCCGAATGAACATCTTAAGATTTCAATTTACTTTCCTAAATAGAAAATTACCTGAAATAACAATTTATAAAACTAAAATTTTATTAATATCGAAATATTTCGAGTGTGAGTCATTGGAAGCTGCCACAGATTATGGTGAAATTTTTAAATAATGTACTAATCTTGCCATGATGGAATAATTTCTGTATCCGAGGAATAGTTCGAATAGTTGAATTCTATGAATATCGAGGGAACTCAATTATGAATTTCCGACAAAAACAGATAAAAATACGATTTTTATTGATATATTATTGAGCGAATATAAAATTCTTTTATAGTTATTAGCCATGAATGTACAAAGTGGATTCTGAAGAAAGGTTTTTAATTCAAAGATTGATGAAAGTATACAAATATGTTAACCTTATACTAATGCCAAATATTATTTTCTATGGAAAAGTTCTATATATTTAGATAGGGAAAGCACTATTAGACAATAGCATGGCGAAAACCCTATTCTATTTCATAACATACAGTTTCATTTCGTAATAATTTTCCTAACAAACAAAATGGTCAGCTAATTAATTATATCCCTCCAAAGCGACTTGAGGTAAAAAGTTTCCTAAAATGAGTAAAACTTTATAAGCCGCTTTTTCTGAATTTACATGAAAAATAAAACGGCTATGATTTTAATTTATTTAAATTAAATTTTATTTAAATTTTAAGCGTATAATTACGAACAAAACTGAAATCATTCAGGAAATTAAACTTTCGAAAACTCAATTTCTCCATACACGCAAACACTCCATGCCCAAGCATAATTATTTGGTGGCGGAGCTACAATGTGTAACTTGATATGATAATTTGTGTTTGGCCAATTAATGCTATTCACTAACATCTAGGAGTTGTTCCGAAATTTTCTACTTTAAAATAGAAATTTCTATGACAATATATGTCACGGTACGATATACACATATATACTTTTAATCTAAATCTAAGCCTTAAATCGCAATAGGATGAGATGATTTCTTATTCCTACTAAGTTATCCCTAGTCAATCACTTTCTTCTAATTCGATGTAACATTTATCTATTTAGTAGGTTAAATACATAGTTTTCCTTCAAATAATTCATGGCCATCAGCTGTTAACGAAGGTTTAAGGATTTTAGAGTTGTTATTCGCCCTCCAGGTGGACTGAAGCGGTATGACATAAAGAGTCGCAGAAATTGTGCGAAAAAAACTAAATCACGTTTGTGGTCATTTTAAACATTCTGCATACCTTCAGAAGCATGCTACGAGATCAGGGTTGCTAAACCTACTCTTTACGAAGTCAAAATTAAATTTCCGGTTTTTGTGAAACGCCGCTGCTTTCCAGGGGCGCTGCTGCTTCCGCACCCATTTCCTTCCACCTACGTCACCGATCGGTAAAGTTGGAAGCCACGCCCTGAATCGTTTGGGGGCGTGCTTGTGATGCGCGCCTGCTCCCTGCAGACTAGATAAGGCGCCAACCCCCTTGGCGCTAGCGAACAACTTCTTCGGGGGCGGTTCCCGACGCGGCTGGCCCTGCGCCTCAGTTGCCACGCCCCTCCGCCCCCTCACTCGGCCCAGAGGCCGCAAACAGAGCGGCCCCGCGCCGCACCCTCGGCCTGTTCCGGATGCCAGCTCGCCTGGAGCCGAGGGATAGCTGTCCACAGCCCTCGTCTCCTTGGTTTTCCGGTGTGGGACAACCCGTATCCTGTCTCCGGAGAAGGTTACCAGAGAAACTACTGAGAGGACATCCATGGACGACGCCAATTCACCTTCGGAATATCCCTACACTCTACAGGAAGGTAGCTGGACCTTCAGGAGGACGCCACCTGCTGCAGGTTGAGTGGACCGCCGTCAAGATGGCGCCGGCGCCTTCTAGCTCCATCTCCAGGATTAACAGGATGGGAATATAAATCGGTTGATTAATCTCTGAGAGGTGAGGTAGCTGAGGTAAACCGGTATTCGCAACAGGGATAGAGTACGAGCCGATGAGGCGGGAGATGGAAGATGTGGGTGACATCGCGAAGACTTGGGGTAAAGAACGGCATGTTTAGGAGGGAGACTGGAAGCTCTTGAACCTTACCAACCGGTGCTACTAGCTTAAGAGTGGCATCGTTCTTGTAAGAAGGAAATTTTCGAATAATTGTCCGCTTTGAGTCCACTTGATGTATGAATCCTGAAAAACTCTAAAAATAGTCTGAAATTCAATTTGAAGAGGAAATTCTGTCCAATCCTCACGATGGAGTTACTTGTCCTTAGTAATCGTTGTTCTCGATGTTAAAATATCTTTTAAGCTTTTGGTCAAAGTAAAACTGCATCCAAGGGAAATATTCTGAAAGATTTGTTACTTTTCGAACGGTTCATTCTTCATCGGACAGAGATTTCACAACTTTTACTCTGTTAATGTTTCATTATTTTCATAACTAGGAAAAAGTGGATGTTATTTCCGATTAGTTCTTAAGCACGAGAGATAATTCCAAGAATAATTCTGCTTTCTACCGTTCGTTTATTTTGTTCTTTACTTGCCAATTTGATTACCATCCTGTTGCTTTAGAGTTTTCACAAATATTTGAAATATAAAATATTCATCTCGTTTCATCCTTCTATTGTTTCCAAAATTAAATGGTTAAACGATATGACTTCCTGTCATGTTTATGAATGTTAACGCACAAAATGAAGGTTGAAATTATCCGTGAAATCGATAATCCTCAGCTGATACACCAACTGAACCAACCTCTTTAGAAATATAAAACTTGCGCACTATTCGAATGTTCAATTCGTTAAACGTGCCATTCCTAAGAAGACGTCGCTTGTATTGTCAAGAAGAGAATATTTCAGCAATGGAATTAGTTAATCTGAAAAAAGTACTTCAGCTTTCACTCAGGAATAAGAAGAATCGTATTGGGCAGACTGCGCTTCATGTACAGTGACTGTATTATATTATTCTGTGTTCTGTGTGAGGTCGCCAATATTCCAATATCCGAACAGATGCTATCATCCATCGTATACTACGCAAGTGTAACTCTTCAACTGAAGAAACTATATCTGCTGTTGTCCACACTGTTTGATATGTACATATTAAAAAGGTGAGGCGAATCTATATATATATATATATGTTTGAGAAAACGGTACTATGTTGCATAAATGCAGTACAAATATATTCTAAATGTATGTGTTGATTTCAGTCCCGCAGTGTTTTCACGAGCAAAGTATTTTTGTAAAAGCGATGTTAGTCAGACAAGTTATTCGTGCTTGCCATCGGCGCCGCGATCGGTGAAACTGACGTATCGCCGAGTTAACGCTTCGCCTCATCGACAACGAACGGGTCAGTTGGGTGTTCGATTGTATGGATGTGGTCATATGGTGTGAAAGGAGGTTGTCGTGATTGTTGGAGCTTGTCCATTTTCAAAGGTATATTTCCATAGCTTCCAAAAGACTTGCATAGTGAATGGTATTCCGAGATTTCATAGTAACTCGAGAAGATTCTATTGATTTACGATATAAATCAATTACTTGGTATTGTAGAAGATGAATACTCCCCCTCCCATTAATAGCCGTCAAATACCGTTGAGAATCTATGTTAGATTATCACTGCATAATTCCATCTGGAAATGAGGCAGTTCCCTTATTGTGGAATCTACCTCTGTTCTTCCGATTTCTATTTGCAAAATAAACTCCTTAGTCTTCAAATAGATTAGTTACCAGCCCAAATTCAGTAATCTTTAGTGGTCGTTGAGAAATATGTAACCTGCCATATAAATTCCGTCTAGACTGTAAGGTAAAGGATAATAATCCTTATGAACATCCCGCTTTCAGATATCGTCAAATGTTCCCATATAGTGATGCGAGGTTAAAATGACAGTTGACGAGCGAATCTACTCCAGCTTAATCTTATGGATTGAATTGTTGGGTTGAATTTTTCCATGAATAACAAGGCTTCGAATACAGGGGCCGCCCTCGGCTCCAGCGTAACCCATTCTCTGTCATCCCTGACCACACAATCGCACCTCGCACACCCTTCCCCAGCGTACTTCCCTCAAAACAACCCTCCCTTTACCCAATCTTTAATTAATGGCCGTCGTGTTATAGCCGTTGCAATTGATGGTGTCGTCCGCTCAATCCTCTTCGTGAACTCATCCTTGAATGGAAGGGACGAGGAGCGGGAGAGTTTAATTTGTTGTGAGTTGACAATAATCCGTAGATAGACAGACGTTTTCCCCAAAAATCACCAGGTGGCGTCTGTTTTCGTCTCCCGTGTTATGTAACTTTTGTGTGTAATATCGATATCCTTCCCTTAAGGTCTGCAATATAGTGCCTAATAATCCTATCCCGCCATGTTGTTTACATTTCGGATTCGAGGAAATTTCGCGAGGCAACCGTAAAATATTTATTCTCGAGAAAATATAAATCAGTAGTTACGAACTTCATCTCGGTATTTGCTGTATAATTGTGACTGTTTTAACACTCCAAATTTGGAAAATTCACACATAACATAGTAAAAATTTTCATTTAGTACATTGCTCTCGTTAATACGAAAAAAATGTCCCTGTAAGACATATATAATGTCATTGTAAGATATCTTAATCCTTATTTGGTTTCAAGTGATATCTATTCCAAAATTTTAAATTTCTGTAGAGTTATCCATTTAGAAAATTAAAAAAAAATCGGTTGGGTGATACATAAATTTTTATTGTCTATGATTTCATAAATAATAAATTTCTTAGCATCATGTTCTACATCGGAATCGGTTGACGTTAAGTGTGTTTCTTCTTAAGATTTTTAGTTTTCAAGTTTGAATTTTAATTGAAATACAAATTGATCTAATAATCTGAGACGGGATCACTCTAATTAGTTAATGAGATATCTATTACATCAAATGTTATTTGAGCAGAAATAATATTCTAGCAGTTGAACAAAGAGAAAAAAATTGTAGCTAAGTGTCATGAAGGTGTCATTTTAGTTGAAATTTGCATCGTGCTTTTAAGTATATGCTTCTGTTATTTCATCGATTCATACATTCATAATTATTATTATTCATTTCCATACATTCATAGTTATACTTTTTCACGATTAAAACGAAACCCCGTAAAAAAATTTATTTCATAGAAAATTTTTGAAGCCAAACTTTTTGAAATCGACTCTTTCATGATTCAACTTGACATGAGAATTGATATTTAATAAAAAACCCCTATGCCAAAAAAACTCATTCTCGTTGTACAAAAAATTTATCTCCATCACAGATTTTTATAGACAATATTCAATCAATATCACTCACAAAACGAGTTCATAACGACCTAAAACCGTTGCAAGACCAAGTAAAATACGTAGATGAAATATAATTTGACGTTAATGAATAGTATGAATGTGTGCCTCGCGATGTATCCTCGTAAATCCATAGTTTCATTTGCTGTTTGATTTCACTATGATCTGTTACGGCTCCCATAATCGCATCCAATGGGCCATGCTTACATTTAAAAATCCTAAAATACCCTTCGCCTCCAAATTTCCCTGCTGTGAGAGACGTCCTCGTTGCAGATTCTGGAAAATTATACGAGAAAATATCTTGCATATGTAAGAAATTTAAGGAAGGAGTTGAATGCCTTTACTTCATCAAAAGAGACTTAAAAAAATTCCATTAAAGTTATCGATGTAAAAGCACAAAAATGTATGCCTTATTAAAAGAAAAAGATGTGAAACTTAGACAGATGAACTCGATTGCGTTCCAAAATACGTACGATATTTTTCTTCGTCTCAAGATTCAGATTCTAATAGTGATTAAAATTCCCATAAAAACCTTAAGAAAAACTTTTAAACGATTATAATGTTTTCGATCACTCTCTTTTGATTTGTTTTCTTTGCAAAACTATTTCTTGCAGACTGTAAAAAATTTAGAAGCTCATTGCTATAAGATTAAAGGCACGGCCAAGCAGCGAGGATTCGTCCACGATGTCGCAGTTAACCTTCTTTGAGGTAACTACACAGGTTGTTACCCTCTTGCTACTAAATGATGTCCATAAGGATTCAATTGTAACAAGTTGTAAAAACCCAATAATGGTGCTCCAAATTTATGCTTAATTAATTAGTATATGTAAGAAATGTAAAGCTTATACATAAATTGATATGTCGGCTGTGTAAAAATGATGCCTTAGGTATAAGGTGCAATGTAAAACAATATGTAACGAAATATGGATCGCAATGATGTGTGTATTTTTCGCCTCTTGTTCATTCGTTGAAAATGGTATGATTGGTTAAGAAACATTTGGGTTACGAAAATCTTTCTAGACTCGCTTCATGAGGAGAAATATATCATCGCTGCATATTGTATCCTATTTAAACTTCCATCGTAAAATACTGTGGAATGTGTGAACAGCTTTCAATGATGTAATTATAATGTGAAAAATATCTGAGAATAAAATAAATGTAGAAAATTTCAAATTTTGTTTTGGATTCTAAAACATACTGAAAAAGATATTCCTTTTTTTAAGTCTAAATTACCCGCTAAAATGGAGATATTTTTATGAATGAATGGATAAATGGAAAAACAATAGTAGTGGGAAGGATAATAGTGAAATGACCGTAAATGCATTTTAGGAATTAAATTACTTAAAACAGAAATTAAATGTGCTGCAAGGATATAAAGATGTACAGTTACCCTAATATTATTTATAGCCACTACTAAATCATACTGACATATAAAATTATATCGAACGTATTGTCCACTGGATAGAATATATTAAAATCGATACCTGAACTTTCCCTTTATAAAATACGAAAATAATAAAGGTACAGAATTCCACAGTATTCAACTATTGCTATGATGTTTATACGTAAGTAAGATTCCACAATAGTTTCTTAAATCCAATTGTTCAGAAATCGGTGTACAGCCATATTAAAGAATAAAGAAATGAATTCGATCAGCCCAAAAATGGCTATTTTCTGACTATTAAAAATTTTATCGATCTCTGAATTATTTCTTGATGCAATAAACTCGAATTACAAAAGAATTAATAACACCGGTTAATCAATAGGCGCAACGGATATGTCCCTCGCGCGATTCTGAAATAGTACATTAACACCTTATATACACAAAATATGTTTCTTCAGACGTTCAGACGTAAACCATTGGTAGGCGTTAAATAAACACCTAAAGAACTAATAAATGAATGTGATCTAGCTTCACATGGTGGAACACCATAACGTAAGGGAATATTCATTCTTGGTAGTTTTCATAGGACAGGCCAGAGATGCGGCATTGACGGACGCACTACAGATTATCTACTTTAGGAACGGCAGCCAGTAAGTAAAATGTAAATGCTTTATGATTTATGTACAAATTTCACATTAAAACGGAGTATAATATATCTGACATATACCATTTACTGGTCTATATACGTTAAAAATGTATGCGTAGCGTCACATGTTATAAGAAAACGTTTTACAGCAATTGTCCACACTTCCGAACTCCTTGCCCAAGGTCGAAGGTTGCTCACCCACGGGATAGGCCATCACTTTCGCTTTCATTTTTCAGCCCCTGAGGATGATTCGAGTGACCAGTCGTTCACCGCGATAGCTTACTGAATTTTTCCTTTTGTTTCCATTTATTTCTATTGAAATAACTAAGAGGAACAACTGTCAATCTAAATTTTTATCTAACGTTTAGTCAATGAATGTGCAATAGCACTTGTTAATTGCTGAAATAAATGTCCTCTGCTGCACTGAATTTACCTGCCTATTTAATCTTTCAAAAAGCACTTGCCTATAGCATAATATTCTCTCCTGTTAAAACATCCACTACACAAATTTCTATCATAGTCATTACGGACGAATGATAAATATAAAATTATAGATCCAGCTACTAATTGTTGAACCGTATGTAATAAATTCAGATGATCAGAGATGATTATTCGATCGAGACTTTGAGTGAGATATCAAAAACATTTGATACGCTATGAGTCTTCAATTCTTATTTTTCCATGACAAAGTATTTTTCAATATTTTCTATTTCCAAAGACAATTAACTCGAAAAAATCTCTTACTGATTAAGAGACTGGCTGAATTGAACCATTACTAGCTTCGTTAAGCTAAATCAGGGTAATGGATTTTTAAAACCAAATCTGTGTTTAACTCGTGACTTCTTTTATAATTCTTGCGTACGAAATGTATGAGAAACTGTGGGGCAAAGATGTATATTCACGATGTTGACCAATAACCATAATAATTCAATTGTATAATCATGGAAAATATATAATTACGGCACATATTTATAAAATAATTCGATAAAGAACAATAAAGATTGCCATAATTTGTCTACACACTATCAGTGAAATGTTAGATGTAATGGTTCTTCGTAGATAACACTTTCGTACAACCCACCAAGGTCCTAGGAATATAAGGTGCATGTGTAGCAAAGGTTACAAAGAAGTGAGGAATAACGAGATGACCGGGACTCAAACCCGGGTTCCCTACTTTCCTTAATCCGGTGACTCCTTTAAAAGAGGTTGATCCTTAGCATCTTTCTTGAGAGTGGCTGTCTCTAGGATGACATCTAGCCTGGGTTCGTGGCATCATGTGATTCGCCTTCTTACTTTTCTGGAGAAGTAAAATTTACGCGGCATGGAGATAAAAAGGTACAGCTTGATAAAGTATACCTACCAAGAAATTGGAAAAGCTAGATTAGATACCCGATTATGATGCGTACGATTTTTACCAAAGTAATCCGATGGATTAACTTTACCGTTTAACTTTAAATGTTATGAAGGATATACGGAAAGATTCCTGTATCCTGTATTTTTTCGAAATTGCCATATTAACCTGACTTATAACATTTTAATCCATGAATAGCACTCCAATTCAATAATATTTAACAACTCCTCTAATTTCTCTCTCCAAGATTTTACACCATTTTTCCTTGGAAATGTATTTGCTTAAATATTCCTAAAAATTAAATATTCAACTATGCTGTAACACTCAAGTGAACCTGATTTCCAGTTTTAAGGAAAATGTGCATAGGTGTTTTAATTGTGACCCATTAAATTAAATTTTGTTTGTCGTGAGCATAAATTCTCATGTTCTGGCAAATTGTGCTCACCTCACATGAAAAAGTCTCTTTGCTAGTAATCCATAAAAAGTATATATTTCATATTACAGATAAAGTGAAGTATAAAGTAATTCATTTTAATCTTATTAGAGAAAGACATTGTAAATTAATTGTTTGTGATTAATTATATTTATACTTTCTAATAATGTCAATCACTAATGAAATTTAAAACTATATACAGTTGGTTGAGAACATAGTATATGCTTCACTTGCTTTGGATAGAACCCAAGAACCTTCTTTAATATATTGAAAATATGTACCTTTCCTACAAAAACTTTATGTTGAAATCAGCTCAAGACTTGAGATTCACTATGATGAAAAAAATAATAATTCAATTTAAATTTCAAACAATTTATCTATTAAGCATAATCTCACAATCATAGAGTTTTGGTCAATAAGTGTTGGTACTATAATCAACAATGGACACAAGTTGACATCCATACACAGAAAAAAAATCTGTCAGGACCTTAGCACAAGAGAGTAAGCATGGTAACTATTCTGCATCTGAAATCCAAATAAGTATGCAATTGCAATAAATCTTACTTTTAAAGGGAAATGATTGAGATTGAGAAAATATCAAAGATAATTTTATTCACAGCTACAGACTGGAAAAAATTCCTTCATTATCCTTGTGAGATTATTTTCTCAAGGATTTATTTAAGTTATGCATTCATTTTCTTGACATATATTAACTAAGTATAAAGACTTGGAGTGTTGATTTTTCTAAAATATGAAGCTTCACTTGAGATATTTAACGTGGTAACAATTTAAAGGTCTGCTCAGAAGTTTTCCAAACGAATGACTGAGTAACTCAAAAACACTACTGTGTTGCAAATATTGCTTTAATACCCATTTTGCTAGATATATGGCATACGATTGGAATCCAGTGGAAGAGTTTTATTAAATTTACCTGTTGCAAGAAAGGTTATTCACACTAGAAAGTTTTAGGATTGAATAACAAAATGCATCAAATTAACAAAATAAAAAATCACTCATTCTATATTAAGAAGATCTAAAATTGCATAAACAAGTGAAGAAAATGACCTGATGATTTTAATTCAGACTGTGAGTATTGACCAAAATATTCATAGACATATCTCATAAAGAAAGAGATTGATTATGTATACTCAATTGAAGCATGGACTACTGAAGCAGGATTCTAGTTAAAAGGTACTTAAACTAATTACTTAATAGACAAAATATACATTAAATTGAAAATAAATTCATCGAAAATGATGTTCTAAGAAATAATAATTCCAAAACGATTCAATAAACAGGTAAATATACATATTCAAAGAAAATAAACATATATGTACATATACTCACTCACATATTTACACATCAATTAAAGAACTCGAAAATTTAATTCTTTCTTAAGAAAGGCTGTTAAAATTAAATTAACCTGGATTTCACTAGGTCAACCATTGATTTGAATAAGCTTTCTGAGTTTAGTACTAATTTTCATATTTGGTTAAGAGTTCTCATGACAACTATGATGATTAAAAGTACGTTATTTCTATTGGTATGGTACTCAGTGAGTCTAAGGTGCATGAAAGTTGATCAATGATTTATCTATTTACTATGTATTTAGTCAAGGTCTTTGAAATTTTCGATGATGTTGACCTTTCCTTAAATACTTATGGTAGAAATTATCATGTTATGCCACAAATGGACTTTAAGTGGATACTTAAAGTTTTAATGAATTATATTAATTAAATAAAACCAAATCATATTAATTCCAAAACTGGACCAGGATATGACAACATTCCACCTTATTTATTTAACAAATGTGAATGAGAACTTAGCCATCCCTTGTTAATTATAATCAAAAAAAAGTCTTTAATGATAGGAGCATTAACTATCTAATAGGAGATTACTTATATTGTTCCCAATTACAAAAAAAATTAGAAGATCCAACCCAATATGTATCAAAAAGTACATAAGAAAACCTTTTAAAGCATTAACCTGTGATGAAGTTAAGCAGTCCTTTGAGAATATCGTAAACCCAAATCTACCAACTAATCTATCAAGCTGATATCCTGGAATCTTTCTCGAATAGTTTGAAAATTGCCTCCATCTGTAGGGATACATTCTAAGTCTTTCATAAGATAAATCATTGCTAAAAATACAGATCTTGATTCATTTTAAAATACGTAATATACTCTCATGCACTAAAGGTATCAAGAAGCAGAACAGCATATTGTGAAGGTCAAAGCTTTCTATTCCCAGGAATTAAATTTCATGTTTAATGTACCACAGGGATCACTTCTGACCTCTCTTTTATTCAACATCTACATTATAAATATTGTTGATATTTCTTTTGAATTTATTATCTAAAATCTGTTCAGTCATTGGTGCTATTAATAACTCTATAAATCTTTAAAATAAAAAAAATTTATGCATTTGTTATAAAATTTGCAAATAAATACAAATAACCAAATGAATTTATTACTGGCAGAAATAATATTAATTTCTACTGTGATATAAATGGAGAATCATCTAAATATAATGAAGGATCATGCAGTTAAGTTTGACTAAGTCAAACATTTCTAGTTACTATGTAAGGCTACATCCATAAAATGAAATGATAGGATTCATCTTAAGAAATGGAAAAATATTTTTTTAACTACACATTAGTAAAATCTTTACTTGAATACTCATAACAAGTATGGAGTCCTTCATTCTTATCCAATATTCATCTTCTTGTTTTTCCCATTGCTAAAAAACAGACATGAGTTTGTTTCTTAGATACCCATTCCACAAATTTTAAATACAGCTGACCAATAGTTAGAATTCAAAATTTTGACAATATATTTCTCACATAGCAGCCAGAACAGAGAAAGGGAATGCTGTAAGAATTGAATCAGGAGAGTTGCATCAAATCTCTTAACATTTTAAATAATGTTTAAAGATATTTTTCATTTACATATTCTGTAATTGTACTGTTATATATTTCTTAATGCTTACACTTGCTATATATTGTGCAATATTCTTGATTTATTCCCATATAAACACTATTGCATTTATATGTCTCCCTCTACATGCTTATTATTTATTGTGACTGTATTCATTAATTTAACTGATCTCTAAGTCACAAATTCCTTTGGAATTGCATCAATATAGTGTTCTGGAATTTTTATTCAAGGTCTTCAGGATGATAGCCATTACTTTGTAATACTTAAGGTTTGTAAAACATGAATATCATTATTAAACTCATTGCAAGTTGGTGAATAGCCGTGTAAGAGTGTTTAAATACTAGATATTGTTATTACAATAATAATTAACGAATGATTTACCCCTATTTCAAAACGAACAAAATGAAGATCACATGTAATAGGAGTAAGTATAGATTTGACCAATTACAGAGAAAGCCAATCGAAAAACTCCTTTAAAAAGAAGCATAAGATTCAACCATAAAATATCATTAGACACATTTGTGTTATGTTGTAACGAATTAATATTCTGAGAGTACTTCTATCGATAAATTACTACCAAAATGTATACAAATAGTCCTATCTTATAGTTGTAATATAGAAAATTAAAAGTAAACTCACAACTAAATGATACAGAGAAATTGTTAAAATATCGTATTATATTAAAAGCTCGATGTTAGTACATTTATTCAGATTATTGATGTTTAAATTTTGAGTAAGAATCTCAAAACATTTTATCAAGTATAGGTGATCATAGATACGATGGGCTCTTTGACTGACGTAGGTAGAAATAAGTAAGGCTATAATTAAATTAACCATGCATTATTATTATTATCATCATGTATCATATTAACCATATTACGTCCAATACACATTCTAACATTATGCACATAAATAACAAACAATCAAGCTAATGATAGTTGATTACATTTACTATATGGTTCTCTTTCAACATGACTTACTCCTTCAAAATTAGGATTGTAATATTCCGAGAGTAAGTTTGAGGAAATTGAAGATTACGCAAAAGAATTATCAAAAGCCTCACTTGATTACAAATGTAGTAAATTACCTTTTACAAAACTGAATTTAATGTTCTCCTAAATTCTCATCTCTCTCGAGAATCATCATCTCCTTCAAATAATGGCTAGATTTTAAAAAACAGTGGAATTTAATGGAACTGATTTTAACTCGCAAATACCGTGAATGTACACTGAGTATAGAGTGAATCCATGAATTCAGCGCACGATAGTCGGCCCTCTAAAAACGATTTCAAGCCATTAGCAGTATATCTGATGTATCACCCGGAAATGATGAACTCCACTGATATTTTTTTATTGATGGAAAATTTATTAAACGTACCTTAATAATATTTATTTCCATTTATAGAATTTTTAAATGTATTGATTTCAAAAGTAAAGGAAAGAATTTTCCATTGAGTAACTGGCTGAAATCAAATCCTATATTTCCCAACATTGCACGATGTCGGCGCCGTGGCTTAGTTGGTTAAAGCGCCTGTCTAGTAAACAGGAGATCGGGAGTTCGAATCTCCCCGGTGCCTTCGGAATTTTTTCCTGTTTTTTTCTAATGAATTCATTGTTTAACAATTTATCAGTGCAGAAGTTTCAATGGAAACAGCCTAAAATGGTTTTTATTAATAAAGAATGAAAGGTTTTATGAAAAAATTTATTAACGTATTTAAAACAACGATAACATGTGATCTATAACATTAATATTTACATAAAATACACAGAAGTCGTAATTGTGTTCCATAGTCCTTTAGTGCCAGTTATGTCTGGATTATAATCCTTCTTGGACTCTCAGAATATTTTTCCTATTGATATCAAAGATTGAAATTAATATTTACTTAAAATAAATGGGATACATGGGATAAATGGGATAGAAGTTAATTCTAACACCTATTTACTAAGCGAACATTCTATAAGGAAAGTTACTTGTAAAAATTTAAAGGGTTTCATCAGTGATAGTTCTATTTAAATGTATAAGCATTTCCAATAATAAGCAACATAATTTACATAAGCGTACCTTTGTGAAATTCTATTATAATTCTAAAATAAATCTATCAACACAATGTCAAAGTAGTTGCTGTCTTCAGGTGCGCTTACAGGAAAAAAGACTCAGCGATTTCAAACATTTTGGAAAGTAATAATCTTTAGAAATAAAAGATTAAAGAAATAAGACGTTTGATCCATCATCTTATTTCTTATTTAAAATATGATTCTGACTGCAACACCCAAATAAAAGGGCACCTGTATTGTTTAATAATTTAATAGAGTTACAAAAAAGTGTAAACAAAGATACCTGTCCTTTAAATCCTGAGAATCCAAATCTCCTAAGGGTTTCCATTTCCTGAGGTTCCGTATGCCAAGCTGATTTTGTGTAGGTATCCCGTCATTCTAGTTTTACGATATCCATCACCATTGCTGATGCCATATTTCCCTGGAAAATTTTCGTCCTTCTCCTTCCCTAATCCATGCCATTCTTTGACCCCATCTATCAACCCTTTCTGACCACCATTCCATACACTTTTGTAGTTGCCAGAATTCCGAATAAAATCTCTTTGCGATTCCTTGGAACCAGAATTATATTTAATATTACCATGAAGATTGTTTTTATTAGCGTTGGATGAACTACCAAGTCGACCATCCCCTCTAACACCGTATACGACTCCATGGCCCCCTCCATATCCCTTCCAATGACCTGCTCCGCTGTGACTAGTTGAATATTTTCCAAAACCTTGGCTTCCTCCATGCCCGCCCCCACGTCCACTCCCGTGTCCACCCTCCTGACCACCCCCTCCAGAACCGCCTCCATGTCCACCCCCATGACCTCCACCATGTCCACCTCCGTGACTTCCTCCATGTCCACCCTCATGTCCTCCATGTCCACCCCCATGACCGCCTCCAGAACTGCCTCCATGTCCTCCACCTTGGCTACCACCACCACCATGTCCACCCCCGTGATTTTCTCCATGACCGCCCTCGTAACCGCCCCCATGACTTCCTCCATGACCAACCCCATGTCCTTCATGTCCACCCCCATGACCGCCTCCAGAACTGCCCCCCTGACCACCCCCATGTCCACCCTCATGCCCTCCATGTCCACCCTCATGCCCTCCATATCCACCCCCATGACTGCCTCCATGGCCGCCTCCATAACCGCCCCCGTGACTTCCTCCATGACCGCCTCCAGAACTGCCTCCATGTCCACCCCCATGTCCTCCACCTTGGCTACCACCATGTCCACCCCCGTGATTTCCACCATGGCCGCCTCCATAACCGCCCCCGTAACTTCCTCCATGACCGCCTCCAGAACTGCCTCCATGTCCACCCCCATGTCCTCCACCTTGGCTACCACCATGTCCACCCCCGTGATTTCCACCATGGCCGCCTCCATGACCACCCCCATGTCCTCCATGACCGCCTCCAGAACTGCCTCCATGACCACCACCATGACCGCCTCCAGAACTGCCTCCATGTCCACCCCCATGACCACCCCCATGTCCTCCATGACCGCCTCCAGAACTGCCTCCATGTCCACCCCCATGTCCTCCATGACCGCCCCCAGAACTGCCTCCATGTCCACCACCATGTCCTCCATGACCGCCCTCATGTCCTCCATGTCCACCGCCATGTCCTCCATGTCCACCACCATGACCGCCTCCATGTCCACCACCATGACCGCCTCCATGTCCACCACCATGACCGCCTCCATGACCACCCCCATGTCCTCCATGACCGCCTCCAGAACTGCCTCCATGACCACCACCATGACCGCCTCCAGAACTGCCTCCATGTCCACCCCCATGACCGCCTCCATGTCCTCTACCTTGGCTACCACCATGTCCACCCCCGTGATTTCCACCATGGCCGCCTCCATAACCGCCCCCGTAACTTCCTCCATGACTACCCCCATGTCCTCCATGACCGCCCCCAGAACTGCCTCCATGTCCACCACCATGTCCTCCATGACCGCCCCCAGAACTGCCTCCATGTCCACCACCATGTCCTCCATGACCGCCCCCAGAACTGCCTCCATGTCCACCACCATGACCACCCTCACGTCCACCATCATGATCTCCATCATGACCACCCCCATGTCCTCCATGACCGCCCCCAGAACTGCCTCCATGTCCACCACCATGTCCTCCATGACCGCCCCCAGAACTGCCTCCATGTCCACCACCATGTCCACCATGACCGCCCCCAGAACTGCCTCCATGTCCACCACCATTACCTCCTCCATGACTACCTCCATCATTTCCTCCATGTCCACCACCACTTTTTCCTCCACCACTACCGCCTTGACTACCTCCGTGGCCACCTTCATGATCTCCTCCATGTTCATAACCTCCCCCATTCCCGCTACCGTACCCTCCTCCGTATTCCTCTTTGTGTTCACTGCCTTCCTCTTCTTCATTTCCATCTTCATGGATGCCTTTGTGACCTCCTTCGTGCTCATAACTATGATTATCGTCTGATTCATAAGTATGATCTCCATTATGTTTTTCAGTCTTAGATTCATCCCCCCTTTTGTCATCTTCGTGATCTTCTGAGGCGAATTTTTGCACTCCTCTGTCATCGATGTGGCTACCTTTCCCGATTCCATAACCTCCCTTCGTTCCCCCACTACCTTGTCCAAAGCCTTGGTTATTTAATTGAAGATCACTTTTATAGGACTGCGCACGATTGCCGCTAATTAGTTTATCACCTTCATGGCCAGAATATCCAAAGCTTCGTCCTTGTTTTCCATCCGTATCTTTGTTCCAGTGTCCTTTTGTAATGGATTTATCAGCATATTTCGACCAATCGTTTCCCTCTTTTCCAAGTCCTTCAGAATTGTAATGCCAGCCATGATTAGCTTTGCTTCCTCCAGAGCCGTACCCTCCGACGGAATGGCTACCTTCGGCGTCATCATAGGTTAAGCTGACATCCTCATAACCTCTGTATTTGACACCATCCCACGGCCCTGGTTTACTAGCGCTTACCAATGAAGGAATATAACTTCTGCTCTGCTCATAATTCTTGATCCCATATTTCGAATGCAAGTTATCCTGAGACTGTTGCTTGACGTTGTCTAGGATTTAGAGTTGATGCAATTTTAGATATAAGTATTAAAACTCGATTTTAGATTTGATCGTGAATGCAATGTTAGCAATAATTTATATTTTATCAACTGCTTACCATGAAATGACAGTGCAGATTTGGACAAATTTATGAAGACTAGCAAAACATGATATATCGATAAGCTATTCATCTGAAAAGGAAAAGAGATTAATTTTTTCCCCGAAAGACTATTTCCAAAAAATATTTTCCTGATGTCAATACCTTGGAGTCAAATTTTCTAAAATATTAGGGGCATATCAATGTGAAGCTACTGCAATGATCTCGATCACTTCTGTGCACCTCAGCCGCATCAGGCACATTTTATATACTTCAGTATTAGAAGGGGAGAGAAAGTTATATTTTTGAAATCGGGTCAGCCAAACCATCCATGAGGATTCAAAGAGAAGAAAACAAAAGTGCCGGACATTGATCCTCTCCCTGAGATTGGATATAAGGCGGTGCTTCGAACTAAGGAAGAAAAAATAAATCTTGCGAGCAAAGTATGAAACTACGTGGTTTTTAAGGAGAAAAAGTAATCCAAAAATGGAGAGATGTCGAGTGAAGTACCGATGTTCACTAAACGGTCAAAGGAATTCTCCTTTTACTCGACTTTCACAACTTCGAATCCGTCTTTTTTCATCAAGTGGCACACGATAGATTTGATCTTACCGTAACTCAATTGAAATACGATGAAATATTGTTTGTATCCAGTGTATAACAAAAATAAGGCGCTATTGGCAGTGAAGAATGGACTTAATTAATAATTTTCATTCAGACTATTTAAAGGCAGCGAGTAAGAACTTGAAAATCGTTTGAACAATCCCGCTTAAGTCGAGTGTGTGAATTAGGGAACCACATAATACAATACGATCTTAAAATTATTTTCTGAAGCTAAATATATTGATTCTTTCTCTAAAGGATACTTCATGAATTTGGATGTATTATGTCCATTGGAATCGATTATTTAACTTGCACAACTACGTTCACCTAGTGGGGGTGAGGTTCTTTTCGAAATAAATGACTACTGCGTGCGAATGCGAAAAGACGTATCTAGAATGGGGGCTGTAGCTTTTTTAAACGAAAAGAAACAAACGAAAAATCATGAATATGTTCTTTAGAATCATTTTAAATCAACTAAAAGTTTGAATGACTCTTGAATCTCGTGGGAATACTTAATCAAACATGAATGAGTTTCTGCACGAAGCCAGGAGAAGTCTTGTAAGTCATATCCCAGAAATGTTTTGAAAGAAGAAATATTCTGTTTTTAAGCCTTTATATAGTAAATGAAAGTCTAGAATGTGTGTAGTCTTGGTTAAAAGAAGTCTATTTAGAATGCTCGCATATAAAAATGGTTTGTCATAATTATTTGCATTTTTCCATTTCTTAGGGCCAGCTCGAAGAATTCGACACCGTACAAGTCGTTATGGGAAATGAGTCCTGTGATTTGGACTCAGCTGTATCGGCGCTTGTATTTGGTCTTTATTTGTCTCGAGCATCATCTACTGTTTCAGTCCCAGGAAAACGGAAAACTGTTATTCCCCTCCTGAATATCCCTCAATCAGAATTGCCTTTAAAGACGGAAGTCATGTTCTTTTTTAACGAAAATGATGTCCCAGTGGACATGTTAATATTCAGGTGTGTATTCTTAATTTGGATCGTTAAATTTACCTTATCTATTGTATCGGTGGCTAGTCCTAATGAAAAGAATTTGAGATATGCATACATGCAAATTAGTTACATTATATTTCTTTCGGCACACCATCATTATAATTTGTCAGATTATCTTGCGCTATCAAGGTAGTGATGGGATTTATCTTTTTGATATATTTTGCAATTTCATCTATATGAACCTTAAATGTCAAGTTATCTAAGATTTATATTGTGTAATATCTTAAAGTGTATTGTATGCCTTTGATATTACATTAATTTGACGAATTTTAGCTTTTTGAAAACCTATGTACTCTTCACCAAATGACGTTTTTATCAGGGATGAAATAGACCTTCATGCCTTGCATGCAGCTGGACGCTTGGCTCTTGTATTGGTGGACCATCATTCCTTACCTCCTGATGATAGAGCATTGGCACAAAGTGTTGCTGAGGTGCTTGATCATCGCCCACGGGATCCACATGCTCCTCCATTTCCTCCACACGCTCCTGTTGATCTAAGACCTGTTGGTTCTTGTTGTACTCTTGTAGCTGACCGACTTACAGCAACAAAAGCTGGACAGGCATTACTCACTCGCCAAGTTGCAATGCTTCTGTTTGGTAAGTTATTTTCAACAAGTTATTTTCTATTCCTATACAAGTGTTAAATTGAAAAATTAGATGAAAAACAATGGTGTTTACTATTTTATCGTCTAAATTTTTAACCAAAAGTTCAGTATAGGGATGCATGAAAGTCTGGATTTATTATATAAGTTTAATATTAATTTCTTATAATCTTTTATGAATCCTGGTTCTTTTTGGATTTTTAATTACTATATAGTATTATTTTGGTTGTGACCTAATCCCATGCAAGGTCATTTGATAAAATTTTAATCTGCTTTAGTTAATTACCTTCAAGTATAACTGAGCTTCTTTATTTTGAGCCTATCTAGGTTTCTTCATACTTAAATTGCAGTCTTTGGGTGTTGGAGAAGTATCATATCAAGTAAAAGCAAGTTTTTTTTATTCCTGGAAAAATTTGTTTGTTGCTGTAAATAATCATTCCTTTGCAAGCAATTTATATAATAAATTTGACTTTCTTTATTGATATCCCCAGTAGGTACTTTTGTTGATTTGAAAATTTTAATTATAAATGTATATATTTAATGCTTGTTCAAAAAATTTATTTGCATGTATTTCTTATGTTAAAATCTTAAATGATTACAGTTTAAATCCTGTAAGTCCAGGAGATAATTCATTATATTTCAATATACTTAAATATAAAGAAATCAAGTAAATTGTCTGGAATTTCTTGTAAGGATGCTTTTTCCATTAAAATTGAATTAATTACTTCTTTTTAGGCTCTATGATTACCTTTAGTTTATCTTATTCTAAAGTAGGATGTAATCCTTCTTGTATATTTAGATAAGTATTCATCCTATAAAATATTGTATCTATATATTGGAATGTTTGATTTCTATTAAAAATTTACGGTTTCGTTACTCATTCATGTTCAATTATATGTGATCTTTTGCAGGACCTATTCTTCTCGATACAGCTTGTCTTTCAGAAGCTGCTGGGCGTGCCACTCGGCTGGACCGGGAGGTAGCTGCCCGGCTGCGCCGTCGTTTAAGACAATCTACTCCCTCTCCTTCTCCCTCTCCATCATTGTCAGAAAAGGTCGGAAGCAATACAGGAGAAGGAGAGGCTGCAATTGCCCCATTGGGAGAAGAAGAACTATTTGGACTTCTTGTTGCAGCTCGTGCTAATAGTGCTTTAGCCCTTCCTCCAAGACAGCTTCTATCAAGGGATTTAAAGGTTGTTGAGGCTCGAGTCCCAATTGCATCCCTTCCTATGCTTGTTGAGGTGAGGGTATTAATAATTTAATTTATGAGTTTTTAGTCTTAATTTTTGTAGCTATTGATTTGGAGAATTGTATCTTAAGTTTAATGTATTTATCATATACATACTGTCTGTCTAAGTGGATACCTTACAAGTCACCTCTCAGAGAATGGTAAGTAGTGCAAGTATCATGACTCTGCTTACCCAATTGATTAATTTTGTAAATTGCTTTTGGGAAATTTTCATTTTTAAATCTGTTTCTTTGGTATCTGATTCCCTTATTTGTTGTAGAAGTGTGGTCTAAATAGAAAGGTGAGATAATAATATTCTCTATATCTTCCAAGGGCTGTCACTACTTCTCAAAATTAATTAAGTAAATATATTCTTCATGCCAATTTTCTATGTCCCAATTACTATTCAAAACCCTTCTGCAACTTAGTTACACTTACTGATTTATGGTAACAGTTCTTCATGAAAGACATTGATTAATATTGTACCCATTCCATTTCACTAATACTACTTCTGTTGGCAGGGTCCTGTATATTTCATGTATAGGTGAGGCTTGACCAGCTCAAATCCTCTTCACATATTTAAGATTCTTTAAAGTTTTTCCTCATATACTACAGATGTGGGCATCCCATGATAAGTGATGATCCCATGTGGGATATCCCAAGATATTTCACTGATTCTACTATTGAAATTTTTTCCCATGGAGGCTGTACAATAAATAATTTATTAAAAAAGTTGAACAGAAGTGAAAAATAGCGACATGACTGCGACTGTGCCACTGTGTGCACACCATTGCCTTGCTCGCAAGGCATCACCCAAAACAGAAGTGGAATTAAAGCGGCATGGTGGTGTAGTGGTCAGCATACCTGCCCGGCAAGTGGGAGACCTGGGTTTGCATCCCAGTCATGTTGCTATTTTTCACTTCTGTTCAACTCTGTGAAAAAGCACACGCTTTAACGTGCTAAGTAATACACCCAAAATCCTTTCCTATCAAATCATTTATTGCTTTTTGTTCAAAGAAGTTGACTACAACACTTGAATATATTTTGATCAAATTCCAAAGCTTCATACCATTTCGTAATCCTATCATGATCATCACAAAGAATCAGTCAATCTTCACTGCTCTCTATTTAGAGAAATTCTTCAAACATTAATTAGCATAAGCTTCTTTGCGGCTGTTGGTGACAATTGTTTCTATATAATCATTTGATAACCTTATAAGAAGTTGATTATATATGATGAATGTCTACAGTAGTTGTAAGAAATTAATTTGCTCAAAGATCAAATCATTGATTTTAATAAAAAATAGTAGTATTTGTACTCATGGAAAAGGTTACTTGATGATTATGAATAATAATAGTTTTTTTTACAAAACTATGAAACATCTCTCTTGTTATCATGACAAAGTGTTTAAGTGAGATTTTTAGTATTTGCCCAAATGGACAGATCCATTTTTTAGTTTCAGAGTTTTTATTCAATGGGAAATTACTCCTACATTTTATTTTTAATGATTGTAGATGCTTATGCATGAATGCTTACTTGAGGATGGGCCAAAATTTCATCACATAAAAGATTAGTATTGATCAATGAATAATTTTGAAATATTTTATTTTTCTCAATGGATCTGAAGGTAACCATTAACATTAATATGAAAAAAATTAGTATCATAATAACATTAAGATTGGTGTTCATATTTTTCTTTTCATACAATTTTGTTCAGGAATTTGCTGATCTACCTGATGCTGGAGCTGCAATGGAAAGTTTTTGCTCTGAACGACGATTTCCTGCTCTTCTTTTAATGGGTTTAAGGATAGATGCAGATACAAAGGCTTTGCAGAGAGATATAGGGATATTTTCACCACGACCTAGACCAGCTACTCCCTCTACAGCTGCTTCTGGGAATTCTGGAGCCTCTTCTACAGCTTCTCCTACTTCAAGTGGAATGTTGGCGGAGCAGGTACGCCCAGGAAAAGGCCAGGGATGTTCCCCATCTGCCCTTCCTCCTACCCCACCTACTCCGCCTACTACCCCGCAGGAAGTGCATCCAGGCTTGTGTAATCAAAACCTGCAAACCTCTCAGCCTTAACAGGACTCAATTTTCCATAAATTTCCCTTTGTTCTGGGTTATCTACTGAAAAGTGTTTCTTTCTGTCAAAGGCATCCCATGTTGAGTAGTTAATTTCTAAAAGTACTAATATTACTTCTTATATCTATATGAGTAATTAAAAAGTTGTTGTAATTTTATACTGCACTTGTTAAGATAATAATTCAGTGCATTATTTAGAAACTGATTTTATTATAAATCAATTTATGGTGGTTGAAGTATTGTGTAGAATTTTTCTGTAGATGTTTTCCTTTCAAAATTAGAAAGAATGACCATTTGAAGTACTTTCTTGTTTACTTACAGTTTCATCTTTGCACTTTTTTTGATTATTTACAATCACATTACTATTATTTATGTTGACTCAGCATTGCTGGATTCCTTGTTCCTTTGTATGGGTCAGAATATTTATAATTGTTGGGAGTGTTTAGTTTGTCCACTATCAAAAGGTTTGGTGAAGTCGAATTAGCCTTAAATGATGGGTTTCTATGTTTTCAGAGTTTGTAGTTTACTAAAGGCTGTGTATTGTAAGTTACTTTAGAATGTGTATGTAATTGTAATATGCTTAGCATTACCTGATTTACTTTTTCTTCAGTGTTGACTTTATTCTGTTCTTTTTGATTCTATAGGACACCATGAAGATTTTATTTAAATATTACTCCTTTAAGTTTTGATAGTTTCAAATTTTCAGCTCATCTGAATTTTGTAATTCCAGGAGAGCATTTGAGTATAAGGCAAGAAAACATCTATTATCTGTAAAGAAGAAGATCTAAAATTACTTATTTCCATCTATATTCAAAAGTATGAGTAAAAGATTTTTGGGCAAGATACAAGGTTGCTTCGCTGACGATTTATAAATACTGTGCTGTGTATTATAACTGAGTATAAAAGTAACAAGGGCTTTGAAATTTATATTATTGGCTTTGAAATATATTTTTTTAAGTTTTTAGAAACTCTTCTGTTATGCTTCTCAGGATATCTTTTCTACATTATTATAATCATAATTACATTGGTTCCTATTCAACATTTTGATATTATTAAATAAAGGATTCATCCTTAGGATTTTATAATTTTGGGACTTGACATTCTTTAGTAGGTGTCAGGATTCTCTTTAAACAGTTGCCAAGACATTTTTACTTAATTTTTTATATTTTATTTTAACAAAAAATGGTTCAGTGAATATTTAATATAAAGAAAAAAGAAATTTTGATTAAATTTCTTCTTTGATAAAATTGAAGAACTTCTGCATCAGCATAATAGGTTTCTTATACATTGGTCTTAAAAACTAATACAAAAATGTTGAGTTATTTAATTATAATAGCTTGTTACAAATGTGCTTTATCATAGAATTGGTTGAAAAGGTACACTTGATTCTATTTTGGGACTCATTTATTTTAATGATGTACTTTTGTTTAAAAATCCAAGTTTAGGATTGATTTTGGGCGAATTGTTATAAAATGTGCCCACATGACTAATTGAAAAAAATGAACATATAGGTTTTAAATAACATAAAGGTTAATAAGAGCTGTTGAATAATTTGGCAAAGGATAGTGTGATTCAAGTTGCCATTATTTTGAGTTAATATCCATTCGTATAAGCATGAATCCTGTCTAGCAGAAGTGTATGATCTGAATTTAAATTTTAAACATTTGAAAGATAACAATTAAAACCAATCCTATCCTATGGTATTTGAGGAAGATGTCATGCATTGAATGAAGATTATATGGGAAATGAATATAGGTAACTAGAGTTACTGAATCCTTTTCCTGGGTGAGCTTTATAATGGAAATTTATTTATTCTTAGTGTTTTATAATGTAATTTTATTATTGTCCCATTATGCAATAGACTGATAGCTTCATTTAATCACCTTCAATATATATATATATATATATATATATTATAGGAATTAGCTCTTCTCTTTTTGATTTTTACCTTACAGACAAAACTCATGGATAAAATTTATGGTATAAATGGAAATTTTTCATATAGTTCATTCTTATATGTAACTCTGACACAATTTTATGACTTACACCAAAAAGTTGTGCATTTGCATATTGCAAAATAGGGTTATTTCCATCCCTTGTTTCACCTGATATCATATCTAAGGTGAGGTTGAATATTTTAAATTAATTAATCTGATTATTTAAAAAACAATCTTATATTTACATGAATGCAATTTCTTTGTCTGAGAAATTTTGCAATTTTTTTGAGCAGAAATTGAGCAACTAATCGATTCAAGATTTGGGTAAATCTTTGAAATGTGATTTGAAATATATTTTTTATGTAGCAGTAACTATAATGCCATAGACTTCTTTCTTTGTTTTTAACATTATCACAAGGCATATGAAGTAAATTCAATTTTCTTCATGCCAGATATGACGAGCTGAATTTAGTAATGCAATGATTTACTCACAGTGTTTGTGTTTTGATTTATTTATAATCTTTTGTTTTAAAACTGACGGCTTAAATTAAGATATATTTATTTCTGCTATATAATTTTGATAATATTATTTTAACTTATATGGCATGAATATGTTTGAAAGTTAGCCAAGAAACTTCAGCAGGAATATTTACATAACGTTTCTAATATTTTTTAAAAAGATTTAAATGAATTCTGATAATTAGCATGATATATATTTTATCCCTTTAGCACCATTTAATTATTTTTTAATATGCAAAGATTGACATTATTGAAGTTGGTTGACTTAAGGGAGATAAATATTTTTATATTCTGTTGTGCTCCTTCATAAGTTGTAGAAGGGACGCTATTTATGATATTTTTATGACATAATGCCTATTTAAAGATTTTGTGTTCAATGGTATAGGTATGATAATTAACAAATATTTCTTTACTAGTGGTGTATGTTGGTTAACAACAAATTATAATTATAAGGCAAGGCAGTATACCCCCAACTAAAAACATGCATAATTCAATAAGTTTTTTGACTGATTATTGACTTCCAAACCTTTTTATTAGCTTTGGTAATTTAATTGAGAAAGATTTCTCTTCTTGTTATAAAGAATGACTCAATTTTAAATTGATTGAATATCATATTCTAGTTATTGCACTATTTCATCTTCAATCCAGTTTCCGTTTGGGAAAGCTCTTTTTTGTGATGTTTTGAACTGTTAATGAATAGGATTGCTAAACTTGCTTTTTAGTTATTATTTGAATATTTTAAAAGTTTTTTGGTTTATTAAAGTCAGCAGTTTGAATTCATTTCATCAAAGGAAAAGCAATTAAGAATTTGTTTATTCAATAATTTTTTTCTGTTTTTTCATTGACATTAAAAATATTTCACTAAATTTGAAACAGACTTTGTATGAGATATGATTGCTTGGACATGCAAATTATAGCTCAGATTTGGAAGAAAAAGATGTTTTAAAGATTCTTTTTCAAACCTTTCTTGAATTCATATTGAAATATAAAAGTTAATTTGAAAAATAAAGTATTTTTTAATTGCAGATATCTATTTTCTATAATCACTTTGAGCTATTTGATTTCATTTTGTTGAAGTATTTATATTTATGTAAAATATTCTTAGCAAGGTCTGTGATATTAATTTATAAGGTATATGTGGAGTTGACAATTAATAAGACACTGCTGTCGTAAGGTTTTGAAGCATAATTATTTAAAAATATATTTATAGATCTTTACTATCCATCTGTGAAAATTTGTTATAATTTGCTAATTTTGGTATTAATATAATATAATAATTATATTCAGCTCTTTATTTAAAAGAAGGTTAGGTTAATTGCCCTATCTTCCTCCTAACAATTATGTTAGTATTATGGAAAGATGTATTAAATGCTAAAAGTCACCTGAAGTAACTTGAAGAAACTATTCTTAAAAACTGTCATAGTTATGTTACATAATGTATTTTATGTTTGAAATTAATCAGTTATTGAAAAAATTAATTGATGTAATGTACATGCTCTGATTTTTAAAATTTGTAGTCATTCTAAATATTTTTTCTTTATTTCTATTTTGTTATTACTGTTTCAGATTAAAATTTTTAAAGTTTATAGTTGTATTAGTTTTCAACTTCTACTGTTGTATGGGCTTATAAATATTGGAAGTACCATTTTTGCCTTTATTTTATATCATGTTTTGAAAATATTTTAACATCATTTGTGAGATCCTTGAAGCCATTTAGCGGTATAAATATTTTCTAAATTGTGATAGAGTGTCAGATAAGTTTGCTTTAGTCTGGAAGAGACTCTGACTATACACAACATCTTTTAGGGTAATTTTTTAAAATATGGAGTACTGTTATGAAATACTCTGAAACTCATCATAATTTTCATCCTTCTAGTTTTAGGTTTTTATTTTACATTAATCTGATTGCTTTTCTTTGAACTTAAAATCCACTATGCCTATTTAGAGCTACAAAATTTTCAGCTATTTTTTAATACAGTTTGTTTAAATGAGCTTTACACTAGAATTTAATTTTTCTACTTTCTATTTCCTTGTCTTATTTGCATTAAACCCTTGTATAAAAGTTTGATCTTCATGGAAATTTGAATTATATGCTAAAAATATATATATATATAATATATTATGAGGCTAAGAATTTGAGAGGAATCGGCTAGACGTACATATGGTGTCAGGTTGAAATTAGTCGATGATATATATAAATCTGTATGTATATAAGTTAAGTTTAAAACAAAGAACAATGGTCTGTGATGTGAACCAATATAATTGGTTATGGTGCTGGCAAAGGTTAAGTTATTGAAAACTTGTGATAGGATGACTTGTTGATGATGCTGGGCATGAACTTCATTGTATGAATTGTTTGACTAGCATGTAGTTATAGCTTTAGTTTTATCAAGTTAATTTTTCATCAAGAAGAATACATGATGTAGTATATTTTCAATATCTATTAGATAAATACAAATCGATTATAATTATTATTGATTTGAATTAAATAATGATTTTAATTGGTTAATCAATAATTATGAAATAATTTTCTGTTTATGTTATTCTGCTGGTTTATTGTACATACAGAGTTGAGTTTTTGTTTTTATTCAATTTTCTACTCCAATATTCTTATGATTTTGTAATTCAATATGTTATAATGGAATATTAGCATCTTTGAAAGGTTTGAGTAATTTTATATACAAGAACATTTTGTATTCCAGGTAAAAGTTTTTATTTCTTTAGTATACAAATTTAATAACTGAAATATCATAAAATTTGTTTTCGAGAAACAATATTTACTCTATTGAAACTATGTATACTCTATAGGAATGGAACTGAAATACTCAGGGCCTTAGTATTTATAGTCGACTCCCAGCATGTTTCCAATACCTATGTATCCCCTTAGATAAAACCAGTGTTTACTTTAAATAAAATTATTTTCTAAGGGTATTGACCAGTACTGAATAGCTGCAAGGAGTTGATTATAAATACGATCCTCAGTCTCACCTTTGAATGTTGAAGTTGCTTCATGCACCTTATCCTTCCCAGCCCTTAAAGTAATAATAATAAAGTAAAAAGTAAATGAATACCTATATATTACATGCATTCTTAACCTTTTGCTTGCAATCAAAGCATGTTAATTGCAATTTTGATTTTGTATGTTTCAGAAGTGTAATTTATTTTCCTTATTTATAAATTTATATAAATGTGTGTACTAAACTAAATACCAAGACTTTATTCTAAAACTTCGAAAACCTTATTCAATAATTGTGCAAATAATTGTATTTTCCATGTAAACCCATTATATTTTAATTTACTATAGTATTATTGGATAATTGTTATTTGATTAATTTTTTATTTGAATGATAAATATTGAAATATTGAATTGAATAGTATTGTTTATTGAAAAAAGTAATGCTAAAGTATTGATGGAGAGGTGGTGATAATGGGGCCTTTAAAGAAGGATATTTAACAATGCACATCATATGATGGCAAAAATATAATAGTTTTATGGGTGTATTTTCTATCACAATTGCTTTTATGTAATCTGTAAATGCACAAGGGAGACAAGTAGTTAAAGAATCTTAAGGCAATGTACTGGTGTCAATAGTCTTTTGTGGCCTTAGACATGTGTCAATTAGCAGAATTCATTTAGAGACTACCTCTGTGGCAATCTTATTAACAGAAATGCCTAATTTTCTGACATTAAGTATTCCCAAAGTAAAGTTTTCAGAATTTATATAAGACTGAGAATTTAGCTAATCCTAGGGGGAACAAAAGTATGATATAGTTCCAGTGGCTATTGCACTAGCAGTTGCAAAAGGCTTTGTATTGAATCTGCACTTGAGCAGTCTTGCACAAATAAAGCCAACTTTTGCTAAAAAAACTTACTAAATTATTGGTAACATTGATTGTTTAGTGTAGTGATATAGTGTGTTTATGAATGAAGTTGATATTAGGATCAACTTGGCAGTATTGTGCCATACTTTGTGAACATTGTAGATAAGATGTATTTGTTGTTTTTGTGTATGTTACTTGTTCTTGTCAGCTGTATATATTTAAAAACTTATGCCCAATTGTTTGGAAATAATTGAAGTATATGAAGAGTCCTGAGAAATGTTGACTGTGCAATTTTCTGGAATGTGTTTTGTAAAAGCTCAACCATTGTGGCTGTGGCTTCTCTGGTCAAGAGATGTGCTTTTTATGTACCTGAATTGCTAAAAGAGGAGTAAATGCAGAGCTAATACTTTTTCATGTTGTTTTATCTGAAATATTGAACCCAGTCTTAATTATAAACCATCATTCAAGAAAAAGATGCTCTTCAGTTTCTTTTATCATTTCAATAGTTTTATGTTTATGGTTAATGGTAAAAGTATTTAGTTGTTTTTCATTCCATTTTCTTGGGAAATGCTCTTTCTATACTATCTCTTTTTATTCTCTACATTCTAAAAAGAATATTCGTTAAATTTGTAATTATTTTTATGTTTACTTGTTTGGTAAATAGTGATTAAAATATATATGAAACATTTTTATTGGAAATATAAAAGATTGATTTGGTAAAAAATATTTTTTGAATTCTTAGCAATTTTTTGCCATGTAGCACATAAATTGAAATTTATTATGGTAGCCAGTGGTAAGATTTACTCTATTACTTAATTTATGTTGCCATAATTGCTATCTCCTTCTGTTTAAATATTTTAAATTATTTTTTCCTGTGTATTTGTATGAAAAGAAAAATGAATTTTATATTTGAACTGTCTTTGTATGCCTTTAAAATACCTAGTAGAAATTCACTGTTCTTTTATGAAATAAAAAACGGAATTAATGAAACACTCACCTCTTCTCAAAATATTGTTTTTTGCCTTTCCTTCTTCATTCTTTTGTGAGTTATATCATGGGTTAAGTTGTATATGTTATGACTTTTACTGCTTGAAATTGACTGGTTATTTTCCTTCAAAGAAGTATGGGTAAACCATCTCATAATCTTATTTTAGTATCATTTGGTATCATATTTTGACTTTTAATTTCTCTAAACTTCTTGAAGTATCTTTAGAACTGAATTTTCTGTTTGTTTGCCATCACTTTCATTTATAATGATACTATCAATTTATTGCTTGAGAACCTTATCTGGAATGTCACACAATGTTCATGATGAAAATTAAATTGAAACAAGGTACTGTTATTTTGTAGATAGTGATGCTTACTATATGCTTATTCCTATGCATGGACTCATGGTTTTTCAGCTCTTTTTTAGTTATACTTATTCTCAAACGATGCATTGCAACTTTCAACCATCATTAAATTTCTCACTCTATTTTTCATATCAGTTACTTTTTATAATTCATTATCCATCATACCAACCCTTACCTATTCTGTTATTATGTAGTCTATTTTAAGATTCCAGAATGAATAGAAAAAATATAAGTTAATATTTTAATAGTTTTGCTTTGTTGAAAGTAGCTTAGAGCATTCTCGTTAGATTCCCAGATTTAGATTCTATCAAAAAATGAATGCTTAATTCATGAAGTAAATCTTCCAGAAACGAATTTCCAAATATATTAGCATTCCGATGTAAAGATTTTTTTGATGGTATACAAATTTTCATTCATAATCACACATCTGTCATACATACACCCTCCTTGTTTTATAATCATCTACTTTAAAAGTCTTTCCTCATGATTTCATTTTCTATAAACACTTCTGTTTTCCCTGTTATGTAGCTTGCTTCTCTCCTGAGGAGGTCAAGGGAACCACCTCTGGAACTTGAGCCTGTACGTCTTGGCAAGGGTGGTAACCCTCCTCCAGTTGGACTCTCTGTCTTTCGTCAAGGCAATCACAGGGCATCTCGCAAACAAGTATTACCTGTTGTGCGGGCTCATCTTGCATCAGCAACTAATGATCTGGATGTTTCTGCTGGTTCATCTGTTGGAGGTATTGTTCTAGCTACATTTGTAGCTAGTTATTTCTAAAATTCTGCTCAAACTGTCTCCAAAAAATAAATAATAAAATCAATTTTCAGCGTTCAAAATCAAAATGTTTGTGATCCTTATTTTATACAGTTTCAAATAATTCCTATCATTACCTAGGAAGACTTTGATCTGCTGCAAAGTTGGAAACATTATCATTTTCTGATTTTATTTTCTTTTGGGATGTTGAGGAAATTTTATTTTATTGATTAATTCTAAATTTATTGTATGTTCATATATTGCTTATCTTATTTTATTATTTTAATTTGCTTGCTTGCAGCTGAACAACCTCCATCGTCTTAAGAATATATTCAAGATCGGAATTGGGTCTTAGGATGTGAGTTCTTCTGCGGTGATAATATCAGACTGTCATTTCATCAAATATGCAAGAAAAGACTCGTAAATCATTAAAACTGATATAATTTAAGACAAATGACCTGTTTATGATTACAGTGAAGTCTTATTTGTTTGTATTCAGAAATAAAGTTGCTTCAGTTGTACTTGAGATTATTTTCCAGCATTATGCAGATATCTTCACTAATTGTGATGTATATTTTTGCATGATAGAATTAAAATTGAAAACTTTCAATAAATCCTCTCAAATTTACCTTTTATTGATCATTTTCTATCATTGTTAGACTGGTTATATTACGAATTATACAATGTTTACTATTTTAGAAAGATATTTTGCACATCTATTTATTAACAACATACTAATCTCTTTTCAATGATTAGCAATCTTATATATCCTTTTTTAATATATATATAATTTTAAAACATTTAAAATTCTATTTAAGGCTACTACTCTCTATTCATCTACTACAACATGTACATTACTGCCTTTTATTAATCATACATAAATTGAAGATAAAGAAGTGATATAAATAATTACTCAGCTGTATTGTGAAGATTTTTTCAAATGGGAGGGTATTATATTAAGCTAGGAATCATTAGTGTAGATTGACTAATATGCAGTTTTCACAGTTTTGGGAAGCAGCAGCATTGGGAGTGCTTTTGACCGTGCCTCTGCCATTAAGCAACCTCGTATTCGAAATGGCTTTACATCACCTTTTGGATTATATCGGACTGTGAGTATATTTCATCTAGTAATTCCACGTAATTCATTTTACTACACTAGGCACTAATCAGCATGAATTAGTTCTTTCATAAATTCATTTCTTCTAAGCAACCAATATTCATGTAAAACACAGGCATTTAGAGGTTATCACTTCTTGAAAGATCTTTCTTTTCTCTTTTCTCAAAAATCAATAATGCGTAAAGGTTCAATCCTGTTTTATCTTGAATGACAAGAAGTAATGTAACTGCTAAAATGATTTTCTTCTAAATAAAAAACATTGGATTACTGAAACTCAATATTATTCTATCAAATTTTCGTCTGTTCAATATGCTGCAATTGAGATGATTTTTGTAATTGATGTCATATTTGTAGAAATGATTACTTAAGGTTCACTCAACCCAACTAGTTATTCTAGTTGGGTTGAGTTTATATTTATATAGTTTTTTCAATATTATTTGAAGGAATGGCTTCTATCTTATTCATTTTCAACTGTATTCATTTCATTTCTTGGTGTCTGCATTGTCATGGATTGATCATAATAGACTTCATAACTTAAGAATTGTATTAATTTTTAAATACCTGTGCCTTTATGTACTATTTGGTTTTAATCCTGGTTATTGTAGATAAATTCTCTCAAATCTTCCTCTATCTTAATTCCTAACACTTAGGTTTTCTGTGCTGGTCATGGGATAAATTGAAATCTAGCTTGAACTAATACTTAGTCTTGCATGGTAGAGACCTGCTTATGCTCTGATTATCAAGAATACTATAGATGCAGATAGGTCACATACACAGTTAAATTTATTTCATTTACTGAAAATCCCATGTTTACATGACTCTCAGATTGAAGAATTAAATTATTCACAAATGAAAACTGAAAGTATTTTTTAGCATTAGTAGTATAGCATTGCTATTCTTGTGACATTTTATGGTAGAAAGATGAATTAATTTTGGGAATTATTATGTAACTCATTTCAGTACTCATAACTCTTAAATAGAATTATACTTTTTCCAAATTTGATCCCCTAGCAATGAGATATGTTAATAGATTACTCATCAATAAATTTTATAATGCAATAAATATAATAATAAACTGTTAGTCTAATTCTTTAATTTATAATAATATAAAATCATTTAATTAAATTGAATTATGTTTAAAAAAATTATTCATATTTTATCTATTTTCAAAAATATCTATAATATTAAATAATGTATTATTGACATTTTTAAACTATTATTTTAAATCAAGCGGAAGAAAGAGTCCAAATGAATGTATTTTTTCTGTTATATGGATGATTAATGATTACTTTCTCGATTCTAGAAAAACCACTATTATTTTGTGGAATTATTTTGCTTAACTTTTAATTTATATAAATCTTATTTATTTGCTCATTTTCTTGACAATTTATTTTGACTAAGAAGGTAGATTTATATGCCTTAAACATTCTATTTATTTATAGTAGTCTTAAAATCTTTTTTAAATTTAAACCTTTTAGAGTGAATAAATGAAAATGATTCTGATTTTACAATTAAAAATTCACTTTAACAAATTGTGTGCTGTGCTGATTAGTTGAATATTAATATCAAAATCTCTGCAATTAATATCAAATCTAATTTATTGCCAATATGACAAATGAATAAAAAACACGTTTTTGGATGTATAAATGATAAATTTCATTTTTTATGATGAAATATCTAATTTGAAATTGATAATGTAATCTTTTAACTGTACAAATATATTCTATCAGCCCTCTCTTTGAATTATTGTACTAGATCATTTATCCTTTTTCTACAAAACACATCTACCAGGTTAAAGAGAAATAAATATTGACAAGAGAATTGAGTCAAAGAAATTGGGCCTGGGTTTGAGTCCCAGTCACCAATGAAATGGAGCTGTGCAAAGCTGTATTAACAGATTTTTGAAAAGTAATTTCACCTTCCCTGAATCCTGTGACAGTAAATATCTGTAATTTTATTTATTTTATTAAGTTGCAAAGGAAGAGTCTAAAAAGTAGGATTATTGATGTGAAAGGTCAACAGATTTTCTTGTTTAAAAAACAAGAAGTCAATATCATTCTATATCCTTGAAGAGAATAGCATTTTAAAAACTAATTTATGAAGGTCATTTTTTCAAGATATATGAAAAAATCCGATTGAATCTTAGTGTCATGATAGAAAGGTGAAAACTTTTAAGTTTGAGTCAATCATGGGAACATTAATGACTTATTTAACTGATTTAGAAGGCAGGAATAAAATATGATGTCATTTGACTATTCAGAGCTCTCCGAGTCGCTTTTCGGAGCTTGCCCTGAGGCCATCACCTCAGCCACACCAAGCACCAGCCCCTCTGCACCTACAGCAACAACAGCCACAACAACAGGCACAACAGGGTGCATTCCCTGCACTTGATTATGCCACCTCTGACACATTGCGGGCCTTACATCGCCTTGATCCTTTGGAATTAGTGGCAAGGGTAGAATCCAAACGCAGCCGTCTACGTGCGACCCGAGAAAGACAAGATCGTGAGGAACAGACATCCGAGGCAGGTACTGGAACTCTAGGAGCTGTTATGCTTGGCACTGAACCTGGGGGCAGAGTAGTTGTGATGGGGGTTGGAGAAGAATGGAGGAACAGCCCCTCAGTTGTTAGGATGCAGACAGCATCTGGAAGCGGAGCTTTGACTGAAGAGAGTAGGACACCTTTGCCTGAATGACGGGTCCTTCTTCCCATTCCTTTCCCTTCTGAACCCAATAGGTAGGAGAGTGGACTTAAATAACGGTGTCAATGGTGCAGCTTTGGTTGGTAGCAGTTTGCTTCCACTATCACATCTCTATGCCTGACTTAATATCATGCCTTCTGTGAATGGAGTTATTGAAATGTTTTTAGCCAAAGGTGTGGGTGTTTGAAGGTATATGGCTTTTGTTTTAGTGGGTTATTGCTTCTGCCGTGGCATTTGCACCAAACTATTAAAAGAATGTGGTCTCAATGGGAAACCTTTTATCATGTATGTATATCCCTTTGAAGGGAAAGTGTACGTGATAATTTGGGAAGAGATGAATTGGCTTTTGAAATCTTATGTTGACACACAGAGATGAATGTGTTGGAAAAGCTACTCTTGCCTTCTTTTTCTACTGTCCTTTGTTGTGAGGTCCTAATGATTATTTAATCTAAAGTCTAAAAGTGAGGGAAAGCATGATTGTGATGAAATTTATGGAATTAAGGCTTAAGTCTGACCTAGAAGTGGTACTTCTTTGAGAATATTAGAGGGTCTTGTTTGGTAAGGTATTTGTTTGTTGTGGTTGCTGTTTTTTTAATAGTGATGGCTTGCTGGTATGTTTTCAATTTTTTCAGGGTACAAATTTTAAATAGGAGGAAATGCTGTAGGCTATCATTAACTGTCTATGGTGTTATCATAGTACTTAAATGAATTAATTGATTATTAAAATCAAGGGTTCAAGTCTTGTGTTCATAAAATTATAATTTTATCATAACATTATTTATTCATCATTGAACATGAATGACATACTAACTGTTAATCAATTGGTAGACCTAATAGCTCATCAATTCAATATATTTTATCTGCAAATTCAATTCAACTAAAGAAATTTTGATAATGTCCTTACATTTCTGTTATAAATTTAACTAATGATCCCTTTATTAAAAAACACCCTTTCTACGATGTCTAGTGTATACTAGCTGTGGTGCCTTGTTTTATGATGATTCTGAATTTTCAACTTCTTAGAATGTTTGATTACATAGATTAATGTTTCAATTTCTTATTAAAAAGTATTTCTCAATAAATGACTGCCACCATGCAACATAATATCCCATATTTATCCATTGAGGAGCTTGTCTGATTAAAGAAAACTGCCCATTCAGTTTTTACAAGTTTTTGAGTGCTCATTCAACTATAACTAATCAAACCTGTTGTAAGATTTCAGATCATTTTAAATCATGCCACTCTATTTAAACAGTACATCATTTCATTCATCTAAGTAAAACATAGGGCAATGAAAAAGAAGATCCATGTTTTGTATGCTAAAAGTATAGCTGCCAATGATGTTTATTTTCATCTTTTCTTATAGTTAATGTTATTATTTTTACAAATTTTACTGATCAACTTTATCAACACTAATTTTAAAGACTCTCAGAATCAACTCCTTGAGTTGAACGTTTTTGAAAGAAATTCAATGTGTAAAATTGAATGAAGTTATTAAAAATGTCAATTTTAAGTTTATTTTAACCTTTTATAAGGAGATCATCAAAAAGAGTTTTCAGTTTTTATAAGGAGTAGAACTTAAATGTATGGAGGTTTAATACAATGCTTTTTTTACCAAGGTCTAAACAAGTAGAACTATTTTACACAAATCTTATCCTTTGTATCCATTCCCAACAAAAGAATAAATAACTACCATGTTCCTGTTTTACATTATCACTCAATAAGTGTATTGATCATTGCATGATGTTGATAGTAATCATAGTATGAGTGATTATTTGATAATGTATTTTCTAGTTACAAAGTTTTATTTTGAGAGATTCCTTAATTTCCTCTCTCTCCTTCTCCCTCCTTTGGTGCTATGCAACAGTCAATAATAATCACCTCTCCTTCTGCCAGTTCCACAGCCTATATACTTTTTCCCATCTATCTTTCTCCTCCCTCTCTCTGACTCTCCATTCTTTCCTCTTTTACCATATAAATTTGAGAAACACGAGAAATTCACTAGTGATTAATGATAATTGACTAGTTTAAAAGTCATTACAAGCTCCAGTGAAGATCATTTGAGCTGGGTGGGGAAAGAAAGAAACAGGAATAGTGTGGCATAGAAGATGATGAGGTGTATATAAATGCGAGCTTTCAAAAGATTTTAAACAGATGTAAAAATAAGTCTGAAGTATCTAGAATGATCATTAATCACTTAAAAGGATGAAGCTAGAGTTGAAGTTTCATTAAAGTACAGCAATTGTGAGTAGTAAGTAATAAAAGCTTTCAAAATATGGACTCCACAAATAGAATCATAATGTCATAAAAAATAAAAACCTTCGAGTATTATCTTGGCGAAGGTGCATTGAAGTCCTGCTGAGAAGCAAATGTGATGTAGTAATGCTTCTTATGTAACCTGATAGTCTTTAGTAATTTGAATCTTCTTCAGTTATGTCTACATTTTTGTTTCAAAGTAATTGGTGGCGCAATTGAGGTAAGCAGTAGTAGTTTATCTTAGTTGAGTCGTCTTTGATCATGATATTTAAATCATGTTCTATTGCTCATAGATTTGAAATGAAATGAAAAATTCTAATGCATCAATAAAAATATTGGAACATTATTAAAGTAATGTTACATTGGAATATCTACATTGTAGAACAATAATAACACATTATACCGATAATGAAAGAAATGTTCAATTGAATTGTCACATCTAATGTCTACATCTGAACCTCTGAATACCTTTTATATAGTTTAATTTTTGATTAATCATAATAATATTGAATATAAATATAATGCTTATATTCAATCAAGTTTTATTTTCAATTATTATGAAGTTCAATTTAATAGTGTTTACAAATACCCATGAAGAGAAGGATCTTGCTTTATAAGAACTATGAAAATCAATCCTTTTCATTTCCTGGTAAATATATTTATTGATTTTCTAAATTATTTCTTGATTTTAAAATTTTATTTTATAATGCGGGGGATAACAAAAGATGCTGCTGACTAATTAACTAATGTAATTGATTCAGGCTAAAATTACATACTGAGGTGTATTTTCTGCAATTGTTTATTCATCACATGAGATGCTCATGAACATCAATTTAATTTTAATCACAATAAAGATTTTTGATTTCTTCAATCTAATTTAATGATGATTTCCTACACAAAATATTAATTTTTATTTAGTGGATATTACAGTTTGAAGTATTTATGTGAGAGGGTACTACAAAACATCTTTTTACTCTGTATTTCCCAGAAGTGCTTTAAGGTTGTTTATTTAAGGAAAATAAAATTATTTAATACAGTAATGTTATATTTCATCACCTAACCCCTAAGTCTAACACTGATCTCAAGATATAATTTTGAATTTCTTGTATTCAGTGTTCAATTGAAATACATATCAGAAGAATACGCTTTTTTGCTATTGCTCTTCTTAAAAGTTGAATTTTACTCATGTGAAAAATGTATTTCTTGAACCACATATTTTTTGTCCTTTTTATCAAAATTTCTGAAGTAAATAATCTTGTATGGTAAATGATGAGCATGAATGAACATTTGTTTTTTACGTAATCAATTTTCTTGAATATTGTTCTGTAGTATTTTTTATTTTATTTTGTGAGCGGTAGTTCATGCTAAATAATACCATTATTATGTACTGAATCAACTATTTTCAGTGGTTATGATCATTAGTAATAAGGCGATCACTATTGTTATTACTAAATCCTCCCAGTGAGATCCAAGCATCTTTGTCTTTCTTTTAGGGTTTGACAATTGGGTGCAAGTATGACTGAAATATGAGTTTATTCAAATAATTCAGTACATATTTAAATGTTGGTTGTTGTTGTTAAGAGAAAACTATTTATAAGTAAATGAATGATTTGCTCAGTGTCTTAAGAGGTAAACTGTGTAGCAAATTCTACTGCCATCCTTTCATATTAAGTAGAAAACTTGATCATTGGTGCTAAATACTTAATAATTATAAGGGTGAGGTAAATTAGGAACTTTTATGAAGTTATTTTATAGTCGGAAAAATAATCCTCTGTGCATAAATGAATGTTAATGTGCAGACCTGTTAGATTAATCAAGTAATGGAATTGTAATAATTAAATGTAATCATCTCATGACGAAGAACGAGGTAAACATTTAATTTCACACAAATCTCAACATTATGTAAATTTTTGCTGTTTATATTGAAGCGTTTCAAGGGCATAAAAATTTCTCAACAGAATTATTAATTTCAATGGCTGTTAAATTAACTAGCCACATGGTAATACATTATAAAATTTATTGTTATCTTACACATTTTGAGCAAATATATAACAATTGCCATTAATCGGATTTAGTTTGTTAACAAGTAAATTTGAAAGATGCCAAATATGCTGTGTAAATATGAAAATGTGTCAATAAAAGCTATGAATATAGAAAGAATTAATTTTCTTCTTAATCTTTAATGCATTTTAATCATTTTAAGTTGACAGTTATGAAGAAAGTTTAAAATTCACTTGTGATTATTTACATCTTTATTTGATCCTAACAATAGCTCTTCTAGAAAATTTGATATATTTCTGAATTAATTATATTCCAAAGTTTGAATTTGATGAAATAGTGAACGGAATAATTATGCTAAAACTAATTATTATAATATTACTTGAACTTGATTTTCATCTCAACCCGATAGCGGTAATCAGGGTTACTGTGAGAGATTATATCGAGATAAGGAAGCGTATCACTTTAGATTATCAGCTCATAATATCTAAATGCATTTTCGGCAAAATATCTCTACTTCTCACCGGACATATCTTACTCTCAGTAGATAAACAAACTTGGCAGCTGAGAGGAGATTGTAGGAATGATCTGTAAGGTTGTGTAAGCTCGAATTAAAACTTGCTCTGTAACGTTTTCCGATCAGAAAGTGGAATATTCGACTTTGAGTCCCGGTCATATCTGTCTTTCTTTATGTACTTATGAGAAACTAGGTACCCTGTATTATTGTCTTGGGATAAATTAGGATTAAGTTTGGACCGCAGAATCGTAATATATGTTGGAAAGGCTTTGCCAGAATCATTAAGGTTGATTATAAAAGGTATTAGTTAGAGAGATTACGAAACTGAGAATTTAGCAATATCTAGTAAAAAGAGTAAATGAATCAAAAGATTCGATTAAAAGAATCTCAATGTGGTTTTTGTCATAAAGATTTTTAATAAAATACTATTAAAAACTTTTAGGGGAGACTTGAAAGAGGAGGATTACACTTTCACGAAATCTTATCATTGACTTTTCAAGCTATCTAAAACAAATCAGATAAGAAAATGATAAAGACTTTCGTATTTACAAAAAATCTCCATTAGAAGATGAAAAACCGGAAGAAGATGCACATCCAGTTATTGAAAACATAAGTGAATGGTAGAAAACCTTTTAATCATTGCCTGCGTGAGACCTGGAGAAATTTTCTATGCGTCATTTTGATCTTAATCATACTGTAGGAATAAAAGTGTGTAGTTCATAATATAGGCCAATAGGTAGTTAACTTGGTTTTTCAGTAAAATGAATTTAAAGAAGCCAAACTAAACGAAATATTCTAGGGTTACAGATACCAAAACTGATAAAATTAACAAATGGTTCGCAATTACTGAAGTACCTTCTTTGTATACGATATAGAGCGTTTTTTTTCTTCTTGCTCGATGCGTACTACTTCCTTCCCTTCACCTCTCATTTTCCATCTTTTAGTTAAGATTTTTTCCTCGAATCATTGCTCTGTTTTAAAAATAACATCAGCACTTTCAAAGTTGTGATTCAAACAGAATTTTCTCTGTGGCTATGAATTAAGATTTAAATCGGTATTGTAAGAAATAAGAACTTTTCATAGCCGATTTCTTTATAAAGATTATCGATGAAATAATGTAAAATTAAACAAGAATGTTGAAAAATCGAATTGAATCAATTAGTCAGTTACTCTAGAATTGGGCGATTGTGAAGATATATTCCCAAATAGATAATTCCTTTCAGTTTTACTCAGGGAACTGAATTTTCTTTCATTCGGCCAACTATGACTACCTATATATATAACTTAAATTTCATATTTTTTGAGGTCCTTGCTAAACAAAGGGTCAATCTATAATATTTAACTTAGAATGAGAATTGAGTTCTTGAAGTCTAACCTCCTGTTACAAATATATGTGAAAGGACGAAGACAAAAGTGAGTGCAGCTAAGCAAGAGCAGCTTTTCTGCGATGGGAGCTTGGCCTTATTAGTTGAAGGATATATTTAAGAACTTGTTAGTTCTTGTTAATTCACAGCATCTTATAGCTGTTAAAGGAATGGATTAGATACACTTATCTTTGTTCTTACTATCGTCAACTCCATTAACTATTTAATTAACTTTACAGAATATTCAGGTGTCACACGTATGTATTACCCATCACGGGAAACGGACATAAATATCGACTTATTTTTTATGATACAGTATAATCTTGAACTTCCTCATTTATCTATATTTTATGATTTTAAATGCTAAACAATTAATTTTCTTTGGTGGCTATTATGATTTAAATTATCCATGAAAGTTTGTATGTAAATGTATGAAGGTATAATGGTATATTTCTTACTTTATATTTTTCACAATTTATTATTAGGCTCTTTATTTAAAGAAAATAAAATTATTTATTACGGTAATTTTTAATTTGATCACCTTAATCCAAATCCTGACACCACAGATTCGCAAGATTAGGCCTCAATTCAACCTCATACTGCCCGGTTCAATGTTTTAACCAGCATATTTCCAAAAGTGAAGGCCGAGGGATTTTTAAATTGTATTTTCTTTATCATAAAAATGAGAATATTAGAACGTAGCATTTTATTTAGGTCAGGAAATATCTATATAATCAAAGAGAATGAAAAAACCCGCTAAATCATTTTCTATAGATTTTCACGAAAGGAAGGGATAAGGGAATCAATGGCGTAGTTTCTTCAGGTAATCGATCTATAGATGTTGAGAGGTTATTACGCATCATAAAATAAAACTCGGGTCTTTTGGAAAAAAAAATCGTCGAAGACCATGACACGATAACGTTCTTGTTCAGATTGTTATCTTTCGTAAATATTTGAAGTCAGATATTACATTCACTTGTTTCACATTTTGAGTAACTTAGTTTTTGTGATTGCTCCAAATAGAAGTTTTTCTTTTTGACATCAAACCATCATGTCTCTGTTTTCCTAATCTTTTTCTCAGTATACGACGCGCTATTTTAACTCGGAGGAGTGAATTTTAAATTTTTTTTACAAGTTTTATCATCACATCAAGTTACATATCACATGCCTGAACTCAAAATAATTGCTTCTTAAATACACATAATTTAAGTTTCTATATGACTTAACAAAATAATAAGGGATAATTGTGCTAACATTAACAGAAAACGGACATAATTAAAAGCAGGGCAATTACTTGCTAAAATACATAAAATAAACTTTAGTTTCATATTTTATGCAACTTGGATTGTTTGTTTTATATATATACATGATTAGCTAGAAGAATTTACATAGTGTTTTGTCGTTAGCTTCATTTGGAAGAATTTATTTCTTATGATTATTAGAATAACCTCTACAGGAAGGACTTACTCATAGGCGTAACAGTGTGTTCTCTTTTTTGTTCCACTACTGGGCAATGACTAATAAATATGCAGAAGGACACTCTAGCTAACTAGAGTTCGTAGTCGGTTAAAGAGTGATGAAGAAGTCCGCGGTCGATGTAACAGACGATGCATCAATTTGATCTTACCTTGAACATAATCTTGGCTTATACGATTCTCTAGTTAGGTTTTGTACTCGTGAGCTGAGAAAAATAGAAAAATTAGATGTCCTTTTTTAAAAACTCAAATGGGAGATAGATATATTCATAGATGGGTATTATAGGTATATATACCTATATATACCTATATAAGTTATATGTAGATATAGCTAATAAAAGGCAAATAATTGAGTCAGCAAGGACTATAATTCGCGCATTCGAGAGATTACTTTTCCCCATTAGCTGGCCAATTGCTAGACATTAGCTGAGGCATAAGAATTCTGAATATAAGTATCTATTAAGCGGCTCTTATCGTATTTATTATTATTATATATTATTATTATTATTTTATGATGAGAAACTTTGTCTGCACTATATCAGAGTGTGCGCCGTGGATAATTCTAAAGGTAGAACGGAGTTAGAATTCCGTCAGAAATTTTCCAAGTCCATTCTACTCTTAGAATAACTATATATATTTTGTAAATATATAAAACCCAGAATTTGCTCAAACACTCCGATGCGATAATATGATTCTCTCTGTCAAGAAATAGAATTACATAAGTCAAAGAGAGATATCTAGATTGCAAAGCTCCAATGGATAACAGTTGTTAACAAGTTCGATAGTATAGGAATTTTATGAAGCAGACCGTTATTATTTCATCCAATAATATTACTTGTATTTCAAGGATACTGGAATGATAATGTATATGCAAGTATTTCGATTTGAATGTATGTACAAGATCTTTTTGAATCTAACATTATAAACAGCGATCTTTTTTCTATTCACCCTAATTACACTTACTCTAAGTATACACTCTTATACACCATTACACTCCATGAAAAATAATCATCTGTATATTTTTATTATTGCTGCTGGAAACCTTTACCTAATAAAAATTCAGCCTCAACTTCTCAGCAATATTTATGAAAAGAATAAAGGTTTAGCAAGTTTTATTGAAAAGGTGTGAAATAAAAACGACAATGTAGTAAAGTAAATCTAAAAAATATAAGTACATCTTAAACGATATTGTTTGATTGAATAACTTAAGAGAACGATAACGTACTAAGTAAGAAATGCCTTTATAAAAATTGCTTAAGTCTGTAAATACGAAGTCAAATTATATCATGAAATTTTCCCAACTTTAATAAGATCGCTTGAGTAACTTTGTACTTCATTTATGTACAATGGCAACTTAACTAAAACATAATGGAATTGCAGTGAAGATAAAATACAAATACTTAATGTAAAACTGTGCACATTTTTAATAAATTGCAAAATTAAAGAACATCACAATATCAAAAGTAAATTAAAAAGCATCAAAATTATTAAGTATCACAATGAATTATTCCATAATAAACCAGTACTTAAGCTTCATCTTTTTACTTAATTTAATAATACATACAAAGATTGGAAATCTTCTTCTTCAAATGCACCTACGATGTATCAAAAATCAGCCGGCTGTAAACGTGAGCTTAAATAGAGGCAATACCAAACTAATCCAAGAAGGTAATCACAACTCTGTTATCCAAGATGCATTGTGATTTCCGTACACGTTTATGCGGGTTTCCCTGATATGCAATCTTATCTTTCTGTCATTTTAAAGTCAGTATAAAAATAAAACTTTTCTAAATTGGGACAATGGTCTGATTACATCTGAAGTTTTAAGCTGGGAATTATGCTTTCCTGAGATTAGGTGATGAAATTCGCTCTAGGAGCGTTGTTTTGAAAACAATTCATTCTTATCGTCTACAGATAAAGAGCGGGATTTTCCATGTATTAATAAAATTTGCAAAATAAATGATCACCTTTGACATAGTACCTGAGAGGGTCATTATACTTAACGTACAAAAATTTTAATTAAACTATACCAAGTTAAATGTTTTTTGGAAAATAGCATCATCATAATTGAGAAGCCAGCACAGCACTAGTACATGTTGAGTTCACCGAACGTAATGCATTTTTTTCGCACAAGATTTAACAATGTCAACACAGTTTTATTCCGCCAATTTCCTGTCAGTTCTTCAAACTTAGAGGAATTAAGTGTTTATACTAGGGAAAAAGTTTCTAACTACTTCGAAAAAGATTTCTAAGTATAAGTTGTGAAAACTGATTTTTTGCATTTATTTCTGTGAAGGTATATTTAAGATATTTACGTATGATATTTCAACTATCTGTGATAATGCTATGGAAATATTTTGAATTCAAAACGTAACCAGATAAATGTATTGGAAAAAAAATTTCACGAGAAATTCATTAGAATAATCACTATTCTAAATATATAATCTAATTTCAATAATCTAAATCTAGAATAGAAGCTAGTGATCTAAATTTACCGTGAGAGTCAAATTTTGAATGATTTCCAGCAATTTTAGGGTTTGAGTTCGTTCTCAAGATGCGAACGTAAATGTTGGTGAAAGATGTATCTATCTTCATGAATGAATCTTTAAGTACGAATCTTATCTACTCATTGCAATGTACATCAATGGCCACAAAGTATTTCTTAAAAGGAAGGCTCCCATTTGAGAAGTGGCTTCGAGGGTCATAAACAAATTAAAGAATCTCACTTAATTTTCTCTACTCCATGAGCGACAACGAAAGATATTCTTTCATAAAAAAAATGAAATAATATTCAATGAAAAGTAATCAGGATTATTACATTATGTAGTTCTATTTCATCAAATAATCTATTTTTATAGAAATGGATCGAACAGAAATTAATGAGTTTCATTAGGAAATGTCTTCCAGAATAAGAAACATTAGGGTGCTTTTTATTTAGCACATTTTGTCAGCCTACACTGAAGTTTATGCTACAACAGCCAATTTCAAAATAGAGCATAATCTTCTATATTATGATTAAACATATGAACTTTTGCGAATCCAAATAGGGTACAAGATTATCAATAACTACTGAAGTATTAAGTCACATCTATGATTAGTGCCATTAAAGGTACAGAAATATTTTATTGTTATATAATTTAATGTAGACTAATATCTCTCTGTATGATGAAAAGGAAAAAAAGTTGCACTTGGTGAGGTTGATCATTAAAATTCACAAAATATATTTATTAAGAGAAATTTTAATGAGCAAAATTTGTATCTATTCAATATAAGATGTTTAAAGTCGCCTTGTCTGTATAAAAGAGGAACCAAAAAATAGAGCGATCTTGTAGAAGAAATAAAAATTGATTGAGCTGATTGATATACAATGCAGTTAAGAGCGTGGAGGTGAATAAAAATAAATTCAAGAAAATATAATTTTTTACTTTTATCATTTTATTCTTTTAAAATAAACGATTTTCTTAAAGTTTTATGAACTTATCTAATTTTCTGTTAAATTTTTAGGAGAGTTCATGTCACTATGAAGAAATGGGAGTTAACTCGTGGAAGATCTTCTGTTGATTATTCAGTGATCCATAAAATTCCATAATTTCATCATAATTTTTTTAAATCTTCTAGGACACTTTTTTTACTAGGGCGAGGAAATTTTTTTAATATTTACATATGTTGTATGAATAAATAATAAATTTATTTATTCATACAAAAGATCAGATGGAAAAAGATCAGAAACATCAAATCTACAGCCCTATTTATGATAATATAATTTTAGATTGTATTGTTAAAATAAAAAATGAAATCCATTCTAACTTTTCTATAATTTTCCAAAAGTTTCTGTGACTAACTTATTTATTTTTATACTTTTATTGAATTTTGGAAGCAATAGCAATCGAAAGGGTAGATTATGGCCATTTATTGGAATGTATACTTTAATGGAGATGTAATCTCGGATAAAATATTCGCTAAAGCACTGTTGGTTTTATACTTTTAAATCAAAAATTTTGTAGCCACTTTCGTGTACCAAAACATAATTCGAAGGCTAAAAGTAGCTAAGTAAAAACATTGTGATTCGTGGATTTTCCCGAAAATGAGTTAGCTCTTTTTAGATTGTAACTTGGCAGATTGCGAAGATAAGATCTTGATAATAATTCCTCCATATCTTTTTGTTGAGGACATGGAGGGAGATAAGTCTGAGATATTTCATATATATACAGGAAGGGTCCATCGAGAAATCAGCCTCTGCTTGGAATCATTACACCATGCTGCGCTTTGCTATCCTCTCCTGTCTGCTCGTGTGCGCCCTTGGTAAGTACTTCTTCAAGAAACTGAAGAAAAAAAGAACCGATAGAAAAACATTATTTTATAAAGAATTGAAATACTCTTGTAAATTACGTTACTTAAGAATTTATTACATTTGCGGAAAATATTTGAAAGCATTATTGAGTGTTTCTAACAATCAACATATTAATAATTCGTTACCACCAATAAATATTCATTGTATAAAATTCCTTTAAAGATAATTTTCACACATTGTATCTTCATATAGTGTTTCTTTTGAAAGGAGATTATGTTACATTTTTAATTAACCTTAGAAAATTTTCCTCAAAAATAAAGTAAATCGATCAGCTTCATGATGAATTTTAATTGGGCTAACCTAAATTGAAACAATTTGATACCTTAATATTACTTTTAGCATTTCGAAACTTAAAATGGGTATTAAAAGACTTTTGAAATGAAATAACTCTTTGTAACTCAATGTAACTTATTTGGCCCAACCCCAAATTTTTATATCGTCATCTGAAAGATGAAATTGAAAGTTAATAATTAGGAAGTATATATATATTATAAAAGTACGTTCATTGATAGAAAAAATTAATTGATTTTCTAAAGGCGGTGTCACCAAATTCCGCCGTCCCAGGTATGAGGGTAGGATTGTAGGAGGCGAAGATGCCAGAATTGAAGACTATCCCCACCAGGTGAGATAAAACCGAACCGATATACCGAGCTGATGATATTTTGTCTAATTTTCATGATATAGAGAATGAATAATAATATATATAGATTTTATTGTACATTATGCATGCATTATAAATTTTTATTTACATAATGCTATCCTAATCGTTGTCATCTCATAATGAGCAAAATTGTCAAATTAATTTTTGGCAATTACGGTATTATAATTCAAAGTTAACATTCTAAGGCGATTTAATTTGTTTTGAAGTTTAAAAAATTCTTTCATTCAAAATTTAAGGTAAAATGTAAATTTAATACGTGAGGTAATATTCAATAAAATTAATTTAATAATAAAGGTAAAGTAATATTCAATACGTCCAAATATTATGCGGAACTTCAAATAACTTAGCCTTTAAAATATCTTTACTATTTTTTCCTAATTTGTTAGTTGAACTTCATCCTAACACTTCAATTTAAAGTTTATAACCATGTTCTTAAGTAGGGTATAAAACCATCAATATTGGGGAACGTAATCATAAAATAGCAATTGGGAATAAAAGAGAACAATTGGAATTGTCATTTGAGCGAAAACATTTCTATTTTCAGCTTTCCCTCCGCTACTATGGCTCCCACATTTGCGGTGCATCCATCATCAGCGAGAACTTCGCTATGACTGCAGCCCATTGTACTGACGGGTGAGTAAACATCGACTATAGCTGATAAGACCATCAGAAATTGTTCTATTTGGCAGATCTCGTTCTTCATTGTCGAAATGAAATTCTAAGGATATTATAGAAAGACAAGTTACGCTCCACAAATCTACTTTTGTGATTAAAAAAAAAAAACAAGAAAAAACTTAGGGTATAAGGAGAAATAAATCTGTATAAAAATTAGTAATATGGATTTCAAGACATAGCTTTCGTAACTTGAGTCACTTGAGCGATGCAATGGAGCGAAGCAGCGGTTTGTGTAAACAAAACTTTTCCTTGCAGGAGCTCCGCTTCCGATCTGAGTGTGAAAGCTGGATCCGACCAGATGAGCAACGGAGGATCGGTCCATGATGTCGAAGAGATCATCCAGAACACCGGATTCAACCAGCGCGAATTGGACTATGACATCTCCCTCCTCAGAGTGAGTTTCCCTTCAGCATTTTTTCAACCAGGATATCTTTGTCAGAATATGATTCTGATCGTTTCCTAGGAAATTAAATACACAATCACTTCTTATGAATTACCCGAAACACTACAATAGCTTCTACAATACTGTATGCTGATGTTGATCTATTCTCAACTTTGCAAGGAAGACATTTATGAATCTTGTTCTTGAATAACCACTTTTCAATTTTGTTTTTAAATTTTTTATATATACGCATCGGTAAATAGCTTTCATAATTAAATATAATTAAAATAAATTTATAAAGATGATTCGTAGATGTCCAAGAAAATGATGAACGAAAAATAATTTTCCAATAGGTTAGCCAGCCATTCAAGTACTCCAACAAAGTGCAGCCCATTGGTCTCCCTTCACAAGCTAACCCTGGTGAAGACATTGCCACTGGCACTGCTGTAGATGTTTCTGGATGGGGAACTCTCTCCGTGAGTATAATTTGTACTCTTTGCTTCCTCCTATTGGTACAAACAGCTTATTTTTCAGTCAATTAATTGATTTCCACTTAAATGAATTAAATTACCAAAACCAAAAAATCTTGCAATAGATACTTAGATATAAAGACATCGTAACCCTTGCGTCATAAGTAACAGTAACATAATAAGTAACAGGAGTGTGAAAATAATTGCTTATTTGAGCAACTTAGTCAATCGTAAATACTAGATCAAAAATATATTTTAGATATTTCATCGAGTAATCTACGTTGTACAGACCCTTCAAAATCTCGTTAAAGAGTGGTTCTGTAAACGATTCGTCATTTAAATTTATTGCATATTGCAAACAGCCCCAAAAATCAGAGATGTCAGTTCGAAAAAAATAGATATACATATTTGTCTTAGGAATGACGGGAAGAATACGAGCGATCAGGGATCTGACCGACTAATCCTTTTCATTTACAGGAGGGTGGAAGTCTGCCTGAGCAATTGCAACACGTCATCGTCCATGTCGTTGACCAGTCTGAATGTAACGATGCCTATGGCTCCATCACCGACCGTATGCTTTGCGCAGCTGATTCCGGCAGGGACTCATGCCAGGTAATCTTGATTGCTTACGTAGTGTAAACACTTGCATTCACTCGGATTTTTTCGTTTGTACTGGGAAGTCATATCTAATTGTCATCGCAGTAAAAAAAGTTAAAATGTATAGTAATGTTTCAAGATATACATACAAATATTCGTATATATTTAGGTATGAACATCGTTCCTTTGATATTTTATCTTTATTGCGCTTGTAATGATCGTAAAGGAAATCTTAAGCACTACCGCGATTATATTTGTAATCACCCTGGCTAAGAATCTATGAGAATAATTATTAGCACACTAGGCAATTGTGAACTTCAATTCGCTTATTTATTATCAATTTTTCTCCTTTTAGGGAGATTCTGGTGGCCCACTCATCAGCAATGGTGTCCAATACGGTATTGTCTCTTACGGCTACGGATGTGCCGAAGCTGGATACCCAGGCGTCTACTCCAGAGTCGCCAACCTCCGTGAATGGATCTCAAAGAATTCTGGAATCTAAACACACTGAAATCTTTGTGGACCATTTCCTGAATAACAATAAATGAAATAACTACTAAAATACTTGCTTTATCAATCATCCTGATGACAATCCTGATTCTTATGGTTGGAAACATGTTCCATCCTTGTCACCTACCAATATACCTTCTTAGGTTTTATGCATACTTTGCAAATCTTAAGCGTATACTAACCCAATCCACTAGAGTAACATATTGAAAGAAGCGTTACTAAACGAAAAAAAATTACGATTTCATCGTTTTCTCTATATTTTTCCAAGAAAACATCTCACTCATTCGTTTATATTCTCCGCTTAAGCTGAATAGAAGAAACTTTTAATATCGTACACAAAGGTAAGAAAAAAAAACAACAAGATTCTTTGTAAGAGAAAAAGGTGACAAATATCTTGAGAATTCAATGATATTTTTGAAAGAGACGTTTCCACCTATTATTGTGGAAAGTCATGAAAACAACTCGTGTTTAGAAAAGATCTCATTGTTTACTGAACACTGAATAAATGACTTCGTACTTTCCACAGATAAGTACGAAGTCATTCATTCAGTACATTACCATTCCACAAAGTAACGCTTGAACATATTAGCTTTACTTTAGATCTCATTGTTTCCCTGTGTACCTGCTGTAGGAAGGACTCTCGGGTTTGGAAGTTTACTTCGGAATAGACTCGCCCTGAAGATGGCCACAGAGAGTGGCCAAAAAGTCGGTTCTCTGCGCGAACGTACTCAGTCTACTAAAGAGATTTATTTTGGCAAAAGAAAACTCAATTAATTCGATGAAATTCTTGAAATTTTATACGAAATTGGTACAAACCTTTAAATATACTTTGAAAACTTTGATTCTTTATCCTAGCAATTATGGATAAATGTTACCAGATATCACAGGAAGTGATTAACTGTATCTCGTACATTCCTCTATAAGATATAACTATTTCAGATTTTAAAATGAAAGATAAGTTTATGATTCATATAGTTTTACCATAACCATGGTGAGGAAATTATTTATATCGTATTCCGGCCCATCGGCCCAAGCGACAGGATAAAAAAATTTGACAATTGTCACTTTTAGGTTGTTCACAGTTACTTGTTCGGGTTAAATTTTGCAGTTACTATTCATGGAGACAAAAAATTCCAAAGTTGATCAATTAATTCGGAAAGGAGTAACAACTTCCCTTCCAAATTAGGATAGAGTTCCACAAAGATAAGGTTTCGTCAATTAAATTTAATGATCAGTTGAGCTAAATCAAAAGTTCAATCAGTTCAAGACTTAAACCTACCCAGTAAATGTGGATATCTTCGAAGCCATTAATGAACATTTTACCATTCCCGTAAACATGAAATAAAATTTCATTTCAACTCATTTTCGCTTGTCGTAACTCATTTACGTATTACTATTACTAATTTACGAGGAGCATACAAATGTTAAGGTCTCTAAGCATAAAAAAATCAAGTCTTTATTTTAAAAAGAGTGTGATGTATAAAAAGTTCAGTTTTTAATATAATTGCCATGTTCTAGAATGTATTATTCAATCATAGTGTTTCAAAAGTCTTTACTCCCTCATGAAAACTTAAAAAATCCTTTTCCATCAACTAAGTAACTGATTTCTCAGATCCTCATCCGCATCAATCTCTCTTACTCTGTTTAACTAGGCTTGAAAATAAGAGCGAAAATAAAGGAAAAGGAAAATAGGATTTTGTCGTTAGGATGGTTTGTTTTTATGTCCCAACCACACTGATCCAAAAGAGCCTCAGCTACTGGGAAAAAATGCGGCAAAGCCTTATCGGATTATATTATAGTCAAACTCTTTTAGTGAGAATACCTCATCTTTTATTCGATTGGATTTTAAAGTAAAGTTTTTCGTGTATCTCTCAGTACGAGACCGTCTTAACTGAAGTCCCTATATGAGTAAATTGGACGAAAAGATACACTGTAAAGTTACAAAATAGCATTTCGATGATTATCTTTGTAGATTGCGTCATATTCCGTTGATTTTGACTTTTTGATAATACTTTACATCTATTTCTCAAAATTTCATGCTTATAAAGGTCCTTCTTGTATCTCTTTTAATTTTCGATCAACAGTATTGAGCGTTTCGTCGTTCATTTACACGAATAATAAAACGGGACTCACTCACTCATACAAATGGAAGCAGTAGCTATAACAAATCGCTGAACGTTCATCGCTTATTCATGTAACTTAATGTAATCGCTCATTCACGTAACGTATATTAAGTGATAGTAAGATACAGAATAGAATAGAATACAGTGATAGTAAGACTCAGAACCCTATGGAAGGGGAAAAGATAAATAGCGTAACAGTATCGTAAACTTTTAGCCTAAGTTCTAAGGAGAAATATACGCCCGGGCGCTAGGTGGCGTGGAGACTCCTTATTGGACATGCCTTGCATTACGAGCTAATTTACATTTACATATACATCCTGCAAGCCGCCTTTCAGCTTGCAGTAGATGGTAATGATCGCCAAGTTGATTACCTTACCCTTAGTGCTTCTCTTTAGAAAGCGATTGAAGTAGGCTAAGGTTCGACCAAAAAACTAAACCTTGAACTTAATTCATTCATAACAACAAAAAATAGAACAACCGATGTGGTAATTATAGTTTCTGGAACATTTTAGGTCAAGGATTATTGTTTATAAATAAATATTTTTACTCAAAACAAAGGAATAGATCTTCTTTCACGAGCTCGCCATCAGTAGCGTATGTTTATTATATTTTAAACAATTGAACTCTTTACATGGAAATTAATTGGATTTCATTCATTTTTGAAATCTTTTTTCTTTAAACGGAACTTCTCCGAGATGATGAGTGCTTAGATAAGAGGAAGAGGGCCGCTGATGTTGCAAGTCTAATACTGACGTTTTTCCCAATATTTATTCTATGGAAGAAAAAGACCGATTCAAATGTAAAATTTACGCCTAAATGTGTCAAAAAAACAAAGAAAAAATTGTTTTCTTTTTCTAGAGCGATCTGAATTTTTAGATAGACCCTTCTTATAAAAGGAGAGAGAAGAGAAACAATCTGGGCAGTTGTTAATAAACCATTGACCATGCTTCGACTGTCATCGATACTTGTCTGTGTTTCGATCGTTTCAGGTAAGACAGTGATTCCGAAATTAATAGGATTATATTCTCAAAACATAGCTACAACATATCATAGTTTACGGCACAAGCTATTGCTCTGTAATTTATTATCAACTCGGTTACCTATGTATTGTGTAATTTTAGAAAATTTGATACGCTAACTTCTGGAATCGATGGCCAAACTCTATCATTATATTGCCTGTAAAGAATAAAAGTTGTGCTTGACATTGTAAAATATTAATTAGAATAAATTAATTTTAAATCTTATAAAAGAAGCTAGGAATCCAATTTGTTTAATTCCTAGTGTAAAATTTACAGGAGGAGTCCTCAAGCTTCCAACATCATTCCCAGATGGAAAAATAGTTGGAGGAGAAATAGCTTTTATCAGGGATTATCCTTATCAAGTGAGTTAAAATAGTAATTCTGGAAATTCAAAGCTACGGAAATTAATTTTGATAGCTAATATAATGCATTCAAGAAATTAATTAATGATTATGTTTACCCAATTGTTTGTAATTTCTAACAGTTATTCTACGTATTTTAAGATATTAAGATAACTATAGATTAATGGTTTTATTAATTTTATCTAGTTATCTCTCCGATACCGTAGTGGACACATATGCGGGGCATCTTTGATCAGTCACGAATATGCAGTCACTGCTGCGCATTGCACAGACGGGTAACTAATACTTACTCATAACTAATACTGACTCTCTTTCGGTATTGAAGTACATCTGAACTAAAATAATAATCATATATGACAGGTTGAAGGCTGAAGGACTTTCTGTGAAAGCAGGCTCCCGCAGTGTTTATGCAGGAGGAGTTTTAAGAAAGATAAGTGAAGTGATCCAGCATCCAAGATTCAGTATGGATGAAATGGACTTTGATATCTCTATTTTGAAAGTAAGTGAACATCAATATGCCAAGAATAAATTCATAATATTTTTTATTTTAATTAATAATGCATAATGGAGGCGTGAAATAAATGGATCGCAACTCCTTAATGCAAACATCGGAAAAAATAATCAACGAGTTTTTTTTTATTGAAATACGAATTAAAAGTATTACTTTTTGTCTTGTCGTTCTCTGTAACGGTGTCTCCGGGTATACTACAATAGAAATATTAAATAAAGTCAATATATATTTCGAGAATAAACTGAGAATTTCTTCTTGTGTAATTAGCTCGTTTCCTTAAAAATAAGATTTTATCTAAGTGTTTTACCGATAACAAACAAACCCAAAATATTTAAACGAATGCATAAACCCATTCGTTTCGTTTTATTTGATAAGGAGTTGACGTTTTTCTTTTAAATCAGATATCATTATTTACCTTAAATATTTTATATCCTAGCTCTTTTTAATATGAAATAAGATATTTTATATCCTAACTTGTTTGATTACATCGATCATATTTTTATTGTTAATGAAGTATTACCTTATGAAAATTTAGATAAAAATAGAATAGCTATTAATATTCCGTTTAATATCTTAACATGCATACTCTATAATTTTAAATGTTTAATATACTTAATCAACTTGGTATTACCCCAATACCCCGTTAATTCTTTTGAATCCTATATTTGACGTTATAGCTAAGTCATCCTTTCGATTTTGGACCTGGAATTCAAGCCATTCCACTTCAAAACTCCGATGAACCGATTGAAGTCGGATCTTTAGCAGATGTGTCTGGATGGGGAACCACTAGTGTAAGTTTATTATATATCATTTGATTTTAGGACCGATGATTGCACAATCTGGACACCGTTCAGTCTAAGATTGTTTACATGAAAAAACATGTAGGATTCTTTAACAGCACAAATTGATTGGGAGTATCATACTTAATATTATTTATGTTTTATTTTATCACAAATTAGGTTTATTAAAAATGTACAATAGTGTATATTATTATGATATTTATTTTTAGAATAAAGTGTGGAAAAATATTTATACTACTAAGCTTCATAAAATCTTTAGAATTACTTTACTATCCCTTATTTTTAGGTGTAATGATGTTAATGACACCTGTTTATTATAGGAAGAAGGAGCTCTGCCTGAATACTTGAGTCATGTTGAAGTTGAAGTGTTGGATCAAAAGGCATGTACGAAAGGATATGGGAAAATGAGTGAACGAATGATATGTGCAGCATCTCCAGGAAAAGACTCATGCCAGGTACTTTCTAGATAATTTAATTTTGGAAAACCTATCATTATCAAAATTTAATACATTTTATGGATATGAACACAGAACTGAAAGAAAATATGCAGTATATTTTTACTATCTTGTAAAACTTAAATTGCTAACTTTTATAAAGATTTAAAAATTACATTGCTTTCAATTTCAATGATTCAAAGAAATTTGTTCAAGTTCTTCTTAGTTTAGAGTTTCATCATTTTCATAGAGAAAATTTCCAAAAATGACATTCAAGAACTAAGAATGCATCAATCTACATGTGGTATGAAGACAATTTTTAGAATTTTACATAGCATTATTATAATGTGTTAAACTGATCCTCTTGGCAAGATTTAAATAAGTTTACTTAACAAAATAAATTTATTATCCACATAAAATTTTCCTTAATAATTCTGGTCACAATAGGAATAAAATTTATAGTTTACATCATCTGTTTATTTATGATAATAATGAACAATTGAATTAATCCTATTCTATGCTAAATCAATACTCTATTTCTTAAAATAATTTTGTTTTTATCATTTTTATTTTTAAATAGGGAGACTCAGGAGGACCGCTTGCTCAGGATGGAAAACTCATAGGAGTTGTTTCATTTGGATATGGTTGTGCCAAACCTGGTTATCCAGGTGTTTACTCAAATATCTCATCCCTTAGGAAATGGATTAAAGATAGCATTGAAATGTAGATCTGATGTATATTGTATCATTATTATAATTTATTAAAATGGATAGGAATATATTGTGAATATGAAATATTTTATTGTGTTAATGAGTTTTTTATTTATAATTTCCCAGCAATGGTATACATCATTATCATCAATAATATAAAGGATTATTACTTTCATTTAGTAATGAAGAAATCATCCTGGAATATTTTTTCTCAATCCTTAAAATAAAAGTTAAATGCATTTTACCATAACTGTCACCATTCTCTGCATGAAGTTTTGTCATAATTTTAAAAATGTTAGTCATAATCTTAACTTGATAATGAGGTATGATATACCATAAAAGACAATAAATCAACTAAATTTATAAATCATTGGAGGTAAGAAACAATATCATCGACATGTTTCCGAATCCATTTAGCAACATGAGATACCCTTGCATATACTACAGGCTTCTTTGAAGAGTCACAATGCTGACCCCAAGATACCAGTCCATACAACTTTCCTTTGATAGCCAAAGGACCTCCAGTGTCACCCTAAATGAATAAAATATATAATGTAGGCATGATGGTTGGTTCAATCATTTATTTTGTTCAATATACTTATTCATTATATCATATTGAACAATGTAAATTGAACAATAAATAATAACAAATTAATGTAAGAAAAATATAATGAAAATTATGTGATAAGAAAATATTGTTTCTAGGAGATTTTTATCTGTAAAATAAGAATATTTTAACTGATTTATTTAAATTTATTAGGTAACTGTTTGATTTTCCAGTAAAATTAATAATTTTTTAACATGAAATAAATAAATCCATAATCAGTAATTTGTTTGATTATGTAACATATTCAATTAAACCTAATAAATCTCAATCAAAGATAACTTATTTCATTAGCAGATGGTCTAAGAATAACTATTTGTTGTTTACTAATAGCAAGTATTTAATGCAAATTTTTAAAGGGGTACCCAACATAACTTTTTTTCTCTCTGATTTTTTTTACAAAATTTATTTTATTATTTTTTTAATTGAATTAATTTCCTCTCTTTCCTATTGTGAATTGATTGGATAGTATTGTCAAATTGGAATTGTTGTATCTTAAATCTTAACATTGAGAATTAGACAAATTTGTATATTGACTGTTGTTATATAAATATTAACATCAATTACCAGTATATATGTCATATTTTGGTATAAGTAATAAATTTCAGTTGATGGATGAATCTTTCATCTTACCTGACATGAGCTTTTAGTATTATCTAAATTCTCTGCACAGAACATGTTGTTAGTTATCTTATGTCTAACAGTTTTGCATTCCTTTTGAGGGATTATAGTCACAGATGTATATTTCAGCACCTTTGTAGCATGATTATACTTTCCCTTATAGTGGATTTCAATCGTATGGAAAAGATTATAATATTAGTTAGTTTACTGCAAGCTTTTTTTAATACACTGAGATGGAATCCATTAGATAAACAATCATATTAAATGAACAAAAATCAATTATCACACAAACAAAAATTATATCACCTTTGCGGTGCCCCATCCAGTTACAACTGCCATATGTCCAGGGTGTATTCCTGCATTGCTGCTTGCAAGTTCAATTGGTATTATTTTATGTGGTGAATGCCTATTAAAAGGAGTAGATGCCTGAGAAGAGATGAAATAAAAGTTTACAAATTATCGTTAGTGTTGACATTACTTTGACAATAAGATTTGAAAATACATAACTCTTCTGGATTCTGTTATTTTCATTGTGAGATCATAAGAATTTTTAATTTTATAGATTTCAATAATAAATTTTTTAAAATACTTTAAATATAGGTAAATAGACATGCATCTTTATTATAATTCCAAAATACACTTGGTATATGGAAATCATATAATTTATACTATATCACAATGTATAAAAACATTTTGGTTCAAGAGCTTCCATATTCTTCGTTTTATTTTATGATAAAATATAAAAAGAAAATATAAAATTTCATCAGTATATTATTTTTTGGTTAATTTTTTATTAAAAGAAAAATAATTGAGAGAATTTGAATAGTTTATATAGAAGTATGCAATGAAGATGAATACATACCCTTAATAAAGCAAAATCAAAGTCATGAGTTTTATTGTTATAATTAGGATGCAGAATTACATGATTTACATCAATCATTGACTCTCTATTCCCAATATAAGCACTACCAACAGAGAGAGAAAGGAATGTTTTCTTCTCCCTGAAATAAAATTTTGGCATGACCTCTTAATTTCCATTGTAAGTAAAATCAATTTTCATTAATTTTCAATTGATAGAAAAAGATTTATTACTTACAAATCATTAAGAAATTCACAAAAATATTTTATAATACAATAGTTAAATATGAAAATTTAGGCTTTGATATGGCTTTAAAAACTATCAACCACTTTAAAATTCAGTTCTATATTGTTATACAATATATTCCAGGAGGCTTTTAATGCATTTTATAAATCCTGATAATAATTTTATTATATTAATATTATGAAGGTGAATATGTTAAGAATTTGTTTGAATGAGGAATATTCCTTCTGATGATGATTGTCTTTGAAGGTGTATATGAATAGCATTTTACTTTATTTATGATTTTAATTATATTTAGCTGTTAATCAAGTATACAGTAAAATTATTCTTTACTTACACATCAGCACATCGTGCGGTTGTTATTGCCCATTGTGGGCTTATTACGGCAGCTCCACATATGAATGAGCTATGGTATATGAGTGATGCCTTAAACCAGATTTTAGAATAGTTATAATGAACTACAAAATATACACTCATTAATAATTATCAATGAAGTTTCTATAGTTAATTTTTAGTAATATGCTTTTACAAATAATTAAAATATTTACCTGGTAGCTAAATAAATCTACAGAGGCCTTTTTAGTGCCATTTACATGATATTCTGAATGTTTTGTATGAGTAACAGGCTTGGATATAGCAGACCCTGAAACTTTAATCAATGTATTTCATAATTATAAATCACTGATTATTGATTTATTTGCATCAAATGTAAAAATCATCTAACTAAGAGTATAGATATTTTTATACAAATTCATATCTAAGTTCACAGGTCATAAAATAAATGTAATAACTATTTGAGAAATTATATTAGAAAATCACTAATGCCAACATCAACAGAATAATATAAATAAAAATAATATATATCATACGATGTATATAGAATAAATTCAAGCATAACAAAGATAATAATAAAGGATATGAGTATTTATTTACTCTACCTCTATTTTATATATCCTGTAGAACTATTGGTAAAATTAAATTATCATATCGTTGCATAAGAGATCATTCTAAGTATGTCACAAAATTAATATAACAAGTAGATTTAGAGTATTTGTTTAAATATACACCATTCTTAAGCATTAACACTTCATAGGAGCTCTTGCTGTTTAGTAGTGTCTATGTATTATTGATAGAATTTATCTGGAGCAGGATCTTGGGAATATCATTTATTATACAAGGCCATTCAACTAACAATTATTAATTTTCCGCTAATAATAAAAAACAATCGATAAAAAGAAAAGACTCTTGAAGGAAGTTAGGATTAAGAATGGAGACTGTGTCAGAGGGAGCTTTTATTTTTCATTTCATCCAATTAAATAACTTGTATTTCTAAAAGAAATAGAAAATGAATGAAGTTAGAGAAGATGCTTGAGTTGTGCTTAATTATATTGAGAAAACTTTGTTTGAGAATCAAGTAAACTCAATAGAGGAAAATGATTATGAATAGCAAAATAAATTGCATTGGATTGTATAAAAGGCATGTTTTAAACCGAAATCCGAATAAACTATGACAATTTTTGCTACAATTTGGTTGTTTAAAATACTTACTCGATGCAAGAGCCAGTAGAATAAAGAGATGAAACATTTTACCGTATGACAGTGACAGGCAGACTAATACACGCGTTATCTCTATTCAATGAATGTAACTCCTCAGATAAGCGAGACTTATGTCCGCAAGGAAGTATTTCTCTCAGTTATCGATTTTTCTGGGAAATTTATTTTACAAAACAACCATCTATATTGCGTTATCTCAGCCAAAATTTATCTGACTCAATGTAAAAGGATATATCGAAACCAAATTATCTTAATCTCTCTTACAGATATCAAAAATTTGGAACAATACCTCAATATCAGTGAGAAATATTAATTTAAATATACTGATGAAACCTTCATAATCTGGTAAAAATCAACCATGGTTAAGTTGGTCGATGTGACAGAGCGAGAATTATCTAGTTCTAACCAAAATCCGTGATAATTTAATAAATTAATTCAGCTCGGCGGAAATATGTGGGTTGGAAGAGATTCTCACTACTACTCTACATTTGAAGAAACACTGTAAAATTTGGTAATCTTCATAAATGAAGCGCTACATATCTGAATGTGCAAAATAATATTCTTCCCTAATAAAAGGACAAATAATAATTCATTCTATAATGAATTAGAGCTTTATCAGAATAAATTTTGTTTATTACGAAAAGCTAACGTCAAAGGAAAATTCTTCTGTTTTATATTATGGCATTGAATCCATCTTAATACATTTTAAAGAACGATTTCAATTATTTTTAGCCTTAAATCGACATCCTCTAAAATATTTTTCCTAGAAAAATTAGAGAGATATTATCATCATAATTTCGTACTGATATCGTCATATTCACGATTCGTATTTATATTTGTCGTAGCATAAAAATTCCCGAAGGAACCTCACTTTCGTTCCGTCTCGTCAGGCAGGGAAGGTTATGATGAGTAAAAGGTGATTTATGCGCTGCAATTAATTTTTAAATATTAACTGACATAAAAGTGATTCTCCTAAGATGTGTTAAAATTTGACACAAATAAAATATTAACTTCAAAGATAATTATGCGCTTTATTCTTGTTGATAGATATCTATAGCGAAGTAATATTTTGGATTTTAGAATCGATCTAAGGATCTATCCTTTTCTTGAGGACTGACGCTTTATCCACAGCTCAAGCTTCCAGAATTCGATTGAGGTACCACTAGTTGTAAGAGAAAACTCAATCCTATTTCATACTGTTTTTTAATATCATATCTTCACAATTATGATACAAGTATTTTAGACCACAAATATTTCCGGAATAATTTGAGCTCATCATTGCAAAAATTAAATTTTTAGTTACAAAATTTTGAGTCGAGCAAAAGAATTTGACTCCTAACTCATTTAACGCCATATTCTCTTCCAAAAACTTTTCCAAAGCATCTACAATTATGTATTAAAAACTCTGTTGGAATAAATTCTTTCTCTCATCTTATAAGGACCATGTAGGATATAATTCGTTCGGCAACTCTATGACAAATACGAAGGAATGTAATAAATATTTAAAATTGTGCAGAAAATGTTCTTTAGAAAGGAGATGGACTAGAATATAATTTCGAATACTTATTATTAGAGACGAATATTACAGAATTAGAACCGTGGGATGTGATACAGCACATTCTTTAGTGTTTTAAAAATGATTTCAAATATATAATCGTAAAAATTATATAAGTATAATACAATTTCTTATTGTAAAATTAAGAATATTCCCTTTTGCTGGATTTTTGTAACTGATAAAACTTTACAAATAAGACTAGAATAGTATATTGTATGAATTCTCAACGTATCGAATAGACACAATTTGCGATTCTAATTCCATCTCAAAATTACATTTAGAATCTTTACGTTCCTTATAGGGTAGGAGTATTTGTTCTCCACATGCGAACTTCTTTCACTTGTTCAGTGTCCTCTTCACTCTGAAACCAATCCTTGCTTCCTTTCTCGTGTGAACTCCTCGAGTTATCCTATCTAATCTATGCGTGACATTCCCCTCACAAACATACGATGCTGTTTCCAAGTACTTATAGAACCGAATCTACAAAACGCTTGTTGAAGACCAGGACCTTCACACTTAACTCACCTGCAATGAACTCAATAAAGCTCCTTCCCATCGCAGGCCTGGAATGACGCTCCCCATAGTGACCTTCTGTTTTGCGGGTAGAATAAGATGGGGGCGTTCGATTTCAAGGAAAGTCCGTTTACTTTTTCCGCCGAGTGCAGATACATAAGAACCATGCAAAAAATGTGTGTGTGAGCGAACTGACCTGGCTATAAATGATAATAAGACCTGGAAGGAATAAGTTCTTCATACTCTGAAATTTCAGCATGAAAAGATAATACGATTTACCACGATAGAAGAAATATTATACTCATACTCCCCTTTGACATAATTAACGTATTAAATGAAAATTGGAAAGATTTTTATTGAATGACAGACAAAAAAATTCCTAGATACGTGAACTTTACGCCATGATGAGATAAAAGATCGAGATAAAAAAGAAAATTCTTGCATCGCTAATTTATTTGTTCCGTGGAAGTGAGAAGAAGAGGATGTCTAAATTGTTCATAGTGTGCCTGCTGGCGGTACCCATTCTTGGTAGGTGATAGCTTTCTCAGAGCATTAGCTTTTAGTGATACAAGATGCGGTATTGGTCACGTTAAATTGTAATGAGGCTAAAGATTCTTCTCACACTTCCTGAAACTTTTATTGATCCAATATGATGAAGCATGCTTCGAAAAAGGACTGGCATTTTCAGTTGAAATATTATCTTAAGAATCACATAAATATGCGAACAAACAAGGAGAATGGGAAAACGGTTTTTTGTTGGTAAGGTAATAAAGATGTAAAGATTTTGGTAGGAAGGCAATTGCTGAAGGAATGGGAAAAATATGATCATTGTTCAGAATTTCATTTTCGAGAAACACACTATCTCCCCTAGGAGGTCTAGGTATTGTTCGCGATGGAGGCATGTAGATTGGAAATCCACGTTGTGTCCTTCCACAAAAGGGTGAACTGCAAAGTTAGTGTTGAGAAAACCCCTTCGGACAACGAAATTCCGGTTGTATTCCTTGGTTTCCTAGGCTTTCTTCCTGTTTTCCCTACATTATTACTAGTCCTGTGAATAAACATGCTGCATTAATAAAAGCCTGAGTAAGTGTATGAAGATAATAGTCTCACTATTATAGCCTTCCATAAAGTAAAGCCTTTGCATCTTCCGTATACGTTTAATTGACCTTCATAAACTTGAAGAAGATACTATACTTAGGAGAGATCACATCTAATCTCTAATCTAGGGCAATGGAGAAAATATATCACCATCATTATTTTAAAACAGTTTTTCAATAATTGATATATATTCCGTAAGTTTCGATAGTGCATCACAATTCAATTGCAATAGTGACACCAGTGGTTAAAAAAGAAAAAGTGGTATAAGCAAAAGAGGGAAGATGAGAAAGATACAAGGATAAATAATTTATGTTTTAGGGTATGTTCCTATGAGACAAGTATACATAGACTGCCTTCAAGATCCAACAGTTAAAATAGTTGGAGGAGAATGTGCATCAATAGAGAAGTACCCATATCAGGTAATGAATAAACGTTTTAATCATTATCTAAGATTCATGTGAAAAAAATGGGGGCTTTGGAGATTAAATGAATTCCAAAAGTTATTTTAACAAACATCCTTTTGGCTATTTTTCAAGCTTTCATTAATTTCTTCTGGATCACATATGTGTGGGGCAGCCATTATCAGTGAAAATTTTGCATTAACTGCTGCTCATTGCACATATGGGTAAGTTATAATTTGCTCTAATTTTATGATGTTATGATTCAATATTGAAATTTTTGACATTTGACATTTAGGAGTTTGCCATCAGAGCTATCAGTCAGGGCGGGATCAGATGACCGTACAAATGGAGGAGTCATACATATAATATCACAAATAATCGTACATGAAAATTACACACCCAAGAAGAATGATTATGATATAAGTCTTCTAAAGGTAATGCCTTCAGTAATTTTGTTCATGACTATTTTTTATTGCCTTCATTATGTATTGTGAAACAAAAATTTTCCTATGATTGCTTTCTATCCAAAGATGAACACCAAATGAAAAAGAACTTATATAGAAATGTACAAATCAACGAACATGAGTGCACACTGAGAATTTTATGGCTGAGATAAAGACTCAGTAATCAGAGTTAGAGAGGACACATAACTGAATAGAAAGATAAAAAATATTGTAACTATTTCACCTTTATACATATAGACATTCTTAAACCTATTTTAATTGGTTGAACAGACAGTCCTATATAGTAACACTGAAGAAGATCTCAAGAGAATGATAGATTTGCAAGATCAGTTCATGATTCTTTTATAAATTGGTCTCTGGGGTTAAAAAAGAAATTTCCATAAAACTTAAAATATCAGATATTTATTTGGTAAAATTTATGAACATATCTTATTGAAATAAATACTAAGATAAAATGATAAGAGTTTTAAATTTTTCATAATTAATCCACATACATATTTAAACACAGTTTATTATGAGTTTCGAAGTCAAATAATTTGTTCATATGAGAAATTATCAGACATCAGGTAGTATAGTGTGTGATCTAGATTCACCTTGAGTTTCAGGCCATAACTAAATGCATGGCTATATGACAATTTAAAGTACACAAAAAATATGAAATATAAAAATATGTTCTTTTATAAAGGCAAATTGAGAACAAGCCAAATCATCAATGCCATCAGCTTTTAAAATTTTAATGTAAGAGATATGCAATTTTTGTTTGCCAGTTCTCCCTAAAATTCAATATGAACTTTTTACATGTCATCATTTTAGGGTAGTAATTTATTACATTAAGACACATTTAAATTATAAGTTTTGAAAACTATGAAGGGCTGGAATGGCATTTGGATTATTTTTATATATATTAATTATATTAATGTCTGGTTTTCTTTGATAAAATTTTAAATAAGCTTCTCAATTGAGAAAAAATTAATGATAATATTCTTGCAGGTGAAAGCACCTTTTATCTATGGAATTAAAGTCCAGCCAATAGCACTTCCTGAACCAGGAGATGATGTAAAGGATGGTACAGAAGTTGATGTTTCAGGATGGGGTACCACATCTGTAAGTTTAAAAATAAATTATCCGTCATTGAAATAATTAAAAAACAGATATATTCTATATTCTATTCTTGACTCTATCTTTTCTATTTTTTTATATGCTCATCTGATTTCCTAGTTTCATAAATTTGAAGGAGCTTCATAGAAACTTTATAGCTGTATACTAATCTCATCAATAATGAATCACTACTTCATTAAAGAAGAGAAACATATGTCTAATATCAGTGTTTTACTGACATCAGTTTTCATTGTTTCCTAATGTTATGATACTAGTTAATTTATTTACTTAATGGAATATTTTGGTACATTTATAGTCAGGAGGAATGGATTTACCTAAGCATCTGCTTCATGTAAATCTGCATATTGTGAATCAAGAAGAATGTGCTGCAGTATATGAAGGTATTACTGATCGAATGCTTTGTGCTAGTGATGATGGAAAAGATACTTGCCAGGTAAGGTCAAATTTTAAAAACACTCCAAGTATCTATAGTTTAGGGAAAGACTGTGATCAGTAGGTTTGAAAATAATGTAAAATTTTCATGATTTTTATTCAGTTCAAATATTACTAGTAGTAGGTATAATAGTTCAAAAAAATGATGAAAGTCATAAAATAGGTAATTATCCAGAATTTGGCAACAAGGTACATTTGAGATCTATGCATTAGTTCATAAATATTTTATAAGGATTTTTTGTTGATAATAAGTTGTCCTGCCCATTTGGAAGGTTTTATTAATTATTTTATTGAATCAACTCCAAACTGTCACTCTAAATCATAAAGATTTGTTTCATAATTCCTAAGAGTCTTTCTCTCAAAACATATCTTTCTCTCAAGACGTCAATTTTTTGCATATTCTTTTATGTACGTACAGTATAAGGTATTAATTTTAGGTATCAATTTTAACAGATATTTAATTTTTACCAATCAGAGCAAAATTGTTGTAATTAAATTAATATAATTTTATGTTGAATTTACAGTCACAATTTACGTAGAATTTAGATTTGATTTTTTATATACATATAGATGTAGATAACATAATAACTATATTACTATGATATATATGATGGGTGCATATCTAAATGATAGTATCATATTATTAAAGGGTAGGTATGGTCTAAATACATATTCAGATTAAAGAAATTAAAAATTATGATAAACTCTTCTCATAAAGGAATGTTCAATCAAGCTCTTCATACAAGTTTGAAAGTTTATTTAGAATAAAATGAAAATGTAAACTAACTTAATCTATACCATCTTCTTCTTGCAAAAACATTGGAAAAAATAAATTGCACTTTGGAAAACAGAATAATTTTTTGTGATATTTTATTATTATTTCTTATTGAATATTTCCAATAATTACTTACTACATAATGTCCATGTTTTCTCTAGGGAGACTCTGGGGGTCCACTTGTTCAAAATGGGAAACTGGTTGGCATTGTATCATTTGGACATGGCTGTGCACAGTTTCTTTTCCCAGGAGTTTATGCAAGAGTATCTGCCCTTCGAGATTGGATCAAAGATAATTCTGGCATTTAATTAGTTTTAGAAAGGCAATAATTATTTTAGCTTAAAATATCTACTTTGCTAACTCATCTCTATTTCCTCATTTCTAAGTTTGATCAATAAAAAAAATTTAAAACAATATTGTTAATGAATGGCTGTTAATATTCAAACATAGTTCATTGGTATATTCTGAAATAAATAATTCAAATAGTTCCTACTAATTAAATTTTATTTTTTATTGGCTAGTGATAACCGAACTAATCAGGTAACAAAAGGAATTGTGATTACAACAGGTTAGCAGGTAAAAAAGTTGTTTTTAGATTAAACCAGTTTCTGAACAATAGTGGATAAAATTAAACTCAACAATTAATAATAATAATAAACTAAATAATATATATATATTTTTCAATTCAATTTGTATATGACAAAAATGCGTTATATCTATCTGCATTCCAAGAGCATGTACATAGAATCAGTCTGCAGTAACAAGCATGATTTTTTAACATTTTTTCATAAAAATGAGCTACTACTGTAAAGTTGAGGTAAAAGTAGTGTTTTTATCAATATCCGTTCATTAATATAAAAATATAAGATAAAAAATTTTTCAAATGGAAAATAATTCTTTTCTGGCTCAGTTCATTACTGATGATAAGTGAGTAACAAGCTTTTATTTTACGGGTTTTTTTATGAAATTCTCAAAATGAAATGGAACAATTTATTCTCACAAGATCATTTAAATTAATTCAAGGTAAAGTTGAAGGGATCCAAGCTTACTAAGAAATTTATATCCTCATTTGCTTAGGATATATTAACATTTAACTTGTGTTGAAGTTAACTTTCAATATTGATTAATGAAGAATGAAAGAGCTTTAGGATATTTATATTTATGGTTTCAGTAAAATATCTAAGGGAAAAGCAACGCAATTGAAGGGTTGAAAATCATCTAATGAAAATTCAACCCTATGCTGTAATCCAATAGCTATTAATTTTAAAGATAAATGAGAAATTGACAAACTTTAAATGTTTCATATTCGAACTTTCATCAACCTGGGAGGGAGTGAAGCAATGAATAATGACCTCATTCGATAAAAATTGCCCCTGATCGGGTAAAAATCAACAAGTTTAACGTGCACATTCAGTGCATCCTCATGAGAACATTAGATAAATGAGTTAAAGATAAGAATTCTGATAAAGTACACACTAATTCATAGAAAGCTTTACTTTGATGCGTTACACTATTGCACTATTTACGTTTCATTCTGTTCACTATTTATCTTCAAGTATTCATCCGTAACATGATTCCCACCACCTCATTTTTTCCTCTTTTCAAAATGAACTCGTTATAGAATTTGTAATGGAATTGGGGGTAAACAGTGAGTTATCAAATGGAGAAATAGAGGGGGAATGGAAATATATATTGAGATGGTAAGGAGTCATCTGAGTGAGTGAGGAAACGTAACTTGACGCCTCTTCGCCAGTGACAAGGACGGACTATGTTGAAGATAACTATTCTTCTTGCACTCGTGGCTTATAGCTTGGGTAAGTTCAGTATTACGTTGAAAGGTTTATGCATACATTTAATTAATTTAAAAATTAAACATGGAATATTTCCATTTATCTAATACAACTACAATTTATCATCATCGTCTCAACTGGAATCCGTTTCTATATTACCAATCTTCGAGTGTAATCGTAAGTTTCATTCATATAATTCAAAATCAAAAATTTTTTTTATTTACGGATGGAAAAGAAGAAAGACTTAAAATTTTTTTCATGCCTGTATAGATTAAAGCTGTGAGATTTCGCCTAATTATTAAAACTTACAATTTTTTATGGTATAATTTCATTAACGTAAGTTTTTGTTTTAATATGAGCGTTAACCACAGAAATTTATATTTGCCATCTATTTGAATTTTTAGAGGAATCACACATCTTCATGCACTCTTTCTTTTTATTAATAAGAACTGGAAAAAGCTTTATTTCAAAATTAATTCATAGAAGTTTTTCATGTAATTCAATATCTCCTAATTTTCATCTTTTAGGAAGGCATCACGCTCATCCCAAACCCCGTCTCGATGGAAGAATCGTAGGAGGTACTGAGGCGCGAGATGGAGAAATACCATATCAAGTAAAGGAATATTACAATTACATAATTATCACTCATTATAGCATTGACAAATGTTGTTAACGTGTGTGTTTATGTATGAAAACCGCTGTAATAGCTTTATCTCTCCCTTAAAATCAGACAAATAAAACAAATAGAATAAAAAATACAAACAACAATCCAGTAAAATGTGGAACACTTTGGTAATGAAAAATTATAATAACTATACTTTATACGTAATTTCAGATTTCGCTTCGCTACCTAGGAAGACATATTTGTGGAGGTTCAATCGTAAGTGAAGATTGGGCAGTAACAGCGGCTCACTGTGTTCGTGGGTAGGTTCTAAGTTCATTTATGATTATAGATTTATTGAATTATTTAATTTATGTAATATTTATTATTAATTATTCCATAAACCTAAATAATATGATTTTAAACGTTCTTGATCGATCTTTGTGGTCGATTTATGAAAGTTTAAAAACATAAAAATGCGTATAAGCGTTCCGTAACACGATGATAATATAAGCTCTATATATAAATCAAGTGTTAAAAATACATTATGAACTCATTTGTAATTTAATACTATTGATTATAGTTTTGAATAAATGATAAATTAGTACCAAAATATTATACTGATAAGTAGTAATAAAATATAATTGTTCATAGTAACACTAAATAAATTGCTCGATCGATTTGGAAACCATGCTATATCATCATACAAAAAAAAACAATAGAGCATTTTGCTATTGTATAAATTGTAAGTTTAATCTATTAAGTAATAAAGTTATTATATTCATTGACGAGAGCAATATTGTGTGACATCTTTTCATCAGCATCTAGATTAAGTGAGAATTAGCAAAATATGTGGAAACTCTAAATGGAAGATTTTCTGATTTTAAGTGCATCAACGGAGGATCTCGAAATAATGGTCGGTTCTGTTGATGTTGAAGATGGTACGATTCATAGAGTCTCTTATGCAGCCTTCCATCCCAATTATGACCCCTTCATTATCGACTGGGATATTGCCGTTCTTAAGGTGAGAAAAATAGATTTTTTACGATTTCAATCGAAAATGTTAACCCATTGCTTATGATGAAGAAGTTAAAATGAATCATTTTTGCTGAAATACTAAGAATGGAACTATTCGTAATAAAATTACCATCAGAATCACACTAATGATATCTCGACATAAATTTAAATCTGCAGCAAATTATTTTAATACTCCTGAATGAGTTATAGATATTATACATTTCCAATCTTTCCCAGCATAAAGACGAAATTAATAAGTAATATTTTTTTACATTTATATTTGTAATTTTCCTGATTCATTTCCAAATCCATCTCTGTGTAGTAATTTTTCTTGAGAAGTTAGAGAAACCCATGTTCTTTCACTCGCAGGTTAAGAAGCCTTTTGTATTCTGTGATTCCGTGAGAGCAGTTGCATTGCCTCAGGAATACGAAGAGCCACAACCTGGAGAAATCGCCATAGTTAGTGGATGGGGTTACACATCGGTATGTATACTCAAAGGTAGCCAATGAAAAAATTTCGATGAGATTATTTATAGTTAAAATTGTGTATTGGTTTATTTGAAAGGTAAGTGAAGGACTTAGTACCCTCCTAAGTTTTTAATTTATGACGCTAATTGCCTAGAGAGAAAAGTTTATTTCTGCAAAACTTTTTTTTCAGAAGAAAAATTATTTTATGGCCTAATTTTGGTGAAGGATATTCAACCGTAAACATTTTGGACGCGATAATAGCAATGGAGATAAATACATTTTCAAACATATGTATACTGCACGCTGAAATTTAATGTTATTTATTAGTTTACGTTTTTCTTCTTTTTTTCAAGTTTTCAATTCTTCTATTTGCTTAATATGAATATTTAAAATACGGAATAAGATCTTCAATATCTGTAATGTATTTGGAGTGACACTGATTTTTAATTTTTCAGGAGGGCAGTGGCGTTATACCGGAAAGGCTCCAGAAGTTGGAAGTGCCTATAATTTCACGAGAGGAATGCAATGAAAATTACTTGGATTATGGGGGAATCACGGACCGTATGGTTTGCGCGGGAATAGAAGAAGGGGGAAAGGACGCATGCCAGGTAAGGAGAATAACTTGCTTATGAAAGGGTTTTGGATGAAGCACTCCTATTCTTACGCTGATGATCATAGGTTTGATGAGCGAAGTTTCTGTTTGTCAAATTTCGTAAACTTTACAAGCCATAATGTACTATTAGCACATTATGGATGTGAATAAAATTTTTTCACGAAATCTGTGAACTCAGGACATGTATAACACGCATTAATTTGTCTGTGTAGAGCCTTGTACAGATATTTTTCGAAACCAAATATTTCCGCCACTTTTAGGAGAGACTACATAGTACGATATATCCATGAGATTTAGGACTATTCGAAAAAAAATCATCATAACTATAATTTCATCGGATGTTTAAAAAATACTCAGAATTTGGTAGGAGTCCACTAACTTTTTTAAGTAAATATCTAAATTCATTCCTCTAATCCATGAGTAACTTATCGAAGGATTATGAAAGGAGATGGGAAGAGTAAATTTTAACAATATGTGTATGTTTTATCTGGTTGTATATTACGACTGACTGGCTCCTGACTGACTGACTTGAGAACAGATATTTAGTTTAAATGCAATCGAAAATTAAATACCCTTAAAGGGTTCAGAACATGCATACATTACTTTTTAAGGAGAGGATCCTAATTAAAATTTCGAATATATATTCCTTCAAATTATAACGCCATTTATTTAATCTAATAAAACATATATGTTAATTTATAGGGTGATAGCGGAGGACCATTGGTTATCGCTGGAAAGCTACAAGGCATTGTTTCTTGGGGAGCTGGTTGTGCCCGCACAATGCATCCAGGAGTATATTCTAAGGTTACCAATTTGAGATCTTTCATATTCGAACAAACTGGATTGTAAATAACTTTCTTTGAAAAAATAAAATACCAAAAAATTAATTCCTTTGATTTAGTTCTACCGGTTAGTATAATAAATGATTGCTTAGGACGAAAAAATTTTAATGGAAATGAATATATCATATAAAGAAGTTTGGTAGCCTCTCACATACCCGTTCACCTCCTCGGAATTCCCTTTTAAAAGATGCAAAGCACATAAGCAAATTATAACTGTTTAACTGCAATATAATGTAATATTAAACTTTGTTTAGCTGTGCAGCTGAAACATTTTTGGCAACCTAAACGAAAATTTAGTGGAGTATCGCTATGTAATAAAGATAATCATAAAAAACTCGCCAAAACCAATATAGCTCGGTGAAGGATTTTTAACTGACAAGAAACCCGAGGCAAAGGAGCTTAACAATTTCACTTAATATCATGAAGCAACTTAAATAGAAATGATGTTGGATGAGGTCGATGAGGTTCGCTGTGTACACAGTTGAGTTCACCCCTCAAACTATGAACCAAAGAACCCTTAATTTGGCTGTGAGTGAGTTTTAATTTTAGTTTAGGCAAGTTTGTATTGATGTGTTCAATATCGAGACGCACTAGTATTTACGTTGCTGCCTATCCCACGATCACAGTGTGAGTCAAGTCGCCATTTTTCACTTCTGCATAACGTGGGTGAACAATTTGGGCAAAGTTGCCTTCCTTATTCTAATTCATGTGCTTCTTATCTCTCAAGATAGATAGTGACATGTATTTCAATTATAAATTACTCGTGGAACTTAAATAAATATGATCTGTATGAATAAAAGAATATCTTAATGGCTTTAGTAATCTAAGCAGTGGGATGTTTAGGTTATCTGTACATTTCTTTAGATGCAGGAAGAAATGAGGGTCACTTCTGTACTTCGAAGATATTTTCAAAACCAATATTATAGAGGCCAGTGTCGTTCAGTGATGAATGATTTCATTTTCTTTTACAAAACAAAATTTTACTGTACTTAAAATTTCCATTTGTCAACTATATTTATTATTTTACAATAAAAATTAATATTTTCCACGATTGTTATCATCATCTGAGTCCTGTTATTTTGTCGTACGCAAAACGTATTTTTCTAATGCAAAATGTATACAATTGACGTCAACCTCTTTGCTCGAAATACTCTCACATTAGAATCTTTATTCATTTAAATAAAGTCAAAGTGAGAGATTAAAGAGATATTCACGCTAAAAATTTTCTTCCACTTCCTATTATTCACCGATTGTGTACTCCAAAACCCTCTTCATTCAATGAAGATGGAGGAGAAACATTGAATTAGTCTTTGGGAACTCATAAGAGCTTCACCAGTTTCTTTACTTTTCATCCGCTGGCCATTCTTGATTTTATCCATTTATGGACACTGGACACTTTTGTAAAGACTCCTAGATGTGTAGGAGTGCCTCGTCCCTCATCCCATAGAGATATACCAATCAGCTTTCCATTGGAAACAAGTGGACTTCCAGTTTCATCCTATCAAAATACAGAAGTTGTCATTCCATTGAGAAAATCCGTATCGGGAATCACACACTCAAAAGCATATTTATTTCTTTATGCGAACTTTGGTTCATACAATCTTGCCTATTTTTATATATTTTTACAATTATTTTATCTACAAGGTTAAACAAAATTAGAGAACTAATTCCTAAAATGTATTAATGATTCACGAGTATATATTATATTATATTATATTATATTATATTTTATTATATTATATTATATTATATTATATTATATTATATTATATTATATTATATTATATTATATTATATTATATTATATTATATTATATTATATTATATTATATTATATTATATTATATTATATTATATTATATTATATTATATTATATTATATTATATTATATTATATTATATTATATTATATTATATTATATTATATTATATTATATTATATTATATTATATTATATTATATTATTTTATATTATATTATATTATATTATATTATATTATATTATATTATATTATATTATATTATATTATATTATATTTGTATCAGCATATAGTTACCCAGTGGTAGTCTTTTGAATTCTTCGTGATTCCAGCACACATCATCCTATCAGTTCGCTTTTCTTTCAGGAATTCGTCACAGTACCTTCCTCCTCTAATGGGCAAGTTGGCATATTTCAGAGTCCACTTCTTCTTCTTATCCTTTAAATAAAGATGTTAAAAATAGGCATGAGATTCGTTCTCGTTATTTATTAACGAATGAAAATTTTAGATCGAAAATCTACCCCCGTGTGTAGGAATTATAATTTAAATTACAGACATAATAGTAAAAATAAGGTTTAATTAAATTACACTTCGTTTTTATAGGTTTTTACACTAAAAAACATCAGCGAAACAATACTAAATTGAAAACAAAAAAATGAAAAATGTTTACAAACAAACCTAACTTTGAAATTGGATAGTTTAGGATTTGATAGCGATTATAATACCTGTTATGATATATAAAGGATATATTTTTCTTGATAATTCATTTTTTAACACGTAAAAATGGTGAAAAATATTTGATCCAATTCCGTGACGTGATTCGTCCAATTCTATGACAAAATAAAATTTCCTTTCCTTAATGTTATAATTTAAAAGCAAAATTTCACTTTCAATGAGTCTTCAGTGAGTAGGACCTTAGGGTAATAATACAATAGACGTCATAATACCTCTTCTGATTGTTTGCCCCATCCAGAAACAACAGCGTTCGCCCCGTTCTTCACTTCATCATTGTCCGCCAATGACACTGGTCTCACGGTCATTCCAAACTTGAAAGGATCCATCACCTTATGGGTGACATACAAAAGGAACAGAATTGTTAGAACTATCATCTTTCTCATGACATTTAGCGCAGTTTCTTTAATCCTCATCTATTTCTACTTATACTATATTCACCTTAATTACAGCAACATCCCAGTCCTTAGTAATAGGGTTATGATCTTCGTGATATTCAACTTCAGAAACAGAGTGGGTAACTCCTCTTCCTATATGAATTGATCCCGCTTTTACGCCCAATCTGGACACATCAAACCTAGATAAATGATATTAAATTTTCAATCACATCGAGCGTATACATAGCATTTCTCAAGATCACCATTTCCTTTTTATTTACATTGCAGGCTTCTGAAGGCTGAATCCGATAAATTTGTAGATTCGGTGAAAAAATGTTGATGGTTGATCTGTGACACAGTCAACCGAAGTGACCACGGTAAACTCATCGACTATGGATCCACTACAACGATGCTCTCCGTCCAAAGTAATGGAAACCTGAAATCAGAAGTAAATCTTTTAAAAATAATCTTATGAGCATCTACTTATCAGTGATTCAGATGGATGAATGTGAAATGATAAAAAGGCAATTGGGCAGGGAATAATTTATTGAAGGAAAGTAAGAACGGCATAAAGTACCGGGGCCAAGGCCAAGCTATGAGTAATATTCACTAATGCATGATCCAGAAAACCATATGCAATATTACCAAAAACGTTACAACTTCAACAGCAGTATGGATCAATTTGCTTGTGACTTATATGAAAAGGCAATAGAAATTATACATCGCCCTCTACATTTTTAAATTTTAATGCTCGTCATGAGTTAAAAGGGAATAACTTTTCAGCTGGTAATTACTGTTATCTATTGATATTTAGTTCGAAAAAAGTGATTCTCAATGCTTGGGAAATCTAGTTTTAAATTCCATGACCAAATAAGTTCTGACATGCTTAATACTCAAATGTTACGAATTTGATTACTTATAAGGAGTGTAAACATAGGGGTTTAGCGACTTTTCAAAAAGAAAAGCGTAAGGCGATACAGGGTAAAATTTAAGGAGACACCTATTTTTTAGCTGCTTCTCGCCATGGGTTTAAGAGATTTCAACGATCAAAGATTTACATTTTTTGAATTTCGCGCCGAAACAACCCAAACCCGCTTATATCAAATAAGAACTATGAGCTCTATCCAACTATCTCTATCGCCCTATGCAAGTCTTTTTGAAAAGTCGCGGGACACATATGTTTACATTCCTTATCACAGATACTATATATATATCAGCTAAGTAAGGATTACGATAGTTTGCGAAGAATAGAATGAATAAAGAAAGTTACTTTTCACAAGCCAGAATTCATATCTAAACACGCACGTATTCGTTCAATGTATATTAGGTAATGCTTATATATGTTGAATTATTTTTGGAGTTCTCATTATGTCATGACATGAATGTTTATCGTTTTTCAAAAAAAGCGTCGATAGATAAAAATATCCGATGATTGATAAGAAAGATTACAAAAAAGAGATACCGCAGTTAGTATATGATCCTGAAAAACGTCGTGGGCCATAATTATCTTTTGCGATAAAGACGGTGACTTTAGACTTGCTATCATTGACACTAATCAATCACTATAAATAACGATTAAATACGTTTAAAAGGTAATAATAACTAATAAAAATAAAATAACAGGATTGCATTTAATAAGAGACTCTAACTAACAGGAGTATAGTTTCATAATTATTTTATATATACATATTAAGTGTTTCTATTAAAAAACCCTCCCCTACTACGCTGTGCCCAATAAAGGAAGCTGGAGAACCTACCGTTGGTAAGCTCCCGTCCCTGTAACCCATCAATTCATAACTCTGTATACGCCTCAGGAATTTTTGCGAGTTTGCAAATTATTATAGCTTAAAATCAATTGCTAAACAATTTTTTATTGATACATATGATACTCATAGATACTTATCCTTAACGAGGATGGATTCGACTAAATTTTAAATTAAGAGATTTACAATTGTTCATGCAAGATCACGTTAATCAATGAACTAAAAATAAAATCAATTAATCAAAAAACTAAAATAAATCTCATGAATAGCGCAAAACATTTTTTTTTATTTTACCTGATATGGGAAACGAAACATCGTTGGCATGGGAAGGCCGGCTTTCCAACTCTCCATCCAATTTCCGGGAACATTCTCTGAAATTAGTCTCAGAGTTAAATGGTAATAGTTTCAGCTCCTTAACAATATTAGAAATTACTAAGTATCTGTACCTAGTGAAGAAAGTAATCCAAATGCAACTTTACCTACTACCTTTGAGTCACAGTATCTAAATTACCTCAAAAGAGTTACATTCTTCTTAAAACGTCTACTACCTTACTTTCCATACCGATTTAGATCCACCGTGCGTTCAGCAATAAGAATTAGCCTCTGAGAATGCAGATTCATCATAATAATATAATTCACGGAGATTATGTTTTTATGAAGAATTATTTTTTAATTTTCTCAGTAACGGAATCCGGGTATGCACAATCGAATAAATCTTTGCCGCTTTATATCAACTCCATAGAATAAGAGAAAGGACCCAAATATCGTCCACTTATTTATGTTTTAAGGTTAAATTTTACACGGAAGGCAATAGAATAAACAAGTGTCTTATTTGATTTTACGTAGCGTTTATTAGCATATCAACAAGTAAACATAGGAAGATATTGGTTAATAAAATTTATGAAAAATATTTGCTAAAAAGTCTTGCTAAGAGAAATCTGAAAGCTTGGGTCCTAATATCGTCTCCTAATATAGGCTTTCTACAAAATGTAAATCATAAAATAAATCTTCCATGCTCTATGATGGACCACTGTTATCCCGGTTTCATCGCTATGGAAGAGTCTAGAACGATAGTAATTTCTTTTTCTAAAAGCCGTTTAGAGTATATCAATGAATTTGTTTACATTTTCTAACGTACAGCCATTGATTCTGGCTGCTGAAACGGGTCTTGGCTGTTTGAACAATAACTGTGGATGTAGCCGGATAAAGTTTTGAAGCCACTTCTTACCCGCCAACCCAATCCAATGCGGAGGTTAAACAATTTTTCTCCGTAATCCGTATTAAAGTTGCCTTAGGAACACTAAACTGCCTAGAACCTTTTTCTCAGGACCACTTCTCCTTTACGCACTACTCTAACAGTATTGAGCATCGCATCTTTGTCCCATTCCTCCCGCTTCTTACGAATACTATACATCAGAAACTAAGCATAAAGATCCTTATAGGTGAGTTTAATATCATCCACGGAACGACATAAGGTTCCCCAAGGGAATATTAGGATACTAAGGTATTAGGATCCTTACCTGCATCCAACATGGTGTTCTGTTTTATAATGAATCAAATGAAAAAAGACTTCAAATTTAATGATAAACTAAAGTGACTATGCTTTTTATAGACTCAGTTTTATATCTCGAAAGATCCCTACCTTAGTTGTAGGAGGATGCAGCAAAATGAGTGACATCAAATATTTTGAAATTTACAAAGCAATAATTTAATTGTGGAACAATACCAACACTTCCTTCACTGCCCAAACATTCTCTAAGTACTTAAAAAACATAAGTTAGGGAGTTCAGTACAATAATAATACATTTCAGCAACATACAAAGGTATTACTGAGGGGAACGATATTAGGATACTTTCCCATTTTACGGGAAAATTTTCCAAAAATAAGAAGATACAATAAAACTAAGATATAAATATAATTTTATATATTTAAGGGCACTTATTTTTATTCACAATAAAAAAGAAATAGATACGGTGTTATTTAAAATATAGTATAAGGTAGCTAGATAAATATTATTACATATTTTATTAATATATATGATTATATTTTATTGAAATATTATTATATAAAATTTAATTATAATATAAAATACAGTGTAATGTAGTAGCATAATTTTTTTTTTGTTTCATTGTATATCTTTCATCCTTATAAAAGGTATTGTCACCTTAATTATTACCCATTTTTGATTCTATTTAAATTCGTATTAAATACTTCCATATAAAGGAAAAATAGCGATCATTAGGTTTCCAGTTATTGCACAATTGCATCTATAATATAGCATATGCTATTGTCGTCTTGACTATATAGTCTGAAATTTATAACGGCTTGATTCATCCGTCTTTATAATATATTGTGACTGTATGAAATAACAAAATATTCGAAAATACGTATATGAAATACTGACGTATATATTACAAATATTCCAAATTGAACTTAATGAAAAGAAAAGGACAAAACGAATAAGAAGATGCTATTAATATCACAAATGTTCAATTTATCGACAAATAAAAATATGAAGTTATACAGTCACGGAAATTTTGATGGATATGAGACATTCCTTCAGGATATCCTGAAATTAATTTACCAGTTAAAATAAATTGTTATGAGTATATAAATAATTGACTGGATAAGGAATTTTCTCCGCGATTGGGAACAACAAGTTGTACTTGATGGCGTTCAAACAAAGTTACCTCGGGCGTTCCGCAGGGCAGTGTAATTGGGCCTCTTCTATTCTTAATATTTATAAACGACTTGAGCCTCAATATCGAAAGTAAAGTGGAGCCTCAATATCGAAAGTAAAGTGCGAATATTTATTGGCACGGTGATTTATAGAGAAATAACCACCGAGGAGGATCGTGTTTCTTTGTCAAGAGATTAATTCCTATTCTACGTTGGTGCGAAAAATGGCAACTTGACTTTAACGTTAGTAAATGCTCCGTAGTAAATTTCTTCAAAAGAAAACAGTTGCGTATGAATATAGCGTACCAAATTAACGAATCAGATGTTAATGTAGTAGACTCGGCTAAATATCTCGGAATTACTCTCACTAATAACTTGAATTGGAGCACGCACATACGAAATATATGCGGTAAAGCAAACAGAAAACTCGGCTTCATTAGGCGTATTTTTGGTATAAGCAACGAAAGAGTGATGTTACTTCGCGTTAGTTAGACCACAACTAGATAACGCATCTAGTACTCGGGATCCCGCGGACGAAATTAGTACCCGCGAACTCGAAAAGGTACAACGTAAAGCAATACGATTTGTAAAGACGATAAAAAATCGAGCGTAACCAAACTATTATCAGACACAGGTTGGGAAACATTTGCAGATAGAAGATTTGCAGCCAGATTGCGTTTATTAGATAAGTTAAGAGAAAGTACGTTTTTGGAAGACGTAATTGAATTTATGCGACCACCCTGCTATCTAGGCTGATCCGATAATGGGCGTAAAACACGTGAAATAGATGCTAGGAAGAATTGTTTTAAGAATTCCTTCTTCCCGCGCACGATATGCGATGGACTAAAATACGCGATAACGTAAAATAGGTGTTTACACCCCACGGCTTGCTAGGTACTTATGTAGATGTACATTCCTTCATCTCCGCATTATATGGATGGAACGCTTCTAATTTACTATGGATCCTTGATGATTTGAGTTTCTAAAATTGGACTGAGTCGATATTTTCCATATTTCAGGGGGAACAATAAAAATAAGTATCCTTACTGTAAAGAAAAATACTGTATCGCTCTATTAAACTTCAAGCCAACTTAGACCTTGCAATTTAGTAATAAATCAAATATACGTATGTTTTTTTCACTTTTACCATCAGCAATAATGTTTCAACTCAAACAAAAATCCAATACAGAGGTAAACAGAAATAAAAAATGGCGACATGACTTGGACTCGAACCCAGGTCCCTCGCTTTCCGCTATTTTTAATAGTTGAATTCTGTGAATAAGACGCACGCTTTCTCGTGCTAAGTAAACAATTGTATTCTTCCCTTAAACTAAAAATCTAATATGTCTAATACATCCCTAATAATGAACCAGGTAACTTAAGATTTTGGGGAATAAAAGAGCTAACGATTAAGGTACAAGTCATAAAAGTTAAAAAAGTATATTTTAAGACGACAGGTTTCGCCGCCGTAGTAGCATCTTCAGGTTCATAAGGTATAGTGTCCTTTTTTAATTTTCTATTGCTTTCCACTAAACTATGCCCGAGTTAGACTTTAAACTTTTAAATTACATATGTCTATCCAATGAATTGAATCAGCCTATCAGAAGACAAGGCGATTACTTAATGCACGATAAACCCGATCAAGGTCTCGAGCTGCATATTCCGAGAACGGAAAGAGAGAAGAAAATGTTAAATATTATAATAAATATAATGGTGAAGTAAGTACTCAATTCTTTGATGTACAAGCCCTCAATCTCTGATGAAAGATAAATTATCGCATTTTAAGCGAAAATCTAACATGCATCAACAAAACGAGGCTATTCTGAATCAATTACTGACAATAAACTCAAGATTCTTTTAAAAATAACACACTACTCACCGTTTTTGAGTGTTACGAAGATAAACATAAAAATCGCCGTCCCCACGGTTGCATAGAAGTTGGAACGGAAACTCATCTTGTTTACAGCGTTCCTATTGAAATCCTTCCACTCTAACAACTGACTTTACAATTCCCCGAAGAGCTTATCTGATGCTGTCGATGATATGAGACTGAAGATAATCGAAAAAGGATGCGAATTGCAATTCGCCGAACGAAGCGTCTACCGTTTTCAGATTAATTTCCAAAAAGCTGCCATTGAGCGATAATGGTCGTTCACGTTTTTTTCTCTGAATGGATGGCTTCAAATCTACGCAATCGACAATTAGATCGAGAAAGTTAATATCGCAATACCCACTTCTTAAGACTGACTCTCGGAGTACATACATATAGATGCATTGAATCGTTTGGAAGCGAGAAAAAAATGTAATGTTTAAGTAATTTTCAACGTAGAGTTTGCTATCTTTGGATATAGTTAGATGTTGAAGGTTTAAAGATGATCAATCATTATCTAAAATTGTTTACCTTTTGATTGCGCAATGCATATTTAGCTTGTGATGAACGTCTAATCTAAACAAGAAACTACAGCAATGATCCTCATATAGTTCTAAACTCAGATTGCATTGGAATTATTACGGGTATTGGGACCATTAGAATCTACTACCTCTATCATTTAACGAATCAACTAATTAAAAAAGAAATAAGGCAGCAAAACTTATTTATATGACCTTAACATTTATGATGGTCCCTCTCGAAAGACAAGAGCTCATACAGAGAATAATTTTGACCCAATAGCTTTACATGAGATATAAATTATTTATTTTATGAATTTGATTGAAGGGAATGCAGAATTTTACAAAGTACAGGAATAAAATGAGGATTTGAAACGAATTTACTTCATAAGCCTCAAAGCTTGGTAAAATTAGCTTTTTACCATGGCATTTTAAACTTCTTAAGAGAAAATTTACTGCAAAAACAAATTTTATCGTAGAATTTTCTCATAATTTGCAAACGAAACCAACTATGAGCTGTTAGATGTTTTATGCACTAATCGACTTCCATAAAGCCTTTGACTCTGTCGATCACGATATACTTTTAAGTTAATTAAGATTTCTACGATTTTCTCCAAAAGCCATTCAATTGGCTTTACCATTCTTCTCCTACCTCCAAGGTCGTTATCAAAGAGTTTATGCATAATAATGCCTCATCTGATTGGCACCCACAACTCCACAGTTTCACAAAAATCTACGTTTGGACCTCTATCGTTTACACTTTATCTGAATGATTTATCATCAGCTATCTCTCACTGTAAATATCAACTCTATGCTTATGATCTTCAGTTATGCCATCATTTGCCTGTTTTTTATATTAAAAATGCTATAATTCGTATATACACTGATCTAGCAGCCTTGAGCGATCAGAGTTTCACGAACCAACTCACAATGACCCCTTCAAAAAGTAATTCGATCATAATAAGTTCCTCTAAAATGCTCGCCACTCTTAATCATCCACCTCCAGTCAGAATAGGTGTTGACAATATCCCCAACGTTAAATCAGTAATCAATTTAGGACTTGCTATTTATGAGAGCCTCACTTGGGGCAATCACGTCACTAGTGTTTGCCGTAAGGTTAACAGTTCCCTTTACTCTCTAAAGCGTCTTTAAAATATTCTCCCTCAAATTAAATTTTGTGTGGTCCTTTGTTTTTCCGCTTTTTGATTATGCGGATGCTGTCGATCAAGATCTCAGTGCGAACCTGCTCACAAACTCCAAAAAGTACAAGTTTCTTGTGTCCTATTCATTTGCTATTCGCGGAAGTACGATCACATATCAGCTCATTATAACGAGTTGTCAGTACTAAAACTCGAAAACAGAAGATAACTGAAACTTCTCGCACTTTAATAAGGATAGGAGGGATTTAGTTGTTCTTCTCTGCACGTTAAAGCGTGCGCTTTTTCACAATTTTTAACAGAAATGAAAAATAGTGATATGACTCGACTTGCCGGGCAGGTATGCTGACCACTACACCACCATGTCTTCTGTACATCATACATGTCTGTTGTACATCCACTTCTGTTTTGGATGATGCCTTGTGAGCACAGTGTGTAGTGTAGTGTAGTGGTCAGCATACCTGCCCGGCAAGTGGAAGACCTGGGTTTGAGTCCCAGTCATGGCGCTATTTTTCACTTCTGTTTAACATTATAAACTTCTCTCACTATTCTTCTCCATTCATTCCAATCACGAACCACAGTACGTTTCATCATCTTTCATCCGCATGTCCGCTGTCAGCGACTATTTTACCAGGAAATAAGAAACTTAATGCAAATACCCATTCATAAATCTATACCATAAAATACATCTTTTCGTGTTACTGCATACAGGCAATGGAATGCACTTCCCTCCAAAGTTCGAAATTCTCCTTCACTTTCCTCTTTTGAAAGCTGTGCCACAAACTTCTTTTTCAGGAAGAATAAAGTGCTAATATTTAATTTTGCCTTCTACGCACTGATCACTAAATCTTGTCATTATTTAAATTTTCCAGTTCCTCATATTTTACGTACGATAATCTTGTTTATTTATGTGATTGTTGTTACTCTTAGATTTTTATACTCTGTGTCTTCTAACTCTTGAAACCCCTTTTTTATTTTCTTTTATTTATTCCATTTCAAACTTATAATTAAGTTGTAATTGATGTATTTTAAAAATTTTATTATCTCCACTGTCCTTGATTTATTATATAAATGTATTTAATAGGTTTAACGGGAGATGTGACTTAACAGTCCTTATCTCGCTTAATAAAGTCGTATATATGTATTATTTAAAAGAATTTCTGTTTATGGAACCATTTTCTTATATGAAACTAGCCGTTGTTCGAAAGGTATAAATGAGAACTATGCTATATCATGAGATTTTTATGAAACAAATTCCTCTCTATTATAGGTTAATTTAAGACCTTTTGTTTAATAAAATCCTTCGTTCAAGATCAGTCCTCATAATTTTTCTTTAATTGTAGATGTACTTTAGGCGATAATTTAAATATTAATTTAAACTACCATTGTATTTTATGCTCAAATTAGAGGATGTTTTAAAATCATAGATGCATAGTTTTTTTGGGAAATTAGACTTCAATCCCACAGGAAAATAGAATGTTTTCATCGCTTATATATATATATATATATATATCATCCTAGGATATACATATCTCTTGCATATTTTCACCTTCTGTTGCTAAAATTTAAGGGAAAAAGCCAGAATTGGCAGAACTGCTACACAATACTATAAAGGTCACATATAAATATTTGGAACGCTATTTAAAAGCCAAAGGATTCCCTAGGTCTAACGAGTTCTTTTAGCATTATTTGCTTTTATATTTTTTATATATTATATATATATATATATATATATATATATTATATTTATGCTTTTATTATTTTATATTTTGCTAAGTTTGAAAAATATTTTTACATAGTTTCAAGTTGCGTCGGCCAATCGGGAGACAACCTGAAGATGGCAGCGATGTAAGCGGTTAAAACACTGGTGGAAAATATTCCAAGCTACTTGTGCGTATTAGTGCCATAATTTCATAGAACCGTAGTATAATTTCGGATGTGGTTAAATATACAGTGAGAAATTATTGTAAGTCTCCATCGTTCCTCAATATATGAGCCTATTTATCACATTCAACGACCTCAATTCCATTCGTATTTTGATCGAGTGCGGGAAGGACTTAAAATGCAGGAGACGAAGGCATTGGGAAGTACGTAATTATGAGTGATGGTCAAAGGCTTCCTCAGGTATGTGTAATGTTTCCTTTATCATACTATTATATATATCCTAATCATTACATCGCCTAATTTCTCATTTTAATTTTCTTTAATCACTCATTTCTATCGCATTGCATCAGTTTACGCGAATTTGAAGGAGAATCCTTAAGAGTATGACACGGATAAACATGAACGACGCCATTAAATCCCCGTCTGTAATTGATCTGCCGTAGAGAATGTCTCAGCCGCTTTCCTTTTTCAAAAACTACGCATCTAAGGAAACAATTCGTCGGAAGGAAGCTTTGGGGTAAAATGTCGCCTAAGGATAGATAATTTCTGAGTCAAACTGCGTTGGCGACCGTACTCTATTCGACTGTCCATCGGTAAGGCGTAACTAGCCCCAAGGATAAGGATGTTGTAGCACACATTTATGAGTCTACTGGTAGGAGTAAAGATGATCTTTGCACGATTTGTGAACGCGGGCGCAGAAGTATTACTCGTCGAAAACGGAAATTTGAGAGCTTTTAATGAGTGAAAAAAGTTAGGGCTTTAGTAGATGATAAAAAATGTAATCGTGAATTTTACATCGACGTTCAAAGTTTAAATTTTCGATTATTCGTAATGAATATTGAAGAAATGTTCATTAATTTATTCGTATAAGACCTGTTACCTCATATCTAAAGAATAGATATCCGCGTTACTGAGTTAAGTTTGTGCTTTAAGTCTTCTCTACTTCAAAATTTTAATATCCTTTTCCTTTTTAAGGAATTCTTAGTCAGTTATATTATCCTTTATTTTTCTCGTTAGACTAGGTCAATGCAAGTAAGCTCTTTTCTTCTTTACAAATCGACGCTTGTGTGGATAAAATTCATTTGTAGACCTTCACAACCCGATTAGGATATACAGCGTAAAGCAATTTTTATCCTATGTTTTACCGGTTTTTATTTATTATTATTAAATTAAAAAAAGCAAAAGTCTCATAGGACAATTATCCATTCCATTCACAAGCCTGTATGTTCATTAATAAATTCTCTCAGAGCGCCAACTCTGGTGTATACTCCTGGAGCAGCCTTTCGTCCACAACCGTTACCGAAGGAAACAATTCCATGCTGAATGCCGTCGATTACCAATGGGCCGCCACTATCACCCTACCAAAGTAAATAGATCTCAATACCAAAACACAACATATTCATACAAAATTATATCGATGCATATTAATAATTTACTCTCTCGGAATTTTTACCGTATGTGTTAAGTACTCTTATCATTGCTCATAATTACCTCACACGAGTCTTTTCCTTCTGAAAGTCCTCCAGCACAAATCATGTTATCAGTTATTTCCAAATTAACGCGCTGTTTAAAGATTTCATAGCACTCATCTCGGGGTATAATCGTAATCTCGGCAAACTGAAGCCAATTCGATAACTTCCCATATTCCTGTTGGAAAATTAACACCCAAGTGTTTCCAATAGTAAAACTTATAAATACGAAGCGTTGCTTAGAGACGAATCGGCAAGAAGATTATGAGTTTTGAGGGCACAGAGATCATTATATGAGGAAGATTTTTAGGAAATCGCAAAATTTAAAGTATTAGCAGATTTCACCGAGAATAATAATTTATAATATATCATTAAAAAATAAAATAAGACAAATATAAACTTATAAATTTAAAATATAAATCAAATTAAACAATTAGCAGATATTAAATGATTAGATACACTATACATTCACTAAAACACATACGATCAATCAAATAGTTTGTTAATCGCATGCAGAATAATAATTATTTTGAATGAATATCATACCTCTTTGTATCCCCATCCACTGATTATTGCTTTCTTTCCTGGACTAGGATCATCTCCAGAAGCAGCTAGTGGAACGCATTTAATTGTTTCGCTGAATTGAAATGGCATTTCAACCTGTGATAGGAACCAATTATAAAATACTGTAAATATAATTAAATAATGTATTTACGATGAATAGCATGAAAATATCATACTATTTCAGAGCAGTTTATTTACATGGGAATGAATCAAATATCGAGTTGCCAGACCTTTAAAACAGCAATATCCCCGTCTTTGGAATCGTTATCATACTCTGGATTAAAAGCAATGTACGACACAGTGTGCTTGATTCCTTCGTTATGTTTTAAAGATCCAGCTTTCACCTCCCAGTTTACTGGATTATTCTTCCTAAGGAGAGATGAATAGAATTTAAAAAATTATAATAACGACGACTTTCCTATCAGAAAAGTTTAATATGTAACATAATTTCGTCAGGGCTTTCATTCCATTCTACCAGCAATTCCTCAGTATTTAGTTTATATGAAGAATTAAATATAGTAAGTCCCATTGTCTTTTATTTCAGTATTGATTCCGAAGAATGAATCATAGTTCCATAAATCATAAAGAAAATAGATAAGAAAAATATATCACTTGCAATAGATCTTTGCGTTTTGTGCAAAGATACCAGCTCTGCATATTATCATCTGATGTGAGAAATATTGTTCGAACAAATGATAAACTTTCCAAAAGCTTTTAAACATCCGTTTTCCAGGAAAGATAATTTTCAGTATTTACCCGGAAAAGCGAGTTCAAGATAGAACCGAAAATATTCATTAGATTGAACCATTTTAATTGGTATTAACGATAAAAGATGATAAGGATGATATATATGTACGCCGCTTGTGCCCATCAACTCATCGAGTCGAGATATTAGAGATATTTGCAAGCTTCTCCTAAGCTGATAGAGAATATAATTTTATCTTAATCAGGGTGAAGATTAGATTTTAAAGAATATGGGGAAAAGTAAGCTATACCGCAGTGATATGCTCTTTTTGGATGATATGAAAAGGTTCGTGAAATCGACTTAGCACTGAGTCGTGATCCTTGGTTACTAATGCAAAATATGTCTGGGACCAGTCATGTCACAATTTTCAGTCTTTTGTATTTATTTCAATATGAAAGCTATGAGTACTACGAAACACCATTTCATGCTATTAGATATATAGTGATTATTTTATAGAAATATTCTATAAAATTTTGGAAATAAAATTCCAAATTTAATTAAACTTTTATATTTATATTCATGATCAAATTTAATTTACTCAAAAGGATAAAAGGTTGGAGAAATAATAGAATGCTGAAATGGGATTGGTGGATTAATATTATATTTATAATAGAAAATGTCTGAAATAAGGTGTACCAAAATAGAGTTGATAATCTTTGTGACTGAGGAGGATAACAGATGAAATTAAGCTGAAATGATACTCCCTTTAACTTAAACTCTTTGTTGGAAAGTTCTTTAATGCCAATAAGAGGTTTGCGAAATAGTATTTATGGAAAGTAGTATAAACGCCTGACATTAGAGGCTACACAATGTATAACCATAACAATCAAGAGTATCGTTTTAATTCTAATTAAAGGTCAATGAATAGCTTTAAAGACAATAATTAGCATGATTTTTTCAAGTTTAAAAATCAAATAGTGATTAAATATAAATTAAATCCAACCAAAAGTTTATCGATAGTATCTACTCATGTCTATAAGAATTATAATGAGCGAGCAAATACTAGAGATAATAACAATAACATATCTTTCATTTTGCGTCCTCTTTGAAGTAATTTTAATTGCATGAAAAATAATTATAACCCCATTTTAAACTTTCGCGAATAGCTAGGAAACATACTCAGTCCATTTTCATCCTCGTTCATAAGAGAGACATAGCATATCATCAGACGTTAATTAATTAAATTTTGGCAGATTTTTACTTACTTGGTCACACAGTGCGCTGCAGTTAGGACCCAATCTTCGGATATGATTGAACCTCCACACGTATGTTTTCCGAGGTGACGCAAAGAAACCTTACAGAAATAACGAGTATCACGTACAATTTAAAGGAACTCTATTGTATTTCTCAATTTTTTAAATCTTAAAACAGATTCTAAACGGATCAATCATTATTATACGACTTTCGCTAATTCATCAAGAGTGGGAATTAAAAGTATAAACATTGTGGAATTAAAAAATATATGAAGCTTTAAGATTAATTATTTGCAAATTACGAAAGTAAAACTAATCAATTACCGATACATCTAATTTAAAAATGAAGGAGGTTCCTCAATTTTCGTAGTGAAATCTAATCCCTTTATCTCAAACATAAAACGTAATCGGAACTCAGAATTAAATAAGAATTGAGGAATATGTATTAAAATCTGAAAATTTGAATATTGAATTAGGTCTTTAGATTGTTATACTTTTCACCTGATAAGGTATTTGTCCTTCACGAGCATCGTACCCGCCTACGACTCTGTCATTTATCTCTACATTCTCGATATTGGATGAGGTATGTTTCGATGACAACCAGCCTATTATATAAAGTATCCATTGAGTATATGAAAGTAGAATTTTCCAGTCAGCTATAGGTATACCTTATAGTATTTAAAAAGTTACCCGCAACAAACACCGCTACTAAAACCGCTGCTACACTTAACAGTATATACACGTATCGTATCATAGCGTATCTCGATAAGTTCTCTACCTTGCTTCGCAGAAAACTGAATTGAGATAATGCTAGATCTCCTTTATATCTTGGCTTCAGATTTATCGGATTTCTTTGGCGTAATAATGATTCATACATATAAAATTTTAGGAGATTTTGAATTCTCAATAGCCTACTGATTACAATTAATTGATTAAATACTGTGTATAATGGATTGATAGATTGGAGTTTCTATAAGGTAATTTTTCCATATTTTCCTTTAGCGATGATCTAAAAAATAGAATGTTATTAAGTATATTAAGATACTTTGCTCGTTTATCTTTCGTACCGATGCACAGTGGGCTAGGATCGAAAAAGCTGGCCAAAAAAACGAAATGCGTTTTTTGGGTGCGGATTTTGAAAATTTGCATAGTCAATTTCAAATAATTGTGCATCGACCGTTAAATTTCTTTGGCTTAGTTGCCGCGTATTTCAATGTTACAAGGGGTCAAAGTTGACCAAAGTTTGAGAAAAACGGCCGTTTTCGATTTTTCGCAAACTTCTTATATTCCATACTAACGCTGAACCCACATGAACCAAATAATCGGACTAAAAACTATTTCATATTATCAAGCTATTCTTTTTGCTTCATACTACTTAATTTGAATGATCATACTTGAGAATTTGCACTTAACAGGACAAAATGGCGGACCCGTATTTTAGAGGCGATTTTTGCATAAAGGGAGGAAAATAGTTTTGATGTAATCCTATGAAAGGAATTACTTATACCACAGTACTGGTCGAAGCTTCCTGAAGAAGGATCTGAAATAAAATCCTGCGCCTTTGAAAAATAATTCGACTTTTATACAACAATGCAACGGCGAAATCCACGCGGCGATCTCAGTTACTAGATTATATAAGCAAAACGGTTTTTAATGCCTCTTTACAGGATTAACAATATACATTTCACAATATTAAAGCTATATTAGGAACTAGGAACATATTTTTAGGTATTAATTCTCAATTTTATGTTGATAAATATCTCGTTCTTTGTTACATATTAAGACGCAAATTTTATCCCTTGGATGTCTAATTTTCTTTCTAAACTATGTACACTAGGCATTGATTACGGATGATATTCTATAATATGCATGAAAATACATTTAATGAAATAAATTCTGTCTGACCCTATAGTTCGAAGAATCGAACATTCTCCATGTGCCACTTCCTATTCATTATGCTGCTTTACTTTTTCGCTCATAAATATCTATATTTCTGTTGTGTTTTATGAATATCATTGAATTAAAAATGGATTTCGTATTTTTGGCTAGCATTTTTCGATTCTACTGTGCGAGTTTACTCTTTTAAGCCCGTACATGGTCTGTATAAAAAGTATCGGGAAAAGTTTCAGAAAAATAGATTTATTTGAGGTATTGTAACAAAACCTTTAAATTCTTCAAATTACGTTCCTTTAGCGTCGACACGCTGGTAGACAGATTCCGGAAGGTCCATAAGGGTACGTGTGCAAGCGTCTTTGACAGCACTTAGGGTTCCCTGGTTTTGTCCTTTCAGGAAGGATTTTACTTTAAAACAAGATACAATCTCCTGTAAATACGTTCTACAGAAAGCTAGAATTTTATCGCGTTGCAGAAGGTCTTCACAAAAAGACAATCGCCTCTGCTTTTGGTCGTCCGTGAAGACCTTCGGTACGAGTTTGGAGCGGACCTTTCGCACCTCCAAATTTTCAGTGATAATGGTGTGCACAGTCATTTTATGAATGGCCATTCGATCTACGATCAAGCGTACGCTTAACCGACGGTCTGAATTCAGCATTCCACGCAGACGTTGCACGTTGTCGTCAGTTCTTGACGTCGACGGCAGTCCATCGGGGGCGGGGCTCGTCCTCAACTCACTCCCGGCCATCTTTGAAAAACTTGTGCCTTGTGAAACAGCAATCTGCGACATGTTTGAAGACTTGGCGAATCATGTTCAACTTTTTTGTACCTAAGTTTCTTAATCTGACACAATATTTCATCGTGTACCGCTGTCCAATCGTTCGCTGCATTTTAAGCTTGCACCGAGTCACTTGATAGGGGTAAACTAAATACTGAATCTAGAATGAACAAAGACTTGCAGTTAACTGATCCTTATCTCATTTTGAAGGTCATATCCTGCACTACTAAGATTGCTTAGTGTACTTATAGTACGACTTATATTCTCACCGGGAAAAATTGTTCTCGATACTTTTTATGCAGACCCTGTATGATCATTTAATTTCCTATCATGTGATGTGTGTATGTAAAAGATTACTCTCCAGAATGTGCGATTTTAATAGTTTTTAATGCATTCTTAAACATTAATATAGACATATAAATGAAAAAAAAATTACTTAGAAATTTCGAGAGAAAGTTTGTAGCAAACGATGTATCTAATAGAGATAAGATATTATACGATGATTCATTCATATGATGGTTCTCAACTGTTAAAAAATATCATATTTTTATCAATCGCTTCATTATCTTTCTTGCTAATCGAATTGAACTAAATTTTATCCAAATTGATTTCCAAGAAACTGAAAATATTTTACATTTACTGAATGTTGTAATAATACATAATTATAAGACGAAGATAGAATTAAATCTTTTCTTTTATGCTTTTTATTATCGTATATTGAGCATTTAGAAAATTAAGATAGTAAATATTAACTATTAAAAAAATTACTGTTGAGGCTACAGAAGATAAATGTTGGCAAATGACAATGTATATTTTATCAAAAAATAATTTATTATTTTTACGAGTGTTATTGATTTAGCTGATTAAATATAATCTTTACTCATTAAATGCTAAAAATAGCGCCCTTTATTTTTAACTCTTCTTGGATAGAATATTATATTCTCTGATAATCAATTATCGATCCAATGGATAGAAAAGCAAAAAATTTCATATTCATCGTAAAGAATTTTTTGGAAAAATATTGATATTAAATTTGGAAACATTTCAATGATCTAGAGTAAGTTATTAGGAAAGATTAATATATTTTGAATTTTTTATTTATATAATAATAATATATATGTATATTTTATTTGTTTTGAAATCACATCAATATATTATATACATGCCTATACAATTATTTGCCCATATTTTTTGTTTGACCATATCATTTTTAATGTGTGCCCATATACTTATCACTTAAAATCCAGTATTTAAATTAAAAATATTAAAATATCGTAATATTCTGATACAATTATTAAACATTTACATTTTTCTTCCAGAGACTTTGTCCATTTCAGGAAATGCTATTTTCTTTAGTTCTTCGTACGCTGTTCTTAAATCATCATTCAGGATCACGTGATCGAAGGAAGTTTCTGAAAAATAACATCACAATTTAAAATGTTTATTTTCTGTGACAATTATCTTGGTTTACAGTCAGTAAAAAAGTAATTTTTTTAACGTACGCATAAAAATGTTTCTAGCTTTGTGATTGTCATTGACAAGGAAAATTTTGAAGGTTCTAATTTCCCTAAACAATAAGTTCAAATATGATTATTTGCCTATTAATTTATTTAAGACATAACCTTATTTTGAAATCGTAATTTCTAATTTCATATTGAAATTTTTTAATATAGATTGCATTGAAGCATTTTGCTGAAGGAAGAGAGTTACACTCATCTTCAAATATTTCTTTAATTACATATTTTACCAAGATCGAAATGCCTTAAAATAAGATAATAGTTAAACACCATTGAGGATTTTCCTTTTCTTATAATGAGCTCAAATCAGTTGAATATACAATCAAAATATTTTTTAATAATTTTTTTACCTGCATCCTAGATAGATACATAGTTTCAGTACCTATAATGGACTTTTTGAATTCTTGTTTTATATACATTTAATGGTCTTCTTATTATACTCGAAGCCATATTAGTTAAAACATAAGCTATGGTTGATTTTACGTGAGGAGTCTTTGCCCCGGATGGAGTTAATATACTGGTAAAAGACTCCCACATATCAATTTAAAGGAATTTTAGGAATACAATTTTTCAGGAATTTCCTTCTCATTTTTACTTAAATACCTATATTTCGAACAAATTTTTATTATTTGCTATGATAAATTTAGGATTCAAAGGCAAGCATCCATACGAAAATTCATTTGAATAGGTTAGCTTCAGATCCTTTTCTATCTCATTGTCGGTTATAATCCTCCATTTTTGCATACCACCCATGTGCTATATTATATTTTTTAAGTGACTTCAAATAAGGAAACTACAAGTTAAGCTTTCCCTTTAGCCATATATCATATTCTGCCATTATTATTTCAACTATTCAATCTCTTAGAGTCTAGTATATAGCAATGGGAACAGAAGAATTACAATTACGATTCATTGTTATAAAATAAAGATCAGTTTGATGCTCTACACAAACATTGTTCGTGTGATTGAAATAAGAAAAACTTTGTGCGATGTATTATGGCCCCAAAGAGTACCTATACTATGTTTTATATCCATAAAAAAATAAATCTTTTTTTAATTAGTTTCGCTCAATCACTACTGCCTTTATTATGAAGAAATAAGGCAAACCATGCTTCAACTCCTTTTCTGCTGCTTTCATACGCCTCTGAATATCCTCTTCACCTCCAGTTGTGCGACCACGCAGTCTTTGTTCCAACACTTCAAGGGATGGAGGTTTGATGAAGATCAGCAAGGGACGAGGGTCCAATTGGTTTCGAAGTTTCAATGCTGATTCAGCTAATACGTCAAAAATTACAATCTTCCCTTTATCTCTAACCTTTTTTACGGCCATTTTCCTGAATTAAAGAAATAAACACTACGATTGAATTGTCCTTAATAATGGTGTACAAAGAATAAGAGGATGTATTTAGTTCAGGCGAGTTTTTCTGCTGAGTAATACTCTTTACATGTTATAACATTACATTTCATCCCGTTCCTTGCTCAAAATAATGATTCTTTTCCAACACACCACCCTTTTGAGGGATATTTTCATATAACCATGTTTAATGCTTCTCTCAAAATAGTGTAATAGCTTGAGACGAGACATTGGACCTTCGCTGGCTTAATCATCGATAAATAATAATAACGTCTTTATGATATTATGGAATGGAATGAACAAATTTATTATAATGAATGAGTTTTCCATTAGTCTCCACCCATATTTTCATGTAACTTGATTTATTTTCCCTCAAAAAATATCACTAAGGAATTCTAATAACATTTATAATGACTTTTAATTGTTGATTAATGAAAAGATGGCTGTCAATTTTCACGATTCGTTTATTACTTGCTTCTATATTATAATGATCATACATCTTTGTACAGTGATATTTCTTTTAATCTTTTCTTTTAACATTGGAGCTAACCATGTCAAATATGTATTCTTTCAAATTAAGTTCGTGATAAAGGTTTTGCAACACGAATAAATTGGTCTTAGTATTACTTTGGCTCAAGTGTGACTGTAAATTGTCCCATTTGGGCGATTTGACGAAGTTCCAGAATCTTTCTCTAAAAAGTTTGTCACTTTTCAATTACGTCAATCAGGGTCTTATATTTCTAAACGTATCGAATAAACTATGAGCAAGTTACTAGTTTTGGGTATATGTTAATTCCGACTACAGACTTCAACTTAATAGATGGTGGGAAAGATAAAGGCTAAAAATGTCGGTACCGATTGATACCAGGATCTTATGATAAACACGTATGTGATGATAAATTAACTTTAAAAGATTCGACTACGGCTGTTTAATTCTTAAACCTATGTTGAATGAATAAGAGAACAAACTAATGGAAATAAACTTGACTAAATTGTCAATCCTGTCCTTCACTAGTTACAGTAGGGGTGCGGTACATGAACGAGAAGAATAAATTGATATTCTTTCCATTGGTAATCTCTAATTCTCCAACTTTTATTCCTCTGCGAAACAAAATTCACCTAATTATATCTCTCTGTTTATTATTTTAGACATCAGGAAGATATTATATAGTTATGATAAATCTTCCTTCCATCAATTTATAGAAGTATCCATCAATTAATTTTCAGATCCAATACCTTAGTCGTTTCCATAATTTTTATTTGTTTTCTATCTATGCATTTTCCAATCGTTAATAATACATTTTACCAAAGGGATGGAAAGGGTGACCAGATTTCTCATGTATAACTCTACGGAAAATCCGAATTCGAGCTGCCTTCACTCATTGTCAGTTGTACGTTGGATATTTGGTTTTCTTCGATTGTAGATTGGAACACGCGATTAGCAAAAAGAATAAACGTTTCTAGATTAAATTCTCACGCACTGTACTAATCAGTCAACTTTTAATGTATCTGTTTCGTATTCTTAGTCAACACTTTTGGCTATTCTCATTATATTCTAATTATATAATTTGAATCAGCTGGCTGAGTTATTATGCTAACCGATCATCTTAAGGAGGGCGTAATACAATCAAATTACTGAATTTTTAAAATATTAACTTGATTATTGCTGGTAGTCGAAAAAGCTTACTTTGTATCCTATTACGTGGATTAAACTGATATAGTAGTATTTGTGAGCCAAGCTTTCGGGGAGTTCGTGAAAACTGTTATGAATAGTAACGTTCAATACCGTCAGGAGCATAATGATTTAGTATTGGTGTATAGATATCTTACGCTTTACTGGAGGACATTGTGTTGATAGGATTTTCTGGTTTCGTGCTTCATAAATTCTTGATACATGTCTGCCTCAAACGTTTAGATGACTCACTCATCACACTCGAACATGTTCTCAGAATTTAACTTAATTTTTTTAAATCGCATTCTAATCACTTTCTCTTGTGTATTCCAAATATGCTCTTTGAACGATAAAAGTTATTCTCAGAGATAAAGAGATAGCAGATAAGAAGATAAAAGACGCAATGCTGTCTCACGTATATATATATGGAATCAATGGTAGAAGGTGTAAGGCTCAAAGAAGAATCAAAGGTGTAAATCACAACAGTGTAAGACTTATAAATAATTATAAAACGGCTTATAGAAGAGATATGTTCTTCCTGTGAAATCGCATTGTTCTTCTGCGAAGAAGAGCTTCGGTAAGCATTCTATACAATAAGGAATATTATTTTGTTATCTTAAAATAAATTATCTTTGATAAATTGGAAGAAAATGATCTCATCTCACTTAAACAATGAGTCAAAGGAATTTAAACTAATTTATAATACCGTGAAAGCCAATAAAAATTTGGACTTTGAGACATTTTATCAAATAAAATACAAAATCACAATTGAAGAGATTGTGTGAGAAATAGTTTCCGGAGCAAATGAAGACTTGTATGTCGCAATGTGATTGTCACAATGTAATTTTCAAATCGTGTGAGAGAAAGTGCGATGAAAGTTACAATCTATGTTTTATGTAATGGTTGCGCTTGGAAAAGAATTGAAGGCAATATTTCTGTTAAATGAGAACAACGGATTCAGCTCAGCTGTCTGAGGTAACTGATGGTTTAGAAAGCGTAGATTTTTGCACACTCTTGATCCTTTCGTTAGTTGATAAAAACCACAGAAAAATATTGTTATATATATAATAGTTATGGTTCTGTTATTTATCATAGTCTATGCAATACGAATCATCAGACGTATTTCTACTCATTCGTATGAATAAGTGCACTGTGCAGGGTAAACTGACTTTTATATTCAAATTCTTCGGCTAAGAAGGTTCTTTAAAATTCTAGTACATTCAAAAGCAATAAGAATTCTGTCAGAGAAGCTTCCGAGTTCTTGGCAGTGTTGGTTTCACCATTTCCTATTCTATTAACTTTCGAGTTACCGCGCTACTTTTGGTCGATATAAATAATAGACATGAGGATAAACTCAAAATGTGTTCAACATTACATTGCCATTAATTAAATGTTAGTAAACCATTTAATTATGAGAGTGACAAATCCTAATGATGTTTTGTGTTTCGTTATACATCTTCCATTTTTATCAGTGCTTCATTATCCTTTGTTTGGATGTTTTATTTTTACCTGCTGTTTACCTTTCGTGAACATAAATGTATAAGTATTGGGGGATAACTTTTTACTCACGTTGTTCCGTAAATATTCCCATGAATTTCAGCGTACTGCAAAAATCTTCCTTCGGCTATAAGTTTCTGAAATTCATCTAGGTTCACAAAATGATAATCAACGTCTTGATTTTCACCATCTCTTTTTGTGCGAGTAGTGTGCGAAACAGAGAATTCGATTTTGTCTCCGTAATCTTTAAGGAGCTGTTTAATTAAAGTTGTTTTTCCGGAACCCGATGGCCCACTGACTATTAAATCAGAGGCCTTATTCTCCAAAGCAGTTGCGTGTACTGACGATGTCATGTATATAGCAGAGAGGCACAGTATTGAGAATGGTATGCGAAGAACCAATGAACCTTTCGTAACTTTGATGCTAGGTTTTATACGAGCGACGATAACTGTGTGCCTCAACAGATAATAATGATAATTTCCCTGGCAATATGACAGCGCCCTGATAAGGATACCAATTGTTCTTTCATTCTTTCAATATAAAGTATATACTTTTTCGCAGAAAATCTAAAATTATATTCGGACTTAAATATCACCGTCCAGCCTGAGCAGTATTTAGTTTACTTTCATTCCTCCCAATTTGACAGATGGCTGTGAAAGTTACCGTATTAAAAGACGCACTTTTTCCTAAATTGGTTTTCAAAACAATTTACCCGCGTCATAAATGTGAAGGTATTGGTATCGGTGATTGAAACTATTTGTTTAAAAAAAACCCTCGAACATAAGTCTAAAGGTAACAAGAGATTAAACCACAACATTCAATTTAAATAAGAAGTGTTAAATTAACTTAATGTGCATGGAAACAGCAGTAGTCTACATCTACGTAAGTACCCTGCAAGCGGCCTTTCGGCGTGTGACAGGGGGTTTAAACACCTATTTTATTTTACCGCGTATTTTAGTCTATTGTTGTCGCATATTTTAGTATTGTCGTCGCATGTTGTAGTGAGTCACTATGTTATAGTGTTACCGTGTTGTCGCACGGACAATTATAAATTTTCTTCCTTCTGTGTCTTCCTACTTAATGAGAGTCTTACCCAATATACCCTCGAACATATGTCTAAAGGTAACAAGAGTTTAAGCCACACCATTCAATTTAAATTAGAAGTGTTAAATTACCTTAATGTGCATGGAAACAGCAGCATTAAGTCACTATGTTATTGTGTTACCGTGTTGTCGCACGGACTATTTTAACTTTTCTTCCTTGCGCGTGGACTACTTAATGAGAGTCTTACATGCCGTCAAATACGGTAAATTTTATATATATTCATTGAAAAGTGACCTGAACTTGGAATAGATGTTAAAATTCTATTAATATACAAAAACTTCGGCAAAGAATTTCGCGGTTTACACTAATATAAATATACAAGGCATATAAAAGGGAAAATTATATAAATTAATTTATGGAAAATTCTACCTATCAAAATAAAACATTCGATTAATCCAGATATTGTAGAAATCAAGTAATCTAGAATTTCAAAATATTCCATTCCCTGGAAACCTCAAATCAACAAAAAGAAAAATATTTATAATTTTCAATGGATCTAATTGTTATTATCATTATCATTATACATGAGTTTCATATGAATAAAACTCAACGAAAGTTCGAATACGATGCGTAATTTTTTCATACAATAAACGAGAATCTATCTTGTTACCATCATTAACATTATTGATTTTATTTCACAGAAAAATATTTTGATAATGTCATCCTGAATGAAGATATTGATGAGTCTTACGAAAAGCTAAAGGGAATGGTCATCGCTGCAAAACTATAAAATTTTACGTTAATAACAATTCTTTAATTTGAATAATAAAGATATATTGGAATATTAATGCTACAGGACACACAAGCGGCTAATTATTTTGAGTTAAATGCAGAGTTTTTTTTAAATCATGTATATTTGTTTGCAATTAACAGAGTATGATCTCGTCTATAGAAAAACATACGAGGAGTGCATGTGATTCCAGGTGAATGTGACTTATTAGTAAAAAAACAAATTCTGTAATGTACGATGTAATTCAACATTAAATTCTAACCAAGAAAAATAATACTGTTTGTTTGAAACGATTCATAAAATTTTGTATATTTTTAAAACCATCAATTCTTAATACCCTATCTCCATACGTACTAACAATCATGGAATCGAGTGGAGGGCGGGGACGAACTGAATGCCAGATTTCCAGCTGGAGGATAAATTTCAACTAGATGAGACATGTTACGGACCCCGAAATGACACCTGTTAGGGGACACGCGAACGAAGCGGATTTCAAACTGCATGCCATCATCAACGCAGTAAAACATGGGAATAGAGTAGCTTCGATACATTTCAACAATGATGAAGCGATGGTACGGAAGTGGAAGAACAGGAAGATGAGCTGCTTCAAATAAAGAAGGCGATGAAGATCTTTCGAGGGAACAACTCAATATGGCCAGAGAGGACAAATTTGAGCGGTGGATATTTGCTGGGAGAGGATCATGATTGATCAACGACTCCTTGGCTCATCTCACCGGAACTGTCATAAGACAAGTGAATAAAACTAATTTGGAACTTGCCATGTTAACAAAATAAATTGAACCGCTAGATTCAGTACACTCTCATTCCTCTCCTCATTACTCCCTAGTAATCACTTTACCGTTTCGCTTCTCGACGTCAATAAAATAATAACAGACTTCTTCATTTGATAAAATTGGGACTAAAGAGTCCAATCTTCCATTTAACTCTTATCACAAAATGAGGAAACTAAATAATAAAGTTAATGAGTTTCATGAATTATGACCTATCCGAATATTTTGTTTCGCTTCATGAATGTAATTTTATAGTATAATATTCAAGTAATGATCTCGATAGAAGCTTAAACCGCATAGTCGTACGCAGTCAACAAACCGTTATATGCGAAGCTCCTGATTTAATGTTTGGACATGATGCGATTATTAAGATAGTGCTTTAGCCTAAGATTATGAGGATCTTTTTACTTATAAACCCGTCCTAAGCTTCTATTTCCATGGCTAACCAACTTGAAGAAGATATGAAGAGAAGCTGTGGTAGATTCGCTTCTACGTAAGGATTCAATTTTTATGAACGTCATCATGAAATCAAACAAAAGGTTTGGAAATTCATTTAGAGGCTGATGGGAAAGCTAAAGATAATTCCTTCAATACGTGTGCCATTGCTAGCTGCGTATTGTCAACGCCAATAGAATCATTAATCGCGATAATTTAAAAATTAAACTATGGCCAGAAAGCGAGGACGAGATAATCAATAGGAACACCTTTAGAAACAACACAAACAAGAGGAAGATATCAGAGAGGGAGAGTATGAAAGAAGATCACGACACAGTAAATATAATAGAGAAAATATCTGTATACTTGTAATTTTAATGTTGTTGCGTTTTGATAACAATGTTAGGCATGAATTATTAACTTAGTAAGTCCTAAACGGAAAATATATAGAGAATATTTTTATAACTATATATTTAATGTAAAACGTCTGATAAAGGATCGTCTGTAGTAATTTGATAGTCGATCAGATGAAGGCTAATTTATGACCATCTTCCTTGATTTTATCTACTCGATTAATGTACAATCTCCTGGTCCTATTGAAACAAAGAATAGATGAGTTTCAATTGAATATTCATGCGTTTTCCTTATAATTTATTAATGGATAAAAATTGACAATCATTCATCTCACGCACGGAAAATACAAAGTTAGACTTCTTTTTTACATACCTTTAAGAGAATCTGGTGTAATTTTCCGGTTTTGAGCGACGTTAACAAGTTTAAGTATTAAACATATGTTTCTTCGAATTCGTGTTTACCGCCACGTTCTTGCTCTTTCACATTTCTCTCTTCCTATGTTTCGAGAGTGAGTGATGGCCGTTCCTCGCGGGTCCGGGAAAATCAAATAACTTCGAGTACAAAGGTAAGAAATAATAGATCATCATGGCGATACACTATTATCATCTTACCATATTGATGTATTTGTGAAAAGTAAGTAATAACTGAAAGCAAAATAACTCTAGATAATGCAAGGTAAATAGCAGTCCTACTATCTCTCTCAGTCCTATCTCATCTTTCCAATTGAATATGTTTTCTTCTTGTTGTGATTGAACCAAGTAAAATGGTATGACTTATTATGAGAATGAAATCTCTGGCTCAGAGGGACGAGTCGTAACTCGGTAAAATAGACTCGGGAAATTCGTTTTATTTAATTGCACGAGGTAAAACTTCTGAGCCATTGTTTCGTAGCCACAGATATGTAAGTTCCGAGTAAAAGTTCGCGAATCCCCATTTCGTGGTGTTTCTGCTCTTAAAATCTAGTTGCATATCGTAGTCTTTAAATTAAGTTATGAAAATATTAAATTACATTGTCAAATGTTATCTTAAATTGTTTAATGCTGCAAAGTAGAGTCATATTTATCTCATTCAGATGAACCTCTCCTTATTGTAAAACAATGTCTTTGTATATGTACCTTGTATTGCAAATTTAAACTCAAGTTCTTTTAACATTCAGAGAAGTATGGCTGCTTACACCTCAAATCCAATTTCATGTCATACTCCAAGTCACTTTTCCCAAATCTCCTCCGCTCATGTTTTATCACATTGTGTTTTGCATACTTTCCAATGTCAACTAGTTATAAGTTGAACCAAGGTTCAACCGCATAATGAAAGCAATGAAGCATTTCTTTTCTCCCATAGCAACCTTTATGCCAAAGTAGATGAATTGAAAGTATCTTGGTACAGTATCGATGAAACATGAAAAAGAAAATTAATTTTTCTCTTCGTTCTCCCTGCTGATTTGGTAACTTTCTTCCTCGTTCTCTATAATGTCCAATAGTGAGTTCTTAAAAAGATCAAAACTTTGATGTAAAAGTATGTATGTAAAGTATGGAAGTAATTAAGGAATTGCAGAAGAAGAAATGCCACATTAACTTAGAAGAAGGATAGAAAATATTTTTTCAAATAATAATGATGATTAATGTCATAAATTTAAATGCTGCAGTATATTAATCATACAAAAATATTATATATAAAAGATTATTAATTAAGTCACTTTTATATTATTATATGTATGGGATTGTAAATCTAATCAAGTACAGTATACCTTATTATAAATGGGGTTCTATACTGCTGGTAACAATACAATTTAATCTCTGATTGATAGGTAATATTTACAGTTTATTCATGTATAATTAAAAAATACATAGTTTTTGAAAACCACATTAAAGAAAAGTTTTGATTGATACATTTTTAAGTCAATTTCTATGCTCACTTTTGCAATTCATATTGAATTTAAGTATGTTGTTTCCTCCTTTTGTTAACCTCCTTTATGAAGATCATTTTCTTTAGTACTTAATATTCCTCATCACATTTTTATCTATTGTTTTGAATGAATTTGTGATAAAAATGTTTATTTCTTTAACCCAGGTGCTATGAAAGAACTAGAGAGGTGGATAGAACTCTAAATTACTGACAGTGAGATTTGGTGACAGTGGACCAAGAATGCTGCATTCAATCTTGTGCAAGAAATGTTTGAAAATGAATACATCTTGCTTGATTTCTGTTTCCTGCGCCTCAATATAAGCTGTCTGAGCTAGGAACACCCAAGGCTCTATTATGTGGTGAGCTATTGATTAATCACTATCGGAATTAGAAAAATTTAAGATATCAAAATACCTTAGTAAGTTAACCATCTTGGCTGATTCATTGTTGGAAAATTGATTATAGCTCTTTATATTCAGTAGAATAAGAATATAAATTTTTAAAAATACTTGACGGGTTTCAAAGTTGGTGTTTTGAATTTAACGCTACGTTGTCAGTAGATTTTCTTATTCTGATTTATTTGGGATGGATGATTTGTCAATCTAGAGCAAAAGCAAAAGAAACTTAGTTTCCATCGCAACTCAGGTACGCCAAGTAGGAGAGAATATTCGAGTATTTAAAGGTAGAGTATGTTTGGCGGTAAATTTAAAATAAGATAGTTCGAAAACGCCGGAAGAGGACAGGCGCATGAGGCGGGACTTGAGTATGAAGCAGAACTCGGAAAATATTCGTCCACAAATCGTGTCCGATATTCACGCAATACAAGTTCAAACTTTTTCTTATAATAATTCGTTTATTAGTTGATTTTTTCTTCAATTTAACGTTGTATTCCCGATTTTTTTTATCGGATCGATATGATGATATACCGTAAATAATGTGAAACTCTCTCATTCTTTCTTTTTTACGTTTCAGAAAGTTGCACTGCTGAGTCTTGACAGAGAAATGGATTTCGTAATGCATAACGAACTTAAATCTATCCTCCGTGATTTCTGGATCGGAGAGGTTGGATTTAAGTTCGTTTTGCACAGGAAATTCCTTTCTCAGCTTAGACTCAGCAGTGCAGTCTTTGAAATGGTAGGCCTTGGTGATTCAAAAAATAAAAAATTTTCCGGAAGGAAAAAAATAATATCGGAAAATGTTAAGAAATTAACAATTAGGGCGCCTTGCGGCGATAGGGCCGTGCCGCCACACGGGTTCCAGACTGACGAGCGGGTTTGAGACTCCCGCAACGCTAAAGTGCGGGCCCGAATCCGATATTTTTAGTTTAAATTATAACTTTTACGAAAAAATCCCCCGTTGTTGGCGGCCGGGAGCTCCCGATCGGATTCGAACCCGCGAACAGTAGCGTCGCACCTAGGTGTCTCAACCCACTCGGCCAGCTACTGGAACGATGAATATTGAGCAGAATAAGATTTAGTCTCGTGTATATAGTCTCACTCCCTTTACCTCAGATCTCAACTTCCTCTCCTTGCTAACTTTTTCAATTAATTTATTTCTCTGTCGAGACTTGATAAAAATAAGATATAATCAGATATTTATACGTTTTTCATAAGCTAGTTCAGCCATTAAATCTGGAAACAATCATTAGTTTACAATAGATTATTTTGCGATTTTCCGTATTCATTTATCGTAGAGGCACCCACTTGGTGGAATGAAAGTTAGGTATGTTTTGAATATTTATATTACTATTTAAAAGAGTATTTGACGCAAATTTAGAATGCTATCTCATGTTAGTGAAATTAATCTATTTAAGTATTTATAAGGATGTCGTTCAGGTGAAATATTAATAGTGGAATGTAAATGTACATTGCTTCAATCTGAACATTATTTTGAAGATAATTGATTTTCCCTTAATGTTTTAAGTTGAATGTATATAATTTTATTCAAGCCTCCCCCAATTTCAGTCCCGCATCATTACATCCAATGATTACAATCTGAAGTCGAATTCCAAGATTAAGAACCAAAGAATTATTTTTTAGCAGATTCATGGAGATATGTAATCGCAATATGGCAATTGGATATCATTTCTGAAGGAATTGTATTGAGATTTTTTATGATAATATTTCAACAAGAATGCTTTTTAATGAACTTTTCTGTTTTCACCATTTATCTTTTACCATACTTACATCTTTAAATGCGTGTCTTACCATCATGGTTAGTTGACGGAATCTCCTAATTTTTGCCATAATCGACCCTATTCAAGGTATTACCCATTGTAGTATATTATTCTTTTGTGTTCTTAATGAGAAATCATCCTTTTTTGTTTGATGTCCATGTTCTTTTTTCTCTGGGAACTAATTCGCATTTCACAAACCCAAAATCATTGAATCTAAATGCTTTATTTCTTTAATAGAATCAATAATTAATAATTGTGTGTAAATTTTTAAGCTTATGTCTATTATTTTAAAATTTATAAGATGTACGTTATATCTCACACACAGATGGAGCCCATTGGATTAATCCTTTATCTGGTGCAGGGTCAATCAAGGACTGACTTCATGAGAGGTTGTCAGGAGCACCATAAGGGAGTTGTGTACTATGTAAGTTTGAGAATTCTCATTAGATTTTTATGCATATGAGTATATCCAACTCACCCTTCTAGATCTTAGTGTGTTGTGTCAGGACATTTGCTACTTATTATTTCCTTTCCTCCCTTATTGTGATACCTGGGCCAACAATAAGGAAAGAGTAAGCCAACTCTTCCTAGATCCCCAATCAATTATCCATCAACTTGAGAAGGATAAAAGCTGGCAGAACGGTATTATATTTTCCCTTATCAAATTTTGTACAAATATTTTTGTCCATGCAAGACAAGTCAGCACCAATAGTGTTACTGATTAATTTTTAAACATGTTAATTTACTCTATCCTCTGCAATATATAAGACCTTCTGACAAGCATCCTATCCCAGGTCACTTGCACATCTTCCGTACGCAGGAAGTCTTTAAGGCTGTCTAGCAAATCCCCTGGTAGGGGATTGCCAATCTATATGCAATGCTACCTACGGTGTGGATTTTCATGCAAGAGGAGGTGTATGAGAGAGAGTTAGATTTTGATTATTTCTTTTTTGGGAAGTTGTTTGATGATTAATTCAAGATAATAATATAATAGTTCATCAGCCATTTGAAATGTGACACTGGATTTTTACTTTCTTGAGCACCATCTAAGTTTTCAATTCTGAGATTCTCTTGGATTTGTTAAAACCTAGTACTTGATATAATATTAGTTTCATCTATCTTTTGGTGTTCTATTTCTATTAATTGTGCTCATTTCCTCCTCTTGGTATTCAGTTCAGAGCAAATCTTGTCCCATGTTTGTTATTCCTTCTCTTCGTATTTTCATGACCTACCTGTATCTCTATCAGTGATCTCTGAACCATTTCAATGATGGTGTTATCTCTTCTCATCTACAACATATGGTCTCTTGCCAATGTGTTGCACTTTCTCTTTTTTCTAATCGTTAGCTTATAGCACACCACACTTCATTTGTGTTCAGGGAAAAAATGACCTTTGACTATGAAGCTTTCTTACTCTTTTCCCCCTGCTTCTTATATGTTTCACTTCAACTATCCTACAATGATATTTTATAAATATATAAAATTTAAAATTAATGAAAATGGCTTTTCTACCATTTTTCCTAAGTTATCCAATCATATGTTCACCTCATTTTTATTATTTTCATGGTTGTCAATGCTATTCATTCTCCATTCTCTTGTACTAAAATTGCATTGTTAAATTAGATTTTCACAATCATTTAGCTTCATTGGTTTTTTTTATTTTAAGCAAATCTAAGAAAATATTCTTCATCTTCTGCAATTATTTAATTTTACAGAAATTATAAATAATGAATCATAAATTAATATTTAATAGGCTAAAGTGATTGCATAGGTAGATGAATAATTTCTTTTTGTATAATTTTTTAAGGCTATTTGAAGACTGCAAAATCATAACAGAACTGTAGGCCTGTCTGCCAGATCTATACAACCTGTTCAGACATCAATTGCAATCATCCATGGTAAGTTGTTCATTCTCTTTATACTGAAGTTATTTCTGTCTGAATGTAAGTGCCATCAATTAATAGGGAATAATTTTAATTTTGCTCACAGTCTAATGAAATCAATCAATTAATTTGTAAAATTTTATAAAAACATGCATTTGGAATTTCATATGAGTAAATATATTATTATCCAAAAGCAGCTCAACTGTAAGTTAAGATTGATAGAGTTAATATTTGGTATTTTCATTGATATTTAAAATTTTTAAAAACTTCCAGTTAAAGGATATAATATAGTGATAGGATGATAACAACCCTTTCTTAATTCGATTGGCAGGAAAGGAATGAGGAAACATCCTAGAAGACAACAACAAGTGTTTTAGTGCCAGAGCTGATGTAGAGGAGGAGTAGGTGAAAGACTTTGAAGACCTCCATCCTTGAAAGAGAGACATTCTTCTACTTGGTGAGTAATCCTACATCACTCCCTTGTAGTCTGGGGCTAGTCTTTGTCCATGACTGCCAACATCATTCCAACCAATCCTAAAAGTAACAGTGCTGCTTCAATGTATGCACTAACAGAAACAACATATATTGAAGTGGCATTGTTACTTTCAGGATTGGTTAGAATGATTTTGGCAGTCATGGACAAAGACTAGCCCCAGACTACAAAGGAGAGAAGTCTAGGGAACTCATCCCTGGATAGTCTCAGTGAGAATGCTGTACCCAGAATAGCTGAGGAAAGAAAGGGGAGGATTGAAGGAGAAATATATTGTATTAAAGAAATTGAACAGATTCTTAATAAAAATTTTTATTTTTTGAATTATTTACAATGGATAGGTGTGGTACTTCTTCACTCATATCATCCTCTAGCCATCTTCATTCATTAGATCTCCACATACATTGGCATAGCTAGCTCACCCTCCTAGGCTGTATAGTTGGTTGTTTCAGGACGTTTGCTACCTTCTATTTCCTTTCCTCCCTTTCTGTGATACCTTGGCTAACAATTAGGAAAGAGTAAGAGAAGTTTGCTTCGATCCTCAATCAATTATCTTTACATTACAGAAAAATGAAAGCTGACAGGACCATATTATATTTTCCCTTATCAAATGTTGTACAAATATGTTTTCCCTGCTAATCAGGTTAACACCAATAGCATTCCTGGCTAATTAAAAGAAATAACATGTTTTATCTTCTGCAATTTGAAAGTCTTTCTGACACCTCATCCAATCAAGCCACTCCCTCTTCTATTGACCTAGTCACATTAACTATGTCCTATCTAAGCTATTTCCACAACAATTAGATCTTTACCAAGTATCACTACCTGAAATATATTGGCCTGAAGGGTAAGATGGAGAGAGTTATGCTGATAGTCCTAAGAAATTAGCTCATGCTGCTGCTATTACAATCAATAATTATTATTATGGTACATGATTTATAGTTTTTCAATACCAAAGAGGAATAAGAAGTACACATACAGCACCTCAGAATATTCTTTCCTATCAAAATATTCCAAAATGGATATACTTTTTATTTTAGTAGGATCATTGATATATTGCCTAAAGGAAAAATCCCTTAGGACTAGGATGATAAAAGATGAATCTCCAATAAAAAAGGAAATATTAAACATATAAGCTATCTTGTTGTCAATAGATCTCTCTAAAAAGAAACTGGAAACAATAGAATGAAGTGTGGCATTGGCAAGAAACCATTTGTTGCAGATGAGAAGAGGTAACAAGTTCACTGATAGATATACAGGTAGGTACATGAAAATATGAAGAGAAGAAATAACAAACATGGGACAAAATTTGCTCTGAACTGAATACCAAGAGGTGGAAATGAACACCAATAATAGAAATAGAACACCAAAAGATAGATGAAACTAATATTATATCAAGTACGGTAGATACTCAATAAATCGAACCTCGGTAATTCGAAAACCTCTATAATTCGATAAAAAAACCCTTGGTCCCCCGAGAGAACCTCTATAACTCAAAGAAAATCAATGTATTTTGGTCCCCTCTCAAAATCGAAGTGAAGCTAGACTGGCCCACTCTACAATTCAAAACATTGGTCAGATTAATTTATCTACAGATCAAATAAGAAGGTGTGGATGATAGCAGTATTGTTTTCTAAATGGTTAATGAGCATTGATGCTGAAGAATGAGAAAAGAAAAACAAAAAATTTTGATGTTTAACGATAATTGCACACCTCATAAAGATGTCCCTTCACTTAAAAATATAGAGCTGAAATATTTACCCTAACACAACTTCAATTCTTCAACCCCTAAATCAAGGAATCGTTAAAAATTTTAAAACCTTTTATCGAAAAGAAGTGGTTAGAACTGTAATAGACACAATGGAAAATGGAAATAACCTGTGCAGCATTTCAGTGCTTACTGCAATGGGAAGGGGTTAGCTCACAGACAATCGCAAATTATTTTGAAACCTAGGGATTCATCAAGTATCAGGAATGCAAGGACAGAAATGATATGGTTCAAAAAAATCTGCAAGATGAGGGACCTCTGTTGAGAGCTTGGAACAGACTTCCAGAGGTTCCCATAACTTTCAATGATTATGTATATATTGACAATAATGTTGCCACAGCGGATACATTGTCTGATGAAGACATTATGAAACGGTCAATCAACAATTTTCTGAAGATGAAGACAGCGATGTTCCGACAGTGTCTTCTAAGGAAGCAACCTTTTTTTTAAGAGGCTAGTGTCATTTTTTCGAAAAGTCCGAAATGGATAACATCCAATCTGGTTGTGTGTTCAAAGCAGTGAGCACTTTGGAAAATGCTGTGGACCAGATTGCAGCCAACCAAACGACCCAAATGAAAATAACCAATTTTTTATGACGAAATGATATAACTTTTTTATAATAAAGAAATTCATCCACATGTATTATAATATGTATTATTGTTTCTACCAGCATTCACAATTGTATACAATGACAAGAAATCCGTGTACACCGATTTCTTTAATAAAATGTAACTTTCTTGAATTCAATTTTTTACTTTCAGCCCCTCTTTAATTCAAACTCTCACTATTTCGAAAAACTCGATAATTCGAATTTTTTGTTTGGTCCCTATAAATTCGAATTATCGATATTCTACTGTACTAGGTTTTAACAAATCAAGGAGAATCTAAGAATTGAAAACTCAGATGGTGATGATGATGGATAAAACCACAAAAAAATAGGAAAGCAATTCTTAACCAGGAGATTCTGCAAGCTTTGAAACAGCACAATAAATACTGAATAGGAAGTTATTAATACCAAAGAAGAATAAGAGGCTAATAACACATACAACACCTCAGTTCTTTAATAAATATTATAACAGCAGTTAATTATGCAAATAATGGGAAGGATCAGACTTGGTACATTGGAAATTTATCAAAATGGATATACTTTCAATTTTAGTAGAATTTTGATGACTTGCCTTAAGAAAGAATCCCTTATGACTAGGATGATAAAAGATGACTCTCAAACAAAAAAGGAAATATTAGACATATAAGCCTCCTTGTTGTAAATAGATTTCTCAAAGTTTAAGCAACATCAATAAGAAAACTGGAAACAATAAAATGAAGTGTGGTGTGCTATAAGCTAACGATTAGAAAAAAGAGAAAGTGCAACACATTGGCAAGAGACCATATGTTGTAGATGAGAAGAGATAACACCATCATTGAAATGGTTCAGAGATCACTGATAGAGATACAGGTAGGTCATGAAAATACGAAGAGAAGGAATAACAAACATGGGACAAGATTTGCTCTGAACTGAATACCAAGAGGAGGAAATGAGCACAATTAATAGAAATAGAACACCAAAAGATAGATGAAACTAATATTATATCAAGTACTAGGTTTTAACAAATCCAAGAGAATCTCAGAATTGAAAACTTAGATGGTGCTCAAGAAAGTAAAAATCCAGTGTCACATTTCAAATGGCTGATGAACTATTATATTATTATCTTGAATTAATCATCAAACAACTTCCCAAAAAAGAAATAATCAAAATCTAACTCTCTCTCATACACCTCCTCTTGCATGAAAATCCACACCGTAGGTAGCATTGCATATAGATTGGCAATCCCCTACCAGGGGATTTGCTAGACAGCCTTAAAGACTTCCTGCGTACGGAAGATGTGCAAGTGACCTGGGATAGGATGCTTGTCAGAAGGTCTTATATATTGCAGAGGATAGAGTAAATTAACATGTTTAAAAATTAATCAGTAACACTATTGGTGCTGACTTGTCTTGCATGGACAAAAATATTTGTACAAAATTTGATAAGGGAAAATATAATACCGTTCTGCCAGCTTTTATCCTTCTCAAGTTGATGGATAATTGATTGGGGATCTAGGAAGAGTTGGCTTACTCTTTCCTTATTGTTGGCCCAGGTATCACAATAAGGGAGGAAAGGAAATAATAAGTAGCAAATGTCCTGACACAACACACTAAGATCTAGAAGGGTGAGTTGGATATACTCATATGCATAAAAATCTAATGAGAATTCTCAAACTTACATAGTACACAACTCCCTTATGGTGCTCCTGACAACCTCTCATGAAGTCAGTCCTTGATTGACCCTGCACCAGATAAAGGATTAATCCAATGGGCTCCATCTGTGTGTGAGATATAACGTACATCTTATAAATTTTAAAATAATAGACATAAGCTTAAAAATTTACACACAATTATTAATTATTGATTCTATTAAAGAAATAAAGCATTTAGATTCAATGATTTTGGGTTTGTGAAATGCGAATTAGTTCCCAGAGAAAAAAGAACATGGACATCAAACAAAAAAGGATGATTTCTCATTAAGAACACAAAAGAATAATATACTACAATGGGTAATACCTTGAATAGGGTCGATTATGGCAAAAATTAGGAGATTCCGTCAACTAACCATGATGGTAAGACACGCATTTAAAGATGTAAGTATGGTAAAAGATAAATGGTGAAAACAGAAAAGTTCATTAAAAAGCATTCTTGTTGAAATATTATCATAAAAAATCTCAATACAATTCCTTCAGAAATGATATCCAATTGCCATATTGCGATTACATATCTCCATGAATCTGCTAAAAAATAATTCTTTGGTTCTTAATCTTGGAATTCGACTTCAGATTGTAATCATTGGATGTAATGATGCGGGACTGAAATTGGGGGAGGCTTGAATAAAATTATATACATTCAACTTAAAACATTAAGGGAAAATCAATTATCTTCAAAATAATGTTCAGATTGAAGCAATGTACATTTACATTCCACTATTAATATTTCACCTGAACGACATCCTTATAAATACTTAAATAGATTAATTTCACTAACATGAGATAGCATTCTAAATTTGCGTCAAATACTCTTTTAAATAGTAATATAAATATTCAAAACATACCTAACTTTCATTCCACCAAGTGGGTGCCTCTACGATAAATGAATACGGAAAATCGCAAAATAATCTATTGTAAACTAATGATTGTTTCCAGATTTAATGGCTGAACTAGCTTATGAAAAACGTATAAATATCTGATTATATCTTATTTTTATCAAGTCTCGACAGAGAAATAAATTAATTGAAAAAGTTAGCAAGGAGAGGAAGTTGAGATCTGAGGTAAAGGGAGTGAGACTATATACACGAGACTAAATCTTATTCTGCTCAATATTCATCGTTCCAGTAGCTGGCCGAGTGGGTTGAGACACCTAGGTGCGACGCTACTGTTCGCGGGTTCGAATCCGATCGGGAGCTCCCGGCCGCCAACAACGGGGGATTTTTTCGTAAAAGTTATAATTTAAACTAAAAATATCGGATTCGGGCCCGCACTTTAGCGTTGCGGGAGTCTCAAACCCGCTCGTCAGTCTGGAACCCGTGTGGCGGCACGGCCCTATCGCCGCAAGGCGCCCTAATTGTTAATTTCTTAACATTTTCCGATATTATTTTTTTCCTTCCGGAAAATTTTTTATTTTTTGAATCACCAAGGCCTACCATTTCAAAGACTGCACTGCTGAGTCTAAGCTGAGAAAGGAATTTCCTGTGCAAAACGAACTTAAATCCAACCTCTCCGATCCAGAAATCACGGAGGATAGATTTAAGTTCGTTATGCATTACGAAATCCATTTCTCTGTCAAGACTCAGCAGTGCAACTTTCTGAAACGTAAAAAAGAAAGAATGAGAGAGTTTCACATTATTTACGGTATATCATCATATCGATCCGATAAAAAAAATCGGGAATACAACGTTAAATTGAAGAAAAAATCAACTAATAAACGAATTATTATAAGAAAAAGTTTGAACTTGTATTGCGTGAATATCGGACACGATTTGTGGACGAATATTTTCCGAGTTCTGCTTCATACTCAAGTCCCGCCTCATGCGCCTGTCCTCTTCCGGCGTTTTCGAACTATCTTATTTTAAATTTACCGCCAAACATACTCTACCTTTAAATACTCGAATATTCTCTCCTACTTGGCGTACCTGAGTTGCGATGGAAACTAAGTTTCTTTTGCTTTTGCTCTAGATTGACAAATCATCCATCCCAAATAAATCAGAATAAGAAAATCTACTGACAACGTAGCGTTAAATTCAAAACACCAACTTTGAAACCCGTCAAGTATTTTTAAAAATTTATATTCTTATTCTACTGAATATAAAGAGCTATAATCAATTTTCCAACAATGAATCAGCCAAGATGGTTAACTTACTAAGGTATTTTGATATCTTAAATTTTTCTAATTCCGATAGTGATTAATCAATAGCTCACCACATAATAGAGCCTTGGGTGTTCCTAGCTCAGACAGCTTATATTGAGGCGCAGGAAACAGAAATCAAGCAAGATGTATTCATTTTCAAACATTTCTTGCACAAGATTGAATGCAGCATTCTTGGTCCACTGTCACCAAATCTCACTGTCAGTAATTTAGAGTTCTATCCACCTCTCTAGTTCTTTCATAGCACCTGGGTTAAAGAAATAAACATTTTTATCACAAATTCATTCAAAACAATAGATAAAAATGTGATGAGGAATATTAAGTACTAAAGAAAATGATCTTCATAAAGGAGGTTAACAAAAGGAGGAAACAACATACTTAAATTCAATATGAATTGCAAAAGTGAGCATAGAAATTGACTTAAAAATGTATCAATCAAAACTTTTCTTTAATGTGGTTTTCAAAAACTATGTATTTTTTAATTATACATGAATAAACTGTAAATATTACCTATCAATCAGAGATTAAATTGTATTGTTACCAGCAGTATAGAACCCCATTTATAATAAGGTATACTGTACTTGATTAGATTTACAATCCCATACATATAATAATATAAAAGTGACTTAATTAATAATCTTTTATATATAATATTTTTGTATGATTAATATACTGCAGCATTTAAATTTATGACATTAATCATCATTATTATTTGAAAAAATATTTTCTATCCTTCTTCTAAGTTAATGTGGCATTTCTTCTTCTGCAATTCCTTAATTACTTCCATACTTTACATACATACTTTTACATCAAAGTTTTGATCTTTTTAAGAACTCACTATTGGACATTATAGAGAACGAGGAAGAAAGTTACCAAATCAGCAGGGAGAACGAAGAGAAAAATTAATTTTCTTTTTCATGTTTCATCGATACTGTACCAAGATACTTTCAATTCATCTACTTTGGCATAAAGGTTGCTATGGGAGAAAAGAAATGCTTCATTGCTTTCATTATGCGGTTGAACCTTGGTTCAACTTATAACTAGTTGACATTGGAAAGTATGCAAAACACAATGTGATAAAACATGAGCGGAGGAGATTTGGGAAAAGTGACTTGGAGTATGACATGAAATTGGATTTGAGGTGTAAGCAGCCATACTTCTCTGAATGTTAAAAGAACTTGAGTTTAAATTTGCAATACAAGGTACATATACAAAGACATTGTTTTACAATAAGGAGAGGTTCATCTGAATGAGATAAATATGACTCTACTTTGCAGCATTAAACAATTTAAGATAACATTTGACAATGTAATTTAATATTTTCATAACTTAATTTAAAGACTACGATATGCAACTAGATTTTAAGAGCAGAAACACCACGAAATGGGGATTCGCGAACTTTTACTCGGAACTTACATATCTGTGGCTACGAAACAATGGCTCAGAAGTTTTACCTCGTGCAATTAAATAAAACGAATTTCCCGAGTCTATTTTACCGAGTTACGACTCGTCCCTCTGAGCCAGAGATTTCATTCTCATAATAAGTCATACCATTTTACTTGGTTCAATCACAACAAGAAGAAAACATATTCAATTGGAAAGATGAGATAGGACTGAGAGAGATAGTAGGACTGCTATTTACCTTGCATTATCTAGAGTTATTTTGCTTTCAGTTATTACTTACTTTTCACAAATACATCAATATGGTAAGATGATAATAGTGTATCGCCATGATGATCTATTATTTCTTACCTTTGTACTCGAAGTTATTTGATTTTCCCGGACCCGCGAGGAACGGCCATCACTCACTCTCGAAACATAGGAAGAGAGAAATGTGAAAGAGCAAGAACGTGGCGGTAAACACGAATTCGAAGAAACATATGTTTAATACTTAAACTTGTTAACGTCGCTCAAAACCGGAAAATTACACCAGATTCTCTTAAAGGTATGTAAAAAAGAAGTCTAACTTTGTATTTTCCGTGCGTGAGATGAATGATTGTCAATTTTTATCCATTAATAAATTATAAGGAAAACGCATGAATATTCAATTGAAACTCATCTATTCTTTGTTTCAATAGGACCAGGAGATTGTACATTAATCGAGTAGATAAAATCAAGGAAGATGGTCATAAATTAGCCTTCATCTGATCGACTATCAAATTACTACAGACGATCCTTTATCAGACGTTTTACATTAAATATATAGTTATAAAAATATTCTCTATATATTTTCCGTTTAGGACTTACTAAGTTAATAATTCATGCCTAACATTGTTATCAAAACGCAACAACATTAAAATTACAAGTATACAGATATTTTCTCTATTATATTTACTGTGTCGTGATCTTCTTTCATACTCTCCCTCTCTGATATCTTCCTCTTGTTTGTGTTGTTTCTAAAGGTGTTCCTATTGATTATCTCGTCCTCGCTTTCTGGCCATAGTTTAATTTTTAAATTATCGCGATTAATGATTCTATTGGCGTTGACAATACGCAGCTAGCAATGGCACACGTATTGAAGGAATTATCTTTAGCTTTCCCATCAGCCTCTAAATGAATTTCCAAACCTTTTGTTTGATTTCATGATGACGTTCATAAAAATTGAATCCTTACGTAGAAGCGAATCTACCACAGCTTCTCTTCATATCTTCTTCAAGTTGGTTAGCCATGGAAATAGAAGCTTAGGACGGGTTTATAAGTAAAAAGATCCTCATAATCTTAGGCTAAAGCACTATCTTAATAATCGCATCATGTCCAAACATTAAATCAGGAGCTTCGCATATAACGGTTTGTTGACTGCGTACGACTATGCGGTTTAAGCTTCTATCGAGATCATTACTTGAATATTATACTATAAAATTACATTCATGAAGCGAAACAAAATATTCGGATAGGTCATAATTCATGAAACTCATTAACTTTATTATTTAGTTTCCTCATTTTGTGATAAGAGTTAAATGGAAGATTGGACTCTTTAGTCCCAATTTTATCAAATGAAGAAGTCTGTTATTATTTTATTGACGTCGAGAAGCGAAACGGTAAAGTGATTACTAGGGAGTAATGAGGAGAGGAATGAGAGTGTACTGAATCTAGCGGTTCAATTTATTTTGTTAACATGGCAAGTTCCAAATTAGTTTTATTCACTTGTCTTATGACAGTTCCGGTGAGATGAGCCAAGGAGTCGTTGATCAATCATGATCCTCTCCCAGCAAATATCCACCGCTCAAATTTGTCCTCTCTGGCCATATTGAGTTGTTCCCTCGAAAGATCTTCATCGCCTTCTTTATTTGAAGCAGCTCATCTTCCTGTTCTTCTACTTCCGAACCATCGCTTCATCATTGTTGAAATGTATCGAAGCTCCTCTATTCCCATGTTTTACTGCGTTGATGATGGCATGCAGTTTGAAATCCGCTTCGTTCGCGTGTCCCCTAATAGGTGTCATTTCGGGGTCCGTAACATGTCTCATCTAGTTGAAATTTATCCTCCAGCTGGAAATCTGGCATTCAGTTCGTCCCCGCCCTCCACTCGATTCCATGATTGTTAGTACGTATGGAGATAGGGTATTAAGAATTGATGGTTTTAAAAATATACAAAATTGTATGAATCGTTTCCAACAAACAGTATTATTTTTCTTGGCTAGAATTTAATGTTGAATTACATCGTACATTACAGAATTTGTTTTTTTACTAATAAGTCACATTCACCTGGAATCACATGCACTCCTCGTATGTTTTTCTATAGACGATATCATACTCTGTTAATTGCAAACAAATATACATGATTTAAAAAAAACTCTGCATTTAACTCAAAATAATTAGCCGCTTGTGTGTCCTGTAGCATTAATATTCCAATATATCTTTATTATTCAAATTAAAGAATCGTTATTAACGTAAAATTTTATAGTTTTGCAGCGATGACCATTCCCTTTAGCTTTTCGTAAGACTCATCAATATCTTCATTCAGGATGACATTATCAAAATATTTTTCTGTGAAATAAAATCAATAATGTTAATGATGGTAACAAGATAGATTCTCGTTAAAAATTACGCATCGTATTCGAACTTTCGTTGAGTTTTATTCATATGAAACTCATGTATAATGATAATAACAATTAGATCCATTGAAAATTATAAATATTTTTCTTTTTGTTGATTTGAGGTTTCCAGGGAATGGAATATTTTGAAATTCTAGATTACTTGATTTCCACAATATCTGGATTAATAGTATGTTTTATTTTCATTGATAGAATTTTCCATAAATTAATTTATATAATTTTTCCTTTTATATGCCTTGTATATTTATATTAGTATAAACTGCGAAATTATTTGCCGAATTTTTTGTATATTAATAGAAATATGACATCTATTCCAAGTTCAGGTCACTTTTCAATGAATATATATAAAATTTACCGTATTTGACGGCATGTAAGACTCTCATTAAGTAGTCCACGCGCAAGGAAGAAAAGTTAAAATAGTCCGTGCGACAACACGGTAACACAATAACATAGTGACTTACTGCTGCTGTTTCCATGCACATTAAGGTAATTTAACACTTCTAATTTAAATTGAATGGTGTGGCTTAAACTCTTGTTACCTTTAGACATATGTTCGAGGGTATTTTTATAAACAAATTGTTGGCACCGATACCGATACATTCACATATAAGACGCGGGTAAATTGTTCTGAGAACCAATTTAGGAAAAAAGTGCGTCCGTTATATTCTGAAGAATTTTCATTCGATAAATAACCTAAGGCCTCATGCAGATCTAAGAAGATGAAATGTGGATACAAATTTTAAGATTAAATATTGTATAAAGAAGAAAAGAAAGGCTTCATAAAAAGTATGGTCAGATAGCTGGATTATGGCAGATCAATTGGCAACTATGAAGGATAATCTTTAAACGATGAAGCATTTAAAACGAATGACAATGAGACGAAGAACAGTGGAAGTCATTCCTCTTCAATTCTATGGGGTATCTTTGATTTTAGTATATGTTCATAGCCTCCAAAGGAATGTCCTAAGTATATATGTTTTCTTGATACATTTCAAGTTGTTTTATCAAATTCAATGAATTCTTGATCTGCAAAACAATTATGAATTTACTTTATTATTATTAGGTTAATTCTTATTCCTATCTCTCGTCCTCTCAAACTACAATAGCTTATTTTGTTCCTGTAATCTTTACCTAAGGTTCTATATTTTTGCTGAAAGAACTAAGTCATTAACATAAGGAAGGTCGATGTGGTATTCACTATATGCTCCTACTTTTACTTGTAAGTATGAATTTAGCCTTTACCCTTTTACTTCCAAGAGCTTCAAGCCTACAAGAGGTACTAACCGTGTCGAAGACTTAAGCATAGTCCGCGTAGTGTAATACGAGAGCAACTCATAATAATTTGCTTTGTTGACAACCTCTTATTACACGTGAACCGTTCCGAATTGATTGTTCCGAATGAAATCCTAAATTCTGATTATTATCTGGGCAGAGGATTGCCTGAAATATTCATCTCAAAAATTTTCATTAGAGTTTTTAAACAACATGAATAATGCAGATTGACCATGTAATCTATAAGTTATCTTTTTTCCCTTCATATGCGGAAAAGAACATGAAAGGAAACAAAGAAGAAATCCTTGCATAATTCAAGTCATTAATAGACTATTCCTTACTTATGGAAATTCGTGAGAATTAAGCACTAAAACGGTAGTTTTGTCCACAGCTTGTTGCTACAAGTTTTAAATATTTCACTCCTCCTGATAATCCGGTATTTACATTATGTATTTAATTACTGCCATAATTACTTGCGGGAGAGTTCAGGGGGTGTCTCAGTGGTTATTTGCTTCATTCTGTTTCTATTCCTCATTTTTATGTTCTTCTAAAATTTGAAAAAGTTGGTTTTAAGGATTTAGATAACTTTTTAAATATAGTTAAGTGATCCTTCCTACAATATCCTCTATACAATATCCATCCATCCTTCTATGCAATACAATTTTTCTGCATCTTATAATGAGAGCATTTATTATTTTCTGACTGAAAATATTGATGATGACATTCCAAATATTTCACATTCTATTTTACAAATGAACGCGACCGTGTAGTTTACAATTGATTTTTACCACATTATCCTATGTTAAACGCAACATAAGACATCCATATAGTAGAATGTTCGGTTCGATATGAATATGCTTCGTTAACAACTGAAAATGCTAACCATATTCCAGCTCCTTCACTGATGCATTCATGCGCCTCTTGATATCTTCTTCGGCTTCCGTTGACCGTGCACGCAGTCTTCGTTCCAACACTTCAAGGGACGGAGGTTTGATGTAGATCAGCAAGGGAGAAGGGTCCAATATTTCCCTAAGTTTCAATGCCGATTCAGCTAATATGTCAATAATTACAATCTTTCCTTCATCTCTAACCTTCTTTACAGCTGATTTCCTGAATTAAAGACCAACTGTTATAAATTAAATTACTTTTTAAAGTGTACAACGAACAGCAGAGGATAATAAGTTCTTTATTCTACATTTTAGGAATTTGTGTCTTTGCTAAAAGCAATATTCATATTCACTCAATGTTATAATGAATAACATTTCACGCAGAAATATTATACGCCGTCCAAATAAAATCATACGACGTAGGACTGATTATATAATCATTTCAGAAAGAAATATGAAAACAAAAGAAATTTAAAAAGATTACGCAATGCTCTAATTCTTGAAATTGACTGATCACAATGATAAATAGGGTAGAGAAGAAGTTTTAGTATATTTATTCAAATGGGTAATGGTTTAATTGAAATCTTTATAATATTTATTAGATTAATTATTTAGACGTTTTTCTTTTTAAAATTCAACTTAAAATGTTACATGAAAGAAAGCAGGCACTCCGTTAGTATGAATTTTTGTACCTTCTAAAAGAGGAATTATTTGGACTTACGTTGTTCCGTACATGTGATCACCAATGTTAGCATACTCCAAAAACTCATCTGTATTAATTAGTTCCTGGAATTCATCCTTACTAATAAAGTTGTAATCAGCAGAAGAAATTTCACTTTTTCGTCGAGGGCGTGTAGTGTGCGAAACAGAAAATCCAACGTCATTTTTAAACTCTTTACAAAGACGTGTGATTAAAGTCGTTTTCCCAGAAGCCGATGGACCGCTAATTGTAACATAAGAGGGTCTCGTGCACGAGGCAGAAGTATTTTCTCGTAAAGACATGGTTGCAATACGTAGAATCCATATAGAATGCTGCTTCTAGGGAGAATAAATTGATCAGAGTGTTTAAGATAGTATTATTTAAGATAAATTTTAACAAAAGCGCGAGATAATAATGATATTATTCTGAGAAATTATGATTAACGAGAGAGCAAAGTGATATAAATTCTTAAGATATCCGCCCGCAATTCTCAGGAAGGTTGATAGCATTTGTAAAAAAAGACGATTTATCTGCTATAGCTCAATGCCCTTGTTACTTAAATTCCCATTCCGTCGATTTAATTCAACGTCCATTACAAAACCGCAGCTTCCAAACGTTGCACAGTGGGTTATAATCGAAAAAAGGTGGCTAAAAATACAAAAAACAGTTTTTTGAGTGCGGACTTCGAAACTTCGAATTGTTACTCTTGAACAAATTTTGAACTGACTGTAAAAGTCATCTGAGTGAGTTCTTTGAGCTAGTTTTCATTTAAATTATGCATGAGTCAAAGTTGACCAAATTTTGAGAAAAACATCGGTCTCGATTTACGCAGAATTCCTCAGCTTCAAAGAAATGCTGTATCCAAATGAACAAAATCATTCTATCAAAACAATCTTATGTTTTAAATCTCTTCTTTGTGCTTTGCGATAATTTAAATGATCATACTTGAATATATTCTTACATTATGTGAGTAAATAACGAACCTTTATTTTAGAGCGAGGTATCGCGTAAAGAGAGCTTTCTCATGTTTTAAATTATCGTTCTGTTTTTTGGGGGCGCTAAGGTTCAAATTTTATTTCAGAAAATTCTTAAGGAAGCTTCAAAGAACATGTGTTTTTATCCAGAGTTTTTATATTGCTTGCTGGATTATTATTATATGCATTCAGCTCTGGTCGTCACGTAGTAATTATGGATAAATAGTTTCCAAATACGTTTCTACGGATTTTATTAGTGATTTTCTTAAGAAATTCTATCACTTCTCAGTTTTCCTAATTGTGAGTGTGTTCAACAGCTCGCACTTCCCGAAAGTGAAAAAATTACCTTGGAGATACCATTAATATTTCGTACGTATGAGGTGATGAATGTACAATTTATCTCGATGAGTTATTCCATCCGGTTGTGACCTTTTATAACATAATAAATGTATCATTTCATCATCATTTCCTAAGCCTCATGTCATCATGAGGCATATTTGCTTTCGAAGTAAAGATTAGATTACGATAATATAATCGTATTTTGACCTTTTTAACTCTTTTAATCCCACCTGATAAAGGGAGGGGTTAAATTTAATGGCTGTTAAAGTATATTAAATAAGAATAATATTTAAAATTACTTAAAAAATTATTCTCATTTCCATTCGTTAACCATTTCTTCTCCTATACAAGATATCAGTATTTCGTTCGCGTAAGTATTAAGGTGTAGCGTGGTAAGCGCGTAAACGGTTGTTTTTCTCATAAACATGATAATAAAATGTATGAAAAGTACTTAGTTATGTACCGTATATTAGTGTAAACCATTTCACATAGATTTCACTTGTGAAGCGTGCGTTGATAATTTTTAAGTAGCGATTTATGTAATGAAATACGAGACATGGTTATTTTTACAGACAGCGATTTTCGGGACAATTCATCCACAAAATTTCATTTCATGAGATTTTATTGAGAATAAATTGTTCTACCTTTCTTTCTACGTAGTATTTTGTCATACCGATAGGGTAACAGATTAGGGTCGTTGGAGTATTGACACACCATGCCATAAGTCACAATGCGATTCATAGGGGTATTTATGTAAAATATACGACTATGTTAATACTACTGCCTGCATATCTCGAAAAGATAACCTGTAAGCAATCCCATTATTTTACTCTAAGAATATTTTCTACACTGGGTGTGTGAAAGAAGAAAAAAAAAGAAAAATTGTAAAACGAGTTTGTCCTCTATAAACATACCTATTCAAGCTGTTATAAAATACATAGTAAAAACATTCGCAGAATTCCTTTCCCATATGAAATCATAGTTTTAGAAGATTCTGGAAAGAATGAATATCTATGCTTAAAATAACTTATGCTTACCACTCTAGCGTAAGCACTTTAGTAACAGGAAATAATGAGGTGTGATGTGAATGTGATTAACCATCATTAGGAGATGGGAAAGAGAGGTAAGTAACTTTACCATTCGTGGATAAATTTGACAAAAGTCAGCAAGGATAAAGAGGAAATCAAAAAAATTATATCTTGTGCAAAGAAAGTTATCACGAACAGGATGAATTGTGACTCATTCAAGATTTGAAAGAGCTGACAAACGATAGGGACCATTGGTCGATGAAAGCGAAAAGAAGCGAAGATGTATAACCTGTTGGAGATTGGTTCTATAATTTAAAGAGAACGAAGAGAGCCTTCATCACAAATACCTCCATTTGAGAGTAACTGCGCATCAATTTTTAAGTTATTTCGATTTAGAGAAAATAATTGAATTGAAAAAACCTTCATTCTATTTGTAGTATTTCTAGAGCTGTAATATAGTACGTTTTAACTAATTTTACGCTTTAACATTTCAAATGCCATTAACTGAATAATCGGTCAAATTAAATTAGTAAAGAATTTTCTTGATGATTGTTGATATTCATTTTTAAAATGCAGAATGTAACTGTCTGAAAAACGATAAATACGTCAACATAAAGGATAGTTTGTATTAAGTAATAGTTATAGTGTTTTAACCGGCAGAGAGAGCTAATTTAAATTTAATTTAAGATCCGATATCGAGAGAGATAAAAAGCTAATGCAATATTTGGATTAACTAAATTACTTTATAAAAACAACATAAAATGTATTGAATTTTTCTGATTTCTAAAGCATGAAGCTCCACCTATTAATTCAATATAACAACTAATAATCATTTTAATTTCTAATGTATCGTAGAGAGTAGGCTACTTTGTATGATCTGGATGGTTGAAAAGTTTTGATGAAGTCAGAATAATATTTACAAGTCGTTAACACTCAACTGCCAAAGAAGCCAAGACAGTTTACTCATTGTACCAACAACTCATCGAATTGTATTTGAGTCATTAAGATTGGAAGTACTGTATAACTTTCATTCAAGGTAACAGATGGTCCATAAAAATTAGTGAAGAGCGCCTATTAGAAGAAAGGAACCATTGTTTGAAAGCAAACAAACTACCATTCACAACCTTAGATGCGAGGACTTAATTCCTAGATAACCTGTTACTGTTAAACTTTTTCTCTAAAAACCTAATGGCTACGATTTAAGAGGTTATGTATAAGGCTTCTAAAGAGGCAAAACTCTGGAAGCTTTTTAGGGAGTATATAAGTTTCCGAAGTACGTTTCTATGGCCTCCTTTACACGAGCCAAATTCAGTATCCTTTTTATGTTTAGTTATAAGTAATCACAGGATTAACTTACCCTTCAAATCATCTAGAAATAACCTCACCGCCTCAAGATAAAACCTCGACGGGCATATTTATCAACTGTAATGATTACATTTTATGAGTTCATCGAAGTAGAAGAGAAAATGTAAAATAAATATTGAACTGTTACTAAGGAAATCCGTCATATATTTACGTCAATAAAGCGATAAGCGATGGTAGTTGTTGTGGTTATGGTGTACAAAGGACGATTTAAAATTATTTTCACGTGTAAGGGAAAGCATATAGCATTTGGAAAACTTCCTTCCACTCTTCTCGGCCCGTTCATTGCTGACCCCCCATTTCGCAGAGCGAGTGGTGTGAGAGACCAGGTGCTCTTGTTGGTAGAGGGGTGGTGCGGGCTGTCATTTGCTCCGCTATTGCAGCCCGACTGTGAAGATAGGAGGCGATAGTACCAACGAAATGAAACGGCCGCGGATTTCTTCAAAATATATTTTACTCACAAAAATTCCAAGAATTTTCCAAGTATCTTCCAAGAATCGATGATATGAAAGTGAACTGATGATTCACTTTAATAACACAGTTGGCTTCCGAGATAAATAAACATTATCACCTCAGATTCAACGGATAAACGATAGGGAATTCGTTGCAAGAGGATGTTGTTCCCAGTTTGAATCCAACTGGCGGTCTATATGTACGGGATTATCTCAGTTAGAGAAGATTTTTAATTTTGTTTTTTTTTCTTTATATGCTGATTGATTTCGGAATCAATTAACTTTACAAGATGTTTAGTTATATGTTTTTCACGATCCTTTCAGCAATGTTTGCATATTTTACTTACTTTTTGTGTTGAATTCACAAATATTAATATTTCAACCGAAATAATTATAGGGCATTTTATGTTCCTACCCCTTGATATTATTTGCAAATTGATTTTTTCGATAAAATCATCATCGGGTGGCAATGAAAGTTACTTCTCGAGTAAAAAATCGATATCAATCAAAAAAACCATGAAAACATTTTTCTAATATTATATAGAAAAAAATAATATAATATTTATAAAAAATATGATAAAAATATCTGGATCGAATAAATTGAGAAATAAATATGTATGAGTTGCTTTAAATGCTTCATTAAAAGAAACTGATGAAGAACAATATATTTTTTTATTAACAATTTATACTTTTATTTCTCAAGATGAAAGTTTCTTTTCCACAAACATTGAGTGAATGATTTCATTTTGCAAAATATTTATGTACGTAGCTAACTCTATCCAGTAAGACTCCGCTTAACGCTGTTTCAGTATAACGCGGTTTTTTGGGGTTCCCCTAAATCGCACACTGTATTGATAATTGTTGTATATATGTGCAAAGGAAACGGCCATGCACCAACCAAAAGCAGTGCACTTTATAGCGACGGTGATTTGTAGATATACTATGTATTTTTTCAACGCTTTTTCGTTAGTCTGTCCAGAAAGAAAGTTCCAACTGTATTCTAAGTCGCAATTCCAGTACAAACGCAGCTTTCCTGCGTAGCAAGCGATTCATTTGTTTTCACCAAGGTTATTAGGTGTATAAAGATACAAACATAATATTATATTTTATTGTGATAAATACGGCAAGAACTGATAAATTTTCTTATTCTTTGTTCTTTTTACTGAGCCCCATTACATATTTACATATGTAGGTGTTACGTTGCCTCGTGTAACGCTATTTCGTTTAGCAATCGAAGTTATTGGAACGTATCACCCGCGTTAAGCGGGGTCTTACTGTACGTCTATAAATCTCCAGGAGTAACGCTCCTGTTCGAGGAAAGAACATAGTGCAACGTTACGTTTATTCAGGTTACTTCTGACTAAAAAATAAACTCCGATAAATGGAAAGATATGGGAATGAAAGAGAACTCTTGTAAAGCCCAATCTCTTCTGTGAGTAAATACATAGAAGATTGGAGAACGAATAGTACGTTATTTGCAGTACCCCTCGTGAGAAACCCAAGCACAAATTCACACTTCGGCAACTATAGAAGTTTGACAGAGTTTTTTTGAGAGTTATCTGCATTTGATATATATGCCACGACCAAACACAGTTTGAAGCATTACGCAATGACGAGTTAGACGGACTAACGCGCTGAGGGTTGAATGCGGAACAGTAACAGAGTTCCAACAATGGCTGATCATTCGGGCTGGGATATTTCGTAACAGTTCTTCTAAACTTTCAATAGAATAAGACTCAAGTGTTTGGAGAAAAATGATTATCAAATCGATGTATGTATTACAATACAATACAACTCTTAACAGAGCAAACTCGCTGAGCAACAATCGTGCAATCATGACTGTCACACATGAGAGTCGCAATGGTATTGATATGTTATATCGATTTTTGCAGTCCTTTATCTATTTTATGGTGAGAAATTGATCTTTGGACGTATAAGCTGATTACGTACCTCCGATAATTAATGTTTATCTACACGAGTACACTCCCTCAGTGCAGTGAAATGTAGACTTCCTCAAAAAACAAGGTTACATATTGACGTTTATCAGTGTTTTATTTCTTTACTAAATTAATCACGAGATAACTGTTTCCTGTGGTTTATCACGGAGAAAGAATTTGATAGGATAATATCTTTTAGTTTGAATGAGAGGTAATGAGGAATACATATCAGAACTGTCGTAACTTGTTTCAATTGTTATAAATGATTGAGACATCAATACATTGGTTGTTGGAACATTATACTTTTCAGTCTGCGACAAAGATCTTGAGTTCGATACCCAATAGAGGCTCACCATAGCTATTCTAGCGGATATTGAAGATTAGCGTCGAAACAGATTTTCTTTCACATTACAGTCGAACAATATTTTATCTGCTCCAACGTCGAACGTAATCGAAATCAATTCAGTAAAATAACTTGAAAACACGTTATCAATAAAATTAATCTGAATATTACGTAGAGAAATTAACTATGAAGACATAAAATCTTTTCTTAGAGAGTTACGACTTTTTTACAATATATGTAATAGTGTTTTTATCTTAAAATTACCTTATACAAGGAACTTTAACTTTGTCGTTTACTCGTGTGAATTAGGATTAGAATCAGATATGTCAAAGCGTATGTTAATTCTTATTTTATCTTAGCGTGTGAGTCAACAACGTCTATGTAAATGAATTTCTCCTACTGCTGTCCTAAGAGAGGTTCTTGGATTAGGTATCGAACTGGGACTTGGTCAAGACTATCATACATATACACATTAACAGCTCAAGAGTCTACGATTGCTATCCATCGAGGACCGCCTTGAAAAAACGGACAGACACGTGCTCCCTATGAAAGAGCATTGAGTGGAACGGTTTTGAAGTAAACGCTACGAATAAAAAAGAATAATGATGTCAGGAAGCGTATGGTGTAGGTGGAAAGAGGGTTGGTGGGGGTTGAGGAACAACTGTGGAGCGGAAGTAAGGGGCGGAAGAGGTGCCGAAGGAAGTAGAGGGTGGATAGGGGATGTAGAATATAAAAAGGAAACAGAAAAGTGGAGAGTTGGGAGTAATAATAGTGACAAAAAAAACAGACATAGAAGTTTGAAGTACTATTCAATTTATGATGGGCTTGCAATCCCCGAGTATTAAATAGCCGGCAAGAGACAAACTTAGAAGTTAGGGGGATAACATGTATATAGCCTAAAGATAATAGGGGACCCTGTTAGGTATATGTATGCCCTGCTATGTATGTCCTGCTATGTATAAACTGTAGCCGTCTAGTTCGGGTACTTAACGAAGCGGATTACGGCGTTAATATAAAATTTCTTAAATTCTTACCTCGAAATTTTCCGTGGATGGAAATCACAACCTCCAGTTGGATTAGAAATAGCCTTAGAAATTCATAACTAGAGCAAAAAATTGAAGTTCCACGACGATTATCATTATTCATTTAAACAGTTACCTAAACGATCTATAACACTAATATTAATTAGAATAGAAATACGGGAAAAAGTGGCCATTCAAGATTAAAGGTCGCCAAAATTGTTTCCGATATTTCTGTATGAATTACTTAAAGATAACTTTCAGGTTGGAATATCAATTTCATTATTAAAGTCACATTTTGATTATTAATCAAAATGTCACATTGATTCGTAACAGTGATGGAGTAATTGAATTTCAACTTAAATATTAGTGTCAAAGATAATAAAAGAATTTTCTGAAGCAATCACCCAGTTCTCAGATAATTCAAACAATATGCGCATCATAGTAAACGTTATTCTAAACTTATAAATTATTAAGTGCTCACTTTATAACACTTTCTCGCAACAATTCTTTCGAAACAAATCAATTGTCATTAACGATGATAATATAACGATTATTGTGAAGATACAGAGAAACATTTTAAGAATTTTAGAATAATTACAAATTAAAATAATCAACAGTTGCCCATTGAAAATATTTCCCTCAAATTCTGGAGTTTTATTCGCGTAATTTGGGAAAATAATCCTTTTGAAATTCCGTAGATATCCCGTACGTAATGATACGATATTGGAAAATTAAAAGGTACGGTATGAAGCATTAGCAGCATATGCTCGCTGAAAGCAGTAACGGATTCACATCGGTGGGGAGACCACCATTTTGCCAACTTCCCCTCTTATCTTCCCTTCATCCGTCCTTTTGATTCCAACAACGAAGCTTTACCCAGCGCGACGGTTAAAGGTCTCTCGTTTGAATTCCTCCCCCTTCACCCAAACAAAAGGCTCGGCGGCGGCACGCGCCGTCCAATTCCTTATTCCCTCTTTTCCATCGTACGCTCTCATTCATTCAACAGCAAAACCATGGACGATGTCAGCAAGGCACACATCGCTCCTACGGTGTGCTGATCTTTTTAAAAACGGCCGAAATTGCGCCAATTCTGAAGGTGACACTATGGCCTCAGCTGCTAACTATTTCGTAGCATCTGCTGGTCTTTTGCCTCGGTTTGTACTTCATCAGAGTATTAAATAACGGAAACCTATTTTGTAGCTAAACTTTAATAGGTTCGAACAGTAAAGGATATATCCATACAACGCGTATTAGAGTGTTGAGATAGATTCCTATAGAATTAAAACTTATGATAATTATAACTGATGCAACATGCTCAAGCCGCAATTCCTTAAAAATAATTAATTGGAAGCGAATATCAAGAAAAATTAAGAAAAATTGATACTGTGGTATTAGATGAGGAAATCTAGTTTGAAATACTCATGTATTGTGCACACCACTCCGTCGATTCTCTTAGACACAATTATCAAAACACCAACTTATTCTGTTTAATGCTTCTAAATGAAATTGCAAGATGCAATTGAATAAATATACCTACCTTCATGAGTATAATGATATTATATCTCCATATAGTCGTTGAAATTATGGGAAGTAGAAAGTAGTCAACTTCATCTTTTTCTAAATAATTCAAATTAAAAGGAATAAATAGCATAATTTGTGTATACTAAGAAAGCAAATTTTATTTTTTGACGGACTTCCCGCTGCATTACTAGGAAAAAATATTTTAAATCTGCCTAGGAGGTGAAATTTAAAAATACTGCTATAATATATTAAAATACGCCGAAAATCAAAATTTATTGTCTTTATAAAATGTGTCACATACTTATGTATTATGAAACCCTTTATTTTCCAAAGTTATGTTTATTTAAATTATTTGATGAAATAATATCGATTTAAAACAGTAATTACCGAATGACCGAATTCATCCATTATCAAAGGGATGATTTACCGTTTTTATTCGTAATCTCAAAGCAAATTGATAGAGAACGCTCCATTCATCACCCATCAGTTGCCAAAACATTCGTATATTCTTTTTAAAATTTAAAAGGCAGAAAGTCTTGGGACTGCTACTTGATAGATGCCTTACGCAAGGAAACCAGTAACGAATAACCGCTTTTTCGAAGAGGGGAGTCACAACCCGTGAAAAGGAGTGGCAAGGGGAGTGGTCTAAGGTATTATATCTTGGTGATCCTGAAAAGAAAGTCGAGGAACCGCGCAGGATAGTAAGAAATCAGACCCAAGGGGGTCGCCGATGTAAAGAAGAGGCGGTTCAGGAGGGACTATTGCATCTCTTGCATGACCGTCGATAGTAGCGAGGTTTGGCTCAGGGGGATGAGGTGCAACTGCATAGGAAAGCGGCAGTGGGGAGGGAAAGGTCTTTCTAGAATTGCCGCCGGTGAAGTGATGAGGGAGGGGGACATTTGTGAGTAAAGCTGCTGGTGGTGGAAGGGTAGGGAGGGACCCATGGGCTTAGGGCGGCAAAAGGTAAAGGTGGGGGAAAATAACTCCGTTGCCACGCGTCCGCTGCCATCTGCTTCCAGGCTTCCATGTCCTCAACGTCGCGTGCCCTCGTTCTCTCTATTTTTCGTCTCAGAAGCATCCGGAAAGGCAAGGTGGTCTGATCGCAGCAAGGAACGAGAAGGAAACCCCTGTGCACGAATTCGATCTAAAGGATTTTTTCAATATTCACGAACGAATTTCTCTGCTGTCGACTTTCGAGGAGTATACCAGTAACGGATCACTGGAAAGGGTTCGATTAAGGGTTCCTGTTTCGAAATGTGAGCATTTTTCGTTTTAATGCCTTTCGTTAAATATCTCTAAAGTTTCCGGGCGAAATTGAGCCTAGTTGTCGTTCTCTTTCATTAGATCTGAAAATTTGCAGCTTCGAAGGGACGCGCAAGAGAAGCACTTTCTCGTATCGTAAATAAACCGCCAATTTAAGCGGGCGCTTACGTGAGAAATAGAACTTCTGTATTCAGTTTTTAAAGTGAAAACTTACAGCAGGATAACTAAATAATTGTATTTATAGTGTGTTTTTCTAGTGTTGGTAAAAGTGAATCCCTGTGAGTGATAGTGGAGAAATTTTCCGGTAAAAAGTTCAAACTTATGTAACTTTAATTTTTTCTTGAACAAATGTGACATAGTGCTGCAACGAACTTTTCTTGGACCAAGTGCTACTCCAGAATAAAATCCGTGAATATCCTATACGAAAATGTCTCTAGACTCACGTCAGGTTAGAATGCCGGGGCGAGCCATCAATATAGATGATGTTCCTGAATCACCGCAGTTCAAGCGTATACCCTCGCGCCGCTCGAAGGTGCATCCCTCAACGAGTGTACCGCCCTCTCCAAGTGCCCAGCATTATAAACAGCAACCGCCTCCGCCATACGCAGCTCCTTCAGAACCACTCATTGCATCAGCTCCGACAGTGTTCATACGTTCGTCGGCTCCTTGCAGATTGGAGAAGAAGGCATCATGGGCACGGCTAGGAGATGCCGATCCTGCAGTTCCTGCTGTTGGATCTGTGGTGATAGCTGGAGCTGTCATTCTGCTTTCTGGAGCACTTTCATGTCTTCTGTGTTTCTATGGATTGTCACAAGTAAGTTTGACTAGGTTCAGCGTTGTTTTCAGAGATATAATTCTTCAAAAGAGACTGACTAAATAATTCTTGTGATTAGTTCGAAACATATATTTTAATTGCTCCAATATAGGAGAAATCACTGAAATTTCAAATAGTTGTCTTTTAATTTGATATCTTATGTCATTTAAGTTTTCAAATATATTCTTACATTTACCAGACCTCCAAAATTAATTTAATTGTACTTTCTTTTTAACTCTTAATGTTTTAGCTAAGATGAGCATCACTTTCAATTATCACATATTTCACCAAATTCAATTCAGTCAGGTTTCCTTTTTAATGTCCTTCTTCAACCAGGGGTGAATTAAGAAATCTTTACCTTTTATTCATGTACTTTTACTTTTAAACCATCACATGATTTAATCATAATCAATTATCAAATTCCTCAGTGAACTGAAGAGCCAGCTCATAGTAACACTGATAGTGTAAACTGATAGTTGATTAAATATTCATTAACCTCACACTGCTACTACATGTTTTACTTATGTTAGTTTCAGGGATAAATTATGATAATACCTAACACTTTGAAACTTTCTTTTTTTGTCAAAAGGTAAAGTGATTGAATTCAATTTATATATTATATTTATTGATTTTATAACTTATATAGACAGAAAATGAATATTTGGACTCAATAAAAGTTTCACTTCATTGATATATAGACCAGGTATCACATTTTATATCTTTTTATGAAGAATACTTATTTGAAAAGAATTTAATTTATTGAATGTAAATATGTTAGTAAAAATACAAGAATTATAATTAGCAAACATTGGATGGTATAGTTAATTTTATAAATTACATAATATAAGCGTCAAGCAATATAGACCAAGGGCAAGTAAGAGAATAAGGTAACATATGTGCAAAAACTCTGTTCCATTTAAATGACATAAACTGACAAACAGAATGTTTATATTTCTTATATAAACTGATTTCCCTTAACATTAGTTGAGATTTCTAGGAAAATACATCAATATAATAAAATCCTAAATAATGTATACTAGTTTGTGAATAATTAATGACTATTATCTAAAACTACAACATTATCAAAATGGAGAACAATTGTTATATGATCATTTAAAGAAGTTCTCATTGATAAACAACCTAAATAATTACTAATACATATCACTAAAAAGATAAATCATATCTTATCAATTTCTATGAATATATATATATATTTAAATTTATTTCTGATTGTAATTCAGGGAAAACAAGCTAAAATTGATAACTCTGAAGCAAAAATTAATAATTTATTATATATATGTATGTTAATATTATATAATAATAATATAAATTATGTTATAATAATATATAATAATTATATTATATAAATTATATTATAATTATATAAATTATATTATATTTATGAATGCTAATTTTTTATATGATGTTAGTAAAATTAATGCAAGGTTTTATTTCCAAATACTGAAGTTTAATGACATCAATTTATTTACTTAACAGGGAGGACGCCGCTATTTTCATGATTTTGGATTATTGTCTGGGTTTTCCTCAGTACTAATTGGATCACTTGGAATAAGAGCAAGAAATTGGCAACGTTCACCAAATAGAAATTATGTGACAGGTGAGACATTTTAAGATAAAAATATATACTTATTGCTTAAGATGAATTAAAGATAATCATAATAAATAAATAAAAAATTACCTTATGCATGCAAAAATCAATTATAAATCAATCAATTTATCAAATATGAATGAGTGTATTTTATAGATCTGAGCTATAGTTCAAGAAGAAGTGAAGCCAATAAGAATATTTCTGTCTTTAAATGATTAATACTATTGATATCATTGGTTCCAAAATTTATCAATCCATAGTTCAATTTCATTTCACAGAACCTTCATAAGATATTACACTTAAAGAATTTTACAGTATTTTTATTAATATCTTTAAATAATTTTAATATTTATTTTAGTAGAAATGTTTCATTCGCAGTGATTAAAATTTTAGATGGTTTATTTTGTCTGTAGAGAGCAAACTGAAATCAAAATGCAAAAAAATGTCCTTGCTCTGAATACCATAACTATTTTGAATAGATATAATAACATTTTTACAAGTGCTTTACATTTTCATTTTCTAAATTAAATTCTTAAATATTTTTCAAATCAAATTAAAGATGAATTTTGAATAAGTTGATTCTTTAGCTTTTATTTTTTAAGGATTTTCATTTGCATTTATTATGATTATTATTTTCTTTGTGGAAGTTTTTGTGAAAGATTTTAAGATATGATTTTGAAGGTCATTCAGGCTAGTAGAAACATGACAAATACTAAGTTCCAGAGTTAAATTGCTTTTGCATCCAATATCAGTTTTCAAGCTATTTCAGGAAATGGGAGCCTCAAATAATTCCCTGGTTTGGGCAGGATTTAATGCTTGCAAAAATACTGGACAAGTCTTTGCGTAATATGTCATGTTCCCTTCCAATACTACCATCAAACCAGTTGCCCAAAATTAATCATTTTAGAATGAATTTAGATTAATTAAATTCATATATATATATATATATATATATATATATATATATATTTTTTAATGACAAAAGAAAAATAATATGAATAATTATAGAAATGCAGAATTATTTATTTTTTTAAGTCCTTTTTTTTTCAAAATTTTGTTAAAGTTAAATAGTTTCCTACATTATTGAGAATGCTTATTGATGAATCAAATAATCATTCATAAATCCATGTATATATGAATAATTTTTTTGCTAATTGAATGAAACATTCATATTACAAATATCCATAAAATATGTAGCAAAGAAATAAATCAGCAATTATAACCTAAGGTAATGAGAGAATAAAATGATGAATTCACTATAGAACGCATTCTAAAAAATTATGGACAATTACTGCATAAACATTCCTTAATTATTATGCCTTTTCATTGTATTTAGTATTGTGCTTTTAGATGTCATAATCATTATTTGAAAACTCATATCTTTTCTCCTAGACCTCACTTATTAAGAAGTTTCTAGTCAAATTAATTAATAATTTTTCATAACATTTATTTACAATATAAAATTAAAAGCATTTTTTTTAATAAATGAGAGATTATGGAAATTTTGATTTCAAAAACAGTGAGTGTATTTTATGTTTTACTTAATTCATAAAAATAGAATACTAAGGAAATATTACAAATTCATATGAAGTAGCATCATGAAACTTCGTTTAAATTAGATAATCAATGCATTGGGGAATACATCAATTTTATACTATACAACTTAGCTCTGAACAATATACTTGTCAAGAAAATCAATCTCATGTCAGGTACAAAATTTAACATAGATAAACTATTTATATCTTTTTTCAGTTAATCTTAATCCATTTTATTCCTTTTTAATCCATAGGATATGTTATTCTGAGCTTTTTCTCGGTGCTTACAACAGCTGGTCTAATTGTACTCAACTTTGGAACACTGCAAAATACATCATCTGCATATGGGGTGACTAGTAATTCAAGTCCAATTATAGATTTAATAGGAGGGGCAGAATGTGGAATTGCTGTGCTATCAATAGCAATAGCACTGGCTGGTCTGATTCTTTTGACTGTGTCTAGAGGTGGAATTAGTCGCTGTTTGAATTGTTGTGGAGATCCTCCTCCAGATGATAGAGTAGCTCACCGAGCAGAGGGATTCTCTTTGTAAGAACAAGGTAAACTATCTCAACTTTGTTTTGTTATATGTTTTAAAAAAACAAAGCTATTTCGTATATTATAAATAGAAATAAAAATTAATTAAGGGATATTAAATAAGGCAACAATTAAAAGATATTCAGGTTTTACCTTATTTTCAATGTTATAAAGAAATCAATTGCATGAATTTATAAATTAATAACCTACCTAAAATAAAAAGTATTTCTCCTCTTTAGGACATTCAATTTATTAATGCTTACTATAATTAATTAAATTATATTATGGTTATATGTTAATTCTCTCTTAATATTTAATATATTTACTTTACTTTCCCGAGATAGTGCCTGGTATACACTTTGGCAACTTTAAATTCTTTTATATAATCATTTTCAACATACCTCCTTTTAATTACAGTAACAGGAGTTTAATATAGAGAAATAATTTCATTCATTGAAAGGAGTTCATTATAATACAGTATTAATATTCCTTTGGGAGGCTCAGCTATCTTGAACAACTTTAAAAAACTTTTCAAATCTATTATTACCGGTATCCTATGAATTTCTTATGGATTCCAATATTTAATTCAATTAATAAAAATATTCAATTATATTAGATAAAGTCCATTAAAAGCCATTTTAAACTAAATTATCATGTTCAGCATACATACAAAATATTTCTCAATTAATAAAGCTTTCTTTCAAAGACAGCCCAAAAGAATTTTTATCTTGTTCTATTTGCTTATTTTTACCTACTATGATTCCTCAGATAAAATATTAAGTGTACATGATTAATAATAATTGCCTAAAAAGGACTATTTTAATTTAATATTGTATCATCAAAAGTTCAGGTATTGTAGATATTGAATAATGCATTTAAAATTCTAGCTTCATCTCTTTTCTAAAGACGTAAGACTGTTTTTTGTGACAACTTCTATTAAAATTTTTCTTCTTGACTTCTTTTATTTATCTAGGATATCGCCAGAAATAAATTTCAATGGAAAGAAGCAGATTTCAATTGACGATACTAAGCCAAAGAGTGAAGATGCATCTGAGAGAGTGAAAATCAAAGTCATAAATAATATGAATTGTTTACATTGCATGATGGATATTTCCTGTACATAAACATTATAACATTTTTGACGATTTTCTATCAATTAAAGTTATTATTGTTATGCTTTTTAATGAACTGTATACTTCACAGTAATTTGCAGTGTTTTGAAGTGATATATATTATGTAAATATTGTACAATTTTTCTTAGTTGCTTTTTTGTAATAAAATACACCAAATTTAATAAACCAATATTCATAAGAAATCAAATAATATCAACTTCATTTATAAATGAATGGTGTTTAAGCACTATTAAGTTTATGAAAAACTGGACGAAATAAATCAATCAGTCAGTCTCTGAGATCTGGTGAAAAGTGATGATGAGTACACTAATTACTATGATCTAGAACCTTTGTCAAAAGAAGTAAAATGCCTTTAGGGTAAAAGTATATTCATTTAAGTGGAAAATGCCAATCAGAGGCATTCAACCCATGTGATTTACAACCTTTAATTAGTATTGAACTTTTAACTCTAAAACTTTAAGTGATGCAAAAAGGAATGTAGAGCCATATCCTAGAAATAACAATGAGAGACAGAAAAAATGTGCGAGGACGACAGAAGTAACAGGTAAGTTGGAAATAGATGTGGGGAAGTCTTATTGTAGCAAGATTCAACTGTTAGACATCAGTAGTTCTTAAATCCAAATTCCAAAGAAATATGAGAAGACCAAGAAAATAATAATGACTGGGTGGAATGCAAACATTCTCAATTATTCATGGATATGCTAACGAAAAGAGGCTCAGAATGGAGGTAATTTGATAGTATTTACAGAGGCTTACAACTGAAGTAAGATGGAAATGGCTTATGTGCTTACATATATGTGTGGTTTATAATGAAAGTATCATTTATCCATGAATTAAGACGGTTTTAGGTACAATAGTTAATTAATAGTTTCTTTAAAACAAAGACTAATTTTACATTGTACATAAATGTTACATTGGACCTTTTAAATACAAAGCAAAGAGTAGCTAAATAATTATCTTGAACTGATGCGCTAGTCTTTCTTAGAAGAATGAGAGATCCTCCCAATGAAAATTTGATATTATAAAACAATAAATTTTCTGTGGAAATTTACAAATTTGTTTTTATTACTATGGCATTCCATGAAGTCACGCCTTCTCTTATTGATTTCAAAATTTGATATGTTCAGCACTATCTACAGGCCAATATATTACTGCAGTTGTAATTATAGCATGGTTTTATCTTTCTGGAATTTATTCATGTAATAGCCCTGAACTATTTTGTACAATGGAAGTATCAACTATTTTGACATATCTGATGGAATAACTTCGTTTTCATAACATCATATTTAATGATAACTAAAGATGCTTCCATTCCTTTTTTATATAATAATTTACGAAATAATAAAAGGAACTTTTCAACGATGGTTCAGAAAAGTATAACACCAGCAAATCTAATCTTAAATAACTAAAATTTAATAAATATGAGCATTTCATTTGAAATACCACACATCTGGTGGTAAACTTGATAAATGAGAAAAACATACATTGCACACTATGTGTTTTGGAATAACTACTAGGACATTAAAGCAGAGAGAAAATAATGATGTAGTAGTCAATTATAAACATGTGCAATGTTGATGTCAAGACAGATTTCAAATACAATGGTAAATAATTTTCAGCGATTAACGACAAAATCTTAAATCATCCATCACATACTAGCATTTCAGTATGAAGTAAGATAAGGTTAATTTTAAAATAAAATAATTTCAACTAAGTTATTTATTTCCAAAAAATTCCATCCTGATTAACAAACTATTATTGGCCAATTCAATCTACAGCTCTAAATAACTTGCATTACTATATACCTACCATATATGTTATCATCCAGCTTTCAGGTCAACTGCCACTCCATTATATACCAAAATTAAATGTTAAACAACTTTCGATTTTGAACCAAACATTTTACATTTCATGGACATTTTTTGAAGAGACAGAGTAAATAAATAGGCAAATAATTCTTGCTAGGTTAGTTAGCTTGATGACAGTTTTATATAGCAATTTAAAAAATTAAGAAAATTTTTCAATAGCTCACTGTTGTTCAAGAGGCCACTGCTTACAGAAAGGTACAAAAATATGAATATTTCTTTTAATCAGTGAGAATCACAACTCAATTAATGAGCTGATTGTGGTAATTCTAAAGCGGATATATCAAATGACATAGTGAAATTACAAGTTTCTTAAAGATTTCATTATAAATTAACATCCTTTAACAAATACTGAGGCACTATGTTGCATACAGAACATAGAAGCATGAAATTTCCTTTATTGCATATAAGGATTAAAAAGGTAATTCTTAAACATTGAAAATAGTTCAAATTAGTTAAATGGATGTAAAAAACCTAACTCTCTTGTAAAAGGTTTTGCAGTATTCAAGAGCAAGAAATATAATTATTATTGACAGATCAAATTTAGAAGACTTGAAAGTAAATCAATGAGCTAATAAAAATAATTTCATAAAATAAAAGCATTTTCTCATAAATTTTAAGAGAAATATAAGCACAGATCATTGTAAAGATGCACTGAGTGAAGTCAGTTGCAACCTTTTCAGGAGAGTAGCAATATCCAATGGATATCTATTGACTATAACATCCGATATGGACTAGATTGAGCATTACTCATCATCTTATATTAAAATAGAGAATGAGTTTTGTAATCTTGTCTTCATTAAAATAGCAAATATTGACTTCAGTATTGTACTGCTGAAAATAAATATTTACCATTAGCTACAGAACAATGCTGCTCAAGACTTTACGGCTACCATGGCATAAACATAAAATCTATCAAACTAAAGTATTAAAATAATATTTCAAATGAAAGACTGAATTGCCTAAATAATTTAAATTGATATAAAATGTACAAAAATATAAATGCAAGTTTTTTAGGCAAGGGTCTTTCTAAAACAAATATAAACATATAATTGAAAATTATGTTAGCTTATGCCTCATAGACTATCAACTCTAAAATAATAAATAGCTATTTCTTAGTCAAGTTTTTAGAAAGGATGAAGGAAATTGAATTCTTTTTCACAATTTACTGAAATAATTTTAACAAGCTAAAAATTGCAATGATAATACTGGGAGGGGAAAACAATTAAACCTGTAGAATGCCTGAGATATCAAATCTTAGCATGATTTAAATTGCAATCCAACTTATTTTCATTTTCAAGACCAATAACAGTGAAAAAGCAGAATCAATTCTAAAAACTGATTCAGATAGCTAGCAGAATATATATAATGAATAATTCAGTATAGCAGAAAAAGACTTCAATAACTGATGCCCAGTTATGATATCTTCCCAGAGTGTTCTTTCAATACTATTATCAAAATTGCTCAAAACATATGAATAGTACACAAAATAGAACAATATTTTTTTTAAAAACTAAATAAAATTTAACTGATCCAGTACTTCCATATGTTTTAACTCAGACACCCTACGGTAAATTAAGAATGAATATTTAATTGTAAATAAATATTCGTTCTGAGGTTCATACATGTTTGGAAGATATAGGATAATGATGCATCAATGGTTTTCTAAGGCATACAACACAGGTGTATACAGGTGTCATAATTTATACTCTTTAAAAACTACAATTAACAAACTAACAATGCACCTTTTCAGAAATAAACATGTACAGTTGATTTTGGTAGAGAAATTTCACATTCTAATTAAGAAATTTTTAAGACCTCCATAACAGTAAAATAATTACATTAGATAGAGAATCAAGCTATTTGTATTCCAACAGCAGATAATCACATGCTTAGATTTTTAGTCATTTGACTCAAATGACAGATTTTCTCTCATTAAACATGGAGCTCACAACCTGTGATCATCAGGCTGCTATCTTTTTATAATAAAAACGAACATAAAGTTAAGAAGAAAGTATAAGAACATGAAGAAGACAGTATAAATAAATTTGATTGTACCATTGTCTTTGTGTTCACAATTAGGATTTTTGAGGAAAGGGCTGCTGTAAGATCTTTACTAACAAAATGGTCAGCCCTTTGTTTAATAAATGACCAATCTGGCTTACAAAACGCCTAAACCTTTTTGAGCTACTTTGAGAGTATACTCAAGCAGAGACAGTTTCAACCATGGTCTTTTTGATAATTTCTCCAAAATTTTCTCCTCTATCCTCTGATGAAGTTGAGCTCCCTTGATCTACAGTTAATGGAACATCTTCTGGATATGATTCCTCCCCAGAAACTGAATTTTCTGTATCTAAAGGAGATACAGAGAGAGCATCAGCTTCAGCAACAGGAGTTGCTTCTGCTCCAGAGACAGTTGGATAAGCTCTGTGCCCTCTCAACAGATCTGAGAGGATCCCAGAGTTGGCTGAGGCTAGTGCTGGTCGCAGTGTGTGAAGTCTAGGAGCAGGTTCTGGAGATTCAGAACTTGGTTGAAGCAGCTGTTGAGAAGATGAAGGTACAGGACCCAATGGTCGGCCAGAATCAGGGAAATCAAATGATGAAAAACCTCCAGGGAATGAGGACGTTGTGGGTGTTTGAAGGGGTGGAAGGATATGTCGAAACTCAGGGAGATCTGGACGTGATCGATTTACATTGGGAGAAGATGTCTGGTTAGGTTCTGAATTAGGGAAAGGTGGAGAAGGAGGTCTCGAATCCAGTTCACCATCTTCTTCATTAGCAGAAGAAAAACCGGAAAACCATGATTGACCAAACTCAAAAGAATCATCATGGTTATTAGGTGCTGTACCATACATCTGCATGTCTGAGAAAGTAGTCCCACTTTGATTGCAAGTAGATTCCACCTCTACACTGCAACTAATAGAACCCTCTTCACCTATGACGTTTCGTCCCCAACACACAGATTGTACACCAAATGATTCTTGTGGCTGTCTGTTAACTACACCTCGCACAGGTAAACAATGTTGTTGTTGAGCTGCAGAAGTTGCTGCCTCCTCTCTTTTTCTTTCTAGCTCCAAACGCATCAAGGTATGGATAAAATGTGTCCTAACACGGACTGGGTTGAATTCAATTCTTCCATTAGTATTGCCACATCCATCTCTAGTGCAACCACAGGGGAAATTGAGCCTGTCCACCTGCAATTAAATATTTGGAGAATAAAGAAAATATTATTTTCTTCTCTTGGACTTAACAGATATTGCATAACCCTTAAATTAACAAGAGAATATATGTGAGGTATATATTAGTAGAAAAATTACAGCTATTACATAAAAAATTTAAGTTTACTCTCTATAACAAGGCATAAGTATTATTTTTCATTCGAGTGTAGTCCCATACTATACTACATAATTAATTTAAATTAAATTTTATTTTAAACAGATGTAAGGTACCAAAATGTATATGCATCTTCAAATTGTGATGAGGAACTTAACCCTTTCAAGACAGGGATATTTTCAGAAAATCTTCCCGGTGATACAGAGCGTTTTCACTACTCTGAATTTGCCAGGTATAGAGCGTATCCTTTTCTCATCGAGGTGTCATAACCTATCCTCAGCAATGGCAATTATGACATATTGTCCGCGGGTAATCCACTTTCTTTCTTACAGCATTGCTTGACCATTATTAATACAGTAGTATTTCCATATAGCTTTTGTCGGACTTATTGCAAATATTGCAATGAATATTAAAATTTTGCATTTTGCTGACTATGTAGAAATTTGAAATGAAATTCTACCGCCAATTTTAAGCTATATAGCATGAAACCTAAATGATAATGATGAAATTGAGTTAATCATTAACTACCTTATTATTTGCGATAAAATTTTGTTTAAAAATTGTACAAAATCATCAAATTACAAGGTTTTCTTTACCAAGGCAATATAAACAATTATTCCTTAATATTAATATTTAGCAAAACTATTACAAAAACATTTAATTTGCAGCGGCACCATGCTGAGAAAAGGGCTTAATTACCCCCGAGGCAAGGTTTCCCTTAAGGTCGGAAAGGTCAGACTATAAACCATAATCCTTTGCATCAGCACCCTTGCACGATTTGTACTACTGACGGGAAAACACGGCATTCGTATTTTGAGCCTGGAAAATTCCCGCCGGGTTTTCACGGCATTCGTCTCGAAAGGGTTAAAACAGAGTGGAAAAGCTGAAGAAGAAACAATGATTAAATCACTGGTCAGGCAGTCCAAAATATTCTACATGCCTAGGACCTATAAAACCATCCTTAGTAGAATTCAGAGTGTTCAAAGAAAGACGGCCAGGTACGTAGTCAAATCAAACAAAAAATAAACCAAAAGTTTAAGTAAAAGGATAAAATGACGAGGGAAACTTAAGAGAAAAAGAATAAGTTTTGTTATAAACAAAGCATGGAACTCCAAAGAAGGCTGAGACGAATTGCATACCAGATAAAAATCTCGTTACTTAGGTCACAGATATCTTAACTTAAAATCAAGGGACAAAAGCAGAAAACTGATTTTGCAAATTATTCACTGGTAAAAAAAGGGAAATTACTGAATGGATTTCTTTGTGTTGTTGAGAAGTGGAAAAGGCCATCTGATTAGTCTTCCTGAGTATGTAATAATAAAATTGATGGGACCCTGTTTCAGGAAAAGAATAAACATAACAACCAACAATTATCTTACATCATTGAACCTATTGAAAAGGCTGAAGAAATAAGATACCGTATTTTTCGGACCATAAGACGCACCTGGTTTTTAGAGGAGAAAAATAGGACAAAAAATATTCTGAACCAAATAGTGTAATAAAATATTTAATAGTCTTTATTTTGGAGGCGAGATTGAGACTAAAAAGTCTCTTCTTCCATCTAACCTCTTTAAAAAAAAGTTTAAAGTACCAAAAGAATTAGAAAGAGAAAAATAATGATTATAAGAGAGATTTAAGTGGATATAAAAACCTAAGAAAATTCTTAGAAAATAAAATCCACTGCAGGAAAACACCCACAATGAAGGGGGGTGTGAAAAACCTGCACAAACCTACTGATAGAATTATCTAAAAACAGAATACAAAAATTTCAATTTTACAAGATAATCAATGAGTCAGATCATGTTAAATTTGAAAACATATCTTATAACTAAACAGGTAATTAAAAACATTCAATGGTATATTTAATTTGATTGCCGAAAAGAGAGGCAAAGTGTAGATAATAAAATTAGAAGATTTTGGACTGAGCTGCAAAAAAAAGAATATTTCAGGACAGATGCATAGTTAAATGAATTGGAGGTTAAGAGTGAAAGGAGCAGTAGAGAGAGCGTTGATCAGTGCTGTAGAGATGTGATGACTGTTGATACAGGAGATAAATTGGATGTATGATTAAGATAAGTAAGACATTTTCTTCTGAAAGATCAGGTGGATATGGAAGATTTTATGTGGGAGAGAATGGTATTCCAGAGCGTGGTAGCAGTTATAATAAATGATTTGTGATATGTCTCCGTTCTGTGGTTCGGTATTAGTAAATTGAATCTCCCTCTAGTATTAAAATTATGGACGGACTCAAATCTTACAAATTCGGAAAAGAGATATTCAGGAGATTGCGTTCGCGAAACAGTGCATGAAAACGTTAGAATGTGTAGTTGTTTGCGAGTTTCGAGTTTTATCCAATCTAATTTTTTAAATGCACCGGAAATATGGTCGAATTTTCTCAAATTAAATATAAATCGAACGGACACATTCTGGATGCGTTGGAGCTTATTGGCTAGATCTCTTGATAGATCTTGGTAAACAATGTCACCGTAATCAAAGTGGGGCATGATCAATGAATTTACTAGTCTACTGAGTCGAAGGCTTTACTAAAATAATGTATAACAGAATTTAATAATGTATAACAGAACAATATTTGATCCTGCGGGTCGGCTGCAGTGGGTCCCGCTGCAGCTCTGATACGAATGCCCGGCATTAGTGTCAGCGTCTTAGTACAGCGTCAGTGTCAGTCTTCTATTCGGACCATAAGACGCAGGCACTTTTCTCCCCACTTTTTGGTGAAGAAAAAGTGCGTCTTATGGTCCGAAAAATACGGTACTTATTTAGTTTGAATTTTGAACGAAATGTAATTAGAGGCCTTAAAATAAACCTGTTAAGTTCCACTAAATACACCAAGGTTTAAGTGTGAAGAAATATCCCTAACTGTTTATATAGGAAAAAGATAAAAAAGGTTCTTCTCCTCTGCTAAATGTATCCAAATGTCACACTGTATAGTACTGGTACAAAAAAATAGACAATGTGACATACTATTATCATACAAACTGCAGGGTTGACTTAGTGACATGTAACCTGCATAAAATCTGTGAATAACTACTCTGGTAAAAATCTTTTCTCTAATTTCACTTAAAATTGTATGAAGGCTAAAAAATAAAATACAGTCTTTTACACGCAGCATTTAAATTGATTGTTTACCAAGAGAAAAATGGAGAAAAAAATTGTGTATGGTGATGAACACCACTGCTTTGCTCACAAGGCATCATCATAAAACAGAAGTGTACTGTACTGCCCAGTGTTTGAAGTTTTTCAAGGGTCTTCCTTAAGCCTTAGGGTACATTCCAGGCAATTATCTTCATAATATGTTATGTTTTCTCTAATGCTGCCACTAGGTCAGTTTACCAAATTGCAGCATAAATGTTAAAAATAGATAAATACTAATAAAATAAATGATAACCATACACTATCCTAATCAACTCAGACATAGACTGATAATATACCAGTTGATATCATCCTCTATTCCATACCTGTTTATTGCCTTGAGTTTAACACTGTTAGAGGCTTGGCTTCTTTTATGATAATGTTTGTTTGAGAACTGTAGTTTTTTCTATCAGTCATTAAATACTATGTAACTACAATTACTACAATTCACTTAAATTAATCGAACGTTTATTTCAGGATAAAAAAGATGCAATTTAACAGAAGGATTCTTACCTGACACTTGATGCCAGCCCTTGCACAGGAACAGGTTTCAGGATCACAATGGCCTTTACATGCACAGCCACAAAATTCCCTAGATGATCTTATATCCCTGCATTCATCTTTCTCCAAAGAATCTATACGTCTGACACCAGAAGCTCGAAGCAAAGCTCTTCTTTGCCTAGTTGGGACAGGCTAAAAATCAAAAGAAATAATATTATTGATTATGAAATATCAGTTCTAAGAATTACATAATCCATTTAAAATTATCAGAAAATAAAACTCAGTAATTTTCCTATAAGAAAGCCTTAACACAGATAAGCACAGATTAAAATTTGTGTAAATGTTAAAATCCTTTTCTTCTTTTTTTACTTGTATTTGCTCTTTCATAACTAAATTTGTCAGTCTATATATTACCAATTTTAATTGACCCACTAACTTTATCACTAATATTTCTTAACCTTTTAAACATAAGATAATGTTTCTTAACATTCTTTTTTAGGTTACCCTAATTTAGATCTTCAATTCTCTTTTGATGTGTTATATTATCTATCACTGAATTGAGCTCCACTTCAAAATGCAACTCTGAGGCCTTACAGTAAAGATCTAGCCCCAACCTTACCCTAAGATACAACAATAATCTTGATTCTACGCAGATAAATAAATCGAAACAAATTTTAATCGACATTAAAATACAAAATAAATAACTGACCTGCAAAAAGTAGCATCCATCCATATCAACTTCTCCATCTGATCCTCCGCTGCCGTCATCATCTTCCCCACCTTCCTCATCCTCATCGTCGTCTTCATCTTCATCATCATCACTGTCTGCTGAATCCTCACTTGAAGAAGGTGGAGGCAGTGATGTTGGAGTAGGAGGCCGTGCTGGATCTATGCCTTCACTCACAGTCTCACTCTCAGCAGCTGAATTCTCACTTTCCTCCTCCTGTTGGTTCTTCTTTCGTCGCTGTCGACGAGGTAGAGGAGATGACTCTTGTCTTGGGCTACTTGCCCCTGGTACAGGAGTAGGACATCTGCTCTGAATCTGAGACATTGCCTGACGATGAAGTCGTCTTTGTTCAGCAGCATGTTCCCATAGGGTAAACGTCTGCACATGAGTGTGAGATGCCATCATTCCAAGAGTAGAACCACCCTGTTAAGAAATTAATTTATCTTTATGATTAAGATTAGTAAATAATAAACATTCAGAGATACCTTAATATAAGAGTAGCTATAACATCATCCATGATTTTTTCAATCATTAACTATTTCTTCTCTACATATATGTCAGTTTATAGTTTAATATTGCCACTGAATATACGAAGAGAATTGAGATATCTTGCAACATGCACTGTAAAAAAATGCTAAAATGGAGTTCAAGGCAGAAATTATAGCTGATATTGAGAATCAAGTCTATTACTGAAGTTTATTTTCTAATTTCAAAAAATATGAGCAGCAATGCCAGCAATATTTAGTCAAACCTAGTGAAAAAAGGAACATGATTTTCTACAATTATTGAAAATGAGAATATCATCATCTGCATGTCAATGATAAGCTGGTCTATTAGGTAGCATCAAGCTCAGAATGTAGATGATCTACATTGTAAGTAAACCAGTCAAATGAGGTGGAAAGACAGTGAAGTTATGTGGATGGCTGCAACTATTTCAGTGCTGTCTGTAGGTGCTGATTCCTCCTCTGCCATTGTGAGTGAGCTCCCCAAGTTTCCCCAAGGAAGTTTAGTCCATTGAGTACAAATTGAAGGCAAGATTATCCTGGAGAATTTTCACACAGGACCTGCTTCTCTTCAACTTGAGAACTGGGTATTGCTGAGCATACACTGCTGTTAACTTGAATAGATGACTAAGCCAACATGAGTTTCACCCTCATACATGGGATAAATTAACTCTTTTATTGTATAATTTCTGACACAAACTGGATAACTTAAGTTTTAAGTTTCTCAAATAAAATATGAAAAATAAGGGTTTAATTACTTTTCACTAGCATCACATCAAAGAGAAAAAACTGGAAATTTCATAACATATTTATACATTCTCAAATTGCTTACTTCTTATGTAACTGATAATGTTACAAATTTTTTGTATGATTGAAGGCATGATCATTCTATAACTAAAAAAATTCACAGTAAAATATTCAAACAGTATGATATCATTAACATTGAATACATATTCAACATTTCTAAAATAAATATAAATAATTAATAAAAAGAAACACACTAATGACTGTAGAAATAATTACCTAACAGTGGTGGATATTGAAAAATGTTTAAAATGAAGTGAAAAGAAACATACATAAAAATAAAAATTACTTTACTGTAATAGTATGAAACTAATAAATTATGGGGATTCTGCACTTCAATAGAATAACTAATAATGATATATTCTGATCAATGATACAGACACTATTATTTGTTGTTAAGCTAGACTTAGGAGTAATGGAAAGTTAAACTCTATAGATCTTTAAAAATTCTTACAGTTTTTGTGGAATTCATAATTAAAATGGACAACTTTATAAGATAAAAAACACAAGGTGACTTTTGAAATACAAGCTTACTTACTCACTAATAAAAATATTTATGTACTGATATTTAACTATTCAGACAGCTATAAAAAGCTATAATTATGCTTGATGCAATAAATATGTTAGCATCACATTACTTGTGTTGAATAATTCCAAGAATACTTTATGTGAAAATATAATGGAACAAAATATTTTGGATGATATTGTAAAAAAGAACAAATAGTTCTAAAATTAATTTGATTCTCGTTGTCTTCCTCAGTCATTAAAATGAGATGTGTAAATATAAAAAACTTCAGGTAGATGGGCTGGGTTATACAGGAAAGCATTAAGAGTTATTGTACTTCAATATCAAAGATTAAAGGGATGTAGATGATGATTTAAAATGTTATTATGATTGAAACTTGTAGTATACTTAAATTTCAGAACATAAGTCATTACTTCAAACAAATTTTTGAGAATCATATTCAGATTGAAATCATACATTCACCACGTGCAATTAAAGTAAATTTAACTTGATGAACTAAGGTACACAAGAAAGAGGATTGAATGAAAAATGATATTTGGAGATTTCTTACCTGGGATGGAACACAAGTAAAACCTTGCACTCTAGGGAAGTAATACACTGTTACACCATCAAAAGTTATGGTTTTCCTTCTCTTCTGTTGTGGTTCTTCATCGTGAACAATTAAATCATCTTCCAGCTTTCTTTTCAGATTACTTCTCCTAACTTCTTTCACTTCTTCTATAACCTCCTCAATAACTACATTTGAAGATGATTGAGCAACACCATCTTCCAATCCAAGCCCCGAGTCACTTCCATCAGATGAGCGATCAGGAGCATCTACTGTAGGAAGTTCTCCTTCAGTTGGAATACTTTCCACAGCATTTACAGATGAAATAGATTCCACAGGAGCTTGAATTTCTTCTGCCCATCCTATTCCTTCAACTGAAGCAAACTCAGCAGGAATGCCAGCCTCCTCAGCTCCAGCTGCCTCCACCCCAGTGGACCTCAGCATTTCGACAGTGTCCTCTGATGCAGGGATAGCCAGAGCTTCACCATCAAGGGCCTGTGAAAAGACCAATAAATTATTTCTTAGATATTCCCATTGGCATAGTTTTAATTGCAAAAACTGCAGCTTTAGAAGATTTATGGAGAATATATATTAAATATCTCTTACGATTTATCAAAAGTAAACTTTTTACCATCTTAATAAAAATCAGCATTCTCAAGATATATGACTTCAAATTCAATAAGAACAATGAGCTGGCAGGAATACAGACAAGAATATTTTGAATGAAAGATAAGTTATTCTACTTGCTCTCTACAAATACATTCTTAAATGTTTAAAAATTGTTTCTATGGTCATAAATTAATAAGTAAACATTTCTATTACCTTTGGATGGCTTGACCCCATCTTGAATACCATTTGCTCAACTAAGTCACAGCCACCAAGGATGGTAAAGCATCAGACTTCGTTGCTGGGTTGATTTCATTTCCTGCATTAGATACAGATTGCTGTACTGCAATATTCTATACTCAAAATGTGACCAAACATTACAAATAACATCTAGAAACACCAGCTCATCATTCTTAATTCACAATAAAATTTAACACTGTTGATAAGTTATTTACTGGACAAAATTAAATAAATAGAAAAATTATATATTCTTAAGCAATAAGCATAAGAAAATGTAAGCATAACTTTCAAGCAATATGTAGATGATAGAATGCAATTAATACTTGTACAACCAAAAACTTAATTCATAACCATATTATATTCCTATTTAAATCATAAAGGGATAAATTATTTCCTAACAAATCACAGACAGGGTACTTTTCTATCAGAGTTGACCAAGATGAAACTCTTGATCATCCTCCAGCAACTATTCAAATCCAACAGCAAAAAATATATATATATATCATGATAAGGAAGTTAAAATACTGTTCTAACTTTTTAGCCATAGATAAATTGGAATAAGAGCTAAATATATACATTTTCAATTTTTTTTAATAAAAAACTCTATTTGTAAACGTCCTCTGAGAAATGGAGTGCTTTATTTGAATTGATGAGTGACAAAGACTAAAAATTTAAATCTTAACATTAATTTTAAAGAACTTAAAAATTTCTGAGAATTGAAAAGGAAGTATGAAAGAAATACAGTTAATTCTGGGCTATCAATGACGAATACAGTAGATATAATGATACTCAACAATATGCTTAAAGCTAAATGAAGTCATACTTACGTCAATGAATCATAGCATCCAATAGATTAAAATACTACAATAATATTTACAATAACAGTTGCAAATATGAAAGGAAATAAAATATTGCACACTAAAAATATATTTTAAAGAACATCAAAAATCTTCTCAAATTAAGATATCATCTTCCGTAATGTAACAGCAACATCAAGTTAGCAAGATAGCTTTTAGGTGAGTTTGAATCAATCAATCAACTTAAGCTAAAATTATAGTGACATATAATTAAACATATCATATAAGGTGTGCATCTAGTTCTAGATATTAATTTGTATTATCTCGGTATCGATTGAAAAGCATCATGTATCTTTCAAAAATTCCGCATCACAAATTTTCTGTGGAGGGTGTAAATATCAAAGTTGCTTAAATTTAACACACGGCTTGGACAAATAACTAATTAAAGGCCACAATACAACACTGAACGCTAGATCTTTATTTCAAACAATGAACGTACCTGACGATTGTAATTCCGAACTGCTTCAGTTGGTTAAATCAGCTCTTCAGTCGCCCTTTTCAGGACGATCACCACCAAATCAGCTATATTACCTTCAATAAACAAAGTATACTTCAAATCTCCATCCTTGGAAACAAAATGTGTCTCATAAATATAGAAGTATGATTCACGTTCGAAACAGGCGACAAATAAAAAACTCCTTGACCTATTTCGTTAATTCACAATAATATTGAATGAATTTAATAGTTTGCTCGAAAATCTGTCACATAAGGTTAAAATTAGAGATTAAGATGCTATAATTACACAATATAAAACATTCAAATAAATCACAACTGTCTGAATTGGCGCGTTAGCTTCGAGCTCAGCTTACCGTAAGGCAACTGATTTTAGTAGTAATCCACCTCATTTTTCCAGAAACGTGCACAAGCATTATTCACTTACAATATCGTTAGGTAGTAATGTTATTGCTATTATTACAGCAAACCAACAATATGCGTTTCATTCGCTGACGTTAACCGAGTGATAACCGCCGATTTACCACTTAAGAGCCTATTGTAGTTCAACGTACCAGCGGAAACTGAGAGCGAGAGCAGACATCTAGCCTCTCGTGCAGGCCCTTGCGTAGAGATAGAAATAATGGAGTGGGTTTCTGCTGTTTTCTCATTTACAAATAGAATAAAAATTTACAGCATCATAATTAATTGACATACTGAAATTTTCTGTTTTGGTTCCCATACATTCAATCTCAAACATATCGAAAACAAATATTTCTTAAGCACAAAATTCTATGGAGGGGTCACTACGTGAGTGAGGCTAGTGTTAATTTTTCCGGATATCGGTAGCTTTTACCGCATATAATTATTCTGAATTCTCTTGAATTTGTTTTATTTTAATTTTCAACATAATATTATTGCATTGAATAACTTATAAATTGCTAAAAATTTTGATTCGAAAAATTAAAATCGATTTCACTTCTTCTCGAAGGGGGCGTGTAGTTGATCAATTGCGAAAACTAGCATATATTTTAAACCTGAAATGAGGCCTTAGAGCTCGAAAGACGAAAACTGGCGTAGAAAGTTTCGTTTGTGAAATTGAACTAAAAATTTCAGTGGTTCTTATTACAATATAATTATTTTGATTTTCGATATAAATGTTTCTACTCAAATACTGCCACATCTATAAAATATGTCATTATAATCTGTGGGCAAATTTCGTTTAGTAATACTCATGAGAACTTCTTCTACTTTAACATTTATTATTACTACTTCCGTTAAGATTTTTTCTCTTTATGAGTTTAAATTATGCTACTTACATTGAGTTTGGAATAAAATTCTTACGAATGATAGGAATGTTATTAAACATATAAATAGTATAACTATTATGATATATTACAGCCGCTTTGTATATCTATCTAATATAATTAAAAACCGATTATAAATTATTTCAATATATTTTCATCTATTTAAAATCAAAAAATTTCTATGGAACAACTATTGATTTAATAATAAAAATATCCATATAATAGTCATATCTGTTGTTACGATTAATTAATTGCTCCCTGCCCATTTTCAAATATATGCTTTTATTAAATATAAAATCGAAAAAAATTGTGGAAAGTAATTCAAAATAAAAAAGTCAATAATATTTTCCACAGAAATATCTTTCTATTATCTAATTATATGCAATTGTTGCCATTTCGTCATCTTGAAATGACTTCGGGTGTCAATAATATCTTTTTAATAAGCTCAGAGGTATTTTTGAAATCATCTTACCAACTTTCAGGAGCTAAATTTTAGGAGAATTAATTCTATCTAATCTTTATGGCAATTTTCAAGTACAAGATATCATATCAACATTGAGCAATATAAATAAATTTAAATAAATAAAGTCTACTGCATAGAAATATAAAGATATTTGCACTCCTATAGGGGAACTAAATGAACACAGCGTTTAAAGACAAATCATCAAAGGCTCGTCTCGAGAAAGTCAATCCAGTTACCCCTCACTTATTCATAGGCTGCTCTAAGAACCGCATGCGTGGACCCTTTGGGTAACATTTACTGTTGCCATAGCTTTTCTTAAGATAAGAAGAAAGGATAGTATTCTCTTTCCCCACATTCTAACCCCCTTATTCTGTAGATCGCGTCATTAAAGAGTAGCGATGAAAAATAATGTTAATAATATTAATAATAATAATAATTGACTTAGTTTATAATTTTACAACCCGAAAATTGCAATCAAACAATGTCAACCGTATAAAAAAATCGTTTTTGAATTTCCTGATTTCTATTTTAAGCTTTCTTAGGTAATAAATATTTTTGTTTTTATGCTAAATACAAATCGATGAAGAAGTTCTATAAACTCGCAGGCTTGATTTTACGTTGAATCATTCGGGAGAAATTTCTCTCTATGAGTTTATTCCTCTATTATAATTTTGATAGGAAAAGGACGCATATGAACGAAATTATTGATTGCTTTATTGCCCAGAAATGGTTGAGGAGAAGGGCATTTAGGAGAACTAAGGTGAACAATGAGGTAAGATTTTAAATATAAAATTTAAGATATAATTTAAATTAAAGTTCACTTCCGCAACCGATTTAATTGCAACTCAAATTTCACTTATCTGTGTTCAATAGAACGGAATTCAATCTTTTCTTGATACAATTCTCGTAATTTCTCATGAAATACAAGAAAAACCCTCTTTGAACCATTTCAAATCTTTCTCATGCCATGAAACCATAGACAAATATAGAGTCGCGTGTATTTAAATAAATTCTCTCTTTTGAGAAAAAACATCAATTCAAACTATTTTGTTGAATTTCTGTTTGGAATCTTGAGAATTATGAAGCATTTTAAACTCGCATTATCTATATTTAAAAATTAGTAAAATTTTACTGTGAATAAAATGTCGATTACTGGAGAAAGTGGATTAGAAATTTTAACAATTAGAAATTCTTAGCACTCTTATTAAAGATAATAAAATGCAACAGAAATCACACATGAAAAAGTAAAAATTTGCATGGATTGTAAAATTGCCTATTTTACGGAAAACATTATGCATCGCCAGTTTCCAAAATCCATTAGTTCAAAGATATGAGATGATTAAACATCAAGCATGCAGTATGCTTTGAGTGTTTTAATACAGAATAGCAAGTTTATGGATGCATTTTATCGCGCTATTTAGACATCTTAATTTCGAACGGTATCGAAAACCTCAGTTAAGAACTGTAAAACTACCTGTTGAATAACTAACTAACGATTTAGAACTGATTCTGATGCACATCGTATGTCTAATGACTTAAAACCTACTCAAACCGAGCATTATTTCCTTTATCAATTAAAGGTAGATGCAAAGAGATCGTTATATTTACTCTTAGTATTGTAAATTGAACAATTATTAAGGTTTTGAAGTATCAAATTTATCAATATTTTTAATTTTCAGAAAAGGATTGTTAACAGCTCTTTGTAAACTATACACGTACGTTAGAATCTCAGTGGTCTCCTTACTTTTAGTTTAATAATATTAGGTTAACAATAGTTACTTTTGAAAAATAATTATACAACCATCTTCAGTGTGCTATTTGATGTTTTTTGGATTTTATTAGGTAAAAATTTAAAGGCATCTTTGAAACACTAAATGTATATTGAAAATGATAAAATTAAACACGCCATATCCTTTCAAGTTCACGGCCAATTTTCTACACCATCAATTGATCAAATAATCAAACCTTTTCGAAAAGTTTCATTCTTATTCTATATTTTAAATGACTATTGACTTCTCAACAGTGAATTTTGACAGTTCTTAAATGTGTTATCAGTAATTAACGAGACTTTATCAGGGTATAAATACGAATATAAGTGAATTTAGAAAAGAGCTAAATCTTCCTGTCATCTTACTCCATCGCTTAAAAATGCAGCCAGATATGTTTCCTTCAAGCCTCATTACCACTCTAAATATGTTCCTTACTCGATTTTGAACTTTCAAAGGCACATAAAGTAATTAAGAAGTTTTAATTTTTTCCTCGCTCATTTAAACTTTAAAATATCACTTGACTGGATCGTAAACTATAAAATTAAGTCATTCTTCGAATTTATCTTAAGTGTTCATAAAGAAACAATTACTTTTAATTGAATGAATTCACGAGAAAACAAAAACTTTTTCATCTTTGACTCGGGTGTCTCAGAATTTCGGTCACGGGCGCGAAATCCGTGTTTTGCCCAAGCCATGGTGCATTCAAATAAGAGTCAGAGTTGCACAAGAAATTTCGGTCGGTGCAACCCTCTACCTCCAGGCGTCGGCCTCCATTGTGACCATCTACCCACACACGCACAGGAAGGACAAGACCCCGCCTGGATGTGTAAGCTTGTGCAACGAATAGTGGCAATAATGATGCGGAGGTGGAGGACGTACGAGGATAGCGCCACGTACGGAGGACTCGTTCAACTGTCAAGGTTATCTCGTCTGCGCTCGGACGATCCGTTCAAACAAGCTTAACGGGAAACACCGTACCGAGCGCTTGGAAACGAATGAGGTTTGCAAGTACGCTGCATTCTCCATATCTCTTGCATCATGGACGATCGAGCCCTCAGTTGGATGTAGAGATGCGATTTGCTCAAGTTTTTTTAGATGAAGGGCCTCTTGTGGCGATGGAATTTTATATATTTTATAATATAAAATATAGTAAAAATAATATTTACTCGTAATTTCTCATTGATAATAAAATTCATTAGGACTAATGCAAATGGTTGATTTTGAACGATAACAAAGTGGAAAATAATAAACTTATATTAATGATTAAGCATCTATGAATCCTACAGTTCAAAGAATATATCGTATTACCTCATTCATTATCTTGCCTATTCGATTCATTCCGTCTCCAACAATGGGCCATATGACTTAAACCTTTCGATGCTTATTGCAATTACGCGGTACTGAAAAATTGTATTGTACAGAAAAATTGTTCAAAACTTCGTACCCTTAAACGCTAGAGAACTGCATCTTTTTACGGCTGGAGCAGACGTTACGAAGGCGAGGAGGTACTATTACCTCCCCCGTAAGGGCGTTAAGTTCGGAGGAGGTAATAGTAGCTCATCGAATGGGTTAAGGGACGTAATGCCTTAAGTGTCGTCCCAATGCAGTTTTCATTCTCCGCTTACACGCTACTACCAATTGAATATTCCCCGAAGGCGGTTCGCAGGGTAAATATGTAGATGAAGAATGGACAAGACATTTAAATTCAATCAATAATACAACAATAAAATTGAATATAAATGGTGAATTCGAACATTATTTCAAGTAATCAAGGCTGAATTCAGAGCTGTGAGAGAGCAAAATAATGAAGATATCGGCTCATATTTTCCGATCAGCCAAAACAATATTCCAACAGTTTAGTGATACATCACGAATGAAATATTTTTGCATTAACCTGGCTCGAGACCATATTATCTACCTCATAAATAACACATAAAAAATTATCTTATTTCAGAATTAAAATATATCTTATTCCAATTTATTTAAATTTATCTTATTACAGGTATAGATTAACTCAAAGTTAAACTAACTTTGATGTGTGATCACATCGAAATTTTATTCAATTCCATTATAGTTGGTAAAATTCATCAGATTATCATACATGAAATGAATTCTCACATTTTGATGCGATATAAGACAGGTTTGAATAACAATAAAAAACAAGCAAGGCTCGAAACACCAAAAATATCCAATATTTTTGAGAGAAAGAAAACCGAGTCCCAACTGAAGACATGATTCTTAAACCTCTAAATATATCTTAAATTGCTATTTTTCACTTAGATTATTTGTTTGGATACTGATAAATAAGAGCAACGACCAGCTATGCTGTAAATATTGCAGGCGTATTGCAGGATATATTTAATTTTATTGCTTTCTTATATCAAATTTTCACCAATAAATTTAGTAAATTTGTTCTTAAAAATACTTAAAGTTTTTATTTCAAAATTCTTTAATTCTTTTCGACAAACTGAGAGATGGCCCACAATAGCGAGGGAATGATTCCCCAAAATACAGATAGGCAGTTTCTCCTGTATGTTTGCTTTTTTTCGATTTGTCTCCAAGAGGACGTGCAGTTTTGGTGGTGAGGACAGGTAGTGTCTTGACACTCCCTGCCAAACGCAACAAGGCGGTTTACGGGGTAATAATGCAAATGTAAATATAGGCACCTCAGAGGAAAAGAACAGGAGATGTACAGGGTATAGACCTTTTTCTTTCTATCAGAGATTGCCGACAATTATCGGATTCCTCAATTGCATTTACATTTACATTTACATTATTACCCCGCAAACCGCCTTGTGGCGTTTGGCAGGGGGTGCTAAGACACCAAGTCCCTAACTACTCTTTCTTGTTTGCGCATCTTATGCTATCGGGAAAATAGGGAAACTTCAGAGATACCATTATGTATCCGTACAAAACCTACTCTAGTGTTTGCACTGAAATCTTTTTTCCTCGCTTGTGAATTCCATGACCGTTTTTCAAGGCACGGTTTACCTCCTGGGTTTAGCTAAAATTATCCTAAAGGGTTTGAAGGAAGCTTTCACGGAAAATGTTATCTACCTCAATGCACATTCATAGTCCATATAGAAAGATTAAGGGATTCCCAAGTTGAACCTTCGGTTACCTTTGTTCTTTCACAGTACTTATCTTCGTGTTAGGGAATTGATCATCCTTCTTCAGTTTGCTTCACTGTTTTATAGGGCCTATAGAAGTCTTCGGTTGTATTCTAACACGAATATAACCATAATTCGGGACTTATATTGCTATATTCGTTTGTCTGTTCCTACTTACACCATTTTTCTCACTGATTGTGCAATAAAAAACAAAAAAATTAGGTTGGTAATTTCTATAGCAATCAATGAACGTATGAATTTGAAAAAAAACCCGCGTTGTTGTAAACCAATACATTTTTATGTTTGTTTATGATTCATATGTGTAGAATTTCTCTTTATTTCTGGATCACTGTTTAAATTTATTGTAATTTCAATTTTGCTAACATTTTGAATGTAGACTCCTCCTTGATCCTTTCACCCCAGTTAGACAATAGTAAAAAAAGGCCCATTCTATATCGTAACATAAAAGTGCAAACTCATATGTATGGTCGCAATTTCAAAATTCTTTCAGTCACTCCTGAAGTTGTATATAGGTATTTTATTTTACTCCATATTCTTTCACAGAAAATATTTTATTGACAACATAAACTGTACTTTAACCGCCAAAACGCATTATACGTATTCATAATCATTTCCTTTTTATAATATTACGATAAAATAATAAATTTAGGCTAAAATTGACTTCAAGTATAACTTATCGCAACAGAGTATTAGAATATTTTATTATTAAATATTATTTATAAAAGAATGAATGAGAAGTGATTGATTGATAGTGCTCACGAGTTTGGAGCACTCGATTTCGTTGAGAAGAATTTTCAAAGGGCATGCTGGTCTTCCGGAAGCGTGAACAGAGAGGAATCATTTCTCAAGAAATAATATTTTGGTTGTTATCCTGAAGAAGATAAGGGTTAATGGATTCTGTGGAAGATAGCAAGAGGTCGAATAACCTCGACCGAAGGCCATTCAGGACGTCCAAGGGTGCAGCAGCATTTGGGAAGTTTCTAGCATGAGGTCATTCAAAAAGGATATTAAGATTAGTTGGAAACTGCCAGGAAAATACCCTGTTTTGAATATTTTACACAAAATCCCCAACTTGTTATTTCCGGGAGAGAAAGGGTAATCTTGCATAACGGTACGGAATAATGATTCAGAGCGCATTGTATCATAAGCCTACAGCCGTTCTCATGCAGTGCTGATTCTTCAGCCCGAAAACCACTTAACGCAAATGTTATACTTGAACTAATGCGTTCTTAGTGTGCGGTTAGAATTTTCGGGCGTTAAGGACATTCTTAATTAATATTTAATGGTTGATTCGCTTTCCTACTGAAGATACTTCATGCGGAGACTTTTCTTACGTAGTATTTAGTGCCTTTAACAACGTAGCAGAGTGAATTTGTAAGTTCTCGTTAATTTAATTTTCTTCCTAAAACTTTCTCGTCAAGTTAATGATTTTGTATGTTAAGTATATTACTAATTTGATAAAAATATTGAATAAATTAATCTTAAATCCTTGGTAGGATACAATTTTCGAGTTCTTACTGAAATGTATTGTTTGATCAGATGTTTTTCAACGAGAGAAGTTTTAAAGTGAGGTCTATGAGAGAATTCCCCATAATGATATGAGACTGGTAGTACTAAGCAGGCATTGCGTGGGAGGGATCTTATATCAAAACAAATTAAAATGGTATTACTCAGCGCATCCTGTTGAGAAAAGAGGGACGATAGTTCACTGTGAATGTTAGCAGCACAAAAAGAGTGGAGTCGTAAAAAAAATTCCTGCTTGTAATATATATTACACAGCTCATTCGCCTTCGTTATTGGAGAACAGAAATCCTCTGCCCTCAATGAATGAGAAACAACAAAGATGTAGGCTCCTGAAAAATAATCAGCATGAAACTTAATTTACGTTTACATTACTACCCCGCAAACCGCCTTGTGGCGTATGGATGTAAATGTGAGAAAATGACTGTACTTAAGAAACCTTCCTTTGCTCTCATCATAGTATCATCTTGTATTCTCAATTTTAATGAAATTGAGATTCTTTTTGGTTGTCTACTGTATTAAACTTGGAAGCTTGATTTGAAAGGTTTACATTCATAGCAATTACCCGCAAACCAGTTGGAAGGCAGTGTTAACGCACTGAAATCCCAAAATATTCATTTTATATTCAAGCCCAAAACTATATGTATGAGAAAATTATAAATAACTCAGTTTATCCAATATTCTCAAGAAATTTCTCGAGCAATCTATCCCTAAAACTTATATCTTCAATCGTTAAAAGAGTTTCATCAGAAAGTATTTAATCATATCTAATACACTACCATAGAGATTTTAAACCCTTGAAGGTGCTTTTCTTCCTATATAATATGAAAGTTTATTCTGATACAATAACTAAAATCGTTGATACATACTTCTATCACATAAGGATGAATATCATCGTGAAAAACACTTTTTGACGCTTATATTTGTATTAATGATAGTGTACTTCATTGCAGCTCTTTTACATCAATTTTCTGAATTTGTTAATTCTCTCCTTAACAATGCCGATGATGGATTAAACAATTTATTTCGTCAATCTTTCTACGATAATCCACACTAAGCGTCTCCAATATTTCGCTATCTGCCTCTCCTTTGTAACTTTTTGCAAATAAATTGTCATTGATTTTAGAAAATCTTGGCTAGATGACAAGATGTTTTCTAAGAGGCTGATTGAATCTATATTAACTTCAGAAAAAAGAACTTCGAAACAAAACATTTTCGACCTTACATCTAGGTTATTTGAACCAATAAAATAAACTAAATAAGATAGCATATCTTGAAGCTTTATATAAAAAGCAACTATTTGGAATTTACATGAAATTCATTTACAAAATGTACATTTATTATGCGTGAACCTAAAATATTATACGCACTCATAGGTTTTCTAATTTATCAACTATTGCAAATAGCTTCAACTGTTTATAATGGACATACATTAAACAGGTTTTTTTCTTTAGTTTTAAAATTTTGTGCGTTTAATATTTTAATTTTCTTCAATTCAAGATAAATAAAAAAATTATATTAATAACATTGAGCAATATATTCATAAATTACTTACATTCACACCATTAGCGACGATATTTATTATTTAAAGAGTTTCAAATAGTTTCTGGTTTCAAAATAAAAAGGTTAGATTTACTAGGCTAAATTTACAGGTATTTAAGGTATAAAATGTAAAGTGCTGTACGTGGTGCTACCTCATTTATAGACTTCTTTGTTGTTCATAAAATGTTTTCTTAATTCCTGTCCATTGTATTTTTCAGCTTTATGACATATTTATTCTAAAATATCAATTCTAATGGATAAACTATGTGTAGATATCGAACGATAGGTTAAAGACAGCTGATGAAACTTTTAATTTCATTATGCTATTCGTTTATGAAAATTTTTCAACAGTTATATTCAAACACATTTCATAGGATTAACTCTAAAATAAGAATCTTTAAATAATTTTGTTTATTAATTCCTTATCACTATCTTATAGAGATATATATAGACTATAACTTTGTTTTATATGCGTAATTGAAGAATATGATTGATCTTTTGATACTTTCGTAGATTTATTTCGAAAAGTACCATAAAATATATTTTCGTTGACATCCAGCGGATCCTCAGCCCATGTATGCATTTGCTTCTACATGGAATTTCGAAACATCTTATCTCCGCGGAATGATCGATTTTGTGGGATGCACACTAGCTTTTCCGTTTGCCTGGCAACAGGTCTTTCCCTCGGTAAATATCAGGGTGTAAGAGAGATAATGCCGTGTAAACTGAGATTGCAACGATGATGTTATGAGATTCTTTTGATTAAAGTGCGCTAATGTTTGCTTAGGCTTGAGTTTAATATACTTTTTGGCAATATTCTTACAATAAATAGTGACTGTTTATTTCCACTCTTAAAGCATCCGATTTAATTTTATGAGGGAAAAAATACGCCTGCCTTTATGCAGTTAAGTCGGTAATATAAAACAATTTTCCACGCTGAAATAGTGATAAATTTTAAACATTATTTATTATTACGGGAAATTTCTTCCCGTTTAAGTTCTAAAGTCATATGGAATGGCATTAATTTTCTTAAGAACAAATTTTATTCAATTCCATTCGAAATTACTCCTACAAAAAATATATTTGTAATTTATGAATGAGAATGGATGTCTGTGAATAGATTTTTTATTCATCCCGGTTCCTGTTTACATCGCCGCCCGTCACCGTAGTGAACATCGCGTTCAAACTCGATTCCCGCCACGAATCTACCATATTTTTCAGCCTTCGCAGAGGAGCTCCTCACGTAAAGAGTGCAAGGCCAACGGATAGCTACAAAGTAGCTTTCACAAGTCGACACTTAAACCCGACAAAATTTTCGAGGAGAAAACGTCTCTATGGAAACAGCCACGCGACCGGGAAAATACGAGTAAACGCGTTAGATCGCACCCCGCGTGGGCAACCGATAAAACACGGAGCATCTCGAACGGTCGAAGCAAATAGTACTGCAGTGATGGTTTAGGAAAGCGATGCTGCTGATTTATTGAGTGCTTACTTCTCCACGGATAAAGAGAGGTTTGCTACCATACCTCTTCCTCTCTTCTGTCTCCCCTTCGCCCCACCCTCGGTCCCGCTCTCTTACCGACGGAGTATTATTGATCTGACTCGCAGGCTGCTGAACCTTTTGAAATGGAGATTCAGCGAGGAGCCGAGGGAAGAGAGATGGTTGGAAGAGGAGGGGCGTGGAGAACTGGTGGGTGGGCTCCGTTCGAGGAAAGGGTAGACGACGGGGGCGTTTAGCGAGTGTGGCAGGTGTAAGGAGAAAACGCGCCATAGAAACACTTGCTTCGACCGTTATGCAATCGATAAAACCCACGATGAATCGCAAAGCTGGAAGGAGTATGGAAGTAATTTCTGTTTTTCCTCCTTTGGGCGCTGTATATCGTTAAGTAAAGTTTGGAGGTTTTGTATATGTTACTTATCCGAGAAATTGCCGCCTCGAATGCGTTAACTGATGGGCTGAATTTTTAGGAGTATCCTTTCTTAAATATCTTTTTAGTGTAAATGCCGTTTATAAAGATTTGGAAAAAAACATTGACTGATTTTAAAGAATTCGAAGTCACTGCCTTTAGGAGTTCATGATGTTTTCTGTTATCTATTAGATATTATGTAGACCAACTTCAATTAAAACTTGAACCATTGAATGAGAAATTTTCATTGCTAATTAATTAATATGTACCTTTGTGTGCGTGTATTTATATATGAACACACAATAGATATATAAAAACAAAGAAATAGAAATTCATTTTAACAGACCTACTGTACATGTTAGTTACATTTTCCATGCAATATCTATTACAATTGTAATGAACGATTATCCTTCAAAATATAGGTCTATGAGTTTGAATTCATAAATAATAGTTGATGCAATAAATATCATATCCTTCAAAATAGATATACAAAAGGAATTTCGAATGAAATTTAAGAATAATTCTAAAAATTTTATCATTAACCCAAAAAATGAGTTGAAAAATAAATGACTATGACACAATATAGAATACCTTGCAGTTAAATGTAATTAAAAACAGCTAAGATCAATTTAAGGTAATAATTAATTTTCATATTTTTTTATAAATCCTCATTGCTGTAATAAAGCAGGAAAGAGATGTTTTAGTCTGTGGAAAAATTTCAATTTATAAATAATTGAAATTCCTCGGATGATGGCTATGAGAATTTGAATATTTTGATAAAAATTCTCTTTAGTCCTGAAAAAAAGAAAATTAATCAAATACAGGATCTAATCCGTTGCAAATGTTTGAACATTCTAGAGGGAAAAAATTAGATAGGATTGTACTTACGTACAACCTGTCTAATTCTTTTGTGTATCAAAGAGGAAGTTCTACAAAACAATGCTTTCCTCTGAGAAATTTATTCTAATAAATCTAAAGTATGAGTTCATATAATAATTCTTAGAAAAAGGTGTGTAATAGGTTTGAAGTTATATCTAGGAGGAAAAAATAATTAAAATAATATATTAATTGCCATAAATATCTGTTAAATAAAGTGTGGCATAGTAAGTAAACTAGAAAAAATTTTTCTCTTTGGGTGGAATTTTATATATACACATGGTGTATCTAAATAATAGCCCATATCAGAGTATATAATAAAATTCAACAAAGCCGTAATATTTGGAATGCCTGAATCAACATGTAAAGGTTTGTTAAGCACTTTAAGCTTCCAGTAATAACTTAAACTAAGAAATTCCTAAAGTCAACTTCACGGGGACATTTTTTTTGGCCAACAGAGTCAATACAAGCATTGAATACAAAAATACTAAAAAAAGAAATTTCAGCACCATATTAATGAGGTATGTATAAATAAAAATGAGTAAGAAATGCATCACCTTTATACTGATGGTATTATAATATAACGCAGAGAAATAAAGAATTTAAATGAAATAATTCTATTCATGTATGAAAGCTAACATATAATTTAAACCATTAGAATTATTGAAAAATCTTTCTTAAATCTTAGATCAATAGTTAGTCTACTATTCATCATCCGTTTCTTATTTCCTCTACAGGAAATATAATTGAATGTATTTTAATTCTATACTTGTGTTAAATTTGTTTTGTATAAATGTTTGACACTCAAAAGAATGAGACCAAAAAGAGCAATCATTGTATTTGATTTAAAAATATGAAAATGTTTACTTGAATGCATAAACTACATACATCATCCTCTGATTTTATTTATTAGTTCACTCACTATTTTTAAAACTTTGATTATTAAATAATAATTAACTTTTAAGAAAGGGATATTTTATTTGAAGGTTAGTACTGGAGCATTAGCTTAATAAATTATTGCTTATTCTATTCAAATACTTAATGAATTTAAATGACTTTAATTTTAATATGAATACTTCTGAATGACACAAACTAAAAATGTTAAAATTAAATATAAGAAACAATATTAATGAAAGAATCTTGTATGTATAACAATATAACATGCATACATACAAGATATTATCATTTATGAAATGTATGTGTTAATATTGAAACTTAGGAAATAAAACTTTACTGTTGTTATCAGTGTCGTATCAAATTAATATCCGTGTTCGTATATTAACTCTGATAGCCAAAAATTCTATGTAATATGATTCTTGAACATAATAAAATGAAATATATTGCTGAATTTGAAAAATATATGTACATCCTATCAATAGAATTAGAAAAGAGCTTATGTTAGTATAGACATATTTGTAACAAATCTTTAGAAATTTTGAATATCTTATAATTCATATACCAAGCATATACCAAATCAAAAAACAATTCATTATTCCTTAAGTTTCTTACTAAAAAGATAAACCTATTAACTTATTTTCAATTTTTGAATGACTTTCATGAAGAACTAATATTTGCCCCCTGCCAATAGATGACTTTTCAAGTTTCTATATTATTTCAAACTAAATGAGATTTCATTCATCACTGTACCTGAAGTTATACACAGAAGCTATGTTTGAAATCCTTGTTAAATAGAATAATTCAATCCAATATGAGGTATGAATGCTTCTTCCTATAAAATATAGGCAATTTAATGGTCTTCAGAGATGATTTTTCCATCTCTAGTGAAAGTAAAAAAATGCCATTATTTCTCAACTTTGTAGCATTAAAAAGTAATTGAATTAGAAAATCTTATGAGTGGATTATGATTCAATGAGTAAATTTGGGCTGAGTAAAATTTTGGCGAACAAGCACTAATATACTAAACCACTTCATCAAGAATTAAAATTAGATAAAAGGAGCTGAAATTTCTGAAATTATATAAATATTAGTATCATTTCAATTATTGGAAATAATGTTATATGAAATTAATCAATAAGTGAGAAAGTTAAATAAACCCATATGAAAGATATAATGAATTCATGCATAAAACATCAGAAAGCATATAAACTTAGAAATTTCATGGTCTTGATATTGTTTTCTAAGGACAAACTATCACTGATTTGTTTCAACTAGTCAGCCATTATGTTGTGGGTGTTAGTCTAACAAAATAATCAGGTTTTTATTTGACCAGGGCACAGTTATTTTCATCAATAGTATGAATGTTTAGCTTTTCAGGATAGCCCTTCCAGGATTGAACTTTGCTGCATATGCATTAAATATATTATAATTATCAATGGTAAGGAATGTCAATAATATTCTATATAAGGAATTAAAATTCTGAAATTACTTTAAACACTCCAACTTATGATTATAAAGATAATTTATATATGTTAAATACTTTGTTTGAAATAATTGAAACAAGTGATTTATCATCATTACTTTTAATTGTAGAAGTAAGAGGATCTCATAAAAATTTCTTAAAAAATATGGGTAGTTGCATACTTGCTATAATTATATTGTAATAATTAATGAGTGTATTTATTTATCTGATAAATTTTTAAAAATAACTGCCTTGGTTCTTAGTCAAATGAGTAATATTGGTTTTAATCTTTATTCTACTTTCATATTATAAAATCCTTTTAAGGTTTACTATATTCGAGTGGAAATTTACAATGTGATTTTTTAATATCACTTCTGATTTAATATTTACCATTCAAGAATATAAATGGAAATGAAAATATTGATATCCAAGCTATTTCATTTATGGACCTTGGTCTCCTGCAAAACGTAAATATCCGTAACAATAATTACAAAAACAATGATTCACATTTTAATCTTCATCTTACACAGTATTTTCAGTTCCAATTGATGAAACATTTTGGGATAAGTATAATTCCCTTGGACATATCATAGTAGAATTGCAAATAGCTGAAAGTATATCTTTTTCATTCAATTTACAGTTCCTATTCCATTAGATTTATGATAAGTTAGAGGCAGACACATATCACACATTTCATCAAGGACATTAAGCCATTATTGATTTCTCTAAATTGGCAAAGGCAAAAATAAATGCCTCTCTTACATATCTCTAATCTATTGCTGTACATTGTATGGGCGGACGTATTAGTCTCTGATGCCTTTCTGGCATTATTCTAAAGGCTTGGTGCTTTTGCACTAAGAATAATATTCATTCAATCGATGCTCAGAAAATGCATGATTGTCACTCATACTGTTGGTCACGACACATAGAAACTATGATTTGTAATGTCACTGCATACCGGAATTTGGCCACATCAAAAGCATATGATTAGGCCAAATATGCTCAAATAACCAATATCTAGTTTTAACGAAGGTCCCTAGCAGCGAGTGCAGGAGGACTGCTAGATTGTGATGAACCTAATTTACTTATAGAAGGATAACGGAATGGAGAGGGTGAGAGAGACGGAGGGAGTGGAGGTAAAGGAGGAGGAAGTGATGGACTTTCACCAGGATTTGGAGGCGTAGAGGACAATGTAGCAGGCAGAGTAGGATTTGCATCGGCACCATCTGACGATGATGAAGATGATAATGCTGCTGGATGTGTTGCTGGACCAGGAGGAATACCACTGACAGCAGCAGCAGCTGCTGCAGCAGCTCCTTGCTGTAGGTATGCTATTAAACGCCTCAATTCATCAAGTGCATTGGCCTATGAAATGCAATGATAAGAAGTAATTATCAAATGATTCCATTCAGAAGAGCTAGAATTATACAAAAATGAGATTTTTATGATTCTATTCTCAAATTTACACGGAAAGATTGTCATTAACTGACTGCAAAGAAATAGTTTTCCTAACATGCCAGTTAAAGATTACAAAATTCTCAGGTTATTCTTACTTTCACTAATTTTAATTTATTTTCAAGGTTTATAAAATATTATGTAATTACTGTTTTTTACTTTCTGATGTTGATGAAATGAAATTGGTACCATGTTCAATCACAATAAAGAGAACTGAAGAAAAGGTAATTTTTGACACCATTAATCAATACTTCTTGATTTCAGGTTTTATTACTTAAAATATAAAGAAGAATTTATTTTAATAAAAATATTCTAGTATACATAACTTCTTCTGATGAGGAAGGAATCATATATATATTTTGCACAATCATATTTATTATGCTAAATATGTACCAATAAAAGAATGATATAAAAGCACAGTATGTGATTCATTGACCTTCTCATTTCATATATGAGTCACAAATGTAAATGGTGATAAGGATCATAAAAAAGTTAGGATTGATATTAATATGAATGAAGATATTACTGCAAATTTAATTTAGAAAACGGTTAGCAAATTCCCATCTTTAATCTTATTAAAAACATTTATATGTTACCTGAGACTAACAAGAATACACTTGTGGTATTAGTCTAGTAGTATAGTATTAGTATAGTAGTATAGTAATCAAATGGAGTCAACCTTATTAAACTTTGGTAATTTTGATTACTGATAGGAAGTAGTATATGAAGTAATATACAAAGTATTTCAGCTAGAGGATACTCAACTAATATTATGTTATATACATCAATTAAGGATTGCATTACTTATTTTTATCAGTTCACGAGGTAATGAATTTTTATAAACTGATTAAATTGAAATGGTCTTTAAATTGTTACATTTTATAAAGATATGTTCAATATTTCTGTCTATTTGATTAATACAAGAAGTATTAAAATTGATGATATAATCGATTATAAAAAGTTCTATTTGAAAGGTAGGTATGATAATATTTAATTATGACTTCTTGTCAATAAGCTTACCTGCATGAGAATAAAGTTCTTGGCCAATAACAAAGTGGCAATTTTAGACAATTTTCTCACAGAAGGAGAATGTGCATAAGGAATAACACTCCGAAGTTCATCAAGTGCATCATTTAAATCATGCATACGGCGTCTCTCCCTTGCATTAATGTTTAATCTCACTAGTTTGCACTGAAAGAGATTTTTAATAGTGTTTCAGTGTATCAAATGAGCAATAATGACCTGGTATATATATAGCACTTTTTATATATAACAATTAGATGATCCAAGAAAAATTCAACAATAGATAATGTGTAAAGAATTAAAATTGTGCAATGAATAATTTTTATTTTGAAATTCAGAATTCTAAGAGTATCTCATGGTGCATTTATATCTATATATACTTCAATCCAATATAAGGGAAGAATTTTCTATTTTAGTCATCAAGAGTTTCTTTCTTTAGAGGAATCAAGATGAGGATGTTAAAATTTAGAAAGCAATAAGTTCTATCAATCACCTGGCGATGATGTCCATGCTTTTTACCAGAGTTTGATTTCTGGTCTTGAGAATTAGCACCTCTTGAACTACTGGAACTATCATTAGCAGAGGACTGTCCATCTGCATTGGACTGTGATGATGAGCGTTCTGCTCTCATAGTAGAACCTTCTTGTCGAGGATTTTGGCAGGAGTTTGACTGGAGGGAAGGCCCTTCATGAGTCAGAGGACGAGGTGCAGTGGACGGAAACATTGCAGAAGGTGCGTGCAAAGGGCCAGGAAAATGTGTCGGTAAGAATGGCTGATGTGGATGCAAGGGATGTACCAAATAAGGATGACTTGTGGGAGATGATCTTGGGGGTAAAGGCTGATTCTCATCTCCAAGATTTTCATTTTCATCATCATCATCACCATCATCACTTGCTTCACTGCGAGAGGATTGGTGGCTCATGTCACCATATGGTTCTCCTGGTTTACAGACAGGGGGATGATGCAATGCAAGAGTTGATGAAGTTTGTTGATGTAGATGATGACTTGTAATGCTAGGGTCTAAATGACCCTGATGATGATGTAATCCTGAGGGACCACTATTGTGATGAGGAGGTGGATGGTGTGATTGAGAAGGGAGATAGAATCCTGAAATAGAAAATTTAGAATAACTAAAATGAACAGAATTATTCTGGTATTATTTCAGTCAGAATTAGAATTCATTTTAATGAGGCAAATTGCTGAATTGAATAAAATTTGTGACCCAGGAAAGCCTAACATAATATCATTGTATACATTAATAATATGTTAAATATTTAGTACTAACATCTCCTATCACAAATGATGTTAAATTATAAATATGATAGATATGATATTTTGCATGGAAAACTTGAATGAAAGAGTGTGCATTATTCTAAATTATTCACAAGTTCCACAACTCTCAATTAATATACTGGAATTAATAAATAATAAACTGACTGGAAGAAAGAACAAGGAATGGAGAGAACATGTGTAGCATAATTTTTCAAATTGAGAAAATAATAGCAGCTTAACTATTTATAACATAATGATGAAATGAATACTTCTGATTTTTATATACATTATTATAATTATTATTATTATAATAGTTATATTATTCAGGAAATTTACAACTGCTTTATATCAATCATGCAAGTAAATGCTTGTATTTGCTTTTTAAATATTAAAATTAAATCATCATCATTTATTTGGTTCGATAAATTTTAAGAATTTAGGTATGATGGATACTCAAAAACACATGTAATTTGAATGTAATATTACAGACTGAATAATTAATCCAAATTTTGTTATACTATACTATAAAGCATTCCATATTCGAATTGGCTCTGTCCTTTTGCAGTTAGTATACACGAATAAAAATTGCATAAACTTTAATAATCAATTAATTGAAATTCAATAGAAAAGTTGCATTTTATATTCTCAAATACTTCCCAAATATTTGAATATTGGAAATCCTGAAAAAATATATATTCTTCATCAATAATACCATAATGATATTTTTTTAGTATAGTGTTTATTATATAGAATATTTTAGAGTTTAATATTCATTTATAAGATGCTAGATAATATATTTTCATAATATATTCAATACCATGAATAATGTATTTATTGTGCATTTTATTTAAGATCTTGACCTGAAAGTCCAACAGCTCCAAGTGGTGTTCGGCGTCCAGGAACTTGTGTTGAAGTTCCTAACCCTCCAGGGCATTCTGTGGCTGGAACTCCAGAATCAGACACAAATGAGAATGCTCCTCCACCACTGCTTCCATCCATCATTTTATAAAGTCACTACAAAGATACAAGCACCTTGTAAATTCGACTATGAAAAACAAAGTTTTGGCCTAAAAATTATTGGTTGCTTGCTTATTGTTTAGAATGTAAATTATTGATTCATCTTAATATTGCTGTTCCATACAAAATAATTGTAAAAAATCTTTATTCAGAAAATTGAATCTAAAAGCAAAATAATGTTAGTGATGAAACAAATGGGAAAAATATTATTTCAAGTTCCCAAAATTCTCTTTGATGTAAATAATGTATATATGAATAAGATTGAACATTTTTCATTTCTTTTATTTTTATAGATATACATAAATTTTTTCTGTATTTTTCTCTCATTAATCCAATTTTTTTTATTTTGATAGTAGCTAAATGTATGTTGAATATAAAATAAACAACTAAGTAATGTCATTCATTTTATTCGTAATTCTGCTATACCGTTCATATTTGAGTTACTCATACTATGCAATGCAATGGCAATCTTCATAAATAGATATTTTTTCCCTTTTATTAAGGAGGTCCAACACATAGGAACATTTATGGCAACCTAACTGAGCTGTAGTAATGCCTTCAATATCTAGTTATCCTCATAGTATGAATTCACTATCCTATACTTATGTTGTTATATTGAATGATTGAATGTAATTCTTATTCTTGAATGTAATTATGAAAATAGAAACTACATAAAAAATTAGTTAGTCTTAGCTCTGAACATAACAATAGCATAGCAGTTAAAGTAACTATAAAATATTCCAATCTCCAATAAAATAAATTCTAAAATACATTCTATTTTTATTTTTTTTCAACAGAGGAATATCAGTTTATAGTATTTTGTTTGATATATTGCTAAAGTGGTAATGAAGTTTAATATGTTATAAATGCTTAAAACTGAACTTCATTGAGTATTATTTGCCATAAAATATTTATATTAATATTTAATAAATAACTAAAGTTTAAATGCAGTAGAAATAAATTAAAACCCTTATTTACAGCTATATATACTATTGAGAAAATTTTTGATCCCTTTGAAAACCTCAACCTTTGAGAAGTCTATTGACTCATTGTAAAATGTTAAAATCCACTTTTTACCATATCCTGAATATTCAATTCCATTTAAAAATAATTTGACTTGTGTAATATAATATTATTTTCAATTTAACTTAATTTCCTAATGTTTATTATTTAACAATATTTCCTTTATTGAGAGGATTAAATTTAAGAGGAAACTTTTCACATACAATTTTGCCCTTCTAAGGATGAAATAATACCAGTAAATTATTACATAGAAGGATAAATTTATCAATAATTTAAACTTTAAATAACTAGTGTATCTAGAAAAATAATGATCCAAAGTCAAAGAAAATTTATTAGTTGAATTTTAATCTAATCCAATATTTTTGCAAAGAGAAATTGTTAATCATGATATTTAAAAATATACATGTGGTTGATAATTGAAAAATTATTTTGTAATAATTTTTAAAATAATATTTTATTCAAATTGTGTTTTTTACTAAAAATAGGAATGAAGGAGTGTTTAAATTGATATTTAATCGTTTCTTTATCATTTTGAGAAAGATGAAAGAGGAAGATTCATAAAATTTTAGTACTCAGGAAATTCAATGTCAAGAGACAATTTATAAATCCAAGAAATTATCTTTCGATTAATAGTATTGGTATTTTTATTCAGTATACACGTAAAAAGCAATTAATAAAGTAAAAGTTTACCTATAAAATTCTTTTGATTATAATGGAGCAAAATACAGACTTAATCGTTTGCTGATTGATACATTTCCTTCGAGCGAAAACGCTTGGGGCGGTGTGTATATTAACTGCTTGTTGGCGGCTAGTGGAAGTGTTTGGAGCGAGGTAGGGGAAAATGAACTGCTGAGTAGGGGGAGAGATCTCGGATTTGGTGGTCCAAAGAGATTATTGATCGACGCCCGCAAAGCCTCCACAAAGCTCTCCCTCGACCCTCTCTTATTCACTCACCCCACAACTGTTCTCGCACCCCTTGGATCCACTGTCCCATCCCGGATCGCTGCTACCCCACGCGTTTGCACCCCTCCTATTCAGCGACGGAGAATCGCAGCGATTGTCTCATATCCGGTAATGGTAACGAATCAGCGCTGCCATCGCATTTTAATTAACGACCGACTTCCGTTTACGCAAACAAATATTACCATCCGAATACGGGTCTTTTCCGGTTTTCGGTGAAAAATAACAACGCATAATCCGGGCGTTGGGGAAGCGTGTTATATCGAAAACTGATCCGACATTCTCGGCAATATATTCGTGGAAATTTAAATGTGTTGCGAGGAAATGAATACGAGACTCGATTTATTGCTCACAAAGAGAATGACTTAAAAATTGAAGAGGAACGGGAAACGGGTTCTGTAAATCATTGCATTTATTTACACATTCATAGAGACAGTTACGAGAATTAATAATGTGGTAATTACAGAAAAAATGTAAATTACATAAAGGGAAGCATTGTAAGTGGTTCGATTAAATTAACAATTAAAAAAAAAAACAAAATATGGGATAAATTATAAAATTGGCCCACTCGTATACATCTGTAGTAAGAAAATTGGCTACGCTTACAGCGAAACTTTTTTGTGAAGAAACCGTTAAAAAACTATCATTATAAATATCATTACGGTTGTATAAATGACGGAAGTTAAATAGAGAAACATCCAATTGAGTCCGTAAAAACAAACAATGACACTCGAAGACATCGACGCCAACAATTCAATTAATTCTTAATTTTTATCGGAGGAAATTTTTAGTTCGCAATATAAAGTATATAAACAAACATTTGACGTATATGAACGAAATACCCACCGCCGGTCGCGCACCGGAAAATAAACACAGGAAGATAAAAAATGTATTTCGGCTCACCGTTTTTCCTTGGGTCACAAAAACGTCCGCCAAAGTTGCGATATTCTTTCCTCCCCCGCCGTAAATAAGCTACCGGAGTTGCAGCAACCAGGGGCGAGGGATGCTGCGATGGCTGGGACGCCCCTTTCGCTCCCTACGAACGAAAACAAGTGAAGAGCTGATGCGCGACAGCAAACCGGCAAGGATTTCGTAGGGGGAGAAGGGGGTGGGAGAGGGGGAAGAAGCTGGACTGCCAACTGTATCGCGTTATGGTCGGAAATGATGCTAGAGTAGAGCAAGTGCAGAAAACAGATAATGGTATCGATCGTCTAAGAATCAAAGTGATTGCTGTCTTATAAGTCCATGAATAATGTTCGGCGACGCATTGTTTACAAGCATCGGAGTTTAGAAGCAAGAGATGCATTTCAAGGAGTGGTACTTGCACCTGATACTAAGGGAACAGGTGACCGTCACGCCCACCTATCAAGATGAAGAAGTAGATTAAGCGCGTAGCCTTCAATGGAACTAAATAGCATGTCAACGATACGATGTTTATTTCCGCAATAAAAATGTTCCCAAAAGTGTAAATAATCTGATTAAAAATGTGAAAATACTTAGTACAATAAATGATTCAATTTTTAGAAATGAAGCAATGTGCATGTTTTTCCAACAAAAACATCAACATGAAATTGAATAATGATAAAGTGGTTTACTTTAATTCACGCATCGTTATAACATTTGTTGATATGAGTGATTGAGTTATGCCAAAACGGAATTTTAAAATGATTACGAGATTTGTATAGAGACCATCATGAACGTTTTTAAGATGACATTTGTATCTACAGTAATATTATTTTTGATTGTTCCATTTTTATTTACTTTTTATAACGAAGATCTACTCTCGAAAATTTTCAGTTGGAAATGAATATTTACTTCTCTGTAAATCTCTCTTGTAGCATCCTTTTATTTCCAAACAATGGGAAAAATATGAAAAAATATTTCCAATATTCTTTATATTTACTAAACAGAAGTGAAACATGATAAACTACGGTTGTAAACGTTGAAAAATTATACTACTGTGATTCCAAAAATATACAATGTATATAACATTAGTTTTAAGGCTACCGAAAGAATCCTTTTCAATTCTGAAGAGAGCAAATGCACCCAGATAAACGTGGTCAAGAGAAATTAACCTGAGAAAATAAACATAAATCTTAATGAGAGGAAAAGTCTATTTAGTGCTATTCACTTTTAATATTTTCTACGGTTGGTAAGCATGGTTGTATAAGGGCTCTACAGGAGTCGATAGGGGTACCACCAAAAGAAAGCGGCAGATGTTTGGTCTGTTGATCCGTCTGTCGCGAATCGTGGACAACACAATTGAATCCGAGATTTCCTTGGGTCCAGACATCTGTTACCATTTTCACGGTGCCTATGTTTCGTGATACCCGAGGTCAAAGCCATTCTTTTCCCTTTAAATGACTGCTTTAAATGCACTGATATCTGAATCTCTTTATAAAGACTCAGGTGTAGAATTTGAAGTAAGCAGTCGGATCAACCCCCTGAGAAAAAATTAGCTTTAAACTTATTTAGTTGCGTAACGCATCATGAGTCATAATAGCTAATTTATAACGAATATACCAGGATATATCTTTTTATCTTCAGACTCTGATTCTAACACATGATATTCATGGTATTGGTATGGTATGCATGGTATGGTATTCATGGTATGAGGTATTCGTGGTTTACGATTCGTTTGTCATGTAATTGGCACAGTTATTAATGAATAATTATCAAAACATTTAGGAAAGGTAAATTCTATTAAAATTTTTATATCATATGCATCTATTGATTTTAAGCCAAAAAAAGGCATATTTATTACTCATCCTCTTATCTATCACTGGTTTTGTGCCCTCATTTTTTCCCATTTCTAGTTTTAATTTATGGTGAAAACATAATGTTTATAATGATTCGTACTCTCTGTAAATAAGTTCCCGTATATTTGATCGTCAAGGTTTCAGTCAAATTTGAATTTATACCAATTGACCTATTTTGCGTAATTTAGCCATGACTGAGAGTTACTCATAATATTAGAATATACTAACTAAGAACTATAACTTATACGCTATTCTGTCAGAGAGAAGAATAGAGAAAGGAAACTAAGGACAAGTGGAGTATATTTATCTGTTAGGGTTAAAGGTACCATACCTTACGAAAAACGATTAACATGGTAAAATCAAACAAGCTTCGTCCGTTCTCTATATGATGAATTCATCGATAACTTTACTTTAAAAAATCACTAATTTTTGCTCCTTCAGCCTACCTTCGCAAATAGAAATTGAAGATTATTTAAGCCTAATTTAGAGGTAGTAAATATGGAAATTAGACGATTTCATGTAGCAGCAATAACGTATTATAATTTACGGAATCGGGAGATGTGTGGTGGAAATGTTATCATAAGAAATGATGGAAACAGTGAAAAATAGAATAACAACATATTTGTCTGGGACTTCGCAATTAAAAATATAAATTCTTCCTCGATTAAAATTCGCATTTTAAATATTACCGTTGAAAATATGAATTATTGCTGAGTTAGAAGTTTTATGCGTTGATCAATATTGATCAACTCAAAATTTTAAATGAAACTTGTATTAAAAATACACGCCACCTGTCGGAATTTTCTCGTTGAACTTTTTAAAATTCGAAATAAAATATTACGATGCAACTTTTTATTAATTAATATTATAATTAATAAATGAAAATATGGGATTCGAAAGCTATCATTTCTTCGATTAACTCAGGAAAATCCACGTCTTTTAGATCAATCATTGATTAGGATTGAATAGGATTTTTAGGATTTAGGTTAGTTATTATTTCCTACATAACTAATCTCAAACTGAGACTATAATATTCATTTGGTATACAATTCAGAACCATGGCGATATATACGTTTCAGGAAAACTGATCGTTTCGTGTATCATTAAGTTTTACTACTCAAATTTATATCCTTATGAAAAATGCTTCCAAAACCTCAACTGATTTCATTCATAATTTCAATACTGAAACATGATTAAAAAATTAGGCCTAATATACTTACATTTGAAACATTTTTATGAAAATTTCATCTGATAAAATGATTAAAGCTGATCCATAATAATGATTGAATTGAATGATTTAAATATATCCAGGTATATTCAATATGTTGTCAGTTGGCGGTTATTTCGAATTGGATTATAAATAGAAATTGGATTATTTCGTTAGCAGTGCGATCCAGTCGGGGAATTCGATCTTATGCTTATAAATAAGAGGGAAAAACAGGTGAGTGGGATGCATACATAGAACGTATGCATCTTTTGATAAACTAATTCGTGAAGAAGATTCAAATTATACTCCGAGCTCTTAACAACTACCCAAATTAAATTTTCCATTCTCTTATTCATGAAAAAGATAAACATTCTGAGATATATTGATTATAAACTAGATTAGATTATATATTATAAAGAAAATTTTAAGGAGAAAAAAATTAGACGAATTAGAAAGTTTTTATGCTTTAAAAATAATGTATATGTAATTCGAAACATTAAAAATTACTGTATATTCTTGATTATAATTTACATTTTTTACTTTCAAAATTTAATTGTATTTTAACTGCTTCTTATATCTACAATGCACCGAAAAGGATCAAAATAAGGTGCCATATTCAGCCATCGAGCTATTGTTTGTGCTAATGACTAAACTCGACAGAACAACTAAATAATTGTAATATTTAATCTTTTCAGTTCATCAAAGAACACTGAAGTTACTATTAATAAATTATAAGTGAATTTAATCTATTAGATCCCACAAACGAAAATAAAAAGCAATGATTTTTCACTGCTGACATATCATTTCACTCTCATTTCACTTCACATCTCATTTTTGTGTTACCTTGATTCTCCACATTTGCTTCTACTGCGTCTTATACAATATCAAAAAATCCCTTACTTTCCTGTCTTTCAATTAATTTTTCTTTTCTATTACATATTTGATTATATATATATATATGTGATCGATTATTAGCCTATCACAGAAAGGAAGTAAAAACTGTCTATCTGTGAGAATAATCAAACGATTATTTTTCAATAATAAATGTATAAACTTATAATACATATATATAAATAAATTAATTTATAAGCTTCCGAGAGTTTCATGTTGGAATATTAAGCTCTCAAAACCCAAAAAAATTTAACTTCTCTCAAAATCCAGCATACAATTTCTATTATATCAAATTGTTTTCAAATTTCTTGTATCTCTACTTGGTAAATGTGAGTTTAAGCACAAAAATTTAATGTACGTAAATTAAAAATTCATCAAATTTATGTAAATAATTCCGCTATAATTTTTTCAAAGGATGAACTTCTTTCTGGTTTGGAAATGAGTAAAATCAAGCGAATAAATTTCATCTAAATTCATTTAACCTTATCAGAAAAAATATTAAGAAGGATCAAAAGTAGACGTTCTATTTTTTTAAAATAAGAAACTTCAATTTCTCATTATATTTTTAATATTAATTGAGAGAAATACAAAATAAAAATCTTCCGAGTATTTAATTATTCCAAGAATTACTATAATGAATATTTCATATTCGATTAAAATTCCATTCTAACTAACTGGTAAAACGCTAACACTCCACAAAAAATTATGAAAACATGTACAAGAGCATAAATCATTTGTATTTATAGTATTATTAGTTATAATAGCGTGAATCGTGGGAAATTTCTGGAAAAATTAATCTAAAAAGGGCGTGGAAGGCATTTCAGGAAAAACAAAGAAAATATTTTTAATTTGGTCCCATAATTCAAAAGAAGAAGATTTAAATTTTACCGTCACATTAGTTGTCACCCATTACCTGAAAGATCTTCTCAAATTTATTAGGTGAGAAATACACAAGTAAAAATGATTAAGGACAAAATTTAATTGAATTTGAAAAAATCTGAAGATAGAAAAAAATATTAGAACAACTTTTACTTTTAAAAGGTATAATATGAGAGAGGGAGAATTTAAATAAATAAAGTAGATGAGAGAAAGGAATTCGTGAGGAAAGAATGAGAGATATTTAGAACATAAAGACAAATTGAAAAGAGGAGTCAGAAAGCTTCAAATGATCAATGTAGGATCTAGTAAAAACGTTAATAAATACCTTTACTACTCAAGGAAACTTCTTTCCTTCCAGTCACGGAGAAATTACTGAAATGATTTTATGGGGGTACACGCAGCAAAGGGTCCAAACAATTCCTGAGAGAAGATTTAAATTGTACATTTTAAATTCATTATAATTGAAATCATTACTATTATTATAAAAAGCCTAAGTCGATGTTTTTACTCAAGATGATAATTCTCTTACCATTATTTCGAATTGGTAGTACATCCTTCTCTTAATTACAAAGTATTGAGAATTTTTGGAAAAACGAAATATCGCTACGATTGAAGGTGAATTGATTTTATTGGTAATACGGCAAAATGTATAAGCCGTCTCCAGTACCCACATATTTACTATTTTCCACATTTCATTACATTCAAAATTTTCATAATACAATTATAAGATAAAAATATGATAAAACAAGCAAAGTTTATCTTTTATCCCTCATTAGAATACTAGTGAAGGGTACAAAAATGAGTGCTAAAAATAAACGAGAAAATTATTAATAGAGAACGATATGAATTCGAATCTACACGAATGTATTATATGGTTTCAATAGAGAAAATCTTCTGCGAAATAATTTGAGTTTGACAAACCAGTGTTATCGCGTCGTGGATAGATTGATCTGTTGTATATCAAGTTATATGCATTAAAATTATAAATTCTACTGCTGCTAAAAGACCGATACCTCCACCAGAGTATTAAAAGGTTGTAATTGTCTAGAGCTATATGGCATTATGGACATTGAAGAGAGCCTAAAATTGATCGTCAAGTTTATTTACTTTAGCTTTTTTATAAAGAATTATTCAGTCATCGACATGTTTTTTTATAAGTTTATACAATCTAAGTAATGTTACCAAAGAGAATGGATATACAAATTCTAGCGTTACCAATTAAATTACTAACTTATCACTATCGTCTACCAAACTATTGCTACTAATTTCTTCCTTCTCATACTTATTGCAGAGTAATGCTCGTTGAACCCACATCTGAATTAGAGATTTCGAGCAATTTGAAACATGTTTCAGTTCTATAGAATAAACTTTCAGCGTAGAAAATAATGACTATCAATCAGAAATCTATTCAAACCAAGCTTAGTTTCCAGAAACCTCCCGCATTAAGTTTTCAGTAAGTATTTTGAAAACTAAAAGAAAGATTTGGAAATTTTCATCGTTGCCAATAAAATATCATCGTTTCCTATGCAGTTGCTATATACTCTACCTATAATAATCTATCAGCATGTAGAGTGCAGAAATATCTAATAAACTGAAAACTTGGAATTTATCAACCACAATTACTTCCCTTAAAACAGCCTGGCAGAGCCACAGAATTAGTTCGTTATAACATCAATAACTGTATAAACTCGATTCGTTCTGGCCACCACTAAGTTTTGTTTCTCATTTATCAATAACTGTTTTGAATTCAGAACGGTATTGGTATATGTGCTTTGACTTTTCCAGTAAGAATACTTGGTGCGTTAAGGAAAGGAACGCTTCCGGATTAACTGACCATGGAGCTTTCTTAGTAAGGCAATATCTGACCTATGAAGTTAAGAACGTACATTTCTTCATATTTCTAAGCGTGTTTGGGATGCTGACTCTAAATTTTTGATGTTAAATATCAAATTACTGATGAATTCGGAACGTATACTAAATCTTTATTAAGCATAATATATTCTGTAACTGTTCAGTATTCATGCACAATATAAAATTAACTTCAATGCGTCAATCTTAAAAGTTCGAAAGCCGTGAATTAGTACTCAAAATGAATACACAATCAATAAATACCATCAACTATATTTAAAGCAATTTTTTAGTTTTATAAATTTTACCCACTGTGGAGATTAATTGGAAGAAAATTATTTCTAAAATTAGTATATTTACAAATAACTAATTACGCAAACTTGTTCAATAAATAAATCATTTTCAATAGTTTATCTGCATTTAATCAATCCTACGTGAATAAAACTTGGCAACCTCATCTCCCTAAACATTTTCGATACAATTTTTTTGATTTTATAAAGTGTAATGTAATTGATATGTATCACCTTTTCCTTCAAACAGAAACAGTACAAATAATGCGCTATAGCTAGGTGATTAAAATATCCGTTAGTTCAGAACTGGTTCCTAAGTGATCAGGCCAATTAATTGTTGGAGAAAGAACTTTAGATCAGAAACCTTAGCAACAATGGGTGCTCTGTTCTCGTGTTTAAGGGTCATTTTTCCTCACAGGTCCATCTGGGAACTGCAGCATTCAAGATAAACTATCTTGAGACGCATCCATTGCTCAGTGAAGATCATAATAAACAAAGATATGGTAGGGCTTGAGAAAGAGCAGATGACCGACCCCTTGGGTCAATTGGACCAGGAAGAAGTTCATGGGAAGATACTGTTTCATCTCATCTCTATCTAAAGTTGAGGTATCAAGACAGATATCTTGTAAGAGAAGATCTTTATTTATCGGATATTGATGACTTCTAAAGACAGTGTCTAAATTCATTATTTTCTTCCAGGTGTATATATATTGAGAGAATAATCAAATTGAGAAAGTAGATTTGAACGTATGGCCAAAGTTAGTGTATTTGGAAATGGCCATGCTTGATCTGTATCCAACAGAGAAGGGTGTTAAACAAATAATAGAGTTAAATTCACAATCTACTTTACTCATTCATATTGGAGTTCAGGAGGAAGACAAAAGGGTTCAGAGTAAATATCGCAATCACGAACTCAATTTCTAACAAACAGAGGTAGTAACAATCTGCGAATGGTTTCTCTAAAAGTGTATACATAATGTTCTAAACATCTATTAGTTATTTCCATGAGGTAAAGGGCTAAGATCATCTCTGCACGATAACCAAATTAGCTGGAGTACAAGCGCAATAGCTCAACTGTGCAGAGCAACTGACGGGTCATTGGTAAAATCAGTCACGGTCAAGACATTTTCCATTTCTGTTTCTCTTGCAGACACTCCAGAGAGATCTCATTTATAACTATATAGGATGCATCGTTGAAACTTTTCGTAGTCGTTCTTCAGTATAGTCCATTTAGAGACATTTTATTTTTGAAAATTAAACACATTTGTGTCAATATCATGTTGTTTGGATAGCTAAACTTCCATTGAACATTAATTAAATAAAGCTAACAAATCGGCTTTATTTTTCCACGCTAGAAAATAATGTAATTATGGAAATCAAGGAAAATGTAGAGTAGAGTAGAAAGTAGAGATTATTTTATTAGATGCATTCACGTACAGTCTTGCGAATTTTACGTAATTAAGTATCTACGGATTTACGTTTGGGTAACGCATAAGTAAAGTTCCGGTTTAAAAATTTGGTTTCGAAACTTTTAAGTTAAATACGAATGAGTACCAAGAGAGAAAGTTATTTGGACAGAAGGTGAAGGACCAGTGCTCGAAGTAGTTCATGGCCTAACCAACGTTAAACCGCAATATTAAAAAAATTACTACTTCTAATTATTACTAATACCAATATTACCACTAGGATGGATTTAGGTTGAGCTGAGATTTTTTTCAGGTCTAGTTGACTACTACTACTGTTAAAAGACATGGCAATCGTGGAATTGGGATATTCACGATAAATAATTTTAATTAAAAGTGTTGGGCATAAGCATAGACGGAGCTGATTAACCTAATAACGAACCTCTTTTTATAATGCTTGTAATATATTCTGTGATTTATGTAAGATGGGAATTCGTACAAAAATTGGTGAGGAAGATACATGGAAAATTATACTTTAAAATATCGTCAAAATAATTAAGTCCAACAAAACTTCAATCTATCTAAGTTGTGATCAAGCATTTTATAGTTTTTACTCAATATTATTAATAAGGATACTGTTATATAGACATCCTAGAGAAGGTCAAAAGGAAATAGTGACTGACTTTATTATAGAATAAATTAAATATCATTTTCATATCAGAGAGAATAACCATTTTCAACCTAAAAAAATATATAATGTCTTTTACAAAGAAGAAAATCATAAAAATTATCACTTATCATAAACAATGAGGTAAAAATTCTGCTGTTTTAGTGTTTCAACTTTCGAATAACCCGCGAAAATTGATTTCCCTACACTTTCTGGCGAAAAACTTCCCTCTGAGCTCAACAGATGGTACGCACGCCACTGGAGATCAACTGATGAGGAGGTTGGCATGGACCAGCTGCTTCTTCGTTCGAAAATGTTCTTTGGAATAAAATTTCGATTGCCCTTTTTGCGCAAAAGAACGGAATTGATCAAGAGACATTTGGATATTGAGTTTTATAAGTCTTCTTTTCATCAATATAGCAAAGTATTAAGTACATTATTTAAGAGAAAGAGATAGTGCAGCATAGTTTGACTATTAAGAAATAGAAAAATTTGCCGAAAGGATATCGTAAATATTTGTAAATTTAACATAAAATCGTGATTAGCGTCGTTCTTCTAATGGGTATATTTGTTCAGTGGTTTCAGGGTGAATTCTTTGATTGCTGTCGGGCTACAATTCCGTTGAAGTAATACTCTATATCTGGACAATTTTTTCAATTACAGGATTAATTTTATTAATATATTCCTTTTTAATACCAATTACTTCGACCTATACAGAAATCAGTTTAAATGAGAAATATAGGAAAATCCAGTAGATAAATTTAAATAGATTCTAGGCTCATTATTAGATGATACGTAAGTTGAAATTTGAAAATAAATAGATATAAATTCAAATATGCAGACAATGTTTTCGTAAGTAACATAAGAGATTCTAGAACTTTCACATATTAATTAAAATTTAAAGTAATCTTTCTGAAATATCCCAATCGTTTTGAATTTCAAATAGAAAATAGTGAAAATCAAGGAGCGTGTGCCTGTAGCAACTGGAATATTTCCAAATACTCATTAGTATAAAACGGATATTGGAGATCCTAGTTTGTATAACACTCATTAATTTATTCTATACATACTTTGGTAAAATATGCGTCATTCTACTCGTAGTATAACAGTCAAAGTTAATCATCATTACTGCATTTTTTAAAAATCATGAAATTAATTAGATCGATACTATTCAGTAAATAGGATGAACGTCACTAATTTAAATTAGCTTAGCTCGTATTTAATTCTACAGAACATACTAATTTGGCCTTTTATAGCTATTTAGTAGTTCCCATTTATAAATAATGAATGTTATTTGCTCCGGAAATAGATTTTTATTTAATTTTTAATTCTAAACTTCAAAATCATTAAATTAATTTCTAATGAATAATAAATACGTCAGTGATATAAATATTGTATTATCTACAAATTTTCTAGTTGTATGGAGTGGACTTCAATCAGAAAGGAATTATTATAACCCGAGACTCTTAAATGTGAATTTAACACAATTTAAAGTAAATATACCGTCTCAATATACGAAAATAATCAGTAAGGTTATTATTTATAGATATTTTCCTTTTAAAAAAATAAGATCTGACCTTGACGAATAATAATTGCTCAAAATTTTGTAATCTTAGATATGAAACAATAGGTTAGTATCTAATATTATTGAATAAGAGAATTAAACACGTCACATTATGTATATTTACACATGTATTTATCTATAAATTCTGAAGCATCACTTTTATTAGCAAACTCATGTAAAGACTGTAAATATTAATATCTGAGGAAAGGAATGTAGAAAAATAATTAGGGATTGATTTTTCTATTCTAAAGAAAGTTATGAAAATGTATGTGTGAGTCAAATGCTACGTCGACTTATTTAAGTGCCAAAAATATCATCTTAAATCGAGTGTCGTTACAAATATTGTGGTCTAATTCATTTTAAGAAAGATTATGACTGTAAAGTAAATTTTGACGATAATAGAAAAAAATTTGCATTTGTCCACAAATTGTGAAACAGAATTGGGATTTCTCATTGGATTTACGTAAAATAATTAAAATTTGCCTTTCAATCATTATATTTGCAAAGTAAAATGCGATCAATCAAGAATAAGCTTTCTGTAATTATAAGATCCCAATGCAAAGAAATATCGAGAGAATAATATAATAATCAACGTAATTGAGTACTTCACCAAGGATATTTTGGAATAAACTGGTCCTGGAAATGTGCCAATCATGGAATTGGTTAAATTCCAAGTATAAGAGCTTAGTCATTTTGAGACTGGAGCTTGAATGAAAACCGAAACAAACTTATGCCGAAATATTTGGTTCAATTTATGACCTACACGGAGTAAAAAAGTCTAAGTTATAAATATACTCTACATTCAAATCTTTCATATAAGGAATATAATAATAAGTGAGTGTGGTAAGTTAGTCGTTTCTAAATCAGAAACGGGGGTGACTTTCTAGTACGTGGATTTTACATTTGGTCGATTCAAACAGATAAGGCATCGATCGAGTTTAAAATCTCAAACTCCGCATTGCATACATTTCATCGATTATAATATCATGATAGTCTGTAGATAACACAGGCGAGTTCTCGAGAAACTAAGAAATATACACTAGAAACTTCAAGAGTTACAGGAATTGACCTTAGGTAAGAACAGAATGTTTGTCCAGAATGCAATTTTATACAAACATTGAAATACTATGTTGAGGTAGTTTAAAATAAAAGCCTTTTATTCAAACTGGTAAGAATAAATTATTTCGTTATTCTCTTACTGTTATTCAGAATGGGGCCAATAATCTATAAAAAGAATTAAAACACAAAAAGATCTATCGCTAAAGACCTTATAAAAATTATTGGCTATCATTCAAAAATATAAAATAAATTTATTTTTAAATGAACATGATTTGTGAACGCAAACATGTTGTGCTATAATTTGTGGATAATTTCAACCGGAAATCGTCTGAAATAGTGAATTAATGATGTTCACTTAATTGCGTTAGTATGTAAATGTGCGGAGAATCATCAACGGAATTGAACAATAAAAATATATCTCTTTAGATTACTAAACAATTCGTATGAATAGCTAATAATATGTTGGATCTTTAACTCTTATCTTAATAAGAAGGTTATTAAGAAGCCTTCATTGGTAGTTTCATATCTAAAATCATAAAGTTGTGTCGTAAACTTGTTCAGCAAGATTGATAAGTTTTCATACGAATAGAAACTACAAAACAAAACCTTACCTCATTAAAATTTACTTTAATAATTTAATGAATGGATAACATAATGAGTTAGTAATGTAAAGAGGAAATCGTCTTTCAATCAAAAAACTTTCAATCTGAAAGGATAAGTATTCGAATCAGAACATAAATTTTGAGTAATTATAAAAAATCATTTTATTTTAGAGACAAGTATATTTTATTATATGTATATATATTCACATATAATTATTTATTTTATAATTAATTGAAATATCGAGAACATTGCCGAAAATTAAGTGGATGAGTTTTATTGGTTCCAAATCATCGTATCGAGAAATGATCCTACATTGAATAAGAGGTAATATTTTATAAATATTATCAATCTTATAAATAATTAATAAATAGATATGTTTAGATATCTGAGTTACTATTTGAATTGGGTAATAGAGAAAAGAAGGAGTAAAAACAGGTGTTCGTTGTCTTTAAATCGTTAAGCATCGTATGATCAAGTAGACGCAGAAATATGACGTAAACTTTTTATGGACATTAATTGATTCATTTTGGCACTACTGTGGCAATATAAACTTAAACCATGCATAATATTATCCTCGATCAAAATTTTAAATCAAATTCAACAGAAAACTAGTTTTAATTGATACGTTCTTAAAGCTCAAATCATGATTGTGATTATAAGACTGTTGAAAAGAAGAATTTCACGAGAAATAGAATTAAGTAGAGTTTGGTTATAGAGCAATGACAATGACTATTCGAGCTAAATAAATCATTCGAGGGACAATTTAAGAATAGAGATATTAATACAAATATATCGCTTACTTCATTACTTTATTATTTACAACATGTGATATGTATCAATAATGAAAGTAAATCATATATTAACTCGAATAAATAATCTATCATAAAATAACGCAGAGGCATAAATCCCTAAACATTTTTGCTGATGTTTATTGATAGGGAACGTAATATTTCGGGAAATTTTACAAAATGAATTGATATGTTCATCGTCGTTACGCAGCCGTATCGTGCGTAACATAATTCTATCACTTATTTTCAGTTTTTGATTTTTTTGTCATAAATAATTCATAATTCATCCGATATTGAAGCAGAATTTATTAATAAAAAATTCCAGAAATTCCAGAAAAGTTTTCAGCTTTAAATTGAAAATAATTTGAATTGGCTATACCCACTTATATTGAAAGATGTTTGTTTTGTATTTGAGAATTACATTATAAGGAAAACCATACTGACAATGAAATGTTCAGAATATAGAAAAATCTAACTCCTTTTACGAAAAAATTAGGCAAAAGTCACTCGTGTAGAGAGTATAACATTGGAGGAAAATCTGTTTCATTCTGAAGAAGATGCACAGGGATGAATGGGGAAACTTTATAGAAAATATAACCGGGAAAGTATTCGAATCTCTCCCTAAAAGTGCAGAAGTTAACAGCAAATGCATTTAGAGCCCACTTCATATTTAGGAGGAGACGAAATTAGACCAAAGAAATATTGTACTCTCTCATAATGGACATCCATAATGAGAGGAATAAAGGTTTCTGAGACGAGAAATCCACCTCCGCTCATCCGAACGACCCATTCTTTGCTCCCTTCTTTTCACCAACTTAAATCCCCACCTTAACCCATCTATAACCCCCACCCCATTTCTAATCCCCCCTCATCCTACGTTTCCTGCAACCTCTCCGCAAGATCTGTCACGCGCACACCCCCTAGCGGACCATCCAGGAGTTACCTCGGGCGCCATTTTGGTACCCGTGGGGTAGAGGTCGCGGTGGGGGAGGGAGGGTGGGGGCAGGAAAGAAATAAAGGGGGTGTAGGGGAGGGGTCCAAGAAGAACCATCCCGGGGAAGAAAGCACGTGACCAACTCTTTATACCAACCCCGTCCATCGAGTTCCTTCCCTCCCTCTCCTAGTCCCTCCCCACCCTCCCCTTTTCTGCTTACTCCTAGCTCTTCGGCCCCACCCCTCCGTGGTCCACAACGCCCAGCATCCGGAATCCGCCTTCCGCTTTTTTTTTTTGCTCCGGCACATTCCTAACCTCGCAGTCTCTCTACTTCCCTTCGTCCCTACCTGGGCGAACCACTTATCCACATGCATACCAAACTCTCGTGTTCCCTCAAGAAAGAGTTCGCTCTTCCATAATTCACCGCCCCATAAATACCGAGAACGGTGCTAGTAATCATCGCAGGGCGTGACCCTAACCGATAATGGAATAGAGAAGACAATGGTGGGATTCGACTCAACTTCATCCCGCTCAGTATCGTTTCGCTGAATTGTAGATGGCGATTCAATCGGCTGTGGCCACCTCTTGTACATACTCGCGCGACCGCATTCAGTTGTTTCTACTTCTCCGAATTCCCGTTCCCCACCCCTTTCGACATCCCTTCATCTAATTCCTTCGTTATAATCCCTGAAACTCTTTCGCACGAGCTGAGTAGCACGCGCACACAAACACGCACGCACACATGCATGCACAACACCATGGCAACTGCTAACCAACGCCCGCATCGCTTCCATATCAACTCCTGTATCTCTCTCGTCCTTCCCCTCCCTTCCTCCCGCGTCTGCCCCACCCCCGCATCGGGACCACGATCCGGGCAACCGCGTTCAATTGTTTTCTGCCCCTTTCCTCGGGAATTTTCATGCCTGTTTTAACCCTGTCCCTACATAGCAACGCAGCATGACTCATGAATTTTCTGGCGCATTGAAGCAAAGAGCACTGATTAAGGCGACGATTTTTTTTGCGAGAGGACGCTTAATTTGAGTTCGAGCGGAAAAAAAATATATCTATGTTCTTGAATTGTGCGGGCAAAGCTCAGGGCAGCTTTTTGCGGAGGTTAAAAGGATCGGAGGGACTTCAAAAGCCACGGAAAAGTGTTTGTGTGCTGGAATATTTTCGTATCGAAGTCCTTTGTCGGAATTCGTTCTTTCAGCACGAGGTGTTTGTTCTTGGTGGAAAAGGATCCTGTAGCGAAGGGGTTTTGAGGGCTTTAATTTACACGAGATATTAGGAAAATTGCTCATTCATCGATCAATGATTCCTGTAGATTGGCAGGAGAATTACTGCTTTATAGATGCGCAATTCTATACGTAATGGTTCTTCAAAGATGGTCATTATTTTATGACCCTCATCTTCGTTCCAATTTGCATTCAGAAGTTCAGATGCGGGGAAATGACTTTTCACGGCATAACAAGAATGCGTAATTTATTTATTTTGGTAGTGAATATTTTGGTATCATATATCTTCATTGTATCCAACATAATTTAAATAAGATAATAAAAATGAACTTCTTAGCAAAAGAAGTTATCAATCACAAATCGTATTCTTGTATGTATGAAACATAGAATTTTAAAAGAAGAGAAATTTAAATATTTTACGGATTCAAGCTATGATGTCTCGAGGAAGGATTTTTCAAAAATAGCCCAAAAGACAGGGATTAATGTAAGGTAGGAATAACTTCATAATAGGAGACAGGTAGAGGATGACAAGAGCTTAGCCGATGAATAGAATTTTTTAATCTTCGAAATCCTTATTCGTCGGAAGGAGGCCTATACTTTCGTTCCGAGATGAGATTCAGTTAATACGGATGATGATTCGAAAGACAGGCGAATGAGAATATGATCCGACGCAGAAAGAATGAATTTTCGCAAAGCTTGTTAAGGAAGGGAAGGAAGGAAGACACTGAAAACATGAGAGTCTGAGTTCGGAGACAGAAGAGCGCACTTAAAATGAGCTGAAAGTATGAGAATAATGGCGGAGAGATGAGAAGGGAAGTAGAGTAAAGAAATTGCCAAAGGGGCGTTTAAGGCAAGATACGACTAGGAAACTGGAAAAAATTAAACGCTCGGTGAAAAGGATTTTTAAAAATGGAAGTGTGGATGATCAACTGTTCGATTCGGTCGCTTCAAGCACGCAATTCACGATTCTGTAACATCGGGTGAAGGGATATTATCTATTGTTTCAGATTCATTATGCTGGACTGAGATATTTCTCCAGATTTTATCTATCTGCAATTTTTTAATGGTGATAGTAAAGAAGATGAATGGTCATTATATTCTCTCTTACAAAAACATTATGCGAACAACATGTGATGGCAGCAAGTAAAATATATTATTATATATATAATATATATATTTATATATAAATTATAAATATTGAACTTCATGAGAAAATAAAATACCTACGAGCTTCATATTCAGTCACCATCTACCAAGCATTAATCCCGTAATTCTACATCTATTTAGCCTCGATGTCGCTTAAAGGTTTTCTCTTATGCCTCTTAATGAGCAGACATAATCAAGCACATATGAACTAACACACCCTTACCATACGAATAATTTATAATACAAGTTTTCACGATTTCATTTAATTTCAATTCCATAACAACATTCTCCCGCAGATGTTTATAGCTGCCACTATTTTTGTAAATAAGGAACATTCTTGGTCTTAATACTACCCAAATACAGACGTTTATCATTTAGTATTATTCTATCCTACATATAAATAATTATTCATACCACGACATTTTATATTTCTGGTGGAAATATTTAGAAAATTCTATGGTAACATAACTCGAAATGTTTAAATTATTCTGCATTTTTAATTAAATTCTTTAATGCCTCAGCTGATCGTTACCACCTAACATATGGTATAACTGCGACGTAATTTTATAATAAATAAATATTCTAGAAATTGTTTGCGCTCGATCAGGTTGGCAGAGCTCATCTTCCTTGGGAAAATGTAAATTTTTCAATGTAAAATAATTTTTCCAATTAATCAATTAAAACGGAATGTAAAATAAAAAAGATTGAAAGCCATAAACAATATTTTTGGATCCCTGCCAGTCGTTTTATACCACTTTAAATTTTGGAATGTATGCGAAAGCACGTCTGCTGTAAACGGGTCAAGTGGAAAAGGACGAATAATTCTTTTGACAAGGATTAGCGTTTGTGTAAAGAAGAGGTAATTGTAGCAAGGAAAAACAAATAAGGTTTCAAACTAACAAGTTGTTGATATTCAAACAGAAAAAGTGGAATATTTGTTCTTGCACAGGAGAAACATACAACTCTACCATCAATAATAGATGTTATTTGCGTGCATTTCAAATTCTGCGCATGATAAATATCAAATAATCGTTAGAAGGGATATGTCCGAAATGAAAAATTTACGTCCTCGTTTTTGCGGGGTGAAACTTAAATTAAAAAAACCCTCTCATGGTATGAGTGCACAAATATGAATTATTTTGCGAAGAGATCTTATTGAATTATTAGAAGTGTATCTTATTTGTTATACTATTAATCATTTTACATTATAATACTTGAATGTAAGGTGATGATTACTCGTTAACCGAAAATATATTTCATTCTTTCCTTTATCGACACCTAAGGTCATTTAAAATATTATCATTAGGCATACGATAACTGAAAAAACATTATAAAAAATTGTACAGCCACTACACGATATATTTAAAATCAAATTAAATTTGGCAAAATTTAGTTCCCAACATTTTTTCGTTTGCCATTTTAATCGATATCTTTAACTCTTCAGATATACTGAAATTTAACTTAACAAATACATTCAATTCTTTGAAGAATAAAAAGAGTAATATGAATAATCAAGCAGCGTATTCAGTTAGCGTTTAGGATAATTACTTTACACTGAAATATTCTCAATTCGTAATGAATTATATTTTAATGTTTCGTTTAGATGCATAACTTTAATTCGCCTGAAATTATTTATTATATGACATATTTATCTTTTCATCCATTATATCATCAACTGAATCGATATTTAAAAAAATAAAAATTCTTAAAAAACATATTACTCAAATTAAATAATTATAATTTTATTTATTTTGAATCTCTTTAAGAAATCTCATAAAATCCACTCATAAATAATTATAAATTTATTTATTTTGAATCTCTTTATGAAATCTCATTAAACCCACTCATAAATCCCATTAAAACAATTGAAATAATCCTCAGAAAGAACAACTTATAATATAATTCGGTGTCAACGAAGTATCATTCGAAAACTAGGGCTTCGAACGGGACGAGGGTCAAACAGTGGTTGAGGAGAACGAGAGATACGCCGATCCATCGAAACCCCCCGTTGTTTAAACTGAACATCCTAATGACGCGGGGAATGTTTCGTTTATTCACCGAATATAACGGGTTGAAAACAAAGGAAAAAAAAGGGAGCGAGCACAATGATCGCGGAGAACGTGATCTGGATGTGACCATGGAGGCGACAGAAATAACGCGACCGCCAGACTAAAATATCTCCCTCGATTTATCAAAAAAACCTCTCCTTCTTTCATTAATCGAACCTTCCGGATCATTTCTTTTCCCCGTCATTTCTTTTTCCATGCGGGCAAGAAATACGTCGGGAGAAAAAGTCTTTAATTAAGCCTTCGTCGCTGGGATACACAACAATGCCAATCAATTTCGAGTGTTTGATCGTACGATGCGCCACCGCCTCGTTAAGCAATCCAATAATCGAGTGGCGATGGGTGTGGATCGCGGCAGAATGGGTGAGTTAAAACATCCTCCGTTTGTAGTGAACCAGTAATTTCCAAGGTAACGAAGATCATTCGCGCCGAAGACGGGCCTCTGTGTGGAGGAGGGGGGGAAAGGGTTTCCGTAATTGAAGAAAATTGGGAACAAAAATGGAATGAAAACAGAGATTGCGGGAGGTGAAGAGACTGTGTTCAACGGAGCGAAGGGAATAGAGGACGTTATCCCTGAATATGAAAAAAAGAAGGAGAAGATGGAATTAGTGAAGCGGGCGGTTTGCGAAAGGAGGTGGACTTAAGGCGAGGAAGGGAGAGGGAAAAAGGAGTAAATCTGAGGAAAAGGGGAGGATGAGAAGGAAGGAGAGCGAAAAAGGGAAGGAGAGGTGTGAGAGAGAGAAAGATAAACCGAGACGGAGAGTTTTTGAGGAGAAAAGAAAACGGAAGGAAAGGTACACGAAGAGAGAAAAAAAAGAAATGGATGTTTAGTTCAGAAGATCAATCGAGAGGGAAACGAGATTTATTCGGAATGGAAATAAGTTTAGAATATGGAAATGATAAAAGTTATGGAAATGAAAAAACTTATGGAAATGTTAGGTTTATGGGAAATTTTACGTAGAAAAATCTCGCGAAGTTTGCAGGTGAAACGGACCAAGGAGATATAAACATAAAAAAGGATATATTTTATATGACAATGTGTTGAAATATAGTATAAAAAGAAATAAAATAGTCAAAGAAAGAATCCGGGTTATTCATTCCTATTATTACGCATAAAATACGACTTCTACATGTTATAAGATACATATAATTGTGTTTTGAGTTGAAAAAAGGAAATAAATGGATTATTAAGAGCTTTGATAAGAAAAGGATGGTTGAATCAATTACAGAAAAAGAAGAATAAAGATGAAATAGGAGAATAATATACCAGAGAAACCTAGAGTGACAACGAGGGTAAGAATAGCGGGGAAAAAGACGAATACAAAACATAAAAGGCGTATAGAGGGGGTGTTTGAATACAAAGATAATACTTGCGAAGGAAATAAAAGACTTTTAAATGAAAAATACTTCGGGAAAGAAAGAAAGAAAATTCACCGCGAAAAAATGATTCACGTAGTTTTCCACGGAGGCGATAGAGAGGGAGGTAAATAGGGAGTGCCGAATAAATACATTGAAGGGAATCTAAGGGGGTGTAATAACTCGAAAAGAAATAAACGGAGAGATGTAGAAATTGAAGGAAATATAGGCCCGCTTCGTTGGATTCGGAGCGAGTCTTCGGCAGGGCTTTTGGTTGAGAGGATGCTAAGAGCAGAGGGGGGAGGGAAAGAGAGGGGGGCGTACGGGAGGAGGGGCTGCAGTGAGCGGGATGCTGCGGATCAATACTTGTCTCACCCAGGCGTCCCTTCGATTAGCACGCGTCGCATACGCCTCCCCTCCCCCCCAACGCCTCCCCCCACCGGGGGCAGTACTCACAAAATCCCATTCCTGCCCCCCCCCCCTCGTTTTGCATCACCCCTGCCGAATGTTACCGCCTGCACACACAATTTTGTCCTCGCTACGCAATCCTCATCATCAACCCCTACATCATTCCTAGCTTTCTTTTTTACTCCCATCGCCTGCTCATTTATGCCCGAAACGAAATCGTCATTTCCCTAGACACGCTTCCAATTGTTACATTTTTTTTCGTGGACCACTTTCGACCGTTCCCACCATCTCCGCCTCGAGATTGTATCCTTCCGTCCGAAGCCTTTTCCTCCTTCGTTGAAGTCAAATTGCCCGTTTTCCTTGCTTCGGCACGTAATTCTTCCCATCCACCCTTCATCTCCTCTTCTTACCCCTATGATCACCAGGAAGCATCTTCCTCCTCCGGAGTCTCGTTTATATAGTTCGACCCTTATCCGACGTTTCCCCGTCCCCACGCCTTATTTAAAAGAGACCTCGTATGTGATATTACCTTTTGTTTTTTCTCGCAAGAGAAACCCCCTTTTTCCTGTGATCAACTTTTAGAAGACTCCCACGCTCTCGACAGTCTCGTATTCTATTTTTCCGGCACCATTTTGGTCTCCGGTGGAAAAAGAATCGCGAACTACTTTCCGACTCGAGACGCGGGAGACACCTACCGACCACCTACGGTATTTTTTTGCCTCGCTATGCCCCATTCTCTTCAACCGTCACCCTTCCTCACGTCCCATTTAACCTTCTCACTCTCTCACGTTTTTTTTTTCTGCCGTATTCCAATCTGCACCCCTCTGAAGAAGCAGTCTGACGATTTTGAGGTTCAGGGAGCGAGAGGTTAGGTTTTTTTTCGGTTGTTGTTTGCAGTCCTTCGACTTATATGGTGCTCGATTGCGGGAAACGAAAACATTGGGAAGAAGTACACCTGCGTCCAGTAGGTTCGCCCCCGATAGAACCTTTTAAAACGAGATTTTCGCGACTCCATCATTCCGAGACTTGATGGATGGCACAGGTGCATTCCCCGCTCTCGGTGACGATGGCCATTATCGCGAGGCTGCGACGCAAAATGGAAGCCGTGGATGCAGCACGGAGTTTTGGGTCCTCTCTCTCGCTTAATTGCGGATCGGGGATTCGAAAATGTGTTGTGAATCGAATGGCATGACTTATTGATCACATAGGAAGGGTGAGAGAGGAGGAAAAAAAATTCCACGTGCGTCGGGAGCGTCACGGAGCTCTTTCGGTCTGAATGCAATCGCGTTGCTACAGTCGCACACGATTGGTGCATAGGGTCGTGTACGTTCATCCATGCTCTGTAGCGAACCGTCCGTGATGTTTTCGGTGGAGATGTAAAAACAAAGAGAGTCTGCCGTGGAATTGAATGCGGGAGGGTTTTGCGACTTCAATTATTTACTCGGAGCCCTTGAAATGAGTTTCAACGCTTGCTCGCATTTTCACCGTGAACCTCGAATAAAAATACGCCATTTATATTTTAAGCGTGAAAGGAATTTACATGATGATGAGTTGCCATGGTTCGATTTTTTCGTTGTGGATGGAAACTTTTGTACGAGCTTGTGTTTTGGAATCTAAAGGTTGGAGTTTTGCATTGTTGGAGAGGTGGAGATATTCACAGCTCGGAGAATGTATCAGGGAGAATGTGCGACGATCAGCCGTTCATTGTAAACGATCGATTCAAATCCGTTGGCATGGAACGAGATCAAATATCAAGTTTAATAAAATATAAACTGAATTTGCTCAGATTCCAAACCAGTGCTTCTAGTTCCAGACAAATTTGAGATGTAAATCCTTCTTATATTCATGATCATTATATCATACATAACGTATTATAACATCTCGAAAAATTAAACAAAAGAAACGTGAAAATTCTAAAAGGACCACTTAGAGTGTTTCCTCCTAACTAATTACTATGGATTCATGGATATCTATAAACATAGAAATTTTAAGCTAATTTAAGCAAAATCTTTTCTATAAATGGAGTATATACGAGCAGTGTGAACATTCACAGCGAACAAAGCTTCATAATTCAGCGTATATGTTTGACATTTCGGTATTTTTAGTCCGGCGAATCCTGCATCAAGATACAGCTGCTTTACGGAGTGCCCATCTGGTCTAGCGATCGGCGTGTTTTCAGACATCATTTCCATATTTATTCACCATAAAAATAAATTCTATTTTCCACGTCATAAGCATCCATTTTAGCCCTATATTTCATCCTTCTATAGTCTTCCTCCGCGAAACGGAGGATGGCCGTTTTTCCGTCCGTAATATCGGCACATTCGTTTTCGAAGAATAGTGGCACCAAACCGTCTCGCGCGGCAACTAGGTCACTCCAGAGTGAGGGAGAGGGAGCGAAGGGAAAATGGCCGTGTGAGGAGGCGGCCATTCCGGGGAGGGAGAGAGAAGTGGTAATTAGAAAGCCGTGGTTCGTCCTGCCAAGGTAAATTCGTCCCCGAGGCACTATTAAATTTCGGGGAATGTTTGTAAGAGGCAAATAATTTGGTCACAATATCAGAATCGGTGGATGCTCGATCAAAGATGGAGAAGATGAATAGGTATTTTTTCGAGAGACGAGAGGATTTTTAAATTGTAAGATCCCGGCAAGGACGACTAATATCTCTCGATATTTAGGCTTCCGTGCGGTTTAGACGTATATTGGGGATGTGATGCTCCTTTCTCTTTAAACCATTACACTCGGGGGCCTTTTTGGATAGTTGTGAAGGGTCCATGTATTCTTTTTTTAGAATGCTGTTTTCGTAAATTGCGAAGTTGAAGACGAATGGAAACGGTTAACGGTCAAATACTTTTCAGCGTAAACGGATGAGATGTCGGGATGTTTTCGGAAAATGGGCGGGGCATTTATCAGAAAGTGGCGCCGTTCTGGCGATCTGTTGGTGAAATATGCTTCCGAAAGAAGAGGGATTCGAAAGGAGGGATTGGCCGTTATGGAAATCCATTGAATCTGACTAATTATTAAGCTCACTTCATTCCTCTCGATATTCTTTCCTTTTCGATTCAATTGTACTTTCGTTAGACGCTTCAATTTGGAATCTGGACAAGTGAAAAGGTTTAGAAGTCTAATCAAAGGGGTGACGAAGAAGAAAGAAAGTTATTACGCTAACTACAGATTTATGACTAAAGATAAGGATTTGGGGTGTAAATAAGAATTAAAAACATTGCAATGATTATAATTAACTCTCTCTTATCATATTGTTTTAATTCAGTGCGAGTTAAAATTTTATTTGTTTAGATGTCAAATTTTATGCGATAAATTTTTATAGGTTTCCATACCCATAATAACTTTGTTTTTTCAATCTAAACTTCTCTCGGCAATATAATACATCTTCAGATGAATAAATCCAGAATTTCAAGATAATCATACATAATACTTACATCAGTAGATATGCGTATAAGGTGATTATTATACCATTGTGCCTATGAAGAGCCTCATATATATCCATATATATATATCGTAGCACTCGATTTTCGTGTATATGCTCATACCGGAGATTTCAACGGCTGTAAATCATGACTAAATAATTATTCAAGACGAAGATTGCCTTATCAAAGGTTTTGATACGAACTAATAATAATTTAAGTTTAATAACGAAAGATTATTTTTTGCTGCGAAAAATATTTAAAATACAGAGTATTAAAATACGGGTTCACCGAAGCGTTTATGATACATCCTCCTCCCATTACTCCATGCTAAAATCAACACGCTGGGGTCATTTGGAGTCGCAGCTGTGCGCGATCACTTTAATGAAGGAAAGAGTAAAAGAGCGTTTCTACGACTTCCATCGAGAAAGGCAAACCCTCTTCTCTTTTATCATACCATCTTAATCGCATTCCTCCGCGCTCGTTTCAAAGGATAATTAACATTCGAGCAAACTGCTTAAGGATTCGAGTTATATTTAAACAAAACCACGGAAATATCCTTTATTAAAGCCTGAGGAAGGAAAAAAAAGGAGGAGATGCGAAGGTTTTTTAATCACCGAAAGATTTGAAGGGAGGAGAGAGCACTTCGTGCCTCAGTACTTAACTCGCGCCAGCCCCTCGCATAAGAGGGAGTTACCATTTGGGGAAAATCTTGATGCGGGGAGGCTGCGAAAAGGGGTGAGGGGTAGAGATTGTTACGTCAACCTCCAAGAAGGAAGAGACGTACGGGAAAAAAAGAAATAAGGCGAGGAAAAAGGCGGGGAAAACAGCATCTCTGGACCGCGCGCGCCTCCAACGGAGGAAGCGTAATCAATCGAATACGCATCAAATCTTCGATCTCTTCGCAAGGAAGTGGATTCATTTCTCGCTCAGGAATGTAGCAAATGGTTAAAAAGGCTCGAGAGGCGACGTATGCTGAAGGGGCAATAAATGCAAAACGGCGGGGAATGGCCAACGCCGATGTATCCATGGAGACGGGGGGAAAAAGGGCATGGAGATAGATACAAAAGGGAGAGACAAAGAGAGTGTGGGGAGGGTGAAAAGGATTTTTGTCGGGACCTCGCGAATGCCCTTGGCAACTGCGGGTGGTCGATACATGTCCCTCTTTCTCCGGGCGTCCGCACGAGCAGAGGAGAAACGTGGGAGAAATTTTTACACGAGGGTGAGATGCAGGAGTATTTGAATGGGAAGAAAGGGTTGCGGACGTGCTTTTATTTAGAACGGGGTTAAGCCGTGGCGAGAAATAATTTTTTAAAAAACCTACGTAGGCTCCAGTGAATATTATGTGTTAAACTGATGATTACTAATGAATTGGATTGCTGATGCCGATCGATTTTTGGAAGTCTGGAATCTATATACACCATAGATGCTTCTATCTTAAATACTCTTTAATTATGTTGAGAAAATAGTTGACACCGTGATTAATTGAAATCAACAACTTTCATGAAGTAAGTACCAGTAAACTGGTTTAATTTTGTGGAAGATACTCGTACATTTATATTACATATTAATTGAAAATTTGTTTCTCTCACAATTTGTTGGTAGTTGCAGCGACTTTGCAAAAACGAACTAAATTCGCATAAATTGCGCTTTTTGTTAGATATTTTCCACTGCACACCGAATCCGGTAATAGTTAAACAGTACGATTAAGTAAATAATAACGTAAAATTAACAAATAAAAGTTTATGGCTACATCCTCAACATAGGGTACGGAGCGTAGAAAGATCGCACGATCGAATGGGATAATAAACGTGGAACTGAATTGGAAAAGAGGAGGATCGTGGCAAAAAGTAAATGATGGAGGACACGAGATTGGAACACAAAAGGCTATTCCCTCAAAGAGAACTTATATGTATGGAGAGAGAAAAGATATATAGACGCTAATCTTGCAAAAGGGAAGTACTCGGTGCGTAACTTTTGAGGGAGGTTCCGGAAAGAGCGGGGATATTTCACCGCGTGGGCGGACGGAGATAAATAGATTGGGTTGTTAAAAGGGTTCTTTTTAAGGGAAAGTTCAACAAGAGGGAGGAAGAAAACTATTAGCGAGGGTAGTGGAGATTTTTGTATGCAAGGAAAAGTACTGTGGGCGAGGGAGGAGAGAAGTATAGGAACGGGAGTTTTGAGGATAAAGGGAAGCTATAAAAAGAACGGTCGCATTGAAGTCCAGCGTTGATTCGGTCCACCGTGGAAGTATCAAAATAACGCCTCTCCGCTTCCCATTGCTACCAAACTCATCTACATCTCCCTTCACACTTCCCAACCGCCACTTTTCTACTTTCCCCGCTCTATATTCTCCGCTCCACCATTATTTCCTGTTGCGATCCCTTCCACTCGTGAAACCCTCTATGCGCCTACCCCCTTCACAATCTCCTTCCGTAGCAATTTAGTTCATCTTTCATTACCTTTTCGTTTCAAGCACCAACCTCTTTCGCGATTATTATGATTCAAAATAGTACGTTTCACTGTTTTGGCTCGAATCCTCCCGTATTTAAATGGGATTGAGTTCTAATTTATCGATCGAAACTCATACGTGCTTCTTTTTGTACACGATTACATGAATATTGAAAATAAGCTGATATTTTAATTAACTCTCAATATGGGTGGTTATTACGTAATAGTAAATTCTATTATAGAAAATGATTTGCTGTATTTTAAACTTTGCGTATGAAAATTGTACTCATTTTTATATATATATACAGCTCGTTACATCCTTTCTACAAAATATCCACGTCTTTTTCGAGGTTTTTTAGTCACTGTCCATCGAGGATTTATGTCGACGTTAGTTTACCACTCATTCAAGTACCAGCTTTAAGTATTTCTAAAAAACTAGCGCCATTTTAAAATTTACACGAAATCTCGTAGCACTCCGAACGTGTTGAAAAGGGACCCGATTGTCCAAACTTTACCGTTGGGGGTCGTATAGTTATGGTAATAACTCATTGCGGTTAACGATCTTCATTTTTTTAAGCCATGGCGGATTTTCTCTCCGTTTCCCTCTCTTTTCCTCCACTTCGCTCCATTTATTTCTCTTTGCCACTCTCCCTTGGCACACCCACTCTCGAATGGAGGCCAAACTCCAGGGAGAACGCATAAAAAAAACGTCGGCTCGTAACATATCGTCTCCGGCGAAAAATAAAATAATGGATATTCGGAGAGCAACTCCTATGAAATTTTAAATCATGTCGAGAGTCAAAGATGGGATGGAATATTCTTTTTTTCTTCTCTTGCGGAGCAGGTAAGCCCTGGCGAGGTTACTTTTTGCTTGTTCCACTGAATCCAAAAAAGGAGAAAATAAAAAGTTCTCATCAAGTGCGGGTAATGATGAAAATACAAGCAAGGCTCGAATCCTTTCAAATCAAAATGGTGGAAAATACGAGCAGGTAATTTTTACTAAGATTGCGAAATTGACTGTGAATCAATGATTCGAGTTGGAAAAGATTTAATATTTATACTCATGGAAGTAATACTTTACCGATACTTAGATATTGAAATGCAATCTTATAATTTAATTTACGGATTCATAATACGACTAAATACTTTATTCGGGATGATCGATTAAATAAAGTCTACGAAGGAACTAATGGAGCTGTTTCCTATTAATTCGATCATCGTATCGAAACTTTTTTATATATTTTCAAATTCAAAATTCAAATTATATGATTTATTACAGTTTTAATTAGTTACTGAATATTTAACAAATACCATTGACTGATTATTAATAGTTTATATTGATTGCTATGAAGCTCAATTGCACGAACTGTCTTAAAAAAATTTCAGTATGGTATCGAGATAAAGACACATTCATCGTAAACTAAGATATGACAGCGTAATTCGTGAAAAGGATAAACTCTCAAAAAATCAACTGAGGAAACACCAATGCTTGCTAAGAGCCGAATAGAACTCCTGAATCATTTTCCTCATAAAAAATTCACTACAAAAACAAGCGACCCTATTAATAGCTACTTTTGAGTCTCAAACTCATTTTGGAACCCGTCGCAATTCCGACATTCATTCCAACTCCCAATGGATTCCACGGAATTGAAATAGAACTCTGAAAGTGATCGATTATAGTTTGAGAAACTTAAATCAAACTTTTGTGAGCAATTACATCTGTACGTAACTCCATCGACGATGGAGGCCAAATAGAAAAATCTTATCCACAAGGCTTCTCTACTTCATGTTCCCTCGATCCCTTTGGCATCCCTTTTGGAAAATGGAAAATTTCGATCTGCTGGAGGTTTTGACGTTCAACGGGTACCAACTTTTCACAGCGAGTTCCTCGAATGAGGGCATTGAAACTTTTGAAACAAGCAGAATCCACTTGTCATATTCACTCGGCTCAATTGTGTTTGAATGATGGCGGAGAAAAGTGAACTCTTTGCATCAATCATCGTATCTCCTCAGGAATAAAGATGGTGCACCTGTTAACCAGTTAATGTTTATCGTTCTTATGGTCATGTAAAAATCACTTAGAATCGTATATCTGTATTAATAATCAATTTTTATTCACGTGCGAAACAGAAGAGGGACGCAAATATTATGTATTGAAGTTGCGGGATACGCCGTGTGTGTGCAGCGAAAATTGGAACTACTGACCGCTGTGTAATCATCATCGAAATTTTAAATTGAATACGCGATGTTCGGAGAATTATGAATATACATTTGAATAAATTCCTGAAATCATCGATTGGTTCTATTTCATCAGGGGCTTCTGTATCCTAATTGAATTTCGTCAAATTTATAATAATAGTAAGAAAATAATTTAATAGGAAATGGACAATTCCGGATTGAAATGGATTTTAATCTATCTCCTGTGATAAATTCAAACCGACTTTATTTGACAGCAAAAACTATAAGAGTTAAATCACAGGTACTTGAATATAACCAGGAGGTTGATTGTTTCTGTAACATTGAACAAAAATAAAAATATGAATTCTTCGTCGACTGTATTTTTACTTTCGATAATCTTCAAGGAACCATTACACAGAATAAAATATCAGCAAATGAATGATATACAGGCGTACTTGAAACTTAGGAAACCTTATTTATGTTCTATACTTACACCTAAATCATTAATAGCCGCTTTTCAAGTTTTCGTATACACCAAAAGTATAACTGTAATCCCGTTCAACGATTACCACACCATGATGCTAAGAATGATCTTTAAAAAGGATTGAACATATTAGAACATAACCTATATTTAATTTAGGATCCCCATAACTGCCTAAACTGTTCATGAGCCTCAAACTACCGAACCAACGGACGAGACCGGACAGGAATCCGATTTCCGGATCACGTGACGTCATACGCCTCTTCCGCTAACATGATCATCCATTCCAGCACCTAAATAACGGAAATCCATAACGAAATGATCCATCTTTCCTTCACATTCTTCGGACGAATTCTTCTCCGTACCTTCCTGCATAGAGGTCAACTTCCCGAGGGGGTCTCCGCGGGAGGTGCAGATAGAGGTCTGGTGGAGTCAATGCGTGGGCGTAGAGAGGGTGTGGGGGAGCAAAAGGATAGAATAGGCGAGTGGAGGGGGGAGGAGGAGGGTGCAGGGAGTGAGGGAAGATCCCTGGGAATCCACAGGCGCTGTGCCGGGCTCGTTCGGAGCGGAACGCTAAGCTTTTGCTCCATCGATGAGGACGGATCAATATCGGCTCCAAAATGCCATCCAGGCTCCTTTCCTCCGCATCTATCTCTCTCCTCCCCCAAAGCCACTCCCCCACCCGTCGAATGGGCCCAACGCTTGCAGTCTGCGTCGAATGCGTCGCTGCAAATTCTCCCTTTGCTCGTCCATCCTAATTTCACCCGAAGCGAAATCCGTTTTCTGTATAAAAATGGGAACTTTTTTGCGGAGAAGTGTTTCGCACGACGTCGCTCTTTCCCCGAGCAGGGGGTTTTCTCTCTCGTCCCCCAAAAACTTCCGTTTTCTTTCGTCGTGGGAATGTCTCTCACTCGAAGCAAAACGTCTCCTCGAGGAAAACCGATAGAAAAAGATGTATGTTCTCGGTCTCGACATAATTCTAGATGTGGTGACAGTGTCGAATGTTCCCATTTCAGAGTGTTTTCCGAGGAAAACGCCGGGATAAAGTTCGGATCCGGTTTGTGACAATTGAGGTGCCTTTCTACGACTGCAGTTGATGCATTTACTTTTTTGTAACGGGAGCGTTCTGCGGGAGGCGAATCTAAATTCGGTTCCGTTCGCCACTTTGAGTTTAATCTTCCTTACTAAATGTTACTTTTACAGATAATACTCCTATCATAGTTTATACTCCGGCAAATATCAATTAAACAGATATTTATGTTAGGTAAGAAATATGGAATGGCAGTAGTATAAGAAAATACATATCGTCAACAGACACACAGACCTATTTTATAAGTATCTGAGGTTATAGAAGTAACAAAAAGAATTTTTATTTGCGGACCTGCATCGCATCGTGATTTATACAACTCCATTCAGAGAACGCACGCTGACGGGATTTTGCCAAAGTCCTTATTTATTGGATGGAAAGTTACGACGATGATAAATTAGAAGCTTAGTTTTACGACCCATACATTACTTTTTCTTTTCATTTTAATCTTCTAGGGGTATTTTAGGGTTATTTACCGCTGGCAGTAATAGTAGCGTTAAGTGAATTTAACGACAGGTGAATTCCCGATGAGACTTTCAGTTAGAAAGTATAGTATACGAAGATAACAAACTAAAATGCATTTAAGCCATTATTTAAATTTGCATAAGAAGGAATTTTATTAAGGCTAAACTTCATTAAAAGCTTTAATTTAACTTAAATCCGATTCATATATCAATACAGGACTAAGAATGAACATATTTAATACATATAGATAGAGATTGGTGAAATTTGAATTTTATCTAAACCAAATTTAAGTTAATATGGATGATTAACATTAAATATGGAATATTATAAAGCTTTTCTAAAACATCCTTCTAATCTTAATTATCCATAAATTATCATTTCCCCACATCAGAGACGCTTTGAGATGTAATAATGGCTGGTTTTAATAATTAGATTTTTTCAAGGCAGGGCCACAGACCGCGATTCTGTGACCACACACTGAAGAAAGAGCCGCGCATTATTACATAGCGAAACAAAGTTGACTTACTCGGGTGAGCTCCAAAAAGCCGTCGACAAAAGAACAGAAAAAGCGAAATAAAAACTTCGATGGCAATTAATGAAATGGTACTAAGAATGGATGAGGATTCTGCAGCAGAAAGAGAAAAAAAACTTCTCCGTTAAGTGAATTTCGCGCGCAGATTTCGTACGGTACTGAAACATTAACAAAGGTTCCGCTTTGCGTTCGTCTCTTTTATGGGAGGCGTACTTCGATCAAACAACGGCGTTCATTTTGCCTCCAAGGCATACCTCCCGTTCTTGAAAGTTCCTCGCCCCCCTTCGGTTTGCTTCTCTTTCTAATCACTCAGATGTTAACTTCAATTGCTCAAAGTTCCTCGAAGTCACGCCTTTTATTCCTTTCTGATTTTCCCTACTTCAAACTCCACACGAAATTTGACATCAAGTTAAAAAGAAATGAATACGTTTTCCATACACGAAAGCAATAATCACATCTTTTTCTCTCTCAGTTTATTCATATTTCCTTTCCTACAATTCTAGTTGGTACAATCGATGTGTGCGTGTGATTCAAGAAAACAGTAAATTTAAAGTTCCAAGCAGGAAATTCAGTTGACTCAATTTAGATTGTTTAAATAAATATAGATTTAAACTATTTTATACAATTAATTGCTAATCGCTGATCATATAAACACTACCTATGAATTTAATTCAACGATTAATTTATAACTTATAAAACAAACTGTTTGTTTACTTTCAATTGATTTATATAAATATAAAATTGAGTTCTTCTTTTTCTTACATCAACGAGATTTTCTAATTTACAGAGAATTTTTCACTTTTTTGTTACGTTTCCTACTTCCCTCGTGACACTTGTCCTGCTCAAGTGAAATGTAATTCGTATGGTAACATATTTAAATATCTTTAATCCTAATTATAGATCATCAGTTAAACAGCTTTCCTTGCAAACTGCCAAAATACTCTGAATAATTTATGAAAATCACAAAAACTTTTTTATCACAACGCACATAATCCCTACACGAAATTCCTGAACGTTAAAAGTACTTACTACGCATAGAAATTGCTCACCTCAACTAATAGATGTGCGAAATAACTCAGATAAAAGTAATCGATAAACTTACATTTCACCACGTACATTTTGGTAGGTATTTTGCAAAGACGACTTAGAATATGATGTTTAATTAATTAAGTTTAATTGACATTAAGATAGAAAAAATTAAATGATAATGAAGACTTATCTAATTTTAAGATAGTAGAATGAAGTTTCATATACCAACTAATTGAGAAATTTAGTGAGAACCAATTTATTTTTCATAGTTCCGATCAGATTTCTCTATTTCTACTAATTTTCTAGCGTTCCTTTTACGTGCGCATATTTCTCCTCTGTTCACTTCTCTCGAAGTGTATTTTCCGACCTTTTCCCAAGATTCCACTCGATTTTTAAACTATTGGATTACTTTTCATATTCTCCACACGTGTCTCTGAACCCTTTATCCCGTTTTTATTTTCTCTTCCCACGAAAACCTCTTATCCGCTTAAGTCGTGGGCACTTTTCATTCCGCTACACAAATTAAAAACGATTTCCATTCCTGGACTTAATCAAATTCCGAATGCATTAGTTGGTTAATTTTATTATACAAGACTTAATGCGTGTGCCGCATCTTATCTAAATCGGGAGGAACAAAAGAAGAACGAAATGAAAGTTTATCCCGGAAAAAGGAATTGTCTAGAGAGCGAACAAAAATGGCGGATGATCCCGATGCAGTGTTTTAAATATGTACGCGACTCGTTTACGCGAGTGATAATTGCAACGAATGTCGATGCTTAGCCAGAAAGAATACATGATCTGAGTTAATTAGAAGCATAAAGCGCTGCCGCAAAATACGTAATCAAGCCGAACGGAAGCGAACGAAATTTTAATTAACTGTTGTCATGACAGAGGAATTTTCATCATTCAACTAATACATCATTAGTAACTGATGCATAATTTTGGTGCATCAGTGCACAAAACATCCTTTTATGCGCACTTCTAGAGCTCTTCTATCCACTGAGACTAATTGTGATATCTGGTAATTATTAGACGCCGGGACAAAAAGGATACCCTATCATAATTGTTTCTACTAGACAAAAAACAGGCAATCTCTTCAATATGGGTAAATGGGTAATATGTTTATTAAAAGAATGAATTAAAAATAATAATACATTAAAGGCTATTGTAAATAATGAGTGGATTTTGATTAAATTAGACCATTCTTTACTGACTTATTCATAAGCAAAGATGTTTACACTATAGCACACAATTATATTACAATTTAAATACACTTTTAGTTGCGTTTGGAGATTGAATTACGGATATTGATACAATAATTAACTTCCCTATTCCTGCGAAAACATTGTGCCCAGATCTAATGTAAAAAAAACAGCGACAATAATCAGAAAGACTCAATACTATTATAATAAAATTAAATGGTTAATGGGAAAGTTTCCTAACCAGAGATTAGATGGATAGATTGTTGAATTTAGCTCAGGTGCTCCCATTGATGGACGTTAGTTACGTTAAATGAGTGAATATTTAACATATGGAAGTCAATAGTGTTTCATTTGAACGAGATTCGCAATGGAATACGTATGAAAAGCTGCTGATTCTAAATAAATCACCTTAAATCAGCCTCCTAAAATTCCTTGGGAATATTGTTATTAATGTTCACAATTGAGCATCCTTTATATAACAGTGTGAATAACTCTAGGTTCAATTGAATGATTATAGAATTGATATTTTGGAAAGTATTTCATGATGAAAGACTAGGGTTATCATTTAATGCTTCACAATCCAAGTCATAGAAGATTCTTTTCCAGATGTAGAACAAAGGCAAAAGTAAGGGAAAGACACAAATTGTTTACACTTTGAAATTCAGGAATTATTATTTTTACATCTACCGTTAGTGGTAATAGGCAATGCGTTTTGACTCTAAACTGATATCTAACTCATGATCAAAGAAAGTAGGTTAGGGTATTTTAAGTATTACACAGTTAATCGTGGGTGAGTAAAAAATGGAGCTATCTTGTCGCCGCAGAGGGAATTAATAAACGAATAAAGTTACAAATATTAAAAAAATATATCTCCAGATTCTTTCCAAATTCAAAAACCTTAAAATATTAGTAAAAGTATGAGTTAATGAGGAGCCAGATCTACAAGAAACCAGACATCACATTGAAAGTTTTCTCTCGAAATCAAAGAATCAGTAAAAACACATTCTTTTGGAAGCCATTTATCCGCCTCGATAGCGCCATGAATACATTAGCTCTTTGGAAACAATATTTATCATCTTTAGTTTTCCATTATACAAACGTAAATTATATCATCGGGAAACTGTCCAAAAAGATAGGCCGGAAACGATTAGGGTTGTATTTCCCCGCTTATCTCGCTTCTTTCTTATCTCTTCCTTCCAGCCGATGTTTACTTTATTTCCATCGCAACGTTTAATTTGAGCCAATATCCTCCCACTTCATTAATTCAGAATCTCCTTCCTTTCACTTTTTTCCACTTTCACTTGTTTTTCTCTCAAACGCGGCCACTGTTTCACAAGTCCGGAATGACTGATTTGCGGAGCACATCAAGTTCACTTTATGCATGATATTTCAAACTTGTAACTTCTAAATTATCCTTTTAACAATATTTTGAATACCATCCTCTGTCCAATTAGTTGCTATTTGTTGTTTTAGGAGAGATTCGAAAAAATGTATTCTCATACAAATTTTCCATGAACTAAGAAAGAGATTCTTCACAACGCGACATTCAAAATAATAAATGCGTCTATAATTTCTTATAATTCTTAGCAATATAAACAGGAAAATACAAAAGCATTAATAAAAACGCATGATTAGTTAACTGTCTGTTTGAGATTGATGATTGATAGAGAATCTATACTTAAATCCCACCGAATGATATTCAATATAAGATAATTCACGATATTTTAGTATGACCAACTGAAAACCTAGAAAAGATTTAAATCCCAATTGCGCTAAAAATTTAGAATTAGGATAAATTAGATAAAAGAAGTGATAAAAATGTAAAAATCTCATGTACTTATAAAAATTAAATTTCCAATTTTCAATTAAAAAGTGGCCCTTATGTGGTTGAATCGTAATAATCGTGCTTAAAATGGTACACTTCATCGTATAAACTCCAGTACCCACAGGAGTTGAAAGTTAGTCATTTCTTAAATATCATGATAGTTATCTCAAGTTTTAAAGTATTTAAATAAATAAATTTGAATTGATAATATTCGAAGTTAACAATTAACGCCCTATTTGCAAAAAATATACTCGGAGAATGAATAAAAAATCGATGGGGGTGATTGTACGTTACCATTTTTTCCCGTGATTCATATTTTTACCGCATAAATATTAAATTTGCAAAATATGTGATGAATTCGCAACAAATAATAAAACATAGCAAAATAGTGAAAAACACTCGTTGGCCATTAAAATTAAGCAAACCGAATTATAATCGGCGTAACGTGGTTGCATAACTAACTCCAACTCGTTCCCTGAGTTCTTTCTAAATTTCCTTCGAATTCCTACGTAGGCGAGACATTTCGCAAAACTAATGAAGGGAGAAAATGAACTGCTTTTGGAAATCTTATTTTGAATCAGAATCCGTAAAAACGAGGGAAAGTCCCTTTCGCATGAATGAAATCCGGAAATATTTCATGCCCCAACCGATGCCAGTGAAATGTTCCGTTTATGCTAAAGTGCGGGGAAAATGTTCTGCTCGAATTCCGTAGCCCTCGGTTCCAATCATAGATTCAAAGATATGGAAATGACATTAGGGCGGAAGACCGCAAATGAGGCAGTTATTGTGGGATAAGTTTACAGTAATTGAATACGCCACAGGGTATTTCCGTGAACGAAAAATATCCAAAGAGCGGAATTATTTCTCTTGCGAATGAATATTGACCTAGATTCCTCGTAATTTCTCAACAAGTATTGTAAGTATTTCGAATGATATGGATAACCGATAAGAATCTTTCACCGCCGAAGATATGAAAATCTCTTTCGGAAATAAACGAGAGCAAATCGAAACATTCCAATTTTCGTATCTAAGATTCCCGACGGAAAAATTGTTCCTACCGAATCCGATTAAAAAAATGCAGAAGATTTTGCGAGAAAATATCACGCTTGGGGAATTTTCTTCCATCGCGCAGTCTTATACTATTATCTAAAGAGACGGAAATAAGAAATATGTGACGATTTTAATGGAAAATACATATTGCTTTGCTGCGAGGCGAATCATATAGAATTTTCAGAGGATTTCAATTCTTCATACGCCTTTCAATGATTTGTTTCACATTCACAATTACGCTTCCATGTCAAATTTATTGAAATTCAAATTACTTATTCAAAATTGAATTCATTGACCGAATATAAAATTAAGAATCTTTGAAGTAAAAGGGCTATAATAAAGAAACTTACGTATAATAAGTTATTTGTATATTGCTTTAGAGGCAGTAAAGGAAACGATTATACGTTGAATTTTGTGAATGCACAAGTAATGATAATATTTGCCAGAGAATTCTGAATATTTTAAGCAATATTAAACTGTATTAAAAATTATCATGGGATAGAGTTTCATAAAATACTATGATGAAATATTTGTGATGCTGCAATAATTATTAAATTTTAAATTAAATTCAATATTAAATTTTATTTGCTTCGGTAAGTATATACTTCAGTAAAAATCTAAAGATCTCATAGAAAATATATGCGGCACCCATTAAATCTCAAAACTATTTAAGTATTATCACACAGTAAAGTTACTCGTAATAAAATGAGAACCAGGTGGAATTACGATCATGAGTCTTTGAGTATGTTTTACGAAGCCCCAAAAACTTATAAATGGTAATTTTACTCTCTATAAAACGCACACATGTATATGCATAAACAGGATCTTTCACAACGATGGAGTGCCAAATTAGGGTATGCTTTTATGATGAAATTTCACTGCGGAGTTCGAGAGTTTGTCGAAAGGCAACGGAAATACCGACCTGAATGACCATTTCACCAGAAAGGAAGATGCAGAGCTGTGATGTTGGAATCGATATCGTATGGAGTTGGTGTTGGAGTGGGATAAAATACACCGATTACTTCTCTCTTTGACTGAGAGCTATGGAGAGGAGTTGATTAGAAACCATAAGGATTTGAGTTACAAAGGAAAACAAAGGAAAACAAAGGAAACAAACTAAATTGATAATTAAGTGTAATGAACGAAAATAGAGTCACCGGTAGAATATTGAATAAAAATATCCAACATAGAAAAAGGAGCAAAGAATATTAGGACATTATATTGATTGTACTCGGAAGCAATGGTTCTGATGACTTTGGAAAACCGATCTACTAGAATTGTGCATTGTAAGAGTAAGTTCTCACAAGCCTTGTATTCGCACTCGTGAAAGAAATAATTATAATAATAGTGAGTGTATATTGTGTCTAATCAAGTGGAAATACAAGGATACTAATAAATTGATGTAGGAATAGACATAGAATTTACATAAGTAAATAGTAGAACATCTATATCTACATATATATATATATATATATATATATATAGATATAGATGTATATAGATATAGATCTATATATATATATACGAGTAAAGGTGCGCTTGCTTACAGCAAGCAATGCAATAATTTATCTTTAGTGAATAATAAATTTTTTCGAAAGATTACTTTGCTCAAACGTTGCTAAACATAAAGTAAAGGGCATTAACGCAGCTGAAAATGCACTGAATACGATTTCCGATGCATTTCTTTCGGCAGCTAAAATCCCGCCCCGGCGTCGAACCAAGGTCATCCTGCTAAAATTACTGTAATCTTTCTCTTGAGTATGGTGGACTTTATAAACACCCCGAATTGCAAAAGGAAATTCATTCAGGAAGTACCTTAAAATGAGTCCTAAATTCCCTATGTATTTCACATGGAGTATTAATTAACGCCTCCTAGCATCGAACCAACGATCTTTATGATAATCTTAGGATAGCTTTTATATGAGAACTGTCCCCTAATGGCTGTGTGAAATTTTGAACCTCTGCGCGGTTGGGAAGTGTTGTAAAAAGCATTCGGAAATATGGCCAATGTATTTTAAACGGGAAAAATCGAGATTACGGGTCGCTCTGGAATCGAACTCGTGATACATAGGCAAGTGCTGATTTTTTTCTAATTACATTCTGTATGTATCTATACTTGTAGTAGATTTGAATAATCTATGTAGGATATTAAGGGAGCTACGATTTTTCAAAATCTGAAAATATTTCACCTCCTGGCATCGAACTCAGGACCGATTGTACGTAAAATACTACATTTTTCCGTAGACATATATATTAGCAATAGCTACATGAAATCTTATTATTTTAACTTAATGGAAAGTATTTTTAAAATTATTTGAAAAACGGCCCCATGCATTCCTAACGGGGAAAATCGAGATTACGGGACGCTCTGGAATCGAACCCGTGACACGTAGGCAAATATTGATTTTTTTCAAAGTACATTAGGTACGTATCTATACGTGTAAAAAGTTTCAATGATCTATATATCATATTAAGAGAGCTACGATTTTTCGAATTTTGAAACTTTTTCACCTCCTGGCATCGAACCCATGACCAGTTACACGTAAGCGATAGCATTTTTCCGTAGATATATATAGTAGCAATAGCTACATGAAATCTTATCCTTCTAGGTTAATGGAAAGTATTTTTAAAATCATTTGAAAAACGGCCCAATGCATTCTAAATGGGGAAAGTCGATTTTGGGGGCCTCCTAGAATCGAACCCATGATAGGTAGGGTTGGTTTCCCAATTTATCCTAAGTGAGATTTAGTTGGCCATTACGGAAAAAAATCGGCGGCTCCGTGGCCAAAGCGGTTTGGGCCTGACATTAATATCCTATATATATATATCCCCTATATATATATACGAGTAAAGGTGTGCTTGCTTACAGCAAGCAATCGAAAAATATATTTTAAAAGAATGTATGATCTTCCGAAAGACTTTATTCGGATGAGTCAAGCTAACTAAAGGACAGTTTCGCAGCTGACAATATACTGAATTCGATTTCCCATGCATTTTGTACGGCAGCGTTATGCCCGCCCTGGCGTCGAACCAAGGCCATCCTACGAAAATCACTGTCATCCTTAGCTTATGTATGATAACCCGTATTAACATCAGAAATTTCAAATCGAAATAACCTAAGGAAGTATCTCAAAATGAGTCCTTATTTCCCTATGCATTTCATTTGAAATATTTGTTAACGCCCCCTCGAATTGAACCAAGGACCATATAGGACATTATTACGGTCGCTTTTATGTAAGAATGGTCCTTTTTATGGCTGTGTGAAATTTTGAACCTCTGCGCGGTCGGGAAATGTCATGAAATGCTTTCAGGAATGTTGTCAATGCTTTCCATACGGGAAAAATCGAGATTACGGGTCGCTCTTGAATCGAACCCATGGCTCATAGGCACCTGTTAATTTTTAAAATCGTACATTTTATACGTATCTATAAACGTAGAAAGTTTGAATGATCTATGAACGATATTAGTGGTGCTACGATTTTTCGAAATTTGAAAATATTTCACCTCCTGGCATCGAACCCATGACCGGTTGCGCGTAAACAATAGCATTTTTTCGTAGAAATTCATGATGACAATAGCGCTATGAAATCTTATTGTTCTAGCTTAATGGGAAGTATTTTAAAAATTATTTGAAAAACGGCTCCATGCATTCTTAACGGGGAAAATCGAGATTACGGGACGCTCTGGAATCGAACCCGTGACACATAGGCAACTGTTGATTTTTTCCAAAGTACATTTTATATGTATCTTTACGTGTAAAAAGTTTGAAAGATCTATATTTCATATTTATAGAGCTAGGATTTTTCAAAATCCGAAAGTATTTCACCTCCTGGCATCGAACCCATGACCGGTTGGACGTAAACAATAATATTTTTCTATAGATATATATAGTAGCAATGGCTACATGAAATCTTATTCTTCTAGGTTAATGGGAAGTATTTTTAAAATCATTTGAAAAACGGCCCAATGCATTCTTAATGGGGAAAATCGATTTTTGGGGCCTCCTAGAATCGAACCCAAGACAGGTAGGATCGGTTTCCCAATTTTTCCTAGGTGAGATTTAGTTGGCCATTACGGAAAAAAATCGGCAACTCCGTGGCCCCAGCGGTTTGGGCCTGACATTAATATCCTATATATATATATGTTATATATATCCCCCCGAAGCGTCTATATGTATAGATATATCCCCCCGAAGCGTCTATATGTATAGATATATCTATATCTATATATAATCTATACAAGACAGCGATAAATGATTGTCAGAATGTAGCTGATAATCTGAAATAGAAAATGAGCTCCAGTTAAGTTATCAAAAGCTATTAGTTATGCTTCTCCTTTTCAAATGTTTGCTCTACAAGCTTTTTCTGCAGAGAAAAGTTACCGATATTATAAATAACTCTGTTTCATGAATTTTGAGTATTGTTTTCAGTGTCCAATGAAGAAAATAATTTATTAATAATTTAGACTCATTAAAATCTACAGTTCTACTTTACTAAAGAAATCGAAAAGGAATCTAAATATAATCTTAAAATCTCTCTATTAGCGTTAAATAAACCCTCCAGTGAAATAAAAGTACTGGCAGATAAATGGCCCAGAAGTTGTGACCTAAACTTGTGATAAGCGTTTATTTTTATGCCTTATGCTCCCTTTACTCTAAGAAGATATGGAATGTAAATAAGCGTATTAAAGTTCATTTTGATGCCAAAGGACTCTCTGGGGACATGGAAGATAAATTAGATACAATGGAAGAAGCATTCGTACTGCTAGTCAAAAGAAGGCTGTGAAAGCTCAAGTTGGCCCAATGCCGAGATGCTCAAACACACGAAGATGATAGGCTCACGAAAATTGTTTCCTCAGTTCGAAGGAGAGTTTCCGTGCAATAAAATCTAGCGAAAAGGACTACAAATACACAACTCTTCTTAATTTTACGCTCGTCGCGGCTTTTTTACTCGACAAGTTCCTTTCTTTTACGCTCCAAATGGAAGTTTTGAGACTTCTGAGTTGGGAAAGGATGACCTCCCAATAGATTTCTCGAACGTTTGCACTACCTAGACAACTCTAATAAATATAAATTAGGTTATGAACGTCATAAGTATGTCATACGTATGTTGATGTGAAAGATAATTGAATTAGTGATAAGAGATATTGAATCAAATGTAAGATGACATGGTTTCCGATGTTTATGATGAAGAGGACGTGCGGTCATCCAAAACACGAGGAGGGATGAGAGATATTGGAATTGTGCCGGGATGATGTCGCCGTAGCATGAATGATGAGAAGAAAAGATGGGGTCAGAGTGCAGCTGAAATGGTGCAACATTCTCGAGTATTCTGGTTGGTATAACCGGAGATTGAGCCTGTCCTGGAAACCCGATCCGAAACGGTAAATGATGTATCAATTAGTACAAGAGAAATAAAATAATTCAGAGAAGAGCGCAGACAGAGAGGCGAGTGTGAGGATACACGGTAAATGAGAAGAAAGTATTCATAAGGAAAAGATAATAATCTAACATGTCACGAATATATTAATATCGGACACCTATTATTTTAATAAAAATTCGATTGATTGATTGTTTCAACAAGGTTTTTATCATAAAGAGGTTGAAAGAAAAATTTTATAAAATACTTCTCGCATATCTTTATGTACTTTCTTGCTTTATGTATAAACAGAGAAATTGAATAAATAGAGGAACTAGTTATAAAGACAGATATACGATCTCAATAAGTAATCACAGTACTGATGCACAGTGATTTAAGATATGAAGACATGATGTAACGGAAGAAAGGGATTACTCTGTTTTTTAGTTCGAAGTATTTCATCTTTGAAAAGTATGTATCCATTAAAGCTATAAATTGCAAAAATCAAACACTAACAATATATTAAAATGTGGTTCAGAATTTTTAGGTAATAGATTCCGAGACATCTAATACATAAATATATATCTTGAAGCTATTCAAACACTGAAAATGAACCATTAAATAATATATAATTAAAAATTTAACTGATGAAATTCACGATAGATGTGAAAGTATCCTTTGGATAGCATGGAAGTTTATGAAGATATAACTTTCATCATCAAAAGAGAAATAAATAACTTTTATAAACGTAGAGAATGTATATAATTGTATCATAAATATCTGCATTAGGAGAAAATGTAAATGGAAATTAAATTTAAATCGATAAAGTACAACTGGACGAAGATAACAGAAGACGAAGACATACATGTAGTCGTAGAAAAGAATGGTGCAGAAAGTCGAACCAAAAGAGAACTAGGTTGTGGAAGTTAGGTCAAGAAGTAGTAGTGAGAACGACATTCCAAAGGAATGAGGAAGGAGACAAAGTGCGAGAGAGAGAAACTGCGTGCTCTGCGGAGGATGACGCGAGAGTAATGGCGGTAAGCGGAGGGAAGGAAAAGGGAACACGGAGAGGAAGGGGTTTCTTCCGAGAATGGATAATGGAAGGAATACAGGCAGTTGGGAATTCGAGGGGGTTGCAGAGAGCAGGTGCCTAAGGTCAAGAGGGATTTCGGGTTGGAAAAAGGGTTGGGACAGATTGCGCCCTAGGATATAAAGAGCGGCCGATTGTTAAATCCTTTATTGACGGAAATAAGTCTTATTGGGGAATCCTTTCCTCTGCGAAATATAAAAACCGTTTTGTCTCCGAAGTGATGGCAATAAATGAAAGAGGCACAAATAAAGGAACGGTGAAAATGGAATGACTGGTGTTATTTATCCTTCTCCATTATTTTCGGATGGATCCACAACTGGAGGGTTAAGCGTGGGAGCGATGGATTCCCGACGCGATTCGATACTTTACATCCGTCTTATTTTTATCGGACCCGCATAAAATGGCCTTGTGAAGCACCGTGTGTAAACAACAGTTACCGATGCTTTTAAGTCAGCGTAAAAAATGACAATTTTTGGAAGTACGCGAGTTTTTAAGAGTGGGCCAAGATTCGACAGTTTGCGTAACGAAGGATAATTCATAAGATTTTCTATCACTGAATATGGAAATCAATGATTTGAACTGCTAGACTTACAATTCATCCCAAAAAGTTGAGAATTTGTTCACTCTAATTTCTATGTAATTAAATCGCGAAGATTTACGCTTAGATCTCGCATTATAACCTATATTAATCTACTTAGATACAATAGTGGAATCTTTGGAAGTGGAGTATCGATAACATAACATTAAGTTAAATAGACCTTGGGTAAAGAATCAGAATTAATCGATAGTCTATGCCTAAAGATCACTCCTATTCCAACCCATTTGTATACGAGTCTTTTTACAGGTTAAGAAATGAGTCGATTATCAAAGCCTCCAAATCCTGTATCGATTGCGTGGAATATTAGCGATTGTAATGTTACGTGCAACATCATCCAATCAAACTCAGAATGAAACTTTGTCCATTGATAACTCCATCTTTGCCTCTGCAGTGGACTATAGTTTCCCTTGCCAAGAATGCATGTCATTACGTAAAACTATTTTATTAAACGCTATATTTATGGATGGTTACCTAGCTGTTTCAAGGAAGTTATACAGTGATAAGAGACCGAAGACGTGGATTAGAAGAACTAATCTTGGTGCGTGGAATTGGAGGAAAGGTAAGACGTGTAAGGGGAGAGAAGGAGAACTGGAAGAAAGGGGGAGGTGGAAAAAGAGAGAACAGCACCTCGATGATGGACCGGCCGTTGCTATGGAAACCGCCGGGTTGCCCGGGAACGAAAGCGTACCTCCAAACCCCTCCCCCCCCTTCTCCACAGTCTCCATCCATTTCTCCATCTCTCTTTCTAAACTCTTACACGCGAGTTGCTACCTTCTTCATTACTTCCCATCCTTGATTTACTCTCCTTTCATATCCCTTAAGGGCTTACTCATGTCTTCGCTATCATTTATACACCTTCTGGAAGGTATTTCCACATAGTCATTGTACTTCTCCACATCCAACCATTTTACTCCTACACTCCCTCAAACTAAAATCTTTGATCTCAAGTGACAACTTTTAAAAAGATTGAAATCAGTACTTAACGTCTTCGTCGCATTATTCGAACTGTGATGATGTCTTTCCTGGGATTGACTCGCAGCATAACTTCTCCGCTAATAAAACGAAACTAACAATAAGAAAATATAAATATATGAAAGAATATTACTTTGAGGTTTACCACATATTTGTCGTATTTGTATATTTTTGTACATGGATGATCACGTCATAGGCTCAAAGTCTCGTTGAAACTCTTTTACTTGAACAACGAGAGCATTTTAAAATTTAGATATATTTCGTTGCAAATATCCTTAACATAAGAAGATCATATGAGAGACCGTGTTAGCTTTTTTGTAAATGTAGTGTAAATCTGTAGTTGTCCTTTAATTCCTGTTACAGGGGTTACTCAGCATTTCCCCTTCTCGTATCTTCAGACTTTGATTTTCTCTCCTTTTCGTTTTTCCACTCTCAATCTTCAAATTACCTGCGATTCCTTTTCATCGTAAATTCATTAAGACCTCCGCATTCCATTTGTCTTATGCACTCACCTCCGTCTCCATTTTCTACTCAAAGCTATCGACGAATCACATCGCTTTCTTCCCAAATCTTCTTTTACTTAGTTTCCCTTCTTTGGGTTCAATCTTCACACCGATACTCCTCTCTTATTAAACTTTAATCTCTTTTGTTTTTAAATAGAATAAATTATCTTTAATCTTTAAGAATTCCCTAAACTTCCTCTACCAATTTCAATTTCGAATGGTATTCATCTTTCAAAAGCAATAATAAAAATATATCATAATTTTATAGATATGAATAATGCCAAAAAAACTACTCTTCCTTTAAATTGCTAGAAAGCCTTTCCCATGTTTAGCAGAAAACTTTACGGAAGCGATACTTCGAGATGTCTTCGTGATTAAGATATTTTTCGTACCGATTTTCTTAATTTCAGTTTTTTTTCAAATAAAGGCTATCTAAAATATAAGCCAGAAGTAGAAAGACTAGTTAGATCTTACCTTTTCGATAAAAGCTTGTGAGAGGAGCTGATACCACTGAGCTGCGAGATGAGGAGTCTTTGATCTTCTCACTCCCAAAGTTCCTTTGAGGAAGATAAATAAAGAAGTAAATAACAGAGGAGAGAAAATTTATTGAGAAAATGAGTAAATTTTTAAAAAATATCAGATACGACCTAACTATAGATAATTACTAAGTTTAGATATTGTATCATCATAAAACATTATTATTTCAAACAGATCTGATTAAAAAGCTCCTTTCTTAAAAATACTACGCTACCTACAATATTTTATAGATGCATGAAAATGAGAAATTTATGAATGGACAATATCGTAATTGCTAGAAATAAATTATTTACTTTGTCATTCAATATCTCGTATTCATATTTGTTTATATTAAAAGAAGGTCAAATTCCATCTCTTTTCCTTTTTCTTAATCAGTAATCACTATAATAATTTCCGAACGATTAGGTATTGAAGGCCTCAATGAAACTATTTAATACCTTTTTAGTTTCATTTTCTGCGATTCCTTCAAAAGTCATTGACTGTTATTATATTTTATATATACGATCGTATTGTAATATTTAAATTAGGATTTAATTTTATTAGAAAACAGTAACTCTACATTTTCGCATTTTAGGATGATGGACACTTTACTATATCCACAAGGCCAGTACGCGTCACAACCTTCACATACAAACGTTTTAATTCAGATTCTTTTGAATACGTACGTATAATTATAGCATTTCACTTGTCTAAGCGAAAAATGTGCCAGTCTTATCTTATAAAGGGAATGACATGAAAAGTTTATCCTCATCTCCAACCGGCGTGATCATTTGTCCCCGCGTTCCTTCCACCCATTAAAATCCCTTACGCCTTCCTTATCATTTTTCCTTTCCAGTTTCATTACGCCTCTCCCCTGGTCCTAATATCATTAACGTGGTCCGAAGCCTAGAGCCGTTTTAATACCATTCCGGGCCTCCGGGTCACCTATTACTACTCCGAAATTGAGATAATTTCCCTGATGCGAGGACGGCATCGCCGGTTACCTCTGGCTTATTTTTCACCGCACTTATTTTACATATTTCCCGGGAATCGCGGGTCGGAATATATCATCGGAGTGGATGAATGAGGGAAGGCCGTGGGTAGATTGGCCCACTATTTCACGAGGGATCGCCCGAGTTTGGTAATAAAGGGAGCTTCAGAATTCTGGACTTCGGGAATCGCTCACTAGACTAATTATCTCATCTTCCTTTGAAGGTGAGAAGCGCAGTGAAGCTGAGGCGTAAAGTTTCTCTCCCTCCTCTGATTCCTAACCTTTCATCTTTCCCTTCCCCGGGCGCGGAAAACGAATAGGGAGGGTCCTGAAGTCTGCGGGGCTGAAATTAGATGCCTCATCCCTTCCACGAGCACCCCCTCGAACTAAGCGTTTGCCTCGACGGAGGGATGAATATCTCTCGCGATGTTTTCTTCTTTATCTTCCCATTGCCTTTTCCCAGAATTTCACCTCACGTTCTCCCCACTTTCCATCCATCTTCTTCTCAATGTTCTTTTTTTTCGTCCTCTTGATAACGTCTTCTCGCCCCAAACTTCGCAGCTCACTCCACCTTTCTTTGTGTCTCCCCGTAGGATACTGCCCTCTATTTTTCGATTCTACCACTCCCAGCAATTTGGACACTTGCCCTTAACTTTCTGTTATTTCTGTCAGTTTTCAGGTGCCCCACCCTCCGTTGCGACCACCGAGTTTTCTTACCCAAGTCGCCTCTCTCTTTCGCCACTCGAGTTAAATGAAGTAAACATTCGTAATTAGAGATCTGGATGATTTATCCATCTCGAAAACCAATTACTACCGCAAATATTCGTGTAAAATCAAGCCAGCAAAATTTGTTATCCTTAAAAATTCCATTTTCAGTCCAAGAGAAAGTAACGTTCAGTCTCGACATAGATTCGACTTGGCTGTTGTAACAGATGGACAAAGTTGGGCAGCGATGAAAAAACTGCAATCGCTTTTCTTCTATGCGGAAATACGAATCCTTATTGCGATTACTCCTCTTTATATGGACAAATCTGACGCTAATTTACATTTAAATTAACGATTCATCGATTCGAATCTAAAATTCATTTCTAAGAGTTCTTATTTTAATGATACTACAATATTGACTATATTGCAATCAGGAGGCGTATTTATTATTCTATGAAAGCAAACCTGTATACATCTCGAGCATCAACTCATTGAGGTATGTACGTTTCCATTCGGGGTTTTATAGAAAATGCTTTGTTATATTAGATAGGTATGTATCTTATCTACTATCACGAAAAAGAAGCGACTATTATGAATCAAACGAATCGCTAATTCCTCTAATCATTTACGAATGCTTTTCTATCGTCTTTTTCAGCAAGGATTTAAATCAATTTACAAGTTAAATTGAGTACATGACTCTCAGAAAATTAATACATTCGCAATAAAAATTTTAAAATGTAATTGAATCCTAAAAGATGGAAGAAGTTATCCATCATAATTCTGTAAGTATGAGGCCGCAACAATTTTTTATTTCTAAGAAAATTCACTCTTTTATATATAAAATATGTTTTGAGAACAGTTATGAGAGCGAAAATATAAAAAAAAAAACCTGAAGAAATCTTTCTTTTTGACTATCAATAGCGTAATAAATTGAGGATATTGTCTGCTTAAGCCACAATGCTTCTTGATCCATCTCAACTAAAATTAATCAGAACGTACTCCTGATTAATTAGTAATTTCTTAATCCGGCGTGATCTCTTTCCTGAGTAAATAGAACTTTCTAAAGTTTAATGCACTCCCTCTATTCGATCTTTTTTCTCCCCCATAGAACCTTTCCTCTTCATCATCTTCACAGGGCACTCCAAGTTACTTCTCTATTCCAGGGCTCTCTTGTTTCATCCTCACGTTGTCATCGGCACTTCCCAATCTTCTCTTACTCCGAGACTTGATTTCCTCTGCCCACTTTATCCCTTCGGCCATATCCTCCAATAGAATATCAACGCCTCTATCTTTGAACTCTTCTTCTCTCCCTTTTCTTTCCTCTGCATTTCAACCATTTGCCTGAGAAAATCCTGCTGTTCCTCACCCAAGAGTTTATCCCGATTTGAGGTTTATGGTCTCCGGTTATTTCCCGAAGTGAAAATTTCCATCCCTCGCTTAACGTCCCTCACTTAATCTGCAATCCTTTTTGCCGACGGTTTTTATCCTTCCAGAGCTAGAGTTTCCGCCACTTATCGAGCGGAAGATTTTCTCCTCGGCGGTATTAGCCGATTCAAATGGTCGTGGGATGAAGAGGCATGGGAACGAATGATTAGAGTTTTTTTCCGAGAGAATAAGATGGCGGTATTCCCAGATCCATCCACGATTCCAGAGCTGCTTAAATTGAGGATATAATTTAAATCCTATAGTGTTATAAAAGAATGCTCTCTGCGTATTTTTATACTATACTTTGAAAATGATTCTTTCGTTTACTTCCATTTCTCATTCATTCAATATAACTTATCTTAAGTAGTTATAGAACAAAAAAACTTACTGAATTGTTTTTGATAATAGAAGATCTAAGACTAAAACCTACTTCGGAATTAAAAGAAACCTAATAAGAGTATTGCAAGAACAGTTCACATTCAGCAGCGTCATATCAATTTAGGAGACGATTTCTCATATGCAAGAAAGCAAGAAGATCATTACCAAAACGAGCTAAGTCCTGGTAAATTGGGTTCAACAAGATCATAATTATGCGACAGATATCCGGACTATCGTTGAGCATGGGAAATTTGAATCGGCGGGTTTAAGAGAGGTCCTCAAAGAAGATTTTATTTTGAATTATTTATGGTTAAGAATGCTCGTCTCATTCCTCATAGCCGCTAAACAGGAAAAAGTCAGTGCGCGTCAAGATGAACCGGATCGTGACACATGAACATTGATGGAACTTGAAAGCCTCTGAATACCATTAGGTTAGAATCGTCTACTTGTCTTTACACATTGTACAGAATGCGCTTTCCCTTCGACCCTTACATTTCAACGATGATAGGTTTTAGCGCGAGTTATGAACACTCGCAGAATGGCGTCGGCTGGTGTTCAACGACGAATCGAAGTCCGGCTAAAATGACTATCGAATCACCGAATGTTGAAAAGTCTTCAGCCGCGTAATGTAAGGATCATCGCCTATTGTATAACACTTACAATCTCCATCAACGATCATTCATGGAAAATCGACGTACGTCCTACAGCCGCATGCCCTACCCGAAGCAGCATCAAAACTCCATATTCTACATAGTAAACTCCACAAAATGTCGATCCACTAAACCCTCTCGATTTCAACATCATTTTTGGCCCTCGACGTCCCAAGACCTGTCACCCATCGAACATGTTGAGGGACCAGATGGGGTTACAAATGCGCCCAACATAAACTACACGGAGCGTCAATTGCCGCAGCTGTGGAACGACGCTCCTCAGAAGAAAATTAGCGGCCTTTATGAGACTAAGAATGTTAGCGGAGCCATATGTGTTTGTACAAAGGTGGCTGACACCTTATTAATTAGATTTCGGTGTATAGGTGACGACGTATAAGGTAATAGAACTCATGATCCAGTTTACCGCGTAATGGTTGCATGTCCTAATTAATATTTTAACTAAAAGACATAACTAGATATAAACACAACTTGCAGGTTAGTTAGTGAGAAGATTATCTTAGTAGCCTGCATTTGATTTCTCAAGAAATTCTCTTGAGCAAATGTCTCATCACGAAGACCAGTACACTTCGAAAACTTTTGACACCCATCGAGTTCACAAACTTAAACATTATTAGCTTCGAGCAACTATTGCCCCAAGTATATGACCAAAGTACCGTGTACACCTTCTGAAGGTCTAAGAGTTCTACCCGTCAGTACATCATAAACTTCTTCTTCATGTTGACTTTAACTTTTGATGTGACCTGATATAAACGCCAATCAAATCTAAGTATGCTCACTTAGTAAATTTTGCTCCTCCAATTGCTACGTCAGAGAAGTGATGGATAAAATATACTTGAAAATATGCATTTACGATAAAAATAGATTAAACACAGCACGTGTGATCAAGTTTTGGCCGGCAATATTGTCCATCCAAAATACGTATTCAGTACTGAACAATCAAAATCTGATAATTCGAAAGATAAGTCTGAAACAAAAACATTAATTAATTTCTAGTTTTATGATTCTTAAATTGGCTTTTTGTAAGACTATAAATTTTTCGAATGATTGCTTTCAGAAATTATCTTATAAAAAATAATAAAACCGAGTATTGACTAGTAAAAGGTTAGATTTTCAGTATGTTTGAATTACACAGAGATTTCAAATAATATAAAAAACCCATTTTTTTCAGCGACGAAACGTTATTATCCTGTTAATAAGTATTCTGTTCGTTCACTAGGTATATTAGAAAACTTTCATAAAGATATAGATATATATATATATCTGATTTTTTTATAAATTTCCATTTATAGTATGGGTCATTTCCGAATGGCTGGAAATGATAACTTGATATAAATCAGTTATTTTGATGCAAAGAAAAACGACTGATGCCACTATAAAAGTTGTAATTTCGTCGAAGGGAAGAATAAAGAGAAGAATAAAATCGATCTGCGGCGACATTTGTAAAAGAAGCAGTGAAATCGTCGACATGGCCGCTGCAGCGTTATGTAATTGTGGTTGGCAGTAATTCATTGTCGACTCAATGGTCCAGGGCAGAAAAGGATAAAGGGATGCGAGAGTAAATGATTTAGAGATAAGCATGGAAGAAAAAACGGAAAATAAAATTCGTCCTTTATCGGAGCACGGGCTGAATTTATGTTTGGTTGGCGATATCAATTCAAGTTGAATCTGGAACGCATTTACATCTTATCCAAAAAGAGATCTATAGGATGAAGAAATTCCTAGTTACGATTCCCTGTCGGATATTTATGGAGACCGTGATTGCAAGGGGATGATGGTATCTCGATTTAGAATCATAGCCGGAACTTATAAGGAATAGCAATACAATCAATTTAACGACTTTAGCTCATTCGTTCCTGCTACCGTTACTTAATAGACTGATCGAATTTAATTTATCGATTACCGATAATATAGTCTCCTAGGTTCTCATTTTAATGACTACGGTTTTATGATAGTACCGGCGGTTTCAATGATGACATTCATTCCCTTGTGAAATCTTTTACTCATTCGATCATGGCTATTAAAAACTTTGTTATCATCTCAATATCTTCTCCACTAGTCAGTAAGAAGTGTAAGTAAAATTTAAATAATTTTTAAAATAAAGAATGGTTATTATAAACCTTTTTGCAAAAGCACTCATTTCTTCGAGAACTCTCATAGAGAGTTCTTCGGTTTTATCAGAATTTATTTTAGGAAACATAAAAGGAAAAGGACGAAGAAACAAATGGAAAATTTTTATCTAAACCAAAAATTTCCGATCAACTAACAAATAAATTTGATAGCAATGTTTCATTAATTCCTTAAGCTTATTTTGACAAAATAGAAAGAAAAATTGTATACTTCAGTTAAAAATGTTTCAACCTGATATCAAAGAGGATTCGTTAGTAAGAATTGAAGGTTATAAGCCCCTTAACTGACAATAATTATAGAATATTAACAATAATAATAATATAATTTATGGCTAATTGAATAATTAAGAATTGTTCCACTTCTCAAGTAAAGAAATGCAATTTATAGAAAGTTAAATAAGCATTTGACCAAGTTTGCATGTAAATAAAATATGGTTTACAAACAATTAGTTTTATCGCAATGGATGTTTTATATTCTTCTTCCTGTCTATAAAGTTCTCAATAATCACCTTTTGCTTCTTCTTTGCTGGAATAATACTACAGGGATAGCTCAAAAGTAAGTGATGGAAAAATCAAACTTAAATTCCTAATACAAAATATAAGAAACCGGGAAACATTTACTTGAATTTTTTTCCGAAACAAAACAGATTGACGAAGACAAACAGAATCCTTTTTACAGTGTCGCCCTAAGAATTCGTGCATTAAAATCCTTCTCGGGTAGCTGTCGATATGCTATTGTTTCTGTATGGAGATTCCGAGGGTAGAATTAAATTCTTAAAGATTTCCTTTCACCACATCCCATTGTTGCTTCCTCTGCCTCAGGCATAAGTCAAAGATATTTGTTCTAAAAGCCTGCAGCCCCAACTTATATGGGGTTTCCAAAATGAGTTCTTTAAGAAAATATTTCAGAAACTTCTGGAGACGGGACATTTTCATGATTATTGCATAGTCACAGGGAAAAATTTGATATCGACTGTCATATTTTGGGATAAAAATTTTGGAATGATTCTCAGCAATCAAGTTTCCTCTGGAGTAAAGAAATTTATGAGAATGATTTAATAAAAAGATATGTATTTTCATAAAGATGTTTTAAGTAGAAAGCAGCAATTATTACATCGGTTTGTTATTCATGATTCTTAGCGAGTCTATCTAGCAATTTGTATATAATTTTTCATGACGCAATATTATGTCAATAATTTCAAAAACTATTCAGTCACTACAATATTTTGCTAGACGTCTTATCATTATCATATGAAACATTACTAGTGCTTTATCATTCTTTCATCCATGCGTATTAATAAATTCTGCTTTTAGTTTCTTTTGATAGAACCTATAATAAAAAGCTTTCTTTTATTTTAGGGAAGTTTTAAAAAATAAAATGGATGTAAAATGTATAAAGAATACCTCTATTTCGTAATGTGATCCATGGATAGCAATAATTTTTTTCAACTTAAGAATACTCGTATTTGCCGTTAAATAAAACAAATACTTATGAAATATTGTATCAAACATCTGTCACTAACTAATAAATTAGTTATTTTTCTATATTATCAATTAAAATGGATGTAAAAACAATATTGAATTGCATATATGTAAATCCCTCTTAATACGAAGAAAAAGAAATACATCTATTCAACCTCAATCATAGATAACTTAGAATAATTGTTTTAAACGTTTAAAAATGGATGGAAAAGAATAAAAAAATTAAACAAGTTTAAATTTTGATTGATATTTTAGGCATAATATCTAATTTTATAAATGAAAATTGAGTGATATTAAACCTAAATTGAATTCGAAGGGAAAATGAAACACTTAACATTTCTCTACTTACAGTCAAATTAAAAAAAAAAACATTTTATGATTGTAATAATTAGACTAAATGGTTGTAAAAATTCTTTTGATCGATTAACTAATACGAATATTTAAATCCACAATTCAGGAGTAAATCGTAATTTGTGAAATTAGTTACGTGCAAAACGATAAATATCTATGAACGTCCAAGAATGTGATCTTATTTTGAATTAATTAGTAAAATATTTAATAATTTGAAAATTAGATTTTAGTTAAGTAATTAATGGCTTGAAAGTTTACTTATTCATTATTAAATGTTCTACATTCATTTCCCGCACTTCCCCATCCGGATCGCTGGTGGTCCTCCATCTTGTTTTATGGGCGAAAGAGACTTCCCCGCAAATCAATAAAATAAACTGCTCTTTGTTACTTTATTAAATGCACATCCATTAGTTTAAATCTCTCTTCCAAATCGTGTTGAAATTTCAAGACGTTAATATATGCAATAGGAATGTAATTCAAGGAATTTCTTGCAATCTTAACATACGATGATGACAGGGGTTATCTAAAACTTACGAATCTGTATTTCTAACTATTTGTACATTTGGTAGCATCGATAAAATCTGATAAAATACGTGTATTATAAGTAGAGTTTTCTCTTATAAGATGCGCGAGTGTTTCATTATTAGCTTAATTAAAACCTGATCAGAATTTAAAATTGATAAACTTGAAATCGCACGGTGTATTTCACATTCTACTGAACTGATTTCTTTATCGAATAAAATTTCGCTAAATTGCAACGTAAAATTTCAACGTTTAATTTCCGTTTTCGACGTTATAACGTATATATAAACTAATATTTCTTTTTAATTTCGAAGAGTGCGATTATTTTGCAAATAGATTTTCCAACACGAAGAAGATATGTTTCACGGTCTACGGACGATGACAGAAAGTAAAGTTACCATGCTACAACTTCATGAAGTTTGAAAAATAGAATTATATCCCAAACATCATTACCACGAGGCTTGGAGGAAACGAAAAGAATATCAGAGACTGCGTGAAAATTAACCAAGAAAGCAGACAATTAAATATCATAACCAACAAGTGAACATGTTGCATTCAGACTGTATAATGGCTCCTACATCCCGCTGGAAATTTGAAATAAAACTGTACAAAAGATGCTCGTTCCATAGGCAATATTTTACCCACACAGGATGCTAATTCAACGTAGAGCAAATTTATAGCACGCGCTTCCTCGTTCCGCTCCCTTCTCTACTCCAAAAAGATACTTCCCTTTTGCAGACGATAATCATCCCACGTGTTTCCCCTTTTCGTTACGTACCATTCCGGATGGCCGTGTCCCGCAGCGCTCGCCATTTCTCACTTGCCGCGCAACGACTCTATTTGCATTCGCTTAAATTGAAATCTTGCTCGTATCGCTCCGCTACTGAAAATAATCTTTCCGTCGTATGAAACACGCTAAGCTTACGTTTTTTACTTTTTGTCAATCTTCCGCAAACAAAACCCTTGGAGAGATGGAGTGCGTTTGTCGCCCTTGGGAATACAAGGCGGTAATTGGGATCATGATTTGTGTGTTTCACACAATTAATGCACTACATTTCCCTTGAACTCAACAAGCTATTCATGAACATGTGTACAAAACAGGCTTGATCCGGCCAAAAGGGTTGAAAAATAATAATAATGAAAGACTTCTTACGTAATGAACCATATTAATCAACTAAATGATTAAACAGAGATAACAATCCATCAGTTTCTACAGAAGATAATCGACAATTGTTCCAAAATAATTATAAATACTATTGATTAAAATTCATAATTTCCTAAATTACTTTGGCACTTAAATTTAACCTATAGGAAAATTGTTAAATTTAATTGTAGATTTACATATCTATCAGGAGCACTACTTCTTTCATGAATCCATCAGTATTATCATTAAAATACGAGTTATAAATGTAATACCCTTAGCTGTCGTATCGTTCAAAACGTTATTTAATAATACATGTATAATATCATGCAATACTGTACAAAAGTAGTTTAACTCGTAGCAGTGAAATCATGTGAATTAAGCACGGTTATCCTTTTGTAATGAAAGTTACATCTTATTGTTCATTCACCCATTTATACTCTTCTCGGCACATTTCAAGAAAAGTTCTTCGAAAGAAACCCTAAGGAACTGCCTTATGTGTCAAGAATGGTCCATATTTACAAAGGGAGTATTGTCCATCTTTCCACAGAGATGCTAGAATGACTTCTCCGGAGTTGATGCAAACCCCAGGAGAAGTTCTTCTGCATTCAGTTTCCGCAAGAAATTTCCTTTCTTGATGAACATAATTCAAAAGTGATATGCTGAACTTTTGTTTCCAAGCAACAGTGACCTGAGAAACGTAAAATCTAAATCCATTTCACGCACTTAATCTCTTTACCTTCAGTCCAAGGCGCCCCTCATCAAACCGCCCACTCTAGAATCTTAGTCGTTTCCTCAAACTACTTCATATCGGGTTTGCTTTCTTCTCCTTTCTTCTCCATCACACTTAACCCTTCTCCTTGTGTTTGTCCTCGACTGCATCACTTACAGAAAGACTGAATACTACAGAGTTTTCGAGACTGGTTACCAGGTAGGTCAAAATAAAGGCAATACTGATGACGCAAATACTTAGGGAATTTTTTCATTCTCGCATTTTATAAGTTGAAATAGATCACGCATTACTGAACTGGATATATGGAAAAAATTTTTTTTTTTTTTTCCACTGTTTGAAGATGTTTCAGCTTTTTTTAACAATAAATATATTTTCTTTGAATAAATTATGGTGTTTATATTTTATTTAACAAGATATTCTTCTAAATAATACTTGTATATAATGTATATGCTAAAACTTCAATAATACCTATAAAAATGCAATAGGTATATCAAACTTGAGATGAAACTGAAACTATTTTTCACATTCTGATTATTTGTGTAATGTTAACTAGTTGAATCAATTTTTTCAATTCAATCAACGATTTTATTTTATCTCTTTTTCTTCTGAATTTTGTTATATTTTATACACACGTATATAAGCAGTTATAGTTGATAATGAGAATCAAGTTTGACGATATATTTCTAAAATTCCGTCTTTAATAACGGGAACTCATAGCAAATTTTTTGTATCTTGTAGAATAACTAAAAGTCTTGGAAGTGAGATTTCATGAGGAAAAACACGGATGGAAGTTGAGAATAAAGAAATTTCCCTTAAAAATTCCCTTTGCTTAATAATGTAACTGTACAGTGACAGTAAAGTTCTTCAGGGGAAAAATTATTAGTTAGTAAAATCAAGATGTGATTATTTTTATCGCAGATATTAACTCTTACCTTTAAAAATTAAATGCTCGAATTAGGGATAGTAATAAATTGATTATGAACTATTTTCGGAAGAGTAATTTACATTGGGGTATTTATTCACTTGAATATTAGATATTTTGTGCACATATAAGTAGATTACGAATCCTTAATTTGTGATAATAAATTGAATAGAGGTATGAGAAATGGAATTATATTATCGAAAAAGTATCACACTTAGTTTCAAATAATATTATTAATTCATGCATTATTTGATTCTTATTATTCTTATTGTTTATAAATTACTTGATATCGAATGCTTAAATGGAGCTAATAATATTATTTTAGTATATTAGTGGAGATAATATTGGAAAAAATCAATAGCGTAAGGTTTTTTGGAGTACATTTAACAAGATGCTACATTTTACACTGATTTATAATGGAATTACGAGAAATACTTGTGATAACGGGTTCGCATCCTTGTCCGTTTATCGATTCCTATTATGGCTTGTTACAATTGCATTATATTAATATTCAGTTATTGATTAGTAATCAATGAAGGAGGATCGATCTTCGATAGACACTCCGGAAATGACAAAGGGATTAAGATTGATAGAATCAGAGGGTAAGGGTGGGTAGAGTATATCGGAAAGAACTGAGAGGGAAAAAATGACAGAAACTTTTAATATTGTTTAAGATAAATGTCACTTTATGTTTTGGTAATTTAATGCAAAACATGAAAGATATTTATAAATTTTTACGAAGAATGAGCGAGAAAAACAGAACCTGATTCTTTAGCCTTTATAAACAAGTCAATGAATTATTTCAAATAAGATGAGAATAAGAAAACCATCCCAACTAGCATAAACGTCAAACACGGCTCAAATGAGGCCCTTGAATAATTAATATCAGGCTGGATACCAATTTTTTTTTCATAAAATATAATAAATTAAAATATGCAGAAAGAATCTGAAAGTACCCGTGAAGTTATAACCCATTAAATAGAGAATTGAAATCTATAACAATAATATCCATAGGCAATTTAATATGTTATAGGAATATATGAATGATTTTAATTCACTCAAGATTTTATTTCATCACGATAACATCTATAGGCCGCCTGCTGAAGAAATGCATAAAAATATTACATTAGTTGTTATGAATTTAAATGAGTGCGGAAATATAAAAATATTCATGGCATTAAATACGATTAAGAGAAGTTTATGGCAAGGAGGAACTTGATTTCTAAAATCACGAAGGATTGGGTTTTCGAAAAGGACAATTAATAACCCAAAATGTCTTAATCTGATTACCGCACCTCTTACCCGAGATTCGACGCCCCCTGATAATTGAAAACAACCCACGCCTGCGATAATTCAAGTAAATAGACGCTAGACAATTTCCCGTAGAATCTTACCAACTCCTCCCCCGATATCCTTCAAAATCGAAAAAATCAATCCATCGCGGTCGTAAACGGGGGAGATGTAAAACCAATCGAAAACTCTCTCGTATTTCGAGATATCGAAGGAATCTCTCGCAGCGAAAGCAAAGACAAGAACTTATCGTACGTACACGTTCCGAGATTAAATACCCCCAGTTCTTCCGCACGTACCTTATGACTCTACGTCATTCTCTCGCACATCCCTCTTCCCACCGTTTCCTCTACGGTCCGTTTCTCCCCCTCCTCCCCCTTGCCCTCCGCACGGCGTGGGAAAATCAATACGCGAGCTGGGAGGAGGGCAAAAGCTGTCGTGACGTCAAGAGGTGGAAGAAGAGGGGAGGGTGGGGGGATGGAGTGGCTACGAACCGGAGTGTGGAAAGGGGTAAATTCCGGATCGAGGGGTTGATTCTCGCGAGGGCTATATGGAGAGAGGAAAGAGTGGTGGAAAGAGGGGGAAAATAGGATAGAATGGAAGAAAGGGATTATATAGAGAGAATAGAGGGATCAGTACGGAATAGAGTGCGTCTGCAGGATTGGATGAGGAAGTCTATCTAGATCCCCGAATTCTTGGAATTTGTTCCGAGAGGTCATTTGAACGAGATCGTGCACTTCCATCATTAGTATTCTAGCTTGCGGAAGGTCCAGGTTTGTACTTGTATATACAATCAGAGGCACTTTCATCCGAATCCAACCTTCGTTCAACACCTATCGCCGGCTTGAGTCAACAACTTTCCTTTTATTACTTCCCGTGGCAGTCCCTCTAAATATTTGACCCATCCACTCCTACGTTTGCAATGTAGCTCAGCAAACAATGATCTGCCACTACCGTCATGTGTCTCGATTCGCACTCCCGTTCATTTGATTAGTTTTTCTAAATGTGCTAATCCATAGCACGTTTATTTCGCAGTAAATTTGCTCAAATTTATAATTTCGCCATTACAATATCCGCTTATAATATTTTAGTTATCAAGTTCAAATAAATAAAAAAATATTGGTTTTAATACCCTAGAAATGCATACAAATATGATTTACAATATACAAATGTCAATTCGGACCTAAAAGTCCTTTGTAATCCCTGACTTTAGCTTTATGTGGTTCACCAAAGGAAGCATCTACAGTTTTGTATTAATTGTACTAAAATTAAAATTCAGCGTATCCTTGATCAATGTTTATAACAGGAATCATATTATGATAAATAGTCAAATTCAAATTTAATCCATAAATTAGTTATATATTACCTTAGAATTTGTTTTACTTAATTCATGAAACATTTCTTATCGTAGAATTTCTTTAGTTCTTTCAATATACTTTCTATTCTGAAATTCAAAAAAAAACTTATTATTTTGTCTTCAATTAAAGCATAAAATATTTCGCTTTCTCTTAGGAGCTCTTTTCTCACATAACTTATTTTATCGCATGGGGAAAGTGGTAAAATCGCATATGATTACACTCTTTCTTTCCGTTCTTATTCCTTCCCAAAAATTTCATAAATGGTTCAATTGATATCTATTTTGTAGAAAATTCCATATTAATAGCAAATAATATATTTTTAAATTTATACTTGAAAGTATACAAAGAGCAACTTTCAAATTTTCCTTCGGTCAAAAGTAACAGTAATCTTTTTCTTGTACATCATATGATAAACAATCCTCTCTAAATTTTCGAGTGACGTAAACACACAAATATACGTAAAATTGAATGACCTACTCTATTTTGAGTATGGCTAAATCCTTGCTCAGTTATAATATGCTCAAAGTTAAATAGTAAGCACACATGAGAGAGTTAGAAACCCTATGATATACATCCGAATTGATTAACGAATATTATAGATGCGTCGGTTATACTCAGAACATATGCTCTTTCTGAAATGGAATATGTATGTTCATTAAATACAACATGCGCTTTCCTTAAAGTTGACTTTCGGTGTAATGCGATTATACCATCATGTAAGTTAGTTAACAGCAAAAAAGTGTACAAATATAAATGCGGGCATGTTTAGTTAAGGGTGATGTGAGTACAAGGGACCGCTAAAAGTGAGAAACAAGTCGAAAAAGTTTGAAAACCGGTGTTCAGAACAACAACTCGCCTTCAAAGACCAATTCGCTTCTTTTTTTCGCAAAGAAATGAGCGGAAAATAAATTCCCTTTGAAATCATAAGACGAGATCGAATGAAGAAGCAGCTGAAATTAGTAATAAGACGAGAGAAAGAAATTGAATGACAGAGGAAAATAAACGTTTGAGGGGAACTTATAAAATATGGTACGAGCAATGGCAAAGAGATCTTCAGATAAGACGGGAATGAAAAGGTAAAACAAGTGAATGAGGAAAGATTTGGCGGTGTAAAGATAGAGGGAGCAGATAAAGGAAACGTGGGAAATGAGAACTGGAAATTCGAACCGAATTTGGATGAGCTGTGATGAAAGAGGAGGCAAAACAAAGGAGAAATTTGGAGAGGAAGGGAAATTATGGAAGCTGAGATGAATGGAGGATCCTTACTTAGAATTCGGAGCAAACTTTAATTGGGAATGGAAGGAGGAATTTTAACTCAAACGAAACCCTAGTTAAAGTTTTTCATTAGTCCGATGGATTATTTGCGAGAACTGGCTGAATCAATAAAATTTCAAAGAATTCTGTCTTCGAATTCGTTTATTTTTTCATATTATTTTTACAACGATTCTAAGGAACGATGTGCTCTTTCGGCACAATTTTACTGAAACTTTTTCTTAGTATCTTAATATAAATAAATCACATAATAAATTGTATACTTTTATGCAAGAACTCTATACCACTTCAATTTATCTACATTTTTCCCTCATCTTTTGAGATTTATTTATTCCAATAATAAGATTCACCTTTAGAAATAAAAATACTTCTTCTACTTCCATAAATATAATTTTAAATGAAGAAAAGAATAGAGCCATCCAATTCATCAGTTACTCATATTAATGTCGTATTATGTAGTAGCTTATTCTAGCTTCATAAGAGTAACCGGGATAACAGACTAAAATAAAATACATAACATTTTAGGAATTCAATTTTCAAAACATATATCATTATCACTGCCGGAAAATGAACGAATAGCTAAAAAACGGGTCACAAGAAATAGATGATTTTAAGTGTAGTTTCGCAAAGCTCGCTCTACTTAAATGAAATTCATCGTTCTCGCAAGTTAGCTCCATCCAAATCATAAACAAAATGATCTATTTCATTTCGTGCATGTCCAACCTGATTCACTTTAAACGAATTAACGTTTACTTCAGGAAAGGTAGTGAAATCAGTAAAAGTTTTTGCTCTGCAAACAAACATTACAAAATAAAGTATTTATTGTGTTTATAAGTATTGAAAACAGCGCTTGATTTTGTTTACGGAGGTGATACGACTTTCTTACAAGACATTTTCAACGGCAATATATCTGCAGTAGTTTGCTGGCGATGACAGTATAGTCACGGAACAAGGCTTTTGCTATCATCAGCCTCTTCCCTGTAATTCATTGGTCAATATTTCAACTTGAAGGCATCATAGGCACGCAAACCCTTTTGGTCAGAAAACGAGGGACTCGTCCTATAAATGCTATAAATATGTCATTTATTCGGCTAAACAAAAAGATTCCATCTATTTTCTAAAAAACATGTGATATATATATGAACCTCCAAACTTTTTTAAAGTTATAACTTTCATCATGTGTACTCTAAGCTTTTTATCATGTAATAATGTACGTTTTACGAAAGAGTCATGAATCAAAACAAGCGGTCCCACTACATAGATATACTGCATCTCAACCCATCCTTGGACGTTATGCATCCTTTATCAGTTTGGCAAGCTGAATTTATCATTGCCATACCTTAATTATTTGTCCGCCGATCGTCTCACCTGGCAAAATGCCGACTAATGTTGTGCTTAAATCTGCATGATCTCATACTGTACCGCTTGCAATCACAGTGGATGAGGTATCTCTCTCTCTATCGAGAATAAAATACTTATTTCAGCTCATATTTACGGCGTATGCTATGGTTATTTTCTTACTTTAATTTCCTAAACTTCTGTCTTCATAAGTATACAGCATCCAGCTCTAGTTTCCATAGAAACGTAGTATTCCTAGCCCATCTTCAATCGAAAATATTATTTATTTCTTTCATTGTGATGATTCAAATAAAACAAATAATCACAATTGACATTCCACCTTATAAATAAACTGAAAATATTTTAACCTTGTAATGATACTCTCTCGGTATTTCAAGACAGAAATATCGTGCGCGAGTTATCCTTTCCAAAAGATAAGTCGAACGTGTACTCAAATCATAGTGAGGGTTGAACAAACTATAAGTCACACTTGAGCGTGTTTGTGATGCATTTTGGGTATTATCTGTCCTTTGGAAAACTCAGAAGCTGGTTGAAAAAACCCTTCAGAGCTTGAGTCCCTCGAAAGCCTTTGGGCAGACAGACTTGAACGGATTTATGCGATGCTGAGGAGTCTTACGAAAGCATCGCCTTCCTCCAAACATGGCGGAGAAGAAAATCGAAAGAGATTTCACCAAAAAAGTCCAAACACTTAGCAGAGTAAATTCCTCCAGTCAACAAGGATTTTTTTGAATTATCGTTACCTTATATCAACAATCCGTCGCTATGGGAATTATAACTATTCAAGAATGAAATCTCCCGTCCCTGAATCAATTTAATGCGATGTATTGTTTCCAGAACCACCTGCAATATTTTTTGCTTGTTATCAAGTTAAATACGCATAACTGTCTCTCAACTTAATTACTTAATTCCGCATAAAACGCCTTCTTCCTTCTCAAGGTATATGAACTCAATCAGAATACAATATCCTGTAATTTTATGAAATGAATTAAGTTACCTAGTTCATGTAATTTTCATCGCGTATTCAATACAGGCATGTACATTTTAATTCTAAAAACGCATTACATTATACTCTTGCTTGAAAATCGGAGATTATATTCATCACTAACGGTAGGCGTGTTTTTATCTTGAAGTGAAGTTAATATTTCGATTCAATCAATTCATCACTATAAGAGCTCTCTGTGAGAATAAGTATACAATTACGTGTCATAAAATCGGTTACAATTACTTTGTATAACTATATTTATTAATTTGCAAATCCACTTTCTTTGTAAAGAGGTTGATTTTCCAATTCAATTATTTGATTCTACGCATCACAGCTTACCTATTTTAGCAAATTTGAATACTTTCAAAGAACATTACAATTTTAAATATAATTATTCAAAGGTTTTTATAGCCGATAGGCGCATTAACGCATTGTATTTAGGTATTAAATGATAAGAGGCTTTGAAAATTACACTTTCTCGAAAGGAATTGTTTTTTTTTCTACTTAAGTACTTTTATTCAATTCTGTATTTCATAATGAATTCTCAATTGAAATAGAATTCAATTTGGAGGTAGCCTGAGGCGGTGAAGAAAATTGAAGTTCCCTGTAATGAAGAAAACCTGGATTTCGCAACGCATACAAATGACAAAGTTTTCAAATACGAAAAAGAATAAGAGATCTTTTGTCATAAAGTTGGCTAAAAGCTATCGAAATAAATATTATACCTTGACCTTAATTTATATTCGCATTGCCATATATCTTTAGAATTCTTAAATGAAAGGAATTTCTTAGATATCAATAAATAGTATTGATTTAACACTTAAAACATCAAATTTTTACGCTAAGTTTAAGACAGAAAGCCAAATTGTGCACAAAAGATACCGATTTTGAAAAAGCCTACTTGAAATAACTACTTGAATAATAAATGATAATCATCTCCTTTCTCTTAAGATTAAAAATTTATTGAAAAAATAGTAGAAATATTTCGCAAGGAAGATTATTTCTACTTAATTTATGAATAATATTATAGTTCTTTATAAAATAAATAAAGGCAGTATCTTTAATTCTGACCTTTATACATACAATATTATTTCGCCTCTTAAACCAATTAACTAAAGACATTTAATCTATTATGAGATTCAGCTACATCTGTGACTATTATCTTATTTTACACAAGATTGAATTTTTTAATAACGGAAGTGTAGATGAAAATTATTTTTTATGGGATGATCAAACAAATCCGTTCTTGCTTGAATATAGTTTTATATAGCTCTAGGTTTCTCTTAATCGAGTCCCATTATATCTTCAAACATAGAAAACAATGCATTCGCTTCAAAATTGCATTTAATCTGTATAGAGGTATGCTCGAATAAATTCAGCAGCTGCTGAAGAGATATAGTTAAAAAAAGGGGGTAACCAGATGTTAATTAAGCTACAACAAGAGATTAATAACGAGAATCCCTCAGAAAACTGAGGTTCATTATATTTCTGTAACATAACGGAAGTCGTTTGCTTTCGCATCATCGCTAATACCCATTTATCTCTATGGCTTCATTTTTAATCGAGATACGCCCTTCACGAGTTGATGAAGTACTTCCTGAAAAACCCGCCGAGAGTCAACGGAGTGTAAGAAATTTCCCATTTTTCACGGTTTCTGGAACCATACAAACATGTATACACGTGACGGAACTTGGCAACAGATAAGGTGATGCAAACTTTTCCTAAAGCTGCCGAAATAAACCACGTCAACAATACTCCGCGACCTCGTATCTGCAGAAAATAGTTCTTTCACAAAGACAGACTATGGATGTAACAACGGTCAAACCGCAGAGGATGGGTCATGCGAAATCTCACCTCTATTCGACTCACCTCTATTCTAGGGCTGATGGATAAAGAAGGCCCTGAGAGGTAGTTGAGAGAGAGGAATATAGCAAGGGAGATGGCCGGGAAAGCCATTCGCCTGCGAAATAGCATCTGTGGGAAGGGAAGAAGGTATAATAAGTTCTCTCGGATACCGTATAAAAAGAAGAGAGAGAAAATAGCATAGGCGATTTTTTCCGAACGCTTAAATTCATCTCGGCTTCGAACCTCGAAAAAGATCGAATGATGAGAATTTTCTAATATAAGAAGCGATGAATACTTGGAAAACAATCTTTCCGTCGTCCACCCATTGATTGCAGTTCATTTTTAGCGTGTTGATTTTTAAAATGAACGTTGCAACGAGTTTAATATTTTCGAAGTATTTGAAATGAATCAAAAACAAGAAGATGCATTGAATGGTTATTTCAACATTTCGTTAAAGTGAATAATTAAAAGAAAACCCAATATATTTAAGTGAGTGTATTAATTAACATGGAACAATCAAAACGAAGGAGCACTCCGATATTCAAGTGGATGAGACCTCAATTTCAGTAAGAGCAATCCCAAGTTTAATTCCCCCCCAGGGACTCAGCTGTATCACAGAAATTCTCTATTGCTACTAATGAATTGACGATATAATTGAGAGGAATAATGGCAAAAAATTTTTGAGAATAATGTGAGCAGAAACAAAAATACTTCCATTTTAATGGCGAAAATCACACTCGGGACTGAAATAAATATTCTCGTTTGGCTTTACTTATCGATCTCTTTCCATGATGAGAACGTGTCCGAAGGCCCAGAATCAATGGCAACCGAAATCTTTCGGCGTAGCAGGAGAACCCCTGGTGGGTAGGCAAAGTTCATGACTGATCCGTTGTGCACACCCGTGTATTTCAAGGGGTAAAATTATAATTTCAACTTCCCGTGTACAACATGAACTTTTTCCATTCTTCCTGCAGCATCCAGGATTGCTCCTTCGACTCTTGATTTTCAGTGATAAATAGGTACGCTCGATTTAAATGCAAATTCCGTACGCAGAGTACATTTATTTAATAGAAGATTAGGAAGCTCTCGTATCTGCATAATTTATGCTCAATTTAATAACAATATTTGATTTATTAAGTACAAGAATATGTGTCACATTTAATATTATCAATGTACATACACCTACATCCATTGCCTAAGAGGAATAATTCCGATTATACAGAATTCGAACCCTGTACCTTACTGACTGGAGGTTCGCACACAATACACGTACGCTAACCACTCAGCCACCGAGGTAAGAGACTTAATGTATATTTTACTTGACTCACTCACATTTGATATCCTTCATCATAATTGATCATTCATTGTAATTGTTCTCAAATACTTATGTTTATCGAATGATATTTGATAATGATCGTTTACCTTAATTATAAAGAAGACTTTAATCCATCTTTGCATATAGAATAAGATACGCTATTAATCATTTCAATTCCCTTTAAAATCTGTGAATCTGAGGTCGATTACTTCAATATTCTTATCCTACATGTTCTACTATACCTTATAGTCGATGTCGAAATAGGTTACGTGTGAAATTAGTGCATTATCCTACATGCTCTACTATATTTTACAGTAGATGACGAAATAGGTTTCGTTTGAAATTAAGGTGTACGTATGAAATTTTTAAATTACTATCAATACAATATGGATGGGTATATATATAAATGCATACATGTTAAATCTAGAAAATGTATGAAATAAACTCGAAAACATCGATCAAATATTCGTCTCGTCTTCTGTAAACACCCTCGTATAACGGGACGAAAAGATATATTGCTGACCGATTGGAGGACAAACGAACGGAATGAGGGAGGAGCTTAGGAGATAATACGAATTCTGGGGAGAGGAAATAAGTAGAGGGAATAAAAAGAGGGAAGAAGAAGGCGTCTAGGGGAGGCTAACAGCACGGACTCCTGGAGAAGGGGAAAGAAAGAATGGGGGTCAGCGTTCGACCTTGCCACCATTTCAGAAGCCTTCAACCCTGTTACTTGGAGAGAGAGGGGGACGCGTTCTCTGCCCTTTTTCGGTGGAACATCGAGAGAGCACTTATGAGGAAAGCAGACTTAAGGCCTGTTTACTTTCTATCGTTTTCCTCCCGTAAGCACTCAATCTCCGTCCCGAAGTGTGATAAAACCCTGAGGATAAACTTAGAACGATTCTCTAGCGGTCTTTAGACCCCAGCCGTGGGGATTAAAAATCACGGAGATGCTTCCGTTCGATTTTCCGGAGGGATTTCTTTTTAGCGGACATCATCGATCGCAAATCCGATTCCTTCTTAGCAACGGATTTTTTTCTCCGGGCAACCAACAAGGGTTTGATTTAAATAAGAGCTACCATGAACTGTAGAAAGTTTCCAGTGAATGCATATGTAGTTATCTATAACAATTTACGAGTAACGTGATACAGCGCACGGAGTGTATCCAAGATCGGTAGTTCGTAATTGAAAGCTTCGGTTGTTATCTTGTTTACCATCATTGCGGATATGAAGCGTGCATTTATACACGTAAGGGTTTCTTTGCTTGCGGAAAAGCGAAACAACTCTTATACCGGAACGGTCAACTTCATTAACTACCAAACAAGAGAAAACCATTCAATCCTGTTTCCTGTTTTTCTTGGATTTAACAGAAATCTGACGATCTCAAAATGGACTAAAACTATTCCTCCTATTGATACTGGTAACGTTTAAAAAAGATGAGTACTATAAATTAATTGAAATTTGGAGTAGTTCATGGTAAATACTATTTTCTAGTTTAATAAGAAATATTTAAGTATTAGAATGAAAATTATTCGGAATGCACGGTCACATTTTTTTAATTTTTCATAATTGATTAAATATCTCACTGAGATTCTAATAATATGCCTTAAATGGAGAGCTTTATTAGTGAAATTGATAAACCATATTAGAAGATTTTTCAATTTATTTCACTTTATATTTAATATATTGAATTGAATTCAGTAATCGAAACATAAACTTTAAAACTCTCCTGACACAAACAGAATATAGTGTACATATATATAATATAATAGAGAGCTTAAAACTGTTTAATTGACCTTTTGATGTAATTAATTTCTGGCGAGATTTAAATTGAGATAACCTCCCTACAGTTGCACACATGCTCTTCAATCAGGCCGTAGATTTACTTATTAAGGAAAAGTTAACAACATAATAAAATTAGGGAGTATAAATTTAAAATGATAATAAATTTTTAGCATTTCTTTAGTTTAAATTTCCAAGTTTCGTCTTCTAATATTTTCTCATATTTCAATAGTAGAATAAATAGACATTATTTCATAGTAATAAATCCATATCATACATGGGGTACTGCACATGGTTGAAGAAAGATCGGATGAGTTCTATACCTTCGAGGGATTGAAGATTGCAGTGGATCGTATCGGAAAGCTTAAAGAGTTGGCCGTCGTATGAAATTTTGAAACCCATGGTTTGAGATGGGGAAAAAATCACAGCCATTTTCTTTTTGTTTGCAAGGGCATGAAGGAGACTAAAGAAAGCTTGTAACAACGATATGCCCCGAGCGAGATTTCAAGGGAAGCAAAGGAGGATTCTACCGTCCTTGAAACAAAAACTGAGCCACAGGAGATAGGCATAAAAGAAAGAAGTGTGAAGCGGAGATTTAGAAAGGAAAAGTGGGGATATTGGGCATGTGTAAACAAAGAGGAGGACAGACGAGGATGAGCGAGGATTTGGGAGGACGTCTATTGAGAAGGGATATTCGAAAAAAATAATCAAGAGGAAAGGGAGTGAAGGAACAAGTTTTGAAAGAGATGAAAATGAAGATCGAGATTCGGTAAATAAGAATATCAGAGGGAACAGTAGCTCAACAGCAAAAATGAACAAGACAAAATCAACAAGACTTCGAATGCATTCGATAGATACAAGAATAGAACTATAAATACAAATATACTCATGTAGTTTATAGAGGATAGAACAACCAACATCAGTGCAGGAAAACGAACTAAATTCCAAAATAAAAAAAAATAAGCATTGTAAGAAAAGATTATCTATAAGTTAGTAACATCTCCATCAGTAGTTAATGTAAACATTCTTCAAACAAATTTTTTTATCTACCGTAGATCTCAGAAACAGCTGTTGTTTCTATATATTGAAACAAGTTTTCTAATATAACCATAATTATTATTTACAATATTTTTTTTTAATTGGGAAAAAATCAGCAGAAGGTAGATACTGTCAAATTTACTCGTCAATAATATTTACTCGATAATAAAATACATTGAGTTGGGATACAGTATTCAATGAAGATGACTTACAATAAAATTGTAATAAATGTGATAATTTGAGGAAAGAAGCATTTTTTAGATATTGCTTTCGTAAACTTTGAACCGAAAGTTTATAAAATAAATTTTTAACGCAACAATCACGTAACCGATACCATTACCTAAGAAGACAGTTATATTACTCAGTGACCAATCATTTGGAGACGGACATTGTGCTAGTAAAAATCGACCTATCATTGGAAACTTGAGATGAGCTATTACGAAAAGGAGCGGTGATTCTACAGAGGAGTCACAGCCGAGACATATGTAGCCGGTATGGTAATCATCGGCCAATGGACTTAAACAGGAAGGACGTGTAGATAAAGAAAACCGATATAAAAGTGAGACTTGGAATATGAGGATAGAAAACGTAGACAACAAGTGTGGAGGAGCATCGGTGAGCCGCGTCGGGATGCTAGCAGTGCGCATGTGTGCACCTCATCCCTCTCAATCGATTCGCGTCTGCAACCAGGGACTCACCAGCTCCCCACCTTCCCCCTCTTTCCATTATACACGTGCGGTTCGTTCCCCCCTCCTCCTACGTCCACCCCACCCACCGAGGGGGCATCTTCCCCTGACCCCGCGGGGCCATGTGGCTCTCTTACGCAGTACCTCTCACCGTCCTCAACCGCACCCCCTCTTCGCATCGAGAGCATTTGCATGGAGTGAACTTTCTTTCATTAAAAAAATCCATGACCACTGCCACTGTGATTTTAATATCTGCTGATGTATTATTCAGGGAGATGAAGAGGGTTGAGGCAAGAGGGAGTTCGGATGGGGGGGAAAGAACGTCCCGTAACGAGGGGGTGTTTATTATTTTTCACGCGATTTTTTCCCTCCCTTCGTTCCTTGTATTGAGCTAATTTGTCGTTTTAAAGCCGAATGCGTTTTTTCTGCGGGTTGCGTTATGGGCTCGAAATGGTACGTGAGGGAATGGGTAAGGAATTGTTTTTTCCTTTTTTTTGGCGAAACTCTTGCGTAACGAGGATTGCTTGGGAAAGATGAAAGAAGGGTTTGCCTGATTCATGAAAGGGATATTTAATATGGAAGAACTTGCTTCTAAGGTAGGGAATGTGGGAAACTTGATATTGTGCTTTTATTCTGGACATCAACGAGGTTCCTTAGCTGTCACCGATGCTCTTTCCTCTCGTGATTACAGCATGAATTAATGATTTTTGTTTCCGGTTCGAATTTCCATTTTTTTCTGCGATTGAAATTAAATGCATGATTTTTCATCCATGTTAAATGGCGCAATTAAATATTCATAAGAGTAAGAGGATATATGCATTTAAAATTAAAGGTATTGATGAAAGTGGTTTAATTTACTTTAAGGTTTATGTATTTTTCAATCTCTGCTTGGAATATATCATTCAATATTTACACCGATAAAAATTTTAATAGCTGGGATTATTACTGACTGGTAAGTAAATAATAGCGAATGTGAATTCAGGAATTAGGATAGTCTATTTTCATGGATGTATGATATATATGTATATATGAATAGTAAACAAAATATTAAGATAAGATAATAATAAAAAAATTGGACGAAGTATTCTTATGAAAATATAATATTGGATTTTAAATTGGAATTAATAAGCACAATTTTGGACATAAAATAAGCTAACACTGATTAATACTGATACAAGAAAATGAATGAGACAAATTAAGATTAAAAATGTGAAATCTCAAATTTCAATAAAACTGAAAATAATAAAGATGTTAAAAATAGAAATCAGGTTTCTGCAGTAATTAGTAGCGACAGACTATTCCTAATTAAGAATTAACCAAGATAGAAAACAAAATTAACGTTCAACCAGGGTGGAATGCAGTAGCAATATAATTAGGTGTTGGGAAGAAGGGAACTTTTCAGACGAGAATGGAATTTTTAATATGAAGCAATTAAATATTACGCAGGATTCTCCAACAAGATATAATTAATAAAAATTCAATTATTTTATAAATAAGATGGTTTTAAGCTGCAATAAGCGATATTTGCCCAAAAATTACGGAGGTACTTGGAGCTATTTTCATTTTTAGGAGTAATTACGTCAGATCATTATGCGTAGGTTAAACCAGGTTGTATTAAAGCGAAAAAATCCTTTTACTCGCAGAGAACGGTCACATCATATAAATAAACAAGTAAATCAAAAATAAATTTCATGGCATTAGTAATATTAAGAGTTTAAAGGATGCAGATACATAATTCGACGAGAATATATTTTAAATACTAATAATGAATATTCAAGTATAAATACTTCAGACAAAAGACGAGTTAAATATTCAAAAATAAAACTTTTGAAAAACATTCAACATTTTATTCAACAAAATGAAATTAGTGAAGAAAATTTACATTTTTATAAAAAATATGAACATTTTTTATAAAATGCAGCAAAATCACTGATCTTATTATTTTACCCAGACACCAATTCAAATATGAGCTCTATACCAATTATCCAAAACTCTTATTTAGTATCATAATAAGTTGGTATTCTTTGTCCATCAAACATTCTTAGTAACAACGTAACATCAGCCATTAAAGAAGACGAATATGTACAGAATGTATTTCTTATCTGAATTATGGGCTGCGCTGGATTTTTGTGATATAAATCGTCCTTTATATGGAGGAAGCAATAAATGGAAACGTTTTCAAGAATTAATTTTGAACAAGCAACTTTAATCAGAAAAGGAAATGACTTTATTCAATGATGAAATTGCTTCTATCGATACGTTTTAGTTCTGAAGTTATAACAAAAAGTATAATGGTTTTGACGTTTGAATGAATCTATACCTCGACATCATGAACACGACTATCAAAACGTATAGTTATTGCCATATAATTCACCCATAGGAATAATCAATATGGATCAAAACTTTCATGAAAATTTTCAATTAGAGAGAAATACTAATCAGAGGAATCTTGATTGAATTCTGCCATCAGAACCACCAATCTCACGAATACACGTTTCCCATTGGTGCAGACCAAATATCGGAAGTCTCTCCGAATGCGGTGGCGTTATTTTGACAAAGCGGAACGACATTATCGAGACACTTAATCAAGGAAAGTGGGGCCATCATCTGGGTAGCTTTACTTACCTTTTAGTAGCCGCAGTCTACATGCGTATAACACCCTTAACGATTCGATAAAGGAGAGGATGTATGTCTATCTCCCGAACCGCTTTGTAAGTGGTTCCTCTCGAGCATTCTCCCAAACAACCATAATCTGGCACCAGAAGGACTAAGAGTGGACAGCACGAGAATCACAAAAGATTACGCTCAACCAATTAGAGAAAATTTACACCGAAAACGAATTTACCATCCAATCCATCCGTGTGTGTGAATTTTGCACGAAAACAAATGTTGTACAGTTCGTTGAAGTACTATATACTATTTCTCCGTGATATTAAGTGTAATATATAAAATATGTAATTCAAGTATTGAGGATATACACAGGTCCGTGATTGCTAAAAAATAATTGTTATATTTTAACAATTGAAAAATTCCTCTTCGTTTATATGGCTTCCTACCTCAGAGAACATATGTTCATATGTATTATAAATATATAAATACATTTAACACTCGTTATATAACAGGCATTTTTCCATTTGATAAAGTAGCACAGTGCAATCGCAATCTGTACATCGTATTATATAATCTCTTCCCTAAGCAATTCATGACAAACCATATTATGATAACTAGTTTTGAGTAAATGTTTGTATATAAAAATACATCATAGGACAACACTGTAATTGACAATTGTTGTAACGTGGGCTATGGAATTTAAAATTCACAAATGTGACAATTACAAGAGAAATTGGACTGTTATTCACCTTCACTGTTAAGGACAGCATTCTGAAATATATTATAAGCTAAGAGATAATAACTTTTCTTGAATAAAATTTTGTTGGTCATCTTGAAAAATAATTTCTATTATATGTCACGTGTTGAGTTTGGGTGGATGAGACGCATAAGGCTTAGTCGAATTTAGTCTAAAATTAATCAATCTGTGGTGAAAGTTACAAATCACGAGTTGAAATGGAATTAAAATATAACTGACTTACACATTATTCTATACGTAGGAAGAATTTTCGTTTTTCCAAGCGGATGAAGCTAGGTGATGAGTCAAACTATTCGGCCACTGTCTCCATGATCATTCTCGGCTAACAAAAGTTAACCGCAGCTCAGCTTCTTCGCCAGTCTCTCGATTATAGATCGAAAATTATAGAAGACCTACACAGGAACCTCACCTGCAGAGTGGAAATATCACCCTTTAGTACGAAGAGATCGTTTTTGTAAGGCTGCATGAACATAAATACAAAACAACCAAGTTAAACGTAATATTGTACCCATTTATCTAAAATATAATTAAAAAGTAACATTCACACATTCAACACGTGAATTGAGCACAATCTTTCGAAATTTCAAAGGGATTATACGTATATATCATATGTTGAGGGTGTCGGAATTCTTTTTTAAAATATCGGCGATCAATTTATTATCAATTATTAGATCAAGATTTTAATAATTATCATTTAATCATTGAATAAGTTAAATTTTAAGATTTCCTTAGCTTATAAATACGAAATAATACACTTATTAGTGCAATTATAAATTATATCTGTATCTGTAATGGTAATGAAATAAAATAGAATGAAATGTAAATAAATAGGTGCAAATAAATTAAAAATAAAAAGGAGAGCATTTTATAACCACTGCTTCGACAATATAAACTGAATCTGAAAGTCGAAAAAGGACTGTAAAGTTTACTCAATAAGTTATTTTTATATAAATGTTGCGGCGTTACTATTCCACTATTCCTCATTTACAAAATTTTTGGTAAAACCGTAGAATGTAGGCCAAATAACATTTCTCTTTTTTATTAGATTTCATTTTATTAGGATTTTTCGGAGAATAGATATGATATATAAATGTTTTGCTAAACTCTCAATCTACTTTCCTACTCTTTGTCAATGAATCTATGAAGATACCGACTTTCAGTGCAGGACTTTAGATATTCTTCGCGTTGAAGAAGTGGATTATGCAGCATTGGCAATGTCACTCCCCAGCTGCGAATGGAAAAGAGAATCTCGCTCCACGGGGCGCTTGTTTACAAATGACGACGGAATCGCTCTATCCAAAATAGGCGGAAAAGGGAGAGAACCTCCCTTTCTTTCCCTCTCTGCATATCCCTCCTCAAACTGCTACTTCAGAGGGAGGACGTAAGGTTAGACTCTGCAGGGGAGGTAGGTCATGAACACTGAATGGATGGAACACGAAAAGAGGATACTAGCAAGTGTTGGTTGCCTCTCTCTCTTGCTCTTTCATATGCGCCCGTGAAGTTTCTTTTCTTTTTGTTAATATTTGTGTCGTTTTATGGCCTCCGTGCTCCGAGGAATTTACAACCATTCCCCTCAACCTCAAGGTGAACGTGCTTTATACAGCAGCGGATCGTCCAAGTTCTCGGCGCTAAAAATAATGCCACGGAGAAGCACGTGATCTCTTCAAGTGACAATGAATGAGATTATAAGTGTTGACGCTTCGTTTTTTATATTACCAGGATTATTTTAATCGATAAAAATAGATTAGAAAGGAAGATGATAGAGTATTGATGGAATTATTATTAAATTATTGTGAGAGGCTAAAAAGTGAACGCAGAATCCTCCATGAATTTAGAGCATATCATTACGGCGTATAACTATAATGATTTAGATAGACGTAAAATTTCGACGCCTGAATCTTCAACAAGGTACATAAAAACACGAGAATTTGTTCATTACATCTTTAAATGTACATGAATTAGAGATGAGAAAAGTTTCGCTACTGTTTATCTATTTATATTAATATGAGAACTGGGATAAACGTTTAAAAGCTCATTCCTTTATCTGAAGCTTACGTAAGAGTACGTCTTCTTGTATTATATTTTGAGTAAAGGAATTCAAAGATGCAAATTTAGTTTCAAAAGTATGAATGTTATTAAATTATATTAATGAAATTTCTTTCCGATATCATACCGCTCATCATTAAGTCGTTATTTCACATGATGGCATTGAAAACTTTTCGGTTCCTTAAAAAAAACTCCGAAAGAATTAAAATAAAGAGTTGTCACCTAATTTTTAATAAAAGTTTGAAAAAATATCTCAATATGCAATCAATATTTTGTTGACCATACCTCAGTGGTAAGGTTTTATAAATATATACAATAAATCGTACATAATTTGGGTTGAAAGTTATCATTAATTTTAGTTCATTAAATTACTCATAGCAAGGATTAGGATTTAAGTAATCTATAGAAAAACGAGTTTGGAAAAATAAGTCTAAATACTCTACAAATTTCAATTTCGAACATAGTCTAAGGAAGACAATATCTTCTCTTAAAAATCGCGGAGAGTCATAAACTCAAAATATGATTCTTTTCTTATCAAAAGAAGTATCTCACATCAAAAAGATACATGAAAATGAAGATGAAATAAAATGGAGTATTAAAAAATGGAACTTCTATGAAAATACTCAAGGCAAAGGAGATACTGACGCAACTTTATTAATCTTAGGATATCACTATGATATCACCAAAAGATAAAGAGGTAGCTATATTAAACATATTTCTTTAGTTCAATTATCCTCTAAAATTTTGCACACAACGTTCTCTGCTTAAAGGGGTAATGAGCAAACTTAAGTGCGGATATAACAATGCGAGGCAATCATAAATCAGTGAGATACATTTTCAGCTTTAATCTTCCCGTCATACATTATGTCACCTACAATTTACTGATGTCTCAGCTTTGTCGGATGATTATCGGAAAACAATTTGGGGATAAATAATTCCGATTGACTGATGCTATGACAAATTGTTTGGCCAATGTTGATCGATTTTAGAGGGTTGAAGCTTTACTATAAATTTACGACAAAGTATGATCGGAAACTAAATTCATGATTCCACATAATTCTGTCAAATAAAAATTATCCTGAATGTGAATAAAAAATATAATAAGAGTGTTTATATTAAATAGGTAATAATAATAAATAGATTAATTATATGGGTGGAAAATCTTCTCGAGATTGATTATATAATATAATAATAATAGATTACTTCATATATTGAAACTCGAGATGAAAAAGTAAAAAGTGAAGAGACCTCGATATTGTATGTAATAATAAAAAAGGATGTAAAACAGATATATTATTTTTATGCAAATATTTCAAAAATGTGTATTTTCAGCTAAAATTAAAGCTACCTTTCCTGTTGCCGGGCGAGAGCCACACCGCTGAATGTCACTGATGGAGCACGGAAAAGGTAATGATGTAAAAGGAGGAAATATATATATATATATATATATATATATATATATATATATATATATATATATATATATATATATATATATATATATATATATATATATATATATATATATATATAGAAATAAAAGGTAATAATAGGTGAATAATCCAAATTTGTATTCTAATAATAAAATATTATATCGATTTTTATTGGCCTGATTATCAGGGTTACTTTGGGTCGAGAGTAGACAGCTATAGCTTTAGAATTGATATGTAATATTTCACGATTTCTTATGCATTGTATCTCAAAAATCAATAAATATAGAATGTATTTAAGTAAATAATCCTTTTCATAGAATATGTGTAGACATTTTATGAGGATGAGATCTACGTTGTTTTAGTTTCTATGCAAGTGTTTGAAGATCGTTATCATATATTGAAACATACGGTGAAATTTATTCTATTTTAAATTACAATTATTATAATAAAAACAACTTTGTAAATTTCCAGAGAAAATTGTTATATTCGCGACCGGTTTTGTAATATAAAATTACATCTTCAGGGGTCGCGAATATAACAATTTTCTGTGGAAATTTACAAAGTTGTTTTTATTACTATGGCATTCCACGAAGTCACGCCTTCTCACATTGATTGACAATTATTATGATTTGTGAAGAAATTTTATCTTACTATGTGACTAAAATATAATACCTAAGAATACTCTGTGCCATTAAAGTAAAGGAAAAAACTCTTTTCCAAAAGTTTCCACTAATTTTCAAATATGTCAAAACTAAGGTTTCGGTGCTATAGTATTTTCCAAAGAATTTGCTCCTCGCTTTTTAAATTATGAGGTGATAAATTTGGAAATTATAATAATCGGGAATATCTCCGCACATTATTTCCTGTATTCCTCAAAAAATAAATAAAAGTCGTCATCAACGTTCGTCATTGAGCAATAGATATCATTCACGATATCGCCATCTTATTACATAGGAGTCTCTCACGTTGTCCATTGAGGTAGTCATGCCCGGGAACGAGGGATCGCTTCCAACGCAGGTCACGGGAGAGAGAGAGAGCTACATACGCATGCGTCCATGTGGAGCACAAGGAGGAGAGTCGACCTCATCTTGAGGAAAAGGGAGAGGAAGAAGGCGATACGCGAAATTTTCATCGGGCTACTCATACACCCTTAACAATTTCGTAGGTATTCCCTTCCGTGGGACCTCTTATCGTCTCCGAGCAACGCAAGACGGACTCAAGGCCAGATGTAAGAGAGAGGCGGGAAACGTAGACTTTTAAGGAGGACGTCTTTTATCTCCCGCAAAAACCCTGCAGGCGCCCAAGATATACCCATCGGTTGGCCACCCTGTAACATCGAGGATGAGACGTCTAGAGGTATAAAGTGAGATGGGAAAACGGGGGAGGGGGAAGGGCGGAAGCGACGAGGGTAGTCGGGGGAGGATTTTAGGGGACCGCCGGAGGGAGAGGGTACGTCCGCACCGCTATACGGGAACTGGATGGGGAAGCAGGCACGGATAAGGGGTAGGGGATCCGGCGCTCCGTGGTCACCGCGTTTCGCATGCGCCCCAAATCCCTCCCCTACACTTCGCCCCTCCCAAATCCCTCATCCCTATTCCCCCTTCCACTTGGGCCGTACTAACGCCTGGCACCCCCTCCCCCGGCCTCCACATCTCCCACCCTCCTACGCCGCCACCTCCCGCTTTGCCCCATCGATTCCCCAGTCTGTTGCCGGAGCTCCATGGGGCAGGGACGCCGAGGCTCCTGCACCGCTCCTGTGCTGGGGAGGCATACGTGCGGGGGTGGAAGAAGGACGGGAGGGTGGGGCGCGGGAAGGAGGCATCGGCAAACGGGGGCCACAGTCAGTGGCTGTCAGGATCCCCCGTGGGTCGGTTAGGGAAAGAGCGAAATATTAGGGGGGTTACCTTTGCGAAGCTTTCGGTGGGACCGGTTGAGTTCCCGGTCGTCGTGGGTGTTCGACGCCGGGCATTGGAGGGACATTCTTCGGAGTTTGAGAAGAGCCGGAGAAGAAACCATCGCATGCCGGGAAGGTTTTCCGGCAGGAGACACGGGTGAGTCGGTGTGTTTGTGTGAGTGAGTGGTTTTGATGAGAAGAGGGAGAGAGAGATGGTGGAGGGAGAAAGAGTGGGTGGCTTGGGAGGGAGGGGGAGAGAGGGGGTGGAGGGTGAAGTATCCTTTGGTTAAATGGTAGGACGAGTTGCATGGTTTTATGGGTTGGAACTTATGCTTCTGGGTGGTATCTTTTTTCCTATCTCTCTGTCTCTCTTTTTCTTTATGCTGCAAACTAGGGGAGTGAACTACGGGGAGATGAGTTAGGGCGTGAGGCTGGGAGGTGGGGAGGATGGTTGGGGTGGGCCGCGGAGGCGTGCGTATGGCGGGAGTGTCGATGGTTTATCCACGTGTGTATGCCATCGCTACTATTATATTTCATGTTAGGATATTTTCTTCTCGCAGCGATATTAGGATATAATTTAAGAAGAGTTCAGCGTTTATCAACGGATAGGCCTTTAAAGTTTTGCTGCAAATCGAAGACGGCTCATTCGGAAGATGGGAGACGCCATGTGCTGCAGTGGAAGAGTGATTGGATGCAGATATATTCCATCAAATCATGGATGAAGATGAAAGGGTGTTAATACAATGGATTACTGATTTCTCATCTGGAAACGTTGTGATATTGGAAGCGTGCTTATGCAGCACATGTTCTCTTTCATCGCACGCCCTACGTGCATCATTTGAATTGGAAGAAAAAAATCAAACAGGAAATTATTGGTGGCTAAAACCCAATATAAAGGAGAGAGAAGAAATAAAAGTGAGAATTTTACATCAGGAAGTTGAAGAAAAGAAATTGTTGAATCACAAACGTCTTATGGATCCATGATAAAGGAAATATATTTAATTTCATACGCAGGCTTTCATCAACTCTTAACCAGTATTTCCTAGACGAAACACTCAGACATCTGACTCCCATCGATCGTCAATTTCTATGATAAAAACACGCGCTGAATTCAAGCAGCTGTTTAATTGAACCTTCATTATCATTACGTTATGACACTGGCCGTGAAGGGCGCAATGGGAGGATGTTTTCTTTTGTGTTCTGGCCTACAGCCAAAAGAGAAACAAGGAAAAACGAAACCATCACATGAAAAAAAAATCAAAAGCGCTCGCTACTCATTTGTCGACTTCTACGAGAAGCTGTTCTGGTAAGGTAGCTTGGTTTATTGTTGACCTCCGAGAAATATTCCGTAATGAGCAAGTCTCCGTTCGGGTGGATACTTTCTTTGAGGAGGAGGAGGAGGTGAGAGGGAAGTTATAAATTAGAGGAGAGGGGGTGTAGAATCCGAAGAGTGCGTCTTGAGGGTGGAGGAAGCGGGTTCGTTGACTCTCATTACGTAGTATACCAACCGCCGTGTGTGCGATGATGAGACAAAAGATATTACCACGATTAGAGAAAGAAAGGCTGCCCTCTCTCATTTTCCCTCAGGCATTCGTTTGAGCAGCATCCGAAGTCAAGAGAATCATCTGAAGTCTTCGCTAATAGTTCTTAAGGAAAACCTACTCAGATCTCAGAGATAATGCTGCCAAGGAAATGACGTTAGAGGACAAATACTTTGGATAAAAGTTTAAATTTTTAAACACCAGGAAATAGCATCTCTTTAAAGACGCATATATTTCAGTTAACAAAATATTGAATGATTTGGTCTAAACAGTAGGCTAAATCATGAAAATCAGATATAAGGGATTTAGTATCTTCCGATCAAATTCAAAGTTTTATTTTAATTTATATTTCAATTTAAATTGCTATAAATATTAATCTACATTTAACTTTGGGTTTAAGGGGAGCATATTACGTATTTTTGGAGAGGTAAAAAAAATTTGGAAAAATAGATTATAGATAAAAAGCTATTCCTCTATTCCTTAATATGAAATTATCTTATATTATTCTGCTATTTTTTCTGTTTTGTTACACCATTTTTTCCCTAGCTCAATTATCTCTTTACTTCATCATTAAGTAAACACGAGACGGTTCCCGATCACCTGATCCAAACAGCTGATATGACGAAGCCTAAGGATTACGGTTAAGAAACTATTTCAACAGAACGAAAGTTGCTTAAAGCACTAACCCTTTATAATCATACTATTATACATAAATAGGGCTCCTTGCGCTGGAAGGTCAAAATGGGCGCGCACCTATCGTTATATGTCGCAAGGTTTTCTACCACTCTTTGAAAAGGTAATCGAGCTATTAGCATAATGCGGCATTTTATTCCTGGATAGATTTGGTGCAAAGGTACCCAGAAAAATATATTCGTTCCTTATCGGACTCATTCCTCATCTAAAGCGATAAATCAAAGCCTTCGACTCTTGAAGAGCCGTATAATTAATCTCGATTTATATCATATTTAATTTTTAAAGCAGTTGTAAAATAATTTAATAACAACGGATAATGAGAATGGAGCTTTTAAATATATCATAATTATCGAAATGGTATTTATCTTATACGAAATAAGCGTAAAATTTATTTCCTTAAATATAATTGCCATAAAACTTAGATATTCTTCAACATGTACCATTTAAAGGTTTCCTAAAAACAGCTGTGACAATCAGCGATATCAATTCATGCATAAGGAAACTATTTCCGAAACTGCTCTAGACTAAAAATAATCATCGGTACGATCTCGTGGACGTTTTTATCATTAGAATTGTCACATTGTGGTTGGTCGTGTGACAAACGGAAACTACGAGACCGCAAGGATGCGTCAAAAGATAAATGCGCATGCGCTGTAGATCGAAATCGGTTCGAAAGACGCCGAAACCTCATAGATAGCAACGCCATTATCAGCATTCCAATGCCGGGCGGTGTGAGGTAGCCAATCGTAAAGTCTAAATGAGATCGTGTGTTATTACGCACCTTGAGCATGCATGCAAAGTGGCGAGGAATAGAGTTCATATAGAATCCTTCGAAAACTCGTTTATTCGGAGTACGACGGGAAAGTTTAGGGTCGATAAAAATTGCGATATCAGTGCTTTAAATTTTGTTCATTGTTTCTCACACGAAATTCTTCGGAGAATTAATTTTCACTTCGAATACTCAAATAGTAATAGGTTAACACGATGGCCACTGAATCATATTAAACTGGTAATATGGTATAAAAGCAAGGTATCCAAATTCGATACGCAATCAGCTGATGAGTCTTTCAGTCAGTGATTTTCTCTAGATGATTGAAAACTCTTCGTATTCAACTCCAATCAAATTAGATCAATGAGGCAAAATAAGAAGCATGGTTTTTTGAAGGTTTAAAAACGAAAGTATTTAACCAAATATGATAGTACAGTCCTCATATGTAGGATTCTGTGGAGTAGCATAGTTCTCCAGTTAAACTTAAAACAATGAGGGCAAGGGTAAATTTATAGACTATTTTAAAACGATCAATAAACTTTTTATACCTGAGCTAGAAACAGATAGGAATACGTAATTAGCCAAAGTTTCTTTACATATTTGATTTACATAATATAAGATTCCTCGCTACAAATTTGAAACCCAAGTTAAAAGTCAATGTATTCAAGCATTTTAGATTTTAAAGCCTAAATATATAATGAGGGGGCAATATAATGCAATTTTTACGATAAGGAAAAGTACAGCATTTGCGAAAGGTAATAGAATTCGATTAACCGAGAATGTGCAGCCACAGCATTACTAAAAATACAACGCGATCTGTCCGGATCACGTGTAGCGTGGCCTTCATCGATTCGTGAGGTTGGAAATAAAGGCAGTCTGAGATGTTCCTCGGAGAGACCTGGAGGTCGAAATATCGAGAATTACACGGGTATCAGTCTGCGCCATGGGGAACCAATGTGTCTTCACCTCCTTAACTCATTCTGATGTTCCTCGTCAGACTATTTTTTCCCATTCTCCCGAAGGAGAGAAGCGTAGGGAGAGGGGTGGGCTTTGGCGACTCTACATCGATCCAACACAGCGACGATTCCACCTCTCCACCACACCCCCTCTCCCCCTCCCTCTTTTTACTCCATCCGTCCTCAAAATCCCACTTTGGTTCCCTCCTTACAACCCCGCCACTTCCCCTTCAGCACCAGACAGACACTGTCCTCTCCTTTCTCCCCTGACATCCGCTCCTTTTCCTTCCGCATTGAAGGTCCAGGTTCGCGCCTCCCCCACCATCTCCCGCCCTCCCGCCCCCTACCTTTTATCACTAACCTGCCCGTGAGCGCCATGGTGCATCCTTCGCCGTGCTTAGTCTGTGACATCCCTCGCTCAGCGAAGGACATCGTGATATTCGGGAGTTCGGGCATATCTTAAATTATCCGGGTCCTAGTGAGGAGCCTTGTGGGATGCCTCGGCTAACCGACACTTCTAGCGTCGCCACTGCCGGTTGGAGATAGAGGAACACGGCGGAGGATGGAGGTGATGGGTAGTGCGAGGAAGAGAGAGACAGAGACACACACACACACACTTACACAGTGGTCGATCGTAGCGTCGCGGGGCGGAGGAATAGTGAACCTAGGGAATTTTCGGAACACGCCACGCGGATAAAGGATTTGATGTGTGGATGGCAGTGTGACAAGATGTAAGGAAGGAATTTGGTGGTGCAGTTCAGTTTATTTTCCTCCAGGGAAGACTTGAGTGGGAGCGGCCGACTTTCTTCGTTCCATGGGCGATGCATCGTCTGCAGGTGAAAGGGCGGGGCAGTTGAATGAAAGCCCCCGTGGTTTCCCAGGGATGGCCTCATATGGTTGCAATGGTGAGAGTGTACCCATACCGTTCTTCCACTTTTAGTTAATAATTTTTACATTTAGAAAATCACGCCAGTTGAATGATTTTTTCTTTTTACTTAAAATTATTTCTACGTCGTGCCTACTTTACATTCAGGAATTTATATTCTATAAACGAGAACTATTATCCGTGCGTTAAAGCGTCACTTCAAAGTATTTAAAAAGAGGTGGCCTCATGTTAAATATTGAATAAAAATCATACTTATACTCTTCATTCTCACGTTCTATGCTGAAGTTTAAAGAAGTATCCATTTAGTTTCAAAGAAGATTGTTAGATAATTATCGGTAGATTTGCATCGCATTTTATTTATTCCTAACGATAACCTGCAAACTGGATGGATAAAATAAGAGCAAAATCTATGTAATGGTCGTGAATCATTCATGAAGTCTTATGCAGATTGCATGCTATGAAAAAATTTCCATCCAATATCTCTTCAATCTAACAAATCAGCTCAAATCAGAAAGCTGCTTTGATATTGTGCACTTTATTAGAATATTGAACGGAGTTAACTATCTCGTTGAATTATAATCTAGATATTCTTCAATAGAATTTATTTTCGATCGATTATAGAGGGTTATGCGATGTCTGAATTAGTAGTAATATGAGGTAATGTGAATGTTATTGAGACAGGCTCCTGTGATATAATAGACAGTAAAAAAATACTACTCTTCATTTTTGGATAAATGCAATAAATACTATGAATAATAGAAGAACGCCAGAAATGAGTATATTAGAATAAGGGAACCAGATATTTTTTCATGGCCTGAGAATGATAGATAACTGAACGGGTTCTTTATTCGAATTTGCATTATATTTTAAATATGACAATTTCGTGCGAGTGATTCTATTGAAAAACATATTTCCTCAGAAAATCAATTCACTTTATTCGTGGAATTCCTGAAAGTCTGAAAAAGGAGGTAATTCGTTTTAGATATCAAATATTCTTGATAATATAGGACTTTGTTCTACTACTTGCAAATTCATTCTCTCAAATTTTCATTTTCTCTTCCAGAATTTCATAATTTGCAGACTTCATACCACTTCAATCAGTTCGGTTCGTCTACTTTCCGTTTTCAATACGCAAATATTAAGCGCAATCTACACTCGTTGCATTTTAATCGCAGCACCTCATCGGCACGAATAGAAAACCCAAGAACGACATTTTTTCATTTATGAGCGCACGCAAATCACGTAATATAAATCATTCTTTAGACAGTCTTATTCCGAGAAAATCATTAAGTTGTGAGTTTACTTTATGTAGTAAGATGTAACTTCCTTTAACATACAACACATTAACCTCTGAATACGAATAGTATCCTCGTATTATTGGTCCGTACAAGAAGCGAGGTGAAGATAGGTTTTGGAGAACATGAATTTATCTTATATAAGATTCGTATATATACATACCCTTGCTAATCAAACTATTTAATGTCCTCTAGAACTTCTCAAGCTCATTTCCAAGACGTTTAAATCCTAAGAAACATCAGTGCTTCCTTGAAGACGACGCCGTGGATGTACGCAACGCGCTGAACACTAATGTGTTCTGAGTGCATTCCTATACGGCGTTCCTTCTTGGCGTTCCCTTCCCACGGAATAAGCATCACTTTGACCATCATTAGGGTTTATAGTCCGACAAAAGCCATATCTGAATTCATCATCGACATTTAGGGCTGCAATTCGCTATGATATTGGCGGAAACCTTTCTGGCGCAAAGGAACATATGTAAATGGGATCGATATATTCATCCAAATCTCAGGTTGAAGCTTGTGAATTATTCAAAGAAGGATACCCTCAGCTTAAAAAAATATATAGTTTATCTCATATTTATTTATAGACGAGTAAATAGTAAATCTAATTGAAGATTTTATGAAGGTTTCTGAAATGATTTGAATCATTTGGTATTCATAATAGTAAGATATATTTGCGAGATATTTAACTCATTGATTAACTCTTCATTAATTAACTATTCATTCAAACTATCAAGTAATTAACAAAATAACGTATTCTTGATAATAGAACCTTCAACTGCACTTAGAAAAAGACCAAGTAGGTCAATGAATGAATCGAATGCTGGGAAAGATCTAAAAAAACTAATAAAATATCTTCCGATTGATTTTTGTTTCAAAACCTTGGTTTCATTCCCAAGCTTCTTGTATCGATTACTTCTGACCGAAATAGCTCAAACGACCGTTGAGGATCGACCCCGGTTATACTGGTAAACTGTTGGGGGAAACGACGAAATACGGCCACAAGACGGAAGTTACAGCAGTGCACTCTAAACTCATATCAGAGATAATGGACAGCCTTTCAGATAGCAGGCGTACACCTTTAATGGTGCTCCAAAAAGAAGGTAGACTGAAAGTAGAATATTTCAGGAAATAAACATAAAATAAGCTATTTGGTTGCCATGGCAGACAAAAAGACAGTAGAAAAACTCTGGACTAACTTGATGGAGCCAATTAGGTATACATAAGCTCGTCCCAGATTTGTTTGAATCTATCAACTCTCACGGTTTATAGTTATTTTATTCAACCTAATACATTTTATCAAAAGAAATCGTAGAAAATTTATTCGATACGAAATAGTTTAGACACTCTTAGATTATGATGCTTCCAAATTTCATGCGTATACTAGCTAATTAAGTTATTAGAGAGCCAAAACTTTCAAAGAGGCTTTTCGAAGGAAATCGTTATTACATATAGTGCATCACTTATCTAGTGTATACTCCTCGACTGATAGATATCCTCACCTCATGCGGCAACTCGGTTAAATCTAAAATGCACCGAACCTGAATTCATTTTGAAATCTCAACAATTATTTTAACCTCTAACTTTTTAAGTCTTCAAAATGTACAAATGAGTTACATTAAAACCTTTTTTATACTCGAATACAACTTAATCACTTATTTACATGAAGATATAGAGAACTTTATCACCATGTTTGCCACATTATAACTTCAGTTAAAATATCTACTGCATTAATTTTTTCAGATCATACTTTACAGGAGTAGACCACCTGTATCTTAAGCCATTACATGATTTATCTAATTGATAAGATCCGGATGAATCTCTATTGAAATACTGATGAATTTTTGGAACGATAAAATCACGTGCCTTAGAAGAACATCCCGTTCACGAGTTTCAAGCCAAGGTTCTCTCCTTCAACCTTGGAAATACGAAGAGGGAAGACAAAAGAAAGGCATCGCATGCCATCTTATAAATATGAAATATAAAAGAGTGGCATAAATCTTCCTCTGATTTTCTAGAGAGAGTTCAGTTGCTGCCGGAAATAGAACGATCCCACGCTACGATGAGACTGCGGAAAAAATAACATTCGATCAAGTCTCTGTGATACAGATAACAACGTAAAACGGATTCATAGAGCTTATGAAATCCGCAGGTAAAGCAAAAACTACGTACGTCATAGAAAGTATGAGAAGATTCTATCACGTATAGTAGTGCCGTTTATATGATGTGTATAGCTTTGATCAAATCCACCGTCGGGGATAAAGATGGAAACGACCGCTAGAGGAAGGATCTTATGAGAATATAAGAGAAATTCCGTAAAGGTTGGATATTATAATAAAAAATGATGAGGCAATATGTTGAGGGGAAGTGTACGGCCCAAGAGATTACGGGTGACGTCACAAGTGATTCAAGAGTGAGCGATAAGTTGCCTACCTCACACCAGTCATTTTATCGCGTTTGGGCGATCCCTTGCCGACACGCTCCCTTCCCTACGTCACGCTTATCTACCTCTCGCACTCACTCGTTACACTAAATCCACGACGAATCTTTTCCCCGAATCCGTTCTTCTTCAAATTTTTCTTCGCTCTTCATCCAGTTTCCTACTTCTGTTTTATATTCTCCCTTCCGTGCACGAAAGGCGTGCTTCGAGAATATGCCGATCGCACGAAAGGATCGACCAGCATACCTCGCGCGACTTGCACTAGACTTGACACGATTTCTGGACAACATGCGAAAAATCTGCGGAAGGAAATAGTTCTTCGATTGGCGTCTACGAGAGGGCGATGAGGTATCTATGGAGGAAGTGAGCTCTGTTGTGTCTGCCTCCATTAGTTACTTTTGTCGTCGGCTGAGGGTGACGTCATTTTAGCAGATGGGGATTCGATCGTGAGGGAGGATTTCTAGGCTGTTTGATCGCCGCTCCGTTGTAATTAGATAGAGAGTTAGTTCGCCATCATCTACGAGGGTATAAACAGAGGTAGTAGACTGTTAGCTGCTGTTGTGCACGATACAATTTTCATATACGATAGAAAAGACGGATTCCAAGATAGATAATTCGCTGCAATAGCAACGGCTAGTATTATGTGCAATGGGTAAAAATTCAGAGGAGAGGAAACAAAATATAACAATTCGGTTACCTTCCAACGCTAAACATTTTGGTCCTAAACTTCGAAACAATATAGTGTTATCGTAGTATAGGGTACATAACCATTATATATGTGTATACAAAATAATTTACTATACTGAAGTATGGTGAATGATTTTATCAAATATCTCAATGTTTAAGGTCCATCTTGTTAAGTTTTACTCTTTCCGAACCAAAGAATAATAACAAGTGGATTGAGAACGGAACAAGCGCTTGAACGATAAACTTATTTCGCGGTCTTTATCTATTGATTTGTTTGAATGTAGTGGTTTAGAAAAAGTCTAAATTTTACAAAATATAAGAGGAAAATAAATGGGTTATCACCTCATTCGAAAAAGTTTAGAAATCGAGAGAAAGATAAGCAAATAAAATTTGGGAACGAAGGTGGATTTATCGACTCAAATTAGCTTCTCGCTAACTCATGATACAAACTTTCAAAACTGATTCTCACGACAAAAAATCGATGCTTTTGAGTAGCCGATAAGCAAGCATAAGCGAGCATAAGAAAACACCCACTGCTTTCGAATTCTTTTGGAAAAAAAGAAACGAGAACTGAGACGTGACTGCTGTCATATACACACGCTATTTTTGGGTTGGCACTTTTGATTCCTTGGACGATCTTTAAATAGGGATGTGGGGCGGCTCTGATCACAATGCGTCACCACCCTCAACCCCCCCGCTCATACTTCCATTTCATCCCCTTCATAACCACTTCCACCCCTGCACTTCTGCACAACTAGCAACCCCCTGAAGGAGACAATGAAAACGGGTTGGCCGATTGATCGAAACCCTATCCTGCCCCCCGTCAGAATCCAAGGATGCCACGTGCCCCCACCAATATCTACACCCTTGCAGTTTCCCTCACTCCTGTATCCCACGCATCCACTCCTTTCATCCTCCCGCCTGCATCCGATCCCGAGAACAAAAGAGTTTTTCGGTGAGAGCTTTTAAGCCGGCCGGTTTGGACCCTCGGACATCGGGGGGAACGGGAGATTTTGACCGCCAACATGCACAAGAGTGGGGAAAAAAATATACCCACTTTTTTCGCGTACGTGAAAATCGGAATGACAAGCCCGACGTGAAGAGGAGTCGACGATCCTTTTTCACAATGATTCCCTCACAAAAGAAACAGCTTTTTTTTAACGTCTCCCGCGAAGAATCCGATTATGCATCGTTTATGAGAGGCTTATTACCGGCATATGGGATAATGTAAACGACGGCGTATGTTTTCTTTTGGGGTGGAGTCGGCGATGTATTTTTTCCTCGAATATCGTAAGCTTTTGGTGTCTTCCCTCACCTGCGGGAGTCTATTGAGTGTGTCGCTCATTGTCGCGTTGACAGGTTAATCTTTCTTGTACACAACATGTATCCATCCGAGGATCGATACTGATATAAACACTCAATTTTCTGAATGATAAACGCAATTCTATCGACTACGTTCGGCGTTTACGACAGATTGAGTGAGTTTTGGACCTTTTAAACGAGCGCGAAGCTAGAGGAAATGAAGCCTTTTTTTGACCAACTCCCGATCTGTAACTTAACTAAGTTATCGGATTTTCTCTTTTACGTGCTAACACGCAATTTATTAAGCTTTTGCAACTATGCATCAGGAATGCTGATACGTATTTATTTTAAAGACAATAGACATCAATCGATAAAGAACATATATATACGAGGAAAAAGGATATAGTTCTCTTTCGTAATTCTTTTATCTAGTAAAAAATTCTCTAATCTATTCTCTTATTCCTCTTCTATCTATTATCCAAAGATCATTATATATTCTACCGCATTAGTAAGTTACAAACACTTCTATTATTTAACAACTTATCCCTTAATGATTACGAAAGAATATAAAACTTGAATGGATAATAACAAGTTAAATCGAATACTAGAAAACGATGATATTATAATTATAAAATTTCTTTGATTTTAATTCTCCGATACATATTATCAAAGATCGAACAGATAACGGCTTAACTTAGAGACTCTCAAAGGTAGATCCTAGCACATTCAACGATTTAATTATAAATTCATTAACAAATTCATTTATACAACATCATTATTATAGAAAGAATATTAAGAATCGATATTTGATCAGCAAACAGGAAGTATCGCTATAGATAAATCCCCCAAGCCGGTTAATATTCAATTAACATCTCGTACTCCCCAACGTTGGAATTCCCAGTCTTTAAGCTTCGGGGCAGGTAAATTCAGTATGGCTTCGCTGATACAGTATATCGACGCAAAGAAATCAGAATCGATCGACTTCGGTCGTATTGCGTGTGAATTTTTACTTCTGATGAAAAGAAAGATTCGTTCCCCTACTGAACTGCCCAGTTGTCTGGGTCAATAGACGTATTTTATTCCGACATGGGATCGAGAAAATATATAGAGAACAAGAATTCACGCGATCATACTTCCGCAGGGACGATAAAACTCCTTTTCGCCTCATATTGCAACGCATAACTCTCTTTGATACGCGGTGAGAACGTGGAATCGCGTATATACCACCGCAGTTAGGAAAACGGTCGTCTAGCAACCGTCCCTTTGTGGTGACCATCCAAAAGTAACGCACTTCCATTAAGAACTCTCTCTTTTCCACGCACTGCTATTGTCTCAGGAGGGAGGGTTTTCATACATCCTTCAGGAAAAAATGCGAGACCCTCTTGACAATGCTATGGTCTCGCCCTTTCCAGCATCCCTGTCTGCCCCCATTGCCTACCACTGGCCCCTCCCCTCCATCCCCCACTCCTCCGTGGCACGTTCTCCCCCATGCGTGCGCTTCCTTTTTAACCTCCAACCCTCCCTTTTTCCCTTACGCACGCATGACTGCCCGGGGGGAGGGTGATATCGCGTCGGTGCATGTCGAATCAGTATTTTTGTAATAATTATCTCCATGGAGAAGAGAATGTTTGGGAGTGTTCATAAACTATGTTCCTCTTTCAATTCGTGAAAACATTCGTCGCGCTCTTTCGGGGATTGTTAGCTCGAAAAAGAACTCTCGATGTTCGATTTCTGCTTTTTCGAATCCGTGCGGGAGTTATTCATAGCGTGTGCCGCTTCGGGGTTTTCCCTTTCGAAATGGGGAGATTTTTCAGGGTTTTCATGGGTTCAGTGTCGTAAGGTCTGACAGAACCTTAATACGATAATTTGGTATGGTCTACGAATTTTCGCTGCATTCAAGTAAATTTTGATTCTACCAAATATGAATACAAGTGTGAAAATCTTTTCTCTATTAGGAGAATAGTTGTTGTTCATTATCTCTACGACACATAATTTTATGAAATATTATTATGAACACCGACGTTATCATTGATAGTAATATAAATTTTTAATATTTAATGGCAATATGAACTACTTGTAGGGAAGCAGAAATGATGATGAGTATTAAAACTTATTTATGGTTGAGACATGAAGATTTTAGGTATAATCTAAAACATAAATAGTGAACCTGTAAATCATCTTATACTTTCCTCTATTATTAAGAAATGCAATTTGACTTATATTATATATATAATTCATTTATCAATATATCATCGATACGTAAATCATCTCCAATTCTCATGATTTGGACACAAGACCTATTTTTATGGCCATTATTTATAAAAGAGCACAAAAGATATATCTCACTTATTCTTAGTCTATTCTCAGTTAAGACACATGGAAAATTATTACAACCAATTTATTTGTTTCGATGTTAATGCAAACCATATTCATAAGGTAAAGAAGTTTCGATCCATCCAAACAAATACCTCTTTAGAATTGTAGCCTTCTATAATATGCAACTCAAGGAGGGATATGGTATTTTAAAAATTAAAAACCCTCCAGTATGACAACAAATCCTCGTTTTTTAAAGGGCAAACTTGACACACATCCTAAAACGGTAGGCGGCACACTCGAAGCCAACCATCGGCTCGTTTGACCCACTCGATTTCAATGGCACATCCAGCACGTTCGGGAAGACCTCCGCCTAAGTTTCTGTATTTTTTTCTGAAGGACACTCTCCCTTCGGTCCCCTTTCCGACATCCTTTCTGATCCAACCATCCGAAAGACATCCCTCGGCCCCATTATCCCACCCCCGTCACGCACACATGGGTCCATCGCATACAGACATACTCTCCTAGGGCTTCGCCATTCATTCTCTCGCTACCCCAGGGGACAGCGTGGTGCATTCCCCCTGCAGCCCGAGATGCACACGCTCCAGACTGTTTCTATCCCCTGCTTTGCCCCGCGGAGATTTCAGGGGTGGGTTTTAATTCGGGGGGACCAAGAGGGGGACCGTGATGCACCCCACGAAAAAGAACGAGATGCATAATGGGACTGAGAGAGCAGCGCCGTCGTTTGTGGGTGACGAATTACAGTGGAGTAGATATTCGAACGAAGTGGTAGCTCGAGGATCCGTCGCTTTCAGGAGGGTGTAATTAATTATAAATATCGACAGATTGGGGAGGGAGAGACTCTGAGAACGTCTGGCGCTGTAGATAAAGGATCGAGAACGGGGATGAAAAGGCTTAAGATATTAATGTTGTTTGTGAAGATTCGCAGACGAATATTTACCAACGAGTAACTCGCAATAGCATGCTTGAAAGCAAGAGTTAATAGTCGGCGCGAGTCACCCTCACTCACGATACTTTACTCGAATGTAAGCAAAAATAAAAAAATCGTGCAGATCGAAGGCAGAGTTCTTGATCGAGAAGTTTATAGTAGCTACTGAAAAAGTTTAAATAGTTAAATATAATAAAGTATCATATTTCTCTTGCACATTCAGTTATAAACACTTCAATGCTCAATCTTTCACCAATCCTCAACTCAAAGAGACAACGACGCAAAGTATAAAATATTGTTTATTTAAATATAATGATAAAAATATTTTACGTAAATATTTCGGTGTGTAATCTAGCTAGAGCAAAATTATTTCTATATTTCTATATTACGATTCAATTTCTGAAATTTCTACAGAGAAAAAATTTTCATTATGTTCATTTAAAATTTAAGCATGAGAAGCAGTAAAATGTGCCATCATTCTATCACGACAAAATGTCTGAGTTTGTAAGTCAAAAATCGGTCTTCAAAAACCCCAATTTTTACTATGATATTTTTCATATTTGTTGAAAACAGCTCCTTCTTTTTCGGTTTATACTCATTCCTCATATTCTAGCTAAGCATTGATCCTTTTGATAATAAAAATCAAGCATCTGTAAAATAAGAGGCTGACTTGGTAGAAAGGATAATTCAATACCTTCCATCCTTCCTTCATCTTCGAAAATAATCCATTTTGGGTCCCCATTAACAATCAGGGATTCCCGATTCCCAAATTAAATTCTGAACTTGCAGAGAAACCCTGAAAGGAGCCATTTGATCTCTCGGAATCGAGTTATCCGGGAACTAGAGCGAAATATGATGAAATAGTACGACACCAAGGATAACGAAGAATTGATCATTGAGATTGAAAATATAAAGCCGTACGAGAACAAGAAAGGTATTATGGAAATGAGAAGAACCGAAGACCTAAATGAAGGAGAATGCAAGTCCAAAGTTGAATTGGGGCTTTCGAGAAATTTGCATGGCATTAGGAAGGACCTGAGGGCGGAGTAGGAAAAGTGAGTCATACGCGATGGGGTGAGAACGAGGGGTGGGGAGCTTAGCGCGCGCACAAAAGGAATCAGAGGGGAATACGAGGGGATTGCGACTCACGGGGGGAGGTTGTTACCAATGGAGAGTTTTGGTAACGGGACGGATTTTTAAATCCCGCTGCCCAACGGTTTAAAATACGACCCGAACTATATCCCCCTTTTAGTTAACTGCATCGTATTACCGACATAAATGAAAGAGTCACGTGTATGCACAATGTGGTTCCGTGTGCCCTTGAAATTTTAAATGCGGATTCGGGAGTTTTTGAATCGATTTCGTCACGGAGTCCTCACGGAATTCGGGTTGAGTTCGGATGCGATTAAGATCTTTCGGGTTTAAATGGCCATTACGTTGACAAAGAGCTTTAAACGTAGTATTTAGAAGTGAATATTTATATCGTATTATCATCGAATTTAATTTAATTTTATGATGAAAGTAACGCATAACTTCTTAATTTATTGTTAGGAAAGTATAAAATACAAGCACAATTAGTATTTATTTACTCTAAGGGAAAAGTCTGCAATAACATGTCGACAGAATAGAAGTCATAATTTTAGCATATTGCATTTCTTTTGTAATTATACTCTAAAGTTATAAAATTAAATATTAATGATGGTTAAAGAAAGTCGCTCAAAAAACTTTTGAAGATAAGCTATACATCATTTAAAAATCTAAACAAAAAACCTTAGTGGGAGATTGAGAAGTAATTTTCGGAGCAATCCAAGTAAGAATTGCATCAAATGAGTAGGATTAATCTCGAGAATTTTAATGGTAATACCGATTATTAAACGTCATCTAAATTTTAGAACGCAAATTGAATCGTTTGCATAAATTCGTATGATAAAGGGTGAATTAATTGACATATTTATCGGTTCTTCACTGTGATATAAAAATGTTCTTAGTCATTATTACGCTTTTGTATTGGTTTCAATTACTTTTCTGCTCGAATTTCTCGCCAATACTACTCTTACGAGGTATCCAAGTTTAAATCGAAATAAGTATGACCGGTGGAATAAATATAATGATTATAATTTATAAGATATTCAATTTTTATAATACATAGTATGATTTCGTATTTGCTTAAAAAACACGTTGATCATATCGCATGAGTAATGTATGAGACGAGAAACAAGGAGAATGTCGTACAATGTAAAACAAGTCGCGAAATTAAAGTCCTATGCTTGCCAACCAAATTCAACAAACGTCTCCAAGCAACTACCAACTCACGTTAATTTATGAAACGCCCCAAACTTAGACAACATTTGCTCCGACTCGACCGCGACGATAATGTTTCCGAGGAACTTTCCAAGCGCATGTGATTACGCCATTTGGTGGTAACGACCGGACACAAGTGTCCTCAGAACAACCCCATCCCTCGGGATTACAGGAGGGAAACTTTCGAGGGAGATTCCCACGAGAGCTATAATTGGTCTTGCAACTACGAAATGGTTTCTGTTCGAGAGACCTCTTGGACAAACTTCTCGCTTCGGATCTACCACGTATTGGCCCCAATTTCCGTAATGGAAGGCTCTTCGACGAATCCCCGGAGTTATGAAAGTGTGCTCAATGGTGGAGGCCGTGTAAGACTTTGCGTGTGTAAAGGAAGGGGTAAGGGGGAGCGAGGGGCGGACGGAACGTGTTGGATCGGGGGGAGAAGAGGGTTGGTGGCGGTCGAAGATAAGAGGATAGAGTTAGCTTGACAAGGTCGAGAGCTTCGACAGAGGTTGAGTTGGAGCGATTGACAATGGTGCCAACCTACTGCATTTCGCACGAATAAACTTCGGCTTAATGAGTTTCGTACGGAATCGGTAGATTACTCAAACCAATTTTGGATATGAGAACTTCCTTTTGGATGGATAACGAACCACTACTAACGTCGCACTATTATTTTCGAATTGAATTAATTGGTTGGGTCGGAAACAAGAAATATCGACACCAGTTATCGATTCCGCTAATTATCTAGAATAACTTCCATGTCGTATCTTGCGATTCGGTGCTATAGTATGGGTGAGACAGCTAAGAGAAAAAACACGGTGTGATCGACCGGTACGTGCTAAGTGAAGTCACACAAGAGATTAAAATATCTAAAAAGCGAGAGGGAACGCAAAGTCGTTATGTAAGAGGTAATACGCGCGAAGAGAGGATTCAGCGAAAGGTTTTTGTAGAATTAACGTTCACTTCGCTATGTGAAGTTTAGATGGGAGGTTCTAAGTTCAGAAGGGGCTTACTAAGGACGGCTTCACGTTATCCTTCTAAAATCGTTTAGGTATTTTCTGGATAATTAGCCCTAAACTTTAAGCTATAGAGTTGGGATCTTCTTGTAATATGTGTCTATAAGAAAGAATGATTTCCACCATTTTTTGTATTTACCTACAAGTTGAAAGAACTCCGCTAAAAGAATTTGATCTTCACATCAGAAGCGGCAACAAGTACTTAAGCTAGCTAAAATATAAGCCCTTTCTAACCTCGTAACACAACATTTCCTTTTCTTCTAAAGATTTTGATGCCTCAACTAAATAGCGAATGAGCTAATCTGAGAGGCAAAATCCCAAAGTTGCCTAAAATACTCGTCAAATTCGTCGAAAGAGACATTTCGACTTAATAATTTTTAAATCATCGATAAATAAAGACCTAAACATATATAAGAATGCAATTAGTGAAAGGAACCTGCAGGGTTTTTCCTGTCTTTTTGCCCGATCAGAACATATTTCTAACGAGAGTCAAACTTAATTAGTATCTATCACGAAAATTTCGATTTATTGAGTCAAATCTCTAAGCACCTATTCAATGAAAATCGAAAATGAATATTGCGCTTCATAGACGAACTCCAGGCATTGAGGCGGGTTCAGCTTACGAGAAAATTAAACTAGGAAACGTATTCATTGGAGTCAAAGGGTTGAAAGGGACGTTAGGAAGCAGATAAAGAAAAGAGGACTTCCATATAAAGATGAGCCAGGTAAATGAGTTCTGGGCAATGGAAGTGGAGCAAGGGTGACGTATGCCCAGGGATTACGTGGCGACCAATTCGATTAGAGCGACGTCCATCGCGGGGAAGCGCCGTATCACGTGTCGTTTTTACGATGGCCGTCTGTTAAAAGGGGAGTAGAAACAAATGAGGAGGGGCAAAGCGATCGGCTGGAGATAAAGAGTAAATGCCCGACATCCACGTCAATGTGTGTGGACGGCAAACAAGCTGCGGGCGTATTGCCTCTGAAGTCGACGTCGGTCGACTTTCTATTTTCGTAAAAGTGCCGGAAAAAGTACATAAGCGCCCCAATAATCCTCTCTTGAACTCGCGCGCCATGGACGTGATTTAAGAGAGTGGTTGCGAGTTAACGACTTTGTGATGGGCCCAAAGTTAATGAGTCGTAGCATCTGGGTATATGACTAATGCATGCGGATTTGTCATCGCTCACGTTAGTAATCCCATACTCGAAAAACTAATACGACTTGAAAAGAAGAATACTCACATGTAGCTACATATAATAGACAATGTAATACATATTGTTCACAGCTAAAGACTACATCAAACCTCTAGTAATTATCGAAAGATACTACTTAAAAGTAGCGATGATAATACTGTTATATTGTCTCGGGAATGCTGTGCTGAAAAAATATACTCAAAGCTATCGTTTCACAAAAGTAATGACCTGTGTGTTTTCTGTATTGAGGACAGGAAAAGATAGAGACATCCAAATATATATTTCTATATCAGTAGGTATCATTGCTATAAATTGAGAAAGTATAAAATGAAACTACGCTCTTGTTTATGTTGGAGACAATCGACGTCTTACATCAAAGTAAAAACAGTCATTCGGAGTAGCAAAACACTACTATTACGGAATTCCATCCTGAAATACGACGACTATAATAAAACTACAATCGGGGAAAGTGCATACATCGCTTCCGTAGATAACAGAATCTGCTACACAAAATACTGTTTACAAGGAAGTGGAAGATGAAATAGGCCTCCTCTCGTATTCTGCTCGAAATGAGGTCGAAGAGCGTGTATCTCTTTTCGAAACAACATTACGGAGGCAGACAATGACGTCAGTTGCGTCAACAATGAAACGGAGCAATGGAACAGAACCACGCCCTCCCCAAAGGATGGAGATTAAGGGAGATGGGTTGTGGGGGGAGGGAGTTGCTTCCCCACCAAAGATATTGAATGGGAATCGCCTTTGATGACGGAAAAAATAAGCGGGAAGGAAGGATGTTACTCGATAAATAAGGTCATGGAACATTGGTTCGATTTGTTACGCAATTGTGCATAACATTCAAAGCATATTTCGGTAAAAGATGGACATCACATTTCCACTATGACGAATGGGGAGTACTTAGGTCTGCGTTCATAGATTACTCGAATTTTTAACGTTTCGTTTGGGTTAAAAATTTCAATTTGAATGCATAAAGAAGAATAAGGAACTTTGAGGAAGGAATGATCAATTCCATCCGATGCTTTGACTACCGAGGATAACGTTGCACGCCAATTCAGATCAGATACAGACGGTGTTATTATGATGGAATATATCATCTTCCGTTCACGATTCAATTATTCTGTAAGGAATATTCTATAATTTGAAATGCAATCGGAAATTATACCAAATTCTATATCATGGTAAGATATTAATCTTATCCCCCAGATGTGGCTGACAGGGACTCGATATCTCCCTTAACGACAGCTGAGTTGTTAGGTCGAAGGGAAACAATACGTCCAATATAGAACTCAACTTAATGGGAACTCTCGAAAAATTCGACCAGGTCCGTAACTAAAAGCGGACTCACATATAATGGACTGGGAGGTATAAAACTATTTATGATTTTCCAGTTCAAATAAATTTCTTTCTAATAGAAAGCGGATTTTGCAATATGTTAAGAAACTTAATTCTACTTATTTTTAGTATGTTCCCTTCTACTCTTAGGAATATCTTGTAGTTGAATCGTCAATTTACTACATGCTATCTTTTTGATGTATTTATAGATCCTGTCGGTGAGTTCCGTAGCCAGATACATTTGCAGTTCCTAGTTCGTGCGGATTACAAAATAAATTGGTGAGTTTCCTTTGAATATCATGCTTTTATGAAACAGAACAACCCAGTTTAACTTTTTATAATCGTTAATAATTTTTATGGGAACTTAAACTCTACTTTGCCTCATTAAACATTAAGAGGTAATATCAATATTCCTTTTGTCATGTAACAAATAACACTGCAAACCTTAACACCATTTAAAGGTTCAATTGGTTTCCATTATTCATTGTTAATCGAGTGGAAATCTATGACAACATAAAATAACATGAGAAGCACCTTTTAGACTTGGAAATTCTGAAAGAATTTTTTCCTGCCCCCTAATTAGACACTTGGAAATGTAATCCGCTCAGATGAAAGCCCATAAAAGTTAAGAGCGCGTTAAACGAATTTCTCTATAGAAAAGCTGAAACTAGAGCCCTGTGGAAATTATTTCAAAATCCTCTTCTCCCTTACAGGTGAAGCAGCGAAAATTCCGCGGTTTTCTTTTCTATTGGTATGGAAGAGAAGCCTGCTATCCCTCCGTGTTCACTGTTGGCCTTGATGTGCGTACAGTCATAAGGCACGCGGTGAATGCCAAGGGTGGCACGCTAATACGTCACTGCGAGTGTACCAATACGAGAAGCAATATCGAGGCACTTACAAAACACCTAATACAGCTTATTCCGGTAGGTCAGATACGTATGAATACATTTAAAAAATTCTTTCTCATGGAATTTTTAAATACATTCCTTGCTTTTCTTGGTGTCAATTGATGAATTTCTTGATGATAATTAAAAATGATTTCCGAGAGATAATAATTCATAATTTCCATGCTGACTCACATTCAATTATATGGCACCGAATCTTTGAGAGTAAATAGAATAAAGCAGGATGTATTTGACTAAAAATTCTTGAGAAAGCTTTAATTACTTATTGACATTTATGTTGTATTTTAAACTATGTATGAAAACAGGGAATGAATAAAAAATTATTATATTTATTACGCAGTTTTTTTCAATTAACCTTTCTACTCCAGAGTACCAAGAAAATCTAGAATTAGTCTCGATCAGTTAATTTTGTAGGGTACGAATGAAATTATCCTTAACACAATATAAAAAGTATCCTTATTTTAATTTTTTCTTTTCCTGTCTCACAAAATTTGAAATTAAATCGAAAATTAAAATATTATTTACCATACACAAGAGAATTTTCAAATCAAGAGTATAAATCGATACTTGAATTTATACGTTATTTTAACTTTATGTTTAATTACATGTGAATTAATCTCCACAAACACCAATTATGATAACAGTAAAGAATAATGCTAAATATTTCGGTTTTATTTAATTAAAAACTACGGACTTGCTTATATACAATAATATACAATATATTATATATTATATACAATAATCGTACAATGCACGAACTTGTATATAATTGATTAGGAATCATACTAGAGAGCAAGTTATAGGAGCAATTATCAATAAATTCCTATAACAGCTACATTAATAACGAGAGGTGTATAATATTCTGCACAAACATTATAACCGGCATCCCATGTAAATCATTAAATACTTTACTCATTTAAGAATATAACACTTAACATAGAGTTTAATGTATGATTATATTATATTCTTTTGTGAAACTTGTCTATAATTACCCGAAGAGATTTTATTCTTTATCTTCACATATTTATTCGTATTCTGCCGACAATAAGTACACTTTTCGTTATTTTTAATTAGTCATTTTAGGATTTGGGATATACTATATTTTGTAACTATCGTCATATTTTAAGATAAGATTTTTCTCATAAGAATATTGTTTTGAATAATAAAAAGAGAAAATACCATACCCAAGCTAAAGCTATGAATATAAACGCAAAGTGTTGTAATATTGCAACGGATATGGAGCAACAATCTCCAGTATCCAAGACACATCATAGAACCAGAACTGAGATCCTGACAATTAAACTACTTCACATAATTTAGTCCCGATACCTCCAATTACAAACACCTGATTTAATGAAAATTAATCCACATGCTGCTTGAGAATTTATTCAAAAAATATAAAAGAGTCAAAATAAAAAGAAAAGATGTCAACCCACGGAGAAATTAAGAACATACTATAATAGATTGGAAAAAATAAACAACATTCAACACTAAGATATTGGTATCATTATAAGCATCAATGGACAAAAATGAAAATTATATGAGTTGAATTTTTATAGCAAAAACCATAATTTAAAATTCCCAAAAGTCCACTCCATTAGTCATACTATAATTAAGAATTTACTCAAAGGTTAGCATATACGTAAAGAGTTCAAATATTTTACACAAAAAGTTATTTTTAATTCTAAGGATAAAATGAAATGGCTGATAATTATGTTACTATCATAGCCGATAAACGGTGCACGTTCTCTGATCCAATAATATAAATCCGCTACTTCCAAACTACCGCTACGACTAAACACATTCCCGATCCTTCACAAAGCAGGGTTCAAATCATAATCCTCATAGGAATTCAACCGAACCAAACTGGAAGTAGAGAATAAACCCAGAATAACTTTCATAATAACAATTCACAATACACCATCAAACTATGGTGATGTAACTTTATTCACTTACACTTCTCTCCCTTCATGTTATCAGAAGCCTATATACTTTTAGAAGAAGCATTTTTATTTTGAAATATCTTCACATTGATTGGAGCTCATGGGCTGAATAAAGAAGTGGTAAGAAGTTAGTGCAGAACTGCATTCGTAATAAAGCCACAACTTTCCATACAAGAACTTATTTAAAGCGAACGATATTGTGAAGTATTGCTCTGAATCATGTACGAGCTGAGTAAACCAAGTAACTCGCTTATAAATACTTCAGTCTGGAGGTCAAAAAGTGGTGAGAGGTAAGAGATAACAGGTGTCACTTATTAATAGACTAATTATGCGAAGCTAAGAAAGTGATTTATCATCTCAAACTAGAAAGAAAAATAGAATATAAATTTCGTGCCCTAAATAACTATAGAATATTAATATTATCTTGGAAGTTATGCTAATTTAAAGAGTTTGTATTTCGGCACAACATTTAATATCGATTTATACCTTCCGAAATAAATCGACCATTTTTAGTAGAGGAATTTCCATTTTTTTCGAAAACTTTGTGTGACCTCATTTTAAATCAAACGTAATGTTTAACACGTAGAACACCTTACAGCTGATTCTCAAAGAACTTTAATAAGTGGAGACAAAATTTTCGTATATTCCAAACGAGATTTTTTGCTTCTACCTTCAGATACTCGAAAACTCTTTTTCGTCAATATTTCTTTCTTTCCTTGTAATATAAATTGGGTATAGATAAAGAATTCAGTATATAAAAGGCATATTTATACTATGGAAGCACTCGATATACTAGAAATATTGAATATAAGGAAACCGTACAAATATGTGTGTTCTCAAAGCAAAATTAAGACAGTTGTATTATCCAGTCAAATGTTATGACAAGGTATAAATGATCTGAAATGAGTGGGAAAAAATACTTTAAAAGCTAAAATGAAGGTTTTTAAGGTTACTTTATGAAAACTAAGAATACAGCACATACATAATATCACATATAATATGATATATGAATTTGTCGACGGCCTCGATTGTAGTTTGCTCGGCCATCTGTTTGATCTTCATCTCAAAGATGTACTACTACTTAAGCCTTAAAGGATTCAAAAATACAACTCAATTATCAACAATAAAATTAATTAAAAAGGAAATCCTTTAATATCTAATTGGTTTTATCGAAGCAATAATTTGAATGGGTAGCCATACGATAGAGAATCTATCTACAAATGTAAATTAAATTATCTAAAGCTCAAACGTTAAACAAGTAATTTTTTCAGAGGTGACAATAATTTAACTTAAAGCTAGATATTTTCTTGGTCTAGATATATAAAAGCTAATTTTCACAGAATCATTTCAAATAGACGACCTACTCCGCTCTATATCCGTATCTTGATTTAAGAGAAATTTAGCTAAATAATAAACCACAAATCAATATAAGAGAGACAATTTAAGGGTAAAATTAAGCAATTTCCCTGAATATTGTAATTTTAAATACCTTACATTACATTCGTGCATGCGAAAAATATTTACTTGAAAAAGGTGAAAAATAAGACTTTTCAAATGAAAGATGTATATGAGAACGGTAAAATGCGATGTCGTTTAGTTATTTATGAAATTATTACCAAAAATAAGCGAAAAAGAATTTCTTATTCATCGAATAATCAACTTATGATCAAATAATAGTTTCATTAATGATTCATTAATTATTCTAATTAGGTCATCGGAATCATTTTACAATGGATTTTAGGCATTTGTAGACGCATGTTCTTTATAGTTTGGTTACAAAAATATTTTTAAATGACGAAATAATCTTTCTACGAGAAGAATTTTGCAAATTAAATCTACGATAATTATTATAATTGATAAGTATAGTTGAGTATAATTCACATTAAAGTGAAATATAATTAATCATCTCAAATCAAAGTTGATTGCTATTTTTATGAGTTGAAGTTATTATTCCAATGAAACATCTTCCCAATCCTACTACGAAAATAACTCTGGAAATGATCTCACTAGTTCTTGCATCACTACCTAGAGAAAAATATAACTTGATGTTTTTATACGTCATATTTCAATCAACATTATTCTTATTCATTTTATTACTTATATAGATATCTAATATTTTTCTTTCTCTAGTATTTTGACGGATTCACTATCGATAATATCTCCAACTATCTAGAAGTTTCTTTTTGGAACATTTAAGGTTTTACGCTTAAGTAAGCAAGAATAATATGAATGATGTAATCACGATGAAAATCATTTCAAAGTTTACATTTGATTTGTATGCGTAACTGTTTGAAGTGATTCCCTATTGAGATCCAAATATCTAAAGCCTCTGAAGAGTCTTTGAAGAAAATTCCATAGATTTTCCTGAGGAATCCAATTATATTACGACAAAAGTGAGTGTGAGTGAGTGAAGTGATAAAATCAAAAGTTAATTATCAACGACATACAAGATTTTTAATAACTCTTGCAATGTTAAGGTCCTCTGAATTTTTACGAGGCTTGAAGTTTTAAATACTCCGTCCGCATCAAAAAGAACACAGAAAACCATTTAAAAATCAAACGTTTTAAAAATTTTCTTTATGAGTATAGATTCCTGATTTGTATAAAGGGTTGTATTCTTTAAAAACTGCCATTATGGTCAAAGATGGTCCTATTTACGTAAAATAGTATCGAAAAATTGAATTTAATAGCTTCGAATTCAAAATTTATTTATCCTTCATCCAAACTCAATGCTAAAATTTCAAGAAACTCAAAAAATTAACTTTAGTCGCTTCTGAGGCTTGGCAAGCGAAATATTAAGTATATTCAGATAGTTAAAAATCTTCTTCACTTAATATATAAAATAAATCAATCAGAAACGAAGTCATGAAGTACCTGATTCTGATTAAGACGTTCACAAAGAACAATTCTATTCTTTTCTCTAAAGAGAAACCATGAACTTCCAAAAATTCTTCTTTCAAAAATACTTCTAACGCTTAAGCATGCTAACTCATTCAAGTGAACAGTTCCTAAATTATCTTCAGGAAAATTAATGATGGGTTTTCCATACCAAGTTGATTGTTTGTAAAATTGGTTCTTCCTTGAGATCCGCATTTAAAATTCATCCTTAATTAATCTTTATCAAGTCTTCCTTTCGTATTTACGATGAGATTTCAGATGGAATTTTCCCGCTAATTTAACAGCTAAATGATGTCTTTGAATTCCATTTGGAGCAGAGCCATGGGCTTGAATACTAAAGAAGCGCCATTGTCGGCAAAAACGTCTACTTCAAGATGTTTCTTACGGAAATACCATTTTCACATGAAGATTTGACATGAAAATTATGGTATTATTTATTCGTCTGATGGACAATGAACGGAGTTTCATATACTGTTCAGTGAATCAATACTTTTCACAACTGTGAACTGATTAACCCCTGATTACCAAATATGAAAAAGTTAAAACTTCTTTTCCTAATCAGATAATTTTGGGATAATTACTGGAAAGGGTCATTACTTAGGTTCATTGTGCGCTGGATTCTAAAGAAAGATGATTCTCATTACAGCTTGAAACTATTCCTAAACGAAAGCAAATTAAAAAGAAGGAAAATTAAAGAGTTATATTTTCAGATATTTTAAGATTAATTTTCAATCCGAAATATTCGGAATCAAGGTGTACTTTTGCTTCTGGCTACTTTTATAAAACATTCAAATATAACACTATAAAATGTTTATACCATTTCAGTATAAGCATTTAGTGAGATCAGAAATTGGTTTAAAAAAATTAAATCGCAGATTTTAGTTCAGCTTACTGATTGGAGATTTTATTACAGAATATTCTGTGTGAGGTGAAATAGTATTTTAATCCTATAATTTTTTAAATTTCCTTTTGGCCAAAATTATTACTTTTTAGAAATCGATTTCAAAGGAGACTTGAGAAATAATAATCCGGAATATGATACATTGTAAGGTCCAAGAATTTAATTTCAAGCCCAATAAACGATAAACCATTCATATTAAAACTACAATTTATACCATTCTATAATAAGTTCAATTTAACGATATAATTATTTAAATACAGTTTTCGTATTTTTATTTTTATGAAAAATAAACCGTTTAAGATTTAAGAAATTAGACGCTCTGCACTTAGGTATATTTAAATGAGAGTTGCAAAGACAAAGAGAAAACTAGCGTATGCATACTAGATATATAAAGTAATAAATAAATATATAAGATAAGATTTAAAAACATTATAAAGCTCCCTTAAACAGCTTTTGTGTACTTAAATCAGCAATAAATTCAGATTTCTTCCTTATAATTTCCTTGGTCAATAGTAATTCTCGATAACTATATGTTGAACATGAATAAGATATTCATGATAGCAAAAATAAGGATTTGGATCAGGGTATTATAAGCAGGGTTGATAATGCTCCTTTTTAAAATTCTTTGGCTTGGCCAGTTAGGCATCCAGCGTAATATGCTCTACCTCTGTCTCTATCCTGGTCCGAAGTGCTGTGGCTATCCAGCAGAGTGACGCATTATAGCTCATTATTCAGAGAAACACCTAACAACAACTGCCGCAGGTGTAAATGATGTGATTCCCACTCAAAATATAGCAGAGCAACCAATAGGCGGATCGAAGGTGCGCTAATCACGATTGATTTACGTGGTGTTTTGGGTTTTCCACGAAATAAACCGGAAGTTTATCAAGGCAACCGTTTAAGCGAAGCGCCGGAGTGTGGAAGATGAATGGCTGTCCATTAGACGCATTCAAGCGTGAACGAGCGGTAATTCTGCCAAACCGATTAACTTCTCAAACGCATTCCTATTGTACACGTGACATTGTTGGGATGACAGAATTCCAATGCTGGGAGCATCGCCAACAAAGGGTTGCGCGATGAAAGAACCGTGACTTCCCAGAATGCACTGGAATGCCTCTAAAAGAGTCCCACGGAGTGAGCGGGTCAATCGACCATAGCTCACCTATTTAAACGGTCAATGTAAATGTCCCCGGTATCTTACTAATCGGTTTGTTTGTGATACGACTTGTATAAATAGGCTTCTATACCTTCCGTTGTATTTCTAAAGAAAATTTTCGCTAGACTTAAATCAGCTGTCAGTAGAACCAAGTTGTAAGATTAAAAATTAAAAAGAAAATCTATAAAAAGCTTTTATAAGCCATTGAATAATATGTTTTTAATATTAATACGTGTCGATTGATTTAAAAATTAGGATAATTAAGTGAGTGTATTCGTAATTACATACATACATACATACGTAAGTTTTCGTTTTAAGATAAATTGTATAATATTAATTTCAATTTAAAAAGATGACGACAGAAAAACCTATAGAAATTCAGACTCAATATATGACTTCCAGTAAAGTTAAGATCTTTATTCAAACGAACTGTAACATTGTAATGTATAATGTGAACATGATAAAATTTATCTTGAGAATCAAAGTAGAGTGAATACAGCCCTTCTATTGGGAATTCATCTGGCGGTCGACTCTAATTTCAGAGCATCAGATAAGAAGCACAAATCTGAAAAAGCGCCATGGAAACATATTACCTATCATCTTTCGTTTGAGATAAGGTCTGGCAGAGAAAAGCTGATTATTTTTGGGAACACCGTTGGTTTTCCGTGGTCTGTATTTCCATTTGTATATGTGACGGAAGGATGAAAGAGAAGATTTGAAGATTGAGAAATGACTTTCAAGACAACTATGGACGTAATCACAAACATTTTTTCCTGCAGATTGAAATAAATTATCAAGATTCTAAATTTAAAATGCAAATGTTTTAATACCTGTACATTTGATACTAATGTATCTCGAAATTCATCTTTTACGATAAAGAATACGATTCATTACTAAAATACCTTACAAGTAAAGAAAATATGGAATTTGAAGTTTCGCAGAAGAAATTTGACATTTATGCACAGAAAAATGAATAAATTGAACATGTTCGGTAAGAATACAAGGCTTTATTAAGAAGAGAGAAGAGAAATGTAACTATAAAAAGTCCACCTTTGAAACTTTTAAGATAAATATGTTTCGAATAATATAGACAAAGCCCGGTGGTAGAATTTTTTGTAGTTCAGGCGCATTATCAGATCGGCCTATGTAGCAGTGTTGTCGCATATTTTCCTGCACGTCCTCGTAACGTAAACAGTTACATTCAACTTGAGACTGGAAAAAACCGATCTGATTGAAACCTCAGGGATATAAGCGAGTATGGAATAAGCTGCAAGTAGGTTAACCACTCGGTGGCAGAGGCGAATAAAATTTTTGCGATCCCGGCAGGATTCGAACCTGTAATCTTCGGATCCGAAGTCCGACGCCTTATCCGTTAGGCCACGAGGCCGTTGTATTTTTGATATGCACTTCCCTATAAATATCCTAACCGAGGATAACTAAAAGCCGAGTATGGAATACCGTTTGTTTAGAGAGATTATTAACCTTTTCAAAATACTCTGCTACTGCTGCTGTTATACTGCAAAAACTCAAATGCTCAAAGAACGAAAATAGAGTTGAAGTTCGCTCTTTCGTTAAAAAACTAATATATTTGAAAATTTCCGGGAACAGGGCCCTAAAAATACACATCAGAGGGTTGGAAAACGATCCCGTATGAAGTTCAAAGGCAACCGGGAGTTTTAATGATGGATATTTCGAAAATTACTACCGTATAATCCCAAAAATGATGAAAGCGGAAGAAAAATAACCCTGTTCATAATTAACTAAGCAGTGGGATGGGGAACCGGTTGTTCAAATTGTGAAGGGAATTACTCGACGCTGGAGATCAAAATTAATCGAACCGATTTCTATGGGATGCGAGAGGGGGAAATGATACCGGCACAAACGAGAGAGTCGCATGAGAACCAGTTGTTGGTTACACGATCGCCTCTACAAAAGAGCATACGCTCGTGAAATCCTGAGAGAGACATCATTAGCTCTCGTTAGTTAGAGGAAGGGTAAATATCTTAACGGCAGCATCATACTCCATACGAAATTCTGTTTAACTTTGAGATAATGATGATGATTATCATAATTACCATAAAAGAGAGAAGGGTTGTAACTTCCCTAAAAGTAATTGACTTATATTCCTGAAAATCGGTCGTTTGAATTTCTTGAATTCTCTACAGATTTAAAACTGCGCACTTCCTTAACGTCAATTTAAAGTACTCCGAAGAAAAAACTCAGAATATCATGTTTGATTTTTAAATGTATGGTGAGGATATTCCATGATAAGGTAATGAAACACACTCAATTGCACTTTAAATAATTAAATATTAAATTTAAGTTAATTTAATTTTAGATTAGGCTAATATCTTATCGACTATCTAATTTTGATATTTCGTTTCACAAAGGTGAAATTTCAATCAATTTCCTTTCATTGAATATTTGATTATACTAGGGGTAAAGCATTTTAAAGCATAAAATTCAGAGAGTGAAAAGTTAGAATCGTTCTGAGAATAATCTCTTCTATCAAATCCACAGGTAATGACATAATTTCGTGAGAAAATAAATTATACATTTCCAAATCGAAGTAGAAAAGATATTTTTTATTATTTCAACATCAAATATCCTGAAAATTTCAAAGTCACGCTCCCATTAAAATTTCCTCCTCCATCTGCTTCTTCCACATCACGGCTATCAAGAGCAACGAGGAAATTGGGTAAGAATCTCGAACGAAAGATGGAGATTGCAGGAAGCTAAAGCCGCACGTAATTGGTTAGAAGGTCGTACGCAATATGGTGACTGCGGGCTCGGATATCCTGATCTGCATCATTAGATAATATGGACCATTATATTCAAAAGGAACGGAAGGCTACCTCATCACAGAAGCCCGAAATCTTTTATTGCGATCAAAAGAGTAACTTGAATAGGAAACCGGCCCAAACCACGCGAAAATTCCGACTTTTTTTCACCGAAAGGGTAATGGAAACATCAAGGTAGACTTCTGAATTTACGGGAGCGACTGTATTACGGGAAAATGCGTAATATCAGCTTCGGAATACATCAGTGCGAAGGGGAAAAGATGGATTGAAGAGACGTAGGCTAAGAAGAGAAGGACGAAAAAGAGGTTAAAGAAATTGACTCGTGAGAAGGGATGAAGGAAGAAGTGGGGATGTGGTTATAACAGGGTAAGAGGCCTTCTCGAACCCATACCCTCACCTTATCTTTTACCTAAGCTCTCCCTCTCCTCACACCCCTCCCTAATCTACCTTCCCCTACTCTCACACCGCTTCTCTCTGCGTCACCATAGCAACGAGGTCAATACTTGGGTGTGGTGGGTGCAGCAGCAGCTACAGCGACGGCGGCTGCTCACCCTTCCCGCACTACCCGCCTTTCACCTAAACGGTTCCCGCGACACCAATACCTAACAGACACCTACCGTCCTATCTTTTCTCTCCCCATGCTTTACCCTCTTGTGAGAGGTAGTTATACTCGGAGAATGAGGGTGATTTCCACGCAAGCAGATTGTTGTCAGGGGCAGCAGCCCTTGATTTCCGCTACTCCCTTTTACGTGCTTTATTCTGTTTTCTTCTCGTTTATCTTAATGCCTATTATCATCATTCAATTATTCCTTTCGTTGTTATCTCTTTGTATCATATCCCTGCCTTGGGGAAAAGGATAACTCGTTATGCAATTCCAATCATAGCAATGTAAAGATGGATAGCTTACCAATTAAGCTCAGATCCTACCGAGCTCGTCAAATCCGTAAAAATAGGAAATTTATTCGTTTTTACTGAGTATAAGAAGGCCATTTATATCGCTCAGATGCTTTAAAATATTTCATTCGTCACTGCGTCATTGGTGACTACGATCAATTTTACTTCTATATTTAATGGAGTCTGAAAGCTTTATCCGTATCCAAAATTTTCATTTTGTGTTTAAATTTTCAATTCAAAAGCTTATTTTTCTCCGAAATATTTTTTAATATATAAATTGATAAGGTTTAATCATAAAGAAAATTTTCGTTTATTGCTTATAAAGTAATTCAAATCAGTTTTCGACCATTAACGGCCAGACACTTGAAGGAAAAGAATAAAGCTCGGCACAAATCTATCAGCAAAGGATAACTCATCGACTGAAATCATCAAATCTCAAATCAAGGATATTTTAAGACCATAGCTTGTAAATAAGTACTAATTAGCGATCGTTACCATCGGAAGACCGTTTTCCTCAAAGAATCACAACGATGCATGAAATTTAATTCCCTCACGCAAAGAAGACACAATGAAGTCCTCATAAGATCATTCCATCATTAAAACCATGTCGAATTGAAGCAAATCTGATTTTACAAATCCCAACATCTTCTTCATAAATTTCAGCACCTTTCTTGGAGCCATTATGCTATCTACCTTCCTCAACTCCCCCCTCATTACGGGCTTCCTCCGTTTAGTGATGTGCCAATATCAATCTCTCTTCCGTCGCCCTCCAATAAGAATAAACGAAGATCCGTTCTTTACCCCTCTTCTATGACTCTCATCCTTTTCTCACTCACATCTCATTTATTCTGTCTTCACCCCCATCTTATCTCTTACTCTCCACCACCCCACCTTGCTCCCCCGAACGAGTGACTCCGAATTTCACTCATCCTCTCATACGTCCTCTATTGATTCTCGAACCATCATTCATCTTAAGATGGCCGGGAAGAGGTATTTTGGAAACGGCCCCGTGTTATTGCAGTTTTCCGACAAAAGAGACGGCTTTATGTCGTTCACAATGGGCCTCGAACACCGAGCGAAGACAAAAAACAGATTTATTGCCTTTTATTCCCCTTCTGCGACTTCGTTTGGAGAGCGGTGTTTACGAAAGTCGATTCGTACTCCTTTTGATCTCATCGTGTGGATGACTAGAAGCGTGTAAAGAGCTCGATTGTCTTAGGGGAAGCCTCCTCGTAATTAATAGTGCCGATCTTGAGTGGGAGGAAGCCTATTGATTTTCGTCTTAAACTTTCTTCTTTCGTCTCCATGCTCGACTTGGTATAGCCGCTGATGTCCAGAAACGTAAATATGCTGTGCAAGGAACGGCTGAATAATCTCTAAAAGGGGTATTTCTAAAGTTAATCGCAACATGGTTTTATCTAAAAAAATACCAACTCAACAAATAGTTACAATATTCTAGTTCTATATGCTTATTGCGGATTTACCTAACCCCAATTTCAAAAACTTAAACAGTTTTAAAAACCTAAAATATTCTCATGAAAAAGAAAACTATGTAACCGTTCCAGACATAATGGAAGAGAATATTCATACATCATTCACCGCAGGATGAATCATTAATGCAAGAACACGTGATAAAGATGAAGGATGTGACGACATAACTATATATTTTTAATATCCCTTTCGCTATAACTTGCAGAAATGGACTGAGGAATTCGATACGTTTCCATAAAACGTTAAAATTGCTTTTTGTGGTCATGGCCGTTGTCTGAGGGCCCAAGGGCTAGGTCAAAGTGGGTATTTTGGGACGACATGGCGGGAGCTGTTACATTGATTAAAATCTTCATGATGGAATGAAGTACAAATTTACATTCTTCGTCGATCCAACCAATGAAACACGTGCATCTATTAATAATGCTTAGACTTACTCTTTTGAAATTGTTTCTTATTATAAAAAGTTTTACTTTGAGCATCGATAACTAATGGCTTTTAATCTCATTTATATTTCCTAATGGCATAAGATAATTTTATATTCTTCCTAGCTAAACAGTCACTATCATAAATTTACATAAAAGGTATTCTACATGCATAAAATATTTCTAAATGTTTGACTAATATGATCTTTGGAACGAAAAACGCACTCATAGAATTCAAAATTTACAATCTAGAGAAACTTTTCTGATTAGATGTTTAAGTAAATTTTAAACATTTCTGATCAAATATGTATATATTTGTACTAGATACTTAATTCTGTGAATCTGAATGATAATATATAATTTATAATTATTATTCAGGAAAAATATATAAAAATGTATTTAAAAATCGAATTCGTTACATAAATAATTTATGATAACGATTTTTTTATTTTCATTGAAATTCCATCCGACAATTCAAAGTTTCTTGCGTATAAAAAAAATTAGGTAGAAAACTGCTATAGAAGATCCTGACGTACATAAGAAATATCAAATATTTCCCAAGAAAAATCTCAAGCAAAAAGTTTTATCAACATATATTGGTTAAAAAAATTGAATTATATGGTAACGGAAACGAAAAATACGATACTGATGAAAACAGTCACATTCGTACGAGATTAAAAGCATTCAAAGCATTACAACAAAACGTCAAAACGACCCTTGCAATGTAACTGACAACAACTGCAGTAGCTCCCAAATCGTATTCATACGCCATGCATTTAAAGAGTTGCAGTTCACTGAAACGGATTTCAGGCCAGAACATCTTCACAAAGTTCCGCACCAATCCAAGACTTCATTCTGGAGGTAATTCGGATCTTTTTTTATAATCGAACCGTTCTATCACAAAATCCGATTTTTGCAATGCCATTCGCCACAAAGGATGTCAACAGCTTTATTCAGGATCTCGAGAGGAGGAGCTCCGTGGAGGAAATCGAAAAAAAAAAGCTTTTCGCTCGGCAACAACAGAACTTCTAACGTTCGATTGCTCTATCAATTCGAACGAAAGCATTCAAAGTCGCGAAAAGAGAGAATGTAGAAGAAGGGATTGAGGAGGAACTCAAAGAAAAGACACACTTTCAGGAAGTGGCTTTCGTTCCAAATGTTTGAATACGGAAATAGAAATCGCAGATGAAGAAAAGAGTTTACTTTTATCCCTCCTCGGTTAATGAACGAGATGAACCGAGAAAAATGGATTCCCGTGCTCTGATGTTTTTGCTCTCGACAGAGGGATGGGTAATAGAGATGAAAGAGAGAGAAATAAGAAAAAGAGAAATGAAGAGACGTTTACCCAATCGGTCTTTGTCTATCCTCTAATGTTACCATTAAGGTGGAGTGGGAAAGGGTAGCAACGCTTACTGACTTCCCGTGAAAAATACCTCTGCCTGCTCCCACCCATCGCATCATCACAAACTGTGAGTCTTCTTGATGCTCACTCATTTTTCTTTCCTTTTACCTTTACATTATCATTCGAAGGTTTGATTCCGCTCACTATGTCCCTTGCATCCGTTGCCATCTAATCTCTATCATTCTCGTGAATACAAATTGGCGTTGCGAACTAATTTCGACGAAAATCCTCACTGACTATGACGAATTTTCAAATTGTTCTTTTTTTAATACGAGAGTATAAATGCTTTAGAGTTTTGAGAAATTGGTGGATCATTGGTATAGTAGAAAAGCTCTTGGGATCATTGTAGATAAATTGGTATCTTAGTAAGGGAAAACTGATTAGATTCAATTGGGTTAATTAAGGAACTACCGAAGGTCCACCAAGATGGTCAGAGATGATTTAACATCCCGCAAAGGTCCTATTTAGATAAATTTTGGAAAGTTTAACTTCAGCTCGTAAAAACTTTTCACCTTATACAGAATAATGGGAGTATTAACTAGATGCAGATCTATACTGCTTAATAGTATATCAAATATTTTGTGAATAATTTAGATTCCAACAAAATGCAATGAAAAATGTCCAGTGAAGGAGAGGATTTATTTAAAAACGACTTCCCAAACTAACTATAGGAAAAATAGGATAGAATCTGAATTTAATGCTTTATGATTTGTACTAATTTCAAATACGTATCTAATTATAGATTGATTGTTACTCGATGATTTGAATTTGGAGAAAACTTTTCAATGGTGTTTAAATATATCTCAAATAGTTATGATAAATAAGTATGATAAATAAAAATATCACACATAATTACCTTGATATATTCTGTTGGACACGTGAAAATTACGCATCTTTCAAATACTACCATGAATTTAGTTTTATTGCGGATTAAATTAAACTGAAATAATTAATAAACTTAAAATGAAATCGAATGAGATCAATAGAAGAAATAAAGAATAAAATTTCTTGATATATTCCAAATAGCATTCGAATCACTCATGTAGATTATTGTGTATGATTGTTCGTAGGTATTACTGAATGGGTAAATTTTCTTTAATGTTAACGCATACCGATCTCAACCTCAGTATAATACCTTCCATTTGAACAATTCCTCCTTAAGCGTTATCACAGCCACTTGAAAGAGAAACTCCATAAAATGAAGATTAGATTACAAAGTGCTAACCATTCATCCACGGTTTGAATTTATGGAAGACGGAGTGTGATTCAGCGTTCCATAAATAACTGCGCAATCACCTGGTCACAGCGAGACAAAATGGGCCATTTTTATAAGGCAGTACTTAACGCCTAAGAAGATTTTTTTACATACAAACACTTCCACTGAAAAAAGGTAAATTTAGCTTTCGTGGAAATTGCAAAACTCAATTAAAGAGCAGCAATATCATCACAACTCTTAATGAGAAATGTTGGAGTAAAGAATGACCTTAACCTCTCCAATATTAATGAAAAAATCTAAAGTACGTATGCCGCTAGACGTATTTTTTTAAATTTCTTCTCTAATTAATGAGATTCATCGAGATCCAAGACAAATTTGGAAATACGAACCCAATACTTACTATAAAGAAGTTATAGCAAAGGAATAAACACCCTACATTATAATATCCTAAGAATTTTCATAAAATAAAACAATTTTACCTCAAACTAAAATAGCCTTCGAATAAATTAATATCCGACATGAATATTCTATCGGACTTATAAATAGGGCTTAAAAAAATAATTTTATCCTGCTCTCCAGTTTTCATGAACATTAAATTAATGGACTTAATGAATTCATACATTTGCCATCATTAGTATATCCATGTTAATGTATGCATTTTATACATGGACCCATTATTCATATTTTAAGTCTTTAGCGCCCCATTTATTCCAGAGCCTTGAGGCATTCGTCTTCCCTGCTTAACGCCCTAAATTCAGTCGTTGAGAAGACGATGCTTCGATATTAATCCTAGAATTTCCACCGCAGTTCACTGCAACCGTGATAACAAGAGATATACTTCCTGCTGGCCCCGAGGATGTTTCCTATCTCTAGTTTCCTACCCATCATCGGGGTGTAATCCACAATTGTCTCTAGCGTCACATCGCCTAATTTATTAAAGCGAGCTACCGCTGATCCGCATGGACCCTTTTCTCCAGGTCATGGCGCCTGTGCACACACTTTAAGGAGCCAACCCGATAAGGATACGAGAGTAAATAGAAGGGTTATAACTCGATGAATAGGCAAAAAGAAGATGAATAATCGTATGCGAAGCTAATTAATCATCATACCTGGTCTCAGCAATTCATGTGGTTAAGTATCAAAAGTACACAATAATCAAACTGTTCATCCTTCGTAAAGAATTGTGGAACTGTTAAAATTGGAATTTTTTATCTCTTCAGGATAACGCTGTTTATGCTAAACGTAGCGGCGAATTATTACCATTCATTTCGATTCTATGTCAACATTCAATCATTTATACCTAGAAACAATTGCAAATAGAGCAATAAAAATAATATTTTCACAGATATTTTCGTTGACCTCAGAAAAACTATAATTTTCTTTTTATTTGATTTTTTTGCATTATTTTCTGAAAAGGCTTTGAGTGCGATAAAAATTCTTTACTGTACTTTATTTTTATTCTCATTTCATTGACTCAATTCCCTGCAACGATCTTTCTCTTTTCCTGTATTTTATAAAAGGAAACTACTTGATGAGAGGTTACTGGTTAATCATTCATATTAGGAATTCATTCAAGTAAGGAATAACGCTAGGATGACTACAATAAATATTCCTTTTCCTTTTTTTTATCCAAATACGTTTGATATATATAACTACGAGTGATTTACTGATAAATGATAAACATCAATATAATTTCTAGGATCTTCATTCTGGAATAAAATAGATTTATGTCACCTTTCGTTAACAAAGATTTTATTTGATTCATTATAAGAAAGTATTTATGGCACTTCAAGTTTTTTATGACAATGTTGCATTTTAAGATTAAATGTTTTTTGTATGAAGAAAATTGTTCATTTATTTAGAAAGTTTATGGAGTAATTTTTTTTGCCAGGTTGTAACGAATAAATAGAAATAAAAAGAAGTTCTATTCTCTCTTCGGCGGAGCATCTAATTGAAAGTCCCTAATCACCCCATTTAAGTACGGAGCACGTGCCTCGGAATACCTAATATAAATCACCATGGAAAGATGGAACGAGAGATAAAACGAACGGAAAGATAAACGAGAGTGCACACAGAGAAACTTAAGGAGAAACAGAGGACGAAAGATAAAAGGAATAAATGGGGGAACCGCTCATCGGCAGGATAAAAAAAGAATAAGGAAAACAAGATAAAGGTGAGGAGGGGAGAGAAGGTGATAAATTAAAAACGAGTATTAGGTAAGAAGCTGAGAAAAGAAAGTGGGATAGAGTGAAGGGGAAGGTGAAGAGAAAACAGAATAGAGAATGAGAATTTAAGTAGCTTAAGGAACAAGTAGTTTAAAAGATGGAGACAAAGGGAGGGCACGTTGTATTCAGGGCGATAAAAAGCGTGGAAAAAAGGAGAAGAAAAAATAGGGATGTGAGTAAATTGGCTCTGAGAAGAATAGATAAGAGGAGGAATAAAACGGTGTATAAAATAAAGGGATGCGTTTTGAAGTAATTAATTTTATGAAACGAAATATGAATTAAAAGTATCGATAAAGGAGCAGTCCTCTTGGGAGATGGTCATTTATAAATGAATGTTCCGAAGATGAATTAATCACTGTCGATAATAAAAGGCGATGAAAGTAGCCTCCGCAAGTAGATATGATCACTTCTCTCCCGGTATGATTTAACCGCAATCCATTCCATAGAGTCTCTTTAACCTTAAAAAGCATAACGACATTCGAATCATTTTTCATCCTATTTAAAAGGATGCACTGCTTTTTTTATAGTGTATATATCACGAGTATAAACTCATGCACGTTTGATACGCCACCTTAATATTCACCATATTAAGGATTCTTGTAGTATTGGGAACATATTTTTCTTCCATCATTAAAATGCTCAAGTTAAAGTACATAAAATAATTGTTTCCTTTCCATGGGTTAATATCTGTATTTCTATAAAATGTATCCTAGCGATTTTTCAGCTAGGATTATTAGATTGTATTTTTTATTATTTGTAGATAGAAAGATGGTCCTAATATTTTTATTATAAAATTCAGTATATTTGTGTATATTTACTCTCTACTTACTGTTTATATATAATAAAATCGATAAAAATCTTAAAATGTTTTAATTATTTTAATAAGCAAATCTTTCCCTAAATTTTTTAAAATATCCCTTTTAACTTTGGAATGAATTCAAGCTACTTATCTAAAATGCCCATAAACGAAAAATGAAAGCTGTGCGAAAATTTTTCAACTTAACGTACCGCACTATCTATAGCCTATCAAGTTCAAATTTCATCATCCTACCTTTTTTCATCCACTTATCCTTCCATCGGCTAATTTTGACAAAATTGTGCATTTCCTTTCCCTAGTTAGCTGCTTGGTTCGTCTTTCAACTACTTTATTCTTCCATTTTTCCTCTCATAAATTCTTTTTTCTTCTTAGCATCCCCCGTCTCTCCTTAATTGCTCATTTATCTTCACCAATCATTTTGTCTCCCCATACCCTACTCTTTTTCTTTTCCTTGCGCAGTACGCTTTCTTATAACGTGCTTCATTCTTTTTTAAACATTTTTTAACTCTTTTCTATCTTTTCATACTTCATCGTTTACTTTCATTAAGTATTTCGTTTCCTATATCCCGCGTTTCCTATAATCTTCGTCGATACAACCAACTGTCTAATCACTCTATATTCGTAGTTATAAATCGTCATATTTAGATCTGTACGTGTATCTCATGTTTTTAATCGTATATCATAATAGTACCATCATGCTGACATCTCTATGTTGATAACACTGCACGATTATTTGTCGTCTCCTCACTCCGTAGACGCTTTTTCGTTCTTTCCCTGCAGTATTCTCTTTTACGTCCATCCTCCACCCTTTTCATCGTCACTCCTTTTCCATTCTCTCTCCTTCCCGCTCTCAGTTCCTCTCTCCGCTAGCAACTCCACTATCCAGCAGAGAAGGCAGATCAATATCTGCGAGCCCCGTTGCCATGGTGTACCCGCTCTCTGCCACATCCTCCCCTGTATCTCATCCACTCCCCCTCCCCTCTTCAACCCCCTGCGTTACTCCCCCCTTTGCCCACGCAACGCCTTTCAAAAAAACCCTCCCTCCTCAAATACCCCTTGTACGCCACCGCAGGTCCGTCGCCCTCTTCTATCAAATGTTCCTTCCGCTGAAAGCAGTCGCATTATTTTCGCATCGTTATGTTTTCTCTCTTCTTCAGCTCATCTCCAGCCTTTTTCACTCATATGTGCGACGAAAATAATAGCACAGAAAGACCCATAAAACGCTAATTTCCTTACGGATCGAATCGGTATAATATCCTTCCGCCCAGAACGGAGTTTGACGTTCCAGCAGTTATACGCCTCCGTAAACCTCCGTGAACAAAGCTATGCTCACTTGGCGTGTTTGACACGGTGTTAATTATATATACCTAATTAGGGACATAAAAGTCTTAAAGTGGATATTATTCCTAACTTGAATATGTTTGTATATGATTACTGTACCATGAGTAGTACTAAAGTGATCTCGAAAGGAAAAATAAATACGGAAATAGTTTTCAAGCACATCGATTCGATATTTTAATTCTGATGCGCATTGGAATCTAATGCACACGTAGGTAAAAAGAGGACGATATAGTCCCAAAAATATTTTCCGACGACCACTTAGAGATTTTAAACGCTCGTCCTACGTACACATCGAGAATTCTACGTGGGATTCGTCTTAAAATTCTCGCTCTTTATGCACCATCACGCGTATGAAGAGCGGACTACAAACACATTTTCTTACGTCTCCAAAGTTTTCCGAGTGGCGCTCCCTTCCCACTTCCGAATCCTTCCGGAATGTCGTTATTCCCTCGAGAGGAATCACCTCGGAGACAACGCGATCAATCAATTTCCGAGGAAGATTTATTCTTCGCGAGGAGGTGCTTCTGAGGATTTGCCACAGGAAACGAGATTCGCGTTCTTTATTTGCACGGCTCGCGCGTGTATAGAGAGAGGACCGAATCGGGATCGATTATTGCGTTATTTGGAGGGACGAAGCTCCCAAGCGACGTTTGCTATGTTTGCAGGCCATTTTATGGAGCCTATAAAGTGAAACTGGGGCCGGATTTGCCCTTCAAATGGCAGCCGATGGATGCGCAGGAATCCAAGTGCTCTGAAGATGAAAGCCCTCGTTAATCGGCGTTTTATGGAAAAATGCCCCGGAGATCGGGATTTTATACTTGGTTTAAGCCTCGGAAAGAATTCCGAGATCAGCGAAAATATAAATAAAGTGTTCGGAATGAGATACACGAGGTGAGCGGATGGAATGATGGCATCAAGGGGAGTAGAGATGTATTATTTTCAACCTTAACTGGAATTCTTTCGAGGGAAATATCTATATAAACGTCATCCATCAAAAAATTTTCACAATATCATCCACGTGCCTTAATTTTAGAAATATAAAATGTTTATATTGATTTTCTAATCGCAAAGACAAAATATCATAACATTAAAAAAAATTGTAAGATTTGCACCTTGTCACTAAGCGAGCTTTAAGCGATTAATTGAATTCGGAATTTTATAACAGAGAATCAAAGTTAATATAAAAATTATACTTTCATTGCCCAAAATGTTTAATGATGAGTTTAAATGATTGAATTGAGGATAAATATTGAATCAATTATCTCGATAAATACGTTAAGAAAGAGAAGAAAAAGATTTCGAACGCCTATTAATGGACAGAAAGTCTGAATCGAAAAGACATAATTTTAAATGTTTTATCATTGCCGTTCAGATGTTCTGAATTCAATGTCAGCTTTAAAAAATTAATTATCTCACCGTGCACTTATCGAAAATCCAATTTTTTATCGGAATGATTTTCAGGATCGATCTCTGAGTACTCTGCTAAGAGTGGGATGGAGTTAATGTATCTCAATGGATGATGCAGCGTGTGTCCATTAGCTCATTCACCTAAGTGCAGCATCCGAAAGTTTACAAAGAATCTTTCGTTCCTTGGAAACTGTTTATTCATCCCTCCGACATCTCTGGCTTATCAAAAAAATTAATTTACGGATTCTGGAGCATGAAACGAGATAAATAATTTTCTCTCCGAATGCGAAAGGATCTAATTTCTTCCCTGAGAAGGGTATTAGCAGAGCCTCTCATCCACAGATTCCATACAAGTTCCTCCTTGACCCTCGCCTTGAAATCCCGCCTTCCCTTCTAGAGCCATTACGAAACATCAATTCCACACCGAAAATTTTCTCATCTGTACTCTCAAAGGCGTTCATCTGCTTCGGTAGCGAACGACCCGCCATCGATCTCCTACGGCGGAGATGCGAACCAAGGTTGTTCCATTTTCATGACGCAAGAGGGAAGCGAGATCAGCCGATAGGATATCTCTCGTGAGAGGGGAAAGAAGAGAATAAGGAGTAAAAAGAATCTTCCCCGAGAACGCTGGAATAAAGAAAACATCGCGGTATCTCTTTTCGAAGTCGCGGATGGAAAACTCGAGGATCGAAAATAAACCAGGAGGCAAAATAATTGGCTTTCTGAAACACGAGCCGCTGGAATTCATTCCCTTCTGTATGGACACAGAGTTCGGATCCCTTTCATGGTTTTGTATCATGCGAAAATTTGTTTCCTAACAAGATTCTACGGCTGAAAAAGGACGGTCTGAATGAATAAGTTCGATAGAAAAAGAAATGAATACAAAAGAATACCTGACCAAGACTTGCGGATGAGTTTTCCGAGTTTTAATAATTCTATTTTGGAGATGTTAGTTGATATGTGCGTGTTTGAGCCTATAAAAGATGATTTCATGAATATTATTTTCAAATAATACCTCTTTGAAGTCAAAATTCCTTAGAATGGAAAGAAATACTTTCAACGATACGATAATACGATTTTATCAGTCAAGAAACTATAGTCCAATTGTGTTTCTCTCCAAGGAATTGCTGGATCTTTAACTTCATCCAATAAAAATTTCCACTCCACCAACAAAAGATTGGATCAAAATTCCTCGCCGCAAATTTTTATTGATGAAATTTTTCCGCATCATCTTCATGTATACGCCTCTTCTTTCCCCGAGAGACATTACCACCTAGAATTTACGCCCTCGACGGAGAATGAGGAAACACATTACGAGAGGGAGTCATAAACTTCCATCCTAACTCCCGACTGACGCAATCAACCACGGGATATACAAACACCAATTTAAGGGAACACTTGCCACGCGCATGCATTCTTTACCCCCGAAAATTAAACATCTCCTGAAGCAGCCCACCTGAGAAATGCGTACCGGTCACCCACGGATAACGAGAAGCGAAACACATCCCCCAAAGGAAAGGAATAAATAGGTTGGATGACGTAACGTGGCAGCTCATCGACGTTGGGGGAAAAATGAGGGATTGATCGGAAAATTGAAATTACAGCCGCCTTTGGAAGCAGCACATAGTCTCTTGAGCGTGCACATACGCGCTACGGCGAGGGAGGGCAGAGGTCAAAGCGTGGGAAGGGAGCCCATCGATCGAGAGGCTGCCTCCAGGATCCCAGGTCCCCAGCAACCAACCATTCCCTCGGCTACGCCCCCCTCCGCCGCTCGATTCACCTGGTACAGAGCGGATGAATTATAAGGGAGTGAGCAGATCCGTAGCTAAGCATTCGCTTTAAGGATTCCTAGAAAGGACCAAAGGATCGCTTACGTCTCAACAGAACGTCGATGATTTGTCTTTACGCTATAATGGCTCAGCTTTTTTGACGAATGCTTTCCCTTTACTCTTGTCTGCTGTGAGTGACTTCCACGTGAATTATAATGGCGAGATGAGCTCAGAGGTAGAGTCTGAGATTTTCCGTAAAGGAAATGGAATATGATTCGAGCACTGGATCGAACTCTCGTATCATAAGAGAGTTTCTCTTCTCGGAGACTAAAAGTAAACGTAAATCCTTCAATTTTGTCGATACTTTTTCTACTTTATGTTCTATTTTTTGTTTTCCATTACTGTTATTACGAATCTAATCAATTTTATTTTCAACTTAAGTTTTCGGAGTAAACATTCCCCAGCCCTGCGTAAGTTGAAAGTCTACAGCTAATGTATGGATAATGCCTTAAATGAACGTTACAAGTATACTCACTTCCGTGTAGTTTCAATTTCAATCTAAAATAATTAAAACCAAAGAAATATGTAAGATTCTTAAACTTGTTTCCCGTATTCAAAAATACTTGTACTCGCACCATACTTAGCACCTAGGGTTACGTCTTTATAATAGATTGTTGCATTAATTAACAGTACGTAATTATTGACTTTTTCGTTTGACCAAATATTTCAAATCTAGAGATCAAATCGGAGATGTTATTGAAAAACATTACCTCCTTACAGGGACATCACAAAATGGACCACGAAGAGGACTTAATTGATTACTTCGATAGGAATACTTTTCTTAGTACAACTATGTCTCGTAAACATCGCCATCTTATTCGTAAGAGGAAGTAAGGAGATTTTCCAACTCACATTTTTGCTCTAGTGAAAATCAGATGGGTCCTTAAGGGTTCCAAATGGGATTCCTGGAGATTCGGTGTCGTTACGCTGCGAGTTCTTCGGATCGGCTATTAAAAGTCGGCCATGAAAGGGCTCCGCTTGATTCGGAGACATCGTCTCCTTTATTAGGCCACTGTCTACGGATATAAATAAACCAGATAAAATATGATATCCGAACGTATAAACCGAAGGGGGAAACAAAAATATAATCTAGCTAAACGGACGTAATCTTATGATGGAATACAAAAGTTGTTGAGAGCATAAATGAGTGTATTACATGGATAATTGTGAATTGCTGCTTAAATATAGAAGTTCATATGATTAGAGTACAGGGATTAAGGAAATATGTTCAATTAATCTTCTAGAATCATTTCTTTTCCATTAAAATATAATGGATTTCAATAGATTGGTCTCCTTTTGCTAGTTTCCATGCCTTTATTTAAACAAACCAACATACGATACGAATAATTGTTTTCTTACTACACACGTCTATCCAATGTGTGGGTTTTTAATTTAAAACAGCTGATACTCATAGTCATAGATAGAAAAATAGAATAAAATATAATTATGCGAATAATAATAATAAATATGCGAATGTTCAAATTTCTGATACAATTAAGTTCTAAAATGATAGATCGCTTTATCAATACGAAATAATTTTTAAAATATAAAATGACATAATATATCCATTAAATTATCAATTTATATTTAATAGCACGCTCAGACAAAAAATGCCCATTTTAAACAGTTTCCTTTAACGTAATGCGCTACATGAGATACAAAATGCATGAGCGTAAACGGATTTTTGAAACGTTCGCCAGCTCTTTTGAAATCTAGGGCAATTTAATCGTTTGAAAGAGATTAGAGGCACCTACAAATCAATCCCCCTTTGACTAGGTCACTAACCATTTTAGGAAATGTCTTTCTGACGTCATTTTCGTGTCGTTTGAAAGGATGCGGCACTTGGCGCGGTTGTTTCACCGGAGATGACGCCTCGATTCAATTACCCCATTTTCAGTTAATAGCCATCGATCTTCCAAGTCTGGCAGAGGAGCGAAAGACAAAATCGAGAAAATAAGATTTCCGCAAACTATCGGAGGAAAATATCGAGTTTTCCATACTTTACGACAAGTTATGGCAGCTATTCTCTCGCCATCGGAATCTTATTAAACTCGGGGGAAATTTTCGATGCGAGACGAAATGAATTACCATCTTCTCAAAATCGAATGGAGTTGATGATGGCGAAGTGTTTAGGGGCTGATTACCATCTTATGAAATCAACCACGTTTTTTTTTCTGTTTTAATGTGAGAAAAGGTTGCTGTATAATATTCTAATACTTGTACATAAGTACAAATGGAGAAATAAATAAACAGTTTATTAGTAAGCAGTAGCGAACGATAAGCATAGGTACTTTTACGGTTTGCTCACTCTATGTGGAGGACATCAAATATATAGGATTAAATGGACCAGAATAGATAAGGAGGCAAAGATAAATCTTTAAATCAGATTGAATACTGTTAAAAAGGTCTTCAGCATAATAAAAAAAGACGTTAGTAGACGGACTGTGCATATATATATATATCAATATGTGTACTTCTTTCAGCTCAAATTACATACATATAGAATCATACAAGATTCAAAACAGGTTATTTATTCGGTTTCCCGAAATACGATTTCAGTTATCATAATTACATTATTTAATTATCAAATACATTGAGAAAATAAATAGAATGTACTTGGTATAATCAAAAATTTGAGATCCTTGGGTACAGGGTGAAAACTAGAAGCTTGCTCGACTGTCAGCACTGTGGAAAACAACTTAACCATTTGGCTACGTCATAAAACAAAGTTTCCGGGGAGAAAACAGAGATCTAGAACCAGTAACATATATCAATGCATTCCCTCTTGATCACTGGCACAAAAGAGCGATTCCGGACCAACTTTTTTAATGCTCTCCTAAATCCAATGTCGCCGTATATGACACCCATTCCGATCCCGTAGCCAGAAAGATACCACCACCATCCTCCTTCTTGGTCATCGGCCAAACATTTTCCGATTTCCTCCCGAATATTATTAAAGGAACCCTCGGGACCATAACCGTGAACCGTCTCTGGATCCGTGGGAAAAAAAGAAACAAATGATCCGTCGGAAAAAAGTGATTTGGTAACTGAGTTCTGTCACGTCACCGTAGAAACAAGCGTTCCGTCGACAGGTCCACATTCATTGGCTGTAGCAAACTACGGCCCTGCGGGCAGGGGGGAGGGGAGACGCAGGAGCAGGAGGGGGGGATGCGAAAAAGGGGGGTGAGGGTGGTTTTAGTTAGGGTGTACGTGGGTGGCATCGATCAACTTTCGCAGGTCGGCCTACAGTCAAGTCGGCGAAGCTTCGAACACAAGAAGTTCGGTAGAGAGCCCCAACAATGCCCTCCGTGGGTGACACCCATCGCCCACGCATTCCATCAGGAGCGAGAAAAAAAACACCATTCCATCTTCCCTTTTTTTCCGTCCTACCGAAGAGGTCGAACGGTCCCATTTTAACGGCCGGGGGCGTCAAATGGGGCGCCCTTCCGAACGAAAACCCGTAAATGAAACGGCGTGTGCCATAGGTCGGAGATTTACGAAGCCTCTTTAAAAAAGGGGTCTCGAGTAGACCCGAGAGCGGTAATAACGAAGATACGCATCGGCCTTTTCCGTCTCGGGAAACAAAAGATTACGCGTATCGGAAAAATCGGGATCAATTACGACGGGGTGCGATGCGAAAGCTTCCGGGAAATTTCTCTGCCTTTCTCTCGCGGATTGAGTGGAGGATCGAAGGGAGAAAAATTACGCTGGGAAACGAGAAAAACCCGCGCGATAAAGGAGTGCAGGATCAAGAAGGATGGATTCAGTCTTGGTGTTGAGGGGGAGAAAAAATGGATGGGATGTGGCAGGGGTTCGATGGGAGGGAATGGCGGGGAGCAGTGGGACGGTGGGTGTGGTTCCGAGGCGTGGAGGCTGGCCCCTGCTCCGTTACCATGGTTACTGAGAGACCGTCGCATCGATCCTTTTGGTGAAGAGTAGGGGAGGAATGTAGAAGGGCAGAAAGGAGAGGTAAGAAGAAAGGAAAGAAGGTGGAAAAGAGAAGGATTTTACGATTGTCGGAGCATAGAAATGAGCATTGTATCGATCGAGGTTAAAGTTGGAGAAACAATTCCAGTGATGGAGAGAATTTCGGTTGCTATCCACTTCCGCGGTGCAATGAATGGCGTGCCGCATGTGCGCACACTTTCACGCTACAATGCGAAAGTGGTGGCAAACCTATAGAAGAACGAAAATTAATATTCTGGAAGGAGGTGGAAAGTTCTTTGAGAGCAGTGGAAAGGCTACAGAGGGGTAGATATTTCAAAACGATTTTTATGCTCGCGAACATAATTCGAATTTCATCCGATAATTTTCATTCGTTTTTGAGAGCAATTTAAGTTGGTTTATGCGTTCAACTTCGTAAGAATTTCATCATCGAAAGAATGCGGCTCGTTTCCCGAAGGCTAATAACTGTGTCCCATCCCGACCATTCGCGTATATGATGCGAAATATTTATTCTGAGGATTCCTATTTTTTTACACGAAGCCTATTTCTGTTCCCGCTACATGTCTGACTTATATCTAACCTAGTAATCTACTCTCATCGCGCGAATAAAACTTCCCTCTATCCACTTCCCACTCTATTTCTATTGATAAGTTTTCTCCAATAATTCCCATTGATTATCGATAGTTTCTAATTAGAACTCTTCGATTACATCTAAAATCCCTGTTTTAAGCATGAGCGAGCAAGGTAAAACCCCGCCGTGAATTCCATAAACTTCTTCCTCGGGTTTTATTGATTTTACCTCCATATACAAACATCTCCCATAAGATAGGGTTCCTCAAATAAATTTAATATATTGCTCATATTGTATTCCATAAACGCTCATGACACTGAATTTTCTGCTCTGTTTTATTGTCCGGCTAAAGTAGCACGATCTAAAGCACAATATTTCTGTGTTTACTGATTATATTACAAAAAATTTCAGATAATGCGTACTTAGGCACATACAGCTCTCATTTCTGCAATTACGCACAAGTTTCCCTTATTATTACCAGAAATGGTTAATTATTTTCTGGCTTAAAACTTTTAATTTTTGAAGTTTCAGAAGGGTTTGAGAAGTTTCTTCCCTTCCTCTTCTCTTTCTTTCTCTTCCTTGAAGGATATTATGACACAAAAAATCCTCCATTGCCTAAATTTTCATTTAATTTCTCATCAAAAAATCCTATTAAAAAACGAGTAAACAATTCCTCATCACTTTTTCAAACTAAATAACAGTCACAGCTTAAAATTTGATGAAAAAATTTCATTTAAAAAGAATTTCGATTTATTACCGTGATTATCCATATTCATTTAATACATCATTTTAAAATTTAGTTCATCATAGCAATCAAATTACAAAGTTCGCCAACTGTTCTTCATGCATGTTCAAGCAATTACGTAGTTTTTTTATTAGCATCTCACACTGCATGATTGTTCATATCAAACTCATTAAGATATTGATTAGAAAACTTTATAAGATAATAAAATTACTGTGACAGGGTAATTATACATTTTCTTTCTGCTCTTACATAAGCTATACTCCTATACTCTGCAAACCTATATCTTCGAATTTCCAACACAACCTGTTGTTTATTCTTACATATTTTGACATTTTATATCATTAACCGTTTTATAAAATGCTCGGTAGATAAATATATTTGAACTGAGTTGAGATATTATATAAAATTCAAAGTCAATACTAAAAGAATGCTTACAGTAGTTTTTAGTACAGCATATCATGTACTTCAATATTTTTACTTCCTTAAATGATTAGTGTTATAAAATCGGAAAGAATATATTTTTGCCTTCTAAAGAGCTCAATGCGATGAAATCGAAGATTCATGTGTGAGAGTATACCTCTATTACATCTATTCATGCAAACTCACAACACTGTACCAAAGTAAGAAATGTTAAGGCACCGGATAGTATATCATTAAAGGTATCAAAACCTATCACACCGAAGTAACAAGAAAAAACATTCTTCCTTTCACGTAACGATATAGCCTCGCTACATCTGATATAGCTGAGATAACACTTGATTATTTTTTATTATAGCGAGCTGAAGGAATTTAGGTCTTCCCGTAAAGGAAACCTTGTTCATATGAGAGGACTATGATAACAAATAAACAACTGCAAAGAGAATATTTAAGGGATTTTCGTACGAGTTCTAAGTTGCAATGAGGCAACCACAGAAACGAGCTCTGAAAGTAGGATAGAAAATTCCTGCTTGTTAAAAGCAAATAAAACCTTATTTTTCATCTCTTGTATTGTACTTGTAATATCGATAATTTCACCAAAAACACCGTTGATCCGTCGAGAGTTAAAGCAAAATAACATCGAGTCAAATGTAGATCCACATTTTCGAATATTCAAGTATTTTCCAGATTATGCAGATTGAATATTTTCCTTCCGAAACGTCTCCCAAATAATACCTATGAATATGGAAAGTGAGTGAAAGGACGCGTAATTAAAAGAACAACAGGGGAGATGAAAAGTATAAAAGAGGACCCGAGCGAATGAAAATAAACAGCAGAAATGGAGGTCTGAAGAGACCGCGAGAGATAACGCGAAATTGAAAAGAATATAAGGACTGAAAATAAAAAAGAAAACACAGAAATGAGACTTAGCAGGGCCAAAAAAGAACACGACTTCTTCGGTATCATGCTGTTTCTTTTCCGTCCATTACTCTTTTTATAGCCTCATCATCTCGCCAAATGTGGCCCAACCATCTGAGGCATTATTTTCCTGCAATTGCTGCTAGTTTCTGCTTCTTCTACTCTTTCCCCGATTCGAAACAGTGAATTGGGGCATCGTGGAATTCCAAAGCATGAGAAGGGAAACAAGAGACATCTTCAAAAATAATAGGATCTTATTTTGTATTCATTTGCACGCCTGAAACTAAGTCAATAATCTAGTGATGGAAGGAGCTACTGCGTCATCAACTACGAATTGAGAGAATATCTTACATTTCAGTGTTAAAAATTAAAGATACGAGTCGAATGAACTTTAAATGAATAACATCTACCGAATTAGATTCTTATCTTTTTGTATTATAATTTAATGCCTAAAGAGCTATTCATGAATATAACGATAATTAAATTATTGTTTGTATTTTTTTCAGTAATATTGTTGAAAATTTTATTTCTAACCTAGCTATTATCCGCAAATTCCATGTCCCACGATAAGTGAAAATTACTTTTTCTAAAATCAAATTTTAAACCCATTCGACACATAAAATGATTTATCTGGGAATATTCCTTCTATCCAAAGTTTAAACTCCTCTTCAGAAGATATAATTAATATTCCGCTGAATTCTGTATTTATTTATGATATCCTTATATAGATAAGGTACGGGATTTTTATTATCAAGAACTCTCCTGAATTCAACATATAACTCAGTGTCAGTCAAAGAGGATAGAAAATCTTCATCTGATATTTTTTGCATTATATAGGTTCTTTATGAAAAAAATAGAGAATTTTGAATCGAGGACAATAAATATTTTAGCATATTCATTATTTAAAAAGAAAAATCAAACATATGTTTTATAAATGGATTAGAATAGACCATTTTCACTAAAACAAAATGTTTTACTCCTTGAATATATTTTGCGGATAAAAAATATTCCTTATATTATTGGAACTAAATTATCTATTTTTGCCATCCACTTCTAACCATCAAATATTATCTCACATTAATTTGTTTTATTCTATAACGTCATCCATTTACCCATATTGGTAATTATTGTAGAATATAAACTTGAGAGTTTCCTTTTCCCCGAGTATAGGAACAAGAAGGATTTAAAACAATATTATTAAAAAATAATTCCCATTTTTAACTTTCAGAATGTATTTCCCATAATTTTAGCCGCCTTTTTGAGATACGCAATTGAATTCCGAATGGTTTCTCTCATGAAAATTCATTGTCCCAAATTAGAGTTTTTTTAACGTTCAATAGCATCGGATACTCATTTCCTGATAAGAAAAAATATTTCATTAAACTTTTAAAGCGAATAACAGCAAACCTTTGATTTTCATTTTAAAATATATGAACTAGTTATCTAATGAAGTGGAGATTAAGCCTCTTGATTAAGCCCATGGAATTGCTGTTAAACGACTCGAAAATTCAGTGCACAAAAGATGTCAGATTTCCATTCAAAGCTGAAATTATTTCATTAATCTTTGGAGAAATGATGAAATCAGTAAACAAATGGCATACGAGCGTTAACAACGTTTTAGTCATTGTAATCAACCAAAAATTATATCTTTGGCAGAGTGCCACATTGAATTTTAATCGTGCTAGGCAAGAGCTGTCAATTGCAGACCGAAACTCTCTCAAATATGAGTTATTCCGTTAACTAAATGAATGGCTGGCAATTTGCGGATTCATGAAACTGAAATGAAATTCGATTTCAGCGGGATATTCTGTTTTGCCAAATTGAATGTTAAAATTAATCTAAGATTTTACACATAATCATTTTCACTAAATTATTACCGATTATAGTTTAAGTAATTACTTTAAATCTACACCTCAAGAATTGATAAATAGTCATTATAAAATTTATGCATAGGTAGTATTAATGAAGCACTTAAATGGTATGAAGGAGATAACGGTAATTATTTGAAACAGTGCCTGTTCTATTTTCTTTGAAGAAGTTTGTAAAATTAATTTCCTTTTGTACGCATAATTTAATGATTAATATGACGTTTTGATGTTATGGAAAGTATATGAGCTGATTTTGGACATACCATGGGCTCTATCCAACGCAATCAAAAGTCCACTTTACGATTCACTCAGTTAATGCGTACTCAGTTCTTCATGCTTGAACTTCTTATTTAAAATTGTCAAATATTACAAATTGTTGGCGGTTTCCTATGGTAAAATAAAGAAAAAAGATGGTTATCAATATTTTCAAAAAATTATACACCATATTTTAAAATCATGGCAATACTCTGCGTAATGATTTTAAATAAATAACTAATAAATGAATAATATAACAAAAGGGGAAACATCAAAAAAACATATTTCTAAGTCTCGTCTTTCAAGGGATTAAAGTCGATATCTCATTTTGTTAAACTAATTTTCATAAATTCTGAAAGCCAAACGTGAAATTTAGAAAACAATGATACACATAGAACAAGCCTTTCATTCAAAATATACATACATGTATATAAGGCGTGTTAGATTTTCATTAGAAGAAATCCTATAAGAAGCTCGTAAAATTGAAAACTTCTGCAATCATTGTTTCAAGATGACCACTAATAAAATCTGTGTTTGGATTGAAGTTGTTATAATATTTCTCATTGTAAACTTTATAATCGTTTTAGACTTCATTGAATTTAGAATCTGCGTTTATCGGAACTCAAAGTAAGATACGGGATTTTATGAAAATATGAATCCTAATTCCATTTAAATTACATGCATGGAGATTCTTAACAAAAATTACTTTCTTACGATTCTACACACAAAAACACATGTTCAATTGTCAGCATGACCCTATGGGTTGGTGAAATTCAATAATCGATGAATTCAACGTGATTAACTAATAAATTTTGGCGAAAACATGTTAAAACAATCAATTCTATGACTTCCAATAAAAATACATCGTCGCGATGAGTATATGCATAACCTTTCAGACATTTCCTTCGCGAATCTAAATTGACAATGTCGTTCATAACAATAACCTTCGAAACATAACTCTTATATTTGACTTCTGAAACATCCACGAGCATTTTCATGTAGTTCTTTCCACTTCCCGTGCTAAATCCATCAAGATCTGACCCGAGGCGTTCAAACAGCTGTTGACTACATCTTCCTCACTCTCTTGTTGAGCTGTAAAACTACCTTCATGTTTCAAAACCACGTATTTACGTTTTTATAAGTTTTATAGTAGCTACGATCATTTTTCTTTGATAGAATCTTATGAGAATCTCAAGATGATAGAGGCTGAAGTCTCAGCAAATGAATTGATAAGTGTATACAAGAGGATCTCCTTCGAAGATACTCATAACCATCTTCGAGCGAGCCTCGGATTCAAAGAGAATGTTCTTATCATCTTGACCATTCCGGAAAAAAGAAGGGAAGTAGGAGAAGACATCTTCCAAGATGAAATGAATTTTTCGCAGTAATAAAGTAAAGAGTGACTTTTTCAAATTCATAGTAAGGAGATCGAGTGCTAAGGATTTAATGGAATACATATATATTACAGAAATATTCACTACATAGAAAATGAGTGATCAAACGCTAGCAGAGATTCAACATCTTTCACCAAACCCTTGAATTATATTCTAAAATATCCCCAATACGCTGCCAACCATCTCTCCGAAAGGGTCTTTCATGAAGCTGAACATATCGGTGCCCAAAGGAACTCCGTATCAGACTTCATTAATTAATGTCAGTTGCATGTTCTGATTCCATGTTCACTCAGAATATAATGCATGCCGTCTCACGAGAGATCGCCATTTTCCCCTTCTCTCTCTCTAAAGGATAAGAAGACGAGAATGTGCCGAGGGAAGGTGGCGAAAGAAATGGATGTCGTGAAGATGCGGAAAGAAAGGTGTAGGAAAGATGGGGTGTCGCTCGTGCGGAAGGATGCACTGTAATGGCACCTCATTGACGATGCAAAGATTGCATTGTAACCCGTCTCCCGATCTCTTGAGATCGCAAATGCGTTCTGTACTCAAGTGGCAACAATACAGTCCTTTTCGAATTTTTTTTAAGGCGAGATCTTTCGAGACAAGCTCACAAGATTTTACCTCCGCATGTACTCTTCAGCTGAGTTGCTGCTAAGAGAGTATATCCATTGTGTTAACTTTAGTAACATTACTTTGGCTCATATTCGAAGGAATAAAAAATCTCTCGCGACCCTGGTTGCTAAGGAGCGAATCAATTCAACTTTAAAATAAATCGCAGATAATATATAATATAATTGAAAAGTGACGACAAAATCTCTAAGTTCCACATTTAAAATTACAAAAAACTACGACAGTATACACAAAGAAATATGCAGAATATAAATATAGTTGGTTAAGATATAAATAAATGGAAATAAATTGATAAGTAGTTAATTATCGATGAAACACAATTTCCTGAGGCAAAAAGAGATTAAATATGATAACAGATGGTAATCATCTGACAATTTGGTTATTTTTTAATATTCGACTATTATTATAGATTTTTAAAATTAATAATACTTTTTACTACCTTCATTAATGTAACTTTTTTCAAATATTGATATCAACACTAATTAAAAGTTTGCAACAACACAGCCGGGGAAGACAGACAGACAGAATGCACAGACAGGCGTACATTTACGAATGTTTTATTTTAATCCTCCTCGTCCTTTATTTAACTTTCTCGTGAGTAACACATTTTGCATAATATTGAGGAAACAAAAATTCAAATAATAGGAATGAATTAAAATTTTTAAAAAATCTGTAGATAAATCAAATGATCATCGATTTAAATTCGAGTGGAGCAAAAATCGGAAACCGGGAGGGATGTGGAACTGACATGGGGGACGCGATTCGAGAGTACTAGGAAAGGTAAAAATGAAAATCGAGGTGCGCATGCGCGCGACTCCCTCCGTCATCGTCTGTCTCCCAATCGACGGAAAAATGAGCGTTAATTTGGAGCTCATTAAAAGTTTCGCCATTTTTCCTCCGACGCGCTATTGTCGGTCGAGTAATTGCCTTTTCCCCGGACACACACAACGGGTTGTCGGAGCGCGAAGAGTCGACCACCGCAGACAGCAGGGCGCCTTTCCGATTTAATGTGAGAGTTTATGCTTTTCTAATGGGCGAGACTGCTCAACAAACGCTTTCGAGGGCGCTTCGGAAAGGTCTCATGTCTTCGGGGCGTTTGAAGTCGTTACTCAGCACTCTCTCGCAGTCCAATCTCAATGATGGGTCAGAGGAACCGCCACGGTGCAATTATATATGCATATAATAATAATGATTGATTTTTTAACGGTTTGTTTACTAGTTATATACTCTACATCACTTATGTATGGCATTACACCATGTTACAGGAAGTTAAACACGATTACTTTACGTGAGCAATGATAAAATGCGACGACTTATTTAGTATGCATCGTGTTGGGACGAAGATAGAAATTTGAAAGAGGAAAAGTGCAAGGAAATGTTATGGTATTCAAATATAAAGGATTTTTTTACAAACAAAGGAAAAAAATTTATAAAAATGGTTAATTTGTAACTTATACTGGCTAGATGAATAAAGAAATCGCATCCACACAGTTAATTTTAGTATATCATCATTTTTACCTTGAAATTTAAATTAAACAACATACAACTTAAAGAAAAACAAAATTAAATGAACAGGAAGAGATTAATTCAGTTGGCGACTATTTATCCTCTGATAGAAATATTAGCAATCAGAAAGAATAATACCTGTGATTTTGAATTACTATTATGTGACGGCACATTCAATGCAACAACGTTTGAAGTGATATTTAAAATGCGATTTACAATATTATAACAAGCAATATAACTAGATACTCAGTTTTTAATGTGGAAAATTTGCGTGAGGGATGAGATGGGAAATGGAAATCAAAAAAAGAAAGTTAATCAATTAAGTTAAATTTAATTAACTTTTGTATAATAATAATTATACAAAAATATTCTGAATGCTTTACTTTACAAATTATATTAATATTCAACGTAAATCATAAAGTTAATTTCTTCGTTATGGAAAAAAAATGCTCGAAAGAAAGAGATCAAACGAAAAGTAAATTTTATGTCATATCGATCCACCCCATGGTCCATGAATAAAATACAGACCTCTTTATTAATTAAAGCAAAGGAAAGTACAAATGATTTAAATTAGCTATCGATGAATTGTATTCGTCTTTTTTCTTACGGAAAACAGGTGCTAGCTTAATTTTCGGCCGATTGATCGTTGAATTTTTAACGTTCACGATTGCAATCAAGCACGAACTCTCAGCCATTGGTAAGTTAAATATTCCGCGAACGATACGCATGAAAGTAACCTAACGCCTGAAATCCGCCTATAATATCCAACCCCCCAACCGAAATGGACACTGGATATTGGCCGTTTTTATTTTATCTCGCTCCAGCTCTTGATTCCAAGACCCGTCAAACTTCATTACCCTAGCATCGAGCGACAGCATTGTGAAGTGATGATGGCCCCTCCCCCCACTTACACAGCGCCATATCAAAATTCTCCGAAAGCGGGAGGCTATGGCAGACCCTGGAAATTGGTCAAGTTACGGTTGTCATGACGACCATCCGGGTAAAGCCTGCGAGACGCGGAGGTGGAATATGTAAGGGGGTGAGATGCTGGGACCGAGTTGAGAGAGGAGGAGATGTATGTAAGAGAAGGCAGATGAAAGGGAGGCTGCATAGAATCCGTGGAAATGGTATTTTCCCTCCGTCCGGACCTCCATACGAAAATATGACCTAAGTACACTTGTTAAATTGAAAATTATTTGGAGCTCGCTAATTTGATTTTTTACAACGAGTAAATTTTAAAAACATTACCAGCTGTCCCGAAAGGTATTTAAAAATGGATGATTTGGTATTCCGCAACCTTGATCTAAACACAAATGTGTCTTTTGTGGTCGGGAAATGGTCGCTTTTACGATTTATACATCTAATCATATTGTCACTACACCACTTACATGGGCATATTGTGCGAAGGTTTAATCGCAGCATTCCTCGCTTCATCCCAACCCCAATTCAACAAAATTGAAGACGATTATTCGGATTTTGAGGCACTTCAAAGCTTAGTTCATCAAAGTTTTACGTCTTAAATTCCTCCATCCTAAAGTTTTTACTTCTTTTTTCAACTTTCCGCTTCAAGTTGTGCCCCTCGTAATTCATAACACTAAAAAACATTGATTTGTCAAATACTAAAGACAGAATTAATGTCTCACTGAAATTTTTGAATAAATATAGGGATAAATTACAATTATGAATACGGGAATAAATGATACGATGCTTAGATCGTAAAATCCCTTTTCTCGAATCCTGACGAAGGTGGCAACCACTGTGCAGAGAGTTCTCCTTTCCAAAATTCTCGAAAGGAGGTTTGAGGGAAGAAAAGAAAGGAGAAGAGTGGGTGAGATTGGAGTGCGAAGGGAGTAAATTTTTACAGCCGAAATGTAGCCGCAGAAAGGGGTGAGCCATAGAGAAAAATGGAGGGAAGGGTTTTTATACGGACGGAAAGAGGTCCAAAAGTAAAACTGGGGTTTTCGGGCGCTGTAGGGAGGATTGAGGTGCGCCTGTGTGGAGTATGTGTGTTTTAGTTCGTCGAGCTCTGAATAATAGAGACTAGGGGCATAGGGCGGAGCTGCCGGCGGGGAAACCTATCCCCGGGGACAGCCACCGAATCGAGGTTGCCGGATGCGTGAGTTCACTAGCAAATGACGCCACCGCTCTATTTACTATTCGCTTCTCCTGAAATCCCAGGGCTTCTATTTTCCTTTCACGTTAAATATTGCAGGATGATGACTAATTTTCACCTTCACGGTACAGTGATTCGGAGAGAAATCATGATGAACAAAAGCATTGAACTAAAGGTTGCAAAAGAGAGAGACTCTGGGTCATAGGATGAGGGTTTGAAGAAGTATGTTTAGTTTTTCTTTTGCTTTCTGAACGATCGTTAAACTGGCGTGCTGAAGCATATTTTGTGCTATCCATTAGACAACAATTGCAGGACAGAAAAATTTCTAATATGATTCATACTATAATCACACCAAATATAAATTCAGGAATAATTTTTTTATTAATACATGTGATTTTCAGTGTTCATGTACTAAAAAAATTTCAGAAATCACATGCCATATGATTGACAATCTCTCTCAGCCTTAATAAAAGTTTATGCAAAATGAAGCTCTGTTTTATGTTATTCATCTCCACAAGCATCATAATGTAAGATTCCTTGAAGTAACGTTTGTTAATAAATGATTAGTACTAAATTAACAAGCACCCATTATCTTTCTTAGAAGAATCTAAGTTACATAAAATCTATCAAATATAATCTATAAAATCTCTCATACACAAAGGTTTGAAATTACAATTGAAATTTCATGAAATATAGGAAATGCTGATATAACTGTTATGATATAATTAAAAAGCTTAATATATAGGAATTTTTACAGAAAAATCTAGATAATATTAAACTCTCAAGGTAAAACAATCACAATCGAGCAAATGATGGTCACTTTGATGATTTGGGTGAATCATATTCACCCATTTATAATAATAGCTATGAAAATATGTTAAACTGAAACGTAGCTTCTAACATTATTTGAGAGTTATGCAATTCACTATTAAAGGATGCTTATATTTTAAGCCAGATTAGAGTTAGATTCAAGTTAGATTCTAGTTTTACAATCTTATGGATATAAATTAATTTTAAATGATAAATTATTTCTGATGTTAAAATACTATTCTACAAGCTGGATATTGCTTCATCAGTTACTTTGCTATCTATGATAAAAAACTATGGGGGGGTTTCCCTCTTGACTAGGGCAAATGCCAGGCAGTATTACTAAGTTCCCCCTTTAAATGTAGAGCTATCACCTGGCCTGGTGCCTATTTGTAGTTCTGATATACAATAAATAAATAATAAATTTTAAAGAAGATTAAAACAGGAATTCAAGAATAGCAAATTCAGTCCATAGTTATAGTTAATTTAATTATTTATTAAGTTACACTGTATAAACTCACAAATACACACACACACAAATGCAAACACACAATTATGCATACACTTTTACTGCAAATACCAAAATAGAAAATCAACTAACCATATTGAAATTATACATTTCCTCATCACAAAAATAAACTAATATAAATCCAGGAAAAAAATTATGTGAATAACTTGTACAAAAATTGTATATGCTAATGAGATTTGGTCTTTTAAAATCAGTGACACCACACAGACAATGACATAACAACAAAAATATAGTTCCATAAGTAAATTACCTGGATAGGTTAGATCTCTAAGTCTAGAGTTAAATTTCATACATTTAATCTAATCAATCAAAGTTTATTTCTAAAAGAAAGATACACAGTAAGAACCACAAGTTGGAGAAAATATTTAGTTACTAACTCCTCTCATAAAATCAATTACATTAAAAGCATTTGTTAGAAAAAGTTGTTAATAAGATTAGTTAGTAATACAAAATTGTATTAATTGAGGAATAGGGTAAAATTGTCTCATTAAGAAATTCTTAGATTAGGAAGAAAGTTGACATAAAAGAGCCACTCCTCTAAGCACCCAATGATCAGAAGGATAAGTAGTGGGAAGCATTACAGGCAGAACAAAATTTGTGGAGTGACCAGTTGTTGAAAGAACCCCTCTTCTCTGCGCTGTTTTATACACAGGACAGCAGTAAACAGACCCAAACACCAAATCTGATTTTTTTACAGGCTTAAGTCTCATCTGAATTGGAAATAAATACAACTGAATTATAACACAAGCTAATAAAACCAAATTAAATGTAAACTACTATTTAAATATCCAACCCAAAGAGTAGTTGGTTCTGAATTCATGTACTGTAAAATATAAAATCTATGGAGAAGAAGTTAACTCAGATAAGCCATAAAAAGAGGCAGATCAGAAGTGTTCCCATTCTTAAAGCTGAATATATTTGATCAAGAAAGCTAAGCAAAAGAGAATATCATAATCCTACAAAAGTTAATCTAGAAATGTTTCCCCAAATAAAATCTTGGGTTGGAGATAATAAGAATGAAATTATTCACCAGAAAAAATATTTAAATAAAAAAATCTTGAATCTATAAATACATTCATCTTGATTTGTAAAATTCATTATATGGATATAAACTGAACAAAATCATCCTCAACAAATACACACAATCCCAGTGTGGCTATATAATTTAGCATCAATTAAAGTTTTATTTTTCCTAGTTCTCCCAAGCTAAAAACAGGACTAACCAGATTAACACCACAGTATTGAGCATTCTTTAAATAAATGTCTCTGAATGGATCTCTCTGGATAATTAAAGTTACACTTAAGATAAGAGAATGATTCGTTAACTACGGAAACTTTCTTTCTCACTTTCACTCCGCAATTTTTTATCGATTTGAAACTTAGTTATTACCATCTCACAATCAACAAAAAAATTGAAAAATACCTCCCAATCACAATAATTATTTTCAACTATTTTATATAATAATAACCATCATAACCCTATTTCTATTATTTACTTACAACAGGTAGGCTATCATACAGCACTTTTGGCAATGATTCTTCAAGCACCTTCATTTCTCGGTCCCATCTAGCTCCCTCTATGAAGAGTCCATGCACAAAAACATCATCCTCAAGATTTACTCTGGGATGCTCATCCTCCATAACCTTCAAAAATCATAAAAAATTTTCTAGTAAAAAATCTATTCTAGTTTGAAGATATAAAAATACAACATACATTGAAAAAGTATATTCCTAATAATTTGGAGAATAGTTTACCTTAATATATTTATGACTCAAAGATATATATCAATTTCTTACAAGAAATAATCATAATTTTGATACTAGGTATAAAATGCATTATAAGATTATGATATGAATTTAAATAATTATTTATTCATTGTAATTTAAATTATGTTTAACTATATATAATTTAATATGTATAACTATACATAATTTCAATTACTATAACTGAGAAAAAGGGTAGAGTTATTTATGGAAATGGATACGAAAGCTGGCAGCATTAAAAATTTATATATTCTTTTACGTACCTCAAAATCAAATGCCAAATAATCTATAGGTATTTTATATTTTCTAACATAATTCTGTTTGATTCCAGTAAGAAATGCTTGAATAAAATAAAATCCTGAGAGCCAGAAGCAAACCGGGGGTCCATCGTCATGCCATTTCTGTAATAAATTATAGGTATATTCATCAAAACAATCAACTTCTTATTAAGATATTTTAATAAATATATATTGAAGCTAAACAATCATTAAGTTTTTAAAATTTATGATAATTTATTGCTATCCTACACTGGGTTTTTATGAACAATTATAGCAATAAGCAAGTTTTAATGCATTCATAAATTATTAAATAGAGTACAGGTGACACAAACAAGTAAAAATCAAACCTGAAAAAAGGATATCCGCTCAAGAAAATCAAGAACATATGAGCCTAAAGGTTTAAGAGATGGATATGACAAATCCATCCATATATTTGGAACTTTTCCTTGTGAGACACTGGTTGCTACTGCTTCTAAATCTGCACTCATTTCAATCTCACCTAAAAAATGATTCATAACCCAAAGTATTTTAATGGAAAAGAGAAGAACATATTCAATTAATAAATGAACTCAGTTTTATTATTAAAGTTTTTTTATGATGAAAACTGCATTAAGCATAAAATTTTACTTGTAGTATGAGAAAAGTAAACATTTCTTATACAACATGGCTTGCTAATTTTGATACCTCAATCGGTTGAAAGTTTGGGAAATGTTGGAAATATATTCATATATGTGTATACCACACAAGCATGGAAAGGTTACCATAGCTTAGGAAATTTAGTAAAATAACAAACTATGATCTAATTCTTCTTTAGTAAACTCTTAAAAAAAAGAACTTACCCTTCAATGCCTTGCAAAGATTAACAAGAGACTCCCTTATGCAACTCAACAGAGCATTAAATCTGACCATCTCTTGAACCAAAACTGTGTTCATAGACTGCTCATAACAATTTGGATATCTCCCCTTTGCCATATTCAAATCAAAATTTGGGGGCAAGCGATCTAGTAAGTCAGCAGCAACATTTGATACAGCTTCAGAAGCAATAGTATCTTCCTCTTCCCTCATAGAGGTCTATTTAAAATAATTCATTAAATAACTTAGTTGAAAATTAAATTATTTTCTAAGTAGGATACTTTTACTATAAGCTTGGTTAGTCAATAATCATAATAATTATTTGAGTTAAATGTATCAATGAAGCATTCAAAGTGATAAATATTTTAATCAATCAATATTCATAAATACTTATATTATATAATACATTACAAAAAATGTTTGTACAACAGTAGCAATTATGAATTAAATAGAATCAATAAAAAAGTTTTTAAAATGTAAATGAAATTGTAAAATCAATTTCACAATATACTTCTAAATTCATTACTTAATCGCCAATTTTTTCTCACTTTCTTTTAAACTTTAACTGATAAAATATATATTTTACAGAAATGGCCTAAAAATGAGTGGTATGTATATAAGACTATTTTGTAAAACATGTAAATAAAATTCTATTGTATTTGACCTTATTTCTTGAAATTACTTTAATAGATATTACTTGAAAATTATATTCTATATAAATATTAAAACCCCATGTGTAACACTATATAGCTCTAGGAGAAATAGCTCTCTATAAAATTGATTAACATAAAAGAATATGCATTAAAGAAAAATTTACTTCATTTCTAATAAAAACAAACAATCAATTAAATAAATACAACACCTCAATCTAAGATAAAAATCCAATATTAAGAACAACTCTACCATTTGTTTCTTATAAAAATACACATATTGTCAATTTTTTTGACTTTACTAAAAAATATCTTAAATTCATAAGAGATATTCACTTACCGCTAAATCCTATGATCCAAGTTGAAAAAGGGAGAGAACAAATATAGAATAATAAATTAATGAATAAAAAATATGATTGTAATTTCATATTTTATCATACATGCATAATAAAGTCCACCTTGTCATATTATTCATTGCAAAATAATCAGCATATTAAAGATAGATCTCATTTTACGTTAGAAAAAAGTACTAATTTTAATTATTATATTCAATTAAATGATAAAATTTTAATCATACACAAACTCAAAATAAAAATAAAGCAGAATGTTTGATCAAATTTCAAATGAATGAGTTATTTTCCTTTCAATGATTTTCATTCTAAGAAATAGGTTGCTACTTTCCTTGTTTAAATTTCTAAACAACAACATATAGGTAATGTACTTGTAATGTAATTTAAAAGACATAGTCGTTAAAATACTTATTTATACATATATACTTACACAGTATCCCTGATCAGCATTCAAAGGGAATATAAAAGCTTATATAAGTCAAAAGAGCATAATTAAAATAATAAACCTACATTTGATATTTTTAATGACATGTTACTTATACATTAATTGCATATAGTTATAAGATTAATTATTGCTTGGAAACTTTTATTTTAAAGCTACTATTAATGAATATTCTCACATTTTTGATAAATTAAAATGAAACAGAAAATATTTCAAAATTAAGCATAGGTAACTGAGTTTTTAATTAATATATTAAAATTATTTCTGTCAGGATGATATACATTTTAAAATAGGTTCTGGTGATGAGAGGATATTCAATAAAGAGGCAGGATAAAATAATATAGTAAGAAAGGCAAAATTACCTGGGTAAGAAGCAGACCAACTAAGAGGAGATGTGTTTCCTTATGGTCTTTGCTTATTTCAGCATTGTCATGGAGTCCTAAAACTTCAGGGGATGTGATCAAAGGCAGAGACTTAGTATATTCTAAATACTGATTATGTGTGGATCTTTGTGGCAAAACATAGAGGCCTAATAGCAAATAAAAATTACATGATTTGAAAAATATTAATAACAATAATAATATTTAATAAATATTGATGGAATTTCTCAATATATATCAATATTTATGCAATTTATGCAATGAAAATTTTCATTTTACTGCTACATTTTCATTCTAGTTTTTATTTGAATCATTATTATGTGATGAAATCAATCTACTTTAAGAGCAGTACCACAATAATTACTGTGATGCAAGTAGAAATGTAGATTTTAATTCACTGTACTCAATTGTACACCTGAATCAACTGATTCTATTTAACTCCTTTACTACACTTCACATAATTAAATACATTAAATAATAAAAATATTATTAGGGAATAGCAAAAGTTGTCCCTTATTGATCTCAAGTATTATCATTCAGCTTAATACTACATTTTTTTGCTCTTTATAATATTCAGTAAGTTCTAATTAAGCATCTGAGCAATGAACAGAAAGTAGATTATCATCAGTGAATACCTAGTTTTGTATTATATACTATGCTAACAGAAATTATTTAAAAAAGGAATTCATAACCAAAAAATTTAAACAAATTTTGAAACCAATCAACCAACAAGCAAATAATCTCAAATAAATGATGAAATGACTAAGAAACAAAGATTATTAGAAAACTGAATGGGTTTATGAAGGCTCAGTTATGTGGTCATACAGAATCATTTGAGATATTTGCAATAAATAATAATGCCCTAAAGATATATAAAACTCACCTTCATTGTCAAAGTGATATTCATGTCCTTGTTCAATAAGTTCTACAAAATAAACTTTATTTAAAATTGTTCTTAGTGTTCTACGATCCCAGTCATCAGTAATACGACCACCATAATTCAGCTCACCAATAATATAGCGTAATGCCTCAAACTGAAAATCCTATAACAAAAATAGTAGAAAATTTAACCACATTATGGAGTTACAGGAACAAGATTCATTAATTTTATATTTCAAAAGGTGAAAAATTTTTGATCATAATTGATACTTGATAATTAGTATAATTGTATTACTTGATGAACAATGGATTATATGTTTACCTCATAATCATCTAGAAGTTTATGAAGCTGTTTTACACTGATTCTCAGATCTGTCTCATTAAATTCATAAGGTACATTCCAACCTAAAGATCCAAATTTACAACGTTCTTGAATTAAAGCATGGAAGAAGCAAAGTCCATACAAGAGTGGCTTAAAAATATTAGGCTGATTGCAATTTTCAAAAAATTTTGGACTAGAAATTGGTTCACTCATGAAGGACCTGAAAAAAATGCAATCCATAGAAAGACATTTGATAAAGATCAATTTCATTTTCTCTAAAATAATTATTATTATATAATAATAATTCTCTTAAATTTAAAATTCTTCATATTTCTTCTAAAACCCAAGAGATGTATTCATTGTATATATCCATTATTTAACTGTGATGAGAAACCTTTTAGAATAAGTATATAATTTTATGGAACTTTACAATTACTTGAACCAAAGAAAAATACAGAATATATAAAAAATGAGCCCTCAGATATAACCAAAAGCTCAGAATTTAACTCTCAAAAGACACAATATGTTTTTAAAAAAAGTTAAACGAAGGGAAAAATTAATTCATAGAAATGAAAACCCAAAAAAAAAAACTTCTATAAATGGAATATTGTGGATGAATCTAGAAGGTAAGATTCAAGGCAAAATTCTGAAGTGTAATTGATGGAATAAAATAGTAATAAAATAAAATGTAGTTGATGGAATGGGTAAAATTGTAATACATTAGAAAATTAGTTAAGTTTTAGGAGATAATAGAATTGGTAGTTATTAATTGAGTAAATTAATGAAATCATAAAATAAAAGGTTAAAACTTTTATTTAATTAAAATTTATGTGAGATAGTAATCATTTTCAATTTTTAAAATTTGTATTTTTAATTAATTTTAAAATCATCTTCAGATAAAATTACCTCATAATATTTGCCTTCAATCCTTTAGGTGGTTCATTGGTCATCTTTACTCCATTCTGAAGAACGAGAATTGGAAAATGTGCAGCAGGAAATGAAGTAAGCCAAAGGCGAAAATCAGGATGAGTCTTCTCAGGTGTAAGTTCCTCTACAATCTTAAAATTGAATAAATTTGCATGCAATAATTAATTTTATATAGTACCACAACTTCCACTAAATAATGTATCTATAAAACAAATTAATCAGTAACAAAAATATAAAGAATGACAGTAGCTGGTAATTTGTTGCAATACAAAAGTAAGATATTATCAGAAGCTTTTCTTAATTCCATCCCATTTTTTCTCAAGAGCCTACCTTCTCAAGAGTTGGCATCCAACCTTTTGCCAGATGACAATTTTGAAGTACAACCCAAGTTCCATTGGTTATTCCTTCCTTTATCATCCTCAGAGCAACAGGACCTTGTCCTTGACCAAGTGATAAGGAATATAATCGGCTATCCAAAAATCCCTAAAAATATATAAATATAATTCATAGAAAAATTCTAATAAATAGATTAATAATTTTCAAAATTATAAAGAAAAATATTTCCATTTCTTCATGAAAATGACAAAAATAATAATGTAATTTCAGCACTCTCAAGTCAAAGATTTTTAAAACCATGAAAAAATTTCAGATTTAGATCAATGTATTACCTTTACAGTTTACAGTTTAATAGCTATTTATCTCAACAGATACAAGATTCAGGATTAACTAGTGGACATTTAGTGGACTAGGACATTTTTAAAAACTTCTTCCTCACATGCCTTTATGGTTACATCATTATTCCATAAAATCCAAAAATGTTGACCAACCATTAAAAAAATTCTTCCCCCAAAATCATAATAATATTATAATACCTGATTTGATGCAAAGTTGAAAAGCATGGATGTAGGATCAGCTCCTGGTGTAAGAAGGAATATTAAAGGGATGCAGCAGTTTGATTCTCCAAATGAAGAGATTAAATCAAATGGTGGAGGCTCAACATATTCTTTGCCAATACTCTCTATAAGATAAAATATAAAACTTGGGTAATTAATCATGTTATAAGAATTGATTATCATTAAATTTCACATTAAAGCAATGTAAAATGGAATCTTTCCATAAAATGAAGATCATTAATATGAAAAAATATTACTCTCTATAAAGTCCAGAGCTGCAGGTACTACTTTATCAGGTCTTACACAACGTAAAATCAAGAGTTTCTGAAAGGAGCTCAGAGAGCTATTCCACATTTCTGGTAATTCTTCAAGCCGTGGCTCCCTTTTATCAATGAATTGCTTCCATATATTTATGTTATCACAAAAATCTTGAATCAGACCCTGTATTATAAATAATAAATATGCATATAAACCCTTACATATAACCCTTACTAGATATAGGACATTAAATTTTGAGGAATGAAAATGATGATTAAAGATTAAAAATATTATTCTTGGTTAAAAATATAATATGAAATTTAATAAATTATACAACTTTTTACCTTAAACATTTTAAGGTTACTTAGATGGCACAACTCATCCCATGATTTTTTTGGAAGCCACTCAGCTGGATTTGGATGAGAATTATCAAAAGAATCACCACCAGTTAATAAAAACATCCACTCCTCTTCATCTATTTCACCCTTTTCTTTTAAGAGGGTGACAGTTAAAAGAATTGAAAATAAAAGCTTATCCTGTGATGAAAAGATTTAAAAAGATAGCTTTTGTTAATATTTATGACAATGAAAAGATCCTTTCACAAATGCAATGCAGACAATAAACATTCTCACCTTCTCAAATAAACTATGACATACAGTGGAGTACAAACTGTATTTGAAATGAGTACCCAAATCTGAAATTCTTTTGTCTAAAATATCAGCACGTTCCGTGTTATCAATAGTAGTCTTATACAGAGTTATAAACCTAAAAAGGAAATAAATAATTAAAAAGCAATAATAAATATAATTATGAAAATCAACATTCAATCCACTAACCAAGTCAAAGAGTACTGATACATTGCATCAACAGCAGATAAACATGAGATACAAAAGAAAAGTGAGGAAACACAAGATGCAAGAGGAGCATAGCTTTGACGAGCAGTGTCAATAGATCGCTCAGTCTCTTCTGCAGTAGCCTGTTTTTCTTTTATGTCATCTACTAATGACTTAGAGTTACTCAAAGCAGCTACAGCTGTTTCATCCTCAAGAATGTTACCAGTTGATGATGATAGTACGTACAAAATTGTGTTCTCTAATTCTTGCAATTGCCTGCCAAGGAAAAAGGAAAGGGAAACTTTTATACTTAATGATATTGAAAATGATAATGAAAATTAAAATCCTTTGTTATAAATAGCATTCTGATTAATAAAAACTGGTCATCACATTCTTCATAATAATTTTTGAAAATCAAGTCACTTTTTACAGTTATATGATGCATGTTTCTGATAATGTAATTAGAATATCTTCATAGGTTAGCAGTACATTTCAATTTAATTTCATTGTAATCAGTATAATATTTTAAGCAGGTTTTGTGTTAATTACACTTGGAGGATTGGATTACACTATATTTAACCAACACAGCAAGATATGCAAATAAATTCCTCCAACCTCTTATTTTCTGCACCCTGAGCTATGAGAAGATTTTTCTCCTCTTCCAGATCAGGCTGTTCCTTGGCTACTGTAATTCCTAGAAGCTGTTTCTGCAATCCTACTTGTGTGATCATAAAATTCACTAAGGTCACTTTAGCAGCAACCTCAGGCAAATAATGAGGATTTGGCAATTTTGTGGTCATATAAAATCTAAAATTGAAGATTAATATAGAAAATTAAAAAATACAATTATATTCACACAACAAATTGATTAATTTTAGTAATAATCATGAATTATCATAAAAATAGGATACTTATTATATCACCTAAAATCTGGAGAATATTCCACCATAGATTCTCCAATTTTAATAGATAGGGTACCAGATTGCTTAAATGTCTGCCTTTGCAGCAATGGCTCTAATATTGCATCTAATTCTTCCCCAACATTTTCCAAAAGCACCTTCAATTATATAAAATATTTGTTAATAATATTATTCTTTAGAATTTCAAAAAATAACATTGAGACATATGAATGCAGAACTATATTATTGTATATATATTATACAAGAGGAACCTTGGCCAAAAAAAGAGTAAACATGAATATCACAGAATCATAAATATTAAATACATTGGACTGTCTCTGGGAAAGCTCCAATTTAAAAATTTTTCCAGATGAAACTCTAAATAACTATGTAATGGTTATATAAAAAAATGCATTTATTGTATATTTCATCATCAACTAAAAATTTGAACCATTTTTTATTTGAATTAAAATGTTATTTATAATAATATTATAATTGATAGGGACTAAGACTAGGACCAATTTTAAATGAGTTTTGCAATACAGTTCATGACAATGTCACTTACTGGTCGTCCATATTGAATGCTATTTTCGAGAACTCTGATGTAATCTGAATCACTTGAATGAATAATTGAAAGGTTATTGGATTTTTCTAAATTTCTTATCCATTTATTGGCTTGAAGATGAGGATCAATCATTAATGGCCATCGTCTAGCATTCCTAAGTACAAAAAAGCAAACCAAAATATCAAAATACAGTTAAATATTAGAGAAGTTTCCTCCCTATTTACTACATTAAGGTCTCTTGTGCATCAAATTTCTTTTTACATCTATTTAGGCTATTTTTGACATAATAAAACTTTAATGAAAATTAATGCATTTTCATCTGAATGATTTAGTCTGTTTTTTACTATGCTTCAATCTTTGGCATGTTATCTCCTGGAGTTTCTCTCCATTTTAAATCAAAGAAACTATTTTAAATCCATATTCCTCTCCCAAGTTTTATGTATTCCACCTAAGGGTAGTTCAAATGCACTTCAAATTTCACCCAACATATAATTGTTCACAAATATTATGATAATGATTTATACCCATACAGTTGTTTATTAAGAAAAATTTAAATAATTAATGTGTAACTATTAGTGGATCGATATATTACTAGAATTAATGCTAACTAGAGAGAAAACTCACAATTGAGACAAGCTTACTCTATTTTTCTTTAAATATATGACCCATGAACTAAATCTTCACTGTTATTAGTGTTTTTGAACAATAAAAATCTATAATGTATATAATAATAAAAAATAGCTGCCCAAAAATAACTCTATAATATATAAATACTCTATATATCTATTAGTCAAGCAGTGTATTAACATCTTACTTTGCAATAATAGCATTTTCTACTGAGAATGAGTCTGTTGATAATCCACAGATATTCCAATGGCGAGTTGTCACAGGATCACCTAAGACTGCTGCAAGTGAAAAATCACTAGAGCAAGCTATGTTTAGGGACTGACAGAGATTAACCCATTTCTGAATTATCTCATGACGGAACTGCTTTGTGAATGGACCCAAATATGCTAATGAACCTGCTCCAATCATTACATCTCCTGAAATATCATACAATATGAGGAGAAATTATAAAAAAATTACATTAAAAAGATCACAAACAACAACCACTTTATCAACTAAATTTATGAATTATTATTAAATGTGTTGAAAAAGCAATAATAATAATGTAATTTTATTACATTTAAAGAGATGTTATATAAATATACATAATAAAGGTTCTTGCAAATATGCAGGGAATCATCAGCTCAAATATAAAAAAATATTGCATTGCTCATTAAAAGATTCATTGCAACCACTATAAACCTTATTTCCATGAAATATAGTGCTTACCAATCAGATTTGCATAGACATCTCCAAGAAATTTTGCTTCAGCAGACCACCTGGTCCTTTCACCACCTAATCCTCCAATCAATTGGTCTGCACGTGTCAATTTTTTGCTGCAGAGATCTACTTCAGTCTCCAACTCTAAACGTCTTTGTTTGTTTCTTTCTAACAGTACTTCAAGATCTGCCAACTGTGCTTGAATACTTCTAAGCTGTTGCTTCTTAATTTCTAATGCCTCAAGTGCTTGGGCTGATTCACCTTCTGCTTCAACCAAAGCCTGATTTTTTGGAGCAACTACTTTATTGACCTCATCATACTTTGCTATTGCAATCACCCACTTACACAATCCTAAAATAATATGATATAAATAATTTTGATTTAATAATAATAAAGATTTGAAGTGGCATTAAATAGATTTATTAGTATCAGATAAATCGTAGGTGATTAAAATTAAATTGAAACTTAAATAACACATTATGATGGTAAGAAACATATAAGGACAAATATGGTGAATAATAATTTAATGATGATGAGAGTGGTAATTCTCACCACAACTTATGCTTAAATGAGTTCTGCATATTATTCAGATTATATTACCTTCAGCAGCAGTAGATGCTGCTTTAATTTTATAAGGATCAAATTCTGGATCATTCAAAATTCTATCTGCCAATTGTTTCATAATCTTGGGTGATATATTATCTTTGTCAAAATTAATGAGTCCATCAAGAAATTTAATATCTCCAAGTAACCTTTTTGATGGGCCCCAAAAATCATCCAACATTTTTCCACTGCCAGATGGATCAGGAACACGGTCTGCTTTTATTTCCTAATAAAAATTATTATCTCAGAACTCAATTTCATTGATAAATATCATTTCTAAATAATCAATTTCATAAGTTACAGTACATTTAAAATAGAAATGAAAAATTTTGAGAACCACTATGGTTACCTTTAGAACACAAATTGCTTCCAAAACCAATTTTATTCCTTTAGATGGATTTTTCAAGTTCTTAATAATGGCAATATCTGCAGAAGTGAGGGTATTCAAGGATGCCAATGCAGCCTCCAGAATAGGCATAGCTTCAGAAAGATCGGCATCACACTCATTTTTTATTCTCTCAGCTACCTTTACCAGTTCTTTGACTCGCAATTCATCGCCTTTCACTACTTTTTCAACCTAAATTTCATAGATATTTTACAAATAAAGAATTAATATTGCCATAAAAATATTAAAATCATCAATTGATAGTTTTCATTTTACACCAAATAAATATAAACTTAAGGCAAAACATAAGAAAAATAGCAGATTGTAATTAGTGATTAAAATTACATTTAAAATCATTAAAAATTCATTTTTAACAGCTTCTCACCTCTGACACTTGCTTTGATTCAAGCTCAACTTTGTTCATCATTTCTTCAACTTGTGATGATGCTTTAATTAACTGAGGTTGTAAATCTTTCAATTCCCTTTCCATTTCAGATACCTGACTTGAGGCATTTTCTAGTTTTTCAATACCAACTTCATAACGCTTTTTGGCCAATATTATTTCCCTTAGTTTAGATGGTGAAGAGAGAATAAATTATAATAGCTTAGATCATGCTTAAGATCAAAGGTAAAAATCCTAAATACCATAAGTTTATATAGAAAGGATATTAGTTAGTTAGTTATTTATATAAGAGTTACATAATAAATTTCTGACCAAAGTCTTACTTATGATATCAACATTAAGATAATAGTGAAATTTCAATTTTTATAGAGCAATAAGTACACATAACATGAAGATAACTGTAATGTTAATAAAAATATCTCCATTTGAAACAAAGCAGCAAAACTAAAAAATATAAGCAAAATAGTAGTATTGATTTGAATATTTTGAAATATTTTACAAATTTATTATTTATTAAAATTAAAATTAGATATAATTTAAAATTTCAATGATAAACTTACCCTCTCTTTTTGGCCAACAGTTCTTTGTAAGTAGAAATAAGCTCTAGATAAGAGGTAGGGGTTATGTATGATTTACGACGAAGTTTAGAGTAAAATTCCACTGCAAGCTGTTCAGCTGAAGTATGAAAAGCTAGACACATTGAAATACATGCATTCCTTTCAGTATCAGTCAATTCTACTTCAGATAGAAATTTACTGGCCACTGCTACTAATGCATCTTCTGGCCAAGGCTACAAAATGTAAAATTTCCATATCAATTAAAATTAGTAGATAAAATTGATTCGATTATTTTGAAAGATATTTAGGTCTAAAGGAAGCTCTCTTAAAAGGGAATATCAGGCTAGCTTTGAGACAACTAAAATTCCTAGTTCAATTCCAAACATCCCCTCTTCATCTCCATCCACCCAATTCTTTGAAATTAAATTCAATTCTAAAATGAAATATTTCACCTCATATATAAATTTTTTACTCTTCTATGGGAAAGAAAAAAAAAAAAAAATATATATATATATATATATATATATATATCACTCCTTTCATAAATACAACTCTTTATACAAGCTTATACAAGCTAATGCTTTATTTAAAGCTAAACAGGAATCCATATTGGACAACTGAGGAGTGGATTCCCACAAAAGAGAATAAATTCAAAATATATCTTTCAATATACTAACATATACTAATGTTCTAGGTTAAGGATAATTTAATAAAAAATAAAATTACCTGAAACCAATTTATGTTACAGCAGTTAACAAGAGAAGGAAACATACGAAGTCTTTTCTTATGTTCACTTCCTAATGGACTCAGAGAAACTACTACATGAAGTTGTTCTTTCACAGTGTTTACAAAGAGATTGAATAAAGCTACATTTGATCCATCGGTCTGCAAGAAACAAATAGAGGTAATACATACAGAATTAATTTTCGCAATATACTGAATTTTAAGTTTATAATAATATGCCTAAAAATAAATTAAACTAGACGAATTGATTGTTTATATTGAGTTTATTAGTTTTAATGTGAAAATATTCATTTTTATACTAATATCAAACCTTTAAATTTAAAATAAAATAGATTATTATTACTGTTCTAAACAATTACCTGTAGTGATTTATCTTTTTGTCTATCTCTTTCTCTCATCTTCTCAATTATTTCCTGCTTTTCATCTACTGAGAATAAGTTTGGGACTTCTCCTGAATTAAGGAGATTATTTATATCTTCAACGAACAATTCAGTTTTAATTTGTGAATCAGTAAAGAGAAATACTGAATGCTGATCCCCAGCACTTGTCTTTCTAACTAGGGTCTTCATATCTTCCTTCCAATCATTCATTCCATAATTCTTTCCCATTTCAACCTTTGTAATTTAATGAAAAAAATATAATGATAACCATGACTCCATCTTAGTAAAATTAAAATTTAACCCTTAATAGTAATATAAAAATTTTATAGATGAAAGATTTTTTAATTATAACTTTCCAGGGTACAGCTGTGAATTAATATTTGAGAATTATGAATACAATTTGATTGATTTGAATTATGATTATAATTTACAGAAAAGATGTTGACTGTTAAGTTGAAGAAAAATCAATGTTTACCTGAAAGAGTTCATATTCACAAATGTGAGATGCAAGGCGTGTCAAAGATTGCCTACCAGATCCACCCATACCAATTAGCAAAGCATGAGAAGAAGGCTGTTTCAATATGCGGCAAATTCGAGACAAATGTTCAATGGCAAACCTGGAACACATAACATTTAATTCACTAACCTATAACTCTTTTTCCAGTGAGAAAATTAACAGATTTTATTTTCACATAACAATCAGCATTACCTAATGAATAAATTTTTTTAAACTTGACACATTTAGTTAATTTTACATAAAATGCCATCTAAAAATCATACTTCTGTTAATTTTATATATATATATATATATATATATATATATATATATATATATATATATATATATATATATATATATATATAACTTTTATTTTACCTATTAATTAAGTAATCTTTATCAGAACATACAGCGATTTAATTAATAATAGGAACTAAATTCAATGATATTATTCCATACTAAGATATAAAAAGCCATAATTTTACAATAAATTTTAAAATCAAATTTATTTAGAAACTGGAAAATAGTTCAAATAAGATATGCATATTAACTGATAGATAAATTAAACACCTAGTTCTATAGAAACATGACTTTCACAGCTTAATATTCAATATTTTATTACCTAAAGAGAACTAAATTCATAGGCTTCTTTGTCATATTATTATATTCATTCAAGTATCTCTCAACAACAGCACTTAGCTCTTTATGATCTATCACTTCTCTGTAGTTTCTTGGATCAGCAGTAGGAATAAGAAAGTCACAGTAAATAAGACTTCTGAGTTCCAATTCTCCAACCTGTATTTCAAAGAAAAGACATGCAAAAATTCTCCTTGAAATATATATTTCTATATGAAAGGAATTAAAAAATCACTTAAATTGCAATTCTTTTTACTGTTCAATAAATTCTTTTATTACATGATAATTTAATGAAATATTTAAGCTATCTTCACTCAATAGGATATTCACAAAAAGCTATGCATAACTTTAAATTCCTCTATTTTCTTTCACAATAATTCACATTGAATAATTACTCTTTAGGTGGAATTATTCAAATCAAAAAAGTACTAAACAATTCAGAAAGATGTCGAATCTGATCTCTGTAACTTTCAGAAAATCCTTTTTTGAAGTATCTCAAGAGACACTACCAATGGTGGAATGTGATATTTACTATTAATTTTATCTTCCCAAGTAATATTAAAATTTGAACTTAGATGCTCAATGTATGAGTAGATGATATTCTTTCTTGGAATCATATGAAAAGCCTATATTTAATAATAACAGTACCTTAGAATCTGGGGGTGCATCTTCTGGAAGCAATGACTGAAACATTGAATCAAGATTACTAGAGAGGTGGTCATTAACTACATCTCTAAGAAGTTCAATGAGCCACTTGCGGTCACTATCATCAACAAGTCGATCATAATACACTCTGAGACTCTCATGAACCCACAGTCTTTTCATGGACATTACATCTTCAATAGCCTCAGGAACAGAAAGTAACAAACCCTAGAAAATATTAGTTATAAATTAAACCAGAAGTAATAAATTTTTTATGCATACAATCTAGTGTACTGAAGTAATTTAATCACAATCAATAATAAAAAATATTTACAAATTAAACTACTAATCCAAAGTTCTAATCACCTGAACAACACGCGAAAAATCCCTCAAGTTGAAAAGATAATGAGACTTATTAGGGGTTGGTAATAAATGTTCTCTTGCAGCTTTGTAAATGTCCAATGTTGCAGCAACTATATCCCCAATGCATGAATCAAATTCCTTGCCAAATCCTCTTCATTTTAAAGAAGTTATTTTTGTTAGTCAAAATTTAAACTTATTTAAAACACGATACTTAACTTATTTGCCATTAATTTATCAGTTACCTTGTGTCGAGATGCCAAAACATTATTTTAGTAAAAATAGCCAACATTATTGAGTTTGAAAATTCATTGATGGCAATAACGTTGAAATGTCGCATGAAACGAGGAGTTATTACATTTCTACCACCACCAGGAGGTCCCAGAGCACCCACAAACTAGAATTTGGTATTTGATTAATTAAAATAATGGCATAAGATATTAATCATCCAAAAAATACATCATATCATTAGTCATAGAGAGGGTTTTAAGAGTAACTGACAATAAAATATAGAAAATATTCCATTCAACCAATGAGATAGAGTAGGAATGCTGTAAATTGAAAATAAATAGATTTGCCAAGAAATATTTTTAAATATAGATAAAAGATCAGATAAATAATAATTTACAATCATAACTTCCACTTCTGGATAATTGAATACATTACATTGCTACTTTATAAACAAAATCCTTTCTTGTAAAAAAATCTTGAAAAGAAAAATTCTAGTAGTAGTGTGACTTATTAATGAACTCATAAACTCAACAAAAAACATAACACAGCCTTGAGATGAGATTTCAGAATACAGAATGACCAATGGTAGTTTCCATTGTAGGATAGTTACTTGTATTTTATATATATATATATATATAATGTACATTTAGTGCATAGCATCTGCACCAACTAGGTTTATCAAGGCCAATCCAAGACAATTATGATTTCAAATTGGAGGGTCCTTATTAATAAAATACTTATCAGGAGATAATTAGCAAATGATAAAAAAGGACCATAGCTGATTGGGATGACAAAGCAAATGCTATCTTGTAAAAACCATTGATGATACTTCCTTTCATGATTACTATTATAATATCCCTTTTCAAAGTACTGATTATCTATAGAATCTTCTAAGTTTAATCAAGAAAGATAGAATACCTAATAATAAAATATAAGATTTTTCAAAAAAAGCCTAATAGTCCCAATAGTTTACTTATTTAAACTTTTAGATAATTTTTTGATGAAATAAAAATATGAAAAATAAACAAAGAGAAAAGACAGAAGTAGTAAATATATTGAACTAAAATAAGCCTAGAGAATTGGGAGAAAGTGTTTCATTCTTGTATTGCATGTGATTAATTCAACTAAATTATCACCTGTATATCAACAAGCTTCATGGGAACAACATCCTTCAAATGATACCATGTGCTATGATCTAACCACTGACGCAACAATTCTATGGGTGGCTGTGCCCCATATTCTTCTTTATGAGGCATATTCATCTCATCAATAAATATCACACATTTCTTCCCCAATGTAGGACCAAATACTCCTATTAAAAAGATGAAGCTTAAATTTCTTCATTGATTTTTAAATTTGGAACAATTACAATATTAAACAGATTAATTAAAATAACAATTATGCTGTTGTTTTGAAATAAGATTATAAAGAAAGACACTGTAATGTACAATAAATACATTAAAATAAATTATATATTAAAATTCTTCAGGAAAAATAAATTATTATTCCCCATTAAGACTTACAATTAGATAAAAAATTTAATTTTCAACAAACCTCTTCTCCTTTTATCCAATTTGCTCATTATGATTTCCTGAACTTGATTAACAGAGGTCTGTGCAGAGAAATGTATGAAAAGTGGTTGATATAGCTTACTGTCTGCTTTATTTAGAAGAAAGTCCTAATTAAAAAATGGTATTTTATTTAAAAGTCATCAAAAATCAATGCTGACAATTGACTATTATAATTACGCAAAGGTTAAAAAATTATCTTACCTTTATATAAGCTGATTTTCCAGTACCAGTTGGACCAACAAAAATTAATGGTATTTGATGAGTTATAGTAATAGACATAAGGGCCATATTTCTTATTGTTTCAATAGTAGGCACTATAATTTGGTTCACTGAAATGTCTCTTGGTATGGGAGGAGCAGAAGAAAGTTCTTCTTCCCACAAACGCCATTTACCTTTACCCTAAATTATTAACATTTTCATAAACAACATTAGAATTTGCTATTATACTTAAATACGAAAACATGGTCTAAAAGATACAAATTTTGAAATCTCTTATTATTAAACAAGTAAAATTATCTCTTATATGTTGAAAATGACAAAAATCAGTTACAATGTATATTTCCTTGTATCAAACATACATATATTGAAATACTCTCTATGAAAAATTACACAGTGAAGCAAAGCAAAAGTTAATATAAATCTTCAGTGAAGAATATTTGAAATAGACCAAGAATTATCAATAAATAATGTAAATATATGATATTACTAATATATAGTCCGTATATATTAGTAATAAATAACCAGGGATAGTAAATGCATTCCTGTTGCCACAACTAAAGAAATAATGACTAGGGTAAAGAGGGAGGTAGGTATGCTTAAGGATTGGCTCAAAGTAAGTAAACTGATACTTAGTTAACCTACGCCAAACAGAATGTTCCTTCAAAACAGAGCAAAATCAGTATTTTTAAAATAATCATTTTAAAGACTAAATGAATAAGATATTAGATTTTAATTCAATTGAATATTTAGAAATTACACTAAATAAGAAGTTAAAATTTGATGAAAATTTAAATTATGTCCATTTAAAGAAAATTCCAAGAGAAGGCTCATTAATTCATTCCTGTTAACACATAAGGTGTACTTGTATTATATAGCCAAATTTCAATTTTTGTGCTACTTTTTTATATCTAACTAGCCTAAAAGATATTGCAAATATTGCAAAATAGAGCAATCAATAATATTATATAGTGATAGATGTAATAATATATAAAATTGGTACAATGCTCCAAAATAAGGTTGTTTAAATTTTGAATAAGGTGTGAAATACCGAGAGCTGAATTTTGTATTTAAAACAAAATTTGGTCTCATGCCTGAATATTTATATACATTCTTTAAGATCAAAAGTTATGTACATGTTTATAACATAAGAGGAAAGCATGCTTTGGACCACAAATCGTTAACACAAATCTTCATACATTTTTGAGGAATAATGTTATATAATTTACTTCCAACAGAGAAAAAAGATTGCCAAAACCTGATAATTTCCAGATTTTTTATTAAAATATCACAATGATAATATGATTTGAGCTATACATTTAATATACTTCTGATTACGTAATTGTTATATTATAAATTTCTTATTAATTTTACTTTAAGTAGACTAATTTAGATTTGAACAACTTTAACTTTTTTGTATTTGTAAATCTTGGTTCCATCCATATATGATCAAAGATTGTTTGAACTCTCATTTAAAAACATTAAAAAATAAAAATCCAAAGATAATAAAACATGGTTAAAAGTTTCCAGGAAGTTTTCTTAGTATTTTAAATATAAAACATACAGTAAAAAAACAACAATTATCTAATTAAAATCTAATTCTTTGTCTGATCAAACCCTAAAAAATACTGTTCACAGCCAAGTATTTAAAAGTTAAATACCTCCTTGATGAATTTGTAATCAAATATTGAACCCTGGCTTGGGATTGGGAATATATACGGTTTCATGGGAGGAGGAATGTCTGATGGTAAATCAAGCTCATCCTTCAAAGCTGCAGGAAATTCCTTCTGCAACAAACCTCGGAAAATAAACTCAAACTTTTCCCTACTATCAGTATCAAGAGGTCCTCCCAAAGACCATATACAGGAAAAGAAAAACACACCCTAAAATAGAGACAGTAAAGTTAGTTTTTCATGATTCTTTTGGAATTACCCATGAACCACTATGATGAACACAAATTATTAGAGGCAGAACAATATGTCATGTATAAAAATATGTAGAATCTTTATAACAAATAAGGTCAGCAAATACAGAATTTATGTGAATTGAAAAAGCTTAGGATTTCAGAAATTATATGCAAAACATGCTGAACATATAGAAGTTTCCATCCTAAGGAAAATATTTCTATTTAAAATGCCATATTCTTAAACAATTTAAGTACACAATTACCTCCAACTGAGCTCTTATATCCAAATCAGACATTCCTTCCATATATTTCTCATCTTTGTAATCATCTATCATACTTTGAAAAATATTCATCAATGAAACAACTAAATTTGCATCCATGGTAGGTACAAGTTCCTAAGATTGAAGCATAAATGAAAGTTAGAGTGATATCAGTCCAAGAAAATGAACTGATAAGATAAAATAAGAAAATATTTCCATTTTATTTTAAAATACAAAATATTAAAGTCTCTTGATAATGAATATATTGAAAATTGTTTGAATAATACTTACCTTTGCACCTCTATAACGAATGAACAACATTAATGGAGGACAAAACCTCAAGAAAAGCTGCTTAATAACAGTTTTCTGAATATCATGAAGATAAAAGGGTAAAGTATTAAGCCAAGATTCCAGAATTGGTTCCCAGCCTAATGCTTTTGGTTCCATATAAATTATTCCACATCTTGAAACCTTTCCATGGAAAATACATCATATATAGTTCAAATATATAGTTTAACTTTATACTGATAACTATACCACAGTTAGAAATAATACAGATGTATGGAGTTTATAATTTTAACTAAGCATTATTTTGGAATCTTCTCATTTTAAACAATACTTTCTTTAATTGAATCATACAAAAAGTATACAAATAATTAAAATAGAAATAACTTACACTATTTTATATCTTCCTTAAATATTAACATTATATAGCCCAATTATTATCTAAAAATAGGTAGAAGATTCAGAAGATATTAATAGTAATAATGAAGTAATTGAAAAGTTTTACAAGGCTTACTGTAGCAGGAGATGCTGCTTCTAGATCCATTGATTCAAATAATATATTAGTGGTTGCAGATAAATTAATAATTTCACCAGACATTAAGCATAATTTTTTATTATCATCTAAAACTGTATTCATGCTCTCAATCCAAATAGTATCCACAGGTCCATCAAATACAAGCCATTTCCTGTTTGAAAATTCATACTCATATATTATAAATTTTACCAACATTATTCAACTGTATATCATCATTTTAAGAAATAATAACTCTAAAAATATAATGCTGTTATAAAAAATACCAAAGGAAATAAAGCTTACTCATTCAAGAATATGTTTCAAACTATAACCTAAAATAATGCTTCTGTTTTATCAATATATTGATCACTGTCATTTATATTACAAGTATTTATTAATCTTCAAAAAATAATTAAATATTTGTAGACTTACTAAGATTTGAATAATATCGGTAAATATAGATTATAAAATAATCAATATAATTATGAAAAATCATCAATATTAAAGATAGAGAGTATACTTTACCTATCTGGAGTTGTAGAGGTTGCAAAATGACGATAATTCACAGCAAGTACTCCATCTGACCATTCATGAGATGCAGGATCAAACTGGCCATAAAGCTGTCCCATAGTGATTGATTTAGGATTTATCACAATTATCTGCACCTTATGTTCACCCATTTCACCCTAAAAATAAAATTTTATAGATAATGAAAATGAAATTTTTGGCCTAAGAATATGTAAACCTACATTATTTTGATGTAGGATTCTAAAACCAATTCTTAAAATAGGTCGATAATTATCAATTTAATTAATGAAAATGAAACAATAAAATTGTTTAATTAGTTCCAGAATAAATTAAAAATCATTCAAATAATTTTTATACTCTTGAATGGTTTTTTCATCATACATTTTTCATAAAGCTGAAAAATATGTAATAAATATAAATAAAAAATATTCCTAAGTACTCATTACTTTAGTTTGACCTTTGGTAAGAATTATTTGAGACCTGATGAATATCAGTCTCTCTTTTTCAGTATTGCTGAAATACAAAGTGTCATAAATAGAGATACCATTAAGAAATAAGATTAACCTTATATGATAGTTCGAAAATCTAGAAATTTTATTTTCTAAGAATGCAGCCCAAAAATCTCATTATGTATTCTAAAACTAATTAAGCATGCTTCATGCATCATTTCATCCATTCATACATGAGAACTAAAATTGCCAAAAACATTACTTAGAACAGTAAATCATTTTTACAAAATAAAAGCAGCATGTTCTACTTTAGGTGGTACCTTCTATACCCTCAAATCAGTTTATTTTTTAGATGATTATGATTTTATCAGTTTATTTTTTACATGATTAACCATAATGTTTAAAAAAATAGGTTTTGAAAGAGAAATATTCTCAACTTATATGTCATTATGACAGAAAAATGAACTCTTCAGAAAAAATAGAGAAGTCTGGAAATGATATTCAGTTACATCTCATAATCACCTCAAACTTTATTTATCTCATTTTCACAGATTCATTTTTAAATATCTATTCATTTTTAAATCTCTCTTCATTTTTCCCTCTTGTGCCATATTAAAAATAACTTTTATAATAATGCATTTGATATGCATACTCTATTATTGCTGAAACAATTTGTCAAATCCCCTGCATAATTTTTTTTTTTAAACTCTCTCTACAAATATTTCCAACATTTTCCTTATACATGTTATATTATGTTATACTCAACTTTTGGATGTTAAACATTTAAATTAAATTAAGATGGTAATAATAAATTAAGATTTTTTTCTAAATCCTGTAAAAATTTATCTGAAATATAATTAGCAAATGTTCTGTTTGGATACACTATCAAAATATACTATCTTAAAATAGACCTAAACTCTATATGTTACATTCATCAATAAAACAATTAAAATTATTTATATAAAAAATATTAATACCCTCTCTTCCATATCAGCAAGGGCACTTGCTAAAGTTCTATAAGCAGAAGTCTTTCCACCAAAAGGTGGACCAACAATCATCAAGCCATGTCTAACAATCATCATTTCATAAATTTGTTGTATTTTTGTTAGAAAAGCTGATGTGCAACATAAGTTCTTCCTTTTGCATGTTTTCTCAATCGCTGTATTAAGATAGGCATAATCAGGAGTTGGAAGTTCAACTTCAGGGAAGAGGTCAGACACAATGTCCTGGTAAATTTAGCAAAAACAAAATAAGATAGGACTAAATAATCATCTAAAAGATATTGATATGAAAAGACTTGATATTCCATTAAAACAAACTGTTATTTAAGCCAAGTAATATAAAGAGAAAACATTTTCATAACAAAGTATTCAATATTAACAAACTTTAAACAAAGGAAGATCTTCTGTTAAAAACTTTGGCAGATTGACATTCACGATAGAACGAAATATCAATGCATCCTCAGATTCCTCTGGATACTTTAGCTTCAAATCTCCAGCAGCAATTAGTACAGATTTCACTGCTCGCATACCTATAAATATATTGGAGTTTTTGTTAATAAATATCTGTTTTACCTAATTACACACATACACATACATATATATGTATACACACACATACATTGTAAAACTGTCTTTGCTTTCCTCAAAGTCGTCTATTAGTCTCTTCCGACTCCTTCCTATCCTACCTAAAACCTTTCCTTTGATAATTACTCTGACCACGCATTATCTTTTTATAATATGCCCTATCCAGTTAGCTTTCCTCCTTTGTATTTCTTCCATTAGTACCTTTTTCTCCTCTTCTTTAAAATACCTCTTCATTTCTGATTTTTTTATTGCTTTTAATTTCTGCATTCTACTCCATCTTTACATCTATAGGCTTTTTAGGCATTGGGTATCTCTTTCCCATAATGTCCAAATCTCTGCTCAATACAAGCTATAACTCCAGACAAAGTATTATATCAATTTCTTTTCGAGGTTTTCATTCACCTTACGAGTTTATGTAATCCTCTTTCTATCAAAGGCTGCTTTGGTCTTGGCCATCCTAGATCTAATTTTCAATATGCACTTCCCATCTTTATTGAGAGTACTTCTAAGTTTTTTTGCCTCTTCAATCACTAACTCATTTATCCCCATTTTAATTTATATTCTGTCATTTTTAATTTTATCACATACTTCTTCTCTTTGTTTAAAGCCATTGCATATTCTCTTGAGCATAGTATAATTATGTTGATTATCCTCTGGAGTCTCCTTCCAGATGGCAAGTATGACCTGGTCCTCCGCATATTTTACTGAATTTATACCCTTCAGTATGCTTAACAATTTACTGCAGTTTAATCTATCAATTGCTTTCTACAAGTCAACAAAACATAAAAAGCATTCCTTATAATATTTTATAGTCTTTTCTGTTATGATTCTCAATCAATCCTATTGCATCTCTTGCTCTTTTTCGTTTTCTGATCCTAAACTGATGTTTTCATCTACTTTCCTTTCCAGTTTTCCAGTTATTATAAAATATAATGAGATGAAAATATTCATAAAATTTATGGTAAATGTAAATACTGACAAACAAAATTTAAAACAGGTAAATCAGGTTTAAAATTACTTACTTTCTAAGCTACACTTAAAATTTAAAAGGATTCCTTAATAAATTATAATAAAATATAAGAGTTCTAATGGTACACTTACCATAATCATAGTGCGGCTGATATGATAATTGTTCTGAACAAAGCTTGTACATTTCTACAATTTTTACAGCTAATGACCTAGGATTGAAGAATCCATGGCACATGAGAAAAATTTCCGATATTACCTGGTAATCAGGCACCATCATAGCCACAGAACGAAACAGTGCCTAAAGATAAAGAGTGACCTTAAATCTTAAGAAATCTTAAAATTGTATTTGCTGATCTTAAGAGTAATAAAATATAAATAGAAATCAGCTTCAGTAGATTATGTCAAGACTATTGCAATTACAGTTTCTTCCCTTTCCAATTTATTTAGTTCAAACATAGATGCAAACTATTTGAAACAAAATAATCATACTAATCAACTAACCTTTAAGTTGTCAGGAAGCAGCGATCTACCTGCATAACCTGGGTTCATAGTAATAAAAACTGCACAGGTTGAATCTAGTTTTAATTCAGTTCCTTCAAATACTATCATTGGAAGCCCAATGCTGATTCCTTGTTGGATAGTTAAAACTTGTTGAGCTACAACTGACAGTACTTCCAAGTCAATTCGATCAAATTCATCAAAGCACAACCATGCTCCACATGATGCTAAACCCTTATAATTTGATAAAAGCACAATAAAATGACTTAAAATCATATTTAATTACAGTATGAACAATCCTGCATATTTGATGGATATTTAAAAAATATTTTTTGATATTGTAGTCTCCTGCTTTTCCTTCTACATGAATTGGTCTTAAACAGAGGCATTGTATGTCTTTTTGTAAAGAAAATAGTTTTTAAAGTTGTTAAGCATTAATTGAGAGAGAATATAGACCCTTAAAAATTTTTCTCACCTTAAAAAATTTTCCAAGTGCTATATAATCTAAACTGTCTGTGCAATTAAATACAATGCACTGTTTAGCCAAAGCCTTGGCTAAGTCCTTTATTGTTTCAGTCTTTCCAGTTCCAGCAGGACCTTCTGGAGCTCCTCCTTTATCAAACAGCAAGCAAGAATAAAATTCATAAACATGGCACCACAAAATTTGTAAATGCATGATCAAAAAGAAAAATAAAATACCTAAATTCAATTGCAATGCTCCAAATATAGTTTGATAGCATCTATCTGTTAAAGGAGTTATAACCAAGCGAGAAGAATTGCCAAGATATTCAAAGCCATAGCTAAGTGAGGAATTGATCATATGGGTATCCAATTTTTCATCCTAAGGAGAGTTTAGATTAATCAAGTCTTTAAAGTAATTTTAATACTCCTAAATTGACTCTAGTCAATATTTTTTTTCATATACATATATACACAAATGCATGTGTGTATGTTGAGCTAAAACACATAAACTTACTATCCAGTAATAACGTAATTGGCAAAGCCACTGAAAATCATTTGTACTCTGAACTTTTTTCTCTATAAGCGATGTTAGCACATCCCTTGCATGGACATCAAGAACAATCAAGGCACCTTTAGGTAAAGAAACGAAAATAGTCTTAGTAGATAGAACTTGAAAGAATTTAGTCATAAAAATAAAATAATGTGCAATCAGGAAAACGATTCATTAAAACATGTAAGGAAATGTGATATATATATATATAAACAAAAGAGTAGAAAAATATTGATACATTAATGAACCATTAAATATACATTAATTAGTGATATGGTAACTGAAGTGGTTTAGTCTTCAGGAGAAGGAAGGGTAAATAATAGGAACATAATTCCTAATCATTTTGGTGGTCTCTTTAGATATTTGCTAAATATAAGAACTGATGTTTCAGTTATAACTATTTTTAAATAACTTATAAAAATTTTCACTCTCATAAAACTATGGGCAAGCAATGAACATCAACATACCTATAGTTAGACGAATTCGCTTGCTTAACTTTCCTCTTACAATCTCCACCACCAAATTTATTTGAGAGTTATACTGTTGAAGTAACAAAGGATAGTTTTCATTGGCACCATTCTCAATGGCTTCATGTATTTCTGATGTCCAATAAGTTTGTGTAATGCACAAAACACTCTGCCCCGGCCAATCAAAAATCCATGATTGCCTTTCTTGTATAGGATATGCATCAAGAGCTTCTTTAACCATCTAGAAAATTTAATCAGGAAAGTATAATGAAATAAAAATATCTAAGCTTGAAAATATTAAAAGCAATACTTATTGCTTGCATTTATTTACTTCATGACAAGATTATCAAAACATAAAAATAGGAGCCAAACCTTATGTACACTTCTTTTCATGGTACTTTCTAATTCAAGTAGCCATTTTTCCACTTGGCCACGAGCTGCAGAAGTTGAAATAATATCCACTAATTGTATTACTTCTCCTTCATTAGATGACATGTGAGTGACTTCCAAATCATCAGAAAATGTCAATGAAGCAATTCCCTCAAAACACTTCTTGAGATGAGGCTGAACCCTAAAATATCAATTTTAGCTCCACTTAAGCCTTAATTTCAGTGTAATTGATGATAAACTTAGATAAAAATGAACATTACATTTGTATTTTTGTATTAAATTTGATTTTGAAAAGTTCATGAACTAAATACTTAAATATCACGTTTCAAATAGTTATTTATTCTCCAGTGAAAGATTTCAACTTTTTCTACTCTTTTGATTAGATGATACTCAATATTCCTACAGAATACGGAAGTTTTGGGCAGAAAAAGGTACCTTTTTGGGTCCTTAGTTTCAGATAAAATTTCTAGAAGTTCGTCATTGGAGAGGAAAAAAAATCTTGGGAAAAATAAACGCTTCTTTTCCAGGTATTCATTCAGGCCTCGTTGAATAGCCTCCAAGAGATCATCACACTTTTTGAGTCTCTCCAACATCTTATCAATAGCAATCACTGACAGGACCCTGGGATCAGCAACTACACTTCTCATCACTTCTCTCCAAGTCTTTTAAAAAGGAATATATGTATACTAAAACAGAATTTACACTTTATATTTATTCTAATGATAAAAATATATTTGGAAACTACTAAGACTTTCAATGAGATTGTAGAGAAACTATTGATTAGAAAATGATATAATAAAATAGTAATTATTTGCTGCATACATAGTGCATTAGTAGTGACTTCACAATTCTTAATCTTTACCTTGTCAACAGCACTGAAACGTCTTCCTTCTTCTGGCATTTGAGACTGAATATCTGGGGAAGAGAATATAGGCTCAAGATAGAGCCACGTTGACTGAACTTTGGTCCATGCATCCAAAATCTCTTGAAGAGACATTAGCTTTGCTTCCCAATCTCTTGAAGATGTATTTTAAGAGTGTAATAAAGAGAAAAATTCACATTTATCCATAAATTCATTGTAAAATTTTAGTATTTAAATATATTGAATGGATTAGTTAGCATAAAATTTGCTTTTACAAAGATGTGAAGAAGAAACTGACCGTAAATCAAAATATACGAATATGTGATTCTACATACAACGTACATCATTAATTAGAAAATTAAATTTAAAAATAAAATCAAAAAGAAATATATATTATGATTAATTATTATACTAAAATGAATTCTCATAAAAATCAATAAAAAAAGAAATGAATGTATAATATAACTCACGCAATGCTCTTTTGAAACGGCTTAATGAAGGGTGAGCCTCTCATTGTTTGTGTCTTCATTAAATGTTCATCCAAAAGAGTTTGGATGTCATCTACTGATGTTAATATATGAGTTCCGCTGTCTCTACATTAAATAAAATCTTTATTACCATATGAGAACTTAAAATTTGCAATTTGTCAAAATCCAACTCCTCAAAGAATCAATCTCCAAAACATGGAATATTGATATAAAGTAGATAGAAATCATTTAAAATTTACTAATATTGTCAAAAATTGAATATAACCTAAGCTGAGACTGACATTTAGGGGAAACTTTACTTGTATTTCAAAGATATAAATCAAGCCTTCTGAGGTAATTATTTGTGAATGATAAAAGTTTAAGTTAAAATTTATTGGTAAATTTTTAAACCAGTAAAGTATCTGAAATAAATATTCAAGGTTTAAGATTATCTAATATATCTGACTATCAGAGAGTATATATAGACTAATGTTGATATTACATGATTGAATATGAAGTTGGAAAAGCAGTAGTTATATTGCATATTTATACTTTACCTGTAAGGTATGATGTTGAAATCAAGAGTTTCCCACTCACTAGTCATTTTAATAAATTCTTTTTCAAGACTATGTTCTTTAGTTGCCGCTTCACTTATGATTTCAAAACGGCTCAAATATTCATTCAATCCATAATCAATCACTTTGGCTAGAGTCAACTCTGGCCCAGGTTTGATTGGAAATCCAACTATTTCTGAAACCTGCTCCCAATGACGAGGCTTCATAGCTGGGTTTCCCAAAGTTCTTACTATAGGCATATGTTCTTTAAACTCTTTAATTCTGTCCAAAACCTAAACATCATATGTTATAAACTTAAAAATTAGTTTTTGCTAAGAGTAAATAAAATTTATGAATCTATTAGGCCATCAAGTCAAATTTCCTCAATTTCAAGGACATTCAAGGATAGATTTAGGAGAAATATCATAATTAATGGATTAAACTATTTTAGAACAATATAGGTATATATTTATGCATGTATTAATAATATTAATATCTGGCTAACATTCAAATATATGATAAAAATAAATATTTGAATACCCCTAAATCATTTATATCAATAATTAAAGCCCATTGTAATCTCATACTACACCTTTCTTTAGGTTTAAGCTTCTGTGTTCAGGTTTGAAATACTTAAAAATAAATATTGAAATACTTTGGTTGGATTACTATGAAAATATGCATACAAAAATTATTGAATATGTGATAGTTTTCCAGTTAAATAAATCAACACATTTTTATTTCATAGAATGGCAGAAATAAAATTTGTGACGTAACTGACACTCAAAACTTAATATTTCTCTTTAATTTGATGGAATTGAATTTAATTCAATTTAATTGAACAAGAACAAAAAGATAACACTATAAAGTTCTCTTTTACCATTTATAATACTGTTCTACTTTTCTCTAATTGCAAATGTCTCCCAACAAAAATAATCTAGCACAAAAGAATTAAGCCATTATCACTATTTCACTTACAGCTACGATCTCTTCCAATGTATTATGAGGGAGCTCCATCTTGAATTAAGTATTAATTTAATTTTTCTTGTTCTATCTAGTTACATTATATACAATTGTACAATAAATATAAAATTTATATTATTCCTACTTTTTGGAAAAGATATAGTTTAACTTTGGCTACAGTTCTCTGACTTTGTTTAACATTACTTTATACTGTTTTATATTACATTGCAGTGTAGAAGATATTGAAATTCAATTTTTTTACCTTTGAAGCAAGTTGTTTGACTAAAGGAAACTCAATGAAAGTCTTCTCTAGAGTGAGAATTTCCACATAAAAATGACCAACATCAAAATCAATTTCTTCTGGTTCATAACTACCAACTTGACTGCTCATCCATTTTTCATGTTTGCTAATGAATTCCCATGAACTTTCATACAATTTTAAATAAGGTCTTAATTTATCTGCAACCTGTAAAGTGATTTGACAAGTTGATAAACTATAATTCTAAAATCTTTCATTAGTATCTCAAATGATTGTCAATAACTTAAAAAATAGGAATTAATAAGCCTCAAGAACTTAGTAATAGACAATGCTTCGAGCAAGCACAAATAGCTGATTACTCAGCTTGTGGAGAAACAGGATTGAAGGATTTCTAAAGGCATATTAGAATTAGTTAAGAATTAGATCCCACCCAAGTCATTTAGGATAACTTTTTCACACTATAAAATTAAATCCATACATGCAAGACTTTCTGATTTTTTTTACTTTTCTCAGTTTCCAAACCTTTCGCATATTAATAGTGAAAAATAAGATTTTTCATACATAATTAGAGCATACTGTACACACATGCTCTAATAAATTTATAAATAATTATTTTTATTGATAATGAACATGGTTAATTTTTATAAATTTTCAATATATAAGCTTTTATCTTTGAGATGACATTTTCATAAGGTAAAAATTACTATAAACAAACCATTTCTCGAAGAGGATACTCAGATTGCTCCCACCCAAAAGCAACTTCATCTGCATTGAACTGATGTATACGATTCAATCCTTCTTCAAGTTTGTTGTTTAAATGTTGAGCTTTCTTTAAATACTGATATAAATCATCTATATCTCCATTTTCATTGAAGTCTTCCATTTGTTTGTCATACTCTTCCAATTCCTTATTAAAATTATCAATCCTTATCTAAAATAGAGCAATTTAAAAATCAAATGAGCTGCTAAGTATATAATTAATAATAAAATTAAATAATAATGATAAATATAATTCATAATTTTCCAATGACTACTTCATCATATTTTATGGTTCTCATTTTCATGTGAAAATTAAACTAAGTTCAATATTTTAATGTAGTTCATTGAATAGTTCAAACCTTTAACAACTCCTGGAATTCAACCATCTTTTCTTCCACCATCTTGTGCTGCTCTTCTAGCACACTTGGCATACGTCCATGCCACTGAAATGTGCTTGAGTTTTGACGCAAATGTGTTGGAGCAAATGTTGTGAAGTCAGATAAAAAGACCAAATATCGACAAACCTAATAAAATAAAATGATTCTTTATCAAGGGAAAATTTTGAAAGTTCATGTTAAAAAAGGGATAAAAGGATAAATAACACTATTATATTTATATACTTTCCTGATATAATGATGAATTTCATTACTTTTTAACTATATCTTATCTCATGCGTGAAATTTTTAATATAGAGCAAAAAATTCAAGCTTGTGTAAATTGTTCTCATCCCCAAACATAAGGTAATTTTATGTCTGAATCATTTGTGAAGAAAATGAAAGAGCCAAATCTAGTAATGAATAACCTACATAAGGTTATCATCAAACATGAACAATTTCTACAAATAAAAGAAACTGCTTGACGTATTTTCATTTATTTATATGGCTTGCACAAGTTATGTCATAAAAACCTAATAGAATGAATTTCCACTAGATATCCAACATAATATTTAACTGGCAGTGATCAAAGAGATTAATCAAACAACTCAAATGTTACTGATTTATTATATTTATAAAAGGCGAAGGTTACTGTCTAGAAATATAAAAGCATAGTGTATTTTCCATGAATAATTAAATATAATAATAATAATAATAATCTGCCTTTATTGAATCAGGGCGAAATTTAGTCTATATAGACCACTCTTACATTTAACCCCTCCGGACGAACACAAATACATCCCATCCCAGACCAGAAAATTTTCCGATCCGCCAGGACTCGAACCTGGGACCTCGAGACTTAGAGCACTAGCGCTCAATGCGCTACGTACTCGGCCACCGAGGCCAAATATGACTTCTGCTCTACAATCATATTTGATTAGTAACATTTTTAGTAACTAAATCTATTTTGTTGATTTTCTGATAGATAAAGAATAAATATTCACTTTGAATTTGAAGATAATAATGATATTAACCATATTTACTTTAAAGATAGGTATACAGTGAACATAGATAGTAGAAAGAACACACAAAAATCTAAATTTTTAAATTAATACATCTAAAGAAAGTAATGAACAGTCTAGTATTTAAAATGAGTAAAACTAACCCAAGAAGAAAAATTATAAAATATTCTCCTTTCTCATTAGACTAATTAAAGGTCCCAATATTTTGTAATTGATACAACTGACAATGAGATTGATTTTAACTACTACCACCACTATGAAACAAAAAATGAATTAGCATAAGGGATCAATTCAAATACAACCCACATAATTAATTACATGGAATAATAATTTTTTCTTTGCATATACTCTTACCTCTTGTAACCTAGATTCCATATTATAAAGAATTTCATTTTCTACCGTCAATGCATACTGAATATGTTCCATCAATTCAGCTGTATTATCAGGGATTTTGAGCAATTTTTCCGATATTTCATGATATTCATCTCCAAGTCTACAAAACATTGCACATATTAAAAAGAGAAATATAATAGAACATCAAATATTTTCAACTTATACAGTTACATATATTTATACTGTTTACAACAATAAGAAGTCAAAAAATGCCATTTAACTAGAGTATATTTATTTTCTATTACTACAAATACTATGTATACTAATAATATGTTCTTCTATAAAACATTTTTTATTTTGTTAACAGAGAGATCATATTAAGAGGGTTTCAACATCAGTAGCCAAATAATGTAAAAGGGATTAACCAACCAGCAGTATTAGTATGGTGAATTATCATACTTTATCCCCCCAAAAAATTACTTCTTTCACCTTGATTGTAGTGTAAATTTATCCCATTTTCAACACATCACCCCTTGAGATTTCTCGGTGGTGGTGGCATAACACCATGATGTAAATAATTAATATTCTTCTCTTCTCTGGGCATAACTTTGACAGTTAAAGGAGGGAAGATTAACTCCTGGAATTACCATATGGAGAGGAAGTAGGAAATGTCAGACAAAATGGAAGACTTGGAGACATAGGATCTTTAGTTAACAGGAAATGAATAATTCCCTGCATAGATTTTTACAAGTATATGCCCCTACAGAGGTAAATAGTGAAGTAGATATGGAAAATCTCCACTAAATTCTGGATTATGACAAGGAGGATCACTGCGAAAAAATCATCATGATTTGTTTTAGTGCTTGCATATGTTAGCAAGATGAAGATAGTAACATCAGTGGAAAATATGGATTGGTAGAAAGAAATTCATGTAGTAACCTTAGCAGAGTTTTTTTATACAATTTAGAGAATTAGGCAAGATATTATGATCAAATTTTTCTTAAATGTATTATTTATATGAAATGTATTATATATATATATTAAATGTATTATAATTTTTCTTAAACAAAAACACGAGTTCAATTCTCCTATTTGTATTTCAATAATAATACATTTCACTCCCTCGTTTTTCGTAGTTAATGGGGCCAGATCCTTCTGAGAAAACTGAAAAACCGTGAAGTAGGATTTTTCCCTAGGAATTTTCATCTAATTGTAAGAGGGTACAAGAATGTTTTAAATATGTAAAAAGTATTTGTACTTTACAAATTCAAGTCAAAAATTACAAGAGTACTTTCTAAAATATTAAAAGTATTAATATCAAATTATATACAACTGTATATAGAAAATGACGCGCGTGGAACATACGAAATTTCACTAAAATATCGGTAAGGATCCTATGCAGGCGGCGAGGGAAAATTTTTTTGAAAATATGGAGTATTTTTATTTTTCTTTTTGCAAGGGCAGCATTCGCGCCATAATTCCGCAATTTTGAATTTTTTAACAATTCGCGATGAATTGAGACCGCGGTGATGAACAGCGGATTAGAGTGGAATTACTGTAATCAATCTACTACCTAGTCAATTCAATCTTTCGTTTGACAGGCAGGCATCCTTCTCTATCGCACACCAACATAAAACAAACTTCCTTTCCGCAGTGTGGCTGCCGATATGGCTATGTTTTTCATTTCTATTTTTTAATGAATATTTTGGAAAAATCGACGAAGCGCTAAAGCAGCTTAACATTAACCGCAAAGTGGCGAGGGAACACCTTACTAGCTGCTCAATAAATATTTGATGGACATTGGAATTATTCATAGCTATTCACCTTATATTTTCTTATGGCTTTTTTTTGAAAGATCGAAATTTAAATGGGAATTATTTTTATCAAATGGATTCACAATGTTTTCCAGTTGCTGGATTAATATTGAACTAAAACTGAGGTGATGAACAATATTGAGAGTACCTACTTTTTACACATATCCTGGTAATCATATGTCATATGATTCAGGATACTATTTCTAAATGATTCTGCATGAGAGACAAGAGCTTGGATTAAATTTTCTCGATCCATATCAAAAGCTCCAACTCGTACAGTATGTGCAACAGTACAAGGAATTTCTCTTCTCAATTTATCAAAATGAAGCACCCATTTTGAGCATTCTTCAAAGTCAGGTGTACCAGATAAAAATTCATCCACTAAAGCATGAGACTAAAACAATACAAAAAACTTCACATTAAAGCATGAGATAAGTAGTTACACTTCATAAAATTTCTCCAAAAAATAAATAAATTTATACATACATGATTTAGAAAATAAATAATACATAAATTAATTTACAGTTCTTTAAAAATCATAAATATGAAAAGAGTATAAAGATTGCAAAACTTTATCACAAAAAATTAAATAATTTTAGTTTCAACTATGTACATTAATCTTAAGCCAAGGAATTATAGGATTCAAATATACCTCGCCATTTATAAGAGCTATATATGGGTCAAAATCTTGAACCCTGAGTTCAGGGCCAATCCTCATTTCTTCTGCAGTTATTATAACTTGATTTTTTGCTTCTGAAATTATTTCTGGAAGTATAATAGGCTGTAAAATAGTATTTTGATATAGTTTTTGATTCAATATATATATTTGTTTTATTTATCAAAACTATAAGCAATGCGTTCTTCAATAATTTGTCTTACTTAAATAAACATTCGAATTCAAGGAAAGATTTTCTTATCTTAAATCCTTTTAAAAATAATTTTCAAATATTCAATATTCTAAAATTTTCTAAATAAATACATGATAAATGATGGCCTATTTTTGATAAATTGAATATGGTATTCAGTAATATTGATCATGCATTTAAATTAATTCAACTAATATATGATAAAATACAATTTCATGGAGGTAGAGGGTAAAATTACTTTATATTCAAAATGGTGATTCTAAATTAGAGTAACTAACTTTAACAAAGAAAAAACAAGTAAAACATGAACAAGAAAACATAGAATGAATACATCCTTAAAAACTGATAAGTAACAATACCTTCAAAAACTGCTTTTCTCTTTGTGAATCTTCAACATTAATCTCTAGGCAGGGAATAGAAGTGATTCCTCCAACAATTAAATCGATAACTAATAAAAGAGATTCTTTGAAACTTGAAAATGGAGGTTCAAAAGATATTGTTTTATTTCTGTACACAAGGCGAACCAAAAAACCTGTTTTCATTTCCTAAAAAGATGAAATATACAATCAAGCAAGCAAGATTTAAAGCTTAAGTTAAAAACTTGAGACTAAATATTTATCTCAATATTTATATATGTTAAATCATTTAATTTCTAATTCAAAGCAAAATACTACTTATTGATACCTCAATGTTTCTTATGAATTCTATGTAATCAGACAAGGATGACAAACAAAGAGACTGTAAATGATAAGTCATCAAAGAAGCTATACAGTTATAAAAATGCTTATATGAAAGAGGTCTTCTCTTATTTGGTAGTAAATTTTTCTTCTTTCCCTGAAATAATAAAGTTCAAATTCCTTACATTTCCATAGCTTATTAATAAAAGCTTTTAATATTTATGAATTTAACAAAATTTCATGATAGATTGCAAATTATACACTATGTATATAACAATTAAGTAAACAATTACCTGTGTAATAACTGCTTCTATAGTTGGATACCAATTTCCTGTGAGAAACTGTGATGTTGAAACAATATGGGATTCAACCATTTGACTAAAAAGTGGTAACTCAAAAGCTCCATTTTCATATCTAAGAAACTGCTTCACATCCACAAACCGAACTTTACTAAAATGCAAAAAAAGGATTGATATCCCATAAATAAATAAAAATGTTTTATGAATTTAAAAATTCATAATCATTCTTCAGATTAGCAACAAAAACAGTAAAAAAATCAAGTGAGTAATAACCAACAAATATTAATAATATGTACATTAAAATATATGTTAAATGATAAACAGTCAGAGATTTGTAAAAATTAATATTATCCACTTTATTATGTACCGTATTTTTCGGACCATAAGACGCACCTGACCATAAGACGCACCTGGTTTTTAGAGGAGAAAAATAGGACAAAAAATATTCTGAACCAAATAGTGTAATAAAATATTTAATAGTCTTTATTTTGGAGGCGAGATTGAGACTAAAAAGTCTCTTCTTCCATCTAACCTCTTTAAAAGAAGTTTAAAGTACCAAAAGAATTAGAAAGAGAAAAATAATGATTATAAGAGAGATTTAAGTGGATATAAAAACCTAAGAAAATTCTTAGAAAAAAAATCCACTGCAGGAAAACACCCACAATGAAGGGGGGTGTGAAAAACCTCCACAAACCTACTGATAGAATTATCTAAAAACAGAATACTAAAATTTTAATTTTACAAGATAATCAATGAGTCAGATCATGTTAAATTTGAAAACATATCTTATAACTAAACAGGTAATTAAAAACATTCAATGGTATATTTAAGTTGATTGCCGAAAAGAGAGGCAAAGTGTAGATAATAAAATTAGAAGATATTGGACTGAGCTGCAAAAAAAAGAATATTTCAGGACAGATGCATAGTTAAATGAATTGGAGGTTAAGAGTGAAAGGAGCAGTAGAGAGAGCGTTGATCAGTGCTGTAGAGATGTGATGACTGTTGATACAGGAGATGAATTGGATACATGATTAAGATAAGTAAGACATTTTCTACTGAAAGATCGGGTGGAAATGGAAGGTTTTATGTGGGAGAGAATGGTATTCCAGAGCGTGGTAGCAGTTATAATAAATGATTTGTGATATGTCTCCGTTCTGTGGTTCGGTATTAGTAAATTGAATCTCCCTCTAGTATTACAATTATGGACGGACTCAAATCTTACAAATTCGGAAAAGAGATATTCAGGAGATTGCGTTCGCAAAACAGTGCATGAGAATGTTAGAATGTATAGTTGTTTGCGAGTTTCGAGTTTTATCCTATCTAATTTTTTAAATGCACCGGAAATATGGTCGAATTTTCTCAAATTAAATATAAATCGAACCGACACATTCTGGATGCGTTGGAGCTTATTGGCTAGATCTCTTGATAGATCTTGGTAAACAATGTCACCATAATCAAAGTGAGGCATGATCAATGAATTTACTAGTCTACTGATTCGAAGGCTTTACTAAAATAATGTATAACAGAATAATATTTGATCCTGCGGGTCGGCTGCAGCGGGTCCCGCTGCAGCTCTGATACGAATGCCCGGCATTAGTGTCAGCGTCTTAGTACAGCGTCAGTGTCAGTCTTCTATTCGGACCATAAGACGCAGGCACTTTTCTCCCCACTTTTTGGTGAAGAAAAAGTGCGTCTTATGGTCCGAAAAATACGGTAATTGTGCAATCATTCAGAGATAATCAAAACAAATTAAATGAAACTAGATAATTTTATTTCATTTAATTTGTTTTGATAATTTTAACTGTGAGAAGCTCACTAAGTAGTAGAAATTGAGTTGGATAAGAATAATTTTCAAGAATAATTTTCAAATTCACAAATAAACTCAAATTCAACAAGATACTAAGTAATCATGCCAGACTCAAATACATGTTCATCCTCTTGCTGACAATCATGATGATTTCCCTTTAAACTATTACACACTATAATGTAGTGTTATATTTTTTGGTAAGAAGAGAATATCGTATGCTGGCAATTAATCAGAGATACAAAAAATCTGAGAATAGGAAAACAGTTTGGAAATATAAAAATTTTAATGAAGGGTAATAGCCTCTGTGTTTTTTCTAAGAGATTTCTGATGATATAATTGGTGAACAGCATTGAGATTGAGAAAGTGTTTCTATTTATATTGATACAGCCAGGGGCATGAAAACATATTGGATGAAGTACATATAGGGAATATACCTAATTATTGTACTATTATTTTCATGCTTGCTACAAATGGAATATCAGAATCGTATTAGAATATAATGACAAATAACACCCTCTACGGTTAAAAATAGCAATAAATCTCTCATGCACAACATATGAAAATATGTATAGATAAATCTAGAAAAATTGATATAGATTATATATAGAAAACCTCCTTCCAACATAATGTATATATATATATATATATATATATATATATATATATATATATATATATATATATATATATATATATATATATATAACTTTAAGGAGAGAGCAGCTGATACATCTAGTAAATACGTATTGTGATGAAAACACAGGTTCCCATGCTCAAAGATAAATATTAAGAATGTAAACAGACAAATTACCCTCTAAAGTTGTGATACTTTTACCATAATCATAACTTTGATTCTGTAATTGAAAATTGTTTCCCAATGAGGATAATTCAAATGATTTGTATATTTTTGGTATTCTATCCTTCATATTATTAAAGCAATAGAAAAGTTGAATTCATAATTGAAGGATTCAATGATGACTTTTTCTGTCTTAATTTTGATTATGAAAGTTGTTTCTTTAAGGTACATGCATTTCATTGCACATAAAATCAATAAAGGATAATCATTATAACTGAAAAGACTAACCTGAAATACTGATGCCATATACTCAACACCTGAGCAATACAAGGATGTACAGTAAACAAGGATTTCTGTACACGTGCCTTAGTATTTGAAAATGTTTGCCTCCAGTCAGCTAGTATATCTGTTATCTCTTTTCTGTGAATGGAGTCATAAATCTACAAAGTAAAACAAAAATAATTTAGTTCAAGATTCAAGAATGACTAAATGGTAGTCACTAATTCAAAGTTTATAACAGACCTTACTGAATTTATCTCTTAAAAATAAAATCCATACAAGTCCAGCAGAAAGATGACTGCTTCTACTACATAATGTTCTACACATGAACTAAGAATATCAATTAAAAGAATTGAGCCATATCTTTTCAAAATAAATAATGTAACAACTCAATCATTAGAATTAATGACATTGCCCAATCAAAATATTAGCATTTAAATTACAGATACTTTACTTTTGGACTATCAAATAATTTTCTATTTATTTTGCTTTAATTCCTAATTTTTTCTTGTTTGGAAAGTAGAAATTAAATGAAAGAAAGAGAAGAAAGAAGTAGAAAGAGTGATGTAGAAGTGATGAGAACAAGGGTGGATGGATCATATTCTGAAATAATCCAAAAAGTGACTAAGAAGTTATAATTGTTATTTAATCCAAATATTCACGAACCTTCAAATTTGTGTTAACTTTTACTGAATCCTGTAAAACAAAATCTATAGCGGCTTTCTTCACTGCTAGAAGGAAATCTTCACGTACTTCATTGGTAAGTTCATCCATCTGCCTAATCCATCGGCTTTGAAGATTAGCCGGGACAAGTTCATAAATGTTTTTCAACCAAGATATTTCCAATGGAGCTACATGAATAGTATCTATTCCATAACGAATATAATGTTGGTATCTGAGAAGCACACACTCTTCCTCACTTGGTGCTTCCATATCATTTCTATCCTGAAGCATATTAAAAACAGAATCAAACATAATCTTAAAAGTTTATGAATGTAAAAATCGGATATGAAATTCAATGTCTTCTTACTTACATGCTCTCTCATTAGTTCTATATCTGCTGGCATTTTCACCTGATTGCCCATTAAAATAATTTTCACCAGTTCTTGACGAAAAATCTCTCTTTCTTTTCTTAAAGCAGCATAAGTAGTCTTGAAAAATAGAGGAGATTGTATCATCAGCATGAGTTATAATTTATAAAAAAAGAAAATATTATCTATGTTTTGAACATTAGTTGGTACACTTCATCAAATGTAGATTAAGGTATTAAATATATATATATATATATATATATATATATATATATATATATATATATATATATATATATATTATAAATGTAATAGAGGAATTTAATTCACTTTACCAGTTTACCTCCATTGGTTTATAATAATTGTAAGTTAGAATAAGAGAAACATACTGAAATTACAGTTTCTTAAGAAGAGACATTATCGCTGACAGTATTTGAAATTAGACTGATCACTAAGTAGCTTTTATTCTTGATCCTTTAAGGACGATATAAATAAATGGCCTTCCGATTATATAATAACCAATAAATCCTGAAGTGACTCACCATAAAACTAATATAAATAGCCTTGACTTACAACTGAATAATACCAAGTGTATCATATGCAATCGCCTATTCCTTAACTATTGGTTATTTAAATGTATATAAACACTCTGATACTGAACTGTTTGGAAAGATTCTGATGGAGATTTCTATTCGATTCTCAAATATTTAACTAAAAAATACAGTCCAAATCAACCTATGTGTTTCCATCTCCATAGATCTATTTACCAAAAATACCTCGAGGTGTGCATAAACCATTTTTCAACTTATAGGTTTTCATAAGGCTCAGTAAACATATTACAACAAAGATGAAGCAGTTCTGATTGATGTCCTCTGAACTTTACCTGTAAATTTGAAACTTACATTTTTGGATACCTTTCTGGTAGGAATACTTTCATTGGGTCTGTACTGGTGTCTCAACTTTGGTTTCTTAGGACCAGATGGTAATAAATTCTCTGGCATCGAAAAAAGTTGGGAAAGAGCTGAATCATCCGACCTTTTTTTGCCCATAATTTTTCCGCATACATCAGAACTTTTAAAAGTTTTACCGGTTTTCCTATCCATTATCTATTCATAAATATTGCTATGTTGTTTACGATGCTATTTTCAAAAAGAAATTCTACAAACACGATTGAAAATAATTTTGTAAAAATTTATAGCCATTAGTCTTGAGCTAACCAATTATGGTTTTTGAGTAAAAACCAATTTTTTTGGGAGTTGATTTTCAATAATATTTTAGTGGCTTATTCTCACTTCCAATGAATAAAAACTATCTATAGGAAATGCTTATCAAAATTAATGAATGACTTCGCGAAATTTCATGATATAAACGATGTAAACACCGGATTGGTATCCTCAACGATTTGTTAGCCACCTTGAAGGGTTTTGTTGTCAAGGTAGCGAGAAGTGGACAAGAAACGATTTCGAAAACGTATAGTTATCGTACGCTTTTAGAATTGGAATTTAATCTTGATTCGTTTGGTTTACTGAGACATTTTTTTCTCGGATCGATCATTTTATTGGAAGTTTAGACTTGAATTACCTATTTGATAGTCTCTGATTTGTGAAATTAGCTCTAATAATATCGGAGTTCTGTCAGATCCATTTTGCCAGTCTCCCATTCTAAAAGTTCTTCTGAAGGCTTCCTTTATTCTCTAATTCATATATATATAGTCTCTTAAATATATTATATTTCTTCCAGAAATAAATTCATTTCTCTAATGAAATTAAAGATCGCATCCTTCTGGAACTACTTCAATTTTTAAGTCGTAGACCAAACAGAACATTATTTCTTGTACTCATAAATTATTTAACTATTCTTTGTAAAACCGTCAAGAACTTTCTTCTAAATCAGGTGATTGCTATCTGTTATAAATTAATTACCAAAGATCGTATAGTGTATAAAATGAACAGATGAACTCCATTCTGAGTTAATGCTTGCGAGGACAAAGCATGTAATATCCGTGAGTCTATTCACTTGAAATCAATAGAAAAAATATATTGAACATCAAAGTTATACTCCGGACAATTATCTTTCATCAGGCAAGCAAACCATCTTTCTCTGTGCAAGGTAAACCGGCAGGTTTGGGAGAGAGTAATAATGTTCTGGATTACAAAGATGTGAAGGTGCCTGTTCCACCATTATCCTTTAGACCTCTTCCCACTCCAAGGCGACTAACTCGTAGAGCTTACAGCACTCTGAGGTGAGATATTTGCTTGCCTTCCAAATCTATGTGTCGGATTTATTAATTTTTTTCTTTTATATAGTTCATCAAGCCCCAAGGATGCAAAAATGGGTCCATGTGAAATGGTCTTTCTTAACACCACAGTTGAAGGCAAAATTCAAGCGACAAGACATCAGAAAGAGAAAGAGAAAAACCCAGACAGAATTTCTCTCGACAAGTAATGCCTGAGTAATAGTATGAATTTATTGACTGAAGCAAACTTTATTTACTTTATTTTCTTTTAACAGGCGTGGAATTACTAGTTTCCCCGTTTTTGTTGGAGAAGGGAAAATAAAGCTTTTATCATTACAACATAACCTCATCAGTAAGATAGATGAGGTAATTGGACTGACGAAATTGGTATTTCTTGATTTGTATAATAATCAACTTGGAGCTATAGAAGGGCTAGACAATCTAACACATCTGAGAGTCTTGCTACTTGGTAAAAACAGGTTTGTTATTTTTTAATTATAAATATTTAGTTGAAGTGATTGGATTTTAAAATTATATTCATAGTTTTGATGGTCATTCATATTTAAAAAAAATATTCGTGTTTTTATTTATAGGATACAATCAATGGAAGGATTAGACCATGTTAAAAAACTAGAGGTGTTAGACTTGCATGGAAATCAGATTTGTAGTATCAGCGGGTTGTCAAAACTCAGTGCACTGAAAGTACTCAATTTAGCTGGTAACCAGATTCTTACTATAGAGCAGAATCATCTCCAAGGCCTATATTCTTTGAAAGAGCTAAATTTGAGACGAAACAGAATAAGTAAAATGTTTGGCTTTGAAGAAATTCCTGAGCTGCAGAAACTCTACATTAGTAACAATGATATTCAAAGGTATCAGTGGTATTTGATTTTAAAATTCAATTCAAAAGTAATTTTGAGACAGTTAAGTTAGTGGTATGGAGTATTAAACAAGCACTAAATTATATTTTTTTCAATATCAATTTATCTGAATATCTACTATTACCTTTCAGTATCGAAGATTTTCAAGACATAGTAAATGCAATTAATTTGCGGGAGATAACAGTTGATGGAAACCCTCTCTCCCTTAGAGGGGATTATGCTATGTTTTTAATTGGATTTGTGAGCAGTCTAAAGTTAATAAATCAAATACTCATTTCTGAAGATCTTAGAAAATCTGCTTTAGAATGGCGGAAAGCAAATATTTCCTTACTCAAAGAGTTTCCTAGCCTGAAGATATATGAAGGTAAAGATATTAAGAAGCAGGAGGTAATTTCAAAGGCTAGAATTCATTGGAAGCTATTGAAATCTCAAACGAAAATTTTAATTGAAAAGGAGAAACTTGCTAGGAATGAGGATATTGTAGATGAATTTTTAATTGGTACTAGCTGTTATGATTTTACAAAGAAACTTCCTGAAAGACCTTCATCTGTTCCAAATTCTCTTTTAAGAAATTGTCCAGATACTGATAAAAAAATCACATCTCATGTAGAACAAGAATCTTTAAAAGATATGGAAAGAAATGTCAAGTCTGCTCACTCTAAATTGTTGTGTTCAAAAACTCAGAAAACCACTATTACAGCTCAAAAGAAGAGGCAGTTGTTTTCACAAAAAAAATCGCAAAGTTGTGAAAAATTGTCACAAGGGATCTCTTCATCTCAGGGTCAACTTGGGCCTCTTCGATTACCTCCCATTTTAGCTCCATTACTAAGCAATTCTGATAGCTCAAACCCTGTCTCTGATAAGCCTGATGGCATAATTTCATCAAAAAATGGCTTCTCTATCAAAACTGTAGGTGATACATCTACATTATTTAGCTCAGTAGTTACTCGAGTTAGTTTAAATCAGATTGGTGGTTTAGCAAGTGTTGAGCCTAGTGTGGATAGTTCAATAAGTTCTCTTCCAAGTGAAAGTAGTGATGAATCTTCCAGTGATGATGTAGATAATGAAGGTGTAACATCAGCTAGCTGCTTGGATGAGGATGATTCTGATTTTCCTGCTGTAAGCAGCTCTAATATTTCTGAGGATGGGAAATTAAATTTTAAGTCAACTAATCCACTTAGTCAAAGACTAAAAAAGTTATCTTACAGATCACAAATAAGAAATTTAACTTGCAAGAACAAACAAAAAGTTTCAGGGCTTCCTAACCGAACTAAAGAGCAAGGTAAGTCTGTGCATAATAAATATTCCTTGGCTTGTTGAATTTGATTTTTCTATGATTTATATCCTTAATCTTTCTTTTTGTGATTTTTTTATATTATAACTGCATGGTAGTTTTAAGAAAGTTTGTAATATAATAAGGTTAATTACTTTTCAATAAAATAATACCTGCAAGATGCAAGTGAAAATGACAAATTGATGATAGAAGAGAGAAGAGTAATATAATTTGATTGTATCTGATAATTAGATTTCAAAAAATGTTTAAATTTATAAGTTATTAGTTATAGACCGGAAAGCATGACATAAGCCAATTGATTATAATAGTTTACACACTCAAGGTTCTGGGATTCATGAATGCATAACAAACACATTTCATTAATCATTTAATTTTTTGTTTAATAATAATTTTAATGATCCTTCATAATCCTCTTCCATTAATATACTTATATTCTTTTGGTGACAGCAGAATTTTTGAGTAATTTTTCTTCCCTAGGTGGTGACTACCTCATAGAAATTGAAGATAATTGCCTTAATATCTATGGTCAAGGGTCTTTAAGACATATTGACAAACCATGGAATCCTTCTAAAGCAGCTGAAGTTAACTCTGTAACATTCCATTATATAAGTTTTAACAGTGTTTCACTTTTATTTGGAAGGATAAAACAGTTGTTTCCTAATGTAGAAAATTTTAACTTTCGTGAGACAAATATACATTGCTTGGGTCAAATCAATGCACTGGCAGAAGTTCAAGGACTTGCATCATTAAATATTGATCCAGAAGGAAATCCTATCACTTTGAAGAGTTGGAGGCCATATGCTGTGTTCCGCCTTTTCCACTGGGGTTTAAGAGTCATCAATGGAACAGAGGTGCTTATTATTATTAAAGATATTTATGATTGGATCTCATTTGCTCACCAAATCTACATGCAAATTTGGAATTATGGTCAAATTAGAATAGGTGTTGGCTTGAACTTTTTACCACTAACTTATAACAAGAAATGAAGCATGAATCAAATTCAAATCATACATCTCCATCCAAGTTTTGATTCAAGGAAGCAGCTTTTAGGTTAAAATTTTTATCCATCAGTATACTTATAATTTATATTTTACTTTTTATCATTTTTCATGTACATTTTCATTCATATATTAGATGCATAGTTTTCATATTACATATTTTCTTGTACTTGAACCTTTGATATGTAATTCTTCACATCCTCCCAGAAACACTCTCTTAAGATACATATTTAAGTTCCCTTATCAGAAAAAAAATCTGTAATCTGAAAGTCTTTAACCCTTTTACTGCCAGCCCATTTCGGGTGGGATGTGCGAAGACTGCCAGGGCTATTTTCCGGAATATGCAGGATTTCGGATTCTAAATTATTTCAGCTACTAAACTTTATTTAATTCATCTAGATTTTTTCCCAATGCTAAAGATATATTTATAGTTTAGAACTATAGATGGATTATGGGGGTTTACTCAAATTTTCATAAAGAAAAATAATAACAAAGTAATTATAGTATATGTAAAAACCCAAAATTCTCCGTTTTTTTCACTTTGTGATGTATAAAATATTATATATGTGGAATAAAATTATAAAAGTTTTTGATATTATTTAGTTTTCTCACCCGTGGTAAAGTTTAATAGTGATAAAGCTATTTTTGCCCGAGATGTAAAATATTTTATCTGACTCTACACTCACGGTCCCATCAGCTAGCGCACTTATGCTTATGGAAGCTTTCACCAAGAAGTCCTTTTTTGCATTTTCCACACACAGTTCTGCATCTTTTTCTTTATTTTATTCCTTTTTTCCTCTTTCACTACACATACAACAGTTCTTTTCTTTTTCATTTGGCAATTTTATAAGGTTTTTTGGGGTATGCAACTGAAGATCCGGGTTGCATATCTCGGTTTAGCTTTAATAAAAATAAGCGGGCCAAAAAAGAATATTTACTTATCTAGCTGGAAACTGACACTCTAAAACAAATACTTAGAGCCACAAGAAAACAATTTAGCAGGACTTGAGACAAACACGAAAGATAATACTGTGCAGGATGACGCTGGCCCGAAGTAACGAAAATATCCGGACGAATTAACGTGGAAAGATCACTGTAAAATATCAAAATGTTTCGCAAGGTAAGGTGAAACCATATAAGTTAGATAAAGTAAGCAGTAAAGATACAGCACATATGTATTAAATGAGACGGAAGCCGTTGAAATGGTCACAATCACGAAATAAATAGTGTCAAATAAGTCGGGCCGATATATCGGCCCGCTGGCAGTTTTCGCACAACCAGCGAGGGCCGATACATCGGCCCGCTGGCAGTAAGAGGGTTAAACATAAGATATCGTGAGTGAGAAAATGTGCATTTAAAAAATCATAGTCTTTTTTCAATTTAAAGATATATTAATTTTATACTTATTTTTTCCCATATCTTTTATTACAGATATTAGAAGAAGAGGTTTTGAATTCTTCGCAAGAGTTCAGGGGTCTAAGTGACATAGTATTATGGTCCTTGCCAGATGCACTTCTTCTCCCACTCCTTGATAAATTGCATACTCAAGGAGGACGCTCAAGTAATGCTCCCTCCTGGTCTCTTTCACCCAAAGAATGGCTATGGAAAGTTGCTGACCCTGCCTTGAGAGATGTGGTAGCAAAAGAGGCATTACAATGGCGCCGTGCAAATATAACTCAGGTTTGTTATTCTTTACAAGTTTAGTAAATGCTAATCTAATGACGACTTATCTTAAATTCAGTCAGTGCTCATTACTAATAGTATTTGGAAAAGTTATTTCCTCAGTGTTTTAGTTCTAAACTATTTAAGTTCTTACTAATTTAATATTCTGTGGTTTCCAAGTTAGAAGTGTCAAACTCTTTTGGAGGACTTTTTTCTATTCCCTACAAACTGATCAATTGCTCATCCCTGGCCTTGAGTATGCAAAATCTCCCAAATTAAATTGATGCTTCTTTAAGTAAATGTCTTAATCTATTGCTTTCAGTAATTTATAGCTTATCTAATTTTCACAGTCATACAGTGAAAATGTTAAAGTTATTTTTGTATAATATTAATTTTTTTATAACTCTGGTTACTGAAACATTTATTCCTCCATACAATATATTTTTATATTAACACTATCATAATATCTCTAAGTGGTACTTATGCATATACCATCTCTCTATTACAGGAAGATATCTCATGGAGACATAGAGGACAAATTCATTTGGGACAAATGCTTGAATTAGCTTGTGCTTCTATGGAAAAATTGAAAATATTGGAAAAAGAATGGCCGTCTATATTACATGAGTTGATAAGAAATACTTTAGTTGACTACTCCCAATTAGATTCTTATATGAAGAAACAAATGTCAGATTTGAAGTTCTACTGACAAGCTGAATTCTAATTAGTGGTTTTTTTCTGGACCACATTCCTGTTCCAAGCCAAGAGTTACTATGATTATACTGCCCTTTTAATAGAATAAAGTAAAATACAGATTTTTTAGAATTTGCTAAACATTGTTCCATGTATAATTTTAAATATATATTTTTAGTAGAACCTTTTACATTTAAAATTTTTCCATGCAAAAGTCATTTCATCAAAGCAGATGTATATTCTAGAAGATAAATTCGATCAATAGCATTTCCCTCACTTCTTATGCTCTGAGATCTCAAACTCATCTGTGATTGCTCATTGTTATCTTGACAAAATACTATTATAATCATTATTGATTATTTGAATGATAGTGCTCAAAAAGCCCTATATGACACACTCATCCTGAGGTTTGCTGATTTTATGATATCCCAGCTTCTATTTTTAGGATCATCTGTTTTAATTTCAAGATTATTATTTCATCTCTTCAGTATCACCTGAAGAGAGTCTTTTTCTTGGAATGCTCCCTTTTCTTCATCAGATGTTTGCATTAATGTTCATAAAATATATTTTGTTGATCAATTTTGATTTTGAAGAGCTCAGAAACTTAGCGATACTGCTCAGGCCTTTGTTTGAGCCGTTGAAAGAAATGAACTGTGAAAAATCAAGAGAATTATTAAAGTACTTTATTTTACCTAGCTTACCATTTATTGTAAAAATATACTAGATTTCACTTCATAAGTTTCCTGTATTCTGCGATTGTGGTCCTTTAGTAGGTCTCTACTGTGTAGAACTTTAGGACCATTCAATGGAAAGAATTCCTAAAGAATGCTGTATAAATATTTGTCACTTATTAATATCTTTAATTAGACTAAATGTATATCTTATGTAATTTCATAAATTTGCTGTTTAACAAATTCTTACTTTGATCTGAATTATTTTTATTTCAGTGAAATTCATCAAAATGTAAAAATGTTATAAAAATAAAATCTGCTAAGGTAAACAATCAAAATTTTCTTATTTTATCATGAAATGTGGAATTATAAAAGGTATTCAAAGTAAAAAAAATAAATAAAAATACTATGAAGGCCTTACGCTTGTATGAATAAATCATTTTTTTTAGCCTTACTGCAGATACACCTTGGTATGCCATATAAACTGAGATCTTAATGTTGAGAAAGGTTTCCCATCTAATGATTCTAACATAATGTAATACATCAATTCACTACCACAATTTTAACTTACTGTTGTCACCTTTTCATCATTAATCATGTAAGAGACAACCATAAAATTGTTTACTTGGGACAGAAAAATGAAAAACAAATGCAAATGTGTTAATAGCTCCTGAAATCATATGAACATGATAGCAACACCCCAAGAAAAGAAAATTTTGGAGTAAGTAGAATTCATTAACTTTCTACTAATTGAATCTAAAAATTGCAGTAAGAGTGGTAAAATTTCAAAACCAACAATATTTTTAATCAAACCTAAAAAAATGAATATATTGAGAAGTATTCATTAGGATTATGTTATATGAAAAATTTGGGAGAAAAGGCTTTTTTTGTATTAGTAGATGATTTGCAATATAAATTGTTAGTTGTTTTCTAATTGACTATTAATATTTTTCTTTTCACATTTTATACCTTCCATCATTTAAGTTTGACTATAATCAACCTAAATAATAGCATAAAATATAAGTTAATTTATATAAATTATTTTATTGATATTACCAAATCTTGTTAAATCATCCCAAGAAAAATATGTGCAGTGCAAGGAATGATGAGTTATGTACATAAATCTCAACGTATATCTGGTTGCCACAAAATTTCCTATGGATCTAATGACCATGATCAAAAAAATGTTTATAACCCTTAAGAAGGTGTGCAAGGAAGTATCAAAATTTTCCGTCTTGTAAAATCCAGTTAGATGAATATACTCGAAAATTTTCATTTCAAGTTATTCAGGAAAATTACTTTCTCCCCAAATTATAGTTAAATCCTTCCCTCATGGAAGGGGAAACCATCATCTCTCGAAAATCCGGGATAACGGTAATGGATATGTTTTTTAATATTTCATTTAATCATTCAATTCAATTTCATGTAATTTTCTATACGAATAATGCTTCTTTTTCTTATATAATTTTATTATTTCCGTATATTTTTATAGTTATGGAATTATAATATTCATTTTTAATATGAACTTGAATATTGATAACTGTAATATTTCTGTATGCTACTTCAGAAAAGAAAAAAAAAGAAATTAGAACAAGTCCCAGTGGTAATAATAGTGAAATCAATGGAATTTTTTATATCATTAAAAACACAAAATCAGAAACAAAATAATCACAGTGTTTACTTGTATTTATTCATACTCGAAAATTCATGTGCGCTAAATGGAATACTGAATGCAACGAATGTATCCATTTAGAGGGCGTTGTAGTTTGGAGGAAATCTCGGCTAAAGACCTTGAGAGCGATTGCAAGTCAGAGCATCAAGTATACAATCAGAAATTCAATACAGATCCTGCTTTTTATTTGTAAAGAAAATGAGGAAATTTGATCCTAATCCATGTATAGAGAATGGAACACGGGATATTTAAAAAAAAATGATTGAAACGATGACGCTTTGAATGTGTTTCTTAAGATAACGAACTTTAAGATTAATCACATGAAATATACTGGTGCCTTCCTACTCAAATGAAACGCCCAAGTACCAACTTTGAGACTTGAACTTGTGCTAATAAATATACTCCTCAGCCAGCAAAATACTATAATACAGCAAGGCGGAAAGATAATTTTTAATATCTATCTGTTTATGTCCAGGGTTTAGGGATCAAAATTTCGTTGTTTCATAGAAATTCTCAAATATGGATAAATATTCATTCATTACAACCCATAACAAGTAGTTTCATCGCTCCATTCAAGAATTACGAAACAAGTTCACCCGTTATACTTCTTCTTATACCAGGAAGTTGAGTCGCTAAATGAGCTAAATATATCAGTCCAATTTAGACGATGACGTCAAATCCTCTCGCGTTAATGGAAGGGATAATTCTTCAGAAGAATTGGTAAAATAATTAACATCAGAAATAATCCGCTTTTAACACAATCTTTTTATGAAAACGTCGCAGGCCACTGTAAGAGCCAGGAGATAGGAGCATAATTATTATCTTCACGTTATCCTGAATTAAGTCCTAGGAGATATCTGCACTTCGAAAGGGACTTGCGGAATATGGAAAATGGATTCATCAGAGGGTTCGACATCAAATAAACTCTCTCATCCTCTTTATTATCGATAGTTATATTCCTATTAATTTTTTCATTAATAACACGATCTTTTTAAAATGGCGTTTTATCGTAAAAATGTATTATTTTATTTTTAAAGCTAGTGACGGTTTTAAAGGGAAATTCTTAAATTATTCGAAATTTTGGTTTCCATGCACAAGAAACTGAAATTTCACTGTAAGAAAGTTTTAGTTGAATTTAAGTTTGAATGAAATCAGTTCTAGAACACAATTATTTTTGCTCCATGCGGATTGAAGTATTGTTAAATTAAATTTTCGATTCCTTTAAGTTTTTATTTTTGCATTCAGCTGAGAGTTTGATGAGCTCTCCGTGCTACGGCAGTAAATGTGAGCGGAGAAATTTTTGAGTAAGTAGTTTGATAACGAAACACCTGTAGTCACTTAGGTAAAGCTGAAATCTAATCAACCTTTTGTATTGGAAAAATATTAAACAAAGTGATTGAAGTGTAGGATCGAATGATGTTATCTATTTTTAAATATTTGTCGGCAACTAAATAATTTTCAGGGAGATCGCACGGTGAATATAACTTTGCAATCCTATTTGACGCCTTTCAATTTTCACTACACCTACGCCAGAAATATAGAAAAATCATTATCTAAAAAGTATTACAGCACAGTCAAGAAATCGATAATATAATTTCTGCTATCTCATATTTTTGTATAATAAGAGTTTCAATTTCACTCTAAGAATTTGTTATTTAAAATATGATGATTTTATTTTTGCGTGTATCTGTGCTAATTTTGACTTATCCATAGCTCAGAGGAGATGATCTCTGGTTTTTGCAATGAATGTTTAGTGACGAAAATAAATTATTATTATATATATAAAGTCGTTGAGCTTCTCCGTTGCAGGCTCCATGCTATTAACAGATGGGAAAAAAAATATTAGCCTATGCCGGTATATTGAAATCTACACACTATTTTTTCATAGCGCTACAACACAGTTGTTCGCTGGAACAAAAAGATTCCCTTATGTTCAACACCTGAAAACAGATGTTTGATTTTGGTACAAATATAGTCTTAGGCTTAATCCTAAAATTGCTGCATTTCCTTTCTAATACAACTTAATAACCTAAAAATTGCATATAGTTAAAGTATTCTTTCAATGAAGAAATTCTTTATATGTAAGCAAAATATCTCAAAATTAGTATTCAGGACAAACTTCGGCAAAATTTATTTCGAAAATTTTAAATATTCGTAAAGCAGACCAATTGTGGTGGTCGATTTTATACTACTGGTATGATTAAAGTAAAGGAATAATTTACATTCGTATCCTGTGGAAAAAATAAGAGAAAGAATTGTTACTTTGGACTCTCTCATCAGTTCCGTAAATATTGAACCTATTTCTTACATAACTTTTAATCTCGAGAAATAACGCTGCCGCAAGCGGTTGAGGGGAATGCCTGAACTGATTTTTGGGACGTCTTTGACAGATAATTCAATACATCAGCTCTTATTGTAAGCTGATTTCCGCTTTAAAATAAGAGCGATTTGATCTTCAAGGATCGAGGAAAGAAATGAAGACATTGGATCGATTTACCGTAATAAGGTGGATGGTACCTATAAAAAATTGAGATTTGAAGACATTAGGTCGGTGATGAAAATATTAAATGTTTCATTGGCACCATCCAAGTATTTAGGAGCATGAAAAAGAACTATGATATCTGAGGCCGAGAAGAGTTAAAAGCCGAAGGCCGCCTGGTTTTCCAGGCAGTGATCAAGTCTCTTGGCCTATATGACTTAAATGAATGAACTTTTAATTGAGTCAACTCTTTGTTAAGAAAAAGGATCCTCGTTTTCTTAAAATTTTTATTAATACAAGTCTGATAGTAGGAGTCGATGATACGATATGACTTTATGATTACGTTTTACTTATAAGAAAATTTTTCTCTATATATGTTTGGATTTTCACTTAAATCTAATTATGAACTCACACTTCCTCTCAGTTGATACATATTTTTCCTATCATTATAATTGAAATAATTACATTGATAATAATTTAATATACTCCTATCAGTTAATCAATTTCAGTAGGACTTACAGTTAGAGCTGGCGAGCTTTGAGTGATGAGATTGGCGGCAAGATTTTGAAAGTGGACAATCGCAAAACGAACGGCGTAGATTTTTATTATCCGGCTACTTTGTACTCACAGTTATTGCTATCGCTCGACATGTCCACAAACAATGCAAGCAAAGTATCCTCTATGGCTATTAGATTTGTACGCCTAGGATGTACAAACAGACCATTCTACCACATAGTTGTTATGGATGTAAGTCAGTGATTTCAACTCTATAATAAGTTCCATCTAATCCTCTTTTATCGTGCTTAATTTAGAGGATGATTTCCAGAAACGTCTTGACCAGCACAAGGATCCTGTAGAACAAGTGGGATCGTACGACCCTTTGCCAAATGTCAACAACGAAAAGCTTGTTGCGCTAAACTTCGACAGGATCCGGTATTGGATGGCACAAGGCGCAAGAGTATCTAAACCTGTAGAAGAATTACTTGGTTAAGTAACCTTGATTGTATGGTTTTGTTATTTAATCGTCATGGAGAATTCAAAATCGTTTTTTGAATAGTCCAGGTCTGTCGCTAATATTGATTTTTAATGACTGATTCTTCTCCTGTAGGCCTCGCTGGATTTTTGCCTCTACATCCACGGACTGTGATGAATGCGTGGAGGAATAGGTTGAAACAAAATCAAGAGGACGTAAAGGAAAATAAAGTTTAATCTGCTTATTTATGTTTTAATTCCAATGTAAAATAGTTAACTTTTTGTGTGCATTATTGTTAATAAAACTATTTGATAATCAAGTATGATGTCTCCATGCTCCAGATTTGCTATATTCTTAGTAAAACTTTGATCTAGAGTGATATTTTTTCTTTTGTCAGGCCAGTATTGTTAATGCTGTTTGAAATTGTATAGAGACATCATAAATTAAAACCTAATATTAATGCCTTAAAACAACACTTGCAAGAAAATTCTATCTTTTCAATACCCATTTTAAACATCATCTGACTTAGCTATCACATAACCTCATAAGATCTTATATAGAATTCGCCTTCACGTATGATTGTGTCTATTCCTTCACTCATTTTATTAAGAGTAATTTTTAATTTCAGAATTGATAAATTGTGCCGATGATTTTCCTGTTACCTTTCAAGTAGTTTATACAAATAGTAAACAATGAATTATAGCTGGCTAATCATAGAAATATAAATAAATATAAGCATCCTTCTGTGGAAACTCAATATAATTTATCAAGGGTATTTCATTTATAATTCCATGGGCACAGTTCAGATGTATAATTAAATATTTTAATGTTGAAAGTATGCTCGACTTTGCCTGTTCTTGAAAGTTCTTTCATCTCTATCTATACATTCACATTAAGATAACTGAATACAGTGTTGTATATTTTACTTCAAAATGTTCAGAGGTGTAATTTTTGCTTTTTCCCTCCCCAAACATGGACATTTCCAACTTAGGCATTTCTAGAATAACAGGAAATAAGTGCAAAGAAAAGAATCTCCACAATCAGAGGAGCAATGTTATTGACCAATCTTCATAGAATAGTTATTGAAACCTATTTCTTTTATACTTTAAATACCACTTGTAGTTCACTTCTTACAAGTCATCGAAAACTAATTTACTTTGAAAAAGTCTTTAGTCATAGAAAATTTGTAATTCCCATGCCAATGTCATTCAGACTAAAAATGTTTATCTGCCTTTTACCAACAATTTTATTATGAGAATAAATCTTTCCTACGACAAAGAAATGAAAATGATCAAGTACAAATAATATTATCAAATCATAAGATTAGAAGTATACACAGAACCATACCAGATAAATTTTAACAGGCAACTTGATATTTATTAGTATATGATGAATAAATAAACAAGCATTTCATTCATTAATTTATTTCTATGAAATTCTGTACAAGAACTTTTTCCACACACATTTTCCAGGTTATGTAACACCGGAACAGGGTTTCAGTTAATAACATGTACATCTCTTTGTACTATATCAACATTGAACTAAAAAGTTAAATTAGGATGTGTGTGCCAAATCACTTTCAATTGGATATTCGCGATGAATGCACCTCTAAATTTGAAGTCTACTAATCTTTTTCTTAATGAAACACACTCTTGAGAGCGAGTTCAGGTTTGTCATAACCCAATTGCTCAGGAGTGTCAACTCCAAGTTCTTCCAACGTGGGCTTGATTTCCTAGAACGTGGAATACATTCATTGAGAGAATTGTACACTTAAGACAAATCTTAACTTTATAGGAAGGAGGTATCATTTCATACCTGTAATACGTAAGGATATATTTCCTTTACGCGAGAACCACATTTATCTTTAACTGCTTCAAGAAACCTCACTGCCAATGCATAATCATTAACTCTTCTGCAAGCACCAAGGGCAGCGATGATGATTTTTGGTTCTGGTACCAAGTCCATTCCACATAAGTCATTCATTGCCTAGATAAATAAGAAGAACGCTGTAATATGCTGTTAAATTCTGTAACAGCAAACTAACTTTTCATGATACGTACCTTCCTGATTTCCCATCCATCGATATCTGATCGATTGAAATATTTCACAAATCGCTCATCGAATTCTTCGTCCGTTTCGGGAGCAGCATGAGCCATGAAACGACTGGAAACTATTGATAATAGTAAGAATAAAATTGAGGTTCATGATAATAGATGCTGAGGCATTGGATCTCATGAGATTATTAAATCAAAAGACAACGATGAAGACGTTTAGTTTAACCGGTTTAACCTTCTGAATCCTAAGTACATTTCTTTATATCTAGTTCAACAAAAATCGAAAGTAATATCATTAAAAAATGCTGACTTACGTGCTGGTAACCTTGCTGATGCTGGTAATAATACATCTTTCGCAACAGCGTGAAATCGGCAGGCAACAGTACGAAACATCTTTAATGGTAACTATCAGCACTTCTCTGCAGTATGGCTGATTGAGCGACGAGAAAGGTACGTCACGTGCACCAAACTAACAAAGTCTAAGTAACTTCTACATTTTAATTTTCATCCTATAAAATACTTTTAATACACTAAAAAATTATTATGAAAGGAAAATTATCAAAATTATAAATTTTAATCTTATGTAATTCAACGATCAATTTAAGACATTATAAATTAAACACTTATGTTTTCATAGGTTGGTACTTTGATATTTAACCCTTTAACAATTATACATTAAAGTAACGTTTATATATAAATTTAAAGAGAATTTATTTCCGAATTACAATTTTACGTTAACTATTAACATGATTTATTATTATATTTTATTCCAATCTTTACGAGAATTACGAGTGTCAACTTTTCGGCATAATAAAGTTGAACCCGAACAACAAAGTGAGTTTAGGGAAATGACTAGTAATTTGTGACTGACTTGTTTACTGAATGATTGAAATGCTCTGAAGTACCTGATAGAAAAAATGAGTAAGTCCCCATTCTTTGAAATATTGCTGAAATTAATTGGGGTTTACATCTGAGAACATGTGCAATGATATGGTTTGTACTCTAGTTCCAGTTTTTGACTGCTGTTTTTCATTGTAATATACCACGTAATCGAAGAAATCCGATTTGAAATGGATGTTTTGAAGGAGTCTAATGATTTAAGAGCTCAAGATGATAGTAAAGGAAATATTGAAAGTAATGAAACCAATAACACTTGTAACGGTGAAAGTGAAAGTATAAATACGAAAGATCCTGAGAAAGACACATTACCAGTAACGGTGGAGGACAAGTTAATGACCAAATTCAGAGCTGATACCGAAAGTACTTCTGAAGTTAATGATGATAAAGAAGAGGTTGGAATTTCTGGTGAAGACGATAAGGGAAATGATGAATGGTTGGATATTTTGGGTTCTGGACAACTCAAGAAAAAGGTAAGTTAGATGTAGCAAATTCTGGTTATTACAAGTCCGTCGTTTTATGTAGATATTTTTGATTCTTTTAATATAGAAAATTTATAGTGAACAAATGAAGGTTATGCATGAACCTCATTACAATAGATTGTCCTCTAAAGTGAGAGTGATTCATTCAAATTGGTATTATACAGATACAAAGTCGCTGCTATATTCTGAATATTATTGATTGCAACAACATAATTTAGTTATTAGTGTGAATGCCTCGACAATTGTTACACGTGGCCCAATCGAAATCATGACCGGTGATAACGAGGTCGTAATGATTTCTGAAGTTGAAGACTGTCTCTACGATTTCTATGAAATTTTTATAGCATAGCTATAACGTTAAATCGTTCGCTTCGCTTTTCTTTAAATTCGCAGGAAGTGTCTGAGAACGTTAAAAGTATTTCACTTCTAATAACCATTTGAATTATTAGGCTTAAAATTATTTGAGTTGTAGAATCGACCCTTTTTACGGAAAATATCCAATTAAAAATATCTTTTCCCCATCATTAACCTTCTTCACGGTTTATCATTATCTTAGCATGTAAAGTAATATTATATATATTTGCATTTTTTATTAGTGTAAGAATTAATAAAGCTCTCACTCATTTTCTTCAGATTATCACACCAGGCGAAAAAGATAGCAGACCAGAAAGGTATCATGTTTGTTTGATTGATTTGGAAGGGACATTAGCAGATGGCACTGTCGTTGAGAAAGAGAAAGGATACAGATTCCAGCTTGGAGATGCAGAGGTGAAGATATTGAAACTTGTTAGCATAATATTGCAATTAAATCATGTTTCTAAGTATTTTATTTTACCTCTCAGGTTATACAAGGCCTAGATTTGGCTGTTCCGCTAATGGATCATGGAGAAGTAGCTGACATTTTTGTTGGTCCACGATTTGGTTATGGTTCAGTTGGCCGTCCCCCTGATATTCCATCAAATGCTGAAATTACGTACAGGGTCCATTTAATATCCTCTGAACCTGAACCCTCCATAGAATCTCTTCCACCTTCAGAGAGGAAGAAAATAGGGTATTGAGTTTTTATATGTAATTTATTCCCATTTCTCTTATTTTCCTATTTATATTATATACAGCCATATTTCCTGTTAGAGAAGGTTATGGCAGTTAATTTAATTTTTAAATTTTGCTTATTAATTAAAATTATAATTATTATATAAATAAAAATGATAATTATTTAACGATGTGCTATTCTGCAGAACTTTTATCTTTGCATAAGCCCATTACTTATTTCCATTCAGGATCATTAATTTTTATTCTCTACTTATTCCATTTCTCAGAGTAACCAATCACTCAGCCTAGTGTGAGCTAACTTCAACTTTTTGTATCTTCCAAAGCTTTATATACTTTTTAAATTTATTATATATCAACATAATCTGTCTTTTTTCAACATATAGAAAAGAATTACTTTTCAAAATGATTTCATTAGTTATCAATATCCTGGCATTTAAATTATGATGTCTAACTCTTTAAATGTGTTTGAATATTCTGTTATTTTCTTTTATATAGTGAATATTTGATATTTTAGTTTATGGATCAGTTATTATTAGGACCGTACATACTCATTTAGATTAGGTGTCAGCATTTTTTGTATAGTTTTAATTTTTAAATTATAATTGCATCCCATAGTAAAAATTTCCATCCTATTGAATTTAAGGAATAAAAAGAGGGAAAGAGGCAATTGGTGGTATACCAGAGATGAGCATAATTTTGCCATTCAGTGTTATCGTCGTGCCCTAGATTTTTTGGATGATGTGGAAGGTGGCATCATTGTAGAGCCAGATAGAGAAGAAGCCAAGGTAGAATGTGAACTTACTTAAAAAATTTTTGTCAAAAGAGTTTGTCAAAATATTTGCTTATTTGACATTAATATTACAGCCTAATGAGGATGAGTTGCAAGACCTTCTGGAAGATCGATTGAAAGTCTACAACAACCTTGCTGCTGCACAAATGAAAATTAAAGCATATGATACTGCATTAGCATCTGTGCAGAATGTTCTGCGTTGTCAGCCAAGAAATGTGAAAGCCCTTTTTAGAAAGGGAAAGGTGGGGTTCAATCATCCTTTTCTTTACAAAAATCAATTAAATTCTGTTACTAATAGTTACACATCTATACATTTAACTATATTTTACCTCATTTAGAAAATTTAATTTTTATTATATTAAATTTTCTGCAGATACTTGCTGCCAAAGGAGATACAGAGGCTGCTATTCCAGTTTTGCGTTTAGCCTGTCAGTTAGAACCTGAATCAAAAGTTATTCATCAGGAACTTGCTCGACTTGTTAAGCAAAAGAAAAAAGATAGTGAAATGGAAAAAAATCTCTACAGAAAAATGCTTGGACAAGACAAAGTTGAGGATAGTGAGTCTAATAATGCGACATCTAAAGTAAGTGATATTTAAAATCTTAATAATATAAAGAAATTGATGATAAGTTACTTGTGTATTGGTCTTAACATTTTCTTCTTTCAATAGCTCAGCAAAATTTCCTGGGGCCTATTGTGTGGAAGTGTAGTTACGGTATTTATAGGAATTACTGCAGCAGCATATCGTTATAAACTGGTATGATAAGTGGTGGTTTGATTTTTTCATCTCCCTAAGCAGAATCAGTGAATGATTATCTTCTTGTAATATGATGGAAACAATTTTATAATCAAGTGGCCTTCACTATGCCACCAGAAGTGGACACTTTCTAAGCTTACCTGGTATATGGATCATTGTTAATTTTGCATTTGATATGTATTTTCAGATAATTACATAGATTGGAAATTGTTTCATATCTAATATCTCTTCCAGTTATAATTTCAGGTAATTTTTTTACCAAATTTCCATTTGTTATTTTGATGTTGTTTTTGACAAAGATTTTGCTTATGTAAGAATTATTGTCTTGTCTCAAATTTTTGTGAAATTCAGTGAGGGTAATTCTCATTTTGCAAATGCAGTTTACAGTGCTTGAATTGTTCTTAGAGTTTCAGAGTATTTTAATTAATCATATGAACATGAAAATCATTTTGTCGTATTTGGTTTTTCTTTGTATATGTAACAAAATAGAAGACTGATGGCAATCATTGAAGATAAACAAATTACATCTTTGAAGTTCAGATAGTTTGTATTTCTATGATTCAGTATTGCTGGATTAATTTAAAAGCTGCTTGTAATAGCTGACCTCCAAAGTAATTCATCTTTTAAGTGTACTTATACCCTAAGAAGAGTAGCTTACTGTAGACTTGACTCAGTTATAAAATTTGTATTTCAATTCCTTCAGATGTTGCATTTGCTTGCTTGGCAATAAAAAAAAACTTTGATACTATGTTGGCTATATATCTTCTTTATTTCCTTCTTCTGCTATTGTTTTCTGCCGAATGAATTCTTATAACCATCGGAAGATTCATAAAGTTATTAGTCATTTTATGTTTTTACCAAGGACTGAAAGAAATCTGATGAAATATATAAGTTATAAATTTATGAAACAAAAAGATTTACTTCTATATATATTATTTGTCAGTTATGCTAAAGTTACTGCTGCTGTTACCAAAACTTATTTGATATGGGTTTATGCTTATCCTTTCAGCTATGGATTGTCTTGATATTGTATCTCTTATTCAAATAACATAATTTAGAAATATCAAAAGAATTTAATTGTTTAGAACAAAAATACTTGCATAGCAGGGTATAATTAAACATATATAGCATGGTGTTATGGAATAGTATTCAATAAGTCATGAAAGATGTGGGTTTTTTGTTTAAATTGTGGATTGCAATTTTGTTTCGGTTGAATGGAAAAAAATCATTTTTCTATCCTGTATTCTCCCTAAGATGGAAGGAAAACCACCTGTGTAGAAAATATCATTTTTTGGTTTTATATGCTGGGTTTGAGGTAATTTTTCACCCATGGGGTTCAATGGAAATGAAATTCTAACACTCAAGAGGTTACGGTGGTTGTTTAAAGAGTGAGTCATGAAGGTTTGACTAAAGAAAAGCAAGGATCAAGAACACTGATCATGGTAACAAGAAGTCTATATAATTTGCAATGGTTTACATGTATATATTGTTTATCCTGATTGCAAAATTTGTTTATAAATTTGAAAAAGATTATGAAGCAACATGTTGTTTGTTGACATGAGACAATTATAAAGTTAAATTTAATTTTAGTGTAAAATATAGGCATTTTCTTAAGAGATTAATCATCTGCTTAAATTATGTAATAGAGAAGCAATAATTATCCTTCAATTAGCTAGAGACATTTTAGGAATTAATGACACAGAGCTCAAGGATTTTTATAGTAAACTTTACATAAAAATTTTTTATACATTGCCCACTAAACAAAGCGAATTTTTAGGGAGAGGGAAAATTCAGCATCCAAGCTTACTTCTTCTGTAACAGTATCAGAACCGCTTTGTTATATGTAGAATGGAAGAATATTTTTAAAAAATTGAAATATGCCAATAATTAAACAATGGATAACATGCTACAAAAATTCTAAACAAATGATGGGATGGGAACTGATTCAATATGATTTTCCTTTATAAATCATGTCAATCATTAAAAATTATTACAAAACCATTTGTGTAAATGAAAAACAAAATTGCTTGAAGGAGCATTGTTGGTATATGAGATTGTCCGCAAACGTACACTATTCTCCTCAGAGATCAACGGCAAACATATAGCAGTACGGAACCAAATTCTTTGATTGTCAACTGTAGTGTTTTGTGCATTTGAGAGGTTTCTCTAAACTTCCTTTCATTAGTACTTTATCACATTGACTCGGAATATATAATGAAAATTCAGTACTTAAATGCAATTGAGAGTACTAGACCAGATAATCCCTTTACAGAGACGTCGATTCGTGAATATGTTAATGATATCCACAAAATGATTAAAGATTGGCCAAAAAGTTTCAAATAAACAAATTCGTTTTTTGGATTGGCCTTGATAGATACCCAAATGTAAAGTTTTACAAATCTCAAATGGAAACAAACAAGCCAACAGTATAAAGATTCCGGACTATATGAATAGAATGATTGTCTGGATACAGGAAATATATACTAAGTCCTCTTAGCACATTCCAAGAATGTTCAGTTTTGCGGAATGTATAATTGTTCATCGAAAAACTCGGCATTTAATTATCTTAGTAGGCGAACGAATAGGATTGGAGCGCAATATCACTAAACATTGTTGTGTTCCAATTATGGCGATGCCCCGAATATTCATATCTAAACAGCTGACTTTCATTCTCAATGCTGAACACCAAAGAACTTAAGTAGTTTAGAAACTCATTTCTATCATTCAGGATTAATGAACTTCAAGGGCAAAATCGAATCGCTTTATGAATATATAAAGTTAAAGTGTTAAGTCACGTTATGATCCGCCGTCATCTTTCAAAATGTCTAGACATCGACATTTATGAGGCTAACAATACTCAAGAGGAAACGATGCCTAAAATAGAGTTAAAAATTAAAAAACTCGATTTTAGACGCTAGTCACGTCACAGTTATAAACGAAACACAAATAAATTTCATAATATAAATATGTCGACTGAGTTTTATAGAATCTATTAGCAGTGGTTATCTGCAACACTACATAGAACATTGGATATAGGTCGCTGGAGGACAGTACTGAAGGCCTCAACACTCACGCTCCAACCTATAAAGCCAAGCTCACGGTCATTTACATCAACATCGTGCGCTGACATAGCTTAGAAATTTGGTAATTCTGCTTAGCTTGCTTCGGTAGCTTTGACTCTCGTTTGTTCTTTTGTATGACGTAAAAGTATTCACTGAGTCTGCGCGGAAGATTGTGTATCACGTGACCTGAGTCTTTTTGAGCGCATTTTCCAGGTACGAATATTGTGAATGGGTTTCATTCGATATTATGTTATTAGGCCTTACTCTGGAGCTATAATAACAATGTACGAGTTCTTTAAATATCCTTCTATTCAAAAAGTTTTAATTTCTCACCGTTAACCGCTCGAATTAATGAAAACTCTATGTTAAATTTCTGTGGTTGTCATAAGTTTAGAGTAACAAGGGATTGAAATGGCGTCGTTCCCACATGGCCGAACCCGGCTTTGTTTCGAATTTTAATGTGTGCGAGTCGCTTGTTGTACTTGCGGGCTATCTGTTGATATAGATATCTCCATTGTGGTAGATTTTGACGTAAGAAACTTGAATTTATCATCTAGATCGTTGGTTTCTGTTCATCGCTAGCTGGGTGTTATTTTATGTTACAAGGTCGAAATGCTCTATATACCAGTGGTGAATGTTGATATTCGGAAAATATAATTGTGATTTAATTGGAATATTGTTTGGAGTTTATTGTTGTAAATGTTCAAATATGTGCATAAGTGAACGGATAGTGTTAATTTTACTTGGTTACATAAATATATTCGTTCCCGTTTCTCTTGAAATAAATGACGAGAAAGTGCGTTGGGACTGTCAACTGAAGTATTGTAATTATTTTGTTGATTTTATAGCGGAAAGAAGTGAAATTTATCATTTTGTGCATTTAACTTAGCTAATCTTTCGCGTAAAATTGATTCATTATGGGAAGTTGGCGAAAAATTTCGTCATCGTGAGTAATTTAGTTCCGTGAAATGAAATGATTGTTTCTTTCGGCTGTTTCTCTTAAAATATACTAATTATATCGTAATTTTTCATGTACGCTTAGTTTACATATGGAACTTAAAATTCAATATAATTTATATAATATATTTGTTTTATTTCCAGAATCTAATTGTAAATAGTGAGTGTATATAGTGTTTGTAAAGATGAGTTCGGCAAGCCGGACCACCACTCGTGGTGGGAAGGGTGGAAAGCCCGAAACAACTGTCGGTGGGAAATCACAAAAATCAGACGCCAAGACAGATTCTCCAAAAGCACTAGACCTCAATCCTAAAATTCAAGTAAGTTACTTGTATATTATAGTAATGAATCTAAGCTTTTGTTATTTTACTTGAATGTATAAATTTCGTTATTTCAACAGCCTACCGCCGAGCAGATGAGAATTGCACAAATTATTGATACACGGACAGAAGACCCTGATTTGAAGGACAAGATAAAGCAGGTTTGTTTCTTATGATGTCTGACATTTTCTTTAACCCATTAACGATCCTACGTAACCTAAATAAATGTGGGATTTAAATGAACTTATTATTTTACAGGTGATGGATGCAACCAGGAAAAGTGAAGATGAAGTATGCACAGCTTTGCATGACTGTGATAATGATCCAGATAGAGCAGTCAATATGTTACTGGAAGGAATGGCAACAGTAATTCATTTTCATTTCATTATTTTTTAAACTTTACACAATCATTTGTTGCTATGTTGAAAAGCAGTACTCGGTTAATGAAGTCTAAAGAAAATGCCTGTTCACTCTTTCGATCTTAAGAAATAATATGCTGTAATATAATTCTGTACATTCGAAATTATATACACCCCAATAGGAATTATCTTTATAAATGTAAAATGAGCGAGATTCCCGGTAAATGAATCTGGTTAGTTTCAACTTAGGAGAGATATATGATATTTATTAAGCATTAATATGTTGCTTATTTAAGTTGTTATGGTTTGCTTTTTTGTGTGTTTTATGAAAAATATTCATTGCGTTGGAAAATATTTTATGAACTAATATTGTTTATTGATAAGTTGTAAATAAATTCATTGACATTAGGTAGAGAAGGTAACTTGCAGAAGTGCATATTTTGAAATAATAGTGAGTTGCCTTAAAGAGGAATATTTTGTGTACTACATTACTTTCATTTCAGGTATTTTTAATGAATTTGATAAGAGAAACTTTTATAATGAAGTATTATTAGTGATGTGTTGAATAATGATATTTATCTCTGTTAGCCCAATGTCTTTAATGCAGGAATTATAAGGAAGTGGAGATGTTATAGTGTTGTATTAATTGTATAAATCAAACAGTGTCTCTAATGTCGAAGAAATCTTTCAAATATGTATCTTTCTTTAGTGGAGCTGTTCAGGAACAAATATTAATGTCTTTGAAAGATTCTTTCAACAAGTTAAGAAAGTGGACTAAGGTATCAGCTTTTCTAGTGTATACTCCCTATTAATATAGATCTCTTTTAAGTTGATACTGAACATTATTGGCAACAAGTGATCTTAAATCACCAAATTTTTATTGAAGTTTCAATTTTACTTGTCAACTACTGAACATGATTTGTTTTTTTTTTTTCACTATGAACATGCATTTTCTGCCTTTTGTTTGTCGTAAATAATGTTAACAATATTGAATGCAGCAGTAGGCAAAATTATTAGGTTTGCTTCTTTGTATCCAATGGTCAATTTCATTGCTACACAAAATTAGTTACTGCAATTCAATTAGGAAGATAGTTGTAAAATTGGATTCAAAAATTTTCTCTGAACTGTGCATTGTGTGTTTGTATGAATCCTCATCGTAAATTTATTATAGTATCTCATTTCTTGAAGGCAGATAGCATTTCCTTAATGATTAATGTAATTAGATCTTTCATGGCTTATTTTTCTATATGACTATTTTGGGAGCTCAAATTCCACAACCAATTGCACATTTAGAGTAATAAATCAGATAAAATGTGCCTTGTTCATTTCATTTAATTTTTCTTTTTAATAAGTGAGTTTTAAATAATAATAAGTAGTTTTTTGTTTTACTGAAATTTCTTAGTTGTATAAATATTTAATATTTCCTCAAGTAGATTGTTTTTATCCATATTTTCATACTCAAGTTAACTTACCATGTTATTATAATTTGCCTAGCTTACAGTATCCCCTCCAAAAATTGATTTTTTATCTGCATCCTTAAGTTAGTATTCAAAATTTAGTGTATTTTTTGCCTGTTGCTCTTGTTTATTGTAGATGGTGTAATAGTATCCTGAGAAATTAGTGCTCTAATGATTGTATTATATTTTAAGGGTGAATGGGAAATGTCTGGAAAGAAGAAAAAAAATCGCCAACCTGGCTCAAATGCAAAACCTGAAGGTCCAGTGAATAACCGTGAAGATCCAGGTGGAGATTGGAGTCGAGAAAGGGAAGGTGGGGGTGGAGGTAGTGGTGGTGCTGAAAGGGAAAGATCTCGAGTTAGAGGTGGTGGCCCTCCTAGAATGAGAGGAAGGGGCTCCTTAGACAGTCGTGGATGTTAGTGTTTTATTATGCTATTATTGACATACTATATATTTCACTTGTTTACCTGTAAGTGATTTTTGATGATGTTGCTCTAACATACCTTTGTATGATTTCAGGGAGAGGAAGAGAAAATAAAGAAAATGAAAAGAATTTGGAGGACTCAAGGGGAGAGAATTCCCGAAGAGGGCGAACAATGAATGGTCCTGGTGGACGCTCAGGACGGGGTGGTCGTGGAGGTCGTTTGGGCCCACGCACTTTCCAGAATCGGGAGAGGGGTGGTTTTCCTAGGTCTATTGATACGTGGAACAATCCTCAAGCTGATGAAACCTCTGCAGATCCAATAAAAATGGGTCAGTCGTGAATTTACTTATTATTATTACTAGTTACCTTGTATGAGAATCCTTATCATTGATATTTATATAATAAAATCTTGTAATTGTGTATAGCTTAAGAGGTAGTGGATACATTTTACTTGACCAAGAGTTCATAGCTGTTTATATAGATTTGCATATTTTTTCTCCAAATTTCTGATACAGTAAGAATCCGCTTAATGCGGGGGATACATTCCAATAACTTTGAGTGCTAAACGAAACAGCATTAAACGAGGCATTGTAACACATACATATGTAAATATGTAATGGGGATCAGTGAAAAGAGCAAAGAATGACAAAATTTATTAGTTCTTTCCAAATTTATCACAAAAAATGTAACGTTTATATCTTTGTACACCTAAAAAAACCTTGATGATAACAAATAAATCAATTGCGACGGAGGAAAGCTGCATTTGTACTGGGATTGCGACTTAGGAGATTACAGTTGGAACCTTTTTCCTAGGCGGACTAACAAAAGAGCATTGGAAAAGATACATAGCATATCTACGTATCACCATTGCTATTAAGTGCACTGCTTTTGGTTGGTGCATGGCCGCTTTGCACTCACATACAACAAATATCAGTGCAGTGTGCAATTCAGGGGAACCCCACCCCAAAAACTGCCTTGTACTGAAACAGTGTTAAACAGGATCTTACTGTATGTGCTCCAAGTTTGACCCTGGTTTTTGATAAGTGATTCTGTTATGAAAGTATGAGTGATCAAATTATTTTATTTGTCATATCAGTTATGGAAAAAAGATTTGGGCAAGGTTTTTGTATGATTATTATTATATTAGTACCTAATGATAGTATTGAAAATGTGTTGTACATTTACTAAAGTATGATCACATCAGCAATGAAATTATTTTACGTTGTGCTGGAGTGTAATGGAATACTATAATTTTCAGATAATTGGGCTGATGACTTTCCTTCTCCAGAAGATTGGGACAATGAAGAATATACAGGATCTCTAGCTGATACCAAAGTGTTCACTCCCAGCAATTCAGTACAACAAGCGAGCCTGAATCCTGAGCCACTGCAGGATTCTACTAATCAAGATATTGCATCTTCTGTGCCTAAGAACATGCCCAGTAGCTTATCTCCTACCGCAGAGCAAATGTCTCAGAATTTGGACCTTGCTTCTTCATTAAAGCAAACAAATCAGACTCCAATTGTTGTAAGTTGAAATATTGTGTATTTCCTGCAAATCAAATAACATTTAAATTTCATGTCATACAATCTGAGATATATAACAACTGACTAGTTTTAATGAAAGCTACAAAATTTATCTATATCATTGGTACTGATTCAGTGCTACTTTATATTGAAGAAGTAAAGCTAAAATTACAACATACTCAAATTAATCAAGTATGAATTGGGTGATTTATCGTTTAATGCACATTCACTGTGTATATATATAAAGTTTGAAGCATGTTGTTTTGGTTATTTTTATCTTTTAGTATAAACTATAACATTAAAACATCCATTCTGTAGGATTGACTTTAATAAGGTAGAATGCCAATATGGCTAAAATATTAGGTATGCATGGTATAACATCATTATCAGCATTTCAGTTAATATGCCAACTTTGGAATTGAACGTTTTCAGTTTTGAATCAAGTACTTGTATGTAGTGAAATAATATACCTTTATTATGTTAGTTATTTTTCTCTCCAGAGGATGGCAACATAGTTGCCAAAAGATTTAAAAAGAACAATACTTGCAATAGGTCACTGATTGAGGACTCGACCCCTGCTGGATGTAATTAATCAATGATTATTTTTCTTGCCAAACAACATCTAAGTGGAGTTTTCCTAACTCTAATATCTTATCACTGAGCTCCAAGATTTGAATGTATTTGTATTTCAATTCCTAAATATTTAATTTTTACTCATATCTTTTAGAAATAACCTCAATTTAATTTCACAATGTTTTGAATGGTAAACTGCTGTTTATTAACTTAACTCCTCCTTACAGCAGAATACCTATTCTTCCATAGAAATCATTAAATCTCATTTAAATTGCTAAAGAATTCTGAAAAAATTGATATCTTTCATAGAACTTGAAATGGAAGAAAGGCAAGATTTTTTTGAATTGTCAAAAACTATGATTCATTTTGATGAGCTTGTGCTTCTGTTTTTGATACAGAAGCTGTTCTTTAGCCGACAGAGTTGAAAATAGAGACATTGCTCTGAAACAAAATTTTTTAGTCTGTTTTACAAATTGGATTATTCACTATTTCCTGTTGTGCAGAAATGAAATCTTGGCAGTATTGAATTATTCATTTAAACTTAAAATTATTCTTTTAGCATGTTTTGATTTGTTGAACATATCTATAGAGCACTAATGTCATTGGAAAATTTGAGAATGGTGAAAAGATTTGTAGAATTTCAAGTAGTCAGTGATTTTTCAGTATCTTCATTCTAATGAACCCAAAATATTAGTTTGTATTTAATTTTCATTTAAATATTCTGGTTAAGCTTTCTGACCTACTAATTTCAAAATTTCTTTCTTTCATTGTTTCTGTTGTTTAGCTATGGATGATATTCCTCTCATTACATAGTGTAGATTAGATTTACTAAATAGATTAAGAGAAGAAACATTCAAGGAAGATGTAGTATAGATCATCCTTCCCTGCTATATAGATTGATCAGATACAGCAAATAAAATAAGGGAAATAGATGCAAAAACTAACGGATTTAAAAATTTGTTTTTCTCCTGAACAATACGTGAAAATAACCATCTAGGGAAGTAAATTCATGTTGCATGTACCACACACCGAAAGGTTGCTCACAGGGTATCTACATAGACATACATGTTAATTGATCTTCTATACAGTTTTTCTGTGAAGAATATCATGCTATTATATATGATATTGTTATATATATGATACTAGTCCTTCAATATTAGGTTTTTGAGAGACTGTAGTGGTTATTCTGCAGTATACCTCTATGTTAGAGGTACTAATTTTTAAGTATAATTTTTTTATTTCATTTTTTAATAATAAGGAACTGGCAATGCATCTAATAAGTCTGAGAACACAAGAAACATGGTGCAAGTTCATGAACAGGGATCATATGGAATAAAATTTGGCCAGGTCATATCCCTTACAGAATAACTTTGTTATGGAATGATGCATCTTATTCATTTACAACTCAAAACACCATAGGATGTACTGAACAGAAATTGATCTCAAAGTTGTGGAAGATTTATTGACTCAATTGCTTATTAAAAATCTCATATAATTTTTCAGACTCCAAATACTGTTGGAGTTGGTGTGATGACTCCTGCACAATCACAGTACCTTAGCCAACTAACTCAAGCTACTGAAAGTCATAAAGCAGCTGTTGGAATTGGTAGCAACTCAACACCAGCTAGCAATTCCTCACAATCTTATGGGCCAGTATCTTCTGCATCTACCAATTATCCAGTTACTTCTTCAGCAGCCTATCATACACCAAGTCCTACTGCATTTACATCCACTACTGGTAAGATAATATAAAAAAATCAACCTGTATTTTTTATTTTATAGTCTTAAAAATCTGTAATTTGTATTTATATATGCTAGTATGATTTTATTCTCAAATATGCATAGCTCTTCAAGTTAGTTAACTCTTAAGTCAACTTAAGTTTCTAAAAGGTTCAAAATATACTCAAATATAATATAAAGGTAAATTATTTGCCAATAATGTAATGTTTCTATCAGTTTACTAAAATTGCCTTCATTGGATAATTTTATTAGGTTTAAAGAAATATGGTTTATCAGTAATTTTTTGTGTTCATTGTCTTTATGTATTCATAAGGCAAAGTTATAATATCCTGGTCAATGTGTTATCATAATCTTCTCTTAGTCATCCCTTAGCTGACTGATACCTTAATAGTTTAATTAGTTAAATTTCAATCCATTTTTATTTATATTTTTATGAGATTTGTAATTTAGAACCTATGTGGTTAATTTGAGAACAAAGTCTCACATTTTCTTTGACTCAATTAATGCTGCTAATGGCTGGAGATGTTTTTAGTTCAGTTGATTTTTGTTTGAAGCATTCATTTTATATCAATTGATGATTTTTAACAAAATAGCTGTAATTGAAACTCTATGGGTGTTTTTTTTATTTTCACTATTTTTTGTCTCGTCTAACTTCTTAGATATATTAATACTAATTGTTATTTTGAGAAATCCAACCCCTTCCAAAGTGAAAATGTAATGATGGTTGTCAAAAGTACTTTATGTATGTAAAAATGTATGTATTAAGTACTTGGCTTAATGTGGGCTTAAATCATAATTTACCAACTTTAGAAGGATTGCAGTGAGAGATTATTATTCCATTTCAGGTTTCTCTGCATTACCTGTTTCATTTTCTGATGTATTTTTTTATTCTAATAATCCCATTTGTAAATATAAGTTATATAATCAAAGTATCCACTTACTTATAGTTTCAGCATCTATTTACTTAAGTAATTTTGAGATAAGTGGTTAGGAATTCACAGCACATCAAATTTCATTCAGTGAAAATTTGTCTTTGTAACCATAGGAAAGAATATTTTATGCAGCCATTACTTTTTGTGCAGATTATCTAAATCCTATCTAGATAGTCTATCAGTTGGACAGACTGCAGGTTAATCTTACATGTAATAGAGTTTCTGTGAATCGTGCTCTAAATAACTTAATTATAGCTGATTATGTAATTTTGGCAGGAAAAGGCTGAAATTGCAGCCAGCTATAATGCACAGTCACCAGTATATTTATTGTAGTCCTCTCAAAAACAGTCTCTTCTGCTAATAACTGCCAAGTAGTTACTCCTCAAAGTAGCGTCTTTTTTTCCAAGAGGCAATTTAATGGTATAAGGAACATAAGTAGTGATTTAAGTCCTGAATAACTACCCTGAATTAAACTATTAAAGTACTTTAATAAATTAAATTTATCAAATTACTTAAGTTATTTATCATGTTCCATTTTATGAAAAACTTTATAGAAATATTGATTGCTTATTCAATATGTACACGGTTAAAAACATATCTATCTACAACGTTATTTTATAAATAATAAATTCTCATATCTTATTTCTAGATGCTCTCTCAGCATCTTTCTCAACATCAAGTTTTGGGGGATCAGCAGCTAGCTACAGTAATCAAATGAAAGTCCAGACATCTGTACCACCACCTGCATCTCAGAGCTCTGTAACTCAATCAATGCCTGCTAGAACTAAATCTCAGAGACCTCGTGTACCTCCTCCATCTAAGGTATATCTCCATGCATTAGTTACTGTATGACCTTAAAGGTTTAAAGTGTTCTTCTAGGTGTGTTTAATTGTTGATTTTGAAACAGGACTTTCATCAAGCATAGTAAGCTGTTACATCAATGATTTTTGTCAAATTATTTACCTTGAGAAGGTAATTAGAATCATGAAGCCTATCATAGTTAAATGCTTATCAGTTTGTTGCTCATTTTTATATGTAGTGATATTATTGTGGATCATATTTGACTGTACATCATGGAAAGAAAAAATGAACTAAGAAACTGAACATTTACTTTTCGATTTTTATAGTAAGACTTGGTTAGTGCAATACTAGTTGATACAATACTATTGTTAGCACAAGTCAGTTAAAATGTGCTGCACCATAGTGAGCACTGGGAAAGGGGGATAATAATAAATGTAATAATAATAATAACCCATCACCATAATAGATTTTAAAGTCAGATATTGTTAATGGTGTTATCATCAAATAAAAGCTATGGTATTGAACTGGTGGATTGCAACCCTCAAGTGGTTGCCTGTGAATTTGAATTGACAGAAGGGTTTGCTGTGATGGAATTCTTGTATATTGAGACCATTCATAAATCCAATCCATTCAATCATTAACTTTTCTCATATTTCATGCGTCGGAAAATTAATTATATAATAATAAAATGAAGGCCCAAGGTAAAAGCCAAGAATAAACTGGTATGATATTGGCCTTGACACAATAATTACAACACTTAGTGAGAAGGTGTAAGCTCAATCTTAACAATTATTAACACTCATTAGAATATTGTCTCTTTTTTATTCAAAAAACATAATTTGAAACTCATTATGTTATCAATTAATCTAGATGAGTGATTCAACTCAATACTTCTGTCAGTATTCATGATGTGACTTTATCCTGTTGATTTCTAAGATTGCCCAATTAGAATAATTAATGAAACTTTTGCATAATGATACATGTTCATTATCAGCAAGATACTGGTTATTTTTAGAATTGATATGTGACAGTAACTTCTTAATACTCCACTGTAATAATAAATTATATTATAGAAGATCTTGAAAGATTACTAGTTCAATATTTTGAATATATTTTTCTTTTTTTCAGATTCCATCCACTGCTGTTGAAATGCCAGGGGATGCCATCAACAGCAGTATTACTTTTCTGGATGTGCAATTTGGGGGATTGGAGTTTGGAAGCGAAACAAGTTCCTTTGACTTTTCTTCAGATCAGTCAAAATTTTCTGGTGCTGGTGCTGCTTCCATGGATTCAGTTACGAATTCTGGAACTTCTTCAGCCATGGATCTCAATGCATCTAATTCCTCTAAAAGTCAATCAACTTCATTAGATGGATATTCTGGCTCATCAACCCAGCAATCAAGTAAAGACCATAACCAGTCTGGAATTTCAATTGGGCAAAATCAGAAGGTATGTTGTTGTACTCTTGGTCACATTGTTTGGCACCCTTGTAAGCATGGTTATAAAAATCTCTTGTCTTTCAATGTTAACAGTTGTCTGGGCCAGAAAATATTCAATTTCCCTCAAATCAAAATGCTGAGCACAAACCAAGTCAACCTGCATTTTCCCAAGCAAGAGTGTCTGGCTCAGGAGCATCAGGCATGGACATTGGAAAAAGTGATGCAGGACTGTCTTATTCAGCTTCAAGCACTGTGACATACCAGAATTCTTATCAGAATCAAAAACCTAGTGCTTCTGTTTATCCACCTCCCTCAAGTTATTCGACTTCATCAGGGTACACTTCCAGTCAGGTACATAGTGTTCTACTTCAGGAATATGCTTATCTCATTTTGTTTCGTATTTCATTTTTCATCATTATCTTGAAGAGATTTCTCTTAAACGATTGATACATATGGTAAAAATCATACTGCACCAATTTGAAATTCCATACAGCATATTTCAGTCCATTTCTTTTCATTGGTAATTATAGAAGAAGATTAAGTATGATCTTTGATGAGTATTCAATTAGTTACCTGGAAAATTTTCTTACCATCAAAATTGTGTAGCCTTGCCACACGAAACCTAAAGTTTTTTTTATGTTGAAAAACTTAGGGATGCTTAATATTATTTATGAATAGAGGAAAGTGATTTTTGTTGCATGTCTTTCTCCTCAGTTATCGACTCTCTTCTGTTAATTATTATGTTGATAAGTCAGATTTGCTTAGTGGTTTTGTTGTAGGTTTCATTCTACCCTCGTTATTTTACATGTGTTGTTCTTTTATACCAAGTGTCAGTTATAAATTATGTAATGTAAATAATCGCTTTGTGATGACCAACAATGAGATACCTGACATTTTGATATCAACTTAACCTTTCTAAACCAATATCATATAGGTTTGTTATTGTTGTCAACTATCAATTCATTATCTATATCTGTTAACCTGCATCTTTTTTTTAATAAAATTTTTAGGAAGTAAAAAGTTTTGGTTGATCTAGGCCTAAGCTCAGCATGTTCTTTTACTGCAAGAAATCTTTTGAAAATATATTTTATAGATGTCTAGCTTATGATCATGTGATTTACTTTGGGAATGGTTGATGCTCAATCTTATCATTAAAAGTATTGTATATTTAATTATAATTTCTATAAATGGTACTGCAGTTTTTAAGAAAAAAGTAGATGGTTATATTTTATTAATATCCTTGTTTTCTCAAGAATATTAGTTATTGATATTGTCAAGTAGAAATATTATTCCATCAATGTAGAGAAGTTTTATTACAATCTGTACACTCGGGTTTAAATCTTGAATGTTTACTCATAGATGTCCATTTTTATTCTCTTTGGGAGTCTAAGATTTCAAAATCTTTGTATCAGTTCCACCCTTGATATATAACATGTTTCTTATGATAAAAACAGCAATTGGATTGACCTAAATTAATTAATGGTATTCTCTACATTTCTTATATTCATTCTTTTTAAGTAGTGAGTATTAGGGATGTAATTTAAAAACTAATTTCCTTTATATATAATGTTTGATTTTGTTATGCTACAGAAGAAGATCAAAATACATTTTTTCTTTCTCCTCAGAAGAATATATATTGATGAATAATTCATTTCTATTTTTTTGTATATAGGCGCAATCATCCTCAACTCCTTATCAGTCTTCACAATCCCAAAGTAGTTTTCCTCAGAGCCAATCAAATTCTGCCTATGCCAGCCAGGCTACAAATTCATCATATCCTTCAAGCCAAGCTTCTAGCTCAGCTCCAAGTTACTCAAGTGCGCAGAGTGTTGTGAGTGGTAGTGGTGGAGCTTCCAGTTCTGGAACTGGCAGTGGTTCTTATGCCTCAAGTCAACCCTCTGTGTCTTCATCGTCGTCATACCAAACGTCTGGGAGTCAAGCTGTTCCTACCCCACCTGTCTCATCTTCAGCAGCTTCAACTTCATCAGCATACCAGGTAAAATACTAATCAAATTTAATACTCTGTTTTACTAATTGAGTATATTATGCAATGAGAATTTGTGGAAATATTAAGAATATTGGATTTAACTCCTCTTTTTTAACATCCCATTTTACTTTGTGACATTCGAAAGTTGCTGTTAGGATCATCTTCTCTTTTTTTCTAATTAAATAGTTCTTTTCATCAATAGAATTGTTTGATTACTTATGTTTTCTTTTTATGGAAATGCAGAGCAGTACTAGTTTTACATAATGGTAGGATTCAAAGTTCTAAAAATGCTTTCCTTGATTAATTATGGTTGTAGATCCTTTCACATATTCAGGTACTGAGGCGAAAGAATAAACCTGCTGTGGTACTTTAAAGCTTGATATTTTATAGAAATTTAAATATTAACCACTTCCCTGACGTCAACGAGTTTACTCGTCCGACCGTTTGTGTAAAGCTGAATATACTTGCCAGATCAATGTAGTTATTTTTCAAATACTAGATGCCGTTACTGGAAGGAATACTCAGGGTATCTAGCGGATATTTTTGAAATTATCTATTTTTTTCCTCAAATGAATATAGGCAACCTGCAACGCAAATTTCATAACAATCTGTAACAAGAAATATTAAAATACATATTTTCTTGAATTGAACAGGAAATTCATCTAAAATTGATAACTGTATCTATCATATGATGTAGTAAATGTAATATTTTCAGTTCTTTTTTATAAAATTACGAGTAATATTTAGAAACAAGGAAAAGTTAACATTAAAGCTAAGAATAAACAATTAAATATAAGCTTCAGAAAAAAAGGACCAGGTACATTTATTCCTAATGACCGAATAAAAAAGAATATCCAATAAAATATATGATATTTTCTAAGGGAACTTTGAAAATAATTTGTCAGGGAAGTGGTTAAGTAAAGAAGAGATGGGTTTAAAATGATTCAGTAATTAAATGATTGTTTCATAGGCTTTAAATAACATTGATCAGGAAATTAAAAGTATTTATTATACATATTGTATGGTATACTGATATACATAGTATATTTTAATGAGGCATTTATTTTTATTACAACTGTATACACTTATTATGAAGGAAGTGCTTAACCACAGTGATGTAAGCAGAACTAGATAGATGTATCATTCTGTAAAGTTTTAGGACAAGTCTTTCTATAGTCTCTTCTATATATCTCAGTTATTCACTCGTGTAAGCCTGAAACTGGAGATAAGGAGCTGTAATTGTAAATTTATTTCATGAATAATATGGTGCTAATAGTATACCAAGGATAAATAAATGCACATTTTGCATTCTGTCAAATAAACATTATTTAAAAAAATGCTCAATCATCCTTAAAGTGCTAATTATAATAAGTATTACAAATACAGAATCTTGTCTTCGTAATGTATATAAATATATGTATTACATAGTATAAAATGATAATCAAGAATTCAGGGAGAACTTCCCAGAAAATAAGGAATTTTATTGGTTCAGTTGCATCAAATTTTGCATATGGATTCATAGAATATATACTGTCCAAGGGAGGTTTAAGGTGGGGTTTTTACAGCTTTGAGTGTATTCCAGAGAATATTTCTTCTGGTTGCCATCAGGTCAAGTTTTTGTAAAGGGTTGTTTTATTAAATTCATTGAAAGAAAGCAATTTAAGGCAATGGGTTAGAGTTAGACTTCGTGTTGTTTGCATGGCAGGAATATTCCCATTTTATACATATAAGTATAAGCATTTAAGTGCCATATGAAATATAAAAGTGTTAGAACATATGATTATAGTTCATTAGCGCAAGGGGAGAAGGAAATTTCGTTGGGTTGGGTTTATTACAGTCTATTTAAAATGGCTTAGTTTGTGTTCCTTCAATATAGTTCTTGAAATATATAGTGGTCAATGAATAATTCTTGATTAAAAAAGTCATTTTACTTCATTATACATACTTAAACATCTGTTTTAATTCATGAAAGAGAGAATTCTTAAGATGGATTCTGTGAGAATTTATTTTTGTTTGTTGCTTGCTCCAACTTTGGTTGCTTTCATAATTTTGTTAAATGTGTGAGTGATTGATAATCCAATTTCTTCTAGTAACACATCTGGTAATCTTGAGATTGGGTGTATGTATGGAGAAAGTGTTTGTGTCCTTAGTTTTATTGCTTGTCTGAATTTGCTAACAATTCCAGCATAACCAAGGAGTTTGTTGCTTGCCCTTTGGAAAAAATAGTTTGGAAATGTGTGCATATAATCATTTTCTTTAGCAGGTGGCTGGAACAACAGCCTCTACACCATCTGCCCCCTCTGGCCCACCCTCCTCCTTTCCATCTTCTATGAGTCAGTCTGCCTCAGCTAATTCCTCATACCCAAGCCAGTCAACCTATCAGTCTGCTGGTCAGAGTGGGTATGCCAATTCAAGTTCGTTGGGACAGTCAAGTGGTAGTTCAGGAGGCTACACATCCTCAAGTGCAGGACAATACCAGAATAGCTATGGCAGCTCGTCAGCTGCCACTTCTCAGAGTCATTCGACTTTACATATATCTGGAAGTGGTCATGCCAAGATTGTTAGCTCTGTTAATTCTGCCTCAAAAGAGCCCCAGGTAAATTTGAGAATGTTATTTTTAAACAGTTATAATTGGAAGGTTTCTCATTCATTATTAGATTGCATCTACAATGAACTCAGATGTGCAATTTGGCTAAAGGAATTATAGCTTCCTTATTAAATTATTTAGATAGAAAAATATTGCATCAAATACAAATATTGCTGAAATATATTTTAGCTAAGGCAAATGATTTTGATGACTTATTCATTTGTAAATATTATTCTTATTTATTTATTAAAATTTAGAATGATGAAATGTTTTGCTAAAGGCAGTTCTTTTGGAGGATGTTTTAAATTCCTTAAAGGATGGGGATGTTCATGATGGATTTATTGAAGTATGCTTTCATATTATAAAAATGGTATTGTTTTGTGAATGCAATCATTCAGATGTTGTAAATAGTAAATGAAAACATATTAAAATGAGTGAAAACAAGTCATACTAACAAGCCAACATTTTCACTGTTGTCGGCCAAACAGTAAGAATAATAAATATTTTTGTCCAAATTTTAGCTGAGGATATTGGTTGTATGCATTTTTTATTTAAAGCAATTTGCAGTTTTAAGTGGTACTATCCTCTTCAAGATTATATAAAATTATTTTGCTGGAAAGGTTTTCAATTTATTCAATTAATGCTGTTTTTCTAGTCAGTATATGCAATTTGAACTTGATTTGGTGTTTAACATGTAATTTGTTTGGATTATCATCAATAAACTAACATTGCTGTTTATTTTGAAGGAATTTCTTGCTATAAGTGGGAAATATTTAAGCATCTTTTTTATGGTGTGTTATTATAACAACTCAGTTTTTATGTTGTTTGCTTCTTTTTGTTTGAGAAGGCTGTGATGAATGTTTGTCCTTGTTTATACCTAGTTAAATATGCCTAACCATAAATTGCTTTTGATATTTAAAATGGACTTTTTTCTTCTTAATTTCCTTGACTAAAATATCTTAAATAGTGGTCTGCTTTATATAATAGTCTTTTTTATAATGTAATAGATTTAAAAGATCTCTTTTCTACCAAAACTTTTATTTAAACTTTCATCTATATACTCAACATGGCATATTAATTCCAGTTAAGAATGTATTGGTTTCAAAATGGACTAAAATTAGTACTGCATTTTAATTTTCCCAGTGTTTCCCTAGGATCAAGGCTAGCCTGAGAAACTATTATATTAGTTATGAATTCCTTAAAGTCTTTGGATTAGAGAGAGGAGTAATCATAGCTTTAGCCCCTCTCACATGGCTGAATATTCTCATTACTGGTATTAATTCATGTACTTTGATTTTATGTTGTAACTTACAATTTAAAACTTCATTGCTTCTTAAATTGAGCTAAACATAAAAAATATATCTATACTTGCCTTTTGGAATGGAAAATGCCAGTTATTTTAGCTTTCCATTATGATATTCTAAATAGCGAAGTCCTAATGTTTGGTGAAAAAGTTAGTGAATGTAAAATATCTTTATATTTTCTTTCCTCTCTCATCAAGTAGTTAAAAACATTATATTTTCTACGCTTTAATTCTTATTTATCCCTCAATTTTTATTCATTTTTTGTTTCTGTTCGCAGTTTGAAACAACCACTACATCAAGCTCAAATCTTAGCAGCACAATTCCTGCCACTACCAGTAGTGCTCTCTCAACCAATGTAAATGTCTCTCCTGCATTGGGCCTTCCCACCAGTAGTCAGACAGTAAATGCATCTAATTCCTCATCTACCAAGGTTTCCAGCTCAACAGGTTAGACCCTAAGATGTGATGGATGTATGATTTATGTAAAATTTAGTGTATTTTGATTTAAGTGGGAGCTTTAATTTTATTATACCTGCCATCCTTGCCCTTTGTATTGAAGGTAAAACTGGGGGCCTTCCAAATATTCCTCCAGGAGTTCCACCTATAATGGGAACACATCAGTATATAATGGGCCAAGCTGGTTTGCCTTACTTTGCTGGTGTTCAACAGCCAGTCTTTAGCTACGAAGATTTGCAGCTGTTACAGCAGAGGATTCCACATGTGGTTAGTTGTGTGATCAATCAATCAATCACTTTGCCATAGTCATTTGCACAGTTTGTCAGTGGTAAAATATTGTTTTTCTAACCTCTCAGCAGACAGGATATTATGACCTGGGTTATCAGGCACCTACTAGCCTGGCAACTGGAAGAGAAGGAGGCTTAGCAAGTGTAGCTTATTCTGTCTCTGATGGTAGGTTTGCAAGGACGGACAACAATTCATCACCTGTTCCTTCAACTTTATCACAACAAGTAAGTTGATAAAATAATGTAATTTGCATAATCGATATGTTTTATGGTTATTTAACTTTATATTAAGAAATATACTACTACAATTTCATTGATTGCTTTTGAGGTCATTTTTGTTTTAATTTTTGTTTCCTTGAGAATATTTGTAATAACTGAGACTCTTCCAAGCAATTTCTGTCACTTATTAAGTTATATCCAATTTGTTTAATAACAATGTTGTATTTTATTTATCTTCCCTGCTTTAGTTAAATCATTTTCTGAACTATCTTTTTAATAGTGTGTGTCTATGTTTCCACTTTGTCATTTGGAGATATTTTCAAAACAAATAATATTTTCTTGTAGATAGTCTTTTTAAATATTTTTTAAAAATTTTTGTGCTAAGTGAATTATTTATTAGATGTCTAAAGTAAAGCTTGGAGAATTGCACCAATTTTGATGGCTTATCATACATTTTCTATAGTCAAAATAATAGTTTTATGCTTGGAATATCAACATCTTAAATATTTTAAAATTGTTTTAATGTAGAAGAAACTGGAAATTCAAATCATAAACCAGGTCATCTAGTTATTTCTTCATTTTCTTTTTACTCTGAACATTTTTTCTTGATCTAGAATCCATCCCAAGCTCATCAACAGCCAATGCTGAATCCAACTGCTTTGCCTCCTGGTTATGCTTATTTCTATGGAGGTGGTATGGTACCTGCTGGTAGTTTCCAGTATGGAACACCTGCTATTTATCCGGTTTGTATATGAATTTCTTCTGCTTCTGCTCTTCATGCAATTCAAACAACTTTTAAGTAACATTTTTGTCTCTTTTTTATAGATGCCCACCGCTACAAATGCTCATGGAGCTACTAACAATACCCAGTATCCTAAACCAGGGAGTTATGGTTCTGCATATGGATCAGGGTATGACAACCTCTCTCAGAACCAAGAGTATGGAAAAACTGGTTATGTGTCTGGGAATCAATCTCAGAGTAAAGGTGGTGTTGGAGGAAATTCTGGAACTGCTGGATCATCAGCGTCCGAACTTGGTGCTACTATGTATGGCAAATCTCATGTTGCATTGGGGAAAGTGAATGTGAGTTAGGGATTTTTCGTATTAATTACCCTTTGGAAACTCTCTTCTTGGATTTTGTATCTAACAATTAAAGTTGTTCCAAATTTAATTTTGTTATTCTCTCTTTAGTCATATGATAAACAAGGCTTCCATTCTGGAACTCCACCACCCTTTAACATGGCAGGAACACAGACTACACCGATGGGGGCCCCAAGTGGTGCATACCCTCATCATCTTTTCATTCCAGCAATGGCTCCTCATCAGCAACATCATTCTACAACTCTGATGCATCAGCCTCTTCATACGGTGAATAATTTGGCTTATGAATCATTGATTTTTCTATGAAATTCCTCAGTCAATATAGTATATTGGATGGAATATTTCACAATTTTATTCCATTTGCAGCTTACCCATAACATAAATACCAAAATTTTTAATTTTCTTCACCATATTTTGCATCATTTAACAGATAAAAAATTTTGTTTGGTATCAAATAACTTACTGAAATTGCTACTCTGGGAGTATTTTAAAGTTTTCTTTGATAGACCTGTAGACAAGTCAAGTTTAATGTTTTTGTGATGATTTGGTTTCATGATCATTAATTTCTGAAGTATTTATTTTCACTGAGTTTGTTGATTATTTTTGTTTTAAAATGGAGCATTTCAGGCAAGGATATTGAATGAGAGGAAAGGTTCAGTATTATTGATTAGCCTGGGCATTTTCTAGTTGTAGGAAGTTTAATCAGTGACTTTTATAAAGTATGTTTAAAGATTGTTTGAAGGAATTGTTATACTTGATATGCATGGAGTTGGTTTGCAGTTGTTATTAATTCGCATTATAGCAAGATTTATGTTAATTTTTGAATGAAATTTAGACACAGTCTATGAGTCATGAATTTATGCATCAGTAATAGACATCATGAAGCAAGAATATATTTTATAAAATAATTTTACAAATAGAGTATTTCACTAAATCTAAATTTATGAACATGTGGAGTAAATTTTCTTTCCTTAAATGCATCCATTTCCCATGTAAAAACTTATTATTTATATAATTGAAATCAGGAAGTAGGAAAGAATGCCTTATTACATACATATGCTAATGATTGTTCAATTTGTAATTCAATTAAAGCATATATATTTGAATTTTCTTGCATGCTGAATTTTTCTTTCATTTGATGTCTTATACTTACACTTTTTCTTCAACCCTTACCAAATAAGCCATAGCAGTGATGAAGACTATGTTGGTGATAAAGAATTAGGTTGTTCATAAATAGTTATGATTTCAATTCTTTTGTGATTATAAATTGTTCCTTATTATCACTTTTAAGACGAGAATGGGTTAGGGCCAAAGAGTTTTTCTTTGAATTTTTTTGCTGATTAATGAATCTTTAAGGAATTTATTTGCATTATGTAAAGAGCTTTACTTTTGTGGCCCTAGTCAACTCATTTCTCATTTTTATTCGTAGATGGAGTTGAGAAATCCAGGAAGACGTTCGGTAAGTTTTCAAGTGCCCTGTTAAAAGTGTTGAGTTCACTTCATGGATGTAATTGAATGTATTCTTAAGGTCATTTAGGGTTTCCTAAAGTGTAGGTGTCACTAATTTGATGTGAAAATGTTTAAAAATTTGCCAGAGTCAGCATAGTCTTATTAAGTTTATCTACGTCTTTTTGTTGGATATTGGTTGGTATTAATGTTAGGTGTAATTGTGGATAGAAAATTCATTGTCTAAAACCATCAATATTGTGGTGTTTGTTATGAAAGAATAGTTTTAGATATTCATAACTCTAGCATGGCTTGACTAAGCATTAAAATGAGCTCATGCTTTAATTTCAGTTCTCTTCTTGTTATAAGTAAGCCTGCTTATTTTATGTTATACCTCGTTGCTCGTGCATGCTTTTTGAAATTGTAAAATCAGTGTGTCTTATCATGTTTGAATTAGGATTAACTGTATGATAAATTGATTATATTGTCATTGATTTAATTTTCATGGTAAATACTGTTGATTATAATGTCATATATAATGTTTATGGTAATTCAGTTGGAAGTTAAAATTTCATCAAGTTTTTAATTAATTTTGTAAGTAACTTCTCTTTTAATAATTTCATGTTGTATTTAATTTTGTAATTGATTTAGTATCAGATGTTAAAATTCCTCAGTATTTCTTTTCACTGATTTAAAATAATAGCAGATAGTTTTTTTACTTCAATTTGTGTTCAAATTGCCTTCCATGTCAATGAGGAGGTTATAGTCTCATATTAATATATGCACATGTGCTAATCAATACTAAAGTAATAACTTAAGTTGTTATAAAGTTTGAATGGATCTGAATGTTTTAAATGACTTTATTATTGCCTTTTATCATTGTACATAATGTGACTTGTTTGTTGAAATTCTGAGTTACAACCACTGTTTCATAATCTTTACATTATAATCATTAATATCATTTTAATAATTGTTACTGCCATTTCACTTAAAGTCAGTTAAAAATTATTGAATCATGGGATCATTGTCTTCTTACATAAAATAGATTAAATTATTAAATAGCATTTTAAAAAATTCTGAATCTCTCTAGAATAGGAGTTTTTTCAGGGATTCAATAATAGATACCAATCTATTTCAAGTTAATAGTAAGTTTTGTATGAGGTTTGATCAAAGATACTCGGAGTAATTTACCTTCTAGGCTCTTATGATTTCACATGTTGAAGTTTTTTGTAATGGTAGACATGGCTCTAATGTATATTATAAAGGGCAGCTCTTTTGAAAACTGAGTCTGTTATTGGTAGTTAGAAAGGTTGCAATTTACTGAGAATTTTAGACTTCCTATGTAAATGGGGCAAAGAAATTACATTGAAATTGCATTGGAAAATGAGTAAGGGGGAGAGTGAGTTCTCCATAGGAGGTTCTTTTGTAATGGTTATGTAATATGCCTAATGTAAATTTTCATTCGATGAAACTGGTAGCAGAAAGTAGCGCAAAGTTGTTCAATTAAACCCAAATCAACATTAAATGAATATTTCTTAAAACAGCTGAGTTTAATCAGCCACAACATTGAACAAGACCCGCATATAAATCAATTTAATTGGAAGGTTCTCTTAAAGAAACTCTACCTTTGCTATCAGTTTGCACGAAGAATATTATTGGGAAGTTTTATTATGTTCACAGGACATTTGATTAGAATGATATAAGCTCTAATGAAAGAGTTCATGGCAATTGTGCAAAGATTAAGTACCATCATTGAAATCACAGGGCATGAACCACCAATATTGCTTCTTTACCTGTCATTTAATAGATTCCTTGAAAAAGGTGTTCTGAATGCATTAATTACATTGAGGGAATTAATACAGAATTGCTCAAGGTAGCTGTTTCCTTGCCAAAATAGACCGCTTAAAGAAATGGAAGCTTCCACAAGAGCAGTTAACTACTATGTATGTCAGGGATAAATATGTGAAAATTTAATCATAGCAGTTGCTATGCATGAGCATATCCATATATATAGCAATAAAATAATAGTAAACTGCCTTTATTAATCAGGGCGAAATTTAGTCTATGTAGACCAATCATACATTTAACCCCTATGGACGAGCACATACATCCCATCCCAGACCAGAAAATTTTCCAATCCGCCAAGACTCGAACCTGGGACCTCTGGACTTTGAGTGCTCTCAATGCTCTACGCACTCAGCCACTGAGTCCGGGAATACCAGGCTGGGTATTCTGATCTAATTCTATGCCTTACAAGAGTTATTGTATATGAAATCTTTGAAAAGCTGGGATATTTCTGTTTAGTAATATAGGCAAAAATTTGTCTATTAAGTTTAATATTTAAGCAGATTTTTGCATTAATAATCTGTTGTACTTAGTAAATTATTAGTAAGAGGCATTATGATCAAGAAAAAGAACCCCTATTAATTTGTCATTTACTTCATGTTTAAAATTATTATAGTTTAGTCATCCTCCACTTTGTTATTGCTTCCTTTATTTGATGCTTACTTATGTGGGAGCATGTTTTATTTTGATCAATATTCAAATTTACAGTGATGTCATTTCCTTTAGTTTAACTCCATGAAATGTTTTTGGGCTGTCATAACTAAAAACATTTTGGTTTTTATAAGATTTTCATTAAGAAGATATTTTTAGAGTGCTGTGGGTTATTGCTGTTGTGTGAAACTGTTCTTCTGTGCATGATATAATGGTCTTTTTTTGCCTTTTGTAAATATTGTAGAGATTCTATCAGTGTATTGAAAGTTTAATTGGGATGAATTTGTGCATAATTTTAGTATGAGGGTTTACATTTTTTATAGTTCAAATAATAAAGGCAGATAGAATATTTATTTCTCATTCATTCAACCTCCTCCTGGAGGAATTAGTGAAGGGTATTAATTAAAATAACTTAAGTCTTACTCATCCTGGTCTAGTTTTGTGATTTTAGGATGAATTTTCTTAATCATTTATTTAGCTTGATGAGATTAAATATTGTGTGCTGAATATCTGAACTGTATTTGAGGTAAAATATTTAACTCTATGGTAGTCTCTTTTCATGTCATAGTCATCTGATGTGTACTTGCTGGTAAATTAATAAATGTAAATATTGCAATATATATGCTAGAATCTAATAATGATAAAATTAATTTATAAATGATAGAGTAAGGATTCTAGCCTTTTAATAAATTATTTTTCATAAAGCTAATTTTAGTATGCAGTTTTTAGTTAGAAGAGTTAGCATTCCAGAATTTTATTGTTTTATTTTAAGTGTAACTCTATTTAACAAAGATTTTTTTCCTACAGGAATCGGGCAGTACTTCTGGACAGCGCTCTCAATCTTCTAACCAACCAAATAAGTCAGGCGGAAAGCAGGGATACAGTGGCTCCTACTGGGGCAGCAATTAAAATGTAAAACATGGGCTTTTCAGAAATGGTTATTCTTATGCGACTTCAAATCCATTTAAAGTAAGATCTGATGGATAATTCAAATGTATTCCATGTCACACTTTGGCAGTTACTTCTGTAGAATTATATATGCGTCATAACTGGTGCAGTGTGCATAGGTGTACACTTTCAATGTCAACCATTTTCTACTGGTCACTGAAATTGGTTAAGAATGTTAAGTGGTATGTTGAAATTTACAATTAGCTTCTGGAAATTGTGCTCAGAATCATGATGAATTTTCTTATTAGATTTTTTTTTCCTTACTCTTTTAGTGGAGATGTGTTCCTTTGGGTAACCTTGTATAGTTGTGTAGATGTACTTTCATTGTTAGAGCAGCCCGGGGAACTGACAAATTCAAACAATTTTCATAAGTGTAACTTGAATTTTCTTCCTGTAATCAAGCATTTGCAGGCATAAAAATGCATCTGAAATTCAGATGTATATACTTCAGTAAAATATGTTAATAAAGGGATATCATAAAAGAAAAGTTTCCTTTATGGTCCCATCTGCGTGTGCTAAGTCCATCTCTTAATATTTGTGGTATTCTGTGTCAGCTTGTCAGTAAAGTGTATAGGAAAAATGCCATAGTTTCTTATAAAGGGAATAACAGTATTTTCCCTTGTCTTGTACAGATTTTTGATCATAAAACAATTAAAGGAGAATGAGAAACTAACCTTAAGTTTATTTGTGTTAAATACCCTGTGATATATATTTCTCTATGGTATATCAATCAGTATGCGCCCTAATGGCTATAGGACTTAAACTTTAAAGGAATAAGATGGCAAATTCAGCCATTAGCTCTAAGGATGATCCTTAATGCTGGCTGTATTTGTATTGGGGTTATTTTGTTAATTGTTTAATACAGGAAGCAGATTTTTGTATTCACATTTTTGGCTTTTGGCACCATACTTGTATGTTAGTAACAGAGTGGAATATTAGTGTGATGCATAGTGTGGTATTATGATTTAGCAAACTTGGAAACTGTGTATTATATGTGTAGCCTAGTTTTTTGTACGTGCGATTGACAGTGAAGAATTTGGATGCCATGATATATTAAACTATATGTTATTTCTTCTGTATTTTCTATTTACTTTAAGTAGTTAGAGTTTTTGCATTAATGCTGATATATAGGCAAAACAGTTGTTCATCTCTTGTTGGGTTCTGGTGTATTTTAAAGGGCAAAGCTTAAGCACTGTGATGCGCTTCATTGTAAATGTGTGCGATTATCATATCTTTAGAAAAGAACACAAATCGTATATTTATAAATCTAAGGTTTAAGCTTTTAATTTATTTTCTGGAGAATGGAGTGGAAACATGAAAAGTTTATATGCATAAAATATTTTTGTTCATGGGTGCTCATTTTTTATTTAAGGTTTTTACTTTGACATAAACTTTGCCCTTTAAAATCATGACTTGAGCAAAATGGCTTTGCAGGAATGAAATGCCCTAGATAATGACCAAGTGTTTGGTTGAAGACTGAGGTTAGTGTTTCTGAACTGCTGGCCTGATACTGTAATTTTTATTGTAACTGTATTGATACAGTTCACCCAGGAATAAAGACTAAACATATTAGAGCTTTTTGTAGGAGTCTCTTGGGCATGTCACCAGCTAGCCCTTATCAGTCAAGTGTTTGTGTCATGGAAGTTTGGCAGACATTATATACTCTGACAGAACTCAATGGCTCGTTCATTTAGTATAAATTAAGGAGTGCTATATAACACAGATTTTTTTTTATATTTATCATGTTTTCCATAGAGGCATAACTGCACACTTCAGTATAGGTTTTGTTTTGTACCTTTTCAATGATAATTGAGTGTAGTTATTCTTAATTAATTTTTCATATGCCAAATAAAATCTAAGTACATGTACTTTTATCCTTCTAAATTGTTTGAATTTACACCTGAGGTCATATAAGTGAATTTTTCAGTTAAGATGGAACCGTGTATTGTCTTTCAGTTACCATTATTGGTTTTCCTATTTGGCCATATTTATTGATATAACTTCAAATAGCTTAAAGCCAGCAGAGGCATTTTTGTTCTTTGGAGGTATTGTTTAAAAAAATGTGCTTATTTTTTGATCAAGAATTTAATTTTGGCTCACTGAATAGTGTACAGATATGAAAATTGTTGAAAACTGTATGTTGTTGATATCTTTACGTCAATATCAATGTGAAACTACAATTAACTTGAAAAGTTTCCCTTGGGCGTTACACATGTATGTATAGGATTTCAAACTTCTTGATTACATTTCCATTGAATGCAAGGAAATCTATTTTACATGTATCATGATGCCTCCATGTTCTATAAATTTCTATGTTCATTTTAAATTATCATTCCTATTGCTTAATTATAACTTCAGTTAAATGAAAATTCTTCAATGGTAATCTCTTTTATGAAAAGGCAAATAAAGTAAATGAATCATAAAATCAAATATTTTATTACACAATCCTCTAAGAATATTCCTGAAGTTTGAAAGTTCTCTATAATGTAAAGATAGGCTAGTTCTGTTATTTAAGAGAGAGTATTAATATTTGAGAATGGATCACTACAAAGCATTTTCAGGATTATTTGCAAACAAAAATCATAAGGAATTTTGTAGTTATGTATGCCAATAGTAGTACTCATTATTTTATCTTTATTCATGGAAGGCAACTAGAGGTAAGTCATACTATCCATTAGTTTTGTGAAAAACGTTTCCATTTACAGCATTTATGATTTATGCCTAAATATTTTGTCAACAAAGGGTGATAAATCAGTGATTTATTTTCTAAGAATGAGAGGTAGTTAGAAGTGGGTCAATTTTATTTTCTTTATAATTAGATGTATAAATTTATAATAGATCCTCGTGACGTTTTCAATAATTGTAATGTTTTCATTATAGAATATCAGTTTAAATGGCTCTGAAGATTGTGATACATCAAGTGAAAATTGAAAGAAGGGAAAATTTTAATGATAATTCATAGTATCATATTAGAACAATTTTTTTTGAATTAGTAATGTACTCTTACATCATTATGACTAATTTCAATTTTACTTCAGTGTTATTCATATAATGTTATTGTTCTGCATCACAATGTGAATGGTTTTCTCAATTATTAGCATTTCTAAAATTCTTAAAAATCTCATGGAAATGTGGTAAAGAAATTATGAAGATGATAGATCTCCTGAGTGATATAACTGCCATAGAAGACAAAGCTTACTGTTATTCTATTACATTTTCTGTATGAATACTGAATAAATGTGGTATAAACTTAGTGATCTTTTCTTGAGGATTTTTGTTCTTTATTAGCCATGGAATTTAAATGATCTATTCAATCCTAAACTCTGGATAAGTTTAATTTTATTGAGATACAATCGTTATCTCAAATTCAGTTTTGGTTTTTTCAATGCAGTGACATTTTGCAACCTTAAATTTGATATAGCATTTGAACCTTCAGCAATGAAGAGTGTTGATAGCGGGCATCTTAAATGCATTGAAATGTTTAAAAGAGCACTTCATTATTTGTAAGGATATGTAAAAGGTAAAAAACGCTCAAGGATCTCATAAGTTTAGTTCGCTGAAGTACCGGAAAAGTATCGAATTTTAATTTATCTTACAAACTGCAAAAATTACAGCTAGAATATGATACTGACGACTTAATTAATTACATTCCTGCCTCGCGATTGGCTCCTCGTAATGTGAATGCATGACGTACTTGGTTAACATGGGAGTTGACCGCTCTCTTCAACTTGTATTTAATCAAAATCAGTGGAAGTATTGGACTTCACTTTGCACTGGCCCTTCCCTCATTGACTTTTTCTAATGAAAGGATTAAATAGACGAATAATGTCAACCATTACTACGCACATGTATTCCTCTCAAGCAGGATTAATTACAGTGGAAAAAGTTTTGATGTGAATATTATTTATTTTTATCACGATTGAAAATTAGATATTGCATGGTAATGAAAAGAATGATCTTCACTGAAGATTTTTCGTTTGCAATAATTTAATGATAATTTTTCGGAAATGACGAAACGGTAAGAATTACGGTTGTTATTTAACTTCACTATTTACAGTACACCGGTCTTTGATCATAATCATTAGAATTTGTATCACATTGCAGAATTTCACGTCTCATAGAGCATAACTATCCTTCCGTTTACATATACTTGATATAAATTTATGTTTGTCTGTAGCCTTCACATGCTTAACATCGAACTACATGTAAACAAAAGAAATCTCAGCGCGTTAGGTGTAAGGTAACTTAACGCGTTAATGATGCCTAATTCTGGAAAATTTTTGATAGGTCGTGGTCTGGTAACGTAGAGGAGTAATTCTTAGGTTGTGGGTTAAGTAAATCTAGTTAATGAGTGAAGACCGCCTTCTTTTACAATGCCTCATATTTCTATGATAAAATCTTATCCCCTCTCGTCTCAACTCGACTTGATGGATTAATCCAATGTGGAACGTATACCATGTTTGCTTAGAATTTTATTAGTTATTTACTCTACCCATTTGTTAGATTTGTCCATTCACTTGTAAAGAAATTACTCTGAACGATTACGTTCCTTCATATTTGTGAGAAAATGATTTTTCGGGGAGATTATTTTGCCTGCTTACACGATTTCCTCTTTTTGAAAGGGACAAGCGTTGGAAAATGCCGAGTCCGTGATATAGTCGTGTTTAGTTGGGGATTAGTAAGGGAAGCTCTTTAATAATATCAGTTTTAGTTATTGTTGAGCATTTCAAGATGCTTTTACGGTATTTATAACTCATCGTAACAGTCATCATGAATGGCATTCAACATGGGGCCCCAACAATCTCTAAATCATGTAGAAAAGAGTTTCAATGCCCTCAATGTTACGACAGTTTTAGATTTCGAAGGCATTATGATAAACATCTGTTGGGCCACAAGCATAACAATTGTAAATATTGTGATAAATTATTCACTGTTCGCAAAAAACTTGTAGTTCATCTTCTAGAAGAGCATGGAATTATACTAAAAGAGTTCAAGTACAACTGCCAAATTTGCGAGAAGGTTTTTGCCAAAAGATTATCCTTGTATCAGCACTTTCAGGTACATGCAGTAGGAAAGAATGTCTGTTTACAATGCGGAATAATTTTCTCAGATGATTCAGAATTAATGAAGCATCAGGAAAAGCATAATGTAGAAAAGTTTTGGAAGTGTGAAGAATGCGACGAAAAATTTTCACGCCGTCAGCAGTATATGACACACATTCAGGTAAATTCCTTGGTTATAATTGATTCGAATGATTCAATATAATCACAATATATAAATAATATGAACTTTTAGGATCATGGAAAATACAGATGCCTGACTTGCAATAAAAGATTTTCTGCTCTAGCGAAATTATCAGATCATAAGAGAAATGGTCACAAAATAAGTGAGTTGCTGCCTGAATATGTTTGCCTTAAATGTAACCGATCATTTCATCGTAGACGTGCTTTAGTGTTACATCAAAGAGTTCATCAAGGTGAGGTATTTCATACTTTTGTAAATAAATTCAAATATGTGACCATTATTTATAGGTAGTTATTTGAAACTAAATTTTTCCAACAATTTCCTTATAATTGTGGATTCCAGTCTATATCATTAATGTTTTTTACTCTTGTAATAGTTTTTATCCTTCATATCTCTTTATTGTTAAAAAATAGAATAACCATTTACTACCTTCTTTAATGTTATTGGAATGTGTATATAGAGTGTAACAGGTAAGATATATAGTCCTAGCCATTGATACTCCAGTACTGCTCAGTATTGCTGTATTTTATTAGTATAATTATCTCTGTGTTATATTTACAATGTTTAGTAATATCTTACATTTGCAAAACTAGACATCTCCCATCCTACAATGGGTTAGGGTTTATACTTTACAATGTGCCTTATCTCAAACTTGGAAAGAAAGAGATACAAATAAAATTGTCCTGTATTTTAAATATCATGGACATTCAGAATTTCTGCAATTAATGAGAATGTCAATTCTCTCCTGAATTTTGAATATCATTGTCAAAAATATTTTAAAAAATTCTGGAAAATTAAAAGAATTCATAAATCATGGATTCATTTTAAGAAGACTATTAAAATTTGATATTATTTTATACTCTGAGGATGATCAATATTTCACTTTTTGTTAAATTTTACTAAATATTTTATTCTTAGAAAATAAATTTATATTTATACCCATCATGGATGAAGAACCTGTACGTTAAGCTTGATCACTTTTATTTATGGTATTGTCATTTTTATTTTTTAAGTGAATGTGGGTGATTTTTTATCAAACCCGTCAAATATTGTATAAAATACACTCTTAAGCTACTATTGTTTCATTTACCATTCATTGATTATCTTCATCCTTTTGAGCTGCTCAATTGATATGATTTTTCGCTGTAAAATTATGAAGTGTGATAGGAATGTATGTTTGTATGTGCATAAGTTTATATTATTCTTTTACATTTTAATTATACTGAGTATTTCCGGTTATTTAAGCCTCTGCTTAAATATTTTTGCAGAATATATCGGAAAAAATTTTTCTTTATGATGCCTTTTTGAAATTCTGTATCCAATCTAATTACTCATGCATGTCATGCCTATTTTATGATTAATTTTGTTATGGTCAAAGTGGAATGATATTTGTCCTAATTTATTATTTTATATTCGATTTACTGTTTGGTGAAACTCTTGCCACAGTTAAAACTCTTTAAATTATTAACTTGTTTATTTAGCCTGATTTTGGTGAAACCTTGTGTTTGTGACTTATTCTTTCTTTTTAATAACCAAGCATTATAAAAACATAAAAATACAATTTTTAAATTTTAAAAATTTGTATTACTTATCAAATTATTGCTGGTCTTGTTTACCAACTGCTTACACCCCAAATTCCCAGGTTTGTGTACTATCTCATCTGATTTTTCCAATCTTTGATTTAATGTAATTGAGTGTTGTTTACTGGGTTAAATGTGAGAATGGTTTGTTTAGACTATTTTTGTCTCAAATAGCAATGAAGTATAATTATTATAGAATGATGAAATTTTCTGTGAATCAAAATTTATTTCTATAGTGTATTGAATTTTTGATTTGATTTTGATGAACAATTGCCTTATCTCTTACACCTATAAATATTTGTCTTAATGTCTCTGTTCATATTTTTTCTCAATATAAATTTAATGAAAATAATTACTTTAATAATATTAATCTATTACACCATACATACCTCAGTATATATAATTCAATATATATATATATATATATAATATATACAAACAAACACATTCAAATCCTGTGAAGATTCAAATTTTTTACATCAGCCAGACAGAATTTGAACGTAGGACCATAGCATTAGAAAGTTAGTATGCTAACCATGGTTAATATGTATGGTTATTCCCTTTTATTATCTTTTCTTTTTTCAGGTAAAACTTCAGAGAAGAATCATGGCTTTGGTAATAATGTGTTGGATAAAGTATCTCAACCTAAAGAAATTGATGATGATCACCTAATAGGGATCAAGGAAAGGGTAAACCAAAAAAAGGAAATTGAAAATGTTAAAAATGAAAGTGTTAATGTCATGAAGAAGAAGTATGGATCTGAAATTCAAAAAGTCCAAGCTCAGGATGAAAAAGAGGCTAAAAAATGTATCTACTGTGATTATCAATCTTCTAGCAAAGCAAATCTCAAAAGACATTTAGAGTTTCATACAGAAGAACGTAAATTTATTTGTGAATCTTGTGGTGCTTCATTTTACATGCTCTCTACTTTAAAAGAGCACTTTCTGTATGTTCATTCAGAGAAAAGGAATTTTCCTTGTCCTCAGTGTGATAAATCATTCAAGAGAAAATCTGGATTAAATAGACATCTACATGACCATTCTGGAAGTAGACCATTTGCTTGTCATTGTGGTCAGTTTTACAAGCGAAAATCACACCTATTGAGGCATCAGGAGTCATCACATGGTTTGGTTTCCCAACCAAGAAAACTCTGCAAGCTCAAGCGTAATGAATCAGGGATCTTAGTTCCTATTAAAGATGAACTTCTTTTTGAATCCAAAAATAAAAAGAGTAGATTACCAAACAATATAGATGATGGAAGTGTGACTGATGAAACTTACAAGTATATAGATTTTAAAGAAAAGGATCTGTCAAGCAATGATAAAGATCACGGTAATATTCCATCAAATCACTGTTTGAAGACTTCGATGAGTTCAGAAAATCATGAAGTGAACAAAAAAGTTATGAAGGAACATTCAGTAAATAAATCTAAAACTTGTGACAGAAATGATGGTGTTGTTATAATAAGTGATGGTGTGGTTGATTCTTCCGGAGCTCACTCTCTTTTAGAGAATATTAAAGCACTTTCTGAGAGAGTTAAATATGAATTAATAAAGAAAACTGTTCCTCAAAATCCTATATATTCTGGTCAAAGTAATTTATTGCAAAATATTGGAGTGGTAGTAGAAGATCAAGTCATTTCATATCCATTATCATGTACTATTGATTTCTTGCAAGGTCCAGCAGATGAAGTCTCAACTATTGATTTGGTTCAAATTGCCCCTAATAATATTTTGTCAACTGGAGTAAATACAATATTTTTGTGTCTTTCATCAAATGTAAATCATGATGAAAATGTTGGAAATATTCATGATTTGCTTGGCTAAACTTATTTAAATATCAATATAGTAAATTGTTGAAACTTTGAGATCAATTTGTGAATTTTTGTATAATTACTTTTCTAAATAAAACATAAAAGGATATTTTTAATTTTTTTATTAATAATAATTTTTGATCCTATCTATCTCATATAGTATATTCTTAAGTAAATAACATTTCATTCAAGCGTAAAGGGAGTAAAATTTTTTGCCAGAGAAGAGATTATTCTCTTGGATTTTTCAGTCATTGGGGTGAATAAATATGGATATTTTATTTATTTATTCTTTTAGGTTTCTTCTTTCAGTAATAAAGTAGAGTTCTGTCAAAATTTTCTCTCTAGTATTCTATCCAACTTTTTGATGCAAATATTAGTTTATGGGTGATTCAAACTTGGAAATGGCAATTTTTGATATTAAATTAATTGAAAATAAAGTGAAAAGTTTATGAGTGAATTAAGTTAAGTGTTGGTATGAGATAATATATTGTTACCAATGATTTACTTGCCAAAAATTATGCTTAATCTAAACTTGAAAAATTATTTTCCTTAAAATAAATTTTGACAGATAATATTTGAACGTCATCACTACTTAACTTTAAATCAGTTAGAGGGCTTTGGTGAGGTAGACAAATTAGAGTATTAGGTCAAAAATATGAACTCAACAAATCCAACCGAGTGTAGAGTTAATGAAATCAAGAATTTTGAATTAATGAAAGCCTAAATGTAAGGCTAAAATAATCTTATTATAAATATATCAACTTCTAAGTACTTACCTTCTGAATGAATAATACTCTTACGGACAATAATAATGAATGGTTGATTATTAAAAACTAACATTTTCAGCTGAATGGGACCTCTCAAGCTATTTACCCATAAAATTGTTACATATTTTTTCTAACATTCTATTAAATGTGTGCCTACCAACATTGCCTTTTTCCGATGGTATTTAAATGTTTATCTCCAAAGAGGAATTATTTATAAGAAAAGATGCATAGCTTGTATAGTAATTTCCATTAATTGTGGGTATTCAAAATTCCTTGTAAATTTTACTTATTCACACACTTATACACATTCTTTTATTTCATCGATTTCAAAGCGATTTATTGCAAGGATAAACTTTTGAGACGTTCAGAAGACAAATCGGAAGCAGAAAGCTAATGCAACATCAATATTCTGAACAGCAAGGGAAATATAATCTAGGACATCCTTATTTTTCAGCACTTATTACATGATAAGAATGGATATATAAGAATGAAAGATAAGATTAAGGTGAAACATTTAAACCAGGGCTCAAACTTTCAAATGATACATTTATTTAAGCACTCAACCAAAGGTTCAATTTGCTTAGTTACAAAAATAACAAAAGATTTTTTGGTGTAATATTTTGAGAACGTCTGCTATGAAACTTATTCCCTTCAAGTCTCTTTATTTTGGTATTGTATATTCTTGAATGTGAGACTAACCTTTTATGTGTGTATTATTATAATTCGTTAAGAATTACTTTTTACTCTTATAGATGAAATCTATGTTTATATTAACCATGAATAATCCATACTGTTTATTGGAAAAAAGCACCGGTAGAGCGAATAAGTCAAGGTAAAAAGACCTCAATTTGAAAAGAAAGAAATCCTTTTCCATTAAGACCGTGTTTCTAACGGTTGGTCACCTTAACACATGTTTAATTCATCTCGTCCAAATAGATCCCTTAAGCAGAAACCTCTTTTTAGAAAGCTTGAAAATCGTTTTTGAGACAGCATTAAGTAGATAAATCATTAAAAGGAAGTTAATGATTGAACGTAAGCGCTTCTTAAGAAATAGTTTCTCGTGGAAGGTGCGATGAAAAGGGAAGGTCCATTTAGGGCTACAGAGGACAATAGAATCTTGTTTAATAATTTTAAACGGTTGTTTTTCTAGCCACGACTCATTGGGAAAACGTCTTAATCTGTTTGTGAAGGAATTAATTCAGATTTGCTTATGAATGAGTTTTCCCCCATTGTAAAAGCGTTTTACCTATAAGTATTTCCTGATAAAAATCATGCTTAACTGTCATAGGTAAGTGGAGTATTTTTTGTAAAAAACAGAAAATATTTCATATTTCAAGTCGTTTACTTCCCTGAAATACTAAAATGTACATCAAAGTATTTAGTTTCGGATACGGGAGAGGAGGCTTCACTCGGGAAGAAATAAAAAAATCGTACTTTTCCTTAAAAATTATCAACTTCATTTCTTACTTATTATGAGAGTACCGCTTTTCTTTTGGATGTTAAGCCGCAGAAAATGTCTTCGGAAGCCAAAATTAACGTTTTGCGTTAAGGAACGAATCGTCACACGAGAATGCATTTCCATTCATGCTCGTTAAATGAAGGAAAAGAAGAAAAACTTGGGAGATCTCCGTTAAAAGGGCCGTTACTTGCGAAGTCCTCGAAGAGAACATCTCCTTAATTAGAGAACTCTGACCTAGCTAATAAAGTTTTAATGACATGTTTCGCCCAAGATTTAACGCGGCAGTATGACATCAATCAGATCGCCTCTCCCAATTATCTCCGCACGAAAATTTCCAACTCTCTCTCCCATTTAAACGGAGGACGTTTCCACCGAAAGAAACCCATTCGTTCTCTCTCTTCCTCGTCACTTCCCTTCACGTTCCGTTAAACGAGGGCTCGCTCCTCCTCATCGTCGCGAGACGTTTAAAAAAAAAGAAACGCTCTCCAAAATTCTCGGCCCGCGTCTTTAAATTCAACAAAAAGCTCTGCTCGCGTTAATGCGTCGCCATGAATACCAACCCATTCTGCCCCACGAGTGAAAAAAAAAGAAACTTCCCACCCGCTGCGGAGAGAAACGACCGTGTGCGCGCGACATGGAGAATATGAGAGAGATAGGAGCAAGAAAGGGGAGGGAAGAGACCGAAGCATTCAGCGGTTCGGATCGTTACCATGGTAACGGGTCGAGCTGTATGGCGATCGGAGGGGGGCCACGAGAGGGGTAGAACGGGAGGGAGAGCGAAGAAGGTCGCGGTTAGCGGGAGAAGAGGGTAGTATGTCGCCGGAGGTGCTGGTAGCCTGTTTGGCGACCGGGATTTTCCCCAATTCTCCCTCTTCTGCTGGATGTCTGTTGGGAGAGACGAGGGAAGACTGCGCGAAACCCTTCGCTCGAGAGCACTCTCCTTGTGTACACTTCCCCGATCCGCTCTAGACGCGTCGGCCATCGGGATCGCCGATTACGCGTCCGAGGTTTACGGGGAATGATTGAGGGGACGGCATAAAATACAGACACGCTTTCCCCTCGCGACCACCTTCTCGCTCCATCGGTGTGGAATCTTCGGGACACGCCGCTTTGACCTCCCGTCGGGCAGTTCGACCTTCCGCCGTGTGGGTGGATGACAAACCGTATGGTTCGCTCTCGGGAGGCGTAGCATCAGTGTTACCGTTCCGTGTGTCGTCTTCCGAGTCGGTTAGAGTGCTTCCGTGATCGGTGCTTCCTCTTGGGGAGGCGCATGAGGAAGGGTTAGAGAAGAAGGAGGAGTTAATCGGCGATGGGTGGACCTCAATTAGAAGTGGACAAAGGGGTGCGGTCTCCTTCATCACCTGGACAATTGGAAGAAGAAGGGGGAGTGGCCCGCTTCCCTTGGCAGTGAGAATGGTGTGAGTGAAGAGGATAAGGGAGGAAAGGGGTTATAAAAGGGGTGGAGGGGAAAGAGATGGCGACTGACGGAGGAGGGGAAGGGAAGGGGGGAGGGGAAAGAGGTGTGGAGGAGAAAAGTATTTGAATCCTTTTCGACAATGATTGATTTATTTTTGGATTGGTAGAGAATGCTTGCTATATATATATCTATTTTTGTGAGGGCGGGAGGAGTAGTTGCGGAAGGCAAGATAGACTTCGAGGAGACGTTGCGATCCAAGTCCAATGGCGGTCGTTTCGAAAGACCGCAGACTTTTAGACGAAACAAAACCTGAGTTATTCCGTCTTTGAACCGAGTTCGACCGGAGGAATGCTTTATTCGGATGTACCACGGAAATTTAACCGATCTTTCCAAAACGCGTATTTTTCGATTCTTCTTTGTTTTGAAAATCCTCGTCTTTGAGAAATGAAACGCTTCTCGGCTTCTCTCTTGCCTTCCATCCCTCGAAGGAACTCGTGAAGAGTTCTGCAGAGGATTGAGCCGTTAATGGAATATTACGTTTGTTTTAGACCATTTTTATTCGTTGTTGAATACCCATTAAAATAGCTGAGTGTTTATGTAAAAGTGCGATAGTTACCTTTGACACATTCTCTTGCCCGCACAGTTATATCTTTATGAGCTCGGCCTCCTTTTACGGCGCTCCCTTCAGCATGCCATCACCTGTCAAACCCCACTTATCTACCAAGCTTGCGAGGAAAACAAAATTCATTTCGATGTAGCTGAATTGCTCTTTATGCCGTTATTTTCTCAACTTCACCGCGTGCAATGATATTAGTTTATGCGCGAGCTGTGTTTCGGCTGTTTGTCGTTGATTTGTGCCTTTTCGCGATTTGTTTATCGGCTTCTTTTGCGCAAGACGCTATTCGTAACAGCTTTAAAAATTACAGTCTATGATGCAATCATTTATGACTTTTATGTGTTATAATTTGAAGGAGGTTTGGTTCCGGAGGACAATAAATTGAATCGATATTATTGAATGTATAGTTGTGTAAGAGATTTTCACGGATGATAGTAAGATGTATGGTTGTGAAATTTATGTGAATTTTTATTCTATTTTTCTCGTCTATTGGAAATCGCATCTTATTTCCGATAATTGCCTTTTCATCGAAAATCAGTGATATGTTTTCCAATCGATAGAAATGTTTGATTTTACTGCTATGATTTAAGCTAAACAATAAGATAGCGATTTAAAACAACATAGTTTATGAATGTTAACAACAAAAACCTGTGTAAATCTGAAACAATCGAAATTAGAAGACGACTATTCATCTGAGAGATAAACATTATATGAGGATATTTGAACTTATTTATCCAATACATATTTTTGTGAATTATCGAATACTGTCATCACAAACACGTCAGGAAGTATAAAAGATTAATCAGAGTATTATAATTTCACACGCGATTTAGAAAATACGACTCCTTGTACGAGATTATGCGAACTCTTGCACCTGTTATGCTGACGACCTCCTTCATAAGTCTCCGATTGGGTCGTCATTAGTTCTGAATGTTATTCTTTTTATCGCCTTTGAAAAGTTGCGGAAACGTGCGCTTCCTTGAAGTTAAAAATAAAAAAAAGAGTGACACGTAGCGCCTTCCGGAATGCCCTTAAGACGAGCGACACATTTATTTTTTCGTCCTTTTAAAGGAGCCTTATTTAATTAAAAAACGGAACTATGCCCTCTCGAAAGGGGTAATTGCTAAAGACGCGGGTCGAAAAAAAAACAAAAGACACGCGCCCTTTTAACGAGAGTCTCTCGAGAGGAAAGAGAAAACGGTCTGGATGCGAACGAATGGAATCCCACGAGGAAAATTAGCGCAAGAGAGAGGGACGTTGAGGAGGAACTGAAGGATCAACAGAACGACTCGTTCAAAAGTCTGCAAAACGTAGGGCGTTCATTCTCACTCTCCCTTTTCCGGACTCCCTGTCCTTGTACACGCATTAATTGCCTCTCTTGCGAAAAAACGCCGTCTCGAAATCGTCCGCTCGTTCTGCACGCGTGCCCTTCAAAAAGAAGAGAGAGGGAAAAACGGAATCGGCGTGTCGTGCGCTATCCCCTTGGTGCGAAATCTCCCGGCGCCTTCAACAGCTGTCCTTACGTGACGAGTCGGCGGGTTCATTCATTGCTGGCGACGCGGTAGGGGTGAATGGGAGGGAAGTCTCGGCTGTGGGGTAAGTCGGTTACGGTGAGGTCGCTACGGAGGGAGGGGATCAGCTGATGAGTACAGGTACGAGGGCCGACATTTTAACCCTATTATATTTATAAGTTTGGGCGAGTGAGATAGGTTAGTGACTGGGGCGTGATCACGCGTCCCTATCGGTCGATCGCCGTCCCACCCGCGTCATTTCCGCTCTTCTTTTGTTTTATTTTTTCGCGGAACCCTTATGTGTTTTCGTACGCGTGAGAGCACGCCCCCAAGTAAGGACGCGATTGATGCATGAGAGCAACACGGGAAGCGATTTAATATCAGAACGGCGTGGATTAGGGGCGTGTAATCGTGCGGATTATCTCGCCGAATTGCGAAACCTCCCGGAATGAAGTGTTAACCATTAGCGTGCCGAGCGGCGGATTAACTAGCTTAATTTTCATCTCGTCCCTCGAGAGCCCTTCCTACTTTTTAGGCTCTATACAAATTTCCTTGAGCGTCATCGCCGCTCCCATCATCCTCCCACTCAATTTTAACGCGGGGAAATTAAGGCAATGAAATTATCCCTCCCTTTTTCCACGAGGCAACTATACGTCTGCGTTTGATGGGCGTGTTTTTTAAATTCGAGCTACTCCGAGTGCACAGAAATCTCCCCGACAGATCTCTTCCCTCCATAAATTCGCGAAATGACTACACTGATTCTCGGAAGAGACTGAATTCTTCGGTAGAGATTCCGCGCATCTGTGCTACGATGTCTCTGCATGATCTCGCAAATCCGTGTTATTCGGGGAAGCGATAATAAGGTGCGGAGAATTTCTCGTCACGAGTAGTAACGGGATAACATTGCAAAAATATGCGGTAGTAGTTTTCGAAAGAGGAAAAATAGTAGGAAAAAATTCCAATTACATTGTGAGGGTCAGGAGGAGCCGTCCTTACCCACTCCCACAACTCCAACGTAATCCTTCACCTTCCCCAAACTAAGTGTCCTCTTCCATTTTCCCAACCCTTGGAACAATCCATCCTTTTACTCCATCAAAAAAGTGACCCCATCGGTTCTTTCACCCTCTTACCCTTTTCGCTGACGAAGCGTGTTTGAACCTCACCGAAGCGTATCTCCACGGGGAGTATTTTTTCCCCATCTCTTTCATTTCCCATTTTCCTATCCTTCATTATTTCCTCCACGTCTTCCTCCCTTTTTAAGATTCCCTCCCATGAGTGGGCGTGGCATCCCCTCCACCCCTTTCCTCATCCATCTTTCCTCTTTTCCCACCCTCTTAACATGAGTCCCCTCTCTTCCCTGCTCCCGTCCCCGTTTGCGCTAGAACGTCAATACCTGCAGCCAAGCAGCCAGCTGGTTCGAGGGAGGGTTTGTCCCGGGACCGCCATCTCGATTCCTCCAAAACACCGTGCGTGTGTGCGACACAAAGAGAGCGCTGCACGATCACGCCGGATAATTCCGTTCGAGGACTCCTTTTTGACCACGTTTTTTTTGATTTTTTTTCGCACGCGTTTTTTATTCGCTACGCGTGAGGTATCTTTGCAACCAAACGTTGCATTCCATCCCCTCAATTATTTCTTGGCCTTCTTACAATCGCTATAGGAACGCATCGTTCTGCGAAACCTAGAATTTCCACGCAGATATTCCCCGCTCGCGATCTTTCGCTAGCGATTACGAGACGCAACTCTCGGCGACTGTTTTTTGTTTTAATTTTTAGGAGGCGAAATGTGTCGGTTCGAGAGGAGAGCGATGTTTAACCGTAAATGGAGAGGATTAGGCTTCTAGCCAAATTATGATGGATGCTTAATGAGGGTGAAGCTTTTGGGGAATTAAGGTTCGTAATTGTAATATTGCATCCTATTAGAGAACGCGACCGGTTACATTTTTAATAAGTGGTTCCTTTCTAAAAATACTATTTAGATTCTTGGATAGGATGCGCTTTGTAGTTTAGCGACTTTTACACGAAGAATTAATCACTAACTTTTAAATTAATAACCGATATTTTTTCAGTGATTGAGGATATTGAATCCACCAGTAACAGATTATGCCTTTTGTTATAAAATGCTATTCATTCGATGAAGCGAATTGAAATGATTTCATTTTTTTAGGCGATCGTTCCTGAATTAAAATTGCATCTCGTGCAAATCAGACAAAGCGATAAAAAAGACCCATTCATAATTGATATCGTAATAATTATGGTTTGATCAATAACTCACCAGCATTAAATATTTATATAGACATTATAGAGTGTTAAAGTCTGAGCTAACCCTTGTTTAAGCCCGAAAATGGATATCCTATAACTGGCTACCGTTATGGAGATTCCATGAGCAAAAAGCCGATGTATAAATACACGAGAAAAACCATATTACCCAAATTCCGGTTTAAGCTTAAGTGCTTTAGATGAAACAAATTTTGGGGTAAATTGAGTTCAGTTGATTTGAGGATTGATACTGCTTCAACGGAGGTTAATAGATATTGCTTTTATCACGAGAGAAATTGGTCTCTAAAGCGGTCCATGGGAAAGCTTCTCTGCGAAAGCTATTTATCCTCTTTAATGAGAGGCAACGTATAAATAGGTACCTTGTTATAATGATTGTCGATCGATGATGCAGGGAATTTAAAACCCCTTTTCGAGGTACTTGTGAGGGCTTCATTTACGATTCCGGTTCTCTTTTTTTCAAGACCTTTTCTAACGATCGAAAAACATTTTATACTTTTGTGATTAAAATCGAGAGATATAAAAATAGGGAACTTTTGACCCAATTAGCCGAGACATTTGATATACTCGAACTAGAATGCTAATGATGGATTACTAGTATATTAATAAAAACGTCGATTACTTCTCTGAAGTTTCTCTAGCTAAATCTAAATATAGAATAATAATTATAAAAAATTGCATCTTCGGCAAAAACACTCGTATTTCGGCCCTTAATCATCATCTCAAGTGCTAAAAATGTTACTGGAATACAAAATTCGTTTTGCTGTTCGAAAATCACTCCCATCGTATTTCATTCAGTCGATGTGACCATTAGTCACGATGAGAGAGATCCTTTTAGAGTGGCCTTCATTTTCTCTCGAAATTTCGTACGTTGCGTCATCATATTTCCTGGCTTTCGAATGAAACCTTTAATTTGACTCTCTGGATTTTCGAATAAATAAAGAGTCGTAAATGACGAAGGAGTGGGAATACATGAGGGAAATCGCGCTTGACATCCGCATTAATACCCAGAAAGTCGCTGATCTGATTTTATCGTGATAAGCAGATATTAACGAATATTTCTATAATTACTTAATTAATCGGATTACAAAATATCCCCGAATATGGAATATTTTTGGGAAATGTAGAGATGGGAATTGAGGATGATGCGTATAAGAGTTATAGAGTGTTATAGAGGCGATGAAGACCATTTCCTTCACCCGAATTTGAGAGTGAAAGTCCTTCCACGAATATATCAAGGTTAAACAAACCTGGAACCGCTGATTCGGTCACTTTTTCCTTCAAATTGCGTCGATAACATCCTCTCAATACCATTAGACCTAAATTCCCTCTATTTATCTAGACAATATGTTTTTAATTTACTTATTATTCGTTATCCGCTCGTGTTTGCACTTTCCATTCTCAAACACGACCTTATTCTTTAATGTTTCCTTTCCTCGTTTCCTAATTCCTTTTAATGAAAATCTCTGCAGCGAATTGACGCGAATACATAATACCTTGCTACGTTAATTTCATGATCGTGGGTAAGCCGAAATTCATGTTGTAACTCTGTATCGTTCGCGATAAATCCGTCCGAATAAGTTAGCGACGCTGCCTCCGGCATCAAGGATTTCTCGCATTAGCATACATTTCGGATGTACGAGAGTTAAATAATTGATTCCGAGAGGGAAGGGGAGGAACTTTGGAAAGTATCTCCGCGGAAATTTCCTTCGGGAGCGAGAAAGTGAAAATTTTGGAAATTCCTCCACGAAATTAGTAACGTAGAATTTTAAAAATTACGCGCGAGGATGAAAAAATACTCTGAAGTTAGGATGTATAATAACTAAGAATTAAGTATACAATGAGATGAGGATAAACCTTTCGAGGAGTAATATGAAGACAATGGGGGAGACTAGGTATTGCTACAAAGGCAGTGATTAAGGATAAGGTGGTTAGGAACGTGTGGGGAAGACGATGTGCATGTGGAATTAGGAGGCGAAGATTAAGAGTTTGAAGAATATATGTAGGTTGAGATAGTGGCGGAACTTGGGCGAGATGTCGGAAGAGAAGAAATGAGGCCTTTTCACGACTCTTAAGCTCGAGATTAATGAGAAGGCACATCCTTAAAGAGGAAGGAAACTCTGCCTCTTTCCCAACAGCCTTCAATCCTCGCACACCTCACCATCGAACTAACTCTTTCGCAGTCTTCATTCGTTTTCTTTTTTCATTCTTAATTATTTCTGAGAAGTTATTGAGCTTAGCGCGAGGCTATCTTCGAGATAAAAATTTCGGAGTCTTTATCACCACGTTGGATGCGAGAGAGTTGGAGGGTTGAAATTCGCTCTTTCCCTCTTCTTATCTCGCAGAACTTTTCCATTCCCTCGCCGTATCAGTACCTCCAACTCTGGCTCTAATTGCTTCTTCTAATAAATTTTTCCCCCGAAATCTTTTTATTCTTGGCTGTCTTTTTTCCTTTCTTCGTGAGCGCGAATCGTGATTTATGTCTGTTTGTTGAGTTGGACGAAGAACTAGGATAGATAGGATGGAGAAACTCATTGGGAAAGGTAAAATGGGGAGCTAATTAACCTTGAAGTCTACGGTTCCGAACGATATTATAGGTCTACTTTCTGCTGAAATCGTGGGATTGGTAACAGAAGTGTGTCAAATAGGGTTTGGAAAACTCGTTTTATTTTCTTATCTGATCCTTTGATCGGATTCACCTCTGCCAGAAAGACATTTAATTATTTTGGAAAGATTCTTTCCAATCCCCTTCCCTTAGAAAGGAGGGGGATACGAACTTAATTGGTTTGCTGCTTTAATTCAAGTTTTATGGAAATATATCCCTCGTCTCGTATCTTTTTCTCGTGTTTGCCGACGACGGAGATGAGGAATATTGCAGTATTCTTCTCATTGACTCATCGGAGTTTAAGTACGGCTTTTTGATTCATATCTGAAATTTATTAAGATACTGAAAATTCTTTTCCTCTATTAAGTGCTACAAATATCTTTTCCCATTTTTATTCTGAAATATTGGTCATGGAATTTGAGAAACTTAAATCTGCTTACTTACAGTAGACCATACCTATTTTTGATTAATTGTTGATTTAATGAAATATGAAAGATGAAAATACGTTTTAATTTAGTTTTAACCGGTAATTACTAAATCCAGATTAGGATGAGATTTATCTTCAGCATTAGAATTTCATTTGCCAAATTATCTCTTATCTATAATTATAAAATTGAAACTCGTACCCACTATATATATGATTTACTATATATGAAAAAGTTTTTTTGGCGAAAATCAGAAAATTTCCATAGTTAACCTTTATAATTTCATTCATATGTCTCAGGGTACAGGATTGAAACCAATAAAATAATATTGCAGTTTTTCTGGGAATCGAAATCACTAAGATAATAAATAATATGAATTTGATGACAGAATATATACTCGTATATGGCAAATTTTTATTATATTATATAAATATTTATGTTGATTATTCATTTCAATTAAACTATTAGAAATTAAAATGAAGTGAAGATGAGTCATGGTGATTTTGTCCCAATGTTTGTTATATAAGAATACCCTTAGAAAATTTATGAAAGTATCCCGCTTATTAAGTAATGCAGTTTCAACTTATATCTTTAACTATTAAAATTATATTAATTAAATTCCTACTCAACACTTCCTTTACGGTCTATGTTCAGTTGTAAATATTTCTTTCAGACAAATATTTTTTTGGGACTCCGTTGGATGAATCATCGCTATTAATTTATTTGAATTTGATTTGAATTTCTTATGGTCTATATTAAGTTTAGGAGGTGTTTTTTATTAAATAAAAGATCTTTATCAAGTTTAGCTGCAGATATATTTACATCGTCACTGTAAACTTTCGACCGATAAAGATTTTGAACATAATTCTTCAATGCTAATGCAATATTTGCTCATTACAAAAAATATATTAAGTCTTGTGAACATTAGTGTGAGAGTAAAAAACTTTTTTCAGGACAAATGTTACACAACTTTGTACTATTCTTAGAATATGCTAATTTACTTATCTTTCATAGCATCCAGTTGTCGTAAGTGACGAGAGAGAAAACGATTCTTTACCCTTACGAGAATTGAGGCCCGCTTTCAAAAATCGCTTTTCCAAATCTCGGGATGATTCATCTTTTTTCTCCCCTCGCACTTTTTTCCTCGAATTCGACTCAATCCCATTTATTCAGTCTTTAGAAGAGCCATGACACTCAGCTGTCGAATTTGATACATACGATCGAAACTGAAGGATAACACTTCGCAGAGGATAAATAAATAGGGTTCAATACGTTTAGGTGTACCAAAACCACTAACTAATTAGGACGGTGTTTCATAAAGTCGTGCATTTAATAAATTACAGTCTAAAAGAGTAGATGAATTCGTTTAAGTAGCGCCCACGTTGAAAATAATTTTTAAAAGCATCGATCTATCGAATTTTGCGTGGGACTCGGATAAATTTAATGGGCTCGACTCTTACGTTAAAACGATCAGATTTTTTTTGCTTCCTACGCTGAACGTAAGTGATTCATAAATACGAAAACGTAGAATATGAATGTGAAGTTGGAAATGAGGAGTATTTTGTCTACTTTAATAGGTGTCGAGGAATATGAAAGACGGTTTTATACCATAGACTTCTATTAATGACTAAGTATAAGGTAAATTTAATTTTATGCAATTTTTTGACTTTAAATTTATTATTTACTAAATATAAACGACATTTCAAAAATTATACATCGTATACATTATAATATACTTTATTATCTAAGAGAATTTCCCATTTCATTCTAAAATCCGGAGCAATCGAATATAAAAATCTTGATCAATACTCATTCACTGTTCTCTATCGAAGTAGGTACATGTATCCTTAATTGATAATGTATAGATCTATATATATAACGGGCATGTCTCGGGCACAGTTAGAGTATAACTATACAGTACGTATATCGCGCTCCATTCATTTATCATCCCACGCTTTTCCCACATCAAGAACACGCTGTCATTGCATGGCAGTGTAGCCAGAGCTTGATCGATAGCAAAGAAGGTAATGGAGCGAAAGAAAGAGATGGTTAGAGAGTAGGGAATGTTAGTGGAGAGAGAAAAAAATATAGGGGCATGAGATAATTTTTTGCGCGATAAATGCGTGGGCGATCGGTGGACTAGGAATCCGATACTTGCCGCTTAAATGTGATTCTAATCGCAGGAGGAGTTAGTGATAGATGGCTGCTGGATAATTGCCGGAAAGCTTTTGTATCCGGGGAAGATTCATGGTGGAAAAATTTTTGGTCCCTGCGAATGTGAATAGTCCATTACCGCGATGGTATGCGGACTGAGATTTGAAGTACGCGAAAGAGCACCTTTCGGAAAACAAGTGTCTCTTGTGTAGTTCCAATGATAAAATCACGAGTCAGCGATTGTTAAAAATTTCACCGATTTTTTTCGTCCGTCTTCCTAAAAAAATGTGGATTTTCTCAATGTTTTGAAAGATGAAAATTCGCATTTCAGAATTTGAGGTCCTTAAATTATACCTAAAATCTTTCAGTCCCATCCTCAATGTCATAAATATTAATATTCTATAATCGAATTTTATTTAATATTATATTAATTATATAATTATAAAATAATAATAAGCGTAATAAATATCAATCATAAAGAATAAGCGCCTTCCAAACCGTAATTTTATTTCAGATATAATCTACTTAATTTATGTTCATTCAAATCGTGAGTATTACCATTCTATACATTGTTATTGAATCTGTATATCTATTATATAGATTAATATCTATATAATTTATTTTGAAAAGATAACTATCAACTGGCTTGGAACAGATTTGTAGTCCAATACAGTTATATATAAATTAACGAAGTTTAAAAAATAAATGAAGTTCAATCTCAATACTAAATCAATAAAATTTAAGATTTGTCGAAATGCAAGAATAATGTACTAGAAAACCATGGGTTTGTGATTTTGTTATATTCAGGTCTCAGCTGATTATTGGCAGGTCTTTACTTGAATCGTGTCCTTGCAGATTTTGTACGAAACCACGATTGAGTCATCTACTATTCTTCTAGTAGAATATAGTGATTCTGATAAAGATATTTTACAGCATTAGCCATCTTAATTTAAAGTTATTTCTATACTATTAATTTGAAAAGTATTTTAACCTAATGAAATTGAGGCGACGGCAATCAGCATTTGGTGTTGAGGATGAAATTATCTTCTTTTAAAGGGAAACAGATTGCGATAGCTATCTTTTCTAATGGTTACTTTGATTTCATACACGGAGGAATAGCGGGAACATTCGTGTATTTAACCTAAAGTCTATTGCCCAGCCCTCAATTCAGGAACTTCAATGCCTGAAAACTATTATAGGAAAAATTAATTTTCAATTTTGGAAAAATTTACTTGTTTCTTCATCGTTTAGTTTATTGTAAGCCATTGTATATAAGATAATTTTACCTCACCAGCATCATTTTCTAGTTGTGAAACTTATTGCTATGGATCCCGAACGAGTGTCTTTGAGTATCTCTTCGTTCATTCATCTGAGGACTTGAGAGTAAGTTTTTCTGAGTAAATTTACGCCTCTGTGGTGAAAATGTATACGTGAAATTTAGGCGGCTTCCTGGAGGAGCTTTCCATAAATATTTAAAATACTTGAAAATATATAATAAGAGAGCCAGTATCTCCGATATTTTGATAAAATTTTCCATCGAATAACTTAATCCACCAATAGTTTCGACAAGCGATCAAAATGAAAAATTACTTTTCAAGTGAAATTTAGACGACAGATAAGCGCGCTACCATCTCGCAGAGGTGATTCTTTCCCTTCCTGGCATTCCTCCAAAACCCAAATATGCCAATGGGTCCTCTCACACGCCGGCTCCCTCTACTCTACATTCCCTCACACTTTAATCTCTCTTACACGTAATATGAAGGCCAGAGATGGCTGAGTCTGCACGTCGTACACAAATCTTTCGCGATATCAAAGGATTGGCCCTAGAATTTCAGCAGACAATGATACTGCCTCTAGTCATGTAAAATCGAACTGCAAACTTCTGGAATACGTTCTCTTAGTCCACACGAATGTGACTGGTCCATTTAGGGGATCGCGGGGGAGATGGCGTGAGAAAAGCAGAAACGTAGTGGAGAAGGGAAAAAAGGAAAGAGTAGAGAGAGTAGGAGAGTTGTAGAAAAAGCAGAAATCTCTAAAGGTTTCAACAGGAGGATATGTTACCATTCATTTATATGATATATGCATGTGTTTTATGTGTAGGGTATACATGTAGGACTTACGAGGACTAGCTCAAAATACACGTAATTTTCTCAAAATAGTGCAATTTATCGTAATAGTCTATAAATAATCTGGAAGTTTTTACGGTATTCATAGAGTTCTCTGTATGAAAAGTAATTCGATAATCAAAATTAAATGATTTTGAATCTGCCCAAATAGCAGGAGGAAGTAAAAAAAATTTGGAGTAATTTGATGATCATTAAGGCAAAAATGGAAGGAAATTATAAATAATAATATTCAAGATACAGTTCTATTCGATTCGATGAAGTTTTTTTATTTCTTGATGGCTCAATATTATTCGCATCGGGAACAATAACAGAAATAATATTAAGGTTTGATGGAAATTTTCCATAGGTGTATTTTACTCTGGAAAAGTAAAATTCAGGTTGTTTTATTACCTTTTTCCGAAGATCCGTTTTAGAGATTGACATTTTAAAAATTATTTTAGTTAATTATTAGGAATTAAGTATAATTATAAATAAATCAAATTTTATTATCCACACTATTACAGGATCATTTTTTTCCACCATAATGAAAAATCTGGGAATAAGTAGGAAGACATCCTTGTGATTATGCAACCGGTTATACACATGTGTACATTTTAAAACATAATATCTAGGCGCTAAACCAGATTCCTATGATACGGTAATTATGAAATAACTTGTTAGGTATGTTAGACTGCCGACAGAGACGCAAATTTGATGGAAACTTCAGATATTTCTGCACTTCGCAGCTATATTATAATTATTATAATAATCATACGATAATCTATTTCCTTTGAGTTTAATTACATTGTCAATATATTCTTATGATCCTTATAGTACTCGCAGAGAAAAGAAAATTGATTCGTGGTAATTAGAGAAGATTTAATGTGATGATATTTTAATCACTGAAAAAGGAAAATACTTTTATAATTGGAGTTTGCGAGGGAAATTTGCCTGAAAAATGTCATTATCATCAAATCATTCTTTATCTATAATTACATATATTTACTTAACAAATAATCATTCCCCATTGAAAGAACTAGCTTTCTTTTGCATGAAGTCAGATATTATAATTATTCCTCTACTAGCCATAATTTTCTCCTAAAATAATTATTCGCTCCAAAAGTTATAATGATATCTTTTTATTTGTGTCGCTTGTACACTACACTAGCTTTTGATCTTCAAGATGTTTCTTATGTTCTAATATAACCAAACGTTATTGTCCATAATATTTTCCCCACATTATGTTACAATTTATGTTAAACTTTTGGTATTCATTTCTATCTTCATATTATTTCATATCTAATGGATTTACGCGCGTGTTGTCGTTGTTTCTGTGCTAACTTGCGAAATGAACCTATTCGACTTTCCGGAATAATTTTTCTTTCATCACTTTTATCATTTCAGGATTGTTACTTCCGAAATTAATGTTATTTAATTTACAATATTAGGATAATTATATGATACATTTATTAAATATCTTGCGCAAATAATGAATACTAATTATGAACTTTATTTTATTTATTATAGAATTATATATTTCATTTAACTATCCATTAATGTCTCTTAAAATTATCTTTCAGCTGACTTTCCCAAATAAAATATTTCCCATAAAATACAATATATCCCCAATATAGTTGTTCCCAATATCTATTATTTTGAATGTAATAAAATGATTTATGATTTCTATGGCCCGATGGAATATTTATTGCACTCAGATATAATTATATTTTCGGGACTGCTGTTATAATTTAACTTTCATCGCTATTTCAATCAAATAAATCCACAATATTCATTACCTTATTTTTAGTAGCAATGAGAATTTTATGTACATGACCAAATATGACAGCCAATTGGAAATACTTGGAATTATTAATCCAAATATATTGGTGTGGCGTATATTCCCTTCACTCTTTTAAATTAAAATTCTAGAAAGTAAATTCTATCATGAGTTACCTACTAAATGTTTATCAATTTTAAGTTACGAATAGATTCAATTTTATCCGCGTTATACTTTTTCTATATTTATTTTATATCGTTGAATTTTCCACCCGAAAACTGAAATAAATGTGTATAAATAGCACTCGTTAAGATACACGAATTATTTCAGCTTTCACATTTTTCTAATTATTATATAACATCTTTACTCTTCTACGATGAAAGATGTAACAATTTATGGTTTAAGTTTTATCGATTATAACTAAGGTTTCTTTTATAACTATGTTAAGGAGAAATCAAGTTCCATGCAGACGTAGTGTAACTAGTATTAAAATGAGCTCTAATTAAGTTCAAAACACATCTTTCTAATAGGGTGATGAAGAAGTTACTAAACAAAGTAAATAATTTTATATTTTAATAATTATTTGTAGGCTAGAGAGATGAAAGATAAGTAGTAAAGAAGTATAAGTAATTTATGTCAATAGAGGAAAGAGAGGGAATTAAAATTGTTAGGAAATAGCACGATGAAAAATTCGTATTATAATACGTAGGCAAAGAGTAAATTGGAATTTAAATTAAATGAGAACGGGGTGAATGGATATTCGCTATCGTTATTTAGGTAAGGAACACGCGGGAAGAGATGCATTCTCAAAAAGAAAAAAAGGAATATAATGTAAATGAAGAAGGGAGGATTGAGTATAAGGCCGAGGTTGGAGATGAAATGTTGATAATACAAATGATAAAGAGCATATTTTGGTTGAGGAAAATAGCATATGAAGACGAAAAATCTCCAAGAGACTTGAAGCTGATTTATCAATGTAACGAGTTTTTTTCTAAAGCTAAACACATGAGGAATATTTAGTTAGTGTCTTTGAAATAATTTAATTTGTCTGACTTTTCTTTTAAGATTTCATGACAAAGTGAAAAGGCTAAATTAATCTCAGACATAAGCTTCTTTTTTCTATCTATTTTAAAGAATTTATAATTTTTTTGATAGAAACAATTTGTACTTTATGGATTCCTCTGTTATAAGAACGCATAAATATTATTTTACTCTTAAGTTGAATTAAATTAGGAAATATTTTTCAGTGAAAGTATTTCCGTAAAAATAATCTAATTTGATGTATATTTTGAAATATTCCATATTTTTCCTGAAATTAATATTTTAAATTTAAATTAATTTTTCCTTAAAGTAGTTTTAGAAAGGAATTGGCTTTTTAATCATAAAAATCTAAAACATTGGAAACGAAAAATTTTAAAATCTTAAAATGAATCGGTATACATTTTCATTATTACTATGAAAATCACTGCAAGTAGATTTGGCTGTTGGTGGCTGTATTTATAAAATTAATTCCACATTCCATTCCATAGTACATATACTTTGATAAAATCAAGTTAAAGGACATTTTAAATAACTGTTTTTCATCTTTAACGCTGCTGTCAACTATCAAAGAAGTAGATGATACATTTAAGGAATTTCACAAATTTATTAAACGTAAATCTTTTTGTCCGTTCTTGTTAATATTTCGAATTTCTGATTATATTAAGTATTCCTTAAACTTACGTAATTACGCATGACAGGAGATAAAGAGTCACAAAGGCTTAGCGTATTAAAATTTGCGTGTTTGGAATCCATTTCGCATGCAGTGAACACTTAATAATAATGACGATGATGATAAACGATAAAGCGCAGGGAAAAATGGCCACGCCCTGGAAAGGGGAGGCGATGGTAAGCTAGCGCAGCATAACTCTGGGTCAAGGTGGCATGGGGTAGAAATAGAGAATAGTTCGGAAAAAAAGGCCTCTCCGATAGACATTGTAATAGATGAGCGTATAAAACTCGATAAGGAAAGAAAGAGGATTAAGGGCAAGGAAAATCGGATATTGGGAGCAAGAGAAAGTTAAAAGATTTAGAAAATCTGTATGTTACCCGTCCCGAGATAAAATTCTCTATATATCTAATATTTGGCGTATTTTAGCCTCATAGGAATTGTACCCAGTGTGATTGGGTTGGAACTCAATCAACTTTTTCAGCCGTAAAATAATGGCTTAAATCGTTCCTATTTAATCTGCTTACGATAACAAATTTCTCTTCCATTAAATAAACTTCCTTTTTTCGGATTGAGGGAACGAAGTTTTTCACAAATAAATTTTTGGCTTTTATCCACACAGGTACTCATTTTCTACAATTCCCATTTGTCTGGAACAAATGTACCCCAATCTCGTTTATTGGTAAATATCCTTGAATTATTGGCAATATTGGAGGGCATCTGTGGATTTGTGTGCCTATTGGGATCTGGATTTGAGCTATCGAAAATTTCCTCTGGTGAATGCGGTTGCTGAACAAATATTAACTAGGTTATCAGCGTTATCCAGCGAAATGGAAACCATGATCATAAATTCACGAATTCAATGTGTAATTATATAAAAAATCTAATAATAACCTTTTAATAGGATTTAACATTTTTCTTAAAGAAAGAGTAATTTAATTTATTAATTGAGTTAGTTGATTGCTTATTTAACAAAGTCAACTTGATAAAGAGAATAACGTACAGGGATTAATGATTATGCCGAATTTGTGTATTAAATAAAAAATAGTGTCTACGTTTTAACAAAAATACTGATTATTTTTACATCTCTTAAGATAACGATTATTATTCTTTTTCAATGTCTGCAGAATTGAAACTACCCTCTCAATGAAAAAAAAAATTTCACTGAATCATTGTTTTAACCAGTATTCATTCAGCGACAATAATAGAAAATCGTATTAAAATAGTAAACGATAATAGCAAAACAATGCACTAGGCAAGAACCAAACCTTGACATATGTGAAATAAAGATTAAGGACGATAGAATGGTTCACTGAGAACTAGCTGTAAATGATAATATATTTGTCAGATGACGGAAATCGCAAGCTTATAGAGCGAAGAACGAAAGCCAGTAAGCTAACACGGTAATCTGTTTATCATACAAGGAAACGAAAACATAGTGACATACGAGTATGTGCCGAATCTCACTGGATTTTATGGAAAAGTTCACTCGGAAGAAAACAATTTCTCTCCATGGATTTGGCGTATTGAAAAACCAGAATCCTTATCATGAAAATGATTTGTGGTCGAACGCTTTTCTCGATTCGTGTCGAAGCTTAGCGACGAATTCCCCTCCAAGAGATTGATCCACGCGTCAACATGAGTTATCAGGAAACATGCGCTCATCTCAGTGGGAGAGAAAAGCGGGGGAACGATATAAATTGAGCGGAAGAGAGATCGCAGACTGAAAATCAGAGAAAAGAAGGGAGAAATCGTGAGACGGTGAGAATGGGTTGTCCATCCGTTTATGAGAATGAACAGGCCTTCACAGTGGGCCTTTATTTCACCCGTTTCCCGCAGAGCGAGAATGGCTGCTCCTGGAAAGAAAAGGGTTTGATATGCTAAAGAGAGATAATAAAGAGGACGATAGCGCTACTGTTGTATAAAGGCTTCCGTATCGTTTTGTTATCAGCGCGTTATGGAGCAAATAACGAAAACCGAACGATTTATAGTGGAGGTTATTGAATGGATTCTTTCACACGAAGAGTCAATAGAAAAAAGGAATAGCGAGAATTAAATGTATTGTTCATTAAAAATTTTATTTAGTTTATAACAGTCGTTTGCTAAACATTACGGTTATTAAGTTGTAAATGACTAGGAATAATTTCCATTAAATAAATCCCATCAGTGAACAGAAAATATAGCTAATGATTATAAGAATGCATATTCGGATTTCAACCAACGATTACCATAATATGAATTTAATTTGATTATATTCATAAAAATTATATATTCGTTTTAATACACGTGTTTTAAAAATATTAAAAGTTGTATTTTTAAATCTTAAATCCATCCGTTATGTACACATTATTTACGGAATTTATCCCTTAGGGAGTCATGTATAATGTCATAATTGAAAAAAATTTCGAGGTTTTAATCTGCTGAAAACATTTTTTAATTAAAAAAACATTATTCCTACAATAGATACATTTTTATAAAAAATATAATGTAATCAAATTTTTCTTTGAAGTTTGAATTCGGAACACGCTTCTAATATTTTTAATAAACTATTCATTCGGAAAATTTTAAGGCATAATAATAGTTATATTTTACAGTATAAAACCGTCTATAACTTATTTTCACTATGCCTTTCGGATGATTCTCCTTCTAGAATTGATACGAAAAACTCATATTAATAAATTATTAAGGCTTAGCTTCATAATAGATGATATGATGGATTAAATTAATTTTTATCACCAGACATATAGAGATAAAATTTTGGTTTTTCTCAGATGCTTTTTTTCATAAAATATATTTTTACTTGCCTATATGATTCTATTACTTGGCACATCCATGAGATTACAGATTAGAGAAAAACGAATGTAAAACTAACTCTTCATTTTTCCCTTGAGCCTCGTTCCCTCTTCTTCCTGGAACCGGCCTCGGGGCTGAACAAACGAAAGGGAAAGTATAAGAGGAGAAAGAAAGTGGGTCAAGAGGTTGAAGTCATTCGTCACTTTTTACTTCTTTGTTTGAAACTAACATGGAATTGCGACGAGGAACGAGCTTCAGAAGTGGTAAAAAAACACGATTGCAATTTCCCCTTTCTACTCTAATTCTTTTCCGTATTAGCAAACGCAGAGGGCGGAGAAAATGATGTCAAAGGGAGGCGAAAAAAGCTGTGACTGAGGGCCAAATAGATCGCGAGTCGCGAACATCGGAATGCGAGGGATAGATGTGGATAACGGTCGTTGGAGTTGACATTTGGGTAACGGAGTGGGAGACGTCGGAGGGACACGCTGCTTGGGCGGTTGTAATAGCCGGTAGCCGAGCTTTTTCGATATTCCGAGGCGTCATTTCATCTGGATGAAGGGAAAGGCGGAAAAATGCTCGGGGGCGATTACCCGATTTTGAGTCCGGGCCCCCCCCCTGTAGGGGACGGTTAACCTTTAGCCGTGAAAGAGCTCGGGGAGGGGGAGGTTAGTTTGTTCGCGCAGCGGGATCCAGTCCATCGCAGTCCTTTGTCTGAATGCTATGACGTTACTTTCCCCGCAGCCGATACTTCGCGAAATGGACGATGTTTGATGCGCCTTTTTTGTTTTTCGATAGCAAAAAAAGGGTTCTCGAAGTCTGTGCCTGTGATCGATGGTTTAGCCCCCCGGAGGATGCGATATTTTCCTCTATTTTCGGTGGTGCCTCGGGACTTTAGCAAAAAAGGTTATTTCTAGGTTGCTTCGTTTTTCTGGGGATCGAGAAAAGCTTCGGCGGAAGTAGACGACTGTTGTGGGAATGGTTTATCATTAGCGGACGATGAGCAGTGTCGTTGTTGCTTCGTTCTCTCATTCGGAATCTTTATAAAAAGGTCGATCATCGCTTTAATTTCGGTCAATTCATTCCTCAAAGTGGGTCACGTTTTGAAACATTGATATGCGCTTGATAATCAGGGAATCAACGCGGTTTATACAACGTGAAAAATATGCTTATTAAATGCTAAAAGTTGTACTCACTATAAGGTGCACAAAAAGGTTTAATTTCATTGAATTTACTATTTCGTTTGGTTCTTACATTTGTTTGATCCTTTGAGTCGATTAATCTCTTTACCTCGAGGGAAGGAGTCTTGTTTTTGCTATGGTCAAAGGAGAATATGTAGATGAGTCAGTTACACTACAGTACACTGTACTACACTACACTACACAAACACGCGGTGTTTATTTACGGAGGGCAACGTACCTTACGTTTATATTCACAATTGTTTCTCCATTGAGATAGTTCCCCATTTCATTCCTAAATTGGCTTTAGTCAACTCCAAATGCTGCAAACGTATGCTATGTTATGTTCAATGTTCTTACTCTTTTCTTACAACAACGGAGTAATTATAAAATGTATTTATATCTTTCTTGTCAATCTGAATACCGAGGGGCTACTTAGTTATTCGATATTTATATTAATTGTTACAGTTAATAATTACCTTGAAGTATGCACTGATAAATATATAAGATTACATGCAATCATTCCTTTTCATGTAAACACAGTTGCATCATTTTAATTAACAACCCTCCACGATGTAAAGCAGGTCAAGCATTTATCGAAACATCGCTAGCTTCCTTCCTCATCTAAGACTCATTTCAAACTTCTATCATGTTGGGATGTTGCTTTCATTCTACCCTGGAAATTGGAGCTGAGTGTGTTGTACTTCTCAGTCCTTTTATTTTATCCTCTTGCGTCTGGACTTCAAAAGTCGGTACACGGACGACTTTTTCTTTGCCTCGAATCGTGTTGTAGCGATCTATGCCATAAATCACCCATCCAGAAATACTTTACAATGGACAGGAATGGAATCTCGGGATTACAATTGTGCTGCGCGATCGAATTTCATCCCGTCTTCAATCAGCCAATTGTTTGAAAAGTTTAAAGAACTGTTCTATTTATCAAATTGTACCACATTTTATAAATTATATGGAAGATTTTTAATAAGGTAATCGATGTACCGTTTGTTTTCATCCTATAATTTCTTAGATTATATTGAAGTTATCAAGAATTATAAAAAATGACTGTGATAATTAATACGTGTATTTGCCTTGAATTTTTTTATTTTAATAATTCGGCAAATATTTTGTTTTATACTTTGAGGGGCATTAGTGAACATCATAAAATAGTTCCCTATTATTAGTTGTTAAATATTTCAATTTGGTGACAGCTTAGTTTTCTCATCGCCACTGTAGGCGAAATTAGAAACATTACTTTCTCTTTTTTATTTTATCAATTTCGATTATTACTTTTAGTAATATTATTTTTAAATAAATAGTCGCTATTTCGAGAAGCCAAACTGTATTATGTATTTTTCATACTAATAATATATACTATATGTTCATAAAATACGAATTACCTACGTAAAAATATTTGAATATTAACGAATAAGAATTCAAATTTATTATTATTCATTCTTCTATTAAAGTGTCCTCAAATCTTACCCTTGCGTCCTTATTTTAAACGGAACTACTTGAAACCCAAATGAATAACGCTCGTTCCAATTACTGATCATTTTATCAAAACATATCATCTTTAATTGAAAGAACTTTTCGGGCATCAAAAATTACTCGTGTTTGTCTCAACGTGGACCTAACCAGAGATCTATTTAAAGACACCAGAATATCTCTATCTATTTTTCCTTTCCTTGTGTTTTCTTTCCGTTCTTCCGAACGACTTCGTTGTTGGCTTTGTCTTCCCAAATATCCCAAATCTTCATTTTCTTTTCGTTCATCGTCTCCTTCTAAAAACGGTCGTAGGAAGTCCCTATTCTACACAAGGAATGGAATGCGAATCACCTGCGATTCTACTTGTCTCTTTTCCGGGAGTGAGAAGTGAGCAGCAATGGGTGATCGGAATGTGATATTTGCTGAGAAAAAGGGTATCATCGTCTCAGGGGCAAACCCATTCTTCCCATTCCCGGCTTATGTATCCTCCGGTCCTAAATCCACATCAAGACCTTCCCTAAGAGTTGAGCAAACCTCAAGTTCACTTTCCTCTGCAAGTTTAATTAAACTTCGTCTCGTTAATGCCAAGGACTATCAAACTTCTGTCCTCATTCGAAGGAAACGGAACGAAGAGGGACAAAGAGGGGAAAGAGCTAAGGTTTATGATATCTGGAAGCGTTGACACTTCCAAGGTGCGTCGCCTTCATCAACACGGAATCGACTGTTATCTTTCGTTTGATCGCTCCTCCATGTTTATTTCCGGATGGTGAAATTGGAGCGAAAGTTAAACCTCGCTATCGTTTATTTTATAGACTCATTAGGAAGATGTTTCTCTCCTGGTATATGTTCTCTCTCTACGACCAAATTGATCTTTACGATAACTAGGTTGGTTTTTCACCATTAAATGAATCAAAATTAGTAGATTACCACTTTTATTTTGTACGTGTACCTAATTGGAATTAAGAGCATGAGAAATTACGAGAACTGAGTTCGAGTACCGCTGCTTTCAGACTTTTCTCATGTCTGTTAAATCCATGGGATTATTCTTACGTGTAAGATACGTTGAGTTTATCATTATCTCTTAATCTAATTAGATGTAAAATACTCAAAAATAAGGGACTTATTGCATTAATTTATCAATTATAATTCAAAGTATGACTTTTAATTAGGTTCTCAATCCTTTATTATGTCCTACATAGCGTGAAAATAATTAGAATATTCTTTAATATGTAGTTTTAATTCTGAAAGTTATCAGTTCGTATATTAGATAATTCCGCACACGTTTGATATTTTTAAATTTAAATGACTATAATTATTCTCGTAGTATCGCAAAAGAATTGAATCTGAATCCAATAACGAGTTTTTCTTTAATTAAATTTCTATACGTAAAGGAAATAAAAGGTTTGCTGATGTCCATGACCTATCCGTCTACGTCTGCTTTGTCATATCTCCACTCATATATCTCTTTCATCTTTCTTAATGATTTTCGAGTGATGGAGTATCGCTGCGACGTATTTTGTTTTCTATTTTTACAACGTCTGAATTTTCCGCTTTTATTTTCAGTTGCGAGACGTGGATATTATTTCCGCGTTCTCTTTTCTCGGAAATTGATATCGACGTATTTAAGATCAAAAATCGTTTGTTTCGAATCATTTAAACTTCTCGATATCTCGAAGTTTTATTCGTTTCGTTTTTTAATACTCTTTAACGAAAGTATTTATTATATCAGCAAAAATAAGCAACGCTGACATAAAAATATTTTTCCAGGTTCGTGGAGAGATTTTTATACGTAATCTAGACGGTGTTATTATTAATTCACTGATTTCTTATTCTTTAATCTCTCTTGATGTTTATGGAAATTTAAATTGATATGGTAATTGAAAACGAACCTTTTTGTAATTATCAGATTTACTTCACGAAAAGTTGAGCATTTTTTGAAATTTTCGCATGCATACATCGAATGCAATGAATTATTTAACTTCAGGAAGACAAAATATGACGTCATTAACGGTAATAAATTATGATAGCAACCACTAAAACGAATTTCTCCTCTTATAACTTTCCGTTTATTTAAACTCAGGAGATACCGAAATATAATGCGTTGAAGTTTCAAAACTGCTTCCAACTTATTTGAAAATTTCTGCTCATATCCTCATCAGTTATCTTACTTGATTTTATCAGATAAATTTTAATGAATATTTATGCATTAAATAAATGTATAATAATTCAATATTATGATTTATATATAAATTTACATGTAGTTTATTGTTGAATCATTTTTCTATATTTTGTTATTGATTACTTTTCAATAGTTGAAATTAAATCTCACATCGTCTAAAAAACTATTGGTACATTCGTTAAATATTCAGGACATAAATACAATTCGAGGCGTTTCGACGGTCAACGATCAGTTGTACCCCATAATATATCAGCTCGTTTAAGAAGGAAGATAAAGGAATTATTCCATTCTTTAGAAAAATATATTAATGAATATTAAGTAAAGCTCTTATTCCACAACAGTTATGATGAATGGAGTGGTTTGACAATTTTTTTGAGTGTAGGATAACATTTTCTGCACAAAACACGTTTTTAGCAGAAAATATTTTAGAATACATTAATGTTTGGAATTAAATCCTCATTGTCTTGCATTTTATCTCAGTTACTAAGCTTTTCAAAAGCTCACGCAAAATGATCATTAAACTGTGGCCAACTTTATTAATATGTATTTGGAAAATTATACGTTTGGCAGTTATACATAATACATACAATAAGTACCATTAAAGTTGATCTTGTAAATTTTGTTTCCTTTCCTAGATTTATTTTTATTAATTAGCTGATCAACAGAAATTATCATGTATTTTATCACATTTCATCAATTTTTTGATTTCCTGAAGATTTTAGAACTTCCATATTCTCCATCTCAAATTTGAACCTAAGTAATGAAAATGCAATCTTCAAAAACGCAGTCATAGGATCGATCTCCGTTCAAAATTTCCGTCAAAAATAATGAATATCAAAAAAATGTAAATTCATCATCAAGAATGTTTGGTATAGCAAAAAGATCGATACATTTTTTTGCCCAATTATGTCCAAATTGTAAGCAGTAATAATACTCATTCACATTTTGGAGGAGAAGGTTCCATTCTTATTTACTGCAGTCAATATTAGACTGCATGAGCGCTTCATCAACGTCGCGACGCATTCCAATTATCTTCATAAACATCAACCGAAATGAACATCCTTTCTTTACTTTGTATTCGAAACAAATAATCTACTCCGTTCGCTCCAATTTCATTTTCTACGAGCCGCTTCACAGTCCCTTCCAAGTGAATTTCGTTCCATTTGCGTGGAGAGAATTTCCGGTCTCTGAATAATTGCATCGAAAACAATTAAGCGAGTGCAACTGTTTTATTTCGAGCGTTGCTATGTAAGGGGACTCCAGCGGAGTACTTCGTTAACCGAGCGAGCGTTTCGTATTTTTACAGAACCGTTTTTAAAATGGTATTCCACGCGATGGTAAAGAATGTTATTCACTAAGTTGTTTCGCGGCTGGAAAATCGTTTCTTAAAATCTCCGTTTTATTTATTTTTTTCTCCGTTTGCGGAAGAATAGCATTCTCATTTTCTTGGCGTGAGAAGGAAATTTCGCGAGGATTTTTGTTATGCATTCTTGGAAACCAGTAATTTCATTGAGTCGCTTTTGTGATGGACGTTAAATGGATATCTAACAGCGGAAGGAAATTGAAACTTTAAACTCAAGAATTTTCTTATTAAAGAGTAAATAAAGAGGCAATAATAATAACAAATAAATAGTTTGAGTTGTAATTTGTAATGCAATTTTTCTTTGCACATCAGTCTATTTTGAGAAATATCTACAAATACGATTTAACTTCTTAATATATCCCAACTATTAAGGTAATTATTCTTAATTTCAGTAGAAATTTCCCCATCTATATATTGTATCTAGGAGCTAAAATGATTTGATAAGTTACTTCATCTCGTCTAGGTTGAATTAAACGACGTACTTGGATCGTACTTGGATAGTGATATATCAATTCCTTGCTTTCCTCATTTTCAATTCATTTGTAGACGCGGCGGGTAATATTATTATTATTGTTTTAATATAATTTACATATTGCTTTTTAAAAAATTCTTTCGAGTTATAGCATCGATCGGTTTACAGTAGATTTTAATTTTAATGTCACAATTTTAATTCTGCGTACTGAAATAATTGAGGGAAAGGTAATCGGTTCAGTAGAAATTTCTAAGTAGAAGTTGTTCTCTTGCCATTGATTTATGGAAAACAATATAAAAAGTACTGTATGCATTCATTTTCGACCTAGAAAGTTTTTATTTATTTACGAAATAATTGGAATATCTATATAGAAAACTCAAATGAATAAAGGCACATTTATACGTACGCCAGTTGTACCAGCGAATAGTGGCCAATCAACTTATATTTTCCAGCATCATTATCTCAGGTAGCTCCGTTATAAACTATTATCCACTACTTACATAATAAGGTACATTTTCATTTCAAATTGAAATGTTGGATTAATGGATTTATAAGATGCAGTCCGATAGCATAAAAATACGACTTATTAATTAGCTAATTATCTTCTTGGAAAAGATAATTATTTTATAGTATCTTATAATAGTGATACTGAAATTTAAATTAGTAAAAAGATTGAAAATTTCATTCAAACGCATCTCATTAGTATGAAACTGAATCAAGCATATTATTAAATTTCATTCTATATTACTAAAGGAACGCCAGCGCCTTTAACAATTACCATCTTACCATTAAGATGTAGAAAAATTCACGGCAAGCTACACGGCTAACTACAAAGAGAACAAATAGAGGCAACATTAACTTCATCCACTCTATCGCATTAAAAACGTGTCTTTTGGTTTCGTTTGAGATTCCATTTCTTTTGGGGCCATCCCTCGAGGAAATCGGCTCCGTGACGAAGACAAAGTAAAAACGGCGGAGTAGACCATCTTGGGGGGTCCTTTAAATACACGCGTCCCTCGGGTTGCTCGGGGCTCATTCGCCCCCTCCGCCTTTAATACACTGTTATATCCGCACGGGCGTGCAACTGGGTCACAACCCGCGTTCCCCCTCTTTATGGACCCGCGGAGGGGCTTAAGGAGGAGGCCATCAGGAGTAGTGGGTGTTGAAGGGAAGAGATAGTGACAAGGATGGATTACGAGAGATGAGTGGATGTATGGATCGGTACTCGGGAGGGAAAGTTTGGATCGGCTCCCCGGAAGGGGAGGGATATAAAGGGGTGGAGAAGATTCGGGTTTTTCCCTTATTTAGGCTCTGCGGGAGTCTTTTGATGCCGGTTTAAGATGAGGGCTCGTTCGCGGTCGGAAAGCGAGAAGATAAAAGGGGGCGGGGATGAAAGGCTTGCAGATGTTGTCGAAGATGAGGAAAGTTGTTTCGGGCACTGGTTTAACGGGGAACTGCGGGTTGCCGGGGAGATGGGGGTAGTGCGGGCGATCGCAGCCAAGGCTTGCATTGCGTGTTGCGGAATGTCCGGGGGCTGTGTCGTTGGGGAGAACGTCGAGGGAAATTGGCGGTAGTTGAGGCGATGAGTTGGGGGATGAATCGGCGACGAGGGATGGGAGTTAAGATGGGGATAAAGGAAGTGGATGAAGTTGGGAAGAGATTGGAAAAATGCGATGGCGAGGGGAAGAGGGCTTTCGGTTGTGGGATACATTAACCGAAAAGCAGCAGACGTTGCTTCTGGGAATTAAGACGTTATCTTCTTTTTTTCTGTATGTGAAAAAGGGAAGCCCTGTAGAGAGAGAACCCTGGAGAGCTCGAGCGCTAATAAAAAAATTGGAAAGAGCTCGTCTTAGGGATTTTATGTAGCTGGATGGATCCTCGCGTAGTTTTTTTGTACCGCGTGTTTTCATTGGCGTCTTTGGGCCTTTTAATCGCGTGAAGATTAATTGGAAGAAGTTCTCCGGAGGGTGAGGATCTGTGGTTTTAAAGTCTCATATCGCGGTGTTTAGTTTTTCATGGGTATGAAGGGAATGAAGTGCTTTAGTGGGAAGGCTGCAGGATTTTTTTCCAACCAATTCTCTTATGAATTAATTTTATTTATTTGAATCTTTAATCGTTGAAGTTAGGCAATGTAGATCTTTGACTGCTATATTTTACAGGACATAATTTTAACTAGGTAGAAATGTATTAACTTTAATTATTTTTCTCTTTATTTAACAAAGTTCTTAAGGTTTGATTGACTACAGAACCGTTATAAAAAACATTTTTATAGAACTTAAATTTGCTTGAAGACTTGAAATTGAAATAGATTTTCTCTGTAAACATCAGTCGATAAAATCTTAATCTCGAAATAAAAATAACTACGTAAGAATTGTTACGAAAATTAATATAGAATCGTAGTACCTAATTTTAGCTCTTTATTTCAATATTTGGATTTTAAGCGGTTAATATTTAAATCTAATACATCAAAATCTTGATAAATTATAAATTTCTAAGAACACAATGCTAGTTTTTCTTTTGAAATTGTATTTCCTTTAACCAGCAGAAACGAGTTTATGCATTATATGCATTAATCCAACACATCAGTAGCTACCTTAGATTTGCCTCGTAAGAAAATAGCGTATCTTGCTCTGACTGAAGCTGCTCGCTGCTAAATGCTGCACTTTCTTAATTTTGGTAAAAATAAGGATTTTATGTTCTTATATTAGCCTAAATAAAGTCATATATCTCAAGGTGTATGAAGTCCCAACTTATATGAAATTGAAAATGAGTATTTAGAACGGTAGTACATAATTAATTTAATGCCAAGTTATAAATTCCATGTTAAGGCATGCTATTGACCAATTAACCTTAGATACGTGTATATCCTTTATAATATATTTCAGAATGAAGAAAAAAAGAATCCATACCTTCTGAATTAGGGAAATAATATGTACTGTAGGATTGCATTGCCTTAGGATTTTAATGCCTGGAATGTTCGTTATAAAAGATGATAACTGTGTTTTAAGCATTGAGCCTAGTGATCTGCTGTTTTATGAAAGAATTCTTTAATAATTTGAAAATCATCCCGTGAAGGAGATGAATAAATTATAATAATTATTTTTTCCTAATCCTCCAATTTATTTATATCTAAGTTATTTCAAATGGATAATGTAATTATACTTTTGTAATAACTTAGTTCTAAACACTTATATTGCAGCACTTATTAATACAGTTAATACTTCATTGAAATCGTAAATCAAAATTTCTCTAAACTTCACCATTATTATACATTTGAATAAGTTTACCTTAAAAATGTTTGTATTGAATATTAACCATTTTCTTAAACTTTCCATATTATTGAAAAATGTTTTTATGCTAAGATTATCTTCTTGCTATTCTTAAAAGAATGTTTTACACTTAAAAAGTGCAATTTTCTCAAAAGATACCTTTGACTGATCTTCAGCATTTCACTACGCTTAGGTTGTTTGTACTGTGATTTTGTAGGAATGCCTGCCTAAGATTAAGTTAAATTTTCTTACATAAAGCATTTTTAAAGTGAATGTCAATAAGTCATAATTAATTTTACAAATGTGTTAATTGAATCATATTCATTCATGCATTCATTCATAAAATGACAACTATAAATATGCATGTAATTATAGTCCCATTCATCCATTTTATAATTCTCCGAAACGGAAAATATAATACTATATGTACGTTTTAGATCATTACCTTCCATAAATAATCTAGTATTTTAATATTTTGATTAAGGACGTTAATACCGAAGTTTAAAAGAAGTTGTAACTATTTAACTATCAAGAGTTGATTTTAAATTTGCCCTGCAATTATTAATTAAAGCATTATCTTAAATTTTTGTGATCAAATCAGTTTTTTAAAATCATCAATCGTTGTTATCATACGCTAACAATATATAAAGTAGATTAATATAAATTAGAAGCTTATATCTACAGAAATAAATATTTCTATTTTCCTTATGGTCACTTCAAATCAAAAATCAAAATTCCTTATTAACGAAATCCTTACTTTATCGAACGAATGAACTCTTATATCCTTATAATTTTCAATTTATCGTAGTAAAAGCTCTTCATTTATTTGATAAGTTAGCTCCCTAATCTCTACCTTCTCCTTCACATCTCTTCGCCCATCCATCAAAGGGTTTGGTATAATTTTAATTTACCTCTAAAAAGTTAGTGATCTGATTTAGTTTTCACTGCCAGTAAACTTACTTCATACTTTTACTTCATACTCACTACAATTCGCAATATGTTTTCCCCGTTCTCCTCGTAAAGCAGGCATGTCAAACCCTTGAGTGAGAGGGTTTGCTATTTAGGTCTAGAGCCTTAGGGCCACAGAAGCCCTTTCAGACTATAATACGTCACATCGCAGTGGCGGCGGGAGTTTGTTGGACTGTAAAAATAAATTCTCATCCTTGAGATAAATATAGCGTTTCAAGGGATTAAGTTACAGTAAAATTTGTTATTAATAATCCAATTCATACATCTCGAATCAGTTGCTGTTTCGAAAACGATTACGTTCTCACAGTTGCTAATTTATCATATATAACAGGAATTAATCATGTATGAACATTTGAAAGTAATTTGATGCACATATGCAAAATTTACTAGACATTTTTGTGGAAACCTTAGAAGCATCATTTGCTTAAATAAACCTAAAAATATCTTATGAGGGATATCTACAAGACACTATATTGCACTTTTGAAATATTAAATGTTTTAACTTTAAAATTATTGATTACGAAGAACTTTCGCTATTATTCTCGTAAATATTTCCATATTTCGTGTATGTTCCCATATTAAGGTTATAAATATATGCTTACGTAAATAAGGTTCAATTTGTATAGTTTAGCATAATAAGACATATCTATACGCATTTGCAATGAGAGAAAGAAAATGAGAATATTTTTCATAATGCTATGTCTTGATGACCGTGACGATTGACATGCCTGCTTCGAATCACCTTTAGGGATCCACGAACAAATCCACCCCTAAAATTTAGACAATTTGATATAGATAACGTTCATTTTCACCTCATTCCAGATCACAAATCATTGTCACACCTCCCATAATGAATCGGCAGCACCTGGTGTACTTCCCTTCCGCGTGCACATCGATTCAACATCTCATACACAATGGCCACTTCACACCGTGGCTACAACACGTGACGAGAGCGACTCTTTTGTTAAAAAGCCGTCTGCTTTTAGGGGTACATTAAATGGCTGCAACATCTTTTATTGTGTCTCCGAAGGGCGTAGGTGGCTCGGGGGCCGCCGACTGTGGCAACGTGGGTCATCCGGGCACGTCGCTGACAGCTGCGGCTCTGGTCCGGCGACTGTCACTTGGATTCCGTACTGCCCCCATCGCGTGCGGTGCGGCGGAGGAGCGGTCGCAGGTGGCGGGTGCAGCGCCGAGGGCGATGCCGAGATGCAGTCGATGGAGATGAGTGCCAAGACGGAATGTCTAAAGGTGAGATGCGTGAGATCACGTGACTTCCAACAGAATTGCGAAAAAAAATGTTTTTTTGTGTATACTTTGCGGTTTGGAATTTTCATTTCGCACACGCACCCAACCCATTTGTAACTCTCGTCTTTTTTATATTTCCCTCGGCTCTCATAAGCGGAGACCGCATTAAAATTTATTGCGTGTCGTAAAAATGGCGAATAAAAGCAAAACGCGCGTCGTTCTCAAAACGACACCAATTTCCAAGAGCTCCTTAATTATGGAAGTGTTTGATGCGGAAAAAAAATCCGCCGAATGGAATTCGCAGTAATCACTCCCGTGTTCTTTCGTTGATGTGTTGAGGTGTCTTTTCTACCGGAAGCAATTTGTTACATTCGTTCCCTTTTTCATGTTTTGACCGTTCTTGTGCGAGACACTTGACGCCGTCGAAAGTTTTGTCGATTTTAAAAAACACTTTCTCTCGGACGAAGAAATATTTCGTCTTAATGACTCGTTTAATAAGTGACGTCACTCATGCTTCCAAATCGTTTTATTACGTTCGGAGATATTTTTGGGTTATTTCGGACATATTATGAAATTTATACTTTCCTTCTCAGATGGTGATTTTATTCATTACTATGTTCCCTGCATAATTATATCGAAAGAAAAGGAACTCGAACAATATAAATTTCGTTTTTCTCCAACTCTGTTTTTTTGCAAATAATCTTCGTAATTAAGGATATGAATAAAAGTATTATTCATTATTTTCGTATACCACTAATTGTCGGTCATTTGAATTGATTTTAAAATAAATGTTTCCAAAATAAATCTCAAATTTATAATTTTCTCAATCTACATTGTAACAAGGATCCATGGTTCTATTATGAATTGGTAATGGGAAATGAGTATCTCATACTATAATACGACCACATATGTATTAGATGCAAGAGTGGTCACAATGTCGCACATAACTAATATAATGATTACGATGGAAAACTTGATTTCTTCAAAGAGTTGTAATGAAGAATTATTCATCTGTTAAACTTAATTTTATCATATTTTTTGTTTGATTATGTATATGGTAAAACATATTCAAATATCTTTCACAGAAATTTGACGTAAATTAGGAAAAAAGTATGCCTCGATCAAAGTTCGAATCTGGTTCCTTAGCGTCATAAGATTAAAATTAAAATTGTTACTTCATCGATAACTGTATCACATTCAGTCCATATGTTATTAATTTACATTATATTTCGTGGAAATTAGTTTTATTGAATAAACACTGTAATACAAATATGTTCCCTACATTTTTGAACCTTGTATTCATTTTGGTTATGGCGTAATAAAACAAATACAATGGGACGATATCAAAGGAGGAGTAAAGACGAAATATGAACCTTAAGACTCTTACAAACGCCACAGCATACATTTTTCATTCCCTCTCGAGCACTTTCGACATTTGAATTTCTCTTTGAGAATACAAACGGCAATGTTATTACCTTTCTCTTTTTTCTACAGTTTTTCGACATGGGAGCGGTCTCCTACTCTGGCATAATATTTCTTTCGCGAAAAGCAACAAGGGTTACTTTCTCCCTCTATTTCGTAAAATTCCCGACCTCTTTCAAACTTCATAGAGTCCTCTCTAAACTGTCCTTGACGTATTCTTACCATTTTTTCCTAAATCTGTGGGGCTTTTAAATTCTTCACTAAATGCCTTATTTGGACGTTGTAGCTCCTCCGAGAGCTGAATCGGGCCATTTCGAGTCACCGCAACCTGGCGCTGTGCCTCGGCGGCAGTGGCGACTGCGAGCAACTGCGAGATGAGCTGAAGAGGGCGAGGAGGAAGGCCCAGGAGATGCTGAAGCAGACCAAAGCGAAGCTGTCTCCTTACTTACAGGAGTGAGTAAGATTAGAGATCCGAGAAAGGAAAAAAAAGGATCTTGATGTTTCTTTCATCACGCTTTCCTCTCCGCATTTCCCTTTGTAGTTGTGCCCGCGACTCCATCCCTCCGCTATTCCTTGGCTCATTAAATTTTTTTTTGTTTCAATCCTCGGTGGCTGTCGGCGAAGATGACCCGTCACCTAAAAGTCCTTCTTTATCTTTCCGTCGGTGACGTTCTAAAAAGGAAATAGAACTCGTGTCGTACTCATATCACTTTGGTGGTTTTGAATTTGGTTTGAAGATTGTTTTTTTTTACATCGTTGAATATTTTTGATTAATTTAGTCACACTGAACCGGTATATGTGTGCAATTCTCGGGAAACAATACGATAATTCTATAAACGTAAATAACGTAGACGATTATTTTACGTTTAAGATTCTTCTATCGTTTAACTCTTGACTTTTCGCAATTTTAAAGATTAAAGACAGGAAATAGAATTTAAGCATGATACATCAAACTATCGCAAATAAAAACATAATAAATAAATATGTAAATGAATAAATAACTCTCGCCATTGGACCATTTATGATTAAAAATAGTTGTGATTTTCAAAGTAAATATCCCTACGTAGCTTATATTCAAGCAACAATTGATTGGATAAATATCACGTTTCATTAACTCTAGCGTCCCTATCAATTCGAGCAGTAATGCATATAATCATTTGAAGAAAAGTTAATTTAAGGAAATTCATCCTTATCTTGTTATGATTAAGTGGCATTCTACGCGTTAGACATTGAGTCTATGAAAGATTTTGATGCTGGAAATATAACTTCTCTAATTACCATTCCAAATCTTTCTCAATTATAAACGTTCATTTTAGTTTCTTGTTCTTCATCCTTTTGCCCAACTCTCTTGGTCTTATAACATTAAAAGTAGGTGTTAATGTAATCAAAAAAGTAGTGAGGGATGGAAAAAGAATATGGATGTATATTTTGTCTGAGAAAAAATAAGAGATGTGATTGGATAAGAATTAAAAGAAAAGCGAGAGTATGGTTTACTCCTCTCAAAATCTTTATTTCCAGTGTCTCCATTCTTTCCAAAAGCTTTTCTTTTGGGATTTCTCGCGACTATTTATTTGGCTGCTCGAGGTGATAAAGGGCCTCGAGAAAGAAAACACGTGGGAGAAAAATAAGGGGTTAACTCGTACGGCGAAGTTGTTTTTTTTACATTTATATGCGGAGGGAGATGTTTTAAAAATGGGTACTCGGTGGTCCCTCGTACTTTTCCCCTTGATAACTTCTCGAGCTGCTTTTTATAAGCGGACGGAAGGAGCTTTCTTTCCTTCAAAGGGAGACTTAGCGATTTTATCTCCGCCGTACGCCTTGGTTTCGATGGCAACGCTTGTCGAAAGTACATAAACCTCCGTCGTCTTAACAGCCGTTGTTTTCGTGTCTCCCCTCTCCAAATAAATAGGGTTTCCGGGGAAGACTGATGAAAATCTTTTGTACCGTCCCTACGTAGTAAATGAAATCCGCTTTTTATTCCTTCCTAAGTGAATCCCCGAACATTTTTTCATTCGGTTATCTCAGCAAGGGGCGGGATGACATTTGTTATCGAAACCGTTCTGCTTTCCTAATATATTGAGGAAAGATAACCCGACCAGCATTTTTCAGATGGACCCATCGTGTACTCTGAAGATGAACCTTAACGTTTGAAGTAGGAACAATTCGGGTATGAATTTGCTTGAATATCACGAAACATTCAGGCTCTGTCTTTTCCATTTAATATTTTTGACTGTAGATTAATAACCCTTAATCATATGAATCTTTAATTTATAAAATTAAAGTCCTAAATTGATCTATTTTGTGACTGACGCGAGTTTAAGACTTATCGTAATTGAACCTTTCGTCGGGAAGCCGGTGTGGTTCTAGTATATTATACATACATAACTTATGTACATTATAAACGTAAGTTCTACTGCTTCGGGTTGATTATAAATTGGTGGTATTCTAGACGTACTTATTTCTCACACGGAACGAAGCGACAAAACTTCAATCATATGAAATGGCGAAGTGGGCAGCCAATTCTCCTTTCTCATCCACAACTACCAAATGACCTCAGCTGTCGAAGGACGTAAGACAATCATACTAATGGATTCCTCTGATCAACTCTAGCAAAACGATATCCTGCAATCATATCTTACTCCGAATTGAATTAAACGGAGTGATCAGCTGCTAAATCTTCTCTCGTTCACTCGAAAAGGAGAATCAATCGAAACCGCGATCCAAATCAAGCGAATCTAATTCCCTACAAATTCTGAGGACGGCGCCATATTAGAAGCGTGCTTTCATCCATCGGAGAAAAAATCTCTTCGCAAACAACGACTCCAATTTGCTCTCGGAGCAGTGTCTCAAACGTATCTTTTCGAATTCATTGATCGCCTCTCGATCCACTTAAGGATCGAAGAACGCAGCATCTTCGGGTTCCACTAATGCATTCTATTGGAACGCAGGAGATGATTCTCGAGATTGAACTAGAAGAAACTCTTTTGCTAAGAATCGGCCTTTTCGAGGGATTAATGCGGAACGCGGCTTATCTTCATCTGGGGAAAAGGCCTACCGGAGATTGATAAACCTTCTCGAAATGTCGAAGATGAAAAAAATACGTTTTCGGGGAAGGATTCCTTCGAAAGGGTTATCAGCTCTTTTAGAAGCATCGCACGCCATTCGAATGGGCTCTGAATTATTATTTGGACGAGGTTTAAGTGCAGTTGAACATAAGAGAAAAGGATATTAAGAGACTTGAACTGATCTACCTCTTTATTCAAAAAATTTTGTTTTTCTTATTGAGTGGATGGCTTTGAATGGGATTGAATAACTGAATTGAAATAACTTGGGGATAATAAGATCGATTGCATCACAAAATTGGATAAGGTTTTACTTGGATAATACGCTCATAGATTTAGAGATGAAAGATACGTATCAGTAGAAGTAGGAACTTATTATTTTATAAAGAAGGGCATATCATCTTAATCGGGTAAGAAAATCGTGAACCATGAAGGTGAAATTTGCGCAAGATAATATATACTTTAAAGTGGAAATATTCTTTCAAATTTAAACCAATGAAAATTAACTCCCACGTGAAATTGATGTACATTGCTAAAATTGAAGTACACATAGTAGCGATCATTAAGGAATTGCATAAAAGAAAGAGCGAAGTGAATATTCGTATAAAAGTGAGTTGATATATTTTATTTTATAAGGTAAAAGTCTTTAAATTAGTAATGCCGTAGGAGTTTGATTATTGAACTTTGGAGAAATATTTAGTTTCAAATTCATTGTTCAGTAATATGAGCTGGGTACACGTATGATCTAATGTTATTTAATAATATAATGTACTAAGCAAATATACTAGGATAACACTTAAAATATAATTTTCATTTTTCAACACCACACTATCCCTTTAAGAATACTCATTCCTTTTTATAAGAATATTTAACAATTTCAACTCTCTTTTCACTACTTATTTTAAATATTCATTTTGAATGTGTCCTTCCTTTACATTTTCAACGATCTCTTCTAATGAATGATACTCCATACTGAAAATTTATCATTTTTTTATTCAATTTTGTTTACAGATGTATACAAGAAGGTCACTAATGAACACGGTACCTTTAAGAGCAATTTTATGATATTTTACGAAAATTACGTAATAGTTATTCTCGAATAATTAATTTAAAAAGCAGATGTTCTTGAGGGAAAACAAGTGAATAAATAATATATAGAACAAAGATTTTTGAATTTCCTGATCGGTATCTAATATGAGTAATCTACTGAAAATTAGCTATACGATACAATACTGTTCTGTTTATAGCAGTGAATATTTTATAGGAGATAATGCCAATCGTTTACACGTGCACTTAGATACCTCGGGAAGCGGGGCCTTTGGAGGATACCGTGTGGTTAAATGATGATGGAGGAAAGGGTTGTGTCATTATTGTCGATGCAGAATCATAAAGTTGCTAAAACATGCTCCAAGTTAAGTGGCGTCACGCAGAGTGGAGAGAATGGTGCATTGTGGGACGTGTTGCGGGTTGTCAAACGGAGAGGAGTTGTAATGCAGGTTGTATGGTTTCACGGGGAACACAATCATCGGCTGTTGGGAACATTGTGGGTTGCCCGCTTTCAGGGATAAGACCGCTTCGCACGAAGTGTCCATTGCACTACGTTAAGTAGTTCCATTACGATGAAGCATGTATCACACAATGATAAGCATCGGTCAACTTTGAATTTTATGCCGTTAAAAAATTTTCGAAATAAATTCTTTCCTTTCTGATTTAACCACCTAGTAATATTTATATAAATATCCTAATGTCTTAAACGATAAAATTCATTTATCAACTAGATCGAATATAGTGAAAAATTAGCGAATAATATCTTCTTAATTTAAAAAATTATAGTAAAAAAAGAAAATAAATTGAAATCAAATGAATATTCGTTTCTTGTAACTATAAGTATGCAGCCAATTGGATATGCTATTTAACTTTCTTGCAGTCTGAATTTCTGTTAAGTAGCCGTACTCCAAAGGTTGTTCTAAAAGGTACATTAAAAGTCTTCATTTTATATAACCTATTCTATAAAACGATTAATAAATAGTATTAAACATCTAGTAACATATGTAAATTTGATAAGAATTGGAAGACTACAAGATGTAAATATTTTTTACTAAAAGACACCATATATTAGACGTTAAATTAGGCGAAATACTTTTATACCTCCTTTATAATCCAATTAAAATTCTTACTGCATTAATTATAATCGTAAGCATTTTACCTTTAAACTTTAAAACGCTTAAACGTTAAATTTAATTTTTATGTACGAGTTTCATATGGGAATGATTTTAACCACTGAAACTTTATTTCATCTTATAAGCTTTCCAGTTTGTTAAGTATAACATTTGTGTAATTGTTTTATCATCAACGAAATACGTCCATAATCGCATAGATCCTTGCTCGTAACTTTAGGCATAAGGATTTTATTCAATTGATGAATTTTAGTTTACGCTCTTTCACGCCCCCTTTACCCGATAACTCGCCCTTCTTCACCGTCTTTTTCACCCCCATTTCATTTTCCGCGTTCCATTTTCCCCTCCTCACACAACGGACGCCCATTCCTTTACACGCCCAAAAAAGACTTGGGATCCGCCTGTATAACTTCCCACGCAGATCCCGACTGACATATGAATGAAGTTCGTGTCCCTACGAATTGGAGAAGATATGCGACTTTTTATTTCTTGCGTAACTACATCGATCCCCGTGAAATCGGGTCTCGGATTTTGTGAGCACGAGATCGAGTAGAAAACAGCGATCCGTACATGTTCTGTGCAGCGCGTTCTCTCATTCGATGGCTTGTACTACAAATGAAAAAGAAGGCAGAAATAGAGTCGCTCTGGAGATGGCAGAGAATGTAGTAAGATATTGCAGAATGAGGCCTTATGGGTAGAGATGCAGTATTTTATTACACTAAAAGGTAATTTCTAAGGATAGATTTTTTATAGTGATTTGATGATATTAAAAAGCAAGATGAGGTATTGAAAGTCAATATAATACATCGTTTTAACTTATTGGAAAATATTTTCTTTTTGCATTTAACTTTTATTTTTATTAGAAATAGTAGTATTATTTTTATTTCGTGAGAATATCCGAGTATGATAACATTACCTGTAGGTTTTAGGAATTGACGGATAATATGATTTTGAATAGATGAATGAAAATATAAAATTAAAACATTACAGAATTATAGAGAACTGTCCTTAATGAAAGGGTAAAGAATTTTGAAAATAAAAAATATTTCGTTTCAAAATTAGGAAAATCGATCTTCGAATCGAAAATTACAATGAAATTACTTTGGTTATGCTGATAGTTACTCTTTCACAGTTCGTAAATATCTAGTCAACCAGATATATTACCGGAGAAATAATTGATATATGTTAAAAATGGATGAAATCGAGTTCCTTAATATTTAAAGAAGGATTTGTTAGACGACCATAACTTTTAAACTTAACTTTTAATTTTCCAAATAAACAGTAACGGATTATGTTTAAGAAGGGAATTAACTAATGTAGAGCATTAGACTTAGCCATAGGATTCATCGATTTGATGTTCATTTTCATCTTATTAATATTCAATATATGAAAATAAAGGTGACGATAAATAACAAGGGACTATTTTGCGAGATACTGGTTTTGGATGGTGGACGTAAGATCAATCGTTTATTATGGAATATGAGATAAGGATTCTGTCGGTGCGATATTCACTCGGATTCATCCGATGGCAGAGGAGAAATAAGTGGCTTTACGCTGTCCCTTTCTACCTTTGACCTCTCAAACAAAAAGAGCACACTAATTCGGGAACAATGCCATTTGAGCTAAGAGAGAAAGTGATCAGATAATGGGAAGAAGATAAAGTTCGATGGAGACAAAGATGTATGTAAAAGACGTGAGATGTAATGGAAATGAAAAGAAATTCGGGCGAGTTGGATTTATCGCAGGAATAGGAATTCCAAAGGCGTGTACGTGATTGGGCGATTTTCCTTTATGAAAAGCCATTAGCAGGGGACATCCTATTGGATTATGAAAGACCAATCGATCTCCTCTTTATTCGCCTCTGAATTCTCCTTTCCACTCATTTCTTCTTCATTTCTTTTCTCTGCAAGTAAGAGGAATTTCGGGAGATTGTTTACTCCTCCTTTTCTTCTCTCTTCTCCATTTCTTTATTCTTCTGCGTTTCATTTACTCAAATTTTCGTCTTAAAATCTCCGAAAAGCTATTTTTTCCCTCATTACGATCTTTTCTGGATTCCCATTTTCTCGATGTCCAGCAGAAATTTTTCAACTATATTTTCTCTGTAGTTTTCTAAGTACCATTTTAATTTTTGGCTTACTTGTTTATGAAAAACGAAACCCATTTCCTGAAACTTAATCTCTTTACACTGGCCTCCATTAATTCATGATATTCTTTATATTTATATAAATAATATTATTACATTTGTCTCTTCTAAAATTTATCCCTCAGAGCTCTGATACAGTTTTACTCTTTCCCTTCCTGCAATCCTCCATTTATTTTCATTACTAGAATTCAAGTAACAATTCCTTCTTTGATTATGTTTTCATCATTCAGTTGTTTTCATCTAGTAAATCACTTCCCAACTGTGTACGCGTTTCGTTCGGAGTATTGGACAAGAAATCGCCGCATCCTGTGCTTCGGCGTCTTTCGTTAATGAGATTTAACATTCTCAATCATTGGTTTATAATGCTATGACTAGAATAGGGTTTCTTTTTTATGGAGATATCGTCTAGGTGTACGTTTGAATCGTCTTTATGGAGAATTATCGTTTGAGGAGCGAGAGATGCTAAACAAGGTCGTAATGTTTATTTTATTCTAATTGCGTCAGAATGTCCGTGGGTGGCTCCATTCTTTACATTTCAGGAAAGATAACAGCGCTTCGGGTAAAATCACACTATTTTCCGTTTCAATCGGTCCTTGGTAGAAACAGCAGCGATCGGTAACGAGAGAAGTGGAGAGCGTGAAATACGTACGGACGGCTATTCATTACTATATGCCTTATCTACTCGATTTAGTCGTCCAGGGCTGAGTTAGAGCGGATTTTTTCCCATTCCGGCGGGGGAATGAGATTTAAGGGCCCCCGTGACTTCCGAAAAGGGACGCCCGATTATATCCATTCAGGATTAGGCCGAAGTTCCCTTTCCTTTGTCCCTGCAATTGTGTTTCTCTTGCGAGGGAAATTCATGGGAAAAGTGGGAAAGGAGATCCGTACGACTCGGTTATTTTGAAGCATTTTCAATGGACATTTTCCACACTTCGGTTAACAGATTCGAGCGCTTTCTCACGAAAGGGATGCATTTGTCTGGAATCATTATTTTGAATCCTGAGCATATATGTACCTAATTACTACCACGTATTTCACGTTCACCATAGAAACGAAAAGTTTAGTTTTCAGATGTTGGATTTTTCGATGATACTTTGAATTTTAATGGAGCAATAAATGCTGATAAAAATGAGTAATAAGTAATTTTGATCCATGTTTGATTTCTTATAATACACTAATATAAAAAGTGAGAATGTACACGTTTATAAGAATATCCTGTGAAAGGATTTCATGCAGTAGTTACTCCAGCTTGGTTTGAATCGTTATTTTTCAGAGTCACAGATCTAAACTTATCTTCCCCTAATTTATATTTTTCTTCAAAATCAATGAATTTAAAAGAATGAACTTTAAAATTATTCTTAATATTATATTCGTATATTATAATCGTATAAAGATAAATGACTTTGATAGATTAAATATTGACTATCATTTTAATGACTCAGAAGACGTATTTTTACTTCCATTTCATTTCACTCAACTTTAAATATTTTTATTAATTCTCCTTCTCCATCGAATTATTTTCTAGGATTTTTCAAGATTGAAGAAAATAGTTAGAGAAAATCAGATTTTTAACGTTTCGTTGAGAATTCTTTCGTGGAATTAATATAATTCACATATACGTACAAAGTAATTAAAACTAATTCAATGTATTCTAGTGCAATTCCTTACAGCACTAAACAGAGAAAAAGTAGAAAAAATAACACTTAAAGTTAGAGATTTGTGACATTAGGAAACATAATAGAACTAGGACGTGAATCTGGTTAAGATAAGCCGTTTACAGACGGAGCTTCCTGCCTTAATGTTCACCGAGTTACCTTCCGTCTAAACACGGTTACCTTATCCAAGTTCTAAGCCCGGAACTGAAATGGGAGGACGCGTAGATGGTTAATTGAAATCAAAGTCCAGCGTAATTTGCTTCTAGTCACCGGACACGAGATCCTTTAATCTAAATTGATTCCCGAATTCAACGTGATGTTAACTTGTATCGCTAACTTGTCCATTGACGTAAGGAATAGAAGGTCAAGGCGAACCTAAAGAAAACTGATATGCGATCATATGATATCAATCACAGTCGATGAAGTTGGTGTAAGTTGTTAAATTACCTTCATACATTCTTAAATAGATTGAATTCGCTGATTACAAATTTTAAAAAAGAAACTTGTTTAATCGAAACTCGAAAAAGATTCGCAAGAAGCAATTGTATAGTAGAGATATTGGTTGGAAAATTATAATGCAAAATACGCAAAGGAACAATAAGAATGAATGACTTTAATAACTAATAAAGAGAAAGTACATCGTCACCTTTTGATTATCGACATTCAAACTAAAAAACGTTACTTATAATACCTAATTATACTTTAATTATATTTTATATCTCGCTTAATCAAGCAACAGTCAAAGGTGAATTCAATTAAAGGTTTAGCATCCACAAGATCCCTCTTCTGCTGCTTCCAATTGAGCCTTATTCGGATCCGCCTTATCCTCCGTCACCAGTATTTCTTCACAGGACGCCAAAAGGGACTTTCGGAGTCCACAATCAGTTCGATTCACCTCGGACAGAGGGAGGCGCTGAATCCCTTAAATGCGAAAAGGCGTCCTCCTCAACGTGTCCGGAATATCAGCCGGATCGTCGTATTACACAAGTTGAATTTCCAATCGCGGCGTTTTAGCGATACGGACTACGACCCATTTCTGAAGGGAAACATTTGTTGAGCTCCCATCGGACCCGTCTCCAGGGACTCACAGGGATTTCTTTTCTCCCGAAATAAAAAACAACAGACGATCACGTCTCCTTCGCGAAGATTCCAAAATCGCGGGAAAAGGACGAATAAAAGAAACGAAATAATCGGGAGCTCTCGTGGGAGAAAAAAAAGAGAATCTCGCGCCGCTGAGAGGGAATTTGCCGATTTGTGGGTCAGTGGAATAAAAAAAATTCCTCCAAAGGTAAAGGGGTTTTAAGCAATAGGTTTTTTCGGGGGGGAGAAGTAGTAGAAAGGGGTCAATGAAGGGGTGGGAGAGGAATTCAAAGGACCTCCGCACTTTGGAATCGATTGTGTGGGTGGTATCGGACAAAAAAAAGTTGGGAGTAAGGAAAGTATTTGGTGTGGGCAGAATGAGAGAAAAAGCGGGGATATGGAGGCTTCAATGGAGTTCCGTGGAGATTTGACTCCGAGTCAAAAGTGAGTGTTTTGCGGTTGGAGAATTTTCCCTCTCTTTCCTTTCTCCGCCATTATCTCTTTCGTTTTAATCTTTCGTGCGATAACCGATGCTTTTAGCGGATCGCCTTTTGTTGGCAAAAGTTAATGCGGTACTTATAAATTAACGTATATAATCCGAACAGAATGTGATGATTATCTTTGAGCACATTTCCTGGGTGTTCAGACCACTGGTCTCCCTAAAATCGTGGACACTTGAATTGTAGTAAAAGAATTTGGAGTAGTATGAAAAATTTCAGTATAACTAAGACTCGAACTAAAACCTAATACTTTTCGGAAGCTTTTCTTCCCTGAATTTCAATCGTCTAATTTTTATAATAATCAATAAAATAGAGTGAAAAATATTGTTGTTTGAGAAAGTTTCTGTTAGATCGTGGTACATATAACCAGGAACGCGGGAGAACTTGTTTCTATTAAGAGCCATTTAATATAAAGTATTAAAGTATCTATGATTTAGAAGTATTCCTAAAATATATTTATAATCATTCCTAAAATATATTTATAATCATTCCTAAAATATATTTATAATTATACATTTTATAGATCTATCTATATAGTCTATTGTATGAATAATGTGCTTGGCCTAATTAATCTCCCGTTCTAAGTGCAATTAACATAAATGATTATAATTAGGGTGCTGATAAAATTATTTCATAGCTGGATTAATTCTTCATATACTAAAAATGGTCTATTTTCAAAGATAGCGTTCGCTATAAAATGGAACCATCGGCCAAAGAAAATGAATTAGAGTGGAATTGGCATCGCTAATCTCCAATAGATGATTCCTCGCTATTTGCAGATTTTCCGATAATATTCTGGCGAAGCGTTTTGGGTCAAATCGTTTTGTCTATGAAATTCATGTGGAAAATCTGCTATTAAGCCGCTCAGCCTAGCTCAAATCTTTCACTCTTTTCCATCAATTAGCAGAGATTCGTCCATTAATCTACCTCTAGCATTTTCTACTTAAATTTAGCTTCATATTGAGTTAGATATTCGAGCAAAATGCATGCAAAAAGTTCCAAATGTTCATAATTTATTCTCGGTAGATGTTTTGCTAAATAATGTTTCATGAAACTGCCCATTTATTCTTTTTTAATTTCCTCAAACTCTCTTTTGGGAAGGAGAAAGAAGGAATATAAGTATTTATAAATGGAATATTGTATTATCCATTCACAAGCTTGCAATTTTATTTATAAGAAACTATAGCTCCAAAAAAGTCTCAAAACAGATTGACATTGGAACTCTGACTTATTAGAGAGAATCTTCTCATAAAATAACAAGCTATTTTCCCTTATAATCGTCACTTTTAGATTGTCTTTTGGAAACTAAGTTAAAAGAATGAACGTAACATTAATCTTTATGTTGTTTCATTTGTAGCTCCACTAAGGACGTGATTGAAAGAAATTTAGCATCCATTTATGTGCTCTAACTCTACCGTAACAGCTTGATTGCAACGTAGTGTTTTGTCTTCTTCCTACCTCGATGCAATTATGGCATTATTCCATTGTCACCCGGAATGGGACACGCCGATGCCGTGAGCTCCTTATCCGTTATTCGACGGAAACTGTTCCGTGGGGACGGAACTAGCACAATCGGGAATTTTCGCTTCACAATAAAGGGAGAACCACCGGGATTGCGGAATCTGTCGTCATTGGTCGGTGACCGGGTACGGGAGGCCATTTATCGATTGCCACAAGCTTATTGGGGTGATTTGAGGCGAATCTTTTGTTTCCAACCAATACTAAGTACGATTAAGGGCGAAAAACGAGCGCTTTCCGAGATCACGTGCGTCATTACCGGTGCTTGTCTCTTTTTGATGCGTTTGCCTTGTTAGCGGGTAATGTCTGAGGTGATAAAGTGGTTTTACGGTTGCGTCTGTATCTTGATGACACGTATAAAATCTCTGAGAGATACGACAAAGAAATACGAAACATAAAATATTTTATTGCATACTTTTTAGTTGCTGTTTTGACTTCTGATCGGTGGCATCCATAATATCGAAGAATTTCTCGATTTGTATTGAAAGTATTCCACAATGTTTGGATTCACTGCCATTCGGTTAAACACTTATTAAATATAAATCGGCAATGTTGTTACAATTGGGATGAATATATTTTTATATCTGTATTCATTAAACAGATTTTGATATGTGAGCTTTTCATGAAGTAGATATTTAGTGAATAGAGACACATCGTATTTAAATCTAACGAAATGAAAATCTACGCTTATTTATTGTAGTTTATATTTTAGTAAGTAATAAAAAAAATTAGTAATTACAGGAATGGTATAATAATCTTCGCTGCTTTTGTTAGCTATCAATACTGATCAAATGATAACTGTATATTACTAACCTTCTTTATGATTACGTTATCTTATTGCATATATGATGAAATAAATCATTCTTCTTAATTTCGCTGTTATAATCACTATTTAATAAATACTTAAGAGTCCTCTGTTTTTAATAATAAAATAATATTATAATAAAAATAAAAATAAATTTCATTAACATGACCTTCATATTCAGGCTGGAAAATTGTGAGCAAACCCAGGTCATATATCTTTATAATACAGGTAGAAAAAAAGGCTAGAAAAAATACAACTTTATTGTAAAGTTGTACGGAAAAATATTTCAAAGAATATTTTTTGAAAATTTGAGACATTTTCTAATATCTTCATCTAATGATACATTTTTTATAGATCCAAGAACGTTTCCTAAAGTTTGGTGGGTCAGACTTTTTACATCTTTCACCCAAAAGTTTAGAATCTCGGTATCCAATTACGTCCCAGAATACTGAAATAGACACCTATTTCTATCAAATAAAACGGGAGAAGACAAACTCCGGCAGAAGGGTCAATTTGCAAGAAAGAAAACGAAGTTCCGAAAGCTTTCAGGAGCAAACATCTTCCTCGGGCCGTCACGTGTCTTACTCAAACGCCTTAAAATCATCCTCCGGGTGGGAATAATGCTTATAGGAATATCGAGCCGAGGGAGGGAGATCCCTGATGGTCACGCGATCTCTCCTTTTTATTCGACGAGCAAACAGTGGCGAGAATTCAGTGTTTACATTTCCAAGCGACGTTCTTTGGCCATTGGCAGGGGGCATTGTCGACGGGTAAACTCTCTTCCTCCGTGTGCTGCCACTCCTTGGGCGGTTTGTTTCACTCCCCCCGCTTTTTATCCCTTCATGACTTATCTATAAAGAGCACTGCTTTCATTCCCTCCCGTTTTCATCTTTTCACAAATCCCATTTCTACTTTTTGCTACTTGCTCTCTTTTCGCGAATACGAGGAATTCTTTGCTCTTTCGTCAAACTCAATTTGCATCCTTCGGCTACTGTTTTCTGGTCATTTCGTATTCACGACGCTTTTATCTATATATTTTTTCAACCTTTAGAGAGAGCCTGCGTGCTGACTCAGTCGCTTGAATAAACATTTAGTTCTAAGATGGGTTCGGAAGTATTTGAACTACATATTTCAGTGGCTCCAGCGGTAGATGCAGTTCCATAAACATCAGGATTTTTAAATTCCAATTCTTTTTATCTCGAGGCTAAAAGTTTGCGCAGGTCAACGATTGGGTCTTAAAGTCTCTTTTATATCTGTACTGCACTTAGATTCATTTTTAGTTAGAAATTCATTTCTCGCGTGCGTTTGTATAACTAAGATATGGATTCATTATTTGGGGAAACAAAAGAATAGCGAATTGTAATAAGTTTTAAATTTCTCATTACGTACGTTGAAAGTTTTTCTATTGAATTGGAATGAACTTCTCTATTTAATGAAACATGCCTATAAGAGCGAATAGTAAAATATGATACGTTCCGTAATGAACCGTTTCCATCCCCGGAAGTTATTCTCAAGTTGAAATTTAATTACTACATTAATTTCTCGCGAAAGTAGAATTTCGATTTTTCTAAGTGAACCTTAACAAAACTAATCAGTTTCTTTTGTAAATCAAGAAATATAATCTTATAATTCACAATAATGGTTCTTCGATATGGCGAAGCAAGCTGAAATACTCTCCGAGATGTTTTATTTATCGACTTTTTCTCATATTCCACCATCTTTTTTATTCCCCTATTCCTTCTTAGTTGAACAGTCTTAGTTCACCCGAAAAAGGTAGAATTTCAGTTTGTTTGCGGTGAACTTTCATCTTACCCTACCAACCATTATTTAACCACTATCTTCCTTTAGCTATCACTAGAGAGATCTTCCAGCCGTCGAGTGCCTTCGGAGTCATTCTTGCTCACTTATCCTGTCTCTTTTATTTACTCCATCCGATCGCTCCTTCATCTTTGATGTCTTTCTTCTATTTCTCCTATCTCTTTCCCTGTACATCCAAGGCGAGGTGTTTTGACGGAGCCAACTGGAAGATAATTGAGGCAGAGCCGCTGTCTTCCGCCGAATAAAATACGGGACATAAAAAAGTCCCTCGCAACGGTGCAATTACGCGCAGATGAACGTCTTCCACTTCATTTTTACTCAGTTTACCATTTCGGAGTTTTTTTCGACGCCTTCTTGAAATTTAAATCTTTTCGTAATTTAAATTAAAAAGTTGACGTACTCTTTCCGTTTCATTGTATTTATTTCTTATTATGTTTACTTTAAATTAATTATCTTTAACATGTTTTCATTTCTAAGAAAGACATAATTAAACCTCAACTTTTTTACTTACTTACAATTCTTCTCAGTGCCTTGAAATTGACACCTGAATGCCTCTAAAACTTTCATAAAAAGAGCAGAAAAAATTTAAGAACCAACTATGTTTAAAAAATTCTGAACTTATGTTTTGGGATACGTTTAACAAAACTAAATTAAAATGTGCATTTTTACAATGAATATTGTTGTTTTAATTCGATTCAGTTTTTACACTGCAATGAATTATATTTTAATCTTTATAAATGTAATAAACTTCGCAAAATATCCCAAACACATCAGTCAGAATAGAATTCATATCGTAAACGTCCCTCAGTAATTTCCTTTTGAGAATTTCATCCTTGTCTGTTTTCTCTAACCCTTCGGCGTTTAAAAAGCAAAGATGGCTCGTATCTTATAATTTAACTTCTGCCTTTCCGAGAGAGCTTTGAGTATCATTTCGCATACCAAAGAACTTTCCTTTGATGTTATTTCTATTCATCCCTTTTCATAGGAATTGTATCTGTGAGACCATAGATGTATATTCCGTTTTCATCTGTATCTAGAAGCGTCTTCAAAGTTATCATTAATCAACCATTCTTTAATTCAACATATAAAATTGAATACTGCAGCGGAATTAAATATTTATTAAGCATATATACTTATATTGACGTGTTTTCATCGCTTAATAAATCGATGTTTTATAACTTATGATCGCCGTTGTAGTAATAATTTTCTATGAAGGAGAACAGCATCAAATACTCGTCCTTTTAAATTAATGGACTACTGATGTTCTTGTGTTTCCAATTTTGATTGGTTTACGATCAATTTGAAGTACATTATGTCTTTAACTCTGCCTGGTCTGCTATATTAGTCTCTCCACTGTCCTCCAACAAAAGCCCGTGGTTTCGGAGCTTAGAGGAATTATGGCCGTTTTATTAAAAAAATCTCTTCATGTAAGGATTTTGAGACGTGCAGCACAATGCTTACAGAGGTGCGTGTAGTTAAGTACCCCTTCACCATGGCTGCAAATAATGCTTAAGCCTTCATGGTATGGCTGGATCTCTGACACAATGGGGCAGCTGCTACGCTCTGATGAAAATCTCCCTTTTCACACTGCAGCCACTTTGAGTCGGTGTTTTGTAAAACACTGCCTTCCTGAACACTTCAAACAACTTATTCGAGTCTTTTGAGATAATTTTGTTGAATGGAGACCGATCTGATAAGATGTATTTAGAGCTCTTCATAAAGCTGTTCTTAAGACTGTAAAAATGAAGTATGCTTCATGAATTATTTAAACGATAATTCGTAATTATTGAAAAATTATGCATATTAAGTTTCTAAGAATAAAAATGAACAACATTTAATACATAATAAACATTGTAAAATCTGATATTAATGTTACATTCGGTACGAATCAAACAGCTAAACGCGTGTTCTAAAAGGCAGAACGTATAAAACAAAAAAGAGAATAGGCTATAATGAATACAATACGTATTTATTTAATCATGAATACAGTTAAAGTGGAATGTATTCTTTATTCCGAGATTCATAAGTAAGTGGTAACTGAATAGAATTAAAATTCTTTCAATGTGAAAAAGTAACGATTTTTCTCGATGTTAAAAAGAGTTTATCATAGTTTTAATTTGACGAAAGTCGAGGCTGAGATTTCGACCATCGGATGCAATTAAAATTTCACTTAGTTACCGGAGAATCAAAACGCACTTCATTCATCGTAGCTTGCGTGTCATTTGTTCATACGAATCTAGAGAATTTTTATTATTTCACAATTTCTCAAAATATACGCCGGGGATTAGTTTATAAAGCCCTAGATTTGAGGAACGGAAATAAAACCCTCAAGAACTTAATATTGTGGAGTAATAACCCCATGAAAAATTCACGGAGCTTCCCGCCAGTTAATCAAGCGTCACTCAGTTTCCAAGATTGGTCTCGTTTTTTTTTACTCAAAATCCTCTTAAAACCCATTCGAATCCGAAGTGAATTGCGGAAGGGGCAGATAACGAACTTCCTCATTTTCGCCACTATTTCGTCGTCATTAAAACTCATCGTGTCCCTTCCTCACACGTCGTCCATTAACTTCCTTCCACACCCACGCAACACCTTTCCCCCCCTCGAGAGAGGTCAATCTGAGGACCGCCTCACGAGGACTTCGGACATTCATCCTGTGCCGCTCATGAATATTTATGCCGCACCACTGATTCTGCATTGGCGATGCAAATTGCAGAAGCACGGAGCCCAGGAAACAAGGTGTACGCTCGGAGTGAAGCCATCTCCGGGGAGAGAAAAGCCCTTTCGGACTTGTTTAGGGAATGCGTGGGTCTCCTTCGACGCGATAAACGAGTTTTCTGTCCGATGAAAAACTCTCGTGTGCCGTGTTAAGCATTACGTCTTTGTGCGCAAGAAAGGTAGACCTCCACAGGTTGAGTGGAAGGGAAATAAAATAACATTTGGAAAGTACATGATAGCCGTGAATGAGATTATGTAGTTGTTCACATTAAACGTGATTTTTTAAATTCTTCTTTTTCGTTATTATGACTGTAAATCACAAATTGAGTTCTGAGATTTTCTATTTATTAACATATTTAAGAGTCCGCCCTCAACTCTACGAGAGAAGCAGATAATTAGATGAATAGATTGATACATTTATTTATTAAAATAGGAAGCAATTCCTTCATCGGAAATTATGTAAAATATAATATTCATATTAGACTATGAAGAATTTCGATAAAAATCTCTGAGATAAATATAATTTTTAACTATTTCTGTACGTAAGAGATTATATACGTAAAATTTGTTCTTTATTTTCATTATTATTCTTGATTTATCTGATAATACATCCCGTAATATGAAAATGGAATTGTATCAAACATATAAATAATATCATCTACTTCAAAAATACTTTCTTCAACAGATGCAAAGTAATCTTTTGAGATACTGCACGAATCCTTGGCTTAACTAAAAGGCCGTTGAATGCACGGTTTATCCGATACGGTAATGGTGGGTCTTTTTCCCGCGGAAAGCTTTCGCCCTTTGGCGCGAATAGCATTGGAAAGATTGATCCCGGTGACAGAAAAGGGTCTTTGGATACTATGAATAAAGTTGAATGTCTGTCTCTTTGTCTCCGTGGAGTGTTTGTCAAAGTTCTCTGGTACGCCATGTAACCCAAACTATCCTATTAAGACACTTCACAAAGTTTGGTCGCGTTCGATCGATGCCCTAAATATATCTAATGAGGCCATTTAAAAAGGAGAAAAAAAACTTCATCAGTTTACTCAGTTTCTTTCAAAAGATGATTCTAACTGATGAAGTTTCCATTCCGTTCCCAATGAAACACAAAATTTCTCCATTTATATGAAAATTGGGATGCGGAACATTTTTTAAGCATTTTTGTTTAAACGGCGCAGTTATTTCATTCCAAAAAGTAGCCTCATTAGTTGGAATTATGAAATACTCTATCCCCGTTCCTTAAAACCGTTCCGGAAGATTTTATTCACTTTTCATCCGTTGCAACTTTCATTTAAATGCAACGGATGGTAATTATTTTCTACTTTGAAAATTGCATTAAAGTTTTCATGAATAGTATACTTACTTACTGAGTAAAAAATCGTGCAAGATTCATGCGAAACTTTCGTCTCCAGGGTCCTATCTTGAGATAAACAAATTAAAATATAGCTATTAATAAAATGAAATATTTCTACACTTTTAAAAATTTCACATAAAGGTAGTTGTTGACATGTATGGTGTAATTCTGTAACGGAAATATCATTGTTGAATCAAAATGATCAAAATTCATTCGTGATGGCGCGGTATAAAAGTATTAATATAATTTTTATATAAGAATAAGAGTTACCAATTTAAACTGATCATCAATTGAAGGAGTACGTTTTCCTTGATCGTAAAATCTTAATGAAAAATTGGTGTAAATTTAAAAAAATGGAACTCTTATATACATCCATACCTTTGCATATTTAAGAATGTCAAATTGCTAATACTTGCTTAAGCTAACTGTTCCTTGGTTGTTTTGAATCCGATATTGTCTCGACGTCAAACCCTAGTAAATTCTAGACCACCTCTCAAAATTCCTCAACATCTCCACGGCCGCCTTCTGTCGCATCGCCAAATTTTATTTCGTGAATATTTTAACCAAACTTGATCTAAATTCGGAAGATTAAAATGCATGAGACTCTTCGATTCCGCTAGGGAAGTTTCTTCCCCAAACTTTCCTTCGATTTTCAGCGAACGTCTGCTGGTAAATCCCGCAATTGCTTTCATTTTAATTCCCTCTTTAAAAGTCCACACATCGGGACTTTAGGTGTGTTTAAAAAAGACCCCTCGATATATTCGCGAGGGGGACTAGTGCAAGAAGAACTTTTGGTGTCGCTTAATAGCGTTACTTCCTGCTTCCGCAAGGTGCCAAACTCTGTTGCGCATTTCCTGCTTTTTGTTTTAGGTCCTTTTTGTGTGTCCGCACGTCAGTTCATCACCTCCTGCCGCTCCTCCTTGGTAGATTTTCCAGAAACAAAAGAAATCTTTTTTAAAATCTCTGAATTGTTTTGCTCCGAATCTTTTTCTCTCTCTCCAACTATCTTTTTTCTCTCTTCTCTCCTCTTTTCCTTTTCCTCTCCGTGGTGTCTGCAGCCAGAAACTGAGCGCCAGGGAGCGAATGGAAATGGAACGCCTATGGTACCTCTACTACTGCTGCGTCAGCGTCCTCGGTGAGTTGATCGCCCAAATGCACGTTTATTTGTGTGATGTTTTCGCTTTGTGTGCTTGTCCGTGTGTGTGTCGGCTGATACCGGGATGCAGAAGGAAAGAAAGAGAGCCCTGAAGCCGTTTGTTACAGAGGCACGGTCATACGCGCGGATCGAAATGTTTAAGGTCCCGTCCGTCCCTGTGAATTATTTACAATTACGCTGCTTTAAGTTTTGAATTTTATACTTTTATCTGAATATTGAGCATGAAGGCTGATTGAGTAGAACGCATAGGGCTGAGAAATATGCATGAGATTCTCTTCATAACTTATATACGAAATTTTGATATATATAAAATTCCTCATACGGTTCACTCGTGAGACAAATTTTCAACAATAATTCTTGCAACGATAAAATACGTCCAATATATGGAGTAATTATAAACAACTTAAGATGTTTAATTTCAATATATATCATAGTCTCATTGTTGCTTTAACCCTGTTTTATATTCTTTTCGAACACCTGTATATATAATAAGAAACTATCTTGCGAATCTTAGGAAAAATGCTTATCGCTATCTGGATCCATTGACTTCGAAAATGAAGAAAACCATTTAAAGGAGTAAACGTGAAGAATGTGAATAAATTCCTCAGTCAAAATGTTTCAAATACTTTATACAAGCGTATCCAGTATCTCTCCTTTTAGTGAGATTAAGGTCTTTGCATTTATTTCTCATTCGTTTTAAGTTTTTTTTAAATCAGCATGTAGTTGATGAAGGATACGGGATGATTTTTAAGGAAATTATCCTTAAAAAAGAGAGTGAAATTTATTGATCAAGGGGTGTATGAGCATCATAAAAGGTGTTTAAGATATCCTAAAATAACAGTACAACTGTAACTACTCTCTAAATGAGATCTTTTAAGACCTCAAAAAAGATTATACATTTTTATTAATATTCTAAGGCATTAAAAGTAAACATACGAGCAATCGTTTATTAATTCTTTTAATATAAGGTAAAAAATAAAAGCGTATCCTGTTAAATGAATCGTGATAGACGGCGATAGAAATTAATTCTGTAAAATACTCTTTTGGACGAGATAAGACAATAGAAGAGATAGAATAAAGAAGTTTAAATTTTGTTCAGACTAAAATTATGAATTTATATCTTTTATATTATCCCTATACATACGTATTATTTAAGCCATAAATAAGTAAACGCTATCAGTTATGAAAGAAAGAATTAAAGGCGAGAAAATAAAGTAATAAAAAGCATGAAAATTGACGTATAAGAAAGAATGGAAGATAATCTAGCTAGAAAAGAATTGGAAAGTAAAAAGGGGAAGAATGGAATTGGAAGATATACACGAAAACGATGAACACACACAGTTTTCGCTTCCAAATGTTTGCGTGCCTCTTTGAGCATGTCCACGTTCACGGTCCGCCGATCACGGTGCAATTCCACCATCAATGGAGTCACGATGAGGGGGTGGTATCATAGAGAGGGAGAATTATTTACATTGGGAAAGAGAGAAAGTCTCGTTCAAAAATCTCGTAACCATCCGAAATTAATGCATGTAATTCCCGCTAATGGCTTGGCCGCATTTCTATTACTTTGTCTCAATTTTGCCCACTTTCTACATTTTGGGCTTGAAAATTCGCGGATGTACTTAAAAATTTCATTTCTGGAACATTTCCGAGGCTTTTCAATTAGCTCACTGGCGCCTCTCCGCATTCTTTTGTTCTTTAAGAAACAAGCGAAAGATGGTTATTGTCCTTTTCCGGAAACGGATTAGCCTTAGTGTTTTTTTTTACTTGTTTGTCTACTGCTGTAATGATATTTTCAAATGGAAATTTCATTCCACCGAGTCTTCCCATTTACTCAACAAGTACGTAGCGTACTTCTTTTGTTTCCCCTCGGTGCGCTAAGTTTGAACTCGATTCATTAATCTTCTTCTGCCGGAAATATCGCGTGTAATACGGACCAAGAAGACAGAATGAGCTATTGGAAATGCCATTTAATGTGTAAACGCGACATAAAGTGAAATGTCGAAGGGAACAACTCATATCACTAGTTTCTGTATACATAAGGCCAACATGACAGTTTTATTCTTCTTAATATGAAAAATTCAAGTAATTAAAAAGTAAAAAAACAAGCATAATTTATTTTAAAATTATTACGAGGAAATATATACGCGTATTTTATAATCCGATTTTTGGCTGTTTTTGAATTTTAGTGATTGTAATTATTTACAACCTTGAAAACAGTGTACTGATATGATCGTATTATACTTGAAAATGATACCAAAAAATAGCAAACATTTATGGCGTGTTTTGTTTATTCGTTGAACCGCTCTGCCACACGAATTATATAGCGAATCACAAGGTCGCGTGCGTATAATAACAGCGATATTTATATCCTTTTTTCTGTTTTATTTACAGACTTTTATTCTTCGTAATCTTTTAAAATACTTCCTGTTTATCCGGTTGGAGTTTGAAAAATTTTCCGCATTAAACCTCAATTTTAGACACAATTTCGCTTCTAACGACTCTCCAATTATCTTTCCTTGAAGATCATTTGAGTACATTTCAAGCATTTTTATTTTGAGGCGAAACTGGAAAAAGGAATTGCTTTGGATTGGGGCTGTCGTTCTGTATCAATGCGAACTGCTGCGACCTTTGCAGGAAAAATGAGGGTTCGCACGCAATAGCACATGGGAGTCGACTCGTAGCGGATTCGTTCTTGCGTTTTGAGGCGACCGACGCACGGTTGTGCACGGATTATAGGAATTTTGCTCCCTGGACACTACTGGATGTAACGAGTAAATCAGTCGGCGTCACTCGGAACGATCAACAGCACCTGAATGAGATGCCTATGAATAATTGAAGAATGTCCCCGAATCAGTTCCACGTGTTTACGGATGCCAAATATTTTATCGCTTTAATTCATGGATCTGCCGCTTCGATATAATGGCTCTGAATAATTACGAGCGTCGTCCCAACAGAGATTTACACGTGCCTCGGGAGAGTATTGCGTTCGATACGTTCTGATATATTATTCCCTTCTGATAATGACCATTATTTTCGTCATTGTACTCACGACTACGGTTTGAAGATTAAAAGATTTAATTACAATTTCGGAATGCGTATTATTTCAACATTATATACGTTAATGAGTGTTTTGATTACAATCCTCAGAGGAATTTTTCGTCGAGGGAATAAGTCTCTTTGTCCAACATCGAAATCATTTTAATTTTTGAATAGAGATTTTTATTAATTGCATTCATCGCGTCATTAGGAATATGTGTTGAGTTATTTCAATAATAATTGATGATACACATTGACTAATTAAATGTTGTTTTACTAAATAAATGTTAAGCGTAAGTAATAAACTCGATTGTTTCGGCAAGAAATAATTTTTAAATCTCCGCAATCCAATAGTTCTGTAGACAATAGTTATACTAGAAGCTTTTGAGCGTTAGTATAAGTTACTATACTTTCGTCATCACAAAAACTATTTTAAATTCTTCTCTTTATTAACAGATACTGAAATATAACTTAATGATGAGTTTTATGAGAGTAAAACCTCTGGAAAGTAAAATACAACGTAAATGGAATAAAAGCATTGAATCACTAATAAATTGTTATCGGGATAGCTTGTGAGCAGGGTAGCATTACATAAATATGAATGCAAGACGTAGCTCATAAATCATTCGTCTTTCTGACGATTATTTATCATCATTTTTTATCGCATGGCTTGCATATACATGAATTTTTTCTTTTCATCCGTTCCGTGGGTGGCATTACGAGGAAATAATGGAGGTTAATGGTGCCTCAACCCGTTTTCTGGCTTTGATTCCTCGAATATCTATGTTGATGAACACAAACGACAGGGCACAGCTGTGGGAGGGATTATTTATAGCCGAAGGAAATCAGAAGAATAAAGAAAATCTGGTTGGGATAGTGTTCGTGCGTCTGACAGTGAAGGATTGCGCTAGTCGGAATGAATGCAGGTCTGCGTGTGAATGCATGTGTCTTTTGTGAAGTAGGTAAATTTAGAGCGGTGATTCGGGAATGAAGTGGCTGGAAAAATGCTCGGTGAAGAGGGAGGGAGTAAAAGAGTACAAAAAGAGAGAAACAATGTTGGTTTTATGTTCAGAATTAAGCCAACAGAAGTATTTCCATTCTTAGTTTAATATTAAATTATACTATTAATAACTATTTTTAGGTATCAATATCCATAAGTTCTTTTGACTCATCGTATTTTGAAAAATGTTATTTTGATTTGACAATGTTCAGGTGATAGTCTCAGCTCTTACGGTAAATAATGAACATTAAATCCTTCAAAATATTCAATAAATCCTACAATAGTAATGTAATGTATTCTAAGTCTTGATGTAACCTCATGTTAATCTACCGACAATCCATTATGTATGTTATATGTTTGAATCATATGCTACTTATTACTCAAGTATACCAAAGAATGACTCGTTTGAATAATGGCGTTTTCAAAGTATGAAAAAAGTACGCAAAAATGATTAATTTCCGCGTCGTTGAATTTCTTGTGTGTGTATTCATCTTGACGCTTAAAAGCTTGTATTCTGAGATGAATTAAGCGAGAAATTCATCTTCATAGGAGGCAGATAGAGATCCGTTGTCAAAGTCTTGAATGTCTTTTGATCGATTTCTCTATTTTAAGGCATTTATTTTGCAGAGAAAATTGCCTTCGTTCCTTCCATAAAGAACGATGAATAAGATTAGGCATATTTCCGTTCCCTGTATGAAGCTCTTTATTCGGTTACCAACTACAAAACTTACCATTATTTTTCTGTTAAATCGATACATTTTCAGGATTCATTATATGAAAAGGCGGTAATTTGTAAAGAGAAGAAAATTTGTTGAAGAAGTTATCTGACGACAATTTATATATATTCTGATTTTCTCAGAAATAAAATTTACTGGAAGTTTAAAAAAGAGAGGGTGAATAGATGTTCATTTTTCCATTGATTGGGGTTCTTAATCGCGAATATATTTTAAAGCTTACGTGATCGTTACAACACCAATATTAAAACGAATTTACCCTTATTAAATTTCTGGTGGTAAGCTCATAAATAGCGTTTATGATCATTAATGCCATTAATTTAAATAACTTTTCCCATACAATTCATTTTACTTATGTAAACTTAAATATGTAGAGAACCGTTTTCTATTCATATCATTTTACTAACAAACTCCTTTTTATTAAATGTGTAGAGAACCTTATTCTATTCATATCATTCTACTATCAATCGGCTTTTTATTCACACCGTATAATCTTTCCCGTATTAGTTAATAAATTTGCTTTTTCTGAAAATTTAATTGTTTACTTTCACATTGTGTGATAAAATCTCTAAATTTTCATATACATGTATAAGGATCTGTTGAAACAGATATAGGATTACCTAGAAAGCATACAAAGCTTTGATATCTCATTCAAAGACGCGAAACACTCGGAGTGCAAATAGATCTGCTTTAATTACTCTTCAGAATACACCTTTAACCAATTTTAACTAAAGGAAATGGGATATTCCTTTAAACACATCGTTTTTAGAATCGAACAGATATCTTACAACCTTTCAGAAGAAACGTCTTACGTGACGACGGTGCATGAATTTTTAAATGAGGTATCCTTACGAATTCGTCCAATTTTCAAGGTACATTCAGAGGCGGTCGTATTACTCGAAGAGCGCTTTCGCGAATGATTTTTCGTAGACTTCTGAGGTCTCTCATTAAATGGTAACAGTGCTTCTGGTACGCTCGATCGTATTAGAACTCTATTAAAAAAGAAGCTTCATGAGTCGGTACACGAAGCAGCTGTGCGGATATACTTTATTACTAAGCAATTTCTCAGAATTTTCGTGAATATTGAACATATGACGTTCTTCTGTAGTTATCTCTAAGATGTTCGTGTACAAACTTCACGCTCAATCGTAGAAAAAATGTTCTTACGATCGCTGAAGCCTAAGTCTTTTGAACACCGGAAGATGCAGACGTGATTCAAAGAGTATTTTGCGGATGTTTTCCTGTTACAATGTAGCACCGAGCACTACAAGGTGAGGGATATTTAGGGAACGCCACTTAAAAGCCTCCATTTTGGAGTCCCGCTGTAAGCGCCCTCGTGTGTGAGGAGATCAGCGTGCCCCTCCCTGGTCGATGGAGGAGGATCCAGAACGGGTTGAAATGTCTCTTTCGCAACTCTCGACGGGGCGAATTGACGAGAACCGCGACTGGAAAATTATTCGCAGGAGCTATCGCACGTATCCGGCCATGCATCAGATTGGCCTCGCGTAATTACGCAGGAAGGAGTCGTGCATCTACTTCGTGTATCTTAGGGATGTTGCTTAGAGACGCGTTCTATTTCGAGTCAAGGAAGAAAGAGAAGGTTAGCTGCCGCGCTTAACGAAGTTAACTCGTTCTGCGGTGACATTTATTAGCGGATGAATTTCCCTGTGTCACCAGTCGCTGAAACAGATAAATAGGAAGGAAGACTTGTGAAAGTGGGAATATTCTAATTCTATATTTTTAGTCCCCGTTAATAAAAGTTGATACATTTCCTTAATTAATTTTAAAAGTTGTGACTTAATTACTCGTTGCTGAAAATTACTGTAATTATTTAATGGGAGGAATAAATATGGTAATGTTCACCTTAAATGTGTTCGTAGTTAAGGGATTTCATTAGATATTCGCTATCCACCGTTCACTGTAAATCAACGAAAGCTATATATTTTGTATTATTCAAAAGTAAACACTTCTTTATCCAAATTTTCAAATCCTTATAACTAAATGAAGGCTGACGTTTAGGATAATTGTTTTCTCTTTTACCCCTTTAAGAGGAATGTATTTATTGAATATACAACTTTATCGTTTGTGGTAGGTAAATATAGGATTTGTTAAAGTTATCGACGATAAAAATTTAATTTTATGATAAACATGTATTTTTAGACACTCAAACTTTCAGATAGTTCATTTATCTTCTTTCTTCCTTTAGTTTTTCTTTGCTTTCCGATAGCTTCTTTCACAATGTACATCGAAAAAGGATACTTTTTGCATTCTTCATTCCTCCTCATTCTTTTTATAATTTACAGTAATTTTTTAATGGATATTATTTTTTGGCGAGAGATTTTGAAAATTATGTAAGTAGCTAACGATTGAATGCCTCAGTTGAGGTTTTTTATTCGAGTGTTATACTTGGATCCACAAAATAAAAGCTTCTGTTATTCTTTGAAGTTTGGCGATGAATATAAATATTAAATTTGAGTAAATTTACAAACAGTCGAAGAAATCCTGGAGTAGTGTATACGTTAGAGAAATGGGATGAAAAAATTAAGTGGGAAAAAAGACGAGATGTGAAACTGCAGCAAAAAGCAGTAGTTGAAATTATGATGCTTTTAAAAAGCCTAGGAAATGAAAGAAAAAACATTGAATTATGTAAAATTTCACAGTTATGAAGGGAAAAAAGGATGCATGAATAAGGTATCAGTTTGCGTTATAGTTTTTATATACAGCGAGCGAGATAGGAGAGATTATGAAATGAATTATCTTCATCAATGTTGATCCGAATTTCAATATTTAGGCAGATATGTTTCTTCGATCGTAATGGAATATATGTGCGATACGTGGGGCTGGTTATGCGCTATGCAAATTTAATGAATGATAATCTGGAAGCACCGAAGGGCATATCCGTCGAGTATTGGAGTCGAGGATTAGTTGCAAGGCACGGAGTATTTGTTTGTCGACACGGTTCCACTCGTGATCGAGTTGATGCCTGATGGAAGATTCGAAATTATGTAATCCTTACGAGCGATTAATTTCGAGATGCGTATCGCTTGATGAGTACTGATTATCATTTGCAACAAGAGGCGAGCTCGATTGTGCATTGGAACGATTTACGAACAAGTGATGCGAGGTAAAATTTCAATGATAAACCAAAATGATAGTTATTGCCACTTAGATAACCATTGTATATACATAGTGAGGTGTCGGAGAAGATGCATTTGTATCAACAAAGACAAATTTTGGCTGAAAAAGAGTTCTATTATCTTAAAAAAATTCCCATGAAGAATGCTGCGTTCGAAAATTTAGAAAGAAAGTGACTAATGCTTTTAGATTTGGAGTATCAAATAATGTTTATAGGGAAGTTTAAAAATAAAAAATGGGAGTATAGTGATTCCTTTTTAAGGTATTTCACATCATTTACGTAAAATGACTGTACATAGATCGAAGAGAATGCTTTAAATTTGACAAGTATATATAAAAATTATCTTTTAGTTTAATAAAAATAATAAAATATTCAATGAATAATTTATGTACCAGATTAGTTACATAAAATTATACTTAATATCTTTCGTATAACTTCATCCATTTTCCTCAGTATACTAATGATAACAATTATTTTAAATTAAATAAAAACTAAGATTTACTTATGAAGTTAATAAAGAAAACTTACGAAATGATACGACCATTTCAGAATTTATTACCTCGTTATGAAGGGATTCATTTAAATATTTTTGGTTAGCATTGTAGTGTTTTTGGTATCAAGTCAATTTCCAATTGCTTAACAATGCAGAATAAATTATTCGGAGAAATTGTAGAGCAATCTGAAACCCCCTTCAAGTTCTAACAATTGGCTCAGGAGTTCTAATTGGATATCTCGCTTCAGAAATCAACCAATTGAGATGATTGCCGCCTCAAATGTTTTTCACGTTGAAGACATTAAATCACGATCCGTTACACAACGAGAAATCAAGTGCAGATTTAGAAATATGCGGCGGCCGAATGGGGGTAATTAATTAGGGCTCTTCAGCGAATTTGTGGTTAATTGAGGGCGGCGGTGCATGCATAAATCCGATTCTGATATGTTAAGCCTTGATTTCCTACGCTCGATCATGAGAATTATCGCCGACTGCCGCTCCGGAGATTGGTGGAAATTATCCGTGATGTATGGCATCGAGTTGCGTGCGATTCCGTCCAATTCCACTGCTGATGAATTCGAGCTGCTTTATATGTCTTCAGTGTGGTAATTGCTGAACGAAGGCAGTGGAATATGAGAGAAATTAAATGGACTGATATGGTTATCCTCGTGATTTACGTAAGATGATTGTTGATAGTGGCATCTTCTTATCCATTCAAAAGTTGTGGTTAAATTCCTTTATGAATAATAAAGCGGTCCATGTGAAATAGAGTTGTATGGGAACACAAGCAGAATTTTCATTTCGAAGTACTTCCAAAAATGCTAAGATGAAAATAATTGAGGGTTATGAAAGGTACCTGCTTACCAACTCAACAGATTCCAGTGAATCATTTATTATTATATTTTTGCGTTACTATAGGGTTTCATAACTTTCATATTTAGATTTCCGTTTATTAAAGAGATAATTTAAAAACTAAAACAAAGTATGAAACTAAGTAACGTAAAATATTTTAAAATAATAATTGAATGTTAAAAATACAACATTAAATTACGTATTTGAAATATTTGTTTTTCGTCATTCACATCGAGTGTATTAGTGAATAACATCAGATACATGAAATTATAAACACTTATTTAAACTCTATAATACGATGCAAGTGGAATATTTGCATAACGGGATCTCCGCGTATACTCTCAAGTTACAGACCTCCATAGTGGGAACAGGAAAAGAAGTATTACAGCTTAAGAGGGTCCTGTCTCTTCAAGCATTCTAATCTATGTATTACGTCACCTCAATCACACTCTCCAAACTTCCTTCGTAAGCTCTGTAAGGGCAAAATAACAACTTCCATTATAAAAGAATTTCTAGTGAATTCCCATTATCTTTGGAAAAGAAATTTTCTGTCATCTCGAGGGACACTCTTGAAAATGCGGATTAAGAAGGAAACTAGTTTTAATACAAGCAGTCTCTCTCATCTCCAGGAAGGACTCTACTTTCATAACAGCTTATGTTTTAAGATGAAGGGTAGAAGAAATTTAATCAAGTTTGGACTGAGGAAATGATTTAGGGGAATTCCTTTCCGAAGAAAGACCCATGAGAAAGGAGTTTAGGAAGTATGGAATTGTTACAAAAAGTATTAAGGCTGAGAAATTGGAGGAAGTCCAATGTGTGGTTTCCATTCACGAGTGATGCTTTATAAGTACGAAAATACGACTGTAATCGCTGGATAAAACCTCTGAATTGTGATTTTAATCAGCTCTGTATCACTTTATCAAAGGGAGAGTTCACAAAATTTAGATTAATCCATGAGAAAGGAGCTGGAATTTGCAGTTGTATATTTGATGACCGAGTTCCTACCTCAGAACTTCCACAGCTCTATGTATTTAATTCCATCCCAACTCTAAAACTGTTTAAATCACTCTGTAACCTCACTTTATTGGGAAATCAAGTTACGATTCTTCAGGGAGACTAGAATTATTTCAAAAACTGTACTTCAAAATAAGTTCTAAACCAATTTAATGGCTAGTTTCAAATTAATTTCCATTACGCTCTAATTTCTCCTTTAATTAAAGAGAGGCAGAAAATAAGGAAGGGAAAGGAGCAAATTATATTTGTCTCCTGACGTTGGTTACCCTTAATTTAGAATTCCACGATCGACCGCAGTACAAATTTGCAGCTCCATGAATCTCTTTCTGAACTGCAAATATTCCCTATTTACGCTTTAAGTTTGCTGCATGAATTAAATCCCACCTCATTCTGTGGTTTCTTTGGAGTTTGTACAGCATCATTAAAATCTACTCTCATTTATATTTATGTACCTTTTAGGGACAGTGTTCTCTTATTCATCGTTCTTAAATATGGTCAACCATTTCATTTAACTTGCGGTAAATGTTCATCGTAATAGATAAACTTTTCTTGTTTCATTTATTTGAAATTTGTACGAAGCATGTGGGTAAATGAGTTCTTATATCTCTCCACTATTTATAGTGCTCATATTAATTTCAAATAAAATTTTTAATTAACATACAAAGGTGTTTTGATGGATCAGTTAACGATTTAGATTGGCTTAAGTAATGTAACTTGTATAATTATGACTAATTTTAAGTTTCATTATCAGAGAGATAAGTTGATATCAGAAAAGTATGATCAACTTTAATGAATAAGTATTATAAATTCTTCCTATTTGGAGCAATATTTTAATCCTTCAATTTTACGTTCCATTATCTATCAAATAAACTTCAGAATATTTCTCAGTTAACTATTTTACCTCTGAAAGTATGCATATACGTATATGCGAGAGTATATGCGATCATGTCAATTACAATTTTATGTGTGACTTCATCCCTAAAATGAATGGTTCCCATGAAAAGTTAAACCATAGAAATGTATTTCGTTATGAAAAGAGAAAAAAAATATTATAGGGTTAAGAAAGGACGGAAAGCTCATTTCGTAATTACAGTTATTAATGACATAAATTCGAGTTTAACTTTGTTAAAAAAATCCGATTTAAAAGAACGAGCTTTTAGGACACGCACCGAGTCGACGAGAGAAAAAAAGTAATTGCTTTCGTGTGCTACCGAATGCATTAGCAAGGTCTTCCTCCGCCAACGATCCAGACACGTTTCAGCACGCTCATCCATGTTGAGCGATGGCTGTACATCAGCAAAAACAAATAGAGGCGATAAGAGCGACACCAATCGTCTATAATTTGTACTAACCCTGGTTCGCCGAAACATAATAGCGATGCGACCTTTTTTTGGAAAAAAAGGACCCAAAAAGATATTATCGGCGGGGATCACCGAATGTGACCCCAATAGAAAGCTCTACATGAAACGGGAATCGAATCTCTCTTGTAGACTCATAAAAGAGAACCCTTTTATTTTCTCCTCCTTCACTTTCTTTGACCTCGCCCTCCCTTTAGGACTTTTTATGGTGCCGCACGCAAGAGGAACCGAAACCCGAAAATAAATCTGGAAAAGACCTTTGTTTCCTTGACGACGAGCCTTTCAATAAATGCAATTGAACTCTTCGTTCTAATGAGGGAGATTGAAGAGAGGCCGTTAAAAATATTAGAAGGGATGAGGAAATACGCGCGTGCGTTGGACGAGGAAGGAAAGATATTGGGAAAGGGAGATAAGATTAGATAACGTGTTTATTAAGAGGGTCTTTATACCAATAGGGCTCTCCTTCCGTGTAACAACATAATTAAGTAAATGAGACGACTAAATGGGCGTAGGTCGACGAAGGGATGTACAATTTATGGATAAAAGGAAATCGGGTGTTTGGAGTTGATCTATCTCTCTGAAGGGAAATTCCTTTATGGGTTCTCGGGACCGCTTAAATTATCTCAGAAAAGTTAATGGGGGGTAAGCGAAGCTGAAAAACGATAAACAATTTTCGAATCATGGAATTGAAATACCAAAACCTTTTCGTAAACAGTTAAATGACCTACTATTGAAATGATTCCGAATTGATCCTTAAATGATATATGCAAAGGAGAAGAAAAATGAAGAACGATTATACGACTAGAAAGATTACTTAATACGCTATAGGTGAGTGAGTAATTACCCTGCATTTGGTATATAAAGCAAATAGATAATTAATATATAAAAACCATTAAAAAGATTACTTCTGATCTACGCTAATTTTATGCCATCTTAGCTAAACGAAATTATAGTTAAATACCCTTAGCAAAAGTCGTACAAGTATGGAAATTAATGGAAATAAAAAAGGATTAAATCAGAGTATAAAAGAATCTGCGAACGCTTCTTATTTAATCCTCAAAAGCTCGCAGCGAATTCTCTGGGAAATACGGTGAATTAAATGTCAGAGTTTGTGGAGAAAAGGTCCCCTCGATAAAGGCGGTAAACGACTCCCAGGTCTCTAAAGAGATGGATCGAGGATAATGATATGGGCAACAGATGTTATTTCTCGGAAAATACCGAGGACAGCTCGATGGTTATCTCCAAGCCTCTAGGGGTCATCCTCGACGAATAAAACGGGACCTTGCGTAAATACTGAAATAGATTGAATTTCCGGCGATATTTGACGAGAGTGGAGTATTTGCGGATGGCAAAGAGGAGCCGATGTCGGTCTGTAGGAGAAGGAGGCAAAACATGACGTATTAAACGGAGGCAACCGCTTACTCACGCGCCCGTGGAAAAAAACTCGGGCCAATTAATTAAAAAAAAAGATTACGACTCGTATTCGGAATTCAGATGCGCCAAAAGCGGTAAAAAACGGAACCTTTTCATCGGAGACCCACATCCAGAGTAAGAAAATGGGCGTGAACTGGAAAACCCGAGGGATGAAAGGGGTGTTAAAGAGGTGACGTTTTTAGCGTTTGAGAGGAGGGGAAGTTGGAGATGAAATTACGGAGTCGATGTGAGAAGGATCCTAAGATTGGTGGGAGTTTTTTGGGGAAGTTGTGTTGTGAGGGAAATTCAAAAAGGGAAAGAGAATCGGATGGTTAAAATGGGATGGTCGTGATGGATGGCGGGAGAGGCGTTTTAGAGTGGGACATGCGAAGTAAGGGATGAATTCGGACGGAAATGTTTTTCAAGGAGTATTGAAAAGGAGGACATGAAAGGATTGGAAAGGCGGTGGAGAAAGGGTGCGAAGAAATGGGATGAAAGTGAGAAGAGAGCAAGATGAAGAGAAAAGAGAGGAGGGCGGGGTGTGGATGGAGTGTTTTATAAAGTTTTATTTTCATTGAGGAAATCGAGAGTTGATTCCCTCGCATTTCCTCTTCACTATCACCATTAATTTACTTGCATCTCAAATTGTTTTCGAGACTGGTTTTTGGGACATTTGATACTTAAATGCAAACGAAATATTAAAGAATTATTTGTCGAACAGTTTAAGAAAAAATAATACTTTGGGAATAAACTGTAAACCAAACAAAACGCTGCGAGTAGAATACAAGAGAACAAAAAACTGGAAATAACTCGAAAATTCTTTTTAAAAATATCCAAAAAAGACGAAGAGAAACAAAAGAATAACGAAGAAGAAATGAGTGAGATAACGGATAAAGTGGTAATTAAATTGTCACTTAATTTGAGGGAATTTGAATGAATTGGAGATTGAGATGAATGACGAAAAGAATGTCGAAAATTCGGATTGTATTGTGCGGGAGAAAAGAAAAAGAAATTTCCAGAGGGTGAAAGGAACCATCGAGAGATGGAAATGTCGGGGAAATTGATCGGGAAATCAATAAAAATGTTAATTGGATAAAAGCAAGCGGAGGAAGAGTATATGAAGGAAGTGTTCAAAGTATTTAAGGAATAAAAAAGGAACAAAACCAGTGATAGAAGCATTTCAATTAAAGGCTATTAATTCAATAATGTTTCGTCATTTTGAAATAGTACATTTGCGTTTTTTGAGGAAATTTCTTACGGAAAATGGATGAAGATGGTGTGGAAAAGTAAGAAATTGCGCAGAAAACGAGTGGGAAGAACGGAATAAATGGGGAAAGTGCGAAAGAAGCCAAAACTCGCTCTTGGGTACGTGTAATGCGGGCTTTAATGTGGGCCCAGGGATAGTTAATCGCACGGGAAAACGCAGCGTAAGGTCATGGATCAGAATCACGGCAGAATAGGGCGAAAACGAGCGACAAAGGAAATCTTAAAGGGAGATAGCATTAGGAAGTGTTTTCGGCGAAGGAGCGAACGGTGTAGCTCGGTTAAGCGGAAGAGAAAAGAGCGGACGTATTGGGGGTAAGAGGTGAGACGTGAGAAGATGGAACGGTGGGAGGAAATAAGGTGGCCCAAAGGAATAGCGGAAGGGTGAGGGTTGATAAGAGTGGAGGGGGCTCGGGATCAATACCCAGCGAAAAGATGTTCCATCCCTAGTTCCCCCGCTCCTCCGAGGGATTCTGTGCGTGGAAGGGACCCGATGGGCCGAGTAGGGAATCCCACACGGTATAGAAGTGGGGCCCAAGGCGTGAAAAGGAGTAGTCCGGCTGGGAATGCTCGGCAAAGATGGGGGTGAATATCTGGGTGAAGAAAGAGGTCTTTTTGAGGCTGGTGGAGGCAGCCACCAAACAAACCCACTCCATAATCGATCAATTCTACATTGGTTTTGAGTGAATGACTGGGGAAGAACAGGGTGACCTCCGTGGATCCATTCTTTCTCAGAGATTTTCTCAGACGTATTTTTTTTTGCTGTGAAGAGGGAAGATTAAGAAAAGGTGGTCTTTGAAGAAGGGCCATCGTCTCTGTTCTATTCCCATCGCTTTCTTTTTTGAACACTTTCGCGGTCTCCGTTGTCAATAGTAATGAGGTCTCTGAGAGGAAATGATACTTTTTCGCGTTCATTTTTTTCTCCTCGCCTCCTTGCGGCGGACGCTGAGCACTTGGCTCATCCACGCCTCGCCGCCGTCATTTGTTCGCTCAAAGGAGGCTCGTTCAAAAAGCTGAATAACAAATTATAAGCTTGCTTAACTCGCGGATTGCGACGCCCGATATTTAAAGGAGTCATTTCCGCTTTGAAGACTCCGCTCTTTACTGGAATTTTTTCCCACGCTTTTTAGGGCGAAGTATTTCCCTTTTATTTACGTTGAGGCCATTCATTAAAGTTCTTTCCACAGTCTTATGGCGCTTTTTCGGGGGTGGGATGGTTACAAGCGTGGGAATCTAGCTCTAATTACTCTTGAGATATTTAGTGCTCGAATTCTTGTTTTTATTTGTGGAATTTAGAACATTTAATTACATTTTCTTTAAGACAGTTCATTGATGTATTCTGTCATCGATTGATGACGTGGAACGTGTGTTATTATAGTTTCTCAATGAAAGGAATAAATGAGTTTATTAAATTGTAGAGCGTGTGTTATTATCATTTCTTATCGAAAAAATTAATACGATTTTTAAAATGTCCAACACAATCTCTTTTGGAAATTCGAAAGAGAACATTAGTGTTTTATTATTCATTTCAATTCACTTGGATGATTGTTCCGTTTTTGTTGAATGTTTCGACTTTATCAATATACAAATTCAGTCTGGATGTCATATTGACCGCATATGTAGCTCGGTAGTGATTTGAATCAAAAGAAGATATTTCATTCGCAGATTCTCTGTTATGCAAACAAGTGCAAGAATGGAATCTCTTTACTCTTGGAGTGCATATGAATGCATCAGATGAAATGCAACCGTTCTGTTGTAAGAATTCCATTCTCTTGAGAGCACAACAAGGGTATTCCCTGTTGGAGGCCAAATGACCGAGCTGTGGAAGTAAATGGACTCAGTAACCATAATGTACACGCGCGTTTATGATATCAAAGGGAACACTTACCGGGCGAAGATGGGAGAGATTATTTTCACACCGATTAGGGCTCAAGATTGGGATCGATCATGCGCTGCAAACTGAATGATAAAATCTGTATGAAGCCCTCCTCACTTCAATGGAAAGAGATCGTGTAACAGTTTTAGAAGGCATAGCTGAGAATATCTTCGGTGTCATTCGAAGTAATATGGGAAACTACTGATGTATCTATTACGTTTATGAGGATTTTAAACCAAGCTTTCTTTGGATTGCAAATAAGATAATTTTCTTGTAATTGAATATGAACTTATAGTCAATATGGAGGGTAAAGTTATACTTCAGTTACCGTTATATTAAAGGGTATTTCGATTGATACTGAAATTTATTATAACGTACCATATTTACATTGACTTTATATGATCTAAAATATACATTGGTAATAATTTGTAGGAAATGTTACACCCGCTGATGATGATGAAGGAATAATGAGTCCACATGTGGATACTTTCCAAACTGAATATAGTAAATTATTTCAAGAAGCTCCTTCATTAGTTTATTTTGAACCAGTTAAGTTTGGTATTTGATACAAGGATCTTAAGATTTTTATTCCAGAAAATTAGATCGGTCGGTTTTTTATCATAATTAAATCGTCAAATGTCTCCGTAGTTTTATTCCTCCAAAAGGAATTTGACGACTTCTCTCGTATTTGAAATCATTCCTTAAACGCTTCTTAACCCTAATCAGATCAGTGACATATAGCGACAAAGCATTTTCTCGTAAGAGCTAAAAACCTTTGAGAACACGAATTCCCGTCTCTGAAACAGAACTCCTGGTTATATTTCACGGCCTTCTTTGCAGAATTTTTAAAAACATCGAGGTCAATTTGAGCGCGTCAAAGAAAATTCACTTGGAAATCTGAGAAAAGTGCACCCAAGAAATCCGTGCTTTGCAAGAAAGCCTTAGTGCTGACAACGATGAAAAGATTTCCTCAATAAAAATCACCACGGAGGAGTAAATGGCGACCTATTAGAAACCAGTGCAGCGCATAAGTATGTCATAAATTGGCAGTTACGCAGTGCGGTAGTCGGAGACCCATTCGAAATAAAAAAAAAGAATGCTATGGAAAATGCAGCCAAAAAGGCTCCATCTTTCCTGTTTTCCATTTTGCCATAATCTTCGCAAACCACACGAGGGCGTCGGTGACATAAATTGCCCGAGAGCTAGTCCCGAGGCTGCAGATCCGAATTCGCCACAAAACAGGGAGGTTACGAATCGCTTCCCGCATGGCTCGTTGAATGTTTCAAAAGGAGAGGATAAAGTAGAAACACCGGGAAATTAGAATTTCGGTTCGCGCTACATATTTTGCGATCTCGGTTCCGAATAAAGAAGAAATATAACTCGGAAAACGTGCTGTTTTAGATTTTCTATCTTTCTACTCTATCGCTTACATACGTTTAGGACAATTTCAGTGTTCTTATTCACGTATTTTTATTTATTTATTTATTAACAAAGACCACACTAACATCCTCTTACGGGACAATTACAGTGAGGTATCAAACTCAACAACGGACGTCACAGACATCCAGACCCTGAGAAGAAAATTTCCTTCTCAGCCGGGATTTGAACCCGGGACCTCAGCATTAGAAAAATTATATTGTATATTTTAATTTGTAAACGTCGTGATTCCTATTAGCGATCTTATCCATGATACCATTCTGTTAGGTAGAAGAGGATTTTTTGATGGTTAAATCAAAATGTTGTTTGTAAATAAAAACCTCTTAAATTGACAGCTAAAGACGTATTTAGAGCTGATAGGTTCATCCTTAATTTCGCTGGATAATAGATAGTTCATACTAAAGGTTTTTCATACTAAAGATACCTACAAATCTTTCCTCCAAGCATAGCGCTTTCAAAGGTAAAAACTTTTTGATTTTGTTTTCCGCAATTTACATACACATGGTAAACCTTTGAGAAAATTTTATAACTTAAATATTGAAACATATCCATCAAGATTTTATTCAATTTAACCTAACGTAGTTTTTCAGTAGCAATAGTGTAAAGTTCCAAAAGACCAACGTAAATATGTTATACGAGAGTTTCTCACAGCATCGGTACATCATTTCGCATCCGATACAACTTTTCCCCGCCTCAATCGAAAGAGGCTTCACAAAGCTCAGCATGATCTCTCGATAACCCGGCGTATTTATTAAAAAAAAGAAAGAATCGATAAACTTTTCTCGCAGACTCAAATCCCCGCCAGTGCACAAGCGAGGGAAATTTTCAGGTTGGAAGGGCTAAAGAGATGGATCTGGTAGGAAATGGGAAACCGGCAGGGTTGGAAAAATCTGCCCGCGTATTCATCTATTTTTTATGCCGCGAGTTTCTGTCCTTTTATTATCAGATTTACGGTCCCGCAAGATCCCTTTTCCAGTCCCATTTCCTTCTGCATCACACGGCCTAAAACACGCCGGAAATTCTTTCCGGGCGCGAATTTCCTCGCTTATGAAAAAGGGAGTGGGAGATAAATATTAACTCCGCGGATTGCGTCAATATCGAGCGTGTTTTGTTTTCCGCGCAGGAAGGGCTTAAAAGCGGACTTTCGGATCGGTGCTTTCCCGCCATTTGAGAGGAAGATGACTTTCTAAGTGCGTACCGTGGACCACGTGACCGAGCAAATGTCGGTCAAAAGGTTTCGTAGAACACATCATAGAGGTGTGTGTAGAGGAGGTTGTGGTTTGGAGAGTCCGTGGTTTCATTAGAAAGGGTGCATTATTTTCACCGTAAGAATAACATCCAGGTTTCAATTAGCTGCAGATGGGCGTCTTGATACAAAGATCGAGAGTTATACAATGGAAGCCGATAGTTCAGCCACGCGATATTTTTTCCTTCTGGTTTTGCGAAGCTATGGGAGTTCGCATTTAGTTCGCTTTTTTTTACTTTTACCTTCTCGTTAGTGCGCGGGTGCATAAACATAAATTCGGGCCGACTCCTCATCTTTCTCCACCGTCTTTTTTTTATGCGCGGCATTTTTGCCTCACCGTGACTTTTCTACGGGTTTTTTGTTTTCCCATCGCGTGCTCTTGAGTCATTGCTCCGCATCGGAGAATGCACACACGTAATATTTCCGCCTTTCTTTTTTTTCACCCGTCTTATTCAGATAGTGCATTTTTACTCCGTTCTTCCTATTCATTTCCCACTGCTTCGATATCTTTCCCTTTTTTATTTTTTACTCCGAATCTGTCGTAAGAGAAGTTCGCTTTTTAGGATCCGTACCAACCGCTGTACTGCCTCCGAATTTTTCTTTTTGGTCTATTTCACCAACTTCTCACTTAGGACCCATGCTCACTCATAAACCACACTATCCCCATAGCCACCAACTTAGCTCTCAATATTTCTTAACCTTTTTTATCTCAAGTTTTCCCCTCTTTCCTCTCCACTGCACCGTAGTCTGTAATATATTCGCTTTATTTAGTCCTCGGGAATTCTTCCGCACGTTTTGTATTCATATTATCGTTCAACCACGTGTTCCCTCCATGTTTCGTTCGTTTTTTGTCACGTGATCGTATTCCGCGTCTCTCCTTTTCTTCTGTCGTGCCGAGCGTATTTGATTTTCACGATACACGTCTCTCACGAAGGGTTTGCCTTAGGGGCCTCGTCAGAACGGCGAAAAATGAATACAGATTGGCTCTGATTTGCTTGTCAAAATGCGGAACATTTCAACTCAGAATTCCGCTGAGATTTTCGACAGACAGTCGCCTATAATTATTGCCAAGGGAAATGCGCGTTTTCGGAGTAATTAGTGATTAGAATAGAGTACTTGAGGATAAATGGGCACAGAAAAATACGTAGATTTCACTCGTTTGACTTGTTGTTAAAACCGTGTTTAGTTTAGGTTTATCTTCAGTTGAATCTACAAGAACTCTCGGTTTTGAAATATTTTTCCCTCTTTATTTTTGTTAAAGTCAATAAAACTTGCTGAAATTTATGGTTCTGTTCCTTAAAATTTCATAATGAATACTAAAATAGAGAATATGCGACCTGTATTATACCTATTTAGTATTTACGTATTGCATATACTTTTTATAACACGGTTATTTAAATAATTGTATTTTCAATTATGTGGTATGCTAAAAGGATGATCATTACAGTCTTTTATTTTACCCATAATTCATTTTTACGATTCCGAAATTAGAGTTCTATTCTCTCTGGAAGTTTTAGCTTAGTTTAGTTTAGCCGAAAAATACTTAATGGGGTTGAAATTCAGCCTTGCGTGTTTCGATATCGTGGAATTATCTCCTTAAATTGTGGAGGATTGTAATGAGCTATGGAAAATACTAAAATAGAATCCTCCAAGAGGAATACTTATTCTGACATAATCGCTGCTGGGATTCCAATAATTTATGACATGGAATGTTGCAATTTATAGTAACGCATTCCATTTAAAGTTCTCTTTATTTTCCAGCGAAATTTTGCTGGTAAGGAAATTTATGAGTATCCTCTGGTATTGGATAGAGGAAATATATTAACTTATTTTGGTATAATTTATTAATTTTTTAGTCAGCTTAAATTATACGACTAATGGAAAATAAATTGTACCAGTGTAGAGAATTAAAATTAATTACATAAATAAAATAGTGGTTTTTATAGATGGTAGAGCTTTGTAATGAGATATCGATATCTTTCGTTCAATATTTCATTCTTATTAGATTGTTCGAGTCCCAGATTTTTAAAAAATTGTTTTATCGGAAAAGATGTATTTAGAGAATCATATAGAAAAAATTTGTCAATATAAAAAATATGCGACCATAATGATCAAAAATAGATCAAGGAGGAATAGCTTTAAACGAAGTCTTTCGTGATGATCAAGGAACTACAGCAACTATTGAATTTGGCATTAAAAACATCTTGGATTCTATGAGAAAGCAAAGAGATATTACATCACTCCTTACTTCTTCTAAAACGTCCATTCTCTAAACGTCATCGATATCTAATGGTGGAGGAGATAAGGTGCAATCCGTCCTCAATGTCACAGTTAGTACTTTGTGTACTCCATTTTAATCCATTCGAATTCCTAACTACTCCATTACTATCACCATTCCGTCAGCAGAAGATGAAGCACGCAAGGGAAAAAGCTTACACAAACATGCGAAAACGGGTTTCTTTTTTTTTCTCTTGGTCCCCCATCAATCTTCCCACTTGCAATCGCCTCCGTCTTTTGTCTTAGTCTCGTTATGGTGGCCAATAGGGATGGAGAGAGCTATGACGTCAACGAAACTTTCAAGGGCTAAGGAACGGGTTTTCATCTTCCATTATCGTGTACCATTGGAGTGGGAAGTTCGAGGGAAAGAGAAATATCCGAAGAATCCGCATTCAAACGCCTGAATTATTATTTTCTATTATTCCCAATTCCATTCCGTTCCGGATCTTTAGTCTCTCATTTTTTTCATTTCTATTCCACCCCGTTTTTGATTAAGCGTTTCAGATTTGCCCCGAAAAGTTTTTCTCCCGTGATTAAACTCACGTTTCACTTATTTTAGCCGCTTATATTTTATTCAATGGAGCGAACGTTTCGTATCGTTCGGAAACCTGATTTTTATACGTCACAAGCGATCGTTTTTATCCTTCCGGTTATACCTCTATTTGTGACGTTGCTTGTTTTCTGAGTAGGGATAAAGAAAGACCCACGAAGTCCCTTATTCATTTTATAGGAGTTGCTGCCTGTTGCTTTTTCTACATCTTCAATCTTTCGTTGCAACTAGAATGAGATTTCTTTCTCGGATAGGCTCCTTACGTTCCATCGACATTCTCCCTTTGAAAGATGATTTTTGTATTCGGTTTGTGTTCCTCTATTGAAAGATCAGACGTTGAATATCTTATCTTAGAATTTTTCGGATTTTTCGAATGTTTTGTTAATTTTTTACTCCTCTTTTGAAGCTACATTTTCTATATTTTGTGGCCAGAATTAATATTTATCCCGTATTTCTCATTTAAAATTATTTGCTGTACACATGCACACGTTTATCTATTAATGTTTTACAAAAGGGTTTCTGTCGAGTATATTTGAATTATTTATTATATTATGTTGTTATTTATGTTTATTTTAATTTATTAAAAGTACATGAAATCTTAAAGAGTTCCAAATGTGTCAGCACGAACTAGTTTAACATCTCGTAGATGTATCAAACTTAACGTTAATATTACAATAAATAAAATTATTTTTTTGTATTAACAGAATAATAATAAAAGTTATTTACTTACGAATTAATGATTTTTATGAAATTATCTGCATGAAAAATGACGGTTTTATAATTATACAGAAATCTATGTTTTGTATCTACGCTTATATTTCAGGTAAGATTAAAGATTTAATGAGTGTTAAAGAACACAAAATTAAATATTAAAATTTGTTAAAACACAAGCCGTATCTACAAAATGAGTTTATATATTTAGAAAACGTTGCTGATATAGATTCACTTTTCTAACCTCATTTTTTCCTATTCATTACCTTATTTCTGGCGGTTTACTCTGCCTAGAAGTCTTAAGAACGACTTTTAACGGTTTTATTCAATGAGCAGAATAGTGTTTTCATTTTATATGCTCCGTATAGTTTTACTAGATAAATTGCATACAATCAATTATAATTAATTCCGAGGTTTATTATCCCCTCTTGTAATTTTTCTATAATCCCCGTTGCCGAAAGATAATATGTAAAATTTTAAAAAATAAATTCTTAATTACTCATTTAAGATGAATTCATACTTCGGTATAATTGAAAAAAGACGTTCAAATGCCTTCGAACTCCTAGGAACATAATAGGACACCTTGTAACGAACTGGAACACCTTTCAATGTCATGAAACACCATTAGGAACCTTGGCACAACATGGAACACCATGAAACACCTTGAGACACCATAGGACACCATATAACATCTTGAAACATCATAAAACACCTTGGTACACCTAGGGACAGCATGGGGCACCTTGGTGACACACTTTAAATACTACCGATTAACGATTTCACGGGAAGCCTGCCAACTGATTCTTTAAACTAACGATTTTGAATATTTTTGCACTGATGCCTATTCATTTGGCGCATACATAATTTTATTCAAGCGAATTGTCAATCATTTTAGTATCGTTTAAGTCAGCTGTAGGTCGAGCGAACTTTCGGTCATTCGAGTGTCCGGGAACCGTAGGTTGATCGGCATAGACCCGTAACTTACTATTATTTTATATATTTATCTATTTACTACTATTTACCTATGAGATAATATATGATAGATAAGCATATTTGTCCTTTTGCTATCTTTAAAGTACTGCTGGCGCTTGACAAAAATTTTAAGCGTCTATCCTTCCTCACAAAATTTGATGTAATTTCTTTCAATTTCACGGAAGAAATGTCTCACCGCACCGAAAATCGGAAGGCGATGCTCAAACGCTTGTTCCACTCGATCGCGTCGTGTACGAAAGCCGTAAATAATTCTCTTCGATCAAATAGAGTAGGGTTTTTCCCATCTCTACCCCTATATTGTCTTTCATCCACCCACCTAATCTTCCCCTTACATTCCATCCCTTTTCTACGCTTTCCCCATTTCCTCTCCACTTTTTTTTGTTCCCTTTCTCCCCTTTATGTCCCATCTCTTTCCATTCACGACGCATCCCTCGTTAATTTTTCCATCTCTCCCTTCATCCATAGCTTCGACCTCTCTCCGGCCATTTTCGTCCACCTTTACGGAGGATTTAACTTTCGCTTTCCGTTCCTCTTTTTTTATCACGAACGAATTTTTCCGTTCAGTCATTCTTCCGACGTCAAAGCTTCCTCTCTAATTTACACATTTGCTGGCTTCGTTGCCGACTCAACGTGTAATAGATTTAGAGTATTAGCATGCTTGATTGGATGGAACGGAGGTGACAGGCGGAGGTGCATTAAAGGTTCGACAATGGAATTCGACTTTGTACATCCACGAGATGTGAAGATTTTGGTCAAATGAATAATTTCTCCTTCCGCTGTTGTAAAAATAACTCATTGCTCCTCGAAGATTAATATATGATAATGTAGATCATATAACACTGTATCTCACTATATTACTCAGTATTTCGAGTTTAGTAGTGAATGTTTTCACATGAGATTTTTTGATAACATTTAATGTATTTTGAATAAGGAACTTCTAATTAATCACGAGAGAAATGCATAATATTTCAAAAACTTTTGATTACCAGAGTTAGCCTCAAAATTTAATAAGTCTCTAATTACCATCACGATAACCAATAAAATACTCTACCTTTATTTATAGTATCCTTGAATTTGACATAATTTTGTTTGATACATGCATAGTTTTTATAACTGCATATGTATTATAATCTTAATATTTTAATCGATGTATTTTCTCGAATAATTTCATTACTTATCGAGGGTTTAGATCCAAGCGCAACCTTAGTAATAGTGCTACCATCTACGTTTCCCCATAAGCTCAAAATTCTCTATTCTAGATGAGATGTAGCTTTAATCTAGCTAACCTATACCACGGCAGAGAAGTTTCCAACTTTCTAACTCATCTCTCACCTCTGTCCATGCTGATTTAAATTGATAAGCTCATAAGGACAAGCGAACGGAGAGAGAAAGGTCTGGACTAGACGTTCTTCCCGCAAAAGCATTCCAGTGAACTATTCGGTAAATATTTACTCTCCACGAGTTCCGAGATGACGGAATAATATGGGGAGTAGCTCGCGTGCGCCAAGGGGAACGCGTGCGTGAAATTTCAAATCAGTCCTTTGTATCGCGTCGGAAAATGTTTGTAGATTCTGTAACCATTATGAAACGTGTGAGATAAAGCTTCGAGGGTGCATATTTTAGGTATGAGATTTTGTCAGGGAAAAGGTTCAAAACTAATAGAAATTCCTTTCCCTTGAAATCGAATTTAGGATATGAAAGTTTCCTTATGCAGATATGCGATGCAATTTGAAGAACCAAATTATAACTACTAAATATCTTGCTCATATTTTGACAGAATTATATAGTGAAAATGAATTTAACGGAAAAAAGATCGTATAAAGATATATATCACCATTTTTTACTTCTGCTGTAATGTATAATCTATTATAATTTAAGTATACAAGTCCATTTACCATTTAAATATATTTTTTTTTATTTTTTATCTTCTAAAAATATATAATACATCAAATAAACCTTTCTCGGGTTTTAAATAATTCGATTTTAAAGTGTCGTTCATACTAAAGAACTTCATGTAAAAGTATTTTATTCCAATCTTCCATTTATTTAGATGATATACTTTAAAAATATGATATTTTCAGTTCTATTTTGGCAATTTAAAAGCATGTTAATCTAGGTTCTATCGCAAAAGAAGTTTTTGAAAAGGAAAAATATAACGTGGGCGGTTTTATATCAGTAGTACTTGCGATATTGATCTATCGATTCGGAAGTAATTAGAGCCTGAATTCCAACAGAAGAGATAGCGCAGTCTACGTGATCTACTTTTATTTCAGAGCCCGCAGATGTAGCGATGGATTTTTCGATGATTCTGATTTGAGATATCTAAGAGAGATAGAGGGATGTTTGATATAACTCAATCTAGGAGAATATCTGTAGTAAAATATCCTACTTTCGATTACAAATTATCTATCTCTAATCATTTAGCCCATAGTAGTTTCTAGCTTCAGAAAAAAATTGTGATGAAAAATAATTTGATTTTCCGCAACATTATATCTAAATGATTTGTAATAAAAGTATCCGAATTTAGGTTAATATCTTCTGCTTGGATAGATCTCGAACACTAACACTATATCTTAGGTTAAATTCTGCAGGAAATTAAATTTGATTGCTGTTATTAAGCCATAAAATAATTTATAAATGGAATTAATTCGCATAACTTTCTGCATGGATAAATTTTCCTCAGAAGGTATCTTCTGGTAGGTCTGAAGGTATCAACCTGAAACTATATTTCTCCTTGATTAAAACCCAATAAAGTTTTATTTTATATTCTATTCTAATTAAAGCTATAGTGTTGCAAATTATAAATTCTTGGGTCTAAATATTTATTTAATTAAAATATAGGGGGATACTAGTATCTGAACATAATTTGAAGATTTTATATAGATATTTTGGCTTTAGCAGTTTATTTCTATTGTAATCTCTTCTGATATCATACTTGTGTAAAAATCTTGCTGAATATTCGTCCACTTATTTCATTATTATACTATTTTTTGATTTTTGTATTTTAGAAACCCCTGCTTTAGTTGTTATTTTTAAAATTTTTGAAATCAACTTTTGGAGAAGTTAGTGCCATTTATTCCACTAAGTTTTCAAACAAATTTCATCCTTCCGATATTTTAAGAAATGGATCAAAAATGATACAAAAATGATATAATAGGTAAAATGAAAAATGAAAGAATTAAAGAGACAGTTAAAGAAACAGTAGGTTATCAAACTAAAGGGAGACATTTGTCCACTTTTTGAAATTTATAAAAATTGTTGTGCTTCTTTCTTAGGCGAAAAATGAATGATGATTTTCAAAACAAATACCATCCAATGCAAAATAAAATTTTCCACACTATAAAATTTGTACAGTTAAAAATAGTATCGCTTGATTTTCATGCTAAATCATTCTAGATTTGTAGTTTATTTTCTCGACTACGCTCTCTATCGAATATTCCAATTTTCTGCCCGCGTTCCCGATTCCCACATGTGAAAAGCTACTCCATTGAGAATCTACTGAACGTGTGTATTCAGGATATTTTCCATCGACTGAATCGGGCCAAAATATTCCTACTTTGACGCCAAGTCCTCATCAGTTCGTTTGACCCCGTGAGAATTTGGATTTATCTACCAAACAAAAATATTGGAAGAGATCGATAAAACCAACTCCAAACACTATATTCCCAGATGTTTTCTATCGGAGATACGTATATTTAAAACTCTTTTACTTATTTTTGTTTGTTTAAACATTGAAATTGAATTATTAACGTTTTATTGGAGGTCATTTTAGTTTACCAATCCAAAGTCTTCCGAATTAGATTACTCAACGAATGATTATTTTCGGTTATCATAAGTCAATATACTGATAAATTTATCAAAATGTGTTCATTAGTTGAATTTTATATATTTTTTATTTACCGTATATCCCCATGTATAAGCCACCCCTTTTTTCCAAAATTTGCAAGCCCAAAAAGTAAGGGGTGGCTTATTCAATGCAGGTAAAAATTTTATGCGTGAAAAATGCTTTTTCAGCCGTATGTTGTTCTTTTTTGTAAGTGCAATTATTATGAGTCTTAAAATTTGTTTCTTTGTAACCGTTGTTTTTTTGTAACCTGTTTCTTTAGTATAATATTTTTTTCCAAAATTTCACAGTCAAAGAATTGGGGGGTGGCTTATACAAAGGGAGTACTTATACATAGGGAAATACGGTATTTATCTAATTTAAGTTACAAGTGGACGATTTTCCGGTGGAAACTTATGATATCAACATATATATAAATAGATATTTATACACTATAGATACAATATATATAGATATAATACTTTATTACTTCCTCTGTGAGAATTTTCAGGGTTCCTGATTAGGGTTATATTAGCTCTTGTTAAAGCCTATATTGAAAATGTAGCTTCTACGTGTTAGTTAATTGATTATTGTCTTTTCCAATGCTTACCTGTTATGCTGATTTTATAAGAAAGTTCTTTAGTAAAAGAGAAATGTAAATTCAAAAATATTTTCCTGGCTATTCCTCTATGCTACCTTTTTTTGTTTATTTCATGATATCTGTTTGCCGTCGCAACTGGAGCACGAAGTATTCGATGCTACAAGTTAAAAATAGATGTTTAACAACGTATGATTTCTATACCATCGTGTACCAGGATCAAATAACAACACAAATGAAGGAATTCAATTAAAATGCTGACTAGTGCATGAGTACGTAGAAATGAAAGCAAAAAAGAATGTTCATCATTCCATTCGATGCGCTGTCAAACAGCGTAAAAAAACCTTTTACATCAATGTCGCGCGAGTTTTTAGGTCATTCCGAAGAACCAATTAAATATGAACTGTTGCGTTTTTGAGTTGGCGCTGCGCCATGAAATCAGTATGGGAATTTCTCAGCTGAATTTTAGGGAGAGCGGCTTTCCGAAAGCCTCTCATCTTTCATTCCCTTACTTTTTATATTGCGCCACTAAATTACTTTTGAAGATTTTTCTCCATGCGCCACACAGATCCTTCGTCATTTAAAATTTGCCATTTGATGAAAGAAGTTCGACCTATATTTGTTACGCAATTATGCCAATATTTAAAATACGATTTCAAAAAAACTTTCAAGGGAGCGTTGAGTTATTATATTATTGTTCCAGGAATCGATGAGTTTCATTTTAGTTTCCCGATTAATTCGAATATTATAAATTTATATTGAGAATCGATTTCTACTGACCTGTCAATTGAGTTGATTTCATAACTTGCGATGATGGAATAATATGTTGTTTTTTATGATAAATAATGGGATGAATTTAGAGTTTATATAATATAGAAGTAAATATAGTATGTTACGTCACCGATTATCACTTACTTTATGCGGATTTAACTATGAATATGTCTAAAAAAATTTCCATGATGTTGAATTTAGGTTGCCCTAAGGGATTATCTATTTTAATTGAATTTATTTATCTTTAAAGTTATTACTTATACAACGTATAAGTAATTATTAAATACTACTTTAAGAGAAGGAGCGACGCTTACCGAACTTCTTCTAATACCCTGGCTGGTATGTCTTCAGGACCAGGAGATTTATCGGACTTAAAAATAGGTGGAAGTTTAGTGATGCCGTCTTCACTGAAGGTGAATTTATACATTTTTCAGACGCGTCGAAATTTGGTATGATACGTGATGAACAATTGGACGTAAATACACTTTGGAAAAAATCATTTAAAATATTGGCTTTGCCCTTAGCATCATATCTACTTTTCCGTTGTTATTTTTTAGGGAACCTACTGTTTCTACTTTGCCTTGAACTTCCGTAACGTAGGACCAAAGGGCTTTAGGGTCGTTGTCTTGGTGTGCGCATAAGCTTTCACCTTAAACTGACAGAGCGTAGCAACAGCAGGTAGCGACGCAAGCATTTTGAAAACCTTATGAGCTTGCTTACTGAACCGTTCCCATTGATGCAGGTAGCGACGACGAGAGCGATTTCTTACCTTTCTAGTTGGCCAACTGTACCGTTCCAGTTTGTCCAACTGAACCGTTCCAGTTTGTCCAACTGAACCGTTCCTATTGGTGAACTGAACCGTTCACGATATCTTACCTTTCTAGTTGGCAAACTGTACCGTTCCAGTTTGTCCAACTGAACCTTTCCAGTTTGTCCAACTGAACCGTTCCCATGTGCTCAACTAAACCGTCCTATTGGTGAACTGTACCTCCCATTTTGCCAACTGAGCCGTTCATATTTGGCCAACTTTAAAGATAAATAAATTCAATAAAAATAAATAATCCCTTAGGTCAACCTAAATTCAACACCATGGAAATTTTTAAAGACATATTCATAGTATTCCATTATCTCAAAAGTTTAGTACGATACGTGAATACCATGGAATAATCTTACTTGGATGTTTTATTTCACAATGGATATATTTGATAAAACTAGAAATACGATCATTCTTTCAACCACCACAAGTAAATATTTTATTTACGGTTCCTAAATGCGATATGGGGTGTTACAAAGGATAGGGCACATACCAATACATTTATAATATATTATTATCATCATGATTATTAGAATAAAATACATATAATGCTAATTGAATAATACTAAACTAGCTGTAATGGTATTTTATAATTATGCTCAATGATGTAGGACGAAATAGTATATTTATTTGTATGGTAATTGAAGCAGTTTAGTAAAGTAGCAGTTACTGCTTTTTCTTTGTCATCAAAATATCATTAAATATTAAATTAAAATTGTCTTTCCTTGGTTTATCTACCTTTTCATTTATTTCAGTCAGTTTTCTTAAAAATTTAGACATTGTTGAAAATAAATAGCCGCTGCAGTTAGAGAAAGCATTATTGAATACCTTTTTTATGAAAATCGTAGATTTCAAAAACAAATTAATCAAATTATTACTTACTTATTTTAACGATTAAAGTTTAGAAACCTATATTAATCTATAGATTGTTCATTAGCATTGTTTGATTGTTACAATTAACGCTACTTCTTAAACAGCTTCACATTTTATGGACAAAACTCATCCTTCTTGAAAGAAGGTTGTAAAATGATAGTGATTATAATCTTTTTGCGTCACTATAGTTAAAACGTAAGGCTTTCACTACGCGAGTCGTGGAATCCAATTCTGAGAATAATATCGATTTTAACGATCATCTTCGATGAATTAAAACCGCTGCCATCAGATAGTACGCTTTTTATAAAAAGGGTATTTATTTATAACTCTTTTTCGGCTGAATTTTTTCCCGATAAACTCTTCAAATCAATCGCTAGAAAGAATATGAAATTCTGGGAAATGAGTTATTGATTAGATAACCGATGTTACTAAAGCCTTCCAGTTTCTCATTACAGAAGCGATGTACCAGAAACGTTTCCCTTTCATTGATCCGAATTCATTATTACCTTCTCTTTAAGAGCGATAATCATATGTGGCGAAGTAATCAAGAGTTTTCATCGGAAACTCAACGAGAGGTTCCGTTGCTTCCCATCGCCTAATCTACTGCATGCTCCTCACTCCAAACTTCGTTCTTATCATGCTTCAAAATTAGCCTCTTTTTAAAAAAAGAAGTTCAATATCGATAATTACTGCTTAGGATTTTTTATTTATATTTCAATTCCAGTGTATATTTAGATGTGTTAATAGCCCTATGACTCTTCCTACAATAGTAATACCGTAGACAATTGTATCCGCATGAAGTATCAGCAAAATCTGAAGATAAATTTGTATTACACGAAGAAAAGACTGTCAGGAGCTAACGATTTCATCTAGCAAGCCTATTCCTTCGGTTAACTTTTCTCTTTAAGAAACTTAAACAGCGTTCGATGATCATTATAAAACTGAAGTAAGTTGACGTGTTACTTTAGTGATTAAAACTCTTGCAATCAAAAGTTGAGCAATGTTTACACCTCGAGATTGTTGTTTTCTTCGGTGGAGCGTCAGCTCGACAATTTTCGTTCCCCACGTCGGATATTTGAGAGAGTTACACAAACATGGATGCCACTCCCGCGACTTACATTTCCTAGCATCTATAGCCAACTTCTTCTCGAGAAATACAACATTAGATCTTTATCCCGTCACAGCACTTTTCACCAAATTTCATTCAAGTCAAACACACTTGGAGTATTTTCATTCTTTCTCACGACCCGATGCTTTTAACGGCGAATTTCTCCAGCTTTGAAACCTTTTTGAGCAATATCTCTACTCTGTTATCTCCATAGGCTCTCCTCCTCTTCAGTGGGCGACTTGTGCCGGAATAAAAAACGCACGCCCTCTTTCCTTTTTACTACATTTCTTCAATATAGGTTTTTTTTTTATACGGCTAAGGGTTAAACGTGAGAATGGACTTTTATGGTCTGAATTTTCTCTCTCTTCAAAATCGCCTTCCTGTCTGCCTTCTCTTGACTCCCTTTCTTTCTTCCTCTGCCAATTTCGCCATTTCGTCTCCCTCTTGATACTCCTTCTCTCTCCTCGTCCCTCCTTTCGAATCGGATTTTGCCGCACATCAACAGCATTTAAATCGGGAGGAGGTTAGATAGAGGCGTCCTTTGGAAGAGAGAAAATGAGAGACAATGGCGGGGGTTTTTCTAAGTGGCAATCGAAGGGAGCAGCATTAGGAGAAATGAGGAGGGAATTATTAGCAGTGGAAAGAAAGGACGATGATGAAGGATAAACGGGATGGTAATAAGGAACAATGCTCCGGATTGAATGGAACGAGAAATTGGTGAAGGAAAGATGTCGTAGATAATTGGAAAGGGCGCGCCTGGAATGAAGCGACCGAGTCGGTTCATTCTCTGTTGAAAATCAACATATGATACCCAAGTTGCCATCTCGTTTCAATTTGGATGAATTTTTTTTACGTCTTTATCATAAGCTCATCTTTCCTGTTTGAGAATCACTTTTCATGCACGTAATTGGGTACTTATATTAGTATTTATAGACTTTGTATAGATATTAATCGCGTTATATTAATAAATAAATATTCGTGATATTTTACAATATTGCTTCAAATGCTAATTAAAAAAGTCTATTTTTCAATCATCTAAAAGATTATTAATTTTTGCATGATTTCATTAAATATTTAGTTGCATGTTTATCATACGTTGTTATAAAGTTTAATTTTCAATTCACATCATTCAATAGATTAGGAAATTTCAAACGTTACGAAATTAATAATGATTTAAAGGTGTTAAATTTTGATATTCTTGTTGATAACGAGGCTTTATAAGATAGGCGATTCTTGCAGAGGATTGATGATTTAAAGTTTCAATTCATATTCTAAAGATGTTTATATAGAATTTAAAATTTTGATATAAAGATTATTATATATTGTCTATAATATTTTTAATACTTGTGATACATTGACATTATTACATATTAACTTTATTTTATTTTATTATATAATTTATTACAAGAAGTGCTTCGATGAGAAGGTTTAATGTTTAAGAAAAATGGAAAGAAGTGCGATTAAATAGAAGAAAAAATCTTTTATTATACGGTAGAGATAAGAGGGTAAATAATCCAAACGGATGCATAATATAAATTTTCTACATCGTTGATTTACTTTCATCCTTAACGCTCAAAACAAGAATGGAGTGCTATCCTGCATAGAATTATTTTATTTTCAAAGCTTCGAACCACAGTGACGAGAATATGACCCAAGCTGAATATTTGTGTTAATGACATGTGCAAGTGAAGGAGTCATTAATGGTTCAAATAGCGAGCGGGTATTAATTGCTCAAAAGAGTGAGGATTTTGCCTCTGAATGAGTCGACTTAAGTGCATGCAACTGTGCGTAAATACTTGCGGAACTGGGTTAAATGTTTGCTCAGGAAAAACGGCTCTATTCGATTCTCCGCACGGTTTATATAGGTGTCTACTTCTAGAATCTTGATTTTATTTTCATTATTTTCTTTTACCTCTTTATTTTTATCTCAGTTGAGGTGAGTGAGTAAGTAAACGACTCGCTTTACCTTGATCTTTAAAAAAAGTCTTATATTCCTCATATTTCGCTGAAATCGTTTTAAGGTTCCCCTTTTATCATTTTGTCGGTCTCCTTTGCTTTGGAGGGTTTGAATATTTATGAGCCTCGGATATAAATTTGTGTGATACCCAATTCAGAAGAAATTGGATTGGACTTTCATTTTCTGAGACTGGAATCTGCTTTCCCTTTAGGTAATCACAATCTGTTGCATCAAAATGATCTCCCTCAGATTTTTAAATAACTAAAATTAATTCGAAAATACATACTTACGTTTATTTCTTATTTAAATCGATAATTTTAACAGGAGCTATTTCTATAATAATTTATATTATAATGCATAATTATATTTTTGTAATTAGCAATTTACTTTAATTATAGTAACTGAGGTAAATTATGTCTCTATAAATTTCATAATTGAAAATTAATCCCTCGATTCTTAATAAGAAGCACATCAGTTCTCCAAAATTGCAAAATCGATATTATTATGTTATAAGCGTTTTAAGATATCCTTCAAAAATGGAGAAACAAAGTATGCTAATCATTAATCAAGGTACTCTTAACGATTTATTTCCCCTGATGAGAAGAGAGGATTAATATTTTAGTTTTTTCCAACAATATTTTAAATTTATGATTATCATCAACTTGTTAATGCTTATGTCATTTTCAAAAATTACTCAATAGCTGATTTGAAAAGTAAGCATCGAAAATTCTTAAAATAGATGCAAATCAAAAGCTTTAAATTGGATATTCAATGATTCACTTGTTTAATTTCAGAGGTGGAGATGAGGCGATCATTAGGTCTTCAACGTCTTTTTGCCCTACACACTGCCCCAGTGGGATTCATCAACACTGGTCTTCATGAATTCGTCACATGTGGAGCCAGCGTCGCAGGCTGTCCCGGAGGAGGAAGTGGATCTGGAGGAGGAAGTGGAGGACGTTCTGGGCTCTTTCACCATCACCATCATCATCATCACCACCACCATCACCATTTTAACCACCAGCACCATCCTCACCAGCAATCTGAAGTCCTCGACGTGCCTTTGGCGGACCGACTCGCCCTTGAAAATGCTGAAGTGAATCAACTTCAGAAGTTAGTCTTGATGAATACCATGTTTTGAGATGAAAAAGCAACTATTTGAAATATTCTCAGCATGAATAATTTTCTCTCATTAAATGAATATAATTCTTCCCAAAAATTCCAGTGTTTGAAATACCTGCTTAAATAAAATTAATTAGCTATCCAACGACTTAAATTTCTATTTTACATCAACCAAGTTCAATGAAATGCATGACATGTAAATACAATATAAAAACTAACCCATGAACAATTATTTATGACACTGAGCAATTAATTATATATTATTTGTAGTATATTTGCCAACTGTAAACTGTTTCTGTTTTAAAATAATCATTTATTTGTGAACGATTGAAAACAAATAGTCTTGAGATTATTTTGTTTTTAAATTTCTGAAAATTACATCAATAGATTAAATTTTTAATTTAAATGATCTTCCTCAAATTAATGTTTTTAAGATTTTTGTCTCATGAGACCAAAAATCTAGAGATTATTTTGTTTTGTGAAAATAATAATTGCTTCTCCACATACTTCAGTCAGATAATTTTATTTTAAAAAATATAGGAAGATGAAGTCAAACACATAATAAAAAATTTCTATCATTGAAAAGAATCTTAAGTACTCCAAAATAGTACGTCAAAATAAATAAAAATTGAATGTAAACTAATCTTATTTTTATTTTATTTAAGAGTTATTTTTTAAATATGATAATACAATTCTTTGAAATTGAAATTATTTTTAGATATCTTTGGAGTATAAGACATGGTAAATGATATATAATGGAAAATGGTAAATTTTGTAATTGTTACATCAAACGTCTTAAGCTATAATTGGTTTCAATAGTTTCCTGCAGTTTAAATAAGTATAAACATTTATAATTATAAATGTATAGTTTAAAAATGAGAGAGTACATTTTCATAATACTGCAATAAGTCCAAAGCAAATTCTAAATAAACCCTTCTACATCACTAGACAAGGAATAATTTATTCCATATTGTGCTTATGAACATACAGCAATACTAACAGTCCATTTTAATTCTAGGTGTAATTTCATACTTTTAATTATTTTAATTATATCCACAAAGTAACCACCTCAAAGTGCCAGATGATATTATTTTTAACAAGTGATTAAATAATAAAATGTGATGATATAAAATTTGAATAATCATAAGTATATTCATGAAAATATTTTCTAAGTTGTATAAATTTTTCTCGGGTTCTCTGATTATTTATGTTAATTTATACACAGTATACTCCAGGAAAGCACCAGTTCTTTCATTTTCTAAGTTGTCTGGATATTTTAATGCTTTTAAAATGTGCACATTCATTCATACATAATAACATTGTGTTGTTTACTGTTTTCAAGGAGATTGCATAATAAAGAATAAAAAATAATGTGTATCTTAAAATATTCTAATTATCTCTTTTTAATAATATTTATGAGAATATTTTTACTTGAAGGGAGATTGCAGAGCTCCAGGACGTAATAGTTGATCTACAAAATAGTATAGCTGAAATGAAGCCCTCATGGCTTTGGGGTGCTGATGAAGGAGGATGTCAACATCATCCAGCAGCACCTCATCAGTCATATGGAATGGTTCAGTCACCATCAGTTCTCACCTATGGCAGTGACTCAGAGGCTGAGTCAGCAATTAGTGAAATGGGATCACAGGTCAAAAAATATTCAGCTTCCTCTTATACCTTAATGGCTACTTTTGTAGTTTAAACTTGATTTCATTTTCTATGATTTTTCTTTATCAAGTAAATGTATATCTCACTTGTATTTACAATTTATAAGCACCATAAAAGTATTAAAAGGAAGTGAAAAATTGCTACATGACTGGGACTTGCAGGTCTCCCACTTGCTGGGGCAGGTATGCTGACCATTATACTACCATGCCTCATCAATTCTATTCATGTTTTAATGTTATTCCATGGGAGAACCTGGGTTTGAGTCCCAGTCATGTTGCTGCTTTTCACTTATTTTTAACTCTGTGTTGTATATAGTGAAAAGTGCACACTTCCTCATGCATAAGTTACCTATTCTTCCATTAGTATATGATAAAAGTATATTAATTATCTTACTTTAATTAAATTAATACATTATAATATCATAAATATTTCAATAGCTTGGGAATATAAAAATAGAAGGTAGCTGATCATAAACATCTTTTTCTTAGTAAAGCAAACAAGAATAATTGTGAGAAAAAGTGTTCAAAAACATTCAATCTGAATCAATTAATCAATAAGAAAATATATCTTTAAATATTCTTGTAATATAAAAATTGTAATTATTAATGGAAGAAGAGAGCTAAAATATTATAATCTTGGTAATTTTGGATGGACATGTTTTCTTTAAGTTTTGATCAACCAGTAATATGAAGTAACAAGAGCTTAGAAATTTCTAAAAAACTTTTTTAATTCATGAAATAATTAGTAAGAAGAACATGTAAGATTCATAACTCTATATTAGCTTAAAAATATGGAAAGTTTATTAGGTTCAAAATTAAAAGCCTAGACACAAACTTAAAGGATCTTTTATCCTCTAAAATGATATGTATTTGCAAAGGTAAATATTTCACATATATAATAATTATTTAATATGTATTTAAGGAAATATGGATTTTTAAAAATAGTTAAGGTCTGAAAGATTGTTACTTAGATGACTTAATGGAATTGAAAAAGTTATTAAAATCCTTAATTTTAAAGTTATATCTTTGGCAAGCATTTCATTTTGTTATTGATGCAACTTAAAAGTTTCTCACTTATTTATATTTTTTGATGGTAGGCTTTATGAATGTGATATTGTTTCTCACTGAATGTAACCACCCAATATTGAGAGTAATCCTTTGCCAAATTAACCTAAATAATATTCATTAATAAATTTTATTTTTATAAATAAAAATTATTTAGTGCAGTTAAATATTGTTTAAATAAGTGCTTATAAATACTTTAAATGAGAATATGGCTGTAATGGGATCCATCTAAGAGCAACAATTAAAATTAAAAGAAAATATAGAAAAATGAATTTGATCTTTAACATTCAATTTCGAATCATATATGACCATGATTATTCTAAAGCCCTCTTCAAATTTGCATTATATGCAATACTTTTTTGCCTTCATTTACAATATTCTTTTAATATTTTAAAATGAAGGGAATAATTAAAAGTAAAATATAATATTTAAATATATTCATTATATTTTCAATTATGTATGCATGAACTACTACTTTTGGTATGTAAAGTATAAGTAGGGTAGGATATTGGATTTACTGAATATAAATCATAAGATATGGCTTACTTCTAATTTTCATGCAATTCATTATTATGTCTCACTTATCTTTTAGAATAAACCTGCCTTACAAGCATATCATTGAATTATGCTTCATTTATGAATATGTATACCTACTACTATTTTATCATTATTATCTAACTAATTGAACAATGATGCACTGCTGAAGCAGGAAAATAATCTTTGGAGTAAAATCTTATTTATTATTTTTATACTAGTTCTTATAAGCAATTATGATTCTGATAATTTAATAACTATCTACACTTAAATGTCTACAAAAATATCTGATTTAATTATTAAATTAGCTTTTATATTATATCCAAGTAAATATAATTATAATACTATCATAAATAATAACTGAATATGCCTTTTGAATATCCTTAATTCTGATTTAGAGAATTTTTCTTCAATTTTGTGAATGTCACGAATCTTTGAAAAGATATTAGCTTTATAACATATATGATCTTATATCAGTTTGTAATTTAAGATCTTATAAATCAAAATAAAAAATGTTGAAATTGATGGATTGCTTACTACTGCCTATAAATACTTTCTATATTTATTAATGATTTATGCACTTTTTATATGATACCTTGTTCTATTTACTGTTTCACTCTCATCCATTTTGGAAATGAAAATGGCAAATAATAAAGCTATTGAATCAATGAAATAATATTATCATAATTCCTTCAAAGAGTGAAATATTATTACAGAATAGTTATCTTCATCCATTTATTTCATAACATCTTAAATAATTAGGTTCTTGAGTTTTACATTCTCAATCAAATGTTACTAAATCTTTTTGCCACAGTATCATGGTGGTTAAGTAAAGGGAGTTTGAGATTGATGGCATAGGTGAAATGATAGCAAAAATATTGTGATCAATTTAATTTGCTGAATATCTAAAGCTTTCTTTCTACTGTGAAAATAACTTAGAAAAATATGTTGTCTTAGAAAAAATAAATAGAAATGTTACATCTCTGCCACAATCAAATAATATTGATGAAATGATGGTTTTACAAGAAATTATTGAACATTTTATATTATAGACCTTAAATTCTTAGTGCATGACTTAAATTTTACTTTGTTTCATTTTACATACAAATCTTTCATTCTGGTTCATTTTAAAAGTTTTGAAGTCAATCCAAATTTTTAGAGATTAATCTTAGTATCTCTGTATTCAGATATTTCTACAAACAAACTATCATCTATATATTAGAAATATTTTAAGAAAATTAACAAAGAATTTTATTTTACATTCCTGTAAATATCAATTTTAAAGGAGGAAATAATGAAATCGGTATTGGAAGCCATGGTATAATTATAATTAATTATTTGAAAATTATAAATGATAAGTTCTCCTTGGATATGTTTATGATATGAATAAAGGTCAAATTCCTAAAACAATGCAAAAATGCGGGAAAATTTAATTTTCCTCAAGCTTTTACTTTTTCTGCAGAAATTATTTAGCATTGAGAATATCATATTATTAGGAAAACATTTATTATAAAATTACAAATGAATATATCATTAAATTCATAGAATTTTAGTTTAAGTAGATATTACATCAGCTTATTTGATCGACCATCTGTTAAAATGAGACTTTTTCATTTACAGGCTGGAGACTCAGGCATGACAGTTCAGCAACGCCGTTGTTTGTGCTGGGTAGTTGTCTCAGTAGTGTGTATATTTTCAGCAGCAGCAGTTCTTGGTATCACCATATCTCTGCTGATCTGATTTATAAGGAAGAAAATTAAATTAATAGAAGGAAGGAAGAATTGTAAATTCAAGGGTGAATCCAGGTGCTTCCAGTTGGGACTAATGATTTCATAAAGTGCTCAAGCCTGGCGGTCTCCAACTAAATATACACGCACAATACTACTTCTTCTATGTATACCTGTCTCTCTGTGTTTTCATGTTTCTGTATCAAGTGAAAGATAATCCTCTCCCTCCTTTTCCCAAAGTGCTATAGTGGTGAAATAAAATTCTAGATCTTGTGTAGAAAAGTGTACTGAAGCAGTGTCATTCGAATTAACTACAATAACTAATTCTCCTAACTATGAACTATCTGTTGCTCACTATATATTTCTTATTTTCATAATGTCTCAGAAACTTCTTCTCTTCCCATCCAAAGGGAATAAGGACCTAGGCTCTCAAGACATTAATGTTGCTTCTATGTGATCAGTACATCTGTGAAGCAATGATCACATGTTAGAGTTACATGGGTGATATTACATGAGTGATTGATTGGAATGTTTACATTATTTAGAGGAAAAGAAGGGACAGTTTATGGAGAACCAGTGATCTTATTTCCGACGGTGTCCAATGTGTCCTCCGTCCGGAAACCACAGGCTAACCGAATGATTTCAGAAGGAGAAAGATAATGTTTTCTTTGGGAGTCAAAAGATCCTGAAAATGACTCCATTTGTTACATATTTTGTGAATTGAGTGATGATGAAGTTGAACGGCCTATTATTATAAGATCAAAGGGAATGGACAATACAAAACTTGTTAATTGTTATTGTAAAGAGAAAAGTGATAATAAGATTTATAGAAATTGAAGATGGAAGAGATATTGGATGTGGGTATGAAATTTATTTCTTTTATCCTTGATAGTATTATTTTCATTCAGATTATTATTTTAATTTCAGTTTCTTGCATTACAGGTTTTAAATTCCTGCATTTTCAATTTTACAAGTTGACTCACTTTGGAAAATTCTCATTTTTTATGATTCTATAACTCAGATCACTTATTTAGTATTCCCATTACATAACTAAACTGGTAGTATAAATAACTTATTTTTGCAATAAGAATACTTCTAATGAAGAGCCATTTGTGTGGTAGTTTGATTTAACTGTCATTTATACTGCCAGATTGATGATTAAAACAGGGTTGATATTCATCAAGATAAGTGAAATTTTTATCTCCATGCTATTGTGTAGAAATTATTTCATAGTCCTTATTTAGAAAATATTTAGATAAAATTAGAAACAATTATGTATATTTTAAGGTGTTATGCTTTGTGTTGATGATTTAATTTATGAGTAAATGATAACTTCTCTTTTGTAGTAATTGGTATAGCACATACTTTTATGATTTGTGCTACATCTATGTCCTAATTATATCTGTTAATTGATCACAAAATTTCACTATTGGCAGATGTATAAGACTGAAGCATTAGTCTTTTAGCCCATTATGTGCAGTCTTTTAAAAATATCTGGCATATTTTTGGTGGAAATTCTAACATTTAACATATTGCTTAGGTCCTTTCATATGATTTAATTTTATATGTATAGTAAGATAATAATATTGTAGCATATCTTTATTGGTTTTTAATTTCACTGTAAAAATTGTTAAGTATAATATAATAAGTTAAGCTGTGCCATATGGTTCCTACTATATCTAATATATGAAGTATTTATTTTTTTAATCTACTTTTATTTTTCATTAGTTGAAGTTGGTTGATTTAAAAATTTTTGACAGTTTTATTGATTTTTTAAAATTTTCAAGTCTAATAAGTCATTTCATTTTCAAGTTTCATAAGTTTTATTTTAAGATATCTAGCCTTAGAAGCTTTTTAAAATTAATTTTTAAATGTTGATGAGCATATTAAATGAAAAGGAATTATATTTATATTGAAAAGTGATTATATAATATGAAAATATGAAGAATAACTGTATTGAAGTTTATCAAGAGTAAATTTCCATGCCATAATGATTTGGTAATTCCTATTTTACAAGTATTTTGGAATTATATATCTTTAGTTTGAAATATTAAACCAAAGACAAAATTATGAAGTCATCTTGTAAAAAAAATGTATGGAATATTTTATGAAGAAACAAAATTGTTAATTGTGCTTAATTCTGTGGTTGATCTACTAATGAATATCTAAATGTTGTTTTTCTCTTAAGAGTTCAGGAGTATATACTTCCACATATTATAATATGTGATTAAACTGTAGCTTTGACATTATTTTCAGCAATTAAGTTTTTGAGACTGAATGAGAAGATATAATAATTAAATTAATGATTAAAAATAGTGACGGAAATCAAGGCTGTGCTATTAGAAATTATATCTTAGGTATATATGAATTTAAAAATAAGAATTGGTTGTTTGGAGACATACTTTATGTTAATTTTAATGCTGCTATAGTGAAACGAAAGACTCCAATTGGTAAATGAAATGAATATAAACAGATAAATGTTATAAAGTTTATTGCTTGCAAATTTCTGTGAGTTGTAACTACTTTCACAAAGGTCAGGAAGAATTTCACTGCCCATTGTATTAAGTAAGCTCTCTTCCTTGAGACCAATGGAATGATTTTACATTAATTTCAATGAAAAGAGCTATCATTTTATTTTATGACATATTGTGACTGTTGAGGCAGAAAATGCAAGAATAAAGTAGTAAAATGAATGAAAGATCTTTTATTGAAATTCTTTTAAAATATGCTTAAAATAATGTACAATCTCTATTATTACAATAAGTTTCTCTTTCAGGGTGAATTTCTTTTCAATTTCTGAACATTTTGTTGTTGGCAGTATTTATATCAATTTCCCTTATGGCTTGAAAGTGACTTTTTCTACATTACATTCGTATATGAAATGTAGATAAGAAATCTGGAGCTCTTGTTATGACATGTTCAAACTCCATGAATGACAGCTTTCCATCACCATCTACATCACACTCTTCTACAACTTTCTCACAAACCTGTGAAACTTCTTCAGGAGATAGTTCATTTCTAGTTAGCAATTTAAGTGTTTGCTCAAGATCAGTAGGTCCAATGTGATCGTCACCATCAAAGTCTATAAAGTACAGAATTATTGATTTAATCACTTCAAGGATTATTAAATATTTGATATAATTTAATTATCTTTTAAATAAAAAACAAAAGAGTTTGTATGCTTCAATCATTTTGGTTTTCAATCATTTCTTTTGGCAATAATCTATGCAAAAGGGCAAATTTTTCTTAGGTATTTAAAAAATTCATGAAGAAAATTATATTCTCAATAACTATCTACATATTTTACTTATGTTTGTGATACTGTCTATTAAAAGACATATAATATTTTTGTTTTTTATATAAAGCAAAATATAACTTAAATTTTGCTAAATATATGATTCTAAAGTTGCTGATCAATAGGCTACACAGAAACTCAAAGAGATTTTTCTGTTTATTGAACTTCATTACATCTTATATATGATATATATTCATTATGTTGGGATTATATCTGAAAAACCTTATTCTTAGGACTTTAGGGCTATACTTTATTGCTTCCTACAAAACAATAGAGATGATTTTGTAAATGTATGATGAATAGTAGACTAACTATACCAATTTTTAACAAATTATTCTGAGGCATTTTTATAGAAAATGATATGATTGCAAATAAGAGAGTATAAAATAAAGAAAATGGAAGAAAAACATGCAGTTAGTTTTACCTCCTGTTTATTTTCTGATTATAAAGCATATCAATAAAAATAAACAATAAGAGGTATAATCAACAAGGCCAAATGTGGTGGCTTAAAGGATTTTTTTAGTGTTGATGTTATGTACATTTAGATTGGCGTTTTTACTCAAGGTTTATTTTATTAAGTTATAAGAATATACTTCACCAGGAATTCAGAATAGAATAAAATATATATAAACCTTGGAACCAAAACTATTTTATCCAACTTTAAATGCCAATCAATGTTTTATTCTAAATGGTTATTTTTGGTCCTTATCAAATAAAAAATTATATAGAATTATTTAGCTATAATATCGAGGTATTAAAATGAAAAAATACTTTGCTTTTTTAATTACAAAAAGTAAAATATTTCGCAGCTTTCTAAAATACCAGTTAATGTTATTCACAATGCACAAAATCATTTTCCAAATTTGAAATACTTTGAATAAATGAGTATGAAAATAAGTATTTTAAGGATCTCAGATATCTTATTAATATATTAAATAAGTCATAAATCATTTCTGTTTTATTGAATCAGTAATCAATCTTCTAAGGAAAGATTTTGATTTACTTTGTTGAACCAATGTTTCAAATGAATTATTCTACAATTATAAAAACTCACCATATATTTTGAACGCATATAATACTTTGATATCCCTAGGAGCTTGTTCACTGAATACCGATAGAAGATCTAGAAAGTCTTCAAATGTCATATCTCCAGTGCCATCCCGCGAGAAAACCTCACATATCCGCCTCCGAAAAGGGTTCTCCTGTTTGAAGACAGATGGCAGGATAGGTTAGAAAATTGCATAACGATCGCGCCATTGAACTTCCTCTTGAGTGTTTGAAATATCCTGCGCAAGTAAACAAGATCAAAGAAACATCATTCTGCCTCCAACCTTGAACTTTTTCATTATAATGTGAAACAAATCACCCAGTGAGTATGTTTATGGAGAAACTCTCTCACAAAACACATCCATGAGTAAAATATTGCAAATTTAATTTAAGCTCACCCGCAACTCTTGCAACTTTTCCATCTTGTCTCGTGGCACTTTGATTGTCATAGCTTCATTTCCCGTCATGGTTTTAGGCACTAGCTCTGGACTCACTTCTCTAAATCTCTTATGCACTCTGCAAGTAAAATTTTTAAGCAGATATCGTTATATACGGTTATACTATTCCTTCAAGTTTTATCATTTCTTCAGCAACAATTTGTCTTTAAGAAATTTTTTCGGATCAGAATAAAAGTTATATTAATCTTGAGGTATAGTGATCAATTTTTTTAATAGTTATGAATATTGTGCCTCTATTGATTGATATTCCATTATAATAATTCATGTAATAGAGTGATTTTGAAATCATTATTCAAACAAATATTCGAATACATTCTTTTGTATACTTACCGAAGTATTTCCTTACGAGTAAAAAATGTACAGTCCTGTCAAAATTGCAAAAGAAAATCTTTAATTATTGATAAATACGCATTATTTTTATAGTAGACGGTAATTTTTGGGAAGTTTTGTGGGAAAAGAATGCAATTCAGTAGTTGATGCATTCAGGTTGCCTCTCCGGTAGATTAACCAATCGTGAGATTTTGTGCATTGAGTGAAGCTAAAGGAATTGAAACAGTGAATTTAGATCAAAAAGTATTGGATAAAGATTTACATTAATGTATTTAATTAGAACGATGCTCAGAGTTAATGAAAATATCATTAGCTTCTTTAAATAGTTTAGGAATTTTTCATGCTGTCAATGTAAATATAACAGTTATCATATCAACAAAACTTTTTGCAATTCACCTTCAATTCATGATCTGATGTAGATTGAGACGTATTGTTTACTTTTATTTTGATCATTTGAAATTATTTTTTTTGCTAGAAAGAGGATTCAGCAATACTTTAATTCGCATAGAAGTGCAATGAAAATCCAAGGAATCAACGGAAATGGATACTGGTGGAATACGTGTACACATTTTCAATTTCAAATGGATCCCGTAATCCTTGCTGTGCGGTAAGTCAATTCCAAAGCAGATTTCAATCGAATTGTTTATCTTCTCATATGAATTTTGTAGTTTATTTAACTTTTATAATTAGAAAACTTTTAGAATCTTTATCTCAATGTAACTAATCGAGTACCGTCGGAAAAATTGTTTTATTGTTTATGCTCAATTTTGTGAGTAATGTTATTTTAGCCATTTCTATTCATTCTTTCTATTATATTTGATTGATGTTTGTGAAACGCCCTCTCAAATATCTCCCTTTTGAAGTATTAATGGGGGGATTTGGTGTACTTACTTCTAGCCAGGGCTCTTATAACGAATTTTAGTCTCGGCTCGAGGACGGCTTCTATTTTTTGTTCTTATGCCATTCCGTTGCCAATATGCCGCCGGACGTTGCCACGTAATGGAGTTTTCAAAAGAGCAATCAGGACTACCTCAGTCAGTCACCGAAAAATGAGATTAAACGAGCGAAGAGAAAAAGAAAACTCTCATCCGTATATGGGGCATTGTTTTTGGTTAGCTTTGCCAGAGGCACTTTGACGAACTGTAATGGAGAGGATTCTCAATTACCGGACTCAAATGACAAATACTCCGTCGAAGCTTTGTGTTCTCCAAGGATCGCATTCTTTACGGTTTCAGCTATTAATTAAGCTTTCGAAAGAGGTTTGATCCAGAAACAATGTATTTATGTCGTTATTTTGTAGCTGAATGGATTTAACAAAGAGTTGCGTTCGATTGTTGAATTTAAATGAACGATTGTCGAATTGATCTGATTGTCTGATTGATTTTCATTTATAATTGTGTATCCAACTGGTTTCCAGACCAATAGGCTGGATTGGAAAACACCTTATGGGATTTTGATTGGCTAAAGTGATGGTATTTGTTCTTTTATTTAGTTTGAATTCGATTCCATTATATATGATTGACGACTGATTTCAATGTATTTTACACTGTTTTTATTTATGAGATTAAAATTTTACTTATTCCGTTCCATCGATTCATTTTGCGTTCGAGAGTACAAGCAAAGAATCCATATGAGTGTTGATTATCAATGGAATAGAACAAGTTTTCAATTCAATGGAAAATGTTAATTTCTGAACAAAAACTGTTGAGCCGTTTGAAAATTGAATATTGTTACGTAAGTCATTTATCTAGTTTGAACGAGACTCATTGTCGAATAGAAATCCTCTGTCTGCATATTTGAGTTCCCTTCAAAGCATTATTTATCAAAGAAACATTACACAGATGTATATAGATTATTACAGTGTTAATGAACTCAAATACTTTTGCAATTTTTAATATCAATATTCCCCTTCGCTCGAGATAGAAGGCGAGAGTCAATTTATATAGATTTTATTTAACATCATTTACAAATTATAATTAATTTAAACTGTAATGCATTATTATGGAATTTGTTCATGATCAGAGAATGGTGATATAGCTATTCACAATGAGTTCGTGCGATTTGAATGCAATGATTTTCACTTCTGTTCAACGTTAGAATCTATCAATAAGAAAATACTTGAGGTTCTTTATCGAATTAAATCAAAATCGTAGAAGAATGTAAATGATAGTGATTCGAAGTCATAAAATACTGTGAAAGTATTTATGCGGTTTAATCTTTGGAACGAATCCAAAAATAATATCCAACATATAATGGTTGAAATCAACTATTAAAGTGAATTATGGAGGTAAATTATTATAAGAAACTATGATATACTATAGGAATAGATATGGTGCTTCTCTACGGAGTTTTAATGGCCTGGTTTATTCTGCGTACCTCGGTTATAAGATATTTTGACTGATATTCTCATTTATAAAACCTTCTAACAAAGGCTATTCCTCCGATAGAATTAAATTAGACGTTAACAAAATCAATTGGCATTATTTAACATATCGTAGGTATTTACTTTGCTGGAGGTGCAGTGTCTATAAACTATTGAGAGAGATTTTTGGTGATTGATGGGAATTTAGATATTTTATTACCATATTTGTAAATGAGAATGTGTTTATTTTTATAATATTTTTCAATGCAACTTAGTTAAAAGTTAAGTTTTCAATCAACCGTCATCTTTTATTTTCTTTCACCAGAATAGGTTCAAATTCATTAGCTAGGAGCAATGTTTGTACCATATATTATGCAATTAACAGCATTTAATGCATTTATCATAATTCTAAAATTTTTTATAGCAATTTATGAATACTGTGATACCTTGTAATTGAATTACTTGATAATTGCAATCATCCTCTCATAATTTTAAGAGGCTTTGTAACTGATGTAATATTATTTTTCAAAAGAAAAATATGTATAAAAGAGGTAGTAAAAAAAAGCTTCTAGTTCTTCGTAACAACGTATGGCCATTGTAATGAGTTACAAAATCATTCGGTTTGTGAAAGTCGTCATTTTAGAATATCACTTTCTCTGTTTTTGTATCCACGAGATAAATGAGATTTTCATTTTGCTTTCTTGGAAAAAGCGATTGTCTCTAGCGATGTTGATTCAAGTTAAATGATATTTTATCTATTTTTCCACGTTCCCTCACGTTAGGAATAAATTGTGGCGCACACTTCCTTCCTAATTGTTATTTGCACGATCGTTTTTTTGCCATTTGAGACTATATATATATATATATATATATATATATATATATATATATATATATATATATATATATATATATATATTCACAAAATATTGGAGAAAATTTTTAAAATATACTTGGAGGTTTATGTCATCTGGAGTGCCTTGGGATTCTATCCAATAATCCAAGTCAGTATAGCTTAGGAAAGCACTCAGCGAGTGTATGGTGGTATACGGAAATATATTGTCACGAAGGTTCCGAGACAGGGGTCTACTTCCCCCAAAAGGGATTACATTGGGTGAATTTGCTATTAGCAATTAGGAAACAATTATGAGGTGTCGTAAACTTTAATATTAATCAGTATTAACTTCATATTGGAGAAATTTAAGTATTAGAACAGGAAAAATTGGTTTTGGATTTATGGGAAATCTAATAGTACCCATATTTTATATTTAGATTTACGCAACAATATTTTCATACGCGAAGTAATGAAATTTTTCAGCATTATATACATATAAATGATTTAATAGAAATATAATTAATTAAAATATAAAGAGATGAATTTTATAGAAAAATGAATAAGAGAAGATTACATGATTTGGTCGATAAATTGATTTCTATTGCTTCATCAATCAAGTAGCGATTATGAATATTAAATTTATGAGAGATCTGTTTGGATATACATTCACACATTATAAGAGAAAGTATTAATGAGAAGAAATGCAAATGAGGTCAATAAAAATTTCAAATGTTTTTGGAAAACAAACGAGGAGAGTCGAGAAAGAAGTGAGTAAATAATTTAAATTCGAGAATGAATACGAAAGTAACCGAATAATCTGAGATCGGTCGTAAAGTAAATACATATTATTAATTAAAGAGATCCTTATTTTATTCATGATGGACGTAGAATTAGAGACTTCTTTAACTTTGGTATCGCTTACAAACAATGTGCAAATGAGATTTTAATAGAGATACGTAAACTTGCAATTTTTGATAAAAATACTGATTCAGTGAACAATACGTACTTTTTATATGAAATACTATAAAATAACAGAAGTAAGATAAAGATAATGAAAATAATAAGATTTGATAAAAACATGCGATGAAACTGATATTCAAATTTTTTAGGAATAAGTAAATGTGAGAAAAGAATGTGGATGTTATATATTCAATGTATTGTTAAGAAATTAAAACCTTGAGCCTTTATAATTATAGCTCATTTGCTACATACCGTCCGCGATTGGAATAGTTCTCTTGAAATTTAAATTCACATTTCTTATCACCGACATTTCAGAGCATGCGCTTATCTGAAAAGTTATAATCTTCTCTGATTAGCGGAGCCTAAGTCTCCCGGATCTGCAGAGACGTCCAAATTGATTGAACCGATATCGTCCCCCACGCGCGTTCTTTAAGATAGATTTTTCCATTGTTTCATCCCGAACGGAATTGACGGATAGTTTAGCTTTCACGAACAATATATTCCGCATCTTCTCGTTTAGTATTTTATCCCTGAAGTCGCCATCAGGATTCAAGGCGAGGAGGCAGAGGACGTGACGGAACGTCGCAATCCTCCTCCTTGTTTTGCGGGCCTCTTTCCTCACGCACTCTTCTTCATGCCGCCGCTTGGCAACCGATAACTCTTTTCGGTCAATCTCGAAAGACACGCCCGCCCACGAGACATCGTTACGGGAGGCGTAAAGCAATTCGAAATCTATTGCCCCAACGAGAGGAACGCGTCTATTTTATTTAACCTCTATCGATGGGTGGTAATGTTTTCCACTCTCTATCCTACGGTACGCTGGTCACGTTCTCTAGGAACTTTTTTGTTTCCGGTTGGAAGTGAATTGCTACCTGAAGTGCCTCACTTTTGCTTCCGGTCAGGAGGATCAAGTTATCCGGATTAGAGTGAATCGTTTTAACGCCCTCAGGGTGTCCACGTTCTCTCAACAGGGGAAAGTTGAAAAGCGAAAATTGATCAAGAGCGGAGCCCGGAGGCAGGAACTGATAGCAGATATTTTTGTTTCAGGATCGAGAGGTTACTAACAAGCGAAATATTATACAAATCGTTTTCTTAAGATAGATAATCCGAGAATAAATTTTGTGTCCTTCAAAAGAAATTATTTTCGATTTTTTTTTACTTTGAACTCTATCATTAGAAATTATGTTTGTAACCAAAGTTACTAAATCCTAAGGGACAATTATTATTTATAGATTAAAATGAATTTATACTTATTTTAACGTGCAAAGAATACTTATGTTTATCTTCGGAGAATAACATGAGAATCTATTGTTGGAAAAGTATCACTTATTGTTATCCAAAAAACTCCTTGCTGAATCGTTCTACTTACAGATTTCTACAATAAGCGTGATATGAGATGATATTCATGTATTATAAAGTTATCTTTTCTTATCTATATCATTATTGTTGCCAATTTATGAATAGATCTGTTTATTTGTATAAGCACAAGTAGTTTTTATTATTTTGCTAAAAATTTCCCATAATATCTGCTTTAATTCTATCAAAATTTTGCTTTAAACTTTAAACATATAGTACGACCAATTTAGCTTGCTAGAATACATCGATATATTATTTTCTTCTTTTACTTTGAAATATCGTTCTTCTATAAGGAATGCTGCTTACCGCATATTCTAGCACATTTGCCTTTAGCTACTTGTAAAAAAGTAAGCACATGAAGAAAAATTCCAGTCCGATTATTATTTAAAATTTCGAAGGACAAAATTTCTATGTTTGATACTAAATCAAGAGAATTCTTCTCGATTAATTAAAAATTTTAGTTACGATGAAAAGTTTCCATAAGTAAAATTGGATTGAACATACCGGAAGAGTAGATCTTGAAATGTAGCCAAGTTGATTTTTTTTCTTACATTTTATTTTATATTCTGTAACATTCAGATTGGATTTTTAGTAATTCAATCAAGAATCAAAAACCTTTTTACCGGCTGATGCCCTAGAATCTCATCTAAACCGTGAGCTGCAGATAAAAAACTAAATGCACACGTCAAACTACTTCTATGGTAGGATCTGAATTCAATCAATATATATATTCCGATTGATATTTAATTTTTTTTGGTTAAAAACTATTCAATTTACTTCAATCCTGGGATCCTCGGTTAAATCGAATTCATTTCGGCATATTGAATGATACACTTCGATAATCTGATTCTTTCCTTATTATAGTTATTTGTATTATTCGTAAATTTCAAGCTTTGAAAGTGAATTTTAGCAAACTCCAGTAAAAGCAAAAAGGAATGAAAGAATGACGTAATGCATGTGCAGGTTATGTAGTTCAAATAATTCTCGATATCATATATTTAAAATATATATTTGAAAACTGTTACCAAGCTGTGTAAATTACGTTTGATACTTGATTCAATCCATTTTTCTTCCAATTATACTATATAAGATTGTGCACGCACGGTTACCTTTCGGTGTAAGAGATTCTTTTTTATGGAGTATTACTGATATCATTTTCCTATTTTAACTATTCTCAAATCTATCTTACCTAAGAATTTCTTCTGCTCTTTCATTGGTCGAGAGAATTTCTTATGTTTTTGTATATTCTATAGCGACCATTGTTGAAGCCAATATAATGTACTTTGATATAAATTATAGAATGTCTATAAAACTTAAGCTTTATTTTTGTTTACGAACGATTCGAGTAATATTATAATAAAAACAATCCTATAGCTTAGATTATGCACCATTTTCTGCATCATTCCAATTGCAAAAATTCAGTATATTACAATTCACAAACGAAATTCTGAGTGAAATGAATATTCAAATATTTGGAATGGTTGAAATCAATGTCGCCTTAGGCTCGTGATCTTTCACAATACACCGCTAAATATTTTTTATTTGTTTTATCTCGTACATTAGACAATTACCAAAGAGAATTACTCACTGAATGAGGTGGAGTAGATTCAAAGGAGTCGAGACCGAGTACGAATTTAAAAATATACCCCTCACGTAAAAGGTAATTGATTTGGTTCAAGTCAGGAAGTTGGGGAAGCAAAATAACACGGTTTTTCCATCGCACGTTTCAATCCAGACATTTCCCGTCGAAGCAGGAATTCACTCGATCGCCCACATTCGAAGAAATCAACGGCTTTGATCGACGGAGGGTTGAAAAAGTCCGCCATATAAAATGGAAATTCGGTAGGCGCGAGTGTCGCCCAGTGAAAGTGAAATCGCTCTTCATGGGGGTCAACATGTGTCGTGTGGAAGAGAGCCTGTGTCGAGAAGGAGATGAAAGGGTCGTGTTATGAGGGAAAGCAGAGTTGGTTCCGAGAGACGCCTCTCTCAGACATAATGGATTTGTGAAAGGGCTCCGGGGACATCGATATTGGCACAATTTTTTCAGTTTTTATTTCCGCCGTTGGAAATCCGTGGTTTCAGAGAGGGCTGTACAGAAGGGAGGCGAAATTAAGGGCGCTCGAATGCAACAGCACAGTGGATGTGAATATCCCGTGGATATTCGGATCCGAAATGTTTCGCGTGGTTGCTATGGGTTTCGATCGCATTATTTGTTTGCTGGCAGTTCTTCTTTTAATTCGATCACGCCCGAGGATCGCTTACCATTGTATTTGATGGTTTGTTTCGTGAACCGACCACGGGACATATTTGCGGGAACCTAATGGAAGAACAGAACGAGTGCATTTGGATGACAACAGCGTCAGTCGACTGAAATTTATCGGCTTTTGAGATTTTTGAAAATATGAAAGTCGACATCAATATGTGGCATGTTTGTTTATTTGTAACTCTATTCCTTTCTGATGTAAATGCGAATATATCTCTGTTACCGCAGGGATTTATATTTTAGTTCGAACTTGAAATTAGGAGCATTATTATTTTTGTTTTTATTTGTAATTATCATGCTGATTAGTTAACTGAAGTTCAAGTGTGTTACCAAGTCTCGTATGGTTTTCATCGCAGTCTTTTCTAGAGCTTTAATATAGTATCTCATGCTAAAATGACGTATAAACCGTATGGAATAATTACGATTTTTACTAATGATAAACTAAAGTTATAAGTAATGCAGCGACTCATAGTTTGAATTACCATAAACAAAGTAGAATAGAATATTTTCCAGCAGTTGATTTACAGCAAAATATCATTACTTCAATACAAAACTCAATAGCAATTTTAATCCGATTTTAATGTAATCCTTTCATTTAAATAAGGATTGAATATCCGCTTTTCTGTGGTTCATTTGGAAATCAGGCCCGGTGTGCTGAAGAAGTTTCGACAAGTTTTTGATCCCCCATTCGAGAAACGTCAACGAAAACTCGCAGAAGAGAGAAAGAGAGAGGGAAGTATAGCTATAGAACCTCTTTTCCAAGAAAGCCACCCTTCTTTTCTTCCTTCGATACTAATATATTTTGTCGAATTGGCTCGAAAGTCTACCTTACGGTCGAGGCATTCCCTCCCTTCGGACAACACGTGCAGACCGAAACAAGTGAAATCAGTTTTTGTCCACTAATTAAGTTGGCCCATGTGTCGCCTTCAAACTCACCTGGTAGTCTTCGAGCTGCTGCTCCGTGAAAGTGATTATCTTGTTTCCCATGACCAAGAACTTCGCGGATATCCAAGACAGGTGGGTTCTACCTTCCGAAAGGGCTAACGATCACGTAAAAAGGTCTGTTCGCGAGGGGCCCAAAGGCGTTCGCGCCCCGCCCCATCTGTTGCCATGGCTACGCGATCCCTCCCACAATTTCCCACCCTTCACTCATCCCCTCCCCCACATGACACCCACGACTCTCTTGCCTATTGACCCCATTAGGGTGGTGGCTCATCGTGGAATGGGTGTGGCCCCTTCGTTCAACAATACCTCGAAAGATCGGTCCTTCGTTGGCAACACTTCGTCGGGACACGCGATGCGTCTGAGAAATTGGACTTCCTCCGAGCTGAGTTGTGAGGATCCCTGAGGAAGCGAATCAAAGCGGAAGACGCGTTTAATTCGAATAAATTTAAACGAGAATGGCGTTAGGGATTTGATGGATAGATACTGAATGAAATTTACTGAAACTTGCAGTTTATTTTACGCGTTAAAGCTGGGAACTTCAATGGTTATTTCGATGCAGATTATTTTCTGTAACTATAGGAAATGTTTTATAAAATTATATAGCATATATAATAGTTATGAAGAGCTTCTGATGGTTGTGGACAACTCAAATATGAAATTTCCGTTTTATATGTTTGGACGTAACGTGCTTGTTTTTTCTTGTCTTTGTTAATTTTAAAAAAACCTTAATGATCAGAAAAAATAGTCGATGTAAATAAATGTACCTTATTTTCAAATATCATTTAGATCAGAGCAAATATCACGATCAAATAGCAGTGATTTAAAGAAAGTTGAAAGCTCAAGACTCCTTCGAAGTGTAAATCGACTGAGACAACGGTGATCGATGAGTTTGGTTTCTGCGCAACGTCAGAAAGGCGTATTAAACAATCACATGGGAAATGACTTGGCATCGTGTGCCCTTCCTAATAGCTGTAGATTGTGTAGACATGCGACCAAGTCTCGAACGAGATCTCAGGGGAATATTGCGTAACATCTACGCCGTCGATCTTGAGGGTGGTGAGGTCAGTGCGTTTGCCTACTCGACCTAATGGAACGGCATTGTAGACCTTGCTTGTCTCCATAGCCACATATCATCCATCAACCAACATTATGACTCGGTTTGCTGATACCCATTCTAGAAGCTTATTGGACGGTCCAAGGTGCTAACCTGATAGCAATAATTGTTGGCCGTCTGCGATGCGATTGCTTTGCCATCTACAGAATGCTTGGTTTGAATATAAGCGATTGAATGTGAAGAAGGGAGTTTATAATTCTTTAGTTGGATCTAATGAGTTAAATAGATGTTGTTGTTTAAAAAATGATCGATCGATTACCAATATTATGGTTCAGATTTGAATAACGATGTTTACGGAAAATCGTTATTATAAGTATACGGAAATGTTGGCTTATGAAAAGGTACATCCTTAAGTACAGAAAATTTAATACGTTAATGAAATTTAGTTGTTGGATATTACGATTAAAATTAATCGATGTATTTGTTTATAAATACGTTTGTGTTAATATATTATATAATGCGTTCGAATGAGTGAATACATGCCGATTACCACTGCTTCGAAAGCATTTGTGACAGTAATACCATACGATGCCTTAAGAACTATTTCTAAGTTTTCGATTCTATTACTCAATTACGAAAGCTACTAGAATTTAACGGTAACTAAAATGAGGTGGTAAAACTCACAATCTCTTGTGGTCGATAGCATCGTGAGTCACAATCTGAACGAACACGTCTATGATTCAGCCCTCTTTTAAATTAGTCAGTACTTCTTTCTGCGACCACTCGACACGCAAAGTCAGTTTAATGGCCAGAATGAACGCACGAAAAAAATGCACTTGCATGCGCAAAGAATCTTAGCGAAACGACTTTAGAAGAATGAAAAGTCTAATAGCGATTTGAAAGATGAAATCTGATTTTAAATGAGGGATTACATCCCATAGAATAGAATTGTTGGTAAAAAACGTCAGATCTTCTTTATCGTTTAATGTACTTCTATCTGTAGTAAACAAGTTAATTATCTGATGAGAATGTATAATCAGCAATGGCATAAAGTGATTTTAATTAATATAATTTTTCTTTCGAAAGCAGAGCTATCGTATATACACCGCTCGTTACACACAACCGTAGATCCTAGGGAGGTTATTCCTACAAAATTTCCCTCTTGAATTATTGGATTCAAGATCTGCTTCTCATCTGGTAAATTGAATCTCGGCATCTTGTAAAATAATTCCCATTAAAATTTATGTCCAATATCCTTCGTCGAGTTTAAAAATTTCCTTAGAGTTCTCTTTTCTCTTGAAGAGACGGACTAATGAGGCGCAGGATTCCTTATTCATATTCTCTTTAACGCTTCCTTCGCTTCCAGAGGACTTTATTTCCTCTAACGATCAACCTGTTAACTCCGTGCGATGCATCATTCATCTAGTCAGACGAATTCGTTCCCCAATATCGATCCGCCCGTGGAAAGGAAAAGTGTTGGAAAGTCTTTGGGTAGCAGTGCAGAGATATGGAAAGGGAGCTGCATTATGGGAATAATCACTTTGCTATTGATCCAATTAGAGAGGGTTTTCTAGGGCTTTAAGAAAAAATAAGAATATAGAGTTGTTTGATGCCCTTTTTTCGAAAACAAATGGCTGTATTTTATAGGAATAATCGTTTACTCTCTTGATTCAATTACGGAAAGTTTTTTAGGATTTAAAGTAAAAAAGAATATTGACTTATTCAATTCTCTTGTCGGAAACAAAGATACTTATTCACTTTTTAACGAATAAAAGTTTGCTTATTAGATACCTGAAGGATTAAATAAGAAACTTTACTCTTTCTTTACCCTAAAATTTTCAAAAATCAACTGTAGTCAGAAGAAGTGCTTTATATTTCTTAAGCTTAAGAATTCCCGATTATAAAGTATACTATATTTTTCGGAGTATCATAATATATGATAATGTCATGTATTATAATTCTCTCCAAATCGCAAGAGTGCACATGTAATGTGATATATAATTGCCGGGTCAATCAAAAACTTTCATAAAGTTTCACGTTGAAGTAAGATTTCAAGAAATGTTAGTTTGATGCAAAACATCTTAATAAGGAAATAGAATTGAAAGACTCTTATAGAATAGTATATATTATTATCTCAATATTATATCACGCATTAGATTGTTCTATTTTATTGCAGATTATTTCACAAAAACAGCTATGTTAATGTTTTTGTTGTTACAAAAGATTACACTCCCTTCCTGAGCCGAGATAACTCATAACACGACATTCGTAACAGGATTAAAATACACGTACCTTGCACACTCATATTTCATTATTTCAAGTAATTTAATAATGTGATTATGGTAAAGAAAGGAAAGCTCTTCTGGAAGTTTGAGGCACTCCAAAAGTCACCGCTAACAAATTAAATACATCAATTGTTGAGACCACTCCCAGATTTCTGTTTGCCAGGAAATACGCAGTTTGATCCTTAGTGGCACAAACTTCAATTTCCTGCAGCAACTTAGCTCATGGAATTGTGTCGACTACCGAAATCAAGAGTTATTGCTTCTTCTCGCAGGCGGTGCCTACACTATAATTAAGAAGAGCTAATCGTGTTTCGCTTGAGGGCTCCTTGAGAAAACCACACTCAAACCCTTTAATCAAAGCATTCATGCGAATGAAACGTAATAAGGAATATCCTATGTTATCCTTACTACGGAGTTTTTAATATTTAATATGTATAGGAATTGAAATGTGCGCCTTGGATCATAATTGTACGATTTTCAATTTTTCGAGCATATGGGGTACAATACGAAGGATTGACAGACAATTATATATTTGGATATATACGGGACACTGCTCTTTAGTTATCGGTTAACGAACGTCAGCACTCAAATCAATTATCCGCAATTATAAAAAAGAACGAAGGTTATAGCTTGAGAAAATGTCTTGTTAAGTTAACTACGTTATTTTTTATCTCTCTTTAGCTAAAGTAAATAAGGTTAGATCACATTGATTAATTATAATTACTGCTTCTTAACGAAATATATTTCATGACTCTCAATTGAACTTGATTCATTAAATCAAGTACTAGTAATATTAAGTTGTGAATAAAAAATATGGGACACTTAATTGTAATTTGAGCTTGTAGGTTTTGATTATTAACTTAGTGTAGTGGTGATTAATTAACGCTTACATATTACAGTAACCATTTTCTAGACATCGAGATCCGATAATAAACAAGTTTTACGCTACATGAATTTGGCATAATATGCAATAACATGATCAATTACATAATTACAATTTACATGATCAATAAGCAAACAATTTCATTGATGCATTCATATACAATTAGTATGTTTAATTTAATTATCTATTCAGTATTTAACTAAATATATGGTTCATTCTTAATAATACTTCATTTAAAACATTGGATTAAATTATGTTTCACACCTAAAAAATCTAGAAATAGAAAGGTGCTTAAATCACATTCTATTCATGGGAGAGCCTTACAATGAGTTACAGAGGCTAAAAAATTAATTAAGTGAGAAGAAAAACAAGAGATGAATATGAATGAGTTGAGAAGAGTGTTCAAAGAGACCGAAAGAATAGAAGCTAATTGTATTTTTAAAATCTGCGAGGAAAATAAAGATAAATATAGAAGAAGGGTATTTAATATTACTTGTAGTAAAAAAAGAACTTCTAGTATATTCTGAATAAAATGTAAAAACATTTTAATAGACTAAGATGTTAGATACTGACGTAAGAGCAAGGGGAAATAAAAAAAATAATTGAGCTTAGTAAGAGAGCAAAGACATTAAGGAAAGAAATCGTCTCTATTATTAGAGAATTAAAATTGAGGAAATAACCAGGGATAGTACTATTAGCCAAATGGAAGAGAGATTTGGATTGTTCAGAAAGAAGGCTAAGAGCTATTATGATTTGAATGATAATGGATGGAAACAGAAAGATTAAATGAAAAAAGAGATATAAATGTATATAGAATAGGATTGACACGAGAATAATCATGAGCGATATTCTTTCCTGAACTGCTGATATATCGATTAGTAATGGTAGATTAAACGTAGGAAAAATAATTGGATTCATTACATTCTTCAAATATGTCCTTATTAGCAATAGGTTGATCAATTCTAAAAATAAAGTGGGGTTTGATGCGAAAAGAAACGTATTTATAGGAATATAAATAATAGGAAGAAAGAGCTAATAATTAAAACATATCCCTAATATTGATTACAATATTCATATCTCTTAGGATCATCTCTTATTGTATGCAGAAATCAATTTGCAATGGGAATTTATTTAAATTTTCTTCTTTTTGTTTTATGACTCCATCAGAATATTTCGCGGACGTCCAAAACATAAAAAAAGAAAATTATTAAAGAATCTGCTTTTTATTTATTAGACATACTGTTGTTTCGTTTGTCTGAATGATTATTCATTTCCATTGCATTTTAATCGAACTTTCTTGTGATAGTAGTTTTTCCAATGTATCTGATTGGTCCATCGACACTTGTTATAGCACTGTAAGTCAACGAATTGAGATAATCCATTTACTTAAGTCCACTTTAAGAGAGGATTATCATTCGCTCTGTCGCTGAATTGGAGATTAAGGTATTTTGAGAGGTCCACGAATATAGCTCGAAGCAGACATTGATGAGAGGCTTCTAAGTGCTCATTTTGCATAAAGCACTTTATGTAGAGATCAAAAGATTAGGTCGTTTAATGAGCAGAATCGACAGGAATTTAGCCATGGATATCATATTTTGTTTGATTTTAACATCCTTGACTTATCCACTTTATAGGGACTTTATTACGGGAAGAGGATTTAGATTCCTAAGTTTACTGCCTCTGATGTTGTCTTCTTCAAAATTCAAGTTAAGATTAAAGTAGACATACATCATTTTGACTTGAGAATAATGGATATAATAACGTGATTAAAATCTAAATGTTTTGCTTCGTTATTTATTAATAGGAGCTGATATAAGATCCTAAATCAAACTGTCGATCGGAAAGAATGATTGAAAATACTTTCTTTGAATGATAATTTGTAAAAGATAATAGAAATTCTTAAGGTGCTTAACACTAATAGAATATAAACGACTTTTTCACCTCTCACATCTTAATTGAAAAGGGTTAAAATATTACCAATGTACAATGTCGTTTGAATTATCATTAATTAAGCTAGAGCACTCATCAATTAAATCGGTTGGTATTTAATGGTTCACATTCTTTGTTAGCTTCATGACTATATTTTTATAACAGCCTTATCGAATGATATTATGAGAAATAGCTTTGAACTTTTCCAGTTTTATATTTTTTCTCCTTAAGTATTTCAGCTAGAAGGAATAAATAGGTTTCATTTAAATTTTATAGAGATATATTTCGCTACTTTACGAAATTTACGGCTAGTACTCAATATTATTGTTTTATCACTTCAAGAAAACATCTTCGATTTAATTTTCAGGTTTATGACGAGCGAGTGATAGTGTTTCAGGCCAGAAAAATTACTTTTAAGCTTCATTGTAAATTTAAAGTATTCCTTTAATTAAGGAGTTTACTGCTTAAACGAATGTTTTCTTTGATAGTTTAATTATATTAAAATTAATGCCTTGTATTAATCACGGCCAGCTCTACTTTTCTGAAACATCCTTTAGTACTCTTTACTTCACCGCAATGTTGGAATTTACAACCTTAACAGTTAGTCGACAACGCCTTGGACAATGTCTCCTGCAAGGGTTGTTATATTTGTGAGGACAAGCGTTTAGAGTAGCAGTTTCCAGAGTACAGGGACACGAGGGGGATTGATGTGAGGGGGAGTTTGAATTTGGTAGTCAAAACAAGCGATGCATTTCCATAGCCACTGCGCGAGGAGATCGCCTCGTGTACCCACGCGGTCCTTTTTCTCCCATCACCATGGGAATTAACACGACAGGCGGGACTGCATGAAAGGTGCTTGCAAATGACTTTATCATGACGCCAAGATCTACGCACGATATCGGTGAATCCGTGAATTCGCACGTATATTTGAGTTGAAAATTTCGCGAAATGTTGGGAAATGGGAAACGGTAACGTATTGGTTGCAGCGATCTGAATCATGAATAAGTTTGTTGTATAGGGAGTTGATCGTGATCTGCACGCATAATGAATTCGTAGGAATTGATAGAGAATGTGTTACTCGGTTATTCCAATTGAATGCGTCACACTGGTGATTCATACGTTGAAGTGTGAAATGTATTCATGATTTTTTTATGACTATACGAACTAATTTCTCATTCTAGTTTTAAATGAACAAAAGAAGGTTAGGGAAGAAGTAATAACCTTATTGGACCCATTACGCTATATATAGAACATCCATATATTTATTTTTTCTTTTCTTTATTGGAGTGTTCTTGAAATTGATAGACTAATAAATATTTGTCTTTCTTTCCCGAAAATATTTAGTTCAGAGAGGAGGAGAAAGGGCTATTGTGAAATTAATTAAGCAGTATATAACATTAAGATTACTTATGTAAGTTATAAAAATATTAAGAGCCCTATTAATAATGGAAATATTAAATATTGATCATAAATAGATATTTCTTTAAATTAAGATCAAATTTTTGAAAAGGAATTGTTATCTATATTTTTCAAAATCTAAATTCAGTTGTTATGTATCATTTACATACATCTACATACTAACCATAAAAGCGTCCTTCCAGTGTGTGGCAGGGGGTAAAGGGTATCGTAAATAATCAAAACGAGAGAGTAATAGCAAATATCTTAGCATCTTTATTTTACAATATAAATGACTTACACTCATTTCCACTCACTTTCATTCATAGGCACTCACATATTCTTTAACATCGGCATCCATTAACTCAGACGACTTCCTTCAACACTCATATAAATCCTATTTCCGCGAGAAATCGTGGATGAAGGGGAGGCACTTAAAAAAAACATAGTCCGTCATCCCCTTTCCCCGGATTTGACGCCAGCACAACACGTGCGACACCAGGTCGCTGCACTTTAGCCCATAAGACTCTTTAAAACCCAAACTCTTTCCCATTTTAATCCTTTGAAATTATCAACGAATCGCTCCCCTTTAACGGAGGCTTAGTCGACATGAGCACCGACAATATCCTTTTTTTAATTCTCACATAAATGCATCTCGATAAAACATTTATCCTCTTTTATTATAAACGTAGTTCACCGTCTTCGACGTCAGTCATTTATACGACTCAGTTCTTTAATTTTGCTCCAGCTCGAAATCCCTTTATTCCTCCAATACAAATTCCTGGGTTGGGTGTCAATGATTTCTTTCTCGCCAAGTAAATATACAACAAAGAACTACGTAGGCCTATTTATATATTTTCCTTTTTTTAAACTGCCGGCACGCACACGCCGTTGAATGCTGTGCCACCATGTATATAACATTTCTTCCTGGAGTAGGAACTTCGGATCCTCGTACATTTTTTGCTACCTGATTCATTCACATTTTACCAACGTTTTCATAACGAAATGAAAGAACAAAAATATGCTTCTCTTCTAATAACATTCTCACGTATCGACGGACGTTTTTTTTTCTCCTGTTAATACTTCGTCCTAATTAGATGATTTCTATAGTAATAATTTGGCGTTGCTTGCTTTTACTCGATCGCCTTCGGTGTAACAAGTGATAGACGGAGTGAAACGGGTGTATTTTATCCCCGAAAACCGATGGTAAAAAACCGACTGTCAAAATACTGAGCAACAAACGATGTAAAAGTTTCTATCTCACACATCCGGGCAGTTTTCACTAAGTTTGCACGTTAAAACACATAGGCACCGTAACAGTTTGTTTGTTTTGAAAAGTTCAGTCCTGTATCAAATACCAACCCAGTTAGTTTTCACAGATTTTCTAACATTTTCTTCAATATGAATATGAAGATTCTCCACAATAGTGAAATTTATCTTTAGATTCCCCAGTTTCCACGAAGCCACGAATACTTCGTGACTCGCTCGCCGGAGAAAAATATGGATCGGGTAAACTGGCACTATACACGGTAAGATCAGTAGTTTACCCATCACAATTTATCCGAATTGAAACTCACTACCTTCAATTGTCTTTTGCTTTGAGTGAGAACCGCAGCAAATAAAGTCCTTTAGTCAATTTTCCCGTTGAGAAAACTCGTATAAACGTTGTAGTAAAAATTCTCCTTTCAAATGCTCATTTAATTTTTTGATGCGTGTACATGTATGCGGGTGTGTCGTATGTGAACAGTGTGGATTGACGTGTGTTCGTGTATGTATTTGTGTGCGTGAATAAGTTCCTCCTCATTTTAAAAGGGACGCGAAGCAAGGAACGTTACCTGAAGGACCTTCAATTTTAAAAATTCTTTCAACGTGAGCAACTTTTTTTCTCTCTTTCAAAGGACTTTCTCGTCCTCTTTGGAGGGTAACTCAGACCCAATACTGATTCCTGCGCAGCATAGGATTGGTGGTTCTTGGAGGATATTGCAGTTCCGTCGACGTGTCGTAACTGCTCCAGTCCTCCGCCGGTTCGTCCGGAACACCGTAGGGATACCTCGTATTCACGTCCACTGCGTCCCCACCCGTACCCACGACGACACCTCCGCCCACCACTACCCCGACGTCCATCGGCTCCAGAGGTATGACCTTACACTGCGGGACGGTTGGGGACCCGTCCCGCCAAGAGTCAACCCCTATTTTAGCCATCTCACCCCTTTGTGTCGACCCGTTGGCTGCCGCGAAGCGTTTACTACGCGGCGGCCGTGGCGACGTGGTGTGGAGGGGTAAGAGATGGTCCGGAGGCCTCGGGAGCGGCGGCGCTGTGTCGAGGTCCGCTCCGTAAAGGTCTCCGTTTGGTCCGCCAGGGCCACCAGGGCCGTAGGCGGAACTAGGTCGCGCCTCGTGATGCTTTCCGGAGACGGACCTGTCTTCTCTCGTCCTTAAAGATCTGCATTTCACCGCAATTATTATCAGGACGGCTAGTGTCACTACTCCTGCGCCAACAGCAACAATCAGGACATAGTCATTGCTCATGTTTGGACTAGAGACGCTGGGTCTGGTTCCAGTGCCAACCGCCGTCACCCCGGTTTGTCCGGAGCCCATCTTCCTTGGTGGTGGGGTGGCGTCGGAAGACACTCCGGCGGTTGCTTCGTCTTGTACCCTTCTCTCCGACTCTGGTTGGACGCGGAACCTCACTTCACCTTTGGCGGGCTGGAAAATGGTCGTGGCTAGGAGGAACGAAAACGAATCCTCTTGTCCAGGAGCGTCTACCCTTTTGGCCACATAGTATATCACACCGCTCTCAACTTCTTCGTGAGAAAACTTAGACACCTCTTTCTCTCTAACTTTCCTCGCTTCCGTACTTCGAATGATTCTTTTCAATCGGCCGAGTTTAGGTCGCTTGATAATGCTGTACATAGGATTACTGGAGGTGAGATGTGCCAAAGGAGAGGCGTCCAAGAATTTAGGCGTTATTACGTTTCTAGCTCCAGAGACGGGTGTAAAGTTTCCAATGTTGATGAATGGAGTGACCGTCACGTTGAATCTCATAGCTGGTAGTTTGACGTCTGAGCCTTCTAGCCAAGCGGTCAGTCCGAAGCTGTCTCCTGGTGCCGTCATGTCTGTCTGCATGTACATCACTTTCTTACTATCCACATCCGCCTGGCCGAACTCGTTCACCTTCACGTCATGCACGAATATTGTTCCGTGTCTCGGAGGCTGTGTCACGTTATACCTGACGCTTTCCCTCCTTCCGTTCGTTGTGAGATTCAAATGCGATTCTTCTATGAACGTAACACTGGATCCTTGTCGGATAGGAATTGGAGCAAGGCGGGACACGTTCAGGGACAATGGAAGGACACGGATGTTGAAAACTGTGTACACGGGGTTGAATTGACCATCCCAGACTCTGAAGTAGAAGGAAGCTGGGGCCAAGGGACCCGCATGCTCGTATGATACCCTTCCGGCGTTGATGTCTGCTTGAGTAAACCTAACCGCCGGAACTTGAATCAGCTCTTGACTTGACGAGGCGTTGGTAATCAGCATCAATCTACCTGCACTGGGGCCACTAATAACATCGTACAGGAGTTCATCCGGGGGAGTATCAGGATCCTTAGTGCAAAGATCTTCCTCGGTGAGCTGCCTGATTCCTCCTTGGACTACTGCTACATGCGGTGCTCGAGTCAGAAGATGAAACGGTTGGTCGTTAATCGGTCGGATGATCACACGGATGGTGCCGTTGTAGAGGAGGACATCACCCGGTGCAGAATCTTCTGGTGAGGGTAGGCGCAAGGAGAATGGTACCTCATCTTCGGTTGTGTCGGAGTGGTCGTGAGCGTAGTAGACCTCTCCGGCGTCCAGTTGCGCTTGAGTGAAGGTGGTGCCGGCGGATGCGTTCACACCCGCCACCGTAAGAGTACCGTGCCTGGGAGCGGCCCAAAGTGCCACTTCTATGACGACGGGAGGTGTCCATCCGCTATGAGCCTCGATGAAGGCCGCGACGCCGGTTGTGTTCATCCGTAACACCGCTGACCCTCCCTCCTCAACCTCTATTGGCTCCAGTATTAGGAATCGATCTAGACCTCCGGAAGTCATTGACGAGACAGATATGTCTATCCGGAAAATCTATAAAAGAGATGATTTGAATTAAATTACATTCAGAAGTAAGGCTCAAAGATTTGTTGCTCAAAAGTATTAGATTTCTCCATGCCGAGTGCAGACCTGTTTTTTATTTCTTTGAACAATTATGGAAGGTTCTTCAACTATTTTAATCATGAATTCTTGCAAAGAACTATAAATTCTTAGTATCACATAACGAATATTTAAACTCCGTATTACTGGAATTGATTTTTAATAATTTTACTTATTGAAATTTACAGAATGGTATGTAAATTTGGTAATTGTTTAAAATTAACTCCTTGCAAGCATAAGTTATGCCGAAAATAGAAGTGGAAAATTGAAACATATACATACTTAACGTTTAACTAATTAATTCCAGTTAAATGGAAAATTAAAGCTTTGATTTCCGACATCATTTGCCTACTTGGGGTAAATTAAGGAAACTAGAAATATGTTATGCTATGAATCTAGCCACTCGAATTATTTGTCGTATCATTTTATCGAACGATATTTACCTGCTCAACGAGTGGTTCCGCAAACTCCGCGCTCACATCGAACGTGAAGGAATCGTTGGCCATAAGATCCGTGAATGGGTGCATGTGCTCGTACCACACCCTATTCTCGTTAATATCCTGTTGAGTGAAATTGGAAGCGGGTTGAGCTGGGTCCCTTGCTGAAGGAACCCTTGGAGCAACTGTTGACGATGGCTCTACCAGCAGCCTTCCGAGAACGGGCGGTGTACGGATGGTGAAAACTATACGGCGACCTGGAGGTGTAGGATCCGAAGTGACAGCTAGGAGTTCGTCAGAAGCGAGAGGCTGTCTTAGCATTGGAAAGACGTGCAGGGGATTGTTGGCTGCTAGGCGAAGGGTTAGATCCAGTGCCGTGACTTCAAAATCATGCGTTCCTCCGGAGTTGAGGCCGTCGCTCAAGGTCAACCGAAAACCTCCACTGCGCCCTCCTGTGAAAAATAACAATTTTCTAAATATAAATGAATTCAGTTATAAATCATATTAAATATAATTGTTTTAACTCTGACTACATCAGGTATATATCCTCGCTACGCTTCTTCTGAATAGTTTAATCGTTTGACGATAAAATTTTCTTTCAATATCGATCTAAATTTAATTTTACGTTGCCAAGGGGTGTTATCATCTTATTGAGGCAGAAAGTACATAATTTTCTATATTAGTTCATTTAAATTGCAAGTATTTCGTAACAAATTATTACATCTGACTAAAAATTTAAGTTCCGAGTGATTACGATCTAGCCTTAAAGAAAATGGTCACAATTGAATATATTATTTTTTACAAAATTACTTTAAAATATTAATAATCACTTGTTTGAATGAAGTTCAAATTTTATTTCAGTAATTGTAAGGAAAGTTTATTTTTAACAATTCTTTTTTTGACCTTGAACTGCTCTTTCAGGAGAGAGATTTAGTTTTTTTTTCTTTGATAATGAGAATACAATAAAAACTCATTCGCTCAAGAGCTCAAGGTTTTTATTTTATAAATTAAGTTTGATTCAGGGAGTAGGCAGTTTAGAAATTTTTAGACGATTTGGGGAAGAACATTTTAATTGATGATATCATGACCGAAGATGGTCTTGAAAGGATGAAAATATATATGACTTTTGAAATAATTCCCAGGATGTATAAGACAAATAAAATAATCACTTCCTATTTCATTACTTAATAATAGGCTATGAAAATGAAGATGCGAATTTTAGGTTTGTAGTAAATTCTATTATTTTAAATTTATAAATGCGTATTTTGAGTTGAATACCTACTGAACGAAAGGTTTTCTTCGTTTATTACGTGTGCACTAAAATGCACAGAAAAGCAATAAGCTAATAATTAAGGAAATCGAAAGTATTCAAATACCCATATGGACGAAGAGAATATATCCAGCGTTGATCTGCGCTTGAGTAAACTGCGTGATGGGCAATCTCGAAGAAGATCGAAGGGCGACGTATCCAGATTTAACCGACGATATAGTGAACGTTATGTTTTCTGGCGGAGAATCAGGATCGACAGCAGCTGAAAGGAAATAATAAATCAATAACAAAAACGAAACGTTATTTTAAGATTTTCAAGGATTCGAAATCTTTTATAGAATCTTTGTTGAAAATGAGGTTTTTATGAGAGGGAAACAAAATGCGAACAGCTGTTTGCCACGAGCGTACAAATGAAGATCGAATTCTTATCTTCCATATTGAAACAAATGCCCTTTGCTTTTTGATATTGTAGTGACCATTAGGTATTTACATATCGAATTACCTTTTTGGTAAAAAGATTTCAAAGGGTTTATACAAGAAGAAAGAATACATCACGAAATATTTACATAAAAAATACTAACAAATTATTTCAAAATATTATATGTATCGGCTAAAATAGTTAAATAAGTTTTATTTAATAAAATATATAATAATATATTTTATAAAATAAGTTTTTATTAATGCTATTCAGCTAATAGATTACATTAATCTATTAAATGTTAATACTAGTGTTGAGAAAAATTATCATATATTTATTGTGTTTAAATTTTTAGAAAAAAAGCAGTGCTCCACTATACAATCTGCCCATTCGTGAAATTAAGAAGTTATATAATGTAGATGAGATAAAGTTTTCTGAGTGACAGATAGGAATCTATCAAAATGGGATGTGTAAACATAATCGGAAATCATTACAACCTATCAGATATATCTAGAATGGAATTAAGAATTCTGCGGATGTAAATAATCGAATTCGGATTTTAAAATAATGGCTCGGAAAAATTTCCATCAATTATCCATTCCTCCGAGGGAAGACGAAGAATTCCTGCACGCGCAATGATTTCATTCCTCATTTTTATGGAGAGGAAGCTCTTTGGATGTGAAGGCCATTTCATTAAATCTCTTGATGTATTACGTGCTTGTAGAATAACCGCGCTCCATGTTTTCTCGTACGACAAGCAATCCTGGATTCGGTTATTACTCTAAGAGACGCACCATTTCTACTTTTCAACTCATCATTCACGAATCATTGGAGAACCCATGAGTATTCTTGAGCATTGCATTGCTGTCGCGTCATTAACCTCATTTTTTTCAGTTGGCATTGCGCCTTAGATATCTTTTCCTTTCTTAAGGAGTTTCCTTTGACTTAATGGCTGAAGATAATCGCACATCGTCAAAGGATAAATGGAGAGCGTGAGTGGACGTTCTTACTTCATAGCAGACGCATTCTCATAGCGCTAACGAACTCCTTTGACGTCTTCTTGCACTTAAAGTGGTTGATAATGCTATCCATTTGTCTCGTCACGGTCTCTCAATACATTGAAGCGCATAACTATTTCCTTGTTAGTTGACATGATTCTTGTTACATTGTTCCGGTTTATGATTTTATTTCGCTCTTTAGATGTAGATTGCCATTTTCCTTAATTATATATTGAGATAAACTTTTATTTTTCGTTCATTTAATCCTATTAATAATCAGGTTTTATTTTTATCTTTATGACGAATAGGACTGTTTATATACCTTGAATGATTATTTTTATTCCTTAGTAACGTTTAATTTTGGTTGAATAAATAAGGAACTTCAAGGAGCAATTTCTGTCATACTTCAATAGAAATACATCTTCCCTATCAGCATATGACAAAATATTTAACCAGAGGAAATGGAAATTTCACGGGGAATGGTATTCGTAAACTCAAGACCTTTCCGTTTGGGTAAGATGTAATTTCCATTCGACCCTGCGTACGTTCTTTCCCTTTCTCCAACTTCTCTACACGAGTCCCGAATAGCAAATATTAAATTCTCACAATTTGGATTTCAGATTAACGGAAAACCTGAGCGTAGAAACTAAAATGCGCTGAGGAAGCTGAAAATATAAAATGGAATACTATATTTTGGTTTGCGCATGAATATGGAAATTTAAATTGAAAAGTTTTTAAAGAGTAAAACATCTTTTCGTATTAGATAAGTTAGCGATGCTATATCTGATTGCTGCATTCATTGGTATTTGCTTCTCGATTAAAAGATAAACGATCGTCTTATAATGCTCACGATAAATGAATCAATCATATAAAATCAAAAGAGGCACACGTACGGCCATAACTTTTCCATTTTATATTCATAATGTGAAACAACTTCATCAATTCATCCACGTTTGTATATCGTCTCCATTATTCCGGTATCGAATAATGGAGACTTTAAATAAAAACTTAAAACGTGTCTCTTATCATTTATGGGATATAAAATTGGCTTTAAAAGGGCACCTTAACATTGTGCAACATAGATGGAGGGAGACATTCACTGTGAAAGGGGCGGAGAAGAAGAAGAAGGCGAAGAGAATTTCGAACTTCCCTCTTACCTAAGTGGGAGTTGGTAACTGTGGCCGAAGCTCCTTCCCACAGCTCGAGTCCCGTGTTGTTGGTGAGCCTCGGAGGCTCGTCGTTGACGGGAATGACCACAATGCGTACCGTCGCAGGAATACTCTCTTTTTCTCCCGCCCTTCCCACCACAGCGAACTCATCTTCCATCGTCTCGCTTCCGTCGTGTTGGTACTGCGAAGAGAAAGGCAGAGCTACAGGAAAATGCTAAATACAGCGAGCCCTTCCACCAGAAAAGTGGTTTTACTCCCGTCTCTTCTCATTACATTTGGGATTAACTCATTTAGTGCGATACTTTTTCAAAAAATTCGTTAGAAAATACAAGCCGCCGGATAGATTGAATTAAGCCTGGTAAAACACACACAAAATGGTGGTCAAGAGATTATTTATATTTAAGAGATAGTTTTCTCTTTGATTACTGGTTTACTTTATAAAAAGAAATTTTAGGCACTTTTGATGCTTATAAATCTTATCCTTTCTTGTACACACCTCCATTGCTTTGTGATCGTGATATAAATATATATACAGTAGACTCTCGATAATTCGAACCTCGGTAATTCGAAAACCTCTATAATTCGAAGAAAACCCTCGGTCCCCTGAGAAAACCTCTATAATTCGAAGAAAATCAATGTATTTTGGTCCCCTCGATAATTCGAAGTGAAGCTAGACCGGCCCACTCCACAATTCGAAAAATTAGTCATTTTATGGAAAGTGTCGAGGCAATTTTTCCAAGAATTTACCTTTATTGGCTAATTATGAAGCGAAAGATATCTTTAATTGTGATGAAACAGGGCTGTTTTATAAATAATTACCTGATCGTACCTTGGCATTTAAGGATGACACCAGTCATGGAGGCAAACACAGCAAGGAGAGGGTTACAATATTATTGGCAGCCAATATGGATGGATCACAGAAATTTCGACCTTTTATGATAGGAAAATTTGCTAAGCCTCGATGTTTAAAAATATGAAATCTCTTCCTCTAATCTACAGATCAAATAAGAAGGCGTGGATGACAGCAGTATTGTTTTCCTAATGGAAAATGAGCATTGATGCTAAAGAGAAGAGAAAACTGAATGGGAAGAGAAAAACGAAAAATTTTGATGTTTATCGATAATTACTCAGCCCATAAAGATGTCCCTTAACTTGAAAATATAGAGCTGAAATATTTACCCCGTAACACAACTTCAATTCTTCAACCCCTAGATCAAGGAATTGTTAAAAATTTTAAAACCTTGTATCGAAAAGAAGTGGTTAGAACTGTAATAGACACAATGGAAAATGGAAATAACCTGTGCAGCATTTCAATGCTTACTGCAATGGAAATGGCTCACAAAGTATGGGAAGATGGTAGCTTACAGACAATCGCAAATTGTTTTACAGCATGCGGATTCATCAAGGATTAGGAATGCAAGGACGGAAATGATATGGTTCAACAAGATCTGCAAGATGAGGGACCTTTTTGAGTGCTTGGAACAGACTTCCAGAGGTTCCCATAACTTTCAACGATGTTAATATTGACAATAATGTTGCTACAGCGGGTACATTGTCTGATGAAGACATTATGAAACAGTCAATTGCGGTCAGTCAACAGATTTCTGACAGTGAAGATGAAGACGACGATGTTCCGAAGGTGTATTCTAAGGAAGCAACCTTTTTTTAAGAGAGTTGCGTCGTTTCTTCGAACAATCCGAAATGGATAACATCCAACCTGGTTGTGTGTTTAAAGCAGTGAGCACTTTGGAAAATGCTGTGGACCAGATTGCAGCCAACCAAGCGACCCAAACGAAAATAACCGATTTTATTATGAAGAAATGATACAACTTTTTTATAATAAATAAATTGATCCACATGTATTATTATAATATGTATTTTTGTTTCTACCAGCATTCACAATCTTATACAATGACAAATAGAATGTAACTTTCTTCAATTCGAATTTTACTTTCAGTCCCTCTTTAATTCGAACCCTCGCTATTTCGAAAAACTCGATAATTCGAATTTTTTGTTCGGTCCCTATAAATTCGAATTATCGAGAGTCTACTGTATTTGAAAATTGGATAGAATTGGATATCGAAATGAATATATAAATCTTTAAAGTTTAATTAGGAAAAAAATTAAAGGTCTGATGGAATATGAATATTATTAATTTAAATTTTGAAACCCCAATTAAGAGATTCCTTGACACGATAAGACCCTGCAAAGATTTTCTAATGTTTATAAAATATTCAACCAGGATAGATGATTGACATACCAGTATCTGCCCTTCTTCCAATTGCCTCTTTGTGAACTTGTCCACAGCCTTTCCGGGTCTGTGCGTTGCCCTGAGAGTGCCCGCACTCGGCTGTTGCACCACCCTATACTCCTGCACTCTTCCCGCGTAATATCCAGTTAGCACCACCAATAGGTTTCCAGGAAGAGTCAAAGACCCTCCTTCGGTCACAGAAACATCCCCGTTTGAACTAATAAAGATATTTTTGGGAACCACGATTAGTTTAACAACCAAACCTCTCAGCCAAGAGATGCCGTTTGTTGCATCTAACACGAAATGATCGTCAGTAGCATTTGCCACTGCCTGGATGTATTGCAGTCGGCTGTCGTCGATGAGGGATTGATCGAATAGGGTCACTTCATCCTGAAATACGGAGTTTAAAGGGTTTGAGGAGGGAGAAGGGGGCGGTGCTGAGGACTCTCCATCTAGATATGGAACCTCATCCGGAAAATCGTCGGTAATGGCGTTGTTGTCTTCGATTTCCAGGTAACCGTTCATTGGAGGCTTCTGGACGAAGAATGTGATGTCTCCTGGAGGGATTTGTGGGTGCATCACCTACGAAAAGTACATCAAACGATTGAAATAATTCATATTATATAACGAGATAAAGCAAAGTTAATTTATATACATATTAAAACATAATTAATTATAATTAATGTTAACTTTCTTACCTTGAGTGCATTACTGCATATGCACACGCTAGTTGATTCTTCCACTTCCAACGTCCGGTTACTGGCTACAACGAGAGGCTCCCAGTAACTCGCGGGGAATATCCTTATGTCGAACCTTCCCTCGACGCTCGCTTCTCCTCTTGCTTCTACTCTGTACTGGAAGTGGTCCCTCACAGCCCCGGTTCCATCATGCCTATAAGTCAGCCTCCCTCCCTCCAGATCCCTTTCGGTAAACTTGTCCGCAGGACGACCCAAGACCTCCAGCCTTCCGTGTCTGGGGCCGTCTTCCACAAGGTACTGCACTTGCTCTCCAAAGGCATTAACGTTGGTCTCCACACTAAGGTTATAAGATGTTATGGTCGCCAAACCTCCACGTCTTACCACTAGCCCTGTCGCGTTGGTGATCTCAACGAACGGTGGTGAAGCGCGAACTTCCAAAATGCCATTGGCATAAAACTGTCCATCGGTTATCCATAGACCTATTTTGCCGTAATCTTCTCCTTGATGTCTGAAAAGCACTCTTCCTTCATTGAGATCCTCCTGAGAGAATTCGAAGACAGGTTTGGATGGGTCAGAAGCTGAAACGAGACTTCCATTTGGAATACCTCTTCTGGTATAGATGATCTCCGAAGGTCTTGAGTCGATGTCTGCATCATCGTATCTCAAATCCCTTCCCGTCAGTAACCTTTCACCTCCGCTGACCACTCGGAATACCCGATCAACCGCTCTGGTTGGCGTGTTATCGTTCTTCAGCACGATCTCGATGTGGAACACACCCACGTATTGAAAATTCTCGCCGAGGGCAACGAAGTGAAACGAGTCCCGTTTACTCTCGGAATCGTCGTGGACATAAACGAGTTTTTCCGCCGCTATTTCGCGTGAGTCGAACCAGGAGGTGTTGCGCCTCAGGGTCTCCGTCAAGGTGGAATCAAGGACGTCCAAATGGCCATGGTGGGGACCTCTCGTGACGTTGTAAGAGACATCGAATACCCTGTCAGTCTGTAAGTGAAGATGTCTCCTCATGATGGTTGCTCTTCCTCCTTCGAGAACCTCCAATCTCTCCACCGTGGCGGTCACTGCAGCGTATTCATCCGGTCCAGGGACGTGGGCGATGGAAAACACGGCAGGCTCCGTCGAAAGATCGGGAGTGGTCACTCGGAACTGGAAATCGTCATGGGCACGAGAATAAGTCCTGTGGTGGAGTTTATAGCGAAGTCTAGAGTCCATGAGGTCTCTTTGGGTGAAGGTGTCTCCTGGTAAAAGGCGGCGGTGCTGCTGTTTAGGATTAGATGAATCGGAGCGCCAAATCAACAATACCCCATATCGCGTAGAGCGTAACAAGTGATAAACGATTCGCGATGGATCCGTAAGGGTTGGTTTGGTTTGATAGAGGAGGTTGTCTTCTGTGATAGGGATCTCTTGAATGCCGTCCATCGTGAGCTCTAGGTTACGGATGTGTTCCAGCCTAAGCTCAACGAATTTGATTCTGAAATCGTACACTGTTGGATTCCTGGCCTCCATCACGGAAACTTTGAACTGAAATTAAATAAAAAGATGTTAGAATCAAAATATAAAATTCAGAATGATTGGGTGAAGTGTAATGTCAACAAATATTTTTCACAATCATTATTTATTCTAATATTTATTTTATTTATAAAGCTTTTAAAATAATAATTATCTAAATTCATGGTTCTGAAGCATCTGTAAAACGACCTTATGGGAATATTTAACGATACTTTTCAAAGAACTAATTAAATTCATTATTTTTACGGTAACTAGAAATATATTATAATGCCATTAACGATAAATAGTTCAATATCTCAATATTCATGAAGATAAAATTTAAGGACGAACAATTTAATTCGGGGCACTATTTGAGGGAACACTTAGTAAGCAATATCTTCTCGGAGTTACTAATGCCATCAATATAAAACTGAGCAAATAAGTTTGGATTCTTTGGCATTTGAAAGAACGTGATGAGTGTTAGATCAACGAAGACGATCTTCCAGCTTAATGTCAAATATCGTGAAATCAAATTAACCAAACGACAAATCGCACGCCTTAGGAACAGCGATCAATGTCGCTTGCATGACCGCCCCTTCCCTTCCTCGCACTCATACATCCTCTTACCTTGAAGAGATCATGCTCTGGCTCTCCCGTCGTGTGCAGGTAGCGTATTTGATCCCTCGCAATCTGCCTGCTCGTGAAGTGATCCACGGCTTGCCACCTGGCAGACCCCCCGGAGGCACCACCTCTAAGCCTCTGCAAAACTCCGTATTGAGGCGCTTGGGTCACGTCGTAGCGCACTTCCAGCCCTTGATCCTCCGCATTCGTGGTGAACGAGAGCTCTTCCGGAGTTATCACCGCCGAAGTGTTGTGCGTCAACACCAAACCCGTGTTGTTGATGAGACGGAGCAGCAGCTCGAAGGCAGAGACCCTGAGGACCGCTGCAGGCCCCGCTTCTATTCCATCGGACACTCGCAAAACAACTCGGCCACCAATCTCGCCCCCGGCACCCGCACCGCCGCCCCTGTGGACGTACGATATGAGACCCAAATCGACGTCCTTCTGGGTAAACGTATCGACGGATTTGCCCGGGTTGCGGGAGTTCTCGATGTAACCCTTTCCCTCCCCTCCTGAACTCAGGACCGTATATACGAGGTCGGAGTTGGGATTGTCCGGGTCTTCGGCGTGCAGGAGCTCTGATGTTAGGGTTTTCTTCGTTCCCTAGATGGATATGAGGGATTATTAGAGAGGAAATGGAGCTCTTTGGTTGAACATGATTTTGAATTAAAGAATTCTCTACATGTACAAAAGTATGGAACATCATATTTCGTTCGGAATTAAAGAAATTAAAGCTGCGTTTGAAACATGCTAGATAACTTTTCTACGTTCGAGAGAAAGTGTTGTTTAATGATATATGAAATGGAATGAATACCCCAGATGATGGTTTATAGAAACCTAAAAGTTTAGTACCATCTGAATCATGTATTCGCGTTTTTTTATGAAGAAGTATCAATTTAGTATAATTAGGACAGTATCTCAAAATTCGTCCTTCTTTTAAAGAATAAAAAACTCTCGAATTTTAGCTATTTCTTTTTATATTAATTTCATTTTAATCATTGATAGGTCATAAAAATTCCAATCCGAAGAATGTTTGAAATATAATTATTATTCTTTGGTTACTATTAACTTCGCTGTAATATCTGCAATTTAAGGTACAATGCTTTTTGTGAATCGAAAGTTTTTTTTACTTTTATATAGTTTATTTTGCTTTAAAGAGTTTGCTCATCGATCTATTTCAAATCCACAGAACGTCTACCAACCTGCGCTATCCTGAGGACCTCTCCTGGTTGCAGAATCAGCTGCGGAGGATCGTTAACTGGCGTGACATTCACCGGAAGCACGAATCGATGCCTTCCTTGGAGGTATCCCGGCAACACGAAACCGCTTCCTGGTGACAGCTCCATCTCGAGCACTATCGCATCCTGATGGCTTTCGGACCCATCGTGGAGGTAACGGACTTTGTCTTTGGCCACGTCCAGAAGGGTGAAGACGGTGACCGAGGAATCTTCTACTCGACGGACGGATATGTCCACCTGAAGTTGGCCGTGGCGAGGCGGGGGCGGGGCGACTTGTCGGAATAACACTCCGGAATCGCGTACGCCGAACTTGGGGTAGTCCAACACCACGTCAAGGTTAGTAGTTGTGATTAGGGCGTTACGTCCTTCAGACACTTGAAGCGGTGTAAGCTCGATGATTTCTAAATCAACAGGCAGTGTTGTCTTGGTGAATATCTGAGGATGAAAACAGAGAAAAACTTTGATCATATTCATTTCTAATACTCGTATTATATTTCACGTATTACTCGTATTATATTTCCTTTTCTAATGTATTCTATCAATTGTTAAACGTATGATTTTTATTTTGATTCAATTCAATAATAATGTTAATTATAAAAATGAACGACATTTAAGGAAAAAGAATAGAATTATGAAAGGGAGGAATATTATAACAAATGAAACATCAACAATTTTTATGACCAATTATAGAAGCAGAGTAAATGTGACAGCGGAAAGATTTATCGGATATCGGAAATAATCTTTTTCTTGAATTTGAGATTTTAAGACTTGACAGTATAAATTACAATTATGATAAATTGCAATACAAAATGTTTGCGCCAAATGATTGCGCAAACACCAATATATGTATTTGATCATTTTAGGCAGCATAATATTCTATCAAGAAAAAATTATCTCTAAAGTAAAAAGAATTTTCCTTTCACATGAAAGAAAAAAAGAGGAGTAATCCTTTTTTATTGGAGGATTGGTGAATAAACAACAATTCCATTGATCGTCAATATCAGAAATCAGTTGAGCTAAATGCGTAACCAGCTCTTTTGAATTATCTTATTCTCCGTCGCAAATCAAACCTCTTATCGGTTCCTGGGAACATAACCTCCGAAATCGGACGAAGGAATTTCCTCTGCCGTATATACATCGATTTCCGTACGCGGCGCTGGAGTATTTTTTCGCCTTTAACGATTCGAACGTTTCTATTCGGAATAACGTCACCAAATCGACCTGTTTATCACTCCATCTATATAAACGTCCCGGTGACGTCACACGGCGCGTATTTTCTCTCTTCTCTAATCCCTTCGATTCTTCGGAAGCCGTCGTAGATTCTCTTACGGGAACCCTTACTTTTTTATCGATATTCCCTTATCGTTTTTTGACTGCAAGTCGACCTTGACATCTTCCTGCTAACGGGTAGGTGATCAATTCCGAAGACCTTCCAGAAAAGAGCTTTCCATTTGGACCGAATCCAACCTTTATCTCGTCCGTTCTCCTTGGCTCAGCACAGGGTACCGCGTTATTAATTAGATGCTTCCTACCCTTGATGAGTCGCGATTTTTCTCCGAGGAACTCCGCACCGCCCGAATAGGCGGAGGAACGGTAAATCTCCGCTGTCATCGGAACAAGGTACATATATCGCCCGGATCGCGCCGGTTGCATACGCCGCTTCGAAATTTCCAGAGCCCCTTTTTCCCAGATGTGGAATTATATCTTATTTTCGCATTTATCTCTCCAGCGCGCACTTTGCGAGTTTCGAGATGAAAGGAGGGTGGGCGGGAAAAATTATGAAGTTCTTTACGTTGTTCTTTTTACGGACAGTCGCGAGAAGAAATTCTGTGTAATGGCAATGCGCCGGTTGGAGGAAAAACGGCTTCCGAGTTTGTGAGTCTTCCGGTAGCGAAGTACTGTTTGGTAATCCACTGCCTCCGTGTCCCAGTTCGGGAAATACTTACAGCTCGCCTTTAGATTTCACGGTTCAATTGTCAGGATTCTAGTATTACAAGGGATCCTTTGATGTGAATGGAATCCGAACGAGTTATGACTACTGAAAGGAGCAACTACATCTCTTTGCGTACTAAAACGAGAGCTGCGAATGACGTTTTGTTCCCTTCCCAAGATGTCACCTAAATTAACTAATGGAAACCAGTGTGAGTTTCACCTTTTTTATGGATGATTCTGAGTCTTTCTTACGGACGATCAAACATTGAAAGAGATATAGAAATGAGACGAGGAAAAGAACTATATACGAATAAAATTCGTTGTCCAAAACTTAAGAATCTCATGTTTAATTCTTAAATATCTGCGGTTGAATTAATTTTGATTATTATCGATACTATGAATTCAATCTTATGTGAAGATAGGAGTACGTATGAAAGGTACATGATAACTTAAGGTTTTAAAAATTCTCAGTAGACTGTGAATATATACGGAATTATTAATTTCAGTTTAATATTATTAAAAATTTGCGACAAAATTCTTCAAACAATGCTGATTTTTTAGAAAGTTCGAAAAGTGTGTAATATATGTGTTTATATGAATAAGATTATAAATCTTATTCATAGCGCGGATTTTGCTTTCGTAATTATCATCCGTTTATTATTTCCATGAATTATTTTTTAGAAATATGAGCTTTAAGTTGAAAAATTATCTCTTTGAATTTATTAAATACGAAGAGATTTTCAGTGTGTTTGCATTAATTATTTGTATTCGCATTATCTCAGTAATTAAAATATTATCAGAAGGTATAATTCTCGCTTTTTTCATATCTTTCTGAGGGAATATTTTGTCTCGGAACTCAAAATTAAATTCTCATTGAAAAATATAGATGCAAGATAAAATATTTCAGTTAGTTACTTCGTATCATTGAGGATAAATATGTTTGCATTCAAAATTTTATGATCTTTTAGGGAGTTTTTTCATCAAATTTGATGCATCCTGCCTTTGGACTTTACTAAATCTTTCTTTCTCTTATATCATTATAATAATTTTTACGTTATTCATGATTTACGATTTTCAGTTATTCAGTTTATTTAAGACTTTATAAGTAATTAAGTTCCATAGAAAAATTATAACTATGAATCTGACATGATAAATCATATTTTCTTCTAACTATTCCATATCATAATTAAGGCCGGGCTCTCCCAAAAATCAAATACTCGTACACTCCGGGATCAAAGTGCTACTTGATGAATGCCTTCAGCGTCCTAGATCTTGAAGTTAGCTTTGAAGTAGAACACTCAAGAAGACGTTATGTAAAAACGAACGGTAAATCAAAGAAGTTAGAGCGGAATAGGAACTTACCGGTGTCGGGAAAGCCTTCTCTCGGAGCATACATATATTCAAATTTAAGAGGCTTAGGATGTTGCACCAAACCGAACGAAAATATGCACGAGGATCATTAAATATTTTATAATGAGTTTTAAAATTCAAAGGAATCTCATTCCCATCAATCCTGTTCCATATTTTGATAAAAACTTTTTATAGTCCAATAAAAAGTTATTCTACGACGTTAAAATTTCCATTTTTTAAAGGATTTTTCTCTCTTTGAGAGTGGCGGTACGTATATCATCTTACCAGAGAGAATATTGAATAAGAATATTCCGCGCAGGAGAGAAATATCTTTTTTCTTCTTTTCTTGGTTAAGGATTTAAAGTATTTAAGCTGCTTAATTGATTTATCGATCTATAAGAAAATATACGTAATTTCCAATTAAAACGAGTCTGTAGGAACGGAGGACGTATAATACTAAAGTATAGAAAGTATATTTAACCTCTGCAGTTTATGAAGAGGTTATTTAACATCACCATACATATTTATAAAAATAAATGAAAATCAGTTTAAATTTATAAATATTTTCCTCTGCAATAATAAACTATTATCTTGACAATCCTGAAGGTGTGGCGTTACTAGTTGCTCTTTTATTTCGTGCTCAACAGAAAATTCCGCTCTTATCCTATATTCGATCTCTTGTTAAATTGTAGCGTAAACTCTCTCCGTATACTACAAAAAGATCTACGGAATCCTTAAGGGAATAACTCTCGGGACTTGAAAAGAATAGTTCAAAAACTTTCGGTAGTGGTCACTTGGGTTGTTGTCTTAAGATATGTCCAAACAACACAATTTGAATCGAAGTTGCTAAGTGACACGCGGCGTCTTTCCTCACCTTGTAACTTGTGGCGTAATCTGGTTTGACACAAAGTGGTTGTCCACACTCACACCGGAAGGAATCGACGCCTTGCTGCAGGCAAATGGCTCCTTGGATGCACGGATCTCCGGTGCACGGATATTCCCACACGCAATCTGCACGGATGCCCATAGTGACTCTCGAATCCGGAATCCCCAGCCGTCGCCCGTCCAATTCCATCCCTCGAAGGCATCCCTTGAAGCTCTCCTCAGCTGACCGGACGCCCTGCAAGAAGTGGGCGGGTTCAGTGAAGTGTTTTGCGGTGAAACAACGGGAGAAGTGGGGAAGATCGATTTGATATTGAGGTTGGGAGATTTTGAAATATTGACGTAAATTATATCCGTTAAATATTTTTTTATTTAAGAGGAAATGAATTGAAAATGAAGTATATTCGAAGGTTTCTATGTTAGGATATTAAATATGTTCACTTTAAAGGCGCATACGGATATTGTAGGACCCTTTTACTTATCTTCTTATTTGTTACTAAAATACAAATACATCGATCTTTTTATTGCGACATAATTGGTAAACATTGATATCGAAACAAGAGAAACATAATAGTTTCATGGGCAAATCTCTTTAGTTTCGTACGAAATGAACGTATTTCATTCGTATTGAACCGTAAGTCATTTGAAGTTTTAATAGGTGAATTAAAGCTAGATTATATCGTACTTTATTTTCTATGCACGTATAGGTCATTTTCCTTTTAATAAGAGAGTTTTAATTGAAGAAGAAAGGTTTATATATTTGTTTACAGATAAAAGATACCATAGCAAAGGTATGGAGCATTATAACTATCGTTTTAAATTTTTCAATCCCCCATTGTGTGCAGACATTTTACTCTGATATCTCTTATATGACAAATATTAGCTTTGGAGTATTTAGTCATATACGTGTACATTTTAAAATTATTCTTTCATATTTGCTTTTCAGATGCATTTATCGCTTATTTTTATTCTCTGCGAGATAATTTAAATCTGCATTTCCCCTTGCTAAAGAAAGATACGAAGAGTTAATTAATTTTTTATTTGACGATACTAATTATATCTCCAGAGATAGTAAAATGATAAGTGCTGGGAACATGACGGGGAAAATTGTTTCATGATTTTGACTTCGATATTTTTTCTGCATGCGTGTTGTTGCGCTATATCGTATTTAGAACGTATGCCTTACAAAATCAGATAATTTAATCTTTTGATATTTAGAAGGCTTAATTACTGTTTTTCAACAATAGTCACAATCTTTTTTACTTTTTTGATAAAAGTATCCAATGAAAACACCAAATTTAATCACTTTCTGATTTTATCAAAAGCATCATATATAATTTTTCTGAAACGTTTGAAGTTTATAGTTAAGAGATCCTCTTGTAATATTAATACGTCAGGATAATGAATGAGTATTAAAAGCTGAAATAGGATCTTGGTGGAATATATGGTGTCACATTGTACAAGGGTAATTGTTTTCTAAATCTTTTATTCATTTCAAACGGTGTTTCAAATAGATAATTTGAATGGCAATTCATAGTTACCTGATGCAAGGCTCTGGCCCTCTTGTTCAGTTCGATACCTCCAACGTAAACCGTCTCGGCGAGGTCTAAATACCGGTTGCCCGATCCTGTGAGTGGTAGCCTCAAGCTGGATACCCTGCCATCCACAGTGATCTCTAGGTAGGCCGGGTTGAATTGCACGGCAACCGAATGCCATCGGCCATCTGACACGGAGGCCTCGCTTATCAGCTCCGCAGGTCCGTTCCCCTTGTCCACGGTCAGCCTCACCCGACCCTCCCACAGCTCCACCCCCACGAAATCGGATCGGGAGGAAAGGCCCGTGTTGTAGAGAAGGGTCCCTCTCCTGGACGAGGTCTTCAGCTCCAGCTGCCACCTGACGGCCCAAAAGAGAACCGGTTGTGGGAAGTTAGCGAGGCTCTGGTAACGATCGTGGTCTCGCGTCTGGGATATTCAAATGGAGAGCAGAGGCGAGATTGCGGAGGCGTAATGAGTTTATTAATTATGCCGCTCACGGAAGGAGCAACAATAAGGCACGCGTTCGTTAGCGTCGCGTGAGAGACTCTGGTTTAAAACATTTCGGACAGGAAACGTGAGGAGAGGTTGGGTTTTATCCGAGCAAAGGAAATTCCCATGAGTCGAGGACGAAAGTTTGGAATCGGTCGTTTTATTAATCATTAAAGTAAAATGATTTTCCCGATTGTCTCTCGAAAGAAGATTAAAGGAAATTTAAAGGAAAAGATAGAGAAATTAGTATGTCTTTAGTATTTGGGTCTAACTTTTTTTAAGGACGTAGTGGTTAAAATGATAAAGTTGATACTGATGAGCTACCAAATTGATATTCACGAGTGGGTAAATACGTTTTTCTTCCTTAGGGTAGAATCAAAGTACATTCAGAACGTTTAAGTTTATAATTATGACCATAGATATAATATCTATTGTAAAAAAAAGTATTTTAATTGGGAACACGTCTGAAATTCATTCTTTGATTCATGCATGGAGAATATATCTATATAATTATACCAATTATATTGTGGAAAAGATAGAATATTAAATTAATGAAATCTTATATATGTTATGTCTATATACATCAAACTGATTGAGATCAGTTGTGCAATTAGAAACTTAGTACTTTATTTACGTACTGCCTTCTGCCGTTGATACTTTCCGATGTTTTCATGCTTAAAAATACGTAATCCTTTGCAAAAAAGCAGTCTGATTTAACGAACTGACTAAAAGACTTTCGATGGGACTAGTAATTTAAAACTCCGCTCTCAACAATTTAACAAAAGTTAAAAAGCAATTCATAAAAGTAGGATAAAAGTCGAAAATCCCTGCACATATTTCAATGTCCGTCGATAAGTCAGCGTATTTTATGGGAGAATAATTCGTAACTATATACAATGGTCTGTATCAAACTGGATCTGTTAGTAATCGGTTTTACGTTACGTAATCAATATGTCGAAAGCACCTCGTTTTACAATAACTCGGATTAAAACGGACCGGTACCGGAATAATGGCGATGTAATTGCATTTACCGAGACTACTGTGTCATGCGCGATTCCCGTGAATACGCGGAATCGAGTAAATTAGGAGTTACTTGACACGTCAATTGTTGCCACATGCTCGGTCGGTCTCTTTGACGACCCGCAATCACATTCCACGCCATGATAACACGTACTAACGATATTCTGCCATTTAAATTAGGCGAATTCATACTTTCCTCGTTTAATTGCCTTCTCCGTATTGTTTTGATGAATTTTCCGAGTACTTTGGTACGCGTTATCGGGAAAATAACTCGTAAATTAACTGCTCAATAGGTTTCAAAAATGAATCCACTTCTACGTAAGTTCCTTGCAAGCCGCCTTTCGGCTTGAGGAAGGGGAATGTAACGCAATTATTTATATCGATTTATTGTCATCCATGCACTATCGATTTATTGAAAATTAATTTTTTGAACCATTAAATGTTTATCGAAAATTTAAATTATATTAGAATTTAGGATTTATATATTTAAATGTTATCAACTTTGAATTATGAGTAAATTGCAATTTTCATCCACACAATTATACGTAGTGAAATATCTGGTTTGATTCAAAACAAGAGTTTCTTGGGAAAAATCTATTTGATGCGTTTACTTTATGATACAAACCAACAACTACTGAATGCTCTAACTTCTGTACAGCCCGGAGCGTCTTAGACTATGAATAGACTATAAAGGCAGCATTCTTATATTTGAGATAGCAACGTGGAAACCCTGCTCTTAGGGAATTTCTTTCTTTGTGAAACATCTGAAAGAGATCCGACTGAAACATTTTGCTGAAAAAGGGTTCCCATTTATTTATTTTCCAATCTTCGAAAGTGGCGGGCTTATGAAAGACGCATTTATTTTATAAGGAATATCGAAAAGAATGCTTTCCCGAAGACGGATACCCGTGAATTTTTTAGGCAAAGCTTTCTTTCAAATTCGGAAAAATGTAACCAGCGACTATGAGATTTTGCATCGCTCTCTTAACATAATCCACTACGGATTCCGTGCAGTTACAGTGGGTGGAAAGACTTAAAGATTGTAGTCTTAAGCATCCTGCAAATACATTTCATAGAGATTAATTTTTAGTAGTTTTGTGTATAGTATATTTTCATTTGTACTTATTTAATAGAATAGAAAATTGGAGGTTACCCAGCTCAGTATTACGAAAGAAATAATTTACATCTTTACTATTATTCCATGGATTGTGAATATACTTAAATTTTATGTGATCGAAAATAATAAGTATAACTTCAGAAATGAGGTGATGAAATTAAGTTCTAAATTAAACTTCAATAGAACTTAATGTTAAAGTTGGAGATTTGCTAGTATGCTTTATATATATATGTTTTGATAATTTTATAGGTAATCACGCAACAAGTTAACGAGTAAGAGAACTACTGAGTTAGATTTCTCTAATTGAATTATTAGCCAATATATATATTATGGGATACATTTTAAAACAGCGAAAATACACCCAACGAGATTTTTCAACCCAGAATTGGCGTTAGGTGAATCAGATTTTATCAAAACTAATAAATTAGTAAAACCTCAATTTAGAGCGAATTGTATATCGAGCATTTAAGTCTTAATTACTTTAATTGAATTAAATTTTCACTTTTTTTAACTCGCTCCATTGCATTTTTGAAATAAACTCCATTCCAATACGTTCCACTACTTCGGTAATTTGAAGTAAACACCGACTTCGAAGTGCATTTCTTTTGTTCATCTCTTCTAATGAACGAAAGGAATAAAAAAACACTTCGAAGCAGACTTCTTAGAGCGAGACATCCTGCAATTTGGGAACACCGGGATCAAGATTTATGTCCTAATTTATGGGAATGGGAAATTGCGCGATTGCTGGTACAAAAGAGGTTGACGCCTCGGCAAAAATACAAACAAAAGCGTCCGCCGACTAGATTCGCTAAAAATACGGCTCCTGTGTGAGAGGAGTCGGAAATAGTGACTAAAAATAGGAGGACGAAGTTTCTAACGGGATGAGATTCTTTGCGAACGAACTCAGTTCGCACATTCAACTTTGTCACTTGTCCCCTGTCCAAACACAGCCATTCTTCATTTCGCATTTTCTAATCTTACGAAGCACAGATTTCATTCTTTTGCGAATATTCAGTACTCTATCATAGATCTATCAACTCTAACCATTTTCCTGATAATACACAATTAATTGCAAGTCTCTCTTGCAGAAATTTTTAGGCAGCGATAATGTTTTGGATGTCATTTGATATACACAATAGCATTATTAGAAGCACTTAGACTGTTAAGGCTACGGATATGTTGAGAAATACTTTCTGTACAGTCTGGTAGAGGTCACCTTACGATTGTACGTAATGCTGAAAACATGTGTTGCCATGGTTCAATATCTCTTATCCTCATTTAATTCAGTAACTGTTTTAAATCATACAGACTTCATGAGATTGAAACAATGATATACTGTTATCTCATTTTATTGTATCGAAGATTGCACAATCAGTTTGATATGTTTCTGTTTTTGTTTAAGCCTTGAGGTGCGAGTCTGATTTAATTTACTTTAAAGTTACAGAACTTAAAAAAAAATCTATAAGCTTTATTCACACGCTTTTCTGCGAATATTGTCCTATTATTTCTATTACGAAATCTCATCAACAGCTGCCCCAGGCCGATCTTCCAAATCACCTGAACTATTCCCTCAGTTCTCATCTCTTCCTTTCTTCCATTCCTGCGACGACTGCCGGTGTTTTTGCTCAACGCCCATGTTATTCCAACGGAGGCATAAATCTCGCCAAACTACGCTCTCCTAAATCATTCGAAATCCCCTGCAAACCTATAGGTGTATCCATGTGTCAGGAGAGTCGAGCAGCTCCGCGTGCATTTGGATTGCTAAGTACTTCTCGTCTCCTTTTTTGGTCTCCGAACAGAATCTCCCGTCGTCGCGAAGCTTACTTTCTTAGAGAAAAGGATTTCGAACAGCGGCAAGAATGAACTTCCTACGCCTACTTTTGCAGAGATTATAATGGATGCGTCGAAAACGTGCGGCGACGATTATTGAAATGAAGAAGGAGCTGTATATTCGCGCAAAGTTTTTAGCGGAGCCACTCTGGCGTGAATAATTCATTATCCGAGACTTCCTTCAGAAGTTGCGCCGAAAGTGCAATAAACCCCCGGACTTATTAGATTCGTTCGGCTCGGAGAAGCACGAAAGCGTCCCGAAAAATTTTAATCTTCCGCTCGACTCCCTTGACGTATTCAAATGAAGGTCCGAACGCGTGTCATTTCTCATTCATACTTTAAAGGGTCATCCCGTGGGAATCTCTTTTTAGCTCCGGGTTTCCGAAAAAAGCCCGGATATTTCTGCATTCTTTCCCGAGTAGGCGATAACTAAGGGAAAAAAATAATTGGGGAAATTTTTCGGTGGAGATTATTCCTCTCATTATAAATTGCACCTCCATAAAATATGAGTTCGAGGAATTAATTGATTATGTATGCGTCCGGAGAGAGGTAGTGATTACAGCGCGGATTGATAACCTTAATTGGTTGAAATATTCCCCCAAATGAGAAAGAGCAGAGTCTTATTCTATAGCATTTTTTGTTACCTCAGAGTTGCTAGGACGACTACAATAAGAGACGATCGTAACGTACACATTCGTATGTTACGAATCAAAAGATATTTTTATCGATTAAATATTATTTTTAGAATAAATTATGTACTTTTAAATGTTCACTAAATCAAAATTCAGAATAAAAATGTTGGTGATTATTATTGAAGTAGGATGATCGATAATAAAAATAGTGCTTTAAACGAAAAAAGTTTAACTGAAAATATAATAAGAGAAGTCGTTAAGTTTGGGAAAGCGCTCGAAATTGAGGTGTTCAAAGAAAATGATATAGATGACATATGTTCTATCGAATATAAGAACGAGGTCAAACAAGCAATAGCGAAATAAAAAAAGAACAATCAATATTGGAAGACGTGACACAAATAAATTACTTGTGGAATTTACCAACTTTATCATTATAGAGTATCATAGTTAAACAAGTTAAAAAGCGAGCATTTTCTGAGAAAAATATACCTTTTAAAATATCTTTCAGGCAAGAAGAGATGGAGTTCACGAAATTTACGTGTTTTAGAATTTCATTGCCTCCTCTCTTTGTCCAACAATGATATCAAACCACTTTCCGATAGATTGAATTGTTAATGCTATTCGAAACAGAACTCTCCTGATTTATTGATTTAGAAAGCTTTTTATGAGCGCTACTTTTGAAAATGCTTCATTTTGTTCGTGAAGGCACTCAGGTAGACTCTGAAGTATGTTTATCACAAAAGGCAAATGTTCCATCCTCGTTTGCTGGTGAGCCCATTAGAACATTGGGTTGTTAAATTTTCCAAAGGCTCCATGCGAGAGAGAAAGATAAGCACGTGGAATTGTTATTCGCTTATTGAACGCACCTTGAGCCCGTCCTTGTAATGGTGTTCGGAAGTGCCATGAACGCCCCTTCCTCCACGAAGCTGATGTCCCTGTCCCGTCCGGCGTCGAACTCTTCCGCACAGCTCCAAGTGACGCCGTGTACGTCCACCGAACCAATCCTCTCCCTCGCCCTCGACAGCACGTCCACTCCGTTGTAGATGACATCGGCGATGCATCCGCGCAGATTGTCAACGTGACCCAGGAACAGCTCGGAGAAGTCCCCGCGGCCGCCGACGAACAGCCCAAAGTGGATGTTCAGCTCGTAGAAGCGACCCGGCAAAGCCTCCCTGGTTTAGAATAACCGGACGGAAGATGTTAGAATATCTGAACGGAAAATATTAGACTAAAATACATGTAACATCGATTGAAATCGCTATTTGCTATTTTCAAAGTATATCTCATTATAAGACATCCGGTAGATACCTCAAGACAAATATATTTTCTAAATGTTATTTGCGTAAATAAGTACGAGACCTCAAACGAATAATATAAATCAATTCTGAGTCAGCTGCGTATCCAGATTAGGGTCCTCATTTGAATTGGAAAATCAGTTTCATTCTCTGAAGATATATAAGGAGCAAAAAAACGTTGATTTATTTCCTTTTGCTTCTAACGAAGTAGGGACGGAATACCTACTTAAATTTAATATTAAAATCAACGGGATGAATTCCTTGGAAATAAATGAGAAGCACTGCAGATACTTCATTTAACCACATCCAAATCTTTTGAGCATTGAATTGGCTAATGACAGTTATATTTAAGAAATGCATTTTGTCTCTACCTCGATTGTGTGAGTTAGAATTATTATGAACAGATGAGAGTAGAAAAATAGAAATCATGACTTCCTAACAAACTTTATGCATTCTAGGAAATAATTCTAGTAGGTTATATCTGAGCGAGTCGGTTATTACTACTAAGGAGAATTGATTGACATAGCCATCAAATTGTTTCAATGCACACTCACGATTGCGCGTAGTATTTAATGGATGGAACTCCGATTGGAAAATCGATTTCATTCTCTTAAGGTAGAAGAAATCAAAAGGGTAGATCAGTGTAATATCATAAATTTTCAAGAGTTTTGAGTCGACGGGTATGATTTTAGTTGATAATATTTCGGTTTACATTTATAATATTCTTAAGTTGATTGACCAGCACCAATTATTTTCTGACGAGCATCTTTTAATATACCTTACTCATCATTCTAGTTGTTTATAAAATGATAGACGAAATAAAGAATTATATTTAATAAACCAAAAATTTCATAGAGTGATATTTACCTGGTGACATGAATGGAGTCAACTTGGAGACTCATATCTCCATCCTTCCTCGTTATGACCACATCGTGCCACATTAGGTCATCTAATCGAAGTCCTTTGGCTGAGGCAACTTCCGATTCTCCAGCACCCAGATTGATGTGTACCTAGAATAGTTGGTTATGGTTATTCATCCAGCAATCATTCATTTCTTTGTGGAAACGAAAATATTTTTGGTATTTAATTTTACTTTAGACTTTAGAAAATATTGATTAAACACTATAAACTACTTGAATTACGTTAGTATAAAGGTCGAAAAAATTATATTAAAGTTTGAATAGTTTAGAGTTTTAAAAAATTATTTAAAGATACTGCAAAAGAGGATTTTCTTGATTTTCTTATTTGTTCCCTATCTATCATATCAAAACTTATCAAGTTGAATAATAACATATATCTGTGATTTTACCGAGTATACGATGATTTTGAGGTATATTGCGTGGAATGTTTCATATTTAGAATTTTTGCTCCTGCTGGAGGTAAGATCATGTAATAGAGTTCTAATGAACGATTCGCGGAATGAATTCTTGCGAAATTCTCCCGGTGAAACACTTAAACCTTTCCCAAATACTTAGAAAATCGAGATATTAGCATACTTCAGAGACTCATAAATTTGGTGAGAGCGAAACTAACCACTTTACTCCTTTCCAAGAACGTGCATTGGTTTAAACTCGTTAGCTTAAAGATTCGTTGCTTGCGGGGAGCGTCTTGAAAGCTTCATTTTATGCAACAAATAAGCTATCGCTCGTTTTATTGTATCCGTACTCGTAATTTCTTGGCAGAATAATCGTAGAGGATGGTATCAAATGTGAGATATTGCTCCTTGGAGAGGCTGAGGGTGTTATTTCTCAGTGGGCCAAAATCGTTTTGAAAAAAGGGTACCGTGTGCTTAAAGAGTTTTTTCTTGCAATGCGATTATTTTGGCAAACTTCAGCAATTGATCAAAATGTGGCCACAGGTGGTTTCAAAAGGCAATCTTCCATTTTTTCCAGAGTAGACTTATGTTTATACTTTCTCTTTTATCTCCGTTGTGGATGGGTCGCGAATGTTCAACTAAATGAATCTATATTTCATTTTTAAGGAATGCGGCCGTTACATAAGTGGCAGTGGGATGATTATAAGGAAAGTGAAGTAGATATTTCAGAAAGGGAGAAAACAGTTATTTTGGGATTAATGGAAGGTTGAAGAGCTCGATGTAGACTCCTGTGCAAATTCCATTCGGTCTTAGCTGTTATATTAGAAATATCTTTTTTATGTATCTATATAAAAAAAACTTAGGTCATTCCAAATTCACGTTGAAGAACATAAACTGTAGTGCTCGAATTTCACTGCATTTAAAAGTAAATTATAAAAAATTCAAGAATTTAAGGGACCACTAAATCAGAAGAATGATCTTGGTTTAAGTCTAGGTTTCGTCTGAAATTCATTGGTAATCTTTTTCCCGATTTTTAAATTCGTTTCAGTAAACTTAGAATGAAATATAATGTATTTGTTGATTTATTTACCATACGAATCTATATTTTTGAATTATTCTCATACTCACTTTGAGACGACCCGTTTCCAGACGAACCAAGCAATAATCCGTTCTCCCGGCCGCCAGGAAAAGCATTGCATCCGATCGCTTTGTTCTGAAGCGAAGTCTGAGGTCTGTCGTGCTCTTCGCATCTTGAAGGGGCACCGCTACGTAGCTCGCTCCATAGAAGGATGCTGGAAAGAGAGATAAATAAATACATCAGCACATTTAAAGAATTTTCATCCAATTCCAAAGTACTACAAATACGTCGTTTTATTAAACATACGTTGGGAAAATATTAATCATTTTACGACCTATGTGTGCATTTAAATTGGCAATTTCAAGGCAATGCAAGAATCAAATACTTCTCCATGTGACCTTTTCGTAGGTTTTTAAATTTAAATTAATTTAGAGAATGGATTCCCTGTTGAATTTGGATCTTATAAAAGTGGAGAAAATTCAAAATTTATAACTGAAGTTAAAAAAAAAAGATTTCAAGGATATGAAATATAGAGGTCGGATCTTTTAATATCGATGAGTAAATTTGCGAATGGTTTATTCGTTTGATTTCTTTCTTCTCGGCAAAGAGCAACAAGGAGAATCCCATAACAAAAGCTTTAAGAGATTGATGTAACTTCAAAGTGACGAATTTGAGCAAAGCGTCAAGCTTTTACTGTTATTTCCAATTTATGAGAGAAGTAGTGGAAAAATTTATCGAGTCATTCGCGTAATAACTATTGATCGGATAAAAACATCGGCTTCAGTATTGCGTCAATAACACTTGGAGAGGATGGCAGGAAAAAGTGGATCGATATGTGTTTAATGGGCAGCGGGAAGGATCGAGGGGATAGTTTATAAATGTGGAGCACAGCCTTAGGCCTTCATGCCCTTGACTCGTAAATATTCCCGAAATGCTATAAATTTGATCAGAAAACCTAGAGGTAATAACAGTTGTATTTTTTGCTGGGTTTTATCGGCTTTAAACGTAAAAATATCGAATTATTCGAATAACTTTGGCGGAGATCGCTCATACAGCTGATAGAGGTCCGAAATTTTATGTGTTTTACGTAAGTGTTTCGTTGAAATTCAAAAACGTACGGCGAGGTAACGTTACTTATGTGTAACTTCAATTTACTTATAAAGTTTATTGGCGGAAAGTAGGCGTATTTCGAAGTTTTATACGGCAATTATACTTAAGGGTGACTACAGAACAAAATCAGTAGAAAACTTTTCGAATAATGGTTGAATTAATAAGTAGCTTCAAAATATTGAAAAAATTTTGTTATAAATTACGAATGTATGATTCTGGTAATAACTTTTACGTAATTCCTAAGCATTAGTAGCATTATAGTATACACTGATAGTAATAATTATAGTAATATATTAAGGTCTTTCTATAGCGAACTGAATGATTTAAGACAAAATAAAAACGGTATATAAATTTCATTAAACCGATGGAATGTGAAAAAGATAGTGGATATAAGTAAAAAACCCTATAACGAAAAAAGTAAAGCGTCCGGAAAAGTAATTGAAAAATCAAATCAGAGTAAAAATTACAGAAGTATCCATTTTCGAGCTTTAAAAAGAGAACAGTTTCGTGGAAGGCCGCTTCCGCACCAATGATAAAATCCGTTATTATCGCGAGTTGGGTCGATTCGTTGTTAAGTAAACATTCTCGTAGGATTCCTTCGGGACTTGGATTTTCATTGCGCTTAAATTTCCGTGGATGTATCATTCGAACGTAATGGCAAACTGTTAATGGGTTCATGCCTTTTAAACACAGACTCCCCAGGTGACCTCATTTACACAACTGCACCGAGTAATTCTTGGGTTTTACGCGGCGAAACCCCATTGGATTCACTGGAATCCATTAGCTTAGCCAGCGCATGGTAAATGCATCGTAAAACTATTCCGTTTGCCAAACCTTTTGGCGGAAAGATTCCCCGCAGATTTTCCTCCGCTATCGAAACAAATATTTAAAATAGGTATTTTATTCAACCGCATTCCTCTAGGGATCTAAAACGTTTATAGTATTTTTTATGATCTCAGTTGTACCACAAAGCATTTCATGCTACGTTAGTCCAGTTTATGTGAACGCTCATGCGCTCATGAATAGTACTCACTTTGAAGTCTTTTTTATATACGTCGAATATATGAACATATTTTTATAGTTATTGTAAGTGATGGAAGTAGAATATGCATCTATAGAGTACTATCCTGGGAATACGAAGTACACTTCTGCATTTACTCTAAACTACATAAATATAAGTATTCATTATCAGGAATGAAAGTTTTCTACATGTGGTTTTATTCTGAAATTTCTTGGGTCTATTAATAATGGAGGAAAATATTCCTTCCATACATTCACCTATTGAATATCAAATACGAAAGTTCGACATATTTTAGAAATGTCGAAAGAGGTACTTATTTTATTATACGTTCCATTGATACAACCTAGAAGTTCAGTATAAGCATAATCATATTGATAATGACTTACTCTGAAAGCAGTCCCATTAATTTCTATTCAAAAACCATACAGAAAAATATTTTGGCTGAAGCCCTTTACGATTCGTTATCAAAAGGTGAATATTCGCAATTTTAACGTTTCACTAGATTTATTTTCAAAAAGAGATTGAACGAATATAATTTTGGAACATCAATTGAAGTGAAAGTCCGTGAGTTTGGAAAGGAATGGAAGTTGAATTTTCCCGAAAGCGATTTTTAAGGTGTCGGATTTTGTTTTATTCCTCATTTACAGTTTTCACTCTGCAGTAGAGGTGATCGGAGAAAGTGACAGTCACACAGATTTCAAGACTTTAAATACAGAAAATAGTATACTAATACACGAAAACGTTATTATTAATTATTTAAATAAGAGAAAACACAAGATAAATCTTCTATCCTTTGTGAACAATTTTTTTCTAGTTGACATCTTTACGATGAAAGTTATTGAAAGTCTTACGATATTCCTGAAAGTATCTCGACTGGAAAGAGGAAACAGTATTCTTCTCAATAATAAAAAATTCCTTTATTTTACTGTCGCATTGTATCCTGGAAAATTCCTGTTCCGCCAATAAAAGACGTAATTATAAAAAAATGTATTTGTAACTCATCATCAAGAGTAAACTGATACTTTAAACATACCCAGAAAGGTTTAAGGACTATTCGTTATTAGTTTAATATGTAAATATATATTTAAATGCGAATATATATAATTGTATTAGTATGCAAAATTCACCGTCTGGATAAGAAAGCTGGCCCGTAAATCACTCTCATCCGACCATTTCATGCAGTGCCCCATTGAAAACCTTGTTTTTTTTCGAGTTCGTAGAGGTGGATGTGGGTGAATGGACCAAATCTTTTGATGAGTTGGAAAACACATGGGAGGTCACGGCTGAAGAGGGCGGCCGTCCGTTTAAATACCACAATGAGAGTGGGTGCGGTCTCGAGGAACCTGCACTAGTCGTGGATCTTTGGCCTCGAAAAAGAATAGCGCACGATGTGGCCTTACCAAGGCTACAATTTCAGCTTATTCGGCTAAACAAGCACTCCAGGAGCTTCTCTATTTTTTCGCCCTGAATTTTTGTATCTTCATCGCGGAAGGATAGGCGACGTCGTGGAAGTATTCCTAGCTCATTCAACTCAAGCTTTAGACCACCTACTGTGCTTATTCAAGAGTTTTTCCCTTCTTCTTTCTTATCAGCTTGAATTTGTCTCTCTACTGTATGTGTTTCACGGTCTAATATGTATATTTTGCTTTGTCATCTACATTAAATTTTGGTCTTTCCAAATAAAATTTAAAGTTTTGGCGCTTCATCTGTTTTCTAAAGTAAAATAGGTTACTTTTTTGTATTCCTTTTTAAGGGAAATATAATTTGTATAATTTACAAATACGAATTTTCCCAGTTTCATTGCTATTATATATTAGGAATATACTCTTCCTCTTAGGGTATGTATCATTTGCTAGATCCTTAAATGCATTGCTATTTAAGCGAGTAATTGATTATTTCATCAATATGGATTACAATAATAAATATGGAGTATTAAACAAAGAAATAAGATTATTTGAAATGAGAAAAATTAAGATACTGTCAATTCCAATCGTTAATTTCATAATACGATAAATTACCTATTTTCCTTAAATTTTGACCTTTGTATCGTATACCACCATTAATTACGATCGTAATAAAGTAATGCGATTTGAAAAGTTACACGTCTCGCATGAAATCGCTCCACGCTATTAGTGTCCATACAAAACGAAAAGATATATCTCGACAAAAATTTTAGAGCTCTTTTAATTGTTTACTAGAAAATTTAAGTCTATTTGATAACTCTTGGTGTCGATTTAACGATTTTTCTCTTCACTTCGCCTGACTTAGTTTCGTAGTGATTTGCCCACAAAGAGTCTCGTACGGTTACGGTTTGACTCTGTTGGGAAAGTGTGCATTGGTTTTCCTTGGATGCAGGCTGCAGAGGGCGCTAGCAAATGGGCACGAAAAAGGATGGTCTAATGTCGCGTCTTGCGGCGAACAGGTCAATCCATTTCACTTCCACTCAAACACTAACTGAATGAGTCTTATCTTCATTCCAAAGAATGAGGTGTTCAATTATATATTTTCAAGAATATATATGATAATAATGTTATGGTTAAGAAACTACTATCCTTAAGTAGTCTTCTTCGTTTTGAGACCCAGTGTAGTTCTTATCTTATATGTTTTCTTCGCAGGTTAAATGATGATTCTCAATTGTCGAGAAGGTACTGCATTAGAATTCTCAGAAACAGAAGCTTCAGTGGGATGTCCTTCGTAGGGAAGAGCTCTCGTTGTCTTCACGTACAAGCGACAGTTGACGAGGGAGTTCCAGTCCTACATCCCAATAGGTGTTTGGTGTTCCTTCGTACAATAGACGTCATCCGAGAGTACTCCCTCATTCATCTTAGTAGTTTTGGAGTGGAATACAATTCACGAGGTGTCATCTGAGTGCTCTTTAAGTGATTATGTGTGAAAAGTGTATTTTAATGATGAAGGGGATAATTTTCCAAGTGAATGTTGGAACTCAACTAAGTCTTACGAGGAGATCGGTGTGAACTTTAACAGTGGAGTTAACTAAAAGAGGAAGGTCAAGCACGATTGCACCCAGAATTCGCGTGGCGTGACCAAAGGCAACAGAAAGATACCGGTGTGACCTGATATTGGTGAGTACAAAATCTGATTTAAATATTTGTTTTTTGTGCCAACTTCGAGTTGAATTTCAGTTCTGAGAATGTTCTTTTAGGTGATATAGTCTTTGCACGGATGTACGTACACGTATAGGTATCGATTGATTCGCTCCCAGGTTAACGTTGCACGTCATAAATAAACAATATAAGCTATAGACCTATAGACAAAAGAACGATATAAACTATAGAACCGAATTAAATAAAATACCTTCGATCTTTCATATGAGAAATATTAAGTCCGATCTTCTGACATTAAATATACGACACAGTTACTCATAGTTTTGCGAATATTGTTATGTTAAACTATTTGCGTTCCTACGGCGTTGTTAAGAACCTTCAAGAATTCGTAGCGGAGTAATTTGGAATTGGTTCTGACAAGCACCATTGAGAGATAATCAAACATTATAATTAATACATTCACTAGGAGAATAAATATTTTTGAATATTCTTGCAATTTCAGAAGTTTAAGTGCAGTTTCATTCTACGTATAGACACCAATAATGTACGAGCTAATAAGTTTCAATCAAAAATATCTCTGTTATTTACTATTTGAAATTATTCCAATTATCATTCAATCCTTATTAAAATAAAACACGATGCATTTTCAAGTAACATTATCGATAATGAAAAAATGGAACGTAAAAATTATCCTCGTACTTCGGAACATCCTTACGGACATTTTATCGAAAGAGGCCATGACCTGCGGCCTTTTCATCAGGTCACGGTTAATCGAATCCACGGTAATTCGGAACGTGGACATTTCCACGTTTCCCTCTTTCATTTCTTGGCTGGATGCGGCTGAAGAGACGTTGATCCACTTGGGCCAAGTTATACATTCGTTCGGTGGGAGGGGCCACTAGCTGATCGATACCACTACGACCAAATGGCTAGGGACCCTTAAACTCGGGACGGCCGTAGGAAAAAGCGCTCTTTCCACGACACCTCTTCACACCTTTCATCTGCCTAATGGTTCTGCCGGTCGTGAGGGTCGAACTTTTCCCCTTTATTTCTCTCCTTCCAAAACTTTTTGTTCTCTACGTCTTCTCTCCTTTCGGGCGGAAGGGTTGCGTTGAGGGGAGATAAACGATATGTGCCGAAGATTCCGCTATATTTTGGGCTCTCACAGCGATTACGTTCTCCAAATACGAGGATATTCTTATTTTGTTGCTTTTCTTTGTTTCCTGGTAACGTTTGTATTGCTTTTTGTTTTTTGAGTTTTCCGATTGGAATTGTTTTTTGAGGTGGTGTCCTATTTCTGAAGGCTTTTCTATTAAGTACGAGATTAGATTAGTGATTAAGCGAGAGATTTGGATTACTAAAACGATCGATTTAATATTACAATCGATTGTTGATATTCTTTCGTGGACTATGGTGGATAAAACTATCCCGAAATGAGCATAAATTATTACTCAAATACAATAACTAGCTGTACAGCCCCTACTGTTTGGTAGTGAAATAACAGTTTGCAGAATCTTTCCGAAGAATCTCCATCGACTTCCATTCCGTGAATGGGCGGGGCTCAGGGACGTCATCCGACGGCTTTTAGAAAGAAATCGGTCCCGTAATCAAATTCTCACCGAAATCGATTCTTCTCTCAACTAAGGACACCTTAAAAACTCTGTATCCCCCTCGGAAATATCTAAATGTGAAAGGCACGGGATTCTCCTCCAGAAGAACTCGCTTCATATTTCCGTTTTCGAGCACGGAAAGCGATTTCCCTCTTTTTTCCGAAGCTCAACCATGCGATCGTGTTGCCCCTCGCGGCGCTTTTCGGCAACTTTTTTCATTCGACATGGCCCTCGCGAAAAAAAAATTCCCCTCACGAGCACCTCCTTCTCATATCACTTCTTCCTTTTTCCGTCTAGTTAGATGAGGGAGAGTGCTTTATTTTCCGGACGGCGAGGGATGAAGAGGGTCGAAAGGGGTTGGAATCGAAGGCGTGAAAGTTTTCCTTCGGACGGGGTCCCCAAGAATACGCTTACTCGATGCCTTTATCTTTCTTCTCCACTCTTTCCAAAAGTCTGCCTTAGTTCTGATTCCTTTTCTCTTGTCCCATGTCTCCAAAAGGGAAGTCAAGACACGGATGGTCTAGATTCATGGATGCTACGATATGCCCGAGTTTTTTTTTCGCGGAAAGAAATAACGCTGTGGTTTCCAAATATAGGTCGGCCGAAAAAGTGCACCGTCGCGAGGGGGGATATTTGGGGAATTTGGGCTTATATTTTAGGATTTGCAGAGGAAGATTTCTGTTCTTGAGGAGGATTTTACGGTACCGAGAATTTCGAAATACTTTTGTTTAAGGAGTACTCCAAGGTTCCCTTTTTGGACCAGTAGAATTAGTATAATATGGCGTATGTGTAATTTTTTAATTCTTGGGTGTTTGAAATAGAATATTTTATATTCATTTGACCTGGATGAAACGTATTTTATAGTACATTTCGAGAAAAATGTGCCGAATTAGAATATATAAACTAATATGTCTTCAAAGAGTAAGACGTTCCTACCCATACGCTGGTAGCGAATTTTCAGATGAACGTAAAGTTTCTTGTTTAATTTTCTGCTATGTATTATCATGAGCGAGAAATACAAACGTGAGTTAAAAGTATTATGTAATAATAATTTTCTGAAATGTTATTTCACAATACCAATTTCGAATTTAATGGGGCATCTTTCCTAATGTGCAATTTACTAAATACCTTAATACCAATTACTTATTTATAACGAACGTAGCTCTTTAAATCACTTCGTACATCTGTTGAAAGAGTAATCCCTCCAAAAGGAATGTTTGATCGATGTTCTTAGTATTTCTATAGGATTTACACCCAGATATCACGCTTAATTTTCTCGTTGTACCATATTTCTCTTGTCCCATTCTCCGTCCAACAACACACGAATTCATCACTCAAACGAAACCCGAGTAATCTAACGGAGTGGCTGCGAGTGGAAGCTAATTAGCCCTGGCGTTTCGAAAAACGCACCATTCTGCGCTGACACTGGAGATCGGAGTGCAAATCTTCGATAAGGCGTCGTCTTCAAAAGATCAAGGAGTGGGGGGTGACTACAGGGGAAACATGGGGGGGCGTTCCCACTTAAGGAGGTGGGGAAATGAAAGGACAAACCCGCGGAGGGAAAAAAGGTGAAAGGTTTTTCCTTCGGAGGACAAGAAAATGGAACGAGGATATCCAGGTTTGCGCATCAAGCTCCGAACGCTTCTTGTATGGGAATTCACAGAGGACCAGGGCGTAACAACGCCACCGTACCCTTTCTCCTTCTATCGCTTTCTTCTGCTCATCAGCAGCGCACCTCTCCATCAAGTCACCTTTCCACATCAAAAACTCGGCACCTCATCCACGACTTTTAGCGAAACCCCCCTTTCTTCTTTCCATCGACCTTCTCGACCTTTCAACTGCAATAAAAGAGGCGAAAGAAACTCGTAGCTTATGGATCCCGAGGAAGGAAAAAAATGGGTTTGGAAGAATTATAATTTCGAAAGTGTGAAGATGGAAAGAGAGCCATCTCATCGGTGTCTTCGCAGTCGAGAGGGATCTTTTTTCGTTCCCTTTGCGGGAGAAAGGACTTGAGATGTCTTTTGGGAGAGTCATTGGAAAGGTGAGGGAACTGCGGGAGGGTGTGTAAAAGGATTAGAGTGAATAGGGGGTCGGGTAATGGTTTTCCAAAGAGCAAAGAAACGGCGGTGGTTGTCGTGAGCGATGGAGCATGGGAAAGAGGCGGTTCTTTTCGCAAAATTCTCTTTCGCGGTTTTTTTTAGAGAGAGTCGTGGCGCGAAGCCATTCTCTCTCCGTTCAGAGGTAACCTCTTGGTCTTTTGATGGCTTTGCCGTAAAACCAAACAATTCAAGCGGGGATGCGCTGCTTTTCGCTGTCGGGATTTTTTTGTTCTGTTTGAGGAACAAAGCGTGTCCAGTTAGGGGTGAAAGGGATACAACAATTAAGAGTGGCTTGGAGTATTTTCTTCAAAGGTTAGATAGGAGAAGTTTTAATAATAAGAGCAGCTTGGATTGGTTTCTATGGATAGATGAATTGGAAGAATGGTTAGGATTAAAGGAGATGTAAATAAATCTTTTTCTTACTATGTGCCCCTAATTGTAAAAGAGATGATTATGGAATGCACTCGTTGAATGATAGGAAAAATCAAATAGCGTGTCCTTGAAAGATTTGAAATTAATATCATATCTGTTTGATACCTGATATTGATAATATGTTTGATACCTGATAAATATGAAGAATGATACTCTGCCATAGAGGTTTGCTTCTAAAAAGTTTATCACTATTTATTTTATTTATTTTTATCAATTCATAACAAATACATTGATGAAATTTGAAAAATAATTTCTAATTCTTTGAATAAGTAGGCTTTACGTGGAAGCTTCTGTTGTTTTATAATTTTTTGATTCATTAAGAAAGCGTTAGGCAATGTATCAATTAAGAAATTAGTATCTTAAATTTCATTATGTAATTAGGATCAAAAATAATATTTTGATTTACTTTTTTAAACTTTTTATTAGTTTACTGCATTTAAAAATTGACTTTAATCCCAACCATATCGTATAAATTCGAACAATTTAAGATTTTTTAATGATTAGTAGAATTTATAGTTTCAGTTGCCAATCGGATTGAAAGAATTATACATATATCTCACATGAATTTGATGCAGTCTTCATTTTGAAGTACTCACTGGAGAATATTTGGAAATAATCTAACCTTGATCGGTAAAAATCGGCTGAGACGCAATTTCTGGAATACAGAAACCACTTAAAGTTACCTCTGCATTCTATCACTCATATCCTACGTTATTCAGAATTCATTCATTTTCACGAATTCTCGCTACGTGCGATGGAAACCCAATCCTTTAACCCACTCAAAATATTCCCTCCACTCAAACGTATCGACTCGGATCATCCTGTCAATACAAAAAGTATGCACAGACCTCTAACTAATATTTGACCTTCAACTCTTTCCCCTTACCTTTTTATTTTGAATAGACATTTCATGCCCAGTTATACGAGTCTGCATTTTATTTCATTAGTCTTCACTTATGAAATATTTTTTCTTGGTCTTCCCTCTTCTCTTTATTAAAATAGTCTCACTTTAAGGCGGTAAACATTAGTAACTCGTGATTGATTATGTTTAATGAATGAAGAGCATGCCAACTTTGTAGTATATTAAGAGAAATTTCATTTTTTTCCAAACTCAAAAAGGAAAGGGTAAAAGAATTGATTTGAAATGCAATTCTTAGGTTATCCACGCGATAAATTTAGTGTACCTAAATTTATAATTCGATATGTATGTGTTTAAAAGATGTTTTAAGTATGATTAAATGCTTTTCCTGCAATGGAGCGGTAATTAGCACTCCAAATACCCGTACGAATTTAGTATATTCGTTCAATTTTCCATTTATCCACGTTTTTTTGGTGTTTTTTTCCAAATATGAATACACTACGGAATTTTTAGTGAAATAATTCACGGTAATATCTTTTTCAACAGTTCAAAGTATAAGCTTTTAATAAAATACTTTTGAAAGCGAATCCTCGTATCTACGAAGGTAAATGAATGGATTTTCCTGAAGCTTCCGTTAATTTTCGTATCTTTAAAACTCAATTATGCAAATGCAACCCTTGGAAATTCCACGATCTTTTCCTATTTTCAATATGTAAAGGGGACTGATTCCTGCTGTTGGCGTTATTTTTTCTTTGACAAGGGCGTTCTAAAGCAATACTTTTTTCCAGTTTTATCTCATTTTCAAACGACAATTAAATATATTTTCTAGAGGTATTTCAAGGTCTGAATTGTAAGTAATTTTATTTCCATCTTGTTTACGTCATTTTTTCATCGTAGTAGATCATGTCTTTCTAGATGTCATAGATATTAGCTTTGTTCTATAATTCATTTCGAAGTTTTAAAAACGCTGTAATAGAAGTGGAGTGATAGAATGTGATGGTACATCACGCCATAGTAATATTAGTAGGAAAATTGAATCTTCCTCTCCATTCATCCGAAATCCTATACTTCGTGGTATTGCTTTTCAATTTTTATCCCTTTTTTTGAAAAATCAAGGCTGATGAGTTAAATTGAAAAGGATATGACGGTCCCCCGGGATCAAGTAATTTCCCGTAAAAAAACTTTTATGGAGTATTTTCTCTTAAAAAGACAGCCCTTTCAGAGTCGAGGGGTGGCTATTTAGGTATCGTTTGGTGAATGTTCGAATGACAATGGACGGTTGGTTACGCGTCTCTAAAATTACGAAAAAAATTTCACGGTCCGTGCCACTTTGCCTAAAACCGCGCAACGTTTTAAAAATGCAGCTTTTATGATGAAATTCCGTGCACGGAAAAAAATTCAAGCTTTCAAAAAGAATTTAATATAGCGATATGGAAAATTTCTACCGTAGAGCGGAACGTTTAGCTTCGAGTGACCGTCGTTCCTATGGTAGCTTTCGGGAATTAGTCTCGAACCGATGGACGGAAAAAATATCTCCCTTGGTTTCAACATTCAACGCATTCTTGCATTTTCCTCTTTTAATGAAGAGGCGAATGTGGGAGATTCTATAAACGGAGGCACCTAAAAAGTTATTCTTTTCGTAGATTACATTGTATGAGCAAGTAAAAAATACGGAATAATTAAATCCTGAGAACCGCTTGACCCAACACTACTACTTTACACGCAACTATTTATGCTTTAATCAACCTTCTGCCTTTTATGTTTTAAATTTATATCAGAAAAAATATTACTACTATTATCACTGTACCTTCTATACTTCTTTATTATTTGAGAATTGGGAAGTTTTTAATTATATTACATTGGGATGATTTCTACACTATGGAAGTTAAAAGGAGATAGATACATTATAGCGTTATTCATTTAAAGAAAATATTTTTTCTATCAGTCAATATTTTATTCTTTATATAATGTTTATTGCTGATGATAAAATATTACTCCACTTAAATTGTATTCTATTCCTATGACTGGTGATTAATGGATTTCAATTAAACTGATTTCTTTTGGGATTCTCCAGAATTCAGTTTTCCTTTGAATATTAATTAAAGTATAGAAGTAATATTATAGTAACAAAAGTATTAAATACTAGCATTTGATACGAATATCTTATATGTATCACAAGGAATATCATATATCTTCGATATGCGTAGTGTAAATTCCCAATTGATGACGAGAGAAATTTTTCTAATCATATAAATCTTAACAAAGAACCCTATTTCCGACATTTCCAATTTGAAAATATCGCCTTCCGCGAAATTTTCGCTTCAGGAGTGTCAAAATAAAACTCACCGATAAATTTGTAACGCACCTCCAATTTAAAGATATATTTTTCGTGTCAATTACTCCAACTCGAGCAGGTGGGTCAGGGAATCGAAAACTCCCGTGTTCGCATCGGAAAAGTCGCGAGCTTTTCTCGCGTGCGCTTCGCACGAATTTTTTTTTCTTCTAGGTATCTCTGAACCGAGTAATGGCACGCCGTAGTGTGCAACGCTAACATTTCTGTGTGAGGCACATCGGTGAAGTGCTTCTGCCATGAAAGGGATCCGAAAAAACGGGTGTATCTGGGATCCGCTGAAAATTGAATCTCGAAATGGATGCACGATCGATGATCGATTATCATTTCATGAATGTGGTTGGGAGGGGATTAATCGTGTGTTAGGAGGGAGCACCTGGTGGGTATCCAAAGGAGTGTGGGGATTAGATTTGTAGTCTATTATGCTGAGAGGGAGTCTTTGGCGTTTGGCTTCGGGGTTAGGAACGATGGTTCGGTCGAGGTAATAACTTGGAGGATCTTCTGCATATAGTTTGGAAGTTGTTTAATATAAAGCTTTTGCCTCACAAGTTCCCCAACATCACTTTCGAGGTTTATGTTTGATCCTCTATCCGAAGACGCCTCTCGAAGCGAAGTGGTCGAGGGTATTACAACGCGTAACACAAATAGATACTGCGAATTTGCATTCCCCAAATTAGATTGGATTCGCATCCCTTTATTACACGATATATGGAAATTTGTGCGTCACTTTTTAAATAAGAATAATAAAGGAATATGGAATGCGTGTTTATAATTAAATACACGTATATATACTTGTGCGAATACGCGTACGTAACTGGGTATAAAAGCAGTCTATATTACTCACGAATTTCAAATTATAATATTATAAAATGCGTACTAATGAAGCTTCTACGCTTAAAATGACTCCCATTAATTTGATATTTCCAAATAAATTTCGCTGGTTCAAATTTTTTCTAAATAAAAATAGTATCTGTACGTGAATGGTGGTTAATATGCTGAAAATTTCATCTTTATCGCTAACAATTTATTCATGGCGAACAATAGTTAATTATTCACATTTATGATAGTTTTTGCAAATTAACGAGCGTTTTAACCCAATAGCTGATACCGGAGTTGTTACGGGATGGAGGTCAACTCAGCGTGCTTCCAGAGCGGATTTGGGTCATCGGGACAAAAGGTTGAATTCCATAATTTCAAATTAGCCGCCCTTTCATGTTTGTGCGTTCATCTAAAAAGGACATCGTTTATATTGCATCAATGTGAAATTAAAGTATACCAGGGGCAGTTAGATGCCACCAAGTAGTCTGATACTGTAAATTCACTTTTTTATGTTTTTATTTCTCTCTCTAAAGGTTATTTCATCGTCATTACCAACGAATGTTTTTTCGCTACGAATAAATGTGGGAAATTTAGAATTTACTGATTTAATATTTGCTGAAAAAACTAGTTTTTATTTTAATTTAGAGGGTAATCTCGGTATGATTGCCTTAAGGCATTTCATACAATAGTGATAATAATAATATTTCGGATAGTTCTAATTTAGTGGAAATTAAGAGATGCTGATACTAATTGACAGAGAAGCAGAATCTTAATGATTTAGTTCATAATCTTTTAATGCATCAAGTTAAATTTTGAGAATATATAATTATCTCATCATACTCCATTTATTTATGAAGGAATCATAATTAATTTCGAAGTAAATATTAGGATTACTAACTCTCCTCATTCAATATATAAAAGTATCGTCACAGTATTAAAGAAAGGTGAAAATAATTTAATACGATGTGTTCGTGTGTCTTGAATACAAAGGTCAAGGGGTCAAGGCATTTTACCTTTAGTAAAGTGAAATTGCCGCTGTTTGGTGTGTATTGGTTAGAAAGCCTGTCCGGAATGTTGAGGATTTGGGTTCGAATCCATGTCTTTTCGCTGTATATCACTTCACATCTATTTAACCTTAAAAATATTATCTGATAACACTTAACCATGCTTTCAATGAATTGGGAAACAAAAGTTATTTGAGGAATGGTTGTACCGAGTATGAAAAGTGTAATTTTTATTCGATTTATCTAAAAAGAGTTGAACTCTTTCTTATTAACTTAAGAACTATTCTTTAGCAAATAATAATAAAAATGAAGGTAATTCATAGTTTACTAAGGATGAAGGAGGTGGTATAGAAGTTCAGATTTAAAAAAATTAAGGCTACAAGACTATGGGATATTGTATTTTTTGTCAATCCTAGGAGTAATGTACGGTTGTCTTCTTCAAACAGTGTTCATTCAGAAACAATGTTTCGACACCGCAAACTTTCAAAAATCGTAAAAATCAGTATGTGTTATTTTTTAATTTAATATTCTATCTAAAGGTAGTTTCTCGGATATTATTCTATACAACTTTTTCGTGGACATTTCCTAAATATTTACGAAAGCTTTGATTGTTTACATTGTGTTTATTGAATTCGATCGTTGTTATCTCCGACAATACGCAGAAAAGCTCCAATTGTGTACATCTAATGTGTTCATAAACATAATCCTTCAACAACTACATAATAACATGCATACCGCCTTTCGGCGTGTGGCAGGCTATTCCTTAAAATTCTTCTACAACTCAGTACAAATCTACAGTTACTAGTAAATAAATAATCTAAAACTTTTTGATTACTAGTAATGAGTATTATATTACATCCATCATTCCACTTCGTTAAATTTATAATTAGAGAGGCATCGTTCATCTGCAAATGTACAGAGTTTAGTATTCTCAAGGAAAGCGGATGCTGTAGAAAAGCCAGTGGGGAGTCTCTATAACACCTGGGGTGCCCAGCTTGTGATCGTGTTAATTACATAATAATACTCTTTTGAGAAGTTTCTCGTTCCCTTTTTCGGAAACTGCTACGTCATTATGTGGATTAATAATCGAACGAAAACCTTTCCTGAAGAAAGAGCTTGTATTCAAACGCGTTCTTTCATGCATCATTCGTTGCGTACCGTATTCCCATCCACAGTCTTATGATTCCAATTAAATATTAGGGGACTGGTCATCTGTATGGGAGAGAACGATGTATTTGTAAAAGCGCCTTTCCATTTACATCATTTGGGAATACGAATACTTAAAAGAGCTCATTTTTGGTGGACTCTCCAGACCCTTTGATATCTCGCGGAATGAGGTATCAAAAGAGGCCATAAATGGAGAAGCTTTATTTCTGGCGTTTAATTCACTCCTTCCTCCACTTCATTACGCCTCCACGGCTATATTGCATTCCTTAAGGCGCATTCATTTGTTTCTGCAGCGGGCGCTGGAAGAGGCCGGTGGGAAGGGCGCCCTGGGCGGTCGACTTCAAATGCCTTACGGTCTCTTCCAGTTCTGGGTCATTTGGAAAATTTACATTATTCGCGCGCGTCCGTTGACGACAATGAAGGCATTGCAAAATGCTTCTTTGCGAAGATATAATACTAAATAATGGAGGCGCAGGGCTGTTACATAATCTGCCGTTAAAGCTGTAACCGGATGTTGGTATTAATACGCCGTAATTCACGGCGACAAATGGGTTTTTTCGCCCAGTAAAACGAAATTCGATTAATGTGTTCGCACACCGGTTCCCTTCCGGGAGGGGAAGGCTTCTAAATGCGATTAGTCATCGTAAATGCTCTCGGCAGATTTTTTCGCCATCAGAGCCCTTCGCTTGAAGATCGGAGGGTGCGTTCTGGATTCGGGGGATAGTTGACCCAAAACCTAGCTCAAAATTTTGGTGTAAAATTGGCGATATGAACCAAATTTGATTTCTACGAGATAAAATTTTAATGTTCTAAATTCTTGGTGGAGTTCTATGTTTAAGGAGATATTTTTCACATGTATAGTTGAAGTATTTTGCTGAAATTTAAAAATCGTTTCTGAAACTCGTAAATCACGGTCCTACGTTCCCAGACGTGCAACCCATTTTACAGTCGCGACAAATATGTGCATTTTGCGTGAAATCTCTTTTTGAATCGAGTCGTTAAACTCTGAATAGTAACCTAGTTCGGGCTACATTGTGATAACAGAAGAATAATATAAAATAAATGCTAAATAGTATGCGTTAACGTACATTACTATTAAAATGATATGGCAATTTCATACGGTTTAATTTGATCCTATCTTTATTTGACGGTTGTATGGGATTTTTAATTCTTTTCTGATTAGGATTTTCCGTAAAAGTACTTCTTTTTAGTTAAATATATTTCAAAAAGGAAATTGAAGGAAATTTCTTTGTAAGATTTTTAAAAACATTTTCCCTTTTTAAAGAGAATATTATAAAAAGTTATAATTTACAAGAGATTGATATTTATCGATTCTAACCGACAAAGTAGCTGAATCGTTAGTATACCATCATAGTATATTAGAGGAAAAATGAGAGAGTTTAAAATAGAGTTTAGCATACGTCTTGAATAGTTTATTGCGAGAGCAATAGAATAAATCGTGTTTATATACAAAATGTCACTCCAATCAGTCTTCGCATTTCCCTTGTTTAAGGCTCTCATTTAAATTCCAAAGTCGAGAGCCCTTTCGACCACTTCTTTCGATTCATTATTTTTCGAGAGGAAGAAATGGCGATAGAAGAGCTCCCGAAATTTCATTTAAGAAACGGAATGCGTGTGGAAGGGAATTGGGAGACAGTGTGAAGACCGAAAAAAATACGGTATCCATGCGGTGAACCTTTTTTTGCGATCAAAAACGAAATTAAGGCTTGCTTCTTCTTCAATAGTCTATTGCTACTCTATTTCAACCTGGTTCAAATTCTTTTTGATGGATAGTCGAATTAAATGGTGCATTTACAGTATTCTGTGAGATTAAATGATAAAATAATCTACGTATATTATTAACGGCTTTATTATCATTCATCCTCCACTCTCAGATTAACTAGTTTACATGAATTTGAACGATTTTGTGACTTACGATAATAAAGATGAAGTTTTACTTCAAGTAATTGCAAGGTAAAATAGGTATAGGAATTATGCCAATTTCAATATTCAAATATACGATTGAAAAATAAAACCTCCTGAATGTTTAGAGTCATATTTTAGCAACAGAGTCAATTTTTTTAACGTTCCTTTATGACGTTAAATGTCAAAATAAAAACTAGGCTATCGAAGAAACATCACGATGCCTGGCAAAGGAAATGGAATGTACAATCCGTAGCAGATACCAAATCTAGAAAGCAAGAAGGAACGGATTGTATCTTTCTAAATCGTTCAGCTGTCACGTCCAACGATAACTTTTTTCCGAGAATTTAATCGAAGCTCGCGAGAAATTATTTTTAGAAGACTTGTGGGAATGTGTTGATGAAACCCCTTCTTTCTCCGGGAGAATACGACCTCTCTTAGGGCGAAACTCGATCAGAGCTAGAAGTAAACAGAAGTTTTAGTAGGTCGCTGTGACATTAGCGCACGACGTCACGACGGAGTTCAAATCTCTCGCTCGTCACGTATCGCTGCACGGCGATGTTCGTGAAGACTTTAAACTCTCCACCCACGCTTCATTAAACAATCCGATTTATCGGAAAAGCCCTCACTTGAGTGTTGATAAGGATACGCTTGAGATTTATTATGATCAGAGATTGATTTCCCAACAATATTGAAAAAAGATTTTAAATGGTTCAGTTCTTTGGTGTAAGACAGTATTTTAAAGGTTATTCATAGTTTTGATCTTCTTCAAGATCATCAGTATTGCCGCCAGGTATTTGGATCCAAAGGATATCAGATATCTTGTCTTATTTCAGCAAAGATTCTTTAGCTGGTTTTGACGTATAATTTTCTTTTTCTTTGTAGTTAAAAATAAATAAAGAAGGCGAAATAATTTCAAAGTAGTATATCATATATCTTTATCAAAACCGTTCTGATAAGTAATTATATACTTAATCTTTAATCGTCCTCTTTATAGTTAACCTCCTTAGTAAATTTCAATGATAGGACAAACGTTACTTGAAATATTCAATGTTTCAGTCAACAAAACGTACACCAGGGGTCGGTTTAAAAGATTCATAGGATAGACTGTTTGCAGGTCAGCGTTCAAGATGATCACGGGGCGTGTAATGGCCACAAACAACACATCAAAGCACTCGACGATTGCCCGCCAATTTAGCCCTAAAAGAGTATACACACAATACCTCAAAGAGTTGAAACTTAGATGCAAGTGATAATTAAGTCATGAAACGTGCCGAAGAAACAAGCGGATGACTAAGCTCTTCTTTTTTTGTACCCGAGTTTGGAGTTATTTTTACATACTCCATGAATATCTTCCCTCAACTATCCGCCTCTGTCTCCTTCCTCTTAATCACCTTCATTTCCGTACAAAAAAGGCGAGGTTGATTAAAAATTCAGTCTTCTTTTGCATTCTTAACGCTCTCTCTCGTAACAAAGGGCCTTTTTCCGTACTCGTGACATCGTCTTGCAAAAGACAGTCTGAAAGCGCCTCTCGCTTACTTTTCGCAGATGAGTCACACTGTCCACAAAGGAAGAAGATGCAGAGAAGAATATTTCATTAAGAGAAAGGGAGGGATGCATTGAGGTCCGGAGAACAACCTACTGCCTAATACCTTAGTAAATCAAATCAGGACTTGCTCGTGGCAGGGGAATTGTTGAGTGAAAATTGGCTCACGTAGGGCGAGGGAAAGGATGAATATTTTATTCCATAATATTCTTCAAAGCGTTTTGCGGCTTCTTTGTTCCCTTTATGATAAAGACGCGGAGAAAGTATCGCATTAGGGACTAAATCAAACTAGAACACAACGAGGAGTGTTTTTTATTATTCTCATCTTGAAAAAGACGAATAATACAGAGCGAGTATAATTTAAGAATCGTGAGAAAAATATTTCTTTTAAAGGTAATTTTCATTGAATGTTGAGCTTAAATTTCAAGTGAATTTCCGGAAACCAACGTTTTAAATGACACGATTTTAACGAATTACCATTTCGGCATTTATAGAAGCTTTATTGATGTTAATTAAACTTCACATAAGTCAAGATCTACTCATTATTTTTATTTGTTTCCATTTTCCTTTCATTAGTTACATTAAATCACACAATAAGATAACTATATCAATATTTTTAATAAGTTATCATTTTCCACCAACTCAAATCTCTAAATAGAAACTATCATATTTATATCATCTAATCTCAGCTAATTTACGTAGTATCATTCTCATGGGAATCTTTTATGCATGTTGCCTACTATATTACTGTGCCTCAAATGTCCCGATGTGTAATTAAAGTGAATAATTTTCTTCGCTGTAATTCCTACCTAATTTTCCTCAATTAAACATTTAAGAATCAGAATTTATACATATCATCAGCGAAATTGATATTAAAGTTTCATTTCATATAGAGATACAACATTGTCTGATCGGCTTGAATTTTGTTCCAAATTTTACGTAAATATATTATAGTAAATTTCACTCGAAACACATTATTTTCGGTGATATTCGTTCGCATATATAGCAAATTATCATCGTTTTCGAAAACAAACGAATCGCGGGCGAAGGAGGTCGACTGTTGATCTTTCGAAAGGATTTTGAAGGAATGCTCTTCTGTTTGAAAAAGCGGCGATTCTTGTCCATGTTAGCGCTTCGGATCAATAATTTCGCGACGGAATGGCGAAGGCATCTTTTGAAGACAAAAGCAGCTGCACTTAATGGAAATGCCAATCGATATGAATTTCGATAGTCATATCGGATAGTTTCATAAAAGCTGACAATCCTTTGATGGCTTCACGAATGGTTGGGGTGATATGAGAATGGAAAATGGTCCTCGGAATTTCAGGTTAGAGGATTTCAGAGTTTTAAACAGGCTTTCCGATGTTATGAAGATTGGGATTCGTTGACTGGAATTCGCCTTTGAAAGAGTGCTGGAAATGACATCTTTAGAAGTTGACGCATCGAAGGATTTTCATTCATCGCAAGGCGGGCTAAAATGTGAAATATTTTAAATTAAACGAATTCGCGATTTTTCATGCTTATGGAAACCGAAAGAGAACAGTCATGCGTTCTTATAAATTTTGCCTTTTTATTTAGGAGTAAAACATTTTCATAAATTTGTTCTCATAAAGTTTTACACAAAATGCATAATTACTTGAATAAGAAAACAGTTTGTATTATAGTTCGCATTGAGATATTTGACTTAAAATTATATAAGATGAACCGGATAATTCTCTTTAAGAGTAATAATAATAATAAAGAGTAAAATGATTAGTAATGAGTAATTCAAACAATGAAGACACGCACATTTTGAATTTGTTAGTTGTTTTTCAGATTTCTCTACAGTAAGGAATGTATAATAATGCAACGTTTCTTAGACTCATTTAATATTGAACATTACCACCTTCGATCAATCCACGGTTGTATTGCAATACGTGCAGTATAAAGGAAATTTAAAAAAATATATAATGAAAATTATTAGATATTATGAGTCAACGTTATCAACGTCAATCGCATTAGAATCGTATAGAAAACTTTATGGTTTTACGGATTTTAGAATTATCTTAGTTAAGAATTAGGAGCAGACTAGATCATTCTTTGGTATTCAGTCCGGTAGTATATTTTTCAACTGTATCATCAGCATAGAGAATCTATAATCTCCTATCGATTCGTGTATCGACCATTAGTATTATCGAATTTAAGGCTCCACGACTCGTTATCAGACGCGTTATTTAGGAAGCCAAACATTTATTTCGTAAAAAAACGAACGAATTTGGAGGTGACGTTGTAAGAGCTCTTCTGCAGTGCAGTTCGTTATCCGATTTTCGTGAAGGAAGAGTGATGAGGTTGGATACAATGCCTGATTCTGGAAACTCTTCCATTCAAGTCTTTGCGAAACACAGCACTCACTCAATTTTGTTTCCATTGCCTTCTTTTATCTGCCGACGTAAAAAGGGAGACAAATCGCGTCTTCCGACAGCGCAATGGCTAACCAACTTCAGACTCGAACGAATGCCTAATCGACCCTATTCACAGAGAGTGCTAGACGTCTGCGGAGGCGTCTGCTGTAAAGGAACTGAGGATGGAAAATGAATAGCCTCCGCGGCCAAAGAAGAATTCGAGAGAATTTTGCTTTGCGTGCCGATTTCTCTGCACTACTTCCGATGCCTAACCCTTAATTTCGATTAACTGCGCTGAAAGGATGCAAGCGTTGTAATTGTTAAATGGATCGGCCTTCTCTTCTTTCCTCTTGCATTTGTTTCTTGTTTTATCCTCACGCCAGTGTACTTCAGCCGTCTTACAATTGCTACAACAATTTGCTACGCGGACGAATTTAGCTTTCAAAGTAACTTTCTCATTCTATTTTGTTTAAAGTGTCGAGCCAATTAGTGAGATTTTCATTGTTCAAAAAATTAATTAGACAGCCATTTAAGGAAAATAATCGTTTAATTGTCTCAATTATAGTGTTTTCCGCTGAAACAAGCTGGAAAAAAAACATTTTAAGTTTAGAGTTAATTTGAATTTAATATTTTTTGGAAGAAAGATCTATTTTATAAGTACAAAAACGTGAAGAAAGCTTCTACACAATGGAATTGGTCGCTTTCTTATCCTGATATGCTCAAACGGTAATGTGGCTTAGAATATTTTATTTTGACCTGATCGCTTGTAAATGAAAAGATAGAAGGACATCTAGTTTCCTACTCAACATTTTGGTGCTAGAGAAAGTTTATAATGAAATGAATTTAAATTTAAACAATGAATTGAACAATTGAAAACGGTCTTAAGTGCTTTTGCAACTCCTTGCTGAGATAAAATTATTTTGCTATATAAATATATATTTAATATATATAAATTTTTAGCGAAGGTTTAGTTTTTTCATATTTTCAATCTTTAATTGTAAGGGTTTATTATATTAATATATATGAGGGCTTAGATAAATCGACCTCTCTAGGTTAAAGTGTGAACTCATCTAACATCCATGCCATAAAACTATATGACGAAAACCAGGAATAACATGGTGCTAGATTATAATTTATTTCTCCTTGTCCATGGTTCAACATAATGTTTTAAGCCATTTATGGACAAATCAGCTCCCTGATGAAAAGATACACCGTATCCCTATGTTGGTAGAGCAATAACAGCAGTGATAGATCCACCAACAGTGTAAGAGGTCTTGTGTGGAATTTCCTTTCCCTTTCGCATGTCCGACACGCACCTTAAGGAAGATAGACTCTGATAAGGAGGACAGCCTCTTCAGGGCGTGATTGCAGAGGATTGAAAATCCGTCAGCCTTTCTTTTTCATTAATCCTAAGAAAAGAGAGACGCCCCTTTTCGCCTCCGAAGCACTCACTCAGCGAAGCACCGCTTTTGCAAGAAAATGCGTTTATTCCGCATCTTCCAATTCCTTTTTCATGCGCTCTCTTACGTTCCGGTCATTTCGGCCGACTGTGCGCCGGACCTTGAATAATGCATGAGGTGCTGTGTATAGTTCCGCTTAGGGTCAGTATTGTTTTTCGAATCGGCCTTCTGCTGTTACAGATGAGGAAAAATGAAACATATGCCAACGATAATAGTCGGCTTACAGATCAACAAGGTTTATATTTCTACGTGTGGGTTAAGATATTATTACGGTACTGTTTGTTTTTCATGAGCGTAGAGGTCAAAGGTTAAACGTTCTCAAATTTATTAAACCTTTTCAGTGCGAAGATTCCTTTTTGTCTCCGTAACAAATCGAAGCGGCATTTTAATATAAAAATGGATGTGTATAATTTATACTAAAAGGTTTAAAGTTATACTAATCTGCTGTGTGAAAATTTTGTTTCTATTGTAACGATAGAAATGTAAAACGTTTTTTTATCTCTTATCTTTATCCTTTATCCTATTGTTTAATATGTGACCCTGTTATTGATCAGAGGCATTAAAAGTGCAGTTTCTACGTAAATGTGAGGGAGTTTGAGCAAGGACGGATAACTTTGATAGGAAATTACTCCTTCAGTATTCAATGTACAAAAGTTAATATGAGGAAATGAGAAATTAATTTTTCTCGTGATGACGTACGTATTTCCACGAATCGGTTGTTCAATAATATTCGTAAGGAGAGGCGTATAATAATGCTCCTTCAAACGAGCCTTTTGCAATCATTTACCATTTATCAGACTAAATAGCGCAATTAAGCTCTCTCTTGTTCGTTGGTATAATCAAGAAAACGGCATACGGCGTATTTATGAACAAAAGGGTAGGAGTTCATTTGAAAGTAAAACTATTGAATAAATTCCTTGCGGTAGACTGCAGCAACACCCACACGAAAATTTTCCAGATACGCTTCTGATTCCAGCTATAAATATTTATTAACGAAAGCAATTAAATTTGGCCAGGGAGCGAAAAATTTCGCACTATGTTCTCCAAATAAAGCCGTTTAGGAATCCACTTTCTCAGTCCTTTCTCGACTTTATTCCTCACGCCTACACTGTCGCTTTTATTCCGTTGCACAGACCGGCTTTCCCTTTAATGCTTCCACCTCAACGGCACGGTAACATCATGGGCCATTAGGACTCCGTGCCGAAAGTCCGAACACTGAGGGGGGGAAGCCGCATTTGAAATTGAGATTGCGTCCCTTCTTCCCACACACCCCCACTGCCCCCAGGCGAAAAAACCCAGTGACTCCTACGGACTCTCTGTTTTCTCTTTATTTGGCTAAGGCTTCGGATGTTCTTTTACGCGAAAAAGGTGATAGTGCGACAGGGGGCGGAGATTTTAGTTCTACGTGTTATAGAGGCGCTAGCGGCGTCCTCCATCTTGTTTTTACTTCCACGTGGTCTAATGCGTTTTCTTTCCCTCTTTCTGGAAGGATGACCAATTCTTCGCGTCTTCTTCAGGAGGTCGTTTCCTTTTCCATTTTGTACGTGTCCCATCACATTTTCGTATTTTGTCCTCAGAGTACCCGTGCATTTATTTTATTGCGTCTCGCGGTGTTTGTAGATTCCCGTGTACGTGCGTGTCTCTTTCCACGGTGGCTCGATTCCCGTTTTTTTCTCACGTCGTGAGAGAATGAGAATGCTTTTCGTGGGCGCTCATTGTCGTTTTCCCAGTATTGTCTAGAAAACAAGAGCGTTGCGTTACGTGATGGCTCGCTTGACCTGGACGTGTGTCAGTATCCGAGCATATCTATGCTATACCTCGTTCTATCCATGTCTCCACTTTGATGTTTCACCATTTGATGTTTTGCGAACATAGTATGCAAAATGTTTTTTCCATCTTAGATTGTGCATTCTACTGGTATGCGCTGATTCTCCGAATGTTTTATTTCTCCAGCAACGATGGAACTGTATCTGCGTATGTGCAGAGTTCACGTCGTCCCACTCTCTAGTGCTCAGTGGTGCTTCGGTCGATCTTTAGGTCGTGGGAATGTGGTATTCCTATCCGCGTACGTGATCCATTGCTTGCACGATTTTAGGATTGTTCGAATGACTGCTGGTGCCGTAGAAGATTTGAGAGAACATTTCCGGTGTTTCTAATGCTTGATTCTTTTGGAGGAGGTGTGGGTATTAGCTTTTATCGACATTAGGAAATGTTCTGTGTTCTATCGTTCGATTGATCAGCTAAATAATGATGCATGATGGTGGATAATACGTGTAATCAGTTGAATTCTCAGAAATTGATAATAATAATTATTATTCAAGGAGAATTTAATTCGTTGATGGCTTAACAGAAGTGCAAAAACATTAAAAATAAGGTTTTGTATCTTGTTTTGATTGTCAATTTAAAACTTTATCTAAAATACGAAATTTTTGAATTTCCAATTTTTTTTTCCATATTCTGAAGCCTGATGATGTAGAAGTCGTTTAAGTTTCACGAACCTCAAATGATATTAGAGTGGTATAAAATTTAAATTATTTCTCAAATGTTTACGTCTTATAAATTTAATAATCTATAATAATATGATAATTATAAATTAAATTTTTATTCAACTACTGAACTTGCTACTAGAATGCTGATTCATAAATGGGATTCCATTCCATTCCAGGATTTAATGGAGACAACTAATTGATTTAACAGTAGGTATATAAAATAGAGCGATAACTATGCCTAGTTTCGTACAAAATTATTGATCAGAGTATCTTAAACCTCTTGCTGACGCAAATGAATGCTTTGGATATGAAAATATCAATTAATTATGGAGCAATTTAGGAAATATTTTAGGCATAATTTGCATCTGCTGAAAATGAGACGCGAGTAAAATTTAGGAAAGAGTTCGTACGAAAAGTCCTTCAGCTTTCCTTCCGGTTACGTCTCGAGAACGCCCTTGTCCCTTCAGTAAAATTACAAGCCCCTTAGAATTCCATCTTCCAGATCCATTCTTTCATAATTTACTTCTGGAAGTGGAGGAGTCGTTTCTGAGTTGCCCTCGTTTCTCAGTATCACGATGAGCGCGTGGTAATAGTTTGCGCCTCATTTGAAACAAATGGAACGCAATTCGGGTCTTAAAATTTCATTGGTTCCAAGGGACGAAAAAATGCTCCTGCAGCTGACAACAATTGTAGGCGGTGTAAGGGTCTATGAGCCCTCAAATATCTGCACGTTAATCCGCCTCGTTAGCACGTAGGTTTTATGGCGGGGGAATTCGAATTTAACGAAGCGCACTCTAACACCTATAAGAGATGCATTCAATGAAGAGAGACTGACTCAACTACCTTTCGATTTTCCGCCTAATAGGCAATTTGAACCAATCTGCTTGTAGGCAACTGTTAGCTATTCGAAGATAAATGCTGATTTGGTAGTGGTTTTGTTAAAAGACAGTAGTACTTCACGGCCCTAGAACTGGTCACTCAATGTACTTTTATTTCTTTTACGATGTATTTGCAAACAAGATCCTATTTTAAAAAAATGATTCTATTGCTTAGGGTGAAAGCTTGCTGAATATTTGTTATCTACAACTTTAGTTTTCCTGTAAGCTTTCTTTTTTTGTTTGCGTGGAGAGTCTATAGAAGTAAATATGCAATCAAAAGCAGCCATATCACAATATAATGCACTAAGGTCGCGAGATGCCAGCGTATTTTCTGTATATATAATATTCGGATTTTAATTTCGCACTTCTTTTTCGATAGATATTATTCACATATTCTTACTTTGAGAGCGATACATACAGTCACCCGAACTATGTTGAAGAATAAGTATGCATTCCATAACACTTTAGTTTTAAGAAGTTTAGTTCAACAACTCAATAATAGTTCATTCGATAAATGTTGCAATAAATTTGTCGATCTGACTAATATTTGTCAAATAAGTTATGAATTCCTTTAGTTTTTATTTATTTACAAATTAAAGATCCTTATTTTATTGCTACTGAAGATATGCGCTGCATCTTCAATCTTACTTTTTAGAATTCAAATACATGCATACGAACAAGCAACTAACAATATATCTTTTGAATTATGAGCGTATGAAACTATCGATAAGAGGAAGTTGTCTTCATTTGAATTTTAAAACCAATAGCTAATATTTGAACTCGAAAACCCAAAGAGTAATCGATTAAAACTTTTCCAATGTTTTCTTTCGCTCTTCCTGCAATCTGTGGGGCCGCTCAGTTTCGTTCTCCAATGGTGGAGCATCTATAAATCATCCCCGTACCAGAGACAGCTCTCTCCTAGTTTTTGTTTTCGACTTCTTTCCCATTTTAAGTTGAGGATCTGACAAACACTGGAGCGTCCTCTGGTCTGCATGGCATAGACTCCCGGAAACTCGGGTCGTTAGGTTGCTCTGGGTCACGGCGTGGGGACGCGCGGGGGGTGAAGATGCTGTGCTCCTTAGGTGGGATGGGGAAGATGCTGCATACTTCCCACGCATGTCTGAGATTCTCAGATTCCTTTTGTTTAGGGGCCCTCTCTGAAATTCTTGCTTTAGTATACTCGTTATTCTTACAGTTTCTATTTATGGTACAGCTTTATGCTCGTAATTATTAAAGGGTTTACATTTGAATAACGATATTATCAAAATGAATACGTACAATTAAATTCATTTTTTCTTGATCCTATGAATATGTACGAATAGACTTCAGATTCCATTAATGATATATATTGCTTTATAAATAAATATTACTTTAATTTACTCCGATGTATTTAATCAAAATAATTATTGAAATAGAAGCACCGCTCGATCGTTGAACAATGAAGTTCGCGGTACACTTAAAATGATCATGAAAGGTATCAACAATTAATCCCTACTTATATAATAAAATCTGATGAATAGAACTCTATTCATCTTTAGAGAAAAATTCATTTAATATGAAGTTAATTAAAATTCGCCTTTATTGAGTAAAATTCTCATAAATATAATTGTATATTGCGTTTCAGTAGTTGTTTTATTATAAATTCTTGTTTTATAACAATAAGAGAATTTAGAATTGTTTTTATTACTATTAAGGCTATAACAAAGCTACAAGAAAGCAATACCCACTATTTATCTAGAGACAAATATTGTTCTAAAGTAAACGATTATTCTTGTACGAAATATCTGAACTGATGTTAAAGTAAAGAGCAGCTAAATTTCAGAGTAAAAAGTCTACGGGGAGATGAAGACACTGGTGATTCATAACATCACCAATATTGATCCTAGAAAGTGATGTAAGAAGTTACTTTCAAAGATACCAAAGATAATATTATAGGACCAAAAATTATTAATAAACTTGATATTGCTTAATAGTTTTGTGTTAAACCCTGAGGGTGTAAGTATAGCTTTCTATAGAAATTTCAACAGACATTTTATATTATATATAAATAATTTAATGGAATATAATATCATGAATTCATGCTTTATATGATAAAATATAATCTTGTATCATTACAACATAAATTTTACTACAAGCAGCTTGTACGGTTAATGTGTGGAAAGTTTTCTACAGCGTTATCAATCGATTAAAGAAATGCATTGATTAGATCTTAGATTTTTAGTTCTTCACACGAGAGACCTATTTGTTTATATGATATCAACCGAGCCAAACTATCCATTGACTCCTTTTTTTACTCATCTCACTCCTCATTCCTTCATCCCCTCTTATTTTCACTTCCCATTCTAACCTTTTATCTCCTTTTCTCATTCCGTGCCTTTGTTTCTTCAGGAATCTCTAATCCTCAATATCTCTTTACTTTTTCTCTTTAAACCCATGCATTACGTCTTATCTTCTCAATAGACGCTCCTTTTTTACTATACTCTCCCAACCATTTATTCGACGTCGGTTTTCTTTTGAATTTATGCGACGGAACCCTTAATGCTACATTTCACCATAATCTTTCTTTAGCCGCACTTTTTTCTGGGCTGTGTAGATGGTTGCTTTTTCCCCTTATTCATCTCCTTTAATCCTTTGCATTCATTATTTTCTCCTCTTTCCAATTCTAATTTCCTAAGCTTTATAGCTCTTTTGGTTCCTTTGGTTTCTTCGAATTTGCCTTCACAAATAAATTACGTGATGTATCCATATGCCAATTCGATTCAAAGTCTCCATTTCCTTCTCTTTTCTATGTATTCACAACTCTATTTCGTTTTTCTCTACTAGACGTTCTCATCTGTCTCTCCGTTCATCCCTTCCCACGGAATTGCAAGGCAGAATAGCATCTTTTTAACTTTCCAATTCAACCCTTCCCTGCACTAAGCCCTCGTTTCTTTGTCCTCCAAACCGCCTTTCTTCCTCTTCGATACACTTAATTTCTAAGCGGAAACTTCTAAATTCCCGTTTCCGAAGTCTCTAAGAGGGTTTTTGGGGGGAAGTCTTATGGCGTGGAACTAAGTATGGCGGACTCAACTTTGATACGGTCATGTGCGGTCATTAGGGAGTTTCCGAAGAAGTTTGGCCTTGTCAATAAGTGTCCAAAAATTTCCTCTAGTTTTTCCTTCGTCGATTTTTTTTAAGGTGAAGTGATGGTGAATGATGTAAGAGTAGTTCAGATAAGACGCGACTTGCTGTGCGTTTCCACCCATCTCGTCTCTGAATCTAATGATAATATTAAATAGAAACTTGTCCTTCTATAATCTCACAAAGACATCATAGAAGGATGAGTGTTTGATTGGAGATTTTTGAACAATCGAAATTCATGTAAATATTTAAAAGAAATAATAATGGAATCATGCCAAAATTATTATCATCACAAAATATTTCTAGACCACAGTTTTAACGTATGAAGATCGTTCTAGAGGCATTAAAATAGTCAATTGAAACTTCACATGGTCGCCGATACTCCTTTTATTTTTTATTACTGAAGTCTGAAAACTATTGTTTAGAAGATTTGAAATAAGCTAATGGAATATAAATATCATTCCAAAAAAGACAGCGAATTAAAATTACACAACTATCAAAAATTTGATTGTTCGGTGAAATCAGCATTTATTGAAGGAAATTTTTCTACAAATGTATCCTCTAATATCTCCTATGATTCTGTTTAATGCCCATTCTTTACTTTTGTCAAATTTATGAACATTTATGCATATGTTTCCAATAACTTTACGATGTTTTTAAAAATTTCACCTAATTAAATAGTAACGCGAATATAACCATCGCTATTACTAATCCATGGAATAACAACTCTGAAAAATAATTGAAAGAAACATAAAACTTCGTCTAAGTTATTTATAGTGAGAATCTAGTACTATATCCTAGTAATGCATCCTATATTATATGCATAAATTACTTTCTTAGGCCAGTTGAGGAGGAGAAAGAAAGGGTGGGGAAAGAGGATGGTATGGAAGTTAAAAAGGAGCTGGAGAAGGTCTGCTTGAATATTTATGACGCAGAACTCTGCCGCTCTGAAAGAGGATTATCTAAAATTGATATGGGACGAGAGTATGACGCTACTAATCTGACCTCTCCTGAAAAGTAGCCGTACAGCCTCCATTATCCGGAATTTGCCATATTCCATTTCAGCATTAATGCATTTATTGCCGTTACTCATTCCCTCCGCTTCCCTCATGAGTAAATGAACCACACGGAATTTGATGAACTCTAATATTTCCCTCTTACGGAAATAGGGAATTTGATGGAACAGATTTGCTCAGTTTCCTGCTTCGCGTCCTTTGCCTACTCTCATTTGAGTCCAATTTCATAGTTCCGAATATTGTCGCTGATATTCTGCTTCAGGTAGATATGAAAAGTTTAATCACAGTTTACGCTTAAATGGTGGTATTGCTATATCGTCTCGCTCCCATTCAATCTTGCGGTGTGGGGATATGACCTCGAATTTAAATCAGTTCATATGTATAGTAAAGTTGTTATTCCAATACAATGTATTGCGTCATAGATAAGCTTGATTCACTCACGTTGATTCAAAATATACTAATCCCTTTCTTTATTTCGCTCAATCAGTTTCAGAAAGCGTTAATTTTTTTGAACTAACATACTCAACTTCGGATATCGTTACGGGTAGTCTGCGCATTAGGATAATATAATATGGATAAAGAGATGCGTTGGTTTTCTGATTTCTTTATCAAATATTTCCATTGCTCACAATTTCCTTGTTTTACGTACTTTTTAAGAAGTAAATTCTTTCCAATGATATGAATTTTTGACGCGTTTTAATCTTAACACTGCTATTAATGCATCGAATATATAATGCCCTTTGTATCCGAAACAAGATCTGATATTCTAGCAATGGAAGGAGGTTATTATAGCTTACATTAATTGATTATAGTTTAACATTATTATCACAGCAAGTGATGAGACTGAAATAAAAGCTTAAACAGAAGTGAAAAGTATAATAAAAGCAACATGAATTTTCTGAAGGTTCCAGTTCCAGCTAGGTTGTTATTTTTAACTTCTATTAAATTAAATTATGCTACCTTTTCACGAAAGATATTCATACAATTATTAAATGATTCACCACGTTGAGAGTTTCAACATACTTCCTCAAATACCTATATCGCAAGCTCAGTTTTCGAAATGGTCGGTTGCTTCGTATTTTCGGAACGCATTTCTTCGCATCGATATACACTTAAAATCTCATTAGAAGCATGTGCCCGTGCAGCATTTAACCGATCCCAGCGTTGCGTATCGAAATGGGAATCTTCAAAGTAAAGCTGTTCCCAATCAACATTCCGTTTGCGTTTCGGACGGAGTACACGTCTCGGAACGGGGCTTAGGGCACGCCGTCACGGCAGCCAACATGTTCCCCGTGTTTTCTCACCTTGCTCGCACAGCCCGCCTGTGAATATATGTATGAACGTCCGCTTCTGCGGTTTTGTCACACCGACCCACTCGTTCGTTGGAATCGCACTTAGAAATTGGCGCAGATGGGCCGTCGTGCGGTGCATAGAGGGGCTGCAATTGCGCCATTAAACATGGCTTGTGGAAGTAAACGGCGCTTAATTTTGGACCGCGAAGTCAAAAGGTATACGGCTATCTTTGGCTAGGATAATGGATTAAAGAAAAGAAGGTCATCCGCAGTTTTGTCGAGTTCTCTGGTCGAATTATATTATATCTCAAATCAGGTGTATTCTTTATGAATAAGGTTATGATTATCAAAAGTGAAATATCAATTTATTTAATGATACTTCAAGATCATCTATGATGTGAAGTGATAGAATTATCAAATTGAAAGAGTGGTGAATTATTAAGTGCCATATAGGGTGTGCTAATTAGGATTATTAGTACTAATAGAGATTAATAATAATAGAGAATAGCTAATTCGACGCTAATCTTCCTTGGAATTATATCAAACAGGATCGCACATGTAGTAAAATAGTTTTGTATAAGATGTTTCCGTTTTTAGGTGCCTATGGCAGGCGCTGGAGGTATAAATTTTTTCCTTTAGTCTCATCAAAAGATCTTTCAAAAGTAATGAAGCAGCTCCTCTACTTGATGACTTAGATGTAAGATAAAGTGATACAAATGAAGAGGAACTTTGATGAAAAACCCGTTTTGCCATAATAGGGTAAAACTCCGGCATTAATAACGTACGGAAACGAATTTTAAATAACCTATCAAAGGAACCGACTCTGTTCCATACCTTAGATTATCTCCTCATATATGGAAGAGAAAATATGGCTCATATGCACTTCATAATTTATTCTTTAATAAAAGGGACGGGTTGTCTGGTTACTTGAAAGTATGGAGTCGGTGGACACCTTGGAAATAATGTTTTTTTTCGCTTTAGTGCAGAAAATCTCTCGGCGTCTCTTTTAAATCCCAAACAATCCAGGATAAAATGAGTCACCCTTCTGGGTCAAATTTGGAGCCGAGGTTTTGCGAGAAAGTGTTGGGAAAGACTTATACTCCTTTAAGGAAGAGGGACATCCTTTTGAAGGCGTGCTATTCCTTTCCCGGCACCCCTTTGTTCCGAAAGACAGGGGAAGTGAGGGTGTTCAGGGAAGATTAGAGGGAATTGATAGAATATGTGGAGGAGAGAATGAAGGAGAGTGGAGGAATAGAGAGGTGGAGGATTCAGAAAGAGAGAAAAAGGATAACAGCATAAAAATTGGAAGATAAGGAGGAAAAGAAATGGATGGTTGGGTAAACTAAGTAGATTAAGAGAGAACTAAAATCGAGGTAGGAATAGAAGGGAAATCAAGAGAGGAGAGAATGGAACGGTGTGAAGAAGAAAGGACATAAAGGTGAGACGAGGTAAAGCGTCGAAAGATAAATGAAATTTAAAAGCGCAAAAATGAAAAGAGAAGATTTAGAAAAAAATTTGGGACAAATTCAAGAAAAGCACTCAAAATTCAATATAATCATATAAACAAGTGTGTGATGCTAAGAAAAAATCTGAAATGATCTGTTCATAACCGTGTACGTGCAAGGATTCTTCCATTAGACTTACAGATAAGGCTGTAGTTAGACTAGAATGTTTAAAAGTTTCCTCTTGTTTGATAAAGAACGTTAAAAATAAATGGTTCTCAAAGAAGAAATATATAGAAAAGACAATAATTTAAGTAAGTACTGCTTAACTTAAGCTTTACTTTGAACTGAGGAGGAATATGTTCCGTAAAATCACGGTACGTACGTAAATTACAAAATTGGACTTTTTTAAATTTCGAAATTCATGTTCTTATAGAAAACTAATCTCAATAGTTTGACAGATATATTGACCATTGATTGGCAAAATTAAAGCCGATTGGGCCTTTTACTAAAATTCGTATGCCAATTATTATATTAAAAAAACGTATTTAAGAAAGACTAGGCCCTGAGAAATTGCGATTTAAAAAGTAGTTAAGTTGAAGAAGGGAATGGAAAATCAACTTGAGATAAAGATACAGGGGAAAACAAGTGAAGTGTAAACGTGGAAGTATTGGGAGATGAAGATAAAAGAAGGATAAATGATAAGCAAAAACGAAACGGATAAAAAGGGGCATAAAGGGGAGGTGGAAAAACAGCGCGAGTCTGCGATGAAGCCGAGTTTAGCGTAGCGAGGATATGAAAGGGACAGGGATGGAATCTTGAGCAGATCCTTCGGCCCGGAAATTGGGAGATTAGGCGAAAGAATGAGTAAAAGGCGAGAGAAGAAAAAGAGGAATATAGAGAGTGCGTCGAAGGTAGTTTGGCGGGGAGCAGGTGAGATAAGGAAGAAGTTCCGAGGGACGAAATAGTTCGGTCGGAAGAATTTCGTTGGGGTGGGGACTTCTGCAGAGACTGTTGCTACCAGGCCGCAGTGGATGGGCGCACTTTTCCGCGTGTGCAGGACGCGATATGAATGAGGACATGCGGGTAAACGATCATTATCTAAGGAGAGATCAGGTGGACGGTCCGTACGCTGATGGCCATATTGGCCTACGAAGCGGTTGTTGCTCGGGCGAATTGCACCGTAGGAGATTGTTCCGCCGTCCAGTCAGGCACCTGATCTTCTGAGCTATATTTATAATACAGGAGGAATACTAATTATATGCGTACGTATAGAGAGAGTTTCTGGAGATACTGCGCTTTCTGAAGCTTTTGGTACCTGTATACGCTGTGCGTAATTGGGTTGTTTGTTCCACTCCAGAAGGAGTGGAAGTTCAGATTGTAATAACTGATAGATTAAAAAAAATAGTATTCCTACTAATATCCAGAAGTTCTTGAAGACATAGGCCTAGATAGTTAACTGTTCCGAAACACGAGAGAGCATGAGAGAGTTCGCTGATTCCATAAGGTAACGAGGGACAAAAATAGATAGCGATTGAAATATTCTCAAGGCTAACAATGACTGTGAAAGGTTATGATGAGGAATATGTTGATGAAAAATATACTATAGCATAATAATTGCTGGCACTATAATACTTTTACGAGGAAAAATAATTATATCAGGATGATAATTTACTCTTCAATACGTACGAATTCATTTATACACTGAGCACAATTCTCAGCACGATAATAAGCGCTTTTAATAATGGCTTAATTATATTAAAGTTATTATATTATAATGACTTGTATGTATGTAACTTATGTAACTTACCATGAAGAAAAATCGATTGCCTAAAAGTTTAAAATGCAAATTGAACTTTTATAGGGCATAATCGTATTTTTCGTCCTTTATGTTTAAGTTCAAGAACTGTTTCGGACTCCTTAAGCTCTTCTCCTCTTGGTCACATCCCTATAAGTAGCGTTTCAGCAATAGGGTTTGCGTCTCAGGTGGTATGGAGCTCTCATATAACTGGATTGCAATTTCCTTTCTCTTATTTCCATCTCATTTTGTTGTATCTGTATTCATATTTGTATCCCTTTTTCTGAAAAACTTAGATATCGGAGCTTCAAGATATAAATATGTTTCACACGTACTTTAGAGATCTATATTTTCTATCGTTGTTTTTATAGAAAGTCAATTTGGGGAAAATAATCATAATATAATGATAATTTAACGTCTATGTTTTTGAAATGAAAGAATTTGAAAATCTCTATTGAATCTATATTAATGTACAGCATGGTAAAATAATTCTAGATAGAACTATCTTAAATATCTGACAAAACTCAATCTTTAGCATTGGATTTATAACATTAAAATTCCTATAACAATAAAATAATATTTTCAGTTATAATGTTGTGGAAAAGTAGCTACATTGTGTACATTTAAATGAAAGCTGCATTATTGCTCTAAAAGAAATGTATTGCAACCCATTATCGCGTCATAGAGAGCGTCATGTAACAATAATCGAGGTTGTGACCGCTGCAGTATAATCATTAAAAAAAGGGGCCATAAAATATCTTCAGACCAAAGAAAAATTATGTTTTACGATAAATAGATCCAAATTACGTTACCTAACTTTGCTATACTATTTGACTCTCTTTTATCTAAGTCTCTATTATTTCGTACGCAGACTTATAATTACAGGTAAAGGAAAGAAAGACTCCCTTTTTCATCTAGGTACGGAGTACTAGACATACTGGAGGGACAGTAAAATACTCTTCGCATTTTGAAAAAGTCAGGATATTGCAGGAGACTGATGGCGCTGAAGGGTGTTGGATATCGGAGAAGAATAGCGAGTTCTATCTGACTCATTGTTGGGAGGTGGTGCGTTAGTGGTAGCCTTAAACTGGGGTTGGACAGAAGATCATGGTTGAAGAATGGGATCTCTGAAAAGAGGGTGGAAACATGAGAAAGGGGTCGGACATGAAATAAGAGGTGGAAGCTAAGAGTAGCAAAACTTTGAGGAGGGATTTTTCTTGAGGGGAAGGTTCCAAAAGAATGATAGAATTGATAGAAAGAGACTCTGTATGTGAGGGAAAGTGTTGTAACTGAAGGAAGGATATCGTCGTAGGATTTAAGTTAGAGAGTTTTGTCACTTCAAACTGTGTCTCTTAAAGTTATGGATAGCATTACACTGTTCCAAATGGTGTGCTGAAAGAATATTCAGCTGAGTCTATGGTTCTATAATATCTCTACTAGATAGATTGGTTGATTTATCTTCATCCAGAAATGATCCTGATTTGGAATGCACATTATATTGATAGATCACTCACTAACGTATTAACTTTACAGCCTCCCTCTTTCTACAGTACTATTTCTATGCATCAATCTTCGCTCACGATAAATTTAGGATTGAAACTCTCTTCCAACGAGCAAATTTGTACTAACAATCAACGCTATTCATTTGTTTCCCCTCGGTGATTAAAGCGCATTATTTACTGCCAGCACTTAATCAGACCTTTTTCTCGTCGATAAGTTAACCTCCAAAACGAATCGGTTCTTAAGGCGATAAGAAGCAATTGAAAGAAATCGAGGCTTGAAAACACGTTCAAATCTTTGGGGGAAAATACTCCGAAAGATTAATTAGCACATCTTCTTCTCGTAAGCAAGTCAATAAATTAAATCCAGCTATATCGCTCGCGTATTTTCTTTCCCTACGCAGTAGTAGGATCTATTTCCGATTTCGAAAAACTCCATTCAATGAGGGGAGAAGGGTATCTAGATCCTTTTTATTTGATTCTTCCATAGATACATTCTCTTAATTGGAAAGGGAACTGCAAGTTTTTCGCCTACCGAGAGTTTTACTCGAATCTTAGCGGGAAGGGAAGGGCGGTGAAATGCACAGCCCTATCGAAATAAATGATTGGAAAGCAAGAGGCCTTCGCAGCTATACTACTTTGCTTCCTTAGCGTAATGTATTAGTTTGTTAAGACTGTTCCCAACTATGTGCTATTCCTGCGCAGGACTTATCTACCTATGATTAAATTTTAAAGTAAATAATTAAGTAATTGAAGAAGAATTTTTCTCGTAGTTTGCACTACATCATTCATTGTCAATATTTTGAACATTTTTTTCGACTCGCACTTATTGGTTTGATAAATTTTACTTTTAAATTCAAACTTATTTCAGATATTATTTAGATGAAATTGATATTTCATGGTTTTTCTGATCGATTGGTGAAGTAGTTTTCTGCATTTTGACGATTTAAAGAAGCTGAACATGTTCTCTCAATATCAGTTGGGTAATAAATTAAAATGCTACATTTTTAATTATTAGTTCATATTAGATTTAATTATCAACTGGGAAAATTGAATTGATTAAATCGATTTTAATTTGGTAATAGGAATTTTGAAAGAGTGAACATTTTTCTTCGCCTTTAATCTTAGTGATTTTATCTCACTTTCAAGTCGACTTTTCGTTTTCCCTTAGGGTTATTCGAATCAGTTTACTTTCAGCGTATTCTAATAAATAAAAACTCAACTCCTTTGGGTAGAAATTTTTAAAATTCTAAAGAGCTTTCGAGGAAAGCCTTTTTGTGAACCTGCATTCAGGAGGAGCCACTATCGATTCCCTCTTTCTCATGTTGCAGATGCATCCCTTTCGGAAAAAGAAAAAAGCATATTCCCTCATTGAAATCTCCCGAGTAACATGGCAACGTACCGAGTTACTCATGTGCGGCCACGTACGTTCCTATTCCGTACACTCTCTCTCTCTTCAGCATGAAACGGAATGCTAAAGGATACCCATATGTGGCCTCCGGTCGGCACTCCCTCTCCTTTCTTTCCCTCGGGATATACGTTTTCGATAGGAAGCGTGAGAGATTGATATCCTTATCCATTTCTATCGGCCTACACCCTTTGGTCAGTGGAGCGACTGCGGGAAAGGGAAAACACGTGGGGCTCGCGAAGGAGAAAAATCTCCGGGCTAACTGCATTGGCCCCTGCTGACGTTGCCAATTGGGGGCCACCGTGCCCTTAAGCCAAAGGGAAGTTCCTTTTCCAGGTCTCTGATATCTTTTTATCTTTTTTGCCCGAACGGCGGAGGATTGCAGGTGGGAGGAAGGAAAAATTGGTGGTGGTCACTGCTTCTGTTATCTTTTCAGTAAGAAAGGTCGGAATTGGAAGTCGGTTGAGGGTGGGGTCCGTAACGATTTCTGTGGAGGAAGAATTTTAACAAGGGCTCGGAATTTTTGGCTGTATTGGCGAATCGGTTGGCTACAGAAGCGTTCCGTATTGTTGCGTCGTCGTTATCTGGACGTGGCAACGAAGGAGATATTCAGAGTCTTGCGCATTTTCTGGAAGTTATGGTATGAAGTTTTAATGAAAAGGGGGAACATGAAAGATACCTATACCTTTAACACGAAATTTGTGATTGTGAAGAAAATGGTGGTAAAGGTATAAGTATACTTCTTGGTCCCCCTTTTTATTATGGATTGTATTACTTAATTCGTCATTCTGATTAGGTAGGTATTACCGAGTTTTTCATTTTAATCTTCGTTTGTGATTTTGCTTGTCTTAAACTACCATAAAAATATAAGCATAAATTTGGCTCAAGATTGGATTGATTCCATACATGTCAATTGGCAACAAGATACTATCCATGCAATTTACTTTCTTGAATGGAATGAACATTGTTGTAGATATATGATGGTTTATAAGGATTTAAAATTCATTTTACACGAATAAAATATGACATTTTTATCTCCGTTTTGAAATGTCGTTTTTAATGTTTGTCATACACATTTTCAACATTTTTAATGGTTCGATTCGTAAATAATGTAAAAAAGTTAATTCTATCGAAAAAGACGATCAAACGAGCTGACTTTGACCGATGTTGTAGCATGATTAAGCAAGAGAATTAAAAATAGAGCCTAATATAGTGCGGTAATCTTTTACTCGCCGCAGTGATAAACAAACAGCATACACAAACAAGGAGAAAGCTTAATTTTAAACCGTGAATACTAAATTTCCGCCCGAGTGTCAAGGCAGACGTGGCTAATCCTTTAAAAACCTCTATTTTATAAGGGAGATAAAATAGAGCGGGACCAAATAAAAGCGGCGATGATAAATTTTTAGTCGAAGATTAAAAGGGCCGTCTCATACCGCCACTCATAGGAGTTCGATTTTGTGCTTCGTGTTAACGTGACAGCCAGGAATATAAATCGCCTTTTAGAGATTTATAAACGCGACCCGTAAATTTGGCAGCCCTTCATCTATTATACGAAGATTCCCGAAATACATCGAAGACATCCACCGCCCTTTTTTCCCGCTTTTAAAAATCGTAGCGTGCCTGCGTGGCTATCTCCAGCGTGTTATGCCGCTATCCGTCTCCATGGAAACTTGTTTGCGCATTTCACGCCCTCCTGACGTTGAGTAATTCCCTCCTCGAAGAAAGAACGGACGAAAAGACGTGAGCGTTGATGTAAATCCGTAGTTAAGGAGATGATTTCATCGAATATCAGTCGCCCCGGTAACCTGTTGGGAGATGTTTCAGCCCCTTGGGAAAACATTATCGCCCTCCTGCTTCTGTCTGCTCTCTTGTTTATTCTACCGCTTTCGCAGTCTTTCCTATTTCACATCTTCGCCCCGCTCTTCCGGTCCTCCCGCTTCCACATTTAGCCCCTTCTGGAAGTGGTCCAAGGAGGAGGAGACTCCTCCAACTGTCTCCATCCCCCTCTATTCCTACGTCATCTTCTCACTCCTTCCTTTCCCTCCCACTCTATTCCTTAACTCAATCTCCCCAATTCATCCTCTTTTCCCTTTTTGGGGTATTTCGTCTCTTAGCAGTTTCCCCTCTTAAACTGTTTTTCCCGACTCGGGCTCTTTGTTCGTATCCATTCTGCGTGGTCTTCCTGTTTTGTTTGAAATATAGAAACGTTTTCTAGCAATTTGTGGTTTGATTTATTCGCTTTTAGCGGTTATGTTATGATGTGTATAATTCTTTGGAACTGTCCTCTCTTGTGGTAATGGGAGCTATCTTTTGGGACTACGATTCTAAATCGAGGGAAAGGCGGGTTCCCCATGTTAACACGTTTGACTATCGCTAGGTTCTTTCGCAGCACATGTATGCAATTAGTCTTTTTAGGCCAACTACACAAAGCATCAAGAAAGTATTTGAAAGGAGACGATCTGATAAAAACATATGTAAATCAATTTTCTAGTACTGAATTAAAATTTAGATTATAGCAAGGACCAAGTTTACTGTACTCATAATTAGAAAATATTGCTTTTAAGGCTACAAAACACATTTTAATTTCGTCAGCTAATTTGCCTACGTTACTTTGCTTTGTAAATGTTGCTCTTTACTTGATTTTTTTGATAGTGAATTATGAAAGTTTTTCGTATTCGTAAAGAATGAAACACCTCAGCTTTGAGTTTTGGAAATTTTTTATTGCTATTACTATTTGCGATTTTTAAAAATATTTTATTAAAAGTGCATGAGGATGTGAAATAGTATTCTTTGACAGTTATGTAATGAAAGGATACGCAATAAGCCTCATAATGGAAGAATGTGAGTTAGGGACTAGAGTAACGAAATTTTGGTTATTTGTCAAGCCACATCACCATGTATGAATGCAACGTTTACGTTTCAGTTCTGTGATACTTATTGACTCCGATTTATGAATGTAAATGAAGTTTTTTGTAAACTAATCAAACAAGTAAATTTAAATTTGTCACGCAAGTCTGGACTCCTAGAGGATATCATGCTATTAATATAAATGAATAAATATTTTTTGATAAATAAAAATGGAGAACGCATTGATATGGGCCTAGAGATTTTTGTGGCGTCTTTTTTGTGGCCCTAAGCTGTTATTTGATAGTTATAGAGAGCGCGCATTACATATTAGTTACTTATCTGCTGAGGATAGCGGTTCATACAAACCAAAGGTATTCAATTCTAGGCCGTAAAAATCGTAGACCTAGGGAACATGATCGAAAGGGTAGATTGATGATATCGATAGACACACGATGCCTTAAAAAGTGATTCCCACCCCTTTTGATCTTCCTAAGTATCTCTATAACCCAGTTTCCCCCTCTGACATATGACCATTCGGGAGTGGTTTCCCATTCATGCGGTGGCATCGAAGACCATTAACTTGGCATAAACACGCTTCCAAAGAACATTGAGCCCGGAGAGAGAAATTCAAACCCACAGGGGACAGATCTGGTAATTTATTCTCGAATCGTTCCCTCAAGGAATCGAATTGTTTCCTTAAGGGGTCTCCTAGGAAACCAAAGATTTAAATCCCATTACTTTCTTTATGGTACGGTTTTTTTATTTTTTTATTTTGAAGTGTTTCTTATTCCATCCATGCATAAAACGAACTCGAGCATCATTATATTTCCGAATTTTTTGACGGCCAAAGTGTACCCGAGAAAAATCATCTCTCATTAAACCCCTCTCGTAATCTATTTCGCTTTTTTATCTTCGTTTGGAGCATTCGCTTCCCATCTTCACCAAAGCCCCTCAGTCTGTCGATTCCGATTTCCGGAAATCTTTCCGCGTCATTATTTTCAAATTCCCACCCCTCCGCGTCTCCTACCGTTACTTTTATTCAAGTGTCGGAGTATAATGAATTCCCTCCTCCAATTGTAGGGAAATGTGTCCCAATTCCATCGTCTGCGATTCGTCCTTTTTTTTAAATTCAAGTGACGTCTGAGGATGCGGAGGACTGTTTAAGTATAATCATCGTGATTACTATATCTCCTAAGAGCGAGGAACTCTCATTTAGTTAATTTGATTCTCCGTTGTTTGTTTTTTTTTTTACGGATTTCCATATCGCTAAAGAGCCTCTCGATTTTATGAAAAAAATGTCCTCTGCTTGTGACTGACGGTTATAGGGAGCGTTATTATCTGAAGGGATCTCGCTAAAGGGAGGTTTAATAATAGTCTGTTTTGATCTGACAGGCTTTCACTCGCCGTGGAATAGGGCTGGGATTTTTTGTATAAAATGGGGAAATATTCTAGAGCTAATTTTGGTCGAGCCATTCACCCTTCGTGGTTTGTTTGAATTATCAATTAAGACTTGTCGTTGGCGTATTAGGATAATGGTGGATTTAGAATAATAGTGGATGACGAGAGATAATCGACCACTCTTTTATTTTAGAATGGATTTTGATCCGTATTGTTTTAACTTTTTACTACTCAAAAACTTTTCTCTTATTCGTATTAAGATGGATTTATTTTGGCATGAATGTTATCATGTTAATCATAGTATTATTTATCATATTAATAAATGTTGTAAGTATTTGGCACGTATAGCATAATTAATAGAAATAATTAAAGCTTAATCAACTAATCGATATATAATTATATTAGAACTATTTTTTACGATTCTTAATGCTTTTATGATGATATTATACACATTATTTCAGTCTTCTCAGATTAGGTTTGTAAGTTTTCAAAGGACTAAGTTTCTTGTCTACCAAATTCGAGAGTTAGAGACGTTTCTTTTCTCTATTGGACGTATTTTCTACTATTAAAACTGAATCTGTTACTTTTCTCACGGGAATTCAGCAAAAGCGGACGTGCGTCATGGCAAAGGAACTATGGATCAATAGGGACAGTTTACATTATTTGCTTCCCTTATAACACTAGACTATCAATGGGAAAGAGAACATTATTAGAATCCTTAAACAGAATATTAGTCACCGATTGCGGTCGAACAGTGAGGTGAGGTTTTAATGGCAAATGTTTTACGACCAACACCTTGAAGGGTGAATAACGATCGCTCGTTAAGGCCATTTTGAGCGACGAAAAATATTCAAGGTCCAAGTGGGAAAACGTGCGTCAGAACCGAAAATAGAAGTTAAAAAGTTTCATTCATCCAAAAGGGTGGGAAGAATAAAATCGTCCATGTTTTAGAGCACGGACGTGACCCAGGATATCAAATCGGAGGGAGGAGTTAGCGGCCTCTCTATCCAAAAATACGCGCGGGATGTCCTTCCGTCATCCATCCACTTTCCCCACCTGCGAAAACATGCTAATGTAAGCAAACTACATCGCGGGAGGCGAGCGGTCGGGAGCAATGGAAAAACAAACTTTTTCCCTCCGCCATTTTTTCTCCCACTTCTTGGCCACTTAAACGTCCTCCACTTTCATCCCTCCCGCTTCCAAACGTCTGTCAGCCGGATCACGTACTTAGAGCATCCTTCGCCATCACTTCAGCCTCCTCGTAAAAGGGCTTAATATTTTTCGTCGGCGAGAACGCTCCCTCGCCGTCACTCGAAACATTCCGTACGTTTACCGTCCATCTTAACGCGGCGTCCTTATTTCGAGTGTCTTTTGTTCCGAATTAATCCGCGAAATAACCCTCTGCGGCTTTAATTGGCTCCGTGTCGTTCACCCTCGAAAAAGGGATGATTTTTAACGGGCGAAATTAATTAGGGAATGATTGAGGGAAATTGTTTCCCGCGAATATCCGCCCTCTGTTTTTTTTTGGCGGGAAAAATTGAGTTATTTAATTTCACGGATAAGTGGAGGCGGTGAGTGTGACGTCAGATGGAGTATTTTTATTTTAAATTTCTCTATTCTGCGGAGCGATTAAATTGTTTTTATTTCCCACGGAAATCGGAATTTTTTTATTTGAGGCTTTATGAGTTTCGAGGTTCATTTTAATCCGACGGACGATAATTAAATCAAGAAATTACCTTTGTCCGCAATGCTCTGACAGGCGTCCAATGGAGAACTGCAATATTGCGTTCGCGGTTTTCGATGCATTGTCTAAAAAACTGTTTGTTTGTCCATTATAGAATTAGGGATGGAAAAGTTTCGCGGAATTAAAAATCTGCGAAGTGATTTTTTTCTGCGATTGGAGAGAGATTGATTCGCGCCGAGCGTGAGAATCGCGTATTAATGCGGCACTTAATTAAATTGGAAGATTTTTAAATTTCATTTTTGGTCCATTAAAATATGATGGAGCATTGCGGCTTTAAGTTCGTTCTGCATGAACAGTATGATGTTTGAAGCATTCAAGATAACTTTGAAATATCCTTGACATGAGAGCATCGCATGAAGTATAGGTATACGAATAGATATCATTAGTTTCTTGATCGTTTTATAATAACCGGAAAGTATCACAAAACATTGAACCTAATGTTAAAAAAATGGAGATTTAATAAGGAAAATAGCACGATAGTTTTATCATATAATATTAATACTAAATATTATTGCATAAGTGAACTGTTTCACATGCATATCGCTATATATACTACGTAAAATAAAACAGCTTTAGATCAGTTCTCTGAAAGTTAACGGTTGAAATTGGTTATTCTGAACGAAGAAGAAGATTAAGGGGTTGAAATTTGGCAGATGACTTTGGGGGAATACGAGGAAGGAAAAACAGCGACAATTAGTCGAGAGGAAGTCTCCGAAGACGAAAGAAAAATTAGGAGGGAAGTTAAGGGTTAAAAAATTGGCAGTGACTTGAGTGGTGGGGAGTCCGGAAGAATGTCTTAGGCCTTTCTAATCCTCCGCGACCGTCCCCTTCTCTTGTCACTTTTTACCTCCGTCTTGAGGTCGAAACGCACTTTTAGTCAAGTTTCCTGGTTTTCTTATACCAGCATCCGACAGCCATCTTCTCCAATAGCTGCTGTAGCCCTTCTACCAGCATTCTGCTTTATATTTCTCCTTTAAAAATTAGGGACTCTAATTTGATGTCTATAGTAAAGTGGAGATATACTTTGAGTGAAAATTTTTCCCTTCGGAAATAATTTTTAAAATCCAAGGACAAGGGTATGAAATTCTGTTAGCAGCTGTACTATTTTTTCCGTAAGGTTGATGTTCGTGTTATTACAGTTGACTTATTTGCCACAGAGGACTATCCTTAAGTCTGAACAGTTCTATCCTTAAGTTTGCACAGTTGTGGTTACAATTTATGAGTATAATTGTTATATAGGATTTATTTTCATATCGTAATACTACTCATCTTAGTGTTCACAGCATGGTGTATTGTTAAGACGTTGGTAAAGTGAATTATATTCAATTTCTGTACTGCTTAGTGAAAATTCTCTTAAGCATACCATTAATTTTCAGACTCATAAATTCAGCTTTTTGTTATTTTTAAATTGAATTGTATTAATCATATTGTTGAGTAATATAATTAATATTGTGATATGTTAATTATGATTGTATGGTGAAAGTCAAAATTTTGAGATTCCGTATATATTTGCACATAAATGTTTCTGGTTTGAGGATTTGTTTCTCCTTGTATTACGGTAATGTTACGTTATGATATCATTGTAATAACGCTCCTCAGGTTTATAGAATTATTAATAATTGAGAATGGTTTTGGTGCTTTGTTTATAGCGATATCAAAACATCAATTCTATCGTGGATGGCCGCACTTCGTGGAACGACATTCTAAGTTGAAGGAAAAAGTACTTCGTATTTTCCACGGGTTAATAATAATATAATCCTGTGGAAAATACGACGTACTTTTTCCTGCAACTTAGATATTTAAACAGTTGTTCGCGTATGTTTCTAGAATGCCCTGAGAAAGAGGATAAGCTAACATCAGCATACGTGCATCGATCATAGGAGGCGAAAAATTATACTTCCTTCCCTCGAAAACTACGTAGGCAAAAACAAATTGCTCCGGTCGGGTTCCTTTCTTCGGACCTCCCAAAAAAAGTAGAATCCCCTTCCTGCTCGCCTTCCACATCACCCAAAAATAACCCTCACAAAACACTTCCTTCCTATCCCTATTGGATAACTCAATCCCTCCTCCCCTCCTTGCAGACACGTCTTCTTGCAGATGCCGTATCTCAGGAAGAATCGGAAGTGCGCTTCGGAGGAAGGGTTAGTGCCAAAGAGACACGAAAGGATTGCGGGGAAAGTGGAAAAGGATGGAAGTCAGAGGGGATTAGGGAAGCGTGGAAGACGGACGGTGGAGCAGGTGATGCCGCTAGGGGAAGCACGCGCTCCCTCACGACCATTCCTCACACTACCGCCGCCTACTACACACTAGTTTCTCTAGCCTTATTTCTCTTATGTAAGTCCCGTGTTCGTGTCTTGACCGCCCGGTTCGGCCGCAACATGTAGATCGCTCGCTACGGAACAGTGTGTACGAATGGTGCGGTTTCGAAAGGGCTTCAATTATTCACTGAAGGAATCTTTCACGTAATGATTAAGCGTCTTTAAAAATCTGTTTTAAAAGTTATGGAGCCGAAGATGTGAGGAGGAATATACCAATAAATTTTTACTATTTTCAATTTATTATTTTTTTGTACGATAATAATATTACGCGTTTTACGTTAATATTTCATGAACAGTGCTATTCATTACTTTTGAGTCGTAAACAAGTTGATTAGTTAGAATTGTGTACACTACGAAGAGGTTAAAAAATTACCGCTGACATTTGAGCTTTCATATATATTAATAAAAACAGCTAGATCTTTTCAATATTTTTAGAACTGTATGATGTATCTTATGTACTTAGCGTATATCTTTCACTCATCCAAGCCCTTGTATGATGTATTCACTCTTTTAAAAATTGATTTACATGCCCTGTCGCTTCTTTTCATCCTTATTTATTCAATTTGTTTCGTGTTATTGACGATTGATCTATTTATTTCTATATGTAAAATGCATTTTTAATTATAAATACATCTATCTTTGCCTCCTTCGTTTTTCTATTTTATTTTAGTTCACTTCCTTTGAAACTACACACACACAAGTGTATCCCACGAATTCCTCAGTTTCTTTCAGATTTCGTCCTATCACAGTTCCCATCCATTCCTTTATTCCCCGAATTCCTCACTTCATCTCCCTTACACCCTTATCTTTGGTTTTTCTCCGACCCTTCGTTATATTCCGACGCATTCCTTCGCAACCCTCATTATTCCCATATTGCCTTTTCGTCTCCATCGCCCCTCTTCTCTGCATGTTTTTCCGACTCTATTTCAAGTTTCCTGCGAAGAAACGGAGCGGGACTAAAATAAAAGGCCACATTTTATCCGCGGGGTCAAAGGTGAATCGGGGCTCATTTGGAAGAAGGGATGCGTAGCGCCACGTGGAAAAGATCCCCGTAATACCATATCGTCGGAAAATATCTCCGCTCAATTTATGCATAACGTAGCTACATCGTTCCCACGGGGGACGCGATGGGATTTTACCCTCGATTTTTTTCATCCCCTTCGATGTCCTCATATGAGGCTTATGCTTGCCACTGTCCTCCCCCACAATCTTTCTCTCGTCGCCTCCCAAAGGGGAGAGGGTGTATTCCAGTCTGAGATGGAAGGAAATAGAGTTGTGGGGATGCGTCATATTTATTTCTGGTCCTTCAACATGCACTCCATTGGCCTATTACGACAGTGGAGATCCTACCGAGTGATATTATTAAGTGTGATTTCTTCCCCCAATTTTCCGTATCGCGTCATTTATATTCTTTGAAGATCCCAAGGGCTTTTTTAATAAGCTCTTTCTTATCAGTGATATTTCCTGTATCTATGAATCACAGAATTTTATTCTTTAATGAGGTAGGGTAGATTAATCATCAGGGTAGAGCTTAATGAAAAATTTTTCATTTAATGTCTTTCCGTTTTATCTAAAAATTTGTTTCATTTTGAATTTCGAAATTTTAGCATTGCTAGTTGAAAGGTTTTAAAATTACTCCCCATCCGCTCTCTGCGTATTATCGTGCCAAAGGAGAGTAGGTGTAGAGAATATTCTCTTCAAGTTGAAGTAGTTTGAAAAGATGTAAATGTTAAATTAAAGCCAATCATTGGAAAATATCCGTCACTAATTTTTGTAAGTTGTCAGTCTTGGTTAAATATACTACGGTGATGATATATATATTAAATGAGTTGGATAATAAATATCGAACCTATTCAATTGCTTTAGCCACAATTTTGTGGTTTCTCAGTATTATTGCAATTGAAATATAAGGACACTTATTCAGTTTCCGCTATGATTATTTGGTTAATCGTGTAAGTATTGCTCCTTGAATAATCCTCATTTTATTTACAATCTTTTTTGTATCCAATACGAGTAGCTTTCTGTATATTATAAATTTTTACGGTCTTTTATTCGCAATCTGTAATTATTGTGTATGCAATTGAGTACTTGTATAAGAAACTTGGAAAAAATCTGAAGATATATTTTCCATAGGGAATACGTTTTGTTGCAGTTAATGTGCATTATGTCCTTAAGCGCACCGTATTTCAAAATATAGGTGACATTCGAGAAGTAAGTTATTTTCGATGACAGTTCTTGTTCTATATACTTCCATGGAAAGTGTTCAAGGGGACTAGGCTGTACTAGTCATCTGTTAAATATATTTTCACATAAATTAAAAACAGGAAGCTGGAGTTCGGCGGTCTAATTTTAATCAAGAAATTCTCATAAAGAAGCGGTCCAAATCACGCACGTCCCTCACAATTCCGTCTTCGACACACGGGGGCCTCTATCGTCATATTTGTCTCTCTGCCACAATTTTCCTCTCACGGTCGTTTCATCCAATTTAATAACCACATCTCTATATTTATTTATCTTGCCTATTATCTTTCATCTCACACTCCGGCGTCTTTTTCTGGTCGCATCTTCTTTCATCTTACGGTCGCGTCCAATTTTTATTTCTCCGTCTATTCCTACATTCCCTTTATTTTTAAGTCTTTGGGTGGCGGTTAGTTAGTCCTTTTCATATAGCGCGCCTCCTGAATACATATGGGAATGGTTGGAAGGAGGTAACCTTTTGGGCATCCGAACGTCCATGACAATTGCTCAAATTGGAAAGGGTCGCCGTTATAGTTGTAATGTTGGGACTTCCATTCCTGAAGGCAGATTGCGGGGTGCTCGAAATTACACGTGAGGCAGTTTGTATTGATATTCTTGTTTTGAAAAGATGCGGACGTTTCATAAAGAAGCAAGGACGTGATTGCGATGCCTATTCTTCTCCGGTTCTCGAAAAAGAATACGTGACCATGTTTGGTCGCCATGGGAATAATTTAAGCATCGAGTTATTCCGCTTTGTGCGCACGGTCTCTCTGATTACGCGAGGCTTTCTTTTACGTAATTGCTTCCCATAGAGTGCTCTGAACATCCCTGAATCTTAATAAGACGCTTTCGCTGTGTTTCTCAGCTTATGTGAAAGCCTAGTTTGTAAAAATGGAATTTGTCTTCAATGCCGATTGAATTACGCTTTGAATAGGTGATTTCTGGAAATTTTACGTTAAAACCGAGCAGTTTTATTAATTTCGTGGAAGTGAAATGTTTTCATTGGATTTTTGTTTGATATAAATATTTATTATAACTTAATAGATAGATAAGATAAAACATTCATTAGAATATTGTATTTTGAATTTTAAGAATGTTAATTTCAAAATAGTTTTTGAAGATACGTATACCACCTATTCGTTCAATTTCAGCAGACGTAGATTGAGCTTAAACCCGTATTTTATAATATATTAATAATATATCATAATTTTTGTCGATTTTTAGTGTAAAACTATAATAAAGTAATTTTTTTCTATTATCTCTCATATCTCTCATAGTCTCGCGTTTCGTAAATCTTGTAAATGGTTAAATTAAGCAACCGAAAGTCATAAAACGTTAGCGAAGTTTTCCGCCGTATTAAAATACTTTTTCGGATGAGCGATTTCAACGTAGATAAGAAGATAAATCTGTTCGCAAGTGCAGGTAAAAACGTGGATGATTAATCCGACAAACTTTACCGCCAAGAAGTTAATGTAGGACTTCCAAATCTTCCCCCCACCACTCAAAAGTACTTCTCCTCGAATCTTCTGTAAAAACCTCTTCCAAGTGCAGTTGGAAATTGGACAAATGTTCGTAGATAAACGTTGGACAAATACTTAATTTTCCGAGAAGAATAATGCCCCGATTTTTTTTGCAAAGTGGAACTTGAAATTCCGCCATTAATAACGCGGGTAAGTGAGCAGAGTGTGCTGTTTAATTCAGAAATTCCCTCTCCGGTTAAGCATGTGAAACATCCGAGCCGACTTAATACGGAGAGCCGCCGAAAAACTTCGTTATCCCCTTTCTCTTCTTCCCAAGAACTTTAAAGCTCATTTTATGTCAACAACACTTATACGGGACTCTTGATTCTGCGCACGTCTGCCCCAGTTCGGCCTGATGGAAATGCATTCAGAATTCTATTAAAACCTTTTATTCCCCTTTTCTTTTTGTCTGAGAAAAATGACGCGGAAGAATTTTAGGCCGTCGATATATAATCGGTGGCTCGAGAACTCTTTCCCAATCATTCATCAACCTTTCGGAAGTTTTGGAATGGATGTTCCTCGGGACATCTACTGAAGCCTCAAAGTTGTGTTTCTCTTTCCTAATCGATGTTATGTATATTTTTCATTTCTTAGCTTTGATCTTATTATAAGATGGTATATTATCTTACGCTTAGGATACCTTACATTTGTGAGCCAGCTTATGAGATTTTATAGCGCTCGATAATCTTAGTTAATAAATAATATTAAAATTAAATTAAAATTAAATTAAAATTAAATTAAAATTTTATCCATTTTACATTGTATTAGGTTGAAAATAGGAATGATACTTGCTGAATGATCTCTTAGAAGAATTCTTATGACCGTTGGAAGTGCTTAATACTATGACAATAATACTATGATTTAGTCAGTTACTTAAAATACGCTAAAGAAGAAGAAAAAAGTAATGTAAACACAATTCAAGTTTAATATCGTGCACTTGGATGTACAAATCCGGTATATTTTTCATTCAAACGGAATATCATTTGCATTTAAAATAATAGAGATTTTTAATCAGCATATCAATACAATAAAAAAATGACAGTTTTCAAAATTGAAACTTGTAAACGGAGCGTTATATATTAGTAGTTGCACCCTTTGTTACTTTGAGTTTTGTATCATTGTGTTTATCTTCCTCTTTGATTGGCATATTATTCAGAGACCAGAAAATTATCTTCATAATATTAGAAGCTTTAAGCCTGATTGTGATAGTATTTGTGATTAAATCTTGGAAAGTTCAGATTATTTCTCAGAACTAGAGTTTCACACAATTTGTGTTGCTGTTCATTGCAATAGCCGATTAATAGTCATATTAGAATCTCGTTAAATGAACAAGGCGATAATGGCTGTATGCATGAATGGATTGAACCCTTCCGCAAACAGTAATATTTGCAAATAGCATGCTATTAGATTTCTCCCAAACGCCCATTGTCCATCTAATGCAAGTGAAATAGCAGTTTGAAAGCGAATAGCGTGGTGTTTCATGGGATGTACTTAAGCAATTAAGGTACGGTCCAAGTGAAATTAATAATAGTGAATTACCGATAAATAAAGTTGAACCGTGTAATTTATAGGATAATAATTGGGAAAAAATCTAAAATCAAATAATCTTTTATTTAAAAATCGAGATGATTGAATAAATGCCTTAACATATAAAAAAATTATTGGAAAAACAAGTTTCTAATATTGAATCGATTGAAAATTTTATAACGAAAGTTAATTGATGATATCCACTTGTATTATTATTGGTCACTTATCCCAGTATTCTAATTAGGTGTGGTCTCATAAAAGAAAAGAGATTACTAAGAAATTAAATATTTAAAAAAGAAAATCTTCGATTGTAACTTGTAAGAATATCATTGGCTGTATTCATGGACATTGATCGGTAAGACCTAAGTCTTCCTCTATTCGAAAATAGGCTCTTACTCCTTCGGCATAGTCAAAGACACTTTAATCCTCGGTGCAGTCTAAATCCGCGATCATTAGGAGTGTAAATCAGTCAAGATACACAATATACGGGCGATTCTATCGAGAATGTGTATGCAAAGAGGAGAGAGGTTTGATTGGTAGTGGCTTTTTGTTTGTTTACTGCACCAGTAGCTACAAATGAAGGCGTTGAGGACAAACATTCATTAATGGTGGTAGCATTTGGGTTTCCCATCGTTTTCAAATAAATTTAACGCTCAAACGGATCGATCTCGGTATCACTTTGAAAAATAGCGAACGGAGAAATCCAGGCTCAATGATATACAGTTTCCTTCCTAAGGTTCCATCCATTTAGTTACTACCATTTTCCCTATGTCGAACATTCATATGTACACGGGAGAGTTTTGTATGCTTTAATAACATCGTGAAGAGATTTAAAATAAGAAAATTATTTATGCATGCAACTGTATTTATGATTCATATCAATTTATAATGGGAAAAAATCAATGATTAATTCTCGAATTAACATTTGATATAAAGAGTTTCCATTATATTCAGAATTTGATTATTGGATCAAATTAAATTAGATGCAGCTCATAGGGTACGCATCAATTTATTACTTCAAACTTTGTTTTGGATTTACTTCGCCTTGATCAACATTACGCAACAATGTTATACACTGTTTTCGAATTCAATGGGAACGCGAGCGCCTCTTTTTTGTTTACAGTTTATTACACTGCGGGAATGATATCATGGCGAAGGGAGGCCGACATGTAAAGAGAATGGAATTCCAACTGCGGAAAGAGTTAATACGGAGAGAATTTTTCTCTTTTAAGGAAGGGACAAGAAAATAAGTCCATCTTGGGAGTCTCCGGAAGGGTAATTGGAGCTTTTTTCCTCCGTGGAAGATTTGTCTTTGGATTAAGGCAGTGCTCTGGCCAATCTCCAAACTCCGGGAGAGAGTAACAGGTGGAGTCTTGAGGCGCAGACTTAGGATATCATGGCTAAGCAAAGGACAGAACGCTGCCAATTCCTTTGTATTTCCCGAAGCTCCACAAAACGATGAGCTTCCGTTAAATTAAACCTCTCGGTGGGAGAAGAAAACGAACTAAGAGAGATTTATGACCCGAGAAGGAAGGAGAGATGGTAAGGGAGACCAAGGGTCACTGCAATTCCAAGCAGTTTTCCGTCTTATATCAGCCTTCCTCTGATCTAGAAATGAGATAAACTCGGGTGACTTCTTTATGCTTCAGAGAATTTAGATCAGCTTCTACCAGTATTTACGATTTCTGCGCGATATATTTTCTGATCCATCTGTTTCCTTTTGTTGACATATGGGGTTAATGTTTGAAATTCGCGTAGTTTTGATTTAGTAGTTTAGTGGTACCGAGCCAATCTAACTGTAGTATTTTTTTATTCGATTACGTATTTAATTTAATATATGTTATAAAAGCTTTCTGGACTTCAACGCATGAATTTTTTTCCCAAGTACAAATCTGAAAAAAATTAATATTATTAAACTTGGGCTCTCATCCTTTTGCGGAAGTTATTTTTTTATTCGATCAAGTTTTCATAATTTTACAAATATACGGTCAAATTCTGCGGTAGGAAAAGCACAAATGATAAGGATAAAATATCTAAAACATGGCTCTGCTCAGAAATTTGGAACCCGTGTGGAATGAAGCGGAAGATTGGGAAAGGTCGGTTCACCAAACGAACGAGGTTTATTCAGCGAAAAATCTTTCTTAAAATCTAGGAGATATGATAAAAAAGATAAAGAATTACTTTTTTATCATATCTTCAATAAGGTTAAAAGGTAGGGTCCATATTTATAACATTATAGTCCCCATAGTTATCAGACAAAAAGAAAAAATTATTTTTCAAAAAGTTTTTTACATACTGTAATAACTTAGTAACGCATATTTCTGATTGTTTTAATTTTATAGGAGCATCATTCCTTTAAAAGCACCCATTATAGCTAAAAATAGTTGATAAATGTTATTTTTCCGGTTAATATAGGATCAATGAACGATAAAATAATGATGTTTGAACAGAGATTTTAAGTTTGTCCTAGATATATAATTTGATCGTCGATTTGAATCAGTAAGATACAATAATTAACGTTTTTAAACTTACGGATTAACAAATAATCATTGAAGGAACAAGGCAGAAATTAATCACTTGCGTAGTAGAAATGAAATGCTTTGGGAAGGTTTGTGGAATAAATTTCAATTTGAAGGTCGCACGTTAAATTCAATCACATGCAAACATCATCAAACCGTTTTTGTAAGCTGTGTTGCGTGAAAATAATTGGGATTAATTATCTCAGCACCAAAAAATAATGAAGAATAATCCATTAACCTCTGACGATTTAACTATGCTTACTTAAAAACATTGGTAGAGTATTTTCTATTTTCTACAAATGTATTAAAGGTACATTACTTGAAAAACATGTGATGTCCTGTTTCAGATTATCTACACTACTCACTCCATTAAGAGACCGTTGCGAATTTATTCTTCTGAAAAAGGATTTCAAATAAACGATATAAATTTATCCGGATGAAAAATCAGTGACCTGATGAGGATTATATCATTTCGAAAGACGCTAAAACATCAAACAGAGCTCGAAGTACGCCCCAGTGGAAACGTATTTTCAACTTTCAAATCCAATCTTCGCAGTTTACCTGAGCGTTTAAGGAGAAACGCGTGTCACCATAATTAGATTATTTTTCCTCTTCTACCGAATCATTCGTCATTGTTTGTATCGCGAACGCGGGCATAAAATTTCAGTCATTTGTTTCCCTTCCCTTTCTGCCTAATCGCGTTAGCATTCTCCCTATCAGCATATCTGCCGCTTTCCCTCGAAAGCCTTTCACTCATTCGAAGTCATCCTTCTTATTTATGTGCTGATTTCTTCTCCAGTACTCCCGTCGCCAACGTTCATTCGCGATACGTTTGTTGGATATATCGTTCGTCCGATTGGGCACTTAAAAATAATTGTGATCCGCTGCGTCGCTTCGAATCATCAAGAGAGCGGGTGCGTGTCTCTTCGCAACTTTCTATGGAGTGATGCATGAATATACGGTATCTGGACCTTATTCTCCAAAAAGGTCGAGACAAATTTAATGTCTTGTTTGGTCTGAGATTTGGGAGATTACGCGGAGCAGTGACTCGCAAACACCGATGAAATGAATGTCGTCTAGGAAACAAGAAATCTGCTCATTTGAACACGTGGTCAACTGAAAGTTACGTATGTAAAGGGAAATACGTCTGCACTCTTTACCCGCATCGAATTAGTAAAATTTCAAGGAATATCATTAATGAGAGCTTTGAATTGCTCAATTGTCATTGAACCGGATTAGTACCGACTCAGATTGAAATTGTGTACAAGTAAATAATAGCGAATACAGACTGACCCCAAGGTTTACTTGTAGCTTATACATGCGTAGTAACCCAGTTCGTTTTATTTTCTGCATAGTTTATATATATGAATAACCGTTTTCTGTGTCAGTTTGATTCTGTTGAAGTAAATATTGAAAAGCAGAAACCTTCACTTCTGCAATTGTTATAGTTAATGTGAATCGAGGGTGAAAGAAGAGAAATCACGATTCCTCTGATGCAGAATCCTTATATTAAGATAGTGGATGAAAAAATCCTTCGTATGGGGACTTAAGACATGCATTCACTTGCCTTAATGTTAGAATACTTGCAATCAATAGCTCGACACAAATTGCAATCTTAGATAGATGAAAAGGATCTTGTGATAATCCAATGGAAGTTATTGAGATTCGATGGTTACCTGCAAAGAAAAAAATATCACTTTAATAAACAGCATCCTTATTATTGTGAAATATTATTAACTTCTAATACTATCATACTTGGCATGAGTGAATCTAGCGCCATTCAATATTTATACCAATGGAATTAATTGAGAATATGACTTTATGAGTCCGAACGATGTTTTTGACATACAATGCATCCTAGATTTTGCAACACCTTGCTTAAAATGTCTTACTATTCTCATGTAAAGATCGTCGGGTATTTTTAGAAGTTAAATCACAACGCATTCATAATTAGTTGCTATTGAACTAAAATCTACTTTATCTAGAAAATATCTTGAATTTAATTTGAGCATTAATGAGTATCATTAAGGAATTTTGAAGAATGAATCATAAAGTATAACTAATTGAAGATTAATTTTAATGAATTAACTAAAGGAGAGTATTTAATCTTATTTTTATTTCTTTTATATTGAGTGTTAAAAGAATTCGGAATCTCTTTGTTCAATAACCATGTAGAACCTTTTTCTTCAACGCCTGAGACAGGTTCTGCCATAATACGAAAAAAAATGCTTTAAATCATCAAAATTAATCATAATCTTACGCCTTAATTAACAGAGAGTCTCTGAAAAAAATTAAAATTATTTCTGAAGACTTTAAATATTGTTTAAGTCGTATTCTTAATTAACCTTTGATGTTAAGTTAAAAACGTATACTGTAAACAAGAATCTCGTGACATTTTCCATTCTCTCAGGAGTGAACGAGTAAGATTGAAAAGATGCATCAAAATAGGACAAAGATCAAGGTTAAAAACTGTAAAGGGAGTCAAAACAGAAGCTAGGCGTGTTTGGAAGACCACTGCAGCCCTACGCTCCATATTTCCCTGGGGACCAAACGAAAAGCGTAATATTTCTCTCTACTTCTAGAAGAGGGCTTTTGTCTTAGAAACTCCCGTTGCTATCGTCTCGCAAACAGCACACTAAAGCTCTCATGAAGTGGACTTTATGAGCGTCGTTTGTAAAAAAAATGAAGATCGGAAAGAACCGTTGAGGGAAAAGAGCGAAGATACGAGATTGAAAAGGAAAAATTGTGACGGGAGACGTCAAAGAGAATGTTACAGAAAAAGATAAGGAGATACCTGAAGGGAACGGGCGCATTGAACTGTTTTATTTACTTTATCGAGGGAAAGGTGAATGCTTTTAAAAAAAAGCATTGTTACCGACCTGGCTGCCGAGGTATCTTTTTTAATCGAAGGATGGTTAAGGCCTTGAGATGCTAATGGAGAGCATCTTTTGACGAGTAAATGGCAGGCCGCGAAAACAAAAGGATGCTCGAATCAGGGGAAAATAACTCGTTTGACCTTAAGACTTTGTAACGCGTTCATTACGTTCCGCTTTGTTCTTCCTCACGAGAGATAAGGAATTCGAAAAAGTCGAGTCTAATTATTTTCCTCGTTTTTATAACAGAGGCATCACAAGAGGCGGAGCAGATAATAAAATTGAAAGATGTTTTCTTAAAATGTTTCGAGGCCAAGGAAGTGAAAGGATTTAATGCTCGCTGCGAATCGATCTGAGGGACTCAAATGGGAGTATTTCGAAGTTAACTGCGGAGGATGATGACGTCTTAACATTGGCGTCTGGGATATTGGAGATTGAGAATCATAGGGCCGAGCGAGTATATCAAACACGTACTGGAAGGAGAGGAACGGAGCCGTCATGTCTTCGATAGGGGATGCCGAAAGAAATGCTCTTCGAAAATAGTCTTCAAGAGTGGGGGTATGAAAGTATAATGAAGAATTCGGAGTATGGATAGAGAGCCTTTTTGATGTTTACTCCTTGTTTCTCTTCGGCTTATATTTGTACTTTCTTATATACATAGCAAATAGAATAGGCAGCTCTAACGACTGGCTATCCAACTTCGGAATTTGGACTTATATGTTGACCAGTTCGAATCTAGACACTAGCATTATTCATAGCGAGTATTCGTAACATAGTAATGTGAAAACATATCCGTAAATTTAATTTGTCTGCTATTTATAAGAAATCTTGGTGATAGTAATTTCTAAAATATTGGATTGCAGTAATTTATTCAATTCCAACTGAAAACAGTCGTAAATATCGGTTACACTGTAATAATGAACAGAATTATTTGGATTTGGAGTATCTTATTTATTAATGTCCTCGAATTAACATGCTGTCGGAATAATCGAGTCAATTCGATTCAGAAAAATTTTTCACTTTAGTTAAGTTCTATATGAGAATTCAGGAAATAAAAATCTGTAGAAATAATTTTTCTGTATTACAGTACTGTTTATGTATACTATATTTGTTCTCCCTAAAGGATAATTAGTGAAAATATATATTTCTGTATAATGAATGAAACTCAATGATTCTTAAACCTAAAATCGCGTTAAACAAGTGTGAAATTATCTCCCTCTGGTTACCAAGGCGCCGACATATAATCAACAGCATCTCCTCGTTCGCTCCTCCGCTTCACTCCCAATTACGAACGCGTCTCACCAACAAGACGGGAGAGAGGCGAATGAACGGAACTGGTCGTCTGTGACACAGGAGAGTCGTGGGTGGCGGGACGTCTGAGAAGGAGATACGGATCTTCCAAAGAAACTTTTATTTTCGTACGAAAAGGCATCCCATTGGCTTCCATCTGTCTGGGGAAGGATTATGAACTCATAACGCCTCCGATTAAGGAGACAGATTCTTGGATTAGGAAGAGCGTAAATCCGGCTTAGTTATTTAAGGAAAAAATGTATTTTGGAGAGAGACAATTGTATGGGATGGGATCTTTCAGAAGATAATTACGTTCCTTTGTTATTCTTTGGCTAATTTTCTTTGTCTCAGTAAGATTCTCTCTATATATACTGCAGCATTAGTAATATTCCATCAGTTGAAACGTTTGTTTTACGATTCTATGTAATATTATCTTCATCATAAGTGAAATATCGATTTAATCATATGAGAAATATATTCTCCATTAACAAATGACAGCAGACAAGATCAGTTCACGTTATTAGAAATTGAGCGGTGTGAATTCGTTTTCAAAGCTGTTTCATATTATTTTATGCAACTTCCTTATTTTTATCTTTAATTCGAAGTCCCGATTCTATTTTTAATTTTTGTTTGTAGCTATTTTATATTAAAAAAGTTATGCAATATTTTCATCGAACATATACGTCTGGTAGAAAAATGTACGAGTCTGCATTTCGCAGCCATAATAAGAAATAGAGTCTGGGAACTTCATCTTTCTTAATGACAACAATAGCCTAAAATTTTCTGCTTCGCGGATTGTAATGAAGTATTTCCCAGTATGGGATTATTTTCCTTTTCCTTTCCGGAAGTCTTCATGGGTAGAGAAGTTCTTTTTTTTCTTTTTGAACGCCATTTTCTCAAGGCATATTAAAGGGGGTGATAAAAAACAAGTTGGGGAGCATAAGAAGGAGTTATTGAGTTTGGCATGCTCTCGAAGTTTCCGAATCTTTTGATAGGCGCTGGGGAAGGAAAACTATTTTCGTTTGTTTCTGGAGGCATTAAAATCCGGATCTGACTCATCTCTGAAGATCCATCCTCACGACGGTTGATATCGAAGGATCATAACTTTTGGAATGCGTATTTCATAAGTTTCAAATTTTACAAATTTTTTTTGTTCCTGAGGATGGAAACTTTTTCGGTTTCGATAAAAATATTCATGCGAAGGTTAAATATGAAGCTGAGGACAAGTTGAAAGAGTCTTTCCTTTCCCTAACCTTTTATTTATTTGAGAAATTCTATTTTGGGCGATTTCACTAAACGAACTCCTGCATATAATAAATGTAATAGTTGTGTATTTTATGCACTTAATAATAAGTTAATTTCGTCATAGAAAATAACTCCGTATAGACAAATATATGATAAAAAATATTCGATTTAGATATTCACTGGATGTCGAGAAGAGAGAATATCGTTTAGATTATGTTACATAACATATTTGATGTAACTCGTCTAATTTTCAGCGAATGATTTTAAATGTGCTAGATGTGTACTTAGCTTGCTAGGGTGTAATTCGGTATGTGTCGTAAGTAATTGAGCTTGAGTACAAAGCCTAGTTAACCGGTTTTAAACGCCTGAAAAATACGCGTCACGAATTCCTCGAGAGAGCCAAATAGTTCGAATTCTTCAAAATGTTCGCCCTCATCGTTCTTCGTAGCTCATTATGTAAGAACATCACTTCGTTAGCACTTGATTCACTAAGAATTGCGCCAGTTTATCCTGTCCGAGAGCGAACACGGGAACGAAAACGGGTCAACCTGACCTTGCATACGTCTTTAAGGACGATTCGGCAACTACTTTAAATTACCCCACGACACTTCGCTGCTAAATTCCGCCGTTTAATACCTGCGGGCCGCATTCGCGCGAATTTATCGCGAGTTCCGCGATTCGTCACTGGCTTTGAACCACTTCCCTCGCAATTTACGAGATTCGCGAAAAGAAGTTGTATTTATCGCTGTAATAATCGAAACAGCAGTTCATTTTCCACCCCCACCGACCGGTAAATGGCCCGACTTCCGATTTATATTATCGCAGAGTCTTACGTACTTTATCTCTGAACCGGCGTTAATCTCTGAATTATCTCGACTTGAGATGGCGATTCTAGGGAAGCCGATGATAAAAAAATATAAAGGTTGGCTTACGGAAGGGGGTTGAGTGGGAGTATCACGTGAGGAAAAGCGGTGAAATAATTCTTTTAATGCTATCCTCATTTCCATTTATGTTCCCGCCGTTGGCTGACGTAGTGGGTTTTCTCCTCACGCTTGATTGATAGGCAGCGGGAGAGGGAGGAATGAATTTAAGTTCTTCTACGTGTTTCCAGAGGAAGTATGGGTTGGAGTTAAACGAGTTCCTTTAAGTGCATCGTAGCGGCATAATAAAGCGATTCCATAAAACAGCGGGCGGGGTACTGTCCTCTTCTATTGCTCTAAACGACTCCATCTTTGCGGAATGGAAAATTGCCATTATTCGATTATGCGCTGGAATTCCGTTCGTTTTTTTTTTCGTTCCTTTTCGCGGAGGCATTGCGGAAGACAAACGCGCCGATAAATTTTCCTCCTTGGCCTTAGCGGTGGACAGGAAATGGTTCTCTCTTATTAGCATAGTCTCCGAGGGCTCATCCTAGGATGGTCTTCATAAGTGGTTGGTATGTGACTATTCCCTTCTATGTTTCATATAAGGAGGACGATTATGAAGGAATTGAAGTTTGATTTGATTGATTAGGAAGGATTGCCGGTCAGTTGAAAAGAATATACACACAAATTCATTTCTACAGAATAGCAAGTCCTCAAAGAAGTATTCCATAAACACATTCCATGTGGTCATCACACGATAAATTAGGTTCAATCATCATGGAAACACTATAATTTCGTAATATTTATTTATTTCGTATATATTATTGTACAATTTAATGATATTAATATATTTTCAACGCATTAAATTAAGTTGAATTAGCTTAATTTTGAGAATATAACAATACAAGAGCTCTTCAGTATATAATATCATTGATGCTTTTTTTCAAGTTGATTTTATAGTCTATGATTAATATCAAATTCTCCCCTACACATCATAGGATTAAGGTTAATTTTTAATTCATTATTATGGTAAATAATATTTATAAATATTAAGAATAGCGAATAATTATTTATTAATAAAATTTGTAGGAGTGCTATTTACATTTCTAATTTCGAAATAGGTTTATATGCAAATTTTCTTGATGGACTAAGTTCAGAGAAATCTTGGTTTAACGCGATCATTTTGTAGTATCAATTTGAGATATATAAAATGAGAAATATAATACTTATCGTTCTTAAAAGAATATACGAAAAAATTTAAATCGGAAGGAAAGAATTTCATACGACAGGAATAATATTGCAATCAGATAGATTTATTTATTCAACTATAATTTTGAATATATCTTGGATTCGATTATATGTGGCATAATGAGAAATACAGGCGAAGGAACAAGTGACGTAATCTAACATAAATAGCGTTGTCTAGGTAATCACACGAACTAAGGCTTTGAGTTTATTTATAATCTATAGACATAGAAGGTATGCGTTTGACACTGACATTTTCTGAAGATAAAGTGAGAATTTTCGAGGCAGTTCAACTAACAATGAGTCTGCTAGGCTACGGAGACCTAATACTCCCTCAGCAGTTTCTTTAATCCTCCTTTTACTCGAAGAGGATTTATTTTCTAACTCCATGAAAGCCAGATGGCGTTGAAAAGGTTTAAAAGCTGCAAATGATTCGCGCCGAAGAGCTGAAGAAATAAACAAGACGGGAAATTTCTCAGCCTTCTAAAAGTTATCCTGGAAATGTAAACGGCAGTCTACTTCCTTCAGCCTCTCATCTTGGAGGGAGGTGCCTCCAAAGAGTTTGGCCTTATAGCTTCGAGTTTGAGTTGATGGGCAGCAGGAAATTCTTCAAAATGCGCTAAATTGGATTACAACAGATGGCGGATGGGAGGCTAGCAGTCGTCCATAACCCTTTGCTTAAGTGGAGAGGAAGGAAGGAAACATTGGCGTGAATTGTGGGATGAGGTATGGAAGATACATCGAAGAGTGCACGCATATCCTTGTGGCCTTTAAGCGACTTTTATGGGGGAGATAAATGTGAAGTGTTGGTGCATCCGGTAGTAATTTTTCAGGTTGTTCAACTCATCTTCGATGGTGTACAGTCTTAAATAGAATGTGATTTATCACCCGGAAGAGGAATCGGTTACTTAGAATTGAATGGACTGAAAATTGCTGCGATTCTGTTCAATCTGTATTAAATAAATGATATTGATTCCATACGTCACACCATCATAGCCCTAAGGGGATGAATTGGATCTGAAAATATTATAATAACGAGTTTAAGTAAAAATGCTTTTCCGATATTTAAATAGCATATTTCATATAATATACAAGAAAGAGATGAGATATATTTTAAATATTAAAAATGTTATTAACTAGTTCTACCTTTAATTCATTTTCTAAATTTTATCATGCAAATTCACAAGTTTTCCATATAAATTCATTCATTTAAAATATTAACGAACACTATTTACTGACGCTCGTAAATATGAATCGTAATTTTCAAATATCTTTATTTTTTCCAAAGGAAAATCTCGTTTTAGAATTTGCCTAAGCTCTCGAAAAAGCAGTTTCAAAATTGAGCATACATTACAGCCTTTGAAAGAATTATCCCTCCTCAATTCGACAAGGGTTTTCACTTCCGGTAACAAGGAGATGTACATTGAGTTTCATCGCTAACCGAACACATCAAATTGACGACATTTTTTTGATCAACGTAATCCACAAAAGGATTCGAGAGCGAAAGAATCTTCATGGTCCAATATCCTGCGCATCTCCAAAAGAGGGTTTGCCCTATATTGAGGAAGCACATCCCTTGTTCAGGGACTCCCCATTCCTCCAAAAGGAAGGGCCTTTCGAATGAATGTTCCATCCGTTTCCTCCGTCCCTTTGTTACCTTTTTTCCTTTTATACATCTCTCCTTTTTAAATTAACCCCCTTCTCTCATCGAGTTCTTGCCCGAGGTATGCATAAATATTTAACCCTGTTGGAAGTGGTTTTGTAGTGGAAAAAGAAACGGGGGCAGTGGGGGATGCATTTCGGGGGCGGCCAAGGGTCTACGGGCAGTTCAGGGGAATGAAATTGAGCTTGAAAATGATGGGATGTGTCTTTTAGTGCCCGAAATGAGAGACCAGCTTAGGTGCGATGGGGAGTAAATTAGTTATGGAAGGTTTACTCGAGCGAGTTCGCAGTGCAAATTCGGCAGTGAAAGTCTACTGCAAAAGCAGATTTGAAGGCAGATTGAATAAGTTATTAAACGGGATGAGAGGGCGAGGCTTGGAAGAAACTCGACTACTGCTGAAGTTTTCGAAGCTGTTCGATAAAAGGTCTGATATGAGAAAACTTGTATTCTATCTTCAAAATTTTTGGGACTTAGACAGGATGATGAGCGATATATATAATATTAAGGTATGAAAACTCAATAAAAATACGTTTCATACCGTTTTTTTTTACAATCAGTTCCGCGTAATTTAAGTGGCAGTGATGTATGATGGAACGAGTTGGCTAATAAGGAGGGTCGTTTATTTTGAAAGAGAGTTTATAAAATGTCTAAACTTCTTATAAGGTGGAAGTTTTGAAACTAATGAAGAGTATGATGGGAAAGTTTTTGGTACATAGCGTGAATGAACTTCTTATACACGCAAGATTTGAAGTGTATCTTTATATTTCAGTCGTGTGTATCGGCCAACGTTTATTGACTATATTTTCAGATTACGTGCCTGAATTTTTATAATAAATAAAAAAATACTTTCTGTATTTGCTAATCTTTGAAAAAATAAAGAAATGACTATGTGAATTGGGAAAAACTGAAATTATAGAATTCCATCAGTTTTGCTGAATACGGTGTTTTTGGCAAAACCAACATGAATATCAGTGAAAGAAACTATGGACGAATGATAACGATCTTTATTGAAAAATCAAAAATTATATAGTATGACAAGGACAATTTTCTTGCAAAATTTTCTGATAAGCATTAAAGACAACTGTAATAGCTGATGGTTTGGGTTTGCGACCGTAAAACTTGGTAATAAAAACGAAACCCTGATAATCTTCTGGAATTCTGGGAATCAAGGTTTGAAGTTTGGAGTATAATAATATCAATTTTCTTTGAAATGGTTTTCATTATGAGCTAACCCGCTCATTTCGTAAATCTTGAGACAGCCATAAAACGGATGTTTTCTTTATCTCTCGATGACCTTTTTTCTGTCATTCTCATCCATTTATCTTCAACCGAAGCAATTCATTCTCAGCGAATTTAGTCGCGATATACAACAGTTAAAATTATATCTTTGGAAGGCAGACCCCGTGCAATCGAATTCAGCAATATTCGAAAAAAAAGTGTAGCAATTTTTCGGGTTTTCCTATAAATATTCCTGCAAGGCTGAATGTTTTGTCACAGAGATGGTAGCGAGTCATGGCATTTGAGCTGTATTGGAGTTTCGAAGGTCTCTCACCGAAGCACATTCCGCTCGGCGTCATATTTAACAGTGCCCCGAGTGATTAATCAATCTCTTTTTTGCTCCCTTCGTAAAATTAGCTGCCGGCAGCGAAGTTTCGGAAACGGAGCGAGCGGCAGAAAAAATTCGCAGTAGATAAATCAGTACGGCAGAACGATGAACATATCTTACGCGTAAAGAACGACTTTTCAATACAGCGCGCCGCACTCGACCGAAACGTGAAACGTAGAAACAATTGATCATAAAAGCGCCGCTCCGGCAAGGGATAAAAAAAGATGATCTCGCGTGCATCGTCCATCCGTTTGCGTAGCTTTCAGTAGCGGGTGGATTGATAGAAGCCGACGTTAATGCCGTGGGAATGGTAGAGAGTAGTCGACTGGTCCCAAGAGCGTTCCTTGTGGGACTTCCTATAAGGGGAAGTTAATAAGGACGGGGAATGGCTGAATGAAATGGAGTAAAAGAGAAGTGGGTGGTTCGGGTGGTTAGTCTGTCGGACTCTTCCAACATCCGCTGGAGTCTTTCTTCCTTCCATCCCATCCCACTCCGCTCAACGACCTTCGATCCCTTTAACGAAGATCATTCGTTGGGTTTACCAGTACATGGATTAATTTATCGCTCTGAAGTTGCGCGGATGCCTCTTCATTTCATCTGTTTCTCAATTATGCGGCCACTTTCGATTCTTTTACTTCATCTGTATTCTTTTGTTGTTAGTTAATCATCACCCTATTGAAAGTTAGCTGTCAGTCATATTTTTATGATGAGGAAAATTTATATTACGATTATCCCGTACAACTTGAAGGTTATTTAATAAATTATCATGTTATATCAGCACTGTGTTATTAAGCCGACATTTGCCTGAATTAACTCTAACTATTACTGGAAAATACTAGAATTCTTTTATCGAAATGTAGAATGTTGCTTTTGTGTGGTTAGGTAACTCCAACTGCTATTTCATGAAAATTATTTATCTCATTTCTTTTTATTTAGCAATTGGTGGAATGAGTCGTGAAACCATAGCCAGGAACACGTTCATATATATACATCATAATAATAACCCATAATAAGAGTCTTTAAAAGTTTAGCAAATTAAAATTTAATATTTAATCACAGGCTTTTATTAATAGTAAAGAGAATTTTAAATACATTGAATACTGAACAAAACGAGCATTAGAGCGCTAGTTGAACACATTCTTGCGATCATTATGTTTTAGTCGGAGTGCTGTATGAAATGTGACCACCACAATGTTTTGTTCTCGCCTGCTACCGAAACAAACGTGTTTAGACTACACTACAGTTGATGGCTATCGATTAGCTCACGCCATCGAGTTCCGCTGACCAAGGAGCGGATGATTGGACCCGGCATCTCAACTAATTCCGTTGATGAATGAAGTATCTGTCTTGTTTATCTAGGTTAAGTGTTTCACGTCCCGCGAAGAAATATCTGTCAATTTAAACGTGTCACACTCGCTTAAGTATTTTCAGCATTCAGTGGAGCACAGTATCATTTTCATTTGGTTGGTGTTATTGAAAACTCCGAAGCGAATGAATGGATCAGACAGTAATCTATCCATTTGACATCCTCGTTATACTTCGCCAATATAAATCGGTTGTCAGGGGCAACGGAGCGACTTTTCATCGCTATTAACGTCACCGGTTTTTTGCCTAGCTCTTGGAGGAAATTTAGCTCTGGAACGTGTGGGTACCATTTCTCTCTGCCAAGAGCAGGAATTTTTTCATCTGGCGTCCATTGATGTTTCTTTGTCTTGTAACTCTGCAACATACAAGTTCTCTTAGAAGGATGGAGTAACTTAAGTTTTTCGCTTTTGTTGACGAAGGAACACTTCTGGAGAACTTACAATTAATTTTCAGCTGAGTTAGTTCCTTTCGAAAATGTAGTCACCATTTACGCGAAACTTTTCATATCCAGTTTGTTATGTAATATTGGAATATTTGTGGATCGATTGAAATACTTAGCATTTACTTTATTTTTGCTGATATGGTTTGAAGACATTATATAAATGAATATTTGTTGAATGTATCCTTTGTATGCAGAAGTTAGGGTACGATAGAGATATAAAGAAACATAATTTCTTGTTTTAATGTTAATGATACTAAGTTCATAATAATTTCCATTATTATATTCTTTTTTATCATGCTGAATATTTGATGATATCCAAGTAGTTTTAAATTAAAATAAAATGTATTGATATTTCGACCTAGACCTTTATCTACCTTTACTATCAATTTAATATTGAAATAATTAAATTCAAGATCTTTATTGCCTCAAATTTTTAACTAGTCAAAACGAATTTATTTCGATATTTATGAATTCTATACATTAAAAGTATCCAAATAATGACGCTGAACAATAATAATTAATTATTATTTTTTCTTGGATTTCTCATATTTTCACCAAATCAATTTTTTACTTCGATTTCATATTTGTAAATATAACTGAAAGTGTAGTATAAGGCAGTGCAATTGATATTGGGTTAAAAGGAGACACGTGTTCATGAATTTGCCTCTATTTCCTAATTTCAAGTCAGTGTTATATCCTGTAATCTTATCATTGCCATTCTGGTCGTTGACCTGATGTTGTCAGAATGCCACACTAGAAGGCAACACACGACATTCCAGTCAGCCGAGAAAAGTAAGAATCGTTCAATGGGAAAAGGACGTTTACCCTTAGGATTTAGATGAGAGAATCTTTCAAATCGCTCCCATGAGCATCAAAGTATCGCTTTAGGGGTGGATCTCGTAGCATCGATCAGAAAATTCTCTCCTTTTGGAGGATGCTTCTGGAGATCGCGGTTTTTATCCGTCGCCCCAGCAACGTACACATCCCTTTCGCTCAGTCCACTCGGCCACTCACGAGCAGCAGTCTTTGCCGTCTCCCAAGGGTCGGCACTGCTAAGCGACGGAACATCTGCGCCTTTTCCTTTCGGATGGATTCCTCCTTTTTCCTCACAAGTTTCTATTTAAGCTCGTACAACTCCCACCGGTCTTCTTCTTGGATTGCGAAAGTTTGTCCGGAGTGATATAAATCGGGTGCCTTTGTCGTTCGCAAACTACGTAATTGGTCACTCTCCGAGGGGTTTGAAGTAAGAGAATATATCGCGGGTTTCGAACGAGGTCAGTTTCGGGAAGAAGTATCGAAGGAAGCTAGAAATGGAAAACGTAAAAGATTTCACTCTTCTACGGGTTTATTGACATTACGATAATGTATTACTAAAACGATTATTATTAATATCCTGACGATGACTGTTAAATTAATTTGCAGTCGTCTAAATATGGCCCTAAGTTGACAAAGAGCTATTTTATATAAGATAAGAGTTTGATCTATATTTCGATTAGGGAATAGCGTAATATTTTATTTGAATCCTTCAGCGTAAAAATAAGCTCCTCAATCATCTAATTAAATCATTCTGGTTTAGATTTAGAAAAGAAACTTCCCTATATATATATATATATAGAATAACTTTATATAGGTAAAAAAACATTTTATTGTATTCAAATCTTATTATTTTGGACTAAGACAGAAACTAATATGAATTCTCGGAGTCTCCTTTTATAAAAACAGTTTATCAACCTCCATGATCGTCCTCGAGCAACACTTGAAATTCGTTTCGTACATAACGAAATCCTAATATCCTTGGGCTCCTTTCATCGTCCAATAGCGGGGTAAAAAAATTTCCGGAGGCTGCAGGAGAAAACGGTCCGTAACACCAACGCCACGCCCATATTCGCATTATTGCGTCTCTTTCCGTCATCTCCACCCCCTGTTTCTTGCTTTCCCCACCCACGCAACCGCTCGCATTTTATTACTCCTTAGTTCTCCCTTTTCCCTCTCATCGCTACCATTCTTCTCCTCGAATTCCTGTCCATTCTTCCAATTCATCCCTTTTTATCAAACCTCTAGCACGCGCGTTACAAAGGTCCACTTTTTTTATTCGCTTTCACTCCCTTTCACCTTCCCTCTTTTACGCCCGAACTTTTTGCGCCCATTCATTTATTTATCCCTTTTTTATCATTCACTTTCTCATCACGGCCTTAAAGTAGCGTCTTTTTTTGGTCGCCTAGGGACAAGCGGTAACTTTAGCGTTAAGCGGGCTTTATTGAAAGATGTCACATCCCGATTGTTTCTTTCTTCTTACGTGACCATGCCGGGTCACGGATCCGCCATTACCACGTGATTTGAGTCATGGGGCGATCGGTCTATCGCGACCCCGATCTTCTTCTCCCGCGCGCTTTATCTGCGAGCAAACGTCCCTTTTTACGGAAAGTAAATACCTTTCGCTAACGCGGAAGATTACGGCCGGAATCGCGTTCCCGCAAAACGGCCCAATTTCGCGGAGGTATTCCGTTATCGTAAGAAATAAACGTCGTGGATTCGATCTTATTGCTGTCTCGGCGAAATCCAAGCCTTCCGGATGATTACCCCGATGGCCTGGCAAGATGGCCGGATTAAGCTTTATCCGTCCGTTCGGATGACGTCGCTCCATGACGGGACTTTTACGAGCATTTTTTCGCCGTCTTCATCCGTCAATATTCCAGTTCCGATTGCCCCTTTACCTATGGAAGTGGCGGGAGATGAAACGCGGTAGTGAATGGGCGGTCGTGGGGACTCGTAAAAGGGCGCCCTTTTTTGTACTCCTCGGAGATCGTAAAACGAAGGGGACATGTCCCAGCGATCGTCATTAAGGGAGGATAAAAGGATAAGTAAATCCCGGGTATGTGCGGAGTGAATCGAGTGAAGGGAAAGGAATTGGATTTTTTTATAAGGAATCGTAAACAAGAGGATTGAATTTTCTCTCTGCCATTCAAGGCTCGATGTTTTACTCACGGCCCTTTTCGGCGTCGGTAAACAGGTCCCTTTGAATATTTCGCTCCCCCGGAAGTTTTCATATGGATGTTCTATTGTTATGGCTCGGTTTGTTATGAAATTTATTCGTGAGTCGTAAACGGAATTTGACCGTACATATATCGGTGAGTGAGTGCTAGGAAACAACAATTTTACGGTGGATTTTAGGTGCTGCGTCACTTTTGGGTAATGATGCGTTAATGCTAAGGTTATTGTGTGTACGTATTTTTATAATTTTAACTGACCTTCAATCTTTAGCGATATATTTAATTCGTAATTTTTAGAAAGGAATCTATTGGAGTTAAAAAAATATAAAATCATAAAATCTGGAGATATTTTTTAAAAATCTTTAGGATCTCTCAAATTTTAAGAAGTTCAGATTAATGAGTAAATGACAGAAAAAACATATAAAGATAAAGAAGGTAAATATGAATTTTTTAACGAATCGTCGTGCGACTTGACAGCACATAGGTTAAGCAGAAGTTATAAGATTAATATTTTTATCAGTTTTAAATATCTAATTAACAAACTCTTAGTAAGGTTGATTTGGCAATAGTACTTAATATGTTTCACCTCCGCTTTTTCGCATCAATTTCGATGTCTATGGTTTTCGATCATAAATTACGTTTACCTAAGCCAATCTGAAATTTACTTACTCTTGAATGAAAACTCATTGGTTAACTTTTTCATCCGAAGGATTTAGTGGACTTATTATAAAAATCGGAAAATATTATTCATTCGAGGCTAAGAAATAGTATTTTTGAAAGTTTTATAGATACCTAAGAACCCCAAAAGTTTCCCTTTCTTTTCAGATGTTTTCCACCCATCTATATCAAAAAGATAAGACCAACTTTCCTTTCACATTTTCCATGCTGAAGTAAAAATAGCGTGGTTCCAAAAATATTGGCCCAAAATTAAATATTGCTCCTTTCAAATACGAAGGTTATCTAAACAACCTACTCATATATCTGGTCGATCTTTTTCATTCCATCCGTTACGCTCATAACTATTAAAAGTCAAAATATTTATTGTTTTAGATTTCTTTTATTCGTAGATCTGGCTTTATTCGATCAGTGATTTTAATTATATTCTGTATATTATTTAACATTTATCTAACATTTCAAAGTGTGTAGCATTAAATTATAAGTAGATGTATGCATGTAATTCATTTAAAGTGAGCCAAAACTTCATTAGGTTAATTTAACTATTTTTGTTAAAAATTATTTGCCTTAAAGTCAACAGTAATCAAAGTAGAGATTAAGCCTTCAGGAACGTACATTATATTGTGCATCCTTTTGAGCTTCTTGAAGAAATTCTTTCTTGTTTCTGTTACAACTCGATTTTTTAGACACAAATAAAAGTCATTCCAATGATTAAATAATAATAATTAATCATAATTTATAAATGGTGATGAGATCTTTTCAGAAATTATCTATTATATTTGTTTTCAAAATTCTTAAGGCTCAAGAACTATTATAGGTCGTAAAAAATATCATGCAGTTCATTTAATGCATTTATCATGATGTTGAAAGTAATACAAATATGAGTACACTCCAATAGTCTGGATATGTTCTCATTGAAATGAATATGCCTCAGATATAATGTCTCAATCATTTCGAGTGCTTTAATTTTATGAGTCGAGACACCGCCCTCGAGCTTCATACGCTTCTTTCCAACCCTCAGGCGGAGGAAAGCATATCATTCATATACATTTAATCTCATAAAATCACTTAATCAGATGAGAGTGCTCTTTTGCTGTCACATTAATTTCATTTCTACATTTCCATTTCGAATTAATGGATTTTTTGCTCTTTTTCCAAGTTTATAAGGCGTAGATTTGTTCGTATAATTTTTATTTCCGAAAAAGTTCTTTTTAAAATTCAGCATGGTTAGTACATAGCCAGAAATAAGCTAGCGTGGGATACATTTCACACACCGAAAGGTGGCTCTCAGGGTATCTACATAGTTATAACTCCTTATTATCCTCTAAAATAATCTTTCGATAATATTATAGGAAACTTTTGAGTATATCAATAAGGAAATTGCCTTGTAATCTTTGGTAAATTGAATATATCTATTTTATTGCGAAGTTAGACTTCTAAACTGTATTATTTACGTAAGAAAAAAAATATGGGTTTAGTTACACTAATCGGCGACATCAAACTATAGGTTATCATCCTATTAAGCAAATTGTTTCAAATGATGGCAAATGTTTATAGTCTTTTACAAATATATGAGTAACATAAGATATAGCCTTCTATTTATAATTATAATAGTAAAGAGAGCGAAATATGTATCATAAAATAATGTTGGCTCTTTAAATAGAAGAGTATATGAGTAGATAATATTCCGTAAGGCTTTACATAAATATTTTACGTAAACGATTCAAAATTGCACCGTTTGTGAGAAGAACATTGAGTTTTGGTGGCAATCGAGTAATCAGCGCATTTTGAGCGAAAGAAATTGGCCAATAAGGGGAAAGCATTTTACCGTTTCAAGGTCTCGTGTGAACTATAACATTAGAGTGAGTGGTTCCCTAAATGGTGCGAGTGGACCCTTGGGACCAATCTAGATAAGGCGAGGGTCTGTTTAGAGTTGTACTGAGATAGACGAGCAAGTGGTTTCCTTCTTTTATAGCGAGGACGTTTTCCGTTAATTTGCCGCCTCTTTTAAGAGTGGATAGAATATCTTTCTTTCTATCTCTATCAGGTTGAAACAATCAAATTTCCTCTCAGCCAAAGAAGACTGTTGATAGGACGGTAACCATGGCAAACTTTGCGAAGCAATCAAGTTGGATGAAACTTTTAAGTTTATAATTAGGTTTGTTTAATAATCGACGATTCAATCATTCTGTGGTCGTTATAAATGATAACAAAAGACTCGATTGGGGCACTGATAATTATCGCTGTGTTTATCATAATTAAGAAGCGCCCTACGAGGTAAAGGGGGGCTCATATCTTTTCCAAAATCAACCACAGGGGAATTCTTCTTTCGCAGGTTATCGATTCGTTCAAATTTATCTTCTATATAAAGGGATAGTAAATGTTAAATACTGATTTTTGAGGTAAAACTAAGAGGAACATTTCAATACTTATAGTGAAGTCTTTCTGAGTCAAACAAGTTTCAAGAGTTTCAACCCTTATTCAAGTCATGAAACCATTGAAAGCTAAAGCATATAATTTTTTAAATCAATAATTTTATTTATTCCGCATTATTATAAAAATATTGCCGTATTTAAAAAAACGTGCAGTTTTGTTTTCCTTTTAATTCAACCCATTAAATATAAACACAGTTTTCCTATCAATTTTAATTACTTAATGATCTATAAAAACGCCGATTTTTTATGAGTTAGAGATTATTTAAAGAGAGTTATTTCTAGTCCAGCACCGTATGTGGATAGAAACTCAAAATACAGCATATTTCAAAAAAGAAAAACCCTCTGTATATGATTTTTATGCTTAATCCACATTACCTCGCCTTTTAACTTTAGAATTATGCTCGTAGAAATTGGATTGAATTTAAAATATTCGATCACATTTGGGAAAATGGCTCCTAAATTTACCTACCGACCAATATTGAACCGCAATGTAATTGTAAAGCTCATCAAATGAGACAACCGAGTATGTAGCCCCGAAATATTGCAACTCGATTCAAACCTTATCTCTTTGAGAGTGATTCTCTGTCAAGCTCCATATCTACAACCTCAACATCTCACGAACGGAATCGCTTCGACAGTTAGTTAATAAATTAGCAATGCGCACAACGCTGCACAAAAAACCTATCGCTGTCAGGATAGATGGGACGAGAAGTTTACGAATGTCAAATGGGAACATAATTTCCGCACAGTGAATGGACGCCTATCATCCGCACAAAAGGGACGACCGAATTCTTTATTTCGAGATCTGCTCCGATTTTCCTTTCTGCGGTTCTCCGAATAATCCCTTTCCCGCACTGCGCTTATCGGCACGGATGTAGAGAGATTGACTTTTGGTGTACACTCTCGCCACGGCGCGGCGGTCGCGTGTACGAGAGGAATTCATCGCTGATAGACGTACGCTGTCGACCTCTCGTCATATAAGTGGACGGCGTAACGATCTGGAAATCGATTCCCTCCGCAAAAGCTCCGGTTTTGGTTACACATCTCGTTCGGTTTCGGTTGTAAAAGACGCGTCAAAATGGGAAATATAATTCGGTCGGATTGGCCGTCGTCTCTATTGTAAACAGAGCTGAGTGGAGCTTAATTTCGAGCAAATGAAAATGCTCTTGTTTTGGTTGCGGAGACTCATGGTTGTAAAGAGAGAGAGAGGCGTCGTGTTCGGCGGAGTGATTTTTGTTGCGTCGATTTTGATTTTGCGCCTAACAAAACGACCGGTGTCATTTTCACGGGGAATTGTTGATTCGATTCCCTGTAAAGTGACGGGAACTAACTTCCTGCGTCACTTATGGAGGAGTTTTCAACGGTCCAAATGGGTTTTTGTCTCTTCGAATTAGACGAGGGACTGCAATATCGTCCGAGTTTCATTCCACGGATTAAAACTGAGCACATACGTTAGCACTCTCTTCTTGTTAGTCTGCAGTTGGAAGTGTGTTCGCTGTCGTGTAAATTGGAGTGAGATTTTCTTTCGTAATAAAAATGGAAAAGTGAAAATTTTTTTATTACGTCTGTTATGGATCCAAGTATTCTTTATTATTATATTAAAATATTTTTTTAATTTTAAACAGGATTATTTTAATAAAAGAGGTAATTGTGGAGGATAGGATCGCTATTGTACACCTAATATTTTGTTACTATACCATATGAACATGCAGGAAAAATTAGTACTAAGGCCAATATACATATCGGTACAAGGATTTAATGGGCGTGAAAATGATCTATTAGCCCTGGGACTCGATCCTGGATCTCCTAGTACCTCTATCGCTTAAAGTTATTGGTATTCAAAAATTAACCAATTTATAAACCTATTTATTAAATTGATAATTGGAATCATAAAGAAGATGCCTAAAATTTCTTCAAAAAAGGGTTACTATTCCAATTTACTTTACGAAAGCGAATAAAATTTAAACTCAATTATTGGTACAAAGTTCAAAGCACCGTCATTAAAAGTACTTTTAGGAAGGTAAAGGAAATCGGAAAAAGCTCTCTGTCTTCCTTAGGCATAATATGATCAGTGAAGCGTAAACTCAAAAATTTGCATTTGCAAAATAGTAAGGCACTTAATATAGGACAAAAAATTACATTGTAAAACAGCATAAAGTATTTACATAGTTTTGCTGAGGTAAAGCTGCGAAACATAGCACATCCTGAATACATACTCATTGGAATCCCTTCTATAAGAGAACTTTTCCGCTACAAGAAAACGCTGCTGCAAAATATCAGTGCCTTCGTGCCAAATTATCGTTACTCATACGTTAAACAGGAAAAAAAGAAAACTTCGGAACCAGGTACGACCTGAGATACGTAATTTTTCATCCAGATATTTTCGCTCGGACTACGGGCATGTGCAGCAGATATATGGCGCGAGTACAATCTGGATTCGGAAAGTAATAATCTAAAGGCCTAAACAAAACGCGTTCCTTTCTCTCGTTTGCGATATAATCTCTTTCTCTCTCAAACAAATCGCTTCCCCTGCTCCAAATCGCTCCAAAGCACTAATATTAATCCCTCAGTCGCCTGAGACGAAATTCTCCCAAATTACAAAGGCCGATTGTGAAAGAGAATGGGCGGTAAAAAATTAAGAGGATACCTCATCACTACCAATCTAATCCTTAGATTACGGGAAAATTTAAAGTTCTGCAAATGAACGCTTATCTTTTGTACGATTCCAAATGCATTCCTAAGCTGGAAGGGGATTGAAAAGGAGGAGGGGGGGATGCAAAATATTTTCTCATTCAATCGTAATCTTCCTTTCAACTCTTGATTCGATCCTTTTTGTTTGAGTTTCGAGGGGGGGGGAACCGAGTCCTAACCCGGAGGGATAAACCACCGGAATCTTTCTTAATATCGGCCTCGAATGGCCTCGAAATGGAAGATTGGAGAGTACGTTCTGCAATAGGAAGTTCGTCTCATTTGCTAAGCACTGTTAGAAAGTTGGAGGTTTATCTGAAAGTTTTACGGAAGGAGTTTAAGAGGTATAGGAGAAGTGTAGGTGACATTAGGGAGGAGTCCATGGGTTCGAGGGTTTCTTTAGATTAAACATATTTTTTCCCAAAAGGATGGGTTGTATTTTAAGTGTAAATGCTTTAGCAGTACTTGTAAATCCGTACTTCAAGAGAGTGAGCGTTCTTCAATTTTTTAGACGATAGGAGAGGGAAAATTACAGGGTGGGCCTTTAGAAGTGTTTGCGTTCAGTAATATATAGGAGGGATAGGGTGTCTCGCCTATATATAATTGATCCAATGGACCTATTTGAGCTCTTGAACGGTGTATTTGAAATTTTCCCATATTTATGAATCCATAAAAGTAAGGTTGCTTTGTGGAATTTTAGTCTCGAGATATTTAATCCTCTAATTAACGAAATGCTATACATTCTACGAAGGACTATCAATAATTCAAAGTGTATTACTGATATTTAAAATTAGTAAATGAATATCAAATAATGGAATTCGTAAAATTAGTAAATGAAAATCAAAATGGGATTCAACTGTTATGATGAATTGTTTCGTAGAAATTTAAAATGATATTAATGTTTGAATGGAATTTTATTTCTATTAAATTCAATATCCTCCCATAACTTTGACTTGAATCAATGGAATATTTCGTTACCAAAACAATCATGATGAAATAAATATTTCGGTAGCATTCCTAGAAAAGTAACTGTAAAACGTTTAATGATATATTTATATTGACAAGCTTTGTTTACTAAACTTCATGATATATGACTTTCAAAGTAAAAGTAATTATTACGAAACATTCTCAGAAGGAAATATGTACTGAAGGCAGTAGTTTGAATTACTATTGTTTCCAACAAATGATCGCTTCTTTAACTTAGAAAGTAGGTTAAACTGCGAAAAGATCTTTCATAGATTCCCAATTCTCCATACATTCAAAAATGACGTAGGGCAAAATTTTATCCAATCGAAAACAATTTATGTTGACCGATTAAAATACGATCCGCTATAAATTCTTTTTATTCGTAGCGGAACGTTTGTTTTCCGATCGAGAGGAAAGAAAGTTTATACGGAGCAGCCCATTATTAGACGTCTGAAGAAAGTTTTCCACTCTTCCGATCCCAGCGCGCCCACGACTTCCAGTCGGGATTTTTTTAAACTAAGTTTCGGGCTTATTTCATAGTGCAATGATTTATTCCGCCTAAGTGCTCCCGCATCGGGTAGGAAACCGTCTTGATTTACGCAACTCTTTCCTCCAACTTCCCGTTCGACATTTGCCTTTTTTATACCTTATTTGCTTGGAGAGAAAGGTCGCTCTACTCGTGTTCCCTTTCCCTCCGCTGCTATCGACAACTGTTTGTTTTCTGCATAAATTGTGAACGAATGGTATCGCGAAGGTCGAGGGGACAAGGGGTGGTGGGAGTACAGGAGGTTACTAAGGGAAGTCGTCGTGGGGAATAAGGAGATACCCGATCGGTATCCTAGGAACCTTTGATCGGCGTCCAATTGATACGGAAGAGAGTTGAATAATAGACCGAATCAATCTGTGGGTCTTGGGAATACCTCAGAGGAACTTCTCCTTCGAAAGAAAATTACTTCCATGGAGAAGTTCTGGATTAGTTTCTTCTGCCATCGGTTTTTTCTCTCTTCGTTTCGCGTACTTTAAAACGCCTTCTCCACCTCCTCCTCCCCTTTTTCGCGTAGTGCCACCAAGTAGTGTAATTTAAAATTTATGATAAAAGCAATGCTTCTTGAGTGTAATGTTAATTGAAGGAGTGGACAACTTTTATCTCCAGAATGCTGCATTCGTATCGAATTTTTGGTTCTATTTGTGAAGATTAATAGGCAGACTAGCACTTTACCTATAAACCGTGTTTTCTAATTTTTTTGAAATAAATTCTATACGAATTTATATAATATTTGTTCATTAAATTTTCCCTTTTATGATGTTAGAAAATGAAAATCTTTATGTATGTCTATGCACATGTTTCGTCATCTCAAGTTGTCTCTAAGCAAGCTAATCTCAAGAGAGATTTGCACTCGCTTATTCGCAATCGTCTTTTGCATAAAGTTCCGCAAAAACTCGAGCAGAGAACTTAGCATACTTCGAGAGAAGTACACGACTTGCGAAAATGCCCTTCGAAACTCCTCGTGACAGCTCGAGAGTGTGTCCCGCACTGTTCCCAAGTTCAGCCAGTTGATTGGTTGTCGGGAGAAGGGGGGGTTTTCGGGGAAACTATCGCGGACTTCAAAGGGTAGAAAAACCACACTTTGGAGGTAATAAAGGAAGGGAAGTGGGCGAGGTAATGATTCCTCAATTAACGGAAATCATTAAGGACGAAATAGGTTTTGGAGTACCAGCGCGACATCTGCACGGGACTCTGGAAGGAACTGGGTCATTAGTATTTTGGTGCGAGACATGGATGGGTTTGCAAACGAGGAAGAAAGAGGAGTTTAAGAGGAAGGAAATGGGTGTGCTATCTTCGAAAAGAGAGTGGGTTGGGCTCGGAAAAGAAACAAAAGGATTGGGGTGAAGAGGGTGGGGGAAACTTGCGGTGGAGATGGGCTCCATTATGCGGATGTCTCTTCGCTAAGACGGGAGTGATGAAAAACGACGTCGGACGGAGGCATAATTCCTTCCTTCCTCCGTATAAATTAAAACCGCATAGCAATAATATCCATCATATCGCTCTTTTTTTTTGAGCGGAATTTTCGGTTGACACTTTTCCCACTTCTTCCCTTTCGAAAGTCTTAATCGCGTAGATTGTGCAGAGTTATTAGTAGAGGAAGGGAAAGGAATTAATTGAGAGTTTTAAGTAAGGGAGGGGAATTCTTAGAGAGATGGTGCTTTCTAAAATAGAGAATGCATTTGCGATGCGAGTAGTGAAAATTGGTTCAATAAACCAAGAGGAGCATTTAATATTAATATTAATGGATTATAATGTGTTACACAGTATTTAAAAAGCTCGGGAATTTTACTTTTCAGTAGAGTATGTGGATGTAGTAGAATGGAGAGTATTTAGATAAGTAATGGATGATCCTTTTATATTTTTTTAAGTTTCCTGGACTGAATTTTATTTAGTACTAAATATTCTAGCTAAAAATGTTTTCCCTCCTTACAAATCGAATATTCATTTCCTCCCCCACTTCACAGCTGTACCGCGTTCTATATACTTGCTACATGTAAATGCGGCAGTTTTATAATATATTTCTTACTTAAAAACTATTTTCTTCATCCATTATGTTTTGAATCTTTAAAGAACGTAAATTACTCTTTCGAAATATTTCTTAGGTGTGATTCGGCAGAATATCTAGGAAAGATTGTGATTTATTAAGATAATTGAATCTATTGCTAAAGAATATTTCTACCATCAACTTGAATTATAAATACGTCTCAAAATTGTGACGATTTCAATAATCAAATATACGATAATTAGGTTTTAAATCAAAAATATTTTAAAAATATTATCTGATTAATTATCCTGTACGCTGTTTCCAAAAATAGTGAACTTCGTTTAAAATATGCCGTTTAATAAAAACGTTTGGTAACACTGCGAGTGCTCTAGCTCATGATTTATCATTATGCTTTCCTACAAAGCTAGTTTTTCAGTATTCCAATGCGGTTCAAGCAACATATATCTACCGAGAAGAGGACTTTTGTTTTAAAAGCCATATCATTCATCTCCGGACCGCGGAAATCTCCTTAAATTAGTTCATAAATTACGCGCTGATATCCGTGATCACTCCGTTACGTAGCGTATCCAACGCGACGTCATCATATGCATGGCGGCGAATTTATGAACGGATTGCGCGAATCATCACAATAAAAGGCCTCGTCTCGCGGTCCGCTATTCAATTGTCCAACTCAGGGAAGTTGGACGACGCTTAGGATCACGTGACATAAATCGCAGGGCAAGAAACTGTAATGCCGCGGGCCAAATAAATTTCCCATTTTTGATCTGAATATATTATTAGCCGCCCTCAGTGTCCTGGGAGGATGCCAGCATCTCCTCAATTGCAGAGGGTAAAAAGATGAATAAAGAAAATAGCAGGGGGAAATCTACGTAGTTACTCGCACATGTTACACAAAAAATGTGATTCTTTGGGTATGGAAATACGGTTTGTGATTTTGTTAAGTCTCTTTTTCTCCTTTTATTTTACGGTCACGCTATGAAATACGCTGTTTACGGTATGATTTTCTTTCAGTATAAAGAATAAGATAATTAAGATGATAATGAGTGTTCATTGTCGCAAATTTGCTTATGAACGGAAGTTTTATGGTCGCCAAAATCACGGATTTTTCACGCATTTGAGTAAAATTTGGGGGTATTCTAGACCCAAGCAGCATAGCTTAAGAATAAGGAAATATATCATGTAAATAATTCTCTCGTCTCTACGTAGTTATAATGTTAACTTTCATCCCTCTTACTCTTAAAGGTCTCTTACCCTTAAAGAATATCAATATGAATGGTAGTATTCACTTAACATTAATTTTCAAAGAATAATAAATGAAATTTTTGAACCCAATCCCACTGAAGTTTCGATGGTAACTTATAATTCTATAGCAAATTATTGTAATTCCTTCACATTATTTCATAAGCCTTTGGAATTCTAATACTGTAGCCACAAACAGAAAAATAATAGTTGTAATGCTTGTTTCTCGTTCAGCTATTCAGCAGTTCAGCTCAACTATTTCAGCAAAATTTCCATTCTTGTCCTCCTTCTCATGCTCACACACTCGTAAATTGCAGGTAAAGATTTATAGGATGGGCAGAGAAAAGGACGTTCAACCGAATTAATTAACTAATAAGAAAGCAATAACTTTTCAGAAAATCAGAAATCCTTAAAAAAGAATAAATTATATATAAGAATAAATAGCTACCTAAGAGAATTTTTACGGAATATCTGACGTATCGAGTCGATGTAACTGATAGAAAAAAGTTGAATGCCGTCGAAAGCGTTCGAAGGTTGAAAAGTTATGGGTTCGATGGCCTTATTATAGAAAATCTCATTTTAACGAGGCATTGTCGAAATTTCACAGATGACATTCTTCGTCCGCATAAACGATGGAAATTTATCTTCGTTTAAATCTACCACTGTAAACCAGCCTTTATAGTATTTTTATGGAATCTTTCATCGAGTGCATTCACCTCACATAAAATACAATATTTGATGCCTCTCGGTTCGAATGTATTCCGATGCGACATAACGGAAAAATGGGTATCGTAAAAGATCGCTGTGATACCTCAGAATTCGAAAATTCCGCGAATGGGCTCTTACCAATCTTCAGCGGTTCCCGTAATGATTCTTCCACAACCACACTCCGGAAACTGAAGGGCCGCATCAGATGAGCCCATCTTCGATTCGTTCCCGAAGATGAGGCACAATAAAAGCTCCGAAAATAAATTATTCGCGTAATTTGAACTCGTTCCCTAATTCAGGAGAAAAAAGTCTCGTAAATTCGGATGTTCGCGATGATGGCACCTTCCCCTCCTCAAAGCGAATTAAAGCGGGAATTAAGGTCTTAATTCAAAGGGGAGGAATTTTAAAATCCTTTTTTTTACTTTTCAACTTTGCCTCCTCAGTCATCTTTCTCGCTCCAAACAGTTCAGATCCCTGGATTCTTGCCAATATCCGCTTCGCATTGCCCTCTTTTTTCCCCAACACCTTTATTGTGTCACCTTCTGGAAGAGACAATGGCCCAGTGCAGAGGCGCCGCTCCCTACCCTATCTCCCCATTAAAACCGCTGCCCTCTTGTTTCCACGGATAATGGCGTCTTTCATGATTTCCACGCGTGATGGAGGTTGAACGCCCCCGTCTCTAATGACATTTTTCTTCGGGAGGGCGAGAATCTTGCGAGCTGCATGAATTTTCTTCTCAGACGACCTCTCGAGGAAAGACGGCGTTGCTTAGCGATGCAGAAAATGTTGGGGCCTTTTAATGCTCTTCCGGTGATTTTGTTTGAAAATCGAGATAGGAGTCTTTTGCTGCCTTAATTAGCGTTCACGTAATCCGCTTGTTATTTGGTGCCCGACTTTCCCGGGATATCTCCGATCGGTGGTGTGTTCAGCGAATTTTTCCACAACTTTTAAATCGAGCTGTTTAGGTTTTTAAGGAAGCCTAGTTTCCGCCGTCTTGCTACTTTTTTATTTTGGATGCAGTTTCCCCGAAGCATCAGGGATGGTTAGGGAAGTTGCAGAAGAAGGAAATTGAGCGTTATACAGAATTGGGAACTAGTTATTACAATAAGAGGATGATTTAATTATAGAAAAATGTTCCCTATTGCGTTATTCATGATTAAGAAATTTTTCCATTGAGATTTTGTCACGGTGTGTATTATCCTATTTGTTGCAGGAGAATCTCTAGCTGTAAATGATTATAACGTTAAAGGTACGATAATTACGAATTAGTATCTCATAAGAGTGTTGATCTTCTATATTGCCTCAGACTTGACTGAGATTGCTATTAATTTGACTATTTATTACTAAATAATTGGTGTAACATTTTTATGTATAAGTATACTATTTTTAGACTCTTGTTGTTACCCAGTTGATTGATATGATAGTAAAAATTAACTTTCTATATTTAAAACGTAAAAATAGATTTATATTTAAAAAACTTTCCGAGCGAGAATTTTCAAAATTGTTCAATTATTTCGTTTGCTCTTCTTTTGTAACAAGGAATGAAACCATAACCATGGAATTAATAATGTTCAGAATAATGCTCTGAATGATAACGATAGAAAAAGGTATACTATATTTGAGTTACATTAAGATTATTCTATAATAAAGCAAACATGTAAAGCATTCAATATGTGATTATGCGCTTTCAGATATCCAAATATATGAACTTAGAATTGCAGGTATTTCCTAACGGTGTGTTATTATAATGCATAGTGAAAAATGGGCCAAATACTCCAAAAGCTATCAGTCTTATGGCTAAAACATAGAGATAAATTGTTGATTTTGCAGATAACTCCCGGTTTCCAAGCGATATTTTTTTGTCCTCAAACAGCGTATGAAGTTGTTGAGATGGATGAATTCCTTGTAATGTTTACATTTGCTTCCGCCTCCGGTGATGGCTGCGTCTAATTCGCGGGATCACGGTCGATGTACGCCCTAAAATTGGATTCTTCATCTAATAACTCACGTCTGCAAATTAGGAACTAAATTACATTAATTTTAGCTGTTGATCTACCGCTGTCGTGAAATGTAGGAGAAAGCCAGATGCCCGTGCAGGCCACAAATCAACCGACACGAAATTAAATCTCAGGCTTCCAAGATTTTTACTGCTCTAGGAATCGTGCATTGGATTAGAGCCAGATTGCAGTTCGGGAGCATTTTTACATTTTAGTGCATCATAATTTTCACTTCATGTCTAAGAGATTGAGATTTATGAAGTCGCTCGTAAGTTAGTATAATTTAGCCATTTGATCCCTTAAATTCAACAAAATTACATTCCTTAGTTACATAATAGATTTTAAGATTCGTAAAAGTAGGGTTGGTATGGTAATATTTAAACAATAATTATTTTTAATTATAACAATGGGAAAGTTTAAATTATAGAAAAAATTTGAGTTAAAATAATTTTTATTTGTTTACCCCGCTTTAAAATAAAAAGGCTTGAGAGTATATCATGCGAATTCTTCTGTTGAGACGAAGCGAAACGATTCTAATCAAGATTAATACTCCATAATGATGATTATATTCTACTGAACGATCTGGTACGTAACGTGTTTGTCTCGTTTTATAAAGGATAAGCAAAACGAATTTTATTGCATTCAATGGATTCGTTAACACGGAACGTCAACACTTGTAAGAGTGGATTCATCAAAAGGATAAACGATTCGCAGAAAGCGATGTTTAGGACGACGAGAGCATTGAATGGAAGGAAGAGACAAACCCACGTGCGATGCTTCCAATTCGAGATTTGTAAGTGGGCGTTTTCCGATAGGACTCGTTGCCAAGGACATGGGTACTATGAAATGTTCTCGTTTTCCGTACGAGTGGTCTTCGCAGGAGGTTGGATTTCCGCTCAACACCAACACGTATTCAGATAGTCGTGAAAATTTCATTTGCGAGGTTCAGGAAAGCTTAAACGCGTTTTGTGTTTGCCATTACGATCGCACACTCTCTGGAAAGGGAGGGTCCGTTAGTAGAGGCACGCAGAGTTATCTGCGGTGGACGAGTATTTTAAGGCTTGCAATCCTTAAGTTGTTTCAAAGTTTACTGGAATATTTTCGCGAAAAATTTAAAGTTTTAAGGTTAGCGAGTAAAAAGGGTTGATCTACTTCTCTTTCACAGCTTTTTAATGCTTCCTATTCTCAGGATGTTTTCTTTGCTGGATTTTATTCTCATAGTTTAAGTTAAAAAACTGAACTTTCTGTTCGTTAAGTTAAATATAATATACACGTAGTATTTAGATAATTGATAAGGAACCCTCCGTCAGCTTAGTTTATAACTTCTGATTTTATACTTTTCTTTCTTAATTTACAAACTACTTATTTCACCATCATCTTCACTAATAGACAATTTCCGCTTTCATCATAGCGTTTTCCTAACTTCAAATCAGGAGAATACAAAATAGGCGCCTCATTAAAATTTGGTACAAATTCCAACGTTATGAAAACTACGGCTAAAATATTTTGGCTATGTAATTTCATCACAAGGCTTCCTAATGAGTCAAATTTGAAAGCCTCTATTATACCTTCATCACAAAGCAAACTTAATGACTTGCTTATCCGTTAGTCACATGCATCACGTAACTCTACATTAAAAATCTTCCTCACTCTCTCAATGCCCCACTTACTTAGAGCCTCAAGTTACTATAAAAACCTTTCTTATGCGATGTTATTTAGTTGGAAATTCTGTAAAGATCTCCTCAGATAAGGAAACTATGTCCAACTGTGGATGGAAAAGCGGTCAATAGTCGTTCATCAATCCGGGTTTTTTTCGGAATGGATAAAATTTTGAACACTTTTCGAATAGTCAGAATTCGGAGTTGGGTTATCTCTCGTTCGGGAAATAATACGCTATCCGTTTGCGTCGCGTTTACTACACAATTTCGTGAAAAGGTCGAAGGAGAGATAGGCCTAATTCCAATTCCTGCAGAACAGCGCACACTTCTTGCATGCTGGATCCCATCGTCTTCTTGCACGTACGCCCATCTCGGGATTTATTGTCGCAATGGTATCCACGGAAACGGGGTTTTGCGCAATGCGGTGAGCGGAGAGAGGAACTAACAAATGTGGATGGTTGATGCCTCATTTTTACTTCGATCGGTGATTTCTCATATCTCCTATTCCCTTTTTTCCTTCAGAAAGTTTTTCCCCGTCGTCTTCTCCATCTTCGTTCTCCTCGCGAATATATTTTTCGTTCTAACGTTTTACTATATTTCCCTATCGTTGAAGTAGCCCCAGTATAAGGAGATTTATGGGTCGGATTTTTTGGTGCACGTATTTTACGGCTTCTAAATGGAATGCAATACAACGATTTGTATTGAGGGAGTGGGAATATTTTGCGGTTTTGACAAACTACGTATTATTCGTTGTCTCACGTAATAGTCATTTATTGGAAATAGATGAAGATAAAGCGGGAAGTTGTGTTACTTCTACGATGCCAATATTTACAAAGAGAGTTTGAATGATTTGGGAAAAAATTTCTGGAATATCTGTCCATTTTATCTTATTTTATTTTATTTTATTTATGTTTTGAATAGAGATGTTTCTTTGGCAGTTGGAAATTAAATGAATCATAGTAAAGTAGTTCATAATTCGTGGATAATAGAAGACAACTTGGTTGGTTATATTATGAATATTTATCTTAACTATTGTTCATATTGAATTAGTTAATTCAGTCCAAAATATGCTAAAATGTACCTTTATATTTTTCTCTGAGCATTGACTGAGTCATGGTTTGTCTAGAACTGATCGTTTTAGTTATGCTGTTAAATGTGAGTTCCATGTTGGCCAAATATATTACTAAATATTTAGAAAAATAGAGTTCTTTTAAAATAACAGTTCATTGTGACTTGAATAAATATTAAGCTTGAGTTGTTTAAAATTAATTTATATTAACGATGCTTTGAGTATATAATTTTAAGAAAATTTTATGTTTCTGTTATGTTTCCTTGTTGGCTGTCTAATATTCTTAGCAAGTATAATTTAGTGTCATAAAAGTTGTGCAAGTGTTACTTCAACAGACGATTAATTTGGGTGCAGCATTTGAAATGAAAATAATATATATCTCTGGCCGCAGATGAGTTTGAATCTATTAAAAACATTCTCCTGCAAAAAAAAAAATGTTAATACATCTTGGGCGAACGATCCACGAAGACAATTCGACCATTTTATTCATGGGAAACTTCTTGGGGGTGATCGTCTCCAATTAAAAAACCGACTCTCATGCGTTAAATTAAAACTTTCATCAGCGACTCCGGTATAATTTTTTGTCAAGTTGAGCGTAATTTTGAGATTTCATTTGATTTTCTCGCCGGAATTTCCGAGTGCCCTTGAAATTTAATTAAACATTTGCGAACCATACTAAAGGGGGACATCTCAGCCAGAGGGCTCGGAACTTTATTTGCCATTAGAATAATTAATTAATCAAGGGGAAACTTTCAAGGAAGCTTTTATTGTCCGATGCAATCGAAAATATAGGGATTCGAGCTATTAATTTCGATTTTTTTTATTCATTTAAAAAAAAAGAGGAGCCCAAAGCGAATTAAAAGTGGTGGCATCCTTTATCCCTTCCTTTCTTCTTTTTTCGTCAACCGACGGTCTCAATTATAAAAGTTTTTCGGAGATGCGTATCCTCTGCGAACGGCGACAGATGGCGTCAGTGATGAGTTGGAAGGGGGTTTATTTTTATAGGTTAGGATCGAAAGAATCGGTCTTCTGCTAAAAGAAGAAGATATAGGAAATATGGAAGGGTATATCATTAATCACCCCTCCCTATCATACCTCTTCCCAGAAATATTTTCCGCCAGTTCCATTTATGTTTCGAATATGCAGGAGAATCTATTATTTCTTTGTATACAAATAAAGCTCAGAAAACATATACGGAGAAGTAAATATCTATATAAAATCTAAAAAATCCATACCTTCTATGAATCCAATACTCTATGGCCGTCAATTAAAATATTAATTGGCAAAATACTTGATATGCTTCCCTGTTTTGATAGATGAGTAATACGAGTATAACAAGAAGTCGGAGAAATTTCCAACAGTACTGCAAATACCCCTCTTTCTTTTCTAAAGGAGAATAAAGCTATTTTAAGTTTCCTTTGATCTACGAAAGCTATTGAAAGCCATCAACAAGGAATTTGAAAGCTTTCAGATGTGGAAAAAAATATAGACTAGGTTGAGTGAAAGGCATGTTTTTTAATGCTTCCATCGCTACATATTTATGTTACGTTGCTTTTTATCTATCGGGTAATTTCGAGTTTTAAACTTCATTACGAATAACTCGTTCCACTGGAGGTTTCTTGTTCCAACAATTCGAACTGATGCATTTCCGATTTTGGTGAAATATATGTCATAATCTAATGCGAGAACATGATTTAAATATTATAACTTTTGATGATGATTAATTAGAGAAAATGTTTTAACGTAATCGGACAATTTAATATGTAATTACTTGATTTATTCGAAAAATTGACACATTCAAAAAACTTAATTGGATATAAATTACATTATATATTTAAAATGCAAATATTTTAAATATTTTATACTTTGAAAATTTGAGTAATTTTGACGTTGCGATATCCCTCAATTAGGATGCAATTTACTACTAATTCTAAACTACATCAATAGTTTAATACATGGTTAAATCTAAATATCGGAATTCATATAAATTACATATTTTCTAATTATTTTTTAAAAGGTAATAAAGATTTTTAAACTGTAATGCTATATGTACCGTTGTATTTTAAACTAAAAATTCCACAAAACATTTTAACTCCTTAATTCGAATATTAGTGACGGAATTTCCTTTTTCCGCATGTGCAAGTTACATACAATATTCTTTACCAAACACAAAAGGAATATGAAATGCATAAAGATTCATTAATAGGTGGCACTGAGGCAGCTACTTCTTTATTCACGTATTTTTCTTTCTTTCATAGCTTTTACATGGATGACTATATAAGCTAAATTTGATTCCGCTCACTTCCCTTAACTTACACAGATGATCCACAAATACATTTTAAATCGTTCCTTGAAATAATTAGATATAGTATAAATTTTTTGCTTCAATGTGCTGAATTTTTTTTTAAAGTTAACCTTCAAAATTTTCATCCTAGTGCATACAAAAGCCAATATCACAGAAAGTGGGCCAAAATGGAAGAACATTTGACCCGTAGAAAGTATTTCGCTCGAGTAGTTGCATCTCTAGCGTATTTTTCGTAAGTGCGTTTACTTCCGAGCGTATCCGGATCGTAATTTTTTTTGGAGAAGGGCGTTCGGACGGCATCCTCTTCTCTTGTCACACATCTCAGGAAAGGAAATAAATAGAGTTCCCGAAAACGGGTTAGCAGTGCCTTGCATTCCTCTCCAAGAAGAGTTTCTCGCACTCAATTGAACGGTGGAAGATAAGGCGACGGGGCATTCGAAGTACGGAGTATTCTTCGAAGGGGTGTTTTGTTTCCATCTCAAGGATGGAAAAGGCTGTTTTTGAAGTACCGCTAGTTCGCTTGCCTTAACCTTAAAAAAGGCAAGTCTGCGAATTGCTAGAGGCTCGATTATTTCCTCCTCGTCTCGCTACCACCAGCGCATCTTTTACTCATAGCTATCTCTTATTTTCTCCTCGTGCGTCTTTTGTTTTTAACTCGTCTATTTCTTCTCTTTTTCAGGAGAAATATTTCGTAGCTGCTGAAACGTGATTGGTTTTTCACGCCTAAAGTTTGCCACTGTCTGATACTGTTCCGCTTAAGAAGTAAATCTCTCGATACGTGAAAATCTATGGAGTATGAAGAGTAATGGATGAAAAAATGGCAGTCAACTTGTAAGTAAAATTTTTAATTTCTGTAACTTATCTTTGATATTTGCATTTAATTTTATTAATGCAAATATGAAAGTAGTGTACTTGCTTGAATCTATCTATCTCAGAAATTCACATGGTGCGTGGATTTTTAGTCAGAGAGAAGGTTTAGTATATTTAGGATAGAGGTTTCAAGTTATAGATTGCGTCGACTCAATTAGAAAACAGTATTGGTATAGTATGCTCTATTTAAAAAATTGTAGGAAATCAATTTTTCTAATGGTTAAGATAATCAATAAACTCTCTGCAACATTCTTGAATTACTTATTTCCAGTTACTCCTTGTAGTTACAACTGTTGCGGAAATGTAAGGCGAAAGAAATCGAAAACACACTATTTTTAGTATGGATATGGTAGTAAGAAATCGTATCTATATGCGAAGAAATTAAATTTTCATCTGTCATTCTACGATATAGATCCTTTGATATTGGCATATATATTTTAAAAAATATATATGCCAATGCTAAATACTGCTAAACATAGGATACATTAATTTTTATGAAAGCTATTAATATCCCAGCAAATTAATTTATTGATGTTTCCGCATTTTCTGAATATAATTCATCAAGCATAGCTAAGATTATTTCGAAAACCGGAAAAAAATTACGTTCCTCAGACAGGTTTCGAATCGTAAATGTGCTACGTATGAATAGATCCCGACACTATTTTTTAAAGTACAAAGTCCGTTTATTTCTAATTACGCTGAATTTCTAACGTTTTCCCGCTCAAGAAAACGCTAAGAATTTCCAGTGCTTTATCCCATTTATTAATTCCCCATCATTAGGGCAGCGAGAGACAAAAAATCCAAATACTCCGCGATCTTCTTTTCTCACTGTTTACTTCCCCCTTCACCTCCGCGAGAAGAAATAGGTCGCTCTCTCTCCAGAGTAATTACTGCGCTTTAAGAGATTATGACTGCGCCCAGGAATGTCACACCCTTATTGAAAAACGCACAGCGAATTCCTGTACCGAGGTTAAATGAAAAGTTTTTTCGTCAATCCACCATTAAGCAGATTCATTGCGAGCCGTTTCCTAGATATCGACTCGACTTTTTTCATTTTTACTTCCTCTTATTGCATCGTGAATCACGTACTCTGTGTTTTTTCTCGAGAAAAAAGAGGAGGAATTCTGTTTGAGATTTCTCGTTAATGTGTTTATTCCTCAACAGCTACGAACGCTATTTCCCTCCTCTTGCGATTCGACGCGTTTTTCTGCTCTAACAGTAAAAAATGGGTCGAATGCAGGCTTTAGATCTTAATTGGCTCTTCTAATTTATCCTAATGGATGGTCCGACGTCGAATTGTTATCGGGAATTTATTTGCTTTTATCAGATGACGACACCTTCTAAGTCCGGGCTCCTCTATGGTAAATTTTACCTACGAGATGTTTTCACTTATCGTCCCTACTTAGTTTGTAAGGAAGGTATGACTACAAGGAGAGAGCAACTACTTTACTCGTATTTATAAACGAAAAATAATATATAAGCAGACTCGAGATGTATTACTTGAACTAAATGATACATAATGAAAATATTACATGTTATGATCGAAAATACAAAACGATCCGTAAAAAATTGAAGTATGGACCAGTGGGTTATATTAATGAAGTCTTAGGAGCTATTGTGAGAAGGGAGTAGACCTGTGTATAAATACGAGTACTTGTATTGTTAATATCGATCGTTTCCGATTGTTTAAAGAAGAGCTTACTATATTAATTATTTATTAAAGAATTATATTTATATTAACTAACATATTTTGAGTCGATTGTTGGTGAAACAAACTTTGACATAAATGTCTATTTTCCGTACAAGATCCTACACTTTTTAAATGTCATCACTTCAGTCTATCAAAGGAAAATTAAAAATTATGTGAAAGGCGAAATAAATTGGCTACTTTTCTTATACAAAGGATATATTCATCTCTTTGTGTCCCCTTTGTGAGGAATATTTTCCATAATTCTGTGTTCGCTCATCTTCATCGAGGGGGAGTCCTCAAGCGAGGTTAAACATTGCCCGCAGTCAGCGGAAGGCCTTTGATCGATAACTGGGGAATTTCTCACGGGTCAGCGCCCTCGATTGTTGACCGCCATCGTTAAACAAATACCTGAGGGTCGAGACTTTCAAATCGGTCGAGTAAATGTTTCCGCTCGTTTCCGATTAAAAGCTTTCTGCCGGTCGAAATGCGCGCAACAATTTGCCACCGATTTGGATTAAGATTCTTTTTTTCCCGTGAAGAGGAGGAAAAAATCGAAAGGGAGTCCCAAATCCGCGCGCAAAAACAAATCGGAGAGAACAAAGTGGGGCACAAAAGAAGCGCGTGCACGCGTGTGCGTCGTGGGTACGCAATTAATTCCCGCGAACCCGTTCTCTCTCTCTCCGGAGAGAGGAATCGCCTCCATTCCGACGGCACCCAGATTCGCGCGCGGAAGAACGCTTTGTCTCGTTCAATTGTTTCCCTAAAATACGTCCGGAATTTTTTTTTATAACCGGCGGATTTTTTCCGTTTCGAGAGCGATTTAATTTTTGTTCGCCACGGATATTAATTCCACATCAGGTGGCGCGCAATGGCGCACGCGTGCATTGTCGCAAGAGGGAGCGACGTATTAAATAAAAGGAGCTTTTTATCCGCGAGATTATTTGGCGCGAAACTGCTCCATTCGAATGGGCGCTTCGACTTGGACTCCCGAGGATTTTGGTCATTCATCCGTTGGATTCTATTTTTACCGCCGTTTCCTCATCCCTTTCGTGTTTAATTCCCGCGCTACGATTCCCTCGTGTGACGCTATTTTCCCCTTAAAATTTCGTTTAGCCCCTTTCGCGGAGGTTAAAGCGAGCGGAATCCACGGAGACAACCTCCCCATTGTTGAGGAACACGATTTTTCATTTTGCTAGAACGAGTGGGTATCAGTCGAGCGAATGTAGGGGAGTGTGTGAAAGGCGGAGTTGAATTAAAAGGGGGTATAGGTGGTGCAGAAGGGGAAGCTTATATTACGTACGAGCGAATGAAAAAGGATAATATTCTGTGCCGAATTTTACGCCTGTTCCATTTTTTTGTGCGCCAACAGTTTGTCTCTTTGTGTATCTCGTGGGAGTTTGTGATGGGGGGAGGTGGCGATGGAATGAAACAACAGGAAGGACGTAATAATAATGCTCGGATCCTTTCATTCAAACACGCGAGTAGAACGCTTCTCTTTTCAATGATAAAAACGCATCATCTTACGCGTTATGTATCACGAGGCAATTCAACGCACAAATAATTCTCGCGGAAACAGAGACATGTTAGATTGTGTCCAAAATAAGTTTTTTTCGACAGTGTTACCGTAGCAATATATCAGAAAAGGATGAAAATACATTATAAGGCAATTATAAGATATTTTTTTGACTTTAACGTCTAGACTATCTTGAAATCTATAAGGCTACATTATTGGAAAATTAGACCTCTTAGTATTTTAAGAAAGCGTCATAAACTATTCGTAATTTAAAAATTTGAAAACTATTTTTATGAAATAAAAATTTGAATTTTCTATATCATTAAAATTATAAATTTAAATGACAAAGCCGAATCTAACAAAAATAAATTGTTTAATTTTTAGATGATAATAAATTTACGAATCATGTACAAATGCGAGAGTTATTTAAAGTTCAAAAATATATTTCCATAAACGAAAGTTGCGTGGAAAAATAAAAATAGCCGTTTGAAAAGAATACTTTGTTATAGATGAGCAGGGAATAACAAGAAAATACAGGTTCACAAATGTTTCTCCTAAAAATTATATTCCCTTGAGTAAAACTATGTACGGAAAAACATGAGACAGTTAATTGATAAGATCAAAGAGTGAAACAGAATAGGGAAATATATATTAAACCTTTTGCTTATTTAGATCAGCCTCTAACTATTCTTGTCCCTCTTATATTTCAAACGTTATGATTCCAAACTCAAAAATAGAATTGGATATGTACGGAGGGGAAGGAAGGGAGAAATGGAAGTGATATACTTTCCGTCGTCACTTACAGATGTCCACAATTAATATGCGAAATAAGCCCTCTCTCGTACTCTAAATTGATCCCTACAGCATCCCCTCCCGGACTTCCAGTGCACCCGCTCCGTCTGCGCCTCCAATCGGTCAGGAAGGACCATTTCTGTTATTGCCTCTTTTTAATTAACAAGTGGAGTTTTTAAAAAGCGCCCTTGTTACGGCGATATAAAAATGCTGCCCTGGGGAGAGATTAAATCGAGCACAAACGAGGCCGTAGCTCACGATGGAAATGCAGCTGTCGTGGACTACGCGAATCTCATAGTCTAGTTGGAACACGCACAGAGGAATGTGTTCGGAGGTCCTATTTTTTTCCTCAAAAAGACGGCTCTCACACGATACGCTCCGACGAAATAGTTTTTCTTCCTCCGAGATCCGTTTACTTTTTCCTTCTTCCAGCATTTGTTAGCGTGACGCAAATGTCATAAATGCCGTGTCTCAATGTGCAGCGTTCGCAGCTGTTGGATACAAGGATACAAACAGTAAGTTGGCAACCGAGTGCGATGATGGAGTAAATTATGAAAGAAATGAGTGGAGAATCGGATGATTTTGTTCGCTTTCAATGTGTCTTTCTCAATGAACCAGCAATTGTGGATGATGATGTATTTTCAAAATGGGAAAGAGTCATTCATAATTTCCAAGCTCCAAGTGTTTATCCAACTGTGGCGCATCACGTTTTTACGCAACACAGTGGAACAGGAAGTTACTTTTAAACTAATCTAAACGCACTCCTATCTCTGATTTTTAAATTCTACGATGATCGAGGTTAAATAAAACTGCTACTGTACTTCCGTGCCCTTAAATGTTTGTTAGTATTAATCATAGATTTCCGTTACTTAAAATTGGGTTCAAAATGACGAAACTCCTCGTAAGAAAAGTGATTTAAAAGAATCCTATACAGCGAGTTATTGAACTATAAATTTGGATCGTGTAATGTTTTTTAAATTCAGTGCTCATTAAGTTTTCAATTGCATTTTAAATTGCGTGGAATTAAAGAAATATTAATAAAAATGTCCCTTAAATAAAGTATTTATATTGTATAAAGTATAAATTACTATAAAAAGTAACATTTCATATATCTCTATCGAGGAAGTGTATCGATTTGATAATTGAGAATATTAATTAGAAAAACAATAACGCTACGATTAATTTGAATCTGCATATATAATCAATACTATTTTGTTGATTTCTCTAAATAATAATATTATTAGTGCAATATGACATTCGGGAAGAAAATCATTAGATTTATTATCGATATAACAAAATTATACATCATAGACGTAAAGCTTTTGATGGATCACTCTGCAAAAATCATCCAGCACTCTACGAGAAGAGTAACTCCTTCGCGGTGGTATTCATGCAGCGTATATAATTTACAGTTAGCGAATGTTGAGCCGCATCCCGTCATTTAATAATTAAGGCTCCTTATTCGGATATGACGCACCCTTTTCCACCCACTCGGATGACGTAGCCTTGATCGAAAAAGGAAGGAATCGGTGCAGGGCGTTCTGCGGCAGTGCATTGCGAGATAAGAGTGGGAGATGAATGAGGGGATCTCCGAGGCATTCGAGGATAAGGAAGAATAAAACGGGAAGAAAAATGGAAGGGAAAATAAAAGGAAAGATTGGCTGAACGGATGTAGAAATAAATTCGCAGAAATAGAGGTGGCGATGGCAAAGTTTCCTCGGTAAAAATAGACGAAGAACAAAATATGCGTCCGCGTGGAGGCGAAAGTGAAAGGGAAAATTTTTAAATTGGTTTTCGGGGAAAGATTACGTATAAAAATCATATTACGCAAAAAAGAAAGTGGAATATGAACGAAATCCTTAACCGGCGTTCTTCCATCCCAAGAGTAAGGTAACTACGCTCCAACGAATTTCTTTGAAATAAGATTTAGGAAAAGGAAATATAAGGTGACATTTCTCAGAAGCTGGAATGGAAATTTCATCCATAAATATAGTTAAAAGGTTTTTACATTTAAAACACTTCCGAAATTTCAAAATAAACTTTATATGATATTGAATATTATGCCGACGTAATCTCTTTTGAGAACGTATCAAAACATATCTTCTCTACCTTGCTGAATATTTGATTCATTGAAAGTATACGATGTATAAATTCAGTAAAAGGCCAAAATCGAAATGTAAAAATTGAGTTAATATTGAAAACTTTTATTCATCTTTTACATTTTAAGTTATTTTTAGAAAATATTCCTGAGTATTTAGGAAATGTTTTTCACGTATAATTAGGGAAAATGAAAAAAATTTTACGTTGAGAATCTGTCTAAGTACAGAATAATTGTGTTGTAACTCATTTTTCAACACGTGCCTGAGAATACATCACTCAAGTGTATCTTTTATTCAAGGTTGTGGTTGGGTTGTCAAGAATATATATCATCGAAATAATTAACGATATAATACTAATCATATATTCTACATTCTAATTTTAAATGAAGTGATCATTTCAAAAATTATTCACAAAATAAAACGATAAGGAAAGATAATTTTGATTTTATGAATTAAAAAGTATTGAACTTTAATGTAAGACCGTTGATCTTTGTAATCATGGAAAATTTGAAGATATAATTCTGGATATAGGTCATCCGTTGTAGAAGCCAAAATCCTCTCCTTGGTTAACTGAGGTCAGAGACTTGATATCACGTATGGAATTCATAAAATAACTAACTTTCGTCTCTTATGTTCAGAACACAAACATCGTCATTCATTCTCACGTAAACCGGCAAATAAATAAAACGAAATTGTAGGAGGAAGAAAGCAAATTCCAAACCCTATAAAGGTGAAGTCAATTAACTTTCAACACAGCGAGTTTAAAACGGCAATTACTTGGCGTTGCTATGGTAGGCGAGGGAACGGAAGTTATTTCGTAGAGCAAAATTCGTTACATGGCCATCAAATTGCAACGCCTTCGGGTGATCTTTTTTCACGAACTCTGTTGCTATGGCATTTAGTGGCTCATCCGCCAACGAAGGTGAATCTAACGCTCGGATTTTGAAGAGAGGATGTGATAGAAAAGTATCAGAAGAGGGGATTACGAAAGAGATAGGTGATAAAAGATTGGAAGCCCAGAAGTGCAAATAAGAGCGGTAATTGTCGAATCGGGGAAAAGAACTCGATATTCGCACGGAATTTTGCGTGAGGATAGAATAATATTCGCCTTTCAGGAGTGTTTCAGAAGGAGATATATGTGGGGATGAAGAAAGGGAGCGAAGGAATGGTCTTTCATGCATTCCCTCAGCTTCTACGGTTAGGCCCTTTTATGCACACACTGCTTGTTTTATTTGCTTCCCCCTCATCACGTAGACTAACAAAAACGGGAGAAAGAAAGAGACTGCACAAGACTCGTTCCTTTGTGGGAGTTCAAGATCGTTTCGCCGTTTGTTTTTCACCTCTTCTCTCCCATTATTCGTCGTCCTTCTATTCTCTTCGCTTCCGTCCATTATTCTACGGTTTAATGTTTATCTTTTACTCTTTAGACTACTTTTTCTCTTCATCTCACACGGTCTCCCCTCTCGCCTTTTGCCATATTTCTCTTCCTTTCGTTTCTTTCAGATTTGAGTGCTAAATAGCGGGTTTTTAGATCCTCTTATTTGATATAATATATTCTAATGTGCAATAGGAAGTTTTGTTTCGGTAATAAGGGTTGATGAGCGGGATGAAATTGGGACTGCGTTCCAGAGCATTATGTACTACCAAAAGAACAAGAAAAAATAAAAGAACAAAGCAAAACTAAACTATACATATTCATTTATAAGTAAATTTGAATTTTCTTTATATAGGAAAAGTTTAGAAAGCTAGAAAGAAAATAAAAACGTTACGAATTTTCAATTACATAATTTGTCTTCATAAGTTCTTACATATTTCTACATTCCTATTTTACTACATATTTCTTGTTATACTCGTTGAATACAAAGAAATTTTCTATCAAAGGTTAGGTATACGTTTCTAACTTATTATTATATTAAAACATTTTTCAACGGAGAATATTTAATGTTTAAATAGATCTTTGGAAAAATTGTCTTTAATTCTTGTAATATTCATACAATAGTTGCGTTATTTAGCAGTAAAATAGTTTTTCTTAACAATTATCTTGACAGTTCATACAATCTGCCGAAACGCGCAAGTTTTCCTTACTGTAGGATTTAGTTAATCAAAAAACAAACCACATATCCGTGCACTTCTTTCTGCAGTTTGTTTACAACCCATTCCATCCTCGGCCACACCCTCTCTCCGACCCTGACTCTAACCCGATTACCACTCTTTCAGTTTTCCTCCCTCATTCTAAAATTATCATACACTGTTGGATATCGGTTTACGATACTCCACCAAATGGTTCCTCTCAGCCTCCATGGCCCTTTGTTTGAGAGAAAAGAGGAATCTTTGGGAAGAATTAGCGAAGGATTGCCATCCTGAGAGGGTGCGTCAAAGAAAGCATATGGCGACGATGATTCATTATGGACTTTAGCTGAAGGCGCCAATTTATTTTAGAGCCCAGAAAAGGCGGCGGAAATTTGCGAATCCTCACCGAAAAAAGTTTTATGTAAGCCTTTATTTTTAGATCAAGAGACGAAAACCTCACGGAGTTTGATTACCTCGCTCCATCTCGTATTCCGTGCCGTGTGTTATCCGTTTATAAAACCTCTGTTTCCAAAAAAAACACGGGATGAATTCAGGGTCGAAAGGTTATGTGAGCTTAAAACACCGACGATCCTAAATCTCCAATATTAGCGGTTAATATTTTTCATAATGCTGATTGTTAAACATCGCCTCGTTTTTTATTTCGGTCACGGATAATCTTTTCAATCGATGATTCCATTCGAATTTTAATTCCCATCGCATGCATTTTTCATCGGAAACGTTATTGGAAAAGGTCTGTTTGCGGTTGAATTCGATTTGATGAATTTTCATACAGAATTAACAGCCCATTTTTGCTTTTTAATCTGATGGATATTAAAAGGCTTAATTTTTTTCAGAAACATCATTATTCGTCTCTTGGGTTTTTTAAAATTCATCCTTTATTGCTCGACGATTCCGTAAAAATTTAAATATTTATTTGGAAGACAATGTTTTCCGGTTGATGAACCGTATTTTAAATAAAATATTTAGTGGTAATGCAGGTGTAGAACTATTCTGTTTTTCGTTTGGTGTTATTTTAGAATCAGCTTTTTAAAACAAATTAAATATGTGGGTGTGTGTATATAATTTGCATTACTGTAATATATAATCAACTAGGGCAGGTATCCTTATGAGTTGTTATTAATCTAATGGAGCTTAATTGATTATTTTAATGTGAGGCCCCTTCAATATCTGATGGCGTAAATGTATACCGTAGTTAATAAACAGAAAACGAAATCATTACAAAGTCTGGATATATTTACCAATATTTTCCGAATTTTAATCTGGAAGAGCTAAAAACACATCCAACTTTGGTATTAATTATCAAAACATTATTCAAACGGGTGAATTTATAATTGTATATATACTTATAAAGGAATGCTATATCATTTCCTCATTAAAATGTTGTTTACGTAATTAATTACGCAAGGAAAATAGTAGAGAAATAAACTTATTTGCAGTTATCGAATTTTATGCTGGCAGAATTATTATAATATATCGGGAAAATACTTTTTCCTTCTTAATTATAAAATTTAATTGTTGGAAGATATTCGCATCATACAAATTAATTCAGCTAAATAATTATGTAATTATAATCTATTTGTATTAATTCCTCTTCACTTTAAAAATTGATGCTTCCCTTTCGTCTTCACTTCCATTTGATCTATCAATACTGCATTAAGTTTTTGTGTGATTATTTTGTGATTAAAATATTGGTTTAATAATTTCACAATCCAATTCTCATTTCTAGAATGTTTTAATTTCCTACTTAAATCGCTAAGTATCATTTTATTCTCGCATGTACTGATGTTTCAAATTCAGAGTGTCTATTCCACAAAATATCTGGTCATTCTCTATTCAGTAATTAAATATGAACCTCTTAAGTAATTCACAATCAGTAATTGAATAACTATTTAGAATTGTCTATTAATCGGTAGTGGGATGAGGTTTGAGCCAATAGACTGAGTATAAGGCCATCGAATTACGCTTGATTGATTACCATTTTACCCATTGAACAAGGATATTTATCCTTTGATTGAACTCATAAGTTATCGATCTGAGTTTTTTTATATGAAAAAGCTTTTAGAATGAATCCATTTCCATGCACATCTTATCCGATTGGTTTATCATATTTTCGTTTTAAAAACACTACCCAGGAACTTTTCATCGGAAAAATTCATCTGAATATAATATTGGATCTATTATTGGCAAGGAAAGAGAATAAAATGAATATAACAATTGGAATTAATAAAAACTTTAATCAACTAGAATGCCCTAGTTAATCAGTTTTTTATAGAAAACGTGCTAGCTAACCGGAAAAAGTGTCGAGTCTAAATTTAAATTTAAAATTCGGAAATAATATTACTATCAAACTGAATATAAACGATAATCATAACATTTCAATAAACGCTAATAAACCTCTATTGTTCGCTAAAAATAGCATTTGTTGGAGAGTGCTCGAATACCAGATTACCTCAACAATAGCATTAAATTGCTTTTAATACAATCTCGTTAAAGTTTATTCAGAAATATATTCAAGGGACTCTATATCACGTTTATAAAGAGACCATAAAAATGTAAAATACTAATTTATCGTGTAAATGTGCATCGTATTCAGATATGCCATACACGTACTTTGAGCCACACGGGATAAGACCCAATTTCGCCCGACAAAAATCGACACGACCTGGTTTCGGGACATCAGAACATGATAACACCTATCAAGCAACGCACCAATTAAAACTTGAGCAACGCCAAAGTGGGTACCCTCTTTGAAATTGCATAGACCTCGATGCCTCGGAAACAGCCCTTTGTCGCGAGCACGATGTTACTGCACCAAGTGTGCACCAAGAAACACGCGCGCTGACGGAAAATTCCGTGACTCCGCGGAGTTTGAAGTACCCGCGAGCGAATTAATCGCATCGGAAGCAGGAATCCAGTCCGGAACTCGGCCCACTTCCAATCATCACCGCTAAGCCGAGAGCGATTCCTCGCTCGCAACAATTAAAACGATCAAATAACCACGGCTCAACAATGCTTTTCGCTTAGCGCGTCAAAATCCGATTACTCCGTCGCGGGCCGCTTTCGGCCGATGCATAATGCTCGGCGCGAGTCTTGCACTAGCCTCGTTTCGTCCTCTATTTCGCTAATGCTTCCAACAATCCCTAGTAGTCGACGTAATATGTGATGAGCTAAAGGACCTTCAAACAACCAACTCAACCGTTAGGTGTAACGGCCGAAGGCGTTCGTGTGTGTATGTGCGAGCTCGTGTACCGACCAACAATAGGGTGTGGGTGAGTGTGCGATCGCGAGGGCGGGAAAGTGAGTAAAGGGGGATGGGGAGACATGGGGATTTTGGTAAGGGAGGCTGTGCCAAGGAAGAATGTCGTGGGGGAAGGAAAAAGGCCAAGAAGACAGGAGGATAGGAGAAGGGGACAAGTTTAGATGGCGGAAAAGGATTCTTATAATTGTGTGGAGTGAACAGTGGAGAACAGAAAGGAATTCGGTGATTATATGGTAATAGAGAGAAGAGGAGGATACCGAAGGAAAATAAAGGAGAGAGATAAATCCGTAATTTACTAACTTAAAGAGTCGAGATTTCATAAATTAGCGAACAGTGTCATGTCAAAACTTCATTTACTTTGGATTTGTAGCACCTGGTTGGAATAGTACTCTCCTTTTAATATCGTAAATCTTAGTTATTACGTAAAAGGAAAATATCATTTACATTATTGTTCTATATTTAATCTGAATGAGTAGAATAATTACTTTTTACAGTAAATAATTAAGTCTGACGAGTACGTTGTCAGGGTTATTTTTTCTGACACATAAATTAAATTTTATTCTTGCTTTAAACTTCATATGACTAAGTAAACCATACATTCAAGGTCTACTTAGTTGGGCACAATGAAAGATTTTATGGGTGAATAGACAAATTCAGACCATTAATAAACCATCTGGTTAGAACCTTTTATATCGAATGTATGAGAACAATTTGGAATAAATTGAATGAAAAGGCAACGACAATGGAAGAAAAAAAAAGAGTAATAGAGTTAAGATTGAGATGAGTAGATGCAATAGCAAGCGCAGAAGAGACTCAAAACTTAACTAAAGACGTGCAGAGGCAGGAAATGCGGGCCGCGCGTGTTGCAAGTCCTTTCAGAGCCGAGTATTCGATCAAGAGGTTGATGTAGCTGTATGCAAAGGACCCTTACGTATCCTCTCTTGGTCACGTCCTCTGTGGAGCTAAAGAGAGTTCGGTATCGAAGCCTCTTCCCCTCCACGCGTTCCCTTACTCCTTTTATACGTGAGAGCCTATGATCCTCCTTCTAAAATAAAGCATCTCATGGTGACTCCACTTTTCGATACTGTTAGTGGGAGCAGGAGGATGTCGGAAATTTTTGCAGACCATTGTGGCGTGTTTTTGCAGAGATGACGTTATTGTTTCACCTGTTTATGCGGTTGTTAGGGCGTTGAAATAAGGCGTTCATTCGGATGCCTTTTCATTATCAACAGTGACTGCCGTCGAGCGAAGGCACTCGGCGCTGGTTTTCGCTTTGTTCCACGTGTAAAAGCTGCTCGTTTTGGGGTAGGATCTCACGCGAAGATAGTATTACGACGCTCGATGAGGGAAAAATTTTTAGCTGAAGAGTTTGAGCGTAATTGGCGTCGTGTTTTACATCGCCTGCGCTTTTGTTAGAGTCTAAGTAGATTACGATCCACACAAGGGCTTGTTAGTCGCGTGCACGTCGTTTCACGGGGATAATCACTCCAACAGCGGAACGATAATTCATCTCAATTTGCAGTCTGATTTGCCATTTCGAAAACAGTTTTGCTCCCGCTTTCGTACCTCGTTTGCGAAATTATTTCCGTTTACTTTTTGTGCCATTTTGGTTGGTAAGGAGTGGTTACGGCCAAGTCAAACTCTCCCAAACTGGTAGCATTTATTACTAATGGATATTAATATTCAGATGACTATTAATAGATATCGACTCATAACATATCGTTAAAATGTGTCTTCAGCATATATCATATTGAAACAGATCCTGTTCCAACATCGATGAAAGTTATTGATTATTAAGATTTAAGTATTAAGTAGAAAGTTATTGAATTAACATTTTAATTACATATATTTTTCCAATTTAGATAAAGGGTGGGTTTTAAATTTACGGACTTTAAATCTCTTGCTCGATAATTCTTGCCATAGAAGCAAAGAAGGAAATGCAAAGATTTTTTTAATTAGATTTTATATAGATGCGATTCCCATAAAATTATTTATATATCTTTTTTTTGAAGCAATTACACTTTTTTGCAACGATAATTTCCGTCTGGAAACAAGGAATAAATTCGATGTTTATTCCGCGTAAAATGTCTTCGAGTAATGTTTCCTCTTGCCATACTCTCTGAACGCCTTGTCCAAGGAACTCCCGTTGTGACCTCCGGTCAAAAAAGATGATCCACAACAGCCTCCGTCTTGGCCATATCTGTCTCTTGGGAGAGGATATCCTGCTCTCGCTTCCATTCGCCATGTTTGCACTGAAAAAACGCCATTGTATCTTTTTATTCCCCTTTAAGAGTTCCTCCCCAAGGACTTTTCCTTTCCTGACGTCCGTGGGACGGACCTGTTTCGTCCGAACGATTTTTTCCCCTCGTAAATTCTTTCGCTCAATATTCCACGCTCTTCTTCCGAGTTTTCTCACGGTGTCATCGTAGTCCCGTCGTGTTCCATTCCGAATCTCTTTCGATGATGTCACTTCCCGTTATCGGTCCCTTTGGACCCGGAAACGCATCTCTCGGAGTCCTCCCAATTGTTTTCCGATTCGCAGCTATCAATTTTCCCTCCTGATGGCCGAAATCGGCTTTCTTTCATCCGTGTCCCACTAATGGGGTAGATCAAGGGATATCGGAAGACCTTCGGGAGTCGTTTAATTTCGGTCTGAGAGTTCAAGGAACGTCTGTGGGTTCGAAGCGATTTGAGTCACTGTTAAGGTTTAAACAAATATTGGATTTAACCTTAACCTTGAGAATGAAAGGGGATTTTTCTAAGCTGTTCAAGAGAGGGAAAGTTACACTTTTCGATAAGATGCAGAAGATGCTTTACTAGATATAAATTATAGATTTCGTTAGTATGCATTTTAATTTTTAAAATCGTAAATAATTTTTGAATGTGGTTATAAAAATAAAAAAATGAACAGGTCTTACACATTATCAGTAAAGACGAAGAAATTTTCATTATTAACATTGTATAAGGTTTTATGAAGTTTAATTCATTAAGTATGATGATGAGAATTCTCTGCTCATTTCAACGGGGTGAGAAGTAAATGAAGGGAAATACAAAGATATACATATTTAGTAAAAATCATTAACGTGATAACTTGTTACCTTCTGATAAATACAGCAAATATACGTTGTAGACAACGTTTAAAATACAGCGGTGAAGATGTTCAGGAAAGAAGCTCTTTACTTAATTAAAAGTTCTAATTACTTAAGTTCTCGGTACTTTTTGTTCTAGAAAATGCAGAAATCTCTGATCAGAAACGACAATACTTTATAGATGCTGAACAGGATGGAAATACATCGGAATGCAGTGGAAACAATTCGTCTATTTCGAAATAGCATGAAAAGTAGAATTAGAACTGGAATAATGTATTCTAAGATTCCTATTTTATAGGTGTTGAACACAAATTGAATGGCTCGCTTACTTGATATAGATGAAAGGAAATAGTTAAAAAGTACTTAATATTTGGAATTACAGCATGATCCAGCTATATTAAACAATTGATTACTTGTGCTATACTTATCACCAAAACAATCATTTTCTACTGATAAATTAGCGTACATTTGCAATTCTTCCTCACTGTATCAATCGTAATTCAATTTCTTGCACTTTCCGTGAACCGGCGATGTTCGAGATGTAAGATAAAAAGTAAACACTTAAATTTAATGCTGAAAAACGATTCGGCACAGTCATCTTTCTCTTTAGGGCGTACGATAAAACCCCTGCACATAAACGCCCCCATCCATGCACTATTTGGGCCCTTTCTAATCTGCGATAATTCCCATTTAAAAGTCATGCGTCTATCAGAAGGGCGTTTTTAGCTCCCCTTTGGGTCGAAGGGAAAAGGTATAAACGGTACCTCTTGGACACGATTCACATCTCGCGTGAATGGCGAGGGGACGTTAATTAGGGAATTTTTTTGTAACAGTCGAGCGAAATTGCCTTGTTTTTCTCCTCCTGCAATGTTTGTTTGCCCTACCGCCGCATTTTACGCGACTTTTTCATTTATTTCGGAAATGAAGGGGAAGACGTCGCGGAAAGTTTACTTCTTTTATTGCTCCCCCTTGTATCTCTCTGCAAGTTTCGCCGAACGGGGGAGGCTAAACGAAGTTCTTCGCCCTTTTTTTTCAACTACTTTAGAACGTTTAAAACCCATTCCACCATCTTTTGTCCCTTCGTGATGTATTTTTCAAAACCATATTCTGCACGTTTTCGCCGTAATTTGATTAAAAGCTCGCAATGTACGACGGGAAGTTTTTTTTTTTTAATCCTTCTGTCTTCTTGGAACGGATTCGCTGTTTTCAGAATTCGTTTCCTCTCTTCCATCTAGAATTTTTGAATGTTTCTGTCCTTTTATTTTAATAATACTACTCATCGCCCATTCATCGAACTCCTCCTGATATCTAGGAGAAAAATAAACAGTTCTGAGATTCCGCGGCTTTAAAATTTTTTTATTCATAGTTTACGAGTTGTGTAGCTTCTATTCAAACTCATAAATTAACTTCTCTCGTAAATGTCGACGAAGTAATAGTGCCGTAGCGAAATGTTGGATCAGAAAGCGGAAGTAAGGGTTTCGCGTGAGTGCGATGTAACGCAACTCTTCGCCATACGAATGGAACATCGCTAAATCCTTTTAAGATAGGGCCTTCGTTAGCAATGTTAATTCTAAGTTATATCTATCTCGAAATTATTCATGAGTCCATGCTTACCTTTAATTTATGTTCTCATCTCTTCTGCAAGCATCTCAGGATGGAGTATTAATGCTTAATGCAATCGCAGGAATTTATGGCTTCTTTCGTTCGAATCTTTACTCTATTTTTTCTTTTTGTTTCCGACTTAGGTATGGTGAATACTGTTTTCATCTCATGAAATCAAGTAATTACTTTTGAATATTGCAATCGTATACTCATCCTAATTTTGTTTTAAAATGTCAATTTTTTATTCCATTTAAAATATACTTCATCGTGTCGTATGATCTTGGGTCACCCAAGAAGAATATGTTGTATGATAAGAATATAAAGTATACGTAGAGTAATTGATGATTTACATGCTCGTATAAGATAATACTAAGAACTGAATAATTAAATAAATTCAGTAATTAATTAATAATCATAATATAAATTATGAATGAAGTCTTAAAAATGAAAAAGATTCATTACTGGACTAAATATCGAATAAGTAATTTGGATATATATCAGTGGCATTCGAGCACCGAATTCACTGAATGCTGAAAAATATTATAAGGGAACTCCTGTATTTAATAAACTTTAAACTAAATGTAATTGAATAGTTTAAACTATTTCGAACGATTTTGTTGTATTATATTCATAGAAAATTTGAAATCGATAAGCAGAATATCTTTAAGAAAACACTATTAGATAATTCATCGTAGATTTGATTGATATGATTGATTTGATTTACATAGGTACATTTTAATACTGATAAAAAAACACATGAATTAATCGTTAAACTGTTACAGTATAAATCAGTATTAAAATCGCTTCTCTGAATTGTACTGAAAATGCGTTTGATGAATCACTCAGAGAAGAAGGACACTTTCGAGACTACGTTCAGTATCTCTTCGTACATTTCCTTTGATCGAAACTGAACATCATACGACCCGCCACCTCAGCACTCGTCCCTTAATTCAATCTCTTCTTTTGCTGCACAAGTAAATGAATCAGATGTTTGCATCCGACGTCCTTTCTATGTCTTTCCTTCAGATGTCAAATAATTAGGACATTTGCTGAAATAGTTCAATCTTTCCCGTTAGTTTGGGAGTAAGTACTTTCGAAATTGGAAACTCTTTATCCTTTCAAACTATAAGTCTAGTTTCGACAGAAGCCTAAACCGCCGAATTTCTTCCTTTGGCCATAGCTTTACTTCTAAATCCCAATTTTGTACCTCTAGATCCTTTTTCATGTTTCCTTTTATTACTATCAATCCCCGCCTATCGTGCTATCTCCTCAACGGAACCTTTCCCTTTCTTTTTGCGATTTTATGTCTCGTTTTATCCGAATCCTTTCACCTTTTCCTCGTTCTTCTTTTCATAGTCTCCTTTGCACCTCTGTGATCCTTTGTCCGTCTCCTTTATCTTAAATAACCGTCTATCACATGACTGGAACAGTCGCCCTCCTCCGTCTTTTCCAATAGAATTCCATTCCGTCTCATATCCCTTTTTCTGTAGCTTCACCCTCCTTTACGATCATTTGCCTAAAAGTGGGTATTAAATCTCTATACGTTTATCAATGCAAGAATAATACCGTAGTAAAAGCAGCTCTTGTTCAACGATATAAAAAGAGCTATCATATTTAAGCATAAAATATATTCATGTAAATAAAAGAACGATATTCAATCTGAACAATGAGTAGTTTTGGCTAGAGAAAATTTTCCATGAAATATAGCTGTAAGTTTACAAACAAGTTCCTGTATCATTCTCGTTATTATGGTCTGTTTTCATAGGCTCAGTGTTTTTTATATTATGTTATCTAAAAAGTGAGAAATAAGTAGGTAGAAGTTGTTATATTATTTCTAATCTAAAGATATGTGTTGTAGTAAATGAAATGTTAAGTGTATATTCTACGTATATATAAATAATTTATAGAGAACAATTGTATATTACATGACTGATAATTTCACTTTTAAAAGTTAATTAATCTCTCGTCTATCTTTCGGAATATATCTTTGATGCTTTCTACTCTTTATAATTCAGAAACTCGACAAATGAACATCAAATACAAGTCCCGGAAAAGAGTCAAAGCAGGAACCGTAACGAACAGACTTTTCCTCGACCTTTCCTTTTATATATATTTAATGAAAACATTATCGCATCGGAGATAAACAACAGCGACGCATTTATTCACTCGAATACACAAATTCTAGCGAATGCACCCTCAACCAACCCTCCCTTCTTGCGTATCCCCCTACGGGAAATAGTCCTCACCTTTTCCACCCACGCATTTCGTTATTCTTTTATTTCTCTGTCGCGCCCTTCTCTCGTCACCGCCGCCATTCCCTCTCCGACTCGATTCTCCTTTTCGGGCCTCTTTTTCCTCCACTGTCGTCGGCTAATCTATTTCAGTACGCGGTTCCAGACATAACACGCGCGCCACACTGTCTTCCTACCCATTACCTGTTCTTTCTTCACCGCCGCTTTTATCCATTCCTTCACCTTCTTTGGATACCCCCACTTCCCCTCCCACGATCCTTAAAAAACAGTTCCTCTTATTTTCCCTTACCGCTGAGGAATCCCGTTGAGACGTTCCTCCTCCAGAAACTTTCCATCTTTGGTCTCCACTGGAATCGACCATCGACTTATGTGACCGAGGAGGAAAAGTTGCGCGCGCGTTTTTTTCGTAATTCCACGGAGAGCGGTAAAGGGGCGCTTTGATGACTTTGGGATGCACTTCACTATGAGCAATCTGCTGCAGAGGAGTTCCCGAAGAGGGAACTAGGAGCAAGATTAATAGAAGAGAGTTCTTTGGATTCCGTCGATTTAAAATGGACCAAGTTTTGAACTCTTATTGAATCCTTGCAGCGCCACCTGAATAAACAGTCGTTATTAGAATCTCCGTTGGGAAATATTCTCCGTTTCTATTCCATCCTATCTTTTTTTTCGGTTCTCATTTATTTTTTTGGAACTTCGGAAAGTTTCAAAGTCGTTCTTGTGATGGTTTTCGAAATGATCCAAATCCTCGAACGAATAAGGAGCTAAGTTTTATATGAGTCGGTGTTCCATGCGACATTCGCGTAGAACTGAAAATTTGAGTGTCGTGGATACTTTTACACAATTAACTGTAAAATCAGGATGTATATTTGGGTAGTAATGACAGTTATCGATCAAATGTATTTCATATTTTAATATCCAGGAATCGCAATTACTTTATATATTTAATATCTAAGATCTTATGCATGATACGATATTCGTAATAACTATTCTTCCTGTTTGAAGAACTTAAATTCTTTAAATGTCTCTTACTCAACGAGCCAACACTGAATCCGATTGAAGAGAGATTTTTGTATAAAGTGGTGTTTACATAAATTTGTTTGACCCGGCGTTATTTATTTATATGTGATGGGAATTAAATTATTTCTTTGCCATTGAATTAGCTAGTTCATGACAATTTTTTATATTAAAGAACTCTTAGTAGTTGGCTGTCCATAAATCAACTAGAAGTATAAAGATATAAATTCATAAATTTCCTAATTCTAATAACCACTAATGAACGCAGTAGATTCTAATTTACATTAATTTAAAATCTTCACTCTAAATACGAGCGTTACTAGGATATAATTTTATATTAAAATTAATTGTATATTTAATTTTATCTCTATTAAGCTGGATTCTTTTTGATAAGATTCTTTCAGGGCATAAAAGATATATTTCGTATCATTTCGATGTTCATTAGAAATTCGTTATAGTCAACTTTTATTGTCACAGCAATGCGAAAGATTCTGCGACTCATAATTCTCCTTTTCTACTGAATCCTTTTTATTTCGAGTTCGAAAAACAAGTCTCTGCATTTAAAAATTATGTTTCCCCAAAAAGGATCGCATAATTATAAGTTTGAGGATCACTTTTGTATGCAAATAATGATGAATATGGATGAGCTCTTTTGACATTTTATCTTCGTGACGAATGGACCTCGCTTATGCTGTAGTAAATATCAAAGAAAAACGCCTCCGAAAAGATGAATTTGCGGAGAATACTGTATGATTTATAGCATTGCAGTAGACCATCTGAGTAACGTATATGAATTTAATCGATCATTTATTTTTGTATTTCTACTGTAGTTGCAATGCGTTGTGGATCTTGTATAAACAGATAATGTGTACAAGTAGTTATGGACTTAAAATTTCGTTGCTTCTACAATTAAGCGCTAAGATGCAGCTAAGAATCTTAAGCATTCCATAGTTCAAAATGAATACATAAAACGTAAATTTTAGGTTATATTAAAAGGGATTAGGTTTATTGGTTCTAAAATTTAAAGGCAATTAAGGGTCGATTGTTAGTATTCTTTTTGGAAACTATCATACACGTATATGATACATCAATTTAGGGAGAATAAGTTTTAAAATTTGTTCCATTACTTAGAAAAATGAGATTAGCGAAATTTTCACTCTGGAAAGAATAGTCTCATCTTCCTTTGAAGTGACGAAATCTTCCCGCTTATTGCCTTGCACCATCCCTCCGCCTTCACTATTTTTTGACGGCGGAATCCTAAACGAAAAGCTCTCCCTGCAGACACTTCAAGGCTAATTGGGGCTCATCAATTGAATTATGACACAAGGCACCGAGCTGGGGCCGCCAGAATAAAAAAAGGAGTTCCTATCGAAACATACTCGTCGCTCTTGAGCAAAATTTATCGCGGAAAAACTAATCAACCCCCGACAGCGATGACGTCTTCCCTCGATATAAGCCGTCGTTCCAGCTTATATCTCCCTCGAAGATCAACACACCTAGCAGTTTACGGTTCCTAACCCGCAGCTCCTGCAGACAATGTAATCACAAGCGAGATCAGGGCGAGTATTCCTCTTCAACTTCTCCCTGCAATGGGCTTTCACGAGAGGGAAAAAGTGCCGGCGGGAGCTGCTACCTCTCTTCCGAGCAGAATGTATTGGATCAAGGCAGCGCTATATGTGCCTGGAGTAGGAGATGAAAGGAATTACACACTCGAGAAAGGAGTTTGCGCCGTGCTAGGATGTGGCAAGGAGTCGCACATAGGCGTCCTAAGCAGAGGGCTAAAACTGCGCCAGACACAAAAGGAGACCTCAGCCGAAGGCGGTTTAAGGGTGGCGGAGACCCTGAAGGGAATGCGTGAGGGAAGAAGATGAGGGGGCGAAGAAGATGTCGCTGGAGGATGAGGGAAAACTTTCTCTCCAGGGTGACGGTGCAATGTTAATCAGAGATCAGGGCTATCTCGGTGGGGGACACAAGAGGGTCGAGGGAAACGGTGAAAGGGAAGTTAAGGAGATGCGAAGGAAAAGTCAGATGGGAAGCAGGATGAGCGTAAAGGAAGGAGGTACTATGTTCCGATTGGTTATTCGGTTTCCTTGTTTTTAAGCTTACACAGACAGCTTCATGAAGACGACCATTTTAGGTTTAATCTGTTGTAGCATTTGGTTGACGAATTCATTGTCTGATATGAATTACGGAGGAAGAGGCAATAAGGATAAGGAAGTGTAACATTTAGGATTGAGGAAACGGTGGATTGAAAATCTAGTTAGTGATAAATTATCTATTCTCTATTACTGAATAGGGGGATGATTTTGAGAGAACGAAAAGAATTTAAACATTTTCAGCCGGATTATAATTTTACATAAAATCATTATTATACACTATAATATTACTATATAATAATGATACCATGATAAATTATACAGCTAAATAAAGGTAGTACTTTGGTATAGGCGAGAATCTCAGATTAATAATGTTTATTTCAATTATAAATCATCTCACATATTCAGTTTACAGTAAACTATCTTACAATCAGATAAATTTTTATGAATGTTAATCGAACATCTATTTCTTTGTGATTATAAAACTGAAAGAAAGGTTTTGTTTTTTAATTATTCAAGTACTGCATGGAGAGTATATAGATAAGGAGGTGATGAATATTTGAATTAAATCGTTAAGGGATAAATTTCAGGTATCGATTAAATTAGAAAGGATACTCTTTGTTGACAATTAATTTTGCAAATTATACGTGAGTTGAATTGAAATAAACAGCTTAAAAATTAATGGATTCTAGGAAGCAAAATGGGTTAATCATGTACTAGAGATAATAGATGAATGAGAAGAGAACAGTGGAAGAGAGAAAGTTGGTAGGAGAGATAAGGGAATCGATTTTGGTGCAAGGTTGGGTACCTCCACTTTGGGTGTAATTCCCTCGGCAATCCTCTATATACCTTATTCGGATCCGAGATCTGCTTGCTTAAAAAATTAATCTTTCCATTCCTTTCCACGAAGAGGTCGTCAAAGCGTAACCTCATTTCCCTTCCCTCCATACGCATTCTCAGCCCTTTCTCCGATTAGTCGCATGGGGATTGATCGATACTCTCCCCGAAGTGCGGAGATTTCTCATAGGGGCTTTTAGCCGGAACTCTTTCAGCTGCTCCTTTTCCTGATCTGGGGACCCTTGATGAGGCTGATCTCTGCCATTAATGCGCTTTAATTGGAAGTAATGACAACGGTTTACTGGATGCTTCAGATCAATAGAAAACTATCCTTTGTTATAAATCGGATTTGATAAAGACATTTAGTTTATTTTCGTAATTGATAATAAGCGTATTTTCTTTAAAAGTATGTCAATTACGACAGAAAATAAAATATTTGTTAAAGAAATTAAGGTAGCTGTTACGAAAAGAATTTATTTATATTCTTATAAAATATGTTCGTATTCTAAATTTTGACTTAATACGTGAGGCACAGAAAATCGGTAATTTTTAAGAGAATTTTTAATGAAATTATAATACGAGTATTGCATTTAATAATTAATTATAGGACATAATATTCTACAACCTTTACTTTTGATTACTTGTTAAGTTTCCGTAGTTTATGTATTCGCCTTTGGTATCTTTCATCTTGATTTAACGAGAATATCTAGGACAAGAATAATTTTCGAAATATAGTACGTACCATCAATTCTTGTAGTATTATTAACTGCAAAATGATTCTTCCCCCCCAAAGCTCAGAATACGTGAGGTACATCACTTCATTGGACTGCTCTGAACATCCAAGTACATGAACGTATATAGTCCAGTCTACCTTTGTGACTGTCTACCGTAAACTAAATTTTCTATTAAATATTTCTCAATTATCAGCAATTGCCAAATTATTAAACGTCTTCATTTGCTTGCAAGGTTTAAAATTTTCTATGAACACTTTTTTCTGCACCAACACAGAGGTATCATAGGCGACATCCAAGTAAGTTAATAGAAAGTATGACATGTTGTTGTAAATAAAAAAAGATATACGATATACAAGAAGTATTTCGGTATTCACTCGCAGATACCAACCAGCTTTTCCCCTTGCGTAACTAGCTCTCAGGATAGCCGCCCGCCGTTAAAATGGGGAATGAGAAATAGAAAGGATAACAGAGGGACAGCTCGTGCCTCGCCCGCCACTGACATCTTTACAAGCCCTTTGACCTTATGGTGAAGGGCAGGAGTTTGACCCATTGCATAGGAAAGTTTTCTACATCCGGTGAACTAAGGGAGCGGAAATTTCGCAGCGTAGAGCATTAAGTTACAGGATGCGGAGTGATTTTAATATTGACTCGTTTTTAAGCAATTCAAGCAAGTGATAGAGAGAAATCACTCACAAAAACTAGGATCGGAAACTAGCTAATATAAATAGAAGGAACAGAAAAAAACCGAATAATTTATTACCACAATACTGAGCTTCATGGAGTACATGTTTAAACGAAAAAATGCCTTCCAAATGCGTGGAATTCTTCGTAAATATTTAATTGCCATTCGAGTGGCTTTCTCAACCTACGCAAGACACTTCTAATCCTCGTGACGCTCTATCGTGGGAGGAAAATATTTGGGTAGATTATGGAAATCCAGGGATGCTTTCAGAAGTTTCTTAATTTCAGAAAGTTTAATAATTTTATGGGAAAACAGCTCGCTCGTCAAAAATCGGCCTTCAAATTCAAATTACTCGGGTCATCTTTACATTGATTAAAGTGAAGCATATGTCGATCACTATTTCGATTCTAACTCTATAATTGTTCTAACAATTATTCTTGTATTGTAAAATTGCTATTACTGCTCTTGTACCACAAATAAGTAAAATTATATATTATGTGTCACATCATTCTAAAATTATAGTGGTTTTCTATTATTGAAACTATTAAATTAAAAGTTTGAAGGACGGTGTTATTAGCTTAAGTGTGGAGCATGTAACTTCTTATGAAACAAGATAGAGTAAGAGACTTTTTATTTGAAATATGACAAAAGGTTAATCTTTAAAATTAACTTCGATATAACTTCTTTTATACCTTGTTGACATATTACTCAGAATCTACCAATTTTACAATTAACTTTGCTCTGAATTTCAGAAGATTTGAGAACATTAATCCTATTTTTCAATTTCACTTGCAGAAAAATGTTATTATTATTTAAAGAATACAAGTAGATCTAATGAGATAAAAAAACATTGTAATGTACGTATTTAAATGTCCGAAACTCAAAATTGGATTCTCTTGTTCCTCTGACTAGCCAAGCCGTAATGTTCAAGAGATGAATTAACAATATTTTTTGTCCAGTGCTTTTAAAATAATTTAAAATATCCCTTTCAATCTACAGAGAACAGGTCTCCAAAGAGACAGCAATAATGGATAGCGAAATTTATACAACGGGTTTTAATTCGTCCGGAAAGTTGATGACGATGAAAGATTTAAATTTAAATCACCCTTTCGTACGTCCTTTAAAGTTAATAATAACAAAATGAAACTTTTGTAACTCACAAAACTGTTAACATCGGTTCATTTAAGGTAACCCTGGGGATGCGATGGAGCTCACCTGAAATTAAAGAGAAAAATATTTAATATTAATGTACGAGAACAAATTTTTTGAAAGAAATTTTATATATTTTATACGAGAACATTTCCAGAAATATTAAAAATTCATTCAAAGATGAAAAAATAATAATTTTACGTTATTTTCATTGAGTAGCGTTTTGTATTTGCTAATCCTCTTTCAATTTAATAATTTCTTATTCAAGGATAAAGACAATTTAATAATCTATAAACATCTACAACATATATGAAAAATTGAATAAGTTAGATACTTCATATTTTGACATAATTCTACTCTCTTATTCAACTAAGCTTATCTTTCGTCTAATCGGTAATCCATCCAGTCTATTCTAAGACTTGATACATTTTTATGAATCGCATCAATTTGGAATTACCCAGTCCAAAACTTTTCTTTGCAATTATGAAGATGTAATTTGTTATGATTAGAGAGGGTTTTAGTTTTGAAGCACCTATCCTAACGTTAGCATTATATGCTTTAATATTCTGTAAATAGAGCTCTAAAATAAAAATTCCGGATGGTATATTCGATACGTTGAATTGTCTCAACAGCATTTCAGTCAATCAGTCACGATCCGTTCGAAAAGTGGGATGAGTGGATATCTAGGGATTTGAAATCGCGCGATGCGAGAAATAAAAAGGCGTCGATATCAGATTTTCGAAAAAAGAAAACAACAGAGAAAGTGTCGAGTGAATGTGTAGATTCCGCGGATTGATCCGTACATTTACTCGCGCAACCGTACCATCGGTGGTTGAGCATAAGAGGCAGATAATCATGCACATTGACATTTTGATGGACTTTGAACGCAGAGAATAGCGGAATGCTGTTAATGATTGACGGAAGGATAAGGAAGGGAGGATTGCATTTTCACTGCGATGACATGGATAGCGTTAACTTGCGCGATAAACTCGCGCCCTCTAAGCGATTATTGCCCATCCGTGCTCCGATTTCAGTGTATGTTTACGACTCGTCTTTTCTCGGCAGAAAAGGCGGAAATGTACGGAAAGAGAATCATAAAAAAGAGATTGTTTCGATTGGAACCTAATGTCAAACCAGAAGCCCGTCAACCATTGAACATCATTCACTGTTAACATCGCAAGTTATGATCAGCAATCCGATCCCTTACGCGTCATGTTACCCTCTATAGCATATGATTTAACCTTATTTTGTTATCCGTACTAAATCTCCCCCAGGCAAGGATTGATACATTGTTTGACTCATATTGTTACGCATATCATGGAAATTACTTAAATTTTACTTCTAATCAGATTGGGATTGTTCATAAAGAACCAGTAAATGAGATTATGTGCCTTAGTCACCTATAATATGCGTTTCATTTGGATATTAAATTATCTTTTTAATAAATCAAATATTTATCCACTATTTCTTGGATCTAAACTTCTTCGTATTATCGATTTAAAATAGAATGATTAATATTTTGAACTATAATCTATATATGTTTACATTATTTCAAGATTTTTTTTGAAGTTGCATTTTTACAGAAAAATGTTTTGGTCATCTTTTATCGTTCGAAGTAAAATAATTATAGTGATCTATAATACTATTCTATACTACAACTATTATTCTTAAAAATATTTTGGAACACTTTAAGGATACATCTAAACTACTTCTTTTCAAAATTTACATTTAAGTTACTATTTTTATTATTAGACCTTTTTATGAATTTTTCTCGATTCAGAATTTTCTTGAAATCTCTTGCGCTATGTAGAAATTAAATCGAAAAATTTTACACTTATGATAATTTTTTTAGAAAGTTTAGAATTAAGTATTTTTCCGTTACCATGCGAATAAAAATAATTATGAAAATAAGGAAAGACATTAAGTAGAAATAGAATCATCCTGAATTAACTATTCAAGTCAAGAAGTCACGGCAGAAATTTCGATTCTGTTTATTCCTGTTATTTTCAGGCAATCTAACGATGCACGAGTATTTTTTGTCGAACTCTTTAAGTCTCTAAATCGTAAACACGTCTGACGGAGATTGGTATAAAAATATACTCAAATCCGTTATCCATGTAAAAAAAAACAAAAACTATAAACTTTTTCAAACGTCGAAAAGTCTTTGGAATCGAAAACAAACACAAGTAAAAGGTCAAACAAACTCTTTAATCCTCCGCTCGTTTATCATACGGAGTCATCGTTAATCTGACCATCGAAGTCCCCGTCGCGTAGAACTCTTTCAACATCTCCATATTTTACAATCCGAAAGATCTGCGAAACGTAAAAATGCTGCCGAGAAAGCCGAGTCTTTGTTTGCATCGTAAAAACAGGGGCCGCTTTCACTGCGACTGCCGGCGCCACGATCTGCCCATTGACAGTAAAGGGAATTCCTTCGCGAAAAACGCCCAAGGAATCGCACGCAAATGTTTCCTATTTATCGAGGACCTTCATCACCGTCTCCTCAAAGGGCTCTCTCCAAAGGGTTTTGCGTTAAAAGAAAAGCGCTTTCCGTTTAAAACGCGGACTTTCGGAACGAGGGGTATTTTTTGCCCCTTCGTTTGAGCCTCTTTATGGCCGATGCCTATCTCTCCACTTCGTTACGGACGTCTCTCGGACAATAATCTCTTCTATGTGACGCTCTTTCATTTTAAAGTGAATGCATCCATCTGCCGCTCTGATGCGTGCCCGTATTACGCATTGCGTGGGCTGCAGTCGCCGCTCCTTTGTGCACTGCATGCATCAGACGACGAAGTTCGTCGTAAAGCATCACAAATAATGGACTATTCAGCTCGTGCGACATCCCTTTCGTAACGTTGCTGAAGCTAGTGCATTCCATTATCCTAGGAAGCTCGTTAAAATATTCGTTTTTAAAGACTTATACTTATTTGGTGCTTTTTTAACGCTTCGGAATTATAGTGATATAAATGAACTTTTGCTCGTATTGATTTTCATAATCAACGTTTATAGTGGTGTAATTCCATTGCGGAAATATTTATTCTACGCTCGAAAGCCGATTTAAATTCATATCCGGCACTATCAAAATTCTTTTTCATTTAATTTCCTTCGTAATTCTAGTCCCCCATTTTTTTCTACTAGAGGCATCGCATATTAAACTAAAGTATTTGTCTTTTACTCGTCTGTTTACTTTAATATCAAACAACGAATCCTAGGATTAATCGCAGTTTATATATATTTGAAGTAAAGAGTTACCAATTTTAGTAGATTGATTTATGATCGGTTTATGCAAAAAATATCATCAAAAGTTGTTTTCTGAATACGATTTAGTTATCATAAATAACACATACAAACGTGGGTGCTCAATATTCTTCCCTAATTCGCTTACGTCACAGATCGGCTTTGCAAAGTGCAGTGAAAGGTTTCATCAAAAGACTTGCAAATGCTATTTATATTGCAGTTCAATAAAACTTGCTCTAGGAAGGGATGATAAGAAGAGTGCAAGGCAGTTCCTTTACAGTAATTAATGAGACAGATATACTTAAAATTAATCTTATTTATATATTTATGGGTATTATAATTTAAACTAAAGTACAAGGAGTACCTGTAAATTATAGAATTAGAGACCTTCGGCTCCATTATATGGTAAATTCTACTGAAACATTAATATAAAATAATTTTCTTCCCACTTATTTTATTACAGTTCTCTTCTTATGCTTCTATATCCTTTTCTACTTCCTGGAAATGGCTGAAGGTATCGTCAGCTACATTATGCTAGTAAACAATTTGCAAACTATTTATATTCAAAGTATGGACTATGCGTATGGGGGAATGCGTTGACAGGAATAGGTTGATATCGTATTCATCGGAAGGCTGTGAATGTCAGCATGACGCCGAATCGAGTCGTGTGTCGCATAAATTTGAATCTTAAAACGTTGAATTATCGCTTTGAAAACTCGTCCATCGAGTAGTAAATTACAAGTAAATATACTCAATTTTCTTTACAGTAGATGTTAAAAGGACATTAAAAGGATGAAATGTTTAACTAGTTTCAACTACAAAAAGTACGTAGAATATAATTTTGCTGAAATTTCGGTCAGACTTAGATTACAATAAGACCACAGAATTTATATCTGCATCATTATAATTCACCGCTGTTTGGATATCATTAAGTAGTTTTATTTAGTAATTTTAATTAAGAAAGTATCATTTTTATCTAGACATGGAGTAGGAAATAGAGGCCTATTTATATAAGACTCGATCTGAGCCGCACGAATGCTGTCTTGAAATAAAGGTTATTTGTACTACATAAATTCTTAACGACACATAATTGGGTGAAATCGTTTCTCCATAAAAAGCTTTTCAATCGCTCGGCTGTTTAATGTTAAGAGACCTACTTAAGTATTGAGTAAACCAATCTAGTCATTATGGCCTGTCGAACTTCCTTGTCGCAAGATTGATGGATCGAGTCGCTAAGCAACTGTTTTCGCAACTTGAAAGTAAGTGTAATGATACTTTTCTTCTGTAATGAGATCTGATGCATGCTTTTTATTGCTCACTCGAAGGCGAGGAATTGACTCAGAGAACATGCTTCAGTGGAGTACTGCGATGCGGCAGAAACCGCACGACCCAAGGCCGCATAAATAGACGTTCAGTTGTTTCTCAGAAAGAGTTCGTTGTCTCGTCGTTGCCTCTTCCCTCTTACATCTCATCTCCTACTATTCACCATATGATTTTGAAGTGTATTTTGCAATAAATCAATTTCTGGGGGTTCGTAAGACTGTGTGTGTTTATCAAAAGTAACGAATTCTTTGATAATTTAATCCATAGATGGAAAATTTTTAGCCTAGGAGGGAGGGATTGAAGTATACAGTTTATGTCCATTTCTATAAAATATGAATAATAACTATAAGAAAATACATGCATGAAAGTAATACAAGCATAAAACCGAGTAATTTATATATGAGTCTATTATATTATGGACGTCAACAACATATATATCTTTAATTGGTACTTGTAACATATAAACGTACAAATGTTGGCAAAGAGATACAGGATTGAGATATAGATTATCCACTGATATATATTTAAAAAACCAAGTCTGCTGTAAGTATGTTTTTTAAGATGAACAACGTAAAATACGTTCCTATTGTACTTTTAACCTTTTTATTCCTTGTATTATCATCAAAATTTGAATTTTTCTTTTATGAAATTAGGTATAGTATATGTGGGATCTGGGGTTTTAAATGGTATTCCTTCCCAATAATTTGCATCATTATTCATCATATCGACTCAACCTCATCGGCCCCTGTCCATTCCGTCCATTTGGAAGGCATCTAACCAAAAGTTGCGGTAAACCATCTTCCCTTAGTACCCTTTTGCCTACACCCATTCCACCTTTTATTCCCTTCTCTCTCTGGAGCATTTAGCCGCGGTCGTATCTTTCGTCCAACGGCAGCACAGGACGCATTTTTCCCCAGCATCCGTCAGCCATTTCCATTGCAAAGCAGTTACGTAAGGACCGCAGTGCATTCGCTTTAAAAAGGTCACTATCTCCTTCTAAAAATCCCTCCGCTTTCCGGTAGTTTGGCCACCGGATTGGGGTGATGTGGGCGAGAGTGGTCGCAGAGGGGTTGTTTTTGGAGATACGCTTTCTGACACTGTCCCCTTCATTCCCCTGCAAAGGGACGCAATGGTAAAGACTCGCTTGCACCATGGCTAAGTTGTTTTCACACTTGGCTACCCGTGCATCCTCCCAATTGCATGCGGAATTTCTTAAAGTAATATTGTTTTAAACTTGTATATGATGTGGAAAATGATGAATAATCTTCTCGTAATTAATTTTGTCATTTAAAATGGCCCTCACAAGCTCTCATACATCGGAAAATTATAGTGTGGTAGATTTAGGTTTATTATCATATATTCCTTCGTCACTATTTATTAGCATGTTGCCTATGGTTTATTTGACGTAATGATATTCCGCGGAAATCATAAAGTTCCAAATATGTAAATTTTTTGTTATCATTAAAGGTGATTTTACTTTATTAATTTTCATTCAATTTTATGTCAAATGTTTCGTTCTAAAATTCAGCCTATTTGTTTGAGCAGCTGAATTATATACGGCAATAAATTGATATAACACGAATTATTTACGTCGGCGAAAACTTTATTCTTTATTCATTCCAAACTATCAGTGAGATTATTTTAAACATATCAGTCGTTAAAATGTACTCAGCTAAATGAAAAAAATGTAAATTGTATTTCTATAGTTCAATTATTATTTAGTCAGTCATATTCGTAGCTAAGTAAAACTTTATCATCGAATTTTGATCTCTGTCATATACTAGTAAAAGCGCTAACTTTAGCTAAAGTTAGGAAAGAGATCACCCGGAAGAATGTAGCAATGTACGTAAAATAAACATTTGTGCACGGCGTATATTAAGGCTGCCGTTTAGGGACGTAGCGCACAGAGGTTTTCAGGTGGTCTGCAAATATACACTCCCGAAAAGGGAAACCGCCGGGAATATATCCTTAGCATCCCACGCGGACCATCCCTTCCTTCAATCCATTCATTCCTCCCACTTGCGACATCAACCAGGACCTCATTTCGCTGCCGGTCTTTCCTTCTCTTTTCCCCTTCGCAACGGTCGTTACCCTCCGAGATGTCCTTGCGGAGACTCCGTGAGGGAGAATCGGCGACTTTTGATGTCGCTGGAGGTAGATCGTGCGCGAAAACACACGTGAGCTGAGCGAAATTACCGCGTCTCTTCCATTCGAAATCGTGCGCGTGAAAAATGTCGTTCGACGAGTCCCCCTTAAACAAAAAAGGCGGCGGATCAGAGGCGCGGAAAAAGCGAACTGGTTGCCAGGTTACGAAAATGACTCATTCGGCGGTTCGAGTCGTAAAGATTTCAATCGACGCGATGTCAGGTCACGTGCTCTGTCCAAGGGTGCTCGGCGGAAAATTATGTTCCTCAAAAAATTTCGCCGTCTTTAATTGCAGAGCGAAGTTCATTTTTAGCCCTTCAAATATGGGGTAATGAAAGCTCAGAGGGAAGCAAGATCCTTTGAAGATGTGAGCTCACAGTTTCCCGTTTTCCGGCTCTTCTCTCCCTCTCGCTCTGAAGGCGGTTTTTAAAATTAAAAACGTGACAGTCATACTGTGGAAGGAGACGCATTTGGAATACAAAAAATGGTCTTTGTGTTTGTTCTTCGACCTCCTTCCGAAGGTATCGATTTTTCGGGAGGTAAAGAGATAAAAGGACGAGAACAACGTGACGTTATTGTTGAGGTTCAAGGCATGCATACGGATGGCGTACGAGCTCATTTTATTCGGAGAGTATTCAGGTGTCGTTAGGTATAGGAATTAATGGCAATAAATTTCCTAGTTCAGACTCGATTAATACTGTATTTGATAATTGATCATGATGATTGTGATTCGATAGGGTTCATTATAGATTTGTAAGGGGACTGTATATACTGTACTGGGATATAATATTGTACTGGGATAATCTTGTTTAATTACATTCATCCACAAGATATAGTGGCTATATGTGAAAGTACGTCATGTTAAACGAATTGAGTTTGAATGCTGGAGGGCTCTTTCGTATATCCATCAGTCTCTCTTTGAAAACCTAAACGTTGTAATGAAAATATTTGTATTCGTAATCTTTATTTACCGATTCCCGAGCTTTTGAACTTCTTATTTTAAAATTTATTTAAAATTTAATTTCGCTTATGGGCTGATACCTTAACCGTCACTTTAACTCCATCAGTTTAGATGATGTGATTTCGTTAATAATATAACAAGGATTACAGAATCTTATTACTAGAGTTTATTTTAAATTTGTAATGGATGTTTTTCAAAACTTTGAGGGAGAAATTATTTCATTTTTTTTAAAGGGGGAGCGTTATTCAGGAATTCAAATCTGCTCCTCACACGTTATATCAAACCTTATACACATCTAACAACGTTATTCGTTTTTTAAATCTTCTTAATGTTATTCGTAAATAAACTGGATAGGAGTATATTCTCGGAAGATTACGATGGCAAATTGTAAGACTCCATTCGCTGCAGACAAGTTACATAAACAACCGAGCGAAAGAAGGAAAAGTTAGAGTGGATTTCCGAGGCATTATCATATCCAAGACGGCAAAGAGACTCGTTCCTCTCAGCCTTAATTCGTCCTTTCATCAAATCAATTAGGTTTCCTCTTTTTATTTGGAAACCATTCTTCGTTGAAGACGTCTCTTTGGCGCTGCATGAGAATGAGTTAAGTGGGCCCACTTTGGGTTCACAAATTTCTTTTCCTTGTGCTCCCCTCGTGTCACGTCAAACCCCTCGCGACTTAAACCGCACGCTTACAAATGACACTCCCCAAAGCGACATCCCCTAAATGGATTTACGATACCTCGGAGAATTCTCTCCCCTCGCATCCAAATGGATGCTGTGATGATGCCTTGATTATGACCGTTTATTTACTTGGCTGCTCTTTCCAGCCGATACCACTCCCACCCGCTCTCAGACTTTAAGTTTACGTTCGGAATGACGTCTCCTTAATTTCAATCTAAATGTAGTTCTTCGAGTGGGTGTGATGTGTTTTGAATATAGCTGTGTTGGCAGATAAAAAATTTACGAACATCTAAAATATACAAAAGTAGCGGACGATGTTCACGATTAGTTCAGTATTTCGCAACTCATAGTTTGTTCTGGTCCTTTCATAACTCAGGCTACGTGTAAACATCTCAGACTGCTAAGTATAGTAGAATCAACGAATGAACGGTTTTTTAATACAAAATGGACATAAGCTTTCACGAAGAGCTCTAAAGGGAGGAATATGGGAATAAAAGTTTCGAAATTAACTAATGATCCAATTCCAATTTTGAGCTTTATATAACGAATGGAACAATAGTTTGTCTTAGAATAAATTATCTCGATTTCAAACGCACTTTGACGAATAAGAATTGAAATTATTTATGATTCATATTTTTGTTTATAATTTATTCTATAATTAGACAAATTTTATTTATTTTCCTCTCACATTGTTGGTTAAGGTCATTATAAGAGGTATAAATAATATAAAATTTATCGTAACATGCTATTATAATAATGAGGTTACTTTTTCCTTATTCATACAAAATTAAAATTAAAGCGTTGCTAAAAATACTCATAAAGTTACGAAGATAATGATGTACAAAGGGAGAATTCGGTTATTATTAAACCTGAAATATTTTCATTTACCGCTTCCAGTTTATATTAATTAACCTATCTGTGCTTAAAAACACTCACTCATTATTATAAAATAGAGTATATGGTCGAAATTTCAATTGCATTGATGTTTTAATGCTTCGTTTACTTGCAACCTCTGATTTGGTGAACGCAATTTGACGTTGGAAAAATCCCTGTTAGAAGACTCCTGAATTCGACCTTCAGCTAAAAAGGGTGGGAATTTTTAAAGGTGCCGATTTTATAAGACGGAGTATAGAGACACACCCTGGCGTTTCACCGAAGGCGCTGAGACGTTCAACTTTGCTTTTTTCATGACGCACGACCGAGAATCAACTTAAATGGAAAAGTGGCTCTAGTTTGAAAATGAGGGCGTGTTTAAAGAGATTTAAATTGGAAGTTCTTGACGTTCCGGATAAAAAGTTTACACTATTTTAGTTCCACTTCGAACGGAGCTTTTGAAGTGGCGAAGTGAGAGCGTGGAAATAACGTCTGAAACGCTACGTCCCGCTCACGTATTTGCATATTGTCTAATTCTTTTTTTTCACTTCGTAATCGCGACCTTTGTACGTAGGAAAACTTCATCATATATACATGCACTACTCGAAGTGAAATGTTTGAAAAACGCAACACGTTGCATATTTTATTCTCGAACTTTAGTCCTCTTTAATCTACGGAGTCTTCCTGGACGTATAAACAGTAATAATAGGCAAATGGATTTAGCGCTCGCTAATTACAGCCCTTGTTTCTGAATGTTGAACAAGCTTTTGGTATTTGAACAGTAATTATTTTCCTTCTCTTTATGCACTCGCTCTGAATCACTTTCGACAAACGAGAGAAAATACTAATAGAAGGTCAAAAGACTCGCATTTGTGTCGTCACAGCTGCAATTCTTTAAGAGGCAATTGACGAATGGAATAGTGGAGGCTCTCAAGGATATGAAAGTATGGGAATACATGAAACGGATTTTTTTCAAATTCTTTATCAATATTTTAATCTTATTTATTGAATTAAAGGATTCATAATATTCCAGTTTAAAGAGAAAACTATTTAGTTGATGTGAAACTATGTCTGGATTGGAGATAAATATATATTGTGCCAGTATTTGGAATCGATATTTCTTTAGATGTATTTTCCATCATGAATTTTTTCTCGATTGCTTTGTTCACAAAACATTCAAAGCGACCTTTTTGAATAAAGGTGAGATATCTTCAAATTCTTAAGAAAATGCTTATTAGTAAAGAAATAGAATATCTCACTTGATAGAAAGAAATTGATTCTTTAAAATCATTTACAGAAAAACTTACGAGAGTTTGTTTTGAAATAGAGATATTGAGACTGAAATTGTGTTATAAGCACAGATTATAAGTTCTTAAATTTATGCATATTTAATAACATTAAAGATTAAATCAAACAAATCATGTAAATAACTTATGGTATACGTATGATCAAATAGATATATCTGTATAAGCAAAGTTGATGTCAATAAAATTGAATGGTTGACAAATATAATTCCGTGTATTTATCAATTAAAAGCAATTCATACTTAATTTTCTTTTGAAGTTTTTTAATAAGCTAACTATATTTTAAGATGTGATAACGTTTTACATGCTAAAATATGCCATTATAAATAAATTCTAAAGGGTATATAGAGCTTTTAAGTGAATATTATTATTAAAAAATTAGAAGTCCTGCATAAAACCTTAAAATAATTCATCTTTCCATTCGTATCGTAGTATGAACAAATTTGAATATACTTTTTCCCGTAAAATATTTCCCTACGGATACTTTAATAGTTTGCAATACGAGTTCGGTTGAGCCTCAACAGTTTACCGATTTCCGACTTACACGAGAAAAATCTCCCATAATCCGGCTGAGAACTTCGAGAAAATCGTCACTTCTCAACTTCGAACACCGTTCACCGCACTTCCTCCCAACTCAATCTCCGCCTCATAAAAGCCTACAAAACGTGGAACGTGCCTTTCTCCGACGCACGCATACACGAAAAATATCACTCTCCACGTCGCCAAGTTCGGCGGTAATGGTTGTAACGGGAGGGAACATTCTGCCTCAAAGACCCCATTTTCTCAGCGGGAAAGCAACTAGAACTGCGGGGCGTGACTATATAACAAGTCCTTTAGCTCGGATACGCACCTCACTTTTCGTAGAATGTATAGAGGTCCCCTCCCAACGACTGTCATGGATACGCCATTGAGTCTTATTTTTGGACACTTGCCCGTATTGTGAGCTGTATCCACCCAACGACTCCGCGGGGGAGATGTGGAAGAAAGCGGAAGGAAGTTGGGGTCCCGAAGGGGGTTGGAAACGGAAGGGCTAATGTAATGTGCGTGGAGGAGGAATTGGAAGGGTTGAGTTTTTTACGTTTAAAAGGGGTGGATCCTCTCCTGGAAGTTTAGGGGGATTCGATTAGGAAGAAGAGAAAAAAAGATAGGAATGCCTTTGAGAGGAAATTGATTGCTCCACTATTTATCTGCATTCAATCTGATAAGCATACGGAAAGCATTTATCTACGCTCATTCTATATCTTATGGAGAAGTATTTTGAATTGTTGGTTCATAAAAATGATTAGGTGATTGAAATAAGATCTTTAATAATACGAAAATATCTAACAGTAATATAACTAAAGTAATTAAAATACATGCATTGAATATATCTCAATCTGTAGCGATTTATCTAGATAAAAAGGAATATTGAGTAAATTCATGCATCAGTGCAGACAATTGTTTTTGATAATATTGAAACGAGACAGTCATTATTGTTTTCCTCTCTTTTCTATTTCTTTAAGCCGTATTTCCTGTTTCATTTTTTCTATTTCTTTGATAATTAATAAGCGTTTTTTATTAATAAGTTTATTAAATCAAAAAACAGACAGATGAGGTCACTTCCTTGATGAATGAATTAGGATTCTATTCTATAAATACATATATCATCACATAAATACATTTAGACGATAAAATAGAAAATAGTAAACTTTTTTGAGAAGAATTCCTCGAATTACGAACAGCGCTTTCGCTTGTTACTGTCATCAAACTTAATTATTTCCAAGGGACGTAAAATTGGAACGATTCCATTTGAAAGCACTCTCTTCAAACACAGAACCAAATACTGATATTTCCTCGTTATTTCGATGTTTATTTGCTATAAATTAATTTAATTTTCGTGATTTTAGTATGGCGCTGTGTGGGACCATGAAAGAAGTCTTATCTCGAATCGTAAATTTACAATAAAGTCGTCGTGGATAGAGAATTAAAAAGAAGCCGAATGAGGACGATAATTCCATCGATTGACGACTTTCACTATCAAGAATCATTATTCCTTTGAATAAAGACTGACTCAAATACGCTGTGAAAAAAATTATACTGTAAAAGGGAAATTTATTATGGTGAACTAAAAAAGAAAGAATGTTCCATTCAACATGAATTCATTTAGAAGTTCCAGCTTTTATGTTCAAATCAACGTTTGAGTAAGAGATCATTAAATCATGAAGGAAATTAAATATTTAAGAGCGGATGTCATTTAGATAAAATTTACTCGGTTTACAAATGAAATAATCAATTTTAATTGACTACATTTTAAAATATTTGGTAGAGTTAATGGAATATAAATCCTTTGAGTATATAAAACGTTGATAGACTCGTACATTTGTCGATTGTAACCCGCGGAATATTTCTGTAACTCTCTCTTATCTAACTTCTTGTGATTATTACAGTTTTCTCCGAATCGAAAGGAGAATTCAAACTCCATCTCTCAAAGCGATTTTAATGGCACCTAATAGCTGAAGATAATGTATTTGTCGCAGAAAGAGATTGCCAAGTGGAGAGAATTTCTAGTATTCTTATCACGGAGGTGCTTTGGTCCACATCTGAGTTCACAGGCTTTGATGAAACGTACTTATGCCTTTCGTATCATTCAATCTGGCAATGTGACAAATTTTCCAAGCTAAAATCGATTCGTAATTGCGGCTCTGAGTAATAAATTGTCTTAGGATGAAGTAGGGCAGATTTCATTGGATCGTTCCATATTATGGATGAATGAAAATAATTCTGTGGGGTTATGTTCGACAAATAATAAGGTTGAAATGATTAGGCAATTTGATTAGAACGTTTTATCTAATTCTATGAAAAAGGTAACTAATTTTTTTTTGAATTTGAGATGTGAAACTAAGAGGTAATAGTAGTACTGTAACAATGTGTTTAGATTAAGAAAATTTAAGATTGACAATCATACATTTTATAATTTAAAATCGGTACCATATTACACCTAATTATATAACTAACTAGTAACTTTTTACTTTTCGCCAAATAAAGTCCATTATCTATCTATCTATTACTAGAACAATATGTATAAACCAATTCTTCGATATCGAATATAAGTTTTCGAACTCCCTATAAAATCTTTTCTTGTAATAGATAATTGGATCAAGGAACAATAAAATGAAATTGTAAATCATTATTTACTGATAAAAGTTCAATGAAATTAGCCACGATTAATGACTTATGAAAGATCAATTATAGTTATAAGTTTTACCCGTTTGGTAGAAAACTCAATTGCTCCCCAAACTCATTTTATCCTCAGATCCATGTTACTTGTATAAAAGAGCCCAAATAATACTGGAAAATGGAAAAGTTTTATACTCTCCAAAAAAAAGAATAGCCCTTGTGGTCATCCCACTCTATCTTACAAAGATAGATATATAAAAAAACTCAATTCCGTAATGACCATATCCACGAACGTTAAACTTCCATCATATTTCGGCTCAGTTCCATCAAATTCCGGCCGCTTCGTTAAATTCCGTTTTTTATTTACAGTTTAATCGAGTTGCGCGTACTCGTCAAGTGAACAATTTTTATTTCCGACAAATTCTCTTTCCCTCTGAAATTACCGTCTGGACCGATAAGTCAACTCTGGGATTAGGCGGTCATGAAAATATTAATGGAGACATAGAATTAAATTGCTTGCTTGAGAGGGCTTGCAGCAGATCGGGGGACTCGTCCAATTTTTTCATATTTTCCGGCAAAAAAAGGGAAAAAGGCAAGCGGTGCGTGATTGATGCAGGGGTTCCCGTGTGTCTGGAAGAGCGCGTGGGAAAGGTCTTTCGGACAGAGGCAATAAGCGCAGGCATATTCTGTGAGCGGGATAGTGAAAAACCCCACTGGGAAAGAGTAACGAGGTCTGATAGCGCAAAGCAAGCGGACGGTATATGGCCGAGTGGAAGGATCTTGGGGTCTTGTTATCTACTTTTCCTTTCTCCCACGCCTCGGGTGACTTTTACGTGGTGAGTAATTGGAAAGATATTGAAGGTGCAAGTTCATGTGTGGACGATCATTAAATGGAATCAGAATGAGTGAATATGTGGTGTATGTACGTGTATGTTTATTATTTACGAAATAAAATTAGAATACGAGAATAATTAGATTAGGTCGATTAAAAGAACTTATTTCAGAAGTGTGAAATGATTATAAAAAACTTTACCTAGCCGTAAAATAAATGAATCTTTGGAAAAAAATTATATTATAATATTTTCTCCGACCAAAAGAGAATATCTAACAAGGTGAAATTTTTGCTATATTACAATTCCTCATTCAATTAGTAAGCCTCAGCCATTACAGACATTAACAGATTTTAATAACCGTTTGTACTCTATTTCAGATCTTCGTCTTTTTTGGAATCGACACCTTGAAACTTCATCAACAACTTTTCGCATTGGATGGACGGATGTTTTATATTGTAAGTGGATATATTTTCTATACTATTAGCATATTTAATGCGGGTTCACTTTTCTATGGTTATCGAGTCTTTAGTTAAAAACGGTGGGAGTACATTCCAGTACTGATTGTGTTGTAAATCTATTTTCATTACTATTCCTAACTTCTTATGGTTTACTATATGATTCAAACATTATGTTACAACTCGATGATTTCGACCGTAAAAAACTATACACTGATTATATATCGACTATAACAATTAAATATCACGTATTACACCATTCTTCATAGTTAATCCACCCTATGGCCGAGTTCGATTTATATTTTGTAAGCAATACTACAGAATATACCACAAAACTTATTTCTAACGATAAAATGCGAGAATAGTAACCATTCGTATATTCTTACGAATAATTTCCTTCCTCAATGGCGAGTTTGTTCGATCGCTCGTGTACTATGGTTGCCATTACGATAGTTCTCCACCAAAGAAGATATGCACCATAAGGTCAACGGAGTGAAAGAAGGAAGGAATAAAATGCCGAAGGAACGATGAAAAGAATAAGAGGCATTCTAGAGAAGGTAAAATGGCACTCGCACGGAACCGATAATCGATAATGTCGAATCATTCGATAGATCGGTCGATCGAGCGCGACTATAAGTGTGTTTACAACTACAGAAGGAAGGCCATCGGGTGTTTCTGAAATCGGATATAATGGAATAAACGTTTTAAGAGAAGAGCAATAAATCGGGACAACTCAATAAAGGAAATGGAACACGAGTTCTTCAATCACACTTTCTGTTCAATGTCCGTTTGTTTTTAAATCGATAGCCATAAAAGTATACTTCGACAACAAACAAGCAGTACTTTGATCTCAAATTTCTATCTGATGAGAGTATTTAAAGTCTACGTAAAAGACTAAATAGGAGGTAATATAATATACTTGAACATCCATTTGGATTCTATCAGTTTCTAAGGTTAAATCCTTAGAAGTATCTCATGCTTTAATACATTTACTATTTGGTCTGTTTTTATAACGTAATTTACGATATTCTTCATAATTTTCAGCCTTCGAAGACACTACAATCATATATTCTCTATAAAAGATATCTGTTATTTAACCAGTCAATTCTATAATCAACTGTTACTAACAGAAACTGTTGTCTAGTTTTGACTGGTTACTGTCTTGAATAGTTTTACAGCATAATAGTTACCTTTAAATCTAAACGAAAAAGTTAAGAATTTAATTTACATGACGTGGAAGTCAGCGAGTGTTATTTGTTCATCTAGTTGTTTTTCTCTTACATTCCGTTGAATTTAAATTCGAATGGTTTTTTACTGTATTTATAATTGTGCGGTTAAAAAATTACAATCACTAGCAATGATTCCGTGCTAGAATAAATTTGGGTAACATTAGCTAAAATATATGTCTCTTTATTAAGATTAGATGGATCACAAGTATAAACCGAACTGTTTCTCCTTATTTGAGACTGATTTATATACACAAAAGTAAAGCCGTATCGCTTCAATCGCAATGAAGTGAAATAGAGAATCAGTGAAGACACGTCTTCATTCTACGTAAGCAAGCGGCTGTGAAGTCTCGTGAAAAAATGTTCGTCTCTGTGTAGTTGTTTTCTTTTGTGGTCGTAATCACGGGAATGCACCGAGATAAAAGTCGGGGAATAAAGAGGGGTGAAAATAGACTTTTTAGGGAATGCCGGAGAAAGCAAAGGTAGGCAAAAGGAGGGTGATTATACTGAGGCTTTTTGAGAGTTTTTCCGAGGAAAGGTTTGTCGGGAAAAAAGGTCGGATTTTTCAGAGGGCCTCTGCATCGAGAGGAGAAAGGACATGATAATGAGAGGAATATTCGGCGAAACTACGGCGGTTCGTTTAACATTTGGATGCAGGGATAGATAGGAGTTTCGAAAATAATTCCCGATGGAATGTGTATTAATAATAAAAATATATAATGAGTATCATTTACTTCTTCATAGACGTTTCAACCTTTTATTTTTAAATTTTTTGTTTATATTGCATTATAAAGTATTCTCTGCTTCTTGAAGATACTTGCTTAAGATACTCAAAATATCGCCCTGAGGTTTCTTTTCTACATATTAAATTTGATTAGATATATCATTACCCTTTTATATTAATTATTTATTTGTTTTAATGTTAAATACTGCGAAAAATCAACTTCTCGTTTAAATCCACTGCATGATATTTGTTTTAGAGAATGAAAAAGCTTTATATAATTCACGAATAATTAAAATATATTATTTAATTTCATTTGTGAATGTATTTTTCAAATGATCGATTTTTTATGCATTGAAATTTTCCGAAGTGCTAAGGGTTTAACTAATTGTAATTTCCGAAGAAGATTGAATGCGATGGTTATGGATAGAGATGCTCTTAAAAGAAGGAATTAGTTCAACCATGTTATTAATTCTCTTAAACAGTTGATACCTTTTTAAATTGTGGAGAATAATATAGTTTTAAAAAGCTGAAGATATTAATGAAATATGCCAAAAAATTTACGCATTTATATAATGTTTTCTTACATATTTAACTCATTCTATACTTAAAAGAAATAGAATATGATTTAGTTAAATAAAAGAACTTAATGCCTTACTGACTCATTGTAAACGTTGTAAAAAACGTCTTAACATCCTGAGATTAGAATTACTAACGAATACTTAAAACTTACGTAGCACCTAATTATAACTTTGTAGGTTAAAACTCTCTAAAACTCTAAAAAGACGTAGAGACGGGAAAAGTAATCCTCTTTCGTGTTAAATAATCGCTGCAGAAAAATTCTGTAGCAGAAGAGAAAGTAAGAGTTAGAGTGGACATGGGATGAAAAGCGCTATGGTAGCTTGACAAGGCAAAGCTATGGGATGAAAAAGAAAGTAACCGAAGAATTTCCAAAGCAAGATGTAGCAGGAGTGTTATTCGGGAGAAAGATACGCGCGGAAGTGTCTGGAGAAAGGACTTGGAAAAGGCGGAGAAGGAGTTTGTTTTACAAGAAAGTCGAGGGAAGGAGTGGAAGAACGCATACTTTCTCTCCGTCCCGAGAATCAGAACAAGAAAGGGAACCTTAGAGGTAATTGGTTATATGTGCTGCAAACCACCATCTACAGTCCCTAGGAAACAACCCAATTTCGTTCGTTCCTCGCCTTAATTTCACACCAGCCATTTTCTTTCCGACCTTTCTCTCGCCTTGTGTAGCTATTCTTCTCCTCCTACACCATCCTTCGTCTATTTGTGTACCCCCTTTTATTTTTCCCTCATCCGCTCTTTTTACATCCTTCTCCGACCCTTCCTCCGATGTTTCCTAATTCAATTCCTCCACGACCCGCGGCCCCAATTAACGGATTTATTTTCCGCCCACTTTTGTTTATCCAGAATCGGACAATTTTTGCGGAATGCATAAATCCCTCGGAGGAAGAATTCAGCAGCTTTCGTTTTTACGAGGGAGAATACTCCGGAGACCAAAAGAGAGAGAGAGCATCTCCGCAAGTTTAAGAGGGGAGCGTATTCAATTGCGGAACCGGAATCCGCTGAATATTTAATGGTTTGCGCAAAATTCTAAAAGCCTTCCTCCTCTCCGCAAAGTGCTCTTAGATGAATTTATCGTTTTTGTTCCCGGATGCTATTGTCCCCCGACGGCGCTTGGGTCAGCAACCTCAGGTGCGTCGGGTTCTCGCGGTGACAAAAGAAAGTCTTCCGTCACGTTTAATCCATAAAGTGGGAATAGTCGATTCGTATTTGTGACGGGGTGCTGAGGAATCCTAAAAATGCGATGGCAGTCGGGTACTCACGCTGAAGAATGGCGCTCGAATCACCATTCCGACCCGCGGAGATATTTAGTTACTCAATCACTACCCTAGGAAAGCGTTCGCTGAGGCTATAAAACATTTATGGGCACAGATGTAGCGGAAACAATGAAACGGGCGTCAACGCTTCCATCCGACACGGAGGCCCTCTATTTCCGTCACTCGCGGACACTTAATGGACGATCGCCCTAAACTGATTAAAGCCGTTTATGTTTTCGAATCCTCTCCCTCCTTATTTACTGCCGATGGAGTCGAGATGCGCCGTCAGCGGCCGGAGTTAAAAGTCAAATATTTACGTAACTGCGTTTGTATCCAGCAATAACACTCTTGTCCATTTATTTATCCAGAGAACCGCGGAGTTTCTCACCCCCGCCATTGTCTCCCCCTTTACCCGGCTCTGAAAGGCGTTCCGCTTTTGTTTTATCCGATCTTCTTTTAAAACTCCGCACTTAATTCCCTTCTCCTTTCGCCACCTCTCACACTAATCCATCCGCCAGCTGCCGCTGTCTTTCTTCGGCAGGGGCCAATCTACGCCCTTTTTAAGAAGCGGCTGTTTGGCTTAGTCGCGAGGAATTCCTCGAGGGGAAGCTCTTTCCTGTTCATCCGATTCGTCGCCTCCTTCTGTACACCGAGCGCGATGTAGTGTACACAAAGAATACGAGTTGCATTCCGCTATCGCGGCATTCCTTTCGGAGACGTGTGCGTACGACAGTAAAAGAATATCAAAACAAAAAACATCGATTGGTTAGTATCCAGCGAGCACGGGTATAGGAATTTAATGAGCTCTTATTCATTTTATGCACTTGTTACGCATAATTCTGAAATGACAAAGTTGACTTTATAATCGTATTCACGTGGCAATATATAGCTTATTATCCAACATGCATATTGGAGTTGAATAGCCTTATTTAGGACATTTCCAATTGATATTCTACAAGATAGCAGATATTAAAGATGGGAAAGGCTTTTAAAAATTTATATGCATATGTATGATATTGTTTATATCATATCTTCGAAGATGATGATGATTTAGGCAACGAAATAGATTTTGTATTTGCTCTCAATGCATAAAACAAATTCGATAATCTCAATCTTAATTTCCATCTGTTTGGGTGTGCATGAATTAAGCAACAGTTATTTTTCGTATTTATGATACATATTAGTATCCCTTTCTCAATTCTTTAGCTTTCATAATATAGTATATGATTCCTTAATGGTTCAACTACACTTGACCAATTGCATCTAATTCATAAACAGATGATACAGGTTCCGTCAGACCATATCACAAAATATCGACAGACTGTAAATGAACGAAGTAAATCGAGTGATAGCCCTTACTCGAGATCGGTGAAGTCAGAGTCTTTTTGGCATCTTCATCGGCGTTAAACCGCGTCATAAAATGATTTACAGTCCATGGGTTTCTTGTTTTGATTTTAGTGCCAGAAAAAGTCGGTCACATTCTATCATCGTAAGCCGTGCGATAAAAGCCAGAGTTTATGTCTCGAGCATAAATTTAATTCGCCCGATGTTATGATACGAGAACAGTAATCCTTTCGTGAACTGGTAAATGCTTCTATTCATTTTGGCCGAGTCTTATCACCGGTTTCTTCTTGGCTGTCTCCTTTCATCAAGAATGCAAACGCCACTTTACGCGGTGATGATAACATATTCAGCAGTTTGGGTAATTCTGAGGGAAACATATAGATATTTTGCGAGTGGACTAGTAACCTCTCCGCGAATAATTACTCCAGAAACGTAAATGTTGCAACAAGAAAAAAAATGCTCGAATACGACCATTGTGTCTATTTATTTGATTCCCAGAGTGGGAATTAAAATCTTTGATAAATAGATTATATTTGGCAAAAGAGACAAAACGTAAAGTAATGAAATATTATGAATAATGAATATTACAAATTTTAATTAACAGAAATAAACTTACATTGTGAAAGACCAGAAATAAAATTAATAATACATATATAATGTGCAAAAAAGTTATAGATTTCAGTATTGCTGTGTAGTACGAAAAGATTGCTTATCAAGTTAAATACTAAAGAGGTTAGCCATCCACGAAAATAGGAAGTTTACTTAAGATTAATCGTTCAATAAACTTCTCATAAACTACCCTTCACGTTTAATTGATACCTTCGTTCTTCGTTAAAGTCTCAAAGGAACGATTCTCAGACGAAGAAATACGAGGCGAATCCTACTTGGAGGGGTTCGAAACTGCGAATCGGAATCAACTGGTAAATCACACGGAGACAGTAAATTCATTTCGAGATTCCAAACAACAGCAAAGGGATATTCAGTATACGGAGCTGTTAACGTACGTTTCAACCATCGAGAAAACCTTTAGCGATCCCCCAGAGGAACTCCGTATACAAGATTAGACTGGAGTTTTGAATTACCGTGGCTTATGGATGGCCTCGTTTTCGACCGCGATTTATTTCTTCAGTTTCGCCGATTCACAATTGCTCGAACCCCCCCTTCTCTCTAGATGCATGCATCAGACTTTAATGCTCTTCTGCGGATATCATAACTTTATTATAGTTCTCTCGTTCTTCCTTAGCGCGGTATAATCGGGATGGAATCCCATTAGAGGATGGGTAAATGATTTTAGAGGATTTATAACCCCAACCACAGTTCGCTATTCCCCAGCGATGAAATATTACGAATGTTGTTAGGCTCCTCTGCACTCCAATAAGATCTGAAACGTATGCGATCCCGTGCAATTAAGTTTAAGCAATGGATCCACCGAAAGGTTCTTTTTAGCGATCCTAAATTGTTTTCCGTTCGCAAAAAAGTACGTATTTTAGAAAAAGGTGTTCGATCGGAGTATAGGATATTTCCCGGAAGGAGTTGTCGTCTTTCTAGATATTTTTAGACAACTTGTTACAGAAAAATAGGTTACAACGTTGTTCAGCCGTAAATACCAAATTCCTCTGTTTATATAAAAAAGGTTTAATTGAAAAATTATTTTCGAACTTCTTTCAGGAAGGGAAATGGAAGAGTTTCTTCCAGGAATAGTACGACATTACGACTGTCATAGAGATTCATCGTAATGACTGAAGTACGTGCGTCTCTATTTATATTATGTTATTTATAGTCTAACCGTTTCATCAAAATCGGCAAAGGATACGATTCGCGATAATCAGTACCGTTCGGCGAAATCCCATATCCGGTGAGGGGATCTAAAAAAATATAAATGGGAGAAGAAAGGGCTCTGTTTCCTTCGACAGGAAACGAACTCTTTCTATCGATCTGTGAATAAAAGCGGTGCGTACACATTATTTTTCTTTTGATAAAAATACACACCGTTCGTCGCTACTAAATCTTTTAGTAGCAAATTGTGAAAGAAGGCCTTTTTTCTTTTCGCAAGCCACACACAACGATCTTCTATGAGATTCGAATGAATTCGTTCTCCGATATTTATCCGCCGTCCTTGTCCACTTCCACCGTTTTCCTTTTGGGATTCCTCCGATATTTACAAACCTGTCACCGACTTCTAATTCCATCCTCTAATAGACAAGCGGCATTTTGTGACCCGATGGAAATTGATGGTTCAACCCAACACGCTACATCCACTCGTTAGAGCATTAATCATTGAATGCACGTTATTACACTTACTATCTGTCATCGGGCGAAATGTTCCACGAATGGGAGCCCGTTAAAATAGAAGTATTCCCTTCAATTTCGATGGGAACAGGAATTTGAATTGCACCTTTCATAATTGAGAGTGAGTGATGAGGTAAGTGTGGTTCCGTCCGAAAACCAGCTCGGTACATGATAATTTCGGTAAATATCCCATCATTAGACGTGTCAAACGGAGGTAGGGTTCGGGGAAAATTAGTTTTAGCGTGGAATCATAAATGCCATCTATTTAGAAAAGTCAGTTGTACATCTTCATTTTCTCGCGTTATTTGATGATCCGTTACTTAACTTTATCTTCTATTAAGAAATATTATGTGTTTAGAAGATACTGAGACATCTTTTATCGGTAATTTACTGATTTTTCTTTATGATATTTACATCCGTTGCTATACGTTTCTTAATTAAAAAAATACGATTATAATTTTACACTCACAGTTTTCAGATATTTTATACGGACTTTGTCGAAAATATTCATACTGCATACGTTTGCATGTCTGCTTGCAGTCTGCATACGTTTATACGACTTCAAGTCGTATAAACGTATGCAGCTATTATTAGTGTTACAATATCGCAGTTGAAAATGAAGTTTTATATTCCTGTAACTGTTATCCTGATTTTTAATTCCTGATATATTATTGTATAATTTACTTCAGAGCCAGAATTGTATTTAAACTCATTTTCATATATACATACATAAAATACACCCTTTCATACACCCTTCTGTGGGATACTCTTGGAAAGTAATGCATATCGGACTTTAGTTTAGGATACATATATAAGAGGATAAACTTCTATATATATTCTTATATGTGTAAGAGAACTTCTAAAATAGATTTTACATAGATGAGGGTCGAATTGTTCGTGAATCAAGGAGTGTAGGAGGGACAGTTGTGTTAGCCCTCCTCGTGGTTCGTTATGGTAATCCTTTTTAGAAGAGGCCTGAGCGAATGGAGATAGCAGAGAAAGGACGGGCGAAGGATTGGAATAGAATGAAAATAAAGAGGGGTGATGTCGAGGAATCCGTCAATAAACAACATGGTTTCCCGCTTTCAAATGTAGATTCTCAAGGGGAAATGGGTGGCTGAGAAAGAGGGAGGAGGAAGAAGAGTTCCAGAAAGAGGAGAAATGCGTACGAAAATAAAGGAGTGCGTGAATAAATAGATACCTAATGAATAGTACATTGACTAACTAACAAGACTTGTATGGCATTTTAATTTGAAATCATTGACAGGGGTTTCCTTTATCAGGTTTAGTTGGAGGGAATGTGATTGGAACTTAATCAATCGTTTCTTAATTTGACTAAGAAAATAGGATATAGATTTTATGATTTAAAATTGTGAATTAAAATGTATGTTATGAAGGATTCCAGTTATGAATTCCAATGTTTTTCTTTTATATATAATGAATAATTATATATAATAATTAATTGTTAAATTAATAACTGAAAGTTGTAAGTCTGCAAATGGTGAGCGATAGTTGACAAAATCTTCTCTTACATGATAATATTTCTCATTTTATTTGCCGTACTATTTTGCCTCTCTATTTTTATATATTTTAATCTGTAAATTTTTCAAAATTTACCTTGCACTAAAAATTTATTGAAGAAAAATTGAGCGAGCAATTTGCAAAAATAAATCTTCGGTTAAAAAATAAAATGGGATTTTTACCGTAACTTAATCCTGATAATATCATAAAGTACTTCTATGATATTTCAATGTCCAATTCGTACATAAGAAACAAAGTTCAATAACATGAGAGTGAATAAAATTTTCTAGCTTAGATATTGTGAGAGAACTTTTCTGCAGAAGGAAATAGTCTCGCGATAATCTAAGACTTCGAAGTGGAGAAAGTGAGGGCTCGGATCCAAAACAATATTCGAATGAAATAGGAGATAGGAAATAGGACATGAGAGAGATACAACGTGATTATAGTGATGTAAGGAGGACACCTGAGTGCTGTAGAGATGATGGATAAATCCTTAGAGTTCCATTACATCTTCCATTCTTCATCCGCAGCTTCCCTTAACTTCTAACCTTCCCTTAGGGCGAATAAGGAATATGGAGTGGAAGGACAAGATATGAAAAAAGTATGATGGGGTGAGACAGAGTGAAGAAAACTTTGGGGAATGAGGAAGATTAGAATTTAAAAAATTACGCGAGAGTTAGTATCTGTCATATGGATTAGTGCATGCATTTTCTCTTCTAGTCTGGTTACTTCGTACTATAGCGTGCTATGTAAATTCTCCTTCACGAGCCTTGGTGTACAGGTAGAAAATAGGCATCTCTCAAGGGAAGAAAGTAGTCCTTGTGCTGTGAAAATATCCGTTGCCATAGGGACACACTTCTACTGACACAATTTTGAACTAATAAGGGATTTATCTATCATATTCATTAGGATCTTTACATATTTGTAATACTTTCCACTTGATCTGCATAGTTAGTTACAATTTCGTCGTAAGCACTTGGGAAATTTCAAATATTAGTATAATAATATTATAATACCATTATAATAGTATTATTTCAGTACACCGAAACAAAGCTAATGATAAATCTTAAGACACATTTAAACTTCAAAAGGCAAAAGTAAACTTTTGAGGATTCATTTATCGTTATCAAATCATTCTCTATCATAAACTAAAATTCTCCGCCAAATTTCTACATTATGGGATTTTTGAATGAGTCGATATGTATCAGAAGTTATTCCTATTTATTTTATTCACTATCGCATCCTTTAAACGCTGCAGTCTACTACATTTAGCTCTCCATCATTTAATACCATCGCAGTTCTATTTGTGGAAAGGTTACATTTTTTCCAATCGACTTTCTCCCATCTTTTATCTCATCCGGAAGCTCATCTTGTTCTACGGCGACCCTGCATTCGCTGCTGGCATTTCCTGGAATTTCATCGGAGTTTTTTCCGTTTCCTTGCGTGACTCCATTCCCTGCGAGGGAATAGACGACATCCCTTGCGATTATTATCTACGTGAAAAGTTTACGCCACATCGTCCTTTGTCTACCGCTGCGAGACACCGTCTTCCTTCAAAATATGACCCCGTATAGGATGTGACAAATGTTCTCGCTTGAATAGTGCTCAGCGCGTCGTGACGTAAAAGCTGTAATTGTTATGGGTGAGATGCAGATGATAAATGCGGGTGTAAACACGTTTAACTATTATGTTTTACTGTCTAGAACGTTCGTTAGATGGGAAAGGGTTCTTTATATTTTGGCGTAATGCCCGATTGTAATCCAAAACCATCCAGTGAAATCTGCGTAAATTAATGCGTAAACGTATTTTGTTTAGCCTTGATCTAATGTAAAGGGTTACCGATTAATTAAACTGTAGGTGAAAAGGAGAGGTTTGTGTAAATTTAGGATGCCCCAGAGTAGCAGTGTCGGATGAAGGGAATTAGCCAACGATAAAACTCAGGGCTAAGCTATCAATAGTGTTGTAAACGTTAAATAAATTGAACGCCCTCTGGATGTATGTATAAACCAAAACTGAACTTTCATTTATCGAGAAACAAACAATTAGAAAATAGCTCATGACTAAAGAGTCATTGGAGTTGTAACTGTTGGATTTCAAGCTAAAAATAGACTTAAAATTTCGAAGACTATTAAAGTATCCTTTTAATGCTGCTCAAGGGAAAAACTACTAAAATTTGTATTAATTAAATTACTTTTATTAGCGAGTAAAGCAACTAAATGCCTAACGAGTGTACTAAAGTACGTTGACCTCGGAAGATAAATTCCAGATAAAATTATCATTGTATTTGCATACCGTTAACTTCATTGTAGCTTAAAGCTTTACATCCAACATAAATTTAAATTCTTCTGATATGAATTAGGAAAGGAAATATTTTTCAACTCTTTTGAATATAAAGCACATTAAATATGAATCGTATAATCAGCGGATTCAATAACGAACGATCGAGAAGTTTTTACAAAAAAATTGAATACTTCAAACTTTCAGTTCCATGGTGATTTTTCCATTCGCGAATCTCGAGGCCAATTTATAATTTCGAAAGTGGCTAAATATTTCACGGAATCAGATGAGGCAAATGGGAGGGCTGGAATCGGAATTTCTTTCATTCGAAAATTTGAATACAATGACCGTTGATTTCATTGGGAGGTTGCCAAGCGAAAATACATGGGACGTTTCTTCAGAATTCATATCTTTTTATCGCTGCAGAGTACGTCCTCGTAAAGTTTTTGGATGGTATTACGTTCTCCAAACCATCGGTTCATACCGCTTTGTGTTCCAAGGGTTGGTTATGTAATTCTCGCTCCATCGTATTCTCCCGCAAAGTTATCGGAAATACTTTTTGCCAGTAATTTGGCATTTGTGGTCGAAAGGCGAGTATTTGCCACGAATTATCTTTCCACTTTGCCAACATTCCTTGTATTTATTCTTTAGTGTCGTTTCTTATGGTTGGCGAAACTACTCCGGGGTTGCTTCTACTTACCCATCCAGTCACATAAAGTATGCGACTTTCATTTCGTCATACGTGTACTCGTATATACTACATATTATGGATTTAAAGCTAAAGAATTGTTAAATAATATGAAATAAATGAATTTTTATTTTTTTTTTATTTTATATATAATGAAATTATAGTAATTTAAAGTATTATAGGCAGTAAGGCATCCAAAGTATAATTTCTATGTAATTTATCTAATAATATAGTCATTAAACATCCAAGTACCATTAATTCGAGCGTATTGGACGAAATAACACCTGAATAATTAGATTTTAAAATTACTATTAAACTTTATATAGTTCAAATTTTAAGCGATAAAAACTATTTTTATACCGTGACAAAACTCCTAGAAATTATGTAGTATCTATTTATTAATTAGATTTTCAGAATTCAATCGCTTACGCGCAAACGTAATAATATAAGCATAGTGTGAGGGAAACTGAGCATGAATTTTCTTTTATCTATCATAGAATCTAAAAGTAATCGAGCAAATTTAAGGTACTGTAAAAGAACTCTGCGCACCATCTGAGAGAAATAAAGTGCAGTTTCCTATATAGGGGATTCTGTATCGTACCTAATACAGATGGGTCCAGGGAAATCTCTCGAGAATAGACAAGAGGTCTTTGGATATAATAAAGTCCGTATCTTATATCTCCATTGCGGATTCCGACCGAGAAAAATAAATGGGAATTCCGTTCGGATTAGAAATATGAAAGAGGGGGGAGAGATATTCCAGCAATGGATAAATTCCGTTACTTTCCAGGAAGCTTTTCGTACGAACGACATCCTTTTCAATCCCTCTCGAAAGTTTTAGTCCGTCAATTACGAGCGAATATTTTCCGTTTATTTCCTTACATCTATTTGCGAATGAAAATCGCCCAAGTACAACTGATGGAGCGATTCCGAGACGAGAAACTAGACGGGCGATCCAATCAGCGGCGGACTAAGGGAACGCCTTTTGAAGAAAGCACGTTGTCCACGTAAGAGAGTTAACGCTAGAATTAATCCGAATCCCGTTTTATCCCCTCGCTTATAATTTCATCTTTTTTTCCCGATAGCCATTCGCGCCAAAATGTATGGAAACGGTTCGATGGCTTTGCAAGGGATCGCTTTTCAATCCAGCGTGGCTTTTATCTTGATTAAAGTGTCTGCCGGAATGCACTCCGACGAGGTTTTTTCCCCCCGCGGAAGTTCCTTTTCCGATCGGCAGAGGGCGTTATAGATGCCCAAAAGATTTTCGAGTTAACAGCGGAAACAATGCTCCCGTAGGAACAGAAGCGTCGTTAAGGGATACACGCAATACATTCTCCCCTGAATTTTTAATTAGATTTTAATCTGTTTTCTCTCTTTTTATTCCTCCGGATGGAGGGGATCGGAAGGGGGAATGGAAATTTTTCGGATTTTCGCGGAGAGGAAAAGAAGAAAAAAAAAGCTCCAATTAATTCGCCATCTGAGTGTTAATCCTTGCCATAACCACGGGCCGAAGGGGATATTTGCACCGGATCCCCGAGAACGGATTTCGGTCACGTTTTTATAACAACGGGAGACGCTTTTGTTTCGCTTTTCCCAGCTATTTTTTTCGATAATTCCCTCCGAGTGAAAATCGGAGGGCGCGGTCGAAGCCCCGTAATTGGTGTCGAATTCATAAACGGCAGAGTTTTTTTCGCGAGTGCTTGTTAGAATCCGCGGAGAGCTTTTCCCGTAGTTTGCGCGGAAAAACGAGAGAGATATTTCGCACGTACAATGGAAGGGAAAACATAGGGAATTTCTAATTAACGAAAAACGGGGATTTCCATCGCGTATCGGAAACGCTGACAGGTTTATCGATAGTGCCCCCTTAACCTTTCGTCATTAAAAGTAAGATCCATTAGCCTCGGGTGACTAATTGGGCACAACCTTTTTTTCTCTGGGGCTGGTTTTGGAGATTGATTGAGGCGAAAGTGGTTCGGAGACGATCTCATCACCATGGCCACCACGTGGGATGATGCGGGATGGTCCATACTGCCCGGCCTCCCCAAGGGGCGAAAAAAAGTGCCCTAAAAACCCGGAGACGTTTTTCTTGGCACGTTTCTCCTTTTTTTCCCGGGAACTGCGGCCGTGTTGCCCCGAGAAAAGTGTATGCAGGTCCCCCTTAACTGGGTCTCCCACGCTCTCTCTCTTAAGTGGTTCTCTTATCGCGCAGATACGTTTCGGCGTTTTGCTAGCGCATTATAAGGTTTTTCCAAGTGGCGTTTTTACGGGTTGAATTTCCCAGATGATACGCATTAACGCTAAGTCTCCTTCGGCCCGAAATTTTTAGTCATCTTCCCCAAGCCTTTCTCCTACGTTGGGGTATACATTTCAGCGCTCCGTATTTTATTACTTCATCTTTTTTCATTGGATTAAACGGAACACTTGACTTAGAAGGCGGTAAAGAGGTCATCTCTAATGATATCCCCTGGAGTGTTTTCTCTAAAACATATTTTCTCAATTATGAACATAGAAATGTTAATGAGTTCAAAATTGTTTAAGGAATTCCCTCATATGGATCTCAAATAAATTTTTATTGAATCATTACCTCAAACTAATAATTTTTAATTTTAATAAGTATATATTAAACTAATCGGTTATTGTTATTAGCAAGAATAACAGATACTATAGGGTTCTACGTTACATCCTAAATTCTATGCGTATGATGGTTAATCCAAATTGTTTCTTGAGAATTATTTTCGTCATTTTAAAAGTTTTAAAGTGTAGTTAAATCTGTTAGACGAACAAACATATTTAAAGAGTGTTAGAAATGAAGATAAAAAAAATTCAATAACTTTGTTCGTTCTATATGACATTCAATTAATTGAGTAGACCACAGTTATATCAGTGATTCCAAAATATCTAGACTAGTTATAGTCTCTAAATCATGATGGAGTAAAAGAGATATGATAACTATCACGAGATAGAAGCGATAATTAATATTAAATATAAAATAAAAAAGGATTTATATGTAAAGTAAATGAGTATTTCCAGAAGTTAATCGACAAACTTCCTTAAATCGATGATTAAAAAATAAAGATGAATCTACATATAAAGGAAGACATGGTAGATAGAAAACTACTTAGTGAATCTGATAGGTGAATGACCTAGTATGGATTGCTCTTCAGTCTAATTAAATTAAGAAGTTAAAAGAATGGGATGAGAGGATAGAGATTTAGGGAGGAAAAGATCACTGAAAGTTCAACAGACAGTAATGAAAAATAGTCCATAAACTAAATTGGAATAAGAAAAAGATGAGTAGAAACAAGATCCATCAAGGACTATTCCGTTCTGCGGTTGACAGACACGTTTGCACGACCGCTATCTGCCCTCCCTTTAATAATAGAGACAAGTATTTTAACGAGCCTCTAATAGCTAATTAGGTAGAAAAGAGAACTTACTCACTCTGATGTATTAATTATGATTTCTAAATAAAATTATTTAATTAATTAACGTACTGCCTTATGTCTATGAAGCAGAATATCGCCACAACAATTTTTTATACTTCTTTATTCTAATTATACTATCGTTGACTTTATACTTCGTGAATTAATGACACCAATTTTTATTGATTTAAAGTTAGTTATTTAGCACAGCAACGGAAGAATGTATAATCTTTTTGTGATTTCACGACTCGCCAAATATTCCTGAAAAAAGTAATGTAAATGTAAGAGAATCTGCAAATCTTCAACCTACATCAAATTTCTTATTCCTAAAAAAAATTCAAAGAGAGGAGGGAGAATCACAAATCTTATCTTGCAATAAAAGGAATTCAATGATGAAAATATCGAAATTATGGCTCACGAATAGACGGAGAGTAAATGAATCGTACATTTCTGAGTGAAACTACCATTATCATGGGTGTAATGCGAACTTTCGGCATTCGAAGAATAGGTTTTATACGACCTCTAAATCTTTTAATCCTCTCGAAGGACACATGAGGAACACGCTCCATAAAATTTCATAGTCAATTTCTCTAAAGTTAATGAGGTTTTCATACTAGACGAGCTCTGATAATGAGCGTAATTAACAGAATCCAGGCTTAAAACGCCGCAGTTATCACTTTGCCGTTTGAAATTCAGCTCCAGTTTCGCCCATTGTTTATGCACTTTGCATAAGCCCATCAGGAGCGTAGCACATTTACATCAAACGTAATAAACATACGTCACGGATCGCATTGATAATAAGCTCGCAATGGTAATGCTGCGGGTAAATCCTACCCCTTGAACAGCCCATTAAGGTTTTCCACTTTAAATTCTCTCCAAAGTAGATCACTGGCGCCACTAACCTGAACATTAAAGTACTCCGCGAACTGCTTTAACCGTGCGTTAAAACAGAGGTTAGAGTACCCACTCCAATTCTGCCTAATGAAAAAAATAAGGTCTCGGAAATAAGATCTCGTTTACGACTCTGCATTGTCTCATTGTTCTTGCCCCCCAAGGGAGAGGGCGATAGAACGTGAAGAGAGATATGGAAGAGGCTCCAAACCGGTCATCAGTTATCTCGCCTTGCACGTTTGTTTCCATAAGTTGCTCCGTCTTACTTTTTTGCTGCGTTAGGACTCTTCTTTTTTGCCGACGGGAAAACACCCCGGAGATGAAAAATAGTGGGAGGAGAGCAGCAGACGTTTGCGGGAAGGATAACCGAACGGCAGCGGGGTGAAATTCAGAAAAAGATGACATTAGGTCCAACGCTGAGAGGACAGAGAAGAAAGATGAGTTGCAAGGCGATACTGTCTTTTGAGGTTCCGACCGAGGGATAGAAATCCTTGGCCCGCCCCAAGATCTGTTGTCTTCCTCATTGGGAAGACTGATGGCAGTTTTCTATCTCCCGTCTCACTCCATGCCCCCTCTCTTTAAACATCAAGGCTTCTTTCGTTTACTTCGCGTAGGGCATCCTTGGACCACCCCAGTCGAGCTCTCTGTTGCGATAAGAGAAGGGGGCCTAGTGCGTGTCGTGAGGTACTCCGTTAGCGTTGCTGTTGCGGCGGGGATGAAAGGTTTTCTCGCGCTTGGGTAAAGATACGGCGGAATGTTTCTAAAAGTAGGTGCTTTCGTAAATAAGCGGCTGTGGTTTGAGTTAATGTAGTGAATGTCTTTTCAGGAAGAGTGGAGGGTTAAGAGTGAAAAAAGGTGGAAAAGATAAGTGGATTTAGATGACCTTGAGCTCACTATATCTGACAGGTCTGTTAGGAACTTAAAAGATTTTGAATAATCCAATTTATATATATTTGTTATATTTTTAGCAACATCTTGCGATATTCCTTCTAAATTGTTAATTCTTAGCATCATATAATAACTACGAAGAGTAATAGAAGAGAGGCCGTTTTGGGCTAATAGCGGGTAGAATGTGAAATAAAAATAATTCAATTCAATTTAAAGGCATCTAGAATTCGCCTTTGTAATATTATTTCCCCATTATATTCTGAGCTCTAATAAAAATGTATTATGGTATAGTATTGATCGATATTGCTGCCTTAAGAAAACACTTCATAGAAATAAATTTACCAAGGCGTGCCAACAAGGAGATATAAAACTATGACAGACTTAAAACTTGAATTATTTCCAGAACATCTTTGACGATTCAATTATAACAGGAACTATTCTCTCTTAGAAAAAATAGAATGGAATAAGATTTTAATTTAAGGTCCGAGACGATGCGCGAAATGATAGAGGCTGTTCAAAATTAATTTTAATTTAACGCTTCGATTCGAACAAAGAAGGCTTTTCATCACCAGTATTTATACATCTCTGCTAACTACTTCATAAATCACGGGGCACTCATTTAATTCCAACAGCCGCTTTTTCTAGTCCCCTCGTTCACAACAGAGTAATCTTCGTGGATAAAAACTCTCTTAATCCATGGATCTGGTTTCCCAGATGAGCCGTTCGGTCCACGGAGAAAGTAAATCGAATGTTTTTCTATTCCCCGATGTGGCTACCAGTGGATAAGATATGCAGCGAACCCACGTGTCTGCGTATTTATGTGTGTGTATTCGTCAAGCGGTGAATGTCAGCGGTGGCGAAGAAGAGGCTGGAAGAACGGGTGGCCACAAAAAGGGTGGGGAAGTGGAGAAGTGATGGAGAGGCAGAGTATCTCTTCTTTCCGTCCATTAACTGCGATGTGCGGTTCCGGCGTGGCTCTGACGCGAGTGGGCTGTGAGTGGGATTTGAGGAATGGTCACGGGAGAGGGAAGAAAGAGAATTAGAATATGGAGGAGTAACAGAATGGAAAAGAGAGTGTGCAGGTGAAGTGAAGAGTGCAGAGATAGGAGGGAAGTATGTTTTTACGCCGGGGGTTTTCCACGGGAGGGTGAGTTTTGAGGCGAGATGTTTCCTCCATTTCCGATTTTATAATATTTTTCCGGTATCTGGAGTGGTGGGATTTTTTTATCTGCCCATTTAACGCGGGCGTTTCTCGAGGAACTGGGAGGTAATTTTTTTCTTTTCGAGAATTCCGGGAAAATAGCGCGGAGAATTTTTTAGCGGGAGGTAATTGGAAAGCGTGGTGGCGATGAGGGATTTTTTTTTCAAAAGGGATATTCATTCTTTTTTTTGGAGAAACTTTTAATTGGCAATGTATCCGATTTGTTTGTCGTTTGCGAGACAGCGGAGTTTTGTGCTGAAAGGAAAATCCGAATGTCAAAGTCAAACCTATCTCAAAAGGCCTTCACCTAGGTTCTCTCTACTTCTTCTTGGCGAGAGAAATGCAAGTGCCGCGGGCAGGGATTTAATGAAATCTGGAGATGCTAGCGGAAGCCGTTTTTTCCTCCAAATGAAACGCAGAGTGGGAATGTAACTCACGGCAACAAAAGTAAAATCACTCCACTTCGTGTTTCTGAACGATTTGCCTTTTCAATTGGGAATAACTGGTTCCAGGAATCTTCGAATGATTTCAATAGTCTCTCGATATTTTCTGAAGGATTTTTCTACGAATTTGGTTCGAAACGTTCGATTTATCCGTGAAACATTCTTTTGGAGAGATATTTAACGATTCGGAATCCGATTGGATAAAATGCGCGTATCTGCGAATGGCAATGAATGATCAGTACCAAGGCAAGGAAGTTATGTATAAATAAAGACCTATGTATGTATATATGTATGTATATGCATTGTAATTCATCTGTAATGATTTTATTCAAGGATTAAAACATTGATAGGTTGTTCCAGACTGTAATATTAGAATGACAAAAAGCATTTTCTATATTTGATAGAATTTTCGTTCATTTTTTGCATAAGGAGTTCTTGAAAGACAATCCAACACGAAAAATATACTTGTTCAAAAAGTAATCCTCGCTCTTCTTATCATTGGTATAAGAGCCACATACTTTAACTTTACGTTTGTATCACCTCCGCAAAAGAAGGTTAACCTGTATCTTAATAAACTCTATCGCTAACGGAAGACAATATTACACATTCGTCATCCGCTCGATTTCCCTGGAAACGTAAACAAACCGAGGGACGAACGCTAAGTAAACCACGAAGGAAAAAAAAGAGGCGATTTGAAATTCGGTATTGTGAACTTAGAGGGATTCGAAAACCAGAAATGCGATTCTGGTTTGTGTCAATATTGGCATCATTTCTGATATGGAAATCTCGCATTGGGGATGTTTTCCGAAGGGGGCAAAAGGAGAAAAAGACACCTCAAAGGCTCATAGCGATGGCCTCCGATCGGCAGTAAAGTCATATGCTGCGGCCGGATTTCACCGAAAAGACCCTAGGCGGTCATTCCATAAAGAGATTGTGGGAAAAAAGGGCAGAGTGGACAAGATATGAATGGGGATGAGGAGAGATTGAAGAGACAAATGCTGGTGATGAAGGGAGGGGCTGGAGAGAGAACGAAACTAAAGAGAGCAAATCAAAGAAATGCTCGGAATAGAGTTTTACTCGGTCAATTTTATTTCGATCGCTTTCGTCATTGTTTTGAATGTTAAGAAAACCAAAAATGGTGAATAAAAATAGAAAAATTAAAAGCGAAAAATAGTTCGATAGATGAGATATTTTTCCCTTGCTCTTATCTTAGTTCTCGTCTAATTTTTTGCCGTGTTCCCGAACCCTTGAACTATAGTTCCCAAATACTGGAGGTCCCCCTTACGAGACTGCCATGTTTAAAAGGAAGAAACCTCTGTTCAATTAGTTCTGAGTCATTTTGATCTCTGCTCGTTAGTCGCTTCGAATAGGAACATGGGCTCATAATGTGTAAATAAGAGTACACTTATACGTAAAGAAGATCGATTAATATCTTTTACAATATAAGTTATAATAATGAGCCCCTATCTTATTGTGAAATTCGGTATACAATATTAACTAGGTTGAAAAGGAGACTGTATATATATTTAGAGTACGTGGTAGATAAATGAAAGTTAATCCCTATTAAAATGAATGAATATTCGTAGACATTATATTTCATGTTATGTCAATGTAACTAATATGTTAAAATAATATTAGTTAACTATTCACTTACGAATACCGATTTGACAATGTAATTGTTATGGCAGTGCTGTAAGAAGAATGTCTTTGATCCTTTTCGACAATCCTAGGTTGGAGATGAATAAAATTTTTGTATACTGTTGCGAAAGAAAAGTCGCCGATGCGTAAAAAGAATGAAGAAAGGAAATAAAACGGACAGAAGAACGAATAATGCGCCGGGATACATTGAGCAAACAGGGATGGATGGTTTCTAGGGAAAGTCAGGAGAGCGGAAGAATTTTTGGAAAGGAAAGAAATGAGAGATCTTGGGGGTCCGATAGAGCCGTGGGCAGACGAGAAAAATGGAAGCAGCGGGAACACGTAGAGATAGGGAACGACAAGGATAGAAAAATAAACCACTCCCTTCAGTTTTGCGGGCACCTTCAATTTTCTTCCGATATTATCAATCGGTGTGAATGCGCCGGGAATAGGATTTAGGTTAGCCACGGAGGATCGGTCCGACGGCGCTGAAGTGGTCTGCGGAAAGAACAGTTATGCGCTGAAGGGAAAATAAGGCCGTGGAACAACTTCACCGAGGTTTGTTTTTGGAATCGCTCGCCATAGAGGAGGCTGTGTGGGGGTGTTTTTGGGGAACACGGGGGTTGGATGCTCGAAGGTCATTTACTCCGCAGCGCCATTGCGGACTCTGGTGGCGAAGAGGGGAGACTCGTCGGCCGTGGCCGCGTGCCAGCACAGATCCTAAATAGATATGGTGAGGCATCGGGATCTCCCATCCTACTGTCCTCGCAGCTATTTCCCTCCGGTTCCCTCTCCCTACCGACCCCTTCACTCTCGTTGCGCCTCCTTTTGCTCCAACCCCTGCACGTAATGGGGACAGGTCTTTTGCGAGAAGTTCCACGTAACCGGATTACCCCGCTGCCCTTTCGATTCCCCTCTTAATTCCATCTGTACCTATATGGGCGGATCTTTTTCCGTCATGTGTTTCGGAGGAGGTTGAATGGGCAAGGGATGAAGGCAATTCCGCCGCCAAACGGGAGTTTCACTTTAACTCAATTTTGTCGAGGAGCCTATGAAGGCGGTTTTTGAGTGAATGCTCTGAGAAGACGTTGAGGTCTTTTCGTTGCCGCTGCCATTCAGGTGCTCTTTAAGGTGGATTCCAGAAGGAGTGTTCTTGGGATAGCGATTAGAGCTCAATCTCCAGAAAAAAGTCTGTCCTTTATCACTACCTTATAATCGTAGTCGTTTTGAAAGCTGTCATGGCAACGAAATAGTATATTATAATTACTTAATTTATTCTTAACTCGGTAGATTCCAACAAGGGAAGTGTTCGTTCTAAAACCCAATGAGCTAAATTAACTATCATTTATCTCTCCTGATTGGAAAACTATATAAAAATATATCAATGTAATTTTACAACTTTACCCAGTTACGTAACATGAGCTTCACTACTCTAGCGTGCTTTGGAAGCACGCGAAGACAATTTCGACGTAGGCTCTAAAAACTAGAGCATGTATGACAAGGCCTGATTTACATACAGTTTTATGCTTAAGCAATTTGAAGATACATTTTTGCAGGAATTGAATGAGCTGTCTTGATGGTAGAAACATGTAGAATGTACAAATACACTTGAAAAAGGGACAGAAGCTGTTCAGATAAAGTATTCTAGTAGTAAACACAATTTGAGGAATTTTTTTAAAGCTATAAAGCTCGATTTCTGCATTAAACCCCTTATGAAGTAAATCCAAATTTGATAAGTCGGTTTTTCTTGAGACAGGGATGTTATTAAAAGCTAATTACCCAAACAAACTCCGTGCTTTTTTACAATAAATCCTTACCATTGTGCATTAAAGTTGCCTAGCTTTATCGAAATGCATTACTTCTATCCAAAATATTAGATAAGCAAACGGAGACACTAAAATTTGTTACTACCAAATTTCATAGGTCAATATTACTCGTAGTATAAACACATACATAACAAATGTTTAAAGGAAACATCGCGGCATCCTAGATACGAAAGTAATTTATATAAGGAAAATTGCTTCATTACATATGACCGAAAAGAAAGTTTATTTTATATTTATTGAAATGTTCGCGTCCGTGAAAAAATAAATTATATATGTCATGATTTTTAAAGAATTAGAGAAATAAATTTTTATGAAACATTTCCATCCATACATATAAAAGGAGAATATTGCTTCTCTATTCTACTTTTAGCACTAGTTATAAAGCTTGAGGATTTGAGATCTCTATTCGTAAAATCTGAGACGTTACAGTCGTATGAGAAAGGGCAACAGAAATGTAAGTCTTTTCCTGGAATTTATAACCTATTTCATATTTAAGGAAGTAATCAAGACGTATTTTAAAGTTGGTGCACGTTTAATGTTTCCTCGGAAACCATGTAAAATACTTCGCGGAAGAAATGCATAATATTCATATCAGCGCGTATTTAAAATGCCTATTCTATAAGATCTTAATTTATTGTTCACGTACAACCCGGAAACGAGCTCAGAGAACTGCTATCTTTTTCTCCATCTCGAAAACACAACACCTCGGCTTTAAATAAACATTTTATCGTTTCCCAGAACGACGTAGATCCGCATTTATTTACGCGACCACACGGATGTCAAGAGCACCCCCTTCCCTGCGGAATAAAAGAAGGACGATGAAACCACGCTCCATGCGATCGACTTACCAACTGGCTCATTCCTTATTCCTGCGATGTTCTCGGAACCGCCATAACTAGCGAAGTTATCAGATTCGATTGTGATCTCTTGTCACGTTTGGGAGAGGATCTCTCTAACCACCGCAGACCTTTCCTACTTCACCTCATCGCCAACTTCCTCCGAAAACTCTTTCATTCTCCTCCTTGATCCACCCCCAATCTTTCTTTCCCTCCAACTCATCTTCCTCTCATTCTGTCTTGTGTCAACTTCTGCCACTTGCGACTTTTGCTCCCCCAATATATATCTCTCCGATAAGAATTAAGAGTAAAAATATCAATCTCTTGGCTCAATTTATCTCCAAGGAAGCTTTTGAAAGATATTACATTCATAGAAAGTTATGAATAAACTTGAATCCAGTCGTGATGTAATTTACAACTAATTAATTAAGTGGTAAATTGATATTTTTTATTGAATCAATGTTGAAAATCATAAAGGAAAGGAAAGCCTTATTAATTTATTATTATCGTTTGCTTTGTTTTGAACTTTAATATGAATAATTAATTCTACCAAATTCCACTTATTCTAAAACATGTTATCGCTATTAAGTTTCAAATGTAGAATGAATAATTTTTTCAACCGATTATACACTAAAATGCTTTGAAATTGAGATATATCTTTCTAATGTTATTGAATTGCTATGATTCATGATCGGTGCATAAGTAAACAATAATATTTTGTGATTTTTACTGTCCTATATTTTTATTACTCGAAGGAAAATTAGATTCCTTCAAACTTTTTTGAGATCTAAATAAAACTTCTATGGATATTTAAAATGAAGATATGTTATTTTCTTGGAACTTAAATTCTTTCTTCCATGGAATAAATTACGTACTTCCATGGATCAACTACTTCCTTTTATATTTCCCTGAGTCCTTCCGCATTTGAAGGCAGATAAATTATTTTTCTGTTTCCTTTATCTCAGAGATAATATAAAATTTCGCTTAACAAGATGTGTATGTTATATTTCGATCATAGAATACATCCGGAAATCAAGAAGGATTTCGAATAGATTGATAGATAGCTTATTTCTAAAGAGATTCCTTTAAAAAACTTGCGAAATGCACCATTTTTAAATTGCTCTCATGATAAATTTTCGATCTAAAATATAAAATAGTGAGTGACTGAGAAGCGTGCATCATTATTCGGAATTTCTCTCCGTTTAAATTGCTTGTGTTATTGGTAGCTATTCCCAATCCCTCCGCATTCTGGGGCTTCCACTTGATGCCCTAGGGTACAGGAACTCCATGATTGAGAAACAACCCCTGATGGGGGAAAGATAACGAGCTTAATACCCCAGTTGGTAGATGATTCGCTCACGTTATTAGTGGGTTCAATTTTCAACGGAAAGTGGTCAATTATCCGGTAAATTTGTTCGTTATACAAATGTAAGTACTTCTGCGATCTTTGTAATGCTAGAATGGTAGAAGCAGTATAAGGAAAGATGTATTATGAATAATCACCTACCTCTTTCTTGTGACGTACAGTGATTGGCGTTGCACTCATCTGATTATTTACTCAATCGATACCGTTTCATTGTTCTTTAATTGAATAGCTAATTAAATAATATATAAGGACTTTAAAAGTCCATATCTGGTAGATCTAAATATTTTTTTATTCGAAATTTCTTTCTCCTTAAACTTTTTTCATCTGGGATTTTTAATCATCTAGGAAGTATTTATTGTGTTAATAATAAATATCAATAAAAATATGAATATGAATACTATCCACAGAGGTTTACAATACAAAAAATATAGAATTTAAGATCTCTAAGGTTAGATAGCCTAAAGTTATTACGATTTAAAATGTTCGTTCATTGTGTTCTTTGATATTTAAAGCTTATACCGTATTAGAGAGAATTTGACTTTATTCCTCTGTATCTGGGCTGATGTTATAATATTCATATTAATAATTATGAAGAGCTTAATATTTGATATTGGAACCTCCCGCATGAATAATCCATGACATCAGTAGAACGTCAAATGAGGCATTTTATCGTGCTTCTGAGCAGTGTGCAGAAAGATAACAGTTTAATGATTGTAGAATATGGAGCGATAGAGAAGTGTCATTCAGGATCCATCGAGAACCAATGGAGCGATGGTGATATGTCTAATACGCGAAACATTTTATTTTAATTTTTAGGCGAAATTGTCACTTATATGAATAGAACGACTAACTCAAAAGGATGGATGGATTATTCAGCGTTAAGCTCTCTTTTCGTCTAGTTTTTTTATCTTTTTGACGTAAAAAATATATGCTGGTTGAATATGAGAGGAAATGTCGTGATATTCAGCCAAATTGGGCGGTATTTTGAGTTCGTGATTGAATGTTTAGGGATCGGAGTTTAGCTATGCATGAAAAAATTCATTCCAAGTTAGTTTTCGCACCAATGACACTTTGATTGGCTTTCGGGGTTTTTCATTCTGTTTCCTTGTTCTCCAGCTTCCTTGTCACCTTATGGGTTATTGAGCACTAGTGTCATTTTGTGAGCTTAGAGAGGGATGTACGATGAAGGGAATTTGAGTTGTGATGACGTCAATACACTCTGAATGGATAGATTGATACGTTTAAAAAGTCAGATATTTCGGTAACGATGTACAGTTTGCCGATCTCATAAGATAAATCTAATAAAATAAATCCACAATTAGAAAAAGACATTAACAGAATCTAAGAACAAATTGTTTTCAAAGTCTCAGCATAAAAATTTAATGCAGCGGTACATATAAATAGTTATAGATCGCTGGCATTATGGGTTATAGTGCCATGGACGTTGTTGAACGGAGATATCAAAGATTATTTCTTAATATAAAATCAGTCTTTTCAGTTTAAAATTTTCGATAAATCTTAGGTTAATAAGAAAATCACTTTATTTAGTTAGTTTAGACCTTTTTTTTGATAGATTCCAGTAAATGACTTTTCGAAAAATATTTTTGACGGGAATACTTATAATTTAATGAAGTGCCGATAAAAGTTTTAAAACTATTTTTAAAAAGACATCACTTAATACAAGAAATTCTGCATCTAAATTCAGTTATTTACGCAAATCCTGGAAGAGGTATAAACACTATTTTTGGAATGGCAATTCATTACATTAATCTCTAGGTCAACGGGATTGTTGACAACATCTTAAAAAGGCGACTGAAAGCGACTCTCGCGAACTCACTCGGCTACACATCGGTAGAGAGTCCGTAAGAAATTACCGCAAGTCTAGTTTCGGGGAAGAAATATTTTGTGCCTTTTTTCGGGCGGCGGTTATGTATCCTTCCACGAACGAACTTTGACTCCTTTGTCTTTTTATCACGGTCTTGAAAGAAAAGAGGCAGAGCGGGTTTGACCTCATGCCTCAAAAAAACCCCACCACCCCATCTGCCCATGCAGACCCTTATCTCCAAACGTCTGGCTTCCTAGCAGCGACACTGCCACTTCCCCACGTTTTAACAATCCCCCCATTTTTTTCCCTTCACAACGAGATTTTCAAGACGGCTAGACGTTATCAGAGGTTGGAAGGCGGCTTGTATCAGGGGTCTTTCCTGTGTCACCGGGCGATGAAAAGAGAGAAACTGCCGACGTTTTTAAAACTCCTATGCATCCCGAGTAATCTGTCGGTGTTTGGAAACTGTCCAGAGTAGATGCGGCGACCAAGAAACCCGCCTTTCGGTTAGTTCGGATTTTTGCATAGTTAGCACTCTCCTTCGTGTGTGTTAACTCAGTTCTAAATGTGAGAATATCGTTTACAAATGTTGGTTCGTAATCATAGAGTACTGCGAGGTGAATAGTAAAATATATACAGACTCTGTTGCAATGTCACGATAACATCTTGAAATTCACTTCCATTCTATGCCAAATTTAATTACTAGTTTAAAAATTCTTATCTAAAACAAGGATAAATGAATTTTTAAATTAAAAAGGTAGCTTATAAAGCAAAATAATGAAGGCAAGATTCAAAGGAGCTCATCTTTTTTAATTTTGAGTGAGAAATATTTGGGAGAGGCTTCCTAATTTGTTAACGTTTGTCTGTAAATGTGGAGTCAACGTGGTGAAAAAAAGAAAACCTACCTTCGAGCTCAAGGAAAAAGAACTCACAAGGAAGTTTTGTTTAATATAAAGGAAATAATTAATAATAAAAATAACTTAGTAAATTTCCACAGAAAAAATTTGTTATATTTGCAACCGGTTTCGTAATATAAAATTACATTTATATTAATGTAATTTTATTAATTAAGTAATTAATATAATTACATTAATTTTATATTACGAAACCGGTTGCAAATATAACAAATTTTTTCTGTGGAAATTTACTAAGTTATTTTTATTACTATGGCATTCCACGAAGTCACGCCTTCTCACATTGATTTCGAAATAATTAATTTTGATCGAATTCTAATGTGGAAAGAGTAGCTGAAGGGGAGTTATTATAAACATCTTAATATTCAGAATCAAGGCTACTTATTCTTGAGCGATTCAGTTAAACAAAATAAAAATCGCTCGCTAAATTTTGCGATGGAAGAGTGAGAGGAAATATGTATAAAACTAAAATTATAATGCGCCGTTGTTCTGAAAGATTGTAAATTATTTCATGCGTACGTTGCAAGGGTTCCTTTACAACTTATTAAGCTAAGGATCAAGAAATTGTTCACATTATTTTTAATATAGATAAAAGATTCTTGGGGAAACTTGCAACCGAGTCGATCAAAATTAGATAAAATGAAACAGTGGAAAAGCGTATATTTTGAGTAATCACTGGAATGAAATTCCTCCACGATGTTCCTAAAATTTGGGTGGATGGCCAAGCTTTCGTACAGCTTGGATGCAATTAATATAGCATCAGTGCAGCGCTATCCACCATTTCAGATATTTAATTTCGGTTTTCCGGAGGTAGCGAATTCCTTCCTGTGCAAGATAAAGCGTCACGGAAACTTTGTTCTTTGTTGGTGTAATTAAGAGAGCCGGAAACTAATAATGGAAATGGTGGACCGCTAACTACATTCGAATCACTGCTCCCATGATCAAAGGATTGCATTCTTGGCATTCATTAAGTCAGATTTTCCGCATATCTGACCTTAGTTCTGCGGCTACACACAATGAGGATTCCCATAACCTGCTCTATTTCTTTAATTATGGCTCCAGGAAAAAAATATCAATGCTCTCTCGTTCTTTACATTTTCATTTCCATTGTTAGAGTTGGTCAAACGAAAATTGTCAACAAACTTTGCAATATTTAGGATATCCTTTTATCAAAATAGGTCAAATCGAGAATGTTTGTTGTGCCTTTGGTTCATAAATCACTTCAGTAATGCTATGAGTTGAGCGTGCATCAGACGTATGAGCTTGTTTTAGCTTAAAAACCCCGTAATGATGAAGTGTATTCCTTGTAAATAACTGACTAATTTTAGAGGTTTAAAAGAATTTTAGAAATTCTATTGCATAAGCGATAAAATTTAATGGATGTGTATACTGTATCTTTAAAAATCATTGTCTTATTTATATTTTATTTAAGGATGGAAAATGATCATTAATTCATTATTTTAACGTATTATATGACAGCTTTGAGTATATTCATAATTATGTATGTCTTGGGAGTCTGAATACTCATGAGGTAGTCTATTTCGGTTGTTCAAAAATTATTTTATTTGTAATTAGTGTTTGTGGAAAAATACGTGATTATATTGAACGAATAATTTATCCTATGGTTATATTGTTTATATTAGTATGCGTGGATTTATAAATGGAAAATAATTCACAAAGAAATGCGTGCCTTATAATAAATCAGAGCCAGTTAATATTTATCTATTTAATCCTCTTCTCAAAAAGCTTTTTGCGTAATTACAGTAAGCAACCGGATTTTAGGTTCGCTTTTCGAATTTAACCCATATATATTTATTATTTTTTGGGTAAGCCCACAGGGTACTAAAAATGTCGCTCTATATTCTAACAGAGGAGGAATTTAGCAGAGGTACGGTTTTCCACCTCCATTTCTAGCTTTTGAATTTCATTGTTCTCCCTTATTGCGTTCGGTTGCAGCGTCTACCTTCCGGGAAACGGACAAAAGAGGGATCCATGAAAATCGGGGCTACTTTGTTCGCTTTGGAACAGTGGGGAAAAATGGAGCAACCCGGAAAACAATTGAAGCGTAGCGCTTCAGCGGTTTTACAGGTGTACTCTGGAGAGTGTTTTCCCCCCTCAGCTGTTGTCATCGTGCAAAGCGCCTATGTATCCTCTCTATCGAAACCCATACGTTTCGCGTTATTTTATTCGTTCGGGGATCCGGCAGGAGATGAAGTTTATGCTCTCCTGCGGCGCCCTTCGCAAAAACGACGTCGCTTGTCATTCCATAGAATTTACATAGGGACGCGCATTTTATGGCGTAAAACTCTTGATCGGAGGGAATTTTCGTTTCACCCGTAACGCTCCAATTCTTCGGCCATTGCGAAAAAAGATCGGACCGACGATTTTCGCAAAAAATGTGCGAATGGCGAAAATACTCCTCGTTTATGTCCTAAATAAAACGAGAGTTTCTCTGCCACTGGATTTATCACTGATTTGGAATCCGGAATAGTTTAAAATGGATATAGAGATGCAGAATCGGTGGAAAAAGGTGTGACAGACGGCGTAACTGGAGTTGTACAGTGGTCGTTTTGAAATAAATAGTCATTTATAAGGGTGGGATTAAAAATTATTTTGATTTTTTGGAATATAATCAGTAATATTAAACTAATTTATAAAAATTTCATGAGATAAGAAATTAAGATTTAATTGCTAATAATTTGAAAAATTAATCTACATTAATTGTTTCCCCAACACGTAAAAATTAACATTCGCCAATGAAGTGACAAAATAAACAACTTATTATTTACATGGTTACCAAAGTTGAAAAATCTTCTATTTCCATTTATTTAAATGAAGTATTTATAATTTTTCATTTAATTTCTTTTATTTTGAATATAGTTTTCCTTTACTGACCTCTATTTTCTCTTTTCCATTTAAATACATTATTATAATTAATTGTATTTTTTCTAATGATGGATAATATCCTCGTCAAGACTCAAATATGAACTGACATTCGGATATCTCTCTAAGAAATTATTTCCCTTGGTAACAGATCAGTAGACGGGAAGTAATTGGAAGAGAAAAGAGAGAGAACGAATTAGAGCAGGGAGCTTATTTTCCTCTCCGACATATAGTTCTAGAAATAAGGCAAATCTCTCTCTCTTTGTTTTTTCGCTCACCGTTTGCTCATTTTTGGCAGAGTGACCGTCTATAATCAAGGATCGATGTTTCAGTGGCCCTCTTTCATCTCCTCTCGGAATGAGGAGGATCGTCAGAAGAGAGGAAAAATTTTCGAGGACTGCTCAGTCGGACTTAACTTTTCAGATCACGGAGTCGGAAGAAGTGAGTACTTCCTCAGTCAATGAACTGCGAAATTTTCCTCTGATGGAAAAAAATTTCGAGGGCTCTGAGACCTAAGCTTATAGCCTCTTGTACGTAAGAATTTTCCAAAATATGGGTATTAATCGAAGTATCTGCATTTTCGGAACGCGGAGAACAATGACTCCGGCATAAAAGTTCGATCGATAACCCCTGTTGAGTATATACATTTATTTTTCAAGTTTTAGACAGAACTCATACTTAAATTTGATCTCAATTTTAAAGTAAGCTGCTTTGTGTCAGATAAATGTCATAGTTGAGTAAATTTTTGCTTTAAATAAATACAGATATGATAACCAAATAATATCCAAAGTCATGTTACGTAGAATAATTAATAATTTTGTTATTAATTATCATAAACTATCCCTGAATAGATACGATAACATCTGGATTGCAAATTCTTAAATGCACAAACAATAGAATTAGCGAATTTATATTAAACATTTTCTACACTTCACGATTAAAAAGTGTACGAATATTCCATAGATAAGTCTATGGGTGGGAAAGTTTGGGTAGTCCAGTTTAGGGACAATTATTAACGAACATTCGATTTATATGGTTGTAGATTACAAAACGTGGCAGGTGGAAGAAATAAAAGGGCATTTATGCAAAGAGATTCAATATATCTTTCAGCGCTGAAATCAGGTAGCGATCAGGGTCAGTGATTTTAAGCGAAAAAGAGCCTATGAATAATTAGAGCGATGCAGACGAATCCTCGTGAGTGGTCTACTCGAGGCCTAATTAATAGAGGGATTTATTCTGTAGTTACTATGATGAAGAGCGGTCGAGATATTTTTGGTTGATTTAACGCTTCCCTTTATTAAGGACTCTGGAATTGGGCATCTATAAATCAGAAGTAATAACTTTTACCAACTACTTTTCATTTTTTGTCTCTGAAAATTTAATGGCCGAAAGACTGTTCAAGGAAAAGTTTTGAAAATACTTTTCCTTTTACATAGTCTATTAAATACGTAAAATTTTTCTTTTAATAAGAAGAGTGTGTATATGTATTTTGTTTACTTAAGCGTACTATAGAGTAGCGTATATATTTTCTCGTTTTACGTTTAAAATGAACTTTAGCGTATCAAATATATAAGTATTTGATAATTTACAGAAGAGCTTTACCGCAAATGTTATGATTTTTTGTAGAAAGTATGTAACGAGCTTCCTCTTCCCTTTGAAAATGAATTCAAATCTTTAAAACTTATATTAGATATAAAACAAACAAGTTACAAACCTCCGAAAAGTTTTCTCCAATGATATTCGGTACCAGATACTGTTTTCGCGGTGAAGCTCAGCTGTTGATGAATATTATGTACGTAAAATGTTATGTTGTCACCAGCAGTAGTTCTATTTATTTTCCAATGAAAGTTAGCATTTTACTGCGGTAATATTTATTTTAGATTTGATAATTAATACTCCTTATTTTTTAATTGCATGTCAAGTATACATTTGAATTCCCTATGAACGTTAATAGTAGTGCGAGAGGAAAAGAGCTGATTCGAGCAGAAAATACAATATTTAATTTGAACTTTATAATGGTAATATATCAAATCCTTTGCCCCGTTTGTTTTGTAGTTTATAATTTTAACTTTCCTCTCATCAGTTACAATAGATAGTCTATGACGAATAGAAATGAACACTACATATTATTTAGTTTAAATTAACATAAGCGAAAATAATTGTGTGTTACTTTCTGTAAGTGGCTTCATGAGTGGGGGATTATGAAGATTTCAGTTATTGCCATTTTATCACGATTATCAGTATGGATCGCAATGAATATCAGAAAAAGGGAATAGGTATTAGAATGTTTTATTGCGTAATTACCTCAACGTGTAAATGTTAGTTTTAAAAGCTGCTTAGAACAATTTTTGATCTCTTTCACATCATTTGGCAACGGCTACACTTAACCTAGATGCAAGTTCCCGTTTCACCGGAAACAGATATAGGACTATTTGGAAGCTCCTCTGGAAGGTGTCGCTGAAAGACTTAAAAATAAATAAAAGCGGAACGAAAACCGAGGGACGCACTTAAGAGGGAATATCCTAGTCGTTAATTTCATTTCTTAAAAGTCTCAAAGGGCTTGCTTTCAGCTCCCTCTCGCGTACATCTTAAAAACCACACGATTCCGCGTACCCTTAAAAGGCATTAACGCAGCCCTTCGCACCCTCCTTTTCGTCGCCTCCGATACAACTCGTGCCCCGTTTAAGACATTCGACCTCGTTTAATGTTTATTCCTCTAAGAGCCAAAAGGTTTCAGCGCAAGAGCTTTGTGTTTAGTGCTTCGATATAAAAGTTGTCACTCCTTTAATATTCGTTTTAATTTACTGTTTTTATTACGTTGGAAGCATAGTGCGAACGTGATTATCTAAGAGTGTTCTTACGAGTGAATGTAAAAGTTATTAATTTACGTTTCCTTTTAACTAACTTTCATTTAAGTATAGAACCGAAACTTGAATGTTATATTATATTTATGAATGATATATCTGTGTAAATATTAAAACATATCCTTCACAAATTTGCTAAAGAATCCGTTTTATCGATTCAATATAACTTTTTTATCCAAGCACAAAAACTTAGCTATGATTCTTGCAGGTTATACGTATTAAAGTATGGGTTAAGCGAGTGGTAATAACTTTTTCAACAGAGACATACTTCTTCAAATATGGTTTACTTAAAATTTTTATGTATATGAACAGTAGTTTATTTATGTATTTATAATTTGATGTAATAAGGGACCAAATGCATTGTAATATAGAGTTAATAAGCTCTGGGTGAAATTTAAAAGTGACAAAAAAAAACTACGCTAGAAGTCTGCTTATGTCACTCGTTCTGGTAAAACACTATCTTGAATTAATCAGGATATGCCAATGTTTAAAATTAAAGATATTGTGTTGAACAGAAAAGTCAGTGAAAACGAAAATTTCGTTATTTAATTATATATAAAATTCCACGTAATAAAATTACATTCATTTGTAATCATTAAAAGGAGAAAGGAAACGATTCTAGAAATGGCCGATTCTACTCCCACCGAACGTTTCATTTGCGAGTATCAACGACAATTATCTGTTTCTTTCCCGTTTCGAATCACTCGGAGCGAAAGAAGTCCTCACGACACATTTTAAAAGCACACTTAAGGATTTTCTCCTTTCGGAGCAATTACGGATTCCTATGAATCTCAGTTTCGGAGACACCATCACCACCTTTATGCGAAAATGCCTGCGAATTCCGCACCTCTTAACGAATCCGCCCGCACATCTTCGCGAAATTCCGGAGCATGAAAGAGACGATGGGAGCACTCGAGAAAAATGGTCCATTTAATTCCGGAGGATGCACTCCATCTCCCTCTCTCTGATCATGCCCTTTCTAACGACGGAGATAAGTCATCCTGCGGCTTCGCCAAATTTCGCGCGCGTACGCACGCCTGAGTCACATATATATAGGAGGAGGAAGGACGGTGACTCACGACACCTTTTCTGCCGAAAGGGGAGAAAGGGCAACGAGGGGACGCCAGCGAAGAGATAGAACTCTCGGATGATGGCAATCTATAGGAATCGATGCGAATAAAGTATCATCGTACGAATGCAATTTTTTTCCCATTTTCACTTCCGTAACCTCTCGAATTCCTTCATATCCTCCTCTTCTTTAAATTTTCGCCGTATTATTTCTTTTATATCTCTCGCTTATTGAAAAAGCTTCCCCGGTTTATACGAGCTGCGTCTCGAGTGGAGAGAGTTATCCATTTTCTTTTCACAATTTCCCATCTCTCTCCTTGCTCTCACTCCTTAATTCTTTCTTCTCTTTTATCGTGCCTCCCCACCGACTGTTCTCTCATCCTTTATTCATTTCCAACTCCCATATCGTCTGTCGAAGACATTACATCCGCCCATCCCTTCGGTTGTCTTGGCGTCACCATCTCCGCGGTGCCCCTTCTTTAAGAACACCCCAGAGAATAACGGTAATGGGCTGTTCCCTCGGAGAGGGATTCGGATGGATTTTTCATTTTCCCCTTTAACCTCCTAATCTCCAGCTTCTCACGCTCTTTCTATCCATCTCCTTAGCGACGTTCCCCTCTCAAACGGTTGCCTTTAAACCGCTTTCTTTACCATCGCGTATCTTCTTTCTGTATCTTTCGTCTGCTATCTCGAATATCTATGTTGTTATGCATCTATGTGAAGGTATTTACAATAGTTTTATGATGGGATAAATCTGGTGAAAGATCTTTTGATGTTACTATCCTTTGACAAAAGTTGAGAGATCTATTTTGGTGTGCGTATCTCATAGATATCGAAAATAAACACACTAAATTAATGTTTCCAACGTCCATTTTTTTGATTAAGGAAAGATATAAATAACTATCCTTGTTGCGTTTGTACAATTAAATCATAAAGGATGAGAAGATGTAAGAATAGTGTGATGACTGGGACTCGAACTCCGATCCCCAACTTTCCAGGAAGGTATTCTGACCACTCCACATAAAATTATGACCTTTATAGAATGAATTTCAAGCGGTACGGGGTGTTGTCGTCTGTTTACCTGTAGACGAATCTGGTACTAGGGTTCGAGTCCCAGTCATGTCGTTATTATTCACTCTATTTCAACCTCTTCGTTTTTATTAATCCATTTAGTATATTTTAGATAACCGTTCGTTGAATCTTGGCTTTTACATTTTTAGTGAGGCGACCTCAATTATATATATTCATGGAAAATGTACTATTTACGATAGATTCTAGGATATTTCAATAGAGAGAGAACTTAACATGATAACCTTGAACATCCGAATGACAGTATTTTTGGATTCGTGAGGTGATATTTTCAACTCTTATTTTCGAGACAGACGCGGCTTGAGAATATTTATCACGTCTCGTTACATAAACAACAATTCATCGTCGAAAAATCGTAAGGGAGCCTTCATTAGCGCTCACCGGGGCCTATTTGTTTTTCACGACCGTTCGTCATTGCGTTCTTTTTTAAATTAAACATCCCTCCCCCATAGCAATTCTTGTATCCGTGATTCCACCTCCTGTTTACATTTCATTACAAAGGTTCGAGCCCGAGATAAGAAATCCGAGTCTGAAATTCGCACAAAATAAAACGGCTGTTTGCTCTCTCCTTTTCCCATCTTAGTTTATCGCCTTCTTTTCGTCATTTAAACTTTTTTCTCGATTCGTCTTCTTTGCCCCAAGAACAATTAAACTACCTCCCTTTCCTTTTTTTGCCAACGACGGCCTTGATGAACGTAATGACGTGCTCTGGAGATTAAGAGTCTTTTTCTTCAGGAAGAGAGGGTGTTTTATGGCGCCGCTGGGCGGAGGACGCCTCTGTCTCCAGCGGTGGAATAAAAAGAGCGAAACGTGAGATTCCGTTCGTGAAGGCGCCACCAGCACTGGTCCCGGACATATTTTTTTTTTAGTTTTGAGTTTTCGCACAAACGATTTTTCCCCTTTTTTCGCTCGCGTTTATTTTTGGAGTCCTAAAAAAAGCAGTTTCCTTTTTGTCGATCGAAAGTGAATTTGGCGAACGGAAGCGGGCAGATCCCGTTGTTTATTCCTATGGCGGAGTCGCTCTATCTTCGATGGATTGCGCCAACAGAGCTACCACTGTTGTCTTTAATTGTTAGAGAGTTGTGCGTATAAATGAATGAATGTGATTGAGAACAAATTTCTTTGGAGATTCTTAAATACAATCAGTCTGGAGTTTGAACTTTATTTCTTTATGTGATTGTGTGATAATTACGTGAATTCATTAAGGAATTGGCTGCAAAATTAATTAAAATACTAATGTTTTGGGAAGAATAATTAGTGGATTAAAAGATTTGTCATTTAGACTCATAAAAATCTTATGAATCAATGATAACTAGGAAGTAAAATGTCAGTTTACCAATTGCATCAATGTTAGAACTTGATGTCAAAAATGTTATCTTATCATTTGAATAGTATTTGCATTTTAAATTGGTCTATAACATGTTTGTTTACTTCCTTTTGCTCGAGTGTTTTAGTGAATTGGACATCATCAGGATTGCCTAATTTCAAATTGAATTTGGAGTTGCTACTTTGGATTACTAGGGTACTCAAACCTCATACTTTGCATTCTCTGTTGAGTCGTTCAGCATTTGATAATACAAAGAAGTACGAGTTTACTGAGCTATTTCCATATTTTTAAAATACGAGTACTTTTTTGGAGAAGCTAGAACGGTTTCAGTAAATAGAAACTTACGCCGCGAACTACCGATTGGAGTGCGGCATGAAAAAATTTCATTGAGCTAAGGGTTGCTTTAAACATCTTTTGTATTCTGACTGCAATAATTTTAGTTTTTTCTGTGACCTTTTCATGCTATAGATAGCAAAAGAGGTATGAAAGACACTGTTTTCCGTATGTCTAATATCTACCGACAGATTTTTACCTTCAGAATGCTTCGGATAATAACATCGCGAAAACAACGGTGGGCGAATCTGAAATACTATCCTCTCGAAAATTCCTATTATCATCCACAACACGTCTGTACATCGAAAAACACATTAATGCGCTAGCAACCCTATACTCTATTTATGACGGAGGTGAAAGCGTTTGAAAAAAAAAAACATTTCCTTCTTTTGAGGCAAGTAGACGCTGAAGGGCAGACAGCAACATGGGCCATATTTGTAAACGACTTCTCGCTCATAAATACTAGACTCGAAAAACAGCCGAGGATCAACCGCCCTATTTTTAAGCCGGCGCGCGATAGATACGACCCCACAAAGGGTTGAACTTTGCTGCACAATACACGAGGAACAATAAAAGCGGTCGATATCGAATCCTCCGTCCGTCCGAGGAAATTACCCACGAATCCAATAGAAGCTTTACAACGCTTTATTAGCAGTCGCCGCGTTAATACCGTCTCTGTTACATGTTAAGAACAAACAAAAGGACCCATCGGCGAAAGCTCGCACAATGCGATAGGCAGCGCCCGTGGGGAGGTACCGCGCGGAGGGCATTTTTTTCACCCTTTCGCGAAGGGGTGACTACCGCGAGTGCTTCTCCGTTCGGGACAAAGGGAGCTTCTCAATAAAGCAGAACTTTGAGTTTTAATCCCGCTGCACCGATCCTCACGGCCCCTGTCATATCTGTTTACGCAATCATGTGTTTGGAGTCTTAAAATCCCTTCCGATGACGGAATTTTCCCCACATTGCGGTTTCACTTCGCCCCATGGAGCTTTCCGAACGTCGTTCACTGCGGTTTCACCACTTTAACCCAATTTTCTCTTTGAAAAGTTCATAAAGTTCGTTGCCGTCGGATCGGTGACGTCAGTCCTTGATCGGTTTCCATCGGAATCTTGGATCGCTTTTGAAAGGGAATATTTTGGAAAGCGAAAGTATTTCGACTCTTGGGTTCTTTTTGTTTATGCGTCAAAGTTAAATATTTTATGGATGCTATGGTAATTCCGGGGAACGTTTACTTTATCTGCATTCTTTCTTCGTCAAAAATAGTGTTGTGGAATGAGGAAGTAAGAATGGGTGTGGAACGTTATATTCATTGCTTTTTGGAACGATTAAATCGGATAAAAGATTTAATAAAGTAAACAGCGTTAAAATTCGTTCGCTTCTATGAATATACGACTTTATATTTAGAATTTTTAGATTTAATAATTAGCTATTTAATGTGTAAAATGAGAATCATTCATTTAATACCGTCTCTAGCACTTAGGATAAGCAAATGAATATACCCTAGGTACAACAATTTAAATAGACTTTCCCCTGATAATACCAGATTCTTCACAGAGTGAAAAACATATATAAAATAGTTAAACAGAAAGGAATCTATTAATTTAATTGAATTAAATTTAATTTAATTTAAGGTACATATCTATTTATATTAACTTTAGTATGCATAGGGTAGTCGTAGGGATAATACATTTGAATATTAGCTTCTTTTGTATTCCTAGAATGATCTAAGTCCCAGTTGTATAATGTTGCCTTGTATAATACTAAAAGATTAACTAGCTTTTTATCGTTTGATACATTAATTTTTCAGAGATAAAATAAAATACAAAACTACTCCAGAGGCATGCATCACAAACGGAAATGGCTCAGTTAATTATGAAGTTAATTGGATCTACGAATCGAGAATTTTAAGATAATTGGTTTTATTTCAGTTCGGATTTGATTCGCTCCTTCCTTTTATAATTATTATTTACCATAATTCAACGGTCGTTCTGATGTCCAACACATCCTTGAGATTTTAATTAAATTCCTCGTTATCTATGCTTTTGATGTTTCACGATCTCTATGTCAGAGAGGAATTTATTTCTTTAGGAAATTTTTGAAATTTCGGAGTGTTTTGTAGAAATATGTTCACTATGATAATTCATCACTTTTGTATTACATCACGACATTAATAACTAACGTACTATCTACTCGTCCATCATAAAAATCCCACCGTTTGGGAGTTAATGCGTATGCGATGATGTGTATTCGAAATAGTACGTTTAAAAGGTTTTATAAGTTCTTTAATCTTCCTCTTCCTTTACTAGTGGGAGTAGAGGATTTTTTCACGAGAGTGGATTTACGGGTACCTTTGCGATACTTTTATCGCAAAGGGCGGATAAGAAAAAGCGTCGGAAGCACAAACAAAGAAATCGCGCACTTTCTTTTGCGCCTAACGACCTGCGGCGTGAAATTTCAAGTCTCACCGGACCGACTTTAACGAGTTTTAGCCCTTTGAGAAAGAATGTCCATCGGGGCGTGGAAGAACCGAACGAGAGAGAAAAACGTCGGCGTCAGAGGGCTTATCTCATTATAATGCAAAAAGATCGCCTCGATGGTACATATAGATACTGTTTTTGTTCCTTACGGCGACCTTCGCGTCTCGCCGTGTTTCCAAGCGACGGAAGAGTCACTTGCCAGTCGACTTGCTCCGGAGAAGTTTAAGCTGTCGCTTACTTCCGCTCTCCCTAACGAGCGAAAGGCTTTCCGAAGCCCTTTTCCGAGCCGCCCTTTTTCTCCAAAAAGACCTCCTCCCGAACGTAAAGGAGGTTTTTTAATTACCCGAGCTGCCACTATTTATAGGCGTCGCCTCGCTCATGACTCCACGCTCAGACGGTGGCGAATAAAAATGAAATGCGCCTCGCGATGCTCAACCATCATGGCGGCCGACACCTGAACTTCGGTGATTGAAGATGGCGCCGCGGAGGAAGAAAAACGTCACCCAAAAGGACAGTAAAAGCTCTTTCAAAGTTACGGAGACGGTAGTTAAGGATGCGTTTCGAGCTGTGGACGCTCGTTTCGGAAATAATCCGGCTCGCGTTGAGCGGGTTGTTTGGGAGTTTTATGAAGGCGCGACACGTGCTGTCCCAATGATGTCGGAAATAAAGGAAGGAGCGGAAATGACGTGATTTAGATCGCGTCGGAAAACCGAGGCTAATTCGAGATGCGGTCGTCATGTGAATATTTCCGAGGATAATGTCAAACAGGGAAGGCGGAAAATTTGATTAGGGTTAATCATCGCACTTTTTGATCTCGGTTCGTTAGTCAGGGGATCCAATTCGACGCTTTATGAAGTTTGCCGTGTTAGGGAAACTGAAGTCGGCGTGCGGACGCGATGGGATGTAAATTTTGCCTAATTAGTGTGTTAATATCTATCATTCGCGTTTTTTTTCGCAAGGCGCTCTCTTTTTCGCAATGGCTGCGTCGAATGGTTCGGTGGAGTGCCCGACTCCCAAACAAGCGCAGTTTCATTGCGAAAAAGTGAACCGGCTCCTCATTAAAATACGCTCTGCGCAGCATATAATTAATGTCCTAATTTTTAGCTTTCCGTTCATTACTGATTTTTGAGAGGTCTAATGAATTTCCGTCGACGGATTGCCGTAAAAGTAGAAAAGCGAACAAACGAATCCGATTCGGGAAAAACGCGTTATTAATTAGTAAATTAATTAACAATTATTAAGATTTACATTCGACAATGATTTCAATCACGAAACGTTATGAAAGTTTAAATACAAATTCCAGTAAACGTGATGCTTACTATTTCACAGGCACGTGCCTATGCGTAAATTGAATATTTCATTAAATTTTCTTCAATCATAATGATAATGATAATGATTTAGAATATCACTATCATAAACGTTTTAATTTATAACTTCATTAACCCTAATTCAATGATATTAAAAGAAAACAAAATGAGTGAATTAAATTGAAAGACTTTTATGATGAGTTATTTAGTAGTATTTGTAAAAATTATTTTTCTGTGCTTTAATTATACAAAGTAAATACTTTACAAACTGAAGTTGCTGTAAATGGATTTTTGTTGGCTAATGCAGGAGTACCTATGTTTTCCTTCTTTGTTTACATTGGTTTCTGCATCAGCAGGAACGATCAACGTTGTTATTCCAAACGGAGTAAGGTAGCTTCAATATTTTGTTATAATTTGAATGTTAATTACATTAGCATAAATGCCAAGCAAAAGAACTATCAAGAGAATTATTTTTACACTAAAGAATGACGGATCTAATGATTAGAGATGTTCTACATTCTGAAAAAATAATTTTTGAAAATGATCAAAAGAATATTAAACAATATTATTATATACGAATGAGGAATGTAAAAAAAAACTAATTTTTATCTTCTATATATCTAATTTATATCTTTCATATAAATTGGAGAGTCACACATCTAAAATTTTCCACCTAAATGTAGCATAAAGGAAGGAATCACTTACGATTGGATGGTTTATGTACTAAAATTTAAACAAATATGCACGACCCAATAGTGCAATTTTAGAGAGCGTTCAACATTACAAGCAAATTTTTATTTGATAGTCATAATTGTGAGTTTGCATTCTAATTATGATTCAGGTTATGAACTGTTTTGATTTTCCGTAACGATCACCTTTCTCTTCAAATTCTACGCCAATATCGTACTTCCTGATATTCTTAATATCAGTCACCAACTCAATTGCTTAAATTCACATTATTTTTATTGGAACTTAACTGCAACTGTTTCGTACTTCTGCAATCACTTTCTTATATAGCACTGCTACAGTCTAGCATCCCTTATTGAATGAGAAGTAGATTTCACTTGTAAGACTACCGTATTACCATATAATTTCTGGTATTTCCATTTTAAAATATTTCTGAACTTCCTATATCCTTGGATCCTATGTACATGGATATATATGTCCTTAGATCTCATATCAATTCCTAATCATTTATAAAATTTATCCTGGTGAATTAACTGATAAATTGTATAAAATGAAATAATATAGTAAACCAAAACGATTCCATGCAGTCATATATGTGAGTATTTTTTTTATTTGTTAATTATCCTATAATTAATAAGATTTATCATTATCAGGGTTTTCAATCTGACGTTAGATTCTTCAATGATTTCCCGAATTTTAGTTATCCTCCCCTCCCTCCCGCTTGTATAACGCTCTTGAAAACTTTATCGTACCTTATTCTATCTACACAGAAGTCATTTCACCTGCCGTTTAAAACAAGTCGTCTAACGTGCAAACTCACTTTCTTGTTCCGATGTAACCTGCCTTCAGTGACCTTGCCTTTTCTATGATACTCGTCACTCCTGTTTTCACTCCTTACGCACGTGAAACTTGTAAGTTAGAACTTGGAAGAGGTTTTATTAAGATCCGGGATCCCTCGACTTGAAATTGGATACGTTTCTTCTAGAATAGCTATTATTGCTGTGGTGGTGCACCAGGTTAGGAACAAGAACATAATAAGAATATCTGTTTATTGTTAATATGGCTGAGTCTAAATCTAAGCAAGTATTGTAGAGTATATTCTATTCCACTGAATTTGAAAAAAATAACATTTAAAAGAAAAATCGTGAATTATTGAATGTAAAAACCCATTCCGTAATTAAATGTAGATTAAAAAGGTTTTAGAACGAAATGTAAGCGAAGAATCTCTTGTAAAGTAAATTTACTCTTTAATGTATAGTGAATTTTGTTGAAAATCAAACATTACTGATATCTGTAAAAGTATCGTTCAGTAATATTCTACCGCCGAAGTTACCAACTTCTACAGACTAAAGGGAAAAAAACTCATTAAATTTTAAGTCAGTCTCAAGCGTCAACAGTTTATGTTGAATCCCTCGGTATTGGGGTGTCTAACAATACCGTAGTCATCAACAGACTGCAGTCATTAACTCATGCCTATGTTTATAGTCGTATTTATGTGTTTGGGTGTCGACGGCACGCTAAGTACGTCACGCATAAAAGAACCAACTCACAATCGTTGCATTTACAACATGGTTATCGTTCGACCAACCCTCTCTCCGTGTATCGAATGAAATTAAACCACTCCATTTCTGTAGAAATTCCCTCCGTCTACCTCATTTTCTTCCGATGCTTTCCTCGCTTCCGTCGACCGGAAATGCTCTGGAAGCGTCCTAGACGCCATTTCTCCCTCATCCCGTTTCCTAGCCATTCGGGACCACGTGCCAAGCACTCACGCAACAATGACGCACGATCCAGCGGGATGTTGGTGGTAGGGGAAAAAACTCCCATCCCTTTTTGTTTCTGACCAACTCCCTCCCTTTAAACGCGTGATGGCGTCGATAAACGTCTTGTAAACGTTTTCCTTCGCACGCCTCCGGTCTTTTTGTTTTCCCAAACCTTTCGCCTCCCGATCTTCGTTTGTTTCCTCCGAAGTTCGCTCGTCTTTTTTTCCCCCCACCTCATCCGCCTTCAAACGCGCCATGGATCCCTTAGTAGAGAGGACTTAGCAGACTCGTCTGTGCCCGCTTAGATTAGAAGTTTCCGAAGTTGTATTGTCTATGTCTGCACGTGGAGATTGTTCGGGATTGCCAATTGTTCGATTCAATTCCGAGGGAAGTTCGGATACTTTTAAATCAGCGCTTGGGATGCGAGGCATGGATTCCTATTCGTGATGCTACGAAGAAATTATCGCCGAGGATTTTTTGTCGGGTGTTTCGTATCTCGTCATTCTATTGAAATCGGTTTCTAAGGTCGAGGTGGGAGAAAAGTTAGTTTTTTGAAGTGTTTGTTGAATACATGATTTTTCATCTCCGTGTAGTGAATATTCCGATGAATACGGTAGTTTTTGTTTTGAATTTTATTATATTTAATAAGCGTATCTAATATCATCCTTTTAATTATATTTTTAACCATTAAATGATTTGTATGAGAATCTTTCCATTAAATAATTTCAATCTATTTAATATATTTTGTTCACCACCTTTAGTGGATGGAAATTTAATTAACAATATTTTGAACGAAATGAAAAAGAATAGTATGATATTAGTTATTCTATAGAATGAAAATAGAAAGTATTATTTTTCGATGAATTCGAGCAATGTAGAAGATCAAACACGATGAAAAAGCCTTCTTTGGCTTGTTTATATGGATAAAATACATTTTACTTAGTGAATACGTTAAGAATTTAATTTACCCTCAAAGTTCAGACGAATCAATCAACATTAAATTAATAAGCAAATAATATTATCTCCCTTACCCGAAATAAATTTATTTTTTTCAAAGTTCTGCAGTATATCTGAGTTAATTTCAAAGCTACGGCTCGAAGAAATCTCGGCGTAAAATGAAATTAATATAAAATTTAAACGGAGGTTTGCGGATTTGATAATTATTTTAGCAGGATGCTTAAATGTATGTTTGGCAGTAAAGTCACGTTAATGAGGTTTGGTCGGTTTCTTTATTACATTTCCCTCTTCCTTTATGTTCTGACTGGACCAAATACACGTTGCAAGTGAGATGGAAAATGATAGATAGAATTAATGTATTCTTAAAACTGTAAATCTTTTGGTTGCGTATTTATATGCATTGTATTTAAATGTATTATTTATTGCAAAATTTTCTTCTCCATTTAACATAATAACCCTTTATTCAGTAAGTGTGTCTCATTTTATCTGAAATGATTCCCATCAGTTTAATAAGTGTAATTATGAAACTCTTTTGAGGAAAATAATTTTAGGTCTTTAAAATGATGCGAAGACATTTTCGAAAGAGACAGGAGAAATTAAAGCAACTTTTAAATTTAATTTCAGGATTACAATGGCCCAAAGCTAACTTTCATTTTCACTATATAGTATTAGAATCACTTGTAATATTCCACGATGACAAAAGACAAGGAGCTCAGTTTCGTATTTTAGCTAAAAACCTGCTTCGTTCTAACTTACGTAAAATTTCCCTGTAAAAGAGGATTTCTATAATAATCAAGGTTTCTTGTTTCACTACGAGGAACATTAACTAAAATCACGTGGTATTATTAAATGAAGTTTATTCTCATTAAGGTATCTGAAATCATCTATAAATTTTGCAAATTTGAGTTTTGAATTTGAATAATTTTATGACCGGAAAGTAATTTATATGATTTTGATGAAATTTAGAGAGCCTGGACAAAGAACATAACGGAGATGACAATAAAGTTTAAATAATCTTAATATATTATGCATATTAATGGTTATTTAAATAACCACTCAGAATTAAGCAAAATAATCGATATAAGCAATTCTTTAACTCACGTAAAAGATAATACTTATTTAAAAATTTTACATTAAAATTCAAAGGCAAACATTTGCGGTATTTTAAAAACATCCGTAAACTCCTCATTTATTCCTGATTTACTTGTTATCAAACTTTACATCCCTTCGTTTGCAGCCAAGGAATTTCCCGCCATGGAATATTCAAGAGTCTTCTTAATTTTTCGGCTGAATGTGTACATATCCGTACCTTCATTTTCATGCCATTGTTCACTTTGACGTCGGCCTCCTATTTTCTCCTTAGTCTTCCGTAATCTCCATTTATTTCGTAGCAAAATAGCGCTTTCTCCTCCGAAAAAAATAATACGTCTCATTCTTTGTGTATAGTTGAAAGTCTTCTCTTATTTGTTTCCGATGCCTGTCATGCGAGAGATCGGATCCTTTGACAGGCTTCAGCGTGCATGAGCTCCCTCTAACAATTCGTAATGCTCTCTTTTTTTATATTTTTACCTAATTCAGTCTTTCCACACCCTCCCCCTCCTTCCTCCGACGAAAAATTCGATGTTTCCTTCGAACGCGGAAATTTCGACGTCACGTTCCTTCCCTAATTAAGGCCCTTTGCGGTCTATGCCGGAAACTCCCATACTTAAAATTCCCTTTTTTTCTCCTCTTTCTTTATGGTTCGATCGTGATCCCAATACGTCATTTACCATTCATTATGGCGCAAATCCGTGTGCCGTACCATTCTCTCGCGAGAATTCCCTATGCGTGCACCAAGATTCCAATGGTTTTTAATCTCTCGTTTAAATTTACGATCCATTGTGACGCATATCGAGTTTTGTTTTTTTCTCTTTCCCACGCTCAGTTTTTTTAAAAGCTATTTATTGCTCAAGTAAGACAATAGCAGGGGAATGAATGATTGAAATTGTTTTCCTGATTTTTTATAACTATCGAATGAAATAGCAGATAATTCGATGAGTGGGATAAATATTCTTTTCGCGGCTCTTTTATATTCTCAATATTGTTCTATGTGATACAAAAATTTCCCATACCCTTGTTGAATTTATATATAGAATGAAGAAATCGTCTGTGAATTATACGTTGATGATAGAGTTGTCTTTTATTGAGAGAACTTTCCTTTATTTTCCTTCTAAACTTTATTTATACCATAGGAATACTTTACCATTAATTGTTTCTAACGCTTTTCATATTTACGGATGGTTTGAAGCACGCAAATTTCAAAAATTCGCGTACTCGTACTTTTAAAAATTTTAGTGGAACGTAATTAAAATATTTCTACGAATAAGGGTAAAAGGGACTCTGAAACATTTGACAATCGCCTATCTATTTCAAATGACTCCCATTAGGATTAAGCGTCGAGATAAAGTTATAGTGTGTCACATCCATAGCAATTTACATTTTATACATATTCAGAGACATGATATCCGTCTTCATACCGATAAATACCGCTTAAAAATTACCTGTGTATCATTTGTTCCCCCTCTTTATTAAAACCTGCTGCCCTTCTCCGGCGAAATGTCACTTCTGTTGCAGCAACGAGCCCTTTAATTCCCTTTCAAATTGCTGGTCCTGCAACAGCGTTCCATTCCAAAATTGCACCACTGATAATGTCGAGGGAAAGAAAAATCGATTTCACCCGCACCAAAATCCTCTCTCAGACTTGGCATTTTTAACTTTCCTACGAAAAAAACTTCAAAAGAAGAGACAAATTAGCTGCTTTCTCGAAGTTAATAATGTCTAGGCGGGGATTATTCGCCGAGACCGAGGCAGCTTAAGATTTACGCGCAATAATGAAGTAGAAAGCTCTTTCCCCATTCTCGAGCAGCCCTCATGCTTTTCCTCCCATTTGCCTTCATACTTTTTTTTTATTTTCCGATTCCTCCGTCTATTCTGCATAGTGGCGCCTTTCACTTTCAACTTTCTCTCTTATCAACCAGCACCTCGTTATCAACGGAAGTTATCGGAAACCTTTTTTGATGGAGGAGCTCCTGTTTATGCCAACAGAGCGTACCTGAAACCACTCGGCTCAAATTACTTTCTCCCGGAACTTGTTAGGAATACCGCGAAAGGTATTTTGCAAATACTTGCGAGTTCGAGATATTTCGAGATGGAATTATTCATGACTTGTCACTAGGAAGCAAGGCAGATGGGGATGATATGGTTCTCTGAAATATTAGTTTTGACTATCGGTAGTAATTAAAGACATTTTCGACTAGTTTCAACCGCAACTTTCTCACCAGTAAGCTCCTTCATATTCAATTTTAGTTTGGAGAGGTTCACGAAAACTTAGCTCTGTTTGTACGTCTATATTCATTCCTATTTAGTTTAGAAATTCAAATGCATGCATATTTTTGGCACTAGATAAAAATAATACATTATCATGTAGCATTTGGTCACGTAGAGTCCATTTATGGGTGTTTTTCAATAAAACCTGCATAAAATATTCCTCAGAATGTTTAATCATATTTTTCAGAAATTAATAGTCTGATATATTTGAAGATTTTCGAAAATGAAAAGAACTGAGGTGAGTAAAATGATATTACCCTTTCAGCTAAGGTAACTGGGTCATGAATCAAATTAAACTGCTAATTATAGGTTAGGAATCTGGTATTAATGGTTAGAATCCCATTGAAACTTTATTTATGATGCAGATTTCCGAAAACGTAAAAAAGGAAAGTGTTTTCGGTCCTAATTCCTTCTGTAGTAAAAGCTTCCTTTAAATAGTTCAACACTTTCGAAGAAATGACTTTCTTTACGTTAAAATGCTATCAAAACCTCGAAAATATTCCTCAAATTAGCCAATGATATAAAATTCATAAAGTATGCGATTCGCGGAAGTACTCTATCCTAATGCGGATTCATTGACTTTTTATTTCGCATCGGTGGTGGTAGCTTAAGCCGCCGTGAGTACGTCGTAATCCAGCGGTGAAACGGTACCTTAATGAAGGGATATACAAGACCACCGACTGATGAAAATACAGTGTGCCAGATGGATCGATTGATTGCATTCTTGAGAGACTCCTACGTTAATTACCTCCGGAAATGTTTCATTACCACTTTCTTTTGTAGATGGCCATGCCATTTCAAGTTTTTATTCTTCTTTTCGAAACTGTTTTCGTGTCATTTGTGGAGGGGAGGAAATCACTCATTCTAAAGCTCCGTCATTAAGGGATTCTTATATTTGGATGAAAGCCATCTGGAAATTATGACATTCCTTTCTTTTCATTTTCCCACTGACTGAGAGAATCCATTTTTCTCCTCTTATTTCAGTCTTTTGCTACAATTCCAAGCCTTCTTTGGCATCATCATTCTATGTTTTCAACCTTCTACATTATTTCATATCGCGCTTCTATGATCTTTTGGATCACATTCCTCAAATTTTGTTGCTCTGCAGGGTTTTTGGTACATATTCCTTTTCAGTATATATATATTAATAGAGACATTTTTTTGCTTTTCCCTCCAAAAGAGTATTCAAGCTGAACAAAAGGGATGGATGATCCCCTTTACATTATCTACTCTTTCCAGATGAAATGAACAAAGAGTGAGGATATTTTATTCTTTTCCAAATAAAATATATTTGAAAATCACAGACCCACTAAAGTATTCTATTCTGCTCGAAAGCAATGAATAATATTCAATGATAGATATGTTTATATTCAAAACGTAAATAAATGTATGAATTTCAGAGCTTTGCTCCAAAATTATAATCTTATGCCATAAATTGAACTTAAAATCATAAAAATTGAATGTGTTATCGTAATTTTCATCCACATTAAGTACTAGGTTCAATTTCAATGTTCTTAACTCAATATCGCTTTATTTACAAGCAAGTTGGCTTATCATAGGACATGAGTAAAAGCATGAATTACTATGAATGTCAATCCATTCAATTTTTACTTAAATATCTAATTGTTGAGTATTTATGCTCATGTCCTTTCTCTCAAAAAAATCATAGAATAGCCAAAATCATACGCAGATAATAATCAGCACTATTATTATTTAAAATTTAAGATATAATTAACCTCTATAATGATACCCTTAGATAATGGTTCATTATCAGCATAAAAACGTTCCTTTTTCAATACACTCCACCGCGGATAAATTCACGTGCTCAAATAACATAATGCGATTTAAATAAACCCCAAAAAAGTTCATAAATTTTAATAACCCCGCGAATTCCCCAATAAATAACTCAAATTTTAAATTAATCTCCGCTATTAACTTTGAACAAACCTTCACTCCACCCTCTTCCTTCCCAGCATCTACTCTCCATTACTCGCCCCGATTTTTTATCGCATTCATTATATAAAAGATCTTTTCCGTCCTTCATTCCCCTTCCCTCTTATTATTGCAAAGAATCTTTTATCTCTCTCATTTATCCCCGAACAGTGTCTTCCGTTTGCTCCTTGAGCAGGCCTTCCTAAGATTTCCCATTGTCTAACTCCTTCTTTTCATCTTTTGACAAGGCTGCCTCCTAAATCCCCCTTTCTCATCCTATATCTTCTCTCAAAGTGCTTGTTTGAAGAAAGATCTTTACGTCGCTCATTTATTCTCCTATTTTTCTTCTCTTCCAGTTATTATTTGCCGCGGATCGACTCTGCTTTGTTTTGCCTCTGATTTCCCTCCATTTCTTCCTCTGGTTGAGAGTGAATGGGAGAAGAATGTGTTTTTTTGAGGAGACGACAACCATCGAGATCTTATGAGAGGAGCTGGTAATTTTCTACTCATCCAATAGGACAACAACATTCCTTGGATGCACTTATCCAATTTAGGAATACTTCTGCGTCTTGTGTCAAAGGATCAAAAGGAGGATGCTGTTAAAGGGTAAGTATTATATGTTTGCTACTAATCTCCGTCATTAAAAATGTTTCTATTGAACGCTATGATAATGATGATCAACAGCTACTATGCATCATCATATTGAATTGGCTTTACTGAAGGAAATATGAATATGGGCGGCTTTGAAATGCATCTATTTAATTAGGAATATCTATCGTTGTAAATGCTTATCTTCTCTTTTAATTGTATATATTTTTATTAGGAATATTTACGAAACTCGTGGTTAATAGTTATGGATAACTCACCATGGTAAGTCACAAGAACAATTATTGATCATAGATATGAATCCTAATTCCCATTATATTGTATTAGATTTAGTGAGTTTTTCGGTAATTTAATTTGATTAATGTATATAATTAAACGTGTACACGCATACAATACAGACCGATCAGTAAACATTCATATTATCATCAGAAAGGAAATTGAAGTATAGAACTTAGAACTAAAAAGGTTGAGTTCAAAAGGAAGGAAAAGCACTAGGAATGAACTTCTGGTATCCTTCATATGTTATGTTTTTTTATAATTAGTTCTACTATTCCGTACGAACAGTATGTGGCACTAGCCTTGCATCTGAACACTATTTTTAGTTGTGAGGGGTACATTTAATTATGCTCTTAACATGTATGGAATGTTTCCGGCAAAATATGCGGAATTTACGTCTCCACGATATGAAGAGGATGAATTTTTGCCGAAATTTTTCCCGTTTAGATTACCCTGTCCGAATATACGTCGCAATTTAATCTCAACATTAAGCTAATGGATTTTTACGCGGCTAAGAATACCACCATAAGGGGATGAAGATCATAAAAGCGTACGTGGAAAGATGGAGCTTCATAAAGAAGGTGGTGGTAAATATTTTAGAGTGCTATCAAATGCGAGTTTACCCTGCGGGATTTAAATTTAGGCTATGACGTTGGAACACCTTAATTGTTAATCTAAAGAATTTTCGTTTAATCTCTTTTAAAGGCACTATGAAGGTGGTTGTCAAAGACGATAAGTTAATCATGAATTAGCTGATTAATTTAAGTAAATATTTATTCTTTCATCAGTAACGATACCGTCATCGGAGCACAGTTAATCTTGATCAGTTAATTACTGTCCTATAACATGTATAATCTTCTATGAAATAAGGATTTCGATGGTATTAAAAATATTATGGGCAAGAAGAAAAGTACTTAGTGACTTCCACAATTTATTATAAACTACACGACCGGTTTCGGCAAACGGCCATCCTCAGGATCACCTGAGGATGGCCGTTTGCCGAAACCGGTCGTGTAGTTTATAATAAATTGTGGAAGTCACTAAGTACTTTTCTTCTTTCATCATGTCCTTCCACCAAGTGCGGCCTGACAAAATCGAACTTATAATATTATGGGCTTTAGAGAGTTAAGTAGTTGGCTCAGGATAGGTTATTGCAAACCACAAGATTCTAGTTAATTTGTGCTAATCTTTGCGTTTCAATCTTTCTCTTGTTTCATATAACTAATCTTGGTAATACAACCTCAATTAAACAACTGACAATCAAATTGATGTAATTATTATTTTAATTTGTGATTGAATTTCAGATAAAAAATTAATAAGATTCATTTCATGTTACGTAAATATTGAAGTAATTCTCAATATTTCGCTTACGGTACGAGGAAATGCCTTATAAAATGAACTATACGTTTTTCCTTCAGCTCAAAGTTAATTTTTCCAAGGAACGATCAAATTTATGAAAAGCAATTCCCTTTTCACCATCCCCTCCTGAAACATTTAGAATCCGTTACTTCTTTGCAGAAATAACCGTTTTAACAACCCGCCATAACGAGGCAGAGCTCTATGTCCCCGTAATGCGGCGGTGAAATCGTAGGGAAATTTTGAGTAAAAAGCGTCTCCGAATCTCACCCCATCTGATTTATTACGCGCCGAAAGTCGGTTTAAAGCTACTTCCCAAAGTGAGGAAGGGAGAGTAAGTGGAACGGGAAGTGGATAAAATGGTAGCGGATACACAAAAGGGAAAGAAGCCTATGGAATATATAATGGGAGACATTGGGAATTTTATGGCGCAACCTTACGTTTCTTAGTCATCTCCGGTTGAAGTCTTTGACGTTCCCATGGTAATAAAAGGAATATATATGGAATATATTAAATTCAAAAGTGGTAGCAAAAACTAAGGGATTCAAATATTAAATTGAGGAAAATGACGATTCATTGTCATTTCCTTGCTTGGGAATTGCGAATGAAACTGCAGTGAAGCATTGCAATGATTTAGTTATTTTTTACGTCAGTTGTTAGCGTGATCTCTGATATTATAACAATGACAATAATGAAATATTTTATGCTCTAATCTTAATATATCATTTCTGAAAAACTGACTCTTTATTTTTTGACGTTTAAAATAATATATCTGCCAAGAAAACATACGCACTATGAGAATTACTATTCATTTCACTATCCAATTGAATCGAATATAATTGAAAAAACTAAATTGTTTTACCTGTGGATTTGTTTTATAGAAGCCCCTTTGCAAAATAAGTTGACAAAAATCAAGAACCTAGTTTAGAACATTAAAAGTATTCTGATCGAACAAGACGGTCTCTGATAACGACATTAATATTTCTCTTTTGGGTCTAAACAATTCACGAATTATGTATGTGCACATTGATATTTATGCTGTACTGAGTTCTGAAAATTATTAGATTTCTTAAATACTGATATTTTCCATCACTAATCGCTTATATTTCTTCGTAGAAATGAAATATCACATACTTTTCTAATAAGCTACTTATAAGCAACCTATATACCAGAGTTTTTAAATTTTATAATCAGGTGCACTTAAAGACATATTCTATAGTCCGTTCCACAAAAGCTGGCAGTACGGAGGCTTACGGGGAAATAAATGCACGTAAATTCCCATAAGGGAGCAACCTAGCCTCCCCGAAGGACTCAGTTAATTATTTCTGAGTTACTTCTACGGATAAAATTAATATTTTCAACTTAGTTTGGTGGATTTTTTTCCAATTTTTTGGTGAAATTTGGACATGGAAGGATGGTTCTATATATTGACGAAGATTTCTCATCATTTTAATAAAAGAAATAAATTATATAGCGGAATGAAAAAAACTGACCTCCTTACCACCCGTGAATAATACTAAAACTGCCATTTCTCTCATCCTATCTAACATAAAGTGCTAGTTTTTTCTTAGATTACTCTTTATACCTTATGAATACATAAAAGTTGACTTATATTAATCTTTGACTGATAAAATTTTAGTAAAAAATAATTTAAGTGGAGCGCAACCTCCGAAGAATTGGATCGTGCAGTCAAATTTATACATCGCCTAAAAATTTTTTGTTTCTTACGTTACGAAAAACTTGTCGCGAGAGAAATTGAGATGAATGTTGTTATTTTCATTTACAGTTTATTCTGAGTCGATATCTTGAATAGAACTTTAGTTTTTGAATTTTATAACCGAGGGAGTAATTGATTTAGCGCTCCGATTGCTAATCATTGTTACTTTTTGTTCGAGACTAATAGACCCGTAAGCGTAATTCGGATTGATCCGGACCCGCTCTCGGTTATAAAATTCAAAAACTAAAGTTCTATTCAAGATATCGACTCAGAATAACCTGTAAATGAAAATAACAACATTTATCTCAATTTCTCTCGCGACAAGTTTTTCGTAACGTAAGAAACAAAAAATTTTTAGGCGATGTATAAATTTGACTGCACGATCCAATTTTTCGGAGGTTGCGTTCCACTTAAATTATTTTTTACTAAAATTTTATCAGTCAAAGATTAATATAAGTCAACTTTTATGTATTCATAAGGTATAAAGAGTAATCTAAGAAAAAACTAGCACTTTACGTTAGATAGGATGAGAGAAATGGCAGTTTTAGTATTGTTCACGGCTGGTGAGGTGACCATTTTTATTTAATTTCGCTGTAAAATTTATTTCTTTTGTTTAAATGTTGAAAAAACTCCGTCAATATATAGAACCATCCTTCCTTATCCAAATTTCACCAAAAAACTGGAAAAAAAATCCACCAAACTAAGTTGAAAATCTTAATTTCATCCGTTGCGAAGGCAAATTTTGTGGATATCGCGGATATTCCAGAAAAATGACCCGGCGTACGAGGCTATTCGATTTCTCCATAAGCCCCATACTGCCTAGAGAAGTGGAACAGACTATAGAATTGAGAATTCTTGTGTGTGCTAGTAGCTGAGGTATGTTAATGAGACAAATACCCGAATCTAGAGGCATTCCTTGTAGAGCTATAATGTCTCACTTCCATATACACACATTTACGATAAGTTATGGTGTTCCACGAGAGTAATCTATGTCTAACATATCGTAGAGGAGAACTAGCACGAGAGTAGACGATGAAAAGAAGGGGGGAAAGCTAGAAATAGATAGGAAGAGATGACTAATGTAAGAGGACCGGCCTCGAGAATAGACGAAGTGAATGGAAGGCAACACAAGTCTTTGACGGATGCTCGATTTCTCGTCAGCAGCATTTATAAATGCGGTGGATGAAGGATATCGGTGGCGGTTTGAGGAAATCGGCTTTGGACCTTCTTTGGAACCGTTGCGGCGAGAAAGGGTTGTTCCAGACAGCTGCGTCCGTAGTTTCCTCACAGTTTAGAGATGGCACTTTCTCCCCATCCTTCACTCTTTTCCACTCGATATGACGGCGTTAACACCTCCGCCTCACTTTCCGACCCGATTCCGCACTTAATCGAGGGTAATAAGGTAGTTGTATTAAGGGAGTTCGAGGGGGTTTTTGTACCACTGGATATCAATCAAAATGTCTCAGGGGTAAAGGAAGGCGGTGATTTTTTTGTTTTCCTGTACTTTAGGGTGCCAAGCGAGATGCATTAAAGTAATGAGGTTTTATTTCCTTCGTAATGGGCGCGGCAATTATAGTGGGCGTGAAAAAGTTTTCCATCGCAACGGAATGGCTTTAAAAGTTTATAAGTACACAGTGATGATGTAAAAAGGGTTGCGTGTGATTACTTCCCACAATAGGGCGTTTCAATTTCATAATAGCTATCGATGACATAACATCTGCCACGAGATGTTTTTTTTTAAAGCTGAGACTAGATGTCAGTTTCATACATCGCTACTTGTTAGTTTGTTTCTGCTCGTAAGTTATTCAAGAAGTTCCCATCACTCAGTGGGATTTGGTTTGAGAGGTACGCGTAATTGTTCCGATAACGGTGATAGCGGAAGGATATTAATCGCTTGCGTACTTATCAGGATCGATTACTTGATAATTGAAAAGTTTTTTTGCTTTTTTGTGAATTTTTGAGTGAATAATTCTAGTTCAGTGTTCGACAAATTTGCCGCTTATAAATATCAAGTGAGTCTACGGCTTGGTTTGCTTGTTTTTTATGAGCATTATAGTAATTATAATTAAATAATAGTAAGATAAATGATTAATAAACCTATGCATCCAGAGGTTTACTTTGCAATAGAAAAGTTTGTAGAAGTATTACATTGTTGCAATTAATTGGAATACAAATATTCTTAAGCCAATCTTCAGTACGCTATCCTATGGAATAACTCGTACATTGCCATTCAGGATGACGTGTACAGTTCCAACTGTAGCTCAATGAGAAGCCAAAAATTAAACCATTTCCATAGTTTACTAATTTGGAACGGAGGAAACGGAGGGTCCAATAAATCAGCCGCAAACCCCGCCTTCTCTGCAGAATCATCAACTCGACGAAATGTAAGAAGAATTCGCAACAGGCAACGTCGCGAGAGGTTCCTAAACACGGAAGAGGAGGGCTGCGTTATTTCACCGTAAAGTATCCAGAAAAATCCTCCGCGGTTTGAACACGTAAATTTCGCCGGATTGCGCCTCCCATACCTTCCGCCGTGACCTTTTTTATTATATTTGCGCCGGAAAAATGCTCCCTCAACCCTTGGGCGACCCGATTTTAAATTCCTCCCCCACCATAAAATCCTCTTTTCCTTCCACTTAGCTCCCGGATGTGGCTTTTTATTTCCAAAACCCTCACTCCCACTCTCTCTCCTCCAACTCCAAAAGTCGTTATTATTATTATTTCAAAAAATTTCCTGAGCCGCCATCTTGGCGTATTATTCGGAAGCGACACACGTAAATGCGCGCGATTTCAATTCTACGAGAATACCCTGTTATTTAAGCGCTCAAAGCTTTAGTCCTCCCCCGCCGTGGCGCGATATATCACTTTCATAAGCGGGATTTAATGCTTCGCCATAAAACGCACGCTTACCGGTGAAAGTGGTATTTTAAGCCCGCGATGGATCGTAGTAATCGATGTTATAGAAAAAATGAAGCGGGCAGACGCTTTTCGTCTCTTTTTTCTCTGCATTTATCCTTGACGGGCAATAACCTATTGTTTGCTACGACCCGATAAATAAAACAAGATGGCGATGACGTGGATACTGACGGGACATTGATGGCTCGGAAAGGGAGTCTGTATCGAATGAAAAAACAAATGTTGGATGCGACGTTTTAATAAATAAGTCGCAGGGGTTTCGGGGCGATAAAAAGAAGAGTTCTCATGAGCGTTTCGCTCGTAATGACAAGCGATGTAAAAGGAGGAAAGAAAGAATGTAATAATATAACTGTCACCGACCGCTCTTATCTAACGAAGAGAGACATTTTGACCAAAGATGATTTATGCAGAATATTCTAGGTCTACTTTGATGGCATAAATGATTGGCATTGTTCCATTATGATTAGTTTAAATCAAAATCGTCTCCCTCAGTAGTCCTTTTAAAAAATGAGGAAGTAGGTTGATCAAAGTAAATCGAGATAGAGAGCTTTTATTTCATTCGTTAAATAAATTGAAACTATTCGTTTGTTTAATTTAAAATTTTATATAATTTAATGCTTTTAGTGATATAAATTATGATAAAACTATAACTTTACCAATAATTTATGGTAAGTTACTTTGCTTTATAAGTAGGGATACTGTGATATAAATTGATAGTTTGAAGTTGGTCATTACCTTTTGACACACAATTCCTTTAAAATTACGTATTAAACACGTTTCATTAACTGTACCTTCAATAACTTTAGTCAGTTGCCCTATTTATCATTCAATAATACTTCAGCATAAATTTTCACTTACGAAAGTTATCTCTCGATTAAATTGCTACGTAGATAACATAACGATCAAAACAATGAATGAGTATGAGTTTTTATGTATAAATTTTGAGCAGTTAATACACTCGAAAGAAACAATTTTTCAATTATAAACAATTCCCATAGTTTTTTTCAATATAGTACATGACATTCCACGAGCGGTCGCTAAGGAATGGGGACCCAAACATATCGGTGACTCGACCATTATTGTAGCGTTGCTATTTCAAAAAGCTTGTCCCTCGAAATACTTCAATTTTCCGCCTCAATGAAATTCTATCTCTGTGTTCTTTTTTTTTGGGAAGCTGACTCCTGTACCACCCGAACATGTCTCCATGTATGATCTATTTCGGGCCCTCGGGGGTTAGGACGGGGGAGTGAAAGGGGCCGAGCAAAAATTGGTTTCGTCACAAACTCGTGCTGCTTTCAATTGTTATTCGGAGAGGTAATGAACGATTCCAGAGGGAATGCTGCAGGTTATTTCCCTCAGTAATGACCAGATACCGATGTCAATTCAGTGGGGGCCCAAAAACGTTCGCTACATCGGCTTTCTTTTTTCATTCCCGATCACCGATACTCGAAGCCGTTTATCTTTCTCCGGTCCTCTTGACAAAGGTGCGTAACCGGCATCAAATGCAACCATTTCGTTATTCTTTTTTTGTGAATGAAATTCGTCGGTGAGCATGACGGGTCTTTTTATGAGCGGCAACGGTGGTTTTTCGAACCGGAAAAAAAGGAACTGCATTTCGCTAATTATTACTTTTAAAAATATTCTCGTGGCGCTCCCACTTTTCCGCTTTTGTTCGGGAGTTCCTATGATGTGGTTTTTAAGGGACGTATGTTCGAAATTCGGTGACGTCGTCAGCGTTTTTAGTCTGGCACAACCTGCGTAATTTTCGGAACCCGACCACATTGTTAGCATATATTTTTGGTGAAAAAGCAGGAATTTAACGCGACGAAAAAAATCGACTGCTCTCGGGCGTGAAATGATACGCAATTCGGAACTCGTATTTTGGTGAAGCTTCGGAAATATTTGTCTCCCCAAAAATGTTTCGGAAGAACTTTTTTTTAAATTTCAACTTTTATAATTTTTTTTCATTGCAATAGTTGGATAACTCTTTTTCTCTTTCGATCGGTACGAATTTTTCATTTAGAAATATTTGATTGTTTGGTTTTCATTTCTTTGATCAAGCATTTTATTGACGGTTTCATGATCTAAAAAAGGAATAACATGTTTAAGTATACTTTATATATGATACATCGAGAGCTATCTGTTTACCTAGAATTTTAAAATTGATTTGTTATATAAGGAGGTATGATAAATGCAAGTATAAAACAGTATTATCAGAGTAAGCAAACAAACGTTATGAACGTCTAGTTTATGGAAATATAAATTGTTAGTAGTATTCTCGTGAAATGAGCTTTTAATAAAGATTCAAAGCATCTGAATAGAATATAGATCACTTGATTAGTGATAATGTATGTTCAATGACAACTATAATCATAAGTTAAATAGGCATTTAAAATTTTCACGTTCTTTTAAGTACAGTGTTGAAATTCTACTTATGCAATATATAAATCAGAATCATTCGGGGAAGACTAAAAATATCAATGAAAGAGTTCCGATTCAATTTTATGTATTGAATGGATTAACTCAATCAAGTTGAATGGAAATAAATGTCTCGTTTCTGTGTTTGACAATTGATGCTGTGATACCACAATCCTAATTTATATTTCCATATTTTTAATTTTTCCCCACATTAGTAACATAAAAGCGTTCCATTGAATAAATTTATGAAACAATATTAGTTATAATATGCTATTTCATGCTGAATCGTTTTCTATGATTACATTTCCGTATTTTAAAACGATGGACCGCTTCAATCGGACATCCCAAACAGAAATAGAGTGGTTCTCCTTGCAATTCTTATCCCGAGAGAATTACTCAAGCCGAAAATGTTATGCATACCTGAATAGATCGTATCTCCTGAGATAACACAAGTATAAGGAATATCCTTTGCCATACCGAACAGGAAAATCGGAAATCCGTAAAGATTTTTTCCCTTCAAGAATTTCTTTAACATCCGACGGAACGTATTGTATCGACAATCGTTGAGGGAATCAACTTTCTTCCGTTCCGCAGACTTTTCACCGATGATATTCTGTCCGAAGTAATTCGCTATCTGCAGGTCGACTGTTCAGCGAACCTCAGCAGATGCTTATCCCATTTCAAATTGCACGGACTTCCCCGTGGAAAAAATTCCCAAATCCCTCACATGTCGATTGACTCCCAATTCAGTTTCGGGGCATACGGTCTATCGAACGCCAAGAGAGGATGATTTCCGTAGAAATTCTTCCAATAAATTTTCTGTGCCGGAAGAGCGATACACACGATTCCTCATCCCTGCAACCCTTTGTCTCTACCCTCTTTTTTTACGGGTCATTATTTTCTTTCGGGTTTTAAAGAATTGCAACGCCAATGGTCTACTTATTTCGACTGCTTCTCGAGCTCATTTCGTCTGCACCTCACAAAGATGCAATTCTCATCTCGGGTTTATTGATCGTTTAAATTTCTTAGAAGAAGTCTCGAAAGAACTTTTATCTATAAGAGAATTGATAACATTTTCAGCCAATACAATGTGATTGAAGAAATGAAGTGTAAGTTTCCAACGCCAAATTACTTCACATTTGTTTAGATTTGTTAAGAGAACCACCCGCTTTTGAATGAACTAGAACGAAAAAGATTTCACGTGAGAATGAATTGTTTTCTTAAGTAAACAAAAGCTTAAAATTTCTAATTCATATTGTATTTAATTAAAGTACATACAATATTATAGGATTAGTCGAAATACATGTGTGTATCCCACTGAGATTGACATCTTTTTCTAACGTTCACATACGATTTTTGGATTTCCATTTGCTGCTGTTGTTATTTATCTAAACTCCGATTCCAATTATTTCCTAAGAAGTAACGCTGTACTTAACAAAAACTTTTTTGAATGTGGACTAGCTGCTTCCCTTCCTAAATGAGAGGACCACACTTATGATTAATGTTTTCTCGGAATATGGATCATTGGGATGGAAGCCAAAAGAGGGGAAGAACTCTAGAGACATCTGAACGTGAATTTCCGAGAAAAGAGTTTGCATGAATGAATCTCACATACATTATAAAAATTCAAAAGTAGCTGGAATGAAGCAGAATCTTCGTAGATAATTAAATAAAGTAATTGTGTTGTTGATTATCATTTAAATGGACTCTAGATAAAACTAAAAATAATACCCATTTTCTGGCCTAAAATAGAGTTTTATTTTGATTCGCATCCATAAATACGTTTTCGCTACTTCAGACGTCCGTTTCGTATTTCAAACCGAAATCTAAGAAAACAAAAATAATATCCATTCGAATAGTTTTATACATTTTCTTCTAATAACTTAAAAAACTCAACTTTTGATAATATAATATAAAAATACGCAAAAGAAAATAAATAAACTTTAATAACAAATGAATAATTGAAAAACATTTAGAAAAGAGTTCCCGGAGTGAAAAAAAAAAAGAATTTGATTCTTCAGTGCTCAGGCTAACGTAGCGTAAGTGATAAATATCTAACAAGGATAAAAGTAGCTCCCATTAGGAATCGTTAAATTATTAAAGTAGCTGTAGGATTTAGCGTTAGGACTTGAATAAATATTTACACTTACTCTATGACAATACGTTTAAGCGAAGGGTAATTAGTTGATCAACAATTTACACTTAAAGAGTAAGGTTATTGTATTGTATATTCAAGTATCATATGAAATTTAATGATATTAATATTCACTTAGTAAATAAATACGAGAAAAAAATAAAAATTTAGGATACCTTGTTAGATAAATAAAGCACTGGAAAGTGAAGGCGAGCAGTTTATAAAACAGTATAAATTTCCCTCTCGGTAAATAATCATGAGAATATTGCCTCATTAATGAGCTTTTCATTTACATAGTCCCAATTTGTATCTTTCCCAAAACGGTGAAATTATTAATTTCTCTTTCTTAAAGAATTTCAAGGGAGAAATGAGAGTTCGCTGCAAATTACAGAGATCTTTCTCAGTGGAGTTCATGAAAATTGAGCGCTTATTCTCAGTCGGGTTTAACGATAGTCGCTCCTACGAACCACAAAGTATCTTGGAATGCTAACGACGTAAACTTTACGGTACTGTGGCTCTACGACAGTGATTGCTCTCTTGATGGAGCCAAAATCAGGGTTCATTAGTAGAACAGTGAATCAGGAGACAAATGAGAATGAATTTTTCGTATTTAGTAGGAGAAATGATGACGTAATTCGAGAAAAAAGCGCAATTTTGTATTACATTTATCAAACAAATGGACCAAATACCCATTATATAGTATTGTCTAGGTATGTTTGAATTAATATGCTTCCATTTATTTATTTCGATTTTTTCCATTACGCAGATTCATAAGGTGGAAGTTGAGTGATGTGTGATATGAATTCTTTATATATTCCATGATATTTGCATTGTCAAATATAATAATATTTAGATTTTTTAAATATTTTCATTCTAGTTGACAAACAATGTTTCCTTTTGTGTGTATTAATACGTGAGAAACAATTTTATTGGAATTATTTCCGCGGAGCTCTGAAATTAAATCGAAACTGATATCAAGTGAGATTACTAAAAATTTATTTCAAGAATTTCAAATTAAATTTGGTTACGAGATTTTTATGTAAACACTCGAATGAAATGAATCATTCTTCTATAACCGTGAAATGTGGGATGAAAAAATTTCTTTCTATTAATTGATCAATATTCAATTTTCAAAGCGAATTACTAAAACAAATTAATATCCAAAATTGTAATTAACTTCTACGATGATTTTAAAATACGATAAGGATCACACTCTGCAATTGAAAAACTCGAATGTTATTTTTATTCCTTCTCATCCTATCCATAGGAATTTAAATCAATTTCAACGTAACTCTATTCTAATTCAGGGCTTAACTATAACACAATGCTATTCTCTGTTTCTTGGAATAAGATCGTCTTTCTACATCGTGGAAGAATAAAGATTGACACTGAAACAAAGTACTATTTGTACCCATAGACACAGTTATTTGGTTCTAACGGTTGAATTGAAAACACTGGGTTGCTTGAGCATGTGTTAAAAGACATTCAGGTATTGTGGATTTGGTCTTCCGTATCCATAGTAGCGCGTCCGGTCACAGTGTCAAATACCATTTCAGTTGGCGATTTTTTATCAGAACCTCTGGAAAATAAACGTGACTATCCCCAGTATGAGCGATCGCACCTGCACAAATACTCATCTTTGTAAAATCTTTGCATCCTGCTCAAACGTCCATCCACGCTTGGTCGAAACCTCGTTCCTTGGATAGAACAAACGCAGGGGTGATTGACTATTCCTTAAAGAAGTTTCCAAGCTTAGAATATATCCTTTTGAGGTGGGGAGGATCTTGAACGTCATCATCGTTCACCGGATACATCATTCTTCCTTCGATCAAAGGATTCCACAGTCGAAATCCCGTACACGACAAGAAATACGCCGCTGCCCTTCAAAAATAATATCTTGCTATTTGATGTAATGTAGTTCAATCCTGAGACGAGACATTTCCAAAGTCTATAGTGTTATGATTATGTGTAAACAACACATCATGTTTTTGAAATTTTTGGAAATATTTTCCGCGATGAAAATAACGTATATCCGATATTTCATAAATATGTCAAGGGTTAATTTTGAGAGAATTTAAATTACTTTTATCACTTAATATTTTTTATAATTTTTTGTATTTGATTTTAGCTCTCTTTCCTGCAAAAAGGTTTTGTCCACAGCTTAGACAGTTACTATGACGACTGCGTGTACGTTGGTTTATCGCTTTGCATTGAGAGCGCCGCTTTGATCTGAAGCACTTCTCTCGTCCCACGCACTTTCATCCCAAGGCGTGATTCATTTCAGATTTCAGGTTAAAATTACGTTGCGGTTTTTTGGGTGATGGCGGTTTTTGGACGATTGGATGGACGAAAAAACGCTACCGCATTTACTTTGTCCCTTTCATGTACTCCGCCTCCTATTTTGTAGACACGTGTGCAATCATGACCGCTCTTCAATTCACGGGTATTTGTAGGACGTGATTTTTACTCCATAGAATCAATCACATAATTGAATCGAACTATTTTCGACCAACTTAAAAATGTTTTCGTTCTATACGCTCGATTATTTAAGCGGGCTGTTACGTTTAGAGGCACTCGTTATATAAAAGCATTCAATCAACAGGATTTTTTTATTCGTAGATTTTAATTTCCAATGCTCTGAATTAAATGTAGATGATGAGTCCTATTCTACGTATACCGTGACATTATTTTCAAGGACTCCACCTAATTAACAATTTTTAACCGTATGATTAATTGTTATTGAGAGAAATTTGTATTGAAGGAGTTTAATTTCGAAAAAAGATTATTCTAAGGCTATTTATATTTCATCTAAAATTAATTAATCAAATCTAAAATATTCATAAATATAGGACTATGCCTTTAAAAAATAGATGTTATTCGAGTAATTCTAACATTTTTCTTCTGGCTTAAATTTTATTGAGTTTTTTTATCAAATTTAATGCAAACATAAGGAGGTTTAACAGTGATAAGTAATACTATATTCTTATAAAACGTGAAGACTGGCTGTAAAGTTCTTTTAGCCTGATATTTCGGGTTAAAAATGTATTGTTTATTCCTTCAGTACTATCTGACAACAACCTTTCAACCCAATAAACAACTCTCTATCTACATCTCTTTCCTTCGGAGTATCGTAAAAATAATTTATTATAATCTTAAGATGAATGAAGACAGATGAAGAAATATTAAGGCAAACTTCTTTGGCGATAAAGAGACCGAGAAGTAATAAAACTAGATCGTGACATTCGAGTCTATCTTATTTTTATGGATAATTTTCGCTTTCACCATTCCCTATCTCAAGGAAAAGGAAAATCATAAGTCTGAGCTTTATCTATGGAAGGAGGCAAAAACGACCGCAGGGCACGCTCTAGACGTCCCGGAGACGTCACGTGATGTGTCAAGGGTGACTCTTGACTTTTGGGGACTTGTCTCCCTTTGACCCGAAGCGCCCTTTCGAATGTCACTTCGAAATATTCAATAGTTTGGAAATGACCCCACACAAATCACTGCAAACTCTTTGGGAAGACCCCCACGCTTTATATTGAGGCTTAGTTTGTGAAGTGGACCTTCTCAAGATGGTCTAAATGAGATAGAGAATCGTAAATAAGGAGTCTCTCTATTGTATTTATTAAAATATATGAGATTTTAGCACAGTAATTATTGCGATTTTTTGGTCAAGAAAGTAACGATACTACAATTTTGTAAATGCGGGTCTGACCCCAAGTTTTGGTATTCTTGGTTATCTTTTCTAGCTCTTTCATGTTTAGAATTAATTGTTTAGATGGTTTAAATCGTATGATTAATGATGTTACTTGCTTCATTTAAAAATAGTATATAATAGCCCTTTTTTAGAAGAAAAACAAATTAATTTAACAGGAGCTCAAAATATCACTTTACAAAATATTACTGGCATTATATCTTACACTGCCAGTTTTTCTCGATATAATAATATCGTTTGGTTCAATTTAATAGCACTACTCTCCCTTATATTTATTCCGAGCCATTCATGTTTTGAAAATTGTTTCTAGGCCGTGTTAAATTGGCAAACGGCTCTCTGAGTGTATAAAAGGAAGCAAGTAATTTACTTTTAATGTATTATAAGAATGGTTTAAGTCGAGTCAAGAATTGCGTCAATTCCTTTCCAGACAATGTATTGTTATATGATCTATCTCGTCGACAGAGTGAAGTGCATGGTCCCGCAGACAGCAATTCTGGATTCGATAGGATAATCCCGTATTTGTACATTTCGCGCACGCTATTGCTTACTGTCAAAGCGAGTGAGATTTTGATTCCCTCCATGGACGTGGAGGCATCTATTTCTCCCCCGAGATTACGTGTTCCTTTCAAACTTTTTTATTTGATTTGATGGTAACGTGGCTTCCCCGGGAACAAATCTTCCCGCTCTTGGCCTTGAAAAGATAAAACTCGGGAAAAATTGAAGTTTTCCAAGTTCGCCGCTTAGATCGATACCACCAAAGTGGGAGGCGGAAACTTTCCAAGTGTCTATTCGGAGTTTTCAGAGCTATCGAAGAGCAAAGAAGTTGGATGATTGAGGTTATTGACGAAAAATGTTATCGGATATCGTAATCAGGACGGGAATCAAATACTTGGACAACGGAGGGGTCATAGAGCAGAATTAAGAATTCGTAGAAGTACTCAAATGCTATTCTTATGAAATTGGATGCAAAGGCATAGATCAAAGTTAAACGTAAGGGAAGAATAACGTAATAAGTACAAAACCCTATCCTTCTTTTCCTAAGTTATGGAGTTATTAAATTTCTTTGTCTCATGCAACTTTGTTACACGTGTTTTGTTATTTGTATCTAACGCTCGACACGTTTTTGAAGAAGGTAATGCTTGTTATCGAGGCAGTTTATTTAAATTAAAAACAAAAGAAAATAATTTTCAATTATAAATAAAGAAGAAAAATTGCTCGCTCTGATCACAAAGTTGTGCATTCTCATAAAAAAAGGAACTTCTTAAATGAAAAAATGCGAGTCCTGAATTTCAGAATGAACTGCTTTTATTCTGGCAAAAGCACCTAAACTCTGAGAATTCTTATTTAACAAAACATATAATATCATGTCAATTCATCAATCTATCACTCATGATGATTAATTCACCACTTTTAGCCCTACTTGTTAACGTGAAAGATACGTTTGGTGATGTGTTGTTATGGCATTGACCCCAAAAGAAAACGGAACGAAAACTAAAGCTGGATTTAAATATAGACCACTCTGGAGCGTGGCTTCATTTGTTTCTTTCTTTCCACGTTGTAAAAGAACGCACGGTAGGATTTTTGCGGTGGCAGCTGGGACTGGGATAGGTAAGAAGAGGAGGCCGCGGTTTGCGGATCGCTTCATCGCCGAACGCGCCCATAAATCACGGCCAATTGCCCTCTGTCTGTCTGCCGTTAAGGCTCGAAAGAGGTAAAGATACCGAGAAATAAAAAAGAGGGCGCGACGGCTGGGAGGATTGGCAATACAAATATAGATTCGTGGGAGGCTTTCCGTTGGCTGCCGTCTCCGAAAGCTTAAATACTTCGATCGAAAGAGGAATTCCTATTTATTTTTTTGCTCCATCGATGACCTACAATCGTGATCCCGAAATAAAAAGAAAAAAAATAGAAAATAAAACTTTTCCATTTTTTCAAACGGATGGTAAGGTTATTGTTGAGCGGTTTTAGCGGGATATGACCTCTCCCTATTCTTTACGACGTTGCGGGATTTTTTTCTCCATCATATCCACCCACTCATTAAACGTAGTTACTGGCCTAGATTATACGAGAGGCAATAGGATCGCTGCGTCATCTTCCAATTCGATGCGATGACATAATGATCGTATCTCGGATGGGATTGTTGTGGGAGAGTCCGATCTTTTCCGAAGCGCCTGGGAGTTCCGTCGTCATGGGATTGTTTATATCGGGTCGTCAAGATGGGAATAACAAAGTCGCTCGGATTCGTAGCCACCGGTTTGGGGAATAAATCACAAACAGATAAAACGTACCATTTAGCGGTCACTAATTCCTCTCCGGGGGGTTCAAAGCATTGGGATCCTTTTAAAATTCAGTGCCAGTCACACTCGGAGAGTTTCTTTTTCTGCCTTTTCCTTTTCGAACAAATAAACCGCGCACTTCAGATTTTTTCCCCTCTGGTGGTCTGCTTCGTCTCTCTCTCTTATAGAGATTTCATATGTTTGCCAATGGGTAAGAGGAGAGCTTTTTTTTACGTTTGAATTTGGACTGCGTGATATTGGCGCGGAAACGGTGGTAATCGTGGATGAGAGAGAGAGCCATGTTTCCATAAATCATCCGATGGAAGGATCGTGTCCTCGAATAGAGACTTCGCCAAGTCGTGCTTTTGGACCGTGAACGTACGTATTGCGTGGCCGGTTTCGACAAGCGGAAATACAGAATGGGTCCGCAGTTTATTAATGGATATTAATTGTAGTCCCCTTTTCTCAGATGCTCCACAACTGGACCTTCATCGTTTGAAATGATCAACGCTCGAAAGAAATTTTCGACGATTTACGAAGCTAATAATGCGCTTGTTATTAAATTATCGAGGTCACTTCAACTAGATGAATAATCGTCGGTATTGGTAATTGAAAACTCTTTTTAAATATCGCTACGCTATAGAAATTAATATGTGTACGCCGGATGATAAATATCGTCGAAGTTTTTGGATGGATAATTGGCAAATAATTGAATCACTGCGTTTGTTTGTTCAAGTAAATGACGAATATTGCTAGCTAAAATTGGTGTTTGTTGTTGAGTATTAATCGAAATTAAAAGAGTGCCTTGATGATTTCAATTACGAAAGCAGTGGATATAAATATTATAAATAATTGCAGTAATAACATCGTAAATAATATATGTAAGTATCACTCGAAATATTACATTTATTAAATTTTTCTACTGATATACATTATTTCTCGCATTTTGAAAAATTTTATTCGTTCATTACATTTGGAATATTTCTAAGTAATTTAACTCGGAATATAATGATAAGTTTAGCAATGTTTCTTGAAAATATTATTATGAAATAATGTACGCTACTCAAGTTGTCACGCTTGCCGTACGATGTTGTTTCCAAAGGTTTATATATAGGCATATTTTAGGTTTATATCAAAGTGTTCCATTACCGAAAACTACATCAGATTCAGTATATCTAAAACATCGAAATTGACTTAATTTTGAATAATTGGAATCAAATTTCCTGTCGTAGAAGCCTTGCAAAGGTCTACTGGAAACCTTATTCATTAACTAAGGCGCCCGAATTGAAACCGTGTTAGTAGCTATTATCCAATTTCTGTGGAGCTAATTAACTCTAGTGACACTCTGCATAATCCTGTATGATATCCTGCTTCAATGACCCGCCTTTCTCTCAAAAGGCTCAAACAATTTGGGTCATATTCTAATCGAAAACTGATCTCTCGAGACATTTCGAAATGTTTAACGTAAATTGGGCCAGTTTTCTGCCAAATGCACTGAACACGGAAGTAGAACACGTAGAAGATAGCCATATATTAGGATAGGCGATCGGTGGATAATCGGATGGGAGGGTCGATGTGGCGGTTTGCTGGAGCTAGTGACACTCGCCGGAATAAATAACACCGATTTCACTTCTAGTTCAGTTTGAAATCCAAGCAGACCAACCGTAGTCGCTTGTTTCTTGCTGACTAATGTACAGTCGATGGATTGAAAGGCTACCCATGTAAGGGAAAAGACCCACAATACAGAAAAACAATGCGTCCTATAAAAGGTATGGTATTGAATTGATTCAAATTAGAGCGTTTTTCTCCATAAGGTTTTAGAAATGCATTCGAGTGTGGAGTAAGGATTTGCTGGACATTTCTTCATACTTATATTAATACTTTTTCGAGAATTCTGTTTTGATTTTCACAAAATAAGGATACTGATCACTCGAACTTAGAACAAAGGTATAGATTGTTGTTATATAGTGCATAAACCTAACGTTGTATAACGTGTTAATCGTCTTCATGAAATACAATAATAGAAATATCCTCTATATCCTCATTGTGGGGGACCACTAAAATATATCGAGGCCAGGTCATTGGATCCCATGATAAGGTCATTGGAATCGTTTGTTGTATTGATTTCCGTTGTATTATTGTCATTTAGACCACATGATGATTGTTTTTCAGTCTTGGCAACGAGTGTAATTGAACGAACAGTTCGATATTTAGGGTTTTTATAGATAGATGGAGTTTAAGAAAGCAATCATTCGTTTAAGCATGATATTATTTCTCAGGAACATTCCATATAAATAAGAGTGAAGTTTGAATAGTGTAAGACCAACGAGAATAAAACTATACAATCAATGTTTCTCACACGACTCTGACGTTTCAACAACAGCACTAATATACTGTTGAAATTTAACAATACCTATTATTACTCAGACAAAATCCGGGATTACTTCACGTATCCAAAATTCTTCACGACCTTCACAATCGCCAATCCATCACCACCCGAAAACACGGACGGAAAAACCGATGGAAACGTGCCTAATAGTTTAGAATTTCATTTTGGAACGGTGTAAAGCGGGAGAAACCCATTCCGAAGTCCTTCCAACACTCACGTCTCTAGGTTACCCATCTTCCTATAAACCCTTTGTCTCGACGGCCCTTAAATATCCAGCACCCTAATCGCGACCATACGTATGCGCGCGTGCGTGAACGGACGGCGCGCACTCACCTGTCTCTCCGATATCCCACGTGGCCTCGGTCCATCCTCCGACCAGCAGAGTCACAACAGTAATCCATATCCACTCCCCACCCATCCTCCGCTTCACACCATCGCACACAAAGGCCGAAGAGATATCACAACAACAACCGCTCACTTTATCCAGTCACCGGTCTCCCGGCATTCCCTCAAGGGAAGACTCCTTCTTCGCGACTACCGCTGCGAGAGCCCGTCTGAGCCCCACGTGACAAGTATAGAAGGGAGATCTGTAAACTGTCGGGAGGGGCAAGGAGGGAGGAACCCACAAGCAGACTAAGTCGCCCGCTGACTGCCGCTTCTCTTCCCGGTCCTGCATACTATTCTCTTCCCCCACCATTTTCCATCACCTCGCCCCCTCCCTAAAATTCTAAATTTCCCACCCCTGCTCGGCTTTATTTTTTCCTTCCCCGCCCCTTCTATTTTTCTCTGGAGGCCATCCAAGAAGAGACGCACTGCCACCTATTCGTGTGGCGCGGAAGCAACACAAAAGGGTTGGGGTGATCGGGGAGTGGGGGGAGTTGTTTTTTTTTTAGTGGGTGGTTGCCTCCGCGGGATGGTAAAGGCTCATTTGGATTCCTTAACCGTCGTGTCGTATTCGAAGACCGTTCCTCGATGTCCTCTTTGTTTCTTTCCGCCTTTATCGTCTTTCCATCGATTCCCCTTTTATAATCGGGATTTTTGTTTTATATCGATGTTTGCGGTTCTTTTTTCAACCCTCCGCGGATGGCGTTCTTTCTTTTTTTTTTAAAGTAGTTCCCATTCGGTCGCCTTTTTCAACGGAATGCGGGTCGTGATTGGTGGACTTCCTTTCCTATTCTTTTTGGCGCCGCTCAAGAGGAAGGATCGTTAATGTTTCTCAATGAAGGAAGAGGTCATTAAACCGATCATTGTTGGGCAAATTGAGTTTGTTCTCCGAAGGGACTAATTTCGGGGCGTTGCTCGATTTTTATCCTTGATCGAATCCAAGGTTCTGCAGCGTCGATACGAGCAGTACGGAATAATATGATAGTTTAAAAAAGCGGGATAATCTGTATTACGAAAGCAAGATCCTTTGGGATTGACGCATTTAAGAGCTTATAAGCTGCTTTGTTAGTACGTTTTTGGGAGACAAGTTTTAGGTCACGCACTCGTAAAGTGGAGTATCGAATACAATGGTCCGTCTCTTAGAAATCTTAAAAACGATAAAAACTTGTTCATTCTCATTTTTTACGATTTGAATGAAAGAATAATTTCAACAGTTGTTCCTGATATCAAAATGGAACATTTTTAAAGTACAACTGTATCTATCTAGGTCAATCATGAGTTGAAAAGTTTATACAATCATAAAATTACGTTTAAATTTGATATTTTTGATATGTTTATTAGATATAAAGTAGTATTCTTTGAAACTCTAGGATTCCATAATGAATTATAAAACTTTTGTTAGTTAGAATCAGTTTCAAAAAAGGTTAAATGTTGATGTAACCAGTAGGATAATAAGTGATAGAATGTCATTAATCTATTCGTTGTTGTTTAATTGTGATCCGTATAAAATCATGATTAGTATCTCCTTCTCAGAAGTATTTCAATATGGTTCCTAATATAAACGAACAATTGGAAAGGGTAGAAAAGATTAGTGAAAATTATGAAAGAGAGTTCTAATTGTTGTTTTAGGTGATAGTTATACTTGATATTTATTCACTGAGAGTATTAGTTTAAACGGAAGTCCTATAAAATTGTATATACAGAAAGAGCAGTTTTTAGACATTGAATCAATTCACATTTCCATAAATATCTAAATATTTGAAATGATTTACTCAATAAACGGACATGTTTGCCTTATAATGATCATCACCATGTGTATATCTGTCTTTTTTCTTCTTGCATAGGAAATACTTAAATTGAAGAAGATTATTTATTGTCTCCATAGAACTAAAAAAATGTTTCATTTAGTTTCTTCTTTTACTGAAATGTTATAATATTTCACACTGTATTATAAATAGACATACCTTTATTATTAAATTTTCATTCCATTTCTATTAAATAGATACATACATACTAACATACATACATATTCGGATACAAACAGAAACAGATACGATAGAATTTTCATTTTGTTCATCAAATTGTTATTTTTCTATCAGTTGTGGCAATAGAGGTTTTTTGCTCTCATTTCAAAAATTTTGTTTGATATATAGGTAATGCGGTCATCCGATGTTTATTTTGACCCATTCATATCTGTTGAAATTCTCAAATATAGTGCAAACGAATTGAATGGTAATTATCTATTTAAGTTTTGTGGATCTACTACATTACAGTATCCCTACAAAAGGACGTAAATTGGAATCCGTGTAAAATTTGCCTTTTCTGTTTATTCGTAAGTTCCAATGTTTGTTCATTTAAGGTCGATTCACAATAGAAGTGTTTTGTACGAAAACTAAAGAAAACTAAACCGACCAATAACAAAAGAGGATATAAAACAAACGAAGCGTGTTGATAAGGGATCCGAAAGATACCGCGACGTGTTTGCTCTTAATCAACTTGACTCGGATGTGTGTATGATCGATTATTAATAAATGGAAGGAGAGAAGTTGAAAATGTTCCAGCTATTTGAGCTCGATACTAAAAGAGCTGAAACGAAGAATAAAAAGATTATTACTAATTTTAATAATTTAAAAGAATGAAATTCAGAAAATTGCATGATCTAATTATTTTCATCATCATACTTAATTAAAATTGCTCTCTAGAAGTTAGAGTGGTACTTGTCTCTACTTAAATATAATGTCGTCCTTAAATATAGTCGTTTTAGAATACAACCAAACCATGAGTTGCCTTTGGATTACATCCACTTCGGTTACTCTAAAAGGTCATCTGAACATATACGACATAGATTAAAGTCTAAATAATTGGAAAGAAACATGTTTGAATAAAGATGTAATGATTCTATTAATTCTTTCCACTAATTTAAGAAGGTCTTGAATATACTCTATCATGATGTCTTGAGTATTAAATGATGAGGTTGAATCATTATACTTGGATTTCATATAATTTCTCCTAGTTTTTACCAAGGTTAATTATTTTATTTGGGGTTACAAGAGCTATGATAGAGCAATTTACGCAGTAATGTCGTGCTTGCAAATTCACTTACAATTTTATTCCAAAGCTTAAATTGACTTTCGTGAATTTATCTCACAGAATTTTCAACTTTGTCTTAATGAAGACGTCTAGTCCACTTTGTCAGAATGAGGAAATATTAGAGACTAAGACATATGATTTCAAATACCCCTTCGTTTAAAAAAGAGATATTCGACAAAAACCGTTAATGTCAATCGGCACTCCAGATCTTTCCGTTTAATGACCTCCAGTAAGGAACAGAAATCGTATTCTGCCCATTTGTGAGACCCTTCGGAGTGTCCCATCAATCCATCGGCGGCCGCTACGAACGATTCTCAAAAAATTAACGTCGTTCCGCCAAATAAGAAAAAAGGAGATGAAAGCACCCTCCGCCTGACACGCGTCTCCTTCAACGGCTCTTTTGTATTGATTTTTCCCTCCTGACCTCTCACACAACCTTTAATCAGAATTCAGACATGGTGGCACCGCTCTGTCGGAAGAATTATCTAATTCCTTCCTCTTCTGGAGGGCCTAGTTAAAAAGAACGCTTTGAAGAGGACCGACGATTTTTTTATTCCAATTTACGACCTCCCATTCGCTCGCGAATTCTATCGAATCGAAACGATACGACTTAATGAGATATATATCGATTGCGATGTAATTTCATAATCACTCGCGGCCATGGTGATCTAATACGATGGATTCGATGACCACGTCGAATATAATTATTCAAGTTATTAAATTATAATTTGATCGTCACGTGATCGCTGATTTGGTCTCTTTGACGTAGAATGTGCTACATCCTCCCGTTCTTCGTTTCGTTTGGAGCAGATATTTCGGTAAATTAGGTGGAAAATTTTAACTTTCCTATTGAAGAGGGTAGAGATTTTTTTCTGGCTAGATTAGAGTTCAAACGATGTGGATCGTATATACAAATCTAATCTATGCCCACGATATGATATTAGATTCTTTTAGTACAAACCCATTTCGTATAAATTCAGTAAAACTGTTTCATATCCCCAAAAATTAAATGAATTTGATTAAGAGTAAAAAGCAATACCAAAAGACTAATTAGATTTAGTAAATGTAGTAATGAATAAATCAATATTAACTGGTGCTCAACGGAAATACTAGTTTTTCAGTGGCAATGAATCTTCATAAAAATGGAGTTTAATCAGTTGAGAAAACAGTTGGGTTATATAAAATAAATTATGAAAATTGGGAAAATAAAATTTCTCTATTTCGCAAGCGTAGAATGTTTATTATTCACATTAAACCAAATGCTCTTGATTATGGTTTGGCGAGTGAAGTTGTTCGAAGTTTATTCATACACTTTAAGAATTGTTTTCATTGACTATCATTACTGTTGAAACTAATGAATAGGTCTCTAATTTTCGTTTATCTTTCCTCGTTTTCTCCATTTAATCTTATGAGTAATTTTTTTAACTTCAAAGATTTAAGTTAATATTACCCAATAATACTTGTGTTCTTTCTTAAAATTTACTCAATTCTAATTACTCTTTCCGAATCTTGCGTCTAGGTGTAATTTTAAAATTGCGATTACATTACTTGTATGTCTTTAAATCCATGGAAATATTTGAATATTACGATCCCTATATAGAATATTTCATTTGAAATGAAACGTGAAATCAAAGTCAAAGAACTAAAAAACCTTTCCTTCAAAAATAACTTGAGTTTCTAATCATAAAAAAATTATTGAAGGGTTTTTCAGATGAGTGTTTGATCAGCACTTTTCCTTCTCAAGTGCTAAAAGATTTTTTTTTTTAATTTAAATTTGCTAAGGGTGAGGGATTGATGGAATAACATAATTGGTCAAATTTTCCCGTCTTGTCCACCAAACGGAACTTAATTTTTAAAAATATTCCAATTTAGTTATGAAATAATTTAGTTATGAAATCTTATATTGGTTGGTATATGCTGGAGAGTTACATCTACTTCTTTAATGATATCGTTTTCTCAATCTGTTATGTCTATTTTATCTATCTCTCATATATATCATTTTAATATTTTTTCTGATTAAAACTTTGAAATTCACAGATCTTCAAATCGATCCCAAGTATTTCAATCCTATTGTTATATATAATCTCTTAATAAACAACCTTGTTTTTCGTTGAATGCTTAAAAAATATTTGTTACGAAAAGAAACGAGAACGATCAACCGTCGCTTGTAGAATTTTTTGTTACGGAATAATGATTTCATTAGAGTTTACCGAGCGCTACAGAAAAAAAGTTGAAATTGCAGGCGTGATTCATTATCTTAATGAATGTTTCATTTCTCTCCAGCTTCTCTCCGGATTCGAGAATAATCTGCTTTATAATATTTGCATCTCTGGGCATATCCTTTCCACATCCTCTCATGGGTGTCCCTCCGAAAGATAGATACGTAAGAAGGACGTACATTAGGGTGGGAAAAAGTCACGGATTCACAATGCCTCTCTTAAGAGAGTAAGGCACGATAACAAGAAGCAAACTAATTACTGGAATTCGCATCATAAAACATCTCGCGATCGCGAACAAAAAAATGCGCTAAGCAAACAATGGCTGTTTCTCTTGCCCACTTTCTTTCCTCGCTTTCCCTTGTAAATCATCCATCAAGACAAACACGTTAATTCTGGCGCGTGGATTTATAAGGGAGGACGCAAAAAATGGCGTATTTTTTCCCGAGTGGGCAGCGTGACTGCCGAGAGTTTTCAGCGTCTGTGGGAAGCTGTAACTGAGGGAGGAAAAAATCGGGTTGACTATGAAATTTCCCCGTTCTCTTGATTTGCATTGCACAACTCAGGATAGAATTCATTGGGTTAGGCTGTGAGTGTTAGGAGGAACGGAGGCTGCGAAAGCAATGGACATGTGGTAGACATATAAGTCCAACGAGTTATAGAAATGAATATATTATATTCACTCTTGGTGATGAGGTATCATATTTAGAGTTATATACTAGATTTGAATGACTTAATAATTTGATAAACTATAACTTTGACCATTAAATTCACAATAGATTTATCTTAGGAATTAAAGGAACCACAACAACAGTTCAATATCACGATATGACTCAATCATAACGAAATAAAATAATGTACATTTATACGACCCTTTCATTTTACACGATAGTTTTATTTGAATCACTCTTCTATAATTATCCTGAAGGTTTTCTAAGTAAATGGTCTATTTCAAAGTTCCTTCATATTCAGGTTCAAGTTTGAAGAAGTTCATACGATAAAATTTCATTTGTTTTTGAAATTACAAACAAAAGTTTATTGTGTTGGGTAAATCAATATTTTTTCTTTAATCTCTTTCACGTAAATACGGCAGGATACTGATTACGCACGAGGATTTGTGAGCCATTCCGGTAAAGGAGAAAAAATCTCTAACACTTTAAATAAACGTTAAAAACTTATTCTTCTCATTGGTTTATCTCAAGCTCAAGTTTTTAAGCTCGATAGCACCTTGTAGGGTTAGTTAGTGGTTGTTAAATTTGTTTATAATATTTACAGGACCTTACTAAATAATTTACCTTGGTATTCAACAAGTAAATATAGTAAAACATTGTTGATTGTTGTTTGTTTAGGATTTTGTTGGAATATTAAAGTGAGAAATGCTAATTTAAAATAGGCAAATATTAAAAATAACTTGCGGATAAGAAGTGAGGGGTGTGAGAGAAGATAATATGATTAATCAGTATTTCCAGGAATGCATATGTATTCAAAAGAAGAATCTAGATTATCGTAAATATTTAATTCTCAGAAAGTGGGTAAGATCAAAGCAAAGACTCAATCCCTAATTCCTCTTAATGTATAATTTTTTAAAATGACGAAGCAAATGGTCAGGATTTAACATTTCCTAGGTTTCAATTATGAATGAGAATCCATAATTTAGCAAATGCGATTCGGAAAGGCGTTCGTGGAACGTTAGTCGAGAAGAGAGGATTACGTAAGGGCTTTCTCTAACCCTAAAGCAATATAACGATTAAGAGGTAGTGAAGGAAAGATTAAAGGAAGATGCGTATTTGTATGGTGAAAGATGCGTTGAATACAAATAACGAAATGTGAGTTTAAAATAACTGGAAGTGTTGACGTTTACAATTTCAAAAAAAAATTGTCCATACAACTGATGAATAGTGAGGATAATCATCAGACGAAACAATATTTTATGCGCTAGAAGTTATCAGAATAAAATATCTTATACTACATTGAGTAGATTTTATTTACTGTAGATTTGCACATCCTCTATTTAAATTCGTAAATGGAATTCATTCAAAAATCTATGAGTAGTAGAAAAAGATTGTTAATACGATGAATAAATAATCAAGTTGATATTTGATAGTTTCATGTAGTTGATGAAAAAATGAGGAAATCTCTGAGTAGCTAATATAAGAAAGTAGTTATTTATAGACGGAAACGTCATGTTTTCAGTAGCTCTTCGTTAATGATACAAGAAGGTTTCCACATCCCCATCCTTCAAGTAGGTCGTTAATGATTGAAAGAACATTGATTCGGTAAATTGAAAATACGCAATATTTGCTCATTAGTGTAGTAAAATTTAATCTTTAGATGAGCTATTATCTTTTTATGAAATTAACTTTAGAATGATGAAAAATGAAATCATAGGTTAAAATATTTTTCAATACTATTCATTCCATGATCATAGATATTGTTTAATTGTAAGAAATCTATCTTTACAGATACGAAAGATAAAATAATCGTTAATTTCTTAATATACAGCAAATGTTTAATGTAAGCGTAACATGCTGATGGATAGTTTGCCTTCGAGATTACGAATGTGTAAGAATGTTTGAATAAACAACGTGTTGAAGATTAACAGAGTGTATCAAGTATGAAGCAAACAGTGAGAGCCCAGCAACTAGCTCAAACATTTGTCTATGTACGGGTTCGTTGAGGTGAAAATAAATGAAATTGTGAACCGAATATTGAAGGTATTGTAAAGAGATAGAGATTCTAGTTGAGGTAGGTTATAAACGTGAACATGTTTGTTCAAAAATATTCTCACAATATGACGTTATCCGTGTAAATCCAAGTATACTGTTAGGTGAATTAGATGAAATTAAAAACCTTTCTTCAATTTAGTTCATATAGTATAGTTGTTATAGTAGTTAATTGTTGAATACTAATGTTTGAAGTTTCAATTACATGTTGATGTAAGTCAAGTGATTATTAGCTTCTTATCGTTTCTAGGTTAAGCTTACATTATCTACAGGTGAATGTTATCTATGGGATATCACCATCCTTCTACCGCGAATTTACTTATAAACGTTTCTTACACTCGTATTTATCATAAATTTAAAACTATTTAAATTAGTAAAACACACAGAGTTTATCAGCAACTTTATAGACTAAACTTTTCAGCATTTTATATACCTATTTTTTGAGTTCTCAATATGGTTTTAATATTCAAAGTAGTTTAATCAAACAGAACACAATTTATAAACGAAATTCTCGATTAAAAGATTTGTCGAAAAACGGTCTAAAACACGCTTCCTACAATCTCTAATCCTGTTTCGAATGTAAAAAGAGGAATTACACGAAAATGAATTTTATTACGAGATTCATCGCGTTTTCGTTTTAAAATTCCCTTCACTCGCAAACTCGTTGACGTAATAGTTAGGAGCGTCGTTTATATGTTTTCTAGATTAAATACACACCCCCACCGAGGGCCGAAAAGTGAAGGGTATGCATTAACGCTAAACCCTCAGATTTTCTGTTATAATTCTCATTCAACGTGAGCAGACGACAAACATTTTTTCCGTCGGGATACGTAAACATAGAGGCCAACTTTTAAATTCCGACCTTTTGGCAATGGCGGCGTATTTCTTGCTCCGGGCACAAGTTTCCTTATAACAACGGCGTAATCGTTTTTGTGGGCTATATCCGGTTTTGAGCTGCCGTATAAGATAGGCTGCAAAACAAAATCTGAAACGCCTGCGAAGCACGGATTACATTCTCTGAATATATTATATGAACAAAATCTTTGGGACAAAGTAAAGAGGAAGAGAGACTATCTTGAGGTAAAAACTTGTCTCCACCCATTTATGCTGTATGTAAGCTGAATCTCGGAGTAATGAAATAGTACTTAAAGCACAAGACATGGAAACTTCATTTTTTACTTTCCACAGCAGTGATTCTAAGTTAATGTTTTACAGATTGGTAGTAGATCATTTTTAATGCACAAAACTTATTCATTTGATGTTTACTTATTTAAGGATTTAAGAATAGTGCTCTATTATTCTCAAGTTGCCACATCATAATCTATATTGCTATGTTTAAAAATTCTACAAACATTTTTTGATCCAAAATATTATTTACGTAAGTATAACGGACGAAAATATAAATAAATCTAAAAATTAGACAATTGGTAGTGATGATGGTTGAATGACCAGGGTTACGACCTCCTTTCTTTCAAAAATTCATTAATTTTCGATAGTCATTTGTTTATTCTTTCAATGAAAAGATTTACACCTGAAATTTTCTAGTGAGCATCTGATGCTTTACTGGAATTTGATTGTTATTTACTGATGTGAAAACGTTTCACTTTTGATTGGGCACTTCATTTTACGTAAACAGTGTTTGCTCAGATGAGTATTTACAGATCATCAAAATGAAATAATAATATTCCAGAGAAGAGTAAGTTTATGATGTACAAGTATTGGATTTTTTCAAATGATCAAAATATAAGTACAAGGTGAAACCGATCCAATGTTATCTAATAGATTATTTAAAATTTAGTTTCTAGAAACTTCTCGGGTATCATGTTTCTTAATCCATACATAGCGCACATCTCTCAGCCTATAGGCATCTTATAGAACCAATTACGTACACTACAATACGAATTAGTGTTCTCACATGGTAACTCAAATGTAGAACATCCTCTGGTATAATTATCAATCTATGATCTATCCACGATCATCTTGTAATTAATCCAGTCTATGTTCATGTGACTAGTTGATACTCCTTCTGCTAAAGGCTAGATGGGTAATCACGTAAAGGTTGTGGAGCATATAGAGTATTTGCTTATCTATTTCAGAATAGGAGTAAATTAATCCATCACATGAAATAGAATCGGAACGTTGACGCCAATAAGTATTTAAATAAAAAGGTTTACTATGATTAAAAACAAAATACGGATCCTACAGATTAATATATGAAGTTCGTATCCAAATACCGATTTAATATTAAAATTTTAAAGTGAAAGAGGTGTCTTGCTCGGAGTTATTAGTTTTTAATGGAATAGTTGAGTTTTGAAAATTCGGTAGTATTTTCATATTTGAGTCAGGAAAACCATTAAACAGTAGATCAATACTTCGAAACTACTCCTTAAACAACTGCTTGATTTTTCGATATCTTCACAAACTCTTTTTTTCCAAAATTAAATAATCCATAATCTCCTTCAGTCGGTGGTTAAATATAGCAAAATCCTAGATCTAAAAATAGTTCTAAATTAAAGTCAAATCCCTCAAATACCGGTAAGTGCGTGTCATTAGATCACCATCGCCTCCTTCGGGAGAATCTGCAACTGCCTAGCGATTGCCATAGCAAAAGTTTTATCTCCAAAGGATAAATTCGCTGGGAGAATGGACTCCATCGAGATTAGGACGATTAAGAGAAGTACATTAAAGGAACTATTCCTCCCCTTTACTTCCGGCCGCAAGCATTCGAAACTCTCTTTTTTTCCTCCGCCATTTCCAGCGGCGGAAAAGGATAAAGAAGAACGGTAAAAAGGAGAGGTCCACAGATCCGTTAATTCCAGATAAGTAGGATCAGCATAATTCTTCCTCCTTAAGCCCTCCGATAAGGATTCTCCCGAGCCGCGAACAAGCAGGGGAATGAGGCCCTTTTTCCCTAGGAGTGCCGAGGGATATACAGCGGCAGACGGATAACAGTGTCCTAGGGAAGGGGTTTTCAGGGTAAAAAGAGGAAAAATTCGAGGATTTTCCGCCGCCGACGACAGAGTGGTTGCCGGACTTCCAGGGGTAGTGTTTTTCGAGGGGATGGATTGAGCAAAGGAAGTGGTCGAAACAAAGAACTGTGGAGGAGTGGAAGGAGGTTCAAATGAGAAGGGTTAGAATAAGAAGGAATTATTTTTAGAAGTGGTCGTAATGGGCATGCATCGTTAAAGGTTCCGATACATATATTTATAGGCTATGTATAGTAATTAATTTTAATTAGAGATAATGATGATAATGAGTTCCTATGTTCCCTTTAAGACTACAGCTTTATAATACTTAAAATATTAAAAAATAATACCTTCTTTAGTGTTCGCTTAAGCATACCGAACTCATGCCTTTCGGGTACTTCATAAATTCATTCAACAGTCACTTACTGCCTTAATTCTTTCTCAATAATTAATAATTGAAAATAATTAGATTCCTACGATTTAACTGTGTACATTGACGATACAAGATTCTATGATTAACAGGAGAATATAAATACGATGAATAATGCACAATATAAGTTACGATAACTCAATACGAATCCTAATTAATTCAAAGAAGAACTTTATAATATGAGGGTCAAAGGAATAGTAGTCCAATACATTAAGCGTTATCATTTTACTAGCTTCTCTAAATCAGCTAACGTAGGATCTCAAACAAACTCTATTTTAAACTGATTGATAAATTAATAAACTCGGATTCGTTTATTTTTCTACAAGATCATCCAATTTTAATATCCTAACCGTACACACGTCTTTAACATGCAGAACTTTTGCGAATATACGCTCCGATAGATCGAGAGGGAATTTCGGATCGGAATATCCACGCAGCAGCGCCAGAATAAAATATACGGAGCTATCAGAACTTCTTGAGTTCGGAGGCGTGATTAATAATATTCTGTCCTATTCATCGGGTTATCGCTTTGACAGCTTTTTTCATCGCAGGGCCTCGAAGGTGCGTGGGAAGGAGAGGTGCATGAGGGACAGTGGTTTTGAAAGGAAGGAAATTGGTTTAAAGGAGACGAAATAAAACGGTCGAGGGAAAGTCGGTGAAAGTTGGGAGTGTTATGCGGAAAGATTATTAGACGTGTTTGGGATAGTTAAATAGGTTTGCGATGAGGAAAAAATATGCTGGAAATGGATCAAACGCACGGCGCATTTTGCGCTTTCGCGAAAAAAAGACAAACGGATTCAATTAGAGAGACACGTAGGGATTTCAAAGGATTTGGGAAATAGAGACGAGTAGAGAGATGCACCGGTATGGCTGTGGTCGTGGAAATGGATAAGCGAAAACTAATTGTCACGATATACGCAAAAGTCTCTTTCTAGCGCCGTTTCTGCTATTAATACATCGTAATGGTACATGTCCCTTTTGTACGTCGATCGTATTGTATTCGCGGAACTAAATTTACTTGAGTGAATCGCACGCTATTCAAATTCACAGAATCATCTAAAGCTATATTTTAATCATCTCTTCATCGTAAACCGTATATTGTTTGAACGTTTTAAGCGATATTCTATTGACATCAATACCTCTAGGTTTAAGCTCAGATGACGAGTTATTCGTTACGAAAGAATTCAATATACTTTGAAGTAAACTAAGAGATGAGGGATGCAGTAGGAAATAATTACATGAAAACTAACTACGAAAGTGGTTAAATAGAATCATTATATTTGACCAAAAAGTATATTAGAGAGGAAAGATGCATTGAATAAATATTTACGAGAAACGAGATTGTTTAAAGTTTTATTACTTCGTTCTGGTTTAAAATGGGTTGAGATTTTTAAATTTATGAAAGATAACACTGTTTGAGATTAAATACGAAATCTTTCGTCTATGCACCATGAAAAGGAGGTGAAAGCTGTTCTTGGTTCAGATGCAGCTGAAGGTAATCGAAGAAAGTTTTTGGTTTCGAAGAATTTCTATAAAAGTAGTAACTATGTCAAGAAAAAGTAGAACAAAATTTCTCTCGACTAAGAAATCGATATGCTGGAAATCAGATAATAATAATCGTCAAATATATTGAAGCATCTTTCTTTAAAAACGTATATTCCAGAAAAATATTCCCCAGTCAGTTAAAATTCATTTTTAAATATAAAAAATGTTTCCGTTTGATTATTTCCCGACTAATCTAATTTTTCCTTAATGTGATTGATTCATTGTTCTTTTTAATCATCTATATTTTGACGCAATTATATAATTTATGGAGACTTATCGATATATGAAGAGATCGCCACTTCGAAACGATTATCCTGTAATACGTATAGTTTTGGTCAATGTAATCCTGTCCACTCAGACTTATATCGTGCGCAAACATTAATAAGATATATGGAGCCAGTGTAGATCATTTTGCAACATAAATCAATTCGCAGATATCAATGTAGAATAGCCCAATAAAAGATGGATAATATTTATGGATACTTTATAATTGAAATATAGACGAAAGAAGATTCGGAATCACTGAAGATAATGGGTAAAATAAGGTGACAAGAGGAGTCACCACCAAAACCAAGTGTAGATAAAAGGGAAAGTTATACGGAATCGTCTAAGAAAGCGGCAGAAGTTAAAAAAGGGGGAAGGATTAGATGGGATACAGAAAAGGGTAAGACATCTTTCCTTGCGAGTGGTTCATTCCCGAGGGAAGCAAAATGAGAAGAAGGAGATGAAGAGAAAAAAAGAGGATGAAACTGGGGGCAGTTTTCTTCCGGTCAGCCAGCTTTAGAAATGGCCGAATGTGCTACTAACACGCCGTAACAATATTTTGCCGTAAGGACAGAGGCCCCTTTTGCTGAGGGAAACTACCTTCGCAGCCATTCATTCCTTTTCTTCTAGACATCCCTTCCTCTTGGCTTCTAGAATTCCCATCCTTGGATGTGCCCCCTTGAAAAACAAGCGTTTCCTTCGAAACTAATCCTATCCTTCTTTTTTATTTTATTACCTCTTGCTACTTATGCTAAACCGTTTGTATATGGTAGACGATTTATGGAAATATTCTGCTCTTGTTACTTCTACGGTGGTAATACAATATGAGACATTTCTACGATATCCCATCGGATCAATTTAATCGTATTATATCCATTTATTCATTTTTTCACTGAAAGTTTAATTATAACTATTTATCGATATAGAAAGTCAATCATTTACTATGATAGGCTTTACTGATCGCCGAAATATTTTTATTAAAGTTGTGCTCACAATTTAAATAGATTTTTGTTAATAAAGAAGAATTTATATTATGCAAATAATGATTTGGATTTGAATACTCAAATTGATGGCTAGGAAACAGAATTTAATTCTCGTTTTATAAACTTAAATTCATCAAATAGACAATTTTTAAAAACTATCTCCTCCTTACTGCTATGTGTTGCAACTTTTTTGATGTACTCGATATAAATAATAAAAAAAACATTAAAACATCTTAAAATACTCATCATGTATAGTAATCGTAACGTGATAAAAATCCTAACATATAAAATAAAATAAAAATGAAATATGGTTCATCTTTCCTTTAATCATGATTTTTACTCGTATTTCATTGATCTGTGGATTGAATTCCAGTGGATTCCTTTTTAGAGATCCGTACATTACCTTGTTACTTTTATCACAGCGTAAATGTTTATAACTGTGCCATTCGCGCTATTGGAAAAGTTTCTAACCTAGTGACCGATCCTTTGTGAGAGTTAGTACTATTTATTTCGCAGCAATTCCTCCACAACTTGTGCGGCCCACACCTTGTGGAATCTCCGTCGATCTTCCACGACCCAAACCACATCTTTTACGTTTGGAATTTCTCGGAACTATTTCCTGCAGAATGCGTGAGCGAGGTTTCGCAAAGGGATCGAGAAAAGGGTGGCCATTTTTCAGAGGTCCCCACTGGACCGTTCCACCTCTTAGATTTCATCCCCGCACACATGCGGACTCTTGCTTCGGAGAGATTGTAGCTCACTGCCTTTTTCTTTCCCTTTGTTCGCCTTTTCTTTCGATGTCCGCTAAAATGTTCCCCATCCTTACGACTCGTCTTTGGAGGTGTCCTCCTCAAGATGGGTGTTTATTGTGATCCCACTTTCACTTTTTGTCGAAGCGCAGGTGCGTTTTGCGGGGCGTTGGCTAAGTAAGGTGGAATTTTAATGGGAAACAGCGGGTAATTTCAATCGAGATAAACCTTTATGGTTTCCGCACTAAATTAACTCTGGTTTTCTTGGCTAAAATTGCTGCGGAAAGGGAATGATCTTCTAAATAAAAGCTTGGGTGTTAGGAATCAAATATGAGCGTTATACGTATTGTTTTCGAAATAAAGATAGAAAATCAGTAATGAAAATGCATGAAATTCGTTGTAAAATGGAAAGTATAAATCTTCATGAAATTAGTTGGACTATTTATTCGTCGAGAATAATGAATTAGAGTGTTTTTTTAACCAAAATATTAACTTCTGTGCTTAAACGTAAATCAATAAAGTCAATAATGAATTGTGATAATTGTTGGAAGTCACCTTGGTTCTTTGCAAATAATTTGAAGAAATAATAACAACCAAAATTAGTGTGATTATAAAAGATTTTTCATAATTACGAGCTCTAAGGAAGTGAAGAAGTTCTTATGTTAAAGAGTTGCTCTTATCATGAAAATAAAACAATTATGTTCATTTACATAGATACAGTTATGTAATTACTTTGATTTAAGTAAAGCAAATCAATCATACACAATTCGCAGGAAGGGATTATTAAATTGTATTATTTTTTCTCATCATCTTAAATATTTTTTTGGTCCTAGTGAATTAGGCTTTGGTATAGCTCTAGAGTAAATAGTATAATATTCGTAGGATAGTCGTTTATGAAATTTTAAGTATATAAAGTTAGACACCTATTTTTACTGTACAAAATATTTCCACGATTTTATGATTAAATAACTTAATAATAAATATTTAATTGGTTGGTGGTTATAGCCATAATCGTTTCCATCCGTACTCGGAAGACAATTACCAAGGCAACGTAATACTGACCGAGTAAAGTACTCTTTATGCGCCTGCTTTAATTGGAACAACCCCGGAGCAACGACAATAAAAGGGCGCCTTTAGTAAATTGGTCCAACGAATCCCATTCGAATATTTTAAGGGAACCTAGTTATACCATTCATTAAAGATGCCTTATTATCGTATGGAGCCGATCGCGAAATTACATTACTGCAGCTTCAAAAGGGCCTCCGTGCACGAGTGAATGCCCCAGAAATCCAAAGGAGCGAAGTGATGAAAACTTGAATTACCGCCGCCCATATCCTCAAAAGGTTAAAAGGGATTCGGGAGTAATTCGTTAAAAAAGCATACCTTTTCTTCTTGGGTCTGTATTGCGAGAAATGAATTTGGGCCACTCTTCTTAGGACATTATTACAGATCCTGGGAAATCTTGTCACTCTCGGAAATTACATCATCTGAAACCGCCTGGACCCTGGAGGCGTTTGCGAAGGTATTAAAATGACTTAAGTCTCATAATTGGCGAAATAAATGAGCCTGGTATTTTCGAAATGAAGACCGTGCTCTCAGCAGAATGAGGTTTTCGGCTATCTTCTGCTATTTCACATCACCAAGATCCGCCAGACCTCAGCGAATTTTCTATCTTGTCCCATTTCTTATTCGGCTCAATTTCTTGAGAAATGCATATCGCCTTTTCCTGTAATTAGGTGCAATAAAAGTTTTCCTCGAGTGGAAAACTACTAAAGGTGTTATTTTACGGAGTTATTTTAGGGCCTCTTTGTTTCTCGGGCGTTGTGTTTGTATTTTGATGGGATAAGTTGCTAAGGAAGTTAGAATTCACGAAATATCTACGCCGCATTCAGACTATTAAATTATTCTTCTCGGAGAGTGCGAAGCATTTGGTAAACTATGGGTAAAATAGGTTTTGAGATGGATTATGGAGACAGAAGTCAATTATTTCTGTTTTTTTACTCAGTAAATACAATTAAATTAAGGCGATAAAAACTTTTTGTTTGTTAGATGTGAGCAAGAGTAAATATAAACATTCTCATTCACCACTATAATCTATTAAGGAAATGGAATTCTTTAGAAGAATCTATTTTGACTTCATAAAATATTAAATTTTAAAATGAAACTTTTATGAATGTTATATTCAACTGAGAATAGATTCTATATTACAGTATTTAATCATTTCAGGGACTGCACTGAGTACTGAAAAAGATACGGATATTAGAAAAAAGAGTTGATTAAGACAATGGAATATTGGTAAAATACGTGTCGAAAACTTCGAATAAGTCCTTGCTTTTCCAATCATTAATATATAGAACATAAATAGTTGATATTCAATTTTAATTTAGTTTGCCATTTGTTTCAAAGAAGTTAAATAAATTATATATATTATTCTTGACAGTGTTTGTGACAGTTGAGATACATCGAGTTAGAAAAAGGAGATGAGAAACTGTCATGTGTTTCCTTATACTGCTTGTAAATAGAAATTGAACAAGATTTATGTCGTAAAACACCTCTTAGAAGCAAAACTCTGTAAATAACTTTCGAAATCCTCTAAATAATTTTTTAAAACAATCTCCGGGAGTTTCCATCCGATTCCACTGTCACGATGTTCCAATTTAACTTTCGTGCGGAACGATTTACGCCAACCAGATTAATTCGGTTCCATTGAGAAGGAGCGGAATTCGTTAAAATCCTCCATTTCCCCATTCTTAGCCATCTTCGGTCCAAATCCTTCCGCCCCTCGCCATTTACATACGTTCCGCGGCGGTGACCCCTTACCTCCCTCCACTGTGCCCAATCTTCCCAATCGAAACTAGGATAAAGGGAATCTTCCCCACGCTGAATTCGGAACGTGATATATACTCCAGCATCCTTCTAAGACTTCCTTTTCACCATCCACTTGATCTCTTATCCCGGACCCCTCCCTCCCCACACGAAGGCGTACCCTTCGTGCAGGTCGAGAGTGATTTACTTCGTGAATATCCTCTTAAAGATTCCGTCCGTGGCTGTGAATTATGTGGTCCCAAGGGGACGTCCTTTTACCAGAGGTGACTTTGTCCCTTTTCGCGCCCCGCAGGGTAGACTATTTGCCCAAGGTAAGGGATATCTAGTCGGTTATTAATGTTGCATATCTGAAGCTGTTTAAACGGTCACGTACTCGGGAAGAGGTGCTGATTCCGAGTTTTTTGGGCGGCTACTAAAATTTATTATTTTACGTCTTTTTAAATAGCTGCTGGAATGCCTCTTGGTAGAGGTAACTGATGGAATCAAAATTGAAAATATTACTTATTAGAGGAGGTTCGTTTTCTAGCATACTATAGAATAGGGAGTGGAGGTACAAGTGTAAGTACAAGTGACACGTGAATATATGACGTTAGAGAATTTAAGATTGAACTATTTAGATTTAACAAGAGAGAAATCCTTCCATAAATAGTTCTCATCGCAGCCGTAAAGATTAAAGTATTTTTCTTACAAGGGATGGGTAAAAGATTGGTTAAATATAGCCAACTTAAGTAAAATCTTACGTAATCAAGTTAAAAAAATATTAAAAATAAAAGTTTCGTTCAGTATTTTTAGAAATAAAACGTTATTTAATCCTTCAATTGCTGATAGTTTGATACTTATCAAATGAATACCTTTTAATTTGGAATTTTTTGGAGAAGTAAGCATATCCGAAGATTTTCTGTGCTTCAACACAAATATGTGATATGTAAAGGTTCCAGGTCGTTAGTAGAAAAGATAAATATCTAATGAAAATGGGACTTGAACCCGGAACTTCTAATTAACAGTCGTTGCTCTTCTAAGTGTATTGTAACATAATGTAAGGATATCTATGATTTCGTTTTATAGTATGTAAATATTTTAAAAAACAATTCATTAGATTATATCATAGTATCACCGAAAAATGAGTTTATCAAACATCAGCCATCGATCTCTAAGTCTGTAAATGCATCAATTTTACTTAAAGAGAAAATATATATCTTAATATTCATTTTCCCACTTAAAATAGAGTCGATGTTTACTCCTTGTACAGTGCTCTCTTTTTTTAAACCGGCTGCGGCAAGATCTGTATCACCTTTAAAGGACAAACAGGTGCTGCCTCTCTCGGCGAGTTTATTAATCTGAAGCTCATGCGAGACAACGCGTGCTTTACTCGGCTATTTCCACCTGCTTCCCCACCCATCCCTTAATGAGCACTGTCGTCTATTTTTTTTGCTGCACCACTTTAACCAAATCCTCACGAATCGCCGTCGTTAATTATCGAGTGTTTTATTCAAAGCTGACTCTACGAAATCTTCATCTGAAATTTCCTTCGCTTTCCATTGGGTATGCAATTCGAACAAACTAAGGCATGTAATAAAATAGATGTTCATCTTCAGAGATTATTTCGAGACTTATTGTTTTAAAATTTTCGTTTGCTGCGTTAAATGAATTCCTTGAAAAAATGTAAATAAGTTAATTCCAAATTTTATGATTAACTACTGTCCAAAACTTAATTATTTATAATATAAGCTATGTTTATGGTTTTTAAGATGGTTTAGAGAAGTTTTAAAAATTAAATAATGCTGAAAAGTATGTAAAACTTAGATTTTTTACGTATATATTTTTCGAAGTAGATGTGTATCATAATTTCAATCGAAATATTGACTTTAATAAGGCACTATTTCAGAATTTCATCTAAAATTTATTTAGATTAATTTAAATCTTCTGATAATTTATTGATAGTTGCTAGTAATTTCTCCAGTAGGATATTATATCGTATATTGATTCTTTAAAATTGTCATCCACATGCGTCAAATCTTAGTCAAATAATTCCAGATATTGTTTCCATAATATAAATTCCAAGAAATTCCCTGCTTTTCGTAATCGTAGATAACTAAATGCGTCGTGATTCCAACGGATTACGTCTTTCCTTGAATATTGAATTAATTTTGATTGGATCTATTGAGCTAGGCAGTGATGTGATGCATTTAACTCCATAATGTATTCCAAATTAGCTCCATATTTTCCCTGTAATACATCAATAGAAGAGTTCATCATATGATTTCTTAGAATTGTATCTCATATGAAATCGGATGAATAATTCAGATGAAGTTTTTCCAAATAATATATTTATACTTCGCTTTCAATTACAGATGTTTATTATTCAGAATAAATAATCTCATAAAATGAGTATGAAAATGGTTTGATTGTTTTTTAATCGTGTCGATTAACGAGGAATTATTCTTAACTATAATCTAAATTCTATTCTTAATATTTAAAGCTTCTTTCGAAAATTAGAGAATTTGACAGATTTCAAACGCTCTCAAAGACTAGAAATCTTATAGAAGTGATATTTCTTTTCTCATATAATTATTTGTATATTTATAGCCCCAGCGAAAATGTTACTTGCGTTTGCGAGGTATTTCATTTGCTTGAAGAAAAGTAAAAAAAAGGAGTTTGTTAACTCAGATTCTAGTGAATAGATTTCTATTCTACATTTCCAGTCTAACAAACAGCGAACGAAATATCAGTAGTTAATTCATTTATTAAGGATAAATCAATATTATCTGGTCTGTGTTATATATTAGCACTTTCAAGATACTTCGTATAATGTTTGCGTATTCTCCGACTTAGCCCCATTACTTACGACATCCTTTCTGCAAACATTAGACCGCCAATATCCCTTCAACTTAATTAGCCTATTAGAATGGCGTCGCTTTCATCATCTTTGCTGATTAAAAAAATGAAATCTTTCCCTTGTCACAGGGGATAGAAATTGATAGATTTTTTCATGAGGAATGTACGAGAAAGAATCTACTTTTTCTCTCCGCATCTCATTAAGAAACTTACTTTATTTTTGCTCTCGTGTAAGATTTAATGCCTCATCCACTGTCGATAGAGGAAAGGCTATCTACTAAAAGCCATTAAGAGTCAAGGATGACCATACGCTTCTTTTGAAGAAAACTATATTAATACAACAGAATATTGTCTTTTAGTCTTTAAAAGGTATTTGGTTTAGGATTAGGAAAGAATTATTTTCAAATCGCTACAGTAGGGTTTATTTTATATAATATAAGAAATTACTAACGAAAATTTTGGATATCAGATGATGACAGAAGGAGTACACCGATACGAAGGATTTAAAAGATTTCTAAACGGCTTATGGTCATCTTAAATGGATACGAATTCGATAGAATCTTAATAATAAGATAGTTTGATAGGTGCGTAATATTATATTCAAATGCGCTTAAGCCCTCGCTATATCCGAGTTTTCATTAATAAATTGATCTGAAACTTATTTCTGTACAATTCCTAAATCTTCCCTATTCACATATGACTAATTCTTGACCCTCCCTAAGGAAAATCTAATAAAGCTCTCACCCTGCAAGTTGTTAAAATAAATCTATTTGTACGTCATCAACAACAATCAAATATCATTAGGCATCCCAATGGAAATTTGGCTGGGATAAAGAAAGACAGGTCCGTCGGTAGGTGGTGATGGAGGTTGAAATTCTCAGATTGGCACTTGCTATGCTGTTTTAGACAGATCCACTCATTTTTCTTGCGAGAGATTGTGGTCGTTTCAGATTGGATGTACTTCTGAATGGGATTTGATTTGGAGGAATGAACATGCCGTGTGGATAGAGAAACCTGGTCGATTTCTCCACCTTAATCAGTCGGGTTTGTTTGGCCATTGTGAGCGACTTTTATTTCTCCCGTTATTCGCAAAGGGAGATTTTCGTTGTGTTTTTGTTGGATTTTAATCCGCGCTTTTTTCCAGTTCACGGAGCAACGTTTTCCTTTTTTCAACCGACGAGAAAATTTAGAGGAACAAAAAGGCGCGTGAAGGAGTACGCACAGGAGTTTTCTTCGCGTCGTTAAAATCGGTTTGAACTCGACAGATTCCGAAATTTCAGGACCTTTAGCATTCGCCTCTTTCACTTACGAGTGCCGTCGGTTCCACCAAGTTGCTCGCCCTTTAAAGTCTCACGAATTACGTTTATTTTGGTACGAGATATCGATCGAAGGTTACACATGGTTCCCTTTTTTTGTTTGGACGAGACGGAGGCAAACATTGATTTTCCGAATGTTTTTCGTTAGCGCCAATATTTTTCGCAAACACAATTTGATGTTTCTATTTGATAATGGCGTAACGCGAGAAGTTTATATTGGTCGGATTGGTGGCCGAACGTAGAATTAAAGGAAATTAAGCATTTTTCCCACCAGAATGGCTCGTAATGAGATACGAGGCGATAACAAACTGTCCGGCAAATGAATTCAGAATTAAATGTTTATCGAGGAAATGTAATCGGTAGCAATGTAATCCCGTGTAATCGGTTCATAGTTTGGGCCGTATATTTCATGCTAATTAAATCACCATTGTATTCTGAGGTTTTGATATTAATCAAGCCTCTGCAAATTGAAAATCAAATCTCATCCGAGTGCTTTTAATTTCCTCAAATGTTATATTACTCTTTTCTTGGAAATGATTATAATACGTTTTGTGCAAAGCTTTTACACAGATATCGTTCATAAGTAATTAATGAATCTGTTGGGATTTGAACATAGTACTAATTTACTTGTTTGATGATAAATGACTGACATTAATTTAATTAAAGTGTAATCAACCTTTCGCCGAACGAATCAATTTATCAATTTAAAAAGAATAGACTGATTAAGCGAATCGTTGAAATATTACTATGAGAGAGAATCTAAACAAAGATATGAATAAAAATGTAAGCGGTACGATTGAAGTGGTCGAATTTATTATTGGAAACATTATTAATCATTGGAGACCCACGTAAATTTTCCGTATCTGTATTATTCTCCACCTCAAAATGAGTGCAATTAGCTCAATTATTGGATATACCTATTTTTGACTAATGTAACAATTCATTATCCAATAATATTCTAATATCAAAATTACCATAGAAACTTTACGAGTTTTTTTGAAATCTCTTACGTTGAACTGAATGTAGAAGTTTAATAAAGAACTTAATGATTTATTTTAATATTATTCATTAATGTATTAATTGCTTCCAATTTCTTCCAATATATTTTTTCAACTAATATAATAATGATGATAATGATATTTGTTATGATAGAATATATTATAAAACTTTTTAAATTAATGATAAATTAAAGCCTTTCCAAGCAGTCAAGTATAAGTATTATACGAAAAATATACTCATATTTCATATAAAAATAGAATTACATTTCTTATATTATAATATCTTTAATACGTAATCTTTCTTTTTTATCTATCAATTAAGTTGTCATTCATAGGAAAGTGACTACTGTAGAATAAATTTTAAAAATTTTACTACAAACATAACAGGTTCCATGTCATACATCCGAAGGATTTCATTTAAATCTATATTAACTTCATAATCACACTATAATAGTTACACCGCATATTTTTAAAGAGATTGATCAAACGCTGTAAATTCCGTACATTTTAACGGATAATGATAATTCATTTGCATTAAATTATTCAATGTTTCTTTGACCCATTTTACTTTACCTCGTAATCGAAAATTAAAGTTCCAATACAGAAGTATATATACTTTTTAAAAAGCTAAAGTTTCGGTTGAAAGGGATTTTAAATCCTCCTATTAATATAAAACTCCATGAATAATTATTCACTCAAATATAAATAACAAAAAAAGAAAACATAGACTTGTATAGTATACTTTTCATCTATAGTTTATGTATAAAATATTTCGGCGATAAAAAAAACATCAGAATTTAAAGGTATACTCTTCAAGTAGTAAATTGGCAAACAAAACAATTTCAGAAAATGGGAATGTTACATCCGCCCCTTAACAAAACACACAGATAACTATTCCATAGGAAGAGGTCACCTTCTGCGGCCTCGTATTATGATGGTCATTATAACCCCATTCACACCTTATGGCACTGGGACCCGAACGGCCGGGTTCGTGTGTCCAGAAACAGATAGAAATGGGATGGAACATCCGGAGACAGCATCTGTTCTCCGGAAAAAAAGCGACGAACAATTTCCAGCCGCGGAATCCAATGGCTATCAATATAAGCGAGAAAAAAAAGACGGGCGAATGGAACGGCGATTGTTACGATTTGTTTTTTCGTCTATTTGCCTGTGGTCCGGGAAACCATTGCATGTAAATAGGTGCACATTATGGGATTGCAGCGCCGACTGATTATTCGTCGAAAGTGTGGGAGGACACGAATAAAGAAGCCGGTTGCGTTAACTGCGATAGGATTGGGCAAAAAATAGACTTTCAAATTTCAGTTTTGGATTTTGGAGGATATTTGTCATTTCCTACCTTAGAAGATACGTCACCTTGGCGGTGAATAATATGTGCTTGAGGAGGGAAGGGTAGACCATTACCTGAAATTGAAAGATTATATTAATTAAAACATAGAGAAATGTAAAATATGGTTTACCAAATAATATGGCAGTATAAGTCTATGATAACATCTGATTTCTTTATTTTGCTTCTTTTCATCCCATCCTAGACTATTTTAAGTTCTCTCTATTTAGTATCTACAGCACTCTTTTGGTTGGTAGTTTTATATTTACTCTCATTTGCGAATGTTATTTTAGATTCAAAATAATGTACCAACTGGCGCACATTTCAATTTATTCACGAAGTTTATTTATCAAAATGCTTAAATATTTACCTTGTTAACACCTATTTTTTGCTCTCTTCTATTGAATAGAAACATATTCGTATACACGGAATGTTTTTGCAGATATTGTTAAGTTTAATTTAAATTTTCTATAAAAATCTAAGCATTTTATTATGCCGCCAAACCGTTCCTATTTGTTATTTTATTTTTATCATAAAAATTGAAATCAGTTACATTTTTTCATAGTATTTTGTACATTTGCTTCAGTTTTCAGGAACTTAACAATCTGTATTCTTGAACATACTTTATTAATAATTTATAAAAATATTTCTATTATTGATTATTGCCAATTTAAATTCAAATATTTACCAAAGAAATATTCTGGTTCTAAAGCAATGATCATGTAAGAAGATAGAGGTAAAGGGAACATGAATGGAAATATTGGCGAATTTAATTAAGTAAGAGGCAGAACAGGACATATCTTAAGGGGAAAAAATCTAACTCAAAGAAAGATACTGACGACGCAAGTAACAATTGCAGCTTTGCGAAATTGTAAAGTTAATTATATTATTTAGTGTGATAATAAATAAGTTAAAATTACTTTTGAAAGTGAAAGCAATAGGCCCTTGCTTTAAATGCATGTCTGTAATCGAAATATTTAGTATAAAATGCAGTTTTTTTAAGCAAAATTGCTGGTGGTCTCGTTTTGAATATATTTTAGGGAGGAATAAAAAGGAAGACCTACGTAAAGAATTAATGTAATTCCCGGTACATAAATTTAAATTGCTTTTAGTTACGATATCACAGAACGGAATAGATATCCGCTCATTCAGGGCGACTTATTTATGTTTCGTACCAAATATGTACGGATATCGATACTCCGTAATCCCGGTTTAGGAAGCGGGTTTTTCGAATCTTTCGTAAGGCTTTCCTCTCATTCCAGAAATTACCTCATCTCTGGAAATAACCTTTTCCCTCGCTCAATTTCGGAGAATTGGATTCGTAAATCGATTCAATGTTTCACATTCCTCGTGCGAACGTTAACATCTGCGTACCACCGGACATGCAGTGATAACCTTCGTTATTGGATGAAGACGTTTCTATAAAATTGGAAAGCATTGAGATATTAATTCACGGGATCTTTGTGGAATTCGATTTTAGAGGGATTTTAAAGGAAATGGGGGCGTCACGTAGGTCGACCGCGTTTAAATCCGAGCTGCTGAAGGTTTCAATTTTCCTCTTTGCTGATTGAGCGACACTCGTTGAATGGCCAAGTGCTCACGTAGGCACGCATGCACGGAAGTGGGCTAATGGTGGAGGAGCCTCTCGTGCTCTGTCACATCGATTTTTCCCCCAATGGAATAGTCGGCCGATTGACTGTCCTAATGAAGTTGTTACTGGAATTAAGATTTATTTATATTTCTCATATTCTAACATATAGAAACTTTGTTGATATTGTTTAAAATTATACGCTTTAAATGAGGTAAAATGTAAGAAAATTATGTAAGAAAAAAGTAAGCTTTATCGTAGCTTAGAAAGAAACTTTCCCTGCTATACGATTCACTTCTCTAAGTATGATCCAATAAAAAAGGAACTGAAAATTCAGTTACTATGGAAATCAACTCGTAACCTATTTATCTCATAAGTATCTAAATGTAATAATCCTTACGTATACAAATATATCACTTATCTTTTTATATTTATATCGACAATTTCAATTGTGGTATAGAAAAAGATATAAAGTGAAGTAATTATACCTAGCTATATATTGATGAATGTTGAAAAATATATATTTCAAGGGTAACTTTCCAATCAGCCAGGAATTTAAACGCTCAGTTCTATAATAAACTTAAAACATCGCGTATAGTTGACAATTTAAAACTCAGTTTCCCTTGAATGAAATTTGTTTTGTTTTCAGTCTAGCTGGAATACGCTAAAGAGAATTTCAGAGGTTTAGAAAGTCCATACATTTATGATTTATTTATATAAAGATATATTTCTCTATAAACCTGTATTTATTGATAGTATTCTTTTCAAAAAGCACATTTATATACATAGTCAGTGTTTGTAAATTTTATGATCGTAATACAATATATTCAGAATCTAGTTTCATCGGCACGAAAATTCGTTAAATATATTCTTAACTGTGCTAATTAAAGGAGATTTCAATGGTTGAGAAAAACTCAACATTATTTTTTCGCGAAATAGATAAATCGTGCATGACAGTTCTCAGAACTTTAGAGAGTCCACACTCGAGAACGGACAATAGTTGGAGAAACACTCGGAATTTAAGCGTGAATGAGAGTTTAACGTAAATTCCTCATCAATAATTAAAACGGTGGGAAATCCATCACGCCTAAGAGCCCACGATAAATTCATCCTTTCGAAGCCGCACTCCGACGCCAAAATAGACAAACCAATCAGTCAGAGATCCCGAAGAAAGAAAAAGAACCGCCCTTAATTTGTCTTCCGGGAAGAGGTCAGGTGAATAAAGAGGGGAATGGTTGTTTATGGGGATTCGAAAGAAAAGGGTCGAAGGGAGATTCTCTATCCCTCCTCCAAAATCCAATTAAGGGAGCCTTCGATCGCTCACCTTCCCTTCGGCACACCTTTTCTTGCTCTTTGTTCCTCCTCATACTTAACCGATTCCTAATTAACCACGATTGACAACACGGAGAAGTGTCATTGTGACGTAATTTAGGGGACTTCCCAACTGTCCGCAGTTCATCACCTATTAAAATAGCACCTCAAGTGGAGGTGTCATCGGAATGACAAGTATTTCGATAGGTCTATCGTAGAATGGGATTGAAAGACTATTGATATAGAATATAATTCGCAAATTCTTAGACCAATATTTTAAATGAAGATAAGTGAAATAAGAGCTCATTTACATTGAAATAACTCTGTCTATAATGAAAATCCAGAAAATGTAACGTATTTAAACTCTCATAAAAACATAAATATAAATTATTATGCTAAATATTATGAATTCAAAGGATATTGCATTTATTATTGAAATCATCACCTCTTCATGAAGCAATATTAGTAAAAAAGTAAATATTCTATAAAAAAATTATGCACATATATTAATAATAAATGCTATTGATATTAATATATTTTAGTTCCCTTAATATAAAATAATCAAAATCGATCTTTACGTTCAAATATAGTTTTTTAACTCTATTCGCTGTTTTTCGGTGATTTTATGATCACAAGACTTTCATACAGATCTTATGAACGTATCCTTACAGATATTAACTTAAATATTGCGTAATCAAAGAATATTACTTTGAATACTCAGAACAACGCCCCATCCTCTTTAATATAACCAATTTCCCTCGCCTTTGAGTGCATTTGTTCACATACCTTTTCTGAAGCTCAGCGTTCAACAGTTCCCCGTGCTATTTAAACTCACACCTGGTCCCTTCTCTAAATATTCCATCCACTGTATTCTCGCCAACTCATTATCCTTTAAGTTTCTTTCACACCCTTTTTTCTCTATCCTTTATTTACTCTCTTCTTTCCAGATACCCTCTTCTGCCTCGTTGCATTTAATAGTTGTTCTTCCCCACTATTGTTCTAGCCTTTCTTCTCCCAATTTTTCCATTACCTATGGAACGTCCCTTTTCATTCAATTTTCTCCCTTAACCGTCCCTTTTTAGCAATGCCTTTCTCTTCAACACTTTCTCCCCATAGGCCCTTCCTTCCGGCTCCTTCGTTTTTCTCTCGACGACTCCATCCACTTTCTTCGGACCTCTCGTCTCTCCCTGGTCTACCTCATGGGGCCTCTTTTGAACACAAAACACTCATTTTCCCTTCCCACTGTTTCTGTCCACTTTGCAGAAAACAGCCCCGTCCCCCACCTTTCGACGCGGCTTTGCAAATTAACGCGACATTCTCCACTTCCCTTTGCTGCTCCATTTTCGTCTTATCATCAATCTTATTAAGGGTTTAATTCGTTTCGAAAACTACCACTTTCCTTAGATGTTTGACATGCAGAGATTTTTGTAATTTTAAGCTAATTCTTCCTTCTTTACATTCCCATCATTCTTTTCTTAAATACTAAGCGTTTTGTATTGTTTTATTAGGCAATACAAAGTAAAATTTCTCTGCTCATAAATTTGTGGCTATTAATTTTATGTTTAATGTCCGTAAATTCTCCGCATTTTTATTCGGAATTGAGGAATTTCAGCTCTAACGTACCTATACCATAAGTACCTCACGTTCTCTTTGAAAAGGAATCGAAACGTTTCTTATGATTATTTTTTTTATATTGCTTTTGCTGGATATATGTATTAGATTTGAGAAAATATATTATACATATTTCTCAATGGCTATCAGAAAAAAATATTCTACTGTGAATTGAGTAATTAAGTCTTCAATATGTGTTATTTTATTGCCAAAAAAGCTAATCTAAAAACGTAATATGATGTTGAAATATATTTGCATAATTTAATTAAAATCTTAAATAGCATTGTTGTATGAATGTTTAATATTATATATATGTCTTGAGTTATAACGTTTATTTTAAAACTTGAATTTAGAATCAGAATTGAATAGTGTTTTTAAAATTGTCTATTAAAAATCATTATTAATATTGCAGATGATTGCTGTTATTTAAAGATTTTGAAAAGTTAAATATCAATTTTAAAATACTGTTTCTATAGAATCGGATTTCTATTTATTTATACAGTCTAAAATAAATCGTTCGTGTGATTAACTTAAAAGCATATCACTATAATTAATATTTTTATATAATTTATCTGATGGGTAATTTAACAAATATTTTCAAAATTAATATTTATTCGATTCTATGTATTAAAAAGAGATTCACGTTTGAACGAAAACGGAAGAAAAGCCAGCTATGATATCATTTAATTTAAGATCCGGTCTAAAACCATCATAGGAAAAGTTTGTCTATGAAAACCTAATGAATATGCATGGCGAAACACCAGTGAGTATTTCGAAAGAACCCTTCACGCACGGTTTGATCACAAAATTTCTCATAATTTCATAAGCACGAACAGAAAACAAACAGCATAAATTAAAATCAGGAAGTTCGTATAAATAGCCACGAGCAGTGGGATAGAGAAGCATTTATTTGGAGAGTTGCTAATGGAATTGATGTTTATTTAGGTTCTTTCCTCCTGAATCTCATGTCTAAAGTGAAATAAAAGTTAGATAACTCGGGGGATAAAACTCGCGCTGTTTATTTACGTTGATTACTTGTCATCCTCATTGCCTGCTCATCTCAAGTTATTTGCTGTCATTTATTTACAGGTTAATTAATTTTTTTAACCTCTTTTGTATTTATAAATTTTTATTTTGAATTTTCTCAAAGTTTGAATCGCCCACTCATTCCCTGTGGCTTAAATATTTTAATGAAAACAATTTCCTTGCGAAGATACGAATTGAATGAACGTAATGTGTAAGTTACGGACAAAGGTTCTATCCGAATAATGATTACTAAAAGTTTCAGGATTTTAAGCTTAGGAGTAAGCTATTTCTTTAATTCATATAATAAATTTACAACCGACATAAAAACGCTGATTTTTTATATTTCTTTGTTTGAGAAAAGGGTATAAGTACCGCATTGTACGCAAAACCTTTAAAAAAAAGGAGAATTAATCGGAACTCGAAATAAGGCATTGACCAGAAAGATGGTAAAATATAGGGAGCAATCATATATAGTCAATAGTACATTTGGATATTTCTTGAAGAAAGAAAGACATGTATATCCAAATACATACACTACGAAACGTTTTTGTGTGTGTGGTTGGAGGTAATCGATGGACCCAACCGATGGAATAGTATACTCGGTACATTTTTCAGAAATAGGAAGATTGATAGCGTGTAATAATTCACAATGAAATGTTTCTTTAGATTGAAGCAGAGAAAAGTCAATGATTAGAAAATTGCATGTTAAATATTGAAAAGAATTTAGAAAAAAATATCTACCGTGAACAGCTAAAATTGGCTTAATATTGTTTGTATTTTTGTGTTATTTCCTTGGTTTTTTGTAATTTCATTAACTTTAGACTCTCTAGCAGACACAGAAAAAAATTTATCACTCATATTCGTTGACAATAATGAAATATGGAGCAAGAAAAACTTCGTGTAATAGAACGTTTATGGATACATCTCTAACTAAAAGGCAGAGTGGGATCTACTTAAATATTAGTTCAACCGTGGCTCACGGCCATTCTACATGTAGATACATCGGATTTGATGCGTGAATTTTCATCCAATAACTCCATTTGAAATTGCAACTTTCAGGAGCGAGATATTTACCTCTAAAGGCATTTTAGGCTGTTAAATTGTTCATCGAGTTTCATTCCGTTCACCTTTACTAACGGAATCGCAAACTCTTCTGTAGCACCGACACTGGTGGCGATCCCCCTTCAGTTGGCCGCCTTCCAATTCTTGAGCGTCCTCTTCAAACGTGTCCCAGACAGCACTTGCATCGCGGAATTGGGCCGAAGGCCTCTTTAAGCACTTCTTAGAGATTTCCTCTGGTAATCCACAAGACACCTTCCGTCATTCCTTCCTACATTAATCTACTTCAAGAATGCATTCATGTTTCAGGACTTTTAAAAGCTCCAACAAGAGAAACAGTACCTTAATTAATCATTGATGGATGTATTTATTATTCCATTCCTACTTTCGATTCATATATTTGAATTTAATTATTGAAACTCGAGTCATGAATCATTACGTTGCTAGGTCATAAATGAGTACTACATTAATTACATTAAAAGTAATATATTTTTGCTAGTAAAATTAAATTAACTAATATGATTTCTTCACGTGGTATTTATTATTATAGTAATTTAATCATTTTAATGTAGAATACTTTTCCCAATGTCCACTGTATATCTTATGAAGTTGTGTCTTTTTACAAAGCTTTCATGTGTATTCTTGAAAGTATATAACAAAGTAATGCCTTATTTATAGTATCTTCATAAAATTATGAAATAAAATAGAGGCAACCGTCTGAGAGAAGTTCTTATTTCACTTTATCATTCTATTTAACGTAACATCAAAAAGTGTGAAATATAATCGCTTTACTTTTTGTATGGAGTTTTATAAGGCTTACCCTCACTAAATATTTTCTAATGTGTGTCACTGCTGGCGTAGTGTAACGAGCTAAGAATGAATATTTTAAACCATTTCTATGTTTAACTTAAAGGGACCAGATTATTCGCTCTATTTTCTAGAACATGAATAATTCATTCCCTAAATTGTTTTTGGATTTTAAATGTTCGCTTTGAAATTTTAATTAAACCGCGACTCATTCCGATTCTTTCGAAACTAAACTCTCTCCTATGGGTTGAATTAGAATTTTCAACTTCATTCGCATTTATCCCTTGTTTAAATTCAGTTCTTTTTTTTAAAAAAGACCTTTTTCGTTAAATTTTCAAGACGAATGGTTTCTTTTTTATTCACTCCTAATTTTCGCGACCCAAAGTACTCATCTCGTATTCCACCGAGAGGAACGCCTTCGAATCGATGAGCCAAGGACGCTATTTACAGGAAACAAAAATCACGCAAATGAATCGGAACATCGAAGGAAATATAGGTCGATAGGGTTGCCGTATTTATGCGGCGACTCATTACCAAGTGCCACTCCAGCGCGGAATAATCTTTGCATAGATCTCGGAGGGACAGATATTTGTTTTCCTGCAACTTTTCGACTCGTCGCCTTCTTTTATTTTCGGTGTCGCTGCACGCAGCCGGGAGATTTCATCTCCGTTGACGTCCCATTGTCCGCGGCCGTAACATTTTATTCGGTTGGCAAACGAATAAAAAGCCGGAGAATCCCCGTAAGAATCGCCCACCCAGACGGAGAGCTGTTTTATTATAAATATTTTTCCCGTGGAAGAGAAACGCTTTCCGTGATTAAAATATACAATTTAAGAAATGCGACCGCGACTTCGCAGTCTCACGACGGTTTAATTGGATGGATGGCTCGGTCTCGCGAGGTCACGGGGTTTTCTTCTCTCGGTTTCGAACTCTTTTTTTTCCTCTCTTGGGATTGCGCGAGACGAGATGTGGCACTCGGAGGCACTGTCTCTCTGTGACATGGAGCAAAAAGGTCGAGCATTGATCTCTCTTTTCGGGAATGATCTCTTTTTATGGAAACAGTCCGTCTGAAGTAATCATTTGTTCCATTGCTTCAGCGAGTGATGGGCCCTCTATAGAGAGTCGAATCTATACGAAAGGTTTGGTTGGGAGGGAAATTCGCGGGTGTTGTTTGGATGATAAGCTTTATTTCTTTTCTTTCACCCGTATTTGGTGCGTTTCAGAAATGATGAATTTTTCTTTGTATATATAGAAATATGTATATTAATTTTCTGTAGATAATTCTGTATTAAACTCAAGCCAAAGTAAATGATAGGTTGAACTTCCCCAATCATAGAGAGAGAAAATATTTAGAGAATTGACCTAAATCGATCATTATATCATGTGTACGCTTCCTATTCTACACTTTTCATGAATGGCATGAGATCAAAGTTAGAAGATATTATCTAAGCTCGGTGAACTATACTGCTTTTTCGACAAACACTCCTCTTTTCGCAAATTGTATAAGAATTATCTCCTTTCCGAATTTCCTTCCTGCTTCGAGGTTGTATAAGAATGTATCGATTAGATTTATTCTTCGTTTTATGATATATGTTGAACTTGAAAGAGTAAGATTTTTGCTTTAGATATCGCAAAAATTTTGATTTCTCAATTAAAATAAGTTTGTGCGAAGTAATCCATTAAATCTACTGATTTTAAAAGTAGATTTAATGGGATTTATTAATCAAATAAAATATTCGATTAATGTGGTGATAAAAATTCCTATCCGTAAGTTGATAATTTTTGAAAAGAATCCTCATTTCAGCTTTATTTAAAATGAAGCCTTTTATTTGTATAACGGAATTGACAACGCTGACAATATTTAATTTTTTTTATCATATCTTTTTGATTAATTTAGAGTGAATAATATTAAAAAACTGGTTTCTTAAATTTAATATCTTTCTGAAATAATGTTTAAAGTATATCCTTTTCTTATCACCGTCATGATAGTGTTTCTTTAGTATCCAACTGTGTCCTTAAGAGGGTTTTTATATACATTTTTCTTTCAGAGGCATAGAAGAGTGATTATTAAAATGCTTCTGCTTTTTGGCATTTCAAATTACCGATATTGAATCTGGTTCTTTCTAATGTACATCTCTCTGAGAATTTCACACCTTTGAAGTTCGTCCCATTACATTGAGAATGCCATCAAAAACATTCCGAAGAATATTTTAGTTATGCAGTGACATAATGAAAGTTCATTTCATTAGAATGTTCGCTTATCGTGATGAGGTAACATCTGTTACCATAGTAAAAATAAGGAGGTGGAATGAAATCCTTCATACTATAAGAAGCCAAATAATAATGCTGATACAATGTTGATTCAGCTATATGATAATCATTTCTAGAATTATAACAATATGTTTGTGTATTCTTGGTTATTAAATGCGGGGTGTCCGTTATATAAATTATGTCTACATATTTATATAAGCGACCTCACTGTAGTATAGATTCTTATATTCAAAATATTGCAGTACTAGCTTTATTCTGGATGAGTTTATGCCTCAGGAAATCACTGTTAACGCTTAACCTCAATTCATCCACCAAAAATAATAATACACATATTCGATTTTATTGCCGAGAAAAAATGGGACTAGGTTTTATCTTCCATTATAATAATAATATTCTCTAAAAATATTAAAACAGGGATCTTTGAACTTTAGTTTAGCACATAAATTAGCGATATCACTTAGTTTGGATATTTAAATTGATAATTTTTAAGTTACTCTTTGTATTGATTTATCTTTAATAATAAATCCCATCTTTTCTATTATAATTGGTGATTTTGATCGGGTATAGTTAAATACAAAATTTAAATAGCATCAGAAAATAATACTATCGAGCAAGAGTAACTGAATCTCAGCTTTTTGAGGACCATTACCGCTATACAATTAAATTAGTTAGAATTCTTTTTCCCATAGAAACCAACAAGCCACATTTATGAATTAATTTTGCTCGAGGTTTTCAACCTTAGAAAGTTATATCTCTAGAGAGCACTAAACTTTTATTTTCTATTACCTTTTCCATTTTTCCCTTACGTAAATGGATACCTATTTGCGGACCAGTGATTCACAAAACGGTTATTCCTCGTAAAAATATGAATCTCATCCACTCATAAAGGTAAACGGTCGCATTTTAGTTCGAATGCCTAGAAAAAAGGAATCGTTCCTGTAGCGTTAGAGATCTAAGAAGACAATTTACGTAAGTAAGCGCGGTGAAGTAGTTAACTTTCCGGATTGTCGTATCCCTTAATAAAAATTGAATGCGTTTCAATATGTAGGAATAATGGCCCATAACTCTCGCTATGCCTCAATTTTTTCTCGGTCTTATATCTCTTCTGTACGGTATCTTAAAAATATATACGGAGTCTTTCTTATATCATTATTTAGCTCGGAGTCATTATGAAGAACTTATTCCACAAAGAGAATGAAGAGAGAAAGACAGATTTGTTTCTTTGTTTGAATAGAAGGAGAGCTCCCTCGTTAGTACGATTTCGAAGGATTTTTTTTCTCCTTGTAGCAATGATGAACAGCAACGAGACGGAAAATATTGCATTTTTTCGTCTCGGCTGAAACATACACAAATGACGGATTTCACATATTATTAGCGGTGGAAGTTTCGAACAAAGGTGTGGAGAAAGTTCTCTACAGGCCATAGTTTTTGTCAAGTGGACACGTGTGTTAATTTTTCCTTTCGCCATCGCTTCTGCATGTGTTCTGGTTAAATAATTCGAAACTGGAAATTTGCAGCAATACGGAATGCGGGTTAAGTAGTCTCTTCGGGTGCATTTTTTCCATCGTGCCAATTAGCCTCTTATATTTAAAATGCAAGCTCCTATAAATAGCGTGGTTTTATATAAAATGAAAGCCGACTACAAAGGAGAGTTTATCAGTGATTTTTGAGTGAATTTAATTAATACTACTAGAGGGGAATGCGTTATTTTCTCTGTAAAGCATTTCCCTTTTCAAACTTTCTCTATAGCAAAATCTTTTCTCCAACGTCATACAGCTGGTTGAGTATTGCTTTATTTCAAAGGAAAATATTTATTATAACTCGACAAAGAGAAATCGATAAGATTTGCACAAAAATAACTTAAATTCACGTTGTTTTACTTCTCTTATTTCTTTCAGCTTACAATGCACATTCTAAAAATTAAATTATTAAAACGTAAAGATAGCATATTTTCATTTACTCAAAGCTAATTTAATTTGTAAGAATAATCTTTGTAAGAAGTATTAGAAAATGTAGAAAAATATCAAGGTATTAAACGAATTCGTAAAGCTTTTTCTTGGAATTGAATTATAACTTCAGACATAATACCTCCAAGCTCGAAGATTATTCCGTTTTAAATCGCTACATATTTAAACGAAACTTCATTAATAAACGCAAGAGAATTGTCTCCAATTTTAAAGAGAAACAAGAAGAAAATTATCAATCATCAATTTCTTATAAACAAAATGCATTCCCAAATCATACGTTCTACCCAATCAGATTCCCGTTTTTATGTTTTAGAAGGAAAAAACATAAAGCTTCAATTTTAATTTTATATCCATTTCAGTCTTGAATATATAGAAATGGATAAATGCGCTTCGTTGCTATCAAAATTAGATCGAAGAAAATCCGAAATTGCCACGTTTTTATTCGCATTCAGTATTTCCCTTTAAGCAGCTCAAGGCCTTATCGTAATCCCTTCTTTTTGGAAGTCGTCAAAGAGAGGAATGGCACGTGTCGAGAAAACGATTCAACTTATCCGTGATTCGATTGGAAAAGCTTTACGAATGTCCTCCTTGGTTTATTCCCGTCGACGTGCGTTCGGAATTTAATTCGAGGGATTCCTCACTAAGAGGCTTAACCACCGATGATTCATCAGTCTTTTCTCTTCGATTCCACGTTCAATTTCCAACCACACCTTCAAAAACCCTCTTCCCTTTTCGAACCACCCACTTCTACCCACCAACTCCATTGCCCACCGATAAGCGAACCGCCGAGTGGTCTTCTGTGCGGAGGTGCGGTGGCCAGTTTAACCATCGGCGGTTCCTTTTCTTTCGCCTCCGCACATTTTACTTTCTTATCGCCTTCTGCCTATTGAAAGTCGTGCGTGACTGTGGCGAGTTGTTCTCTCGCAATTACGTCGTCATCGAACCAATGACGTACCATATCGACAGCTCGAAATGCGATTCGATTTAAGGAGGGGGTGAGGAGGGCTGGAAGTGTCTGACCAAAGAGGGAGAACGAGGTGTTAAAGGTGAATTAGACTTGATTGGACGCTTTTTTGTCACATCGACCCTCGGCCTTAGCAACCGAGAACAGTACTTCTCACCGCTCTAATTGGTTTCTTAATTGCTTCTTGATCGATTTTAACTATAGTTTAATTGTATTAGGAGATTTATTTTTTTGTATCTCTAATAAAAATGAATATAAAACTATATGAAAACTCAATAATTAAGATGAATGTGCTTTCCATTTCCACTGAAAATTTGGTATTATATTGAGCCTTTTATCGTCATATTATGGCTAAAAAATTTTTCTTTAGTATACTCTTGTAATATAACCACAGGATACATTAGAAGAAGCTTAAAATTCAAGTTAGTTGATATGAATATGAGATTTTCGTCACAAAATAAAGTTCAAATTATTTAATTAAATGAATATTTTATGCTTAAAATACGTACTAATATATGATAATAATAGGCCTTGGAAAAGATAAATTTCAATTCAAGGGGAATATAAAAATTAGTCAACCTTACTTCTAGAAAGGGAACATATCTTCTGTTAAAGCTGTCTTCTGTTAAGCTATCAGTTAAAGAGTCAAAGTTTATCTGCTTGAAGGAGGCTTAAATTTCTCATTTTCTTCAGATAATCAGAGTATTATATGATCTAGATTGCTTTAAACAATTAATATTTCTTTGAAACGCAGTTATTTAAGATGATTTTTCTTTTCTATAACTGCGTTATTGATTTTAAGCGTAATTATTTTTCCACTACAACTAAAAGAAAGAGATCGAGAAAAGTTTATTTAAACAATTTCATAGATTTGTAGATTTGTAATTTGAGTTAAACTCAAAGTTTAAAGTTCAGTTTAAAGAAGATACAGGAAGTATCTAAAGATAAAAATAGCATATAATCGATTCCTCAAAATAACCATGATTTATAATCACTTAAAGAATTATGCACCTTTATTTCCAACAACGTAGTGGCAGTCATTAGGATTAAACCATTCTCAGGAAATTGCAAGTTTTCGCTTTTGCTCCGTAATTTAAACGCAGAGTCTATCAAAAGGGAACGCGTATTAAATATTTAATGTATCATGAGGTATCGAAGGCACCAGAATGAAAATATCAAACTGATGAAGGGAACCTAATCGACATTACATTTGCGGTCTGAATTTTCAAACCTTTGCAGCATAAAAACGAAGGAAATTGTCAGAATTACCTCGTGGGATTCATTCATCATTTCTACACGTCTCCGGAGTTCCCTAATACCGAGCGAATAATAAAAAACGAGGGAAAAAACGGAACCCTTCCATCGATCGGCGATCGGAACTTTGTGCGGTAGCAATAATCGAATTCCAATGCATTTCAGTCGAATTTTGAGAATTTCCTCAGACTACAAAAACGTTCGTCTTTTATTATTTTTTCTCGGAATAAGAAAGATCTCATCTTCTTTCGTACAAAGAGCAACGGCTCTTAAAGTATTTTAATCGAAGTTGCGATATCCGTAACTACTTTTCGAAAGGATATCCAATATCGGTCCAACGAAAACAAATTTACTCAAATTGGTTTGTCTTCTACAAATATGTATCATATCGATGTATCAATTACAAGTTAAACGATTGTAAACAACTTTTAGTGGAATAAAATAGTTTTAAATTAAATTAGTACAAATCATCAAAATTGAAGTTTTTGCTTAAATTTGTGAAATTCCAATTGTTTTAGTAAATCATATGATAGAAAAAACACATCCTAGCGTAAATTGTAATACATTTAATCGATAAAAGAACGGGAAGACCTACTTTATCTATGAAAATTAAAACTTAATCGATTTGTTTTATAGCAATACTAGACTTAAGCTTGCGTATATCCGGATACTGCACATCGTAAGGTTGCAATAGATTGCGAGTTGGGAAGATATATAAAGATTGTCGAGGAATCCATAACAGAATGATGGATGGTTGAAATAAAATTGATGATGGTGTATGAGATTAACCCCACCAAGGAGTGCGTTCTTTGGACAGCATGAATTTTTTTAACGAAAGTTTAATTCCTTTCTGTAAGGTATCGTTCATTTTATGTACGTTTTATTCTACGCATTGTCCGTCGAAAGAATGTTAGTAATATTCAATTCACTAATTTTACCATGGAATGGATATTATATAAAAAATGCTAAATAGACTATGTATAAACAATAGTAGAATCGCATCGTTGTATTGCTTGGACTTAATATAGGTAATATCAGTAAAACGTTAGAAAGAATTATGAGTAAAGATACCTTTATCAAATTATTTTTCACTGTTGCTTGATCGTTCCTTACGTCATATTTTTTAACGCAGGAGATCTTTTTATTATTTTATAATTCTGTAATTTACTTTATTAAAAAGAAACATTGAAAAACTATAAGATCTTCTTTAGAAATACGTATTAGAACAGGCATAACGTATCTTAGAATGATATCCGAAGTATTATGCAATGATGACTTTAAATAAATATCGCGAGAAGAATATTTAAAGGGATGTACTTCTTATGTTATATAAATATTTAATGGTGATACGTCATATTATTATACGTAATAAACTCATTGATATTGAAATCCCGATAAAGTTATCTGACCCTGAATTATTTTTTCATTGGAAAAATTTTAATATCCAAACATTACATAACAAAAAGACTTCTTTTGAAGTAGCACTACTCATTTAGAAAAATATTCAATTTCAGTTTTTATAAATTCCTTACGTTTAATTTGTTTGCCAAAAGTATCCTACAATCCTTCTATTGCTCTAACCACCACTATTTTCCCCTTCTAATTCATCCCGTATTTCCCTTAAGCATACCTTACCCTAACCCGTGCACAATCGTTCTAATTTATCTATTAATCCGAGAAAGGGTTTGCTACGTTCCCTTCATCTCCTTTCCTCATTTTTTCTCCCCAATTCATCCCCCTTTCGATCAATCTTCCATTCTTCCCTTCATTTACTCCGAATCAAAGCCTTACCCATACTTTTTTCTCCCCATAAATCGCCGGATTCCATCATTTTACACACCCTCCCCTCATCTTTCTCCCATTTTCCGTTTTCACATGTCTACTCTTATGGAATCATGTCTTCCCCTATTCCTACCCCTCCCTCCCGCTATCGAGTGAAAAAAAAGGATTCGAGTGCGTCAAGGATTTCGACGAAAGCGTTTCGATTCGACCTATCGATCTCATCCTTTCGATCGCTACTGATTCTCGAAGCGTCACGGTCAAATGGGGGAAAACGGGAGAGACAAAAGAAGAGGATTTAGCGGGGCGATAACCACGCGATCTCCATCCCACGCAAAAAAAAGAAGGATTATCGGAGGGAAGTGCGAGGCTCCGAAAATTAAATGCTTTTGTTCTTTCCCACATTTCATCTCCACTTTGTCTGTTGCTTTGGAGTGTCGAAACCTAAGAGAAAATTGAAACAGTCGATGCAGTCGTTCGTAACGGATGTTTATCACTGCGAATGTAGAAAATGAACCGAGTATTATTAACTCCCAACCGATAGCAGTTATTTATTAGGGTGGTGAATAGATTTCCTTTTTAAGAAAACATCTGCAAGTTGAGATAATATATATGCCTATCGAAAACTGCAATTTATTCACACCCAATTGAAAATGATACCCAAGCGCATGAAATAACAAGTATATATAATATAAGGATCGATTGAGTCTAAATAGCAAGGAAAGACGAAGGTAAATGGTCTTCTTGGATCAAACAAATCATAGTTTTGAAGTAAAACAGAAAATATTTAAATGAGTAATAGAAGATGGAATATTTAATATAATAAAAACGGTAGCGTAAAAGGTTAATATTTATCTTATTTATCTTGAGAATAGGTATTGATATAATTTAGTAAGAGAATTATTTTACAAATTAAAGACAGCTTACGAGTTTTAACTCGTAAAAGGATGTTTATTGTCGTGAGTATTAAATCACTAGTTTTATTTCCTACGTGTGATTTTAATGGATTTTATTCAGAATAGAATGAGTGTAAAGTCACATCTAAACATTCATTCTACCTCAGGTCGGTACATAAAATACGATTCTCTAAGCTCACATGTTATTTTGTGCTCTGACGGAATCGGTTTACGGTTGCGGGCGGAGTGGAATAGGAGCTTGGATTTTCCTTCTAAACCAGATCAAAACCGGAACGCAACGGTTCGATGACTTCTGAGCCACATTTTATTGCTTTCCATCTCCGTTTCTTGTGGCGTTAAGAAGATCGCGAGAAATACACTTCTGCGAAGCCCTCCCCCTCCACCTCGTTCTTTTTAGGGTCGATAGTAATCGAATACCAATATCCGTGGGGTGGGGCGCTTTGTATCTAGAACGAGGAAGTGTTGTGCATTTACGCCCGGAAAAATATACCGGGGAGGCCTATTTATGTTTTCAAAAGGCGAATTCGAAAACGATTTATCGAACCAACCTCTCGACCTTCAGATGTTAGCGCTTTGCATTATTTTCATCGTCAAATGGGGGAACGCATTCGATAACAAATCTTCCCTGGTTCTGAGGAATGGTTTCATGGATAGCGGACCCTTAAATTTTCGAAATGTCGATGGCTTAAATGGACAATGGATTATCATATACAGGAAAAAGCTTTTCTCGTGTGTTATGAGAATGGAGTAGCGAATAAATGAATGGAAATAATTTAGATGAGAGTTTTTCGATAAAAATAAATATTAAGATGCATGAACCACACGTAAAATCGCTTCTTTAAAATAATTGATCTCTATAATCAAAGAATAGAGATGATTGTCGGTAAATTATAGGCATTTTAAAGTATTCATGTCTCATTTTAAAGCTAAAACATAAGATCACTCAAATGATTAACTGCTAAAGTTTCATTACATTTTTATTTAAAGAAACCTCTTTAAAGAGCTTTAATGGAATAAATTATGTGAAAATGGATGGATGGAAAAATAAATAATGAATTCAATTAAATTTTCGTTAAAATAAATACTTTAACATAGAACAGAAAAATAAGCGAAATAAGTATGGGAAATAAAATTAAATACTAAGCCTTTTCAATAATCTTTACTAAAATCTGAATTCTAGTGTATTTTCATCTCGTCTTTTCTTTGTCTATGTCAAAATATAAATGGAAAAATAATTATTATCAAATCAAAAATTAAACGTCAGAGGTTTTTAAAGGTTAGATATTCATATGTTTAGTAAATTAGGCCACAGTCATTAATCTAATATGATTGAGTTCAACTAATATTCGTTCCTTATGTAGTATTATTCATTGTAAAACAGTATCTGTTGCTATGTGTTTGAGTGTAATGAAATAATATTTATAAATAATCATAAGAAAAATTTCCTCTCACAAAAGACTCGTTTTAATTTGTATTTAAATATAGATAAACTCATAAATTTTAAATCTTCGTACGCCTACTTTGTCCCGATAGTCGACTGTTTGTATATCAATTACTTCCATTTGAATTTCAAAGGAGAGAAAGGTCAGAGGCGTTTCAATGAAAGTTTTAAGGGACGCCGTCGGACATTAAGTAATGAGAGACTTAACCCGTAAACGGCAAAAAGCTACCTTTTCCAGTGGAACAATGCATCCAATTAATCCTGTATTTGGAGCTCATTTGCGTGTGTGAAAGTGAAAGACAATATCTGTGTTGACGACTATCTCTCCGTTTACGATGAAAATTACTTCGAGACATTGAATCATTTTCAGACCGATTCAATTTTTAGTCATTACAATTGCAAATTGCCTGCTATCCTCGTTTTCTGTGTTACTCATTCCATCAACTGCGAACACGTTTGGCCACTCAGAATGGACCATTGCTATGCAAATCTTTAAATTCTCTCGCCTCGTTCTAATAGCATAGTTTGAAAAACTGTCGACGAAAACATCGACACACTCAAAAGCAGGTTCGTTCGATGATCTATTTCTGAGGATCGGGTTTTTTTCTAACTAGGATATTCATCTCTGAAGAGCTATCTAAGGTTTTTATTCAGAGGGATCGTAGCCTATATATCATTGATGAAAATTACAGTCAAGACTAGAGGATGGAGTTTTTGCTTTAAACTTTATTTTATTTCGAACGTAATGCCATCATAGGAAATTTTAATGTCTTTTAGTCCTCATTCAAAGTTAATACCATATTATTTGTTATTTACTGAATTACTTTGGTAATTGTACAATTCTGTAATTGATCTATATGTAAACTTTGAAAAAAAAATTCCCAAACTCTTTCATTATAGAAGTCACTAATTTTAATTGTGTATGGAACCAAGAATTCGATATTTAGGTTTCTCTTATATTATTAAGAAGCGTATTAAGAGAAATAATATCTAAATTCAATTAATATTAATCAAATGCAAACATAATTTAACTATCCTTTTAGTTTTTAAAGCTTTCTTTACTTCGTAAATGTTACATAATCAAATATATGATACGTTTTCACTTTGAAATTAACCACCACAAGATGTAAAACAGATTTATATAATATGTGAACTCTATTACGTAATAAATTTCTTTTATAGTGTAGTCAACGATCTTATAAAATCCTTTCAGGCCTACAGCGGTCATTCAGAGCTGAGGAATGCGAAACGTAATTCTATGTCACTCACATTGACCCAGAGTTCGGGTATAGAGTAATGGATAGAGAAGGTATGTATGAATCTTTAGTTTCAATGTCCAAATATTAAATTAATAACTCAAAGTGAATGCAAATCTACTTTTTACGAAAATATGCGACCCCATATCATAGAGCTTCCTGATTGTTGATTTAATTAGTAAACTTAATACAGTCGTAAATTTGAATGTGTGACATATGTATGAGAATGAATATCGTCTTGAAGATTTTAGATATATTTCCTAGACGTAAGTTATGAAATAATCCTACGTGAGAAAAGTAAATGGAATTTGGGAAAGTGTTGATGGAGAGATAGCGACCTCATAAGCCCAACACGTTAACTTGAAATGTGCCATCGGACACCGTTGACTTCCGAAGGCCGCTGACCGAATATAGAGAGAGAAGTTTTTGCCAAAGGTGTTTCCGAGTGGGGTGCCCGAGTATTTTTTCTCCTCGGGTCCGGAAGTGGCTTGGTGATGGCCACCGGAAATGAGGAGGGTCCCACCCTTTTTCTCTTCGCCTCAGCTTCCTTTTCGCAGCCCGCTTCCGAGAAGCCTTTGCTCACTCGAGTGGAGACAGTGGATGGCTGAATTACGGAGGGGAGCGGTCTCTGACGGCCAGATTCGAAACTATCTTACCTGAAACGAAAAAAGAAACACCTGTATTTAATACACGGTGGCGTATTGATTTAGGTGTTGCTTGAGCACAGCATGGAAATCAAACGGACGAATTTAAGACGGAGCAGATTTTAGCCTTTTAATTAAGATTTAGCTGAGATTTTATTCGGCAGTGTAGTTCTCAACTTTGGATATTCGTCAAATTATACATGCCAGAGCCTTTGCTTATGAAATTAAGATGTTAGGAGGTTGAATATAAACATAAAAAATTTAAAGATAGAAAATTAATTAATTGGTACATATCTTGTTCCATTCTTGGTATCATATATTGTTCCTTTAATTTTGATAAATTTTAGACATTGTTTTCAAACGAGGGAAATAGGAATTAACGCTTTTAAGGAAGGATTCATGATATAGTTCAAATTATTAAATAAAATTCGATGAAAGTATAAACTAATTATTCGAAATATTTTTTGCGCTAATTGTTTGATTCTATTATTGAAGGAATTGAAATGTGCTGAATACTTTGAGTAATCTAATTAATTTTCCTTTGATGTTTAAAAAGTTTTAAATTTGTATCAAATTTCCCAATTTGAATTCCTCTGTATATGTTAAAGTTATAAATTTATATTATGGAATTGGCTTAAGTATAAAATAAATTAATTCTTACTACTGAGTGTAGCCAGAAAAACAATGCTAATGATATGAAATTGGCAGTTTCAATATAAATTGGAAACTTTTTAGCCTCTTGATCACAAATGTGGAGAGAAATATTATCAAACGAATTAATAGAGAATGGGAAAAGAACCTTTTTTAATACAATTAACCCTTTTGCGGCATCTCGCTTATCATTGGTTATTAAAAATCCCACTATCCTATTTCATCAAAATTCAACGGTATATTCCAATCACAGAAATTGAGATATTTTTTTGGATAAGTAATCCACTTGGTTTTTTCTAATTATTTTCCAAAGTGAATTGTATTACCCACAAACTAAATTAAAACTGCAACAATGCAAGTAGTTTTAAGCGATACCCAATTCCAATGCTATCAACTAATGGATATTTTAGGAGATTATTTTGATAAATATGATTAACAATATGCTTTAGAGGCTTTGTACTTATTTCGGTAAAATCTTTTCAAACTGTTGTACTTTTTTCGATCATGATATCAACTAAATTCATTATTTTGGCCTCGAATTTGCATTAGCTAATTAGACTGAGAAAAAATGAAACGCTTATTCTTATTATCAAAGGATTGTAGTACAAGGGTTTATAACATCTTTCCTTTTTTGTATGAAACCGAATTTATAAAACAGATTACTTTTTTACGCTATTTTGAACTTGTACTATTTGGGTACTTATTAAGAGATATACTTTTACGTGAAGGACATCGTTCCACTCGTTGTGAAGATCTTACTAATAAAATAATTATTATAAAATCAATTCAATAAAATAAATGTTATAAAATAATACACAAATATTTATAATTTTATATAATCTTATATCGAAATAGATGCATTAGATGTAATTTTGATATATTTTCGCCGCTTAGCACAGTATGACTTGATATTAGCCTGTGAACTTGAAGCACCCAACAGGAATTGAAACCGATATCCTTTTTAATCTGTCGTAGAACCCTTTTAATATTATCTGCAAGATAAATATAATATCATTATTTTTTCAGGTAGCATTTCTAGATAATCTCAGCATATCATTCTATCTGTACTTTAAGGGATGTTTTAGGGTGGGAACCAAAAATCATTCGCTTGGAAAATTTAACATGGTTTCGGAAATATCCGACTGTGGAAAAAAGTGAGGTTGGTATTCAGAGTAGGGCGCACAACCAGTGCTCGGTATTTTCTCTTCTGAAGGTTTCCTGCCGTATATCCACGGAGGAGATGGGATTGATGGATCCTGGAAAGGGTGGGAGAGAAAAAGGTAGGGAAAGAACTTAAGGCAATAAAAAAGAGGATGGGATTGCCATATCAAAAACGATGCACGAATAAAAGAAGTTAAATTAAAAGCTCCCTCTTGTCCTCTTCATTTTTTTTCGCAAAAGAGGAAGTTTTTCCAAAAAGAGGAAGCGTCTCTGCTTTTTCAATCTCCGAACGGCGTTCTTTTTTCGCAATTTAAAAAAAAAGAGTATCTTTTGGCACTCCAGGTAATGTGTTTTATATTAAATAAGTTTGCAACCATACATGTCCCGACTTGATGGGAAACATTCATCACTCGAAGGAGGAGGTCCCATAAAAAGCGGGGAAATAATAAATGAAACATAAAAAGCCGAGGACAGAGGGCTTGAATGTCGAGTTTATGACGGTATGAGGGAAAAAATGAAGGGAACGAGTAGATAAAGGGAAAGAAATTGGGCGGAAGTAACGAAAGGAGGGGATGATATAAAAATTTTTACAAAATGAGGAAAACAAAATGGCTTCCGAAGTAGAAAATTGGGGAAATAATTGGCTGATAAAAGTTTTCGGGATGGTGAGAGAATTCTTGGAAGATTCCACTTTCTCATTAAACTGTTTCTTATAAATTCAAGGAGAGGAAAGTTTTTTTCTGATATCTCCAGCATCTTTGTCACCTTTTATTGGCAATCGAGCGCAAAGCATTGCAGAGTAGTTCATCTACAACTGATGACACTTCTGAGAAAAGAGATCTGCAAAGAGTTTTGAAGATTTGCAACGTGCAATGCAACTTCCCTTCGAAAGGAGAACTTTTCATTCCTCGAATTTCGGATGGATAAGCGACGGATATATGGCTCGAATTTCCGAATCAAAGACTGGAAAATAAGCAGCCCGGTCTCATAGAAGTTTACGGTGCGTGTCTATTCGCTGCTATCTTTATAAAGTTATCTTAAGAGTCCGCGAGAGGGGGTTAAATTATGATGGAAGTCGCTCTGAAGGAAGCCATAAAAACGCACCTCACCTACGTGTAAATTAGGAGCGATCTCAAAATGATGAATTTGGGGAAAAGATCGGAACGACCTCACGCGGGCTATTTTTGTAACAGAAATGTCATCCGATCGTAATGCTCGTGGAGACGGAACGCATTCACACGGATGACTGCTCAATTTATTTTATGGGTCAGCGACTTCCAGCTACTCTGCAAATAAATTGTGCGCACGACGGAGAGCTCCTTCGACGTTCGCTATAATTTAATACACAAAACAGGGCTGTAAGCTGAGGATAGGAACATCTTTCCCGGACATTTCTACCCCTGTGTACCTTCTGAGTTATTTTAAATCAAAGGGTGCATGTTATTTTTTTGATGAAATAATTCGTCGTGAGAATAACCTGTTAGGAAACTCCCCTAAAATGTATTTGTTAAGATATCTGCAATTTTTTGCTCGCTTTACGTTCTTCTACTGTCACTTTGAGTCTCTTGATTACTCATTCTTTGCCTAGCTGTCGAAAGTGACGGACGCACCTTCACTCAGAGCACCTGGTGAGTCACGGAAGTATACCACGAGCATATCTCCCGTTCTATTTTCATAGCTTCACTTTGCTGTGTCACAGAGTTCTGTTTTATGGCGTAATATTAACATAGTGTTTGGTTTATATTTGATTATAACTTCTATGGTGTTTAATTGTTCAATTTAGTAATATAAACAATATCTTTTTAAAGTTCTCTCTCCTGATTACGTAAACTTAAAGTTATGCACATCTTTTCAATTGTTTGTATTTTACTGATTTTAAGTTAATTTTTCCTTGTGTTCATAAATATGTTCGTATATATATCGCTAAGTATCCTTCTGTCTATTAGATAGCGTAAGTTGAGTGTATCTACTTAATTTGTTCTTTTAAACGGTACGAGACATGCATAATAACGCTTTCCCTCATTACTTGAATCAAACTTCTTCCCTTGCGTAAAAATCTTTTTAATTCTTCTTTGGTATATCTCATGTAGGAAATCCTATTCGCGCTTTTGATTCTTATTATGAAGGACCAATTGTTTAATATCTTTAAGTCAAACTCAGTCACATGTAAGAGCAGATTCCGTCGACTAAAACGGTATTTTATTTGATAAAATACGTTTCAGTTCTAACAGAAATCTAGTTTCTAAATTCCAGTGAGACTTGGAAGGTATTGCCAGGTACGTGGCTAAACTCACTTAAGGTTTTTCTCTTCCTTCAAGTTTATCGTATGTAAACCTGTGTGACGTTCTTCGCCTGCAATACCTCCCTACATGCCCTATCTAATGGGTTGCGGACCTTTCTTTCGCTAACTATTAGATAGGCCCCGTGGGGTACGGGTCTCCCGACTTGAGGGGGCTGTTGACTATTTCCGTGCGTCAGTTCTTAGGGGAGAAGTTACTTGGAGGGGGGCAACATACTCTGGTCAAGTCGTCCGTCGCATCGTCGCATACAACATACAACGCACACAAGCTCTTTGATGGATTTTCGCGAAGCATCCAATTCGAATTTTAGGAATCAAAGTTGTCTTCGAAAGACTTGATCCTTTTCGAGGTTTAGGACCTTAAGTGGGATCCATATTATTTTTAGCACTGCTTAACGACCTGAGCAGAATGATTGATAGTGAGTTTGGGTTACCAAAGATAATAATAGCGAACTCACAATATATCGTTCAGATAAAGCAAGTAAAATAATATGGAAAAACGAACATATTAAGAATAGAAGTTACATAGTTTATAGATATGTTGATATGGGTATTCAGTTAGGATATTACCATGCATTTCACCTTCTACTATAGATCGATCTTAATAGCCCTGTTAGGTGGGAAATACTAGGAGAATAATTATAGTATAATAAAAATAAATTGAAGCTTGAGAGAAGTTTGAGATATGGATAAAGGGGATTCATTCGTATTTGGAAATTACACACGAGGGGAAAATAAAGAAGAAGAGAATGGAGCAAAATACGTGCTTGAATCGTAAGTAAGGTGTGATTTAAGAGAAGAACCCTCGGTTCATATTCGGTTACCATGTCTTTTGAATAGAAAAAAAGGGATATAGAAAACGGAATGAAGGGTAAAAAGGAGAGCCAATGGAGAGAAAAGGAATAAAGCTCCGTAAAAGAGTTGGGGAATTAAAAAAAGGGAAAGGGTTAATGAAAAAGGGTAAGTATCTTAGGGGATGCAGAGGAAATGGTGATGAAGGGGAGTAGAAAAAGGGGTGTGGTTGACAGAGAATGAGGAAACGTGAGTGGGGAACGTAGAGAATAGGGATTAGGGAAAGGCTTAAAGGCCAATCGGTTACTTGAGAGGATTGGAAACAATCTAAACACTAAAGGTTATCTTTGAGAGATAAAAGAGATGTAGATGCGAACGAGTGATTCGAAAGAATAATTTTAGTTGAGAGAAAAGAATATAATTGGTTGATGATACGTCTGAACTTCAGTTGGGTTCGAAATAAAATCATTCGCTTTTTTAACGGTATCTTTTCGATCTTTTTGGTATTGAATAATCATGATGAAACTTATCGCTTTTCCAGATTTCTGTCATGAACGTTCATCGTAATATTTAGGTAATTAAAATCGCTGAATATGATAAGAATATCCATTCGTAGAAGTTAAATAACCGAGCATTCCATTGAAAATTCACAAATGATGGAATAGACAATATTGCAGTTCTAAACAAATATCCTTTTTAGAATTTCGAAAATCTTTTTTTTTATATTTGATGAAGGGGAAGTGCTTTAGCTCTTTCAATTATATTTGCCAGCACCATTGAAATTATACGAAAGTACGGTGTGCAGAACGCTGAGTCGTGGTCAGTGGAAATTCATTTCAGGTTTATCGCTAAAAAGTGTTTTTTATTTTTGTAGCTTCTTGAATGTATTTTTATCTTATTTTGAGTTACCAGCTTTTCAATCTTTTCATGAAAAAATCGCATTGCTTTTCAATGCCTTATTGTAGCAATCTCGCTAATATCGTAGTCGCTCGCAGTTTTTTTATTCTGTACCAAAGAAAAGATTCATATTAATTCACCTAATTCATTTCCACGACTCTCCAAAAGGATTATCTTAATTTATTTTCGCTGAGAGGATTTCAAAGTCGATCCTTTTCTTTTGTGAGACTCATTCGGATGGGTTGGGTAGCAACACCGCCTTGTTGAAAGTTATTTTCGAATTCAGTTACGGTAGAGCGTTGAGAAGATGCGTGAGTTTTCCGGGAATCCGAAGAGATTATGATATTTTATTTGATTAATTGCGGAGGAGGCGATAAACGAAAGCTTCCCGTGCGGGTATTTTCATTAGATTGGCTCTTTCCCGGCTTAAATGCATGGAGATCGATTTTTAATAAATTTTTACCTCCCGATCTGGCACGCATTCAATTCCATCGCGCGCATTTCCATCTATCAAAAAATATATCTCGTTTATGGATAATGATGTTCATTCCATATCGCGCATCAATTATTTTCGGGAGGTAATTTAATACTAATAATCGTAAGCTGAATTTTAATTAAAATACGAAGCGTTTTAAAGTTTTGTTACTTTCTGAATACGCATTCACCTATTGTGAATCATCAGTTGGGCTGGATTTTTTCTATTTAAAGGAGATGGTAATTGGTCATTATTTTATAATCGTCATATTTTCTCAAGAAATATGAATATTACGGATAGAAAAATGGAGCCATAAATTTCTTGAATGGTCAGAATGGTTCATATAATGATTGTTCATTCACCTATTGAATTATAAATTTTTATTATGGATGGTGAATTGTGGATTTAATGATGTACAATTAAATAATAGAATTACGACGGTTACTCCTAGAGAAGATTAATATAAATTTCTTTCGTGACATCTATTCGTAGTATCTAATCATACACGTATTGTGCAAGACAATGAAGGTGCTTGATAGTCTTTGAGGATATGAAGCTTAAATTATTATTTGTATTATTTGAAGGTGAATGTTTTCCTCAAATCACTTTAGTATTTAATTTTTACATAATAGTTAGTCTCTAATCGTTCACAAGCTTACTTCATAAATATTTATATCCATCGTATGGGTAGTTATAATAAACTTTCGAATTTCCACGAAGGAAACTTCTAAAGATATATTCTTTCAAATCTAATTTTTTAAACGCTAAAACACTATTTGTCTCCGTCATCTTTTCCTCTTGACCAATCAAGCGAAACCACCTTCCAACTTTATTTAGATAGGTCGATAATCAGAAGCAAACCTCACAAAATCCATTGTCGCGGAACACCTGCTTTACAACTCAGGTCCATCGCGTCCTAACACAGTGATCTTTTGATCATGGCACCTTCCCTTTGGAACAATTCCATTCATAATCTTTCACTCGCACGCACCCTCCTCTTCCGTAACCATGGTTACCTTTAGGTCGTTTTCGGGGGATATGGCCATGGGAGCGGAGAAAACAAAAAAAAGGATGACGCAGACGTGGTTTTTTTAAAAAAAGTCGAGTGAAAAGTGAGGGAGAGTAAACGACAAAGTGAGAGGCTTTTGTGTATGTGGCACCCCCGAAAGAGAGGACCCTTCCCTCCCACTTTCACTGTCTTCCGCTCTTTCTTTCCTATTTTCCCTCATTAATTACCCTCTACTCCTGCGAGTCCCACACCTCACGCGCTACCCTTGGGATATGCGGGTCGCATACGTTTCGGGGGATTCTGTTTTAGTTTCCCACTTGACCTCTTGGTTATCTCGGGTCCTCCTCATTTCTAGCTGGTCCCTTACTCTGTCACCATCTATGAGGTTCCATTGGCCCAAGGCTATAAATTACTGTATTTTAGGGCGTTAATTTGAAATAGTTCGTTTTGTGGCACGTTCACCTAGAGGTGAATCGTCCATGTATGCGAATGTGACATTATCTACTCGATTGTGGCTATATGTACTTGAAGTGCCGACTGTTGGTCTTACATTATTTCTTGATTTACTGTTAGAATTACAGTTTTATTCTGCACTTAGATTTATGATAATGTTCACTGAATATTATTATAAAAATTGAGAATCTACCGCTAGCTGATACATCTTTAAATGTATAGTTTTAGAATAGAGAGGATAGTCAAGTAAAAACAGAGTAAATAAAACATAAGGATCGAATAGTCAGTTATAGACAATTAAAGAAACGGAATATATTTGTTGATAAAATATATTGTTCCCTAAATATTTATTTTAAGAGTGCGGCATGGGTTAGTTTAATTTATTGAAATGGTGTTGGGAGTTGATGAATTCAATTCGTTTTCAATATGTCAGCGATGCTTACCTATTTATAATTATAAAATAAGATTTTTTCTATTAATGTGGTAGCATCAAACCAATGGAATCTAAATTGTGGTTTCTAATGTTTATTTGAATACCTGTCCTTCAATTTGATTTTGATACGTACAATTCTCGTTCAAATAGTTAGCAGTTCCAGTTGATTGTGTATACATGTATATCGAACTTCGGATGCTACAACTATGCTCTCTTTGAACTTATCTTGAAATGTATTTGCTCAATGTTATGTCCGCATCATTCCAATAAGAGAAGTTACTCAGAGTACTGTCCATCGGAAAGTCATTAATTAATCAGATTTGAGAATAGCAGTAATTTCGAAATCATACGGAATTGCTAAATAAGAGCTATCGATTCCTGTTCAGTGTTACGAATTTTGAAAACTAGGATTTTAAAATAACAATTCACAGAAACTGATTGATTCCATAATTTATAGGCATTTTTTACATGTCCACTTAAAATCAGTTTATAGGAATAGCATTATTTACCCCTCCAATTCCATGATTTTGCCTTTGAATTTTCAGTGAGGATAAGCACTAGACTGCACCATAAAAAAAGAATTATTTCCGAAGATAAACATAATTCCACATACTTATTTAGCGTTCTTAATATTTCTAGTGCTAATCATCAAATGCAAAATACAGTACATTACATATGAAAGATAGCGGTATCAACAAATTTAGTTGGTTATCTAAGCTAATTCTTCCAATAATGGTAGAAAATTGCTCATATGCTTCATATCGAAACATTTACGCAAATTTTCAACATAATTAGCTTTTATTATTATTAGCATTCTAAATTTACAAAATAAATTGCGTCATAGGATTTTCATTATCTTGGCGATGGTGTCCGCAGATGTCATGCTGCATAGGGTTTTTAAGCTGTACGCTTGTCTAAATTGAGATCATTCAATCTAATCTTTTGAGACATCTTAAGAATGAGATTACCTCCCTCTCATTTTTTGTTCTGTATATTCATCTCCCAAAACGGGTTGAATGTCAGTTTAGACGTCCTGTATTTTCAAGCCATTCCGTAAATATCAACCTCTTTAAGCGAATGACCTTCCGGATATCACGAACTCCGGAATTAAACCCTCTTCAGCTGTCATTCTTCACCCGATGCCCATTACCAGTAAAGCGGCACACTGCCTTCGACCACAAGACACAGGCCAAGTAATCGGGCACCCGTTAGGTTCAACGGAAGGCCAAATCCTCGGTGGCTAAGGATCCGTCTCCAGCGCGCCCCGGTGCATTCTGGGAGAGAATCGTGGTAATTATCCACTGCTGTGCCTCTATTCCGTACATCCATTCCTCTCGGTCATACGAACCTCATCCCGAAATCCGATTAACTGCAGGATTCACTTCAACGCATTAGACCGTGCAGCTTTTCGCATCCCTCCATTCGTGCAGTAGTCCATATTCTTGACAGTGTCTCGAAGGCATTATACAGATAAAGGCGCGTTTTCGTGCAAAGTTTCGCTCCGGAAGTCGGGTCACGTGTGAAGCAGAGATGGGCGTTGGCCTACATTCTACGGACCGCATTCGCTCATATTACGTAGTTTGCAATCCGAGAGGTGGAGGAATATCGGAAGCCATGCAAAGTTTTTGTTTTGAAACGTATCATCTTCAGATTCCCTCGGCAACTGCTAACAAAATAGACGCATTCTTTCAGTTTTATTCAGAATGCAGCTTCTCAATCGATCTGCCATAGTGTGGAAGTGTTATTCGAGTGATGTAATCTTAAATAATCCAAAATAATATGCAAAATAAATGCATCAATTCTTCTATGGTAAATTATTATGTAGTTATTTAACATTTTTAGTGATTTTGAACTATTTTATAATTTATGCGTAAGTATGAAATAACAATACGGTATAAGGGTGAAAATTACGAAAGGAAAGTAGATTTGAAGCAGCATAGTGCTAAAATAGGGTATATTTGTGTATCATGGTTCTACAAGCATTTAATAACCCTCTTTATCAGGTGAAAGTGTATGCAACTTATTATGTGACATATTTTGGTGTGGTTAGGTAAAGATATATCAAATGTACGTATTTATATCGAATGTTTAGAGTGAAATGTAATATATCAATGAATTTTTACCATAAATGAGATTCAGTTTTGACCTAATATTACTAAATTATTTTAATATAAATTCCCTGCATCGAGTAAAAACTAGCAATTGTTACTCAACACAGATTGTTCTTGTGTTTTGGAAAAGTTTATGCAATATTTGTCAGACTTTCAATTTTTGAGGAAAAATTAGAAAACTGTATTGAAAATCTGAATCGTTTTGAGTTTATTCACTGTACCTTCAACCAGTTTCATCACGATGATGAGATTAGGAATTCCGCAAATAATTTTCATGGACTGAATATAATTATTAATGTAGGCCAGGATATTGTGTTCTCATGCTGCTATTACCAGAGGTGTTAATTTTAGAAGCCGGGATATATAGCGCTTTCCTTTCATGACGTATGTGCGTGGAAATGTGTGCAATGATTCGAGTTAAAGTTTCTGTTGAATGGTAGGATGAATCCTCCCTGGAGCCTTGACAAAGAGGATAGATCTCAATTTGTATCCAAAATGAAAATGTTAAATAAACAATTCAACAATAAAATTCTTTGATGCATATAATAAACACATGTGGGTACAATCTATAGTATAGTCTTCCTTAACAAAATTTGCGGAATTTAGCAACCGAGAGTAAAATGAAAAATGTGATTTTGCAGAAATAGCATCGAGTAACTTAATCTGCAAGCTCGAGCGGTTATAATTTGTGTACTAGAAGTTTCTATTTAATAAAAGGGAACGATATCTGAGCTAATTTTTTCATAGCTGAACTGGAAGAGAGTAAAATTTGCATGCTTTTGTAGGTAGAATGCGAAATAATAAAACTCGTTAAATAGATTTGGTGAAATTTCCATTGAAATAAAATCACAACTGTGGAAAAATTGAATATTTTTCACACGAAGTAGTTCATTGCCGTATATTTTATATTTATCTTCCAGAGCTTTTATCAACGTTGGAAATTTATATGTACGGAATGCAAAGAACTTTAGGAGCCAAAAACGTTTTTTTACTACGAAGGAAAATGAGTATTTTCAATCTGTGTATTACACTTTTGTTGGTCGCTGAAGATTTGCGTTCGGAACCTTTAAATTCCCATAATTTTTCACATAAATTTCGATAACATTTTGTTCGAAATTTAGATTATAAACCTTTGACATTTACTCGAAATTCCTCCCTTCAGATCCCACAATTGTAAGATGTATTCATCTTCATCACAAGTTCTTCTGAAAAAGAGCGAACTTTGAGTGAATAAAAAAAGAAGTGAGATGTGCGAGAAGCGAGTCATTTATTTCCATCTCACCCCGACTCAGAAAAGGAATGGGAAGTTTGACCTTTATTCAATAACAGAGAATCGCGAAATAATATACGCGCTGTTTGTCGGTAGTAAATCATAAAGCCTCGTCTCTTGGCTGTTCATACACGACTCTTCACTTAACTCGACTAAGTTCACCACTCGACCGAGCTTCAAACAGACGCTACATTCTGCGGAAACCCGACAATGAATCTGTTGGAGATCTTTCACAAATACCGCACTAAGCGGCAGAACAATTTTGCGCTCGTTGTCACTGCTATGTAACCAGCAGATAAAATTTGATCGCGCGTTTCACAGAAGCCGCTCCATTCCCTTGGTTTGTCGCGCTTTCATCCCGGCGAATGTATTTTGCATGTATTCATTAAATGCTCCCACTGCGCTGCATTAACGGGGGAACGCAGCTGTCGTGAGTTCTGATTGAAAAGTTTATGCGAATATTAAGGGGTGTTTTTCACATCAAAGCTTTTTTTAACTCTCCCTTTTTTATCGGAAGGTTTTCTGTGGTCTCGGTTTTTAAATAGGAAAATATAGGAGTGATTTGTTAATGGTCGAAAAACGATATTTCATCGCGTGACGCTAATGTTGTATTATTTAAGCCTCCTAGTTGACAACTACTTACCGAAAATTACGTAATATACATAAAATGCATTAAAATTTAAATGACGTGACGAGCAAAATCACGAAACAGGTTTTTAATAACCGTTTTTTAAATCGTTTTAAATCTATTACTCCTCTTTGTGAATTGTAACGGTTAAAAACATATCATAAATAATCAAATGACGCATTAGCATAGAATAACGTGATTTACAGTAATAGAATATCCGAATATATTTTACTGTAACGAAGAGAAACTTTGACGAAATCATCACTGTAATCCTACCAGTTATATAATTAAAGAGCTACGAATTATTCTTCCGACATTAATTTCCTCTGGGTCTCTACAACACTCTTCTCCTCAAACGACATGAAAAATTGAACGCAATCCCGCAGTGAGCGTACGTTCATGCATTTTCCATTTATCCGGAAGAAGAGGGCAAATTTTCGCGCAGTTTACGCAGCCCGAGAATAGGTCACGAAAACTGTTACGGGAATTAAAATAAAACTCATCGGAACTTAGTAATTCTGGATGCTGTGACGGGGACAGTTCACAACTCCCTCATTGTCGAGGCCTACCGATTCACGTGCGTCATTCCTTCTCCTTAAAATTTCGACCTTCCGATGTCGAACTCTCCCTCCCCATTGTTTCCCCTCGCTTCGCTACAAGGTCGAATTCATCCTGTGGGAAATCTTTTCGGCAGCATGCCAATCCTAGGGCCGACTAGGTTTATAAGGCGTACCGGGACTGCCTCACCGTTTCCTAGCGAGTGGCTCGTATTCACACTCCCCCGTTTTCCTTCGTCCGATCCTATTACCCGGAGATGCGGACGACATGAAAGGATGGGAACCGGTTGCCTCACAAGGAGCCGTGTGCATGCTTTTTAAAATGTACACACGTCAACCATATAGCGGTCGTTCTACGGGATTTCCCACAAGCGCACTACCGAACGTTTTTTTTTATCTTTCGGAGAGTTTTCTCATTCTTCTACTCTCTCTTAGCTTCTTTTTTTTGGCTTTGCAGAAATCTATTGCGAAAAGTAGGGGTTATTAAATATGTATTTCGCGAGTTTTCGAATTGCGAGAAGTTGATTTTAAGGAGTGGGATAAGGTTTTTACTCGCTGATTATCTTTCTCAAGACGTTCGCCTATCTATATGGTAGAATTAGGATTAATCTTGAAGTTATTTTAAAAAATATTACACTAATAACGACTTTAAATGGAATATAGATTAAATGACAGCTTCAGTTTCTTAAATATAATGTTCAATATAATTCAATTTAAATGTAAATATAATGTTAAATATAATATAAATAGTATGTTTTATGAATATATCATTGGACACTTACTTCAACAATATTACTAGTGACACATACAGAAACGAAAAGTTGAATTGATTACAGTGAATTGATTATTTTAATACAATGTTGCGAGCTAAATGGTGTAATACAGTAATTGCTGTTAAATAGTTCGATAAATATATGTATATATTTAAATTATTTAGTAAGATAATTTAATATATTTAAGAGTACAGTTTTGATAGAAGTCTATTGTGAATGGTTTTATTTATTCAGCAAGAACAATTTAGTCATTGAAATATAAGATAAAATTTTGCACCATTTTTAGAATGTATCTTTCGAATCAATAATCTTTTAGTCTATTCATCTATAAAAAGGCTTAATTTCTTGGTATTTTTTGATTAATTGAGTGTAAATCTAAATCTTTTCTAACATAACTTCAAAGTAAAGATGCTTCCCGGCAAATATTCTCTTTAAAAATCGCATAGAAACAATATTTTACAGTACTCATTAAAATAATTCTGTGAAGGAAATTCCTAATTTGCATCCATCCTTTACAGCCTCATTATATCATATTCATGTAGTGTCTTGATGGTAAAAGGACGATTTGGCAGCTTAATGAGTCCTTCAAAATATGAGAACTCTTCCAAAGGAATTATTTTAGAGTTGCGATTATTCAAAATCTCTGCATATGAATCGTCGGAAATGTTATGCACACCATTTCCCACTCTTATTGCAGACGAGCTTAAGAACTAATTATCCCATCGGTATTTCATCCGGAACACAACTGTGAAGCGCGAGTTTTTTTCGCGCGTTAATTCACGAGAAATATGGCGCTTATTCTGTGTTCATTATATTTAGAGCTTTAAGTTTCCAAAAGATGAATCGTGGAACAAAGCAAAGATTAGCAGAAAGTTGCACTGTTTTTGAATCTTTAAAGCAAGGAAGTAGGCATTGTAAAAATACTTCAGTAATATTTAAGCGATCAAGTCTTACAATTAGTAAAAAAATTAGTAGAGGTATTGAGAGTAGTTGAGAATATCTAATATTCTCTTCAGAAAAGAGATGAGGTTTCAAAAATGTTATGCATTACGATTTTTTAAATCCTTAATATCGAAATTTTAATATTGATTTTCTCTTATCTAAAAGTTTTACTATAATTCCTCAAGTTTTGCTAAAATATCATGTAACTTTGAAATCAAAAATTATCTACGCATAATCCCCTTTATATATTTCTCCTGCGTCAAGAGTAATTGATTATTTAAGGATCATTCTGGAGATATGATCACGTTAGATTTTTAAATCGAATATTTTTGCAATAAAATTAGTTGGATGATAATGTATGTGACAGATTTGTCAAAGTCTTCGTAGTATAGGTAAATTAAAAAAAAGAAGTAATTTTTGTATTTAACATTTCAACTTTCATCTTGATTCCACCTCTTTTTAGTAATTATGTGTTTGATATTCCTTTTGTACATGCTCAAACATGTAGAATATTGATTTTTCGTATCACATTGCTCCGAATTACTTCACTAGTTAATTCTCGGATAGAATTAGACTAAAATATTTCCTATTCAAATCAGCAGTTGTTCGCAGCTCCATCTTTTCTCGATCTCGTAATAAAAAAATAAACTATATTCGAGCCCTAGTCACCTCGCAGATTTCGAGCAAATTAAATCGCACGAACAAACACCTCACACGCGTAACTCCGCCTCGGGTATGCACACGGTTCGAGATAATGCGAAAGGAGTTTTTGTCGTCGACAAATACATTTTTAATTCACGTCCTCGAGGTTTTTCACGCGCGTCAGCATATCTTTCGTCTCCTCTTCATATTTCTAATCGAGAGACGCGATAGTGTCCACATATGTAAACACTCTCATTTACTGTCGTTTTTCGGGAGCCGTAGAAAGGGATCGCAAAAAATGCGATAGGCAAATAAAAAGTGCGAAAATGGTGCGTAAGAGGATGCGTTAAGGGAAAAAGAGATGAAAAACGTGCCGGATAAATGGGAGGAAAGAAAAACAAACTTAGTTTCCAGGGCTCTTGCCGGAGGTGAAAGAGAAGTGGCTTTGGGTTAACCCACTGAATGAGGAAGGGAGAGGACGTGTGAGTTACAAAACGAAAGAAATGAGCTTCGGGTGAAAAGTTGTATTATACAGCTCGTCCACTCCTCTCCTATCTACTCCAATTACAAAGGTGCTCATTTTTTCGTGCATTAAGTTTTATTTCCGACCTTATAAATACATTAAACCTCCTTTCCTTTCGTAACTTGCTTACCCGCCTTTGGTTCAATTGAGAACCTTCGGGCTGGGGACGATTTTACCTGCGTGATGTCTTTGTAGAATAAACAACACGCTGTGATGAATAAAGCCCTTATTTTGACGTACACGGTGAGCTTTTCAAGTTCAAAGAATCTTGAGATATTTAAAGAATAAACTTCTTTATATTAAATTATTCAGAGAACCCTTTGAATGATATACATTCTACTGTATTATATTTGATTTTCATTAATTCACGTAGAGTTTTAGTGATATATTTCCGTTTTAGTACTTAAACTTAAATCGCATTTTGCCTGTATCTTAATTTTAACTGTTACTCTCATAAATCGTGTGTTATCGTAAAAAATCAATACGGTAATGGCACTTGTAGGTTCGATCGATGTATAACCTGAAATATGTTCTGCTAATAAGATGCACGTTAAGATGAGTCACTCTTGTCAGTATTTAAATTTTATTTATGTCTTTTTATACATTCTTAGGACAGTATAGTTGTTATTTAGATCACAGTTCCGTCCTTAGGCTCTTGTGATTCATAATGGTTATTTCTCTCCCAAATTCATCATTCTTCATTTCCGAAGCATTTCCTTTCCCCTTTCTCTGCATTTCCCTTTTCCAATTCTCATTTCCCCATCCCATCCATCTTACTCCGCACGGTTCTTCCCGAAAAAAAACCTTTCGCCAGTGTCTTACGAACTAGCACACACACCCTAAAAAACCACACCTTGAAAAAACTTTACTCATTTTTTATCTTCTTTATGTTTGTTCCCTCTCCGAGAATATTTTTCATCTTTCCCTAGACGAGGTCACGTCCCTTTCACGACATTTATTCTCCCCCAAGAGAATGACTTTTCCCACTTTGTTCCTTCGTTTCGATTGACCTTTTCCCTTTCGTCTGATTCTCATCCGAATCCTTATTAAGTCAACATTAACGCTGATGTCTTTGAAAGTCTCCTCCAACAAGTAATTACAGCCGAAGATGAGGAATCCGATGGGAGCGTGTTTTATTTATAAGGTTTTGGGTAACTTAATTTAAGTTGATTTTTGCAGACGATGCGAAAGGGAGAGTAGGATTCCGTATCCTCGGGGGTTCCGCTGGGTCATCGAATGTTTTCGATACAATTTCCTCACCCGGATCGAGTTTAATTTATTTGAGGCCCTGAATCAAATTCTCATGTTAATGTTTACGCTTTTTTGGTTTATTTGTGGAGCTATTTTTTCTCGCTATAAGATGAAAATTAATCGGCTGCTTTTATCGGTTGTTGACATGTTGTGAAGACTGTTTACAGATTTAGTTGTTCATACCATATTTGATCATTGATCTCCTTATGGATGGAATAAAGCGTTGTGGAGTACTTAAAAGAATATGTAAGAAGTAATCGGTGTATTAACTTGATATAATGATTGTTTTTTAAAATTTTCTCGAGTCATATTTTAATTTAAATTACCGAAAATAACATGATTTTAAAATGCTTTCAAATTTAGTAAATTAATCTTACTTCCTTTTTGTTAGCTATTATATACTATATGTCTAAAGATTATCAATAAAATTCAATTATGAATATCTTAGATCATATGCATGATAAATTCAAAGTAGTCGTCCATTAATTCTCATATCCGTTTCGAAAGATTTCGTATTACTATTGGGTGCCAAAATCAATAGATGTTCAATACAGGTTTATGCAATTGATCTCGTTATGCAAATAAGCAAATATTTTGATTAATATAAAGTTGAGAATATTTTACTTAAAGTTCGTAATTGGATTCCGAACTATATAATGAATCTTTGAGGTATTTAGTTGCTTTAGAAGTTGATTTAAGGAAGAATAAATAACTTAATAATTCGATTTTTATCAGGGTCAAATAATTTAAGTTTAGATTAATAAGTTAATCCAAACACAATGAATTCATGTTTCCTGTCTAGTTTTACTAATTAAAATCGAACTTAGATCTTCGGGGTTGACACTTATCGTTTGATAGCTGTTGATCATGACTACTCTTTAAATTTGGTCCTATCAATCCACAGTAGAGGACTTTCTAAGTCACAACTTGGTTGGCGTAACTATAATCGTCGTGACCATTGCAACCAGGGATGGATTTACTATAAGGGCATGCAGTTCATTTGCTCTCCCCGCATGGCGCAAACGGTTTTCAAAAACGAAAGACAGGAGCGTGTGAACATTCCTCGCCTCCCAACGGAGTTTCTTTATTGTTCCGGTTCACGCTAATTCCTACGCCACTTGTTAAATCACTGTTGCAATTTGCGTGTGCAATTAACAGGAGGGCAACTGGGAAAACGAATGCAATATATTTTTTAGTTTTTTTTTGCAAAGGGAATTTTTGCGAGGTATTTAAATTAGTTTCGTTTGCTCTCGAATTAAAAATCGCGGTACTTCAGTCTCCCTACGCTTTTCGTTATTCTTTTTTTATGCGTCGGTAATGGTCGCGATGCACGGCAAAGTATCGGTTGGCGACATTCCTCAACTTGTTTGTTTTCTCCGTTAAATTATTCTAAACGGAAAAGGCGTTAATTTAGGCTGTTTTGTCGCCGCAGGAAATCTGTTCAATTCCGTTTAAATTATGTTGTAATTGTCGCTAGGCATTGTTGGAATCATTTCGCACAACTGTTGCCTTATTCATTGACACGGAACGAATTCGAGCACGCCTCCTATGAGGGAATTTTAACGGTGTAGAATAAAGATGGCGAAAAAAAATTTTCTTCTTTTTCATTTGCCAAATTGTCATTTATTTGAATTAGGTTCCGTTAAATGTTGTTTCAGGGATGTTTAATAGCATAGAAAGTCTTCGGGAATAGATCTATGGTACCGTGGAGTGTATGTTATTTACTCAACTTACACCACATTTGCGAGAGTAAATGAATAAATTAAATTAATTGAGCGCGTTAAGGTAGCCATAGCTCTGCAATGTCTACTTTGAATACAACACCCTGTCCTCTAATTTGAGAAATAATTAATTTTTTTATGGATTTTTATTTAAATGCACTTTTTCGTATAATATTTTTACCAAAATCGCCCTACGTTTAGATGAATATTCCAATGGACTTTTTTGCAAGTGCACGCATTGCAGGATGATCGAAGATGAACTTTTATAAGAAATAAAAAAATATATAAAATAATTATAAAATAAACTTTCAGTATGAAATAGAAGCTTTCGAAATTCCTAAAGGAATATAACACCAATTGATTTATATCTATTAAATAAAATTGGATAACTCGGATTCATTTCCATATTTGTTTTAAAGCGATATTACATCTTTCACCTCTTTACTAAGGATGGTTAAAATGTACTAATCCTATATATAGTGAAAAAATAAAAATTATTCTGACATATTTGGTATTTGAGTCTAATTTACACGAAAAGGCAAAAGGCAATATACATGTGGTCTATTTTAATGAATCTATAGTAAATATTGAATAGGTAAATCCAATATCCTTTGTTAGTGAGTGTTATAATAATAGTAACTTATTTCGTTAGGATTTTCATTCAGATTCCGAATCCGATATTCTATTATGCTATTTTCGTACCTCAGATGTGGAACTATTAATAACTTCCCGCATCAACACCTCATTTATGAAGCCCTGAGGTTTCCACTCTTACTTTCCTCAAACATCACACTCCACTCGACGGGTATCATTGGAAATTCATCGTACGCCTTGAACTTTACCGTGTCTTTGCATCTCTTTCTCTTGTTGCGACCGTTCGACAGCCAATGTCGCTGCTTCATAAAGAGAGAAGCAAAAACTGTAGGAATATATGACTTGGGCGTTCGACTCGGAAGTTGGCCTTGTCAAAGGGAGGAGTGTAAAAAAAAAGAGAGCCTTCTGAAGGATAAAAACGTCCGGGGGCTCTCGCCACAAGTGATGGGCAAAGACTTCCATATGTTCGGAAGAAAGAGGAGAGGTTTTTGTGCCGAAGAACGAAAATGATGCGCGAGAAAAAGTGAGGCCCATCTTGGAACAAAGAGGAGCTTATATTTTCCCTCATTTTCCTTCGCGCGATAAATTACATTTGGCGAAGACAAGCGGGCGCAGTAGGGAGGCTATGGTAAGAGGTGAAAAGAATGCTAACTCTCCCCCGAGGCGTATTTATCGCAGTTATGGATTTTCCTCTCCTTTTATTAGGTTTACTTGTCCGCGAGAAATATAAAGGGCCAATGTTGACTGGGAAAGATGGCGCTGAATCGCTTCGAAATGTATCCCAAAGGTGGAGTGTGCTTTTAGATTCTTCGGAGTAATTTCCTTTCGTTGCGAGCTAAGTATGCCATTATCATGCATGGGTTTTTGCGAAAGGGTGAAGTTATTACTCTCGCGAAGAGATGGCGGAAGAGTGGAAATAAGGCGCTGTAAAATTAGGAATGTTAATAGATATAAATGTCAGCTGAATTGATGAGAGAGGAAAAGGGAGATTTGTAGTTCAAATTGAAACGGAATGGGAGCTAAAGAGGGTTGGATATCGTGGAACGAGGACAATGGAGAATGGGAATTAGGTGTGGGAACATAAGTTGGATTTAATGTACGAACTTAGTATAAAATTATTCTTAAAAATCTTCTCTCGAAAGAAAATTGAGCATTTTTGTAATTCTTTATCTCTTGTTCTTCGAATGAATTTTTCAATACAATTAATTCTAAGTTTAAATTTAAATTATCAATTCTGAAATTCATGTTTTATGAAAAAATATTAATATTTATATCCAAAATCTCTTCTATGATTATAATTTTTAAATGATATAATCCTTCCGTATTTTTAGATATGCCGTAACATCAAGGGAGAAGCCTGGAGAAGTCGTTTCCATGGAGAGAGGTCTACTTGACGGCGAACGGTAAGTGCACATTTTTTTCTTTTCTATATAAGTTTAATTGTGGTTTAATAATGATGAGATACATTATGGTTATAATGTGGCTAATATATTTCGTTAAGTAATAATGGTCAATTCATACATACGTTCATCATAGCCAATTAGGTTTCAGGAGAAGATTTATAGTATAAGTATATTTTTTCTGGTTAACCTTTACGTGCTGTTGTTGAACACGTGGGATCTTTATTAAATTTTACATAATTTATCATCGAGTTGTGGAAAAGTGATTTTGAAATAGGATCTCTTATAGTAGATGATTTTAGTAGCTAGTGGTCATTTGGTCAACTGAAAATGGTCGTATGAGATTGGAATATAATTTAATTACGTTCACCTATAGCTTACTTACTATAAATTACTTTCACCTATATAACTTTTTCAGAAATATATGATAAAATATAATTCTTTTTAGTAAGGTTTTATATGGCTTTTCATAAAGTTCTTATGGTATTTTTACAATTTCCTGTTTTATGTTGCAAGTAAAAATACGAGCTTTTCAGGCATAAAAATGGTAGTGAAAACTAAGATTATTTTAGAGGCTTCTTAAATAACTAAAATTTCGATTAAAAGCACATAATAAACATAGCAAATGAGGTATGTATAATGATTGATATTTACTCTCCTTTTTACAATTGATTCAAACCAATTTAGAAATTTACCACACGTAAAATAGAAATCTTTATCCATATTCACGCGAGTAGCTGCAACCAAATGACATGCTTTTACCTTGCTCAACCTTAAAATAACACCCGTCCATATTTTCTATCGTCTTCCTCTCGAAATTCTAAAAAAAAGTTGGAACACAAAGGCAAAGGCGTGCGTCATCAGTACTTCCTTTTGGCATCCCTTCTCTTCAAGACCACACAATATTCTGCCGAATGACCACGGATCCTCTCATTAATAACATAAGCACCCCAACTTCCTTCGAAAGCCTCTTTTTTTACGAGGGCCTCTTTTGAAACGAAAATAAACAAAAGGGAAAAAAGGGTTCAGAAAGCGGGTAACATTTCTGCATCAAGATGGGCGATCTCCAGACGTCCTCTCTTATTTACCGTCGGCCCCTCAAAAGGGACGTATTATTTTTCCAGGGGACGTAAAAAGAAGAGCCGGCATTCTCCGGATGAAATAGAGAGGGGAATATGTGAGGTACCGGGAAGGAATGATTAAAAAGTACATTAAAAAGATACCTCCCACCCACACTCACACACACACCCCCTCCGGAGTTTCCCTCACTGCCGCGAATATCCGTAGCGCTGCGATCGCGTCCTGTCGCGCTCTTTGTTTCTCATTTGTTTCCCTCGGCCGACGGCTTCTTCCGGTTCCTTTTTAAACTCCGCCTGCGACGTCTCTTCCCTCGTTCGACTGCGCTCATTCACACGTCTTTTGTTTCTTCGCATAAGCTTTTTCTCCCTCCGAGTATCAATTCGCCGACTGGATGGCTCGCCAAGTCTTTCGGAACGTCTTCGCCTAATCCCCGTTTCCCTTTGAAAAAGAGCGGTCTATATCATGCAACACGTCTCAAAGGATTTGTTCTCATCCCTCGGGGGGAGGAAACTGCCGTGTTTTGTCTCGTCCGCTGATTTTCTCCCTCTCATCGAACCATTTTTTCTCGCGTGTCACTCCTCATGTCTCCAAATGGATGCTTAGTTTCTCAGGGATTTGGGGATAAGCATTACTGAATCAAATGACGCGATGTTTATTAATTGCCCCGAGGTGCGAGGGTGCTTTCAAATGATGTCTTTTGAGGGTAAAAGAATGCGTGAGGATATATTTAGGAGATATTTCGTTGATTTTTTCTGTTACTCGTCCCATTTTAATCTTGAGGATGAATTGTTTGTGATGGTTCTCTGAAGGTTTTCCCTTGTGATTTATTTTTATAGTTTAGTTCAAGTGTGTCATTTGTTTAAGCTTTGAATGAAGATCGTTGTACATGAATTTTATCTTTCAAAATGATTTTCAATGATTCTAAGCTACGCAGATAAATATTCTAGAGATGCGGAACTTTTAAATATATATTTATGTATCAGGCTTTAAATAAACTTAGTTTTAAAGCACTTAGTTACTAAATTTGAAAATCCAAGAGCCGTCTATGTACAAAAGATCTTTGTAAAATTATGAACTTAAGTGTATGCGGTTAAAAATTGACAGATATTTTATCGATTAGAATTAACTGGTAATTCTGACAAATGTAAATTCTACATATCTAACTAAGGTTATAAAGAGTCAACGTTGTGGCTTTTCAAGTGGAGTAAATATAAATCTTTCATCTCAAAAATAAATTTTAGGGCACATGTATAGTAAAATGCTATTCGTTATAGCTTGTTTCAATCCCAAAATTAAGTTATTCTGTTTATTAAAAGATTAGGTGACAATAGAGTCCAAATTCAAAATTTTTGGTTTACAATATATCAAGCAGTCCTACTTTTATACTATCCATTCCATTTTTATTCATTTCGCAATACGTAATAGACTATAAAATCGTTCCATTTCTGGAATAAGATACAATCCTAACTTGATTATAATTTGCAAGATATCAACAAATTAATTATCCCCTACTTTCTTCTGTGTTTCCTAGAATTTAGGAAATATAATAGAAATTATATCAACATTCATTGAGAGATGTGAAATTTTCTTTTGAATTCAACAATCCTTGACAATGAACTTGGGGGGAGATTGTGTCACTCTTGTTAAAAAATATCGGAGAATAAAACCTTATTAATGTAATAATGAAACCCAGAATTTCCGCATAAAATGAATTACTTTTGTTGCTTCTTTGTAAGTGTATGAATTAAGCGAAAAGATTTTTCAGTTGTAATACGTTCCTTAAAATCCTTCCATTTCAAGCAATTGTGGGTAAAGCTTTTCGTAATTACTCGTTCGTGGAATTATGAGAAGATGTCTCCCACGCAGCGAGAGATATTCCAGCTAATTGTCATGGTTGTGAATTCTTTTCCAGAGAATTTCTAATCTGAAGTAGAAAATTTACTATTTTTTTAGTTCAGTGAGAAGTATGACATTAAAAATTACTCATTCTTAGAATGTCATTCTCGATTAAGCGTAAAATTTCGTGCTCTAGTTACGAGTGCGAGGAGATATCTTTATAATTCAGTGTATTTTATATCTCACAGCATCGTTATCAAAATAATAAGAAAATTATTGACTGTAACGAAATGCATTGGTTAAGAAATAGGCTAGAAAAAACTTTCTTAGAAATTTGTTTGGAAGTTTATGAAAGTGATTGGTTACTATTAAATTTCAAAGCTCTTTTTTCGAAATTGACACATATTACGGTTATTTATTTATATTACTATTCTGTTACTATATAAAAGCAATTACAAGTTATACATTACGATAATTACATTCCTTATCTCATGTAATTTTGAAACCATTGCATTGTATCTTTCATTCGATCAAAAACTTTTCAAAATTCAATAACGAATCAAAGATGGAAGTGCGTCTGACACTCGTATATATATGTAATACCTTTTTTCCGAAAACTATCCACTCGTAACGCAATTACTCTATGAAACTTGAATTGACGCACACCTTCTGCGCTGACGTGGTTCCGGGAATCGTCGAAGGAGAAAAAAAAAGGACTTTCGCCGGCAAAAAAGGTTTGCAATATCGTTCCATAAAGGACCCTAAAATACAATAACCGTCGGGCGACTGAAATTTCCGTAATTAAAACTATAGATTACAAGCGAAGAGTTTCGACGTAAAAAAATCGGAAAGATGCGGAATTGAATGTCGTGCGAAAAAAGCGAAGGAAAAACGAGCAACTTGGAGAATATGGGATATAAAACGTTTGATATACGACAGGCAAAATGACTCGGTGGAGGAAACTTCTGCAAGAGATGGAAAGAAAGAGGACAAGGGATGATAAAGAGATTGGCCTCAAACTTTAAAAGAGAGTCGAAAAAGTTCACAATGAATAGATAAAGACGCATCGAGAGTTTTTCAGTCCTTTTTTTTTCTCGACCAAATCTCTTTCGAGAAATTTTCGGGACGTGCGAAGAAAGAGGAATATGATAAAAGGGTGAAGAATTGTCGGTTGCTGTGGAAACAGTCGGGAGAAAATAAATGGAATGAGTTGAGAAAGAAGAGAGGAATTATAATGGATTACGTAGGTGAGGAAATGAAGTATTTAATCTCGAACGGTCCATTATTTAAAAAATCGGATACGAAATAAAAACACCAATATCTTTTTTACGAATTTAATACTGTAAAATTTTGAGAGATAATACAATTTTTAAGATGATACATAATCCCTCTTTAATTTAGCTGGAACGCATACATTAACTATGTATAAAATAACTACATCGAATAAAACCACAAAATTTCGGAAAATTATTAGATAGTATCTAGTTAAATTTCAGTTAAAATTAAAAATTCATATATAAACTATAGTTATAAGTAATTTCTCGTTCAGAATTTATTTCCCTAATAAATTGGGTTGTTAAATGCATTTAAAGGTGGGTGTATAATAGAATTATGAAGTCAAAAATTGTTCCTTTTCTAAGAAGTGACGTTGATTATCTGAAAATTTTTGGATGTTCGGATAAACTCAGTCGATTTTAAAAATAAAATACATATTAGAATATTTTACTAAATTTCCAACTCATAAAATTGTGTATTGCAGTAAAAAGGTATTAATAATAATAATAATAATTAATAGCCCAAATGGAATTTCCATCGGTATGGAGTTTATTACGCGAAATATCTTTTAAATATATGATGATAAATACGAATATTCAATTTCCGAATTCATGAATTGATTGTTTGACGTTCATTTATTATTAATAGACGCTTAAATTTGGCAAATACGTTTCTATAAATTCTAAAAATACTTCGAAACTGTAAATTTAAATCCACCACAAATTTTAAATAAATATGTTCATTAATGCACACAGGAATATTTGGATGCATTTATGATTTCCAGATTTAAATAAACAATATTGTAAGTATTTAATAAAAACATTTAGTAGATACGCATTGAAAATCACTTCTATTGCGTACAGAGGTATTCTCCTCTCTTTCATTTAGATGAAAATAAAAATACGCGTATCGACCCCCATTCACTTAATCCTGCAACACCTATAGAAGAAGGGATAGAAGTGGGGCATAGGAAGTTGAAGGGGCATTCCTTTCGCACTTATTCGAATGTTTCGGCACTCGAAAATACGAATCCCATTCCCTGTCTCTCGCATTCAGCCCTTAATAGTATTAGGTATCGTATTCGCACTACAATGCAACTCTGTGGTAAGCCAGAGATCAACGTAGTCCCAGTCGTAGAAATAACAAAAGATCTCTCACCCGGCATCACGGTTAAATAGAGGATTTTTTAAAGGGAATGCAATCTTTTGAATGTCCCTCCCCCTTTTTTCATCACGGAATTCATATGAGTTCGGAAAGATAGGATTTTTGCTGTTTACTCTCCATTGATATGTCATCTAAAAATGTGCCCTTTCTTTTATCGAAAGATTCCTTGACCTACTGTCCTCTCGCAGCATTGTTCGCAGATCTAGGATGAAAATATCGACTCAGTAGTACTGGGGTACGTGTACCCTTGGGAGTTGTTGTTGACTTTGCTTCAATTTTAATTTTTCAGCGCTAGTATCGACTGGCTAATGGAATTTTGAAAAGTTGCTTTCATTGCCCATAAGAATTTTCCGCATATTGGTGCCTAAAGAAGCTACTTGTCGAGGTTTATAAATGCACAATAGAGCTAATTTTGGTATCGAATTGCTAAGACAAGGTCATTTTTTCTCAATATCGCGCGTTTAATGGAATAATAAAGAATTTTTAGAGAAAATTATGATTTAGGAAAATAGGTGAACAACTTTTGTACATTGACGCTTATTAGGTTATTACTAAAAAGAGAAATTTAAAGAGTTTTAAGGTCTATACTCGAACTTAGATATTTCATTCGTATCAAACGCTTAAAGTTCGTATTTCATATCCTCTGAAATCGATTTTAAATTTCTTCTATTTAACGTGGTCTTGTTTAAGTACACATTTAACTTTCATTCATGATATTTCTTGTCCAAATTTGAGCTTAATGGAAGTATTAAAAAAATTAATTCCAAGTAAATAATACGAAGTATTTTTTAAAGCTATTTTTCAGTTTTAGTTAAATATTTGTAGAAGCAACATGTTAAATAGTAATGTGTTATAGAATCTTAAGATGGATCAACGATGAATCAAATTATTCATTTATATGTAGCCGAATCAGCAAACGAAAAATGAATTCAAATTTTTAGAAGTTTAAATTCGTAAATTTTTTGTACATCTAATTTACTACGTTTATCGATGAAAAAATCAACAATCTTTTGCTGAAAAGAATGAATTAAATCAACAGGATAATAAGTCTTTCGGAAAATAGTTCTCATCCATCCAGTTCACTAATAACACATACATGTGGATAAATTTGTGTCTTATTAGTTAATCGTCAGAAGTTTATTTATTTGCTCTCATTCTGAATCATACCTTTATAAATTAGACGATTGTGATTTTATTCTGAAAGCGAACGAATGGGTGTAAGAAGTTATAGAAATGTAGAATATCAAATTGCTTTCAACAAATCTCCTTGAGCGATACAAATAAATTAATTTCCCAAATAAGAAAAGATTCACCCAGCGTCATCTTTTTGAGAACCAATTTATCATGAAACGTTCCGATGAAAGAACTATTCCAGATTAAATTTTCTTTCTTATAATACTAAATTCCGCTACACATCCCCTTTTCTTTCCTTCGCTCATTTCTGGAAAACTTTTAATCCGCCTTAATCCGCTTAAAACCGCAGAAGTTAGCCGCATCTTTGCATGAAAAAGACAAGGAACTCTAATTAAATAATGGAGAAAGACTAGTTTGGAATAGCTTCAGTCAAGGAGCTAAACGGACTTTCCTCTTAAAATCTTAAATCTTCCATCTCTGAGAAAGCTGCCACGCCTCTTCTCTTAATTTTCTTTCGCATTTACTTCTTAGTCATCTCGAATGCCCTTTTTAATTTTTATTTACCTTTAGTTAAAGTTTCCTCAGAGGATTTTGCTTATTTACGTCTTTAAATAATTTAGTCCTGAGCTATTTTTGCTGCCTCTAAGTATTGACTAAAATTTCGTTACATTCTTTTGTCTTATATTAGATTATATGATGGTGTTTCACAGCATTACAGTAATGTCCGTAAAGGTAAATAAATAAGTTTTGTATCAATATATATTGCTGTCAGTATGTTAAACTCAGGGCGTTATTAAGCATAAGGGGTGATTACCTATGAAGTCAATCATTTTGATAAATTCATTTACAGTATTTTAAGCAGTTTTGTTGTCTATTGACTTTAACTATATATTTGGGAGTATAAGATAAATGAATAAATGGTAGATTGAAATTTGAAATACAATTGTAGAAAACGTGAAATTTCGGAGTAAAATTAACGCACTATTCCTTGTTTCCTAATTTATGCGAGAGACTTGAATTAAATTAATTTCAAAGATTCGTATGAAAACTCTATATTTCTATTTTGGCCACAAAAATATCTACAATTAACAATTAAACTGAACAAAGATATTACCTGTTTCGACGAATATCGTCATCAACTTGTCAATACAAAAGCTATTATCTGAAAACACCTATCCTTTACACATATCCTCATTCACGTTATCTAAACAGAAGATGAACCGGAGTAGAATTGTGAATCTATTTTTAGAAACCTGATTTTCTTCTTTTCCGTGGTTTGTTGCAGCAGATATCACTCAATGAATTCTCACTTCGTCATTACTTAACCTATTCCCAATGATAATTAGATTGTATCTCAAAACACATTGAAGTTGTAACTCTCTCACGAGTACGAAAGAAACCGCTCGGGCACGCATCTGTTCAAGTTAATTGCGTATCCACATATAACGCAATAAGGGCCCCGACGAAGGAATACGTCATTCCGCCTGAAGAAGTGAGCGATGAGTTGGACACCCCGCTGCTGTTTCACATTATCCACACTCTTCGCTTTAGACCATGAATTTCAATTTGTCCTCGGAAGGCATTTCGAAAGAGGGAACATCCCTACACAACTACACTATAGCTGGAAAAGTTTTAGGGCCCTTCTTTAAACTCCCCAAATGTTTGAGGATCTTCCCTTAGCGTTCCCAGGGCGACCGAGGTCCAGACGGACGGGGGGTGTTCTGTTGGGGGTGCGAGCGTCTTGGCAGCAAATGGTCCATGGAAAGGAGCGGGGGATGGGGCGAAGAGGGGTTGTGTATGCAGCTTTCGCTTCGGTCGTCGTGAGGAAGGCTAATCTCTAACATATTGCGGAGGTCTCGCCCGCTTTTTCTCCCGGGAACCCTTCCACGAGGCGCGGGAAGAAGTATTCTAAGAAGTCGCGGAAACGAGTAATGACTTACAGCTCCGAAATTAGCCTTCTTCTAATTGCGTCACTGTGACAGAGTGTGGATGCGTCTCTTGGGAGGTCTTAAATGCTACGCGTTTTTGAAAGACGGAGAAAACGTGCATCCGAAACTAAGTTGGCTTTATATACTCTATGGGGTCTTTCACACATGTTTCACCTTACTTTTTTATTCCGAAGTTTAAATCGAAAAAGGACGCGTTAGGAACTTCTTCATCGTGGAATAATTATGTTTAGTTTATCACTGTATCGAGTGATATAGCTGTTACAGCTTCTATTTATAAAATTTCACTGCTAATCTGAAGTTGCAAGTAGCTGATGTATTTATGAGGCATTTTAGTTACTTATCAACTCGGAAAGCAGCTGAGAATGCTTTTAATCAATAGAGTGATATCTGATTTTTTCCAGGTTACGTTGTATTAACTGTTGTGATTAAATTTTCCAAATTATTTGATTTCTTTTAAAGAAATAGTGTCAAATACGGTTTTCCATGTATTATTTATGGTGTATTTATTAAAGAAAGCTCAATTGTTGCGATATTTTGAGTTCCAAAAACGCCATTACCGCATACGAGAAGATTTGATTACTCAATGACGGACGTCTGCAATTAGTATTCTTCAAACTTTGGGCAATTTAACATCGCAGCATATTATAGTAAATAATAAAATCTCTTGGCGCTGGTTTTAATTAACTATCCCGTGAATTGAACTAACCATTTACAATCCTTCAAATCGATCTCTTTCCTTCCTTTTAAAGCGATACATTTCTCATAATCGCTTCTAATTATTACGTGCTAAAAGATTAGTGAGAAAGAAGGAAGGTTTATTGATTGTAACAATTTTTATCTCTTATTATCCTTTTGAGAAAAGATTAACTCAATTCCACCTCTGCCCTCAATTTTATTTTTCGAAATGTTTCCGTGGCAACAGAGAGAAACTTCGTTTCTCGTTTTCACATTTTTATTCCCGACCTCCCGATTGACTTTTAAACGGAAATCCATTTAACGAGCTCCCGTGACACGTGGGCGGAAAGTAAGAGTTTTCAGCTCATTCGGTGTTTGGTTTTGTATGTTTGTTCCTCGGTTTGGAGGAAGACTTCATTCGAGGAAACCTCTGGAGGAAGACGTTGCTACGGGAGTGCGTGGGTGGCCCAGGTCAGAGCCATAAAGGCTCATTCCAAAATATGGAAGAAACGCTCACTTGGCCGCGTATAGAACACAGCGATCCCTTTTCTTCGTTCTTCAACTCTTATCTCCCGAATACTTCAGCCGCTGGCGCATTCGTATTCACTGTCTCCTGCGGAAATTTCCCGTTGCGGTGAAGGAATTTGGTGAGGTTTAGAGGATAAAGGAAAAAGCCACTGTTGCTTCTAAAGATACTGAAGTGATGAATGCTTAAGAAGGACGCGTGGTCTACAGGAGTGTTGCTTTGCATTCCAATAAGGATGTCGGAAGCTGTGTGAAAGGGTATATGTAATTGACAAAGCGGAAAGAGAATGTTCTCTGATATTATACACCCGTTGGAATTTAAATGAGAATAAGATTATTGTAATGATTGTACATTAATTCATCTAATGGTCCTTATCATAATCGTAAGCATAAAGACAATATTTAAGTACCTGTATGATATAATTTTAAGGAGGAATATAGTTACCATTTTAAATAGGATTTATTTAACACGCTATCTTTGACATATTCTACTTGGAATTACTGTAAATAATGGAGAACGCGTATCTTAACTAATCATCAACAAAGATTAAGATTTAATGTAGATGGATTTCGTATGATACCAGCATGAAAGAACTTTAAAGGGAAGGCGTTTTGCCCTTTTGAATCACATTCAGGATTGAACTTTAGCTATAAACGATATTTAAGTTTAAAAGTAATATGTTTCGTATTATTTTCGAAGTCAACAAAATTTCCTGGAAGAATAAATATATAATTTATGAATGGGGACTTTTTAAGATGTAATCAAATTCGTTTTTGTAACTTATTATGAGTTTTTGTATTTAACTTGTCATTATTTTCGAATGAAGCCATATTTCCAATAGTCTTACAAGTTAAGAAATTTACTTTACCAATAAAATATAAAGGAGTGAGCGAGTTCTAACTATCCATCGTTTTTATTCGATAAAGGAATCAATACCAGCATGAACAGTTGTTACATTCAAATTTAGGAAAATAGTAGTCGACACCCATTCCCTACGTATCCAGATACGATGCATACCAGAACAAATGAATTTCATGAGGCGAAGAAATAAACGCATCAGTTCACAGAGGACGTGAAATGGAAAGGAACACTCGTGAATCTAATTCGGGTTCAATCGATACACGAGCGTTCGGATAATTTTCCCATCTTATCGAAGAGATAATCTTCGTGAAACGTGTAAATGCACCGTCGCAGAAGCTGAAACTCAATCACGCGCGATGTCGGGACAACTTGTCAGCGGCAGTCGAAGAATACCTTTCCGTTTTAGACGTGCTCTCACGGTCGCATCCAAAACATTTCGGAGCGATAATAAATCCTCTCGTATTTCAAAAGAGCGACGGGATTTCACGGATAAAGGACCAGCAGCGAACGCTGAGGGATAATACGCTACTTTGGCACGTCTTATTCTCTTTTTTTTGCCGCCGTGCGTGTCCTAAAAATTCCGGAGGAACAGGGGCGCCCATCTCGCGGTGCTTCTCTTTTAGATGGATGATGATTTTCGAGTATTTTTTTCCCCACTAAAAAGGTCGTAAATCTTGAGCTGATTCATGGTCGGAAATGAGGCTAAATGGCAGTCGTTAGGTCGGAAAATACGGGAAAAATAAGCGTCGTTCGGGACGGAGGCAAGATATGAAGATAGTGGGAAAAAGGGAGATGTACGAATGTTCACCCGTAATATTCCGGGTGAGCTGACGGTTTAATGAAAATTACATCCGGAGGAGGAGTGGATCGCTTTTATAAGCACGCGTCCGCGGGGAGGTGGCGGGATACCGAGGGGAAAACGCGCATTAATGGATATTACCGCTGTTAATTTTTGTATGGAACGCGATAATTTGTTTCCTCTTCATATTTTTTACATCTCGCCGCGCTTTCGTAAGCGGGGGAGGGGAAATCGTCGAGTTTTTCGTATTTACATCTCGTTTGTGCGTTTTTTTTCGGTAGTTTGCATGCATTAATTTATATATGAGAGAGGTTCGGAAATATATTACGGCTCGAATTCATTTTTTTTATCACGCAATTCGAGGATGGAAAGTGCTTTTGTTGGTAAATGGTCGCGGAGTGGGTGGAGGTGGGGGGTGTTTCCACTTCATCCGATTCGGTGGAGTGGGAAAAGCGTCGGTTGCATCCGATTCTTTTTGGAATTGAAATGTCTGCTATCGCGACTTTTTGTCATGAGGTCGAAATATAATTTCAGCAGGAGATACGGACGGCAAATGTTAAACAAGATTTTCCATATCAAAAGCAACGAAATCAGCAAGGTTGTGTGGCTGATGATTGATGACGGGGCGGACATCTTGAATAGCTTTTGTCCGAAAAGAGATAACGGGATATGGAGTTTTAACTCCATTATTACATATTCCGCTATTTGTTCGCGAGATTTATTGCGCAGCATTCGAATTCACGGTCGGAAATATCAACCGGGAGAGAGGTTGTATGCGTGTTTCTTTGACCGTCGGACGATTTGGCGGTGCAAAGTTTTTCGCGGAGAAAGATAAGGCTTAAAGTGAGCTGTAAAATTTCGGAATTAACGGAGGCTCACGGAAAGCAACTCTAGAAATTAATGCCGCAATGCAACAACCCGTACTTAAGTGCTTTCTATAAAAACCGACAGATAAAATCGTCCTCGATGCGTATCACGGGCTTGTGTTCCCCGTAATGCAGCTGACACTTATTAACTTGTTGAATATCATTCGTGTCCTTATCGTTATCCTGAAACAATGTGGATGTTTCTCATCACGCAATGACTTTAAAGGAAAATTAAGCACTCAAAGTTACTGTTACTGTTTCAGTGGTACTTGGCCCAGAAACGGATTACAGCCACTAAATCTAAAACCCTTGGTTACGAATGTCTTTTTGGAATGACGTGAATGCTATAGAAAGAATTGGGAATGAGGTAGTTTGGGCATAATACGTATAAATGCTTTAATTTAGTGTTTATCAGTATGCTAAACTAAATATATTATTGATGGATACTCATATTGATATTTCATTATGTTAGTTAAAGAAAAGATATTGAGATTTATATCGTGCTTTATTTAATCAATTGCAAGAGCTCATTGAATTCCTAATGCGAGCCGCATTTAATACTATCAGTACTAATTAAGCATATAGAATAGTAAGTTTTAGATTTGCCTTATATTATTATTAATCGATTGGAAAAATTATACTAAGGTAAATTAGTAATAGATCTAAATAATCATATTTGGAGGTGTGTACGTGTAGTCACGAATATAACGCTGAGGAGGGAGAAAAATCGAAGATTATTGGCAATTTCCATAAATGAACAATTCATATTATCGTGAAAATAAACGATGGAAGACTATTCTCTTTTCTATACGCACTATTATAAGCTTAAGAAAAAAAATATCGATCCAAATCATTACAGAATACCTCTCCCTGTTCAACTGCTCTGCTTACAACCGATTCGTACAAACGGCCTGGAGTTAGGCCAGAATAGATTTAATCAAAGACGAAGGGATATCTGCTCTTCATTTGGCCGCGAAGGAGATTTCAAAGAGGGGATCCCTAACATTCGATTCCTCTTCAATTGGTACCTCGATAACGCCTCCACAAACCAACCAATCCAATCCGAAACCATTCTTGTATTTTCCTCGGAATCCATTGATCTGCCGTTTCGATTAAAGTCGTGGATGACGAAAAAGGCCAAGTCATAAAGCAAGATACAGAATGATTAGGGAAATGCGTTTGATGTGGCAAGAAGCTGTTTGGGAGTTATCAGATGAAGAGGAAAAGGACACGGTAGGGAAAAGAATAGAGGAAATGGTAAAGGAATCAGAAGAGATGAGATGAAGTAAATTTAAAAGTATATTGCCCCTCAGTCATTTCAGAGTTATGTTTTAATCAAAGTAATTTCTAATTTGGCTGATCTCTCTTTATAGCGCAATCATCAGAGTTACTGTGTATGGTTTCCGTTCATTTAGAAGATTAGTTTTTTAGATCCTCCGTTATATCGAAAGATGACAAAATACTTAGGATTCCCAATAATCACGTTTAGCTTTTATCTGATAAATTTCAAAGATTCATCTGTTATGAACCAAAGATAAAATATATAAATAAATATATTGAGCTCTTAGTAAATACTTTCCTTACGTGAACTACCCAAAGAGAAAAATTCTAGCTTTTCTAATTATCAAACAAATAATGGATTGATAGATAACATAACTTTGAATACGTGACTTAAAATAAAATGTCACCAATTCATTGAAGACCCTTAGAACAGTATGTAGGAAGAGAACGAAAGGAACACGAAAATAGGAGGGAAGATAAGAGATAAAATGAAAGAAAAGAATCACAAGGAAACACGGCAAAAAAAAGAGGAAGAGAAGATTGGAAAAAGAATGAAGAAATCTGTGGAAGAGGGAGAAGATTGTACGATGGAAAGAACAGAAAAAGCGGCAGAATGACTATGGGAAATGTTTTCGAAGGAGAACCGCCTCTGCAGAAAGTTTTCTCTCCATCCTATTGTCACACCCCTCTGAGGCGTACTCGGTAAGGGCAAAATTTGAAAATCCCAGAATCCTGGAGTGTTTGCGTAGGAGCGAAGGAATGCCAAAGATGCGGTGAAGAGATGAAAGGACACAGGATGGACAGAATCCAGGATTCGGTGATAAAGAGCAGAAGTAGGGCAAAGAGAAGAAGAAGTTGGAGAGGAAAACTCTGCGATAAAGTTAGGCCCCAAAGGAAGACGAGAATACTTACGGAAACAGGAGGAAACGCGATGAGAAGAATCGTAAACTTAAACAATTATATAAGCTCTTTCTTTCGGAACCTTGGTAACGTTTAGAGTTTCTAAGTCGTAAATACCCCGCAGCTATTGTTTAAAGGGAAGAACGCGCGATGACGATTATTCTGTGCAACGCTTTCACTTCCTTTTAAAGAAATTGTAAAAATATATAAAGGAATGAGTTCGGAATACATATTTTCTGGTACATTTATACTATTCTCGTTAATTGGAAGCCGCACGAACAATGGAAGGGAAGCTTTACAAGTGAGCTCCCTTTTGTCATATTAAATATGAAATTTCAACGCGGTGAAAGTGCGTTCGTTCGAGGATCGAAAATGAAAGCTGTTTAAATCTACGGTGAAAGTATTATGTACCCATCTTTTGCTTTTCAAGAATCCGTGGATGTAATCCAGATATCCCATTTCCATGGAAAGCAGACAATAGAATTGCAGTGTCGTTACACAGACTTATAAAAATAAATTACCAACTTAATCTTGAAAATGCAGCATTAAACACTTAGAGTAGAGTACTTCTTGGAAAGAGAAGGCAACGAATGTATATTCATCTATTACTCTTATATAAAATTCCATATCAGATGTTCTCATTTCTATGCTTAATCTTATCTAATGTATGAGTATTTTTTATAAGTAACTGCCAAACGTGAAAATAATTTCACAGGTTTTTATCTATAGTTTTCGATTTATATACAACTTCATTACTGTAGTTCAATCACAGTTTTATTTTTATATTTAGTTTTTTTTAGTAATTTTTTAGCAACTTTATCAAAATAAATTTCCAAACCTTAGTTACTTTCGTTCTTGTATTTAATTATCACAAAGGAGAGATTCTCATTAAAATATGGTGCAATATTCAGTTTGAAATAACCTCTCGTTAATTTAAATTATATCTACTCCTTTAATTTGACCTAACTTCGTCGTACACAGATTCGTTTGACTTAATTATAAAAAAATGTATTCATGGATATTTCTCTACTTTCCTAGATAAGTCAGAGTACGTAATTAACATCCATAGCCGTAAGATAACATAGTAATTTAGATGCGCTCAGCGGTATTCTCATCTCACACAGGCTGCTCAGATACGGCTAAAATAGAAATTTCTACTTCCACTACTTTATTCCGTCAAAGGAATGTTTACTAATCCTTTACTCAACTTTAAAAATCGTCGTATATCGCAGCAGAAGTGGAAGTTTGAGCCGAAGGGCACTGCAATATTTTTTAAACTCGTTTTCCGCAGCTCAAAATAATTCCATCTAAGCATGAAATCTAATTATTATTTCATAGCTATGGAAATGTTCCTATAGAGAACCCTCGTGTCTGCCGGTATACGCGAGACGCCTCTAATTATGATCACGGATAAAGGTGAAAATGCATTCTTCACGCTCTCGCTTTTTCATTTCTTTGATCTTGATCCACTTCCTGGAATTCTACTCCCGTTCCAACGTCTATCCATCGCCATTCCACTCACATTATTCTTCCTCCGCCACTTCGAAATCTCATTCCGTAAACGTACTTAGCCTAAATAACTCGTTTCTGGAATGTCTGTGCGGTTGATCAAAACCTCCATTGACGTGACCTACTATATTATTCCGTGAGATGTTTTTCTCGAGTAAGAAGCCAAACCGAGAGTTTAATGGAGAATTTTCAGAAGCGGGTTAATAAGGAAGGAATTATCTGCGAAATGCAAAAACTTCTTTGAACTTTGATTAATTTATCAGCATACTTAGAGTCCATTAGAAGGCTAAGTTCTACGTCCAATCATTCCGTTACGTTTCCGGGAAATTTGTTAACGAGGTCGACAAGGGATTAGTTACTTACAATGATGATCCAAAGAATGGCGTGTTACACGATATTTTAACACGTCATTATATACATCCGTTTATTAAGTTCGAAGATGAAATAAAATCACTTTTTGTGATATTAAAATATATTAACGACGCGGTTATCCTTCGCGTCCAAATGTATTGAGTCCATAAAAATCTAGACTATGATAAAACTAATTGTTTTCCATAAATTCGATATGTATCCATTATTTTATTAAAATACGTAAAATTAGAATTCCTCTCTAGAGTTAGCAGATCTGATTTTCAATACAGCTCTGTAGGTTCCTAGAATTCATTCAATTTAGTAAAAACTTCCTTCGGATGAATAGTCTTCTGCGTAATGCATTTTAGCATTTCTCTGAGAATACTTGATTCAAAATATTATGTGACCTAAATTACCATTGAATTTATTAAATAAGACTAAACTATATTGTTTATACTAAAAATGGAGAGGGAGAAATATTTCTTGTATTTTTTTACCGGAAATAAAAACGAATTTTCAATCTTATATGTAACTGGAGAGCTTCAATATTTAATACAGCCCCCGTACAATATTTCGCTTCGATTAAATCTCCAAGAATCATATACTTTTCTCCTACTATAACTTTTTAACAAGAGTAGAATAATTCTGGGGAAATTAAATTCAACCAAGCTTTAATCGATCAAAATCTTTAAAGAACCCAACATTCCGACTCTCACCCTTGTATAATTAAACATAAAATGTAAAAATAATTCTGTTTTTTATAGATGAGTTTGAACCAATTCCAGTTCTATATGAAACAACTTTAAAAAATGGATTTGAAAATAATATTAGAAAAAAGGTGTCATAAAATTTATCGGAAAGAAATCCAAAAAAACAACTCTCAAATAGCAGTAGCTGATTTGCGTCATCAGGCTTAAACTTCAAAACATTGCCGCAAGAAAGATTACTATGAGCAGAGAATTTTCCCAACTATTATGAAAAAAATATGCAGGAAGGAAAATGAAGAGAGTTTATAGTTCTTCATTTATATTTCAATTAATTATTAATAAATTTGGAACAATAAGAATCCTCATTGTTTGTTCTCGGATGGAAAGTGGCAGTGAAGGTAGAGCTTTTGAATTCGTGAATAATTCCCTCCTTCATTCGCTGATGTTAGCTTCAAGGGAACAAAATGACTCGAGTGTTTGTTCGGAATTTTTAAGAACAAGAAAGGGGCGTTAGAGAAGAAAAGAGGTGTATTTGGAGTAAGCGCTTCACGATTTTAAAGCGAAGAAAAGTGAGGCAGTGAAGGATGCTGCACGATAGGCCGTCGCGATGGACCATTTTCCGCGAGAAAGTGCAGACATATAGGTTAACTGCCCGGAACCCATTTTCATGCGCCCGGGAGCAAACACTGAAGATTCCCCTGTTACGATTTTCACAGAAACGCTCGAGAAAAAAGAAAACTTTCTTATTTTGCAAATTTCAATTTCCGTAATGTGCAGAACGCTAGATTCCTACAATGAAGCCCTGTCTCTTGTTATTTTCTAGCATGATATTACGGATAGATACTCCTGAAAGGCATTTAAAATTTTTGAACACATTGCAGTTCAGGAGTAGTGTTTCTTAAAGGTTCTAATCTCCAAATAACGAAGATTTCGGTAGATATTGTTTTGGTTCGCAGTTTTTCACAACCACTATTCAGGCTAACTATGCAGAACATATTTTATTCAATAGTTTCTTAAGAATTACATGATGAATGAAAATTGAAAGGTATGCGATTTATTTTGTGGATTTATTTGGTTGTTCTAAAGTCAAAATTCATTGAATCACACATTGCAGATTACTTTAGTTTTTTATCAGTTATGACGATAAAAAACTTTGTCATCCTTTACTTTACTAATAAAATTTTTTAAATTAGCAAAAACGAGAGTAAAAAATATTTTGCATTCATAAATTTTAGAATATTAGAAAATGAAAGCCATTACATTCTTAGCTCCCACAACCTTCATGTCTCATAATTGTACTCATTAATCTTTCTATAGTAACATTAATGTCTAACTGAAAATAATTCATAGAATAATTTCATCTTAGTCTTTAGCGAGTTAACTTATCACTCTCTACATAACTAAACCACGAAAATATGAAAAGATAAACGAATACTTACTTTGGAAAACGCCAGTTTTGGGTAGCGATCTTATAAATTTGTTGATATGGAATGCAATTCCACATTCTGCATATGCAATATTATCGCGATGCATCTCCGCTAAAGTTACCCTTTAAAATGCAATAAATGTGACCTCGTTCCTGAAGGAAATGCGAGGGAAGGAAAACATAAGGGTTACTACGATTTTTTCAAGCGTTCCTTTTATTTCCCTTTCGAAAAGTTTTCCTTTTTTCAAAAGTTGCGCTGGGAATTGAGGTCATGCGCATTTATTGTCGAGAGATTCAAATTATATTAATCCGAGTCAGTTTTTCAGTCTGTTGCGTCAATCGTGGTTCGTATTCTTAAGAAAATGGAATTCAGAGGGAGAACTCGTCACATCCGCTCTGTTGTCTCTGATATTTGTTTTTGTTGTATCGAACAACTTAGCAATTATTTTTATCGAGTAATACATCTCTAAGGTGAGATTCATACATGCAAGTGGATGTAAGTGAGAGATTGCTATTTTAAGGTACGTTATTTTTACCTGTATTCAATAGGAATTTTAAGTATTATTGATTTAGAATTCATCTTAATAATGTTTGATAAGTGATCTATTAAAATAAACATTTACGTAATCTTAATCATTTCAAGGAATTATACGATGATTGATGGAAAACTTAGGTCACAATATTCTTGGTAACATTTCATGGTTTAATGTAGAGCAATATTTGAGTGGAATTGGTGAAAACCACATGCGTCCATTTACTCTGTCATTACTCTATTATTCCCGCCAATTATCTTCTATTCATCCAGTTAATTAAGTTATGAATTTTTTAACGGAATTTCACTAAAAAGTCTTGTCTATTTTTCTTTTTAATTAACTAATTATCGAATAATATAATCATTAGAGTTTAACTGAACCCTAAATTAGGATGAAGAAGTTTATTCATATTATTAGCTGATTTTAAACATTCGAAGACGTCATGTTGATCATTAAATCATTTTCCTATTAAATTATTTTTTATTTTTAAAATCTAGGTTCATGTAATCATGTTCATTCCGTTAATAATCAGATAGATACTTCATCATACACTTTAAAGGATTAAACCCGAGCAAGATATATTCGCTTTTAGGGAAATAAACAACAGATATAATATACGTGTATCGTGCGTTTATAAATGATATATGCGTTAGTCTCGTAGGTATAAATATATAATTCTAAAGTGAACTTGATAATAGGATGAAGCGTAGGCGTTAAATAATATAGTCGATTCTCTTGAATAATTCATCCTTGTAAATAGATTCTCCGAAAGCAACCTGCTTATTCTTCACCCTTTCCCTCGGCTGTTTTCTCTTTTAAGTGGAGTGGGTTATCTTCCTACCCAAATCCCCATCCGCTAAAACATTTTCCTCGGCATTATATCAGCGCCGCTGCGGCGCAAGAGGAAAGCAAATCCAGAGCCTCACCTCACTCGGAGAGAATTGTCTTAAGGGGAAAAGTTGAATTTTCCCCCAGACAACTTCCATGCGGAAAAAAGGGAGGCGCCAAGGTTTCAAGAAGTCACCAGCCTCCGGCAGCCTCTGCTTTTTCTTAAAGAAATTCAGATCGATTGACCTTGAGCGATGCCTCTTGAGCCTCCGCGGATGATGAGATTCAGAAAAATCTGGCGGATGTCTCATGGACTGTTTGGAAGCCTCTGACATTTGTCAGAGACCTAATCCATTAAATAAGAGTGCAAAGGAGAAGTTTTGATCTAGAGGTTGACTACAATACTTAACGCCCTTCTCTTAATAAAAAGGAACTCTTTTGGGCGATATTGGGTTCGTGGTGAGAAAATGCCATAGTTTTAGGAAAATTTGCTTTCTTTGTGAGGAGAAACTTGAATGTTAACTGATATTATTTACATGGCATTTCCCACATTAGAAAGCAGTGACATTGATACGTGATCCCTTAAAATTAGAAATTAATCACTAAGAAAATTTATAATGAACAATCAAAGCTTATAATTTGTAGATATTAGGAACATATAAATTTTTCGACGAAAATAACTTATTAATTGATAAACTGAGCCATTTTTCCGAAACTGAAAGGGTTTTATAATACTATACCGCCATTCATAGCTTTCATAGGTTCCTCAGTCCCTGGTTAAATAGGCTGGGTTGCCTTTTTTCGATGATTGTTTACATTTATCGATGTTACTTATCGTTACTTGTATATAGGTTATAAAATAAAGTCACCATATCTAGCCGAAATTTCACGTAAATCGTGCCGACTTGAAAGTCGTTCAGTAGCAGTGAAACCTCAAACAGGCCCATATTATTATAGCTGTGAATGTGAAATATCTTAATTATGTACATAAAATATTTTTTTTAAATTTGATCTTTCCAGTTATCGTATCGCGCAATGAGTATAATGTGATTTTATTTTAAATAAAATGCTAGTAACTTTGTTAATAATTTATTTCTCGCTGAGCATTTAACTGAGCAATGCACATAATAATGCACTACTTAAGTAATACCGAATTAGATTTCTCACTATTTTCATTCCACACACCTCTGCTTTACAAGGAAAAAAACGACTATTTAACAGTGACGAAAATAGAAAAAGAAGTAAAAAATTCAGCTAATAAACAAGGGAAGAGATATAGTCTCTCAAACCTTAATATACCAAAAATTCTTCCCTTTTTCCTCTATTTTTCAACGGAATCTCCCCGACCAGTTGCGTCCCACGCAGTCGATTCTATCAAACTCAATAGAATTAATCGCAGCCAGTTTTATTTTAACAGTGAGCATGAATATATTCATCTTTGGGAGATTTATCCCGCTTCGTTGCTCGATATTCGTATCCTTCCCACGCTTTCCCTCTCAACAATGCCCACCTCCTTTCCTCGCACCTTCTCCATGGTTACGCATTCTTCGTTCCTATGACAAATATTTACGGATTCCCTTTCGCGTTACTTCAACCCTCGTTCTCTCAATTTTGCCAGCAACAATTCTTTCAGCCCTCTATCCCCTTCGGGTCCCCCGGTTTTATTTCGGTCGGGGCCCATACGTGTCCACACTTCCTTATTATCCTTTCCCCAAGAAACAGGCGCGTATTTTTCTTTCTGCCGTATCACTTCGCTGTTTTTATTTCCCGCCATCTTTCCATCTCACTTTCCTTTGTATCCCTTTCGATTTGTCTTCGCTCTCGGCTTGTTCCAGACAGTTTCTCCCTTTCTTTTTTTTCTTTTTTCTTTCTTTTTTTTATTCCTCGTGTCCCAACTTTTTTAATGAGCGTTCCTTCCTCCAAGTTCTTTAATATCGCTTCCACTGCTTAATCGTCTCTCCTCTCTTTATCTTATCTGGATAGGATTCTCTTTGTTTTCGGGTCGTAATGAATTTTAGTTTTATACATATTCTGTTGCCAAAATGTTCGCTCGTTCCCGTTTTTTTTGTTGTTGCGAATTTCGCTTGTTACACTTCGCACGAGGTTGTTCCCCGTTGTTTTTTATTTATTTATTCGATGTTACTCGGTTTCCAAGGAAAATGAGGATTTTTCTAGAAATTGTTTCAATTATCGTATAGCTATTGGTTGAATATTTCTTTCGCCGAGTGAATGCTAAAGTATTGAAAAAAAACATGCTGCAAATCTAAAATTTTTTTTAGAAGTTGAAAAATATATTGATTTGAATCAAATTGAGTTTGGCTCAAATAATGGCAATGTATTATATAGAATTTTATTTTGGATAACGTAACCAAGGCTTTTCTTATCGAAGTTTGCTATCGTTAAGAAAATTTGAAAATAAAATTAAAAAATACAAGACTTTTATTTTTATAACGTCTTTATTAGTCTCTTAAAATTCTACTCTTTCATTAAACTCTCAATATAAGAGCTATTCTCCTTATTTCTCATATTTTTTATCCAGTTTTGAAAAGATTGAAATTAACTTACAGACCTATATAAAAATAATTACCCAGTGTTTCAAGTAGTTTCCATCTCTTTATTATTTCTTAATTTCGACTGTTTGTTCAATGATACAGATTTGATGATATAATATGTGCTTTTATATTTTAAGTTTATTTAAGCTACTAATTTTTGGGACATTAATATATATTTAGACACATTATAATTTACCTGCGTAGTGTTTCTTAAATATCTGTTCTATAGTCTTTAAATGGGTTATTGAATTCTAGTTGTCTTTAAAGTCATTATCTTCTTTCAATTCTACTATTTTGAGGAAGAAAATCTGTTCCTCAAATAATCCTCATTTCCTTAATGAGAGACTTAACTTTCTGCATTTAAGAAAATGTCAAAATGATCTCATGAAAATATATTCCTCTTTTCCTTTTGTATCTTCATCTCGCTTATCCTCCTTATTCCTTGAACCTCGTGGAAACATTTTCCCGAATCCAATAAGAATGCACGGTTAAGACAGAATCATTGTGTTTTGTATCATTCTATAAATATTCCATCAAATTTAGTAAAGAAATAAGGAAAAGGAAAAAATGAATGAATAGCAAATATCATCGTAAATTTATTGTTGCTTTTGTTACTCTTTTATTTATGTATTATTTTAACTATAAATATGGTGATTTACTATCCAGGTTGTCATTGATGATGCCTGCCAGGCAGGTATTTATCTTTAAAAGGACGAGAGAAATTTTCATCATAAAAAATACTTCCCAATTCTCATAATCTCTACAAAATATTTGGAGTTTCAAACGAAGTATGCTATAAATTTTATTAACTTACGTTTAATGAGCAGACCACAGGGAAAGTATCGTATATATAAGGTACAAACCTGAAAAGAGACAAAATACAAAAATTAGTATTTAATTTATGATTATCTAAAGCAGTCTTGTGACTATAATTGATACCAACTGAAATTCTTTGTCTGTTTAATTGAAGAGATAAATACACAGTTAATTTTTCGCTTTGTAAATTGGCAAGATTCAAGAAATTTAACTCTTCATTTTAAAATATTTGGTTTATCTTAAGAAATTCAACCGTAAATAAGAAGAATCAGTAGGTATTTTGGTCATTAAAGTTGAATATTATCATTTGTTGCTCTCGAGTTGTTCCAAATGATATTCAGATTGGCTGTGAGACTAATGTTTCCAATTACCTTTTTGTGTTTTTTAATTGCTCTTATTGTGTGCACAAAACGTCCTAATTAATTAGAATTTTCATTACCTTGGAAACATTCTTAATGAGAGCTCTAATTCTTCTGCTTTTTTCCATGGATGAGTGGGCAGATGTTTTGTTCCTAATTCGAAATCAGGCTATGGTAGGATATCTCGTTGTTACAGAGTATCGAAAAGAGACCATTCATCCAATTGAAATGTTATATTAAATTCTACCTTGAGAAATGAGGGAGATGCTGGGGTAATTTATAAACGCGTAGATAAAGAAGAGAATAAAAAATAGGCTTAAAAGAAATGAAACATTGAAAGCGAGAGAAAAAGTAGTTTTAAGTGGTAGTAGTAGTAGTAGTAAAAAGTAGATAGATACCTACCTCAATTATTATAGCTTCGAACCTCTTCGAACCTAAATTTATAAATTTTTACTTTCCATCTATCTTACGTAAAGTATTTCGCACCAAGTTTTAATTTCATATTTCTTTCGATTAGCTTTTTTCATTTCGAAATCTATTAAAATAACGTGCTTCTGAAAGCCGAATGTCAACAAAGTTTCTTGTTTAAAAATTTCATCACTTTTTATCCGAAATTTTAATTGGAACGTTTACGGTATCGGTTGAGGCAAAAGGTGTGAATGTCTCGAAGGCAGGGATATAATAATATCCACTGAGCTTCTTATTTGTAGTCGGTTGCCGTATCTGTTACATCCCAAAGAAAACTGAACCGCGTATTTTTCCTTGGCTCAAGGAGTTTGTTAGGTGATAGCGCATCTTAAACAAGCATATCATATATCAAAACATAAAAAAGGATAAAAATCGAGAGATAGAAAAATACTTTCGATTCAGTTTTTAGAGAATTAGTTTGTTTCGGCTCCTTTGAATTAACGTATTTTTAAAACACACACAGAGGGCTCAATGTTCCTTGAATAACTCATTATATTTTCTCCTTTGATTCAATATTTACTTCCCTACCATTCGATATCGTGCTTTAACTCATTGATTCCGTTTATAACCCTGATAGCATATTCAAAATGATACTCAATGAGAGGGTAGTTTACATTCTCTTCAGTCCTTCATTTTGAACCAAAAAGCTTATTTTCTCTTCTTTTTCCATATTTTATATCATTTCCGTATCATTTATCACTCTCACACAGTTAAGCATCTTTTCATCCTCCTTCATATCCTTTTACGAAGATCAGAAGATATTCATTCTCGTAAATATCCGTTCTTTCTCTTTAATCTTCCCTCCAGTGAAATCTTTCGTGTTTGTGAAGCATTATCCTCATTCCCTTATGAGTGGTTTTCAATTATTTCCTGCTGTTTCACGTTTACCATCGCTTGTTTTCACCCCCTCAATTCCCACCCACGCCTCTACTTTACATATTCATTTTTCTTTCCATTTGCACGAGGTAATTTTCATGCATCCATCTGCCATTCCCTATCTTCCTGCCTTATTTTTTTTCTTCGAAGATAAGAATTATTTTCCTCAGAATGCTTATTTTTTCAATCTTTTCTCCTATTTTTTTCTTGCTTTCGTTTTTTTGTTTTCTAACTTTTCAAAGAAAAGAGACATGATTAATTTCTTCAAGCCGACTTGTTATTCCATGTTTTTCCGTCTCTCCCTTGAATTGTTCCAAAGACATTTTGATCTATAAATCTCTATTTTTGAATTTGTGGACAAGATATTATTTACTAACAAATTGGGGAATGTTAACCTATGCTCTCATTGAATTTTTTCCTCAAGGATTAAGTATTATAAAGATATCAACTGTAAGGACATTAGTATAAAAGGATCGCCTTAAGTAATATTATATATCCCTTTATATATAAAATTGTAAGAGCAGGTAATAACTTCTGGTCCTGCAGAAATATTTAACCCTTATCGTCTTTGGTATAATACCTTCTCATAATTTTTGAATTTCAGGAATATAATTTCCTATAATGCTTAATAATATTGGCAAAAATCTTCTTGTTATGAAGATAAAATTAGGAGGAGTACAGTATTTACTCTAATGGAAAATATAAATTTTGCAGCTCAACTTTCACTTTCATTAGGATATAGTGTACAATTCACTATTGAAAATAAATTCATTTTCAATTTGAAGGTGTTCTATGTGACTGTAAGTTATCAATCACCTTTTCAATTATAGAAATTCATACTAATAACATAAGGTAAATTCACCTAAATGGAAGTTATTTTTTAGGAATTTTGACTTCATAAAACAATCCTTGATACTTTCTTAAAATATATGAAAATCATTAAGGTCGTCGACGGTCATATATAGTTATATCAGGGTAATTTATCTAACTGAATACCTGTTAACGTTGAAGCATTCTTATCAACAGCAATTTAAAGGCGGTTTATTTGAGTATGATAAATGTAAGTGCTTAACATGAAAATTATGTTAAAAGCAGAATTAATGGTATAATTTTATTTGCTTTAGCCCTAAAAATATGGACCATTAAATTGTGTGATATAACTATATATAATGTTCATTCATGTCACTGATTTATAGTTCAAGATAACCATTAAAAAGTTAATACTTGTGTTCACATGCGTTTGCACGTATTTTTATCTTCAAAATTTATTATTAAAATTGTTATCAATTAATACGCATAACGAGTCCACTTAATATTTAAATTTGTACAATCAGAGCTATCAAGTGAAATTACGACAACAGATTGTCATATGCATTATGTGACCGATATCACTAATTAAACGGAATGTTTAAAAGTTAAGCACTTATTAAAAGGTTAATTGAAGCAAAAAAACAACTGGAAAAATTGGAATGGAGAGCTACTGTTAGTTAACACGACCACTTCAATCACTTTCCGCCTTTAAATCAGGTTAATTATTATAAACGCAATTATTTAACCTCTAATTTAATCAATTCATTCATTTAATAATACGCTCTAATTTCCTGCTCTACATGCATTCTAGGTACTTGTAAATTGCCCGATACATTCTCTCTTTTTAGAAGTTATTTTTTACAATAAAACAATTTCGCCTAAAACGTACGTGATAGGGAATAATCAGTCATTATGTCGTTGATGGATGGTACACTTTTGATGTTTTTCTGCATCGTGACTTTGATTATTTTCGAACTTTTCCTTCCGGTACTTTGGCTACGCTATTTCTATGAATTTGCAGTTTTCGTCGCCGTATTGTGTACGAGGCAAGATTTTATTAGCTTCCTTTTGTCAATTTTTAAATCTGAGCGAAACCTTCAACGAACTCTTCGAATGCTTGAGAACGATTGAGGAAGTACGGACCCGATGTTTTTTACACCAGACACTTAAAATGATTTTTTGGCGATCTTATCAAGCAGAGAAAGAACATAAGAGTTTTTGGTCAAGAGCTGTTTGTCGACCTCTCACGCGTCCTCAAGAGCTTCGGATCGACTCCTATTTCTCCTTTTATATCCCCGCCTTATCCTCCTCGTTCATCAACCCCGATCTCTTTTGCTTGTATTCGTATCCTTTTCAGTGCCCTCCCACGCGTGCAAATCCCCGCTTTCCTCGAGAGGACTCCCCGAAACCCCTCCAAGACACCGCAATTTCTCCTCCTTACAACTCTCTTTCATCTCCGAGCAGGTTGCGTGCAACTCGTCGGAGTTTTCGAAACGTTTTGTTCTCGCATGTGACCGCGAGGCGGCGCTAAGTCGCTTGCGGAAGTCGAATGGGAAAAAAGGGTGGGGATTAAGGATAAGACGATAGGGGATGAAGGAAGTTGGAGTGGATAAGAAGAGGAAAGAGTTCCGTTTCACCAAGTCGGATTTTTTTTTTGAGAAAAGAGAGCAACTCCATATGTCGGTGTGTGTGTGGGTCTAAAAGAGGATGCAGTTTGTCCCCTTTTGGAGAGTTTCTGTGGAGTGAGCCGTTGGAGACGAGATTGATGGACGCAGGGGGAGAGACAAATGGATGTGCGAGGAAAAAGAGACAGATGCGCAGCGAAATGATGGACAAGGGTAAGAGAAATGTGCAAGGACTAATAGGGGATAAGGAGGGAAAAGTTGGAAATAAGTTCGTCTTGCGGAATTTTCGGAGATGGGTTTGTGGAAATATCCTGACTTCCTCTTCCAGTTTCAAAATTTCGAAGTATGTTCAAATGGTTTCCTTGAGTTGAAATCGGGTATTGATCCATTCGCAGTTGATTCAGGTTTAAAATTATGCGACATGTTTTCTTTAAGCCAAAGTATGATGTCTGCAAAAGTTATCTAGATAAATGTGGATGAAGCTAATTTAACCAAGTTTTCGTTCCATTTTAGATGAGCTGCAGCCGAGGTTTTCGTGCTTTCTGGAAAGCTTCAACTGTTTTTATTAATCTTAATTGTGTTACCACTAACAAATGTGTTCGCTGGTGAGTTGTGTGTTATTTTAGTTATTTTTAGCAATCAGTGAGGTGTATATATAGAACTATTAGAAATTAACATCAGCTGTCTGATGGAAATATATGTTAACCTGATAGTAAAAAAAGGGAAGGAAAAACATTTATAAAAGAAAAAAAATCATAGAAATAGAGGACGCGAAGAGTGGAAAGGAATGCAAATAAAAATAGACGAGTGATCAAATGCGGAAATTAGGTTCTAGATCTTACGAGGTCGATGAAAGAGTTGTCATTGTAAAGCGCATTGACGAAGGATTGAACAACCCTTCCCTCTGCTAGAGTTTTATCTAAGTACAAAATGACTTGTCGGAATGTTTCAAAAGAGATTTGATCAAAACAGACGGAAAGTCTATTTCTGAAAGACGAGTAGTATTTGTAATCCTCCTCCGGATGGAACTATATAGAGTGGTCAGATACGTATCATAGGATTTTATAGAGCGACGCATTGGACGATTCTTTGATCGGTCCGCTTCTCGTTGCATTCGGTTGCTCGTTGTCATATCAACTACCATTTGAGACTTCTCGTTCCGCACGAATCGTAGATCGCAGCGGATGGACTTCCTCGAATCAAATCCTTTGCCGAGTGTCTTTTGTCGCAAACACAGCGCTCTTTCGCATCGAGCGGACTCTAGGGACAAAATTCCGCTGTGCACCGAGTCATCCGGTTTTCGTAATCATTTTCAACATGCTATAAATATGATAGTCACTCTGCGATTTAACGGAATGTACTCTATATCTGTCGCGGAAAATGAAAGGTAGCGATTATTCACAGGGACTTAATTTGCCCAACTCTATTCATTTATGTATATACCCCCTCAGCTAAATATCTCCCGGAAATTAATTGTGGCGATAAAATCTTGCAGGGAGCGCTAAACATCGCGCGTGATTTTTTTTCGGATAAATTAAATCCCGAAAAATTATATCACCCAAAATTTTTCGTCGCTCCGGTGAGCTACTTTTATTGCGGAGTATAGTATGCTAATATTGTTTTATATACTTCCAGAAAAAGGTGTCTGATTTTTCCTATATAAGTATTATATATTTAATAACTATAGTTTCTATCTAAACGGACCTACTATTGTAATAGATTCGGACTGAAATAGGAAATATTTATCATGATCTCTTTAAAAAAAGTTTGGGAATACCATATCGATATTCTTTAAAAATGTAAATAATCAATGTCATATTATAAGTATACTAATCATAATTTCTTTTTACTCTCTCTGAAAATTGTGTATTTCTGTTTCTTTAACTCACGATCGAATGATATGCTCAAGCACAAGTACTCTCAGTTTTAAGAATTTCGTTTTTTTGCATGCCGTACGTTATTTATGTGTTCGGATGTTATTATTTTGGTTACGAGGAGTTTGCTTATAAGGTCATGTTTCAACCCTTTTTACAACAGAATTGCACTGCTGGGTCTAGGAGTTAAATTTTTTTATAACGAAGTCTTCTTTTTCAGCCTATACCCAGCAGTGCAATTTTAATGGGAGAGTAGCCGTTCTGCCTTGAAATAAAATTTTTACGCATTCAGAAATATAAAAATATAATAGCACCCGAAAAAAATATAGAGATAGGGAAGTAATGAACAATTAGGGCGCCTTGCGGCGATGGGACCGTGCCGCCACACGGGTTCGAGAGCTGGCGGCGGGCCTTGAGGCTCCCGCGACCCCAAAGCGACGGGCTCGATTCCGTATTTTTTCGAAAATTCGGATTTTTTCGAAAAATGCTCCTGGAGTACGGCGGCCAGGAGTTCCCGACGGAACCGAACCCGTGAACTTCAGCGTCGCACCTAGGTGCCTCCGGCCCACTCGGCCAACCGCTCGAACACTAGAAGTCGAGCAAAATTAGCTAAAGTCTAGTCCAGTACGGCCATTGTGTGACGTGGCAATGCTTAGTAACCACGACCCGGAATGTATTCCATTGTGACAAGCTAATGAGTCCTCCGAAATGGACGTAATGATGCATACGAATGCTAGTTTTCCATTTGATTGTAATTTGATCTTTTTTGTGTTCATTGTACGATAACTTGGTACTCAAGTACTATATGTTGCAAATATGTAATAATGAATATACCTTGCAAATATTTTCTTTTATAAAACTAACATTTAATATCCTTTAAAATGAATTAGACATAGCTATCCTAACGACATACCGTGTCGTTTACGCAAAAATATTTTAGGATATTTATTATTTAACTTTTATTTTACCTTCTGAAAGGAAAATTATTATGACACATTTAATAATCGAATACTTTACAAGGGAGGTATTTGATAAGAGAAATACATATCTTGAGTTACGTGCAAGATGGTGAGTTATAATCAATTTTTTACTTCTTGTCTAAAGAAGTAAATCAGATAGAGGATGAGCACGTATATGCTAGTATGTTTTCTTAGCACATGCTGAATGATTTATTCTTAATTGGATAATTCGTTAATTTCTCATTTTCTTATCCGTATCTGACATTATTTGAAATTTTTATACGTCGAATTAATGGTCATTTCGAATTAATTTTGATTTTGAAAACTGCGTCGATTATTTACCAATAATAAAAGGGAAGGTAACTTGCACTTTTTTAAAATAATAACAAATATATTTTAAATGATTACTCATTCAATTTTTCATTTAAAAATTATTATGAGAGGATGAGTATGAGTAACATTTTTTTCACTCATTAGAGTGCACAAATTTCTATCGATATCAGAAAATCGGAAAATTGCAATTTAATTAAAACTATTTTTATGGCATGTTTATTTATATATTTTATCTGAGGCATGTTCGAAGATTAAATTAAAGGAGAAGTAATGGAAAACTATCCAGTGAAAAAAGAATGATAATAATGTTACCTATGTTAATCCATACATTAAAAGATAACAAAGAGCAACAATTAACGAATAGAAAAGCTATACCAGAAAAGGAATATAGTAAGAATTAAGGACGATGCACTTCTAAATAATTGGAGAGTTAATTCTAGACCAATCTAATCCCATTTTTTAAGAAAAAATTCAAATCATTGTGCAGTAAAGAGCAATCATATGTGATTTATCCTATTTGTACAAGAAGTAGGTTTAAATTACTCGGTATGCGCATTAAAAGTCTTTTCTTTATTGCCTTCCATTACAGAGAAACACAGGAGCTCAATAGCATAGTTCTTTCTTCCCTTGACATCGGTTGTGTTCGATGCTTTAAAAGGTCAACTACTAGGTTGCCTCTATTTTCTCATTCTCTCACTTTGCCTGTTCATGTGGTCACGCTCGAAGACTTGACGTAAGGTCATTTCGATGACCCCTGCAATTTTGTTATTGTTCCGGACGGATCCTTCCAATTCCTCATTGAGATCATTTCCTAACGCAATGTTCATTTTAACACTTCTAATTCGACCTCAAATTCAATAAACCCTTATGTAAGCGGTACAGTTAAAACACCTGGTTTTCAATAGAAACTTATATTTCACCTTTGACATTGGGAACCATAAAACGATATATTTTGAGGCTTAGAATTCTTTGTTTTGACCGATAAATGGATATTATTTTAGACAATTTAGTCTTACTCTGTTTATAACCTTGTTGTGAAATTTCAAAACTTTGAGATCCTTGTGTGGTACCAAAATGTTATAATTTTGTATTGAGGCAAATTGTAAACATTCAAGTTTCTGATTCGATGGTTTAATTTGACGACTCATTTAAGTACATGATAATCATAGTATAATCTTTATATAATACATAAATACATAATCTTTTATTGTGTATGTATGTATTATATAAAGATTATACATAAACTAAACATATAAATAAATATTTCATAAACTATTTAATTTTTGAAAATAATGAAAAGGAAGAATCACCTTTCATATTCCTTTTTCTCTTGGACTACCGAGAAAGAATTGTATCATTAGTACACTCATATATGCTTGCATCAATACTATATATCATGAGGAAAATAGATCTTACACTTACACAGTCAAAATTTTAATTAGCAATCAATTAGAGAAGATAAGTTGAGGTGAGCCAATTAAATTTCTGTAAAACGACGTAAGAAATCATTTCATTTTAAGGATATGCTGTCAGCAAATTGCGATCTGAAGGTGCAGGATCCCTCATATCTTATAAATATATGACGTAATCATTAACGATTTATAAACCGATATAAATATTTAATGCAAATATGTTACTCTTTTATTTTGCGATCATAATTACCTTTATAAATAAATTAATACTACTCTTTCTTCACTTTCCCTCGAAGACTACCGATATATTGTCCCCATAGCTCTTTCAGACGCAATCAAAGTTTTATCTTTCCCTTCCCAAAACAGTTATTCATCAAGATCAGAAATTGACCGTCGGGTAAACATATAAGGAGGACGATCTTCAATACCCCTTCCGCAAAAGAACTTCTTATATATAGTCCCATTCCGTAGCTGCTCGCGGTGTGAATTGGGCGTGGTTTCCCTCCTCTGCTACGAGAAAGAGAACGGGAAGTTTAGAAGGTAGAGAGTGCTTTCTAAAGGGGTGAGCATTTTTTTATTCGCCCGAGTTGGACAATGGGGAGCCCTGGATATTTCGGGGGTTCATTCGCAAAGGAACGGTGGGAGGATGTTTAAGGGTTGGAAGTTTGGTTCGAAGACAGTTTGTCTTTGAAGGGGTGGACGGAAGTTCAAACGGTCGGTCGGTCTTCGGAGTCTTTTGTCCGAAATCGGGTTCAAGTTTTCGGGTTCATCCTCTTTAAAGAGTCGAGTGTATTGTGGACTCTTTTGAAAGTGGGGATGATTGTGTGTGAAGCGCGGAGTGGATGAATAGGAGTCTTCCTTTCTCCGAGTCCGAGGTGGGTGGCATCAGAATGTGGAGTTTCTCTACGTGATTGGATTCCGCGGTTAAGGCCCGGCTTCTATCGCAAAACAATGAAATATTTCGCGTAACCAAGGAGAAGGTAACTCCGCTTCGATTGGAATCCCGTGAGTTGCTGCGTTACCACTGGTCGTTCTCTCTTCCGAAAGGAAAATAGTTTAAGAGCGAAAGAGAAATTGCTCAAATCCTCACTCTATCATACGACGAATTTCTGGTTTTTAAATCGTTGCGACTACAAAAAGGTTTTCTAAACGGAACTTTACTGTAACTCAACCCTCATAAACCGTAAAATTTATTCAGCCATAATCAGTGGTCGAAATTCGTAAGGCAATTTGTTTCATTACTTCTCAGAAATATTTTATCATCCTTCTTTCATTACTTCTCAGAAATATTTTATCATCCTTCTCTTCCAAAAACCTAAAATTAGTTTCGGATATATTTGTATATTTAGTATTTTTGAATAATATCGTTAACACAACATCTTTCCGAAGGATTTTATATTGATCTATCAATTAATATCTAATGAAAACTGCTGATAAACGAAGTCTACCAAACGAAATTAGTATTCATTCTATCGTTCGTTTATATTTTACAACAATTCCATAGCAGAATAATAATAAATTGACTTTAGTATCTTTTTTATAAGAATGAAAATTGTGAATACAGAAAATATTTATCCCCAGTATAGAATAAATAAAGTTTACACTGCTCGCTTTGAAATGAAAAAATAATGAAACTGGAAATGGTTGACATAAAGTTACGCATGTGATTAAAAGTAATCCCATCTCCCATACACAATAGAAAGTTTGTAATGCATATTTCTAAATCAACTTCATCTTTTGAATACCTACTTTAATCCTTCTTTATTCAGTTTCTGGTCCTTTTTTGTAAACCATTTGGGTTATTCCTTAATTTTAACCTTTGCTGGGTTAGTGGACCTTTTCATTTCCTGGCACACTCATCGTTGTTTAACCCTTTGAGACTGATTCCTTCTTTTTACTTGTGTCCGCAAAAAGCAATTCCATTTCCGGAAACTTTATTATCTCTTCAAATCCATAACTTACTGAACTAAACAATAATTTTGTACATACATACTTTCTGAATGTACAGACGTTTTCAAAATCTTTATGAACGCATTTCAGCGGTAAAATAAACTGAAACTGTGAACTCAATCTGTATAAAAGTTGATGCTTAAAAGCAATGAGAAGAAATTGCTTCCCCTAAAATAATCCAATACGCTAAATTACTGCTTTAAATTTAAATCCAGAGAAAGTATAAGGCTGATAAATCTTGGTTTTAGGGATCTATAATCCACTACTACTTTGTAGGAATTTCCTTTCATAGTTTTCTCCTATCACATTACAGCTAAAAGCGGTATTGTTCCATCATAACTATCTATATATCATTCGTTTGGCATAATTGGTTCAATATATGAGCTGAACATAATGAAATTTCCTCGAAATTGTGCATAACGAAGAGTTTCACAGAGCTTCATTGTCATTAATATTTGATTTATTCCAGAATTAACGGAACGAATTCACTCCTGACATGTAAGTGGTTTTGCGTAAGAAATGAGAGGTAATTAGAATTCCTTTTGATCTGACGTCCCTCGTTTCCGTATTCATCGAAATCGGAAAATAACCTTTGACATTATTATTTGCATACATTTCACATCTAAACCACTGATATTACCTAAGTATAAAGATACTAAGTGAAACAAAGTCTTAAAGCAGAAAATAGATAACATTCATAGCAGCTAATGCATATAATCTGCGTTTTCCTAGTAGCACGACCGTCATCTTAAGGTCATAGGTTATGTAAATCAATAAGGATTGTTTATCTTTTCCTGTACATTACACGAGAGAAATCGAGTTAAGGTAACAGCACCTTTTCTAAATCTATCTCTTATTTTACTCGATTCGACAACACGGATGCCTCTTAAATCATAAACTTTATTAAATAAAAACACTTTTATTTGCACTGCATTTCTCTTATCCTTTAACGACCAAAATAACTGTAAAACGAAGGGCGGTGTCTTTCCAAAATCCGCTCCACGAAAAGGGAATTTTTTTATACTCCGTCACTATCACTCTTCTTGACATTTCCTTCCCTTCAATTTAAAACTCTTCCCTTCGTCTTCTTCCTTTTAAATGTCCCGTTCGTCTCCCCTTTCCTGTTTTCGTCTTTCCCGATTTTCTCTCTCTGCTCTTTTTTGCTTCGAATTCTTCCTTTCCGCCATGTTTTGTTTCTCTGGCATTCGCCGCTAGTTGGCGCATATATTCCACATCCTCCCCAACATTCCGATATCGTCCGATATTGTAATGTTATTTCCAAAGTCTGTTTCCGGCGCACGCTGACTCAATTCGACTCCATTTCCTCTTCGGCGGTTTCATATTTAAGTCCTTTGTGCTTCGATTTAATCCAAATCGCTGCATACTCCTTTGTTTCCGTTGTTTTTATGGCCTTTCGAAATGATTCCTCAGAGCGCACTGTTTTTCCCTTCGCTTGTACTGCTGCAAAAGAGAATTCTTTTTCTCGGGGAGTATATGGGGACGGGATTGATTAATACGGGGTTTTCTCTTTATTCCTAAATTCTCGTCTATTTGAACACGTCTATCACGAAAAAGTTTTATCAGATCAATCCTCAGCCAGTCGTAGTCAATCGTTTCTCTATTACTAATTTATCTCTTATTTTGAGGTTTTTCGAGTAACTACAAAATGCCCATAATTCAAGGAAAGTATGTATATTTCCCTCCAGTTTTGTGTTAACTAGATGAGGACATTTTCATCCACCTTTTTGGATGAAGTTGAATAAAAATTAATACTTTTATTACTCTATTTTGCGATCGTGATTAGGGAAGAGAAATTTGATTATCATCATCTTCATTGTAAGTCAATAATATAAACAAATTAACCATTCCCACAAATATAGCTTTCATAAAGCTTCAAATGGATGAAAGAAGTTAATTAGATTACTCGTTGGAATTGAATATAAAATCTTTTGCGTTATTCAATTATTATTCGGGTTATGACGTCATCAAAGTATTGTCTACTCTTCTGTTTACTTATTCTTCTTCGTATATACGACAGAATTCATTTGTTCAAATACGCACCTTATCTATTTTTATTACCACCACTCTGAACACCACACCTCACTCCCATCGCGTAGTCCAAGCTTCCAGAAACCCGGATCTATTCCTATGGAAACAGCCTCTCATCTTACAAATACTTTTTTTTGTTCGAAAATTCTTCCTCATCTGCATTGTACTCTGGAATCGTCACCTAGAATCGCGCCTTTAATTTCCTCTCTTATTTCTCGCATCTAATCTGCGAAGGCCAAATAGGACGAATGTTAAGCAGCGTGTTCTCGGATTTGTTTACCGAAAGGTAATGGAGGTCTTAAGAGTCAGCGGTCTGCGGAAAAACAATGGAAGCACTAAAGCTTTCGTTTCGAAATCCCATCATCGCGACATAATTACCTCATTAATATGCTCAAAATCGAGCGAAGAAAGGGTTCTATAAAAAAAACAAAGGGAGATTGTTCTCGTTTGAGTTGACGAGATCTTTAGAATATATTTGCCTCTCCTTTGCTCCGTATATAGTAGTTCGTATCTCGAAACCTATATCTTGCCTCACTCCACGTCCGTTGGTAGAATGCGGTAGCCTCGCGGGGAGTTGAATTTGTGACCTCGATAGTTCGTCTCTTAAGAGTTTTCTATTTTCTCTCGTGTCCTTTCCTCTGCGCATATCTTTGCTCATTATTTTCTTTCCGTCTTGTTGTTTACATATTTATTTTTTTCTCGCCTTTTGTCGCGACCTATCTTCGCAGACATTGCTGCGAGTCGTATCGCCCGCAGCCGTTGATGTTGCTATGGAGACATTACATTGTCTAGCGAGAATGAGGGAATTCGAATGATAGGGAAAGGGTAGCGTTAATATTTTTAGAGTGGAGGAGCTTTTGATATCCTATTATTAGCCCAAGCGAGAGAGTTTGTATGTAGTCGCTGAAAATATTCTTAATTGTATGCAGAGTTTAAAGAGCGTGAATTATAAATTTCTGTCTTGATGAGTATAAAAGCGCTAAAGTTAGATTTTTTGGCTTTATTAGTGCTTCTCTTTCTAGATTTTCAATTATGATTTTTTCATTATTTGTTACTCATCCATATCTAACCAAGCATATGTTGGATTTTATACAAACATTTAATTTAGCAAACTAAGTGACCCTTTCAAAATTCCAATAGAATACGAGCCAGTATTTCAATGGTGTATCTGTATGAAAGATTACATAATCATCGCATTAAATATAATTCTTACTTAAATGTATTAATATCCTGCTCCAACATTTCCGAACTCTTCACCCTTAATGAGCCAAGAATTATTATAAATGTAATTATTATTTATAATAATATGAATACCTTATATATCAAAGATTTATATGCTGAATTATATTTATTAGTTACCAAGAGCTGAGGTATAATCACAAACATTTAAATATAATTCTCAATCCCAAAAATAATTTTAAATTGTTTATTTGATCGCTTTGGTTCGATGAGGCAATAGCATATTCTATGCTTACTCTAAGTAAAAAATAAAGATCTGAACTGAGACTTCTGAAAGTTCCCTCAGACTCTTTCCACATCCTCCTTTTCTTGTAAGAATGAGCCCATATTTCGATAGAATGCATTCGTTAATTTTACTTCGTTTGCCGTAGAGGATATTTTTCTATATAATTTTATCATATATTTTTCCATAATAAATTTCAAATTCAATTACCTGAACAAGGACGATTGTCGTTTGAATTAATCTTTGATATGGAACACAATCGTCATAATCAAGCATACTATAGCCTCTATTACTCCTCCACCGCTTATAATTTTAAAAAATTCAATGTTTCATTAGAGTAATCGTAAAATCTCAAATATGCCGAGCATTTTCCTTTCCATCGTTCCACATGGAACTGTTAGAATTTTAGAATTTCAATGCGATGATTCGAGTAGACCGCAATTACGTATTAATAGTATATGTATTATTCAAATGAGGAAGTTGTGAAGGAAGACCGGCTGATATATTAAGCCGCACAGATGCACAAAGCTTCCCCTTTGTCGTTGAAACTTTTGCGGCAAAACGAAAAGAAACAGAGCTTAGAAGGTAAGCTCATTCTGCAGCATTTATAACGCAAATGCGATTAACGCCGTAAAAGGCATAAATGGTTATTTAAGTAATTGGAGAATTCATCGCGTTGGTGTTTGAGAATAATCCCGGGATAATGAACTTTTCAAGAACGCTAATCTCGCGTTTCGAAATCGTAAATTCTCCCTTTTGATGCATCTAACGAAATTGGAAATATAATTCCCATAGAAAGAGCTACTGTTGGTTTCAAGAAATTATTTTGTTGAAACTAGCAAGTTAGAATTCTATTTGACGACGCTTATCGAATCTTTTAAGTTCTTAAAACAGTTTGCTTTATTCTGCCATCTAGTACGCCTACACAAAGGAAGGGAAGCACTAATAATGGTATACAAAGAAAAGAAATTAACCTCGGCAAACGTCATTTTCTTTCTGCATTTGGTGCATTGCTTTCCCCTTCTACAGCTAGTATGAATTCTGTCATTTCTGAGATTTGTTTTGTACGTTCACTAACATTTTCGCAAGATGTTTTTACTAAAAAATTTCTTTTTAATGCATATTCCAGGTAAAGTCACGATTAAGGGAAGATATTTTTTATTTTTCAAGCATATTTTAAAATTCAATAGTGCTGAACAATGTTGAAGATATATGCATTTTTGGGGAACTTTAAAGAATTCGTTAGATAATGAAATTCTTTCTTTCTTTATTCCTTTATTGTGGACTTCTTCAATTCACCAAAGTATTTTTTTTACTATTTTAATGCCCATTCCTTTATTTTACTTCGAAACAAAACTTACGAAGCGAGCTTTTCAAACAAGGATAAAGTTAGAAATATGATCGTTCTTTTAGAGCAATCTATGGTTAAAACAATAGAGACGCAAAAAAAACGAGAATTGATGAATGTTGGCGCGCACGTTTTCTCTTTAATACTCGTGAAATGCGAGACTACGGAAAATAGCACAAAAGAAGTTTAATTAAAAGATTCTCCAGACGTTCGAAATCTCTTTCCACCGAGAGAGATCGCCTTCAGTTCAGTTCAGCGTCTCCACTCAAACGGATATTAAGGAGTATTCCAGCGGTGGAGATGCTTTTTCTAATTCACCACCACATTAAAACTCACTGCGACCAGTTGATGAGAGAGTAGTAGTAATGGCGATGGAGTTCTATGAATCGACCATCTATTCCTCCATTGCATAACTATCCTTCTTTGAAAATAGTCCTAAATAGCCACGGGAGACACATGCAACTGTTTCCATTGCGAAGGATTTAGCGTGATTCCCTATTCCAAGAAGTTACGACAGAAGCTGGAATTCGGTAGATAATTGTCTGCGGAAACCGTCGCGTTTTTGGCGGATGGTTTCGGTCCGAAACGCGGATCCGAATGGGGAATTAGCACGGATGCTGCAATCTGAGCGTGGCTCTCACCGTAGCCGGGGATTTCTGGCAATAGAGTCTCTGTCGGGACGCCTTTTAGTGCCAGCGTTCTCACGCGCATTAAATTCTAATCTCCCCCTCTCATCTCCGTATCTGTTTGGAGAATCCGAACAGGTAACCCTCCTTCGCACGAAAGAATGCGTCGCTCTTTCCGACGATGTTGCGGCGTCTCTATTTTTCGCAGACTGCGATAGTCTCCGGTTTCGGTAGCGACGTAAGGATGTTTGATTAGGAAATTTCAACGGTGGATGAATGTTTCGGAGAGATGGCTTTCCCGGAGTGGGTCTTGAAATGTGAGCTCGAAGATACCTCTGCTAATAACTACGAATATGAGGCGCACAGTCATGCAAATCAGGATGTGTTGGTTGAAGAAGGGAGCTCGAGGCATAACAGCTCACGAGAGTAGTGTTGTTATTTTAGGAAGTATAGTGCTTTTAGGATTTCTTCGTAAGACTACTTTTTTATCATTCGACAAGATATTAATTGTTCATTGCAACATGGGGTTTTCTGAAACGCCGAGTGAATCTTTTAATTCATTCACTACAAACAAGGTTAAACTAATAGTATTTCCCAAATTTCTATTTCTCCAAACAATACGTATTTTATTGTGTATAAGGAAAAATTGTTATCCCTACTAATAGAGTTGATTTATAAGATATAGGTTACTGATTGAAGTATTATAATTACCTTACATTATCTTTCTTCGTATCTATGGTAATAATAAATGATAAAACGACCATCTCTAGTGGAGACTGCATATAAATGAAGTACATTTTTAAAAATCGTAACATTTATTTCGTAAGTAAGTAAGTTGGTATATTTAGATTTATATTTATTTCGGGGTAATTTATCAATAATACAAATAACTTTACATGGGATTTATATACAGATAATTTTTCTTTTCTTTCAAGTTCTATGATGATTGATTTAAGATTTCATAAATTCATCCAATTATTTTGGCTTTAAAATCTGTAATTTCTGTAAGTATCGCAAATAGCTTCAAGTGGGTCATCGGGACCAAAATCTGCAGCATGTCTCTTCCTTTAAGATCCAAAACGGAACATGTATATAACGTTTTCTCGCGAAGCTCTCCTTCAAGATCATCTACGTTTGTTCGCAAATCAATCATGGAGTATGGAGAAGGTCGTGCCTCGGAGGGAAATTGGATGGATATATGGGTCTTGTTTGAGTTTGAGATAGGCAGCTTCCATACGCCGTTAGATTTCACAGGAATATCTATTTCTTTCCTCAATTCGTGCAACACGGCGAAGGTTGCAGCGTCCTTTCCTAATTGCGAAAATTTTCTTGTGCCCCATTTCGTCTTTTGGATTACTTTGGTAATTAATCAGATGAGTTTTAAGTTACGAAATCATTACGCAGAATTTATGGGAGGTGAAAACTCTTTCGTAGTTTTCATCACTGAAGTTTTAGCAGATTTTGCGCGTTCGGTATTGTATCGTATCGAATGTCCTTCATTATCAGGTAACTGTTAAATAAAATACTTTTTGGAATGACGTAAAAATATTGTATTTTATTCATTATCAAGGGTCTTTAAAGTCGTGGCCAAAGAGGCAGATTTTGATATTTGTTTCTAATTAAGAGCAACACACATTAAGTGTGTCGCACGTAGCGGGGCGTGGTTACCATTTTAATGTGGAGCAACAACTTGATGAGTACCGTGCGATAAATTTTACAGGAATATTATTTCGAGTTTAATTTTTAATGAGGTATTAATTTACATTTCTCTGAATATACTTGGTGCTTTAATGTACTTCTTTAGACATGCAAGTTACTAAAATATAAGAATCAATTCGTATATCGATGAAAGATTAACAGAGTGATCTTCAATTTCAACAATGATATTGAAAAATAATTTGGATGCCACCTAAATGATTTTTATCCATTTCAAACATTTTTTATATCTGTTACATTGTTTCCTTTCCATTTACGAGAATCTCTATTTATCTCCTTTTTTATCCTCCGAATACTTTTCCTACATTCTATCCATAGCGCCCTTCCTTAAGCCATTCAATTCCGCCTAATCTCCACCTTTCTTCTGCAACGTCCCGAATGTCAACCCTCTTTTCCCTCAAGAAACAAACTCCACTTAGGTTCCACTCCAGATTTATTTCTCCTTGGACCGAAGCTGCCTTGCTTTCCATAATCCGTGCAATTCCCTCTCCTTTTGGCCCTCATCAGCGCCGGCAGATTCTCCCTTTTTTTCACGTCTTCGGAGAACTTTTCGAAGGATACGTGTCTCGAACATTCGCACGCAAGACCACCATTCATTTTCTCTCCACTTCCTATGAATGACACGCTGTGATTGACGACCACAGAACTGCTTGTTTATTTTTTCTCTCTCAAACATTTTGGCTCTGGTAGGAATCGTTCGTAAGCATTTTTTCGCTTGCTTCGGTGGTAAAAGAACATCCATTTTAGTCCCATTTAAGATTTCTTGATAAAGATTTATTCTTACAAATAAATACGGCATGGAAAAGTAGCGCATTAGTGTAGAAATAAATTTGTGGAAATAATAATACTCAACTGTACTTAATGAATTCAATTGATGGAGCCTTTACTTTGAGGAGCCTCCTTTTAACTCTTTTCATGCTCAAATTTATAAACATTGTATTGCTTATAAATTGCAGTGACTTTTAAACAAAAGACGTTCACGTAGAATGATGAGCGTAGTAATCGAAACTATCCTATATAATATTATACGGAAATATCATTAGGAGGCTTCTTTTAGCATAAATTCAAAAAGTGCGAGGGAGTGCTGCATATTAGTTCAGTGACTTCGTTTCGAAAATATTCCTTAATTTAAGTTCCCCATCTTTCCTACTAAAACAATGGATATCATCTTTAGAAAGAAGGTTATCTCTTAAGCATCTACCGTCGATGCGGATTTCACGCCATCCCTCGCTTGTTCTCAGAATATCACTGCATGCTCAAAGGAGTACACGATCCTGAAAACAAGTTCATCTTCGTCTCCCGTCATTAAACCCTCGAGCATCACAAAGTATTCTAAAACAGAGCTTAAAGATTCAGTCTTCACGTAATACTATCCATTTCCGAAAACACTTTAATCCATCATAAACAAGAGCTGAATTCCGGAAAATGATGCAGCTTCATTTTCAATGCCTCTAGCCACGTTGAAAACTGTTGCCGCATAATTTAACGTTTTGAAATGCAACGGCATTCATTCTAAGTCTTGAGGAAGGCTCTCATTTTGCCCTACTTTCTCACGGTTATTTATTCATTGTGAAAAGATTAAGATTAACCTTCGTGGGGAGATGAAAACCTCCGCCAAGTAATCTCAGCAATTTGCGGTAATTGCTCGTGAAAAATGCATTTCGAGTACGTTTTGTTTTCGGAGGGTATTCATCAACAGGGCTTTCAAAAAAATTCATACCAAATCCCTGACCTCGACCACGATTCTTTCAGAGGCAGGTTTTGGTCTTGAATTATATCGTGGCCTTCGTTGAAAAATTGTTTTCCAGATTAAATGTGGAGTTGAATGGAGGGCTTCCGGAGAAAGTCTAGAGAAAGGAGATCAATAATTTTAACTCATATCAGCGACATTTTATTAAATAGACAAATTTGTTCGTTTGCATGAGATTAAAATCACAAGAGGTCGTTCAAAATTCGTGGTTTATTGATGATCCCCTTATCCTTATCTACAATTGGAACATTTTAGATGGATGAAATATTGTAGAGGCTGATTGTAACGATAATCTTCTTTTGTTTATGAATATTTCCAATGAAGGAGTACATCGGAGACTACTGTTTTTTTTCTGTACTCTCAGAGGTTAATTTACACCTTCCTTTTTGCCTTCTATCTAAATTCTTGTAGTTATAAATTATTTTTTCTTTACTATATTTATCATACTTAAAATTCAATGAATTTTAAGTATTTCAAATTCATTTTTATCAAGCGGCATTTAAACTAAAATTATCTCCTAGTTTTTAATAAAATTTAGGTCCGTCTAATTTACAAATTGTTCTTATTACTGCATCAATATCAATTTCTGATAAATATGCTCTAAATCTAGCGACGAAGAGCTCAGAGGAGAGGTTTGCTCAGTAATTAAGGTGGGAAATATGAACGGAAGGAGATTATATAGATCAAAACTTAGAAACTTGGAGGACTCTTCACTAAGAGGATCTTAGTGAAATACCCTCTACTTAAAATTTCGAAAATATTTAAGTTAAGGATCTTGCAGTGGAGGTATCAATTTCCTGTCAAGCTTTTTCATGCACATCACGAAACTATCCTTAATTACCATGCAGTACTTTCTATGTAACTTCATGTGCTTGATGAAAGAGAATAACGTAATTGTCTAAGTCATAAAATATGAATATTGTGACAGGTAATGTTAGAATAACTTCACATATTTTAAAATAAAAAACGTAGTTTTTTGTTTTATCTTCCATCATGAGGAGAAACCCAAGACAGCTTTCACTGTCAAAATTTCAATGTTTTTCCTGCTTCCGTTTAAAATGTTTAAGAGCATACATCCTATCCTTAGCAACTTAAACCTTTAAGTTTCTTATTTGAAATTCGCGGAAGAGCGAGGCTCATTGTGGATAATTTGTATAGAATTATTTCAATTATTGTATTGGAGTTGTACAAACAAGTGATATGTATTGCATCAAAACAAGCAGAAGTATGACAAAAAGCTTTAAATGCAATTATACCGATCATTGTAAATTCTATAAGGCAAGCATTTTGTGGAAATTGTAACTTCAAGTAAATATATAATGGGCAAAAATGAACGAGATTGACATTGAAATCTGCGCCATTAAAATTAAATTTCATTCAACTATTCCGCTAGCTATTTCATAGCAAATGGTCAAGTCGCTGACGCGACCTATTTTCTTCGCAGCTCTTGAGGAACGGTGAATTATATGGAGTGAAGGATGAGTGGTTGATTCTTTCCTTTCACAGATCTTACTCCACTTCCACCTCATCGCCCTCTGATTCTCACTGACGCCCAACTACTCTATGATCTTGTTAAGGCGGACGACGTTCCCGACCACAGGTCCTTCGGCACAAATAGGCCTCATTATTCGATTCTGCGTTTCTCGCTCATGTTCCCTTCACCTTACGTTCGATTCCGAACCACTTACTTTCCATGAACAAGTTCCCGATGACTTCTTTCTTTCACCGAGTAATCGCGTTTTCTTGGTGAAAGCAACTCCACTGAAATCGGAGTTTCTTTTTCTGTATTGCATTGTCAGTATAGATTCCTTCATAAAGTAAGGTTCGTATTTAAGTATGAAGCTTAGTTTTATATAATAACGTTAAATTCCTGGTGAAATTGCAGCTATACCGGATAGAAGTTACTGGAACCCATTGCATTTGTTTGACGCTTGGTAAGGATAAAAAGAGAGTACTGGTGATATTATTTTAAAAATTCTCTTGTTAAAATTTAGTGTGTTGTCTCCGGCATCGACATATTTATCGCAATCCAATGAGTAGAGTTATAAAATTAATTTTGCTGTACAACACTAACATCTATTATATAAAAACGAAATGTCGACGTTTTTGAATTCAAGATCGCGTAGAAAGTACGTAATATGCGTTATGTTCCTCATCTTTCATATCCTTCCATACATTAATGCCTCTCATTGAAAATTGAAATTTTGAAGTTAATAGTAAATTTAATCGCACTTGGTGATTATTTCATTCACTAAGCACGTTCTTCACGTGCATCAAAAAGAACAAACTTCTCAAACGAAACTCCGCAGATATCTCGTGTTAGTCAGGGAAAAATATTAGGAACGAATCTTTTGATAACTTTTGATCAGCTCCTCTTTTTTTACGATAATAAGAAAAGATGATAAGAAAAACTACGTTCAAGAGTTCTAAGGACTGCTGAACGCACGGGGGTGAAATAAACGAAGACGAATTAGAAGTTTACATTAACACTCAGCGGTGGTAGGGCCCCACCCAATTGAAGGGGTCCGAATCGGAAGTTCATAAAGATGGGAAACCGCCTGAGGAGAAGGGTTCTCCAAAGGGGAGATTCCTCATTTACGGAGCCTCCCACAGCGCCTCCTGCGGCCATACTTAGCAACTGCGGTGCCGCATCGGAAAAAAAACGCGTCTCGAGGATTTGGGGGAGTTGGCCACGATACCCTCCCGTTTTTCTGCCTTACCTACCGATACCAGCCGAAAGTTCAATTCGAAAATTTATACCCACATGAGTGGGAGAGAGGGTGCCTTTTCTAGCAGTCGAAAAGTGCCTGTGGCATCTCTTGAACCACTGGAAAGGGATTCAACCCCATTCGAGAGCTGTATCTGGGGCTTCGATTATGAGCAGTGCAAGATTATAAAAGGAAGGTTATGTTCAAACTATCCTAATAAGGAATTATTTGCAATTTAAATGAATTAATCTTGATCTCAAAGTTTAGGTAGTATGTGAGAATTGCATTGATGATAGAATTAAATTCATTCAATATATGAATATAATTCAATAGAATTATATTCATATAATTGAAAAAGCATTTTCAACATTCGCATTTACGAATATGATTAAAATACCTCTCGAAAATTAATGACAATATAATATTTTATAAGCTTATTACGATTTTTTAAAGTAAATTAAGTAAAGGAAATATTGAAACTCTAGTAGCCTGATATTAAAATTTAAACTAGTAGAAACACCGAGACGGAGATAGTTATTTTCTACGAGTAAGAGAATGAAAAGGGTGTGTAGAAAGCAAATGTAGTGGCGATGGTGAAATAAAAATGGGGGAAGGTGAGAGAGAGCAGTTTGTCTCCCCTTCGGGCATAAATCGACTGGGATCCGCGGATTAAAGTTTTCTGACTTCGGTGTGCGAAATGAAGGAGGGAATTGAGGAATGGAATCGGGTTATTCCCCTGCAAAAGAGAAAGGCAGTATGCAAAGTGGAGGGGAGAGATATATTGGAACCTCTGATGGTTGCTTCTTAAAGAAATGTTTGGTTTTTTGTTCCCGATAATCAGACGTATTTTTTATGCGATGCTTAATTTGTATCCTAGAAACAAATGGTATTTTGGAGATACGCAAACGAATGTATAATTATGGGCATAAATGAAGTTACAAATATGAGCGAATTAAATATAATTTGAATGCTGTATAAATTATGTGAAAAATCTGGAATATAAGTTTAAAACATAAGGTTTCGTAACGTATCTAAAGTAATTGTAATCTGATATTCGGATAGCTCTTCTCTGTGCACCATCAAATGAATGCAATATTACACGAATTCAGATTTGAAGTTTTATTTTTATCAAAGAAATTCATGTGTAAATAAACTAATTTATAACACAAATAACTAGAAACAATGATGTTTAAAAGTATAGTAAAATTTATCTAATAAGGTTGAGAAGCGAAAAGCAGATGGTGTAAGAGTACAATGAGTTATGTATATAAGGCATCATTGAGCCTATCCTTGGTACATTGTTAGAGGAAACTATGCAAAAGTATAGTAGAGCTTCTTCTCCTAAATGGCTTCAAAGTACTCCCAACCATTTCCTACGCCCACACTCAGGTTTTACTAGTGTTTCCATTTTCCTTAAAGAGGGCCTTTGTAAGAATCCTTTGTAGCAGCTTACTTTTCCGTGGAAGGCAATGGGAGAATAACTTTCCTTCTTTATCTGCCTCGTGATCCGTCGTAATGGGAAGCTGAGAATGGACTGTCGGTTGACGTACCTGAAAGAAACAGATCTCTCGTAAATGACGGAACATAACGACTCTCCCTTAAGATGAATAAAAGAGAAAAATGGGAAAACGCTTCTAAGGGAAGGTATCACTTCATCCATCCCATTGTGACAGCTTTTCAATTTACCGTCGAATCTACATTTCACGTGTTAAAGGCGAATGCAACTCCATGTAACACACACGGCAGCTTCAAATTTAATTTCCTCCCCGTTTGATGGCAAAATAGGACAGATTCTTCCCATTTCTCGTTATAGAAGGGCTTTAGATTTCATTCACAGCTGTGAGGGTAAACTGTTACTGAGGATATTTAATCATATTCCTTAATTAAATGCATTGTCAATTAAAACTTCGCCGAACGTGATCCGATATCGTCTGTGTAATTTAATCGTGTTTGTTTGTTTGATTAAATTCTAGTATTCATTTCGCTAGACCAAAGGTGATTCTAAACAGTGTGTCGGTGGATATTATGAGAACATTTGAGAAAACGTTTTATAAACGTTTGGTATATAATTTATAGTAATTAATAAGGTTTGTTTTGAATTTTATTCGTCATTGAGCTTTGAGAATAAAATTTGATTCGGGTATTGAATTAACCAAGAGGATTACTTACAGGAATTAGTTTGAAACGTATTAATATCCTTCTTTGTTTAGGTCATCATATTTTAAGTAATTTGCTTTGCTTTAGTAGAAACATTATTAAGATTAAATATCTGACATTCAATAAGAATTAATTATTGTCTTTGAATTATACGAGAAGTTATGTTGAAGATGAAAGGGTCACAATTTTTACAAATTTTAGTACTTACTGATCATATGCTCATCCAAATAATCCAAAGGTCCTTCAAATTAATTTATTAGAAATATGTCATTTCATGCATCAGTCAACAGCAAAGATAATGAAGAAGGTATTGGATAAACACCTTTAATGGTACTCATGCGTTTCAGTAAACAGAGTATTTTCCTATTTACGCCCCTATAAGAAATCTTTCATTTCCCTTCTTTACTCATAGTGAACCAAGAGAGAATGTATACTGTTCTGTATTCTAATGAAAAATTGGAATTCTTATTTTAATTACCTTAATTTCGGAAATCATTTTTAGCATTTTTACGTAGATGTTCCTAAATATTGAAATCGACATTTAAACAAGATGATAACCAGATAATAAATTTATTAGAGTAAATAACGTGGTTTTCCATTTGAAGCATTATAAAGCAATTTTAACTCACTGTATAGATCAATGAATAGACATCAAAGTCCAATTGCGAACGTTAAAGAAATGTTTATCGTCGGCTTCAAAACAATTACAGTTCAAAGATCGTTCGTCAGGTCGAATCGCATCATTAGCCAAGTCGGCAGAAGACTCTCTGTATAGATGAGGAGGAGACACGGGTAGCCGAGCATGGGGAAAGAAGTTTCCGTCTGGGTCATGGGTTGTAAACCCTTCAGAATGAACAAGGCGGAGGGATGGCCTTTGCGGAGGAGACAAACGACTTTCTTCTCGCTAAACTCGGCAGCCTCTCGTAACTAATGCCCGTGAAAAATTATGTACAAAGGCGTGCGAAGGAAGCGCGTCTGTAGGGAAATTTAGGAGGGTACACATACTTCGTAGCGGTAGTACTTCTTCGCGAACAACAGAGGTCATATCTGCCGAAGGTTTAGACGGTTTGTTATGCTCAAAGAGTACGTTCGTGTTAGTAGGGCGTTTTGAAAGCTAGGATTGGATGCTTTACTCGTTCCATCTAAGACTTCTTCGAGCATCGTGGAAAAGAAGTGGAGGTTCTGAAATGATATTACTCCGAGTGTATTGCCATCTACTCGCATCTTAAAAAGATAATTGTGTTATGTGCAGAAATACGATGTTAAAAGATCGCAAATTTTTGTTTTTTATTCTTGGAAAATCATTGAGAGAATATTAAACAAAATTAGCATAATTTTAAAGCGTATGCTAACAATTTAATTATTGTGAAAATTTGAACGATTACTGTGCTTTTATAAAATCATTTTAGTAGAAAAAATGAAGTGAGAGTAATTTAAGATTATGAAAATACTGTACATTATGTTATGATATTCATTTAGTAAGTTATGGCATTTTTGTAGATATAATAGCCCTTTAAGGTTTACAGCTAATACTTCTTTTTCGTATACATCGATAGTATTGTTTTATATTTATTCATCGTATTTTTAAAAATTGACTATATTAATGTATTAGGCACCTCTCATTTATACCTTATTTTAGCATCGATAAAGTTGCAAAACTAAAATTGTAGTGAATTGAACAGTACATCAATAGATATTCTTTATCTACAGCGTGATAAAAATAGAACCAATGGCACGAAAAGTAAAAAATAATACGTCTCGGAGCAGAAAAGGTATCGCTACCACTTTTATCTCTTCCATTCAGTGTGACAATGTACTGAATTATTGAGGAAGTAATGGACGGATGTGGCTGTATTATGCATGTGACAGCCCCGGATCTAAGGCCTAGAATAGGAAGTCAAGAAACGGTCCTTAGAGTCATAATTCCATAATGATACATGTCACGCTCGTATTTTTTCTTCGGCGGATGCGATAGGTCGCCGAACCTATCTTTGAATTAAGAGGTTTCCATCGCACGCAAAGGTGTGTCGACTCCAGAACGTCGCCTTGTCACGCATACGCAGGACAGGAGTTTCCAGTTTATTAACCCATTTCAAATCCTTTTTAATTCGTAATTTTACCTTTGATTTATGTGATATACTCTGTGTGTATTTTTACAGTTATACCTATCGCGAATTTCGATTTAATTAAATCCTTATGAACGGCACAACAAACGCACTATACTTAAATCATCAAACAACTTTATTGGGCCTAAAATTAAGAAAAAGAGACAAAAAGAATTCATTGTTATATTTATTTCTCGATCAATTTACTTAACAATTCTTAATTCTTAATTAACAATTATTAATTCTTATCGACCAAACATGAAAGAGTTCAATAAATAAATATTCATTTTTATCATCTCCACAAAAATTACTGAACAATGGACGAAAAATTTCGAGGTAAATTAGCTAAATTTCGTGTATTTCTCGTTTGTTTAAGAGAGTCCTTTCCTTAGCAACGAGCTAGATAACTGAGCCATACGAGTTTACCAGATCTCTCCGAGGAACGATCATCCACGAAAACGCAGCTTCCTACCAACAAACAAAATTGCAGCCTTATTTCAATTCCACTTTTCCTTTTTTATTCGGGGTTGACAGATCTGTGGGTAAAAAGCGACCGCCCTCCATTTCTCTTTATCCTTTCCTTCCGAACCCTTTACGCGTCCTCCTGAGGTCAGAGCGGGGACAATAGCCTCGACCGTAAAAATAATAATAATAAAAGCGGTCGCTAAGTTTCGAAAAAGGCCAAGTGCAGGTGACGCGACACGGGCAATTTTTAAAACGGCACCCCACAGGTCTCGCCTCTTTTGTTGAGATAACTGTCGCTGGAGAGGATTAAATATTCATGGAGCGGGCGTTTTTTTTCTCTCGGAGACGGATGATGGTAGAAATTATGGATCAGAGGCGGGGCGGGTGCAGATTCCGAGTACGTCACAGACATTTAGGTCAAACACTACTTTTGCGCTTAAGTGCGAGTGGGTGTTATAGTGCGCGATCTCCCGGAGGCCTCTGAAATTAATCCAGTTTTTATGTTAATTCTATTCGGCTTAAGGAAGTCGATTCCGTTTCACCCGAATGCTTTTAAGTCGCTCTTTTTCTTTCGACTTACGTAGCCTTTTTTCACGGTTTCCGCTGCTCTCTCTTAAACGCCCTGGTGAAAATCAGATTCTTTTCGTTCGAAGTGCCGAAGAGAGAACGTAAGAGTGGACTGGAAAAGGGATTATTTTAGGAGATGCGCTAATTTAGAGGTGTATAAAATGTCCTCCTCATTATTTTCGCTGGAGATTTAAGCTCAAGGAGAATTATGGGAGAAAAACTGCTTCTTCACTTGATTTAAGAGTCATTACGTAAGGTACGATAATCGAGGAAAATGAAGGCGACGTTTGAGAGGACAGAATTTCAGTTTAGCGAAAAAGGAAAACATTACAATTACGTAATGATATCCAGAACGAATGCAAGAGCTACCTGTTTAAACAACACTCATTAAATTTTAATCAGAACTGGTGAAATTATTTAAGAAGCATAAAATACTTAAGTATATGATTCCACAAATGAGGAAATCGAGTATTTCACTAGTGATTTATTTTGTCAAATCCTAGCATGTGCTCAACTTCTTGTACATAGGGCCATTTGATGAATTCATAAAAAAGGATGATTTTTCGAAAACTATGCAAAACTTCTTATCAGTAATTATAAATAACGGGGTGTACTAAATAAATTAACCAAGGTAACTCCAAAGAAAATTGTTTGCTCACATACCCTTATTTTCCAATCCCTGAGATTACGTTTAGCTTCTAAATTTAGACGACTGTAGTTGACGTAAGCACGATACGGAAAGACCACACAATTAATATGCGTGATCTTTGTTGAACGTATTTGGTTCACTTGCTTTCTAAAACGTACCGCTGAAAGATTTCCCACTGAATTTCGGAGATTAATTATCCGGCATTACAGGTAGCTTTATCGAATCAGACGAATTCCAACTGTTGTACCATTTTGCTGCGGCTTTTTTTGCCCTGACATGCAACTTAAGAACAATTAAGAGCCATTAAAAAAAATAAATGACCAAGTCGCGCAGCGTAGACGTACATTTAAGATCGAAATCTTTTTGACGGTTCTATCTCGGTACAGCCGTCACGGTACTGACTTTCGTGAAATATCAAACCCAAACAAACTCGCGGTTCTTCGTCGTTTATTGCAGTCATTTCAATAGTAAATAAGAGAAACAACACTTAATATCCACCAAATTATGATATTAAAAATATATAGAGTAATTGATTTTATTCATTTTGAGTATATTATATCTTTTCACGAACTAGTTTAACGTTCATGCTTGGAATAATATCTGAGTTGAGGCTGAAATTTTCGTGTTAACACTTCGCAAGAATTTTGGACTATGACATTTCTATTGAGTTTAAATTAAATGAAGTTTTGTTTATTATATACTTAAATTTATCTTATCCTAAGATATGCAATTACATTTTGGAATTTTGTAATCATTGTCAAAAACATTCAAATTCAAAACCAATTCATCATCAAAAGATTTGGCTATTTTTAAACTAATAAACTTTTTGAAAAGGTTTTTTCCTCCTTAAGATTAAAATTTCTCTTTCTCTAATTTATTCATCTTGAATATTCGTTATAGTTTTTAGTACCCTGAAACCACGAGCCCTATATATCCCTAGGATGAAGTTTATACTTTGAAGGGATCAAAATAAATATATTGAATTTAAAAATCTCTTACGATTAGCTAAGAGATTCTTCTAGAGATTGATCTCATAGTATGAAAAGAAAGTAATGAAAAGATATTAGAATAGAAATTGTTAATGGAAATACATCAACTTCTTGAATATGAGAGCTTATTACAACAAAAGATTTTGGGCCATACAGAATATGATATCCGAAAGGTAGCTAAGATACGAGGTTCGTTCTATTTCCTCTCCCGATGCATATACCCTTAGAATGGGCCGACGGAAGCATAGAGAGTGCGGAGGTAGCGGATACGGGTTTTCCTGCTCCTCTCTCAAGAGGATCACGCAATGTCAGAAGTGTATTCGGAGGCCATGAAGTAGACGCACGAGGAAGAGAGATGGAAGATTTATATCTGTGGAAATGATGAAGTGATTCATCATGTAGTGTTGAATATCAATTTGAAGGAAAGGTGGAGATCGAGAGATCAAATATTGAAATGGCATATCTAAGCAGCCATTAATTAGACATGTATTGAGAAAAATGGGAAGGGTTAAATTTTTGAATGGAGTTAACTTTATATAGGTTATTGAAGATGAAAAATAGAAATTGATTTTTGTAGTTGTAATAGAAACGCAAGTGTGTGAGCAATATCCTGAACTTAGGTTATCTGAATGTCTCCCGTATTCTTCGCTATTATTAGCGATAACATTACTATTTCAGTATATTCACTATACCGTGACAAAATATCGAGATATATCATACTCACTGTACGCTCGTATCTTGATGGAAAAATGAACTTTGTGAATCCATTACATACTGTTTATAATTTATTCTATTTAGAACGAAACTGTTACTGAAGATTTTACATTTTCTCATTGAGAATCAAGTCAATCATGAGAATCAAGAGAATTCTATTTTATCCCTATCCATTGCGGTATTTAGGAATAATCCCTTAAGTTCAGCAACCCGCAATACACTTATGCGTTGTTATTGCGGTACACATAGGAGTTGCCGTTTTCGTATCAAAATTTGCCATTTTACTGCATTTCAGCTTTATTGGATGCGTCAATTATATTTTTTTAAATATTCTAGAAATGTCGCACTAAATAATATAATAGTTTTTAAATTGATTGGGAAAATAAGAAACTTTGCTCAACAATTGAAATGCTAGAATGCGGTATATAAATCTCCATACTTAAACATGATTCGTAATTACTTGTTACAAAGTCACTAAACAGATTAATTTCATTTTTTAATCCTCAGTAGAAATGAGGATAACGAGAAACATTTGAAATACTGACATTATTTCTCCCAAATGTTTTCGAATATGAGATAAAACTTAAAACGAAAAAATAAAAAGTAATCAAAGAGTGTCTTTTCTGACAGTCATCGTAAAAAATGATCGTGTAGGATATTAAGAAACAATAAAAATAAATGTAGAGAAGGATAAATCTTGCTTGTGGACGTAGTTTAGCTGAAAGGGAACCCCGATGCCTGAGGGATAAAAAGTAAATGTCGTGCGAGAGTTCAATGCCGCATGCGAAAATTACGAGGAAAGTAGTAACTGAGGAAGGATCCAAGAAAGAGAATGTAGCGAAAGGAAAATACAGGTAATAGAGGCAAAAAGAGGAAGTTTGGCAGGAAATGGAAATGCTCTCGGAGGGAAGAAGGGAAAGGATAGTGATGCGGTGATAGATGTATAAGGCGTCTGCGAAGGCCGAAGAATGGAATGAGGTGAAGAGATGCTAAGTGAAGATGTATTTTTATAACGGACTGTGGAAAAGTCTGTGAATGTGCAGAAGCTCAGTGTGGAAATAGTTTTAGAATAGCGAGATATAGAGAAAGAATCGGAAAAAGATAAGAGTGCGACAAATGAAAGAGATTCGAATATGTGTGGGCGTAAAATATTTTGGAGGAAGAGGGAGATATTTCTGAATCGATTCGCAACCTGATTCGTCCTTCCAGATGGAAATAGAGGAGTGGGAGGTTCGTTTACATTCTTTTGAAGATAGAGAAACTGTGCGACAAATTCTTCCGCCCACTGACTACACTCTCCCAAATATTTTGTATTTTTGTGTAGCAGAGAATTGAAAAAACACCCACATTTCCATTTGCAAATATAGGTGCAGAAAGAGTAATGCGCCCCTAATAGGCTATCGTATACTTCGTCATCCGGATGTATATTCATCTAGGTCTTTGTAACTATACGTCTAATATGATACAGATTTATGTTCTTTCTATGAGTTTGTTTTTCGTTTAAATTAAGTTAAAAAAATATTCAATGTCTGTGTGATCTACAAATTAATTTCTATTCTATAATCTACATATTTTTCCTTCAAGCAAAGAAACTTTAAGTTATATTATTACGCTTTTCTAATTTCCTAAAGGAGATTTCTGTACTAAAAACGTAGATAGGAAAGTATTTCTAGGATCCTGAGGAAGTCGGCTAAAGCTCCTAGAGTTAATACATGCATTTGAAGTTCGATTTTCAAGGTAAAACGTATAAGATGGAAAAAAATCTCGAATACTCCATCGTTTGAGATTATGGCACTATATAGTGCCTAGCAATTATTGGAAATTTACTCAATCGTACACTAGTTTGGTTTTATTGCAAATAATTAGAAAACAGTTTGGAAGGAATGTAATATCCTTTTATCCGACACCCTTATTCCACTTTTTCGGTGCATTGTATGAGGCAATGCGAAAGCTTCATTTTAAAAATGCAAACGTTTATTCGACACGTATGTATCATAGAGAAAGATTTCATCTTATGATTCTTTTCTGAATGAAGATCAAAAGCTCTTATTTTGATACATTTAATTCGTAGAAAAAGTTAATATATAAAAGTAAGAATTACCAAAATGAGGCATACTATACCCTTCAAAATCAATTTGATATCTATGTAGTCTAAACATAATTAGAATACAATGTTCTTGGACGGTATATTTGATCCTCTATTCTTTATACAGTATATTTGATTCTCTATTCTTGCTGATTGATTTTCTTATCCAGTTAGTAAGTGGATCGAAAGAAATGAAGCTTCTCACTGACAAAGAGATTAAATCTACACTCATTCACCCTCCATTTACTATTTAAGTCCCATTTGAAGAGTAATAAGATCTGAAAAGGGTTCTCTTTTCAATGTATCAGCCGATCCTAACCGCGCAATGACGCGCTCACTAGTGTCTCTCAAGGGAGCAAATTAAGAAGAGCTTTCCCATCAAATGTTGCCATTTCCCAGGTTTTTATCCGAACAATTTTCCGCTTCCATTCTTGATCGCCCAAAAAGGAATCATAGAGCAAATGTCCGTTCCGATAATCCCTGAGTAGTTGAAAAAATAGCCGATCTTGCTTCTTAATCCATAGGATCCTTTCTTTTCATTTTGTCGCTCTAAGTCATAGTTGACCTTTCATTTTTCTAAGTTAATGTGCTGGATAAGATGTCCTTTCGGCAATCAGAAGATGTGTGAAAGACTCTTACGTTACATTATCTTATTTCATAGCCTCATAGGCTGAATGTCATGATGAGGTTTTTCGAATAATCAACGAAGGAACTTCAAAGTAACCTTTTCCTATGCGTAATGAGGATATTGTTATTCCTGAAATATATTAAAACTTTTAACACTAATATAATAATACTGTATCATTCAGTCTTTTATTATCAGATATTGCATCTCTTCTTTAATTTTGTTATTAAGCTAAATTTTGAAAACGATGATGCTTTGTAAAGCTTTCGTTCTGATATGCCGATAATATTATCTTACTAAATCGATAAACTATCCTATTGTAAACAAGATGATGTGTCAATTTTTCTTACAAATTTTTATAGTTTTTCATTTAGAATTGAAGATGAAATACATACCTCGAAATAAAATGCACAATTAGAAGTGATATCTTAGATATCATAAATATTTTCGTGAAACTTTTAGGTTAAAATGAAAGTTTTTTTAGTAAAAGTAGCCAACCGCATGATGATTGGGTATTTTCATTTTTGCTTGACAAATGCAAGCCTCGTTTTGTACTCCTTTGTACATTTTCAATGGAGAAATAACTTTCAAAACATTAATTTCTTCCATGTAATTAATCTTTGAATTAAATTCCAGAATTTTTCCTTGAACTTCTCGTAATTTCAGCCTTTTTGAAAGTGAATGGTGTAAAATAAAACATGGTAGAGGTCGAAATGATTTTTGGCTAAACTTTCGCCGTAACTTATTCTAATTAGTTTGTCCTTTGAGAATCTCAAATTCTTTTCAATTTCCTGCTTGTGAGAAGTGTTTGTAATGATATAAATATACACATTCTTCTTCTTGTTAATGCTTCGCATCAATTTCCTTTGACTTTAGGTGATAACAGAACTTTCTTTAATCATCTTTCATCCAAAACGTTCAGGTGTTTTATCACCTTTGTGCTATTCTTTCTCCGTTCCTTCCATATTTCATCGCTCTGCGCTGCACGTGTTGCGAGAAACTTAATATGCATTCGCAAAAACTCGAATCTTGAACTCCGCCGTTCCCTTCTGTCTCTCCGAATCTCCTTTTCATCTCCTCTTCAAAAGGAACTTCTCCGTTTCCTACAGAATCAAACCCATTATCACCGAATCCTCATTCTTACCATCTTCTCTTCTTTCTCAATACCTTTAGCAGTTGTTCATTCTTCCCTTTTCATTCGATAGCCTTGTGTTTCCATCCGTATCTTGGAAATTCGCTTTGAGAATACTGCTGAAAGTATTACAATGCAGAAAAGAGGCACAGATTGGAAAGGTGAGACTATCTTTTATCAAATTAGGAAGATGAATTCTTCCACCCCACTGTAGAATGTGCCTCCAAAAGTATGAAATAAACATACGATAGTCAAATCAGAGCTATTCCATTCAGCTATTTTTGAATTAACAAATGTGTATATCAATGCTATTTTAAGCTTCAAAAAGAGATTTCAGATGCGAAAATAAAAATCAGACAACACGGCGTTTAATCTTAAAGTAAACAACTCTCGTTTACTTTATTTCATATCGCAAAATGTTGTCTCTGACGAAGGATGCAAGGCAAGATGAGGAGGTGAAATAAACTGGAACTGTGAGGAAGTACTCGGTGTACCCCTTTGCAGAACTCTTGGGGAAATGCTGTAAAACAGCACCTTCAAAAGAGAGGGGTGCTATGGAAAGATTGCCATTCCAAAACTTGCACAACTGAGAGAGATACTACTTGAGCCAACGTAGGAGTTTAGAGGGAGCGATTTTCTCAAACTTCAAGTGTATAGAAGGTGAACATTGTGAGATAATGAAGTGAAAGATTGTCATCCGCGAACAAAGTCTATGAATACATTCCTATGAATCGTCTTTTCCTAATGTCGTATTTGTACTATCTTTATGCACTTCATTTCAAATACCTTCGAAAATTAACCTGATTTGTCATCTTTTTATATTTCCTACAAAGGTTTCTATGTACTTCAGTATATCAGATTTCTGAATAAAGAGAGAATTGTTATACTTGGAAGGCATACCAAGATACTTTCTCTTTACTACTCAATGCCTTCCGGATGGTATTTTCACAACCATTCCTACTTTACTTAGTGTCACAACTCTTTTAAAACGCTTCCTTATGGATGATAGCTACTTAAAGACCTTAATATACTTGTTCATGGTGTTTTTCTGCAGTATTCCTACTTCATTAGGAGTGTTTCAGCATCAATATTACGAGTCAAAGAGAGAACATTAAATGGCAGTGACACAGTCTCTTTCTTTCTCCCGAATTAAGCCATCTGGAATTCCCCGATGAAATACGCAAAGGCTGTTTCCACTTAAGCCGCTCTTCGAATGCACGGAAGCTTTTGTCACTCGACGAAATGTGTGGAAAGGTTCGAAGCATCTTTTTTGGGTAGACCCATGAAATGTGGCTCAAGAGGTAAATGGATGGCGGAGAGAGAGGAGGCTTAATTGACTGGCTGACAAGATTGAGGTGATTAGTTTGGATTCTCCCCCAACACCTCTTTTGCCATCGTCTTAGTTCAATTCATGCACAAGGTTAAACTAGAACAATGCTTTCTTTCTTGGTGTGGTTACTGTGGTTATAAATTCGGAGTGCTCGCCGGTATTTCAGATACATCGAGGGATCTTATTCTAGAGTCAAATTTTGCATTGGATAGCATTTGGGGCGTTGTATAGTAGACTGGCAGATGTAAGGACGAGCTATACGGAAGATACAGTGCGATCTAAAATTTAATACATTCATTTGTCTGTGTTTTATACTGTTCAACAGATCGTTAAAATGTCGAGGTTTAATGGCTTTATTTTAGGAAAGGTATAGTTACAGATTTTTTAACGCAGATAAACTGGAAATTAGAAGATTAAAATATAAAATAATTCACGTGGAATGGTGCTAATTATCAATAAAATAATTGTATTATAAGGTAGATAAGAAAGTAACGTCATTTTTAAAAATGGTCCCCCATGTAACATATTCTAGTAAGAATAATTGCTTTACGTGACGTTGGGTGTATAAATATCTCTGATTATGAATAACTCATTTTAATCTTCAAATAAATCTTCTGAAATATCAACTAAAAGTAACAATAAAAACGTTTTTCTATGGCGATACTCTTCATTTTGTAGAATAAACCGTGACGTTATCCTTGAACATCGCGTTCCACGTTAAATTTTTCCGTGAATGTTAAATTTCTCTATAAAATATGTAATACTAAAATGACTTTTATAAATAATATTAAACCTCATTATTATTTTCAGAAGAAATGAAGAGAGCCTGTGCCTTGCTGTTGACGCATGCCATAATTGGGAGTAGGAGCTTCACGGAACACTGTAAGTGATCTATTTCTGTATATCTCCTTTACTTTTATTTCAGCATGAATCACGTGCTCAGGATATATGCTTCAGGTCGATATACGTATTTATATCTAAATTTATATTTTGAGTTTCGTAAATACGTAGGAGACGGAATTCGAGCTTCAGAGGATTATTAATATGAAATCTGTACAAAAATCCGTTCCCTTAATCTTGGGAGGGCGGAAGCAGGGTCGAGGAGGTAAGATGTTTGATTATTCGAAGGAGAGATTGTGGAAACCTAATTACCTCTCCTTCCGAGAAAACTCGTGAAACGGATGCCTTGAGACGATACGACCGATTATTTCTTTAATCAAGATTTTAGGACGTCCTTTTCTCACCATGGTCTTTTGATCTTTGCTTTAGCCTAATACCACGTCGAGAAGGAAAGAAAAAGTCCTGCATCATTAGGGCCCCCTTTATCCTTAGCGGTAACCAGGCGACTGCCTCATCTCTTCTGACCTCCTTCCTCATAAAACTCCCTTTCACTCCTATCTCACGTTTCTTCCTTCCCCCAATCTTATGCCTCGCCGCTTTCACTCTTATCAGTTTCCTCTTTTCTCTCCTTTCATGTAAAATTTAAGCCTCCTTCTTTGTATTTGCCGTCTTTCTATCTGCATTCTTTCGCCGGGGCTTCGATTTCTCCCCTCCCTTTGTCTGAAAGGAGTTATTTTCAAATAATGGCATTCCACTCCCATGGTCGGGGAAGGAATATTTCCTTATTCGTACAAAGACGACGGAAATACTATGCTTACCATTATTTCAATCACGGACTTTTATTGGCAATAGGTGATAATGTTATACACCGGTGTCTTTGTGAAGTATAAGAGGTGGAATTTGGAAGTATTTCGGTTTATTTTCTCGGAATATTTGAGGTAGTCAGAAGGAGTGATATGATTTCAGGTGTTTACCTCTCTTATATGACGTGAACTTATATTTAATCGTGTTAATAATTCGAAACGAATGCTTCCATATTGGTTAACAGCATAAATGAGATGGGATGAAAACTAAGCGGTTCGGAATAAAATTTGGAGGTAACGGACTTTAGAATTAATAAACAGCATCGGTATTCCCAAAACTCAATTCGGTGAATCTTTACATCCTAATATTCATAAACTACCAGGTAGCAACGTATATATATTCAAATAAAATATCTCAATGGCTAGAACAACCGATTAAGAGGTTCAAGTCCGTTCCTTGTTCAATCTAATTTATCTATCGTCCTTTATTTCGATCAACGAAATGTACAAGAAAATATATTATATTTTCAAAATGTATATTTTTATATATTAGAAAATTATAAAAAAATTAATCTAGAGAATGCTCAGTTATGAAGTTGAGAATTCAATGTATTTAGACTAATGCGATACTTTGTAAAGGGAAAAATATTTAATACAGTATTTAAAAATGTTCAATTTATTCATCCTCCAATCCAGTAACACTCCTTATGAGGAACATTTTTATACTCCCCATAGGTACCCCAGTAAACTTAAAAACTAATAAAAACCCGCGAATTTGTAATCGTTTCTTCTAAAATTTACACTAAACGTAATGAATTCCTTGTTCTGACTTTTCTCCACTCTCGTCCCAGTTTAAGCCTAAAAATGAGAACCTTAAGACACCACTAGTTTCCACTTAATCAAAATCCAGATTCGCCTTACTTTTTAGACCATTTGCATCGACGGCTCACTTGAGAATCAGAGAGCACACGATTAAAAGCCATTTTATTCCTCATTTAAATCCACTTACTACACCCTCGAATAAAGACAACCGACTCCGTAGATTATCTATCCAAGAGGGAAAAAATCTCTTCGCGCGTTTCCTCAATGCGTTTCGCAGAACCTCGGGACAAAACATTCGCCCAATTTCCCTTTTGAGGGGAAACAGTTTTACCCAAATTAGAAGAGGAAAGAACCCTCAATTCAGCTCCCTCAATTGAATGCCGACCGTAAACAGAGTCAGCTATCCACGGCGCAAACCCTCCCCACTATCAACACCCCATCTTCGGCCACTCGAAAGCCCATCCCTTCGACTTAACACCTCGTCCTCAATACCTTTTCTACGAGGAGAAGAACCCTCTCTCTCCCTATATTTTCGTTTCATTAACAGTCAACTACTTATGCGCGGAAGGAGTTGAAAAGGAGTGCGATGTTCGGCTAATGTCCCCGTCGAGTGCCGCTCTAGAGAGAGGGCGGGATTAAAAGAAAAAGTACACTTCAACGTATTTTAATTCTCCCCCTCTTATCTGCGCTGTTTATTCGAGGAAGGCCTCGTCTCCTTTATTCCTCACCTCGTTCGCCCACAGATGTCCTCACCCCACCGCTTTTTATCTTTCTCATTTATCCCGAGTTTTTCTCTGAATAGGCTCCCAATCTTCTTCCTCTCGTATTCCACTTTTATCCGATCTTAGGAATCTTCTTCTTTGAGTACCTCCACAACGAATAAAGCAGATGTACCGTTTAAAGGGGCTGTCATCAGTCACAGGAACTGGGGTCTACATAAAACTCAGGAACATTTCCTCATATATATTTCATCCATTAATATCAAGATACGTTATTTTATTAATTACTTATTGCGAGATTCTCATAGAACATTTTACGTATCTCATTCATTAAAAGTGTTACAATGAGGACGTATTTATGGACTAAGCAACCAAGTCTCTGAAGATTTATACTTAATATCTTATCGTTATATAGAATATATTTATAGGTTTTCAGGGATCATAATCAGGGAAAGCCTTTTAATAATAATACGAATGGAATAACTATTAATAAATTCACCGCATATTTCGATCAGTAGTAGTAGTAGTATATTGAAAGGACCTAATTAAAATCAAATTCTTCCACAATCATGTAAAAATAACGATAATATACCATAGTTTAAATCTGTGAAATTTTTCCATGTCGACGTACTTCCTGATAGCGACATTTTCGTCTCTGGCGCAGCATCCCTCCGGACTCTTCGCGTCGCACTCAGTTCTCTTTTCATTACTTTTATTTCCACGGCGCTCTCTCGTGCAAACAAATCTCCTTTTCATGCTGTGTCGGCACTTCGTTAAACAGCCTCTCCTCCAGACACTTCAAAAACGCCTCAGATTAGCGGCCGTCTGTTGATACGCTGCGGTGAGTCCAAAGCGTCAATGAGCGGGAAATTGTGATTAAAATTTCAGATTGATATCTTACCTTTGAGAGGACTCGGATTTTTATCACCGAGCAAATTGGACCGGATGGATTTATTACCCTTTGATGTTTTAATGTCGACGGCTCGATTAAATGTGGCGTGCTGAAGACGGTTTGAATGGATTCCTAATCGGGTCCAGTGGTCGTGTTTTACTGTAGACCACATCCGCAGAGTACATTGCTTTCTAATATACCGGTTAGTATTTCCCTATACATTTTTTTCACAGAATTGCTGATGACTAATGGAACTAGAACTCTAGTTGATTGCTTCCATGAATGCCTATATCAATTCTCCAATCAAAGATAATTTTATGTGAAGGTATATCAGAGTAATGAAAAATTCTGTTGAATTTATTTTCCATCAACTTGAGTATCCTCTTTACGTGCGGAAATTTTTCTGTGATAAAATAATCGATATCTTGTTTTTAAAGATTAATCTCACATTTAAAAATATATTGGCAATAATTAGCCAAAAAAGCTTCTTTACTTTTTTCTTTTGTGGAAATGATGAAGCACAGTGAAACCCATGGTATGTAGGATCGAACACAGTACTTAAATTGCATTTGAAATATTCTGCGATTCTAGAATTAGAAAAAAAGGATTATTCAAATAAAAATTGCACTAATAAAAATATTATATTTATTATGAATAAACTTATTTTATTTCTTTTTGAACTAAAATGCTCGCCCTCCATCGCTCTAGTAGTAATATTTAATACCTCAAATCAATTGCTAGGGGATTTTAATGCACGATGTGGAACAGTGCACACTTTCAACAGCGCTACCTTCAAAATGAAAAACCCAAAAGTCATATAAAATGTGTGTAAAGTATGAAAGCATGGATGCATGAAAACTTCCAAATCCTCAGGAAAGTCCATGAAAGGAATTTCTAGAGTGCGCATCCAATTTGAGATAAAATGGGTCACATTCGACAAAATCTCTATCGATTCCGTCGCTTTAGGTGGGAGGGCTGATTGCTCCAGAGATTTCCGCAAGATCTCTCATTTCGATCGAGTAACAACTCGAGATGTTGACGGCCTAAGATAGTCGCAAAGATGCTAAGGGAATCCGACGCTCAACTTATGACGAAGTGTTCCTACCTTAATGGAAATGCCTATTATTTGTGATTCGAGATTAACAATACGAACTTCCTGTTAACTGGATTAAATTGCGAAAAATAGAAGGATAGAAGTGGGATATGTAATAAAGACTGAATCTTTAATATACGGAAATATATATAAGATTATTAAAGGAATACGACCAATGTAACCCTTTGATTAAAAGGAAGGTGATGAAATCATTAAGAAGCTGTACTAGTTAATATGCTTCTAAATTTATTCCTCAATTGTTTAAAAAAATTGAATATCGAAAATAATTTGTGGTATAAATTATATGAGATAAATGTATAGTGTAGTTAAATATGTATTATTATCCAGTGAACTTTTTCGGAGTAATATTGATTTGCATTCTGGCACTCGTTTGGCACATATTGTTTAACTTAAGACAAAGAATGTTTCACTTTATCGTATCGTATTAGTAATCTCTTTAATCATCACTGAATAAAATGTAAAATGGATATGAGCTGGGAAACCTAAACTTTTAGGATGAATTTAAAATTAAATTGAGGATGAAGTTCATACCACAATAATTAAAAGAGGACAGTAACGCAAGAACTCAAAGAATCAAATATAAAAGTCTCAATTTGAAACTTGTAACTCAATTTGATCTTCCGGGATGTCAACCCTTTTTATAATTCAGACATGGAAAAGTTTCCCTAAAAATTTCCCCACTTTTTTCTGCAGGACAAAGGAGCATGTCCAGAAGTTATGTCCTCTTCGTAAATAGGTCAGCTAATTGGGAAGTAACCGAGGTCGTGTAGGTTTAAGAATCAGCCAAAGTTGTAGGTAATTGGACTTTTAAGCTCTTCAAATATTTTTTAAAATTTCTTCGAAGGAACTGATAAATTACTATCCGTAAAAACTTCATTTTCCTTTAATTAGTATTGCTAGAAACGGTCTGGTGTTTCCATGATATTTAAAAATATTAATCATTACTGAATTAATTTATATAAAATATGTGACATTTTTGGTTAAAATTAAAATCCCTTTACATTTATTAGATTACTAATAGTAATAAAATGCTTTAGTATTAAGTTCCAAATCTGTCTTTTAGTATGATACAGAGAGCCTGTATGTAAATCCTATGCGAAAAAGTGTTGAGGATGGGGGAGTACGTATAATAATAAAACAATGTAAGTGAACATCTGTAAGAGTATTTCTGCTTGCTATTTCGTAAAAGGCAGATTATATTTTTAGTAGGATAATATTTTTCACTAGAAATCTATCGATTTTTTTAATCTTCGCTTTACTAGTTAAGATAAACTCACCTTCCTTCATATATTTACCCCCTGCCACACGCCGAAAGGCGGCTTGCAGGGTACTTATGTAGATGTAGATGTATGAATAAAATTAAATGAAAGTTATAGATATATTAGAAAATTAAGGACGAATTCAAGTGTTAACCTTTACGGTATTTGAAATTATATATGAGGAAAACAGGTGTTGTTGACTTTCAATTCAAAGGGAAGCTGATGGGACAGACCTGAATCTTTAAAAGTCTTTAACAATGGAATAAGGGATCTTAAAAGGGTATTTTGCTCGATACTACGCAGTGTATTCTCAGCGGGCCATTTTAAAAATGAATTTGACATTACGTTTCGCAGACAAGAATGCTCCAATAAATTATCAGCGAAGGAAATAAAACGGTTCGCTGAAGCTTCGCGATTTTGAGAGATGGGACGGTTGTCCTGATATCGCTTTTGCATTAATATTCCAGAAGACATCGTTTCAAGCGTCTTTCACAAGCGAGGAAAACATTTCTGCACAGTCTTAGTCATTTTCCAGTGTCTAACCAAAAGGGACGTCCCTTTTTGCCGAAAGGTTCTTTTCAAAAGAACCCATACTCTCGAGGGATATCCAAAAACTTCCTATGGTTCCATTCTTTTTCACTACTTCCCTCTGGCTATCTCTTCTTCTTCACAAAATATCGATTAGAAGCCCTGCTTTCCATCCAAATATTTACAGTCCTCCCGTATATCCAATTCCTCCTTCATTAAATAATCGAATTAAAAAGCAACCAAATTATTTATTCAATTGGATATTAAAACTAATTAATGTCATATTCAACGAAAGTAATTTAAAATCATAGTCATTCATTACCTTTCCAACTTTCCCTCATTTAATGAACATTTCCTCGGAATTTTTAGCAATTTTGCAATGTTAAGTAGGAGTTACCTTAGAATGAATTACCTTTGTTTCTGAAGGAAACCTATTCTCTTGATTAAAATACCCCTATTATTCACGATTTAAAATTGAAAGTTCATCGATTCTGATAAAAATGATCTGTACCGATTTTCAAGCAAAAATCATTTCTTGTTTTATTTCCATATTATTCCAAAACGCCCACTTTACAAACTGCTATCAAATTTTTAGCCTTCGCCTCTTTATGTCGGGTGAGACGCCTGCCGCTTTTTGTCTCCAATACCATCATATTTTACATTTTATTAATCTCTTATCCCTAAAAGGTTGTCGAGAGTTAAGTCCCATTTCTGTGATTGGAAAGCTATGACGTTTGACCCTATTTCAGTTCATCCTTTCTTTAAAAAAATAATAAAAACCTCTTTTCTTCTGATTTTAGATCGCGATTCTAACCTCTTGGATAGTGTTTGCTTTCATCTCATTTTAGCATTCCTATGTGGAACTAATATATTACATGAATAACTCCAATCCATTAGTTTCTTCATTTACCTATTTTATGTAAAGGAAACAGTCTGTTTCCTCCATTTAAAACCAACGCCACTCTATTTTTACGATGTTGATTTGAGGTCGACTGCAAACAACTAGAGTATACCCTCGAATTAAATATAAATTTGTCTATCGGTAGCGCTATAAATAGAAAAGAAATTGGAATGTGCTTTTTAATAGTCCCGATCTTCAATTTATTAATTGAATATATAAGCTGCGGTAAGCCTATCCAATCTCAAGCGAACCAAAAACGTGGCTCCACAAATATTCCCCCATCTCTCTCACATTTAAAATATCGCCGTTCTTTGAAAAAGGCCCTTATAAATACATTCGGTCTTAATGGATCACGTTAATTTACGAAACTTCTTTTCAGCCAAAGAAGTTTTGAGATTTCGCTGTGGTCGTATTTATTCAAGTTAGCGTTTTTTCCTCTAATGGAATCTCTTCTGCCGACACCGAAATATGAAAACACCTGCTGTCCCCGAGAATATCATTTAATAGCAGAAAGAATCTCCATCAACAAACTCATTGAGAAACGGAACACTTGGATGAAAAAAGTTAAGTGTGTTCCGCAAAATTCGAATCCTTAATTTTAATCGCATCTCTTGTGAGGAATTATTTCCTTCCGAAGTTAAGAAATCGTGACCGGATTCTAGGTAAAGACGCGAAAGGTATAACCCAATGCTGATTGATTTCTATGATAGAAGAAGGATTTCCTAAGTCGATCGAATAAATTGAATGCGAGTTTTATAACCCATATATTGACTGAAAAGGTCTGAAGCTTGAGTAAAATTTGAATCTTTATTGCTCCGAATATGGGTCGAAATATTGATAAGTAGATAAGCTTTGAAGTAGAAAATTGATTTTTATTACTGTTATAGAAAAGATTTAGGGTCATTATCAACACTTATAATCAGCGCATATCTTATACAGGACGATCGTTTCGCAATCGTCCAGAAATGTTGATCTAAAGAACTGTTCATATATTTTAATTCTTATTTGACTGTTTTGTCTCTTTCGATTGAAAACATCATCTGAAGAGCTTACTTTAGAGATCAGTTTCTTTCTTTTTTCATAAAGAATTATATACAAACGGATTTTCTTGTAAACGATTTTAATCTTAATTAAATAAAATTCATTCATCATTTGAATAGCAAAAGTTTAAGAATCAAACGATCAAAAAATGGTCCTTATAGATTGATTTTGACGTCAAATAATATCTTGTTACAATTCTTAACCGAGAACATAAAAAAGAGCACATATTCGAATGGATGAAGAATACCCTCCCAAACACAGATTTTTTTAGCGTTAAAGTCATTTTATGAAGAAACTACACTTTGAGAGGCTTCTATTGCTTACAATTAACAATACTCTTATGCCTCAAATACCAAGTAATTTAACCAGCATTAATACTTCACTCGAAGTAAATAAAGTAGTCCATCACGGAGATAGTATAAAAACCCTCGTAAAATTCCTTTCGAGCCATTGAAGAAGAATCACTGGGCAATGGCTGAGTATTTGCTGAAATGTACATCTGAGGATTAAATCTTAGAGTAGAGATGGACGATTACTTTTGTGAATGCTTTCTTAACTGGGCTTTCATATGAGCCATTCTGTTGACCATTGTCTGTCCAAAATTTCTTTTTAAATTAAATCTATTCGTTTCTTTTGACCTTTTTAGCGTTTTTATCTATTTAATACGAAAAGAAGATGCATTTCTCATAATGATGAAGTGCAAGCATGTACTGATATACTCCAATATTCTAGTAGTAAAAAGTAATAATCTCGGAGATGGCTTTTTTACGCTTTGAAGAGTTTATAATTTATGATATGCCCCACATTTTTATGGGCTTACCTAAGTATTTCTTAGGGATATTTTTAGCTTAAATAATTAAGGGAAGAAATGAATGAGGAGAATCTTAAAGATGATATTCTAAAACAATACTTAAATTCTTACAATATCTAGAGTGAATAGGACACGAACTTTCTTCTTTAAAAATCGACGGGCGATGGAGTCCTAAAAATAGAATCAGATTCGTCATATTACGCAAGGAAGGCCTTGGAGTCTTAGCGGTATAAAGAAAACCAAGTAAATGGAGCCCGAGGACATAATAGACGGCAATATTTGTGGTAATCAATGACCTAGCTTCCACCCCATCCTACAGCGCTCCCTTTTTGGATTTATTGCACATAATCCTCTCCGTCGCTATAGATTCCCTCTTGAATGGAGCCATCAAATGGAGGAACCAAATGAAACTCTGCAGACACTCGGGCGACCCCTCACCACTTTATTTTTTCGGATGCGCCAAAGAGAATGGACCCTTCAACGTATTCGTGCTCGGATCTGTTTTTGAAATTCATTCAAAGAGACGTTTTATTTTAAGATATTGAAAAGGAAAAGCGGTAGCTTCTATTTTTCCTTTCGCGAAACCATTTCCTGAAAATTGTCTAAACATGTTCTGATACCTTTTTATGCCACGATAAAATGAACAACAGGGTTACATAAACATCATTCTTACTCTTCCACTAATCAAGCCAACAAAATTAGATTATTTAATCTCTTTCTGCATTTTCAAATGTAGCGATTCATTTCCATAAATCAGGAAGGGAAGGCAGAGCTTTTTCATGAAACAAAAGCGATTCCTGATTATTTAAGCTCTACACAAAAAAGTATTTCCCTCTTTATCAGTAATAGTGCGAGTTATTTATAAATAATTTTTCATGCCAAAAGAGAATATGCCGATTAATAAATCGCAGATTTCTCTCAGGGTAAATGGTATTTAAATAACCATGAGCTTATTCAGATTTAGGTGTAATGTTCGTTTTGAAATGGGAATCCATTAAGCACATCGCAAAGAATAGCGTGAATAGATGTGATGTGGAGAGTGGGATTATGGATGTACAATTGAGGATTATCTTTTTTTGGATGAATGACCTCCTGAAATATTCCTAAAAGCAACCAAATTTATAATTCGAATCAAAGTATCTACCCCCCTCTTTATTATCGTCATTGATGAGTAAAATATGCATTATATTTGGCAAAATGTCAAAGATTTTCTAGTACATGCATGATAGATAAGTCATTAACAAAAATAGTCTGGAGTATTGTTAACGAAGTTGTTAAAAATTTGCTAGCATCGAAGCTAAATCTCATCTCGACACGCATAATTTGCACAGAGTACGCGTATATATCCTCTAACGAACAAAAACGATGCATTATTATCTGCACTGGGATATTCCAGCAGAAGGTTCTTTCTGATTAGCAATAGCGAGACTCATGCGTCTCTCCGATCATCTTGGAAATCACATTGCGCCCATTAACCTCTTATGATCCAACAAATCATCTATTGTGGCGGTACCATTGTCATACATCACGAAGCCTCTCCGTTGTAACGAGTGCGGCTAATTCGCACGGTGATTTATATCACCCGTAAGAGTTTACTTCCCCCCTCACTCAGTTTTCTTGCTCATTTCGAAGGATCCGAACAATAACTGCAGAGAATTATGGACTCCATTCAATGGCGATGCACAATTTGGAAATTAACGACGCGATTCCTACGCGTTTAGTAACAATTCACATGCATCGAGATCAAACAATATAGGTTTCCTTAAAGTAAAGAAAGAATCTTTTCAAACTGAATATACTTTAGAACACTTAATATGATGAAATTTTGGGAGTTTAATAATGATTTTAATCGCTAAATGGGATATTATTCATTCAAGATTATAAAGTAAAATAATATCGAGTCGTTAACATAACAACTGCTGGAAAATCCAAAATAAAATTTCCTCCAATCAATTCCAAAGAGGTAAAAAGAGAATCATATTTTTTATGGTTAAGCTTTTCACGTAATTAATTTTCGAAAGATTTAATTAAAGCTCATGAGTGCTTAAAGTTTGGGCAGATTTTCAGTAATTGGAAGAATTAATTGAGGATGAAAACATGAATATCCTCTTAAACAGTAGGAGTATACAATATCGTGAACTTATCTACGTTACCGCTACGACTTATCGACAAGAGGCTATTGAAGTAATAATTATTACCATAGGAACCTAGAGGCTACAGCAAACGAAAAATTTTTGAAGCAATCGATTTCCATTAATAAAAAGTTACATTTTAGCGAAAATTGAAGGTTTTATAGACAATTTTAATGGCTAGGAACAGATATTACTGATGAGAATGGACATGCGTTCTTATAATTAAAATAGAATGTTTACCTCCGCGAAAGTATTGAAATAATAAAATACACATGAGCGAGCATTAAACGAGAAAATACGAAGAATCAGCACGTAGCTGAAATAAAACACCATTTCACTCCTTCCCATTTTCGTCTTCCTTTTCTCTCAATTCCCACGTTCTAAGAACGGAGCGCTTTTTATTTCCACCGTAAAGGTTCATTCTGTTTATCATTTTCTCTTCGAATTTTTCTTTTATGGATGACATATTAACGCCTTTATAGAACGGTCAGTGAGACGCTGTTTTGGGATATAAGTAAAATTATGAAGAACATATTTCGGGTATGTTGTAACGGTAAGGATGGCGACGCGTGGGTTTGAAGTGTTTTTTTATTACCAACGATACAGCGGAGGTCTGAGGAGTAGACGTTGAAAACTCAATATTACTCCGAATTTTGGAGTAATATTAAGGAATTGAAGATGACGTCATTTTAAGGATCAATTCCATTTCATCCAAGTTATTTTTGAGGAATATAAAAAAAGAGGAATATATCTGTTTGATTTTGTTATCTTCTTAATGATTATAAATTAGAATTGAGCTGGAAATGACATGGGGAAAATATTTTTCCTAGAATATCTGAGATTAAAACAGATATCTCCTCCGATATTTCTTGATTTTCGGTTTAATATTTATGAATCATATAAAATCAAAAGATTTCGATTTCAAGAAAAATTTTAAAGGAAAAACAACCGCAGGTAATGGAAACTGAATGATTAATTGTATCGGCTTAAATTTCTATAAGATGACATCGCTACCATTACTCTACTAAACATGCTGCGATCTTTATGCAAAAGAAATGCATTTGTTTAAATTTTAATTAAACTTTAATATTTATTAAAAGTATGATTTGCGCCATCACTTCATTCTTTTACTCTATATTTAATATATTTATCGTGAAAATTCATATATTTTAAAGAATTTTATTACATCAAGTACATATAAAACCTTTCTTGAATTGGGTCACACCTTTACCTAAGCATTTCTCGAGCAATCCTGAATCCATGGAATTAAAACGGTATCGGTATATTTCAGCATCGAGACCTTCGGACAGATATAGCGGATTCTTAGAAAGAAATTCTCAATAATTCACTGATATGAAATCCTCGGTGCGCCGATTCCAACTCCGGTAAAGGAATTCCAATGCCTAGGTTATCGTTACATCCACGGGATTTCATGACTTCGTGGATGCAGGAATTTTCATTTCACGTCATTTCGACGACCCTGACCTATATGGACGTCGCAAACATCAACGGAGGGTTATTTTTTGCTCGAATTATAACTGTGACGAAAATCAGATACAGGACTTAGCTGAGAATCGAAGGTTCGGCTAAAGCCTCTGAACTTGCATCGAAGTGAAGATATTTTTTTGCGAGCAAGGATTTCGTTTCTCGGTTATTCGGAAAATTTATGATAATTCAAACAAAACGTAGGACTAGACACAAAAAAATCCTCAAGAAACAGTAAAATAATATTTTCGGGTTTTTACGTGGTAGAAAATTCTTACTTCGTCTATTTTTTTAAGTTCTTTTACTACTATCGATATATCAGTCGTCCGATCATAAATGGATGACGTAGTATCTTTTTGATAGTAAATGGAGGTAAATATTACTGGATTTAGCCTTCTAAAACAGGATTCGATCAAGATGGATGTAAATATTTGAGTACGATATTGAGTAAATTATAAGTTCCAATAATTTTTAATATGTTTTAGTACCGCTCAGCTTGTTTCATCAAGAATTTCAGAGCAGAGGAATTCATTAATGAAAATATGCATAGATTAAAGGTTAAGGCCTTGGATACCATATAATATTTAAGTAACTGTTGACCAAAGCATTAATTTTATCTCCATAGCAATATTATTAGCACTTCTGGCAATATTTTCTACGTTCCTGAAACAATAATATGCTATTACATATATTTACGAAACTTAGGTCGTTAAAATCTCCACTGCGTTCAATCTTGATCCTTCCTCGGGAAATAATTCTGCATTAAAATACTTCCATATCCAGGTATATACCTTTACTTCAATATTTCTTTCTTAAAGTTCGCAACTCTCCGAGTCAAAGGATCCCAAACGTTGGCTCCTACTCGGTTACGTAAATATCTTATGAGCGAGCAAAAAGTCCGCCTTCATTGACAAGAAAGGTCATCTCCCTTCCAAATTCGATTCGTCAACGATTTATTCGGAAAGGGCAGACGTAAAAAGGGATTAGGGCGAAAGCCTCTTATCGGCCGAAGGACACCTCATAAATTCCTGAGGTGACGACTGAGCGACAGCTGATAGATTTTCGTGAGCAGATTAGCTCTCATTTTGTCAAAACTGCGACGGAGCGAGGTGATTATTTAAACCCCCCTTCCAAACAGGATGGCTTCGCTTGGTTAACCATCTGCACCTCTCGCTTTCGACGATAATTGAGCGGTTAAACGAGTTTTCGATTGAGGCCATTCTCCCTCCGCCTCTCCGTTTACCTTCGCGATGCAGGCGATAGTGCTCGAACACAAACAAGGGGACATTTTCCCCGCATTCTCGCCTACAATGGAAATTGATAAAGAGAGGCAGCGAAGTGATCAACGGCAGGAAGTTCTATTACATGCAAATTTATTTGGTCCGCTCTCTCACGTAAGGTTAAGCCGACCAAAGGGAAATCGAATGCGGTCACGAAATATTAGCCCTCATTCAAGTTTGAATATTAAGTAAACAGACGCGGTTTGAATTATCCACTTCCGAAATATCCTCGCATCATCTGAGCTCAGCAGATGTATGAATGCCTGTTCGCATTCAATAAGCGTCGAAAGAAGATGCAAGTAGCAGCGATGTTTGTGATAGATGCATTTTATATTATATGGATAATATTTGATTACTTGAAGTAAGCTTGAAAATCATCGTTAATGAATTAAATCAATTATACGTATATTTCACATTCACTGTTTCACAAAGTGATGCACTCTTGCTCTTAGTTTGATTTTTATTTTTTGAAATCGCTATTTCATGATACGTTAATCCTTAACATATCATATCGTGGTTACTTTGTCTCGTTTGTTTTCAGCATCATTTTGGAACGGTACTGCTTCTATCATTACCAATAAATGATGCACTACTTTTAAATTGACCGTAGTGAATTATTAATTAATTTATCACTCTTATTACTAGTACATCAAATATCATTAATCTGCTCTTAGAATTAGTATTGGAATAGAACGCCCATCTTCTGCAAGAGGACAGAGGAGCAAAACAAGTAATTAGTAAATCATCGGAAGATAACGTTCGGAAAATAATCCGATCTAAAATGCAAAATATAGATACGTTATATTTCGACGCTAATTGAGACCCGGAATATGAGAGTTGTTCCAAGAATATCATTGCCATGTAAGGGACTATAAATGCACAGCGCATATTGCTGCCATTAATGGCTCTCATAACGTATGCACATTCCACGCACTTCAAAGACAGCATGTGAACGATGCTTCTTTCACGAGGATCCAAATTATGATTCCTCGTGGATCATCTGCTACTCGAAGAGGCGCATTTTTTGTGAAAGGTGAAAGGGTCGGATCGCGACCTTGGTTGCAGCCATAAACAGGAATTCAAAAAAATGCCCACTTTGGTCGTCGAGTGGAAACGTCGCGCCACAAGTGCTCTGCGGATGTTTACCGAACTTCCCATGCACCCGCTCCCCCCATTTCTTTTCGACTCTGTTTATCCCATTCAACTCCATTTGCTTATTAATTCTCTAGTGCATCACTCGGCCGCAATCCCTCGTGCGTTCCCTCCCACAGTCGCAATTGGGTTGTTTCCAACGGCAGAGAGGATGTTGATGCGATGGGAGACGCCATCTGCTCATAACACAAGGACCACGTGCACGAACGGAAGGAGAGAGAGAATGACGAGTAGCGAAATGTGAGGGAAATGCGAAGAAAGGAGAGAGACTGCTTATCGTGAAAGGGATATGCATTGCTAAGAGGAAAGGAAAGGAGTGGAAGCGATATACCTTCTACTCTAAAGTGAAGAATAAAGTCATTTTTGTCTATATCTATTAGATATGAAATTATGATTGGCGTATATGTAATCATCGTATATCAAAATAAAATTTACGTATTTACCACCAAAATGGTTAGATTTAACAGAGATGTTGTAAATAACAAATGAATCGACTACAATTATTGATGAATAGTAATTTCAGTCCAACGTAACCTCATTACCTTAAAAAAATTATTTAGGATTCTTTGTAAAGTTTAACTGTTAGTATAGTAGTACAGTTAATATTAATAGGGATGAATTTAATTTCTAAATTCAAAAAATTATTCAATTCAAGCACAAAATAGTTTTAGTATATCAAGAGTCTGATATTCCACTAAGTACATTAGATTAAAAGATAAAATTACATCGATATCTACTCTATTTCGGAGGAACTACATTTGAAAAGTTTCCAAATGATCTTTGAAAATAAATCACTAAATAATTCAGCAACGAAGGAGCTATCACTATATTCTATCACAGAAGGAAAGAAAGGCAGATATCCAAGATCCGAAAAGAGATTTTCAAAAAAGCATTTCTACGTATCCTATGGTTTCATCTCTTTTGGATGCAGGTGATGCATGTGCCATTAGGATTTACAGTGAATGGAGGCAGAACGTGGTTTCATGCATTGGGTTGGTAAACGGGTTGGCCTGATGGAATTCAGATGGGCAATGCAAGAGGCGACGGTGCAGAAACAATTGATTTCGCGGGTGAACTGGTCCTCGAAAATATTCACTAATCTCCAAGTGCTTCCTGATTGAATACTTCCGAATTAATTGAGTATTCCCCGGAATAGAGCAGTTCTAGGAAATGAAGGGAGGAAAATACCTTGGAGAACGGGTATCATGTCTCTTATATGCATATATATATATAGTGCGGAGGATTATCAAATAGACGTGAGTTATTAGACAAGACAATTAATTAGACACAAATCAATATAGTAATTTTAAATACTGAAAATCCCGATATTGATAAGAAATTTCATACGATTTATTCTTGATTTTGTTTTGTAAAATCTATTTTTAAATTGATATATTTAGTAAATGTAATGGCTAAAAAGATAATTTCGTCCATTTAAAAGAATTTGATACTATTATCCGACTGTTGAAATTTCATTGATATTCGTGTACGGATAAGGAAGAATTCAATTCCCGTAACCACGAAGGGACGCGTCATTATGCAGTCACGTTACAGTCTGAATCTATTGAATCAATCTTGATTTGAATTAATTTTACCAGAAGTATACCCAGAGAATTATTTTTTCTGATTTTAATGCATAATTGAGTACGTATTTAAATAAGACTTGCTTCGAGATCGCCTTGGACAGATTTGGTATATACTTGTAATGCCCTTAAAGGGAATCCTATTCCAGCAAAATGACTGAAAAATCGTCGTGTATTTGCATATTTGTTATCCTTTTGCAATAATTCATAACAATTCGTAATCCTTCATTATGAGTATGTAACTAAAGTAAAATGAAAAGTAATATCATAAATTTCCATAGGCCTAATTCAGTGAAATAATGTCCTAAGGTTTAAGCACTCTATAAATCATATATCATCCATTCATATCACTCTATAGAAATTTTTCAAAACATAGAAGATCAGATTATGTCCACTCTTTATTGATTGAAATATGCTATCTCATTTTAAGGAAGGATGAGAAATATTACTGATTTATGGATCTTCGACTTAGAATAAGAAAAAATATTTAATTTATTTATATATATATATACATCCTCAACTTCATATCATAGCCACTGGTGTAGATTCGGGAGAATCACCATTCTGGGATAAGCAGAATTAAGTGTAGCGGCTATAAACACAGTGTATCTTCAAGAGAACGAAGGAAAAAAGTCCCGTATGCTATATTTCGATACTCATTTCATCAAATTACTTATACGTTTCCCTTCCATTAAAAGCCATCACTTCTTTTTCCTTTGTGCCCTAGTCTTCTTTAAATTGGCGCATCCAAGAGTCCCGATCGGAAAAAAGCACCACCATAATTTTAACACGAAGTGCATAAAAAATTTCACCGGAATTAGATTACCCATTTTCGCGAAGAAGTAGAGCAGGAATCTACTTCTCGGTAGAGAAGGGTCGAACAGAGCAAAGATGCAATTCAATCTGGAAGAGAAGGAAGAAGAAATTTCCTCCCACCTTCATCAGACACGCGCCGTCGGAGTAAACAACGCTCCCGATTAAAACTTAAAAACCTCTCACGAGCAACGCTTTTAAAAGGGACTCTTCATCTCCTTCCGACAAACACTCCCGACGTCCATCACGGAGGAGTAATCTCGCTCCAAGGTGAGCGTCTTCATTCCCTCGCCGTCTTAATCCCGGCAAACGTCATCCGCCGTACGCTTATGACCTCTCCGTCATGTTTCCCTCTCCGCAGATTACGACAACTTAAACAGAGCCTCCCTCCGAATATTTCGCGTGGGAATTATGAACGGCGCAGAAGCTTAAAATGCTTCGGGATGTTCCTCCTCAAAGTCATCCCGAACGATTTGCAGCGAATCCCTGCAGAACACAGAGGTTTAAACCGTACGGGCGTCTCCAGCCACCGTGTAGCCATCGGCTCTAATTAATTCTCCCTTCCTCTTAAAGGGGTTCCAGATTTCGTAGCCATCGTGAGTGTTTCGCAACTGCTAAGTCGTCCTTCCCAATCCTTGTCTCCACGGTGCCTAATTTCCCGTTCAATCAGTGCGCATCCTTTGTCACACTCTTTCCCTAATTTGAATCTCGGTCCATCTGTCCGATGCTCAGGTGCATGAAATGAGTGGGTTTGTCAGTTCTAATCGGTGGGGGATAATCCCGAGGCAGAGGGAGTTTTAAGGGGCCGATGAGGGGATTTTGTAGCCGACTTGACGGAGTCCGAGGGACGTAATTAATAACGGAACGGATGAGGTCGCCGCTCCTAGGAGTTAGCATAATAGTGGATGAGCAGCGGGATCGAGGGAGTTCGACTAAGAAGACCCTGCATTCCTCCTTCCACCGTAAACATACTCTTGTTGTTTCTCCCTTTATACCCTTATTCCATGATGGGCCTCACGCTGTCCCTGTACTATAACGGTTTCGTATCCTTAGCTTCCGTCCACTTTGTTTTGTTAATTTTGTTATGTACTGCTCACATGTTCTCTGTAATTGATATACCTACGAAATATATCGGGAAAATATTAAGAGTAATTTTTTCAGAGGGGAATTCAGATAAACCGAACACTATAATTTAATGCGACGATTTATGAAGGAAAAAATTAATAGTGGTCGCACTATGAAATCCTTATATCGAAATTAATATTTGTAAGAAAACTCAGAACATAAAATCTAAATATGCTGCTAAAGTATGTAACTGAGGATTCTATGCTCCTTGTAGAAAGGAAGGTGATGAATAACAAAATATTTCATGGTTTGTAAACGTTTAAGGGAAAAATTTTGCAAAGACAGAGGTGAAAGGCATGAAAACTACTACATTCAAATCACCAATTGCGTTATAAGGAGAATGATTTTGGTTGTTTTTCTATTGCCTTGTTATTTTTCCGAAATAAGAAAATTATAATTTTGCATACATAAAGAGCAAAGTATGATTTACTTATCGTATGGAACGTTAGGATTGTGATTTTATCTGAGGAAGAACTAAGGTTTGCATCTAGCTCAAAAAAATTTAAAACATCTGTTATTTATTAACTAAAGTAGATTTATGGTAACAGCTGCATTAAACATATTTCTACGAAATAAGAAACGTAAAACGCAAACATTAAAACAACTCAACATAACCCTTATAACTGTGGTTCTTTTTCTTCATAAAAAACTCGTACACTTGAATCCCTTTTATATCTTTCAAAGAAGACAAAAAAACGCCTCTAAGTTCAAAATCTTCGCAGATTCCCTCCCTCTTCGCAAACCATATCCTTCCCCATCTTCCTTTTGCCTGCAGTAAAACTGTCGACTGCCCATATATCCTCCCCCACACTTTGAATGTCAGATTTTATTTCAGAAAAAGGGCACAGGGATCGCGCCTTTGAGTTCCAATTCCCGGCTAATAAAGTAAATTTTGCCCTCCGAATTTATTCCTCCACTTCTGCTCCTCTCCTAGCGGAACGCCGTTCGCTAAAGGAGTCACAGCACTCGCGTGTGTGGTGGTGTTCTTTCCATTAGCCCGCCTCCCTCCGAGATAACGTGCATTTTTCATCCTTTCTCTGAAGGGCTTTTGCATCTCCTCATTACTCGCTCGACTCCTCGCTGCACCGTATTAATATTCTCCGAAATACGCACGCCGTCTACGTGCGTTCCTTGTTCAAAGGTAATGAGTTATCATTGCTCCGCCTATCGGAGGGCGAAGTGTTAATCTAAATGAGGAAAGGGCACGAATTCGCATAAAACTCCGTATGTCCGCGACAGCGCCGAAGAGCTACTGATATCCAAAAGCTCTCTCTCGGAATTTTCCTGGTTTAGCGAAAAATATTTCTTCCTCTCTCCGCCCATGTTCGTGTCGTGAGCGTGAGATGTGTAATTGCAAAGCAAGGACGGTAAAAGTGTCAAGTGTTAAATGTACGAGTTGTGCAACTTTACAATGTCTTTCCTAATTAGAATCACAGTAAAAATAATGAAATAGAAGTACAATTATTGCGCTGAGAAGAGATGAGAAGGTTTAAGGTTTTACTGGATAATGCAACTTTTTCGTGAAAATATTGTAGTTAGTAAACGAAAATGTGAATTAATATCTAAAAAGGGTAAGAATTGCAATCCATTCATAACGTTCATTTTACGGAAAAAGAAACTTATCTTTTTAAATAGGTAGCATTTCTCTTTAATACCTTTAGAACAAAATATAATTTGTATCAAATAAACTAATGATTAAGCCATTTCATTATTCTTTGTTTTGTGAATAAGAAGGAATTATTTGCGAATTTGTCATACTTAAGTATCAAAAATACATTTTTAGATTTGCATTACTTAGATTCAGTATTTTAATATCATTTACGTACAATTTTTATATCTATATGAGATAAAGTAATTGTTAATATAGTCCTACGTAACAAATGGGTATTGCAATAAAGATAAAGCACAACGACGTAACAGCGAAACAATCGTTCCTTTCGGAAAAATTTCCAGACTTTCCCCCCTATCTTTATTAACCGTATCATCTTTTATCTGTCCATCGATTTGTCAAAGTTAGCGAGGCCTTTATCGCACCAGAAAGCTTACCGATGCGAAAACTCTGTTCCACGAGAAAAATCGACGGAACTTTTAATTTTCTTCCTGTTCTCGACGTTTTTCACGCGTGTCCCCATCTTTCTTCATCCTCTTCCCATTTTCTTCTTCCGAACAACTCTTTCTTATCCTCGGAGGTTATTTCCCCTACCCCCGAATTCTTTTCCCGGTGAAAAAATGTACACTGGGGGTGTGGCTGTAGCGAAGGTGAGAGGGTCTTCGTGAGGTGGCCATCCCCAGCCAACTCCATTCTTCTGACAAATCGTCCCTAACCTTCGCTGCACTTTAAAAAACGTGTGGGGGTTGTGTTTGTATGAGGAGGAAGGGGGAGCGTTTAAGGTGTTCCAAAAAGAAAGAGGAAACACGAGCCATTTCACGGTACTTGGAAACGGACCGAAAAACAAGTGTACCTTGTCACATTCAGTTTCATTCCGAACCGGTTACGAATGGCTTGGTTTCCAGGCCAACTGGTGCAAAATTAAACGCTACGCGGTGTTTCCTTCTCCGTAGTGCGCTTTCTAAGGCGTACGTACCGCAGGGTTCACTTCTTGCCCCGCCTCTCTTTTCCTCGTTATGGCTGTCTTATCCCACTGTTTTATTCACCTCTGCCTCTCTCGCTCCATCATTCCCGCTGTTCCTTCAGTAATCTGAGATCCTTTCCCTTTTTTTTAAGACCCGTTTCCTTCGAAATGCTCTCTTTTCCGGCGAGGTTTTAGCAGCAGTGCGTGATCATTATTTGATCTCATTCGCACTGTCTTAATGGGAGGTTTTTGTGGAAGTAAGATTTCCTTTCCCGGAGCAGCTGCAATCCGAATCTTTTTCTCTCACATAAGGCGCGGGTCTTAACGTGGATTTTATTACCTATGCCCTTTTATTAGCACTTTCGGATCACGATTTGGAAGTAACTTAATCAGACGCTAATAACGGCAGAATCTTCGGTTTTTTACGTGTACTTTTTACCTTCCTAATGTGTCTGTGAACGTTTGGTGCGCTTGTGTATGGTTATCTGTGATATGGATATCGTTCGATCCCAGAAAATCGCAATTCATTTGTCATTAATACGATTAGATTAAAAAGGATGTTATCGACGGTTTATATACTTTCCTTGCGCTTGTAATCGCTAGGAAATAACGATAAAATTCATACTACAGTACCTTATATACTCTTCACTAATCTTTGAGACAGTCACTCTTAGTATTAGTAAATCTAGTAACTTACGCTTCAAAAAGAGGAATTAGTGTGATTCCAATTAAGTAAAGAAATTAGAAGAGTTAGAAGGCTAATATAAACTAGGAACTTATATGAATTTTGCTTTGAACAAATGAAGGAAACAATGAAAATAAATGTTGACGTAAATACACGCAAAAACATCGTATAAATCTACGATAACACGTTTATTGTCCCATTCAAACTTTTATGTCCCTCTAACGATCTAAATACCCATCAGTTTTTATTCTCTCTAATTCCTTCCGTGCGATGTGTCACTTCTCCCCTTCCCTCGATTAAAACAATCTTCATCTTTTTCATTACCTACCTTCCACTCCCACTCCCCCCCATTGACCTCCTTCACCTCCCTCGCCCCTCGCGATCTCTGTAACTCATTTTAAAAAAATATAACTCCTCCCTGCAGCCATTTGTTCCCATTATTTTTCTCTCTTTTCACCCCGATTGGCCCCTCAATTTTCCTTACATCACTTTAGTTTCGCCAGTATCCCTCCACATCTGCTGGGGCGGACAGATATTAAATCTCGGCTTCCCCACCTTTCACATTTTTCCCCTTCAAAAAAAGGGACTACTACGCTATGCCTCCTTCCCAGCCTCCTCTGCGAAAATGGACCCGACCGAGAGCTCTCAAACAATGGCATGTTTGACCAAAAAGTCGGATGTGGCGGAAGGAGGGATATCCGTTGGGAGGGGGCAATTGGCGGTGGACAAATACCCAGGGGTAACTCCTAGGCGACGTCCGAACGCAATTGCATCAATTTTATTGTTGACCTGAGAAATTAAGATTGCTGTAAAAGAAGAATAAGCCGGTTAAATGTGTTCGAAATAAATCTTTTCCATCGATGAGTACTTTGTGTTAATAGCACTGTTACTAAGGTCTCTCTTTATTTTTTTGTCTCTAAGAAGTGTTTTTTATTAATATCTTTCCTCACTTCTTCATCAAATTGAAGTGAATTCTTCCACTAAAAATTTAATTTCGCTTTATTTGAGTATCAACCTCAAATGGGTTTTCAAAATTAAAAAAATTAAAATATTAAGTAAAGAAGAAAAGAAAAAATCCTTGGATATTGGAAACAGAAAAGAATATATAGGATATAAAAATTGTATAAAGAATATATAATAATAATTATTACTATTTATTTGAAAGATAAAATCCTAGTTTGCTACGAGGATGTTATATGACGTATTAAAAATTCTTCAAGAATTCAGGGAATGATATATGATAACTTTATTTTTATAGCCAGAATCTAATGCATATTATGCTTCACTAAGTCCAAATATAAGAATCAACATCGTTTATCATTATGAGTTTGTGATTACTATTTTGATGATATTTCTCAGTTCTAGTTCTAATCCTACTTCTAATATTTCCTAACTTTATCTCACAAAGAGAAAGATAATAAAAGACAAAAACATCCAATAACATTTGCTTATGATCCTACTTATGATCAGACTCAAATTGGTAATTGCAGAAGTCAGCAACTTAAATCATTATGATATCTTTTTCACTTTACGGATGATGCACAAAATTGTACTCATAAAGGTAATCTACAAAAAAATCTGAAAACGGTAATTGGATCCAAATCGTTTCCTATCACCGTGAAGCACAGAATGTCATGCGATTATTCCATCACTTGCTTATCAGCCGCTGTGCTGTAATCATTCAAAATTGCAAACTTCGAACATCAAGATGTAATTTCCCCGAAAACTCTCGCATCAAACGTTTTGGAGAATTCCGGACGCGTGGAATCGCAGATTATTCTTAGGTCGATTCCCTTCGTTGCATTCCCTTAACGATCGCGATAACTGAATCTTTAGGAGGAAAAAAACGAGTCGTCGAGTGTGCTCTCACCAAGTTTTCACTCGCCTCTTCAAATTTCCTCATCGTCTCTAATTCTGGGAGCATAACTCCCGATCCTTATCTAGGCTCGTAATTTTCGTCTTGTTTGGATCAAAGGGCGAACAATTTCCTCACCTCTTCCTCGTAAAAATTTCCCTTCGCGATATATCTCCCGTTCCACTTTTCTCGTGCGTATTTTCACGTCTCATCGCTCGTGCAGTTAAATATTCCGGAGCGCTGAGTTTCAGACGGTAGACATGACACGGAATTCTTTGGAGGGAAGATTATGAAGCGAAGTGCACGGGGTTTGAATGAAAGAGACATCGGATGGAATTAAGGAAGGTGTTGGAATGAAGCGTGATGCTCGCGAAAAGTCGATTTTAATCTTTTCTTGTGACGCTGCAGACGCGATGTACTATAAAGCGATCGGAGTTTTCTGCACCGAAGAGTTTCCGAGCTCATTCCTTTGCTCTGCTCAAGGGGGTCTCTTAAATGTTTCAGGTGAATAATTGTATACGGATATGAGGGGATTTAAAGGTCTCACTTGATGAAAAAAACGTGATTCTAGAAACAAAATGCTTTAGAGATAGGATCAAAGGACATCATTAGAACAAATTGTAATAGAGCATCGTATTCGAATATATATATATATATATATATATATATATATATATATATATATATATATATATATATATATATATATATACGAGTAAAGGTGCGCTTGCTTACAGCAAGCAATGCAATAATTTATCTTTAGTGAATAATTTAGTGAAAATTTTTCGAAAGATTAATCTGCTCAAACGTTGCTAAACATTAAGTAAAGGGCATTAACGCAGCTGAAAATGCACTAAATACGATTTCCGAAGCATTTCTTTCGGCAGCTAAAATCCCGCCCCGGCGTCGAACCAAGGTCATCCTGCTAAAAGTACTGTAGTTTTTCGCTTGAGTATGGTGGACTTTATAAACACCCCGAATTGCAAAAGGAAATTCATTCAGCAAGTACCTTAAAATGAGCCCTAAATTCCCTTTGTATTTCATATGGAGAATTAATTAACGCCCCCTAGCATCGAACCAACGACCTTATACGATAGTCTTGGGATAGCTTTTATATGAGAATGGTCCCCTTAATGGCTTTTTAAAATTTGAACCTCTGCGCGGTTGGGAAGTGTTATAAAAAGCATTCGGAAATATGCCCAATGTATTTTAAACGGGAAAAATCGAGATTACGGGTCGCTCTGGAATCGAACCCGCGATACATAGGCAAGTGCTGATTTTTTTCTAATTACATTTTGTATGTATCTATATTTGCAGAAGGTATGAATGATCTTTGTTTGATATTAAGGGAGCTACGATTTTTCAAAATCTGATAATATTTCACCTCCTGGCATCGAACCCAGGACCGATTGTACGTAAAATACTACATTTTACGTAGACATATATATTAGCAATAGCTACATGAAATCTTATTCTTTTACCTTAATGGGAAGTATTTTTAAAATTATTTGAAAAACGGCCCCATGCATTCTTAACGGGGAAAATCGGGATTACGGGACGCTCTGGAATCGAACCCGTGACACATAGGCAACTGTTGATTTTAATGGAAAAAAAAGATTTAATAGAAAGCCAACTTTCGTCTTCTTTAATATATTCAACGAAATTATCAGAGCGCATGTATTCTTTGACATGTTCCTCCCATGCTTTCCTTAAGGCAGCATTGTTACCGCCTGGCGTCGAACCAAGGCTTTTCTGCGAAAAACGCAGTTATCTTTAGCATGAGTATGATTATCTCTAAAAACACTCCAGATTTCAAATGGAAATACCTTAAGGAAGTACCTGAAAATAAGTCCTGAATTCCCTATGCATTTCTTATGAATTTATAGTTAGCGTCCCCTAGGATCAAACCAACGACCATTTACGATACTATTACGGTCGCTTTTAAGTGAGAATGGTCCCTTTTATGGCTGTGTGAAATTCTGAACCTCTGCGCAGTTGGGAAGTGTCATAAAATGCTTTCGGAAATATGGTCAATGTATTTTAAACGGGAAAAATCGAGTTTACGGGACGCTCTGGAATCGAACCCGTGACACATAGGCCAATGCTGATTTTTTTCCAGGTACATTTTGTAAGTGTCTATATCTGTTGAAAGTTTAAATGGTCTATATTTTATATTAAGAGAGCTACGATTTTTTAAAATTCGAAAATATTTCGCCTCCTGGCATCGAACTGAGGACCGATTGTACGTAAAATACTACATTTTTCCGTAGACATATATATTAGCAACAGCTACATGAAATCTTATTCTTTTAACTTAATGGGAAGTATTTTTAAAATTATTTGAAAAACGGCCCCATGCATTCTTAACGGGGAAAATCGAGATTACGGGACGCTCTGGAATCGAACCCATAACACGTAGCCAATCGTTGATTTTTTTCGAGGTATATAATATACTTACCTATTAATTTAAAAAATTTGAACCATCTATGATTCATATTAAGAGAGCTACGATTTTTCGAAATTTGAAAATATTTCACCTCCTGGCATCGAACCCATGACCGGTTGCGCGTAAGAAATAGCATTTTTGCGTAGATATATATAATTTCAATAGCCATATGAAATTTTATTGTTCTATCTCAATGGAAAGTATTTTTTAAAATTGTTTGAAAAACGGCCCCATGCATTCTTACGGGGGAATGTCGATTTTTGGGGCCTCCTAGAATCGAACCCATGATAGGTAGGGTGGATTTCCCAATTTTTTCTGAGTGAGATTTAGTGGGCCATTACGTAAAAAAATCGGTGGCTCCGTGGCCGAAGCGGTTTCGGCCTGACATTAATATCCTATATATATGTTATATATATATATATATATATATATATATATATCCCCCCGAAGCGTCTATATGTATAGATACGAGTAAAGGTGCGCTTGCTTACAGCAAGCAATGCTATAATTTATCTTTAGTGAATTATAAAATTTTTCGAAAGATTACTCTGCTCAAACGTTGCTAAACATTAAGTAATGGGCATTAACGCAGCTGAAAATGCACTGAATACGATTTCCGATGCATTTCTTTCGGCAGCTAAAATCCCGCCCCGGCATCGAACCAAGGTCACCCTGCTAAAATTACTATAATCTTTCGCTTGAGTATGGTGGACTTTATAAACACCCCGAATTGCAAAAGGAAATTCATTCAGGAAGTACCTTAAAATGAGCCCTAAATTCCCTATGTATTTCACATGGAGTAATAATTAACGCCCCCTAGCATCGAACCAACGACCTTTTACGATAGTCTTAGGATAGTTTTTATATGAGAATGGTCCCCTTAATGGCTGTGTGAAATTTTGAACCTCTGCGCAGTTGGGAAGTGTTATAAAAAGCATACGGTAATATGGCCAATGTATTTTAAACGGGAAGAATCGAGACTACGGGTCGCTCTGGAATCGAACCCGTGACACATAGGCAAATGCTGATTTTTTTCCAATTACATTTTGTAAGTATCTATACGCGTTGAACGTTTGAATGGTCCATGTACGATATTGAGAGAGCTACGATTTTTCAAAATTTGAGAATATTTCGCCTCCTGGCATCGAACCCAGGACCAATTGTGCATAAAAGATTGCCTTTTTCCGTAGACATATATATTAGCAATAGCTGCATGAAATCTTATTCTTTTAACTTAATGGGAAGTATTTTAAAAATTATTTGAAAAACGGCCCCATGCATTGTAAACGGGGAAAATCGAGAATACGGGACGCTCTGGAATCGAACCCGTGACACGTAGGCAAATGTTGATTTTTTTCGAAGTATATTATATGCGTACCTATATGTGTAAAAAATTTGAATCATCTATGTTTCATATTAAGAGAGCTACGATTTTTCGAAATTTGGAAATATTTCACCACCTGGCATCGAACCCATGACCGGTTGCGCGTAAAAAATAGCATTTTTGCGTAGATATATATAATTTCAATAGCCATATGAAATTTCATTGTTCTATCTCAATTGAAAGTATTTTTAAAAATTATTTGAAAATCGGCCCCATACATTCTCACGGAGGAAAGTCGATTTTCGGGGCCTCCTAGAATCGAACCCATGATAGGTAGAGTGGATTTCCGAATTTTTCCTGAGTGAGATTTAGTGGGCCATCACATAAAAAAATCGGCGGCTCCTTGGCCCGAGCGGTTTGGGCCTGACATTAATATCCTATATATATGTTATATATATATATCCCCCCGAAGCATCTATATATAATAGATATATATATATATATATATATATATATATTTTTTTTTCATTACAGGAGTGCGCAGTTTACGAAAGTGATTTCAAATTCAGTATTGGAAAGCAGAACATCGCTTTGCAAATATTATCTTACTCAGAAGGATTTTAATAATATAGGACATTCTATTTTGCTAAAGCGCTGTCATGAAACTTTAAATGAGCGCTAGGCGTTCTAGTAAATAAATAAATGTATCTAAATCAAAATCATTTCTTGCTAAATACTCTCTTTAATTATCGGATCTATAAATGGTCAATTTTCTGCTTGCAAAGTCTGAAAGATAATTTTTATGTATGTTAGTTTTTATTTATGTTCTCTCATTATTTTCAGAGTGTTTCAGTATACTTAGATTTCGTTTCTCATACTACATTTTATTTCGTTTTCAAAAAAATAAATATAAATATTCAGTTTCCCGATTTTAATTCAAGTATTTATACTTGAAGTAATATATGTAATGAAATTTGCGTTCTAGTAAACAAATTTTCTATAAGTTTTAATTCAAGGGGAAGTTATTATATCAAAAAATCCATTATATTTGAAATTTTTGGAATAATAGAAGAAATTAATCATTCATTTTAGATTCATTTAATTTGATATTCAATTGATGAACTTTTACAATATTATTAATGGAAAATGATATTTAATTTTGCAATGTATCTTTAAAAACTTCTGTAAACTCAAATGGTAAATGAGAAACGTTGGATTTACTGTAAACCTATGAACACACAGTATCTGAACACAGACGAAATACGAAACGGGGACCGAAAAAGGTAAACTTTCAGAGAGAAATATAAACTCAAAATTAGGTCAAGTTTGATCTTGAAAAACTGCCGAGAAAAAAATATGACTAAGCTACGCAAATATGAAGAATTTCAGTTTTGTAACGCTAATTGTGTGTGTCACGTCACCTAAATACCTCCTTTCTGACAGCAAAACAACAGACATAAACCAAAAAAAGATACCATAATAATAAAAAATTAGACACGAATTTTACGTCTACCATTCCAGAGCATAATTTCTTAGTTTTCTCATTGCTTCTGCGCATTTTTCAGTCGTACAAAAGCCATAAAGCTCTTGTTTCGCACATTCCGAATCGCCCGAGATTTTTCCCTTCTTTACAACCTTAGCGCTACGTGATACTGTGTCCTTCGCGATGACCAATCCACCTTCTGAGAAGGCCGTTTTTGCCCAGTCTGGACGGCTGGAATTCTCGAGGATTTTTAGCAGGCAATGGACTCAAAGTGCCTCTTCCGGAATCCGGTCTCTTCCCTGGAAAAGGACTTTGTTATATCTGAGGAATTCCTGGACTCCGCAAGCATAGTTCTGGAGCGCACTTCCCTCTAGTGTACACGAGCCTTCGATTGTTTTTCCTTCGGTGGAATGGGAATATCCCCATCGACTGTGCACTTTTTCTCGAAAAGGAATCCCGTTCCTCTGTTCGTTTGTTTCGGCATCCTGTGAAAAAAGGAGGAACCGCCCTCTGAGATTTCTTTCGTTGCACTACGTGATAATTCTCGGCGAAGATTTAATTTAAAGGGAGGATCGGAGGATTTCCTCGGAGGAGATTCCGGAATCCGAAACTTAAACTCATTCGCTTCCGTTACTTTCTTCTCTAGTTCCTTTGGGGCGAAGTGTTTGCGATGCATTCGCCGAAGTAAGTTCTTCGAAGGGAGTCCTATTATTTGAGTGGAGGTGCATCCTTTGCTCTACAGCTGAGAAAGAGGAGTTTTCTCGAGGCAATTCTCTTTTATTGCTAATACCACTGTCTGGAGATTACCATAGATGGGAGAGTAAAAAGTAATGATTGGAATTTCCTATTTTTCCCCACCAATTTTGAAATTCATAGCTAGAATGCTTAGACTAAAATTTCATCTTATTACATTATAACAAAATAAGAAAAAAAAAACAAATTTATACTTTTATTATCTTATGTTCAAAAATGTACGAATGAACATGCTTTGATGTTAAATGAGATTAATTGAATGTTCGGGCTATATATTAAAAAAATGGAAGGTCATATGAGATTAAGGTTGTAATACATAACTGCCGACTCCATAGACATTAAGGTAGCAGATATTATACCATTAATACAAATGATACGTTGGTTTACAGAGAATGTGATATGTTAAGAGTTAAATATTAAGTATGAGAATAAATTCATTAAACGATAGATTCTTATAAAAACTAAAGCAATATTAGCATCAATATAACTATAAAACCTTATAACTTTTAATTTATTTACAGGTAGAACTTAATTTCGCAAAAAAGGTTCGATTACTATTTTCCATATCTCACTTATGTTTCACATTCCTTAAACTTTGTTTCTGCTGAAATTTCATCGAATTATATAGCAATAAATCAAAGACCTTTTATTCACTTCATTCCAGCCGATAAATCACTCGCTTTTTGTTAGTCCTTTTTACAGACGTATCGGGTGTAAGGGGAATAAATGTGCTGGTGAAAGCAAATGGGTACGAAAGGGCATTGTGCCCGTGTTTGCACCGTTTCTATTAATTTGTCAACAACAACGATTCCAGGTTTTATCTGAAAATTATACTCATCATTATCCATATTTTAGTTTCTAATGGCAAGTCGTGCTAATTAAAAAGTTAGTGTAGTCTTTTTCATTCTCCGGTATAACAGAAATTCTGTACATGACATCGTTAGAAATTCTATGTGTCTTCTTTGGGTTTTGTTTTTTGTTACTTCAGGTAATAAAAATGTTTACAAATTTTAAATTTTTCTTTTTTATACCACAGTTTTTAGTTGATTAATTGACTCGATCGTTTTGAGTGTGATTAAAGTTCATAGGAGTATAGGGAGTTAAGGGAAAAAGTAACAGACTAATCGCCCCAAAAGAAAATGAATTCCTGAAGAGTAAGTAATCGGATATTTCTCGTAATTAGTAGCTTAGGAACAAAAAGAAGTCTTTCATGTGTATAGCTCTTTCATTCAATATGATACATTTAAAACTAAATATTATTTTCTGAAAATATTTTATGTTTTGTATCTATGTCTTTTATTTTAATAATAATGAACAATTTTATACATTTGATTTCGTAATTTAGTAAAATATGACATTTTTCTTATGATTTGATCGTTTTCGTTGACTTGAAATTTCCTTTGATACTTGAGATATTTCCAAAAAGATAAAAAATATTATATTAATCACTTATTAATATCATAAGCATTTATCGGATTCCATAATTTTTTTGTTACAATTCGTCTTCAACAGCTTTTCCTTTCCAATCGATAAACTCACTCGTATCCATTCATTTCGCTTCCAAAAGTTTCTCCCTTTGGAATCTCTTCTAAATTCCCTTTTCTTATCGCGCACCCGCACTCCATCTTCGAAAACCCGCGTTGAGTTTTAGGGACCGCAGCGTATCCTCAAAGTCTACCTTTGGACATCAGTTACGCTGACGTCCAGACTTCACAATGCTCTCGAGCGATGTCATTACTTATGCACTCTCTCCTAATCTCTTTCCTCGGCGCCATTCGCTCCGTCATACTTCACTTTTTTTGTGCCCGCGGGGGTGTAAGAGCATCTGCGGCATTTTGTACCACGACGAGGACAAAGGACTTGGGCAACCCTTCCTGCCCCTTTGGAACAACGGGCAATTTAGAAAACGTCGTGGACAAGGCCTTTTGGATTTTCGCTGGCGTGGGTGGCTGTGGGAATGAAGAGGATTTCGTGGCTTCTTTTGCAGTCTCCCCCTTCTTTATATATCCTCCCTTTCTCCATTAGAAAAACTCGCCATCTCTCTTCCCTTATTTATTATCTCGATTTATCCGTGCTTGGTCGTGTCCAAAGTTTCGTGGAGGTATTAATCCCAAAGTTTCAACCTTTTACCATGCTTTCTACATCCTATCTACAGGAAAGGATTAAGGTACTGTTTTCGGAGTTCGAGCGGCGGAGTGATGCGTTTCTAAGGCGTGTTTTATCATGTTTTTATGTGCAAAGAAATATTCAGTTCGTTTCCTTATCAATGCTAATTATTTGAACTAAATCTAAGGGAGCCTGCTAACCCAGATAAATTGTAATTATTCATATCCTAATGTTTCAAGAAATATAAAAGATGGGAATAATTGTATTGAATATATAATATATTTCTAGAGAAGAAACAAATAATATATCTTTTCCTAAATTTTTATAGGAACAAAAATATGCCTTTCAATTGTTGTACTACGAACGGCTACCTTAAAGTTGATAGCGAAGTGTTGGCTCTTAATATTTTATACAATCAAATATCTCTTTATTTCTTTTATATTTAATGACAGCATAATTCAATTACAAAAAAGGATAGGCGAGAAGTGATCCAATTGGTGCAAGAAACTCTTGATCTATGATGAAATAAATATCGAAACGATTCAAACATGCAACTTAAGGTGAAACTATTCATGTGATGCCTAAGCAGAATAGGTGGCAAATGGTTAAATTAATCACTTAATTACCTCTTAAAAAAGTGTATACTTTGGAAGGGTTGGCTCGGACGGGTGAAAGTGGTCCGGGGAGCATTCCATTGCTAATATGCAGCGCCGTTGGATAAACGGACTGAATCAGGAGTACCGAGGCAATTACATTCGGTCGCTGAGCTGAGAGTTAGTTAACACGATCCCCATTGAAGTCGGAGAGATAGCGGATTTGGAAAGTGAATGGGACAAATAAGGGATAGAAAGATGAGAAGATAAAAGAGAGTGACTATGAAATCAGAATGCCGGTATTGAGGAAGTGAGAGATTTTCCATTAGAGCCCATAGGCGCCAAAATCGAGGAGTGTGTATGTACAATCACTGCCTGTGCGCTTTTCAGCGTATCCCGGAGATCTTTTGATTTTTTTTTTTTCCGAGGGATGGAAAAGAACGGAGAAAAACACGGGCATTAATGACAAGACAAAAAATTCACGAAAAGTGAAAGGGGTTTTATGGCACGCTGTCGTAAAAATTGCGCGTTTGGTTATCTTTTTTTTTTTCGACTAATGGGCATTTTCTAGTCATAACAAGGTGTGTTATTGCTCAAATAGCCGTGTATCCTGAAGTTTGCGTAAAATTTATATTCGTCGTAAATCGCTCAGGATGTTTTATGTTTGAAACGCTATCTGCTGACTATTCCAGAAATTCAAAAGATCTTAATCTGGTTCATCCAACTCGTTTTATCGCTTACATCCACGACCCGCGCTCAGCTATATTGGCTGATAACAGAAAAGATTTTGTTATCCGCTTCGCACAAGTGTTTCTATTTAATTTAATTTATATTTAAATTCAGCAAATGGTCCGATTGTTCCCATTGGAATCCACAGACGGGAACTTGAAGAGCTTTATCAAATTCGTATTAGCAACGGATATTTCAGTATATGAATCTTTAATAGCTTACCTTCCACGAAATTCATCCCGGCGAAAGTGTTCATGAAAATAGGTTCTAAATTAACGAATAAATCATGAATTGATATAGATAAGACACTAACAAAAATTTTTCCCTCTTTTTCGCCCTAGAATTTCTGAATCATTTTGAATCTATCATATGGCATATCAAACACTTCGCGTATCACTGATTACAGCTATGCCCTTTCAAAATCTGAATTGCTGTAGGAAATGAAGAGCTTAAACCCCTAAAGTGATTTTTTGCAACTTAACATTGAAATTTTATCGCTCATGTAAAAAAAATTATATTCAAGAATGGAATAAATATAAAAAGAGAGGAAAAATATGGATTGCAAACAATATAACCATAAAATATGCAACAAATGACAATCATTTTCAGTAATCCTGACAAACAAATTATCGAAAAAAATTCTTGTTTTCTCAATGAACTGAAGTAAGGCTTGCGTAGAAGTATCGATAATAGGAAATTAGTGACTTTCTGGCTCTACATCAAATTCCGAGTTACCATTGCTACAGAAATTTATAACATTATGGATGAGCTGAAATGAGATATTTAATGCTATGATAATAATCTCTGAGGTGTTTTCAGATACTTCAAGAAACTTATGGATTATTATAGCAGATAAATTTACCCCTTACGAATAAAAACTAAAAAGATTGACTTGGCCAGAGTTGTCTGCAGTATCTTTCATATTTTAGATTTATCATAATGTATATATCTCTCTTATTTGGAACAATTTGATATTATCGGTACATTTCATATGGAAAGGAAGTCTTCTTTCAAAGCGCCTAATTCTCTCTATCTCCAATAATACGGCAAAAGAGAAATTGAATCAATAGGCGAACAGAACGCTGTTGAAAATCCGGGTGTAAACGAGAAATAAGCCCCTAAACCATCGTTACCTGGGAAAAGAACGCCCATTCCACTCCTGAACTTTCTAGCAAGCCCTACCAACACCGCTTTTTCTACTCCTTCATCCTTTTCCATTTAACTTCGTCTTCCATTACGTTCCTTTCCCCTCACCAAGGGATCCGGATTTATTTCTTCACCTCTTACTTTTTTTGCAGCCAAGTTACAGCAAGCACGGGGGAGTGGGGGAATAAAGTGGGAGTAAAGAACACTTCTCTCGCGGCATTTTTTTTTTCGAGCGAAATAAAGGAATGAGTAAAAGATTGCACCTTCCTCCCCATTCCTCCAGTACCCACTCTCGGCCTTTTCGATTCCGGGAACACAATAGACTCTTGGCCCGGAAGCGGGGTCCGAAAAGCTGGAAGAAAAGGGAGTGGAATGAGTCGGCGATGGGGCAGGAAGTGTGCGCGGTGGATACGGGGGTGGCGACTGGTGAGGAGGCCAATTTGGAAGGTGCAGATAGGGCGGTACCCCCCCCGAGAAAGGGTGGCGTGTTTCAGTCAGCTTCCCGTGTTCTGACCATGAGGACTTCTAGTGCGTTGGAGTGAAAGGCCGGATCCTCCGGCTTTGGTTGACTGGCGGCCATCGGCAACGTGGTTTGAAAGGTGTGCCGCAAGGTATATTTTTTGGACCCGTGGACTCCACTCCATTGCTCCGCATGAGGATGAAACGTCCGACCAGAATGGACCGCTCTCTTTTGTGATTTATGTGACCTGAGGGTATAAGTTCAATCGAGAGCCGTGTGGCCAAAAGGTTTCTTTTTTATTACACTTTCTCTGTATACGTGTATAGGTGGGTTCAACGGCCGAGTGGGTGGGTTCGAATGGCCATGACGAAGGATGAAATATTGCGCGGTTTGGTGCGAGATGAAAATGGGGATATTGGGTGCCAATTGCGAACTTTTGGAAAGAAGTCCATTTCGAAGGGACCAAAATGGATAATGATTTCGATGTAACGTTCTCCGCCAATCGAATGTGCTTTTGGTCGACCGTTGGGTCCTTAATTACGCCTTTCCGTTGTTTCAGACGCGTGAGAGAGTTTTAATTATACCAAATTGGAGATAAAAACGTCATTGATAAGAAAGAACTTGAACATTTGTTAGAATATGGATAAGACTGCGAATAGAAAGTAGACTTGCAGTTGAAATCCATCAATAATCCGTATATTTCAAACACCGATTTTTAAGTCCTCATCGAACTCGTCTCACCGTAATCAACAACAGAAATTGAAATAAATATTTATTGATTGGGTTAATTTGATTCGGTTCGTAATGGGACTTTCAATTTGATTTGAAGTAGTATGCATTGTTGTTGAGCTCATTTTACACAGAAAGCTAATAAGAGTCGATTAATTACATACATACTCCCAATATTAACCTTTTCTTTCGAGGAAGCTTCAAATGAACTCATTAGTGAGAATATTTATTAAGTAAGCACAATTGGATTATGTGACCGCAATGTCAATTTAATTGGCATCGCCAGATAATGAAAATCATTCGGTCTTTGCAATCATCAAAGTTATTAGAAATTAAATGTATAATCATCCACTTACAGGAACACGTATGTTGTATTGATGTCTGTGAGTTTCAATGAACTTTAATTAAGATATATCGATGACTCTATCGATTGAATTAACTAACTTCAAATATAAAACGTTGCCAATAACACTTGATTAATACTGAGCTTTTTAAATATTCGCCGTTCTGTTCGAGATCGGTATCATAATTCGATAAATTCATGTATCAGGTAGTTTTATACAATTCCTTTCTTTTCAGGATGTGAAACTGGTAACTAAGGTAAGGAGAGTTCGACCTAACCGTGGTGTAGTGCAGTTCACTCCAAGTCACTTCAGCTTCTTTGTTGATGTGAGCTTTGGTGATCTTAATTGTGCTTTTGGATCGAATTCTAGAGAAGAAGATGGATTTGCTGCTTATGCATTTGATTGGTTGCGCCGAAGGCTTCCACACCAAGGTTAGTGGAAAGTGAGGTGTTAAACTGTTGGTGATGATTGATGGATGATTGCTAATCGATGACCACATATCAACAGATGGAAAAAGCTTCCAATTCCTTCTTAGGGAATACACAAGAATCTGTGAAATGTATTAGGGCAGGGAATGGTTTACAAAAATGTAAATATTTGTAATAACTTTCGTATTGTTTAAGGGCATGTTATATAATTCCTTCAGGTATTTTATGGATGTTTATATTTTTCAGGTAAACATTTCTCTTTAACCGGACCCTTATTCCTTAATCTTCATTTTCCATCCATTCCACATTTACATACATACAATTTCCCCCTTCTCTGCACCTCCCAAATGGTGGAGGTGGGAGACGGTGTCCCCTTCCCTGCACTTCCTATGAAGAGGAGGTGGGGGAAGGATTCCCCTTTTCTACACCTCTGATGAAAGGAGGTGGGGAAAGGTGTCCCCTTCCCTGAGCTTCCTATGAAGAGGAGGCAGGGGAAGGATTCCTAGTTCCCTGTCATTGTCTCTTTCCTTCCCGTCTATATATCCTGCATACACTACTACCCATACCATTCTATAGGCACCTTCAACTACAACATACTTCACAACTCCTAACATCTTCCATCCATTCCACATTTAAATAAATACATACAGTTTCCCCCTTCTCTGCACCTCCCAAATGGTGGAGGTGGGAGACGGTGTCCCCTTCCCTGCACTTCCTATGAAGAGGAGGTGGGGGAAGGATTCCCCTTTTCTACACCTCCGAGGAAAGGAGGTGGGGAAAGGTGTCCCCTTCCCTGAGCCACCTATGAAGAGGGGCAGGGGAAGGATTTCCCCTTTTCTACACCTCCGAGGAAAGGAGGTGGGGAAAGTTGTCCCCTTCCCTGAGCCACCTATGAAGAGGGGCAGGGGAAGGATTCCTAGTTCCATGTCATTGTCTCTTTCCTTCCCGACTCTATATCCTTCCCTCTCTATTACTCCTTTATCCTACAGACATCTTCAACAACAACATACTGCTCAACTCCTAGACACCCACAACTACCCTCGCCTCCAACGTCTCTCAAAATTGAAGATGAAAGATAAGAGTGGAGAAGATTGTAACTTTTGAATTTTAATGTTTTCTTTATTTTACGGCTTCGGTAGCCGTGAAAGCCTATCATAAAGTAATATGTATTGTATCTTTATATATTGTAGTGTATATAAGTATCGTGTGTATAAGAGCAGTGAATATTACTGTATATAGCATGTATAAGTTGCCACCGGACAATCGTCCACTTGTAACTTACAATATAAGTAGATTACTCCACTCATTGTAGATACAATATATCTACAATGAATGGTGAAAGATTTCCACTCTTAAGGTTGTACTATGCCATTACGCAATAAAAGTTTGTTATTTTGTTTTTTCTTGATGAATTCTTCATACAAAAATTATTGCATCCAATACTATTAATTCTATGAATTATTCGGGCTGTAAGAAACATTAAAATTAAAAATCGGTGCCTTCTTTATTGCTACGCATTTGTAAGTGCCTTTTTTCAGAAAAGCAACGGGAGGTAATAAAATTATCTCAGGAGTAAGGTAAATAAAACAAATAAGATTCGAAATAATGCAGTGTGCTAATATTAATCATACGTGAATAATACAATAATACTATGAACAAACAGTTCATTTTTCCTTTTATTTAATTCTTATCAACGGACTGGGGAGGTCTAATTAATGTCCAAATAACTTGTGGTCTAATTTTAGTTCTTTCATAAACTTCACTCAACCGATTAATAGTAAACATTAGCGAGAGAAAGGCAAAAATATTCAAAGATTATTCCATCAGAAAACAACGTAGCGAACTAAAATCAGCTTTTATAAAATTTAAGTCATACATCGGTTATTGAGATTGACGGAACGAAAAAAAGAGGAAGGGTTAAGGGTAAATTTTCTTTCTGATAATCTAAGTTGTAGTGTGGAAACGAACCTAAGGGATATTTCAGAAGAGTTGATGAATTGAATTCATACACTCCATAATTTAGGACACACACTCACACACAGCATTTCTGCTATATCCTGCATGAGTCTTCTTTTCAGCACTCGCTGAAATCCCCTTCCAGTCGGTCGTATCTCTCGGTGGTGCCGTCGGTAGTTGCATAAATAAACTGGGGCTAAATGGGAGGAAAAAAAAAGATCTCTACGCCGTCCACACCGAAAAAAAGAAGACGCATTGGAACGGACAAAAGATTTTCCCTATCGCTGATCCCCCTTCGTCGCCACCGCGTAATTTTCGTTAGCCTACTTTGGCCGATAGGAAAAGCACGGCGACGTTCGAGATTTTATTTCGCATCTTTTTTGGCCAAAAGAGCGTACTGCCTGCGTGTTCTCTAGACTCCGTATATGAATGCTCGTGACATGATATGCGAGAGAAAAAGAAAGTCCCGGCGAAATAAGTAGGTTAGGCGGAGGTACGGTTCAAAATTGTTCCAAAAAGGAAATATGCGAGGGATGTTTCATGCCGGCTGAGGAATATTTTAAAACACGCTGCTTCGGAAATACAATTTTGCGATTCCTCTCGACATTTTTGTGAAGGAAATGCAATAAACGAAGCGAATGTTGAGAGCGTTTAGGCTGAAGAATTGGGAATCTAAAAACTGTGCAGAAGCGAGGAATGATATATAGGGAAATGTGCCTCGATTTAAGGCTAAATATATAACCGGGATTGGAAAAATGTCATAAAAACAAAGAGCATTTTATATTTTAATACGAAGTTGGCATAAAAATATGATACATAAATTTCAAAGTAGGCAATTTCATTTGGAATTCCTGTGTAGGATGGCAGTGGAGATTAACTGGTTTTTAGAAATATTTACGTTCTCATTCCTTCTAAATTCTTATGTTTTTAACAATATGGGTTCCCTTTTATCGATACGTATCCTAATATTTGGAATGCACAATTTTTTTAAGGAATGGTATTTCGGACCGGCTCATTATAGATATTGAAAATTTAAAATTGAGAGGTCAAATTTCACAATGATTTCAGCGTGAACAAAAGTAATTCTTTGCTAGCTTTTTATTTTATGCTTCAAAGGACTATCAATGTTCATAGTTACTTTAGCATTTTAATTCAGAAGTAACTAAACGTTATTTGTAATTGACTATTTCATCCGACACCCTCATAATTTCTAATTGTGCAATTTTCTGTAATAACTAGAGAAAATCAAAGAAACGTTTGCTAAGTTTAAGGCATATTCTCCTAGGTATGCTTCAATTGCTTTGTAAAAAATATTAACCGGATATCATTGACAAAGTTATTTTGATCCTAAAGAAAGCACTGACCGATCAAAGAGCTGGCGAATATTAATTTTTGCGAAAAGGATTTAGTTTTCTTTGAGTTTGATTTTAAAAAGGAAAGAATTGATTTAGCACTTCATTTACACCTCTCTTTTGAGGGCCTCTAGAAAGCCGCAGAGGAATTATTAAAAAATCTTCTGCTGGATTTCAGAATTTGTCGATTTTTGACTTGAAGTTGATACCACGAGAGATTCGTTTTATTCAATGAAAAGCCTACGCTTAAAATCAGTAGATAGGTCACTGTCATTGAACTTTTTAAAAACTCTCGAGAAGTCCGAGAGGCACTTGTGCAAGACTTTCTCTCTTTGAACTTCAAACTACTTGGATCGATCAGGTGAAGAGATGAAAGAGGAAAGGGAAAGGAAAAATCATTTCCAGAGCTACCTAATAATATGTATGGTAACGTGGTACAAGGATTAAAAGTTAGGGTAAACTGAGGACATATAAAGTAATTAGTTTCAGTGCACAAATAATACTAAGGAACAACTACGAACAAGAGACGGTTTAATAATAAGAATTCGGGTAAAATTTTCCAAAGATTCTAGTATTCTAAATAAATTTAAACTCCTTAGTTGTAAATGAAGACATTGTGTTTTAATTTTAACAAAAATCATTGTTTCGTTTTGCTCATCTCAGACTCAAAGAGAATTATTTTGATATTGGGAAATGTTTTCAAATACGATTATCCTCTCCAAATGTCCGCTCCGTAAAAAAACCCAACAGCAAAACTTTTCGAAGAAGCAACGATCGTATATCTGTTTAAAATTTCCATCCATTTACCGAGTCTCGCCGTACTTATCCCACACTGTCTCCCAGAGATATGTTCTAAAGTCGGGTCTGCAAAGCCCGCGATTAAACAACTGCTCGATAAATTTAATTTCACTGTCACGTTGCGCTTAATAGATCGATCCAGCCATCATATCTCCTCCACAAATTTTTTTTTAAAGGAAAAGCATTATTCTTTTTTTTATAACGGAGTCCAATTTCGCGCTCTGTGGGGATGACATACCCGTGAGTCATTTGGCGGTGCATTGCGGACTCGTTGAAATTATTCTAGGAGCGGTTCCTCGGATAAAGGGAAAACTACTGCAGGTGTACAGCCGTTTTGCGAATCACACGCCACATAAATTCGCCTGGGAAAACTTTCTGAATAAGTGCGCGGCTGTAAAATCGACGGACCATCTCCGGAATGGCTAATAAACCGGAAATTATTATACACGTGGGATATTATCATGTGGATCCGAGATGTTTTTTGGGAGAGTTAATTATATCCGATCTGGGTGGAAGGAAACATGGGGGTCAGGAAGGATTATGTCTGGAAAACATTGGCTCCCATCTAAAGGGAGAGAGAAAAATGTCCTATACATATTTATGATTTATCGTATTAAAATTAAAATCCTAGCAAACTTGATATAATTTTTTAGCATAATTTAAAAACCTCTGTGAAGGGGTCGACTATAATTTCGCCATTAAAGAATTAAACCATATATAATAATAAATACCTACAAGAATTACTTATTTAAAAAATATTTAATCGTTCAATATCGCTCTTGCTTTGCTCTTCTATTCCATAAAAACCCTTTAAAGTTTTGATTATTTATTGTTTAATCGTAAACCCTTTCAACCTACTACCCCTTGTTTTATAGTCGTTAAATTCACAGTTAAACTTCTTAATCCCCATTAATTATTTTGCAGAGAGCTGTATCTTCTTCAACTAATTTTATCTTATTATTATCTATATCTTTACCTTTAGGGAATATATTTTGCCTCATATTGACATTAGTACAAAAATTCTCCGTGACAGAATAACTTAATTTAGCATCATTTGTCGTATTACTTTATAATCACTTAGTAATCTTCCTTTGATTTTTACCACAACCTATGCATAAAAAATAAAACTATATCTTATTGCATACATAATCTTCTTTTAAACTAAAATCGCCTTAATGAGTTTTGTCGCTTCATTTGGGCATAATAATAATACTCTTAAATTAACCCATATTCACTTAAGTTAGATTCTTTAATGTTAACAACGTATACGCATAATTAAATTAAAACACTTTCAAACCTATAGGTATATTTATGTGGAATAATATCACTCTATTAGGGATGATTAAAGAGGGACTCTCGGCTCTAATTCGCACGCTTCCGTCGTATTAATTTGACTGTGACGCACAGCCTCATTCGTTATGAGCTCTTACAAGAGTTACCGTATCTCTAATTCTCCTCTTAGAACCCTCCTGTTCACAAAGAACTCGCACTACATCCGTAGCTTTTGATGCTGTTAAGCTCCAAATATACACGATATCAGAGGAAGGCGTCTTTATCTCGGTCGCCATTTGGGATGGCATTTGAGATTCGTCGCCGAAGAAAACGAGGTTTCCCCGCTTCTTAGGGCAATTAGCGCGAAGATGCGAGAGCGCCATCGACGGGACATTGGGTAATTAGGCTCGAAAGCGTAGAGCGAAAGGAAGGACAGAAGTGGGCAAGGAAGGGGTAGATAAAAAAACAAGCGAAACCAGAACGGATTTCGAGAAAAAGTTCCAAAAAAACATCTTCCGTTTCGCCTCTCTCCACTTCCCATGCCAATTTAACTGCAACCGGACTTGTTACTCGTATTGTTAAATCCGAAAAAGTAGGAGGGCGTGGAGGCAAATAACAATAAAAGAGACGACATTTTTTCGTCACAGCGGCACTTTTTTGTGGAGCAACAAAAAAAGTAGGAGCGCAGTGGAGGTAAAAAGGCCCTCTTTCCAGTTCCCCTTTTGTAAATCATTCTCTTTCCCTCCGCTTCATACCCACAGTCATCATCGCATGTGTCTCGCGCACACAAGCAGCTTCCTGGTAACTAGGTCAGAAACTTCTGTTACACTCCGCGATCTTTTTTATCTCATTTCTTCGAAAAAGTACGGCCGAAATTATTCCCCTCGGAATGGAATATATTTATAACAATATTTCTCGGAACCTAATTGAAAACTTCTGATTCCAAGATTCACGTTCTAAGTTTTTCGTCGTTTCATAAGAAAAATTACAGTTCCTTAATAATTTAAATAATTTTTCATAATTAAGTTCCAAATTAGTTTTACTTCGACTTCATATTTTTAAGGATTGAATATGCATTTCAGCTAGAGATATATTAGTATATTATAAGAATTTTCTTTTCAATACCGATTTGAAAATTACTTTCATTCATGACAAATGCATTTTTATACGTTACGTATTTTCAGAACTCCTAGTAATAATAGTGACTTTCACAAGTTTGCACTAGATTCTACGTAATCTTTCATAGTTTGCATTTCTGGTAATGATATGACGATGATAAAACGATTTAAGTGTGATCGTTTTACTTTTCGCATTCAAAATGCGATTTTCATGTAGCAATGCGTGTTCTAGCACAAAAGGTGTCTTCATGTGGTCAAAGATGAAACCCATCGTTTGTTGGATTCGCTAAACTCAAGCGTCTACAGCCAATTCGAGTAGCCATTTGGAAACTACTATGGAAGGAAGCGCAGGTGCAGGCCACCCGTCGCCTCAGCTGAGAGCACTAAAGAACATACTGCGGGTAATTCATGATTTCGGCGACGTTTACTCTTGGATCTCAATGAATAATTATTTGCTCCTTATCTTAGCTTATAATCGTATAAGATAACGCAATCAAATAGATTATAAAATCGTTTTAATTGAACTTCGTATAGCGTTAGATATCGTCGTTTATGGACATAATAAATTCATAATTACGTACTGAGGAACAGAAATAAGTATACAATGAATTTATATCTCGTTAGATAAGTCATGATAACTTTTCTTTATCTTGCAACGTGTAAAAATTGCTCTTGGTCCGTTAAATTTCTGTTTACATCAATTAAATACAGAAAAATTATGCTAATAACACCTAAAATAGGAAGAACAAGCAAATTTTATCTTGGCTCTATTTAAATAACTGCCCTCACTATGGCTTAAATAATGCATTTTTCGTTCATAACGCATTCAAATGAGGTATTTTCTTTATAAATTACTCCCTAAAAACAGTTTTAAATCTACCAATATCCCATATTCACCAAAAACGGAGGTAGTAAAGACATAATGTGGATGTTATGGTATTATCACCAATGCCCCAGAAATCGAGCGATCTCGTTTTGCAGATGGTTATAGTTAAGGGAACACTCTTAAGCAGAATAGAGGATTAACTTGGATCTAAAGCGGCTATCGATATGAAAGAGACAGAGGAGATACTCTTGCGGTGTGCGATTAATTGGGACGCAGACAAAGACATCGAAACCTATCCTGTTTAGAGTTACGATGAAAGATTTTCCTCATCAATGATCCCCGAGATACGCATGGAATATAAGGCTTCCAATTTATGACACGGATTGGGAGTATCTACTTGACTTACATACATAGCTCCAACAAACATAACCCTCGCACAGGAGATGATAGGGTTCCCTTCCTCTGAGGCGTTCGGGTCTCGAATTCCAATTACCAGTCTAAAGCACGTTTTTGTTATTAACGGTCCCGAATGTTCGATATGCCGAATATTAAAGGATCCCTTTGTATGTTAAATAGGGTTATGCGAGAGCACTCCTGAGCGTGCTAAGTGGATGCAGAGGAGGATTTATTTTCAAAAGTTTCGCTATTTCTTATTCACGCTGGCGCGGGTGCTTGCACCCAAGAGTTCATTTGGGAGAAATAATAGCGTTTTTAAGAAAGATTTAGCATTTTAAGGGCACATCCTATCGCTCTATTGGCGAAATGGAATCTCTCTCAATTTAGCATCTTAGTCTGAATATCCTCTTGGTAACTGCTCTCCATTATCATCCGTTCATGTATTACGGCGCTATCTTTCAGCAACGCAGAGAACGAGATTTCCGTTTTGCATGTGAATGGCTATTAATAGCGGCGGGGATATAATATCTAAAGTTATTACGTAAAGTCCTTAAGTAGATAGTAAAATATAAGGGATCGCTTCGGCTGTATTTACCCATTAGCTGTAGATACAACCAATGCTGCTTAAATATAATATAGGTATTATTTTGAGAAATTTATAAACTGGGAGGTACATAATAAGGATCTGACAAATAGCTCAAATACACACGCATATCATATGCTCAAACATCCTTAAGTGCTGAAACTTGATATTTTAAATGAAAACAGATCTTTTTCTAAGCTTAAATAAATCAAAAATACTTGTCAAAAGCTATGGGATACGATATTTGAAGTTCTGCGGTATTATATAGTTTAAACTTTTGTTTCCTCATCTCACTATTTTAAGCATTTTATGTCATCATAAGTATGACTGGTGAGAGTATATTAGGAAGATCGTTAAGTGCAACAGAGCATATATTCAAGGTAGATCTCAGAGAGATAAGATTTACGTAGCGCTATGTTGCAAGGATAGGTAAATTAGCTCGCAAATTATCTTCAACTCGGTTGAATATTCATAGGTAGAAAGAGACATGGAAATAATAGTTTATCTTAGAGTTACGTCTAACTTAACTTCACGTTATCTTGTCTCGTCATTTCTCCTTAAATCCTCAGCTATTTCTGGAAACGGATTTTGCGTGTTTACATCGTATTAAATTATTTCCATTATATACTTCTATAGAAACTGTGATGTTAAAACCGAGCCTAAGTGAATAATCATATCAAAATCTGTTTTAAAAAACTACTGGGCAAATTGTTTTTCTGAATTTTGAATGATAAAAGAACAGTAGATAATTCCGATCAATTCAATGACTCATTGGTTACAAAAATATTGAGCCGAGAAACAATTAAAGGTAAAACGTATTTCAATGATCGTATAGTAGTATTTAGTATATACTTAATATAATGTACATTTTTAATGGCGTTAAATTTCAATGAAAGCATCTCTTATATCCATTTCAAACTAATCTGAATACGAATTATCTACGGTTACTGTATAGCTTTCTTTCTGAACATAAGGAAAAGAAAAGTTTAAATTATATCGAATTAACAATATTGCAACCTTGCATTTAGAGGAGGGAAACGTATTCGTAGCATCTGAAAGTGAGAATTCTCGCTCCACATCACTTTCTCCTTTTGAGATCGATACTAAACCGTAAGCCACTTTTCCATCTTCGAAAACTTCATCTTCTCCTTTGCACGTTCGCTAATAACGTTAACACATACTCTTACCGAGAAACCGTATCTCCCATCAACACCAATTCGCGAGAGGGTGAAAGGCCGTTGCACACTCTCGCTATTAGATTTACAACTTTCGATTTTTGTCCCTTGAATTTTGATCACGTGACTTCCCCGGATTGCCTACTTCCTTCCCCCGTAAACGCATCCAGTCCCGAAATGAACGAATATATTTTCATTTCCTTCTCCGTTTTTATAAACCCTACGAAAAGGGGAGAAAAATATAAATCGAAGGCGCCCGAGTCGAGGGGATAAGTGGACAATCTGAGATAACCCACCGACGTAAAAAGGATGAATAAAAACTAAGGGAAATAACCACTCTTTATTTGCCATCCGAAAGCAGACGGAGGAAAAGCACTGGCACCCCGGGGCGTAAAAAGGGTTAAACCCTTCCCGAATGCATAAACATCCCCGATAAGAGGAAGAGACGAAGCCGATTGGGCGGGTCTCACCTTAGAGAGAGAGTTCGTTGTCGAGTTCGGATGACGACTGCTGATACTTAGAGGGTAAAAGATTTCCGTTTTTATCGGAGCGTGTGTGGGACTCGTATGGTAATGGGATAGATAAAGGAGAGCAGGTTGTTTCTAGGTGGAATGCGGAGAGATATCGGGAGATAATGGGTGGATTTGGAAAAGGAAAGAGATAATTCGGGGGAGTGTTTTTTTCTTTACATCGTAGCGGGGAAAAGTCGCCGAAGGGAAATGGTAGAGAAAGGGCGCGGCAATGAGAGTTTTAAGGGCAACTCGATGCGAACCCAAGGAGTTTATATATTAGAGAGAGGATGTTTGCACTCTCAAGGGGTTATATCGGCCACCCATTGGTTGCTGATGGATAAAGGGATCGAGAATCTGGTATTTGGATTACTTATATGAGACCCGTATGAGATTGACGATGAATATTTAAAAAATCCAGCAAATAAAACGTTTACTCTCAAATATAATCATTTCTCTCGATAAAATGGAGTTTGTTACCGTATTTAAAGAATATATCAAAGCAAATTGGTATTGCTGACACTTTTCTAACAGACGTAACATTCAGTTTTTGTTGAGTAATTCACTGTTTTCAGTAATTTTCTAAGTTAGTAACTACAGAAAATTGTTTCTAATCAAAATTTGACTTATGCGAAAATATTCGACGAATCAACAACATTTATCAATCTAGCTATCAAAATAGATGTCAATATGAGACTAAAATTAAGAATAAGACCGATATTTTTTTGTACCCGGCCATAACAAATAAAAAAGGAAAATTTTGGTAATGTCGATAAGAAAAAAAATATAAATAGAATTATTTAAATTTTCTTTGATGTATGTAGATCAATATTCTATTCATCCTTTATAGGAATGATACCTAGCAAAATTTTTACCTTATATTGTGATTTTCCAAATTTTAACCCTAGAATGCCTTTTATTTCTCTCACCGATAGCCTTTTAATATCTCTTACACAAAAATAGCTAAATAAAGATCGTAATTCATTATACCACGTGAACATTTTTTAGATGATTTGTTGTTAAGATAAAATGGTCGTAGCCATTGGAGTAAACTATTACGTCATGGCACCTCAAGAATGAGTACCTATCACGCGATTGGATAGTCTGGAAGAAAGCTATTTTCTCACCATTTTAATGTTGTACTCTCAGTTCACATTTTTCAAATGTTTCCTTAGATTTATCATTCATATCTATGTTTCGAATTTTGTATAATATTATCTTCGATTATCGAAATTACGATTATTTATGTGACTTCCGGATCGAAAGATTAAATGTTACAGCTATCTATGATATTTTATCGAATTTAATCATTCATACATATGATGTACTAGTGTTGATGATAATTTCAAAAAATTTTATAGATATATTTTTATGAGATGATTTGTTCAAACCATCTGTTTTTGCTGTCTTAAGAAATTTCAAATAAGTTTTCCAACAGGATATTATCCTTTCAATGATTCATCCTAAAAGCTGATCCAATATTTTTTTCAATTGGAGTATTCAATGTATAATAAGAAAGATTGTCCTTTAAAGGAAAAATTACCTTTACCCTTGAATGTAACAAGATTATCCGTTAAATTCGAGAAAATAGACTATAAATAATAAATGAAATAAGAATAAGAAATAAAATGAAATGCCAGTTTTGATACATTTGTGAAGTGATTTATTCTAATATAAATAAATATACATTAATAGTTATCCTCGTAGCTTCCAATCATATCAATTCCAAAAATCTTACGATTTGAGATTCATATATTGGATCTCTCGGCTTTATATTCTTATCTGACCATTAACAATCGTTGTTCCAATACAAGAGATCGTGACTCCTATATACTCTATAGTAAACGCTCGAACTCTTAGGGTGTAGCATTCTATGGAAACTCTGAAGCACTCCTACAATTGCTATATAAAGTCTGTTTTATCTAACCATCTGTTACACGGGTGCAGCCGCATCTTCAGATCTTCTATTAGCTCCTAGGAGTATCTATTTCCGTCACGTATTCCTTGAGCCATAACACTGACGATGCCGTGACGCCGGTGCACTCCAGAAAATGGGATAGCAGTGCCCTCTGGCCGCACTTCCTAGAACCTAGGCGACGATCGGTTGGACTTTGGGGGTGTATTCCATCTTTAGTTGTTTAGGAAGTTTCGAACGGAGTTTACTCCGGTTTACTTTTTTTATCGCGTGTTCTTAAACTACTGAAACTGGTTGCTTGAATGCCCTCACTGAATTCCAGATTCTCTTCGTTTACAGCCCAATTCCAGCACCGAAAAGATCGTTTGATGAGTCCGATACACCCAAAAGAAAAACTTAACCAATGAATCAGAACTGGGAAACATGTTTAAAAATAGTTTAAGAGAAAGACTTCGTGCTCAGATTCTATTGGAGTAGATCGTAAATAACGTTGGTTTTAGGGTACCCTTCTTAGACTACCGCTTGAGAAACATCCAACCCAGAAACTAATTAAACTGGATACTAGGAAAGACGTGCCTTCAAATAAAAACTTAAACATTCAATATATACACCTTTAATCTTTAAATATATTAGTGTATATGGTCAGTAATTTTTGTACGAGTTAAATGAAAATAATTTTAACAATAATACATAGTATGAAGAAATTCTTTTGCCGCTTAGCGCTAAGCAATATTGTTCGGATCAATCATACTTGATAAAAATGAACTTAATACTTTATTGCACTTATGATGTTTAAGTTTTATATTAATTTAATTGAAAAGAAATATTCTACTACCGGATTCCTAAAACTATCGATATATTACCAAGGAAAATTACGATGATTTGAACCAAAATTATCAATTAGGTAATGAATTTGAAAGATACAATGTTTGAAAAACATTTTTAGCAATCGGGCTCAATACTATCTTCTTTAGAACTAGTTACAAAAATAGAGTTGGTTTTCCATCCTTCCAGTGAAAATGACTGGATTATAATAGGGAAAACGTTCCATTGTGGCATTAAAATATCCTCGATCAACAGGGATTTCACTTTCCCTTTTGCGAGGATTTAGACTTCATATCCCACAGATTTTCTCGTCCCCTTCCTTAGACGAAAGAGAAAGTAAGCACTACAGCCAATATCTCACAAGTTTTTATGAAAATCTTATCTAAAAAGATTACGTTCAATTTAGAAAGTGTACGAAATCTTAAAGGAATTTCATCGCCCTACTTCGAAGGCATTTTTCAGTATCACTTTCACGAGAGAGGAATCCCAATAGATATTTTTAGGTAATTTAATATTAAATCCTATAAAATATTCGGTGTACATAACTCAAAAGTAGAGAGTAATGACGAAAGAGTTACGAAGATGTGTTCGAAGGATATAATAAAATAAAAGAAAGTCGGAAGGAAGCCAGAGATGAGGTGGATTAAGGGATTTCGTAGGAAATTTATCGGAGAAGAATTGATCGGGGAATACGAATAAGGAAGAAGAAGTCAAAACGATATTAACTTTTTCATTTTTTACGCTGGTTAGAGAAAGCTAGAGAAGATGGAGGGGCCCAAGACGAAGTTGATCATAAAAGTCGAGGAGACTGTAAAAAGAAAAAGATAAGAGCGTTGCGAAAAAGAATCCCCACAGTATTCGCGTATCCGAGTGGAAACATAATCCCGGATAGTATTCCATCGAAAGTATAGAAAGACAAAGAAAATAAATTCTTGCTCATCGAAGCGAGTGTCTTGGTCTCTTCTTTTCTTATTATCCACGTGCATCTTTGCGAGCTTTTTTTTATGTGTGAAAGTTCATCTACATTTGTATGTTTGAGATTTACTTTGAGTACTCACGATTTCAAATTGTTACTAGCACACAGTCGTAGATGTAATGATGATATTTAGTTTTAAACAAATCCGATAATAATACCTAAAAGGAATAAAATATGCCTAATCCTTGGATAATAACTTTCCATAAGAATTTTTATTAATCAGTTTTGCAAACGCATATAAATAATAACGTAATAAACGATATACATATGTATACGTAAGAAGTAATAGATAACCTAGTGTAGGGGAAGTAATTTATTTTCTACTTCAAATTCTAAATATCATTATAACAATAGTTTAGGCTGTAAGATAAGATGTTTAAAGCTAAGTGTATGCTAATAAACCTAAAAATTCAGTAAGCTTGGAATAAAATAAGCACCAGTTTAATATTTGACATCGAACTGTTATTAGTGGTAGTATTATATGTAATGAAAATTCGCGTAATGTATTAGAGAACAGACAATATTAATGGATTAATGGATGTATGAATTTAAAATCTGTATTTCAATCCATTTTCACTACATTTCGGACAATATTTCTGATTGGTATTTTTTTTAATATCCGTATTCCACACGTATTATATATATAAAAGAGCAAGACAAAATGATAATAGTTGAAATTAATGTTCTTAGTATTTGAATTACGGGTAGACAAGCGTGGGAAATACATATGTTTCAAAAATCAAATATTTCCTCCAATCGTGTCCTAGTTTTATTAAAGCACATTTTTCCGGAAAGATTTACGATAATATTTTCCTCCACTCGTGTTACGTTCCACAGAGACATTATAAACGAAGAAAACATATTATTTTATCAACACTTATACTTTCGGGAAACCGCTTTCAAATCCTGGCACGTTTTCCATTTTCTCGGGGCAATCCAAAAGAACATCGCATGATATGCACTCATTACAAAATCGTGGATACAATAAAAGTTTATGCTCAAGGCGTGCCTAGAGTTCTGGGTACGGATTATCGATTACCTTCGCGGAATCCATTGCCAGCTGGTTGACCACGAGCACGCTATCTCCAATAACTAGAATCGTGGTCCAATTCTAACGGAATGTTAATTTGCTTAGTTGAGAAAAATATTTCTTTTCCAAAGTGATATCAGTAAAAACGGGATATGCTACGAGTAGTATCGAATGAGAAGATATACAATTTTTTTTCAATCTATTGTATGACATATTGCATGTGCAGCCCTAAGATGGAATAGGAAATATATGTCAAGATTTGAGATACACTAAAGAAAGGTTTCTTAATGAAATGATGATTATTAAAATTAATTCAAAAAGTACCAATGCAAAGAAGAATGAAAATATATCTTCAATATTTTCCTTCAATTGTCAGCTATTATATTTTTACAATTTTTTTCATTATTAAATTTTATTATTTAAATATTTTTCGGAAACATTCTACTTGAGGACAAAAAGTAATTTAGTTAAACATTTGAATTGAAAACGTAATTAAATTAAACGTTTTATGTATGAATATAAAATGATATGAATTTCATTCATAATTCTAATTAAACATCATTTTCACGTAGAGTATTGAAAAATAAATCACAAACATCATATTTCCTGAATGGAAAACCTGTCTCATATTTCAGTGTGTATTTCACAATCTAAGATTACAATAACAACCAGAAACATATTTCTATATTGCGTCATGTACGTCCCCTTGACACCGTGCTTTTATATGCCTGCTTTGCATGAATTACTCCGTTTGTTGGAGACCCGAGGGAAAAAGCAAACTAAATACTCGTCAACTTTTGAACTCGAGGGGAGAAAAATCCTAGTTCTCGCGGAGATGTGTCTGAGTAATTATACCAACGCCAGCTATCCGACTACGAAACTATGATAATTGCGCGCATTTGCAGTCTCCGAGAGACGTGCTTTTATTCCCGTGCTTTAGAAAACATCCTTGGCGCATCATTTCGAAATTGCATCACATTTATCTAGCGTTTTGTATCTCGAGCGACGCGTTTAATGAGAAATTTCGCGCACGCCGCATAAAGCTGCGAGAGACATAATTCACGGCCCGCGGAGATTCGTTCGCGATAGAAACGAACGGAAGGCGTAAAACGAAGTCGTAAAAAAATCCGCTCCCTCCATTGCTCCTCGAATGCTGGCCCGAAATATTCGACCGCACGAGCTGACCAACGCTAAGTCCATTGTTGAAAGAAGGCGTTTTGGAGTTGTCACGGAGTCGTTTGTGCCTACTTTGTGGCTCCGCCATTGGAGCAGCAGGCAACTTGGCAATAATGCCCGGCTTTTTCTCTCGACGCGGAGCCAAAGCGCCTGCATTCGAGCAACCGGCATTAATTTGCGCCTGGCGGGTGGCATGATTCCAGGCGTTCCCTCTCCGCCCTTCCCCGGAAAAATCGCACTTCATATCGGACTAACGCTCACGGCTGTACACTTTAGATACACGTATTCCTTAACATTTTCACGAAAGAGCGTTCTCGCACAATGCTTGCAACCATTCGGGTGGCAAAAGTCCGTTGAAAAGTTGATTTTTTTCTTTGATTACGAGGGGACTTCTCAGGGATGCGCTCCCATAGCATGGTGCAATTTTTGCAAAGTGGTGAGGGAGGATACAATTATAAGGATTCCCCAATGAATTCTCAAAAGTTTTGCTTAGTCTCAGAATTTTTTGCTTAGGGATATGCTTTAGTGACTCAACTGTTGCTGTCATTTAAGTGATGTAGAAATAACCCAATCAAAAATCCAAAATTTAAAATAATTTATGATGGAGTATGTAAATTCAGTTCAATTTGTAAAATTGTAATTTACTAAGATAATGTTGAACTATAATGAAATTCATTTGATGAATTAGAACTAATATAGCTGTAGTTTAGGCTATTTGAAAGAGATGAAGCATAAAAAGAATAAGACAAAACACCTTGTTAATATTGCCTTATGCTCTTGTATATTTTTTAGGTTGTTTATAAGCTATGTACCTGTATAATTTCAACTTTAAGACTACTGACTCGAAGAGAATCTATCAATCACAGAAAATGACCAAGTTATTTCTAAATTAATTCTATTCAAACACAAGAATTATCTAAATAATCGAATTGTTTATGTAGACTAATTATTGTTCCAAGTTTTATATAATATAGATTAAACAAAGTTAGGACTTTTCCGCATACTTCTCGGAATAACGCAGAGGCAGAATAAATTAGAGAGATGGATATACTCCTCCTTGACGAATACCCTCTCTATCCCAGCACGTGGAGACAGAGAAGGGCGACCCTTAGGAAATGACTGCACATATTTCCATCGCACGCTCCCTTTTGGAGATTACTACCTTGGAAATCTCTCATCTCATTATTCTTTACCCATAAAATCCCAACTTTTTTTTATTCCTCCTCAATTTGTCCGGTCGAAGGCCGTGGCAGTCACTGGGCCTTGAAACGCGTACGGGCTCACGACGGTGACTTCGGGATACATTCGTTGACGCCACGAGAGCTTTTTTATTCTCTCTTGAATGGAAAGGTACGGAAAATGAAAGTGAGTGTGCAAAAAAAATGGTGATCGAAAGGGGACGGGACGCACCCTGAAGCTCCGTTCATGGAAGAGGAGGATTTTTTTCAGCCCCTCAAGGATAAGGATGCCTTGGGATATATGTGGAAGAGGTAGTTTTTTATAGCGGTGACTGTGGGCATCAGTGAAAGAAGAGATTGGAAAATTTAGAGGATGAGAGTTAACAATGGGGGCGGGGGAAGATTAGGTGGGTGGGGGAGGTAAAAAGTGAGGTAGTGGTGATTGTAGGAGATGAGAGGTGCAGAATGAATGAGAATGTGAAGAGAGGTAAAAAAACGTTTGCTACTGAAAGGCCCCAAAAGCTACACCAGAGGCGGGATTTGCGATAAAGATGTCGGATGCAAAAATAAAAGGGCGGAATACAATGATGGAGGAAGCAGATGATTAAATAGAAAATGATTACAGCGTGAATGTAAGCTTAGAATGAAACATAATGTGAAAGAAGGGTAAGGAATGTTTGATTAGAAAAAATACATTTGTCTCATTGTTAGAGAATAAATACACGCATTTTAAAACAAAGATCCCCATAGCTCATAGGCGATCCCCAGCTTATTTCATAGATGAAAATAATAAAACTTCTCAAGTTAAACTCATCCTCTGTCTAATAGTTCATTAATTAAGATTTATGGAAAATAAAGGAGCAATTTTAAGTGTATGAGCTCAGCTGTAGAGGTAAATAATAATAGGTACATAAAGTTGTATAAATTTGACGAAGGGTGTCAAACATTAATTTCTGAAATATTTCTTATATTTATTAAATTAATACAATCAAAACGTGAAAAGAAAGTATAAAGAATACTAAAACACATGATTTTTAGTAAGGAACAGAAAGTTAAGGGGTGATGAAAGTTTTTCGGAAAACGAAGTTTAACCTGAGAATATACTATCGCGAACAATCTAAAAACAAACTAGTCGAGAGATCTGCGTCACTTTTACGTTCAATGGGGATCCTATATGTCCAACAAAATCCACCAAAAGCGCATTTTGGTTGGGAAAAAATAGAGAATATCGGGGATCGAAAGCTATAGAAGAAGTGCTTAAGGAAATAGCAAAGATAGAATCGATGTAATCTGAGGGAGATGGAAAAAGGTATGCTCTTAGAAAGGGTTATTTGAAAGGAGAGGTTAAAAGGGGGTTGCGAAGGTAGGCGATCTAATGGCGGTGGCCCTATCGTGACAGTCCAATATTTCTCGGGAACAGATTCCCTGCCACATGGAAAAACCCTCGTATCCTTCCATCCCTTCTCACTTCGAGAGAAAAATCTCGCTCCCAATGGGATACGCGTGCCTTCTTTCCCCTTAACCAATTTCATCGCCACCGTCCCCATCAATCTATATGTATCTCCCACGGCATCTCCACTCATACCGTCCTTCCCTCCGATTGCATCTCTGCCATCTTCAACGTATTTTTCAACTTTCCACCCTCAACGACTTTGAGAGTACCAATTAAAAGAATTCATCTAGGATATATTTCGATGATGGCAGTTAAGATGTAGGAAATGTCACTGTCAACACGATTAAATAGATTAAATTTTTGAATACGTATCTTCATATTTACTTTAAATTTTTTTCCCTTTTTTCATCACATTCCTTGACATAAAGGAAGTAGATACCCGTACTCAAGTGTTTGGCATCGTGATGATTTTGAAAAAAGCTGGAAAAAGATTCGATATTAAAAAACTCTCATACATAATATTTAAGGTTTTTATTGATAAGAAATATTCCCATAATAAAATGAAGTCCCATATTTCCTAAGTGTTCCTTACATGGCGTGAGCATTATAAAACATTCGATTCGGCAGATATTTGAAAGCCTGAATGCAATTTCGTAAATTACTATCTATTTGAACTTGCTACATCACTTTGTGCTCCATGCTGAGTAATGATATTCCATGAATTCTCTATACATATTCTTCTTGAACCACGGAAATTTCAAAAAGATCTAGATAGCGAATGTTTGGTATTTTATACCAAAACTGTTCCACCATATTCTGCAATGTAATGAATTTTGAAAAATACCACCGAATTAGGACTCATACATTTAATTTCTGAGGCTTAGGATTGCAACTCTTACAAAATCTTTCACACTACGCTACCCTCGCACAGTTCATCGATAAAATCACGAGTCCTTTTTGTCCCCTTTTCTCATCCAAGACCTTTATCATTTCAAGTTGGTTAACTAACATGAAGATGCGATCGAGCGTTAATTAGCTTATGTTCGTACCATCTTAACCACTCCTCTACCCCTCTCAACCGCACAGACTGCCACGAAAGGCTTTTGCCCAATGACCTACTCCCTTCCCAAGGGTCGTCCTTGGTCAACTACGCTGCATGACCCGACCTCTCCGCTCATGCAGAACGTGTCTGTACCTCGAAACATGGGCCCGTGACCAGTAGCGTCTGCAGCGAGGAGTGGGAAAATGCTATGATCCTTCAGTTCAAAATGTTTCGAAGGAGTCTACGATACTGAGGAAGGAATAGAATGTATTCATTATAAGAAAAGAACAAAAAACAGCTTAGGTAGTGATTCACAGAATTCAGAAGATGTTGAAGATAGAAAGATGAGAATATGATTCGTATAGGAATGATTTCTATAAGCTATTTAGGGCACAATTTAAATGTCTAATGGATAAATGGAGTAACTGAAGTGGAACATACCGAGATTTATGTATGGTTTACTTCTTTTTAGTTGGATCCTAGATAGGTAGTCACAGTATGTGAAAAGTTCCTTACCTGCAAATAAAAGAAATATTGTTTTGTCTAGAGTTAATGCAGTGAGTTTACATTCAATATTTTATCTAACATTAGACTCAAATCGAACATAAATTACTGTAAATAAGATTAAAAGATATATTCTTACATTATAAATCGGCTAATAACTCTGGAATGAAAGAAATATGATATCCATTCAAGCAGGACGGTGGTTATTATTCTCACGTACCGAGGAGATGAACTCATAAGCTCAAGAAATCGAAGTTCATGGATAAAAAATTCTTTCATAAATAGAAATTCATCACTTCGATACCGAAAAGTATCTAGAAGGAAAAAATGAAAGGTATATGTCGCATTACGACGTCTACGCAAGGGGTTGAATAGTCACCAATAGATTACCATCTCAGTCCATCAGCACTCGTATGTATTCAAAAATTCTAAATGTTTTTTTCCTGTTTGTTTAGCCTAACTTATTTTTCTCACGCCTCGAATTATCCTAAACGAATTCGCCACCCCTCTCCACCACAAAGTGGTGTGAAAAAGGCACCCTTCTTGGAAGATCCACTCACTTCGAGCATTGGTCTACCGCTAAACTTGGTGGAAATCCATTGAGGAGGAAAGATAAAGTTTCAGCGTCCACTGTTGAATTTACGTCAAAGACTCTGGATGTTTCCAAGTTCACACTCCACAGAGATAAGCGAACGCTTCCTTGTTTACGATGTTTTCTTTTTTAACGCGGAGAATAAGACAACTGAGTGGAGGATATCTTACGTAGGTTTTATCATCAACAATGGAGTACCTTTTCCCGTATTTTCTGTTGTGTAAAATGATCACTTTATTTATTATCGGTTACATTCATGATTTATCAACTCAAATGTTTCATTTTTTGCTCCATTCTCGAAACTTATCTTCAGTTCTGCACATCAAAATATAAAATCAATTAAGAACGAGTGAACTACAATTAAGATCATATACATAAACAGTAAACTTGTGTATGAATGGGTCACATGTTAAAAAATACCTACAAAATAAATAGTGGAAAAATTTAATTTTCAAATTATGAATTCCTCAGTGATGAAAAATTAAATTACATATTATTATTCACATATTCTATGAATATTTGAAATTTTAAGTGAAACAATATTTTACGCAATATAGAATGCAGGGCTTTCTTCATGTGTAGCAAGATGAACCATGACCCGTTGCAGTTTTGCAATAAAATAAACCAGATTAAATGCATTTAATATGGACCAGGAGTTCATTTGCATAATAAATAAGATAAATTTTAGCTTAATCCCCGACCTGAATTAGAACATAATCAAGGGACGTGAGAGGTTTTCATAATTTAAGAGTGGAAGACCTTGAACTTTTAGATTTTGTGTTGAGGACGGAATTCATTTATGACGTAAATACACGGAGCCAAAACTCTCCGGACTTTCCTATTTATGTCCAAATTCACACACCGCATGTTGGGACGCTCTGATTTACAGACGGTTTCAATATGAAAATTCTCTGCCGGCAAAACAGTTCTGCGTAAAACGTGCTCTAGTTAAGATTCTAAGTCGAGCGCATTCTCACGCCATCGCATGAAAAAATGGCAGCAACGCCTCACGTCCTCACAGATTCACGAAAACGACAAAATAACTAAAACGTGCATAACTCCCCGGTAACGGTGTCAAGATAAAAGTTCTCGAGGAGAAAATATTTTAGATGACCATGTGGCTGTAGGACGGAATGAATGACTCTTAAAAGTATTACTTTTTCAGTGAACAGCTGTTTTTCTTTGTTTTTCCGACCAATAAATTCGACAGTTTCGCTCTAGTTGACGTAAAATCATGTTTTGATTTACCTACTGCTTGTGTCTGCATGCGATTCCGTGCCGAATAAGTAATGAGTTTCTATGTTGAGTGGAAGCACGTAACTATACGTACAGCGCGTCAGAGGGTAAGTCGGTTTTGGAGTATGAAACTGACGCAATTGTATTTCAAGACAATACGTTTCTTCGATTCATGTATGTATGTAAATTTTTTAGATATGAATAAAAGAGAGATATTCGTTGAAAAACCAAATCACAACGCACAAAACTTTTGTAGGCATACAATCGAGATAAAATATACCTATCAAATCAAAAAATGTAACAATGTACTTTTAAATTTGTTTCTTTCATAAGAGCTCTACACTTTTCAATCGAATTCCATGAAGGATTAAATTTATTTTCACGCTCAATTTAAAGAGTAGATAATTAATTGTCTCGAATTAAAGTGGATACATTTTTAATTCATTAATTGACCGAAATAAATGACAAACTGTACTTGAATCTCATGAAATTTTAACTCGATATTACACATTAAATTTGTGCAGGACGTACATACATTCCAATAGCTACCAATGAAGAAATCTTTTGGCATCCTATGTCGAGAAAAGGGCTAACTACTGTTCTATGGGGACTTTTTCTAATAAATGATAACCATTTTTAATTTTGTTATTTATAACTTTTATGGTACCTGTTTTCTCAAGTAATATTTGAAACAATTATAGTGTGGCAAATACAGTTAAGAATCTGCCACGAAACACGGGATATACTTTCCATAGATACGAGCAGCACTCAATTCTTTTAATCTTACGAGAAAAACGCTTTGTAATAAAATGCACTTCAAGCAACCTAGATTCGATCTCATAAAATAACCTTTATTAGGGATATGCTATTTCCCTCTGGTAGAAGCATTTTCGTGCATATCTCCGAAGCACATCGGCCACCTATTTCTCGACGATAATAATTATAATGCAAAGCGTTATTACGCGAAATTTCGTTCCGCGCAGCTGAATTTAGAAGAGAAATAATAACAATCGCCGCACGAAAATATTGCGATGATGCAGCGGAGATGCAAGCCTCGGCAAAACCACCACCAGAGGCGCTTTAGTCGGCCACCGCTCTGGAGATATACACCCGCTCCTTACGACCCTGGATTAAGCGGAATTTATAAATTCGGGACATTGAGTCCGTGGAAGTCAAATGTATTGTTGCGCCTCTTAAATTCCACTTCTCGTGGACTCTCGTTTGCCTCGAGAGGGAAAATTTAGAGGGTGCAAAGAGTGGAAGAAAGCGGGAGATAAAGAGGGGAAAATCCACTCCACCAATTAGCGGGTGGCTTCGTGGAGGTCCTAACGACCGGCTACTCGTTAGTAGACACCGGCTGAAGCAGCTCCGGAGGGGTGCGGCTACATCGGCGGTCGAGCCGTGGAGTGGACGGGGTAAAAGCCCGAGGACTCGTTTAATTAATTTTTCCCCCGCAGCCAAAACACGGGGTGGGGGAGGGACGCGAGATTATTAATTTCTCTCTCCTTGTAGTCCAGCTCGATAAAGCGCGAATGTCTCCGATATTTCTGCAGATGCTTGTTTCATATTCGGAAATGCCTCTTTTTTTCTGTTTTGGAAAGTTGGCCTCGAACCCGTGAGGTGCTGGTAAAGAAGCGGCAGCGAAAAATCGGCGCTCCCAATTTGAAGTGGCGAATTCCAGCAACTTTCCTCATTGAGAGGTTGAGGGAAGCGAGCCGTAATTTTCCAGCTTTAATTTCGTTCCTTTTTTTAGCGAATTTTGTTTCGCCTTTAAAATTCTCGATGGGGTCTTGAATCGAGGCAGTGCTGTTGTTTACGTGGGGACCGATTGTAAATGTCATTGGGTTCAACCTCAGTTTACATTTCGAAGAGGACTTTGAAGGATTCGTTCGGAGACTTTCCGTGAATCGCTCGTTATGCGATCATTAAAAACATTTCGTTTTCGATGGAAAAGTTTACCGAAATGTTTCTAGTACAACTTTTGGTTCACCGAGAGAATGTAAATAGAGGCTGCAGACCGAAAAATTGATACAAAATGCCTCGAACGCTCATCAAAAAAGCATGTTTGTTCATTGCGAATACAGCGACAATTTTTATTTCAAGTAAAACGCGCACTCTAGAATGTACAATTCGTTTTGTATTCTCAGAAGGCAGAGATTAGCTTAGTAGGCTTATGGAATCCTCTAAATTTTAAGCCATTCCTTTCTTAGAAGCACTTTAGAAGAACTGCTTACGGTGTTTCAAAATGAGAGAAAAGATTTCTTAGTTCGGACAAGTTTTGAGTTATGATCACTTTGTATGGCCCTAGACTTGAGTAACTACTTAGTAAGGAAATTTTTCGTTTGTTTTTCAGTTATTTAACAGAAGGAATTTAAAGCCATTCTTGCATGACATAAATAGTATCTTATTTGAAATGTATAATCACATTCAATTATATCACAATAAAAAGTTGTTAAAATCACTCGGAAAAAATTTATTCATCATCTTTGCTTTGAGTTTATAAAGTTATTGCATATATTCAATATTTTACGGTTTTTGCAATAACTTAAAATGTTGAAAAATTAGGAAAGATCAATGTATAGTTACGTTATATACAATATAATAATTCGAGACGTTCAATATATTTTCAACCAATAACGAAAACATCTCACGACTCAAACTTTGCATTAGAGACCCCCATCAAGATGAATTTAACTGTGTCTAGCTTCCGTTAGCTATAAACGTAGATTTCGCAGAAAAAGAGAGAACTGCACCGTCTGGGATGTTCCCAGGTCAAGTTACGGTTAGTCATTAGTAGATATGAAAATGGTAATCGAGTCCTGCAAATCTATACTCGAGGTTGATCTCAGAGTTCGCCATTTAGCCACCTCTCTTGCAGACGGGGAAGGGTTCTCTAGAAATTGCCGGTCGAATTTCCCGAAGGTCGAGAAGGCAAATGCTAAATGTGGTGATATTGAAGAGAAAGGGCAGATAAGCTCAGGAACTGCGATATGCAAGTCGCAGGCTTTCAGCCCTTCGTAGTCCATTTACCGTCTTCCCTCTCCAATTACAGGTTTGATGGCGGCTCCACTTTTGACCATCGTGGAGAAATGCCAGAGAGAGGGGGGGTGAGCAGAAACCTGGCGCGATCTCACTTATGTGTGTAATTACGTGTGCTCGGGAGGGTTGGTGATGCACCACCGTTGGTTGCTATTAAGGATCTGACGATGTGGTCATCGGAGAGGTGAGATAATCCAAGATTATTCTCGAATCATACCGCGTGGGATTTGAGAGGGATATTCTTAGTCGAGGAGAAGGGCTGCTTTGAAAGATGGTTACTTGGTAACTACTGCTATGGAGATGAGAGATTAACACCGCGAACGTATAAAATTTTATTACCGCCGATCGGATTTAATTGGGGTGTTACCATAGTTATCATGGCATCCACAACCATATGTCACCAGCAAATGCCAGAATTACGAACGACGAAAAGTGGATGAGACTTTCTTTAAATTTAATACAAGCTTGAGAAGAACGTTTAACATAACTAGTCGAGTTTTACGCGTAAGAAATTTTATCAATTGAATTCTAACTTCCATAAACGTCTAAATGTTTTATTTTTTACTTAAATATCTAACGCTTAAAATGTAAACGCAAGAAAGTAACGATGTACGTTATACGGCTTGACAGGACGCCCCGATTTTTTTATACATATTTTCTGAACAAACCACATACAAATATATATACCTATCGGTAGCTACTGAATATTTAGTCATCTAATATAAGAGAACATTATTTATCTAGCCTTAGTTGTTAGCCTTACAGAGTTATGAGTTAAATTCTATGAGTCTACTATAGGCATCTGAAGAAATTGGGATATTACCAAATGGAAGTTTGTGAAAAATTTGTGTCTTAATATATTCTTAAATAGGGAAACAAGAAGAGTTAGATAAGTGTCAAAAGTAAAGAGAGACGAGAAGAACTTCCATGGGTAAGAAGAATGCATTTCATCTCATTTCGGCTGTGACGAAATCTTGACGTAAGGGGTAAGGCACCGTAAAACCCTATGTGGACCCTGAAATTCGGGATGATATCGTCTCCGTAATTCACATCAGTCCGATAATGAACCAGTGCCGAGGAAGTGACAGTTGAGGGGAAATTTAAATGACGAGAACATAGGTCAAGGCAAAAAATTAGTTAAACTCGCTTTGAGGATAGTTTTCAACGAGTGGAGATCAATGACTACAAAGCAATGTTAAATAAGGTGACCACTGAATGCTTAATTAGGGAACCGTATGATGTGTTGGTCTACGTGCGGAGCTACAGGATTTAGGATTACGTCAGTCAAATCTAAAAGTGGGGCAACATGAGGTACAATAACTGATGAAAGGCGTACTCAGTCTACAATGGACTTTAAACTCCGGTAAATTAAATGATACTGAAGAATAAAGCGAAGTAAGGTAAACTTTTTCAAAATGATTACCAGTATTTATGTTCTGTTGCACTATACTAAGAACTATTTTTCAATCATTCTTGTCAGAGGGCAATTGAATGAAATGTTTACGGAGCATTCCCGTCGCGTGTTCTTCTTTCTACCACTGCATTGAGAGGTAAATATGATTAGATTAGTTATTTTTTGTGGAGGGAAGTTCAAAATTTGCTCTTTTCTTATTAAAACTAAGAAATTTACTAATTCAGATAACGTACGTTACTTCTGTCGAAACAACAAGGCAGCTAGAAAATTGGAAGTTTCCTTCTACAATAATGGTTGGACTAGAAATATCAATAATTCATGGAGATTATAATCACACTGATTTCTTTGATGATTTTTTATTACGTATTTAGGCGCATCATTAAAGAATTGCCACATTAGGGGGATGAGTGATTAACTATTCGAAAATCATAACTTCGCTCCCCACAAAGAGCTCTCTTATTCCGAAATCCGTTTGAGGCTGTTTCTTCCCCTCGCCTCCACGGGGGGAGCTTCTTGCAACCTCCTTATCTTCCATGACGCCTTTTAATCTCCCTTATTCACGATTTCTGTCCGCCCATGGACCACCTTTCTCTCGGGGGCCTATCCAAATCTCCAGAAAAGGGAAGTAAATGTTTCGTATTAGCATTTTGAGGGCCCTTGCATTCGTCGGCGTATGCAAATGAAACTGCCGCCATCTCCGGCCATCCTTCCAATGATTCCCTCGAAACAAACTGTCCCTTCACGATTGCAAACGACGATTTCTTAGCAACAGGATTTTTTCAAACGGAGGCTTATTTAATTTTCTGGGGGTTATTTGCTGAATATATTTGCCACTAATGCGGTATCGCTTCTTTACTTCTGATTCTGAATTAAATACTAAATGTTATCTGTTTATCATTTAGCAATCAAATTATTGCAAAAATGTCTGATAAACAAGATTAAAATAAATTTACTTAACAGCCTTAAGAAAACGAATGTTTAACTGCTTAATAAGTCTAATTTATGTAACAATTCATTTACCCTTGAAATTTCTGGATTTTAATTTTTTTAATACCTGTCCCGATGATTCTCCCGCTAAAAGGAAATAAAAATTCGACCAATACTTTTCAAGTAAATGACAAAACAATGTTATCAATATTTAATTCGATATATAGACTAAAAATTGGCAGTTGTATAATATTTTGTGTTCTGTGCTGTATTTAATAGCAGTTGGAGAAAAGTTCTAAAAATGGAGAGCATAAACTAGATTAAACTTGATATTTTTCATCGTCGATTTCAAAAACACTTTTATGAATAGAAAGAGTTGAGTGGAATTGATCAAAACTATATTTCCCTCTCAATGAGTTTTTAATAAACACCCTTTTTCATAAACTTTTCTTTGAAGTGTGACTGTAAGTGACATTTCATGATTATTTCGCAAACACTAAACAGTGTTGTTTTACAGCTTTTTCGAAATTTTTAATTAACATGCATCAATCAAGTTTCTTTGTAAGTAGTTTTAAAAGGTTTTTTTTGTACAAGATAGATGTTGATATGAAATATTTAAAATGTATTCTATCTTTGTCGTTATGAAAAGCAGATGAATCCAATTTTTATCGAAGTAACATTAATTAAAAAATATGTTAAATTTAATTGAGTTATATTCAAATGGAATGTTTCTTTTAATAAAAGCATTGATCAAGGATTTTTAAACAAAAAGAAAATTTCATTCACACGGAATGAAGATCTTATTTAATTTATGCTATCTCTGACATTATCATATCTAAATATCCTGTTGTGGAAATGTTGCGCTCTATATCTTTTGGAATCTCCGGAATGTAAATCAGATTTACTCTCGAAAATCTTAGAATTCAATTACCTTCAAAAAATAATTGAATGTTAACTTTTGTAGGCTGAATAAATAATTATCTGCCTTAATACCAGGAAAGTTTAATTTACTAATAAAGACTCTATATTTAAAGGTTAAAAGGTATTATTATCTTACTATTTGAAACATAAACATCATGTTTCATATTTGAGGACGAATAAAGAAAAATACAGCTACAGGTTATGCATAATTTGCAGCCGTAGTCTACATAAGGGATAGGATGAGCCACGAGATATTTAGATAGGAAATAGAGAGTTTTGGGGTAGTGGAACAGACAATAAATATAATATTCATGTGGACATGAGAAATATTATTCCCGGATGACATTGTACCTTTCCTTATTTTTCACTCTTTACTGAGTTAGAATCCTATTTTCGGGCAGGAAATTTACGTCACTTTGTCGTCACTTCCTCATTCTTCACCTTCCGAAAGTACGCCTTCGTTTCACATTCATTTACTAGCACAACTCCATCTCTCTCCAGAGAGAGGTAATTCTCTTATCTTTTCTAGTTCAATTCGAGCATTCTTTCTCATTTCTTCTTCGCGAGAACTTTTTATCCCAAAGAGGAAGTATATCCCATCTAAAGATTTATTCGTTTATTATACAATTCGGATGAGTTTGACTTTCGTAGTAGATGGAATCTAGGTCAACGATAGGTACGATTCCTTCGAAGACACGATCATGTAACTAGCCGCTTTTTCTAACTTTGTTGGGATGCAAAATTTATTGTTCGCGTCTCAAATCGATCGAAGTCTCAATTCCCATGACTTGAATATCTCTTCTAAAAATAATTTATATCTAGAACGAGTCGGTGTGATCTACTTTGCCTAACACTAGCATCAAGAGCGTATTTAATCATCGAAGCAAAAGTATCACCAATCTTTATAAAAAATATTATTTCTTTAGAAGAGACTGATATTTTTGTACCATTTCTGCGATTCAAGGAGAGGACGAAATCATTTCCAAGAGAATACATTCTATAAGTTTGGTATTATAATTTAATAATTTAGTCGAAGATTAGAGATAGTATGTGAGTTTCAAGAAAATTAGAAATAGAGTAGAATTCTATATGCTTTACGTAAAAATTTCACTCATCAAGATTATTTGGATCAATAATCATAATAATTCATTTTGCCATCCAGTATACTCATCTCCGACTGTATTTAAAGCCTAATGGTTCCATGGTTATTCAAGCCTAGCCTTCGAAATAATATACCACTTTAAAGGTTTCATTTTTAGAATGAAATACAAATTGAAACCATTCAAGAAGATTGGGTGCTAATAACTCCCATCGTTCGCGTGCATCATGAATTAATGAAACTATAAACAAGAGAGTGAAAACGGAATAAATTCGTACGTGATAAATGTATAACCTCTCGCATATTCAATCTCTCTCGTACGCACTTTGTGACTGACGGATAAAAATCCGTTAAGATCGGAGATAGGAAGCGTCTGTTGTAAATAGATATTATCTGATGCCGCAGAATTTCCGCGGTGACGACTTTCACCTCTTGTTGGTTTTTCGAGGGTTATCTCAGTGCAAACTGTCACGCTGCCCTGAGGAGGTTTACCCTCATTTCAGAGCGGACACTTTGACGGCAAATGTACAAGGGATGCGAATGGGCATTTGTCCAGGGCCATGAGATATATGTGCCGGAAAAGAAGAATTCCAAAGTGAATATTTCCTTTCTCTCAAATTCATTCTCTCGGGCGATAATTTCGGAGCATGATTCATCATGCAAATGCATGCAAAACAGCCTCATAAAAGACATGTTGTGATTTATCTCAAAACATCGATGCAAATTTTACTGCTGGAAATTTCTTTACGGCTCTTCTTATAAATTTACAGCTGACGTCATAAAAGTGGCGTTCGTGAAATACTCAAGATTGTTAGAAAACTTTCGTTTTTACTTGCTCTTGTGTAATGAAGCAAAGTTCTCTATCCAACTGGAAGGTGATGGCTCTTTCATCGACCGCTCTGCAGTTGAAATGCGCATATGTTTTCCTTGGGCATTTCCTCCCTTAAAGGGGAAAACTAATTGCCGAAATTTCCGAGAGAATATCGCTAACGGGTTTTAGTTATTAAAAGTGGTCCGAGTTAAAGCGAGATGCAATAAAATAATGAAAGAGGTCTGAGGTCTGTTAGACTTAGTAGGGTTACATGTATTTGGAGATAATATTTATCTTAGAGAGCAATTAATTATTGTGGACAGAATGAACGGAAAAATATCTTAAAAATTTTATGAATATACTAAATGATTAATGTTATTCAGGTCCTTGCCTTAGACAAATCAATCGTTTTTAGCAAAATATAAATAGAAACTTTGAATTGAAGATTAATACTTATCAGAATTTTGTCTAGTGCAGTCAACCGATTCATATATTGGTGGTGAAAAAGAATTATATAAATAGTAAATATGTCTAAACTGATTCATAATATGTTTATAAGCAACTAATTCTGGGATAATTTTCTAGAATTATTATGCCTAGGAAATTATTATACAATTTCTTTATCTGCATATATTAAAATTATTAGAAAAATATCAATTTAAACACACTTTTCTTGTTTAATAAAAATTCAGGATCACTTATCTTTCAATCGATATAAATCAATATTTGAATTGATCATACAAAGAAATTGCGGAAAAATCAAAACTATATTGACTTTGTTTTAATATTTCCTCCATGTGAGTGAAAATTAATATGGTTTCCATATGAAAGAATAGGATTTTCTTGAGAAGAAAGAGATTTTAACGGAAAGCAAAAAGCACGATAGATACAGATTCAATTCCGGATGAAGAAAAAAAAGCATCGATCTGTATCTGTCCTTCCGAAAGTTAATTTGGTGTCTACGTAACAACCGATTGCAATGGGGCATAGATGGTTAATTACCTCAAACGTATCCCCAAGGGATATGCCTCCAAAATGCCAATTTCGCAACCTCTATTATGTACTATTTTTTGTGCTTTTTATCCGGATCGGTTAACCGAACGTTCCGGAGAAGGACTCCGTCACCGGCCATTGCTTTTTTAAGCTCTTCTATTTCACAACCAATGTTTCAATAACACAAAGTGGAACTTTTTAGTTAATTTCAGTAAAACAAGGACTTTTTACGCCTTTCCTGAGAGTATCACAAAAGTTAATTGTACAGTGCATTTTATGAGATCGATTCTCTTTCGAGTAATTTTAAATTCCGAGAAAATTAATTTTACGAGTTTTCTGCAGATAAAAAGGTTTTATATTAAAGTGAAGTTCATTCCTACTCTACCATTAATACATTATTTAATACATAGTAAATCAGAGGGTAAAATCGATGTTTCTATGACATACATGTATATAAAACATGAGGGTATTGTTACGTAACGAAATTTGGTCATGTATTTTTTTAATTAAAAAAGTGATTTTTGAATTGGAAGCGGTTCATTTTAGCACGAAATTTGCTTTGAAACAAAATTGATTTTTGGATGGATTTTAAGAGAGTTCATTTTTTTATGACAACCACCAAAAATATACTCATGTTTAGCAATAATTGCGCACTTTCAATGAACGAGTTTTCCATGAATAATAATAAATATTCAATTGAACAACTCGATGGAAAAGTACGGGGGAGACGGATAAAATTTCAAAAATTCTATGTAAAGAAGACTTTTCATAGCAAAAATTCACGTTTGAATAATAGAAGACGTGATTGTGAATGAAGGAGACGCGTCAAGTGAACTATAATCAAGCACGTATCATCTTCATAAATTTATATTTGGTCATACAAATTCATGATTCTCAAGAAAGTTAGTCAATATCAACCGCCATAAACAACGAAAAAGAATAAATGTCAGGGACCGAAAGGGAAAATTCGGCAGAAAAAAAATAAAAATTGGAGAAAAGAGAAAAATGCCAAGCGCATAGCGATCTGAGGTCAAAGAAAAGAGGAAACCCTGCAATAAAAAAACAGACTATAAATCCTTTTCGTCCTAAGATGGAAACCGCGATTTCTTCTTGTGTTCCACGAGACCGAGATATATAAATAAAGAGTGGTTTCTTGCGAGAAGGAAGGTGCGTGTGTTTTTAGCGAACCACCGTTTTTTTTGTCTCTACGGTGGCTTGCACATTTATTTTTTTTCCAAGACCTCTCAGCTTCACAAAGAAATTTTCGCGCAGAAGAAAAGGGAGTGAAAATAAAACGTAAGAAAGGAGGGAATAAATGCCTTACTTTTCTGTGAAGAAAGGTCAGAGGGCATGTGGATTGTTGTGTATGACTGTGTGTTCCTGAGATTACTTATTCATACGTGAACGTACTAAATAAAAGAGGAATTGTATAGGGTTATTTATCAATATTGTACGAGCGAGAGTAGTTTAAAATGCATAAAATCCTTCTCATTAATAATTGAACACAAGGATATATCTTTTTTGGAATACTTGGATATGATGGTTAGGAACTTAGAAGACTAGTATTCAAAACCTAATGAACTATAAAGAGGATAAATTAAGTCCATGATTTAATAATCAGCATATTCATCATGGATATAAGTTTTAATTAACATATATATAAAAGAAATATCATCATATAAGTATATAAATACCTCATATCTTTTCATGGCCATGATAAATTTCAACGCAGAGTAGTGTAAAATCATTAATCGTAAACTTCATGGGTAATCTTAAATCTAAATGTTATCGTAGTGAAAACACAGAACATAGCACCAAAATTTCTAGCTTATATTTCACTTCATTGTAATATTTAAATCTAAAAATGAGAGTTGATCGTAAACTCGATTTTAATCTGCACGCCATCGAACTGGTTCACCGTCCTTCAAAAATAATAAAAAAATGGAATTGTGGAATGCATGAGAAAAAGGTCACAAAATTAACGTAAGCAAAGTCAATCGACTTCATATAGTTCGCTTTGAAAAGGAGAAATTTAAATATATTTAACTTGGTGAATCATTTTAGTAATTAAATAATTCTACATTTTATAATAAAGAATAATAGTATATTATTATATAGATTTTATAGCATATTTAGGAAGGATAACGATAATGATTTGGCTGTGAGTTATATTTTACTGGAATCTAAAGCTGAATCACTTAAACAAAGAATAATATTCAAATTACTTTGAGACTTGTGAAAAACATGTATAAGAAGAGATATTCCAATCTATGAATGTATCGGTAACCTTGAAAATATTATCTCCCATATCAATATTACGGATATCGAAATTTTGAGAGACTCCAGCATACATATCGTTTACTTTCGTAACTACAGTTGAGTCTAGTTTCCTCTATTTATCATTCTTTTTCAACCACATACATCGACGTCGTACTTTAACTCATCAATTAATTCCCTCATTATTCCTTCAAACGCCATTTATTATTTCTTTCGCCGTAAAGCAAACATCTCCACCGTCCCCTCCTATTTCAGTGGAATTTCTTTTCGATTTTAACGTCATTTACCATTTCCAAGTTTCCTCCTATGACGCATCCAGTTTCGTTGAATTTCCCATTATCATCCTTTTATCTCTTCTCTTAAACTATTCGATTCTCTATTCGGCACCTTCGTCTTGTGTCTTCTTCTCATCTCCATATCCCTTTTCTTCCGTTTTCCTATTTCCTATTGTTATCCCAATCGCATCCTCTGGAGCTCTACAATCCCAAGGGTCTATAGAACATGGCCGTTTGGGTCCAAGGACCGGAAATCGAAGCTATTTCTCACGGTCTCCCATCTTCTCCTTCCTTTTTCCACCTCCTATCCTTCTCCTTGCTTACAGGAACCGTGTTTCATATACATCTACTTTGATCCTAAAATTGTCGAAGCAACAAATAATTCTTTTTAAGAGGATATCTAATTTTATATGCATCAGTGTGCGATCTTAAAACTCATCTCTTTTCGAGTCTTGATTTAAGTTTTGTTTTTGCAAAATATATTCAATAATACGTGTAATAATTAAATTGTTATCAGCTCTGCTGGTCGAAGATCATCTATGCCACTATAGAATCATGCATAAGTAAAAAATGGTAAGATAAGTTGGTAAACCGTCCAATACGTAAGTTTGAGCCATACAATAATATTTAAATTCTCACTTTAAAATTTAATTTCGAGACTTTATGTCAATAACGTATACTGAATTAAAGCATCGGAATAAGTTGTGGCGCAGCTTCCTAAGCTGAGCCACAACTGCAGCTTTATTTAGAAGACTTTCTGAAGGTAAGGTTAGGGTGCAGGAATCTCTGCTACTAGCAATTATAGGTATCATTTTTTATTGTATGGGAAATTTAATGTGGAAAGGTTTAATCGATTGTGAGGGTCGAAATATTTTCAAAACTTAAAACAGATCCTGTATCAGTACAAGTTTTTTTAACGATGACCTTTTAAGTGGAAAACTCTTATGAAGTTTGCTCGCATTTTTTGACGTTCAATGCAAACCATTTTACTGCAAAACTCAGCTTATTATTTGATAGTTTAAAATCAACGGCTAACAAAATAGGAATGCATATAGACCGATAAACAATGACCATTTTATCGTAGGTTAGGTCTCGATTATAATTTTATTTTACACGGTAAAACATCATCGATTCCATTTACGCTACGCCAAATCATATTTACTCATCTGCGATGGTGCCATTTGCTTTTCAGGTTCAACTATCATATTTGCACACAAAAGGTGGAATTCAGTGACACATATTTGAGAGTTATTGCTCTGCTAAATCTTTCCCGCGCCCTTTATTGAGCAACTACACAAATTAAAAATAAATCTCAATTAAATATTTCATAAAGCTAATAAAGAATAAAAATTGACCTTCATCAATTCGGCAAATGAGATTCCAGTCAGTTAAAAAAATAAATTATATATTGATATAATATTTCTATTCATAAATACGTGTATAAAGAGCTTAATTCATGCATAAAATACATAAAACCTAACCAACTTTACTAAGAATTTCAAGAGATTTTTTATTTGTTCCAAAAGATATTTTTCTATGATTATTCCAATTTTACTATTTCATCTGCATTCCCCAGAGGGGAGGATAAATGTTTTTCATCGAATCAATAGTTGTATCCGACGATTGGATTTCTCGGACCATCCCAATTTCCTGTTTGTGTAGCTGGAATTAGAAGTTAGTGTGATCAGTGCTTTACGCGTTCTTTTTAAAGTTCCACTTCGAAGAAGAGAGATGGAGTTGTTCGTTTCTTTTTTGCGGGTTGCCGATCGTCGGATGTTTTCTAAAGCGATCCCCAGGGCCCTGTACAGATCCGTTTGGGATCGAAGCTGTTGGTTAGTTTGAGGCGAAAGAAAGGGCTGATCGCGAGGACTAAAAAAAGGCATTTTGAGGAATGTGATGGAATGTGTGGAGATTAGGACAATAGGGGAAATCGAAACTAGGAGCGGCGTAAAGAATTTTTCTGGATAGATTGATGGAGCAAAAATAGTTGGGATGTAAGGGCAGCTGTTAATACTATTTTGGAAGTATTTGGATGGAGAGAATTCCTGGTCGAGGAATTCGTAAAAGTGAGTCTACTACATAGCTTGCGAAAGAAATAAAAATCAATTTAAGTGTTTGCAAGAATTGAGGAGAGTTAAAGAATGAGAATAGAAGATTTGATGAAGCATTCCGCGTTTAAATATTTAGCGGTTTGGCTAATAAATTGAGTTCAAATGTTCTCATTCTAGATTTTTATCTTACATATTAAAAACTAATCTTACACTTGGATTCATATATAAATACATTAAACCACGAGAAAGATTCAAGATTATCTTACTTTTCTTTTTTTCCTCTCATATTTTAAATATTATAATTAATAAATATTCTTTGTACATTATAAAAGAATTCCTTCATGTCTAATATTCCCATATAAATATTGGCTTATATCGCATCAAGTTCCTTTAGCATAATTATATCCCTTCCTTATTTACTCAGGTACATAATTTAAATATTTTGTCAGACGAATTATTATACATATCGTACTTTTGTAAGTTTGTTTGTTTATGCGACGGCGTATTTAAATGAGGATAGAACCTTTGGGAACGTAAGGGAACAAAGACGAAGAGGGTGGGAGACAAGATGGGATAAAGGGAGTCTTGTAGCGGCTAGTGATTTCTGGCTTGTTTTCCATCGACAGGGCGGAAATGGAGAGAGAAATAGCCCGTGGGCAAGAACTGTCTCATAGCAATTGGGGCGTGGATCCACTGCTGTGGGAAGAGGAATGTGTGGCTGTAGGGTGACGTAGATAAACTGGGTTTCGGGGGATGAGCTAGGGTTAGGACGTAGGATTAGCCATCGACTTGCAGCTACCCAATTGAAAATAAAAATCCCTCTGGATTTTAAATAAGTGAAATATTGCTTAAGAATAGGTGAAGCTGAGAGAATGGTCAGTAATTTCTATATTAATATGATATAAAATATTTACGATAAAGAGGTCAACCTAAATGCCTTACAATTTACGTAATATGCTGTTCTGATTCTCATCTTGATTTATTTCATTTCTAGGGAATATTTATGATGGATTATGTGATTACCGTTTCAACTTTAAAGTTATAATTACCTGGGCTTTAGGCTTATATTTTTTTCGTGTAGACAGCACAATTTATCGAATATTTATTTAACTTCTAATTGAATTGAATTATTTTAAACTAATGTAAAATGTTTTCAGTGAAATCGCGAAAAATATCATACTGAAAAATGTAATTAATTTATAATCATCTTATAAAGCCTCCAATGGGCAATATTACTTCAGTAATTAGTCGATTATTCATGAATCCTCTCCTAATAAACTAGAAAAATTTTCACCAGGTATCAAATAACAGCTTTCCATGGCGAATCTAGTCATATCGGCTCACTGGGGAGTGAAATACATGAACCAAACGCTAGCTGTGCGATGAGATAGTTAATTCAAACAAACCATGGACTGGAAATAGATGAGTTCCTCAAGTAATTCAGTTTCCCTACGATGACCGAAAGCGCTCAACAGATTGACCTCAGAGGGACGCACAGGTGTACGAGTGGAACAAAAAGACAGAGTGGATACGGTTGAGGAGGGAAGAATGGGATGGGTGCCGGAGGGCGTACCATGATCGAACATGCGAAGTTTTCCATCATTTCAAATACACGTATGGATAAAAAAGAATACAGGGAACATAGGAATAAGAAGAACACTGGGTTGAGGAATCACCTGGAAAAATACTCTCATCTACATATTATATGAAAAGCGGCTTTGTGTGCTGTAGGATATTGTTGACGGTGTCTATGAAAAAAGACCTTTTGTAAGCATGTATGATATACTACAGCTATTCCTTCTTGTACGTAAACTATTACAGCAGACAAACGCTTCCATGGAGCAATACTAAAGTTCTTTCCAAACCGAGAAAAGATGTTCAACAAGGCGACTCGAGTAAACTCTGAATCTGCTGCGTATAATTTGCGATTGAAATTCGATTCGAATTTAATCGAACAGAAACACCATATTTACCAACATTTTGCGTCATTTAATGAGAGAGCTTAACCAGAATACAAGAATATATTTGACAACGCATTGGATTTTATCATGTTTGAATCTGTACTCAAACAAACGACAATTTCCTTCTATTTTTTTCGAGTGTTTAGTGATGGTGAAATGAAAATGCTTTGCACGGCAAAGATTGCGCGATCATATTTACAATCCGCTACAATATGTTTGCGAACAAATGAGCATGTAGGATAAATATGGCACTGATATTATGTTTACACAAAAATACTCCGGTTTTGGTCGAATGAAGATATACGCTGTAATTTTTGTCCATAAAGCGTGTTAATTTTTGGCTAAAATATCCGATTTTTGTATTTCAGTAGAGTAATTTCATCTATAGAAAGCTATAGTATTACGTTGTGGAGAAAATATATTTTAATAAGCCTTAATTTCATTTTCATATCGACAATCATATTGAACTTCATCGGTGAGGTACTAAAGTATCAACGATACAGTTGTTAATATTGATATTATGGAAATATTATAAATCAATTAATCAAATAATATAACACTTGAATATATATGATATTTCCTGTTTTTCATTAGAAGGAAAATATGAACAGAGTAAATAGTCTCGGAGATTCATTCATCGAGTTTATCATAATTCTCACCGTAACCAGTAAGGCAGATGATGGATTTAAAATCAATCAAATAACTTTTAAATGGTACGTTTATCTGTCAGAAGCAAATATCAAAGCTATCACGAACGCACGGAGAGATTCGTCACCGTAGTCACGTGATGGTAAAAAAACAAATCCTTCGTCCATGAATTGAGTCCTCTTGTGAAGAGAGGATTATTCGATTTAATATTGGAAGTCTGCAGATACCTTCTCACGATTAAGCACCATGGCACCCAGTCTTGATCAAACTCATTTGCATTGCCTTTTCACCTGTTGCCCTTCGGATACAGTTTGCGCGCTGCACGTAATACCCTTTTGTCAGCTCAACAAATGATTCTGATTCGAAACCGTTTCCACGAGAATCGCGTCCAACGTCATTGGATTCCCCAAATCTCTTGTGTCATCATCCTTGCTATCCTCTCCTATAAATCAACTCTCCTTTATAATATACACCGCAACGTTTCAGTTAACAATTTGAATGGGCGAAAGAATAATTACTACTTTATTATATCGATCAATGCTTATTATACCTGCATATGAATGTTAACTTCAAAGAGATTCAAAAATATCTATTGACTATTGAGATAAACAGTCACTCTCGACTCGAACAACATTAAATATATCTATTGGGATTTTAACAGAAATAGAATCCTATTAAATACATGAATATAAAGGAATAAATGATCTAAAGAGAGTTATCTATATAATAATTGTAATGATTAACTCCGCAATTTTAAATAAAACGGATAAGAATTACAGTGTCTTCAATAAAGTTCTTAATTTAGAATTTACATTTTATACCGTAAAAATAAGAAACAAGAAGTTTTCCGAAAATGTTTAAAGGCATAATACGCAGTATTATAAACACACAGATGCAATAGTAGAAATTCAAAAGCACATAGTTGTTATCTCCACTTGACCCGATAAGATGATGATAAAAATCCAATCAAAACCTAATGAGAAGCTGCAAAAGTTTTCCCCTTTCGCAAATCTGGGAATCCCGTCAATTTCGGGAGCAAAGCGCTTTTAATAAAATTCGCCCAAACATTCGCTTACTCCGCGATACGAATTTTTTCTCGAGAAAGTAAATGTGATTGATATTTCTCAGGCTGAAATTCCCTGCCGAAATATTTCCCGCAACTTCGTCGCTTAAAAAAAGGAAGAGCTAAATAAATAAAGCAGATGCGGTGGACGCCTTATCCGTCGTCCCTTTCTCTTCGCAAACTCTTCCCTTTTCTCCCTAATTCCCGTCGAGGTGCCGAAATTCGACGGAAAAAATATATGGGCGAGAGAAATTCCCGTGTTATTAAACCTTCATTTGAGAGATAGCTTTTCCTTCCTCCCTGACAACCTATTGGCATGATGAATGCGGCCACTTCTATACATCTACCTCCATCGGGATCCCCATCAATGCTTCATTAAAAACGCTATAGAGGAAAGATTGCGGAGCTCATCTCCACTTTTTTCGTTTCAAAATTGACTGCCATAGAATCAAATAGGGCTTTTCTCTTTTTATCTTTTGGTGGATGAGAAGGACAGAGATGGGAAAACTGTTACCATTTACTAATTATGGTTTTTTTGTCACATTTTCTCATTTCAGGGTACATCTGGAATTCAAATATCTATTCTTAGATGATGGAGTAAACTAAGATGCATGTTCACTAGTTCGTAAAACCAACTCTTGCTAAACTTCTCGGCTGTATTTTGAACATTGAACTGACCTAATAATTGAGTGCTCCTACGAATAAAATTATTCACATGTAATATTTTTATGTATAATATGGGGTTTTTTTACTTCCTCCTTCAAAAAGGTAATAAAGTATGTTGAATACTTTATGTTGAATAATACTTCGCGAACTTGTTGAATTCAGTTGCAAAAATTCTTACTCTTTTTTTAAACCCTAGTGAATAAAACATTGAAACAATATACTTGATTTAAATATATTTAACTCTCTAACTATTATGTATTCTGCCCACCGAGGTGGAGTGGTTGGAATGCTAACTATCTTATATTAAGGTCACGGGTTCGAATACCGGTTGGGGAGTAAATTTTCCATTCTGGGTATGAATGTTGGTACACACATATTATTTTATATTTGAGACTTAGAATTAGTATATAAAAAAAAGGTTTGTCTATGTTTAATAAATAAAATTGAACTTAAAAGACAGTGATTCTATATCATAAAATTTTAAAATATTCTATATTTGCCTATGTTGCAATTTATTTGAATATAAAGAAGTATATATGAACTAGCTGCCTGTAGAAGCAAGAAAGCACGAAGTACAATCGGAAGGAAAATGAACGCGTTCGTTTGATTCAAGCGATGAAAGAACTATCATGTCAGTGTAGGCACAGATAAGTAGAGATCAAGATACGAGTAGTACGTGCAACAAAAAGGTTGACCTCTTCGGGAATACGCTCCAAAATGAACTCATTTCGATAAACGCGAAACGGATAGCGCGTTATATTTCAAACAGCAGCAGTAACGTATCGCGACATCCAGCGAATAAGTCACCGTCCGTCGCGTATATTTTCCCGAGCAATAGAGGAATCGACGTCTGATATAGTACCTGAATTCTAAGAGAAATCGCTCGATTCTTGAGGAAAACACAGAGAGGTGATGAGAGTAAAGATTGGGTGATTCAGGAGTCCACGAGAGATCTCTTCCATTTATCTGAAAATCCAAGAGCAGGCTTAGGAGATGGCATCATTGCCAATGTTGAGCTTTAACCCAATCTTCCCTCTCCCAAAAGGAACTCGTAAATCCCTCCATCTCAATCTTCCTTTCTTCTACATCTACTCCTCACCCCTTACTCAAACCTATCCATCCTACAGTACCTTGCCGTCTCACCTTTGACCCTTAACGGAGTGTCCGGGACTCGCACTTAACTCTCACATATATCTTTGAATCGCCTCCATCGCACAGGAGATTACCCGACATTTATTACGTGAAGCTTGCATCCTCCATTGATAAGGGAATTGGATTTTTTTTAATTGATCTTTTTCAAACGGTAATTAAATATTACCTAAGGAAGATCGTATAAAAATGTAAATATTAGCATATAATAAGGGAAGAGGTTGTTTTCCAAAATAATAGCATTTCATTCGATTGTTAGAAGAATTATAGTGTTTAAAAAAGAAGAATGAAGCATACATGTACAGAAGCTATATCAAGGTATTTTGAAATAAGAAAACATATACTAAGTTATATTTTAATTCGTCCCTCTTCGAACGCTTTTTATCCTTTTCTTATCATTCTTCCATCACGAATCTATCATTAAAAAATTATCACTTTCCGCCTTTCAAAATATTGGTGATTGAAACGGATTATACCAAAAAAAGTCAAGACATTCATTATATCATTAGAAAATAGTGACTCGATGTTCTTATCCTGCAGAATAATCTTTCTGTCTCGAGTAACTTTAACATTAATTAGCATAGATTCTCCCCAAAAACGGACAATGTTTTTTTTTTTTCAATATCGTTGTAAAATATGTAAAATTTAGCTCAAATAATCATTGAATCCTGTATTAATTAAATTATTCACGTATTATTTTAAATTTTTTTTGTAGCAAAACCTACATATTGTTTTAATTAAAAATGAAACCTTTTATTATATTTTTCTCTGAATTTCTCGTTTTAAATTTGTAATTCAATCATATGCAACCGTAAAACCTATAATTTTGTACGTCAATGTAATAGCATCAACAATTCCTACTCTTGGATTTTTTAAAATTCAAAAATCACCCGAAGGGTTGTGGAATAAATAGCTTATAAATTTCCTCAAAATGAATACCCTTCTTGAGCTCCTTTTAAGGCAGATTTTTGCAAGTGTTGATGCAAGACATCCATCTCTAAGACCCCTCCACAGCTGAAACTTAACCTCTTCTTCGTCACTCGTCCCAAACATCGAAAACCCTCTCAGATTCGTTTTTATTCCGGAAGCTCCCTTTACACAACTTCTCCCTCAGCCCTCTCATTCCCAGGGATCAATCAACAAATCCACTCGCCTGTCAAACTCTTACCTTTCGCATACAATATGGTAATCGAGTTCCCTTCCCGAAACTCAGTTACCGACGCGGTGGCACCTCCTTTTCCTTCCAAGAAAGAACTTCTTAATGGGTGTGCTGCGACCTACTTCCCATTTGTCAGACCCTCCAACACCGTTTCCCACTTCTTGGACTCCTCTACAGAATTTGCACGTAATATGCATATCATTATGCGTCTATAAGGCTTCCCATGCAAATAACCTGTGCACACTCTGGTGATGCAGTTATCGATTGACTGTGTGTTTGATGGGAAAACATAGAGGGTCCTCGACTTAGAAAGATGTTTCATCAACGTAGATCGTGCGTTGATGAAGGAGGCTTTCTCAAAGACAGCATCAAATACAACTAAGATAAAATATTAAGTTTCCAATGAATTCAGTAAATAAAAAAATCAGGAATCGGGCCGAAGAAACAAGTAAAATACATTAATTTTTCTTATCATTCTTATATAGAACCCAAAGAATGTTTTACTCAGAATTTAGCTCTCAGCACTGATAATTTAAATTTTTTTTAAGGGAAGAAAATATATCATTGACATATCTCGAAGTGTTTGTTGAATACTGAAAGATCAATGACTAACAAATAGGTTAAGTAGTAGTATTTTACAACTGCGAAAAATCTATATATTTTCACGACAAGGTATTTTACTGTATGATTTTAATCGGTTTCAGTGACCCTTATTAAGCTTTGTCTCTTGTAATTACATTTATTTCAGTTTTAAAAGGTTAACTTTATAGCGAATATTCATCGAAAATACTAATATAACATAAACATTTTTAAGTTTTTCTACGATATAACGAAACTTACGCGTAGAATGTGCGACAAAATTTGTAAAATTGACAAATTTCAGAATCAAACAAATTTAAGCTATCCTAGTTAGAGTCATAGAGGTAAATACAAAAGTTGAGGTAATGGATAAATCAAATCAATTTAATTTCTGTGATATATGACATATAAATGCCAATTTTAGACGTCAGAGATGTTAAAAAAAAACAAATGAAAGCTCCAAATAAAAAAAAAGAGAATAGTTTGATTGGTGAATTTCTGTATCACGAGTTACTGACAGAATTGGGTTGCGTAAGGTTGCAAGACAAAAGTTGCGATATGCAAATGTTTATTCGAGAAGCTTCTGAGGATCAAGGACTTAAACGACGCACCTGCTGTCGACCCAAACGCTTTTTTTGTAGAAAAGATCGATCACCGATGTCTCGTTCGTAAAAGATAACAAATGGCAGAGATAGAATTACTGCATATTTACATTTTTTCAGATGAAAGATTAGACAAAGTTTTAGATTTAGGATAAAATATGTATTAAAGTCAAGCTTTGGTGTGTCAATAATATCAATCATTACATTATTTTTTGAAAGTTGCACAAAGTAGCTAGTAGTGTTTAAGTAAAGGGGTAGGGTATTTGGATGAACAATATATCCAGCCGATTTTTTAGATTCAAATTTAAAGTGATCATTGGACTATTTATGGCTAATTACTTTGTTTCTCATAGCATTCCATAGATGCATTAAATTTCGGTTCTTATAAAGATAAAGGGAAAATTCTTTTCAAAGAGATTTTAAATAGAGTTCAAGGACGGTTGGTTTTTCATCCCAAAAGGCTGAAATATATAAATAAAAAGCATTTCTCAGTTTTCACGTACACCCTCCGAAAATAAACGCACCGCTGAACAAAGAATTCCATAAAATAAATATGAGGCGTTTGACAATGGTTCGGGGATCGTATAATCACGCGTCCGTTATGCGTCAACCTTTCCTCGACCCTGAAAAGGGGTCAATCTTCCGGAGGGTCGAACCCGGGCCCATTCCCCTGGAAGGACCCTCTTCTGAGGTGAAAGGTTGGCAACGGGGTAAAGAAGGCGAGAAAGCGCGCAATATCAGAGATTTCCCTTCAGAGAGCGGAGTAAAAATTGAACGACCCGCCAAAGAAACTGCCAAAACGATAAATTATACAAAAGGAGGGGAGGAATCGGTCCGTGAGGGAGGGCTGGAGGATGTTTGAAACGGAAAGAAGGGCGGTGGGGTGAGAGGTTTAGGGATTTGAGCGGGGCGGTGGAGTGGGAGCCCTGTGACGTCACCGTCTCCATGGATTTCGCTCACCAACCCATCCACCTGCTCTCTTTCTGCTGAGTACAGATTTCTTTCCATATTCTCATCCATTCCCATCTCATTTCCTTTCCATCTTTGCGTGTTTATTTCTCCGAAATATCGCCGCGCGGATGCGAATTACTCGTCAAAATTTCGATACTTACGAAGTCAAATGGATTATGATAACGATGAATAAGAGCTTTCGATTAAGTTTCCCACTTCATCCCGAAGTGGTTTATTAAATGAGGAAAATACCCAGATTAATTATATTTCCAAGAGGAGCTCCTTTGGATAAATCCCCGCATCTCTTAGAGATGTTTATGTATGCTTAATGGTCTAAATTTGGATAAATATCGTATACTAAGAATAATTATGAACACATTCCCAAGCGTTTTATTTTTATAACAGCACGAATTGCATATGTATGCGAATGCAGTAATTCTATGATTCCAATCCTCAACTCATTTTTCACCATATTTAGTTTCATTCAAGTCATTTATTTCCCAGAATAATCCTCTCAAACCAGGAAAAGCACGGAATTCAATATGAATGGTTCGATGAATTTTTGCATCCATCGCGAACTGAATTCGTCTCGAAATGTCCTCTTATTGGTTTTTCGGAGAAGCGAAGGATTTCCGTCGAAACAGTCGAGGACTTAATTCTTCCCTTTTTCCTCTTAAGCACTTCGATTAATAAGTAACTAACCATTCAGCAGTGAAAGAGCTTCTCTGGTTTCATTACTTATTTTGAAGCCTTATTAGGTCATGAAAGGAATTCCGAGTGCCGCATTTTCTCTAATCGGCATCAAACTTATTTATGATCATACGAATAAGAGCCTTAGGAAAAATGCACTCCTTTTTCCATATGAATGTTAGTCATATTCATAAACGATTTCAAAACCAAGTTGAGCGGTTGGTAGTAGTAGATTTTTTACTGCTTTTGAAGATAAAAAACTGCTACGAGGTTATGAAGTAGCAATATAAATATGGCTAGAATATCGATATTGATTAGACATTCTTTCTGAACAGTTACAGATTCTTCAAATTATTATCAGTACATAGTGATTTTTTTTGTACAAAGTATCATACGTGAATTAAATACGCGTAGCATCAAAGTCAGAACTAGTAGCAAATGATGAATATAGACGAAGATGCTTCTAGAGGACGGAATTCTTTTGGAACATCAACATAAAAAAATCTTCTGAGAGCGGGTGGTGTCCTTTCTCCTACAAAAAGGATCTAGTTTATTTATCATAGCTTTTAGTCAAATAGAATTCCTAAACTTTTCTTGAATAAGACAAAGGACAAAATGCGGGACCACTCTTTTGTGAAAACGTAACTGGAGAAAAGCAAACCTCGCATCAGTATGAACCACCTCTCATTTCGACTCAGAAATAAAGCAGCGAGAAATAAGCCTTGTAATCCTTGCTAGGAGAGACCCAAAAGGACTGTGACGGATTCCTTATTCTCTTTCCAATCCCCGCGAAAAAACAGACTCTGCGTTTTTTCGAACTCTTCAGGATATTACTGCTAGGTGTTTTCCTCCCTCTTTTTTCGCCATTCTCTTTGCTCCGGAGTAAAAAATCTTCTGAGAGGATTGGAAGGTTAAGTTTCAGGATTCCTTTTCGCTATCCCTGCTTTGCAGAAAAAGACACGTCCTTCCAGCATTATTATCCATTGACCTCGAAAGGCAGTTCTTCCTTTTGTCGGTCGTTGGTGTCTCCGGAAAAAATCCTTTCATGGCTTTGGAACCGCTACCTTTCACGTGTTACAACGCTTTGTCTAACCCCATTCTATCCGCGCTGTCATCTAAAAAAGGTTCTTGTTTTTTTTTAATGGTAAATAATTCTAACTGTTGAATTTGTTTCGATCTGCGAGGTTTCTGCAGCGTATCGATGCCTAAGATGTACTCAAGCAGGATTGCATTTATTATGAACTGATTTTTATGTAATTCTAAAGATTTATTTAGACAACGTCTAACAAGTTATTTCTAGTACGAGTATAAACATGTATATGTTGTGTTTAAACCTCACCATTGTCAACGGATTCAATCATTTATACTCAAAATAATTAAAATTTTATTTAAAATAGGAAAAATATTGAGAATTTTAAAACGGGCATCTATCTTTATAAGGAGATAGTTCGTTCTTAAATTGGTATAATATCTCATAATCAATAGGATTCATTGAAAATATGATTTCCTACATACATAAATGTATATCTTTAATATATTTAATGGCCTTAGTTAAAAACTTGCTATAGAGATATCCTTAACCCCTTTATTTGGACATTCATTTAAGTATTTTTGGAAACTGCGATTGGATTCCGTCTTCATCGTTTTTCCATTGAAATTTCATGTCGTCTTTCCCAAACTACCTCCAAATATTCTCCTCTCTGTCTTCCAATCCTTTTCAAAAGTACTTCCTTTTCGCATCTCTTTCATCTCCTACAAGACTCGTTTTCAATTTTTCCCTCCTTTGTGACCCTAAGACATTTTTTAGCTTTAATATCCTCCGGTGTTTCTCAGTTTTCCTTTCCTTTCGAAAACAAGCATTCTTCTTCGTTTCCATCGGATTTTTCGATTGATCTTGCGCGATATAATAGCTGTCGAAATTTGTTTTCTCAAATTTCGTTTAAGGAAGTCAGTATCAACCTTATTATACCTTTTGTATGTGAGTTAACATTAATCCATTTTGAAATAAACGCATACCACCAGAAAATAATCTACCCGAAGTTGAATAGAGTTAATAATGTTATCCTAGTATCAATACTGACTTTCTACTTAAGAACTAATTTCTAAGAGGAATAGATATGAGGGTAGGGAATCTAAGAATTAATATCAGCTATACATATGACAGAGTGAATTAGAAATGAATTTTGACTGGAATCTTATGATAAGGAGAAAAATATTCTGATTATTCCCCGTGACAGGCTTATTGCCTTCAATCACACACCATTCTCATTTCTACCTATATTAATGGTGTGAAATTCCAGGGCAATGGCTAAGCATTTATGTCTGTCATCAGCTGTGAACGCGTATAATTACTTAGCTATCCAACCCACCTTTATTGACAATCGTTAGATCGAACGATAACTAAAAACAAATTTTATGTAGATATGCATCTCTGACATATTAATCAAATAGGAATTTCCATTAGCAAATAAATCGAACACATCGAGACAATTCCTCGAGAGCGCATCCTACTCCTACTGTCAGCACTAGAAATTTACGCATGTAAGTTACTCGCTCGTGATGAAACGCCATCCATGAATCCTCCGCTAGGAAAGGGGAATGAGTAAGTGAAACGGGCCTCCTAGGGACGCTTCGTTATGACGCAATGAGAAAAAATGAGGCGCCAAAAGGAAGACGGAGAAAATCATCTCGTCCCAATCTTTTTTTTTAATGGAGGATGATGAAACTCATGAGGGAGACCCCTTAACTCGTATGGAAGGCTGAGGTGATGGGACCTGGATAAGGGCCTCTCCATAAATCACATCTATGAAGTTGCATTTTCAGGGCTCCTTAAATCCGTATCGTGAGCACTCCATATTTCATTGCCCGCATCGATGGATGCATTCTGGGAAGGTGAAGAGGAAAGCTACGGAATTCTGGAGGACGTCACATTCAATTTGTCACCGTGAGCTTCTTTTTTCAAACTCGGCATTTCGGAAATTTTTCCCACTGCGCTCGTTCATTCCTGACGCTACATTTTCTTCCACACCTTCGAATTTCCACTCGGTTCGCTCTCGATGGCCGCGAAGGATACATTTTCCAGCGATTTCTATGCAACTTCCTAGAAGAACTTCAACTCGTACTCTCCCATCGCATTCCTCCACTCATTCCTTTAGTTTTTTTAAAAAACGTTTGTTCCCCGATTCAAGAGTTGGGAAAAGAAGAGAAAAACTCAGACTCTGTGTGTTGATATGTAAATATGTATGCAGACAAAGGAATAGATTTCATATAGTTGTAACCAAGACTAAAATTTTCCTCGCTTTACTGAAATTATTCTTCCTGCCTGTCTTTTATTGCAAGTCTAAGCCTAAGTTAAATGAGACTAAAATGATTTTCTTTCCTTAAATATCCAATAAACTAAATGATACGAAATTACAGGAATCTTCTCCAAATATAATCTAGTATTCATTATAATTCGCAGAAACTATAATTAGGAATTAATTCTTTATAACGTTTTTTAAAAAACTGTATTATCATCTTTCATTTTAAATTAACTATCTGTAATCTAAATTAGATATACTATGTGACATTTGGTATCCAAAACCATAAATGTCTAAGGATTAATATAATTCTTCTTTTCTAGTCTATTAATAGTTTTGGTTGAAATTTACTTGTCGCTTAGCGAGTAAATTAAATCATAGAACAAATTTTATAATAATCATATTTTATGACATTTAATAATATCAATATCTCATCTTTTTCTTCGTGCAATATGAAAACTTAAATACAAAATCTAATCTAAAGTTTCTAATTTTGAATTTTAACGACTCGTATTTAAAATCAATCATTTCGTAAACATTCAAATTGCTTCTTTATGGAAACTAACATATGCAGATTCGGTGAAAAGAGCGTGAAACAGGTCCCTTTAAAGTGGCCTCTATTAAAAGAGGCATCAATTAAAATCTAGATAACTCCTCATTACACATCCGGCCATAAAAACGTCAGATGCATCGTTGTGATAAGTAATCTATGGTCAATGACAATCTGATTTGTTTCGTGCGAGCGAGTTATCAGCTCAGTACAACGATTGCCATAATCGACCTTCCAAAATAGAGATGCTATGGCATGAAACGGGAGGGAATTTTTTTCCAAACGATCTCCGATAATATTCATCATATCTTTCCAAGAAAATGAACTTTTATGGCCGCCGAACAAAGAATAATATCCCCTTAAATCGAATATCGACGTTCAGATAAGGCTCCACGGCAATGAATGCAAGAGGAAGCTTAAAAACAACAGGAAACTTGGGGCAATTCCTTCGCCTGCATTTTACTGCACGAAACACCGACATTTTCGGGGATAAAATTCCTAATTGTGGAAATCAATCTTTCTTTTCCCGATTCCCCTGCAATCTCCGTGGAGCGAGAGGAAAAAACGTAGCAGGAAAAACATGATATATTATTCTTATCTCCGCCAGAACCATTCCGCTACCCTCAAACCCCGTTACGCCCCCTCGTATCGGAAAATCTCCCCTGTCCTCAAATGAAAGAAGGGGAAAGAACTACGTCATTTTAATTATGCTCAGGTGCGTGCCACCGATCGTAAGGGGAAATGAAGGGGGATTTAAAGCGGCACTTTTGAAGAGAAATATTAAAGGGAGGGGGGGGGGTACCCCTTTGGGAATACGCTCTTCTTCCCTCAACTTTCTATCACAGTGTCTCCTCCACGAGATGCGTGGGAGGCAGAACTTTGATTATCATTTTCCCTCTATTCTTCTTTCCACTTCGTTCCCAAAGGCTTTAACGGTCGAACGAGACCCGAACGAAATCAATTCCTATATTCAAACAAAGGCTCCCCGCTGCGAAACTTCCGTAGAGCCACGTAAACTCCCTCTTGCCTCCGAAAGATCGATCTCTGAATATATCCACTCCTTCCCATTCTACTCGATCACCTGTTCTTCTCATATATTGCTCCAGCGCCATATGGCCGATGGGGGATTCCCTCCCTCCGTTCCGGAATTTAAGAGAGCTTTTCCTCCTTCGGCATCGGTTAAATTAATGTGGAGAATTTTTTGCGCTTGATTATCTCCCGAAGAACGATTTTTTTCCTCCTCCGAGCGAAGCTAATAACGCGTAGATTGTTTGCAGTAGGGCCTCAGTGTTCGAAGCCAATTACGAGTCCCGTGCTTGCTTTTTCAGGGAAGGATTTCAAGACGTGAGGAATAAAAATTTCCAATAAAAGCCGTTTGATACTCTTTGTATCCCATATTCTATGTCCTGAAGACGATTATAAGGAGATAAAAATTCCACTGCCTACGGCGAGGGTTTCAATGAAAATCTCGTTTGGAAATGAGGTAGCGAAAGACTTCTGATGGAGATTTAAATGCATGTTTACGTAAAAATTTCGAAAAGACCCATTTTTCATTATTTTATTCTACGTATTTTATTGAGAAAACAATGTTTTATTGATTTATACACATGCTCAGCTAATTATTAACAGCATTTAAACAAATATTGTTGGATTCACATCAATTTTACAGGTTAAAATGACATTTTATTACGTTTGTCAGCAATATGTTTGCAAATTATAAGTTATACTATTTCGTTTATCGTATTCTACTACACATAACAGAAGAGATTGCAGGAATAGCTCAAGAACTTACAATAAAACTGTGTTTATGGGAAAATTATATTATTTTTACAATCTATTTTATTTATTATTATTACAGCTAGTCTTGAGAAGAGTTAAGAATATTATGCCGAAGACTTTAATGAAGTGGGGTACAAAAATTTTCGTAATAATTTTCAAATATATCAATATCTTCCGCCAAATCAGCTGATAATAAGAGTTATCTCGAATATTTAAGAATATTTTAATGTGCAGTAGAGAATATAAAAAAATTAAGATCCTTCCGGTTCCATTAATAGAACTAAAAGCAATAATTCCAAAGAAACTGGAGCGTCGACTTGGAATAGCAAGGGTCAAAGTACTTTATATACGAGAGAAGTTCGCCGACACGAGATGATGGGATATTTGGCATGGATAAAAACTTCTCTATGAACTCCGCGAAAAACCCATAAAAGCAAAATGAATTGTTATGGAAGTAAGCGGGGATGTTTGTTTTATACGATCACTCGGAAAAGTCCATCCCCATCTTAGTGTGAAATACGATGTGCCTGGCAACATTCGGCGCTTCTGCATTAATCCGGGCAAAGTCGAACCAATAAACGTTCTCCAACTTTCGATCTTATCTGGGTTCCCTTTCATTGGTCGAGGCGCGTTTCCGACTATTTAATGCCCCCGACCATAATTGCCGTCAGATACAAATTACGTCACCCATAAATCCCACTTTTTCATCACCACAAATCGTCGCGTGAATTTCTAACCCCGTCTCTAATCTCTCCCCACAGCCCCAATTTGACGGAATTAATGGACGACCCCACCCTCACCAGCTATATCTCCACGACGTTAATCCGCCATTTTTCTCGCCATCTTCCACGATTATCCCCCGCGGAAGAACGCGATCAGATGCTGAATAAACAGGGCGTAAGGGGGTCGTTTCTGTCTTTATTAACCTCGTTACTCCACCCTAGTTTCGTCTAGGATCCCCTTCAAACCCTTTCCACGCGCAATACCCGTTTCCGACCTTTTTTTGGACTCTCATTACTTCACTTCATTTCTGCTTTAAAAAAAAACGTCTTTTCTTCCGATCATTTTCTAACCCTTTCCGAAACGCGGTCGCCGTCTTCTCGAAATTCATCCGTCGGAAAAAAATGCGGGAATTCGAGTGGGAAAATGAGGAAGGAAGAGGTTAAGGAAAGGTTCTGGGAATCTGTGGCGAGGGATTGCTCATCCGAAACCCACCTTAATGAGGCACCCCTTCTCCCCCTTACGTCATTAACCTCAAACCCATTTCCAGTCAACACTTTCCCACACTCTGCACACCTTGGCTCACTCTTGTTATAGCTCGACAAACAGTACCCGCCAGTGAGGATGTGTGAGGGAAGGTGTAGGAGTCAGGAGGACTAATAAGACAAAAGGTAAACGGGGAGCCGGAAGAAAGTTCTCGTGGCTGATACGGGTGCAGAAAGAATGGGTGAACGGGAAGAGGGGAGAGAAAGGAAGAGAAAGAGGGAAACTTCAAATATGAATGGAGTAATAAAGAGAGAGACCGATAAATCAAAGGAAAATCTAAGGAGAAAAAGCGAAAAATTTTCGTTATAATCGTGTTGGAGCCGAGTAAGTTAACTGAAGAAAAATATAAGAAATGATTTAACAAAAGGAGTAACTGTATAAATACATTGATTGGATGTTTTGTTGCAAATATGATCTCATCGATTTTCAAAACTAAGGAAAGAGGAATAGGTAAATGAAACAGAACTGCGTACGAATGTACGATCTAGAAAATAATACATAGGAAAGCTTTCTACTTACTAGCTATGTAAGTTTCATAAGTATTGTGTAACTAACATGGAATGATGATCGTTATTATAATATAACGTGAAGAGAGATCATTTTCTGGTAACACTTAATACTCTTTAGTTACAATTCTCTGATAAATCAGCTTATGATAATAAAATATCAGTTGCTTTCCATAGCCATTAATAATTGAAAGAATACCGGAGTAAAAAATTTCGTGTATTCCTAAAAGCAAACAAAGCAACGTATCTCCTTCATGCTAGACTTTCAAAATTTAATTCACTATTTAAAAATATATAAAGTAAACTTTTAAGATGTCCTGATTCTATGAATAAAGGTTCGCATGATCTTTGAAAACACTTTTCTTATCTAAAATTGAGTAGTAAATGGAAAATGTGAATAATTTAAATGACTACTTAAAATATTATATATTTATAAGTTTTTAAATCGTACATAAATTCTAAGAAACTTTAGCAGATGAGCATGAGAATCCATCTGCGTACAAGGTGTAGAGAATATAAGGAAAAGGATAAAATGGAGGAAAGTTGGAGATCAGAATTAAAAACAAATCCTTTTTATATCTTTGTATAGGAAAAACGAGAGACAGTATCTGTAGTACAGTAACGAGTACAGTATACGAAAAATTATCTGTAAGTGAGAAAAGAAATTGAAGTAGTAAAACTGAGCGTAAAAGAGTGAAGGTAGCAAGGAGAAAATAAATTTATAAGAATGAAATAGACAGAACAAAACATGGACAACGTCATGTAGAGTATGTAATCCTAGAAGAGAAATGAATAAATCCAAATGAGATGATAAAGGAAGAAGATAAATAAGGGGACGAAAAATGAAAGACAAATGGGAAGTATCGATGGATGAACAGAATGAATGGAGGAGAGAAAGGTGAGGAAGGGTTCATAAGAAGACGGTGAGAAGAAAGATGGGTGGGTGTTGAATAAGGAACAGATGGAACAAAAGGGTGGGGGTAGAGGGAGCAGCTATTAAAATCCCTGAATTTATGCATTCGAGGGAGCTCAGGTTAGAAGAATGGTTTAGAATTCCTTAGAATTACCCCTCTCTTCCAGCGTGGAGCTTTTGGAAATGTTATAACCTTTACCTTCAACCCAGCGGCAGCAGTTTAATGGGGCCCGGATTCAATTTTCATCGAAGCCCTTAATGCTGATGAGTGTGAGAGCGCAGCCGATGCTGCGAGTGGCCTCGCTTACGGCAGCTCCACCTTCTTTTGTTTCGAGGAAAAAGTTAATAGACGAGAATGTTGATTCTTTTCTAACGAGGTGAGAATTGGATCCTTAGATATATAGATTCTCTCCTTGTCGAATTGGTATCGATATTACATTAAAATTTTACTCGATTCGATAATTCGTTATTTCGGTCTGGATATGCATATATTTTATCTCAGTTCACGTTTCATATTTGAGGTTTAATCGTGCCTTTTCGTACTAAATTAAACTTCGTATCTACTTTCTTCATTACATATTTCTAAGAATCTTTAATACCCATACAAGATAATTGAAGGAAAAATTGCATATAAGAGCAAGAGAGGTTATCTTAAGTTTCAGTTTTACGATGAAAAGTCATTTTTCGTCACACACGTTTTGTTTAAGATGTTACTAACTAAGTTTTTTTTTAATTTCGCCCTTAAAAGATAAAATAATGATTTCATTAGAGGCTTTAAGTTTTACTTATTTCTATTATTTTAAATTTCGGTTTTTTACCACAATATATTCCGGTTTTGAAAAATGTTTAGAGCATAAATGGCATAATTGCATAACCTTTGAAGTTGACAATGAAGGAATATCTTAAATATAATGAAAAAACTTTGTAATTTCCACAGATAATTTAATCGCGACCGGTTTCATAATTTACGTTACATCTTCAGGCACAAAATAGTTTGGTAGAGGATATAATACAAATTATTATATTATACAATATAAAAATGTATAAAATATAAAATTACATAAAACAAACCATTCTTCTGTACCTTGGGACGGAATGTAAATTAGGAAAGCAGTTCAATTATGAACTATAGAAATTCCAAAGTGTTTTATTATACAATGGCCTTTCACGAAGGCCTTCTTATATTAATTAGACGAATATCCAAACCTTTATTCATACATCTCCATAGCAATCTTTTCTTTTAATCTTTGCTACATTTAAAATTGATTGTTACTGGAATATTACTTAAAAAACCATTTATTTCGGAGTGCAGTATTGGTGTTTAATCCCTACAGATAAATCCTCTTTGATAGGACAAGCCTTTATTTGAATTTAAAAATCGACTGAATGCAAACAAACAGTAGGCGATGAGTTCCTTGCGCTCTAATCGAATGTTTTATTTCCGTATTATTTACGTTTCCCTTCCTCGCATCTCTCCTAGATCCGAGCCAAGCTTCCCTCACTTAATTCTCTAATCTTTCTGTAGTCTTTCCTTCTCTACCACACACATACATCTCTCTCTATGTACCTCATTCCCTTGTTAGCGGACTCTCCGGATCTGCAAGTTAAATTGTTCCCAAGGAAATTTAGTCAGCCAAGATGTGGGAGTGAATTATGAAGAGGGTTTTTGGCGAGGAAGCATAGGGAAAGGGACAACGGTATAGAGAGAAAAACATTAAGCAATCGTTTCTTCGGAAGATAAACTTTGGTTCCGCAATTTACAGCCAATTTACTCTCTTTTTTTTTCTCCAGACCTGCCTTCGTTTGGAGATTTATTCTGCTCGAATTTCCTAGAGATAGCTCCGAATAAAAAAATGTGCAAAACGATGTTTGCCCCTTTTCGGAACGGATCAGTCGGCTGTCGATACATGCAGATTATTCTCGCGAGGAAAAAATGCCCATTAATCTATAAACCTCTACGATACCTTGAATTTTTCTTACAGAAAGGATCATGAAATCATTTCAACGCTTATTAGTGTATTCTGATGAATATTTTCGTTTTTATAGGCTCGAAATATGGGTTATTACGTAGAAATCCTAAAGGAATATTTCCCTTTAAGGTTTCTATTTTAAATTTTAATCAACCTTTTCCATGGCCTTATAAATTCTCGCGTCATCCATTAACTATTAAAAGAGAAAGTTTAGATATTATATCACTCAATTTATTTAAATCATACTTTTTAATGACTTGGAACATTATTTATAACCACCAACGAAACTGTTTTTACTAATGAACAGTATTTGCAACTCTCTATAAACATTTTTCGCCTGAGAAACTCTGTCCTTTAATTACAAGACGTAAATAATATTAGCTCAATCTTCCAAATTGTTTAAAATTCTTCCTATATAAACCATATGATTTAAGAGAAAACATAATGATAAAATCTTAATCCTCAACGTGTGAAATAGCAGATGCAGACTAAAGTTTACGACTTCATAGTACTAACTGTAACGCGATACATGCATCCGCAGAATCTTGTCGGGTGGTAATGACTAAGTCGTAAGCAACGGAACACTCTCCGAGTAACTCTGTAATTGTATATCAGATCTTCCTCGACCGAAACTTGCATATCCCGCACCGTAGCATTCCTCACCGTCACAAATCTTCCTTTCGCCAACCCTCGTCGCGATGGGCAATAAAATTCATTGGGCACGTCCCAAGCATTTTGATAGTGAAAGTAACGCTGCAGCAACTTCAGAGATAGGGAGCGGTGTTTTATAAGAGAGGTCTACAAAGAGATACATGGATGTAGGAGGAGTCCTTTGGATTCTGCACGTTTATCGCCATCCGCGACCTATTCTTTCTTTGGCCCTTTAGACAGGGCACGTATCTTAGAGACACGGATTCGAGCCTCAGAGGATATCTCTTCCACTCCACGGAAACAGTGACGTATCTCAGTCTCATCAGAAACAGGAGGAAAGCCGTCTGAAGAGCGAAGATTTATTTTGTTAAATTCGATATTGGGGACTAGGAGTAGCACAGAAGCTCTCGTTTGATATATTCAGCTAATAAAAACCAAGTATAATACGTTAACAATTCCAATATGCTGGCATTAAAGCTTGAATGTTTTACGATGCATAAATACAGCGTATTATATTTTAGGAATTTAGGTGATATTAAAGGAGACGAAACTAAAATTTAGAGGAATATTAAACCAGTGGCTTTATGTATGTCTTAATCTCACAACACGTGGAAAATATTTGCAACATAATTCTTTAAGAAGTGTATAAAGTTTATAGTGACAGTTTATGAAATTCTTAAAATATTCGCAAGAAACTTATTAGTTCAAGACAGTAATACCAGACTGCTAAACAAGAAGAAAAAATAAAGCCATTCACAAGGATTAAGGAAGGATTCGAAGGATTCAGATATTGATGTACTTAAGAATGTTTAATATTCATTTTAATAAAGTGCATTTAATTTTTTTCAATTTACTGGAATCGTATAAAACAAAGCAGACGAGAAAAATTAAAGAGGTAGGAAATATTTACGGTAAATATATTCCATCTTAAAAAGCAGGTATGAGTAAAAGAGATACAGAGAAAAACTGTAGAAGACTAAGAAAAAGGAAAAGCAATGCAGATTTTGGAAATTGAAATTTACTCAGACGGCTGGGATTTATTTTAGATTAAAATCCATAGAAAATCGTGTTGAAATTTAATGAGAATTCACGTACACATTCTTTCTTTACTCAATCCATTTCTTCTCTTCTACGCCTTTTCTTGGGCTTTTGTTAGATTTAAGTTTTAATCTGTCAACTTAATTTGTCTATTTATTTCATACATTTATCTATTTTAGTAAATATGACATACTATGATAATTATTTTCCCCAATCCACTTTGGTTGTAAAATAATAAAAAGAGTTTAAGGAGCATTTAAAAACTTTATTTGGCAATTTAATTCTCAGTCGAATTTCAATTTTAAACTCAAATAATTTACAACAAATGATAGTTTGAATAGTTTAGTTTGCTTATACTGTTATGTGCTGAGAATAAATGGATAACGAACTCGGCTACCGTCTTTGAGACTTTACCTATGACCCGTATCTATTCTTTCATTTTTTGAATGAGTACTTAGTCTAACATGTTATCATTCAAAATTTAAAAAAAATTTGATATTTTTATGCCGTATTATTCTAATTATCAAATGTTTTTCCTTGTTTCGTGTACATGTTTCTAGCATGCATTTATAAAGTTGCAGTTGAGTGTTAATTATAAAACATCCTGAAAGGGAGTTTATTAATCATGTATTTAATATTCTCAGGCTCATTTGTGAAGATTTTACATCTCAACACTCCCACAGTACAGAGAAGGTAAAGTAAATGGAGAAAAGGAAATAAAAACGGGTAAATGGAAAGATAGAAACAAGAGTTTATATGACGGTAACTACACGGAAATAAAGCTGGAAGCAAATGAAGGAGATTGCAGAATTATGTCGCGGCATAAAAACAACGCAGAAAACAAGCAAGCCCGTTGTTTTGTGCATGGAGGTGGACAATATAGCATCGGAGTGCGGACGTCCGGGAAAAAAGAGATTTAAGGTCCTCGGGGAAACCGCAACGTTGTGTGTGATGTGAAGAAGACCTTTTGCCCTTCCTTTCTCCTTCCCTCTCATCAATCTATTCCCTTTTTTCTTTCCTCACAAATCTACCGAAAAGATTTCCCTTCCGCGAGATTTAAACTTCGTGCTTTTTTATGCATCTTCGTTATCTCTCTCGCAACCTCTCTCTTTCGGAATCTTATTTCCCCAAAGTTTGGATCGAAAACAAGAGTAGAAAGTGTCCTTAGAGTTTAAAAGCTCCTACGCTCACCAACAAGTCGCTTTCACCGGAATAGTGCGGATTTTTTTTGTATTTGAAAATAAAGATGCCAATTGGAGGTAAAGATGAGATTCAGAAATGTATTTTACATAAATAATTTTTACGCTAAGAATTTGTTAAAATGTATTCTAAATTTATCATATGATTTGTAATTTTATGAATGAATATTATATGGAGTACTATTAACCCGACTAACAAAATCTAAAATCTTTTAATAGCTACAGATAATTTTAAATGGAGTCCGTTTTTAAGATCTAGGGGTTGGAATTGGGTAATTTATGTATACGATACAGAATATATGGAACCATTCAGTAACCTTTCACAAGATATCCCTTGTATTTTTTTTCTACAACTTTATTATCAAGTGCAAATTACTTATATTGCATGCATAATATTAACTTTGGTGTATTACAAAATTAAATGATAATATTAGGACACAGCAAGGTTTGCCAGTTCGAGTCTTTTGGCAAATATTTATTTTTTGCATATACTTACGTATAAAGCAATGTAGATTTTATTTGAGTTGCCAGCTAAAATGAACTTAAACACATCCTTATATCATGAAAGTATTTCAAAAGACGAACAAATGCTTATAAAATTAATGAGATCTAATTATTCGCACTTAGATTTACGTAAAATGATTCAGTTATCGGTATAAAGTTACTTTTAGATGAATATGGTAGAAATAAAGTGTTGCATATGAAATTTAAGTTCTGAAATCTTGAATGCCACTTATGTTCAGCCAGTGGTGTGAACTGCACAGGCATTTGTCAAACTCTATCGAGTCAATTTTCAGAGAAGTATTCAATGTGATCAGCAGTTTGTATCAAATTTATCACAAAATATGCGAAATAAGAGCTGACACTTTTAAAACAATAATCCATAAATGAATATGGAATATCGAATTCAATGACACAATCCAAATGGTGTCCAAATGATAGTGACTTATCTCTGATCTGTGTATAATCTATAAGGAATGATATCTCACCAAGAAATAGAATAATCCATTCGCTCATATACTAATTGTGTGCGTCGACGAAGAGGGCTCATTCTACTTATCGACTTTAACAAGACCAAGGATTTAATGTAATAAGAATATGAAGTATATTCGATAATAATATAATTGAATTGATCTTGAGATTAGCAAAGAAAAATCAACGTGCCTCGATAAAATTAAAGTTGAGTATTATAAGAATATAATTTGAGTAGAATTTTCTTCTATAGAAATAAATATTAACTATAGTTGGATTTAGAATAAGAGAAAAAGGAATCACACTTGCGTATATGAAACAAGACAGGAACGAAAATATACAGGATAGGAAAAATGGCTAAAAAATAAAAAACGAAATTTGGTAATCAAATGAAATGAAGATTTCATTCAATTAATCAACTGATTCAGAGTTGAAGTTGTATTCAGAAGTTACTTCTGGAACGCCACTGATTTTTAGTAGAAAAATCTTGTAAGAAAAGTAACATTCTTCTCTCCTTCAATAAACATACAGACATCCATTCTACGCTCATAAAATGCATCAGTAGCAAACAAAATGGCAAAAGGATACCAAGATAGATATGAAAAATTAAGAGCACTTTTCTAGACAATTCTTCTTGACTAGAACTTTTCCTATTCCTTTCTGAAAGAAACACTTTGATTTATTCTCTCGACCTTTTTCCCGTTACCATTCTTCCACTTCTCTTATCTAACTGCTCTCAATTTCTCCACTTGCTATCTATCCCTCAAATTCCTAAAACCCCTACTTTCGCTCGTGGTGAGCGAATATTTAATCACGCATCTAGTTTGAGAACTGAAAGAATCACGCAAACAAGTACAGGCTCCCTTCATTCACATTATTTTTAATAGATATTTATTTCTTCTGAATTTAAGAGAAGCGATGGACATAAACCTTTGAAATATTTCAATAGTAAGGCACAAAAAATTAAATTAACCGCAGAATTTTAACCAATTGCCTAATACTGACATATGATTACTGATTAAAATAATCATTCAAATATATTACACACGATTAAATACTTCCTGTGTAGAACTTATTAACAAATTATTTAGGGCATCATTAAATAACTGTGATGTATAATAACATAGCTGATTAAATGATTTAGAGCCCATTTGTAATAGATATTATGGGCACTTATCACATGACCATTTTTGCTTTCGTAATTATTGTCCGTAATGAGAGATTTTCAATATTATCATAATTAGAACAACTTCGTAGATCATCCTTGACCATTGGTTATTTCAGAGAATTTTTTAAATTGGAAATAGAATTTAAGAAGTAATTTATGCCCAAATTTAACTGATCGTTTTCATGAATGCTCTATTTCATTAATTTTTACCAAAAAATATAACATATTTAAAACTAATCTTACTGTACTAAACACCATAAATAAGTTAAAATAAGGCTTCTTCTTTGACTTATTTCATACATCAAAATACCGAATTTTAATATTAGAACTACGAATATAAGCTCCATGATTTAAAAAATCAATAATGCTATGTATTATTAAGAATTCTATGTCTATAAAAAAGTAACGATCCAGCTGAAAGCGAACAAGTTACCCCTTTGGCTAACCTACAGCCACAAAATATTGAATTGAGCCATAGAATACATTAATATCACAAAAGAATATTGTTTCTGTTATGAATAAATAATATTTGATTTCGAATTGAGAAACATTCTGAAATCAAATGACAACGGGAAGAAGAGTGTTCGAATATTTGTGGAAATAAATATAATGGTTCGATTCCATTAGCATGTGAATGCCAAATCATCATCCCCTGAGGCGATACGCGAAATATAAAATGATTACATATCCCGTCAGAATTATTTTCTCTCCACACGCAGGTAATTCTGCACGAAATTTCACATTTGAGTGGTTCGTATCAGCCGTCGGAAAATACATATTGGGCAAGTACATCCCGCTGTCGCAGCCTCCGATGCAAAGCAGATTTCGCAGTGGAGCGGATAAAGTTGGGCGCAGAATTATTAATTGAATGTGTTTCAGCACCGCCTGAATAAACATTTTGCGATTTATTGCTCTCCAAACAGATCAGGAACCGAATTACAAATTCCGAACGGTTCTCGGTCCGCCATTTATTATTTAACGTTCAATTTTCGAAACGGGCAAGAATAGATTCGTTTTCACAGTTCTACGATGCATACTAAGTGAGGCGACACATATAAGAATGCCAATCAGGATTTTGATTCGATGCGGAAAAAAAAATGTCGAATGTCGGTCAGAGAGTGGGCCGTTCGAAAGGTTGATCGCGTCCATAATCAGTTTATTACCATCGCATTGACTCATTTATGAATGAATTTGCGTTTTTCCACTTCAATGAAAGTTTGATCGTCCGTTCAAATATCGATCTCTCAATCGAATGAAAATGAGATCGTATCTCTTGAACTTTGTCATTTAAAGGCCACACTTTCATCCGAGATGCCAACGGTAATACGAAGCGATTCATGGTTCAGTCTTTTAATCATTACATATTTTGTAGCCATTTTGGATCATCGAGTGCATGAAAATATCACAAAAAAATAATATATGAAAAACCTATAATCATGGAAGAGTTGCTAAAATCTAATTGTGATACCACCACAAAAAAGTGAAAATGGATTTTAGCATTCAAAAGTGTACTTCCTGAAAACGTCACTTCTATATGCTACTTACATTAATACTTTGAAAATAACTTTTTACTAAATTTCCTACTGCCTATATTTGTTGATATCATATTCTACCGACTATTTCATTGAGTCTAAAGTAATTCGTCTTCAAATTCGATTTTCCTGAAGTCTGTCAATATTAAATATAATATTGTCAAGGAAACTGAGTATAAACGAAAGTAAGCAAGCTAAATGTGCTCACGAACTTGAATGATTATAAATTTCCAGATTACTTTGGCAGTAATTTTACGTTAGTTTACGGAGTTTGTTTTCCGTGGACATGGCGATCTCAGATGTAATTATTATTTTTGGATACAAAAAGTTTCATACTTCTCTCCATTCAAAAATATTATGGGTTGATTAATATCGAAGATGGATTTGATAGGAAATCCGTTTATTTTGTCCTGCCGATATATATTTTTTTTGCTCCGTGAAATACTACTTTCTAAAAACTGATCGCTGATGTACGACTGCTTCGGAACACATTCACCACCATCAATTAATTCGTTAGCTTAGAGGAGTAAGCTTATTTTCTCCTATTCATATATTTTCCAGGAAGCCTAGCAATCCGAAGAGATCCTCTCCAAAAGAGATTACCGACGATGAGATAAAAGAAAACCTTCCCCTTCTGGAGTCTATCCTTTTGTATTTCTTCGCTATGATTCGTATTCAGGAGGAAGCACCTCCGTAAAGCCACAGAAAACGGAGGCAAAGAGATTGAGGGCTGCATGAATTATTTAATCGCCAAAATATTTTATGACAAAAGGCGTAAAACGAAGTTTCCAGCTTAAGGAATGGAACCGATGGAAGATTTAAGGCTGAAACGGTTGAGGAAGAGGTGCGGCAAATGAGTAATATATCGTGGAAAGAATAAATATTGGGGAACGTAAGAAAAATATAGCCATATTAAGGATCCACTACCGTAAGTTTTATGGACGGCTCATTACGAGGGAAAACAAAACTCCTCAAAATGCCTCTGATTTTGCTGATATGAGCATCTCCTTCAAGCTATTTCCAATTCGGAGTCATTTGTGAAGCTCTAGATGAGGGTAATTCAATCTTAGATTTTTATTGGAGATATACTCATTTAATTTCAGATATAATTAAGTTATATCTCTTTTTCAATGATGTATTAAAAGGGGCTAAAATTGGTTGGAATCTGAGATTCAAGAGGCTTTTGTAGGTTTTCATTACAGGTTATGAGTCCATTATGTTCTCCCTCAATTCGATACATATTGATTTTCCTAATAACGCCTGAATACTATAAATAGCTTTGAATTTTATGATTTATTATTCAATCGAGATTAATATGAATATTGACCGAAAATATCTCGAATATTGTTTCACCAAAAGTGATATTGAATATCATATCCCTTTTAATATATCTTTCGTGTTCGATAATTTTGATAATTAATAATGTGTTATGTACCATAAAGTTTGCTAATACATATATACAAATTCGTTTTGAGGTTTTGACAGGAAAAAGAATTAATACATATAAGCACTAAAAATAATTTCTTAAATAGTTGAAATACCTGGTGAATAAAATATAGTTAAATCATCTTCAATCAAAATCTTTGTTTTAGTTTCAAACTACCTTAAGTAAACGTCTGTCTTTATTATATCAGATGAATTTTTCTCTTTTGCTAAATAAAAGAGTTTCCAGTTTCAATAAAATTTTTTGAAACCGATAATGCATTATAGTTCATTTATCTTTTAAATGTGGTTCTTCCACGAGACATCAAATCATATTTGTCCTTTCATCTCACAGTATAAATGACATAAAGTACTTGCGAGAAATTTATCACTTTTTCTATAGGGCGAAATAACTACGTAACCGTTTCAGGTGTTTCGGCAATCATTCGCCCATTCCATTCAAGCTCCTAAATTTCCCATCAAAAACAGTGTCTCTCTTATTCAGGCGTGGATTTCTTTCACAGCCCTTCAAAATCGGTCAATTGCGTCCCTCATGCCAAATTCATTTGCATCATTCCACCCTTTAAACTTCACCCGGAGTGGGTACATAGCCGCTATCAATCAGCAGGGGGACCCAGTCGCCTCTATCCATTCTGCCATTCTCTCTTCGCGAAATGAATACGTAATCCGGCACTAGATCTCGGCTAGAAGAAAGGAGGAGCGTGAATGAATAACACGCGAAATGAAACAGCGGATAAAGAAAGCCGAGCACGGCCGCCCGACAAAAGCGGGGCGGATCATAAAGTGAAATTGATGAGGATATCGAATGGCGAAATGAGCAATAACACGGGCGGAGGCGTGTCTCGGCCCGTGGAGACCTCTTATATTTTTCACTACGTCTCATTCCGGCGTGATTGGTTAATAAAATAAGGGAGCATTCCGTGCGGAGAAAGGGGCTGAAATATTCAGGGGCGGAGGTGTGGGAGAGGTGTCATGCAGAGAATAGAGTCGACTAGAAATTGAAGGATGAATAAGTGAATGGGCTCAGGAGAGCGGAAGAGCGATAGAGGGCGTAAAAGACGGGGAAATGAGCGGCTTAAAAAAGTTGCGCATAGACACACGATGGATACTCGGGATGCTTAGCAATGTTGAAAACTTTTGCGAAGTCCTTCGTGTTGTGATTTGGCATATCGAAGTAAGGGAGGGGAATACAACAACAACGGGAGAGGTAAACAATTTTGTTTACTGAGGAGGGCATCAATAATGCATCGTTATAAATGAAACGATTTGTTATGTAAGCCTCGGATGGATTTCATATCCGTGAGGGAATATTCTGATCCGTAAAAACGATCGTTTTCAAAAGGGAAAATGCTATTTCCGGAAGAAAAATCTTCGAAGCCTGTGAGAGCCTTTTCGACTGTTTGCTGATTAATTTATTTGATTCCAACTTTGTAAATATCACTTATTCGCGGAGGGGCTTTGAGTTCTCTCTTTGGGAATGAATTATATCAGCTTCGGATTATATTTCGTGGAATTCGGCACAGGTAAATATACTGTTTCGTATGCCATCGAAGTTGGAATTAAATATATACATAATCAACTGCTCACTTACTTTCGGACGAACGATTTATGATTGGAGTTCCCAAGAGTATGATTTACATAACTACGTATTAGCCTGGAGCAACGTTATTTTTATCAAAAAGTGGTAAAGTTTAATTAAATATCCGGATTGTTATACTAATAAATTAAAAATATGCTCTGAAAATAGCTGTTCTTTTATAGCTTCAATGATGAAATTTTTATGAATGATTTATTCCATCTAAGCTTCAAAATAACACTGTCAGTTTCATAAGCCAAATTTACCGTTCTATTCTTTCCAATTTCTTTATTTTCTTTATCTATTTATTTACATAGAACTCCGTCCAAAAATAAGGATTTCCAGGTTTCAATCAAAAAACTACGATGAATATAAACTAATTTTTCAAAGTATGGTATAAAACTTTTTAGGTAGTCAAGATTGCGTGAGAAATTATTATTTATTTAAGCTGAAGTGTAAAACAAGAAGAAGAAATTTCTACTCTAAAATTATTAAAGACAAATACGCTTGTTCTTTTAATTAATTAAGAGAGTGGACCTCTAGTATACCAATGTGAAGAAGAGCTGAAAAATCTATAGCATCAGTTACCAAATATCTCAAACACAAACATCATTTAGCTTTGTTGTGTTTATCTACACATTGCTTTAGTATGACAAGCAGTGTCCTAAATATTTAGATATAACAGCTCGATGGGAATCACAGATTATTGTAAGGAGCATATTCCGAGGTTCAAAGTACAATTTTGGCGTTTACCTTACACGGAGATTTAACACGATACAATCATTAGAAGGGAAATATTGACAAATCAAGCATACGAATGTTACCCTTTATTTCCAAAGCAATATATACAAATATATTTCCTAAATACTCTTCATGAAACTATAAGCTTAAGGAGAAGTTTCATCGGAAACCTTGTTATCTTTCACATGGAGTGGCAAGCTTACATTTGTTTGCATTTCGGACATAGAGGGCTCATATTTCCAGGGCATTTGTTGACTGAGATTTATTTTTTGTGAGAAATAAAAAAGCTAAAATGTTACTCTGATTGGAATTTTTTGTTCTCTGTGAGATGAAATAGATCTCCGAGTTCAGAAGTTTATTTCTTTCATTACTTACACCCATTTTAATTATACATAAAAATCAAAAGAAAAACTTTAAAGAAAGATGCCCGGGGATTCAAATTCAAATGTCTATTCTATGCGATGAAGTATTTTTAACATATCAATATTTCTCCTTGGTTCAAACTATTTCTTTACCTAATTAGCTAAGAGAACCTACAACATAATATTAATAATGAGACGTATTCCTTTTGCTTAAATGGCTAGAAATAGTAAACTGTTCGACTTTATGAGAAAAATACATTCAGATAACATAACATATCGGTTCATTAAGAAATTGGTTTCGAAATTCGGCTTAGAAGACCATCATTAACCAGAATAGGTGTGGTCATTATGTAAATACATGTATATGGAGGAAATGTTGCAATATGATATTAAGCATGAACCACTGTTTATAAATTGTCTTTTTAAATACATTTAATACTTTGAAAGTTCATAACGAGGAGTTTCAATTGCATTAGTTGCAATTTTGTATTTGACTTTCTCCCACTGATACAATGCTGGTGAATATATTGAAAACGAAGTACAAAATAATTTATCATTTATCGAAATCCTATTAAATATCGAAACATATCATTTTCCGAAATCCTATATTAAAAATGGAAATAATGTACACAAATAGCTTCAGAGAGGTGGATTTACATTAGGTACAAAGGATCGTTGGTTCCTTGTGGATATGTGACTTAGAAAAGTAGCTTGGAACCCGAAAGCATATGAGTACACAAATTATATTTTCCTTTTCTATGATCCTGGGAAGATGGACAAGAGGCATTGTCAAAGGACTTCATATAAATTCATTTGATTGTAGTTGAAGTTGGACTTTGAAATGTAACGAATTTCCTTATTTTGAACTTACGAACTTCAATTAACTTCCGCAGGTCATGTAAAGTAAAACTGTTATGAATATTCTAATTGGATCCCATTGAGTTTACCGAGCTTAAATCATCTAAGTTATACGCTCCACCTTTAATATTCAGGAGGAAATAAATTTCTCATCTGCACATTTCCTAACTCGTTCCCTTTTCCTCATTTTCTCTTTATGTACCTCCCTGTGTTCAATCAAACTTCCTTGTCTTCTCCTTTGTCTCCAAACCTTTTTATCTCTTAGCTCCTCCTCCTTAGGTAACCAACTCTCCTCTCTAAGGATCCGCAACCGATTCCGTTTCTTTTGCCCAAATTACGCCTCTCCATTCGTTTCTTAGAAATTCCTCTTCTTTACTCACTCTATTAGGGTAGAGGTCGCTTTCTACACTATATGATGTCACTTATGACCAACACTTGTTCTATTCCGAGAGGAAATTAGGTGAAGTTTAGAGTCGCAGGAATGTGCTCATGGTTAAAATTATTTATATTTATGAATCCATGACAAATTTGTTCACAATTGCGTGAATAAAAGTGCAGTATGCTTATGTTTACAAATCACTTTTCTAACTCTTACTTCAATAATCGATATCTGAAATTTAAAAAGTCAACGAATTTAAAGTAAGATGAGTGAAAAATAAGTTCATTACTTTAAACTGACGTAATAATAGTATTGAATTTTTTTGGACCGAAGTAACCTCAAATTCAAGCCTAGTTCTATTACGGCCGCAATTCATTTCAATACAAATAATATGATCCAGTAGAATTGCATGATACGAAATAAAAGATGAAATTTATACTTCTAATGTTATAAATAATATAATATAAGGTTATACAATTTTTTCATAAATATAGGAAAAATAAGTAATTACTTATTTTTTATATATTTAGAATGTCGTTCCACGAAGTGCGGCCATCCACGATAGAATTTATTTATGAATGTTTATAATAGCAAACTATACAGCTAAAGAAACCATGAATAAATATATTTTTCTATTACGCATCCAGTCCACCTATATCAAGGTAGTTTTGATATTATTTTTGTTTGACATTCAAATTTATTTCCCTGTGAGATAATACTATCAAAATCAACATAAATTGTGTAACTTTTTTAAGAAAAATAACAGAAAGAAAATTATACGCGAAGCTTTTCATAGAAACTTTACTTATGTGACAGATATTGTGAGCGTTTCTGCATTATGAGGCCTAAAACAACCATTCACAGACCGATCACAATCTATCTGAAAAGTCCCATTCTTATTTTTCAATGAAGATAACAATTCTAAACGTCATACGATACTCTACTTTTCTTCTCCTATTTGTCCACTCTTTCCATACCTTCTTTACTCATCCCAACCAACGCCCTTCATCTTCCTTCTTGTCTATATTCCTAACTCTCATCGTCCATTCTTTTCCCACCTTTCTGCATTTCTTTTCCTAATCCATCCTCCCCATTGAACCTCCTAATCTTTACAATCATCCTCCACTTCCGAAATCTCCATCCACCCACTCCATTACGCATTTATTTCTTCTTCCTTCGACGCACGTCCACGGCGATAAAAGATTTTAGAGAAGGGAATTTGTTCCTTCTTTCTTCTGCCGCTACATTGTGCGAAGATGGAGACACAATAAAGGGTGTTCTGGGAACGCCAAGAGATGCATAATATAAGCGTCCGAAGAATGGACCTTTTGAAAGCAAGTTTATAAGTGGAACTCCCCGAAAGTGGGAGTTGTAACTTAACACGAAAATCAACAATAGCTTGAAGAAGAATGCATTTGAAAAGCTTATGGAAAAAGATGAATTAGATCGAAAATATTAAAAAATAATTTTGAGAATTTAATTCAAACGGCAGAGTATTGTATTTCCTTCCTATAGAATGGTTTTTCACTGATAAAAATGTACCTCTTCTTTACATAAACTTATTGTTTCGATAATTACTGGAAATACACTGAGTGCCAACGTCGATTCGGGATGTATTACTGAAATATTCCAATCTTTACAATATTTTATACCCCACAGAGGATTATTATACAATCACTCTTTATACTTACTCCTTAAAATATTCTTAAAATAAACACAAAATATTTTTATTTAAATTGAAAATGGAATCGATTCATAAATCAACAAGTTTTATTAACAACGAACACTAGTTAGGGATATTAAATTTATTCTAAAGCATCTCTATTAAAAATTCATTTACATCTATATAACTTGAAAACACGTGAAAAAGCTTAATGAAATGTTGGTGAATGGTTTTAAAAGTTGGAAAATATTCTAGTTTGAATATTAAGATAATTGCTCGACTATTTTTACTTTTTCATGAGTAAATATAAAGAAAAGTTCATCAAAAGTCGTTATCAATCTAAATTTAAATAAAGTGACATTTTAGTCACACGATACTCTATCATACAATATTTTAAGATTCCTATAAGATAAATCTTATACTACAAATAACTCTTTTTTACACCCTCTGTATTAATAGAATGGACAAAAAAATAGTTGGCAAGGAATCGTATAATATGGTCGACGGTACCAGCTATTCTTGGAGAAAACCTGTCTCAATCCCTATAAAAATTAAGTAAAGAACCGTAATAAAGAAGAGATATTTCGATGTGAGAGGGGACAATCTCCGTGAAATATGAAACACAAGACATCCACCGCATTAGACTATGTAGAAAACGGAAGGCGAGGGAAGATTAGTTCCACCTCTGATAATTTATTTTCTCTCCTTTTCATTTCCCACAATCGCCGTTCTCTCCTGTCCGATATGGACCACTGAGAAAGAAACTTGTTTCCTCAAAGACCAAGTTCGTTTTCCCTTTTCATCTTTTCGCCCGAACTAAGATATGTCTCTTGAAAGTAACACCAGGAACGTATGAAGTGAAAAGAAGAAAGGAAATGTGGGAATATTTGCTTTTCTTCACACCTCAGACACTCAAGTGGATGGACGCCTTGTATATTTTTATCGTTTCACTTCCCTTTCCAATATTTATTTACACTTTTTGTATGAGAATGCTAAAAATAATATCGCACACTCCAGTTTTTCACGTCACGTTTTCCTGAAGTGTATATACTGGGAAAACTACGCGCACTTGAGTCGTCGAAAACATTGTATTAATATCGTAATCCCTAAATCAATCTAAAGCATATACTGCTGACCAAATAGACAATATTTTTAAAAGATACGATGATTATTTCTTTACGATGAATTATAATAAAATCAGTATCACCTCACAAACGTATATAAGATGTTTATAACATTTAAGTGTTAAATGATAATAAATTTCTAACATTTAGCAGAATTATAAATTATGCCAATGTTTCTTTTTTACGCTCAAAGATATTCATTCTATATTTCGTATGTTCTCTTCATATTCTACATATATACTATTGCTAATAAAGATTCCATCAGTATCGATCATAATTCCGTAAGCTCATTAGATAAACTTATAATTCTGAGAAAATACTGATAAGGTATGCTAACAGAATCAATTATTATGATTTCCAATATTTTAGGTTGTAAACACACAACATCTAATGATAGCCTGATTCTATGAATAATTATACAGTTACATTTTCATCTCTAATTCCTTGCTGTTTGATAACCGTCCAGGGTACAACAGTATAATATTTCATTAACCTCCTGATCACATGGAGGATCCATGCGACATGGTCCATTTCCCCAAAGGCGATCGCCAAAGAGTATCCCTTCCGAAGACACTACTGACCCACTTTCTTCCTCATCCACGCGTCCAAACGGAAAATAGATCCTCTTTCCACGCATCCGGTAATTCCCGTTTCTTGAGGTTTCTCTTGGCGGTGAAGATAATTAGAAGATCGAGGGGAAAAATAGGACACCATTAAGGCTGTTGAGTGGTGCCCTCTCTCAGAGGTCGAATTAACGTCTACACAAAGGTGGTGCTAAGAAAGGAGAGCTATTTTAACAATGAGCGAAAGAGTTGAAAAGAAGGGAATACGGAGAATGGAAACAGAGGGCGTTTGGAATTAATGCTTTAAAGGGCACGAAATGAAAGGGGGACGATGTAGCGGCAAACATTTATGCCGAATAAAGGAAGGGTTAACGTATGGGATACGGGAGAGGCATTGAGTTTGAATGAAGTTATGAGTGTCCATCCGAAAGGGAGGGAATATGTAAGGCTTTCATCTTGAATGCAAGTTTCATTCATGTTCGTATATTACCTGTTCGAAATTCATCCTACAGAATTCAGTTTCAGTCTAATAATCCTGAAGTGTAAGTAACAAGCTATGAGATAGAGAAAATTCACCTCCACTTCGGAGTAAGTCGAAATTATTCATTATTTTTTTTTCAGAAAGTAGCATAGATCTTTAACCTTCCAACTCTATGAAGCTCTAGAGCAAATCCAATATAAATTTTTCTAAGCATACAATTAGTTATAGCAACCAATTTTCTCTTTTCGATTATAAATTAAAAACAAGTTGTTACATGCTCGAGTCTTTTCGGTTGTTTATCTTCGAGAACAGAATATTTATGCATTTAGTCTGATAAACAAACGGACTCGGTCGATACTGTGCAATTACATTAATGACTCTGAATTCCTAGATACCCTGAGAGACATGTTTGACATCGTACGCGGAAAAACATTCCAGTTTCACTCGAACTTTAGCCTAGATTTTTTTATATTTTTATAGAAGGAAAACCGCATTGAAATGATGCTGTTTCCATTGGCAAACAGGGGTTTTTATAGAAGGAAAAACCGCACTGAAATGACGCCATTTCTTTCCATTGACAAACACGGTGTTTGTATGATAACCTTCGCCCCTCAAAGACTCCTCCGTACATCGCGTCTATCTCCCTTTTCAATGACATCCTTTTGTTCTCCTCATTTCCTCACGTTCTGTGGAGAACCTCTCGTCGCCAAACGAACGTCACTATAGTAATTATCGGACCGTCTCAATCGAACCTCTGATCCCTCCTTTTTCTCGATTGAGAGATCGACCTCCTTTCCTTCGCTGCTAAATTAGAGTGGATGCTCCTCAAGGGAATTGTTGAGTGCAATTCCTCAGAGGCTCTTATTTAATTGTTACCTGGAACCATTGATGTTGGCGGTTAAAAGAACGTCTAAATCCACTGCTTCGGCCGCTATTAATTATAATTAAAATGTTAGAACATCTTGGGTGGAGTAATTATCTAATGAAAATTACGATTCAATATGTGATAGATATTGATTGCAACTTAAACAAGATTCATCCATTGATTCCTTTATTTTATTAATATGATTACCGTAATTTGGGATTCCTTTTGAATAAATGTTTTCAACGGAATAAAATTTTAATTATTAAGTATATTTATTATCTGAAACGAGGTCTACTATCAAATCATGTGCTAGATAATTTAGAGTTAGAATTATTTAATAAAATCTACTTAAACCATTCATTTGGGTGAGACAAGAAAATTAAACTAGAATTGACACTCAAGGTAATACAGGTAACGATATTTATGTAAGATATGGTTATAGCATACAAATAAGGACTTAACTTCTTGTTATTAATCATTATGTAGAAAGATGCTGAATAGATTTTCGGTTCAATAATAATAAAAGATAAGAATTGATTTCCAAATTCTCTATTCAAAGGAAATATAACAGCATCAAATATCATCCCTTTTATGATTTTTGTTATTTTAAAAGGATTTTATTATTTCGATTAAAACTCTTTTTCTGTTAGAATTTATTTATATAAGTCAAACGTGAGTGGGGAAGCAACGGACAACTTCTGCTAATTAAACCCCCTGGATATTCGGTGAACAAATTCTGAGGACATTCGGTCTTCGAGAATTCATCATTTTTGCTAATGAAAAGCTATTTTGTTTCAAAGAGAAGAGAATAAAGAGAAATATGAGAAAACACCGCTTTATTTTTTTCACATTTTTCATCTATTTGATGTCTTCCGCGTAAAAGAGTGGAGTTGATTACCTGCGTGACCGATGAGATATCAGAAAGAGCAAGTTTAAAGATAGGATGGATATCGCATATGAATCGTAAAGTATTGTAATAACATTAAGAATTCAACAAACTAGTTAAAACTAGAATGATTCAGAGAGTGGACGAAAGAAGAATAAAAAGTTATGATAGTAATCAAAATTAACCAGTGAAATGATTAATATGATATTTCCTCTTTCCATTTATTGAGTTTTTCTAGAATACATTTCAACGTAACTCGCAATATATCACGCTGATTAGTATTATTAGATTAGATTATATTAATAAATGTGCATTAAAATTTCCAATTAAATTTCATATTTATAGTTTTCAAATAAGTGCCTTTCTTGCTTATTTACTTCACTGGCAGAAGATCAGGTGATATATTTTAATAGGAAATTATACGATATTTCAGTTGCATATATTTGTAAAAACGATTCTATCGTAAAAGTCAAGTTCTAATCGAAAAATAGTAAAATTGTCTCGAGGAGGAAATGTAATACGACGAGATATATTTTTCGATGACTTTTTACGTATTATATTCATTATATCTCTTACATTATAAGTGTAACTAAACTTGATGATTTTTAGCACGTCCTACTGAGACGGAATTATCCGTAAAATATCATTAATTTCCTTTTCCAATAGAGAATTATTTTGCAAAACATGGTCTCAACACAATTTATTTCGAAAAAAACTTGTACTTTATGATAGACTACATAACAAGCCGTTATCATTATAATTTTAATTAGGGTACGAATATTTTTTGTTTCCGTGTCAAAATTTAATTGACGTTTTACCATCCTCCTATTTGAAAACGTTATCAGTTACATTAGTGTAGTTGTAGCACAGCTGAAATTTCGTCCTTCTTGATACGTTCCTCAAGAACATGGGCCTTTGATCAAACAAGCTTCAAGTTCAATTTCATTGCTGTACGCAACTTGGTGGCCTCATTAAAGTTATACCGGTATAAGGGCGACTTTAGGGCATTATTATCGGTAATCCTCTCTAACTACGCTGGCGTACCTTTCACAGTGTTCGCTCCTGAATGGGTCGCTATTCCACTTACAGGCTGCTCGATAGAATCAACGGAGTAATGCGTTCTCTCGTTACTATTAAAATAATAACCCAGAGGATAAAAGAACCGGTTTGTCCTAGAAAACTTCATTAACGCATAGATGATTGCAATTCCACGATATTAATGACAAATGCACATCTGTTACGTACAGCTACATGAACTACCGGGACAGACTTCTATGAGAGATCATAAATGATCCTAAATGAATGACGACGAACGTCTAGAATATTCATAGAATTAATTCCAAAGAAATTTCGGTCTTCAGATATTCAGCAGCTATTGAAAACACGCTTTATTTGAACTGTGCATCGAAAACCGAATCTGTTTCCATGAATACGTCGTTGATTCCACAAAAAAGTCGTTATAACCGTTTCACATTTTATGTCACTTTGAAACCGGAAAATTAGTTACAAATACCTGATTTTTATAAACAAAGTGTATTTTTAAATTAAAAATTTCGTGAGAACTTCACCGTTAATATTTAATCGAGGTAAAAGATTTTCAAATATTTATTAATTCTGATAAAAATGAACCATTTATTCAAATATTCATTAACGAGATACTATTCTCCTTCTATTGCATTTCCTTAAGAGGGCATTATTTCAACATCTTAAGAATATATTACTGATCAATTCTTTCCTCAACGAAATTGAAAGCCTAATAAATAAGCATTTTTCTTCTTGAGGAAGAAGGTAAATAACTCATTGAAATTTTTAAAGTATTCAGCTCTGATAATATGGAAAAATGAAAAAATATGATTTTAATTAAATATATTGCCCACAGGAAATTTTAGGGGGGATTTCTTTGTGCCCTTTGATGAATGCCTGTGCTTCTTATTTAATGTTCCCTTCAGCTTTGCCACCAACATCTAATTGCAAAGGAAATTCTGACTAAATAAATAACTAACACGACAAAAAGTTCCCAAATTCGTTCGTAAATGTAGAAGAAATTATTTTGGAAAATCGAACTAATATTACTTATTTTGACAAAGATATTCATGGGAATAAATAAATAGAGACGCAACTGTTGGTACAGTAGGATTTGAAAGCCATCCACGTTGAAATATTCCCAAAAAAATATATTAAAGGAAACAAGTACCTATGTAATATCTGATGGATGTACTTAATAACTCACAAATCGTCTCCATATTGCTAAATTTTAATGGCTGTGCATAAGCAAGGATAGGAAAGAAAAACTACACAATAATTTGGGGAAATATAATACAAATCGTAAGTACTCACCGCTGAATTTCAGCAAAGTTCCGAAGCTAAATTTCGATTAGAAGTGGAGATATTCGATATCACTCACCTGTAAAAGAGAATTTGTTTAACATTACATCAATGACTGAAATACGGTATGAGATAAAGTATATATGTTTTAGCATCAAATCTTATGATTCATTCTATTCATATAATAAGTTTATTTTTCTTCTTTAAGTTTATTACTTCCTCAAATAGCGTCTTGGTTACAGAACGTAGTTTCAATACGGCAGATAGGTGGTGGTAGTAATTGTTGATTGAATTTAAAAAATAGGAAGTTTTTTTATTTTAGTATTTTATCATATAAAAAGAATTCTATATTTCATAGTACATATCATACATATTTGAAATATAGATAAATAGAAATCTTACTTCATGCACACTTTTTTAGTCTCAACGTTTTTTTAATTTGAAGCGCAAGACTTTCGGATAAAATATTTGATATTATTATGACTAATATCATTAAATATTTACCTATATGTTAAGGTGTCTAACGTATATTATAAATTTTAATTAACATAATATATATAATAACTATTGAAATTAACTTTAACTTATTATATAAACTTTAAAATAATATCCCGTAAAACTCATTGTTACTATGGTAGTGAGTACAAAACATTCAAGCGTAAAATCAACATCATCTAATATTTTGCATTAAACCAACGAAAGCTTGTAGGCTACGAGAGTTTGCATAGTTCGAGAGATGTCCGGAATTTGACGTACGAGGTTCTCATGAGGAAAATTCGGAGGAAGAAAGACTTAATTAGATATATTTAAGGAAACCTCACGCGTATGAAGTTTAATTAGTATATCTCTGCATCTCATAAATCCGAGCACCGCTCCGCGAGTGGCCCAGGCGACGTTAAAACGAAAATAAAAACCTCGAAATTTAACGGCTCTGATTCCGCAGATAGGAATGCTGAAAAGGCGACGATTCAAGCGCTGATTGAGGCCGTATAAAAAAAATCTCCAAAGAAAAAGCAACACTTCCTTCCGAATCATTACTTGCCGGTTGCGAGCTTTTAAAAACTCGGAGCTGGTAAACTGAGTCGCGGAAACGTTTGCTCTTTGAGGGTTACTCGTCAATTAGGGCTTTTTAATCTCACGCCTGCCTAAATGGCACGTAAAAAAGAAACGGTCGGACGTGTACGTATGTGTCCCCGTGTGTATTTGCACGCGTCTACCTGACGCCCTCGCATTTACGCTCCCGAAGCTTAAAAAAACTACGTTCCCTTAACAAGCTCCCGTTCGTTTCCGTCATCCTTTTCAGGGCCTTTATTTCTCTCATACGACGTAGAATTAGGTTTGGTTTAAACGCAGAGTTGTGCATTGGGAAATGAGAGAGGCTTCGTTAATTAGGGCAACGGCGAATGATTGTGGAGTTGCCGTAAAGAGTGAGGGTGGGAGCACATATAAACATACTGCATTCGACGACGAATATGAAAGAAAGCGTGGAAAGAGAGAGAAGAAACACAAAGGCGAAGGAATGGCGAGGTTAATAAATTCAAGAGAGAAAAAAAGTCGTGAAAAAGAAGGCGTTTCTGGGAAACGTTTTCAGGAAAAAGAGCGAATTTTTATTTTGAGAATTTTCGGTTAACATTCGTTGGATTGGATATTGTGGAAAGCAATAAGGAGCGGTGATGGAAGAAATCCGCTTCCAGCGAGTGTGAATAAGCGAGCGAAATGAAATATTAGGAAATATCGAACCTGAATAATGAAAGCCACGATTAGGGAATACGAGAATTAATTGTACGAAAATTGTACCGACTGTTACATTAAACTATTTCAGCGATTGGATTAGAGCATTTGATAATTCGTACGATTCAAGATTTTCATTTCTAAAATGAAAGAAATATTTAGCGAATTATGAGACAAATGAAAGATTTCATTTGTCTTTCGAGAATAGAAGAGAATGTTATCGAAGATAAGTTATTATTCATTATATATGCATATAAGTTTACTCAATCTTCGATAACAACTACCTTTCAGTTCGAACCTATTCGATTGCTGAAAAAATTACCCAAAACCAGAATTCACCAGATCTTTTTTGTGGAATATGAAAAGCCATAAACTGATTTACCCAATCTAGAATTCAATACCTGTTCATTAAGGAGATCAGTGATAATTAAATTTTCATGCCACTATCTCATGAAGACTCTAAGTTTTTCCTACGAAACAATATCGTTCTTTGTAATAGATTAAACACCATTAAGAAGTGCCTATGCTTTTATACTTATTTGTTTAATATAATTTATCCACTAAAAGAATTTATAATTTAAGCATTATGATTACATTTCTCATTGAATAAGCAAGAAAGAATCCGTGAATGGGAGGCTTGATAACTAATATTACTACCTAATCAAAGGTATAAGTACAACATATATAGTTATGCTTATTATATCAATTAATATTCTCTAAAAAGCGATTGAAGGATACGAAATAAAAAAGGGAAGAGAAGAAATGTTCACAAAGAGAATCTATTTGATATTGAATAGGAAAAAGGAACGGAACATTAGCAGAAAGAGAGAAGAGAAGAAAGGAGAGTGGAAGCAAAAGGGCTGAAGTTTTAAAGTGGGTTCGCTTGCGTGTGTTCGTAGATCGTTGATAGAGGATTACGTCGAGAGGCGTGTAAGACTGAAAGCCTCCTTGTGTCGAGATGCACGTACGCACGTTCGCGTGGCGTAAAATGGCGCCGTTTTTCCGTAGAGTTGTCCGCATTTACCTTCAGCGTACTATAATGTGAAACTCATCCCACAACGTTCGAATCCTCCCGAGTTTTCCCAGAGGCAGTAATCATCCCCTGGATTTTTTATGACCATTCTCTCGGCTGTTCTTTGAGGTGTTTCGAAGTGCGTAAGCCTCACGCTATGGCATCATCTCCGAGAGGAGAAATCTTAGGAAGCAGTTTGGACGGGACGTGCTGATTCGGACTCCGAGATCGACGGAATATCCTCCTCTTATTCCGTTCTTCTCAGAAAATGGAACCAAATAGCTGAGATTTAGCTGCTCAAGAAGCGTAGTGTAGAGGAATGGCTAAGATTTACACGTGATATGGGATTGAAATTATGAATTCAAAACTGTAAAAGTGGTGTGATATTTAGGTTATTTATATTTATATGAATTCGCAGAGAAATTATTCAATAATAACGTGAACTTTGGTTGCAGGATAACATGTTACTCATATATGTTACAATAACAATTATCTCGAGTAATTTAATAGCCATGCTTTCCACGTAAAAAATTAATTAGCTTATATTCATTCGTAAACACACATCTTTACATTGCTGTCTGTTACTACCTTCACCTTTCCTGAACTAAATATAAAGTTGTATGATTCAATCAAGTAAATAAGGTACAGATAGAGTGAATAACATGGCTCTCAATTTCTTAGATTTTATTTCATCGATTAAGAAGGTTATCTGGCTAATGCTATTCGGATGAATTCAACCGTTGCAGCCTCGATACTAGATAAAAGTCCACTGTGAAAAGATGAGTTAAATCGTGAATTTTCAAGAATATTTATACTTTCGTATTTAATTCTGTATGTATAGGTAGACTAATTTCGTTAATCTGGTTATAAGTATCTGCTGTTCTTTTGACATAACTAGATTAACTGAAAATATCTTAAACTAGATAGGTAACTGTTTGTTATTTTTATACTAATTTAACAGAGTATTACATTCTTGAAATTTATAATAAGAATTAAGTAAACATAATTATATACCATTATAATATCAAAGAGAATATTCATGATATTTACGAATCAAAATTCATCTAGTACTACTCTCATTAATCTGATCGTTTATGACAACCGAACAAAGGAACGGAAAAGGAAAAGAACGATTAAATGCTAAATGATAAAATAGTGTACATAAATATTTTGATTAATATTTTTCGAGCAATTTCAATAAATAATAGTCGCAGAAAAATGCTTGATCATTTTACGAAAACGTATTAGTTTTCTATCATCCTTAGCGATATAAAGCAGAATAATAGGTACATCGACTTACATACGAACTTCAAATAAGAATAAAACAATAAATATTTAGTTGTATATGTTAATCTCGCCATATTGATATCAATGAGAAAACAGCAAATAAACAGGAGTTTCGTAATGACGGGCATATTTGGGAAATGAAAGAACAACTGAGGTAGGAAAGGACAACGGTACGTGGAAAGATTAAAGGCGCACCCATTACAGTTCGTGCATGGACGAGTATCAAAGGCCTAAAGGGTAAGGAAAGGTGGATTCATAAATTTCATTCGATATTGACACTATCCGTTTGCCGAAAAACCGTAAAAAAAATCCGCAAACAACCGTAAGGGTTTCGGGAGAGGACGATATTGACCGCAGAACGTGGGAGTGTCGCAGCGGCGTGTATGATATTGGTCGTGTGTCGCTAGTGAAAGGAGTGTGGGAAAGGTGAAGAGAGGTTTTCACTGAGAGGTTACAAAAGGGAAGGAGGATCGAGTGATTTATGACTCCAAACGCCATTTTACACGCATTCCGTATTCTCCACTCCTGAGACCCCACAAGTTGCCTTTACGTATGAGTGGATGTGCAGGGATGTTATGCTTTACAAATACATCGACAGCTACTGAAATATACACTTAGCCATCCCGAGGAAAGGTTCCGCAGGCGATTAATCTTAACGTGAGATCCCTCGATACAAATAAATCTTGAGATGAATCAATAGTACTACGTTCGTATGTGATTTAAATACAGTGCGGGAATCATTCAATTACGAAACTATATATGAAGTTTCTTTTAGACAACCTTACGACAGCAGATGCTTCTCTTGTGGTCCCTATTTCCTATCCTAGTTTCTCAACATTTTTTAATACCTTAGCTTCATTTATTTCCCGCCATCGTCCCACCCACTTTCTTCCATCTTCGTGGAAGAAGTGCGGACGTCTCGTAGACGACGCGGAAACTTGCATCATCTTTTTTACTCACGTAATGGAGTAGATAATGGTCGGGAAAGTCCGAGAGAATTTCGGACTCTTTTTCGAATCCCCTTGTCTCCCGAATGGATCCATCTTCCCGTCCTTTTTTTGCTATTACCTAATATCTTTTCCTAGCGCTAGGTTACCATTTCGGTGTCATAAACTCCATTTAAGGGTTACTTATGTTTTCCTCCTCTCTCCTGTTTATTCCCTATAAGAGGCAACATTCATTCTCTCCGTAATGGATAGAGTGAGCCAAGTTTCCATGTTTGCACCATACTGTAACAAAAGCTTTCGAAGACAAAATATTTGGAGTAACGTGAGAACTAAAGAGAAAGTAAGTCTAAAATAGGATGAGTAAACAATAAGAAAAATCTTAAGGATAGTAACGCCTGTTACTAAAACCTTCAACAATGTACAAGTGAAGGACTAAAGAGTGTGCGATAGACTTTAATAAATACTTTAATAATTTGGGTGATTGAATAAATTTTATCGTTATAGAATTCTTTAATAAGAACGAGAATATGTTTTCTATACTTTCATGATTTGAATTGCCCCTGTGATGTTTCTTTAGTGATCTAGCGTAATTTAGGTTGATATTGTCACCATTATAAATCTATGAATAATAGATTAAAACAGCTTTTAATATAATATCGCATACCACTGGTTAATGAGCTGTATCGCATATTAGTGAATTCACGTATATATAAGATAAATGTATTTCTTATAGAAAAATATGAGGCATATATTCATATATATAATAGAAGATAGGCGAAAAGTAAAGATGTAAACTTCTATACTCTTTCAATTCACGATCAGGAAATTTTAATTTCCATCAGCAAAAATTACTGGTAAGAACTCTCTATAAAAGACGTATATATTTTATTGCTTTTAATTTTTAATCGCTGAATCAATTAAATTCAATCCTTTAATATAAACGTATAATCAAATATAAACGCTTTCGGAAGTCTTGGGCAGTCAGGGAAATATAAATCTCATTACCATCATCTAAATAGATTTCCCTTTGGAGGCAAAGGAAAATATCTCCGACTTTAAATTATCGAAACGAAATTAAAAGAAACTGCAAGAGGAGGTTCTCGATAATCCTTCAATGGGAAAAATCGGTTCCATCCGAATTTTTTTTCCACTCAGCTGATTAAGATATTGATGGAATCGAAATTAAGGGATCAACGATCTTTCTCCTTTATCACTTTATGGAGTTCACCTCTTCCTTTTTGAATGAGACTTTTAGAGAACTGCTTGGAAAATACAAAAAGGATGGATTAGTTGAAGTTGAGTTCTTTAAATTAAAGATATTTTATACTTTTTGATCTTCCTTTTCGATATGTAGAACTGACACTTTCCTTTTCCATAAATTGAAATCTAATAACACGAGAATGTCCTCTGATTTTACATGAACATTTGGGACGTTTAATTATATATTCATCATTTTATATATTTCATAAGTGATCTTATAGAATGAATAGAAAACCTCTTATTATTAGTCATAATTTCAAGGTTTGAAAGGAGGTGAATTAACTTTAATAAATGTAAGTTATTTTTATGGAATTGTGGAGCAATCATTTATTTCTTGTATTAAATCTAGTTTTACTAAATCGCGTCTCGAAAAACTTTGTCTTGTGTTAACACATAAATTTAAATAGAGTATACTCTAAGTTGAATATATATGATAGGAATCGAATGCATCACTTTCAGCATTCTAAAGATCGATTTAAGATACTTTTTAACTGGAGCCTGTGCGGATTCTTTCGTAGACACTTCTTTTTATTTACCTTTTCATTGCCTTTAAGAATTCCAAAGTGCATTTTATACCACCATTTACCATTTTCCATGGTAACACTGTTAATTATATCGCGATCAGTAGGCTCATCACCGATTCCGTTGGTAGTGAAAAACAGTTGAAGAGGAGCATATTTTAATATTCAACCAATTTAACTTGCCTCTACCCAATTTCCCTTTCATCCCATCTCCAGCATCTCATTTTACCCCTACTCCTTTCTTCTGCCACACTTCCTGTTCACCTATTCTCTCCCTTCTGCAAGGCGGCGAGACCAGCAACACTTCCATACACGCCTTTGTTTCGTCGAGGATCAAGTTTCCTGTGTCGGTGAAAGGAAGGGAAAACTTCCCACCGCAGAAATCCTATCAGATCTTACGGTGAGGGGGTTGATGAATGATCCATGATAAGCTTTGATAGATCTTCCTTATTGGCTGCCGTTGGAATGAATGAACATCTGATTGATCGCTGATTGTCTTTTTTGAAGAGATTTTTTCATTAAAGTCTCTTCTCGTGAGAATGGAGAGAAGGAAAGTGGCAGGGACCTATGAAAGCATCGATTCTCGAAGTTTCTCATTAAGAGCGATTCTTTGAACATTAATCGAACGCAAGAGATTCGTTCCTGTATGGAGGTAGGCTAATGAATTAGCAACAGTCACCATGGATATGAGATGGATCACTCAAGAGACGAAGTTGGTTTCCGTTCGGGGCTCCTTGAATTTTTTATGGCAAAATAGTCGGAGCTCCTTTATAAATTAATTAAACCTATAATTAGTTAAATCATATTTCAATCGACTATGTTTTTTTAAGCTCTACTATGTTGCCAATGCATTGAGAACGAAGTGTGACGTTAGCAAAACTGCATTTTAGAAGCACCGGAAGTGTTAAATAGCAAACAAGTGGAGTGCGTTGTGAGCTTAATCACCATCTTCCGTGTTTACGTAACTGTGCATTTCATGGACTTCCCTCCGCTTTTATATAAAATGACGCACTAAACCGTTCCATGTTTATCATGTTTGTTTGGCTTAGTGGCTTCACTTTACTTATAACGTACGGTGCGGAAAAATACCCTCAGGAAAATACGTTTTAATTTAACACAATGCAGGATGGAAAAATGTTATTACTGAAATAACTCTCCATGAAGAGCCAAAGATACCGTGAAAATGCGTTTTTCACCGACAAACTGGAGTAAATGTATTAGCAAAGATTCAAACGGCTTTCTGTAAGGGCGTTCTAAATAGTTTTTCATTGAAAAAAAATTGAATTTTCCACTAAGTTTTAAATTAATTCATCGGAGCAGAGAAAAATAGATTCTAATTCATTAAAAGCGAGAAGTAAACTTTTTATTGTGACATGAACCCATTTTGAGAAAAAACACTCCCATGGCTGTTAAGTTTGGAACGAATTTAAGCGGAGAGGCTTTTCTGATATTCCCTTCGGTGTATTGTTTTAAGGTAAAGTAGAACTTATTAATCATTATTTACTCTAGTTACATCAAATGCAAATCGTTGTATTAGCTCTTAAACCTCTACTTTTATGAAAATTATAATGAAATTATTTACGGTTAAAAAAAATTAAATGTGGTTTTACATTTGTTTTTGGAATTTTTTTTAAAAAAGGTATGTAGATATAAAATGATGGGTGAATGAACTTAAGATTATGGTTTATAAAAGTTCTATAGACTTAACATCAAATTAAGTATAATTATTCCTTCTCCCATTCCAAAGAAGTATATCACTTTATCACCTCGAGACCAGTATTTAAATATATGTACCAATGTAGCCAATAGTTATGATAATCAGGGAGTAAAAAATATGAGGATGAAGAGAAAATGCTAATACATCATAAAAACGATTAAAATAAAAAACTACTTCTGCTCATAAATTAAAAAAAAAGAATGAGCATATAGGATGGCTTAAGATAGTTTCGCAACTGGAAATGAAAATGGTAGTAAATTAAAGGTAGATATTTGAGATCGAGAAATTCAGAGAAAAGAAAATAAATTGGAAAAGACGGAGAAATGCAATAAAAGGAGTGAACTGGTGCAAGAAAAGGAGATATAAGGGAGGCTGCGGGTCCAAAGTGATTTATGGGACGGAGCAGGATGAGGTAAAATTGGAAAAGAAAGAAGAAATTGGAAGTTCAAGGATGAAAAGAGGGATGAACACGATATAGTAGTTTGCTGATGAAGGAAGAATAAAACCGCTCAACTTTGATATGAGAGTTATGAAACATTTGAAATGCTCTCGAAACATCGGTTAATTCGCCCTTATTTTCAGGAAATCGGGGACAAAATGCTTGATTCGTTAACTCGTACAAAAAGTGAATCAATTTAAATATAACAATCGCGAATGGTTGGGAAATATTAACGAGCTCCCTCAAACTTTTTGAGATATGAAAAGGATCTAACTATAGTAATAATTACACTTAATGCATAGAATTGTTGGAACTCAGAATAAATATTATACGTGGTAACTTAATAAATTTTGCACGTTTAGCGTATCCGATATGCAAACATTTTTTAATGCTGGTATATATGTACTTAATTTTTCTCTACTGGAGGGAAAGAATCTAAAGGAATATGAAAAAAGTTTGTCGAAGGACTTTGATGTACATGAGGCACGCGAGAAAAAAAAAATACGTTGCTCGTTCAATGGCTTTTATCATAAAAGGTCTGTAAATTATTATAGATTTAATCTTATATGTGGAGCACATTCATTTTTATATGATTCTTAAATACATTAATTGGATATTAACTGACTCAATGTTAGGATCACAAAAGTATGGACAGAGTAGCCTTAATAATTGCGATTGAAAATTGGTTTTAATCGTTAAAATATTTGTTAAATTTTAAAAAGGAATGACATCTTTCATTTAAGCTATCGAGATTTTAAAATATGCAAAATTAAAAGTAAAATTAATCCAAGTGAGATTCAATTCAAGAACCTTCAAACCTCACGATTTCGCATTGTTTAATTAATTCATATACTCGCAGTTTTGCAAAATAACAGGTAGATGCAGCAAATTCATTATTTTGAAACTCCGAACGAGGTTATAGCAGGAGTGATCGTAAAAACCTTTGTCTCCGGAGATGCGGAGGGTCTTAGCGGGAACGAATAATCCTTATGGTTTCCGAGCACGAACAGCGAGGATGAGAAAGCGATGGGCAAGTAGCGGGAAAAAGCCGAGTAAAAAATGTAAGGAGAGCGCCTAGAGAGGGGAACAATCATCCGAATGGTACAGGAGGAAAACCGTTCGAAGGAGCGTTTCAATACGGGAGTGGTTGAAGATGGAGATTAACGATGGGAAGCGGCCGAGATTCCACTCGTGAATAACTCACGGAAATACTTCGTATTTTCTTGCGATGCTCTCTTTTCGCCCGAAAGGTATAGACGGTGCGCAGACGATGAACGATACGGAAGTGGAACGTTAAGACGGAGTCTTCGCACACGTATACATCCCCTTTTTTCCATTCCCTTTCACGGAGGAAGGGAACTGGAAGGGAACAGTGGTCGGGAACGTCATGAGGTTTACTTTCCTTTTTCTGCGCATTCCCTCGCTGATACACGCGCTGGATGAATGGGGGAGATATGAAGAAGCAGTCCATCCCTCACGCCCGGACGGACCTTTCCTCTTCCGAAAATTGAAAAGTCTTAAGACTCCATTTTTCTCGAGAATTCTTCCCGCGTCTTTCCTTCACTCCCCCTGAACAATGCCGTTCAAGCTCCGTTGCTCTTCCACGGGGTTGCTTCTTCCCCTTTTTGTCTCCCGCGTTCGATGCTCCGTTCGGGATGCTTTATTTATTTCCATCGCGCCGTCTCCTCACGGGACGACAATTTCATTTCCGCTCTTCTCTGTTAAGATATTAGTTGGCTGACCGAGATTCCAGAGCCCCCTTTTTTTATTTCGCTACTCCCCCTGGATTAAAATGATCGTCCTTACCGATGCGACATTAGCCTGATTTGATGCACGAATGTTGCAGTGTCTTGGGATCATCTAATTACCAAGAGCGAATGTAATACGGTTAAACTTTAGAATACTAACCTATTTTCATTGCCGGCGATGGTCCATTTCTGCTAAATTATTCAAGTATTCAACTTCCTTCATCAAACAAAATAGTTTACTTGAGTAATATTGAGGTCTGTACTTAAAATTACTAAGATTGAGTCTGCTTGCAATGCATTTCGCAAGGGTACTACTAACAGAAATCAAACCATAAAGGGTTTTACTGTCGTAGAACGTATTACTCACGAGGATACTTGGGTCTTAAGTGCTCATTAATATTAAATAGATATGGCCCTCAGTACATGAGTTACAGGTGAAAATAAAAAAGTTCATTTCAATTAATATTCTACCGTATAGCAAATTTTTCATTTTGACTTTTGGAATAAGAAGTATAAGTCAAGGATCATCAGATAAAACAAAAAATGGTATAGTTCAGCTGTTTATATCATGATTGCGAAATCCTATTCTCAGTAGATAAAATTTAGTCATAATACAGTTTGAAAAAATATTTTCCTAAAAAAGTGGACGTTTCCTAAATAACTATATAGGCGTAACTATATGTTGAATTTTTTCTCTGATAGAGGTTTCTCCGAAGCAATTTTTTCAGCTTTCATAAGCCTTGTATTTATTGAGCGGAGAGGCAATTCTGTTCACTTTACCTTCTATAGTAGAGTTAATATAGTTGGCCTCGGTTCCTTTGTATAATCAAAGTAGTGAGGGAAATTTGCACTGAAGATTCTCCCACGTTCAGCAAGCCGTGATGGACGTTTCCTTACTATCAAAGAAAATTTTTCTCTGCTCAAAAAAATTCGAATTTGGAATTTTCCAGTAGCTACTAGCGAAACGCCTTGGTAGAGTAAAATTAACTGAAGGGGAAAATCAACTTGAATTTTTTTATATAATAACCTTATCTACGATACGAAAAAATCAGGAGCAATAGGGTTATCGGTGTCAAGCGATTCTATGAAAAAAGGTTGCGTAGTAAAAATCCCACTATACTACAATCCCACTGCAACATCTAATAATTTTAATATAATTACCACATCTTTCTCCTAATGAAAGCATCAATGAAATTATCACTCTCTCTCGTTTCTCAATTATTAATTGAATAATCGATTCATTCAATATTGTAATTATCAAGTTAGATAGTGGCTTCTCATCACTATATTTTTAGATATTAATAAGTATTGTATAATGCTAGTAATGGAGAATAAAAGTTTATAAAAATATGTATGTAAAATAATTTTCAAGATACAAATAGTGTATCATTCTATATTTTTTTCCTTCACGTAAAGTGTTTATTTACTCAAGAACCTTATTTTAAGAGAAATATTCACCAAATATGTTGTTTATAATCTTCTATTCAATGAGACTCTACTCCTCAAATAATCCTTACTATTCTTTTCAATTCCGAACAGAGTAGTCAAACACATTTTCATTCATCTTTTACTACACCTTTAAGACTATCTCGTTTCTTTCCCATCAATCACCAAACGCTCCCCCTTTTCAATCCTCAGCCGTATTTTTAGCGCTATTCTGTTCTTCTTTTATTTACGATTACCCAAACCACATCGACCGATATTTCACCAATTACATCGTCTCTTTTTCCCATTTTATCTCGTTTGCATATCTCGCGAATTTTTCAAGTTTTCCACGAACCAATTTTCTCACCGTCTCACACGAGTTTTTTCTCATTTTCACATCTCTCAACCTTTATCCAATTCCCTCAAAAATTCCCCATTCCCTAGCAACGGCCCAATCTTTTCCTCTTAACAGCGAGAATCTTCCTGGGAGAGCCGTCAACGCGGCTGATAGACACTTGGCGAATTGAAAAGACAGCACCACAGGGATTTAAGGGGGAAGTAGGGGCCGCGGATGGACTTATCTCGAAAGGGGGAAGTGTGTGAGGATGATAAGGAGACCCCGAAGGAGGAAGGAAGCGATTTTTTTTCCCTTCCGCGAGGTGCGGGAGGTTTGATCTTGATAGAGGGAAAGAGACCTTAGTTACGGAGTTCGAATGATAAGAGGAATGGTAAAGGAGATGAGGAAAGTGGAAAAGATAAAAAAACACGTTCAACCACAGAAATGATAAATAAAAACGTCTGAAAATAAATGGGGATCCGAAAAAGACGGAATAAATAAAAGGCAACAGCTCAAAAGCGGGAGAGGAATGATTAGAATTAATATTTATGGCTGAAAGAATCTTCTTACTTTTGATCCGACAAAACATGATATTTATTAGCTAAAAATTTCCGCTCCAAAAGGATAGCAGCGAAGGTTTTATGATGAGACATTTTTATCAATGAAAAGTTAACAAGCATGAAAATACTTCCTTCGATGTGACGGTAATATGATCCATCAAAAGGCTAAAATCAAGCCTTCTTAAGGATGCGTTTCTTTCATTCTTATTGTTCCTTTTTATAATGAATTCAATATCTAAATTGAAGAAGTAAATAAGAAGTGTGACATGTTATTCACTAACTTTTTGGTATAATTGGGAATAAAAAGAAAAAATAACAATAAAATACCAAATAAGGAATAAATATGCTTGTCAAGCTGGATTAAATGCAAGTTAAATTTTTCATATTCATTCATGCTATATAAAATATTTTCTTTGGGAATGGGTTTAGTTGGAAATAAAAATGAGAAAACTATACATTCTAAGGAAGAAGTAAATCTAAAAGGATAGTAATGGGACACATCATTGGAGCACATGCCTCAAATTACGAAATATCGTAAATAATTTAAACATACAGCCGTATCAAAGCAAATGAAGCTCCATCGGATTATACTGAAGTCCAATCAACGGAAGATATAAAAGAAGTCATACTCCTGAATTATTTAGAAACTCAAATAAAATTCAATGGAAACAAAGCTTAATGTAAATGGATAGTTTTCAATAATGAAAATTCATCCTTATTAAATACAACTGAGCTTGAATGTTTATTAAGATTTTTCTCGTAAAATTCCGAAAAAAACGTTAATTTCGCATCGTGCTCCCGCGCTGATTCTAAATCGGCCCTTTAATTTATTGTGAGGGATTTTTAATCAAAAGTTCGGAAAACTGAAATTCCTCTAGTTTTCATTCCACGGATCGTGGGCTATGAGAGGCTTTCGAAATTTCAAGTTCTTTTGTATCACTTCAAGTGCTCCAATCAGTATCAGGCGCCTGGGTGCGGCAACTCCCCAATTGGAAGGCCGATGATGTTGGAGAAAGGGAAGCTTCATTTCATGAAACTCGTTTTCCGCTTGCTTGGCTCTTGCGCGGAAATCAAGAAGACGCTTCGGTTGGCTTACGGGAGAAGGAAATGGAGGCCAACGACTGGTTTTTTTCTCCTCATGGGCCAGTGCCGCTGGTTAACCAAAACCTCAGACAGAATGCTGTTTTTGCCCCCATCCGTATTGTTTTCCCGAATAACTGCACGCCCACGAATGTTAGTGAAAATTGGGTCACGGTAAACGTTTTGGTGCCTAATATCGGGCTGGAGGTCACGTTTCGAAGACTTGATCGATAGCGTGCAGTTTGAACTCAAGCTTTCGAACAAAGACTTATTGTTTTATCAGATTTGTTTTAACGTAAATGCAAAACGGTGTAGGAATTCCAAAATATATTTGGAAGTACATCTTGTCTTTTTTTGTGCAATTATTTATTTTATTTACGATTTACACAAAAAAGCTTGGAAAAAAATAGCGAAAATATAGGTTTTCAACTATAGGAGTTATAATTTAAGTTAAAAGGCAATATGATATTAACTGAGATCGATATAGATAATCAATATACATTAAGATAATTCCTCATCACAGATTCAAATCCAATCTATTCTTATATAACTTCCAAACGTCTCATCACTATAATATTCCAACATTATTACCACCATTCCAAAATTCATACGCTCAGCTTAACACGATTGAATATTTCATTGCTTTTCATCGAAAATTATTTCTAGATTTGTTTGACTGCTTGACAAGAATAATATTCATGAAAGCAATTCTGATAGCGGTTGATGATTATCTATTCCTTCTATGATCGATTTCATCTGATTGTACTTCAAGCAAATTGGTTAGGGATATGTACAGGGAATTGGGATAGAAGATACTTTGATGAGTTCATTCATCCCGGTATCGACTCTTGGACTGTTTTCCCGATGGCTAGAATACTCAATGAACTAAAGAATTAAGCATAAATTTCGAATAGAAGTAATTCCGATCTATGCACGGAATTGCATAGTTGGCTGTTGATTGAAACTCGTTATTTCTTGTGTCCTTATCCCCTGGCGCTAAATATAATTTTAATTTAAGTTTGACTTGATAAAAAAAATAAATTAAATTTTGACAGAAAATTTCGAGTTGGATTTAGTTTTGTTTTAATTTGTCTATTAACTGTACTTTTAATTACATTGATATACACACAATTTAGCTATTGAAAACAATTATGAACGTATAAAAAATATATAAATAAAATTTCGAATAATTTATTCAATTTATTTCTTATAGCTAAGTTATTGGTTCGAATTTAGTCAGAAATAAATTCATGGTAAACTTCTAAAACTTGGGCACATGAAAGATGATGATTATATAGAACAGGTATAATTACAACTCAGGCATTTGAGCGTAAGAATAAAAAGTGAAGGACATGCTGAGAATGCAATAAACTTAGTGGAAAACAAGCTTTATCTCTTCACTTAATCGTACTACTTCTCTTTCAACTTGGCTCCTTAGTCATGAGATTTATCGGTGTCTTTAATCCCTTACTTCTGAGATAGACCTGGAAGGTGCCTGGCAACATTTGGTAACTCCATCAAATTAACCCATTTGGATAATCTGCTTTATAACTCTTCCATGCACTTTATATTCTACGCAGACCGTCCTCTCAGCCAAATCAACTCGCTAATTATGGAGAACTCTCCCGAATTGCCTTTTTCTCGGTTTACAGCACTTTTGACGAAGATTTTCTTTTAGCGAAATGTCTCATGAAGCTTCTGTGGTCATGCTTCCATCAGCATTAACACTTAAGGATCCATTACGTGGATAATTGTGACTGCGGTGCTGGAGCGCTGCACTTAAATTAAGAAACTCTGGTGGAGAAAGTTTCGGTAGCTACATAAAAAGGTCTGCGGCTCCAAATAGCCAAAAAATTTCCCTGCGCTATCACATGGCGTTGGATATTGTAGTTAAACAGTCTATTATGGTAGCGTGGTGTTCTCTGCATTTCAGAATCTGTTAAACCAGCCCGTATTACATAAAAAGGATCCAGGAAGATTAAAAAATAAATCGGAAAATAGGATTTAGTAATTTTAATCGTTCAATATTCTAATTTGGAACGATTTTAATGGAATCGTCTAACTAATGGATCGGAAACTTCTTTTGATCCTTCTTGCCAAATTAATCACAACAACAGTATATTTTAGTCTAGGATGTGAATTTCTCATAGTGTGGTAAGCTCTTAAAAATCTTAATTTACAACTTAATGCTAATACCTATAAACTAAATTTTATTACAAACATAATTTTAAAAAAACCTTCTTGTACGAATGTTTTTAACTAATGATGATAAAATTAAAACTCTAAGTATACTAAGATAATTGATCCCGATAAATAGCGCAGGGATATAGGCACTCGACTATCTTGTAGTACGGCACCATATGGCTTGCATCGTTGGAAATTTATGCGTGGAGATAACTTCTCATGCACTTTTAATATCATTAATCGGTAAACTGGATGTTTTCCCTAACTAACGAAATGCAACACGTGCGATTAAAGTGGAGTTATTAAAGGGATAACGCATTGAGCGGAACGATTCGATTAAGGACATTAAGACAGCCTTCGAGCGTTGAATTCATCGAGCGTGGATCATAATTCGAAACGAGCGGATGATAAAATCATTTCTAAGGAAAGAGTACCATCTAAGACTTCCTCATCAACATTCTACATTCGATGTTACTCGCGTATGTCGAATAGTCGGTTGTTAATTGGAAATACGACGAGAAATCGGAATCGAAGTTCCATATCAAGTTCCTCTTAGCTTCAAGCGCTCGAATAATTTGTTCACATAATGTTTTCAATCCCTAATAGTCAATGATCTTATGCATGCTTAAAAAACTGGAGTTGAACTTCTATTTCGAATTGGAAAAAGAAATGTTCATTTTAAACTTAGCTTTACTTAATTTAAACGGACTGTTTTATACGGCTAAAAATAAATTGGAAATAATTCAACTGATTTCCAAAAATACTGTATGAACACACGCTCATTATCTAAGTATAATCTTATAAAAAGTTTACGATACATTCAGATAGAACTTTTACAGATGGATAAAAATTAGGAGATGTTATATATAAATGATATTTAAATTATGTTAATAGAAGAAAAGCGTTTTAAAATCAGTTTGTACATTCTCAATGTACTTACTAGTACATACGTATTTGAAAAGTATCGAATTTTCATGTAAAAACTATTATTACCTCTTGTAATAAAGTTAAGATTTAAGATATGAAAGTAATCAAGTAAAACTACATATGCATAACATAATGTAAGGTGATTTATATTAGGGACGTAGCTAGGAACGAACAAATTTTTATTTTAAACGAACCATTCCTCTCCGAGTCATTTCTCATTTAAAGGAACACCCTTCTATTTCCAATTTCATAACATGCGATAGCTTAAAGATGGGAAGCCTGAACGTCAACACATCCAATGGGAAGATATATGAACCTTACAGTAGAACTGGAAGTTAACAAGATCTCCTGCTCAGCCGTTGACTTCTAGCTTTGTCAGTTTCGGAGGAGGGGGAACACTCCCTGGAAGAGAAGATAGAAGGAATACGAAGGTTGAGGATTCTGTTTGAAGATCGCTAAGGGCAGAGACTTCGGGAAAGAGTGAGAAGGAGGGGTTAGGAAAAAGGTGTTAAGCAGTCGGTCAGGGAGTGAACTAGGAGTTGAAGTTTTGAAATCCGTTCGGATGTGGATCGATGTAAAAGTGAACGCTGCGTGTAGCCCGTGACTTGTCTCACGGGTGAGTCCGTTCGAAGTGACGATGATTTGCTCGCAAAGAGAGACCCACGGCTTCACCCAATTTGCCTCCAGAGACGTCTTAAGGCAGCCGCACTCCGGGGATAACGACATCAAGATGGCGGTGGGGAGCCCACGTGGGAGTAACATTTCCGGCGCGGAATGGCTTTGTCAACTACCCCTCTCCTTTTCCTTCGTGTTTCTTCCCGAAGCCCCTCAAAGACTTCCTCTCTAATGTCATGACTCCGTCTTATGGCATCATCTGACGTTTTTTCTCTCCCCCCTCTGTCGCTATGGAATCGCTGCGCAATAACTAACGCACGGGTTTCGGTGGTGCGTGAAGACTTCTCGACGGTGACACACAAGCCATCGACGTTTATTCCTTGTCGTAATATGTTCTCTCGAAACTGTTACGGCCTCTCGCTCGGGCTTCGCGTGGTGTATTCAAGGCGAAGAACGTTTATTGAGTTGTTTGTAGTCGAATGGGTTGGTAAGGAAACGGGGAACGCTCGCTCCTTTGTGCCGATGACGTAGAAGCCGAGTTAAATTCGTTTACGGCAGCATTGTTAACGCCGCTAGTCCCGGGGATTCGAAACAGTTCCTCGGAGCAAGTCGTTCGACGCCAATTAAAACGATCTACGTGTGTTTCTGGGATGTCTCGATTGAATTAGTTCCACAACGCGATATTAAGGTCCTCGAATGAATGTGTTTATGAGAAGCTTTAAGATCTCTGACGGCTTTCGAAAGTGTACGTCTTCGGTCGGATGCGCCCTATTTCCACAGCTGTGACACACTCATTTGCGTATGTTCGAATTAGTTGAGAGGGTGGAAATTGATTTCAGGATACTTGACTCGATGATTGATTTATAAACGTAAAATTACTTTCTTCTCTAACAATGTTGCGTAGAAATACATCTTGATGGTGTGGAATCCGATGATTCATTCACGAATGTCTTTAGAATTGAATAGAATCACGAAAGCTGACATTCCGTAAGAATATGAATTTCATTAAAGTAAATTTTCTTCAAATATTTTGTGTTTCCATGCATATAATATCATAATTTATGTATTCCTTTTCCTTATACATTACATTCATTGGCTTTTCTATTCCGGTTCCGTAATATTAACATAGAATTCAATAATTACCAAATTTTCGCCGGTTTTACCAACAGATTCATTTTAATAATATAATTTTTTTCTATTATATCCCCATATAATTAAAGTTTCCTTCCCCTAAAATTTTGATATTCTCTTATATCAATGTTTGCTAATTCTTTATATCCGTCTCCAATAAATTATTGCGTACCATCTAGACTTTTAAAGCTACTTCCTAATTTCATATATTGCTTCATCCCTTCCTTTACTTGTTTTCAATTTCCAGGCCCATATCTTTCCCATCTCAGTTAAAGTTTTCTTTCCAAAGTGAATGCCTACAAGAGATTTGTGAGGAAATGGAAGTTGATAAACTTTCTTGAGATCCAAAATACCTATATTCCATTCCCTTTCTTCTCTCATGTTCGTTTTCTTCATCAGCATGAATATCATTGCCTTTGCATAAGGAAATGGAAAACCATTTTCCACTCAAAAATACAGCATAACGCATTCCTTTACAAAATGGTTGGAGTAACAACCTTTTCCACTTTCTCACTGATCCCTCAGTTTCGACTCATTACTTTTCTGTCTTACAGCCTTCCTTTCCGAGGGATGTGCAACAGAAATGTAAAAAATGTTATCACAGAAAGGCCAAGCAGTGGTTTCAAAGAAAGGCGTGATGAGGGACAAATTTGATGATGGAAGTTTGAAGGGGAGATTTTCCCAAGAATTCTGTCCTAACATCTTGGAAAAGGAGTTATCTTTTATGGAGAGAAAGGTAAGAGAGAGAGACCCAAAGAGAAATTGAGTGAATGGAAGGGGTTTTAGGTATCAGAGGAGTGAATGAGTGTAGAGATTCTCTCAATAATAGTCTCAGAACGATATAAAACGAAATGATTGAAACAAGAGGACGTAATTGTTTTCTAAATGTCCGATAATTAATTCAGAGAGTTGGTTCGTAAAGGTTACGCAAGGTTCAAGGGAGTTTAAATAAAATAAAAATGCATCCTAGAGGGTGTTAGTTATTCATTAAACTGTAATGATATAATTAATCTCTATCTTGTAGTAACTGAATTGCTTATAATGTATAAAATGTATGTATCTGACTTACATTGTAAATTATCTTCGTTTTTATGAATAAATACAATGAAATACAGCCAAATTTCTAAAAGTTCTTTTAGTTGGCTATTATCAAAAGATATTTCTCTCTCTTACAAAAGATAATAAACCCTCCTGGTACAAAAATTAGCACGCATCATTTGAGTTAAAAGATAAAATAAAATTATAACTTTTTAGCTTTACTAATTCATTCATTCACAACAATAGCACGTTTACGTTTATATAAGTGAGGGCAATAGTTAAATAACGTATGAAATCACCTGCTTTCAACAAAAAAAACATTACAAATCGTAAGACCGATGTTCTAACTCAGCTATAACCCAGCATATCCTTTTTCCACCATAAGTTTCAGTTCCAAAACAAAGTAAGAATTCTTGAAAACAATGAATCGGGGAAAACAAAACATTATCCTAGTCTCTGAAGTACTATGACCAAGTACCCAATTACCTCCAATTTGGAACGCCTTCCCGTACCCTCTTCTGCAGTTCGAGCAAAATGCGTCTAAGATATATCCAACGAGGCTTTCTTTAGATCTCCAATTTCCGAAATGAGCAGGATACCACAACGAAGATACAAAGGGCTGCAGCGCGCCGGAGGGAGGTACGGTGATAAAGTGTAACACTGTCTGCTCTCGTAACAGAGGTCTGTCTGAGGAAGGATTCATCGCCTTACCCCAAGGCCATTTTGCAGCCTCTCTCTCTTTGCGAATATCACTTTGTTATTTTATTCGTTAATTAAAATACGCTATTTTTTGTCTTCTGATATGGATGAAAAAACGAACTTAATGAATTAAGATCACCTTTAGCTAGCGAAATTTATTTATATAATTGAAAAGAAAATGGATTCATGAGATAAAATAGTTATTTAAATATGGAAGCGGGATATTTAATAGAGTAATTATTGGTATTAGAAATTTTCTGTTAAAAGATCGCAGTTCATGCTAATGCCTTCATTATTGAAGGAAATCGATGTTTACATAACACTTGAACGATATCTACCATCTAAGAATACTTAATTTAGATTTATAGATTTAGATACATTTCGGCGTCGCTATGCAAATAAAAATACTAGAAGAGTAAATTATAATATTTTATAAATTTGAGTTCGTCTTAGTTTTATTCTTTTCAATATTTTTTATGCTTTTATAAGTGACACAGAAGGGAAACTTAAAGTTCCATATATGAACACAAAAGCTATAATTTTGGATCATCTGAACGAGAAAAGAAGAAAATATAAGGTGAATAAACCCTTTAGGAGAGAAATACACTGAAACATTTCAAAAGGAATTTTTTTACCACAGTCCTCATCTTAAAACGTCAGGTCACAAAATGATATCTGCAGACACCCTTTTTAAATAACAATCCTCTTCTCCTTTCAGTATTGAATCCTTCACCCCTTTGGTTAGGCAACCACGAGATCTAGAGAATGTGTGAACACATCTCCCATACCTTCCCAGGCAACCACTCCCATCTGCCGAGAATTCTGCTCGAGCGCTTTGTCTCCTTAAATCACAAGGGCTGTCGAGGCATTCGATGTAAACAGGATCCTTAAGAGCCTTCATAATTACCTTTTAGCGAAGATTCCTTTCTCGACGCAGTCTAGCTGGTTTTCACCTATCGGTACGTAAACTACATCCGTTCTATAAATTGCTCCGGCTTTCATATCTTTGTTTACGCATCGGTATGGAATCCTTTGAAAATACCCCATATTGGACCCTCCGTATCTTACATCAATGAGTCTCTTCGCACACAAGGGGTACTTTCTCTGAGGAAAGGGTTAACATTTGGTCGCTTGTCCACAATCTTCACGAGGTGACAATCAGAACTGAGAGGATGACGGGAAAGACGGTCTTTACTCTCCATCTTGCAGACATAATGCTCTTTTTCCAGAAATACTCTGCAGGAGGGAGCACTCAAGATAATGCGTCGGAGGTAAACTCACGACAGGTCTTTGTACTGCAGTTGGAATCCTCATTTTTTACCTTTGGCTACCGTTTTGTAAAGGTTTCGTTGCTGATTATTGTTCATATGCTTTGAACCTAAAGACAATGACGTTTTCGGTTCAAAAAGTCGAGACGTGCTGATTCGTTTGTATATATATTTTTCCAGACAAATATACTAATAAAACTAACCTCTACGTAATCAGTATTTCTAACTCATAAAAAATGAGAGCTAATTCTATCAAATAAGACAAAAATAATCAAACCACTTAATTATGAGGATCGTGTGTTTTCCCGGCGAAGTAGATGAATGAAATATTCACGAGATATCAGCAAGGTTAATATTTTTATATTTTAAGAATATTAACCCGGCTTATATATCCCGTAAAAATTTCATTCACTTAATTATAAAATACAATTCCACAGTTTCCTCAAATTATTTGTAAACATATAAATTTTTTAGGTATAAGTCCCAGAGTTTCTTAATTTTTTTTAAATCTCACAGTTTTATTTCCAAAACAACGCAATAATTCCTACAGCTATGAGTTAAATTACTATATGTAACTTTAAACAAAATCAGAATTCATAGCTTAAAATGAATTTTTGGCTCTGGAGTTGATAATAAAGAATATTAGGAGATAAAATATCATTTCTTTCATATCATCATTTTGGAAACATTAGGGCTAATTCTAGAACTGATACGTATACTATGAAAAATCCTCCGTTATTCGGGTAAATATTTCAAGAAACAGTCAGCCAAATTTAAAACTCCTAATAAGTGGATTGACATCATTAAATTATGCGCTTCATTTTATTTTTATTAATGTCATAACATGCTCAAAACAGCCTCTCTCAATAATATCAATCTTGTGACATAAATAAAACGACTAACCTAAATCAGCGAGGCTCGGACAGTTCGGCCGCAATATAGACTAATTTTATCTGGACCAAATGAAGTAGGAACAGCGGCAGCAGCTTCGTGTCAGTGCCCCGAGGGTAAGGAGAAGACAGCGTACATTTTGGATGAAATGGGGAAGACGAAGATGAGAGTCGACTCTTCTCTTAGACGTTGTATGCGATCAGAAGAGGAAGAAGAGTTTTAGGATAGATTGCGACGGATGGGGTGGAGATCAAGTTACGATGGGGGGGAGCTAAAGTTGGAAGAGAGTGGCAAAGGTGGAGAGGCGTATGTTCTCAGTGGACGGCGATACGAGTGTGTTTGAAAGAGAGGAAAAAAAAGAGGGGACGGAAGAGTGACAAAAAAGGGAGGATATGCAGCAAAGAAAGACGCGTACGAAAAGAGACTTGAACAGGAAGTTTCGAGAGAAAAACTTTTAGCGGAGGTTTTTTTTACGTGGATGAGAGGTCGTGCGCCTTTACGTGACGAACTTTAGAAATTCATTTCCTAATTAAAAGTAATTGGCTATTAAACATTTTTTTTCGCCGGGAGCATTTTTCGTTCGCTTTCCAAGGGCCTCCGTAATTATTTCAAAATACGAGACGAAAAAAAAAGCGCTGGAAAAGGGAGCATTCTAATTGAAGCCGAGGTTCGAAATCTTCAGCTAAATTCCAAGTTTCTTAACGACCACAGGGTTTACGATCTGATTATTAACGAGGACGAGAGGGGGTTAGTGAAATTAGCGGCTGATTATTAAGGGGGATTTTAAATTTCAAAAGCGTAAAGTTCTTTGATTTTCTTCTTGAGAGGGGATTGTGTTATACGGTTTAATCAAATCAGGGATTTGTTGTTGATCTTAAGGCTGACTATTCGAGCAGAAGGATTTCTGAGAATAGATTTTCGTTTTAACTTTGAAAAAAATTATTGTTTAATCAAGTTACTAAACAGCATTATAAAGATCCTCTAAACGTAATTTTAAATTCAATTTAATTTGATTATATGCTTAATAAATCTAGAAACAACAAGAAAACTCATCGTGATTTTTGTTAAAATCCAATTCACGTGAGAGCGGGATGAATATTCATGGAATCTAAATGCAGCTCCTAACTAGCGACTCCGAGAGTTGGAAAATGTGGTACCTGCAACGAATTTCCAAAGTATTAATTAAAACATATCGGCCATAGTTCCAACTTCCTCGAACAATATCATAGAGCAAGGGGATAGTGTCTATTGAATACCCGCCGTATCTAAGTAATAAGCTGCTTTAGCGGAGTAATTTGAGCGTTAATAATCTGATAAGGGTTTTTGCGAGGCATTTTTTCCATCGGAGTTTCTGGTAAGCAAACTTCTGTTTTTGTATCCGAAGAACTTTGAAGCAGTGGCATGACAACGGAGAAGCATGGGACGGCTACATTGTCCTTTCATCATCCTTTCTGAATAGCTTCAAAGCACTAACTTTGCTAGCTGAACTTTTTGTCGGAGAAATCAAGCCGTGTACCTAAATTCTATTATGATGTCCGCTTTTAGAACGGATTTATTCTAAGCCATGCACTTTATTTACGCTCATGACATGAATTGAATAAATAAGCAGAGATGCGTTTTGCAGCTATGAATTTCGTTAAAAGTTGAATATACCGAGAACTTTGACGTGTGCATAGAATTTAACAGCAGTACATTTTAGCAAAAAAAAGTTCCACATTTATATATCTTTTCATTCGGATAAAAACAAAGTATTAATTTTAGAGATGAAAATATGCATAATATTAAACAAAGTTTTCGTATATAATACTCTAAATTACAAGGGATCTTATTTTTGATTCAATAAATGCAAATAAGATATTACATTTATTGGGCACAATTATATTGTATATTATATTTTACATATTTTCAAATGAAATATGAATTTTGAAAAGCTTAAATTTTATCCAGGTCTTTTATTCCTTGCAGTACAATAGATTTGTGATGCATGGAATAAGAAAATATTTACAGCCTATTCTATAGCTTAAACAAAGTTGAGAGATATGTATAATCGAATTATAACTTTGGATCAAGTCCATCTTCTTTTATTTTTGAAAGTTTAATTTACATAACATCTTATAAAAAACTATTTAGAATTTTTCAAATTTTGTAAGCTAACTAATAGCTATATTTAAAAGTTTCTTTAATTTTACATATTGAATTTGTTTAAATTAATTATTAATTTTGTAATATTTTTAATTATAATTGTAATATATCATATTTAAAATACCTCTCGTATTAGCAAAAACTTATTAAATAAGATACCTCACATGACTATAGCATTTGAATTGCGGAGAATCATAAAAATTTCAACGAGGTTAAAATAAGTAATTTTTATGGAAGTGGATAAGTTTATCAAAAGACTAAGGCAAAATTTTTCCTTCGAATAAATACTTTAAAAATAAAGCATATTGAAGGTATATAATTAGGTATTCCGTAATTAACATAGATACTGGTTGGTGATCATACTTGAATTCCACTTCCAATCCAATTACGGATGAAAAGCATACGCACCGCAGATGTATATGAGTGAGCGTCCTCTTTCCATTACATTCGCAACTAAACTTTCGTTTGGCAGAGGCGCCACTGTAGCAAACCTTTCCCCACAAGAATGCGACAGTTTTACCGATATTTTCAAAATTCTGCGGGGATATCCGAGGAGAATGAAATTTGAATAAGAGGCACGTACATCCATTCCCGACCGAAAAACTTATTTTGACATCTCCTGACGTAGAGAGTGCCACGAGGAAGGAGCATAACGCCTCTTCCCCGCATTTGCATGTCTATGTGCGGAGAAAGTGTTCCGTTGTGCCCTCGGGAGATCGCCGCGGTACAAATACGAGCGGGGAAATGTTATTAGATTGAGAGGTAAAGGGTCCATTTCCGTGGAAATACTTCTTTGTCCCGTTCGCAACTCCGGAGAAAGGAAAAAGACACGCTTTTCCGCCGAAGAAGAAATTGGGAAAAAGTTTTCCAGAACTGTTTCTCCGGGAGACGGATGAATAAATGCGAACGTCGGAAAAGAAATGAATTCGAAGGCAGTGATGGATTTAAATCGATCCCAAAATGATTGCGGTTTGTTGGCGTGTATAGTTTTGACGTTATCTGGCGCGATTAATTTTCCTGCCGAAAAGTTGGCCGAAGGTTTGGAAAAAGTGGCTTTAAGAGGAATCGAAAGTAAAGACAAGGTCCATGGACGAGTGCTTTAAGAACTTCAATACTACAATATAAATCCGCTTGTTTCATTCCCTTCAAACTAAATAACCTCTACACATCACAGTAGTGAGCCAATCACCGATTTAAACATCGTACACATCTTCTTAAGTCTGAAATCATGCAAAATTTTTCAAATAATTTATCAGGTTCCAGCCAAAGTTCCGTTCCTTTATCAGTATTATAATAATCTAAGGTATCTTTATGGATTATCAATGCATCGGTGTAATTTATCATTATTTATTTTCAAACCGATTTACTGTTCTACATCCTTAGAATAAATTCGATTAGCTATAAGAGAAATATTACCACATTTCATAAGCAAAAAAAGACCAAATTGTTTCCTTTGAGAAGTCTACAGCATGTAAATATAATATTAAAACAAAAAAAGAAAAGGTAATTCCATCATCTTTAGTGAAATATTAAACAATAATTTTGCACAGTGTACAGTGATTTATACTTTCGTAAAGTCCTATACTCAATTTCAGATGATGATCCAAATCAATGATAGCATCTTCAACAAAAAAACCTTCACCACATAGACGAATTTACAAAACACATACAAAACGGTTTCCATTCGAATACTGAACATTTCTGTACCTTCCGAGCGAATGTTTCAATTCGTTTAAACCAGTCCATTAAGACAATCAAAACGAATGGTAAGTTCACAGAAACGGAGAATGCAAACAAATTCCGTAATTACCGCTAGACTTCCCGCTCCTAGTTAAATCCGGTTCCAAAATGAAAAACCTAAACGACGACTCTGAGAATTAAAAAGTACGACTAAATACACGCGCGAAAAAGTCTGTTCGTAGAATTTGCCTTTTTTTATTTCGCTTATTTCCGAATTCGTATGCAGCGCTACAAAAAGAGAAAATTGCAATCGAAAGCGTGGCTTCTTATGCGAAGTAAAACCCGCAATTATATTTTCTCTCGTGGAGATACCGAGTCACGTCCCAAACGAAGTAGGAAGCGCGGGAAAAACAAAAACGAATCGAAAAAAAAGTATTAAGAATGCATATTTGTGTATGTAAACGATACCGGAACCTCCATTTCCATCTCTTGCGCAATTCTGCGGCACAAAAACGAAGCAAACATCGTGGAAATCCAGGTCTTTCGAGGGGGGAATAAGTGGTACGTCGACCGCGTCCCAGCGTTCACTTTTTCAGGACGTACTGAAAAAGTGAACGCTAGGATATTGCGTATCTGAAGGGATTTGGGATTTTTTTATCCAGCCGAGTAGCGAGGAGGGTCGGAAAAAAGTATACGACCAAAGAAAGAAAGATGATTTGCGTAAAATACTTGCATATTTGAATGCTCGTGGAGTTTTGGATTTCTACACGTTTGATTATGAGTTCATTTAATTCCCAAAAGGAATCCTAAATTCCCTAAATAAAAAAGTAGAAAATACGCAATATCTCTAATTTATAATGTTTCAACTGTATGTTAAAACTTATAATGGATTTATTATACATAAAAGCATATTCGTACAAAATGTTCTCCAACGCTAAATATTGAGAATTCATGATTAATTGAATGAAACTCGTATAGCGTCTAGGCGTTTCCTATTCATCCATTTCTTATTTATTGATGAAAGAGTTGACTGAAATAACGTCTGAATAAATAGAAATGCTGACTATTTTAAATATGCGACTTATTAACCTAAGCTTAACTGCCTTTGAATACCACTTAAAGTTAAACAAATGAGAACATGCTGTTGGCAAACACATTCATAGAAATACTCACAAAAATAGATTTTTCTTAGGAATAGACACATTAAGTAGTTTAGTTAACTATGCGTTAATTAAATCATGCAAAAAGTGTAGAAATTTTGTATTTGTTGCAGAAAACACCCATAGTTAAAAAGTCTATTTATGAAGATGAAAATTTACGTTCTCAATATTTGAATTCAATATATTTACTCAAATATTTTAAATAAATTCCTAATCTTCAGTACTACAGATTTCATATCTATGGTAATCTTAATATGAATTTTAGAGCCACGATCTTCCACCTTCTATCGACAAAAATTTACTTTTCTCGATATTAAAATTTTTTTAAACTGAAGAAGATTGAAAAAATATTTAAACATTGATTTTACACCATTTCAAAATTCTAATATTCTGCAACATAAACGTTAAAGGTGAGTTCCTCAGAGTGTAGCAATTAGGAAAATCATAAATGATACTTCGGTTGTGAATCTTTATTAAAAATTTGCCATTTCCGCGTTAGCGGATCAGCATATTTCTCCTACGGAACTCTATTGCATTCATCCCTTTGATATCGAATCGGACAGCATTAACAGAAGCATACGAACGTAATCTACACCGAAAAGAGACGTTCATGACATTTTCATGGAATGAATCATTAATTGGAATGAATTTCTCAAACGTGGATGAGTTGCGAATATAATTTCCGTAAACACTTCGTCATAGAAATCCGCTTGATGTTGCTAGGCAAATTGAATTTCATTTAATTATTGCGATAAACCCTATCAGCCCACTGAAAATGATATTAGTCTAAAAATAACCGTCAAAGGACAGCAATAGTTCGATTGAACACGTTAAATACGAATAGCTCTTTAATCTGTGGGACATGCTTCGTATTTAACCACCCTTCAGCAATTTAATTGTTTCTCTTTTAGCATTCCTTATCTTACGATTTTAATCTGTTTTGATTTATAAATGTTCATCCCATATTAATATTGGCATAGTAGTATGTGGTATGACTAAGTTTTAATATATTTATAACAATACGCTGGAATTATTTTTACATCAGTTGAATAAATTTTTTTAATCACTCGTCAAAGGTACAATAATCCCCTTTTGCATTCTAATTTGAAAGCTTTAATGTTTATTACATTACCATAATCATCTATATCTACTTGTAGCATTTCAAAACTTTTTACTGCTATTGAAAAAAGGTTTCTCCAAAGTTGTAAGTTATATGGGCAGCCCACTAAATAAAACGTGATAAATCTATAATCAAAACTATATTTCAATAATTAATTCCTCGGTTAACTCTTATAGATAAAGATCTCTAGAAATGAGAGAAAATATCCGTGAGTTAAAGTGAGAGTATAAAGTTTACTCTCGTTATATTTGGAAGGGCGTCTGGTCCATCACATCTGGCATTGTTCCCTCCATCTCGAAGTAGGTCTTTCCATACAAAGAATATCTTATTCCCTCAGTTTTCTTTATTTCTGCTCCCGCTTTCAATCACTTTTATCAAGTTAGAAATCGGAGATACGATATTCCCACATGAGCACGTCATATCCAACGAAATCCCTGACTCTCGGCTTCACCAAACAATAGAAATCCAATTTCGCTTTTCTTGTAAACCTTATGTTTAACAGCGGCCAACACAAACAGCGCATCGTAAACATCTTTCTGGCGGAGACAGAGGAACGAAGACGTTCGCCACTTTATGGATCATAGCTGTTTTCAGGGTTTTGTTATGAATTTGATCCTAGAAAAGCATCTTTCCTTCTCACCTGTTACAAGTGTGCTTCGATATTTCCCACGTGAAATATTTTCGATTATTTTTCCTACATTTTGATGTGAACTACCCATTATTTATCTATCGTGTGTTTCAGTTTCAGTAGAGTTCGATGCATTGCTTTATATACTACAAGTAATGCTCAAGTGTTTAGGTGTCCATTTCTCAGAGGCACTTTAGATTTCGATTAGTGTTCTAACTACTACACAAAGACAAGAACTAGATAACAGAGTTATTTCTTGATTTTGAGGCAATTCGAAGATCTAGACCTACCGTTTGAGTCGAAAAATTCGGAAATTACTTATCTCAAAATTTCATTATCGTCCATAACAACGAACATCACAAAAGTTAAATCTTGCATATAAAACATTTGCGAACACAGAAAGTGGAGTTATTATGAGAGAACTTGATGACAAATACACAATAAATTTATTCTATATATTTCGTTTGATGAGGAGATAAACATAAATTTAGTACTTCTATCAAACATTATAAGAAACTGACAATAACTAGTCTTCACTGGAAAATAATAGGTCAATTAAAGAACCATTCACAAGTTATAAGTATCACTTACAATAATAGGTAAATAACTTTTAGCTGATAGATTCTTCTTAGTAGTAAGCTAAGTGATATTCAAATAAAATCACATCGAATTGCTTAACGTACGTATCGATATACTTTAAGACATCCTCACCCTATTCATAGGCGGATTGTGCAAAATTAAATTGGATCGTCCATTCGGAATGGGGACGATGGAAGGGAACTCATTGGTGAGCGGAGGGTGGCAAAAACAGCAGATTTCGCCTCTCGGAGTGGTCATAATTGGATTATCGTTCCATCTTTGGAATTACATCGGTAGTCAATACCTCACCCTATTCCATACATTCACACACACAAAAGGAAAGAGATAGAAAGTCTGAGAGTCCGCCCGACTACCACCACCCTGACAGTGATGTAGACCCACGAGGGTGCAAACTATGTACCTTGCCATCGGTTTCTCCCCTTTCACGCCCAGTGCTCTTGGCATGTAATATGGCTGAGGCAGCAGTCAAAGGAAACTCGCACCCCGTGAAGATAGGGTCTCAAAAACCTTCACTTTCCCACCCCACTTCGATGCCCCAGGAGATTCGGCCTCCATTCCTCCTCGGCACAACCTTCTTTACCGACCCAAACTCTTCCCTCTCTAGCAACCTTCAAAGATAAACGCGCGCCACCTTCACTATCCTTTCCGAACTACCCGCAGAGAGAGTCTGTCTCCATATTACTTTTCAGGAAATAAGGGTTGAGAAATTTTTGGTCTTTCGATGGAAACGTGAGAAATATTCCGGTCCCAGTTTGATCGCGGAGGAAGGGAATATGTATCTCTTTGGAAGGGCGTTTATTCCACCACCGTGTTCCAATATTTTCCCCGTATCCTTGCTCAGTGGGTTCGCCAAAGTGTCTCGCAAACTGCAAGTATTTCTATTCATATCTGTTGCGTGACAAAACAGAAAGGAACGCACTCACGCACGACGAGAATTTAAGGTCATTGGGACGATTTAAATCCTTCAGTACGTGCCCTTGATGTTATCACTCGTTTTATTACGGAGCTAATTTTTTTAATGTCGCGAGAAAGAAGATAACAGAGCTGTTACTTAACGCATAAATCCATTCTACTAATATTCACGCTAAGAATTTTTTTCGACTCAGGATATAATTGTATATATGAATAGATTTAGAATATTTTCAGTGTTTATTTTCCGTCAACATTTATATGTCACCAGTTACTTAAATTTAGAATCAAATGTATGCCTCCTAAGAATATTTTACTTGATTTTTCATTGAGTATTTTTATTTCCTTATAAGAGAAAGAAAGAGAAAGCTTTATCATGAAAGCACATTTCTGGAACGTAAAGCAGTTTTCAAATTGGTGTACTTTTAAATAAATAGTCAACGACATTAAGTGATTTATCACCGTATTAATATTTCACTCAACTAGGTCATCCATTCCTTTTTCGAATTTTTACTTCTTGCGTTTCCTCTCTTTAGTCATTAAATTTTCTAATTGGATAGTGTTACAAACTTTGTACCGTCTCATCAAAGCGATTTTTTTTCCAGGGAATCATCCATAGCATGATATAATTGCTTCATTCAGAGAAGAAACTTACTGGCAAAGGATCATCTGCCGTAGGGGGTGTTTAGTCGACTGAAGGTATACGGTAACAGAGAGAGATATACACACACGAAATTACGCAATTCGATTAATTTATTTTTTTGGATTATAAAGTTAGGACTAAGGAAGAATATTTAAACCCCCGAAATCTCCTAATATACGGATCGGATACTTTCGGTCGGAAGCTTCGAGTAAAATCCGGAATAAGGTTCGGGAAAGTGTTCGAAAGATCTGAAACTGCCCTGGAGGCTTGCCTCTGCTGTATCTTTGATGATAACCGAGTCCTTCCACTTTCACTGCAAAGACGAACAGCATCTAGCATAATGATAGGATAAGCGAGTTTAAAACGAGTTTACCGAAAGAGTGAAGGAGCATAAAGTCTCTTTATTTACTTAACTCCAGCCCAAGGGGTTTGTGAATTCGTATTCCCTCGTGAAACTTTCTCCTGTCGATTTAATTTCTTGACTCGCAGACCTCGTTCGCTCTGATCGAATTATTCCATTTCCAAATGTTCAGAAATTTACCATTTTAGGGGAAACGAGCGGTAGGTAACGAACGAACGTAAGCAGCTACCTCTTTGTTTCTACGCGATTAAGTGGAGGAGAAAAGAGAATTATTTCTCTTATCGTAGCTTTCGAACTGAGGACGCGTTCGATCCACGACTCCTCCTCGAGAATGCACGAGATCCATCCATCATCCGCTAGACGTTCTTCACGTTGGGAAATTGAATCAAACTCCTGAGTCTCTTCGGCGTGACGTTTGTGTTTTATTAAGTGACAGCGGCGAGATGTATTAAGAATCTACTCAGATTTATCGGGTGAAGTGTTTCCCTGACGTTCCCAAATAGAATTCTCAGGAAAGTGGAAATAAACTAGGAGCCACATCGTGAGTTTCTAAGGCAATGTGATGTATGAATATGATGAAAAGACTTCAAAGGTAAAAGGACGTGAAATTCATTGAACGAAAAGTACATTTAATTGGATATTAAAATTTTTACTGTTAAACTTAAGTTAATTAGAGAAGTTATATGACATTTCAGATGTATCAGTACTAATTCTCTTACTCTTATACAGGTAACCTAGGGTATATTGAGGGTAACTGGGTTAATTATTTCCAAGAGTTAAACTACGAGGCCTCCAAACTGGATTTCTTGGAACAAAACCGGATGCTAGCAGCAATTAACCCTTCTTGGAACACATTCGCTAAATTTCAGTTCCGATTAATTTGTTCAGATTTCCGTAAATCTATCCGGTAGTAGTCATTATTACTGTTTATTGCAAGTACGCTTATCTCTAGATTATCATATTTTACGATTAAATTTATCTGCTATTCAAACAATAATAAAAACCCAATTAATTATGAATTCTCACATGGTAATATTTGAGAGGTTGATATCTGAATTTAACACTATTATTAAAATATATTCTCATTTTCATCCATTTCAACGAAATATAAACAATTATATTAGTAATTGAGTAGGTGTACATTGTTGAAAAATCTCATCAAAATTAGATATAATAATTTATATTACTGAAAAATTGATTAAATAGTCTGATATATCTTCTGTAAATTTTATCTTATATAGAAGCGTTTCTTTAACATGACCTTACACGATTATTATTTAACTAATTATTTAGTTAACCAAATATTATAAATCATCTCCTTCAAATTAGTCATTCCACGAACTTTAAGATCTCATAATAAGTCCTTTCTTAAGAGAGTCCTTAATAAGAAATCGTTATAATGTTATTGTATGAACCCCAACGTTGGTAAGTTACAATGTAAGCGCCATCTACTTTTACACGAATTCATAGATTAGTGACATTAACTAATTATGCTTCATTCACATTCCGATGATGTTGTATAAAATGATGACCAGTCATCATTAGCAAAAATTATTTCCCGTCCAACTTTTCATCATGTTTGACCTTTGACCGCCTTCATATATTCCTATACGTTTACATTTCTTCTTTTCCTTTCATTCCTTACAACTTCTTTCCAGTTCCGCTTTCCATTTTCCCGGAACACGATACTGAAGTTTTAATGAACCTATTTTCGATGTTGAGGAATTGAAAAGATTCAAAGATGGGAGATTCTTGGAAGCTGAAATTGAAAAGCGGTTCAGGGAATTATCTGCAAGAGCTCCGGGATTTTAATTAGAGATAAATAGCGTCCATTCTACTTTCATCTGCTTTAATATATATATATATATATATATATATATATATATATATATATAATGACTATTAATTATGAATTATCGGAAAGAGATATATAACTTACGTAAGTTACCTACAGATCGTTCCTTGTATATGACTTGAATTTTTCATTGATGTTATATATAAAAAAATCTATAACAAACTGTTTCCTATTACTTATCCTTGATATGAATTGAAAATAAGAGAAATATTTTTCCTAATAGGTAATTAATGCTGCATATTAATTTTATTTATTTTGAATTTTGATTTCAATCTCATTATATAACCAGTACCTAATGATACCGAGCACTGGACACTAAGACTTGCCATATCGAGATAAATAATATCTTGCTACGAAGGTGAGTACAATTAATATTCAATTCATTATATTATAAGGAATTCGTAAAATTTAGTGAGATAATTAATATTTTCTTTAAATCGAAGGAATCAACAGTTCTCCATCAGTTGAAAGTTCAACGTAATCTCCATCTGCTATAGTTCATCCACACATTTGCAAAAGAAACTATTCAAAATTTTAAGCAAGTCAAGTTCACTATTCGCTTGAAAGGCAAACTCATTATTGAAATGAATTTAAAGTCGACCAAGGGATAAGAGTAAACCCAATTACGTTACACGATATTAGGAATCTAGCAGCGTAGCAATGGGGGTAATACTAGTAACATGATATGTAGCAAACATTTTACCTGTTATAAACGATGCCGGAAGATATTTTATAAAGCTTAAAGCTATCAATTAAGTTATTAATTTCTTAGATAAATTAATGACTACTTTAAATGAAAGAGGAGACTTTTCGCCCATAATTAAGACTATAATAATAATAATAATAATATCCGCGCAATTTAAAATATTATCATTAAACATTTACGACTTTTTCATACTAATGTTGCCAATCTAGTTCTTACAAGATAGACTTATCATTAAAAATCTAAAAAGATAGCCCGCGTGGAATAAATAGCAAGTCCACCTTTTTTTAATCACCAAAATGAGATTTTATCCGCTGAATTCAATCGCCCACTCCAGCCGAGGTCGAATAAAAAAAGGAAAAAAATTCGTCGAAAAACAACAGAAGTGAGAGTGAATATTTCATGGGAGTGCAGACCTATCAATAGCTATCCCGGCGGCAAAAACAAGGATACACTCGAATTCCCTCTCCACTCCACAAAACTCCATATCCTAGTCGTCCTTTTTTTTCCCTAACTTCTGCTTCCTCCCTCGACGACAAAGACTTCGTGTCCACCGTCGAAATCCGACAATCCAATCAAATATAGAGAAGACAGGAGAAACAGATGGCCTGTTGGGGAAGAAAGGGGGTGGGCAAGAGTGAAAGGTTGAGAGACCGAGTCTGTCATCTGGACCAATCGAAAAAGTGTATGAGGGTATTGGGGTGTGGGAAATAAAGGGTGAGGGGGTGGGATGACACACGGCCGTGGCAATGAGTGACAACGCATCCATGCTAGTCTGCTATCCGTCCACGACTGTGTGCACTTTGTTTTGCAATATTTGTCATTCTCAATTTGCTATCCTCCCCCTCGACATACTCCATTCGGTGTATGTTCTAAAAGAAACGTGGAATGAACCTACCAGCAAGCTATTGAAGAAACGTTGCAACATACGTTATGAATTCAGCTTCTCTCTATTATTATCTTATCTCTTAGTCAATCAAACACTTTTTTGCATAGGCTTGATTGAAATGTATGAATGATTTGATATTAATCCTTTAATAATTACAGAATTTGAGCCTATTATCGCATAAAAACTCATGGTTGATAAATTTAATGTTAATGAAATTATTCTTGTCATGATATCATTCTCTCCCTGGTTGACTCATTATAATAAATTTCTTCAATTATATAACTATTACTAATTATAATATAAGCATACTATGCCTCTTTTGAAAAGAATTAATCAAATTAAAGTAAACGATTTATTCACCTTAATATGACTCAATTTAAATAAATATTCATATTCTTAATTCTTTAATAAGGTCAATCGCTATTGGTTACTTGTCATTCGACGAAGTTATGTGCAGGCTCTTAGTTGCTTGTGAGTGAATACCAGTAATCATATAGATACATTTCAGAATAATTACAATGCAGATTAAATTAATATCGATTGATAATTTTCGGTCATTAAAATTGACCAAAAATTAAATAATTTCATTATCAATAAAAAGAATCCTTTTATGCCTTCAGATAAATATTCGATGTAGATCTATAAATCCAAAAATTACACTCCCATAACCTTAATCACATGCGAGTTCACCGTCCATTCCTCATTCATTGTACGTACGAACTCAAGAGAAGTAAAACCCACGTTCGTGTGATCAATTAACGCGAAGATAGAGATGAACAAAATAAGAAAAGCACAAGTCTCGACTGATTTCCCCTTATTCTTGGACCCGTAATTTCCTCTCTCCTCAATTCAATGTCATAAATCTCTCCATTTTTTTCTTATCTTTGCCCTCGTTAATTCCCTTCTCAGTCTCCATTTTTTTCGCTATTGCCCTCGTTGATGACCTCTCCCCTTATCCATCCACCTCTCCCGCCGGCGGTCACTCAACTCAATCCGTATCCTATCTATCATTTCTGTCACTTATCATCCAGACTCCTCTTTTCTCCTACTGCAGAACATCTCTTGTTGCTCATTCCTAATCTCCCCAATTTTTGTAGTTTTTGCAGCTCCAATTATTTAATGAATGAATCTAATCTAGCGTAATGGATAACTGAAACATTTAAAAATAACTTTCCCTCTAATATTTACCAAATACTCAATCCCCCATAAAATATTAATGAATCTATAATATATATACGTTTTTTGTATAGTCCAACCTAAATGACGCAATTTTAAACGAAAATATATTTGTTTATAAAGAATCATGCAATATGATGATAATATCCGCAATTAAGACGTCTCAAAGCAAGTATATGAATCAATGGATCATTTTCAATCTTTCCCTTCACTTGTTTTATTAGTTAATTCGTTCACTTTTATCGTGCCACAAATGTCGTCACACTCGGAAAGACAAATGTGGATTTATAAACATGCCATCAAGGAGTTGTTTGATTCAGTTGCTAAACATTGCCGTAATTTTTTTCACGATAATGAGGTCCTTCGTGAGGACAGCGAATGGATAATGTCACGCGAAAACTCACTTATCGTGGACTTTTATTTCCTGGAAACATTTCCTTCATTTGTTTTCAATAATGAAGTAAGAGGCGGTTCGTTCACACGAAAAACATTGTACGAATATGAAAGATGTGTAAAAAAGGGCCTAAAGTATAAGATGGCGTTCGATAAAGAAATTAAAATCTCATCGATTATTTGCCTTTCAAGTTTTTTTTTGTCACAGAAAAAATTAAATGTGCGCTTAACATATAACTTTAAAAATTAAAATGTGACACCGAGGGGTTGCAATTTTGTGTACAAGGTTTTGCTCTTTCATATTTTAGGCTCAAAGTATAAGACCTTATTAAAATAATAGATATACATGTAAAACTGGAAACGATCAAAGTCATCGTTAAATACTTTGTAATGACTTTCAATTACATTTTGAATTACTCAAATCTAGGAAACTACAATATCAGAGATTTTCCGTTGCAAATAAGATAATGTAAATTTAACTCATCTCTTTCCTGAGAAAATTAAAAATAATGGCTTTATCAATAATGATCATTAATTGTAGAAAGAAAACCTTCACCATACACCTAAGTTCTTTCACTAAAACTTCACAAAACACAAACAGTTGACGAAGCCGCACAAATCAATTTATGACATCAATTTTCTATTATAAAGGACATAGGATACGTAACATTCACAAAAATATTTTTACTGCATATACATATTAATGAAGTAGATATCTTGTTAGTTGCTCGGTTTAATTTCAGCTCAGAAAAACTTATCCAGGTAGGATATTGCCTCGTTCAGTTATCATCTCCTTGACTATTTTTTTTGTTTCTTACGAAATGGCGGTGGATTATAATTGGGTAATCGGCGGGAGAAACGCGATGAGGCAATTTGCGCGGTTCGTTAACATCCGTCGGAATCATTGAGTTTGTCGAGATGAAAAAGCGATTCATGGGGTCTTAAGCACCAGTTTACGTGATTAAAAATCTTTTTTCCTCCGAAACATTTTGGAGAGCTTCTTTTGAAGAGGAAATTGCCCGAGCTTGAAAAACTGAAAAATAAAGCACACTATCATTTGGTCGGGGGCTGATGAAAGATTTCCTATTATGTGAATGCAGAATTGCCCTTTGTCGGTCCACCTCGTCCTCCAAGAACCCCGGTTCAAACAAAAGGACTTATGAGAGGAGTTTTATTTTGTACGTAATAACCCAATGGACCCGGGTTATGGCATGTGCAAAGGTCACCCTAAAAGCAATACGCGAGTTATGGAAGCATTTGACATTATCATACACAAGTTCATTTCTGCGAGCTATTTTGCGACTTGCTCATATTACCAACTTTGATTGACCCTTTTGCTTTATAAAGAGGTTTAAAATGAGCGAGTACAGAAAACTAGAAAAATACACCTAAACACTGACGTAAAACTAATCGAACGTTATGCCGAATTCCAAGTAATTAATATTATTTAGTTTCAAATATATTCAGCTGCTTCTTATTCCATTCATTATCATAGACATAAACAAACTTTCTTCCTTTATTTTAAATTCGAACAAAATAGGTCTGTAATAAGATTAACATTCAAATCATCAAAATATTTAAATGCAAAAGAGAATAGTTTGTTGGGTATTATTGTACCAAAATAATTGTGGGTAGACCAGTTTTTAGTTTCATTAGATAAGCTTTTTAGACTTGCTTCCGGTTCAATAAGGGCTCTAAAATGTATCATTGGGTTAAATAGAGAATAACGGAGTGAAAAATTGAGCAAATACACCAAAAAATTAATAGAATATATCGTTGAAGCGAGCTATGAAAGTCAGAAAGGAATCAGGAGTGTGGGATAGAAAGATATTTAAGCAAATAATTCTTAATTACATCCCAATGTTACCTTATAGAGGAAAAGGAATTGAAAGAAGTGAAACTACACAGGGGATTGGACCGTATTAAATTCTTGCTTATACTCTATATCCCTATACCTTTTTAAAGTCAATCATGCGATTAGATTTGATGATCATAGAGAGGAATATGCTGAGTTAAAAAAAATACGAGATATACGGAAGGAATAAGATGCAAGTAATACGTAGGATTGGAAGATTTCCACCAATCAGGATGAATAAAAAAAATCAAAGGGCAATTATTGTATGAAATAATAAAATTTGGAATTAAAAATATCAGTAAATATCAAATAAATTGAATACATACATTTGCATCGATTACTCGTAATCATGGAAAATCTTACTCTATCCCCATTGTGAGCAGATGATTCTTACCTAAAAAGAAAAGAAATATATATTAGATGATATTTAAAAGGAAACATCCATTTCGTTCTTAGCACTAAATGGATAATAAAAGCTTTCATAGTGGTAAAATACTCTGAGTACACTTGAAATGTAATTACTAATTAATTCCTAGAAAGGAGGAAAAATACAACCAAAAAATTTACAAGGATAAACTTTGATAAATTTTCTCAGATTTATTCAGAAATAAAATTTTTTTCAGGAAAGAGAATATAATTATTCTTAACATTACTCAGTTTCTGTAAATTGAGGTAAGAATCTTAAATTGGAACAAATTATTGATAAAGGAATATGGTTCGCATTTGTTCATATTCTTTCATTATGACCGTTATCATTGACATGATTATCACCATTAAATTTTGCAGTTGGATATCGTAACTCTTTTCACTATTGTTAATTTATTAACTCATTTGCCATATAAATTGAGTCTTACATTTCCAATGACTGGGCATTTTTAGGGAAAATATTTTTTGAGAAAAATCACTCATCAAGGCTTCAATTGATATAAAGTTTGTTTTTAAATTTTAGTGTATAAAAATTAATTAGATTAGCAGTCAAGAATGCTGTAAAGTAAAAATGGTAGGGTAAATTCTAAGTCCATCCTAGTATTATAGGAGAGCAACTTTCATACTAGTCGGTGTATCCTAATTGATAGGCAATATGCAAAGTCACGCAAGAATTGCGGATTGCCTACTCGCAAGGATGCACTCGGATATCATTAGTGGAAGTCGAGTTAGCTTAACACGATGAGTTTATGTGACTTATTAACAAAGGTACGCAAAAAACACTACGAATTTATTTTTGGATAAATATAAGGAGGGATAAATTTAAGACAATAAAGATATTTAGAATGGCACAATGAAATAAATGGGAAATTAAAATCAGGTTATGCATTACATCATTCAACTAAAATACAATTACGGGTAATAGTTTCTTATATTAAATTATCGTGTGTATGAAAATATATAAAAAACTAGTGAATCGTGATATTTGAAAATGGGATTTAATTGGAATGTAAAGAGAGTAAGACCGAACGAGAAAGAAAGCTATTTTATCCAAGGTATTCCTTTGTGACCATTTATCTTTTATCCCTTCCTCACGTACTCAATTCAGATGATGAAAGAAAAGTTGAGAAGGAAAAAAACAGAAGAAATAACTAATTATCTGTCGGACTCAAATGTGAAAGTATTTCCTCGCGGAAAAGCTTTCGCCATCCTAAAAGAGGAAATAATCTTCGTGTGAGTTATTAATTAAGCTAGGATTTTTTGTCAAAAATACACGCAATGTTTTATTCTAGGAGTTACAATTATAGATCTAATTGTTGTTTCTTTTAACGCATAGAAGCGCTTTTAGATCGTTTCTTGTAAATAAAGATTAAGCTAGTGTAATATAACAACTTAAAAAGTATGGGGAAGGTATTAAATAGTATTTTGAAAGTATTCAATACATATATGAACAGCATTTCTATCCCACATCTACAATTTACGTAATTCATGCTATGATTCTTATTATATGACATTCTATTTTTTAATTAGCTGAATTTGGCCATAAATAAAATTATATCCCTGATCAGCCCATAAAATCTAAATCTGGAGGAAAGACCATTTAGGTGAGGATAATACATGATTTTCGAACTTTCAGAAACGACAAAAATTTACGATTATTGGAACGGATATTGCATTTCCCGAACGCCTTTTATAATGAATCCAAAGATTCGAAGACTCCATTGGATTCCTTAACTTCTCAATATCCTCGGCAAACGCGTTCGAATGATCTACAATGGGCTCTCACCGAAGGAGCTGATATTAAGGAATTGGGAAGTTTCCCGAACTCCCGTTGACCCCCCTCCTGTCAGTCATAAGCAGCCGCTCCCTTTGAGGGAGAAAGTCTTCAGAGGAACAAATGTCTTCCCTCTACTTCAACATATTCCAATTTGAAGAACAGAGAGCGAGACAAGGAAAGGAATTCGGGGAAGTTCAGACTCTTCTGCAGGCAATTAGTCCTGGCACAGGAGATTGGGAGATTAGTGGCAGCAGAGAAATGAAGCTTAAAAAAGAATTCTTCTCTGAAAGATATGTGAGAAATGGAAAGAAAGGACAGCTATTGAATGTTACGCCGTAACCATATCTTCTGTGATAAATAAAAATCTGAACGTTCACATTCCTACCTATAATTTTATATATAGCATTATATACTTTGGAAATATCCATAAACATTTAATCTATTTAATGATAACACGATGCACCCAACATAAACCCCATGATTAGGATACCTGTATATAAAGTCATTCATTCTTCGTAAAATTCGTACAAATAAATAAAAGCAAAACAATAATAATAATGAAAATAATAATAATAATATTGATTATAGTATTATTTCATAGTGAAAATGCAAGAGTACATTCTAAATTTTCCTACCAGTAGAATAAATTGAGGTGTAAGTTTGAAAGTATTTGAATAATTATCTGCGTAATGAAATGTTTTTGGGTAAGTGGATGCTGATTTTCATTAGATATAGTACGTTGATCTCAGTTAAATATGAGGGAAATTGAGTGATCAATTGTTCATAACTACATCGTGGAATACACACTGTAAATAATCGAGGATATGTTGAGAGCGGTACTGAGTAAACAATTCGAACAGTAAGTTGTTGTCTTCTAATGTCACATATTGTAACGTCAACGGCAGTTGTCAGATGAATTTATTTCGCTTTCGAAGACCTGAATCAACTTCAAGAGTATCCAAGCATAATATGAACAAAAATTTAGGATAATTATACACGGTAATATCCTTAAAATATCCCTTATTTATTTTTCTTATCATTTCTTATCCTCTTCTTAATATCAATTCCTATTTTCGTAATCTTCACAATACTCGTATAAGACTTTACATAGAATTTGAATGAAACACTTTGTTATGCGAATATAATTCTTATGAAATTGTGAAAAAAGATAACTGAGTTAATAAAAGGAGACAAGTAAGGAAAATATATTAAGAAATCAACTCTGGAATCATAGAAGAAATGAATGACTATTCTCTGTATTTCAATATTCCATAAAACGTTATATGTTTAATTAAGTACCTATTTATAAAGATTAGCCTCAAAAATTATCCGGAGACGCTTTCGGCGTACATTGCCCCTTAACTTCAGATGCATCAAATGAGATGATTTCTAATTAAAAGCTTTGATAAAGTCCTTACCGCGCCAAGGTACGCCAAAGTTAAGGAAATCGTCTGACGTCACAGGGTTTAGCATGGACTCCGCCAACAAATATTCGCTAAACTTTCTATTTCCCCATTAGTCTTCCGGAATCAATGCTCACCTAGGTATCACTTTCCCAAATTGGATCGGATTTCTCTCTTTTCGCTCATTAATGTATGCTCTGATTAAAAGTTGACGGAGGCCTGAAGTTTATAAAGACCTTTTTCCTCGTTAGCAGGAGACATCGCTGTCATTTTACACAATCCCTTGTGTTCGCCTTGATCAGCGAACGGGACGCGGTTGTCAGCGATGCTCCCTCGGGCACCCATCTTTTTTCGATTTTTCCTTCTTCCCTTTTTCAGGGCCTCCATTCCGTGATTTTTTTTACATCTTCCCGAAGCCTCCCTTTTCCTTCTTTTCTTTACTCCCACGCCGTTCCCTTCTCATTTCCCTCGCGATTCTTCTTGAGATCATCTCCCACCTCTTTTTCCTATTCGATTTCTTCATTTTCCCTCCTCCTTTTGTGTCTGCCCTTAATTTTCACTCCCCTTTATCGGGACGACTTTTCCTTGAGACATTTACATTCTCCGCCTTGATTGTCCCACCCTCACTACCGCTCGTATTAGAGATCCAACCTTCCCCTTTCACCTTTCCCCCCTCTCTTTTATTTCCCTGTATTTTAATTTCGTCCTCTCTCCTGTCTCGAAAGACTCCTATCATCTCCTTTTCGAGTTTGCCGAACGTTTTCATTCGCTATTCTTGGTTTCAACCGCCGTTTTCCCATCTTCAACCTGTATGGATTGTGATCGTTAAGATGATTTTGAAATTTCTCGTCACAAAATATTTAAGTGACGTATCTGGAATTATTTTCTGCTTTTTTCCTTATAATGTCATAAGTTTCTTTCTTTTCGGCTTTTTCATCAAACCCAAAATTACGTAGATCATAAAAAAGGAGAGAATTTTTGGAATATACAACCAAGTTCATTGTTTTAATATGATTAAAACTATGAGGCTTATGTTAAATAGGAATTCCTTAGAATCGTAAAGTCATTCATTTTCTTCGTTCATCTTAAAGATCCTCTTACGTGGGATTACCATTGCTAATCTACCTGAAAAGAATACTGAATTTAAATAATCAGGTCAAAATGGAGCAGATGTTTCTTCTAAATTCTGATTTTTGTTTCATTGTGTCATTGAAGATGTCTACTCGTAGAATTAGGAAATTAAGGATAAAATTCAATCGATATAAATTGTAGAATGTGCTTAAGTACTCTTATACAAACTTGGATTAATCATAGTGAACTTTTTCTTTTTAAGTACTTCCGAATGCCTATGGATATAACTTTGCTCAGAATGAAGCGGATCACCAATGATGTTGACGGTAAGTGAATGAAAAATCTCCTCAAAGAAAATGAAAAACTGCAACTCTATCCAAACATAATTAAATAAACTTCAAACAATCATCAACTATTTTTACTTTTACTTTTCGCAAGATTTTTCCTGATTTGCTCCCTGATTCATTCCTCACCAAATACTCAGGTTACTTTTAATTGAAAAGGAAGTAGAAAGTTTTCAACAAAATTATATTGCATGCTACCAATACCTTTATATGGGTACTTTAGGTCCATTACAAGTGAAAAGCCATGAAAGAGTCGCATACCATACAATGCTCACTACAAATGACTTAACACCCACTCTATAGCCATACGTCACACTACTTTTAAAACATAGAACAGTATCTTACAAAGGAAAAAAGAGTGTTTCCTTTCTTTGGTTAAATTGTATTTACGAATCTGTTGAAGACACATCGGAAGCAAACAAGAAACTTTTATTGTGCGGCGCTAGAAAAGGAATCCGGATCAGTGAAATTAAAACAAAACCCTACCCAAAGGTCGAGGGACTTCCCTTAAAAATATTAATGGGACTCCTCCTTTTGTCTTCTCACGCACCTTCCAAATCCACCTTCCCAACCACCGGTAAAAAAATAGAAAACATTCGCCGGCCCACTTTCTGCCCCACCCCATTGGGAACGAAATCCCATCCCCGCACAAGTCTCCTACGTGACTAATGTATTCCAATTTACAAGTCAATTAGAAAGGAAAAGAAAGCTTGGGGAAGTGAAGGGATGTGTGTTTGTGCGGAGGAGGGGTGGAGTGGGAAGAAAGAAGGAGTGACATTGGTAGTCCTGGGGGAGGAGTAGACTTTGGTGGAAAGAGTAAAGTTATTGAGGATTAAATCCCCGTAGGAGGGACTTAGAGGGGATTCGAAAGAAGAGAGGCGGTAAATAGGAAGAAATGAAGGAAGAAATGGAAATAAACCAAAGGAAATGGAGAAATAACAACGTTGAATTATTCCGAGACTGGATTGAAATTGAAAATCGATAACCCTTTAAGCTCGGAGATTGTCACGAAGCTAAATGCAATACAGCCTCGATTATGCGTGTTAACATGCAATGGGACCATTTACACCGAGAAATATATGGATTTATACGATAATATAAAAATAGTCACTCGTATATAACGTTCGTATTTTGAATGCTTCGTGAAGATATGAAAACGAGTTAAAAATGGAAATTAAGACAAAAATATTCATCTGATCCCCCTACACGTGCACGATAATACAAACGATACGTCCAAAAAACTCAGTTATATTACTTAATTAAATTAAAGAAATTGAAAATCAATTATTTTCATATCAAGAATCCTTTTTCTTTGCTAAGATGACTCAACCAAAGTGTACAAAGAGTGTAATAATTCAAAAATCTATTGAAGACGATTAATCCATTAACTTTTTGCCTGGAATATTATGGTTATATTACAATAATTCCATCATATAATTAATAAATCAATTTGTACCTACTAGTATCAATTGATACCAACTTAAGCAAATATTCAAATAAAAATTTTAAACTTTTGGCTACCTTTAAATTAAATTATACGAGTCAAATTAATAATAATAATGTTTTTTAATCCAAAACAAACGGTAAACAATTCGACTTTTAAGTATTTATAAAGTAAAATTGAAATAAATAACTTAATATATCAATAAGTAATCAAACTATTTATGTACTGTATGGCCGAAAGAAAAATGATAATTTAGATTGATGAGACAAAAAGATTTAAAAAACTGCATTATGATGCACGAATAACTTCCACACTTCTGCTGAAATAAGCGGAAATTAAACCTTGATAAGAAGAAGGATGATGTGTAGAAGAGAAGGGAGGAGTAAAAGATTCTGAAAGGTAAACAAGGGAGTGTAATGAGAACAAAACATGTACCCAAGAGTGGAAAGCTGAGAAGAGCATAGCCATTGGAGTAGAGAACGTGGGAATAGATTGGAAGCAAATCGAACTCCTGATGAGGTACGGACTCCTCTCTCAATTTCAAAATGCGATTTGCGTGCTTTCGGGGAAACAATGAGAAGGCAGATGAGAGGCTCGAGCCAAGGGCGAGAACTTTGGATTGAGATGTGGATTTGGAAGTCCAGTAGTTTGTGGCTGAAATCCAGTTAGTCTCTCAGGTATTAAGTTTCGCAAAACTTCAACAGATTAATGATGAAGGGCAGGGAGTGTCAAAGATGGAATTCCTTCTCTGAGAAATGTAGAATAACACCAGGCTGTCTGTTTGGATTGATCTTGCTTTACTCTTATAGATATTAAGGAGCAGTATTTATGGTATAGCTTTAATGGGTATTGTTCCATTACGAATGAAAGATTCCTCAGGATAACTTTAAATTTTATTTCCATTTCGTCTTTCGATTCTTTCTCTTTTAGTTTCACGTACTCCATCTTTTTTAATTTCAAATATTCTGGAGCTGGATATATAGGATACTCTACACTCATAGAAGGACACAAATATTTTGAAATCGCATCATCAAACATGGTTCAATCGTTACAGTACAGTATCGAAAGCATTAACGAGGCAAATTTCTTAAGAAAAATCTTTCAAAGGTACCGCATTATATAAGTGGTGGATAATAAATAGATGATTAAGGCTAGTGTGAATAAAAAACTCTATAAAATAAAAAGGTTGCTGATATCAAACTCTTTTCATAAACAAGAGGACTTAACAAGAAAAAGTATACTTCGAAACTATTAAAATTGCTGAAAGGGGATAATAATCCTGGCGATGAAATAAAAAATTACGCCAAAATTTTTTATCTTACAGTAATTTCATTTCAGTTACCCTTAAATGAAATTAATTCCATAATAAATTTTCAATCACTCTCCTAATGAATGTTATGCTTGGTTTCCATTTGATTACAAGATATTCAATTTCTTTTGGAGCTTAAACTTCTTTTATTCCTCAAAATTTCCAAAATTAGGGAATGAAAATCAATGCCAAATATGTTGCTACTTCAATATGTTCTGAAGTATTCCGAAAACTTCTAGAAGCTTATATTTAAAAGTTCCGAAATAAGAATCCGAAAATTAGATCTTCTTCCGTTATTTTTCTTCTTATTTAGCTTAATATAATTAATAAAATATTCTCCGATGTATTGTAATTCATTTTACTAAAACTGTTACTCATTATTCACACACCTTTGGATTAAGTTTGGAATACTAAAAGAGAATCAAATTTTCTTCAGCATTAAACGTGAAAGTCATTGGGCATGAAAGGGTTCCAAATCAGTCTCAAAAGCTGTTTGATGCATCAATTAATAACGCGCTCTTGAAATTAACTTTCTACAGCACCGACTCCGCCGGGAAGGAAAAAAGAACTCTCTACTCTCACCGACAATTCAAAAGAGTCTGCCAACATGGGCTCGTGCGTCACGAGGGATCACAGACAAAAAGGCCGACGCCTTTGCCTCCATTCCAATAGGAAACAATCGGAAAGCTTTCAGCCTCCAAAATACTTTACACATATTGAATAAGGAAAGGTTTGCCGTGGGACCATCGCATTAAAAAGACACGATCCCTCCGATCCATAGCGAGAGACAAAAAAGAGCTATCCCATTCTAATTTCATTTGCATAGTTTATGTATTCCAACAAGTGTCCTCACCTTAAAAAGCAAAGAGAAAGGTAGCTTAAATGCCTCCTTTGGACAAACCCCTCCACACACCCTTTTGCCGATATAGAGCCTTAACACGATACTACACCCTTGTCTCTCGCAGCACGTGAGCAAACACCTTCCCTATTCTCACCTCTTTTCTAACATCGCGAGGCTCCTTTCATATCGCGATTTTTTCGCCGTAATGTAAAGAGAGAGGTCTTAGCACACAAGAGGTGACTGCGTTATAATGTGACAGGCATCGTGTGTTTGTACGGAAGCCGAGGTTAGTTTTGGGGTTCTTGGAACGCCCTTTGTCTCCAAAGTCGTTCACCCGCATTATCTCATCGTGCATCTTTTCCCTGATATCCGATTCAGGGTATCGCACACCTTTCGCCCGAAACTCATTCGATTGTTTCCCATCGCGTATTCAAAGAGGAACGGAGACCGCGTTCTTTTCCTCCGCGGGGCTTAATATTGCACGCTCCTCCTGTGTCGGCACATAATGCGCTTTCTCCGAGAGCAGTTGTAAAAGCACGTAGTTTTAATAAATGATCCTTCTTCCCGGTGGCTTGTTTGGCGACGCTGACGTCACGCCGTGTTTGATTTGTCAGATTTTGGAAGCGGAGTTTTTCCCCCGACGTCTAAATGGTGGGAGTTTGTCATTCGTTTCTTAGGAGATGGCCCATGGGTGTTTTCAGACGGATGTGTTGTTTCAGGGTTCCGAAAATAGACGTCGGAATGAATTTCAAATATCTTTCGCGAAGAGGTTTCTTTTCCTCGGGAAAATGTCTCTCCAAACATTGGAATGACTCAAACGCTCTTTCAAATGGGATTTTTGATGCCTGGAACAGCTGATATGAGATTTTGAGTCACTCCTTTTGAGGTACATCATAAATTCGAGGCGTAAGGTTTCTCGAGGAATGAATGTTTAAGGATAAGCTGTAGGATGAAATTCTCATTTACCGAATTTGTAAGACGAATAAGAATTTACCTTCTCAAAGAATGATTGCAGAAAGGTAGAAATTGAGAGCTAACTAATAGAGTTATTAATACGTCAAATAATTAAGGCAGAGTATATTCCGTTGGTGATACCAGAACTTCGCATATTGTTGACTGTGAGAAATAATTAATTAGAAAGAGAAATAATATAATAAGGACTACGGACTTAACTAATAAAATGTATTAGATATTTATGTAAAAGAAAATATGCAAAAGAAAATAACTTTTCGAGTAAAATATAACAATCTATTAACTAAAACCAACTTTCTTTCTTTCGAAAATTCTTAACCTTCATTGTGAAATTTCAGTAATGTTTCTGTTTCTTCAATTGAAAGATGAGTTGGTATTCCTGGAAATATCTAAAGATTTTCAGAATTTCATCGAAGTTATAATGTTAATTTCAAAAAGTTAATTCTTTATATAAACCGTGGTTTTTGTTTTTAAATAACTTCTCGTAGTTTTTTTGTTCGAGATAAATTCAGCATGACAGCTTAATTTCGTTCGGCCGCAATTAGCGGCAGAGTAAGTGGAAATAAAAATTAAACAAGTTAGTTACCACTTATTTTTACATGCTCATTGAGTTATATTAAATTTTACTATTAAATTCGTATACTAAACCATTCTTAAATATGAAAGAGATAGACGATGTGATATTTATAGTTACCGTACTTTAAAAACACTTTCGAAGAATATCATGGTATTCGAAGAGTATCGTCGTCTAAAAATATTCTGTGAATGAAAATATGTAATCCACGCGTAATAAATATGTAAGGAAGCGTTTGAAGGTATATTGTCATGAGTTCTATAATTCATATTGAATGAAATTTGGTGAATTGCCATAATGGATTATTTGCTATAATTTAATTATTCTGGGTGTTCATAATGAACCTCTTAAGTGGAAGCATAAAGGTCAGCGAGGTTTCGAAGGAATCGGCTGACAAAATTTAAGACAACTATTTCACAGCAGCGACTTCTCGTATTCTCACTTATGAGGTCGTTTCTATAAAGTATCCATCTCCATATAGTTGCTATGGACTAAGTTTACAGTCAATCAAAATGTTAATAACTTTCGTATCCCAATATTAATGTGTTTGTTTCGTTCTGTATTCATTTCCTTATTGCGGTATATTCAAACTCAACTCGGTTGTATTCAAGTCTCTTGAGAGTGTAAAGATAAAAGCAAACTATTCTAAATTTATTCCATTAGATCCTTCACCTCCCTGCAACGACTTTTTCCGAGAAAGCATCGCGGCAGTCTTCTTTTATACATTTCCCGGGAGAACTCATTTTAATCGTCAAGAACGTGAAAAGTAATCCCCATCCCATTTAAATAATCCCTCACCATCGGGATTTATGGAAGTTAACCTTCAGGACACCTCTCCTCGGCCAATTACACGTAAAAGGAAGGCGACAAGGAGTGGAATAATGGAAAGATGGGAGTCGTTTGCCTCATCCCCTTGCATTTGAATGCTTTGTTTAAGAGTCCGAGAGGAGAGTTAAGAAAGAATTGGATGGAGGATTATTGTGTGTTCGAAGGAGTGAAAAGGGATTGGTGCAAATTCGGTTCGGGGCAATAACACGGAGCAGTAGAAATAAAGGAAAAGGGTAAGAGTGGAGTATTATCGGGACGCTGTTTAATAACGAAAATATTGCTAGTCCCTCGAGTTATTAAACGATTCCTGAATTAATAATGGCGGAATTCGCCGTGCAGTGGGAGGCAGAGTTTTTAATATAGAGTGGAAAATGGGAAAGGAGAATTGCAGACGGGAGACTTTTAAAAAGAGAAGGAGTGGACGATGGGGTGGCTTTTTCCACTGCAGGATTTTGCAAGTGAAACTTCCAAATTAAGTTTTCGCCCGAAGGTAGTGAGTGAAACAAGATGTGAATTTGAAGGACCAATTAGGAATTCTCATCCTTCAGGGGTAAATTTACGTGGTTCCAGACAAGTTTACTTGGGTTCTATCAATCAGGAATAAACTAGAGTGACTTATTTAAAAGGTTGTTTGGTTAAGAAAGGGAAAACGGTCCTTTTGAGACATTTTAAAGCACTAGCATCCATATAAATGTAGAACCTGGAAACCAAAATCATTCCTTTGATGTTTTTTCTTCTCTTTCTATACACAGGCATATATTCAAACGCATAAACATCTACATATGATCTACATTATTTATCTTCTTTTAACACAAAATATAATAAAATTACAATGTATAAGATCGATAGATGTGGAAATTATTCAGCGATTAGCGCTGTTGACCTATCGTTATGAGTCTTTTAGAGGAACTCTTTTAAGTATTTCTTTAACTTTACATGTTCAAATTTTGGATAAAAATACGTAATATATAACAGCAACTAATGATTTGCTAAAACGCTCTTTAATATTGTGAATTTGTGGATACAGATATAGATCATCTAAATTTTGAGTTTTTATATTTGGGGCTCATATATTAGTCGTAAGACAGAAATCTAAATTTAATCTAATGTATTATGAGTATCAATCAGTTTCCCGTTATAATAGTTATGCGAACCAAGATAATTATCAGAAACATAAATTTCATTTATTTATTTGAAACCTCAAAATAAAAACCCTCCTAAAAAGGATTTACTCATTTGAAGCGTTTTAAAAATTCTCATAATTTAGAAGAATGAAGAAGAAAAATATTTATACGGGAAATTCCTAAGAAAAGAGTTTTACCGAGAAAAGACAACTTTTGGTCCGCCCAATGATACTAAATTAGTACCTCTAAAAATTTGAATGCTATAACTTCTAGGTCAGGTAGAGGGTCAATTTAGTTACGTGGGTCCGTACGCATGTAAAGGGGTCGCCATCGAACATTCTTTAGCTTAGAATGACCGCATGTTTCGCTTGCAACCGCAAGGCCCACTACACTCGAGCATGTCGGTAAGGACCGACGACTAACACGGAGCAAACTCTTAAGGGCCATCTCCGGTCACGCATTCCATTTAACTTCTCCTTATATATCCGGAAACCGATGTTGCCTTACTCTAACAACCCCCAAAGCGTCCTAAACCCTACCGATCGAAACCAGAGATACAAACTAGTGAGACAGGTAAACGAGCGAAGGAATGCTTCTCTCTAAGAAAACAGTGACAAAGAATACGAATGATAAGGTATTTTGCTGTACAATAAAATCAGGAATAATTTAATTCGATTGCTTAAATTCAATTGAGCACTGTATAAGTTGAAGTTTTATTAGCATATAGGAGTGTCCCATATTAGATGTTGGTTGTGGATTGGAAGTAATACATTTTTATTCTACAAGTTTATAAAAATACGTAGGTAAATCTTTACGAATAATTATTATATCTGTGTCTTTCTATTTCTTCCTAACCAATTACATTTGCAAACGTGACCAAAAAAACAAACATGTTTATAATTTTTCCTCGTCTATCCTTCTCATAAGAGAGATACTTTTATAAAAAAGGATCACAACTTACGCAAACATTGTACGAATAATTTAAAGGAGATAATAAACTATAAATTTAAATGTACTTAGAAATGGTTAGTTAATGAACAATAAGAGAAGGAAATATATAGTTATTTTTAAAAGATTTGCCGAAATAAATAAGAAACTAAAATAAATCCGATAAGTAATAAAAACAGAGATAGATACGTTAGATAGAAATATTCTAACAACGATCAATTAAACTTAAAATGGAATATCATTCATAAATGTGATATTGTTCCAATAAGTAACAAACAACTTAAATATTTCTACGGTAAGTTCAACTTAGTCTTGGCTAAAACTGAATGTTATTCAATCACAAGGTGTACCATCAATTACGAGTATATTTGCTATTATTTTGAGGAGGCGATTGAAAATAAACAGAACCGAAGAAGAAACAAATGAGAGATAAACCAACGATTTTCAATTGCTTGCACCCACTCAGTATCTCTTCTTTTCTAAGAGGTTCCATACCTCCGAAGTGAAATTCCCATTTCATTGGATAAGGTGAATTTTCCCGAAATCTCTTTGCACAACTTCCCACTCGTTTCGCCCACGAAATTTCACTGCGTCACAGAACCTCTCGATTCCTCATTTCTTCCCTCTCACTCTCATCAGGAAAGCAAAGACACCCTAATCCACTCAAGCGTAGGAATTTATCACCCATTGAGCGCGGTTTTAATAAAAGCATGGAGTATATGCCCTCTCGTAAGGGACCGGCAAACCTTGCCGTTTTCCCTAGCGAACGCTAAGCCTCTTTCGCCAGATGGAATTGCGGGGGAAGGCCAGGAGCCAAGAATTAAGTAATGGGGAATCCATGCGTTTGGCAATGAAAGTCACGAGCACCCTTGTAATCGGATAACCCGAACAGGGATCTCGTGGAGACAAAGGTGCGATGGAAAGGGAACGATGAATGCGGGGATGGGATTTGGCCAAGAGAAAGGTTGTGTATTCAAACGCGAGGGGAGTGTACCTTTCGAGCAATCAAGTATGTAGGACTTTGGGTGACTTGATTGTGGACAGTCGTCATAAATCGTCTGGGGGAGTTTGCGGTAGTTCAACGGCTGCTATTTTATTATCGTTTTCCTGTTCCATAAAACAACGCACAGACTTATCTGCATTTGCTCTTGATCCTTTTACGCGTAAGCCTCTTTCCTCTCCAATGCAATTTTATTAATGACAGAGGCTTCCTCATGATGTCGCAGGAGCTTTCTGTTGATGTTCCGAAGGAGAAAGTAGATCTATCTCTACGAACCTGTTTTCCTTTCATAATTGCACCTGAGAGTGGAAGAAAAAGCGGAGCCTACGCACTCAATTCTAAGATCGGTTTTAGTTTGACTATAGACTCAAGAGCATAGGGATTTTCAGGAGTGAAAGGACGTGAATTTTAACGTAAACATTTTTTCCCGAAAAAATTAAAATGATATATTCCAAAGTGGACCACTTAATTTGGATAAGGAATTCATCGACAGTATTACTAGTTTCGCGATATTTAGTTCATCAATGATGGTAGTTTTATTGCATGCTTTAAACGTATTTGCGTAGAGGGGAAATTTCAAAATATGCATAAATGTAGGCTATTTATTTGTTCTTTACGGTAAAATTTCAAATGTTATAGGAAATAAATTAAATAATAAAAGTTATAATTTAACATTCCGAAATTTTATACAGAAAATAAAAACTTGATTATGCCTAAGTTGACTGTGAATTAGTAACATTACTAAAAATTTATTTCATTTTATAGCGTGTGTAGTTGAGAAAATAGTTACTAAGTTTTTATAAGAAAAAATACAAATCAAATAAGTTACGCATTGCCCATAATTTATACAGAAAAATAAATCGAAAATAATGGTGCTGAGTTAGTTTGAGCAAAATTATAATTAAAAAAAGTAATTTACACATTTTATATTCAATTTCGTAATTTTACAAAGATAAAATTTGATTATAATGTTTTTAACACCATCAGTAAGAAGTTATAATGAGAATAACATGTTATTAACAAGGCATACAGCTACATAAAAGACTATTTCAGGAAGTACACAAGTTTCATAATTTAGTAAGTAGTAAAGTAAGGATAAAAGCTTATATATTTATATAGGATACAAATTTCAATGAGAAGGAAATGTACCTAATGAGGTTATGGATGGATATATAAAATAAGGCAAATGGCATAGAAGTAGTAAAAGAAATTGCCGAATATTATTAGAGCGGAAACGAAGGAATACTCATCGGTGATAAATTGGAGGGCCTACAAAAGAAAGGCGGATATTGCCGAATATGTTATAGCAAATGAGGGAAGAGCAAGAGTCGAAAAGTGGGAATAATTTAATGAAATGTTTAGGAAATGTAGCGGTAAAGGAAGCAGACGATTGGAAAAATTTACATAAATGGGCAGAGGAAAAGAGAATTGAATCCGATACAAATTCAGATGAGCAAACTTATAAATAAGGTGAGAAATGATACGAAAGAGAGAGAATGCCAGTGAAATCTCCCTCCTCAGGAAACGGAAGATATAATGGGAATCATTTTTATTTTCGATACCGAGAGGAATACAAATAAAACAGATGTTACGACGATATAAAAAGCGCTTAAAGAATTGTTTGATATGATAGCTTTCTTATTGCTATTACATGCTGATTTTCCTTTTCTATTTGATGTTCCCACTTTAAAGTGAAATACGTGCGTTTATCTAGCGTACTTGACGCAGATGTGCTAATAAAAATTGTTAGTTGTGAATAGTTGTGCTTATAATGAATATTAACTTCCTATTATTGTGAATGAAAATATCGATTAAGTATAATAACTGTACAAATATTATACATGTAATCTTAAAATGACGTTAAGAATTTATCGATCTTCACAACAAATACTCTAAATATTTCTTACTATCTCATGTATCATAAAATATTTAATTACTTCCTATCTAAGCTTTTCAATCCACTTTTCCAACGAGTTTAAAAGTTATTTTATGGTTAATCACACAATGTATAAAATATTTTTTGCGACAGTTTTATTATATTCTATAAAAAAGGATACATTTATTTGGGATACTTGAATCAATAATATACATACGGAAAGGAATCTGCCGAAATAATTTACGTTTCGTTTTAAATTTCATCCACTAATTAAGTGTAAGATGTAAGTGATAGTTTCAAAAACTGATATTCTTTTCTAAAATAGAATAGTATTTTAGTGTATGATGCTTCATTTTCAGCCACTGACGCAGAGAAACTTTGTAGTTTAATATATCACAGCAAAATTTGTCTCCAAAACGCTGGAACTAATAATTTTCTGCTACTTCACCCCTTGAGTACACTAATCTTAATATTGGTCCGTTTCAATGTGGAAATTCCATTAGATTGTATATTTCAGTTTTCCGAAGGCATACAAACTTCTAAACAGTGCAGTTTGTTAGGGATAGTTATATAGGCGAACAGAATAATTAATACTCTCTGTGGACTTATGAAATTAGGGTTCCTGTTTGATGGAGGTACGCACTTTGAGGATGCCATGAAATTTCCCCAACGACCAGGCCAAGTCAGATGAAAGCTCCTCGTGCCATGGAGGAACGTATAGTAGTCATTAATAGCTACACTACGGTCCTGTGCGTCCTTTGAGAATTTGTCACCAAAGTAGCAAACATACAAAGACACGTTAGGAAGCATGCTCATCATCAGTCCAACATAACCACTTTATATGAGCATCATTTAGCTGATACAATGGTTTTTGAAGCCATAATCCGTCCAACAAAATGTACCTACAGAAGCAGAATATAATGTATTACCTGATACCAACTCTAAAGTAAAGGATTTGAATGGTAAAACTATGTTTAAATTAATAAGAAATCTGTTGAAATTTCGTTCGAAATTCAACCTTATCTACCAACTCAATACAGAAACCAAGCACAATTAGTTAAAAGATTACCTTAAGAATACCAAAAACAATCTCTTAGTATTTGAAATCTGATCAGTTAATAAAATAATTAGCTGATTTGATTTTTAATTCATTGAAATGTGTTAAGATGTTTTAATATGATAACTGTAATATGCAATTAGCTGAAATGATAACTTTTATGGCAAATCGTAGATATTTTATCTGATCTAAAATCTTTATATCAATCGTAATATAGCTCCTGGCCACTTCAAAATGAAGATTTAATACATCATTAATATACTTTGACAGAATACTCTCCTCCTTTTTGAAAAAGAAATAATCATATTTGAAACTTTTCTAGGGGAAAATGGAAATTAAGCGGCTTTTCACAAAGAGATCGTTTTTTTGAAAACTTTTAACGAACTATTTATTCTTCCTCATTATCGATTAAATCCTTCGACTTATTAGCTTTATTCGTCCTTTTTGGAAAACGAGCGTTTTCAATTTCAAAAGAATGTTCGAGAGCTTCTGTTGCAGCGATGCGAGTAACTACTTTCTGAAATAAGGATTAAAGAAAAGAACAAATAGGAAATTCAGTCAATTTATTCCCTCCATATTTATTTCTAGAGGTTTAGACTTTCTGGAACGAGAATCTAGAAAATGACAAGAGGATTCTTTTTTGTTGGATTAATGTGAGGAGATGGGTTAACCTCATTTATTTCTTTGAGAAGACCGAGTAAAAGCAAACTGCTTTTGTCATATTGCCCCGCACGTGGAGAACAGGCTACAAATTCACCATTCATCCAAATGTCGAGTGGTGTGTCAAAGGAACGTCTGTCGAGAGAGACGTGGAAAAAGTTAACAAGGGCGTTGAAAGAACTCAACTGGCAGAAGAGAATAGAAAAGAGACAGAATTAAAAACAACACGCTAAGTACACATAATGAGGCTGGATATTATCGAAACCTATATAACAAGCGAAAAGAAATGTTAAAATGTTATTGAAAAAAGAAAGGTTTAGAGAAAACAATTTTCATTCGGACGTTAGATTGAAAGTTTTAGTATTACGACAAAGAGGATGACAGAGCCCATCTCTTCTCTGTGACTACATTTATATATCGAATGAATAAAACAGATTGACTCAAGGGGTCGTTGAACTGTGTGTTCCTTTGTTATTTTATACCAAAGGTACTCTTTGCTCGTTTAATGAAATGGATAAGAGTAAGTATTTATTCATCCTTCACATGGATGGACTTGTTTATAATCAGAAGAATGTTGTTCTTCAATGAGAAAGGCTCATAATCAAGGAGCGTTCATCCATATAATCCTAAATTTGATAAAGATGTGCAAATTAAATACTTCAAGCATCTTCTTAACGTTCTTTACGTTAGCAGCGACCGCTTTATATCGGGACTGTTTCGACCCGAATCAGCTATTCATACGCACGTTTAAACAAATCACAAAAGGCTGAAGTATTATACTAAAAGGGAAATAAAGAAGGGCAAATTGACCCAGAGGACAGTTTGCTAAAACAAAAAGAGAAACTAAAGTTTGGTCCCGGACAAATTTAAACATTCTTCTCGCCTGCCGATCTCATCATTTTCTCCTGTAATTTCCTTTAAACTTAATAAGCTTGGATTAATGATAAATAATTATAAATACTTTCCTTCTAAAACAATTAAAAGCGCATTACAATTAGAGAATGCATACAAAGTGGCACTAACCCAGGTAGATTATTTTTTTGAGATAATACTGACTATCTTCCCTACATCTTCTTACTAGCCAACTCCTCTCATCATTTGACCAATATTCATGTATATTATTATCATGCTTATTCTCTCCTAGACATTTCCATATGAAAAAAACCATATCATTCTGACACATTCTTGGAATCAATAAGTTTCCTTCAATTTACCAATAAGCAATTACAGAATCGTTGAGTATTCATTTCAAGAATGGGAACGACATATCCTATCACAATATGTAGTTTTACAGTTGAATGTAATAAAACTCCCGGTCATTCAAATTCTCGGAGGGATGAACCCATAGATAATTTACATCTTTTATGTGAAGAAATCTATACCCTGTCTCTCCTAGTCCATTCCAAGAACCTCTTCCATCTCTTCCTCAGGACTTCGGAAAGTAATTCCCATCCGAAATCCTCCATATTGTTTTCTTCTCTTTTTTCCGATATCTCTCCCTGATCCACAATCCTTAACTTCCCCGAAGATCGAGCCTATTTCCCAAAGCATCCCTTACCTCATTTAAATTCCTTTACTGATCATCCCATTTATTCGCTCCGTATATAATTCATCCGGATACCTCTCTCCATCTTCCGAACTACTCTTTTTTATTTCACCCTCCACACCTCTCTTCGCCTTCTCCTCCATTTCTTTCCGCAATCCTTTACACACGAAAAATTATTTATTCTTTCTTCCGCATCTATCGTCCTTCTCTTTCCTCTTCCCTTTGCGAACCCTCTTATTTTCATATAAAAACCTCTTTCACCCATAATTCCCTTTAATTGACCCCATTCTCCTCCGTCCCTAACTTGGCGCACTAAATTCCTCCTCCATTTTGTTTGCCCCTGATCCCATCTCCACCTTCATCAACCCATCCATCTGATTCCACCTTTCTTCTAACTCTCCGGGAGATCCTCATATTTTTCCCCCAACTATTCTACGCGAGAGAAATATCTTGCGAGGAAATTACTATGGCCCTTTCCGTGCAACATTTCCTCCTCCCGCTCACATCTTCTCTTCCGTTCCAAGAGTTACCCTCTTACGTTTCCCGCTCTCAATTCTCGTTTGTCAGTACACACATGTGCAGAAGTTGATTCGCTTCCATAAAGAAACATATGAAACTGAAATTTTTACTTTTTTAGATTCATCGTACGTTTTATACAAATAAAACGCTCTTTGTTCAGGATTTATTGGTATTAAATTAATCTAAAAAATCAATAATAAAATAATTCAAAAATTAACGATTATATCGAGGATAAATGGTTGACAGACCATTTAGCAATTCCTTTCAAAAGCAGTGGTATTTTATACGATTTTTAAGAATTGAATTTAGGACCTCTCTTATGAACATAAACATATACACAAGTATCATCGAATATTTCCTTTAGCTACACAAAAATTTATTAAATTATTCCTGGACGATACATTATGGTTACATACAAGCATTTAAGCTCTATTGCATAGCTGTAATGTACCAAACACGACACCTTTTACGCATATTTCAGACATAGTGGTTACACGCATTTTCCATTCATAAAAACAGAAAAGATAAATCTCTGATAAAAAAAAGAGAAAAATATTCAAAACATTAACTTCATTTGTAGAAATATTTGCATCAAAATAACGGAATATAAGATTTAATTGGGGTGTGTCGCAAACTCGGTTTTAGAGAAGGCAATTATATTTGTTTATTTTATATTCTCTGTTGTTTGTTGTTTACTATCCATTCCTTCTTATGTTAACACAGTCTTTTTTCTTGTATTCTTAAGAATACTCTCTTTCATCCCAAGAGGCAAATGTTTCCCTTTTCTGGACAGAAACTGACTTACGAGTCCACCGAGAATCGCCACTTTCCTACAATCATCCTTCTATTTAAGATTTTCCTCTATCAGACCTATCACTTCATAGTTCTCCTTTTCATTGCCACAGCTATTACATTTCCCTCCCATTGTTGTAAATTTCTACTTATTCCCCAACTATTATTCCTAAACTTCTCCGTTTATGTGTTCTAGCTTTAAATTCTCAATAAAAACTTCTCTAAAAAGGGAATGCAGAATTTGATCAATATCTAATTCTTAGAAAGAATTTTTGAAGAAGAATAAATCTTTCCTTAATTTTAAAAAATCTTTTGACTAAATAAATTACTTTAAAGCAGAATCAATTTCATCAATGACTAATTTCATAAAATAGTAGAAGATAGCATTCAGATGTAAAGGCGAATTGTGCATAATCAGGCTAAATATCGTGATAGACTTCCAGTTGTACTTTGTCAAAGCCAAAAAAATATAATTATTAATTCGATATATTATGTTATCGAATTTGATAACTCATTACCATCATTATGTTTTTGTGAACATCTATGCTTCCAGAGCAACCACTAAGTTCGGATATGTTCTTCAAGTGCTATTTATATAAGATATTTAGTCAATTTTTATCATAAAAATTATAGTGTAACAGTTTCGGTAAGACTTTCATGTGCTAAAGCCAGCTCCTAAAACTTAGTTCGTGCAACTTCATGCACGAAGTTAAGCATTATTTATCCATAAGTTAAAGGTTTATTTATGGTATAATTCAGTACCTTTATGAAATTTACTTTTATCATTAAAAATAGATGAAACTGTTTTGATGAGACATCTGAAAGATATTTTTTCGATCTCCATGCAATGTAGAATCCTTCAACAAATAGTGTTAAAGGAGAACTTGTCTTTTAACGACGTTCAAGAGAAAAATGCCAGAAAGTTTCACTTATCTCCCAGCTATATCCACGAATGCGAACACTTCTTCGCCAAGTCTCACATTACTAAACCTCTTCACAAAAGGTGAAATAAATATTTCACATTAATTTGTTCACCTCGTAATTTATTACAGAAGAAACAAATATAACTATCCTTGAGAGAGAGAAATTTAATATACACAGAGAATGGTGACAAATATCACTTCATTACTTGGCGCAACTATGCATGTGAGTATTATGAACCATACGAAACAATGGGGTTCCATCGCCCTTTCTTTTTTAACGCCGCGACGCGCCTTCCTGTTGGTTAGTTTTTCGCAGCATCATTGGTTAACGCCTCGTCATAAAGGAAAATTGCTGAAAGGGTCTCTTTTTCTTTCGCTTTCATGAATTTTCCCCACTAGAAAACTCCTCGCACTCTAAAAATATCGTTTCATTTGTTACATCTCCTCACTCTATTTTCATTCCTTTGTTTCTTATGCATATCCGATGAGAACTTGGCTCCACTGCATCGTCATCTGCGCAAAGCTCGACTTTAAGCAAACACATCCTCATTTTAGCTTCTTAGAAACATTTTAAATGCTTATAAATATACAGGTGAAGCCTTGAAAATATAATTCACTAACGCTTCTATAAAGAGCATAATTAAAGCAGTTAAACGTTTTCATTCTTAGTCCCACAGTCAAATCACTTTGCCATGCAATCAATTGATATTCATGTCTCGTATCTAAAGTTGGTAACAGATACGAGTTGCCCTTCAATATCGAAAACTTGATACCGTATAATGATTTGGTCGTTTTATCTTCCGAAGGTAGTGATCATTTAAAAATTTTAGAAGTTATAAAAGCACTAAGCTTAAACCTCTAAAAACCTATGTCTGTAATTTCCTCAAGTAAAGAAGCTGTTTTTGATTGCGAAAGCGATTATTGGAACACAATGCGACAAATAACGAGTGTGGATTCAAAGAAAGCTCTTATTTTCGACATCATTGGCACTTTTTCGGAATATCTGTAGAGAACAGAAGCTTCTAGCGCAATCTCATTGAAGATTAGATATAGATGCTAATAAAAATGTATTTAGAACAAATCATCATGAACAACTCTCTATGATAAACATAAAAATGTGCTGAAACTTCCGCGAGTTTAAAAATTTTCAGTTATTTTTAAATAATGTAGTTAGTTATTTAGTAAAGTATGACTATAGCTAATAAAAAGTAAAATTATAAAAAAGTGACGTTTCTTTTCATCGATATGAAGTTTTAAAGAGTTGCAGCTGAATGGATCATCATCATTAGCATAAAATATTGAATATGAACCTCTTTAACCTTGATCACACTTCCAATTATATTTCATTCGTTTAAAAATAAAACACATAGAGGGGGTGTAAATCTCAAATGAACTATGGAATATAAAAATTACAAAATATATATCTTCCACCGTTCAAATGAAGGGATGAAACTTTTCGGAGAAGCAAAATGAATTTAATACAAATTTAAATCTCCATGGCGAAAATCCCAAACACCTCGCCGACGAGAAAAATAGCTCGCTTATCTCCACGGAGCCATTCGTTACCATGCGACAAATCGCCGAATTTCGCCGAAAAATACACACAGGATACATACTTTCGCCTATTCATCAAAACTTTTGCTCTCGAGGAAAGACTTATTAACATCCCTAAGTGGAGCAAAAACAAAGAACGACAATTACCTCGGAGGGGCTCCCGGGAAGGGAAAAAATGGCCGACCCTATTAATAAAAGTCTCATGGGTGTGTTCACAAAAAGGGAGACAAGTTTACCGTAGCCGAGTATTTATATGTAAGCCTCTTTCCGTCCGATTCTTTTGTAGGAGGTCGGGAAGTGTCCCCTTCGACAAAACCTTTTTGACCCACTCGAGCACTAATGGTTTAAATCCCCAACAAAATCAACAAAGACAAAAAATGTCTCAAAGGGAAAGACAGAGTGTAAGAGACGAAGTATCAGAGCGGAGCGACGCATCTCTCGGATAAACATAAAAATGTGCGCCTCTTATTTCGGACCTCTTTTTCCTCCACCAAAATGGACTTTTTTGATGTTTTCGGATAAAATGAACTCCTCGTTACGCCGCAGAATTTCTCGGGAGAGAAGTCTCTTTGTTCCCGAGAAAAATACTTCGATACTTTGAGAATACGAAATCTCCGCATCTTTTGGAGTCTCACGAACTGACAATATCATTTCCCATCATTGATATCGATCGTTGCTACTACTTCTTCATGTGTTGGAATCCCATTTTACTATATATTAAGATGTCTATAATAAACAATAGATAAACAGAATTCCATAGATAAAAGTGATGACAAGTATTAAGGACACTTTAAATGCGTTTCTTTTTCCCATGTCAAATTTGAATACTAATATACAAGGCTTAACCAAACAGTAAAGAAGCCTCGACCTTTAAGGAATGATTACTATCACTTTAATTAGCCAAAAATTCAGCAGAGATTTCAATTTAAACTGATTAGTCACTAAGAAATACGTAATTATAACAAGAGAAGTTTTGACTTTTAGTTTCTCGAGTTATAAAAGCATACTTAATATTAGAGATTCAATTTGTAATCACTGCAAAACAACTATCATCTCTGGATAATCCACCACAACAGTTCGTTTAATGAAAATAAAACATTAAACAGTACTTTAATCCCTCCTTCCTACTCCAACGTATACCATCACACACCTGCAACGACTTCTTCCATTGAACCTCACATCTCTTACGTAAACGTATCCTATCCAACACATCCACGGCGTAACCCATTTTTTCCTCTATACCTCACCTCCTCTGTAAACAAACGTACATCTATCATCTCCATTTAATCTCTCCGTGCAAAAACGGCGGAGGAGTGCAGCGGCGGTGTGTTAAAAGTGTAGGAGACAAAAGGGGAGAGATATCGGTAAGCGCTCGTGCAGTCGCAGGTGCGAAATTCGGGTTTAGTTCGTGGAAGCGACGGCGTATTATTCCCGGGCTTACTCCTTCGGAGGGGTTTATACAGAAAGAGATGCGCTGCCGTTTGAGATGGGTTTTCCTCGAGGGTTTCCGGGGGAGGGTCTTATGGTGTTACAGAAGTTTCCAAAGGCTTAGTGCCTTCTTCTCTCATACTTCACGCAACGCGAGTCTTGGCTCCCTCCTTCGCTTAAACCACGCAAAGTTGCGACCTCTATCCGCGATTAAATAGTCATGAGCTGTGAGAGGGTTAACGGGTTAGACTTCGGATATGGAAATATGGAATCCCACCTCCGCCAGCGCTCTCTCTGCACAATCGCTCAAAAGGTAAAAACACTCGGATTTTAATGCTTCAATGCCATTTCAGTCTGTAAATCGAATGATTATGCTATAATGTTTTATAAATCATTATGCCATCAAACATTTTATATTAAATATTAAAACAATGCAATGTCGTTTGGATTAAATTTCATATAAATCTTTAATTTTTAAATAAACATAAACGTTCAAATGTGATACGACTTTTAGAACGATCAACTAAAGTTGTATAAGTGTTTTTCAATTTCTCAATAAGATTACCATTCAAATTTTATTCTTAGTTTTTTCGCCTGTTTTAATTAAATAACTGGTTAATTTCAAACCAAAAATATGTAACGCATCTAATATTATCGTTCGATACATCTATTTTTTATTCAAATTAAATCATTAGAATTGAATAATGATTACTGTTTTTCTGAATGTGTATGGATCTGCTATTTGGCACTTCCTTAATTTTTTAAACTCTTTATACTACCTCATAATGCATTCAAATACTTTGCGTTATCATTTCTTGCCTCTATTGCATAACGCTTTCAACCGAACCAATAAATAATTTTGAAAGAATAGTACATAGGAATGGTATACGAGATGAGGTTCATTATCTTGGTATAGCAATAATATAGAAGGTTAAAAAAATCTAATGTACTTATCCAAGTATGCCTTAATGTACTTCTTAAAAGTCTACATTGAACCACAAATAATATAATTGTGAAACCTTCGATTGCCAATCACGAACTCAAAGCTAATCTGATCTAAATCAATAGCCACCTCTCCTAAATATACCAGTGCAAATTAGAGGCCTAGAGGAATAATTTGTTCACTAACTGCTGCATCGGCAACCTCGTTTGAATTTTCTCTCCTTTTGTACGTGTTACATCATTTGATACTCCCAATCTTGCTTGCTAGCGAAATTTTGTGAGCAAATAATCAGTAAAGCAATGGTAACGAGCAATAAGCAGCTGGTGATTTATCTACGCACCTCATTCAGCAAATCAATAAACATTTTGAAGTTGAAGCCGAATTCGAGAAACATTAAAACTCAAAAGCGAACGTTAGGAAAATATTATGGAATAATAAACTTGATTTAATTGACAGTTTTTTACCGGATTATACAAAGGAGGTGAAACACTTGTAAAGTACGAGTAAATTCAAAGCAAAAATAATCCTAATTAAATCGTTCGATAGTTACAATGACTAAGTACTAATACAAAGAGTTTACGTTGGGTATAATTAATCCCTGGTTCGGTAACTTTTTAGCGTGTGAGAATCCGGAATAAGTTCAACTGTCTTCTACTCCATAATCCATATTGTAAGTATAAACAAAAACTTAGTGATATGAAAGTGAAGAGAGTAATAACTAAATTAAGATTTGAAAACAATATTTCTCATAAATCTGTAAAATTGCGAGAGATATTATCAAAAATCCTTAAGGAGAATTCGAATTGGTGAGCTGTAAATAAAGAGGCAGTGATTATAAAAAGCAAAAGAATAAGAAAGGGCAATTCTGGAGGAGATTAATAAAGAAAGATTCTAGTTTTCTTCCACACCAGTTGGCAATCTGCGAGGATTTTCCCGAGGTCTGCGTGGCAAAAGAGCTGCAAAAAACTCTTCCATTCTCTCATCTATTATTAAAACTTTCCCTTCTTCTTCAATTAGCCGATAATCAAAATTTCCTCCATTCCGTTGGGCACAAGGATAGCGATTCCCACACATAAATTCAGATTCACTAATTTTTCCCTGGCACCATACTTTTGTTACTCCCTTGCAAACAATAGGCCTTTTACCGAAGGAAGATCCCTATCGGAATCTAATTCTCTTCTTTTCCCAAAGTGTGCTATTGATTCAAGAATTTCATTTATCGCCTCCCTGAATACTTAACTCTTGTTAACAATGCACTAGTTCGTGGGTCACGGAAGTCTCATAAACTCTTTGTCCAATCCAGGTAATTAGGCAATTCGATTAATTTTATAGCAATCTATTTTTCAAATCTCTCATAAGATTTTAAAAATACTTCCTACTCATTTAACGTTCGGAAAATAGGAACCATTCTCAATTAATTTAATACACTCTCTATTTCTGAACGAACTAATTTCGGATGTGTTGCCATGAGATACATTGTAAACATATCCAATAATATACGGACATAATATGATCAATAAAATGAGTTTGATTACCGAAATGTGACATTATATAATGATTAAGTCACCATATAAATAGATCTTTTGATTTTCTAGTTCAATCGATTTTTAAGATCGTTCCTTGCTTCTATTGAGATAAGTTCCAAACTAAATAAATCATCAATTCTTTTTACTATCGTATACTCAGTCTAAAGAAAATCAATATATTCCACAATGTAAAATTATAAATAAATCCTCATTAGAAATCCTTTCTTTAATATTCACTATGAAGAGCATTGTAAGCTAATCTTTCCAACACCGTTCCCCTATCGCGAATGCATTTCCTGAGAATCAAACTGCTTCATATTTCCTTCATATTAAAAAAACGAGGATGAAAGAGGAGCTGAAATAATGTAGTCATGTATTCCCAACAAATGAAGAATGCATCGTGAATATAGAGAGACTAATTATGAAGTTTCATACTTCAAAAAATTCCATAGATCCAGCGCAACACTATACGCCGAGAATTTTTACGTCTCGCACCTTGTAAATCTAGAATCAAATGCATTAGATTTCGGCTTTTTTTTCTCTGTGACGCGGACTACGTTTTTTTGACACTCCCGAGGGAGTCCCTTTTGAAGCAGAGGGTAGACGCGATTCTCTATCCTATCTTAATGAATAAATTACCTCCCTTTTCCTGCAACCTCTTGATTATGACACAGAAAGACGGCAAGTAAATCAGAAAATTAACTCGAGAGAAGAGCCATCCGTTTCGAAGACGTTTCAAGAGAATCTCTAACAGCGACCACAAGCCTCGACGACTGCAAGCAGCTTGACGCGATTAAAGAAATCTCAAAGAAAAAGCACATGTCACTGCAGCTCAGATAAATAGAGATATTTCAGCGAAAGGACAGCAAAAAGCGGAGATGGCTCTTCTATTTCTTTCGAGGAAAAAGGGAGGTAAAGAAGTGCGCATCATCTTTTATCGTGGTGGAAAAGGTGTGATGAAGGATGGGCAAATAAGGGGAGGGATGTAGGTGACGTGCGGAGAGACGATAATTCGTCGTACCCTATCAGCAAGAAAATACCTTCCAACATATTCATGCATCAACGAATCTCCCTCAATTTATCCTGCCCATAATTCCAGCTGAATCTGCTTTGCCTATCTTATTCGCACCGTGTCTTCTTTCATCTCCAGTTACTCAATTTACCATAGAACCTTTTTTGGTACATATTTTTCTATCCTTTGATTCTCAGATAATGACAAAGCCGTCGCTAAAATTATGTTTCCCTTATTAAAATATATTTTAAAAACTATAATATTGATAAAAATATATATAGCTTTTAATTTAGTTTTTTTCTACTCTAGTTATATTCAAATACTTTATTTTAAAACATTTTAAGTTTCTAATAATGCTACTGAAAATAATATTAACATCCAACTAAATACCAGTCTCTTGTATCAATATGTAAGGTGATTTTTAATAAAGCACAATGTTTTTCTGTTTATTTTAAATGTACTTTAAGTACATTGTTGTCTAAATAGAAATGATTTTTATACGTCAGTATTTGCGTTTTTAGACTACTATACATTTATAATCAAATCAGTTATAATTAGCTCAAATTTTTAGCCATACGTTATAATATTCATTAGTCCTATAGCTATATTAAAGTCTGCACTCAATATTAGAATGCTTTTATTGGCAGTTTAATCTTTAATATCAAAATATAACTCTCTCTGTAGATGTAAACGCTGACGAACCGTCCATCACCAGCATCTCATATTTAGGCCTTCCATCTCTCGCCTCATTTGATTCTAAAGAGTCCTACTCCATATTCATAACACCATAAGCGCATCCTTTCACCTTCCGCCATTTTCAGAACTGTTTCACAATCCGCAAATTTCCTTGTCTTCTGCTCCAGTGTGAAAGTTTTAGGTACCACCGCACGCACATGCACCACTGACTTCTCTCCCTCTTTCTGCGGAGATTCGCTATTCACTATTCTTTCCTTTCTCTACTTTCCTTATCTTGTTTAATATTTTTGGGCACATATATTTTCCATTAAAATACTTCATTTTAAACGATTTTATATGAACCATCCAATTATTTAAGAGATAATAATAATTGGCAAAGACATTATCAAACAAAACTGAATGTATCAATAAAATTATTTGCATGTTTGAACTTGATTCGAATATTTTTTAGCTAAAATAAAAATTATTATCCTTTTCCAATTTGAAAGAAAAATTTCGTAAAACATTTTAACATATTTTTCAATACGTAACATTTGGAATTCAAATCTTCCAGAAAGAGCGGATTATTTCTCGAGTGAAGAAACCCATCCATTTTCTTGCCAATGTATTTTCTTGAAGTTCCTATCTAGAACAAACGTCTCCGTAAACTCCCTTTAACCAGATTTCCTCTTTCTTGAATCCGCGCTACCTTAGATACTTGCAAACCACAAACTCCTGTTAGTTTGGCACCCGAATGTTGCTCTAAGATAACCCTTCTAGGCATCCTTTCGTAAGACGATTCTCACTTCCTCGAATGAAGGCACATACGAATTGCATTTGAACGGGAACTATCTAGTTCTATACGCTTAAGTGAGAGAGAATTTTACACTTAAAAAGATATTACCTGATTATTTTAAGGAATTTATAAAAATATAAACGTATATAGCTAAAATTCAAGAATAGGTAAAAATAATTCTTTCCAAATGATAATCATAATATCCTTGCATTTCATTTACGATTTTAAGCTATATTTATGAAGCAATAACTCTTTATACCTGTTAAAGCTTTAATTAAACAAAGAACTTTCAATTGTATATTCACATAAAAATGAAATCAATAAAAATGCTTACGAAATACTCAAAGATAATTCCGCTTTCTTGGTGCGAAAATATGAATTACATGGATATTACTTAGGAAACTTTATAACTACCTTTTAAACATTAATGTTTACTTCTCATAGCGTTAAAACAAACGTTCTAAAGAGAACAGCCTCATCGATTTACTCTCCAATACTCCTTGACAACGACCTACTTTTTGAGATCTTACATACTTTAGAAGTTTATTCACCTGTGTAATAGAAATGTGAAACAAGCTATCTGTTCCTTAGCATTCTCATCGCATTTCTCCGGATTTTCCCCGGAAACGCCCTCTTCCAAACTCAGCTCCGGATTTATTTCCGAAGGTTGTCTACCGGAGGAACTTCGTATCGCGGTCGACGGAAGGATAACTCGTCCCGATGGTGTTGAGAGGGGAGCTTCTCCCAGATGGAGAATATTTCACTTCCGGTCGGCAGTCTTGAAGATGTCCCTTGGGAATCGTGAGAAATGCGTAAACGTGGGACGAGAGTTCTAATATATTGACATTTGGAAGTGACTGATGGCCACGCTCCTTCCAATCCTTTCACAACGTACGAAAAATCTCGATTCCCGAGAAGATATACCGCTTGCACATAATTCTCACGGGAATAAAAATGAGAAAGTCAAGTATTTGCATTTGAAATTATATTGTATATACTAAAGAGTACATCCTAAGCAATCATATAACATCGTTTTATATGTATGTGAAGGTTGTTTATAACTTGAAAAAACAGATGTCATCCGAGTTAAATAATTTCCTTTCGCTTTTGTTTTATAAAGTATTGTTAATATCTTTCAAAATATATCTTGCATTTCAAGCACTATAGAATAAAAGCGAGAATAATGGTTATATGTTTCTCAAGTACAGCCCCATCTCCTAGAAAAATTGTTATTTAAGTTTATATAGATCTCAAGTTATCGCTTCTAAGGTATTCTCCTTTCTATCTATTATCAGATATTTCTTTGAATTGATATAAGTATTGTTATATTCGTTATTGTAAAGGTAACTAGATAGGTATTTATATACAGTTATTAAGTCACTATCTGATATAGCTAACTCGAAAGGCGAGGTTGTTGAATATCTAAAACAATTTCTATAAAGTTATATAGATAAAATTTTATGGGCGATGTTTAAATGTAACAGTATTATCTATGTACATTCGTTAAGGTGATATTCAGTTAAAATTAAATACGTGATTAAAAAAATAGATATTTAACTGAAAAATTGCGTGTAAGCATTGAAAAATAATAAAGCACGAATAAATAAAAGATTCCAGGTTATAAATGCATTTCACAAAATATTCCCAATAACATATAATTAATATTTATTTGGTCCAATTATAATTTACTGAATCAATGCGTAGTATAAACATAAAATTTCTTCATTTTGAACCAAAGTCGATCCTTATTTCTAGCTCAAAAACTATTTCGTCTCGAATCCTTCCATAAATTTTTAAGAGCTCATTAATATCCTAGGGCTGACTTTTACTTCTTCAATTTTCCCTTTCACCGGACCATTACTTCCCGTGACGTCAACATGAATCATGTTTACATTGCGGAGGTAAATCAGTCGCGATTTTGGAAAGGAAATCTTTGGTGGAAAACATCCACGTATATAAAAAAAACGATCAAAACACAGGTAAACGACTTTCACACGGGCTCAATGGCATTTTAAAGCCTCATCATTCACTCGTACCAACCTCATACTATACTTAGCCCGTAAATAAGTGGAGAGACGAACAAGGGGAAGGAAGAGACTAATATCAAAGATTGAGGGGAAGAAGTCCTCTTGCAACTTTTAATTAAGTAGTGAATCTCTTTGAATCTTAAAAGGATTTGAGGGCAGAAGGGGGTAAGGAAACCGTGGGATGGGAGTGAAGGACAATACGGCATTATAAGAGAGCCCTTAAAGGTTTTCTCGGTGCTCTTCTTTATTTTACGCTCTTCGCTTTTCCACAAAGACATCCTCGCCTCTTTTGTCAATGCCCTCATTCAACATCAATTTTCTTCTCTCGTGACGCACGCCTTCCTTCCACTCCCCCTACGGATTTTAAAATCATTTCCCCTCCCTCCGGGTTTCATTTTCTTTAACGAGAACTAATTAACGCATTTTGCATACCTCCTCAACGTCTCAAAGAATTATTAGCGATATTTCTGTTTAACTATTCGGTTTTCATTCGACAAAAGCTTTAGTTAATTAATTTCTGCCGAGAGATGATTTCCCTTAGTCTTAACTCCGAATTTCTTTTTTCTTTTTCCCAGTCGACCTGCTTTTTAAGTAAAAAGAAGAACTAGTATGGAGATTTCGCTTCTTAAAATTCAATAGCGATGGAAGGGTACAAAGGAATTTGATTAACAGCTCTGCTGGAAAGATTGTGAGGAGATAATGGTATCGAAAAATTATTTGAAATGCAAGGAGATGAAATTAATTTGTAAAGGAAGAAATTTTTCAAAATCGATGAAAAAGAAGACTTGAAAAAATAAGATTCATTTTTAGGCATGGAAACCGATATGCAGCGTGAATATAATTAGCCAATAAAGGATTATAGAACAATATTGAAGACTAATTTTTAATGGTTTTACAAATAAAAATATCTAATGGGGGTGATTTATTAGGTAATAAATAAAATATATATAGAATAATAAGCTTATACCAATGAATCAATTTTATACTAAAATGATGTCTCAGAGTATAAGATACTGAATACGGAAATAAAGCTCGAAGAGAGATATCTTTCCTTCCTGATCTGAGTGCATGCATATTATTCTGTATGTTAATGTGTGTTGAAATAACCTTTAAAATCTGTTATTAGAAGTTGAAATATGAATTTTAATTATTTCCCCGTAAAATATTATTCAGGAAACGAGTGAAATACTCTAATGAAATGCCTGATACTCATTTCCGGTTGTGTGTGGGAAATGATATATCTTTCCTTCCTAAATTCCTTCTTCTAATTGAAAAATACTCTACATACTAACTTAACTACATATATTACTACTATAAATATTTTTGCTCTATTCCCTGTTTCTTCAGCTCTTCCAGGAATTAAGAAAATATATATCCCTCATAACATTTATATTTGCTCGCTGTAGCCAAATAATTTAATCTCTTATCCGAGTTTTATTCTACCAATATATATCATTACCAATTCTATCCTATGAAATTGATATTAAATATTTTTAAATTAATAAAATTTACTGAGTAATTATAATAAGAGTTCAAAATGTCCCGTTGTAAAATTTACGTATTTGCTATGATAAAATGATAATTACTATTGGTAATTCCAATTAATTTTCAATTAGCTGAGCTTGACATAATTTGGTTAGGATCTAAATGTCATGCATGTATGTAATTTTGAGGCAAATATAAATTGTATACCTTCACAAAAAAGTTAAATCGCTGTTCCCTCCGTCTACTTTTTTCTGTCCACCTTTAGGAACTCTCAGGAAATTACTCTATTTTCACATTGTTTATGCGCAGCTGAAATTCCCCTCAAAGATATCTCTCTTTGTGGTTAAACTCATTTCTTTCGAATAAGATTTCTCTCATCCACTTCCGGTCTCATCTTTCCCTTCGCACAAATTATCCTATCACTTGAAAAAGAAAGGATGAAAAGACAGTCTCTTCCACCGCAAAAGTAAACCACAGCTCCCTCTCTCGCTCATCCTCTTGTTTCTTCCCCATTAGTCCTCCTTCAACCGCTCCCTTCCTCAACTCCATTTCATCCTCTTTTAGCATCTCTCTTCATTTATTCAAATCGGTTCCTTATTACTCACTCTTTTCAGAATATTTTTCGTCTTCAAGGTAAGCGAACTTAAGATACGAAAATCAAATGAAAGGACCTTCCAACAACGATTATGGAGGTAATGTATGTTTTTTTTAAGACTGTAATCATTTAAAAACAACATCGCTGCACATCTTAAAGTCTCAAAATTAAAATTTCCTAATATATTAGCATTAGGGAGACTTTTATTTATCAGTGGGTCTTCTGTTTGTGAATAGTATTTTTCTTTTAAAATAACGGATTCTCTCATTTTTATGACGAGTTATCTCTCCATCTATGGAGAGATAAATAGATTCATGTTTACACGATTTATCTGTTATGCTTCGGAATACTTTGTAGAGTAAACCTTCGCTTATTTCTATTCGCCCCACGATCATTATATCGATTGTGACAGAGTCGAAAGCAAAGAGATACTGCAAGGAAGAACCGTAATTGACCTGTAGAGTATTCTAGAGCTGTTCCTTCCCTAGAAGAAAACTCCACTTTTTTCTTATTCTCCTATTCAATATTCAAAGCTCCTTTCCAATTATATCTCATTCCTTTGCTTCATAAATCCATCCTTTATTTTCTTCGATGGCATTTGAAAAGCCGGTGGGGTGAAATGAAGCAAGTTAATTTCATCATAAACCTGCCTTTATTACACATTTAAAACCCATTTAAGTTTCTTGCGAGAGATTCAGTGCTTTTAACGAGTTATGAAAAAGACGAGAGGAGCAAAGGAGAAAGTGATGAAAAAATTCGAGGTGTTTCGAAATTGAATCTAAGGGATAATTTAATCCGCCGTAATGAAGAATTTTTTCGATTACCGAGGCAAGGAAACAATACGGAATTTTCTTCGAGTGGTTCCGAAAAAAGGGATATTATTGGCTTTTTTATTTTCCCTTCAGAGTACTTTCGGAAATTGAATTTTTCCCCCGGCACTTTCATCTTTGCCTTTCCCAGGGTAATAAAGATGCTCAACGCCCTGAAACAATGACCGAACACTGCTTATAAAACGGTGTTTGGAGTTAGCAGCTCCGGAGAAATCTAATCGCGAAAAAGGTGAAAGGAAATAATTGAGATTTTCCGTCTGGGCGTAGAATTTTGTCGGAGAATGTCATCCTCCTGAGGAAGGCAATTTTGAATCTCTAAGAAAACGGAAATTCCGAGAATATTCAAAAATGTAACGACGCGTAAACTCAACCGGAATTTCATTTATGGCAAAACCTCCGCACTATTAACCTCAAAAGTAAGGTAAGAATTCTGCTATTCTTAGAGTAATATGAGAAGAACGTAATATTCATAACCCTTCTTCCATATATTTACCCTAAATCTTAAATTTCGTGCATTTTTCCTACCGTTGTACTATTAGCTTATTTATCAAGAGACTATCTCAATATTTCAGAAGAAAAACAAGATAATACTTATGCATATTGCTTTTAATTTCATCAAAAGTTAAGACAGATTCGAATTAGTTCATGTAAAGTGAATCTAATTATTATATAAGAGTTCTTATAGATAAGAAGAATAGCGTAATTGTGCTAGTATTCATCTGTAAAGATCTCTTTGCTGCTATTTGTAAAATCATATCCGAATTTGTAATCTTCCATGCACTAAAGTATCCCTTCCATAAGAAAAATATAATCAAAAGTAATCTTTTAGTAACAGCCTTACTTCCTTAAGAAATATATTCGATGCGTTTTTGTAATAAATAGAATACTAGTCAGAAGTTATGAAATAAACGTCCACATATTCGAATCTTCGGTCATTTCCTCTGAGTAGAATAACCCAAAAATGTTCACATGATATATTGTGAGTAAAGCTTTCAAGATTTTAGTGTTCATATATTATCTTTGCATTAAATATTTCGACATAGTAAGTTGCAAATTTTTATCAAGATAAAATTTCAAAAAATAATACACGCTTTTTACAAATATGAAAAACATTCCTCGTAATGGAAGCTGAAGGTAAAAGCGTATTCTGATCTTCCCCACTTTCTGCTTAAATTATCTGTCAGCAAAGGAATGAATATTCAAGTTCTAAATTTCTCGACGAACTTTATCTATTTACGAATATCTTATTGACTCTAAAACCAGTACGAAATAACTGTTCAAACCTCGAAGGATTCATAAAGTATACGTATTCAGGGGAATGTCTATTCCTGCTATATAGAAACGGATGATTATAATATAAAAAAAACGCTACAATAACATTACGAAAGGATAAATTACGAAAAGGTTCTCTTTCGTAAGGATCTCAAATTTTCGTATTAGATCCCTAATTTTGGATAGTTACTCCTATCATCCCAAAGGATACAGACAGCGATACAAGGAAGTCCTATTACCCAATCCAGTCTGCGTTTATCTTTCATTCATCATCAGTTGCATGTGACCAGTGGCTCCCCATAAAACATCTCTCTTTGAAGATGACCACCGGAATGTAAGGAAGTGTGTGCTATGCTTACCTCAGACGGTTTCTCCACCCTCCGCTCCCCTTCTGCCGCACCTGTTGCATCCTTTGGTGAACCCACTCGAGACTTCTTTCGCGGATACGCCCTTTATAACCCAATTCCATATAACTTATCGCGTTAAATCATGCATTCACCAAATTATTACATTTTAGAATATACCTCAATTTCGGAAAAGTTATTCATTTGGCTAAGAGAGAATTTTATAACTGACCAGCAAAATCCGCGCCTTTCAGAAAACTATAAATGATACGATTTCTTGGCAGTCTCAAGTACTCATCGTCTACTCTAATCATATCCTTTATGTAAAAATCAAATTGAAATTTTTACAAAAATAAATACGTTATGCATTCTTTATCCATAATCATGTCTCACAATAAAGATCGATGTATTTTGATGAAAAAGGATAAATAAGTATTGCCTGGCCGCCAATTACTTTCAATAGTGAAATAATAGTTGTAATATGATCTTAATAAAGATCGATATTATAGCATATAGATATTCCTAATATACATAAATTTACGTGGAAATTAATGAATATTACTTCGTTAGTGGGTTTATCTATGTTCAATTAAATTTAATAAAAAAATCAACTTCAACTATGATATCGAATGTCTCACTGTAATAATTTTTATACTGATGATGAAGAACCAAGCAGCTAGAAGAGATTTTTATAAATCTTCAGCCATTTTCGCAAACGTTTTCTAACGTACATTTTAAATACAATCATTATTTTCCAATATTCTATTCAACGCGTAAAGTGGAATTCGCTCTTCATAACGGAATTTCTATACAGTCCTTCAACTTACGAACTATGGCATACAATATATTTAAAAAAATGAATTGCACGGTGGGACTACCCACAAAGAACGGAGGACAAAGGAGAATACAACACCGCGCCCCAGAAGTGTACCGCTCGTAAGTGGGCATTAACACGGCCAATGTACTCCAATGCGAAACCGTTCCGGGAGGCCATCGGCGGAACAAACTGCACCCTTCTCCTTGCTGCTGCAAGATAGGGGTTCGGGATATTTTGATAAATCGCCCTCGTATGATTTATAGAGCGCAGTTCGGGCAGCTAGAGAAGCAGTTTATAGAACGGTAGATTGCAAGAGCGCAAACTCTTCCGTTCCATGGAGGACATCGCCGTTTTATGGAATCGATTCCTCAGCCCAATTTTTCTAGATTATCCCTCCATTTAACCTCATGGGGTCGAAAAACAGAAGCGGCGACATAAGCGATAGAAATTTACTGGCGAAAGGCGAATAAATCTTTCGCGGCCCGTCGTTAACAAACAAATACCTCCGGCGAAAAATTCCCGTGAAAAAGTCTTAACTCTCGGAAGTTACAGCGCGACATCTATGTCGATGGACTTCTAAAAGCTTTGTCGCCCTCCGACGCCTAAATCACACCATTATTGCGTCGATAAAGCGCGAAATAATACCGGGAAACCTTCCTCTATTTATCGCCTTGCTATTACGGCAGGGAATAAATTTCCTCTCGCATTTGACCGACACAACAATATAGGAGATGTATTCCTCTGCGATCGATTCTCTCTCCGGATAGCGGAGGAGGAGTGGCTCTTCATTATTCGCATGACATCCATAACCGGAGGCTCAGTCAGCAGAGCGCCTGCGGTCTCACAACTCCATTTACCGGGTCCGCAGGGTCCAACTGGCGGAGTTCAAAAATGGATTCCTCCCATTTTATGCGATGGCTGCAGGGGACGACCCTATGTAGGTTTAAAAGGGGCTGAGTCCGCATTTTTCTTCTTCCGTGTCCCATTAGTGATCCATCGCGATCTCGGGGCGCGTCTCCGAATTGCTTCCGCTGCCCCAAATGCTCCGGGATTTACGTACGACATTCCCCCCTTCTTCCTTAGAGGCCCCCTATCGAAACTTATGCCTCTGCGGTCGTCAACGGAGGATGATGTGAGAGTTTAATGAAGTGTGGTCGTTCGGCCGCCTATTGGACTTTTAATGCGATATTTTTGACGTCGGCTGAAGGACTCATGAGGGAAATGATGGTCGTTAGTTTTTGTTTCTTTTCTCTACTCTCCTTTACATCTTTAAATCATTGCAAAACGTTATCGAGGATCAATAGCACATGAACCCAATGAAACTACGTGGATACCATACTCCTCATAATTTTTTCTTTGACAACATTTATGTTACATGGTTTAGCCACATCATCATTTACCAGTGCAAGTAAAGAAGAATTACAATTTTAACCTTCATAAAATTTAGATTGCTACAAAGAACTGTATTGTGTAATAACTAGAATCCTTAAGAATGCTGATTAGGATTGTTATTGATAATTCAGACAAATCTTCATGAAACGAACATCATCGGAAGTTTTAATTAAAAAGAAGTTCATTTGATACTAACTAACATACTTATCGAAAACTTCTTTCTACATTCTTATTATCTAATAAAATCAACTAATAAAATGATTATTTTTAGTTAATTTAACACGTAATTTAAACTTAGAAATTACATTACGTATGGTAGAATAGTAGTCCATTCATATTCATTGTAAAATAATGGAAACAGAAACTATAATAGAGAATTATTACCTAATATAAAACTTTATATTAGAGTATAATTTTAGGCACCAGTATAATTTTTCCCTAAAAATACTTCAAAATTATAATATTGTCGCTAATTTGTAAGACTTTTCTCTATCGATCCTAAGTATTATCAAATTATATGAGAATATAAAAATTAATTCTAAACAATCCTTTTACTTCATGAATTGCATACAATAATCTTGTCACGGTTTAAGAATAAAATATGAAAACCATATTGTTATTTAAAAAATAAAACGGAAACAAATAATTTAAATCAAAATATTCTGATATTCCTTCGAGGAATTAAAGCAATACTTTTTGTCTCTTCTGAAGTAAATATTTCTGGCAGACAAAAAGCTAACAAAGGAATTTCTCTTCACGCACAATTTTACGACCCAATTCCAACTTTTATAGCTCGGTCCCATTTTTCTAGTAATAACGAACCAAGAGAGATCATCTTCATTTAAAATCAAATCTAGCTATTGGAAAAAGAACTTCGAGCTTATGAAATGTATAGCTAGTTGTGTAATATCAGGATACAGTGGATCTATCGCAATGAGTAAAAATTTGGAATGCTTGGACTCAGTATACCTAATAATTCAAAGATTCACTACCCCTAAATATACATTAGAACTTTGTTTCTTTTTCAGAACTTTTCAGAAGGCTTTCATAAAAACTGCGAACGGTAGAGTACATTTAAAATTCTCTTCATGTATGAGATGAAAATCCTCTTTCGTAGGAATACAAAAGTATGAACACTTCCATCATGAAGCAAAATCTCTTGATATTCTCTTTGTAATAGATAATATACTTTGGATGAAATAAAAATTGGAATTTGAATTAGCGAATAAGAATTACTGAATAATGCTCTAATATAAAAATGATGGAGTGTAAAAAGGGTTTTTTGGTTTGAAGAATGAAAAATGTAAATTTGGAATCCATTAAGCATAACATAATCGCTTAGTCAATTTTACAGCGATAATCGATAACCATTCATAAGCCTTAACTTCATAGAGAAAGAATAAGAACAAACAAAAAGAAATAGCCAATTTGTATTTTTGTTAAGAATAATTAACGGTATTTTTTCAATATAAATGCCCTCTAAATGAGATGAAAAAAGAAAATAAAAACGAAAATTCTGATAAGCAGACGAATTTAATAACAGAAACTTTTGGCGGATAGTAAAGATGTTATGAATAGATTCTTTAATTTGGTTTCGGACATTATAATTAAAAATATGGTTTCGTAAACAATTTTCATGTACTAAGAAATACTTAGTATGTGATCATCATTTCTCATTGATTTCTAACCTAAGTTTAAATAATAATAAAATCATAAGAGTATGAATGGCATACGTATAATAAGAATATATGATAAATACATTTAAACTTGTATTTAAACGAATAGAAAATTTTATTCATTATATAATTTATTTAGGCAAATATTGATACAACATATATAATGCCATAAAAATGTATTTTCAAAGGAATACTGAATGAATAGGAAACAACTTAAATGTGTTATGGAGAGGAAATGAAAAGCGCTTTAAGTTTGTATCATACGCAGCGAAAAACAGACACGGGCTTAGTAAGGAGAGCATCCCATGAATAATTCGCGAGAAACATGCACTATGAAAGGTACTTGTCCATCGTGTAAAATTCCCTCAAACAAGGAAACATGCACATGAAGCCCATGCTCTCTCCGAAAGAATTAGTCCAATGAGAATTAGAGATACAGCTTTCAGATAATGTAATGTACTATGAGATTAGACGCTGTAAACGGAGCGAAAATAGTTTGTATTCTGGTTAATTTTCTTACAAGCTTTACTGCAGTTTAGTACACTCGCACTGCGCTACTTTAACAAATCATACAATTTAGATTCATTTCCGTGTACGAATTTAGTCTGTTTATCAAGCAGGGAAACACTGTAGGTCCATTCTCGACGTTTTTTGTTAGTAAAAGAGATTATGTCACCAATGTTAAATGCATTGAAAGCAATGACAATGACGAAAGATAAATTGTTCTATATCATTAATAAGAACGTGATTGGAATGCATGCGATTCATATAGTGAATACTATAAATATTGTGAGATATGAGCTATGAACGTATCCAAAGTAGCGATGATATATACTCTCTATACACTCGTTCCCTTGCGGTGAAGCGTACAAGACCTGTATGGGTTTGAAACTGCAAAAGATGCAAGGGTGATTGCACATAAACGGGATCATCCATACTTCTCGGATGATTTTATCCCGATTCACTTCCCCATTCAGAGAATCAACCCTCCGATCACTATGACGAAATCGGCTTTTCGACTCAGCATGAGGTTCCACTTGGGGCGATATAGTACAAGTTCCAATACCCCTTCTACACACGCCTCTTCTCGGTTTCTGTACACCGCATTCGATTCCCCTAAATCCTCGTAAACCGAAGGAAATTTGATGTCGGAAGAGATCTCCACGAAATGGTTTGGGAAAGAAATGACACTTGAACTGGATGAGGATGGAACTAAGTAAAAGGGTTTCCGTAACCAAAAGGAATATCCGATGATTGAAGAATTGATTTTCAACTTAAAAACATTCCGTAGGGTTTGAAGAATCCTTTGTCCAAAGGCCTAGGGTTTCCCAACCTATACAAAAAGTTTATTTATTTTTATGATTTCCTCAGTTTTTAATAATTTTCTAGTATACTACTCACACTAAAGCTATGTAAAGGTCTATAGGGATAAAATTCATTCAATATGTATAAAAAACACTTTCTTAACTTTAAATTAGAATAGAAAATTGATGTTCAATGTCCTTAAGCAGTCATTATTCAAAATAAAAAAGTGTATTCATTGTTCAAATTTAACAACCATTTTTAAACTGTAAGATATAATTATTGCCAGATTGCAATTGATAACGGATGTTTTCGTGTAATTTTTCTTGTTCTCTTTCTTGTAATTCTTGCGAAGAAAATAATTTTCCTATGAATGCTAAATGTATTTCCTATAGGAAATGATGGTAGTATATGAGAACCTTAAAATGCGGCATAGTATCTTTAGCTGTCACGCAATCGTTGGATCAATAATGTTAGCCTACGTATTTATAAAAAATAAATTCTTTTGGACCTAATCGCTTATAGAATGTTATATTGAATAAAAGAATGGATAGGCGAACATTCAAACAGATTATGGATACGGTTTCCTAGCAAACTCCCCTAACAACCTCCCAATTACCTTTATACGTTATATTCGTTATAAATAGTACGATGATCGAGGACAAACTTCACCAACGTATTAAAATTTAATTTACAACAAATAAAAATAATGCATTCCCCAACGATTCACAAATACTATTTTATTCGTAAAATTGTATACAAATCTTTTTTATACAATTTTTATTCATTGACCAAAGCTCCAACTTTCGTTTTCCCTTTCTTTAGATACTCCTCTCGCACCACGAAATCCTATGGACGCATTAAGTGGATCTTGTTGGAGACGATTAAGGGATCTCAGTGGAAAGGTCAAGAGGTTTGAAGAATATAAGAGAAAATAAGAAGAGGAAAGAAGGTGTGGTGGCAGGTGGCGCCTACGAATCGGGATAAATAGAAGGGAAAGTGCATGGACTCCCTTCGCAGTTGTGAAATTACACTCTGACGCCCTTTGGGAAACAGGTGTATAGAAGTCGCGCCACAAAATGGGTAGAAAAGTAAGGGGAGAGAATCTAAAAAAAAACGCTTCGGAAAAAGAGAGTGGAGGAGTTGGCTTTCAAGGAATTTCTGCTTTTATTCCCTTCCTTAGAGGATTCGCTAACTACCTCATTCCGAGAGATCTCCGAGCATTCAAAGAGATGTCAACCGATTACCTTCGAGTACCCATAGAAGGTGTAGAAGGTAATTCAGTTGAGTGACTGAGTGGGGATTCGATGAATCATTCATCTTTTAAGAGATATTAGAAATGCCAAAAAACTGAACAAGTGCAAAAATTTATTATCTAAATGTTATTAAATATTTGTGATATTTTTACCATCAAATATTTAATAAGTTATATTAGTTATTATATAAGTTTGAAATCTACTAAAAGAGAGATGAGATCGAAAACTACTTTCGTACCATATTCATTGGTAACTTGCATTTTAAAATAGACAATAGTATCCACTAACGCTTTTATAAATAAAATAAGACTACTCAAAACAACCTATGGCATTACTAAAAAGACAAATTTCCTGTATTTAATTTTTTACACGCGTATCAAACGTTTTGAAGTACTTTTATTTGCATTGAACGTATTCCTGCATTAACATCTCTATTAATATTGATGTAAAATGTATATGAATATAGCATACAAAAATTAGAACAGTACCTTTCACATGTTGAATAAACAGTAACCATGTCATGAAAGGGAAGTTGCAGAACCATGGAAGTAATGTAATCTTAAACTAACCTGTAAGAAAAAGATAGAAAATGGATTAGTTAATTTATTACGCAATGACGTAGATTAGCAAACCAGAAACAATTAAAATTGACATTGCTGTAAACAATTGCTTTTTGAATTTGAATTGATTTATACTGCCGAAGCTCATTTTAAACTGAAGTTGCTAAAAAATAAAATTCAAGGTTTAAGGTAAACAAATGTTTTTATTTTATACGAATGTATGCTCAACTCCGATCTTAAACCTCTTCTAAAACTTGAAAAGAAAAACTTCATACTCATGTACGCCAGTGCTCGTTAAAAATATTAATAACGTTAATTTCAGAAGTGTGTGAGTAATCCGTTATGGCAATAAGCGTAGGATGACTTTTTAAGGATTGTTCTCGGAGAGGGTGGAAAATATTCGAAACCCCGCATACGTAGCAATAATTTGTATTCTCTTTCCCGCAAATTGCTCTGCAGACATATAAATTGCCTTTAAATAGGGGAAGCACTTGGTGGATTAGAGGGTTTGATCGCTAGATGATGAATGGAAGAATGGTTGAACCCATATCTCTCTCTCATTTTAGCCCTTCCCCCCTTCGTTATGTCCTTCTTCCAATTCTCCTTCAAACCCTCTGCGCTCAGGCGGAGTGAGATATTTTTCACGTATTGATGAAGTTGATTGTCGGTGCTCGTAACTCAAAAATTTAAATTGGAGTCGGGAAAGTGCTGCAGTACAAATACGAGAGAAGGTTTTCGTAATTTGATACTGCTTCATGTAATGAGGAGTGAGTTAGAAAAACGGGTGGACAAACAGGGACGATTATTGTGAGCTGAAACTGGAGTAAAACAAATAAAATCTAGACAGTCGATAATCAACTGCATCGAGAGATCAAACAGGTGAATTTACGAGATGAATCCATGCTAATGACTTACCATGTTATTCACAATTTTGGATAAAAGTTCTATCAGCAAATGGAAAATACGATCGCTAACATACTCAACTGTTTATTCATAACCTAGAGCTATGTATTCTTAGACAAAAAATCTGGGGTATTTGTTAATACATTTTTATTAAATAATAGAAACTCATAAAAGATAAAATTACAAAAGAAAAAATAATGCATGCAAAATTGTCTATTTATCTGCAGCTTGGCATTCGGAATGATTATCCTTAGAGAAAATTTCTCTTTGTTAAGATAATTTTGAAATATTTTTAATGAGTATACTTCATAAAAATGTTTGATTACGTTTAAAAGAATATGTCTTGATTTATTCAGCAGTGATATATTCCTATTAAAACTAAAATTGACTTAAAAATGCGCAGGGTTTTACAATATTAACTATTATATTTACAAGTCCATACTACTAAAATGTATTTCTTTGTACCGATGCTATATTAATAACATATATAAATTTATACTAATTGATTAGTGTGTAGTATAGAACTCAAAATAGAACAAAAATACTTGTAAAGATGCAATGGATAAATATTCATAGGTGCATAAATTGGATTATTCTCAATTCCTAAAGAAAAAATTAAAGAAATTAAAAAAGTACAAATGCACTGATAATATTAAAAAAGTTAAATATGATGAGGGATCACAGCGGAGGATGGGAAGCTGCAAAAAAGAGAGATTTACGATTGGAAAAAGGAGTTAAGAGAGATGTTATGTGACTTGCGAGAGTTTTATGGAAGCGTATAGGTTTATGGTTCGTTTTGTCCTTGACTTTGCTCCGCTAGATCCCTAGGGAAAGTGATGGAATGTTTGGAGATTCAGCAAGATATATGGAGAAAGAAACTGCCATACATAAGCTGTGTCTTTGGCCTTATATATCCTGCTAAAGTTCGCCTTACCACTTTCCCCGATTCTATCTCCTTTCGATTTTATAGTCTAGTAAGTGGAATTCGTTCTTTTCCTTCTGCTCCATCGCGAATTCAAATATTATACTATTGTGGATTCTTCAAAATCATTTATGACGAGTAAGTGTTTTCCTATTACGATATTCAATAGCCTATTTACAGAGCAACTTGTAATATCATATCGCTAAATAGAAAGATGTACATTGAAAACGATTCGTATGCATGTATACTCATTAGATGTAAGAAGATTAATCAATTCAATGTAATACCTTAAACAGGACAATAATAAAGATATTAGTTTAAGAACATTTAGAATATTTTAATTCGAAATATCTTAGAGAATATTCAAGAATATTAAAAATTCAAATATTTGAATGAATAGAAAATCTGTAAAGATTGATCAATAGGTGATTTTAACGTTTCTATGCATATACTTATAATAATATAAAAACACAGATCACAAGGATGAAATATAAGGAACTTTATTTCTTCAAGGCTCCCAAATATCCTTCATAAACCAATCCTTAAAGCGGAGCACCTATTGAAAATCCTTTTCATCGAACCATCGGAGTTTCGGGAAGCTAAATGGTTTCTAATTAAATAAAGCTCATTTAGGAGTGCCTCAAAGCCTAACTCTCATTTATCACCCTCAACTTGCTCTCCTTACTTCGCAAGTCCGTGAATATCCCTCTCATCGCATTCGTTTAAGTAAAACTATACTCCACAATCCTTCCTCGCAACCGCAAATTCCCAACCTCTTAACCTATCCTCCACTCTCACCGGGTTTAGTTAGTTAGAGACGTAAGTACTGACCGTGCCGACGCATAAGCCACTGCCCTACACAGAGAACTGTCTCCTAATGCCATTTGTTCCATAGTCGCATTTCTCATACCCAATCTCTTGTTCTCTTTCCCGACCCCCATTCAAGTTCGTTGCCGCGTATTTAATTAGAAACTTGAAGGGCTCCATTATTAGGAAGAGCTCATATATTCCACCTTCTCTTGTTATTGTTTCCTTAAGCCCACACCACTCCGGAATGGGATGCTTTAATAATGTAGCTTTTTCTGTGATGCGTAAATAATATATTGCGAGACATTAACCTTCAAATACTTCTTAGTTTGTTTCTGAAAATTAAGCTAATTACTTAAAATTAACTCCTTAGAGTTGTTTCTTCATTTTAATTTACTATTAGACGCTTGAGAAACAAATTTATTTTAACGCTAATTTCAGAGAGTTACTCTGAACTTATGAAATACGAGCTATTCTTCAAATAATCGCACATCTTCCTTGATATCCTAACTCTTTAATATCAAGCAAATATAATTCGAAAATTTTAATTAATTTCCTAATCATTTTCTGCAAAGTTAATCCTGAAGATGCAACGTTCATTTCCAGTATTTTACCTACCATATCATATTTCTCAATAATTCTAACAATATTTTGAAATAATGAAGCTCCAAAATTATTCATAACTTAAATCCCGTGAGATATTAAGTCCTTAATACAGGTTTATAGCGTCAGAGGCGTGTCCAAAGTCAATACCAGGTGTGAGATACTAACACCACTCGGAGATGAAGGCGACGTGGGCGTGAAGGACAAAGACGGGGATATTTTGAGTGGTGATGGGGGACGGACAAGGGTATACGAGATGAACTAAGGACTATAAGAATATGGAGATGATTGTGGGTGATGTCTCAGGACACTCTAGGGGATGAATGGGGTTAGAACCTCGCCTCATTTAGCTCCGGTGCCCGGGCATCCTACCCTTTCTCCCACCACTTTCCCTACGTCATTCAAGGCAGCGTTTCCACCGCATTTACGGTCTTGTAACACCGGGAGGGTCAGTCGTTCTCCCTGGAGGGGGCGTGAGGAGATGGGAAAAGAAGAGCGACCGCATGGGGATATCGCTCAGTGGCGCCTGAAGTGGGGATATTGTGTTCCGGGAGTAACTCGTAGGCAGGGTGCAAAGATAAGGAGGATTTTTTTATTCCCCCGGAGGTAGACGGGGTGGAACGGTGGGAATTTCAATTGGACGTCCATTTCACCCTCGTTTCCACGGCTAAGAGAGCGTGGCACTTTTCGGCCATTTAATCCCCGTGTCTGCGACAATGGCGTGAAATCTAAAGAGGGGTTGACGGGAATGGTTTACCAAAAAATGAATTGTGGGTATTATTCCGCGTAAAAAGGGGCGAATCTTGCGGTTCTTGAAGAGTCACTAGAATAATCGAATAAAGTCCTACTCCTTCTTTGGCAAAAGTGAAGTCAAGATTATATACGAAGGAGAATTAGAACGTAAAGCAGATAAGTACTTTAAATTGAATATTATAAAGCTTATAAAAAATGCTTGAATGTTTTATTCTATTAATATATAAATACATATTTGTATAAAATATAATCCTTAACTGGTGTTATAAGTTTCAAAAGGAATTTGAAATTAAAATATTTGTTCAATATTTTAGTTTTTACAACCAACCTTTATAACCACTAAACCTTAAAAAAAAGTATCTACTCAAATTATGGAAAAAAGATTTGTTATTGAGCACGAAGTGTCTTGGAAGTTATATAAACCTTCAAGAGAAGCTAAAGATAGCAACATGGCATGACTGACGTAGCATGATCATACTACATCAGTCATGTCATGTGTATTGCTTAGCATATCTAGCCGAAGCAAGGGGTTTCTAGGTTCAAGTTCCAGATATACCATAAGCCTCTCTTTAACGTTTAAATTTGCTTTCGTTTTTTAAGGAAACGGAAGATCACTAGAAATGAGATGTAAAATAACTGGACATTAAACTCCAAAAATCATCACCCAAATCCATATGATAAAATCATTATCCCTAAAGTGTATGATAGTTATCGATAATATAATTTAAAAATTCTATGCTACCGAAAAATCTAATCTATTAAATTTTCATCCGAATTTCGTTGTTCCACTTATAGAGCACATTTTTCAAACACCACGTCCGTGCATTTAATTTTTTTAAATCCCCAAACTCAAGCGTAGTTGAAAGTTTTCACACTTGAAATCCTCTCTCGCAAAAAAAGTTTGATTAGACGGGAAGGATTGAAGAGCCGTGCGAACAAATGAAGTTTCATATCACGTCTTTTTCAGAGAGCACTCGTCGATTTTTAAATTTCGAGCGTACGTGATTTGACGAGAGAATTAGTCTGCATGACAACTTCGAATCACTCCCATCAATAGGATGACAGCTCTATATTTTGGGACGATAAACCCAAAGCGGAGTTCCGCTAATCAAAATTATTTGCCCTTGTTAAGATGAAAGCTATTCGGAGCCTGTCATTCGGCTAATAAGAGTTGCCAAACGAAGCTGGTGACTGGCAGTGGGACGCAGACGAAATGCAAACTATGTGTATGTTTTCCCCTTCGCAAACAAAGGCGTAAAAATGAAGGACGTTCATTCCGTATGAAACAAAGGACGAGAGGCAACGATGGCGAGAAAGCCTCCCTTCGAACGAGATTTTAATTATGGCTGTTCGTGACTTATGCAAGCCTGTGCTAATACCTATAGATTTTCCCTGCGCACCTCTCACTTTCACTTCCGAAAAAAAAGACGACCGAAAAAGCTATCTCTTAGTTAGCTCCCTCTCAAGCTCTACGAATCAGAATTTATTCATGTAAATGAAGTTGGAATTCCAATGAATGAAATTGTATTCAGTGCGCCAAACAAATCTAATGTGATGGAAATTCGTTTGACCGGAGGAATAATAACCTAGGGCTCTTCTATTTGTGTTTCTGGAAACCCTCTGACTAGGCAGTAAGAATCGAAAAAGAAGCCTAGTCCGAGTAGAATGAACTTTGACTTCGTCGCTAAAAATTAAACCTTTCGGTTTTATTTGGAAGCCGCAACTAAGTGCGCTCATTAAGTCATAGATTACAGCATTAAGGTTGATGAATGTACGCAACGGTAATTCGCTTTTGCGTGTGGAATGCTAACAAAACGGTAGAGGTTAAAATAAGCGTATGTGATATTCCGAAATTATAGAGCGATTTTTCAGGATAAAGTAAGTTTAGTTTATAAAGAATTTAACTTCATTACTCTATCTACTGTAACCGGGGCAAATCAATCTGTAAAGCACTAAAGTAAACACCTAAGGTATTTCTTTCACCAAATTTAGCTTCTGATCCTTCATTCATCTTTAATCTTTACAAGCTCTAACTTAATAGCTTAATATCATTAATTATCCTCCAAACATTACGAAAATTCCGATCGAATTATTAAAAGATGAGTAAAACTATCCGTTAATCTCTGCTCAAATGGCTAATAACACTCCAAATATTTTACGATTCTATTGTGAATCATCCCTAATAAAAGTTAATGGAGAATAAAATATCCATTAGTGCGATATGGATCAGCAGTCGGCTTGAAATGTGAGGGCTCGACGAGGACTGACATGTGACTTTTCCTTTTGCAGGATCCTTTTAATTAGCTATCGCACAAGTCGATCACTTCTTTCTCGTTCCTTCCACCTCAAAAATCCATAGAAGAGGGAGATAAAGAGTGTGGCACTTATAGCCAGCATTCTCAGCGAGCATCAAATAGTTTGATCGCCCGAGAAGCGCCTCTATCTTGCGAGAGCTGACATTTGGAAAATCACTTGAGGATTATTCGGCTCAATAGTTCGGAAGGGTCTGCCACTCACGATAGTTAATCCCTCCTCTATCGGAGAAGGAGATATCCTGAGCAGACGTTCTGGAGCGACGCCGCCTTTACATTCCTATCCCAATACATCCGCACGAATAAAACCCGCCTCTTTGCTCGGGATTCGAATCAAAGGAGCAATTAGCAGGGGATGATCGATATCTGAGAGGTGGCTTTGGAGGGAATCAATGGGAATCATAGCAACGCGAGTCCGTGGAGCAGCTAACTCCGGTTGTCAGGCACTTGGCCCCCCCACTATTCCATTTAACACTCGTCCTTCCGCTAATCTAACCTAAGTAACCACCGATTTCATCCTTTCGTTCGGTCAACTATTGAAATAAACCTCAGTCATTAGTAAAGCAATGAGACAGGATTGGAGGAAAGACACAAGATAGTTCACAATTCTGGAAGCAATATTCCATTGATTACTCTTTGTAAATCAGAAATTTTACGAGATACTGACTGACTTCGTGAACGAAGAAATGCACCTAATGTTAAACTTAGGAGTATTCATATCTCTTCTCTATAGATAACATCTATTTTTGTTCTTTCTAATATGTAATAGTCATTGAGCTCAATACAAAAGAGTATCTACGCGAAATACAAATGACAGTAGTTTTATTAACAATAAGTAAAACTCAAAAATAATAAAGAAATTACGTTTGTTGACCTTGAAGCTCATTTTTATTAGCAATAATTAAACCACCCTAAAATAATATTCCGTCAATATATTCTATAAATATAAAGGAATTAACAAGAAAGATAGAAATATAAATTAATAACTATGCTTTCATTATTATAGATTCATGTAAATTAACTGATAAAGATTTTTAGTGATAATCATGAATATTTGATATTTATTTTAAGATTTAATATATAGAATTAACACCGAGAGAACAACTTTAAACCTTCACAAACGCCTTTATAACATTCTATTTTTCATTTAAAAAATACCCATCGAATATGGATTAAGCTCCATCCAATAAATATATATTTCTCCAATTTATACGCACGATCGATGATGATTTATTTTACTAGATCACGATAGAACCCTCATAATTAAGAGCTACTAGAATCTGCTTTTCAGCACCTTCCAATCCCTTGCACCGCCGGCCCTTTCCGGTGCAAAAATCGTCCGGAGAGTTTATTGCCATCCAGTTGCAGGTGTTTATGCGGTGGCTTAAGTCTCGGATCAGTACCGTCGGCAAAGTTGGATGAATGAGAAAAGATGGGACGGAAAGTTCGTGGAGATAAAGGTTAAAGCAAACGGGGAGATAATTTGAAGCGAATGAAGAGGATCCTAAATGGAGAAAGTAAACGAGGGAAAGTGTGTGGGAGAGAGTTTTTGGTGTTGGTAAAAGGAGTTTTGAGGACCTGAGGGGTTGGAATCGGACAAAACGTTGATGGTCTGTGCTTCCGAGTGTCCCTTGGAATCGGCGTTGGAATGGGAATTGATATGTAAATGAGATGAATAGTGTAAGAGGTAGGTGTGGTCGTTTATGTATCTCCAAGGTTTTACAATGGGGGAGATGAATGGGGAAAGAGGTCAAGTGGACATTAAAAAAAAGGGGAGTTGTCCCCTTCCATACTTTGGGCCCTTAAATAACTCATTGTCCACGCTCTAGTAGTTCCGTTCTGGGGCTCTTCCCGTTCATTGTCTATTCCGTGAGCGTTTGGAGATGGACCCGAAACTCTTCCGATGGAAATATACGAAAGTTCTTCGTCCTCCGCTCAAATTTCTTACCGAAATCTCTGCACTTAGATCGTGATTGAGGTTCTCGAGAAAATTTTCCCGAGAGTTTTCGAGAATTTTTTATCCGTCGGATAACACACGTGCAAGATGTAGGAAGAATGGCTAGACGATGAATTTATCATTAGGAAGATTGGGTGTTCGGGATTCTGGTTCGAATAAAACTCCGACCTCCCGTCTAGTCTGCTGCCAGTTAGGATATGGAGTAAAATTTCCGAGACAAATTTTGTCCTTCTTAAATTGAAAGAATATAAATTGAAAACTAAACGATGTCTAATTAGTCGGTAAAAATTCTGAAATATCGAATAATGGGCAATATGAGAACTATAGTAAAGTACTGTTTCGACATCTTTTGATATTCTGAATGAATAATCATAAGATTGGGAAGGAATAAATATAATAATAATAATAAGATCTCGAACATTTTTAAAAGGTTTAGCAAAAAAACCAGTACACATTCGTGTTAATTTTGTATATCGGGAGTTAGAAAGAAAAATATATAAATATAAATCAATACATTGGAACCAATTAAAAACATTTTTTAAGAAATCTATTGTCAAAAGGTATTACAGTTGTAAAATATCTTTTATTGGATTTGTCGTAAGTTTGTGTAGATTATTGTGTAACAACTTAGTACATCGTTAATTGGTACTTTTTATCGATTTACAGTAATCGAAAGACAATACTTTGAATCTAAAAGTAATCCTCATTACAGACTGAACTATGAAAAATTACCAATTTAATAACCCATCAGAATTTAGTGCAAAGTAAGTGATTACTTCGAAAGTAATCGGTGTACTTGCAAAAGAGCTTTCATTTCCAACTTCGCTCGATTGAGTTCGCAGCAATGCTGCATTTTCTGCATCGGACACACCCTTAGGAAACTCGGCGGAGTGGATTGCTCGTATACACAAATTAAAACGATTCTTCCATCTTTTTTCTTCCCTTTTAGCCTCACATATATTCCCTCTCCACCGCTGTCAATTCCAGCAGTGGCCACTCTACCCTCCTCTTCGTCATTTCGCATTATTTCGATTTCCATAAATATTTACAAGCGACGGGAAGATCAAGTCCCACGTGTTCCAGAGGTTGCCTTTCTATTGGCTCTCACTTTATTTATGCATCCGCGTCTCTAGGACTTTAGCCAATGCTAAGGTGCGAGGAATTAAAATCTAGTAGGATTCTACTGCCAACCTTCCACTCCCTTTCCAAGTACCTATCTTCGCGCTGACATCAGAAACCCATTCCGTTGTTTACCTTTCACTTATAAGAGCGAGTTGAAAGATATGGGTGAAAGGAAGGGACTGGAATGGGAGAGAGACTGTGTGTTTCAAGTAATACGATAGCAAACATGATGTATTATCACCAAAGAATTCCAGTACCAACTTCTTATTGAAGATGAAAAAAAACTGGAGGCAATTATAATCAGAATTGAGAGAGTAAAAAAGGGATTATCAACGTTTATTGCGATGATTTTTTTTGTTTCAAAAGCGTACAAAACAGAGTTTTTGGTTTAGAATGTACGAATACTTCTTTTTTTTATTCTACTGAAGTTAATTGCAATGGTAAGAAGAGGAAGTAATCCAAGAAAAATGAAAAAAATATTCCTAAGCCAATGATTAGATTATTTTAAATACAATGCTTCTCCATTTATGCTCGATAGGTTTTAGGTTTATTCTAAGCTTTGCTCTCTTCATTTAAACTGATGCTTTCAATTATCAAACCACACAACCAGAACCAATTCGATTATGAATATAAATTAATGATTACACGCTAGGGTAAATCATTGATAATTTAAGCCATATAAAAATACGAAATTTAAGAAGATATAATTAAAATTTACGCAGGATCGAAACTGTAGAACGAGAGTTGTATTAGGAAGTAACTCGTGACTAACTATGAATTAGTAACAAAGAAGAGTACATACCTTTACCATAATTTTATTTTCATTCACTCGTTATCCACGTACACGTATGTAGCTTGGATTTGGTAGCATTTTATTCAGCTTTAATCGCTATATTAATTCCAACACTAGTACAACATTATACCTCGAATTCTTTTAGCAATTGTTAGTCAGTTAGAAAAATTGTGCAAATTTGATTAATTTGCGAATACTCCAAGGGAATTCGATTACGAATCTAGTTTCTTTAGCTTTTAAGTATTTCAAAGAATTGAGAAGTATATTATCAACTTCAGCTCATAAAGAAGCGAAATATTTTTGAGTACGTGAAAGGAACTAGACCCAACCCAAAGGAAGCAATGAAATGGATGGTTGACTGGCTGAATTCACTAATGGAAATTAGTGGTGAAACAAAGATGCGAGATTCGAATTCTTGGGGTTGAGTGCAAAGGAAGTGAACATGGATTGGAGAGAGGTTGAGAGAATGGGCAAATGGAGCGAGGGAAAAAGTAAGCGGGAGCAGAGGGAATGCCCGGAATTCCACTCAACGGCCCCGCTTGCGAAAGCAAGAGTGTTGGCGGGCGGTATGCGGAGGACAGTCGAATTGCAATTTGGATGCGTAATATGTCAACACGAAGATGCAAGTGGCTTGTTGTTCTACGAGCGGATATCTAAAGAAGAAAAAATAACTGCAGTCGATTTCCATGAACGCGTTGCGTGGGACACAACGTCCCACTCACCTTTGAACACTCATAGAAGTGGAATTACAGTGTCACCCGCTCTGCGTAATTCGCACAACAGAGGAGATCAATTTTTCGTGCAAAAACATTGCGAGGAATCGGCGAAATTCAGATAACCTTAAGTCCATTAACATCGCGTATTGCTTCACCAAATGCGCTATCCTTTCGCGAACAAATATCCTGGAGCTTAATGTCTGGAATGTCAAAACAATTCGTAGAGGTAAACGTATCTAAATCTCGAAAGCATTTTCAAATAGATACCAAGACTTGCTGAACCGAATAAAGCGTTTGAGCAGTAAAAACACTCCCACGAAAATTATTCCTCCATTTATTATTTCACTATTTATTTAAAAACTCGATTCGAATTAAAAAATTGAAACAGCTGTTTACTTAAACTGTAATAGCTGAAATCAAAAACTAGAAGCTTTATTGACAGTAGCATACACGTAGGTAGAATAACTGAACGATCGTTTGTTGAAAATATTTCCAATTCTATTAACTACTCTATTATTTGCTTCGATGAATCAAAATAATTATATCGTATTGTTGTTTTTTGAAAGCCTCATCCAATTTTATAGAATATCTCTCAATTTCATAAATAGTTCAGTTTATGGTTAATAAATAAAATCTTCGCTGTATCAGAATCATGAATAGGCTAAGGAAATAATTAGTTATCCCTATTATTTTTCCACAGGTTTAGAAAAAAATACGCTCCATCATGCAGCCATCAGATATTTTCTGGCATAAAAATTGATATGTATTTCATACTAGACCATATTTTTTAAAAAGGGACACAACTTTTCGTCTCCTATAAACGTCATAAAAGTAAATTAACAATTAATTTGATCGTTATATCCAACAACTATGGCATAAATGTTATCCCCTTGTTATCCGTAGAATAAATTTGGACATTAGCCAGGATTTCGTTTATTCATAAGCTAAATAGCACATAAGCAGGAATTACCACCTAGTTCAACAGAATGAGACGAGCAATTAAACCTCGTAATTGCATTTTCCAGCGATCCCGTGACAGTCGAACTGCGGACTCGGCGATATTTTTGCGGGAAGGCTTGTTTTAACAATGAGGTTAAATGGGCGAGCTCACGAGGCTGAATTAAAGCGACAGAATTTGCCGAGCTGTTCTTAATTTAATTTATTGATTGCGTCATGCGAATGAGCTGCCGTCGAAAATAGCTTTCCTCTTCAAGAGTGTATATCATTCTCAGGAAGTATTAATGATATCGTGGGGGCAGTATCAATTCCCTTACATTAAAATTAGACGCATGAAATTGGCTGCAATATAATAACCAACAAGAATAATGAAAAGTACCCTATCAAAAAGAGATATTTTGGCATAGTATTCTTACTCATAAAAATTACAGTGAATAATTTCACAAGAAGGAAAATTAACAGGAGATAGAATCATCAAAATTAATTTAAAACTTTGAAATATTACAAAGTACATCCACGTGAATAAATCATTTTCTTAGAAGATTTGTTTGAAATGAGGTTATTTTTGACTTTTTGCATGTACATGTATTGCTGCTTACTGTTTAGGGGAGTTATTGAAAAATTTTTCTTGAATTCCTAAAATTACATTACATCAATACATTTATTCCTACAATTTCAATAAATAACATGTTTCACTTAGAAATTGGTTTTAACAACTTTGATATTGAAACATACATATATTTCAAACATTAAAGCCATCGTCTGTCGATTGATTTGATCTTCATCTGATACAAAGCTGATGAAAACGAGCATATGTAATGACCCTATTATAATTTTACCCGAAGGGAAGGTGTGAAATGTAGGAAATTAAATCAACATTGAGTCAAACGCAGCATTAGGTCTCCTTATGAATTAATTCGACGGTGGATTATGATGTGTCATCAGATAATTTGAACGACAAGTTGGGAATATTAAACGATAGTTATGAATTTCGAATAAACATCCATGGAAAATTCAAATTCGATTACTTCTTAATGTTTCATAACTTTTCCCAGGATCGGTTTCTAGATTAGTATTAGTAAAGTCCCCTTCCTCTTGAACTTTTATTCCTGAATGGAGCGTTGAATAATAAAACAATTTCAACGATCGAATGGGACGTTGCATTTTTAAAACATCGTGGAATCGCCCTCCACTCGTCGCATAATAATACATCCCTTAGAAACTCATATCTCTCGCTCCACCCGTAAAAATTTTCCAGCGAATTTTATTCTTCTTCCACGTCGAACCGCTTATAAATCTTTTCCAATCTCCTCATCCTCCACCAGTTTCCTCCTCTGATGCTCTAGATCGATGGACCAACCATTGCCACCGGACGCTTCCACGGGATGCTGAGCGATAGCCTCTGAATACGATGATTCAGCGTTAGTGGACTCCGCAACTTACTTCATGTGCCAGCAATTTACTTCTCTTTGCTTCGAGGAACAACACCTCTTTTCCCTTTAGCGCCTTGTAATAACCGGTTTGAAATTTATAAGAGGAAGCTACACTTACTACTTTATCGCACCGCCTATCCAATCTCTCACGCGATACATCGCCTAAGTGCTAACACACACTTCCAATCCGATACATTTTTACCTGCGATTTCTATCCCCTTGGATATTTTTTCCCTCTATTTCTCTCTTCTATTTTCGCTTTATTTATTTATCTCTCGTGTCGATATTCCCCCTCCTCTCGTGTTCCACTCTTCATTTCTCCGCATCAAGTTTATTTTTTTGTTTTCCTCTTCGCCTTCAACATCTTTCTCATTTCCTCACCTTTATTTTTCTCTTCCTCTCACTTCGTGTGTTCCATTTTAAGTATCTCTGGTTCTATTTGTCTGTTATATATGCCCTGCTCTCCTAAGGCGACTCGCAAATATTTATAAACATTTTCATTCTAATGGAACAATGCTTTGTATAATTGCATGTATGGTTGCTATTAAAAAGCCAGCCATATTGTATGCCAGATAATATTAAATGTCTTATTTTACTATAATTACTTGTTTATTTTGAAAATACGTTAAATAAATAATCCTACGGGTCATGTGCCTTGAAACCAAAATAACATTGCAAGAGAATTTCCACTTCAAAGGATGTTCTAAGAGGATTATAAAGATTTATCGCATCTAATGGTAATTTCAATAGCATAAATATTTGTTTTAATGCTAATTCTTACGTTTCGTCCTCTTTACATAAAGTTAAGCTTTATCATGTACCACGTTTTGGAGGAATATAAGTATGCTACATCAAATTTCCATCTAGGAAAGAGGGGACATTAAAAAATACCTGTATATAAAAGTATAATATTTTAAATTTTATCGACATATGTATTAGTTTTATCCATATATAATAATGGCTGTTAAAGTTAGTTCTTTTACAGAAAGGCCTCGTATTGGCCTCTTTCTAGCAGTCTAATCATTTATATGCGAATATTTGTTTTCTTTCAGAGTTGTTCCTCACATACGCGTGAAGCAAACGCTATATGGAATAAATTATGATTTGACAGATGCAGAACCGAGTCCTTTATCTCCAGCACAATACAATAATACGGATTCACAACGTATTCGATCATATTTTGCTTCCATAAGAGCTTAATTTCGTTCTACTCTTGACCCAGAGCTGAATTTAGCTACAGCTTTAAATTCATCCCAGTTGTACGGAGTGTCGAGCGAGTGAGCATGGTGATTTGATTTACACCACTGGATTCGACGCTTTCGAACAAAAATAGCCTCTCAAAGCACTGCTGGCTTTTTTTATATAAGCTGATTAGAGTCCAGTTGACATATCATAGTTTACTAACGGTATCCATTCCGTGCGACCTTGCACACGCGTCAAAATCGAGTGCTACTCCCCATCCCTCGCTCTTTAAACCTCGGCAAAATACCTTTCACTTGAATCCAACAGTTAGGACTGCAGTATTACACCTTTCACCAGTCCCTGTAGCTTAATCTACCCACACATTCTCTTTCTACACTCCGAATGATATCTGATGCTGCCTCTGATTCTGCATTTTGTTTATCCGAATATTTTACACCAATACGCCAACTCCAAAGTTTTGCCACAGACAAGTGACAGCTAAATATAAGAAGAGATAGAAAATACGAACTTCAACTATTATCACTGCAGTAGAAGAATCAGTAACACCGAAGCTACAATCCATTCCACAAATCTCTGCTCACATATGAAATACTTATATTCGTCCAAAGATTGAATCTATGGAAGGATTATAAAATATTTATTATTATAACTAAAAATTATGATTATGATACTGAAAAGTTTTTCGGTAACGAAAAGAATGTGAACAATCATATCTGAAAAAGTTAAATTCCTTAAATTAACCGAACAGTGAAGGAATGCAATTTCCTGATTTTTAAGATAAAACTGAAAATTATTTGACAACTGATGAAATATCCAAGTATATAGATGCAGATAAAATTCTAAAATTGCAATACAGAGATAGAATCATACTCTCTATGAATGGATGGATTTTTTTGCTAAGTAATGAGGTTAACTTATAAGTAATGGAATAATTAAAAAAATATATTTTAATTCCATCTAAATTTATCTTACAAGATTGCCCTCGATATTGGAAACAAAAGAATGTAGAAAATAATATTCATGCGTACAATTTTGACGAAGTGTTTGGTATACAAGATTGATGATTTGATCTCAACGTGCTACTGTAATATTTACTTTGGTACACTCGAACTTCATCAATCACACTTTCCTTTCAACACGAGCAAGTTGATAAGTTTTCGAGCTCAACCATCTCCTCTGATTTCAAAACTCTAGGAGTCACTTTTTGCATTATCTCAGTCTATTGTATAACTTAATGCAATCAAGTCGACGGGGCGAAGTTATTTCCAAAATATAGAATTCCTGAAATTGATTAGAAGCTAATCCCTTGAGGTTTAATCTGAAAACTTTGGATTGGTTGAGTCAAATTTCGTCACTCAACTATAAACTGATAATCTCTTCGAGGAAGTCCCTAGACTCAAATTGCACAGAATTCTAAATAGACCCTTAAATCAGATACAATCATTTCTGTTAAGTTGATGAACAAACAAAAACCTCCAGGAGCTCTTTATCAATCAATCTCAAGTACCTTTCTTCAAAAGCCTAATTATACCTTCAATTTTTATAATAACCTTACCTCTGTTTGAATTTGAAATTCCTCTAAGTTTGGATCATTTTCTCCAAATTTCGTATAGACTTAAACAACACTACTATCGTGAATCATAGAGAACTCGAGGGGGCTTGATATTAAAAAAAATTACGGCTCATAGACGACTATCGTATTCATACTTTTCTTTAATTTTAATTTGACTATTTGACGAAAAACTCTCGAGTGGGTTGGACATGGCAATGAGACGCACAAGCTTTCACTACAGCAAAGTAAGTCCTTACTATACTTTCACTTTCACATTGGGTTAGATATATATTTTTATACTCATAAATATACATATGCATCTCATATACATTCATTCACATGATAGCTATAGAATCGCCGTTTTTCCAGGAATAACTTCGATGAAAAAACCTTTGAAGGGCGTGCGAGCGGAATATTATTCGATGCTAGGCAACCGAAAAATCGAGCGTCGCGTTCGCTGCCATAGCAACCTTGAAACAATCCGAATTTCCCCTTCTCTCATTGCGAGTAGCTTAATCTCCACCTCATTTCAAATCTCTGGGCATTACGAAGATAGTGGTGAGGCAATGAGGAGAAGGCCGGTTGACGAGATTGGTCACAATGACGTTGTCCCGTATGAATGCGTGAGAGGGATGAGGGCCCCAAGGCTTTGGGTTGACAAGGGGAGGGGTGTGATCGGGGAATGGAAAGTGCGAAGGGCATATGCTCGGCCGGGATCGCCTCCAGTATGCAAATTGAGTCCGAAGTTCAATCGAAACAGAATTCCGAGTGAAGTTGTCGCAATCTCGCACATGCCTCATGGTCTCACAATCGAAAGACCGCGTTCTGGAATCCTCATTTATAAAGCTCGGCAATGCAACAGCGGCGTTTATAATTTCGAAATTCTGATGGGTTTGCGTGAGGAGAGAGTGTTGCGGTGGTCTGAGGCGAACCGAAAGAATGGGTGCTTATGATTTGTTGATGATCCATCCGCTTACAATGACATCATTTAACCAAGACATTTGCTATGCAAACAATATTCCATAAGTTACACGGATTATGAATGTATACATTGTCCATGAAACCACTGAGTTTAAAGGATTCCTTATCGATGTAATCTGAAATATCAATATTTTACACCATTATTTCTATTGGAATTCCACACGATTCTGCGAGAAATAAACCCACTCTTTTCTCTCGAAATGAGACGAGGGATAATTGGATGTTTAGTCTCTTTAGTCTCAACTTCAATGGTAATAAATTTTTAATACTACTTTTATTATAAAGCGCACTGCTATACTATAGTGTACAGTATCGCATAAAAATAAATTGCGCTGGTTCTTAACCAATTACATATTATTTGTAAAATGGCTGAATGAGCTTATAAATACATTAATAAGTCGATCTTGAGTAATATTCCCTCTTCTCTGAATGTGTAATGAGTTAAAAAATAAGTAAACATTCAGAGACGATGGAATAACGCTCAAGATCATCAGATATTGCATTGCAACTGCGGTCTTATAAGAAGACCTATTATAAGATTACTATCACTTCCACCTTTCACCTTGATTATCATAATAAATATTCCTTTTTTCATGAATCTTTTATTTTAAAGGCATACAGTTACAATTCTCTGCCACCGATTGAGTCAATAGGACTAATCTGCTGCCTCATTTGAAAAATAAATCGCGTATTATGAAACGTGTGAACTTGTATCCGAATAATCAAGACTTATTTTTCATTACAGAAAAAATTTCATTCGATACGAATTTGGTGATGCACGATGGGACCTAATTATTCGAATTAAAAACCCATATTTCGCTGATGGATTGGCCCGTAGTTTAATTATTCTTGTCCAAAAAATGTGTTAATGGATTTCACTTCGGTGGATGCAAATAAGCAACAAAACGAATTCCAATGCACTATCCATCATCATTTAATGGAGACAATTATTTTATATTTTGAAATCAATTCATAACATTAGCAAATAATTGGCAAAATGCATTTTTCGCGGTGCAATGATTACGGAAATGTCATACGATCAGAAGTTTTTTTTAATACTCGGGGCATGAATTTAGTTACCACAATAAAATAGTTAATAGAATCGCTACATTGGGCAGTAATTATGAACTACGTCACAGTGATTGAATCACATATCATGCCCATTTGTATTGGAACTTTTTCTGGCTTATTAGTTTGAATTGCATTAAAATAACATAGTAATGTAAAAAATCTCGATTAACCTGTCAACTAAACTTTTATGTTAGACATTATCAATGTGAAAAATTTGACTGGATTCGTAAGCTATGAATATAAATTATGCCTAAATTAAAAGATTCAAGATGCCTCGTAAAATTCTGAGCCTTGATTAAAAAATATACATTTTTTTAACTACAGCTTCAAGTTCAAAAACAGTTTCTTAATGAGTAAACCATTAAAAGTTTATTATGTAACGTAATAACTAGACATTATTCATCATCTTTTACAATTTGATTAATATATACATTAGAATAATGGACTAAATAGCGATTATATTTTAATTTAATGTTATTTTAGAGGTATTTTTGATAGATTTAGTGATTGAAGAGACATAGACCCTTTCCATAATATAGGAAAGTTTCTCTTCAGGTGAAATTCCTGAATCCATGAATAGCTTTCCTCTTACCAACGAAAAGAATTTAGGATGGATAAAATTAGATAAAATTGAAACCGAACTTCATACAAATAAATGAATTATTGAATTAGTCTCGAGGAATGCGACGATGACTGAGAACTACTAGCTAAGCATAGACTGATGTTGAACTTCCGAAATAGGCATGAATTAGATATCAGAACGTATTGGACACTGTTATAGAACGTTTTCTTTAGAGGTTGTGTAAAAAATCACCGATTGAAATACGAATTAATAACTTTTACATCTTCACCACCATGGCTAGTTAATATGATCTCAATGAAAATCCCAGTGGCTACATGATAGTGATAATGTAACTTGCCCAAGTATATAAATCAGACAAATCGATGAAGAGTTGATTGGCTAGAAACTCCGACAAAGTGAACGAAATGAATGAAAATCTGAAGCCAGATGACTGCTTCCGAAATTAAGTAACTTGGGAAACAATCTCGCGAGAGGTTCTGCGAATGCTGGACCGGATTGGTGGAGTTTCTTTCGTGGAAGTTATTTTGGAATGGATAGCTAATTAATCGTCCATCAAATGGAAATGGAAGAGAATCACTAAAGGATTCGAAAGAGTGTTTCTTCCGATTCTCACAATTGAAGTGGAGGATAAAGTTTTTGAAAGGCAGCCGACGGAAAAGTTTTAGCAAAATCATAAAAGGTAGAGAAACCAACTACAACTTTCAACATTGGAGAAACATTGATTCGATACAGGTATTTTGGCTTTTTTCCAAAAAGAATTTCAGTTAAAAAATTCCTTGGGTGTAGCGGAGGAAATTCAATTTTGATTCTTGCTTTGAGTAGGAGTTCTTTGAAAATAATGAGCTTTTTTATACAGCGATATCCATATGACAATACTAGTCTGAAATACTGGCTGTAAGTTTCTTGAGTCTATATCGTAAATGGAATAACTCTTTAAGAGATTAATTACGTGTTATTTTTATGAAAATGTTCCTCCAGTTTAAATATGAAAATAACAACTAAATATACAATTTATTAATACGTATTCGATGAAAACATAATTATAAAATTTAAGGTTGTAAGTATTAGGAAGAGGTGCATGAGAACAATGCTTATCAACTACAAATAGAGCCCATGATTATGGAAATAAATATAAAAAAATTGAAAAGGGGAACAATGAGTATCCTATATCTTTACCACAATACCACAAAGTCAAAGCCGAGTTAGCAGAGAGTAAAAAAAAGTTGTAAAGCAATAAAATTTCTTCCCATTTGCAGCCTCTCATCAGGAACGAACCAATAAATTTTCTATTCTATCTCAATTTTACAGTAAGCAATAGAAAATAAGGCACAAACTAATATATTTGGCCATATTCAGCATATGAAACGCCCAAATTTTATGCTATACCTCAATAAATTGAGTTAAAGAATTTGGAAGCTAAAAAATGACAACAATAAACTATTATAGTTCTTGTTTGCTCGTGGGAAAATACAAATGCAATAGCTTAATGCACTTCACTCTTTCATCACCTATTAGAGATAACCCTACTACAATTTCACTTCCGATTATTTTAATTCCTGCATTTTCGGATATATTGTCTGAGTTAATTGGATATTTTCCGAAGTTTCGGTAAGTGAGCCCGATTGAAGGTGAGGTGCCGGAGAGGGCATTTCTTTGAGGTCAGGTGCATTAGATAGGTGAAAGGGGACAGCCACAGCTTTTCAGGGGATGAAGCTGAGGTTCGACCTCTTGATCCTGGAAGGCTGTGTTGGATAGGGTTAGCTCGTTATAGTTCAAACCCCTTAATCTTGCTTCATAAGTACCAAATCCCTCAAAAACATCCCTAGATTAGCCTTTTTGGCCGTATCAGTTTCGGACGTGTCAATCACCTTTATCACACTGAATTCCTATATCCGAATAATCTTTAACTATAAAACAGAACTATAAGGAACTATAAACGTATAGTTTTAAAATGACTGAATAATATACTATAAAAAGAATTTAAGGTTGTCATTGCGAAATGCAAATAACTGAAAATGAAACGGTGAAATGCAATGATTAAATCGACTGAAATATTTGGATTAATTTTATAATAAAATACATAAGAAATTTACATACTATATTATGAATACTTTAAACGTTAAGTATTTCTTTCCAAATATTTTATTTGGATAAGCGCGATATATTTTACAGTTATTGCTGTAATTATTATTACATTCAGAAGGTTTTTAAATTGAGAAAGTATTTTATAGAAATACAGAGATCCCAGGTGACTTCAAATATATAAGTAACTACCTAACTTTTTATAATACTAATAAAGAACTGTATCGTACAATATTTCCTTATATTCATTTTTGTGTGTCATATGAATATAACTGGCAATAATAAGATAAGTGTCAATACGCAGAAGACTGATACTATAATCTTCGAAATCCTTCCAACTTTTAATAATAATATTCCTCCAATATATTTGGAACTCCAATTCCTTTCCTTCTTTGGTTCTCTTCATAAAAACCTCTATGTGCATTAAACTTATTTTCTCCAGTGGAGGATCGAAAAGCGTTTAATAATTTAGCCATTTTACGCCTCATCACCACCTCTTTGCTTTAACAAAAACTTACTGCGTAACTTTGCCTCCTAACACGTTCGGAATGCATTAAAGCAGCCCATGGCAATTACCTGGAATAGAGGAGAGGTTGGAATTAAGTAGCTTTAGAGACAAGTACTATGAGCGAGAGTACTCTGCGATGCTTCAGAAATTAAGTGAAAAATATTTAGAGTCACTCGATCACCGATTTAAGGTGAAAGGCAAAGTACTCGACTGAAAATTCAACACTGAGTGCTGTTATACAAACTTAATATTTTGTACGTAATAATATGCTTGAGAGAGGATTCATACCAAAGCTATCGATAGGTTCTAAAAAGACATTACTTTATATTAAAAGAATGAATTTTTGAATGTAAAAAGAATTCAATGGAAAATTTCAATCATAAGTTCATATTCATTTTTTCACAAAAACTTCAATCGCTTAAATTTAAAGATAAGAAAGAAAACTTTAAATTAAAAAAAAATAAATTGCATACAGGTAAATGGTAGTATAATATTGTAAAACTATTCAGTTTGACAAGAAATGTAATTCATATTCAATTGATTTTACGAATTATATTTACTTGAATTATAATTATGGCTTTTTTATTTCTTATTCAATTTTCTGTCAAATTTTAAGGCATCTTCAGAAAAAAGTTACGCAAAAAAATGTACCCTCAACGACAGATAAGGTTTTAATATATCAAAGACAAAATATTTGAAATGTGACTGTTTTAGCATTCAAACTACTATACATTTATTATTTATATTATTCATTGAACCACATATAATATCATTTTGTCAAATAAGAAAATAGAAATTTAAGATATTTACGCTCGAGAATGATACTCTTTCCCACTCGTAATTCACTTATAAATTTAACAACGAATAATTAAAATAATTCATAAATTTTACTTCATCCTATTGACCTTAACGCCACTCCCCTTTAAGCCAAAAAGCTTTCGAACATTTGGGAACGAAATAGAAAATAAAGGCAGTCAGTCTGTGACGTAGATAACACTCCACGGCCTAAAACATAGAGGCGATTGAGTGAGCGGAATGGATAGAGAAAGGGACAGCCAAACCGAGTAAAAAGCTTTCACTCAACCAAACACAGTTCGTCTTGAAGGTGGTTTTCGCCAGCACAAAGAGGAGAGTCGGTCGGTGTTTCACGAAGAAATTGCACAAACAGAAACCCATATCCTCTCAAACAGATCGCATGGAAATGGCGCGAGAGTCTCTCGACACAGGGTCCGCCTTAAATCCTCTCTTTGTCCACCGTCCTTTCATCTCCTTTCATTCATTACCACTCTCGCGAATTAGCTCGGAACCGTTCCGCAGCAGAGGAGATACAATCGCGCAGACAGATTTCCGTATTAAAGTGGTCGCCCTTTATTCTTCTCGTCTTCATCTCCCGCTGTCGCTCCCAAAACCGCCTCGCGTCGGTTACCACGACATCGATATATTTAACTTCCTTTCCCCGCGAACGTCACGGCTGCAAAACCGCTCTTCTACATATCTGCCCGTTCTCTTGGCGAACAAGCCCTCCATAAATCCTTCCATTTTCTTCGTCGGCGATAACGTCGCGTTTAACGGGGGTTTTCGAACCGCTTGTTCGGCTCTGGGTGTCTCTTAGGGGAATCCTGAATGGTCACCCTTTCCATTGGAGGAACCTTTGCAAGATTAATTATTGAATTCGTGTCTCTGGACCAAAATTAATGGCGAGAAATCAAAGATGTATATATGCCTTGAAATTTTATTTCGCAGATAGTACTTACACTTAACCAAGAGTTATCTGTTGAGATTGAGAAATTTATGTTTGTTTTATAAGTAATATATATATATATATTTTACGAGGATAGAAATCGTATATAGGAATAACTATCGCACATCACGTAGAGATATGGATCAATACAATTGTTGCTGTTGATTTGGTTTCACGTTCGTTTTGTTAACATATCAAATATAAATAGTGCAATACCTAGCTTTTAATTGGTAAACATAAAATTACAGTTATTTATTCTAGTTAGTTACCAAAAATACGCAATTTTTAAAGCACCTTTAAGTCATTTAAATATGCGATATTTATTTCTTTCAGATAAACATGAATAGTAGAAGAATGTTTACATAAATGCATCCAATAACTCTTACAAAAATATTGATATCTTTTTGGGTTTAGAATTATATAGAGTGAAAGATATCATTACCGATAAAAAAAACGTAATTGGAAATTCAAGTATCCGTAGACGATTGCAGTGCAGCAATTCCGGGATGATCGTCAACGAAATGGCAGGAGTAATTTAAAATGAAAATAAATGGAGGAAAACGAAGAGAAAAAAATCCCCATTCCTGTACAAACAGAGGAGATAATTTAGGATTCTTGAAGAGAGGCTTGCACCAAAGGGCTTCGAGATTTAATTAAAGTCGGGAGAGTTGTACGGAATGAAAATGAATCGGATTGATTCCGGGGAAAAGATCCACTCCGAGAGCGAGAGTGAGGAAATTAAATAATAATTTCCAAGTTACGATCCGTGATCCATGGAAACCGTGACGGCCGAATTCGCCGAAATTTAAATTGGGAGCCAAAGAGACGAGCACCCATTATCTAGTTAATTTCCAATTTGATGGAATGTGAGGAGCTTTTTGTTTTCGTTTCCAATATCGACTCTTGCCCTCGACGATTTAATTGCGTCCTCCGAGTTTGACGAGAGCGATTATCGAGAGAACAATCTTATTCTAAATGTGAGGCCCTCGAGGTATTCGGTTGAGCAGGTAAACAAGGAAGGTTTGCGGTCGGGAGTGCTCCGTTGTCATAGCCCTCGGAGGCACAACAAAGGTACAATTGTACTCAGCGAAGAAAACGGAAAAATATAATAGAGGTCATATCCATTCGAAATAATATGTTGCTCAGAATGGTCTACGTTTAGCAACCTATTTGTTCTGTTCATTCATATGATTGTGAGAACATGATTTTTTCACTGCTATTTTCTTATTGACATTTTGTAAATATTTCTGAATTTAACTGAAAAGAATAATTTTCGGAAAGATAAATTCTGTGCAAAATATTTGTTCAGCTTTAATAGGAGTATCTCATAATAGTTTCAAACTTTCTCAGAAATAGAGCTCGGCAAATATATTGTCCTATTTGATGATTTAAAATGTTTTCTAAATTGATTTTTAAAATTTGGAGCTTAGACAAGGATGTATTGAGAGTACTAAAAACGAGAAATACATCTTGATTGAATTTTATATCTCCCCAAGGAAGACCCAAGACCTTAAAATAAAAACTTAAAATTGCTTTTATCGGTTGAAAGGATGGATATTCGAGATTTTAGGCACCACTTCATTAACCCTAGTGGACAAATCGGAATTAATGTTCCAAGATATAATCAAATCAACTATGATTTAACTTATCTCACAAGCTAATTTTCAAACGAATCACATATCTGGCGTGTTTTTCATCTTTACAACATCTCGATCCGAATTTAATCTAAGGAGGGAAAAGAGGAAAATTCGAAGGTACAAATTACCCGTGCGGCTAAATTTATTCATGAAACTAAGTGACATATTGGAAGACGGAGCGGAAATGGGAAAAAGCAACGCCTGAGGAAATTCGAGGAATAAGTTATTCCTGAAAGGAGGATGAAGATGTATGTTCGCTTTTCACGCGAAGGAGGTCGTATAATGAGAGGCGAATGGGCCGAGTCCGCTGAAAAGCAAATGCGGACCAAAGTTAAACTGTACTCTTGGGAACAATAACTTAGGACAGGTTATGGATGGAGTTCGGGCGAATGAGGATGGGGTGTTTCTGAAGGAACACATCCGCTTTATTAGGCTGTTACTCCGGATGCGCATTTTCCATGCATGAAAATGAAAGTTGATGCGTACTTTAGGGTGTTTACGTGGGCGATTTTATCCATCTAAAAGATAAGAGGTCGCAAAGTATTTTATCTCTTTTCATGAAGCGGTTTTGACTTATTATCATCGATAACTATAAAATGAATATTTTTGTAGAGAGATTGAAATTGAAAACTTAGACAGACCATAAGAATATTATTTTAGCGTAGGATTAAAATAATAACCTCCATCGTGAAACCTAATAGATTGATAACTTTTAAAACAAATTTATCTCAGGCAATACGGTGAGTAAAAACAGAAAAGTATAATCAGGAATGATTATAAATAATATAAAGGAAAGAGGACTCAAGGAATGTTAGAAATATGACGGAGATAGGGATAACAAGACAATAAGAGGAGAAGATACTTTAAGTTTTACTAATTTTAAACATTTCTACCATCAAACTATTGTGGATTATCCTAATTCTTCCTGGATTATTACTCTAGAACAAACGTATCTCAATCTCTTTACATGTGGCTACTTCTTTTTGTATCGGCGAAACCTAATTATTCTATTGATAAAAATGAATTGTATCACTATTATTCGACTCAAATAAAATTTTAATTTTGAAAAGAGAATGTTTAGGATAGACAACATGTTTTCAAATACATCGCCATTTTCTTTCCTCACAATGCATTTACATTTAGCCCGAGGGCTTCATCCCACGTCGACATATGAATAATCAACCTCTCACATGTTATTACTGAATCTACGAGGGCAATTTCTATGAATATTTTATTTCTAAAGTCTTGCGAATTCAGGTTAGAATCGATGGCTCAGGCAACAGAATTTGCATCGTGCGTGCCACTCCCAAAATCAACTCATCCGCTGCTACATAACCGATCTGCGTAAAAACGAATTCCATAGCCTTTGAATTCAATATGAAAGCTTAAAGAGTTAAATAAGGGCGTCAAAAGTCTGAGGGTTGTGAAAGGGAGTTTTTAAGGGAGGCGTTGAAATTGGTTTGCGTTCCTCCGTTTACCGCGGGGAAGAGAATTCGAGGATTTCCCCCTTCCCTATAAACCCTCTTTATCCCTATTTTATCCTCCTTTACATGAATTTACACTTAGAAGGAAGGTTCCATCAACTCCCGGTACTGGTTTCGAATCAAACGGAGGCTTATTTTTTATTTTCGGTTTATGTAGAGACGAGATAAATGGAGGTGTACATAGGGAAGAGAAAGGGAATGATTCGCCTGTTAAAGAATGAGAATTGGCGGAATGGGAGCGTTAGAAATGTTTCGAGAGATATTCCAGCGTTTTTCCCTTGGATCTGTGAATGCCTCTCCTGACTTATGCGCGAAAGAGGAAATTCTTTTTCAGAGAACAAATGAAATAAAATTTAATTGCTGATTTTCCTGGTATTTTATTATAGAAATCGGCTTTATCTGGAAGATGAGGCTAAACCTAAATAGCTTTCAAATAGATTGTATGCTTGGTTTAAAGTGAATGTTTGAATTTATATACAAAACACACTTATAATGTTCAATTCTCAATTTTTACAAGTTTATCAAAGCCTAAATATATATATATATTCTGCTCAGGAATTATTTCACAGTAAGGATAAATTTATTTTTTGTATAAGTATAAACATTAAATCTTCATTAAAATGGAATACAAATAATATTAACTTGACATCGGTCGATAATATAAATTTAATGTTTACTTCCTTATTCCGCTTTTTCAATGATTAACATTTTAATAATTAATTTAAAAATAATAATTCCTCCTAGAGAAACGATTTCAGAGTTTCAATAAAATAATGAACTTGCTAATTTATAAGCATGGTCTAAATATGTATTGGTATATAATGATATTTCAAAATTCCAGTGGTATAAAAACGAAAAATTTAAATGAGATAGCGTTGAAATAACTTCGCTGAAGAACAATCGCCTTACTTAATCTTTATACATTCATTTTGACATATTTCCAGACCACTACGTAATCAAAGTCCTTGGGAGGATTTTTTGAGCAAGTTTTAATCAAAGCACTGGCCAAAAATGGCTCAACCCAAAAAAAACATTACATTTACTTTGAATCACATGTGATGTGCTATTTTGGTGCAATAGTTTTCATAAGATTGATGTAACTAAATGATCACCCAAATATTAAGTCTATACAGAAATATGAGATTTTCTTTATTTTATAAATGCTTCTATGTGAAGCCGTTCCATATTTATAAAGCCTTTTACACGACCTTCGAAGTACACAAAGGCCTTCTTTGCATCCGTTTTTGCTCTTTGGGACCCGAAACCGCAAGATCACGCATCAAGAAGCCATAATTCCTTGCAAGAAGGCAAACAGACGCATTAAAGGATGACAATTGTTTTCCATCCCAATATAGTCCGGTCTTATCAGTGAGTAGCACGCATGATACACAAGCCGAATTATCAGATTTGGCGTCTCTGCGGTTACGAGAATAAGGACCTCTGCATTCTTATAAAACTTTTGCTTGTTTTATCCGAGTTTCGGTCTCTAAAAAATCTTGAAAGGCTTAAAAAAGTCGTAGAGAAAAAAATCGTGCATTTCTCTCAAAGTAAAGATCCTGCATTATGAGAAATTAAATTTATGATCTTAACCATCACAAAAATCTTTGAGTGACCTAAATGAAATATTATTCATATCTTGAAAAGCTAATGTTTAAGGGATACGAGATCAAAGAGTTGGAAAATATGGCTATATATTGGGAGATCGATTATAAAATATACATTCAAAATTTGCACTGAATTGCACTTATTTATTAGCAAAAACTTCAGTGAATTAACATACTGAAAAACATCGAATTCTTCATTCATTAAATTTTCACAAAGCCTTGTTAACTAACAAATCAATTTTTCCCTAATAAATTATTCAACTAGAATAATATAGTAAAATCACTCGCTATTTCCTTCTAAGTTTTCTAAGACGTATTTATTATCTCAGAAGTTGTTAAAGTAATGGGTCGTTTAAGGCATTAGTAACTTCCCCTAAGAGTCGATCAATCAAAAGTTTAAATCCTAAAAAAGTGAAAGTGTTTCGATATTATATTCAAATTTCGCATGAGAGAGTTACACTTGAGAAAAACCCTGATTTGCGTATTTTCCCTTTGTCATGAGACCATTCCTAGAGATACTTCTGGAATACGAAATCACGTAGGCATGCCTTAGAATAGAACTCGGAATGCGGTAAAGAAAGGGCATCAAGAGAGAGAGGGAAAAATTATCGCTCCGTTTTTTCGTGGATTGTCGTTTATGCTTGCAGATGATATGCGTTCCAATTCCTTCCTCGAAAGGATCTATTTTTTTCGCACATTTTTTGGTAATCAAGGGACGGGGAAAGTGGGAATTGGAATGGAGATTGAGGGGAGTGGTTGGGAGGCGAATCCATTTTATTTCTGGAAGAGCGCTATCTATTTCGCATTTGTCAGTTTCGTACTTCCACGCCCCGCGTCGCTGCTTATGAACGGCGCCGGAATGCAGTCATTTTTTTATGGGCAGAATAATAGACGCGGTTTTTTTATCCGTGGCTGTTACGTAGGGAATTTCAAAAGCAAGACTCCATTTCGATGGTCTATAAAGAGCGACGGGTTGCACAAATACAATTTGGTGGAAATGAAGTCCTTCGTGGAAGGCGAGGCGAAATATTGGTTTCCTAATGACGGACCGTGTAACGGAGTTAAAAGTATCGCTTGCGTGTCGTGCAAAATCACGCCTACGACGGGAGTTTGCGAATCGCCGTCGCTGGATGAAGAGCTTATTTCCTTTCTCCTATCTCATTTTATATCGAAGTTTAACGCGGTGGTATTTACATCCACTCCGATTCATCCACGTTGAGTTTTTTTCTGTAACGAAATTAAGGAGTTTTGGAAATTCCCAGTTATTATATAGGCTAAATTTGTTTTCTTTTGGAATAATGAGGCAGTGATGGAATAAACAGTCTCCTCAGACTATCTTTGTTTCATTTATGCAGTCATTTTTTAGTTAGATCGATTAAGGTATATTAAAAATCAAGATGGCATATAAACTGAATTTCGATAAGTATTTCTCTCTGAGCATAAAAACTCCGCTGTTTGATCAAATCCTTTTACGGTTAATTATTTCATACGAGAATTACATGAAACTATATGGATTTTAAATGAAAATTCTCTCGAAACTAGCAAAAAATAATTCCTATTCTATTTCTTTCTCCTTTAAATGTAAAGCAAATACTTTATGGACTTTAGATATTTCTCTTTCTTCAACATAAGTTTATATTTATTCAAAGAAGATAAGAGTGTACTCTGACTTTCACATATGACATAGTATTATTATATAAAGTCATTCCTTGAGATTATAAAATTATAAATATTATCATCAAATGCAAATGCATGTAGAATTATTCATGCACGCTTATCACCTTAATTTCGTATAACTTAACAAAGCTATGGACAAGTACTTATATAATATTTCAGAAATAAGTATTTTCTTATATTTTTTTGAATCTTCCGCCTCAAAATAGAAGAATCTAAGGAATAGCTGACACGTCCACTGAATGTTGTACGGTTTGAATTCAATTCAGAAGTCAGCAGAAATGAAACTTCAATCGGTAGCCAAAGTTATTGATATCCTAAAAACCATACATTACTATCAAAGGAAAGAATATTTTGATACGTTTTCGAATGGCGTTCCTTGTCCGTATTTTTTGAGAATCGCATACTCATCTACCGCATCGAATGGATCTGCGAATGTTTTGCAGGGACTCACATTCCCTCGTTTCTGCTTTTCTGAGCTTCTCCTTTGATACGTTTGTTCGATCACATACCGTTGGCTGTTCTGATGTTGACTGTGGCGCCTCTAATTAAAATACTTTGGAAACACAGCGACAGATATGAAATGTCATATCCGCATTTTGAACTAATAACCGCTTCTGGATGCTCTCCAACGGAAGTGAGCCGTTCGAACCTTCGACCACAGGAACTCTACTATTTTTAATCCTAAAGAATAATCCGCGGTAAAGAATTATTCTACGATACGGACTTCTCAACGGTTTAAGATAAATAACTGCGTATTCATAGGCTTTCATAGCGGAGCGATTTTATATAGGACTTACATTTCTCTTGACGATCACAGTTCTATTAACATGTTTGATATGTAACCTAAAATGTATTGTAAGAATTTATCATGAACTTTTCATAAACTACATGAACCTTATTACCGGCTAGGTTTATGTTTCTCAGGTCACAATAAACTTAAAAAGTACGAATAAAATTGACTGTATGCCTCATTAAATACTGATATATGATAATATTAGCATTTAATTCTACTAGGAAGTCATAAGAGTCGAAAATAAATTAATAATTTTTCGTTTAATAGCTCATTGCAATTAAGCATGTTAATAATGGATTTCGGAGATTTATTTAAATTGGGATAAAAATCATTAATTATACGATTCAATTCAAGAAATTCCTAGAATTGTATAGTTGTTAATAGTTAAAGAAATTAAAAATACAATTTAAGTTAACTACTCATGTCCTGATATATGCATACAGAGGTATATAAAATATTAAAAATATAAATTATAAAAAATGAACCGAGGTTTACCTTAGATGATAGTCATAACCAAAGATGAAATAAAGGGAAATTCGATACAAGATTATTGATTAAAAACACCTTTTTATGCGGTGAATAGGAAAATCAAGAAATTTTTGGATGTGACCAAATAGGACATCACATGAAATATTTATTGATTTAAATTGTATTAAATAATGTGTAATCTCAACGGAATGTTTATCAATACCTTAGGTACCCTTTGATTTGGTACATGGATTTCAATTCATGCGATTTTTTGCATACATAATCTCGCAAATTTTAATTTCTCTTATAATGGCTTCGATAAATCTCAATTAACTTTAACCTTTCACCCCGTAATTAATACAGGAAAGAGAGAATAAATAAGGGGAAATAAACTTCAATAAAACCATTAAAAAGCCAATTAGTTCTAAATACCTGAGTTACATAATTCCTCGAGTGCCATTCATTCATAATATCGTGTTTGTCCATCCCACATTTAGACATCCCTCCACTCCCCTCCCTTTGATTATGCCTTTACGACATCGTCTCAGTGCCATATTCTTATTTTGGTCTTTTCTCTGATCATCCGCAATCCTCCCACGACATCGCCCATTTTCGCGAACCCACAAAGTTTTACGCGGTGCTAAAAGTGCGCGGGAAGGAAGGAGTGATTCTCGTAAAATTCCTCGCAAATCGGGTCAAAGCGTCCTCTCCGTGAAGGTTAAAGCCAAAAGGGGTGAAGCACGTGGGGAGTTATAAATAAGAGAATATGAGGAGAAAGGGTGGATGTGGATATTAGAGAAGAAGATGGAGAAAAAAAAGAAAGCGCATAGGCGAGGGATTTTGGACCGAGAGCTAAGGTAAGAGGATGATTTTTTACGCGTTTAAAAGTTTTATGGCGTGGCATCATCTGTTAAGGGGGGAAGGTCATCGCCATAAGACCTTCCTAAGGTATTTGAAACGGGTAGTCTGTTCGCGGGATCGTTAAAGAGAGTCTTCGAAAGTAAGGTGTACTTAAAAATAAAACGCCGGAGGAAATGGGGGCTTTACGGGATGTTTATGAACGAGGAAAACGGCGACCTTGACTGCTTTGGTTTGTTGCGGAAATGGGTAATTTGGCCAAAGAAAAGGGCCATTTGTAAATGAGATCGGTTATATATTTTGTGTGGAATCCGCTCTGCGCATTAACGGAGAATGTCGTTCTTTTTATTCCACAGGAGTTTTCGAATTTTGAGCCTCGTTGGATTTTATTCTACCGAGAAATTTGAATTGAAAATCGAGGATAAAATAGATTTCCAAAGTTATTATAGAATTCCATTAGCAGCCATGAAGGAGAAGTTTATCTTTGGGTCACGAAACTAATTTCTCGATATGTTGTCCGAGAACCCAATAGAACCAATTCCGTTTTTATAATGCAGCCGTGCATTTTTAATCTCTTCACGCTCTTCTGCACACTTTGAAATTAAAATCAACACAAAACTGTTTAATTCGAAAATCCCGAAAGCATGCGGAATTGAGGAAGGCAATATTTCATTAAAACTTCATTCGATTCTCATATACTCTGCAAATGAAAACTGACGAGAGGTTTATTTTTAATTATTATCCCAAAGAGATTTGAAAATTGCATCTCCGGTGCCATTAAACAACTGTGCAAATCCTCTACCGCCAAGTTTTTTTCCAGTGAATAATGTTCGGAGGGTAAATAATTTACAAAACTAAAATCAAATAATACGGCTAAATTCAAAAAAAGATTTACTTCCGTGATACAGAATAAATAGAGAGTAAAGTGATGAAAATGAGAACCAGAAAAGAGATTCCATATTCAATCATACTAATATCTAAAACGCGAACACTACTTAACCGAATAGTTATTTAATATTTTAAAATATTTTACCCCATTCTAGGGCGTATTACTGCAAAATCCATTCCCCCAATTTTTACGCTTAAGTTTAGGAAGTAATGAAGATAAATTAAAGCAATAAAATTTTATATTTTATCAATTAATGAATCCTATAACATACAAATCGAAATGGAAGCCTCAAACATTAGATTTTCACGAGGATTCAGCAAAATGTATGAACGCAAAGTGATCAATGCTGAATGGAAATTCTCTCTATCCAATCCTCGCAGTAAGTACTCGAATCGTTTGCCCAAAGAACCCTGGGATCCAAAATCACTTCAGAAGCGCCGCAACAGCGTCCAACTGTCTCACGCATCAAAACACACACTCGCTAGAATTCGCGCACACGTAAGCACGTAAACGCAATCTAATTCAAACAAAGACACCACTCGTGAATGGTTTCTGCAGAGTGGACAAACAAGCGGCTAAATGTAAGGGGATCTCCAGGGACTGGGAGAAGAAAGAGTCGCCCGAGAAATAGGAGTTTTTTCTGCCTCCGCAAAACGGCCATCGTCGCAATTTGGAGACTGGCGACGAAATCGCGTACAACCATTAACCTTCAGTATCGCACGGATAGTCGTATCTGGGGAGGTTTTCCCAAGCCGTGGGCCGAGCTAACGTGAGCTTGTGGGTGGAGGTTCGATGGGATATTCCGAGCCCCATTCCTCTCGAAGACCCGCGAGCCCCCGATACCCCGACCTCCTGACCGCCCAGCGTCACCCCGACTGATTGGTCGGAGCGTTTCGTTCCATTGCCGCCGGAAGTGGACTGGCGCATTCGATAGTGAGCCTGAAACAGGATAGGGATGTAATGGATGTAGGTATTGGTTTGGGGGCATTGTGAAGCGAGTGTTGTCTGGGATTGGGAGAAAAGGGTGAGCTATGGAAGGAGGGATCGCCGTGAATCGTGAGAGAATGGATGTCTCTGGTCACCCGTGATGGGAGACACGAGGACGTGGAAATTATTCCGCAAATCGATTCTGACGCTCACCTCTCGTTCAATTTGACCAGATCGATTCTAATCGATAATCTATTTCCTTTCGATTTCTATATTTATGAATTTCGAGTGAGCCAAATCGATAAGTAACTTGACTCCAATGAACGAGAGATAGTGATAAAAAAAACTACTAGGAAAGCGTAATTTCGTGGAAAGCAAGAGTATAGTGATACTGGTATAAGCTAGACAATTAAGTGTATAATTTACCATGTTAATTATACAAAAAGAATTAATTCGTTAGAATATTACTGGTGTTATTAATATAAGGTTTCAGTGTACTCCGATCCCATATCACGATAAGGATGGTTAATATCTATATTAATAGAAAAAAATATCACTATGATAAAAAAACGACTGAAGGAGGAAATCATACAAAGGTGGTACGTAATTCTAATAAGGTGACAATTTACTCTCTGAATAAATAACGACATGGTATTCATGTTATATAACATTCAAAATTAGTGCGAAGCATAAGTTATTATATATATTGAATATTCATCTGTAATATTTTCTCCAATAATCATTACCTAATGAAAATCTCCTGAATAACTTATTTTATCTCTAAGGTATATGAAATTACTTCCTTATTCTCTTCAATTTCTAAGTTTTTACGCTGAAAATTCATTTTAGAAATAAATATGCTCCAAACACTTCTGATTTTGAATGTAACATTTGTGCAACCAATTTACATTTTCATTAGCAGCCCTTTTGCGTGTTAATACGAATATTCCTTATTTGAATAATGCAATTCATCCTTGGATTAGCTGCGACCCAAGGCAGAGGATGCTCCGGTGGTCCGACCCATGGAACGGGTGTGAGAAAGGCCATATCGGAGTGGAAAACACCGATTTCAGGAGCAGAAGGAGAGAGTTTTGGACCGCTCACTGAATTATTGGAGCGACGGAGAAGCACAGGGGAGCAGATTCGGTTTAGGAGTTAGAAAACGATACGGTAGAGGCGATATTGGACTTCGCGAGGGGCAAATACAAGGGTTAGGGAGCTGAAATACGCCGATACGAGATCTTTTTACCTTCGCGCCATTCCTACTGTTCTAAAGCTAAAAGGATACAAGAGGGTCGCAGTTTGAATGGCAGACGTGGCCCCGTGGTTTGCCTTCTTCCCCCTGCATTTTCCCATGCACAAAACCCTTTCCAACGGTCTCTTTATTCCGATTGTTCTCCATTGGAGAGGATCACTGGAAACCTGGGGACTTTAAGGAGGGGATTTACTTCTGCTGCCTATATCACACAGGGAACTCATCCGTTTCCTCATTCTACGACCCTATGTGCCCATCCTAACAATGATACTTTGGTGTTTTGCTACTGCGGCAGTCATCTAAAAGAGTCCTTCGAAGTGTTACATCCCACGCCGTTTCACTCACAGTTACTGCCACAACACTACATTGTGATTCGATTCACTTGGTATAATAGAAAAAAGCGCTTGATTGACCATAATCTGTATTTCCCCAACAAAATAGATGTATTTAATATTTATAATGCGTAAAAGAAAAAACCTAATAATCAGTTGAAATCCATGCTAGAAGGGGTAATGTAAATAGAAACCAGTCTCGATTAAATTAAATTATCTATGGAAATTATAATTTTACCATTACACTAAGCATCAGGCTTACATAGGAGTTTTAACTGCAAGATACTCTTTTTAAATGTATTTCAACAGCTGAGACAGGTCGTACGTTGATTTGAACAACAATTAATAATCTAAAACTAAAATGCACTCAATATTATCGTAGTTTTTCTCATTCGTAAATTAGTTCAAGCTATAAATATTCATCAAATATCATTCTAACTAATGATTTCCAATTAAATTTCATAATCTATCTGAAAAACATCGAGAAAAATTATCATTTACTGCTATTCTGAAATCTGGCATCGCATTTCACTTCTCGTTATGAAACGTTTATCATTCACACACAACACCTACGCATTTATACATGGATTATCATCGCGGTTTGTAGCCAAGAATATTCACTCTGAGAGACCAGTTATTCGAATGGAAGAATTCCGAAATTCATCACGCAAAGAAAGCATTTCGTTCCAAGAGTCTGTTTCCCGATAAATGCCTTGGATATTTTACAACACACATCTGCAATCCTATGAATTCATCTGCAAAGAAAGTGATTACAATATATCAATCCGTCAAGATTAAGAAAAGGCCTTTTCCTTCACTCTGAATTTCTCAGAAATGTTTTTGAGCTATAATCTCAGATAGGGTGTATTTATAAATAGAAAAATGACTGGTAATCGAGTATGGGTCATCCATTTCAGGTGAACAAGGAATAGGCGTTAAATAGTTGTATCAAAATGATATCCTTATATGGATGACTTGGATTTGAGTAAAATTCAGGTCATTATTTTCAATTTTCTCTATGCATGATAGTATCCCCGTTTTAAATTGGGAGATTAACTTTTCGCCACCTAATCTTTACATGACTTATTACGCTACGTGCGGAGTGACTAGAATTTGCGACTTTATACATACACCTTTAAATATATTGTTCTTTCTCAAAAATAAAATAGAACAAAATAATTACTGAACAGCTATTGTATCCCTTCCTTTTCACACCACTGAGCTATTCATTACTTCACATGCATTCATTCGCTATCCATTCTCTTCTTGTAAAGACTTTAGCCGAAACATTTTTCCCGCAGCATTTTTCACGCGGAATTTTCTTGTTACCAAACGACAAACAGCTTCTCATTACTACGACCGACGAAATTACAAGCACTAATCCTCTACTTTTACGCCTCTTTTGGCGATTTGTTTTGGATTCAATCCGGAGCAATTCAAGCCCCCATAATTGCCGCAATAAAACGCTCCCTTATCTTCCCACCTTCGTCCCCGTTTGTCACTTTCTTCCCTTTTCTACATCCCCTTTTGTTCACCATATCCTCGTGAACTGCAGTCGAACAAAAAGACACCCACACTCTGGCAGTGGCGATTTTCCTCGCATTACTCCCATCGCAGACGACGTCGTAACAGATGGAATTGAAACGACGCCATTTCCAAGAGGTCGCGGTTCCATTGCAGCGAATGGACGGTAGCTCGACACGTTCATTTTTCACGCCCTTCGCGAGCGATTCCGGTCAAAATAATACCAAAATAGAAATCCCCGAACTCTTAAACAAAGAGGCGTTGGAAATGATTGGATCAATCCGTACGTATTCGACGCGAATAAAGATTTTTTCATTCTCGCGCAAAATCGATGGTGGCGTTTTCACCTTTAATTCTTCGTCTGTCACACACCTGATGTTCGCGGAATTATGGCTATAGAATATTCACGTTCAAAGGTCAAGCGGAATTATTTAGTTTATTAAGTTTATAATTGTATTTTAAATTTTGCAGCCTACTGCCCTTTTTTATTGCATTCACAGTTTCTCTAGGGTCAAACAATAGATCAAAATACCCATCTAAAATCAATTTATGATTTATATTAATATTCAACATAATTAATTTTACCGACAAATAAACTAGAGAATTTAAAGTTTGCTATGCTGATCTGAAAGCCGGCAATGCGGAAGTACAGAAATATTTCAATGCCACAATCATTAATGAATATAATGTTGAATATATGGGTAATTAAATATTATAAACGAAGAACCATATGTTCTGAAACATTATAAAGCAATCCCAATTAACCCACGACAAAAAACAGATAAACATAAATAAAATACGGATGGAAAGAATGGATATTTTTACTCATAGAGCTAAATAACATTCGATGTAAGTCACTTCAAAGATATTTTGGCGACAATTATATACACAATTACGTCATATTTCAGAAAAAATAACTTTTTGTTATAAACAATTGTGCTTACATCTTAGTCTTGTTTAAGAGCAACGAATAAAGAAATTTTTAGGAGCTTTAATTTTTAAAGGGATTGCAATCAAATGAAATCGTAAGTGATTAGATGCAGATTAGTCTAGTACTCTCTTCGGAAGCTAGTAAATTAAATGAGATTGACTATTTATTAATTAAAATTCATACACTGTGATGTTCTTTTGGTTCTCATTATAGTGGTACAAAACTCAGGTGTTAGAAAAACGACAGCCAGCGTTCTATTATAGTAGAAGTGGGATCCTCTATATATATCTAACGCTGTAAAGGTATAAAACGATACATATATTTCAAACAATCAAACGGGAAGGGAAATTCAAACACACTTCCATAATTTTGACAACGAACAGACGTTCAATTATCTACGAAACACGCATGAAATATGGCGCACGAGCACGTCAAGAACGGAAATCCCGACAAGCTCTCTGATCGGCTGCATACGTCACGAGGAGCAACATATGGATAAATAACAAAGTCGCACTATCACGAAATCCTCCCAAAAGAGGTGATGACTACTACTCCCACGCTTAATCTCACAACCATCGCACCAAAAAATCGCTGGACCCTAAAACACCCGAAAGAGGAATCACTCGTTCGTGCATCCATTAGCTCCACCAAGAAGCAACAACTCGGAAAGATCCCATACGCGGCCGTCGCCACGGGCAACCGAGCGCGGGAAATGACAGAAACATTCTAGTCCGTGCACACAATCACGCGGCCTCTCCGATAATCGCCAACGGGCAAAAAAAAGCCGAATATTCGCGTGCTCAACGCACCCGTCCGACACACGGAAGGGTCGTTGACGCATGCTTCCCACATGTTCCCGCTGCAGGCCGATGTTTGCGCCGGGAGATTACCGAAAAATCTGAAAAAAGGCATTTTTTTTCTTTCCGTTGGGAATCCTCCTTCCACGGCCGTGTCTGCCGTGACACAGCGCCTCACCCCACACGCGTATCGAGAGGAAATGCAAAAAGATGACAGCGTGTGGTAACTGCAACCTGACAGCGTCATACTGAGAGTATTTATGGCCGCAGTGGTTGGGAAAAAAGGGAGACGGAGCAATCAAAGGCAAAACAAGAGACTGGAGAGTGACAGGTGGAAATATGGACGCAAATAAATTTCGAATAAACGCGGTAATCGAGGACGGAGGGAATCAAAGTTCTAGCGTGCAAATTGGCGGATTCGAGTATAAAAAAATTGCCGTAGATATGATACCCATTCCATAGTTTTCCGCGGAATATTTTGGGAGTGTGAATATTCTGCCGATTTGATATGACCTATGAGCCCTCGTGGTCCGACATATGTTCGACATATGGGAATAATTTTTAAACCAACTGATAATTGTTACAACTAAAGCAAATGTAAATTGAGCTGCAACGAAGTGGCCGAAGTGCTTTAGAGGTCCATTACGAGGGTTGAATAAAATAATTTCGTACTTCTTCCACAAATTATTTTTATCCAACCATCAAACGGAGAGCAATCTTAGTGAGTTTAATCTGTAAAAGAAATAGTAATCGAGTCTCTTTAAGTCTTCTGTTGACTATTTCTGATGATCTCCTCAAAATATCAGATCATTTTAAAAATTAATGTCGGTTAAATAGATACCAAATTGTGTGATGTATTTATAAAAAAATATGCATTAAATGTAAGGAGTGAAAAGTAAAAGTAATTGTTGAATAAAAATCTTAAACGGTTCCTTGCAAAATACAAAGATTTTAAGAGACAATAATAATTTGAGTAACTTTTTCTTTAATGTATAACTTGTAGCTGAATCAATATCTCTGATAAAAGTTGAAAGCAAGCTAACTGACAACATTTTTACTATCTTTCATTTTAATGAACACCCAGTAATTTCCTTCATTCGTTAATTTAAGAGTTAAATTCAGAATTAAACATTGCCTCCTATCCTTAATCTTTTAATGTATACTAATACATTGTCTTCTTTAATTTCACGAATTTAGTGCATAATACAATGAACTAGATACAAAAATCAATATAAATAATTATATTTCGTGTCAGAAACTATTACAGAAATTACTTCTAGTAAAAAAAGGAGTTATCAAACTTTGCCTGACAACAAAGATATTTTTACGACAATGAAATAACTGAATCGTTTCATATGTTCTTTGAGAAAACATCTCGATGATAGCATCTCTCAAAGGTTAAATGAATAGAGCTAAGGAGCAGTGGGAACAGTTAGACGTAGAGGAAATCGAATTACGACCTTTCCCGAGTGCAGAGCAGAACAACTTACATGACTGCAAAATTTGATCCATCTCTCCCGAAATAGGAGCTCTGGCATTCAATGCTTTGTCGGAACTTCAAATGCATCCTCATGTGTTATTACCACTTTAGAACAGCGCCCTGTATTTCCAACAGCCTTCTAGAGCCAAAAAAACCCTACTCTTTGTGCGCTCTTTCGTTTGCCAGAGCACTATTCATTCCTTTGGTTTCCTGCAATAACCCGACCGGTAAACCATTCGGAAAAAGAGATTTTTTCCAGTCTATTGTCGAGCGTACAGTATTAGACCTAGCTCTTTGCCCCTGGGAGACGGGATTAACGCTGTCCGGGGTTTGATGGCCGGCCGCGGACTGCAAAAGGAAAAAACGGAATGCGACGACTGAGGGAAAACACACCAATTAGCAGAGATTCACTGTCTCCATTCCGTGTCCGTCTCCCCGAGGATTTAGAAAAAAGGATAAACCATTTCATCTCCCGCTGCATTTCCATCCACCCTGCATCTTTGTTCTCCCTTTTTAATCCTTTTGTTCAGATTTCCACTTTTTAACCGCGGCTTTTATTCCACCTACGTTGTCGTTCCCATGGAAGGTTCCTATAGGAATTCGGTCACGAATCCATTCGTTTTTTAACCTCCGTCTATGCATGGCGTTGAATTATGTCACAATAGATGCGTATTTTAAAAGATCTCGGAAAACATGCCTATGTAGCATCCCCTATGTTCCCGTAGGTTTCGCAACGGCATTATGGTAAGGTAGTGCAAGAAAAAATTCCGTTTACGAGAAGTTGCATGTCTCTCGGGGAACAATGCGATCCATTCTTCGGATTTCATTGTGTACAACGAGACATTTTAGGGCAGATAAAATGGTGCAGAACTTGTAAAGCGCCAATATAGTAGGAGAGCAAAGATTTTTCGCTACTTCCCTGACAGCTATGGTTAAATCGAAATAGCTAAAATAGTTTGTATGATTTAAAGGAATATTTAAAAAATAAAGATCTAATAGTATCTTAATAAGTTGCGCTGAATAAAACACAAAAGAAACTTACCAGTAGATTTAATAAAATAATTTTTCACATCCAACTCCATTCTTAGTTTCATCTCGTACGCCCAAGAATTTATTTTAAGCTTCTTCCATCATCATCAAATCTTAATAACAATCCTACTGATGCTTATTTCTTAACATTTTTTTCGATGCATTATTAAATTACTAGCCCACATATTTTTGTCGATTAAATTAAAAATAGATAAATAATAAATTAGATATCTACGATCCTTACGAAGAGTTTCCTTTTCCTGTTATTATAATGGTAATTTTTAAATCATTATATATTAGAATGATGGTACATGTTTAATATTTTGGAAAATATTCGAATATTAGTTTATCGATATTTAAAGCGAACGAACCAAAACATGACGTGAATTAGCAAAATTAAACATATAAATGGCTTAATTCCAAATATCATCCTGTGGTATTAAAGTTTTATATTTTACTCTAATCTACTCTGATTTGAATATTCTATTCAAATTATTTAATCAGATCCCTACGAAAAGTTCTAAATGAAGTTTAAAGAAATTATTTATCACATTCAAACTAGTTATGAGCGTAAATCGATTAACAGTGGAATATTACTTTGATTATTGCTATATATTACGGAGAATATTTAAATTCAATCGAGAACAGTTATTTAATATATAACGAATTTGATGCGCTAGCTCTCGTTATACAATGTTCTGGTTTATATTTATTTTATAATTTTATTAGGAAAATTTTTCAAATATTCATTTTCAGCAGTTTTGATTTATCAAGCTAGAATCATTTTCATACGAAAAATAAAATTTGATGATAAATAATCTAAACGTATATCGAATGTTTCCCAATATAATTTTGAAATTACGCATCATAAACTCAACTCATTGAAACAGAACCCTCTCTGTGTATTTTCGATTCTCAAAATGAGCCATAAAACAGGAGCACTGCAAACATAAGAACTTTGAAAAGACGGAATTGATTCGAAAAATTTTAATGCTATTATTGGCATCATCAGTGAATTTGGGAACTGAAATAGCAGTTGTTTCCTCAGTTTCATTCTATTTTCCAATTCGTCCCATTAATTACGATTCACCACTGATTTTCTGCGGCGCTCTCCTGATTTTATCTCCACCGGTGCAACAAACTTGAGGAGGAATATTCAGAATCGATATCGTATCGTACGTCTGGAAAATTTCCGATGGAAATTAAAACTCTCTCACGGTTCTCAGAAACTTTCCTGCTCTCCAAATCATGCATCGCAAATAGGAGCTCTTTTTCCTTTTGTTCTCCATACCTTTGTTATGGAAGAAGAAATTCAGACCCAAAACGACCCGAACGGTATTGGATTAATTTACCCTCATCCCGTGGAAGTGCTGTGGAAATTATCTGAGAAAGAAAGTGATGAAAATGAATATAGAAAATTTTACGAAAGCATTGTGATCTTGCATTATTTCGATAACCTCCTTAGTTTCATAGGCCTTATGATAATTATGAAATTGAATCTGACTACAAAATATACCTACTTACTTACTATACTTCCATTGAATGTTCCGACTTATTTCCGAATCCTTTCTCATAGTTTTCTTTTTTAAGTGAGCAAATTAAAATAAATAATTGATCATATGAATTCTTATTAGTGTGCCTAATGTAAATAACCTTCAATACATCAATTTTTAAATAAACTTTCAGTTGAATACTTTATTCTTCTAAGTCCTTCCTCAATATTCTTCGATGCTTTAGAAATGCTTCATTTTCTGATCCATTTCTCTGCGAAGTTTGTATACCCATCCCCTCAACAAGTAGAAACATATTTCTTTTAAAATTCCTTCATCAAAAAAATTTGTCATGCCCTCCTTTTCCAAACTATCAAATCAATTTTTTTCCACTTTACGTACTCAGTCTTCCATCATATTATATAGCCTCGCATCGAGCATTTTACTTGTATTTTCCTGATTCTGTTATCAATACCCATAGACTTCATCTAACGTACTGCTTATTTGCTTACGTCGTGACGACATTAATACGATCCACTCGAAACTTTCACCAACTGTAATCAAATCTCCAATTATTATCTTCTAGTTATAAAATGGAGAAAGACTATGTTTTCTAAACAAACTTGAGCTCAATAAACAATAGACCTTATGAGTTAATGGGGTAAATTGATACTCGTGCGATTGTACGGAATGTTAAACTTCGTGTATCGTGGGGTATCCTCGAGGAATATGCATTCAAAGTTCGAACTATAAACAACACTATCCTTGAGAGAGAGAGATTATTACAGCTGCGAGTTGATTTTGCCACTGTAACCTCCCTAAAGCCCAATTATCTCTCAAATTTATGCTCTAAATATTGAAAACTAATATAATAGATGAATTGCATCACGAGTATAATGAATCCCAATAGTTGAGTTATAATTGGGATCATATTGCATCGACGTACTAGAATTTGATAATTTGAAAGTTAGAGAGCAAACGATATAAAAATACAGGAATCGCTTCATATAGAAGCAAAGAGCAAAGCGCTGATTTTGGATGCCTCTAGGCTTCCGTGGTTTTTCCAATTCACCAATGGGAGAGTTCACCCTCAAGGAAAACAGTGGATGAAACTAGAATAAGTGCATCGACCTCAAGAGTACGAGCGAAGTTGCAATTTCATTAAAGTCCAGCGCGGCGACCAAAATTTTCTCACCGTCCCACTAAATATTCTTGGGGAGTACGTGACAGTCATTTGAGCCACTGCGAAAATGGAGTGTACGTTAGAACGGTAAAAATCAAAGGAAAAGAACATATTGACTCCAAAGAAAAGCTCAAAATTCCACAGATAAAGATTAAGATTTTTTATTAAACGAAGGTAATAGGAAGGTTATTGTGCAGTTATTCGATCTAAAAAATAAGCTATCAAAATATTCTATATACTTACTACATAAAAACGAATTTACCTCAAATATTATTTATTCTGTATACGAGAACTAATATTTTTGTGAACACCAAATATTAAAGTAATTGGATTGCCTTTATCGAGTAAACTGAAACTTTCTGTACATAAGTTAGCAAACATCTCAAGGGAACGATATATGCTCTCCAAATTTATAAATAGTATATCTTATCTTTTTGAAGTATTCAAAGGTAATGAATCTTCCTCCATAAAATATTCTCCATTAAAATGCTTTCCATTCCTTGGCTAAAATTATGTTCTCACCACATGAAACTATATATATTATAAATATAATCATTAACTTCCCCTTTTCTAATGTGATTGGAAGTATTTGAAGATTTCCCATGATTCATCCCTATCAATGAAATCGAATTAATCATACACTAATAATTCTGAAAGCTGAAGTTAAATGAGTACATAAGTTTTAGATAATTTAGTAAAAGTTAAGAAACATAGCTCACAAAGTTAAGATAAGACATAAATGAGTTATCTTTTCCTTAATTACAGATAAGTATACAAATATATTCTGAACACAATAAACTCAAGCAATAATTAAAATTCACACATAGATATTGGTCCATGCACTACTGCTATTTTAAAATGATAAAATTCTAAAATAAACTTTGCAGCGTAAAAGAGCAATATCAGAGGGCCCTGTGTCGGATATATACGATATCTAGGGGAACAGAAATTCTTGGAAAAATCTACCTCTCGCAGAAACAAAAGATGCTATCTAAAGGAGAAAAAATACACTATTCTCTGCGAGGAAAGCATGGAGGCACATTGTACTGCTGAATTGACCGTGCTACTGTAAAATGCCATGAAATTGGCCTCTCTTGAGAAGCACCGAAGAGCCAGCAAAAAATGAGAAATTCTGTTAGCGAGGCAGTGGAATATGCTGCAAAAGAATATGACTCCATTGGATAAATATATACACATATGTTGAGAAATTTTATTAATTCCTTCAGTTTTAGAACTATTAAACAGATAAAATTCTCAAAAATATTTTCTCGAAGCTGAAATATGCACAGAATTAAATAAATAAACCTCAACTCAGGGAAAGGGTCTTATCTACAGATTTTGGAACACAAATCTGAAGCAAATTTTTAATTATATTATTATATTAGTGGAATCTAAAAAAAATAAAGCTCACGATGGCTTAAGAAGTAATTAAAGTTAGAATGCACTAACATATGTTAGCTTAATTATTTTCATCTGTGTGATACATTAGATTTGAATTTCTTATGAATTCCTGACCTAAATATGGTTTATAAGCCATAAAATTTTTTAAAAGACCATTATTAAATACCGATAAGAATGGTCAATGACCTAAATATACTGTTATTAGAAACTTTAAAATGGCTTAAGAGTCTAAAACGAAATATGATCAGTCCAATAATTTACTTCCTTTTCATTCCATACTAAAAATACATATACAGCATAATAAATATCCAATTAAATCCACATTAAACATGAAATTTTTAAAATAAGTCATAATTCAAACGAATAATAAGCGTCCAACAAAGATATTGTCATTGAAATAAAACACCCAACTGAACATCTTAATCTAAATCTCCAACCACTCAATGATTCATCATCATTATTCATTCCAAGCATTTCTTCCGACGTTTTTGAAGAGTTAATGACCCTTTAGGGATATTAATAACTAGATCCCAATTCGTTTGGCATTATTCTTCATTACATCTCCGCCTATAGGGCGAAGGCGTTGAGACGATCCATCTATAAACGTACATTTCTTTTTCGGAGAGGAAATCGCTGTGGAAAACGTGAACTGTTATCGCCGAGTTAAACTTTCCGCATCCCCATTTCTCTTTCTAGAGTGTGCAGAGACGATATTGAGAAACAATAGCAAAATTTTATTGCGTGTTAAAAAAAACCTATCTCAATCCCATATATCTACCGTAAACTGGACGATTTTGGAGGAGCGTTTCTGCAAAAAAGCAGTCCCTTTCCCTCACTTTTGCTTTCATTTATTCAGATGTGAAATTTTAATGGCGCGGAAAAAGGGAAACCGATACAAGGGGAGGATGGGTGAAAGATGGCGATGTGATAATATGACACCATCAAATGGGAGACATTTCAAATGTAGCGCAGGCGCAATGGCCTTTTTTCATTAAAATATGCAACTCAATATATCCTACATAATATAAAATGAAGGAAATATCTCAAAGATATTGGTCGTGTCTTATTTAAGTGTAATTGTAAATTAAAGCTATTTTTGTGGTTAGAGTACAAAGTTTTTCGTATAAATCTTTCTATTACGAATCACAACAACACCTCACACTATTCAGTTAAGTTTATGATATAAATGCGTTTATTTAGAATCAAATAAGAATATTATTAGCAAAATAACATTTCCTCTCTTTTTTCTTTCTTTCTCTCTTTCCTCTTGAGCAATACATTTTCCTTCAAGATCGAAAGGTTCTTAAGAGCAAAACCACCCTCTGGACTTTCTGATTTCGCTCACCGTAATGACCCTAAACCCTTCCTAAACAGGAGGATAAATAGAAGATGGTTGCCAGGCGCTGTTATGGTGGGAGAAAGGTGGTAGGTTGACGAATAGATCTCCGAGAGAGCGGCAATAAATAAGGGAGCGGTCGTTTGTAGAAGCCCTCCTTACACTTTCCCCGCGGACTCTCCGATACTCATTTGTCTTGCGGACCGATTTTGTCTCCTGGATCCTCATCATGGGAGAGGTCTTAGAGAGCCGCAAAATGCGGCTGAGAAGTTATGAAAGGCCGACCGCTATTACTACCATTTCCATTTTGTCATCCGATGATGAAAATGGGTTTTTCGAATGACTTGCGGTCTTTCTAAAACAGCGATGTATTCGGGAGCTTATAGATAACAACGTAAAAATGTGAGTCTATATGAAGTCATTCTATTTGCTCTTTCGTTCTAATGTATAGCGTATGAGTAGCATGTTTATCATTTGGTTATGAAATACTATGAAGGTTTTTTTGGTATACGAACCTCAACTTTTCCTTGACTATTATATTTAATTCATTTCACCATACATGTATAAAAACTAGTTAACTTCGAATTAAGTCATAATAACGCAATTTTACTTGTTTGATAACTTCTACGTTAAGAGAAAAAAGACCTTTTTGTATAAGTTTCAACAAAATTAATATCGCTTCACTCAAAAGTCAACCTTTCATTTAAAACTGAGGAAATAATTATAGTTTTAAACGATAGTGATTTATGATTTACTATTTCTAGTTACCATTCTTAATTGGAATAAATTTATAGAATAGTAAATTTATTACAACTACCGAAACTAAACCGTTTTACTCCGACAATTTATAACCATGTGTACGTAAGTACGCATTTATACAAGTCGAACATATCATATAATAAGTCAAAAATCACAGTATAATATGTAAATGTTTAGTAAATTATATTCCATCTGGTTCTAGCCACTAAATATTTATAAACTATGTATATTGACCTAAAAATTCTTCATTATGATATCTCCTTGACCTAATCCAAACCCTTTGCAGGACACGTTTTTGAATGAAAGCTTTGGTAATCGTCACCAGGATGCTATCCGCAAAAATCGCCCTCGCAACCTATTCCAGATTTCTTCTATTAGAAGCATCCCGTTATTTTAAATTACCTCTATTAGTGCGGCCATCATAAGGCTCACCAAAATTGAACGGATATAGAGTACGAAATTGCGCACTCGCTGCTACCAATGGAGTGCATATATGGCATCGCAAATTGTCCGATTATGACTCACATTTAATCCCTCTCGTTTAATTAGAGTTGGGTCTTGCATAAACACGGAAAGAAGCGAACCATTACCTCACTTCCGTCGGACCACAGCAAACGGCATTAAAACCATCTCTCATCGAATACTACGTCCTTTTCATTCATATTTAAGCCCTTGAAAGCCGCCGTGAAGTGTCGTAGAAGGTTGATAGCGAGCGTAATGATTTGATGTTATCAGGTTGCTAACCCAGTACTGGAGGATAATGTTATAGGTCAAAATAAATGCCTACGAGCGCATACCGTTGAAATCAAATGCTCTATCCTTCTGAAAATAAAACTGGAATAATCTTTCGAACGAAGTAGTATTTCTATTTATATTGTTAATTGTATCTATAAGGAAATTATTTCATTTATTTCAAGCTCTAGAAATTTTTAAAGCAAAATCAACGTCCCATTGAACTAGCTTTCTGATTAATGAATCAAAATTTGAGAGAGTTAGCAGAGGTATCTTCCGTTAAACCTTGAATAAATAGGCTATATAATAAATATATTATCAATGACGTAAATGTTATAATAAATTGTGCAAATATAAGATCAGGGACCTTTCTTTTATGATAAGATATTCTATTTACCCTCCTAAGAAAGCCTATTAACCAAAAAAAGTAGAGTCATAGTTTTATAACGGCTTTAAACCCATATCTATTTAGATTTCATTACTTATCCAACACAATAAAGTTCAAGTTACCCTGATTAGGATCATTCTCCATAATTACACCTTATCAACTTTTGCTTTCAGAATGAATGATGCTCAATCGATACCATCGATCCAAGATTTGTCAGCACTCAGCGGGAAGTTCGTACGTTGCGTAAGTGAAATATACACGTCTCTATACTTTCTTTGAGTGAGAACCCAGACTCTCACTATCGGAATAAAAGATGACATGAATGCGCCTGAAACATGAGACTCTCCTAAATCTTTGAAGCGTTTTAAACTTTATTCTAAAGTGCCCCTTCTCAGTCGCATCCCGAAGGAATGGCCCATAAAATTTATATCGCATGCGAAACTCAAACTTATAGGGAAGAAATTCAAACTCTGAGAGAAGTGAATGATACGCCACGTGCTGCAAAATCCCGAGACGCCTCAAACCGAACTTTTGGAAAGAGAGATTTTGGAGAAGCCACAGAGGAAGATAAGCTTTAGGGAGCACTGCCTTGACGATGGAAACTGACTTGAACCGATTGTAAGACGCCTTGCAAACCTCTAGTAACGCCGAAATAGTATACAAATTTAGATTTTAAGAACTATATATTACAGATATTGACCCAGATAGGGGATGGGGATTAAATTTGCATACAGAATAACAGTTTATATGGTCGTACTTGTCGGGCATTTAAGAGAAATGAATGTCTAATTATCAGCTTAAGTAATGAATTTCGTACGTTGACTGCATTTACATTACTTTTTTGATCTAACTAATTATCCTCACAGATGCTTGTATTGAGATGCACAGAATATATTTCCTGAAATGAACTGAGGGAGGCTTAATTCCTTTGAATACTTTTCAATGATGTCTCTGCAGTATCCTGAATATTCCATTTAATACCAAACATCAGTAATGATGTTTTAACCAAAAAAATCAGGTAGGACCGTACATACATTCCCTCATAGGTTTCTACTGTACCCTTTCTCCCCCTAAAGAGTACCTAAACTGCCAGTTATCCTCAGTAACGGATGCTTATCCTACGCTCATAGAAGACAGTGGGAGTGGATGTCAACAGCCATGGACATGTGGTAGTCCGATGAAAGTTCGATTTGATGGATGAGATTGGACATCATTCGCCTGTTGACCCATTTTCAAGAGGAAAACTCTCGAATGCTTTTATGGGTGAAACGAAACGCCGGATTCCAAAGTCTGTTATCATCCTAAAACAAAACAGAAAGGTCGCAAAAAGACTCTTCTTTCCTTTCTAAGGTTCTGAAACCGGAGACAGTAATGGAAAAGGAAAGAGGTGAGACATTCAAAAAAAGAACTCAAAAATACAGTTATGTACTACGAAAGAAAAATGATTCGACTTTTAATACAAATGAATTTTACTATTTTTATGAATCCAAATTAGAAAATTTTTTCTTGTTCTGTAATCAATATGCGGAAAAATTATGCGAGAAACATCTTCCAAAATATATAACTATAAAATTTTACTTTGTTCCTAATTTATTAAGACTGAATTGCATGGATGATTATATAATGAACAGAATGAAGATAAAATTAGGAGAATGTGTTCCTCGGATGGATGGATTTGCAATTGGACGGAATGGATGCCCTCAAAGAGGTTACTTCAAATCAAATTACATCATCTAAATATGTCCTAAGCATAATTTACTCTATAAATAAATATAATGCAATGCGTTCAGTACATGTAGGACAAAATTTGATGTATTTAAAGAATTTATAAATAAAAATACTCATGATATGAAAAAGTATATATAAATCGAACACGTGATAAAGTTAAAGACTAATGAATATACGTATTCCAATTCTGCAGAAAATCCTAGAATTTAATACCAAAACCATTCCTTCGTGTAGTAACCTAATGCGCTTGTGCTTACAGAACATTAACATAAGTCATTACCACTCTATCGTTTCTTTACCTATTTGATTAAAGATTGAGCAAGGATTTTTATATAAACTATCACCATACCACTACAGTTACATCTCCCATTTGTCATAAACAAATATGAAACTGAAGTTATGAGCTCGTATAACGCACAATATCACGCTCTCTACAAAACTTGACTATGTTGGATTTTAATCGCTCTTCCCCACACTGTGAGGTGTACCCCACAGCCTCGTATTCGGCCCTAGATTCATTAGCATCGTTGGAATGAAAAAGTCCACTCTCCTAGTCGCCTCCATTAGATAGGTCCACATTATTTACTTCCGAAAATTCCCAGTAACTGCCACCACAAAGGACGGGATGACAATTCTTAGGAGAGTGCGAATGATGGTGCTTTCACACACAGCAGGTGCCCCGGAGACACCCGATGGTGGCAGGTGTCGTCCGCTCACCGTCATCGCACGTTCAGAGAAGTGCTTAGTTCTCTGAAGTGAAGACAATCACTTCGTGTCTCCTTAGGAACTAATATTGCACACGCAATTTCGTGAGGAAGGAGATGAAATTATGAAGAAAGAGGTAGGGATACTTTAAGTTATAGAACAAACTGGACGATGAACATATCTGTGACGACATCTTATCTAATAAGCAGTAAAATATTTCCTGTAAGCATTTCATTGCTTCAAATTGAATCTGAATCTTTCTTCAACGATGAATTTTTCCCGCGTGAATTTTCTCTAGTGGTTTCTAAACTTCATATATGTGAACCAATCTATTCTCGTCAGTCAGAATTTTCCATACCCTTCTGTCTTCCAGTAGAAAGATAAGTCAGTCTAGATTTCTTGCAGTTGACGACCGGACTATAAAGTTAAAATGCCACTTCGACAATGAAAATGATTAGAAAGTTAAACAATTTCTATTTTAGCTCAGCCAGGGGAAAATGTTTAATATATTCTTTATATCTTTATAGGTTTATTGAAACAGGGATTATTGATTTGAATACTGTATAAAAGGAAGTACGTTTAAAGATGGAATCCCCTTCCTTAAATGGCAAATGCCTGTCGTTCTCCTGAGTGTTTATTGTAATATTTCATTTAAAATAAGGAATATATACAATTATAGTTTCATCCTAATTTAAAAGATCTACAAGTATGTAAACAACTCCATCAAGATACGAACATACTTTCCGTGATTCTAATAATAATAATATGGAAGAATCAATCATGTTGCACACTCATTGAGCAACACGATTTATTTCTTTAAAAATCGAAATTTCAATCGAAACGAGCAAAATCGACGCTATCGGTACACATGTGCAACAGCATATCCTCTAAAATATCTTTGTACCATAAACTGCGCTCGCTTTACTTCAATCCCTTTTCAAAATAAAACGTGTATGTACGATAAAAATATTTTCAATTTCGTAACAACCTAAAACGCGTTTGGAATTTGTAAATTTAAGGAGGGACCAACGTAATACCTTCCCATCCAATTTTTTTAAGGGCATACCCTTAAAATCCTTTACCTGTACTCACTCTTCCTTGGATCTTACGATAAATCCTCCCATCATCTCCTAAACTCATCCGCTATGCAAATCTCTCTCCCCGGCAACCGTAAAGATGCGGACCCTTTCTTAACAAACACAGCCGATGTCGATCCTATAGGATTTGGCATATTAAAGCCGCATCGCCTTAGGCTCCTCCTAAAGAACACCCATTCTAAGGCGACTAAATTCTTTCGCCTATCTCTTTGCGATTCAGAGCGATTTATTTGCCAGCGTCCAATGTTGGATTCATCAAAAATGCATCGCTTTTTGATTCGCAAACTGAGGCAGTTAAGTCCCGATCCTGCCTTAGTGCCCTTAAAGGTTTTTATGCGGGCATTTGCTTTTCTTTCTGACGACGATCAAATTTTGCCCCGATTGAGGGACAAAGGAAACGCTTGTTATCTTTCGGGGAAATGCAAACGGAGTTTCGAATGATGTGCTCCTTCCATTCACGCCGCTCTATTATGGGATAGGAATTGCGTGACTAGTTTTGTTTTGCCTGCTCGTGATGGAGGAAATACGGTTTTCTCCCTCTGTTTTCACAAGTCTAATTCCTTTTTCGGAAATGGCGTGATTTGTTTTTTGTCAGTGAGTTGTTGCTGCAATCAAACGGTCGGAAGTAAATAAAACGTCCAATTTTGCAAGCAAAGCTAGCATTAGAAGTCCGCGTTACTTCAGCTCTATTTTACTTCGCACGAACCATTCGAAGTACGCGGGAGAAAGAGATTCTGGGGTTTTGAATACAAAAATAAACTAATCTTGCAAAATTTCCGCTAATTTTGTTATAAATAAAATATTTTCATTTCCTCTAACCAATGCTTTGCAGTATAATATACAAGCAATCGTGCTTGAAAGTTTGAATTTAATTGGATAATTATTATAAATATAATTCATTGAACTTTTTATCGAGAATGAAGTTCATTAATAATGTAACTTATATTTGAATGAGTTATCTCGGTTACTATTTTATTATTTACGAGTGATTTTTTAATTTGAAGCATTCTATGATGATCTTTGGAGACCAATATCCTGCTTTAGTTATTTCAATCTCACATTGTAACCATTTATATAGTTTAAAATAAAGAAAAATAAAAACTTTAAGAAGAATTATCCAAATATGGCAAAACTGTAGAGTAGGGAAAGAAAAAACTAAATCTCAACTGAAACAAAATAAATAATACTAGAGACGATTTCAATAAGAATTCTGCGCAAAATAAGGTCTTTTTGCATTTTCATTAACAAAGCGAAGCCTATTTCCTGGAAGGAGATTAGAGCATTCGGGAAACAGAATCCTAACTTCAATTCTACCGTGAAATGAATAGAGTTTTTCTTAATGAGATTAAGATTTCTTAAAGAAAAGAAAGATAATCTTCCACATTTTATCGAGTATGATATAAAAGTCCAAGGGACGTTTCGGTGTTACATTACTCATGCACCATATCCGTAATCTGTATTACACGGAGATAATGAATACATCTCGAGGCGACGGATGAATTTGAAGAGGAAAGATAGCTTTTCAAAAGATTCACAATATACAAGTTGAAGTTCGTGGGTGGCTCGATTCTCGATGGTACAGAATTGTTGAAGCGACTACGGAGACAACATGGTCACGAGAAGAGATATTACCCGTGGACGCGTATCTTGGTACTCCTGTCTTGAGACGTGCTTCTTTCCGCTAAGCCGCTTAGCTTCATCATCGTTGTGGGTGGATTTAACACGGAAGGGGGTGAATGAGGCAGCAAGTTGAAAGAGTTTCTTAAGAAGATATAGGGATGATAATGTGTACACACGTGTGTTTTTGAAGCGAGGAGAAGGGGATTATATGGAATGATACAGGGAAATTTAATAGAGCAGTCTCAAGGGGTTTGCATCTCCTTCTATTCTCAGCTGGGCCTTGAATCAAGAACTGGGATGCTAGCCTTAATCGCGTTCATCCTATGATACAATACACGTACGCTATACGGAGGGATTTCAATTATAAGTGGGCGTGGCATATGAATATCATACACCGAAACATGCACTTTAAGTTTTGAAATTTCTCTACTCGTAAGGTTTTACTTTACAGATATTTGTAAAACAAAGCACATGAACTAAAGTTAAATTATGTTATTCACTTAAACAAACGAATGCCATTTCTTTATGAAGAAAGATTCTCTAGTAATGAAATGGCAAGACATATTTATACATGTAAAAATAAAAGAAGTATTAGAAAAATTGTAAATATTATCACGCCGTTGTACATATTTCCCAATAAAAATTTTAAAATACATACTATACATAAATTATATCCAAAATCTAAAAAACAATAAAATTTCATAAATATTTTTTACGATTTATAGAAGAGATTTATTAAAATAACTCAATATCCAGCAATTTTTTTAGGACAAAGATCGAACATAATTGTTATTTATCAATCAAACACATGTGACACGCATTTTACCTCATAATTCACACCATAGGTACACCTCACTAGCTGTAATAATCTAACAGGTAATATCTTTCACGAAAAATTTAAAAAGCGAAAATGAATAACAAGCACATTATCGGTGGAAAACTTTTAAGAGGAAGCCCCATCTATTCTCGGAAGCGTAGAATGGTGGAGAAATCTGAATACATTCATTTGTGCTCGTTTCCCAAGCAATTCATAAAATTTCGCTGTTCAATTTTTTATTTCTATGGCCTAAAACGGCGACGAGGCGTATAAAAACGTAACTGTAGAAGAGAAGGGATGGAAGTTTTTTTTCATCATAATAGAGCTCGAAAAAGTGTCGGGTCTGTGTCAAGGATATTGATTAAGGGCAAATTCGTGGCAACGTTGCTTCATTCCTCAACTTTGAGGAATACGAATGGTCACGGAAGAAAAGTGCTGTGGAGAAGAGATCATTTGGATGAGAGGCAAGTATTGGTTTCACGCAGACTTTAGGCTTCCTCATCAAAAATAAGATGTAAAATTCTCGAACGGGTATTATGGAGGAGTGGAATGAGATGGGAAAGGAAATGTTTTTCTTCGCTGTGATGACGCACCGAAGAAAATATTAAGGAAGAGGTTTCGGTTAAGGTTCTTGAAAGTAGAATGAAGAAATGCTGGGAATGGAAAACCAAAAACAGGAATAGTAGCTGTTATCTTCATATCAGAGAAATGAAGAATCAAGGGAATAATTATGGCACATAGAGAATGTTGTATTTAGTGGAAATCAATTGGTCAACTAACACACTTTCAAATATATCTCTCGTGATTTTAGCGTTTTAATAGAGAATGCTTTTTATATATGCTGATGGATTTTACTAAAATTTATGATTGTTATAATAGGTTTCACTGTAGAGCTGAAAAACTCGATTCAAATTAAACCCAACGGGCTAAGCATCGATTTTCAAACGTTATCGCTCGTTTCACGTTGATATTATTTTAAAATCATAAATTTTATCACTCCTGAGAGTTCTTTTTTAAGTTCTATGGTTTAAAATTAAACCAAGTCAATAAATTACATACGATGTCTTTCAAATGATCATAAATATGACGCATTAATCAAAATTATAATAAAATCCACTATTTTTAAAATTTATTTTAAAGGGATTGAACTGATGAATTTCAACGCCATGGACTGATTTACTCAACATTATGTGGACTTGAAATAGAATTCTTTTGGCGCCATTATTTCAATTTATAAAGAGTCGTAAACAAAGATCACTTCAAAGTCAGCGTCAAATTGGAAAAACCACTCTTGAAATTCGACTTTCTATCCTCAATTCCAGCCCTGATTCTAAATAAAGGAATAAAGGACCCTTTGTTCTTCATATATAGGTCAGTGGATCTAGGTGAAACTATTGACCTTTAGTCTCTGTATCTTTTATCACGTGATGGACCATGCCTCCTTAGAAGACGTTTCTACAATGGAAATGGGAGTGACAAATCTCAAAGGCTTAGACGAGATAAAAGAAAAGCTATATAGTATTCCTATTCTTTTTCGCCCTATTGAAAATAAGTTTCAAAAACCTACCATTTTCATATCCTTCTATACCTGAAGGACATTAGTTATGTATTCCTTAGATATTATATAATGTGTGGTGACATCAATATACGATTGAGAAAATAATTATTATCAAAATTCATATGAATATTTCTTTGTAAAAACAATAATCTTACATCTATTATACCTGATATCGTGTGATTGATCGCTATATCTCATATCTCTTTAAATTAGTACGTAAAAATTATTACGTCAAGCATCAATTTTTATGTATTATTTTTTAAATTAGTTACATTCTGATCTGAAAAAGATTCTTATATAAGGTGAAATGATAGTTCACCGAAACATCCCAATTAAAATAAAAATGAAAACTCGTAGAAAAGAATCCTGAAATCCATTTTGTTATCAATCAACGCTCGCTTCAGAGCCTAACAATTTTGCATACCGAAATCGCTTTCTAGTAAAATACCCAAATTTTTAAAAGTAGCTTTTTCTTTCTGAACATGTCACGTTGAGATATTAAGTTTTTCAATCCCTTGAAATTTTACTGGTCCATTTTGCCGTAGCTTCGTCGGGAGGAACTCGGAAAACTTGGAACGTTACATTTTCAGAACGATCCTCAGAAATCCTCCCAAGAAGCCTTCCTTCTCAACAAAATGTATCCTATTTATTTTTAGTCATAAGCCCCTTCCCTCAGTTTCTTCCTTTCAGTGATTCTTTCCAAAGTCCTTTCACCAGAGAATAGAGAAAGGCGAGGGCATATTTTCAGTTGTAGCTCCATGCATTTCCGAAGGATTACTTTCAAAGGACTCGGGATTGAATCCTTTCACAGAAGCTCAGTTAGGCACTGATCTAGGGATTAGAAATATTTCTCTCCCCATCATTCATTAACTGCAAGGATTCACAAGAGGATTTGTTATAATATTAAATGGAATTTTTGTCGCATATACGTTTCGAAAACCACCACTAAATCTGAGAGCTGACATTAATGTTCAATACTGATTAAATAATGAGAGATTAAGTAAGATCTATGAAGGGATATGAGCCAAATATTTATATATTATCAACTTTATCAAGCTTTCTGCTTCTTTCCTTCACACACTATCATATATATGTAATAACCTAGATAATGTAGATCTCAGTTTAATACGCAATCTACGACTTTCGCACACTGTGCTTATGAATTTTATACAATATGTGTCAAATTAATTGTGAATATTATGGAAATATACAAAGTACTTCCTGCGCTTCTCGTCTCACATCAATTTTTAATTGTATGCGATTGGTAAAAGTTTGATTTATCAATCGATAAATGTGTTATCGTCTATATTCTCCTAATGTACCACTCAGATTTTATTTTTAAGGTCACTTAAAGATATTTTAAGTACTCCAATCCCTGTCTTTTAGGTTTTAATCCGTAATCCGTTTGAGTTACGGGCCTTCATAATGAGGACATAATTCCTTACAGAATATCTTAAGGTAGTCTTGCAGGCATAGATATATCTATCATGTATGTTTCCATCAAAACATGGCACTATATTTTCTGAAGTATCGGCATTCAAAATGTATACATACTTCTTAAATACTAATAAAATTTCCAAAACATCGCTTACCGTTGAAATTCGTCCTAATAAAGGTTCTGTTAGAGTAGCAGTAAATTTCCAAACTGATAAAATCACAAATTACCCGTAAAGAGAAAGATATAGAGAATTAGTTTATGAGAAAAGTTTACTTAATTTTAAGTATTTAAAATTGTATGCTTGATTACTTTATAGAACTGGATAATTATTTAAATACTGTGTTATTTAAAGTTTGATGTTTAAATTAAAAATAATTCTACATAAAATATGGGTTTATTTGCATTTGGGTAAAATTCTATCGTGGATGACCGTACTTCGTGGAACAACATTCTAATTCATTCGAACTCATTTACGTAAAACTATCTTACACATTGTTACATCAATTTACTAGTAGAAGATAAAGTACATCTTAAAGACAAAAGAACAAAGAGCAATCATATTTTAAAAGTATCATAAATCGATCAAAATATAAAGAAATGAATCACTAGTTGCAGAAGTTCAAAGATGTTCCAAATATTATTCATAATTCTGAATAATGATGGAAAATAAAATAGAATAAAAGCACACTCACAAGTTACTTGAGGATCTACCTTAATTTATTCCGCGGGTTATCATAAACAATATATTTTTGTATTAAGATATAAATAAACGGAAATCAACATGATACATAGTACATTAATACATAATAATAATAAATAGCTCCTTTTGTTAAGTAGAAGCAAAGAAATGTCGTGAAAAACATTTTCCATTTAGTCTGATTAAGGTTATTCATTAATAACTTATTCTTCCTTTATGTTGAAATCATCCAACACACATATATTCCGCAATTCAAATCTTAGGGAACTAAATTTGGAGGTAATCGACGCAAAAAGAGGGGGTTTCACAGACGATATCTTACATAAACCTGCTTCTCCCTTCAGCAGATCTTGAATCTTTATTTTTCACCTGATTTACCAAAAGAGCCTGTAATCCTAAGAAAAGACATCAGAAATCCGTGAATTCTTTGGATGTTTTCTCGTATCTCTCATAAGCATTTTCATTCCGTTCCTTCATCTTTTTTTATTCGTGCTTTTTCATTCAAATCTCTTTGGGTCAGGTAAATATCATTTAGGAATCCACTGAGAAGCGAAAGGGAGGATTAAGTGAGAAATGACATCGGTGACTTGAGAAAGTCGTGTCCTTTGGGACAGAGTTTCAGACGGAAAAAGAAAGAAAGATCCGATGAATAACAAAGATGCTGAGATTTGAAAGGAAATTAATCGGGCAAGAGAAAGGAGCTACATATATTTAGGTAATGGGTGTATACGAAGAAGTTATTTCAATTAGAACTAACCCAAAATGTTTCATTCGAGATGGAAATTATTGTTTTTCATATGTCTGAGATGTAGTTTAAGCAATACTAACAGATAAATGGAAATAAACTTCCCTCGAGGGTATACCAAATTAAACGTTCAAGCTGTTTTAAATGAAAATAGAATAAATAAAATATAAAAGTCTGGAAGAATAAAAGTGGAGGAAAAAATAACAGGTACTCATATGAATTTTATCATGCAAATACGCTGCTAATACGTAGCATATTTCTGTAACTACATAAACAGGTAATAAACTACTTCATTTAATATAAATTAATTCGATTTAATGTTCTAAAAATAGGTGAAACGCTTTAATGAAGTGGAAACAAAGTATTTTATTAAATCAATCCACATTACGTGATGCAATTAATCTTCCAATCAAATTATCAACGAAACAATGGCGCAGATGAATGGAGGAAAATAGAATTATTTGAATTATAGAGGATGGATGCAGTACCTAGTTTATCTTGGTTCTCCTCGGTCCCTCTCAAGGTGATGTGTTTTCGGCAAGTTACACACTCGGCTCGCACCTCCGTTCGGAAAGTAGGGTAAAAACGTAAAAGTGGCTACGGAAGGGAAGTGATGTGAGAGGAAGCAGTTTCCGTGTTAAGGGTTTCGCTGACGTCGCTGAATATCTTCCACGAGTATCAGCACTATGGAAGACGTTTACTGCTTCGGGAGCCTTCCCTCCTTTTCATTGCGCCCTTTATCCTCTTCTCCCTCTTTCCTATTTACTTCGCTACCTATGGATATCCTTAGCCACAAAACGCGGTTGTATTTGCGAGATATACCGACAACAGTGTCAAGGGTAAGATCCATTTTGTGTCGCCGTGAGGAGAAATGGTTTAGCTGGAGTACCGAACCAGTTTCTAGATCTATTTCATTCAATAAGAGCAATTACATTTAACGCTAGATGCTTCGTTGTAAGTGCAACCCTTTTTCTCTTTAATTTACCTTTAATACACAGAAGGAAATGAATTGAAGAACTTTAAAATAATCGATCCAAAATATTTGTAGCTACGAAAAACTCAGAAAATGGATTCTCGAGGACCGACCAAAACGACGTGGCAACTATTCCATAAATTGAATTACTTTCTTATAGAACCGCATATGTAAATACACCACAAATATTTATATATATTTATAAAAAGAGGGAATTCATTCCTAAATATAATTAACGCTGCAGCGTGCATACAATATAGCTTAAAAATAAACAGTTTTTTCCGCAATTTTTTTATTCGATAGACTTTTCAATTCAGCTGCATTAATTTATGTTGAACTGATTGCGATTTAAATTGAAAACCATTTATTCAAAAAATATAGATATCCTCAAATATGGTGGAAATGAAGCACTGAATTAATCTAGAAATAATTTATAAAGAGAATATAGAAGGATGTTCAATAATCCGTGTTGAACTGTGTTGAAAACAGAATTAAGTCCTTAATAAAGTATACAAACACCTACACCAGAATTTCTGATAGAATAGAATGCTATAAACGGGCTCACATTAAGTTGTCTAAATAGAGTACATATTAATCAGTTATATTATTAGAGTGGTTTACTTAGAAGTATTTACACTCCACGTATCTTAATGTGTATGAGGATGATACATCTATGCATCCCTCATTAATAGTTCAAACTAATAATAGCACTAACACAACCTGGCAACTACGATAACCACATAATATTATCCGAGCACATTCCCAATAACAACCCCAAAATAATGAGGAATATATAACTGCGTCCGATGAATCCAAGATGCAATAAACGAACTACCAAATGAGTATGCCCTCGGTAAGCTATTTATGCTCATAAAAGCTACACTTAACTTTTTATAATGAAGTACAACGCTGCCTCGTTACATGGAAATGAACTCCGAATGCCGTCCGAAGCTGAGTCAAAAGCTCCTGTATACAATTGCTCATTAATACCTTGATCGACCAAAAGCTTAACATGTTTACCATGAATAGTTGCCGATACTGAAAATCCGGACGTGTACCGCGAATGCACTGCTCCATTATTTCCATTGTTCAATCTGCGCACGGAGGCAAAACAATAAACAATTGCTCGATAAAGGAATAAATGGCGAGTGTCTAAAAGTTCGATTCAAAATCAGAGGATTACTGGAGATGGTCCAAATTTATGATGCTTCGAGAGAAGGGCAATATATTTCCTCGCAACAGTTTCTCTTTAAAAATTCTGCAAAAACTTTTCCATAAAAAGGAGTGTCAATGGATGCAGAGACGCAGTCAGCGCTTCACGGTTTAATTTCCTTTACTGATTTATTTCGAAACTTCTTCGGATTCTCTCGGAGAGCACACCTTGCTTTGAAAAGGCGTCTGAAGGATTCCAGACTCTCTTCGAAAATAAAAATGACGGATCTTATTGTTTTTCACGTCATACTTCCGCGAACTAGAGAGAAATCTTCTTCAATCCTTCCATTACTTTTCTCGAATCCTCCGTGATTTAAAGGGAGTCCGATAGAAAATACGTTCTTGCATATCATGCATTTGATGTTGCCTAGTCCGTTTTATATGGCTCATATATCTTATGTACATACTTCCGTATATATTAAAAATAAAAATTTATAAGAATTTTTACAGCACCTACATAATGTATAAGCAGATATATATAATCTTACCGAATTAGTTCATATTCTAAGACCGACAATTGTATTGTATATATATTCATTCAATTAGATGTATTAATTTTGTAACATGACCATCCACTTTGAGCTGTATTACATTTAGAATAAATTATACTGAATATCTTCCTTGGAAAACTTATTTTGTGAATTGAAGATATTTTTTAAAATAATCGAACATCGCAAAGAGCTTTATCTTGAAACCGATTAACTAAAAAAGTTAGGATTAAGTGTGAGTAACCGAAATCTGAGTAATGAATTCGTAAATATATTTTCCAAAGCTGTTCATCATACGTGAAAAGCAAAATCATGATTTTCTGATCACTGACATTAACAATGAAATAAAATCCGTTTGAGACTGCTTTTTTTATGTTTGGTTACCTTAACTGCTAATTTAAAAGCCCCTTCTCTTTAAGTGTTTTTAACCTTATCCGAGCGTCAATCACAACTGCACGTACTCCTCCTTCATACAACGGCGTCCACTATTTGAAAGCTTCATTTCTTTACATCCCTTCTTTGAACCAATTTTCTCAAACCATCCCATGGATATCGAATTCCTCAGTTCCCTAAAACAGTTCCCACCCATCCTCACCCCTGTAGGCCCTATCTTCCCTTCATCCCTCAGCTTAAAACCTCTAGCGTCATCCCAGACTTTCTTTGTCCGAAACAAAATCCGAGGCTTTTAGCTTCTTTGCAAAATACCCCATTCAATATCCGATCAATCCATCGGAATTTTTCTCTTTTATTTCCCCCCTTCTACGAAGGAGACAAAAAGTGGGCGTGGCAGAAATTGCTGGAGATGCGGCGGAGGAAACGGTGAATGGAGAGTTGACTGTCGAAGGAATGAGACAAGGGAATCGCATTACGTGAGATGGAAAATGGCTCACCCAAAGCTAACGGAAAAATTGAATAAATAAACAGGGATGAGCGTGTTTCTGAGCTCTTCTGCTATCCTCCGATATTTTTATTTTATCCAGCGATGCGTCATTTTTATAGCTGTAAGACGAAATACATAAATGCGGCGACAATAAATAACCGACTTCGCCGTGGAAACGTTTCTAAATATATCACCTCTGAAAAAAATGAGATTCATTTGAACAAATAAATCCTTATGGAAACTACGAACCTTCGCATCATGTGTGTACATGTATGTACGTATCAACATTATCCTCCGACAATAATTTTCCATTAAACATTAATTAGCCACTTAAGAGATATTAAAAGTTGAAGTTTCACCACTGCTATATGTATTCAAATAGGTTTATTCAGATAGTGCACATTCACGTGCGTAGTGCCACTGCGAATTTGAATTCGTTTACGAAATTTATTAGAAATATTATTTTACTTAAAATGATTTAAAATGTTAAGTATCACCCAGATGGGTTTTAATATTCAAGAAATTCGTGATACTTGGTGGACAATTGAGGAATCAGTTAGAATTAATAGATCCTCAAAATAAATATAATAACGTTAATAGGAATCACATAATCTAATGAATGAAAACGCTGAATTTAAAGCGAATTCCAACTGCACTGAGGATATGAGCGCAAAATATGAATAATATTAAGGAAATATATTTCTACTTCAGATAGAAAACCCGTTTCTTGAGAAGCGATATGATAGATGGAAAAGCTTAAATAATACCAGGTATTGGATGGGAGACATAAGGGTCAATGAGTATATCTGTAACTTATTTCATTTTTGGAAGTAGGTTTTTAGATAACGAGGAAATCCCAAAAATATAGCTGTTGTAATAAAATGTAAGATATAAACACAGCATTGATTGGATGTTGCAATACTATTTTTGGTAACTTACACGTATACTAATCCATACTTAAAACATTTCTGTACTTTTGAGTAAAACTTAAAAATGGCAGATAATAAGGAAATATGTATTCGGTTCATTCAAATAAAACATTTAACTGATAATTTAATAATAAATTATTTAGAGACGAAATACGGCCTTTATAAGTTATTGATCGATTATCGAAAGCAGATAAGAAATTTCAATCAAAAAGTTATCCACGGTTAAAAGAAAAATTCTATTCTCAGTACATTTGCTTTCGAGCTAACACAATGATGTTCTGCCAAGCATTAACTCCTGTCTGGGAACCTTTCTATACGTAACTTATAGCAGCGGAGCTTACACTTTTTATTGGAAAATCGCGAACGAAAATTAAAAGTGCCAATCACTTCGCAAGCTCTCGAATTTTCCTCACTGCCGACGAATTTCTCCAAAACTCCTTTACTCCTCTTTCTCAAGGGAAAAAATGATTTCTGAGAGGCTCTCGCATGGAAAGAAGCGGGTGATGGTTGTTTGAGATGGGAAAAGCGGTTTCGAACACTTGAAAGTGTACTTTGGGTAAACTAAGGTTTTCTCATTGTCGCGTCTGACATACGTACATGTGATTGTTTTTCAAGGGAATATGGTTATCCTGGAACCAGTCAAAGGCTATTTCATGTCAAAAAGGTTCATATCATTTACTTGGCTTGAAGTGATATGTATAGAGAGTATAGAGCAAAGGAAAAGTAGGAATCTTTAGAGAAGCAGAAAAATAATCAGAGGATGGAAAGTTTAAGAAAACTCACTTCGTATTTCATAAATCGAAGTTTCATTCAATAATTTTCTATCGGTTGAGCAATGTGTATTTAAATGTAATATTCAACGTGTAAAAAGAAATATAAAAGGAAGACAAATTTTCTTAAGATCCATAATAAAAGATTCTTAATGTCTAAATTCTTTTCATATTATTTAGTGAATTTACTGCGCATAAATTAGTCTCCCCTTGAGCCAAATGTAATGCGAAGTGAAATGATATTTGGAATCCATTTACTTAAAATTACGAATATATTTCAAGCATTATATGAATCTATCATTTCAATAAGATGTAATTCAATACTTCAAACACCATAATGTTTTTTCCTTCATACCATTCCCTAAAAAAGTCAAAATTGTATGATTATAGCGAGACGTATTGGGAATGAATGACGAAAAATTTGACGTGAAACAGATATCAAACGTATACAGCTTTTACAAGCAATCTATCGATAGTGAATGCCGAGGAATACGCAAGATAAGTTACAGCCTCCCTACATAATGATTAATTACTCACTAAAGGAAACTATTTTAGGAGAGAGAGGAGTTTATTTGAATGAAGACAAATGGAGGCAAGATATCACGAAGAAGGAACACAAACGTGAACCTGGTCGAATAACCGTCAGCTTTAATTAAACGGAGGCACTCCGAAAATTTGTGCAAATCTACGTCTCGTAATTAAATTCAGCACATACTTCTCCATATAAACGCTTCCTATGCTAATTTAGTTTTGCAGTAATCTACGCCGGGGAAAGAGACCATAACATGGCCTTGACGGTTTGAGCAAAAGGCTTTTCTGAAGCATTCATGAGTAGCGGCAAACGGAAAATTGTTCTACTCTCTACTGAATACGTCACTGTTCCGTTGAGCCTCATTCGGGCAATCAGCTGTTTGAGGGACCCGGAGAGTAAAACAACCTTTCCATCCATGTATGAAAATGCGTGCAACTGTAAGGTACACGGCAAAGGGATATAAATCCTTCCGCGCAGAGGCTGAGTCGCTCTGAGGCTATTGTGAAAAATATTAGGGAAGGTTTACGTTCGGGAGGGCTGCAGTAAATATTTTATTGTGTGTTACGTATTCCATTTCAAAATTGAAAAATAAATAGAACTATCTCTTCGTCCCTATATTTAAACTTTCTAGATATTAAAATCGTATTCAAATCAATTTACGAAAGAAAAATAAAACATATTTACAATACATTTTTCAGGAATAATAATTTCATTTACTTCTAAATTTAACTAATCAAAGTTCAATTTCGCAAATAATGAGGATTATAGACTTTCAAACATTTTCATTTAAACCGATAAATAATTCTATAATATGATATAGGTTAAATATAGAAATATGTACGTACATAAAATGTATGCAATTTTAATGCAGAAACCGTTAATGATTATTAGAATATAATTCTACCTAATGAAAAACTAAAGTCGGAGGATATGGATCAAGATGCCAATGACGTAAATTGATCTTATTCTGAATTTCAAACTCATCACTAAATCATGAACTGAAAGTTACTTGAAACAGGGCCTCCACCATTAGTTCTCATCGAAAGAAGAGCGGATGACACATTTCCGAGCAACTGAAATATTCTCGGCAATACTGCGCCAAACTTCCTAATATTCCTTCACTCCCGACCGCTGAAAAATTAAATTCTCGGCCGAAAAACTTTCTCCAAATTTAATTGAAACTAGAGGAAAAAAGAATTAATAATCCCACCGCGAAAAAATAAAATAATATCCCATCTTAAAGACCAACAAAACTCTTCCTTCTCGGAAAAGAAGGGGGAATTAATTCCACTTCATCCTTCCCTTTTTCATTACAAAAAATAGCGTGGAAGAATTCCTTGACTCAACCGTCTCGGCAGTATTAGGAAAAATCCTTTGGAAATAAGGTGGGTGGGCCCGCCAAGGATTAGCAGGTATTAAGTCGGGGAAGGAATAAAGGAAAGTGAGACAAAAGGCGGAGGAAGACCTCCCTCTGCAGCCTCTTGTCCCAAGATTTTCGCCCCTCCAAATCACGTCAGAACCAGAGTCCAAGGGCGTAATCGAGCCGTACAATTTCCCATTTATTATCCCGTTTTTCCATCCCTCCAATCTCTTTTTCATTTGCCCATTTCCCCTCCTTTTTGTCTTAGTTTCCTTCGTACCAAATGTCTTCTCCAGGTTCTTTGAGTGTCCTTTCTTATTGCTAGTTGTCGCCCCCTTCCATTCCTTTCTAATTACGTTTCTTCGCCTTAAAAGTTTATGTCTCTCGATATTGCCTGTTCTCCGCTTGTTTATTCTCTTGTGTCAATTGTCTTTTCGTGTTATTCACCGAAACCAAATCTCAGAATATATCCTTTCAACCAATTGTTAGCACTGACCTATTCACATTCACTACATTCGCATCTGAGTGTTTTATCACAGCTTTATGAACTAGGATAACTGCAGATATATATATATATATATATATATATATATATACACGAGTTAAGGTGTGCTTGCTGACAGCAAACAATGCAATAATTTACCTTTATTAAAAAATAAAATTTTAAACATAAAGTAGAGGACCTTGACGCAGCTGAAAATGCACCGAATTCGATTTCCCATGCATTTCTTTCGGCAGCATTATTCCCGCCCCGGCGTCGAACCAAGGTCATCGTGCTAAAATCACTGTAATTTTTCGCTTAAGTATGATTGACTTTATAAACACCCCGAATTTCAAAAGGAAATTAACTCAGGAAGTACCTCAAAATGTGTCCTAAATTCCCTATACATTTCAAATGGAGATATAGTTAACGCCCCCTAGCATCGAACCAACGACCTTTTACGATAGTCTTAGGATAGCTTTTATATGAGAATGGTCCCCTTAATGGCTGTGTGAAATTTTGAACCTCTGCGCAGTTGGGAAGTGTTATAAAAAGCATTCGGAAATATGGCCAATGTATTTTAAATGGGAAGAATCGAGATTACGGGTCGCTCTGGAATCGAACCCGTGATACATTGGCAAGTGCTGATTTTTTTTCTAATTACGTTTTGTATGTATCTATATTTGTAGAAGGTTTGAATAATCTTTTTACGATATTAAGGGAGCTACGATTTTTCGAAATTTGAAAATATTTCACCTCCTGGCATCGAACCCATGACCGGTTGCGCGTAAAAAATAGCATTTTTGCGTAGATATATATAATTAAAATAGCGATATAAAATTTCATTGTTCTATCTCAATGGAAAGTATTTTTTTAAATTGTTTGAAAAACGGCCCCATGCATTCTTAATGGGGAAAATCAAGATTACGGGACACTCTGGAATCGAACCCTTGACACATAGGCAACTGTTGATTTTTTTCAAAGTACATTTTATATGTATCTATTTGTTTAAAAAGTGAGAATGATCTAAGTGTCATATTAAGGAAGCTAGGATTTTTTAAAATTCGAAAATATTTCACCTCCTGGCATCGAACCCATGACCAGTTACACATAAACGATAGCATTTTTCCGTAGATACATATAGTAGCAATAGCTACATGAAATCTTAACTTTCTAGGTTAATGGAAAGTATTTTTAAAATCATTTGAAAAACGGCCCAATGCATTCTTAACGGGGAAAATCGAGATTACGGGACGCTCTGGAACCGAACCCGTGACACATAGGCAAGTGTTGATTTTTTTCAAAGTACATTAGGTACGTATCTATAGGTGTAAAAAGTTTCAATGATCTATATATCATATTAAGAGAGCTACGATTTTTCGAATTTCGAAACTTTTTCACCTCCTGGCATCGAACCCATGACCAGTTACACGTAAGCGATAGCATTTTTCCGTAGATATATATATAGTAGCAATAGCTACATGAAATCTTATCCTTCTAGGTTAATGGGAAGTATTTTTAAAATCATTTGAAAAACGGCCCAATGCATTCTAAATGGGGAAAGTCGATTTTGGGGGCCTCCTAGAATCGAACCCATGATAGGTAGAGTGAATTTCCGAATTTTTCCTAAGTGAGATTTAGTTGGCCATTACGGAAAAAAATCGGCGGCTCCGTGGCCAAAGCGGTTTGGGCCTGACATTAATATCCTATATATATATATCCCCTATATATATATATATCCCCCCGAAGCGTCTATATGTATAGATATATATATATATATAAATAAACTTGTCCATTAAAATCTTATTTCACCTGTAAAAAAGAGATTTTTTCATCATTCAAGCTGGTTATTAATAGTATATTTTTGGATTATATTGAATTCTAAAAGAGTGGCTAAAAATACATAAAGAAAAGAAAGTTCTTTTAATAAGTAACAAAACTATAATGGGGTCTTCTAAATAAACATGCTTATTTTTACGAGGAAATCCACTTTTGTGTCAGACAATATTTAAAAAGCTTTTACTGTTACTTGGATTTTATAATCCACATAAGCAGATTCTAGAAATAAATGCAAATAAATCTTAGCTCTCTCCTCTCTTCAAAGAATAGAATTCCATTGAGGAATAATTTTATTTTTACTTTTATCTTATGTATATTATAGGCTGTTATGAACGTGAAAATATATTGAATGTATTCAATACAAAAATGTAATGATGGTTATAATGAAAAAGGTTAAAATCTATTGCTACTTTTTTAAATAAAATTGATTAACGAAAACAATCACTGACTGCCTTGGGTGAACCATTACACTGAAAATAAATCGATTCAATTCGAAATTTCCAGGTAATTGAAAAGCCTTATAAATTTCCATCGATACGTGTCAATCAACATTTGGACTGAATCGATTCCAACAAATCGCAAAACCTTCAACGCCTCTGTGGCAATCAATAAGAGCGAACAGTTTCGATGGCAGCTCTAGATAAAATCAATTTCTTTCAATTCCCTTTCGTGTTTCCCTCGCAAGCTCAATTTGAGTAGGTTACGATGAGCTCCAATTGCACATGTCAAACATCCTCCGAAAAAAATAAACCGTAAACCTATCAAACGAAAATAACAAGAACGAAACGGAATGAACACATCGGATTTCTTTTCGTCAATCGGTTTTCGGTGGGAGGCTGTCAAATCTATTGGAATTCATTCCGGGAGTATGACCGGAAGATAATTAACGGGATATAATTGGACGCGGGGACGTCCGTTTGTAGGCGTCGTCCGTTAATTCATCTCCTTTTCGGTCAATTTCGGAGAGGAAAACGTCAAAGACGGAGCCAAAAAAAAGCCGCTCTTCATTCCGTAACAAACGCACACGGTCTCGTTATTTCCCCGGCTGTCATCAAACCATCGCAGAGTACAGATTACATCGCCCAAACCCCAGCAGGGCCCGATAGGAGCGCCATCCCTCTCCGTGCGGACTAATTAATGAATTACCGTATAGCTCGGGTTTTGGCGGTCTCCTGTCGTCGGGGACGGAGACATCTCGCGGCGCACGGGATGAGGAATCAGAGCAGCTAATGCTTTTTATCGATAAGACGCGGGAGATGTAGGAATCCCACGCTCAGTCGACAAACATTAGGAGGGACAACTGCGCGGGATTGCGCAAGAAGAAAGTTGTGGAGGCTTTGGGGAAGGACGGAAAACGCGAGAGAGGATACAGAGGGCTGCCCCATCAGCTTGATTAATTGCGCAGAGGATCCAGGGGTGGAGGAGGCGGTTTTCCCATGGATTCGGCACCGAGGGAATTCTGGCCGGTGAATCCTCTTCCCTCTTTCCTCGGCGATTTGCGCTCCGTTGGCGTCATTAGACTCCTCCAACAGAACTAGTCTCAATACCCTCCCCCACCACTTTCGTGTTGATACGTTTGTAGCCGAGAAAAAGGGCAGAATAAACTAGTCCACTTTTTACGGACGTGACTTTTTGAGATGACAAAGAGAGGCTTTTAAGCGATTGAGGAGATCATTCCGATGAGATTTCCTCTTTTTTCAAAAAAAAAGGTGTAGGGGATGTAATTAAGGATGCGAGTGATTTCCTTCGCTTCATTTGGGGTGCGTTGAAAAGGGACGTGACCGTCGAATATTTCGTCTGTCGAATTATTTCGATTCCAATGGGATTTTTAGGGACTTTCAGGTGATCGGACGTGCGGGATTTTATATATGCGATAGAAGGTGTCCTTTCAATGGTATGCCGTAACGAATATACGAGATAACCATTCTAAGCCAATTATGTAACGATGTTCAAAATTAAACTATTTTACGTTCAACATTAAGCGGATCTTTGGGTTCAAATTTTCTGAAAAATAACTACAATTTGATTGATTATAAAGTCTACATTTTTTAGCACTCTTCAAATAAATAACAATGTTATTTGGAAGGGAAATCGATAAAACATTCCTCTAATACTGCAAAAATTTTCAATCATCAAATGAATATTTAGATGACTCGATCCCGTAACCAAGTTACGTTGGAATATTTACAAAATGTAATTTTTATCCTTTTCCTCCAGCAAGTATATCATTCCCTTTCAAAGTTTCACTTTATAATCAAAAGTTTCTTAATTCAACGAAAATGGCACAATTATTCATGTAAAGATACTCTTCTTACATATCGAGAATTCATGTTCGTGCAATATTTCGCGTTTCTTCTGCTCAAAATATACCCTCTTGCTCAGTTTATACCTTTCAAAAATGTTTTGAATGGAATTTGAGTGTTTTAAGACCTATAAGTAAGAAAATGAGTATTTCTTTACAACATTCATATATTGTTTAAACTCTAAACCAAACTTTAAGGCTATGAATGAGCTATAAAAAGCGACAAATATACTCATTAACCCTACGAGTGTTTGATTATGTTAAAAAAACAATTGGACTCTAGATAATGGAAAGAGCATAAGTAAATTTGAGGGAATGCATAATAGGATGATAGAAGATGTTTGGAAGGGATGATTAAATGGAGCAGAAGGCAAAAGAGGGCCAGAAGAGGCATCATCAGGGATTTCATTAGTTCTAATTGGACTGCTGAAGCACTTAGCAGTTCTTCATTTGCTGACACCTTCAGCGTTTCTTTTTCGCTCGAATTCAAGTGGACCCTTGAGTTTCCCATATGAGCCATTCCAACCCATCGATCGATGCATTTGAGTGGCGAAAAATGCCAATGAAAGAATTCCTCTAAGATGATTTTGCTTGCGGGAAAGGATCGATTTTTTAATTTAAATTAAACCGATAAGATAATTGAATACATTTAGAAGAACTCCAGAAAGTTTTTACGTTCATAAATCTATGATATTTTTTATAAGATGATAGTAGCTTAAGTGCCATTGAACTTATTTGAGTTGTCTTTATTGATATCTTTGATTTAAGATTTTTCAAATAAATTTAAAAATGTACCTAAATAAAATTGGAGCTGAGCTTTTTTGGAAATCTTAAATCTGCTTGAAAGGGAATTTAGTTTTCACGATGTTAAACTTACATAAGCATACAAAAACCTCTAAAGAAATCACATGAAAAAATAAAAAATAATACTGATCCGATAGCTATCCCTCACTCCCCCATTTAGATAACGCTTTATTTATTGTAAATAAAAATTATTTGAACCTATTTCGAGTATGTTTCATGCGATACCTTGCAATTTTAATTCAAACAAACCCCATCAGACATTTGAAACTCAGACGCAAATTGACAAAATAGTCCAGAGACCACACTTCAGATTATATTACATCGCCTCGTGTTTATTTCATCATGGATTTTGACACCATTTCCCGCAACTGAATATGAAATGCCTTTCCGCTCTAAAAATTCGTCGCAGATTGAAAACGTGCGTCCAAACATATTTACGGACACCTCTGATCTCCGAAGTTTAGAGGCAATAAAACGCAATAAGTGCCCCGTCGCATCCATATTTCCGAGAGCTAATGCCGATAAGACCTCCGCACAGCATTAACCTACGTTTTACGACCCGTCAACAGCTTTTACCGCTCATCATGAGCGAAATACATGAATAAACATAATCCTGGTCTCGATATCTCACTGCGCGTCTAGCCGATTGCATTCGGAACACTATTCCAGTGAGGGATGTGCGGTCCAAATGGGATGCTGCGAAAGAGAGGTTCGGAGAGATGCGTTATTCCACGCGTGTCCGTGGTGGTAATTGATGCTAAAGCAGCCCATTTGTAAAGCGGAGAAATTTTCCGTCGGAGTGCATGATGTTGCAGGGCGGTGTTGGGAATTTGAACGCAATGCGACCGTATCGAAAGACAAAGGAAAATCGTTAATTTTGCGGATCTTAACGCTTCGAATGCCAGGTGTGGCTATTTCTCTTTTTCGGCAATGCCGTCGCTGTGATCGCTGTTCTTTCGCGAGAATAATTAATGGTGAGAGTGTACCGACCGAACGAATTCCTATGTTGCATTTTGAGCGATAATCGACCAAATAAAACTTGCGATGGCGTTAAAACGCCGTCCGACGCTCGAAATATTTCTAAAAGGGAGATTATGTGCGCGACAATTTATGGTTACACGATCTCTTTACAGTAGTTTGCCCATTGTACTAGATCCGTACGTGTAACATCCGCTTAGCGTGATTCCACAAATAAAATAAATACGAAGCGAGTACACATACGTACTAATGCACATAAATGTGACAACCAAATGATTACAAAAGGGGCCCGTTGCCATAAAGTGCATTCTAAATACCTCGCACGCCTTTTTTACGTGATGCATGGAGAATTAATAGTGCTTTTCATGGTAGAAAAATGACTTTAAAGGATGACTTGTTTTGCAGGTAATGAATAGAGCCCTACGATTAATAACACATGTTATTTTCACCGGTTATTCGATAAAATACGTAATGATCATATTATTTCAGTAAATAATGATCTATTTTTATCAGGAATATTAAATTATTATTTATTTTTATAGTTGATGATGATTAATTAAGTCTATCTTTATAATATAAAATTGATATCCATAATCATTTCCGCAGTTTTTATCAGTAATTTAATTTAGTATCTCTAATAATACGATAGTTTAATTTATAAGACGAAGTATTTGGGCAACTAGCAAGCGGTAGGTTTGTTGGCAAACACGTTACATATGTTGATCTTAAAACGTAATGCAATAATGAAATCAATATGAGAAGGCGTGACTTCGTGGAATGCCATAGTAATAACAACAACTTTGTAAATTTCCACAGAAAATTGTTATATTTGTAACCGGTTTTTATTATTATTGTAATGCAATAAAATTAGTATTAGTCACAGTGGTTTTGCTTTTAAATTTTAAGTTATGGATAGTAAGTAATACAAGCATGGATCAGGCTCATTTCTTATATGTACTTTTCTATTTATCTCAAACCTTTTTCCTTAAAATATGAATTATTAAGATTTATACTTCTCTATCGAAAAAATATTCGTCCTTATGTATTGAATAAGATTCCTTCTAGAGTCTCGTTAAAAGCAAATCTATGCATAGGTCAACGTTAAATTTTGAAATATCTAGATGGCCAAATCTATCACGCCTGGTGTCGTCCTTCCATAACTACCCTTCTATGGACCTGTCTACTTGACCTTCGTATGCGACCTCGACTCCAGAACCTCATTTGCCCACTCAAGACGGTCCCTCCTCTACAGCCCTTCACTCGAAGCCAAATATAAGAACGCCGAAAAATGTGACTCCACAACTGGACGATGTTCCTTACTTATCCTAAATGCTAGAAAAAAGAGCCTGAGCATTGAAAATGATGGATATGCCATTCCTGTACAATATTTATCTTTAAGAGCCAAGATATTTAAACAGAATAAATTATATAAGATTCCTAGTCTAAAGGTTATATATATATATATAATCATTAAATTATGGCGAATGAAAAAGACTCGTTATTTCCACAGAAAATTTGCTTTAATAGCAACCGATTATGTAATTTAATATTAAATCCTCAGGCATTTTAAATTAATCTCACATTCAAATTACGAAACCTGTCGCTAGTGAAGCTAATATTCTGTGGAAATTACAAAGTTTTTAAATTGTACTTCAGCTTTCCACGAAGTTACTTCTAATATTCATTTCAAATAATGGCGATTTAAAAGATGCATGCAGATAGGTAAAAACAAGCTCTTAGAAATATTTGCCTTTAATCATACATCGTTTTCACTCCTTATTATTGTCAATCTATATGACAGACGTTTACCTGCATATTGTACTGAATTTATAAACGATACTGTTCTTGAATTTACATCTAAATTTTAAATTAAAAATAAAAGGACTCTTATAGACTACTGGTTTGCTATCAGATAAGATATTATGTCTATTTACCTAGAACGCGGATATTAATTAAGATTAAAACTATTTTAATATCATATTCATATGTGAGAAATAAAAAATTTAAAGCAAAAAATAGATATAATACAAGAAATGATATGCTTGCAGGGTACTTATGTAGATGTAGATGTTATAATAATTTTTGATACACTTTGCTAATTTCCCTTCAAAGTAAAGTGACTCGAAAACTTATTCGACCATCTTACAAAGCATATTTAGCAAAAACGGTTTCAGAATATATTCTCAATTCAAATAATCGATGCATATAAAAATCAAAATCATGCAAATTTTTTTATTAAAATTCAAAAATTAATATCCATGTGATTATAAGTTCGATCATCGCATAACACTGGAAATTTAATTTATTATTCAATTTATATGAAATAACAAACCTCTTTTATTTATCTGCTTTAGGGGTTAAAAACAAAAATAATATTTATCATTCATATAAATCCCGAGCGGAAAATCTGATCAAACGACTGAATCCCTAGAGAGGCGAATCTGCAATGAAAAATGAATAATTCAGGAATGAATCTCATTTCCATGGAAACAACTTTAACTGTAAGTCCTCCAAATCATTTTAACAAATTGATGATTGCCATTTAAAGCTATAGTCAGCCTATTTTGATAGTTTAGCATAAATTATTTATTTAATTTAACGCAATTTTCGCGTCAAGAATATACGCTGGATGTATTAGATTCTGTACTATTAAACCAATGATCCCAATAGCTCGTATCTTCATTGAAACACATAAGAGAACGAGCATTTTAAATTCTCTCTCAACTTGGCATTCACAAGCAAGTGAATTTTCAGCTCCGGTGATCATCAACGGACAGTGGAAATGGAAAGGACGCGGGAACAAGCCCTCCGTTGAAGGACACGTTGTCGCATTCCGTAAGCGTGTCAAAACTAGGAAGCCAAATCGGGAAAGAAGGAGAGAACAAGGGAAAGATGGCGGCTTTGTCGCGGTCTGGCTCCTAATTAACGAGATCGCGGAGATGGACGAGATGTTGATGATTAATTCATACGCCTCAATCATTTGGGGGGGATCGCACCGCAAGAGAGGGGCGGAGGGAATACGGTCGTGCTGCGGGTGAGCGGAAGAAGATTAGTGGCTAGATGTGATGGAAAAAGAGCTATTAAAATACGTGGGGCTGAAGTACCATCTCCATTTTCAAAGAGGCCCTTAGTGGAAAAAGCTTTCATTCTACGGCAGCTTCCTCAAGATTTGGGCGCTGTTTAAATTAAATAGAGAGAAGTAATTAGAACGCGTTACCGGGCGTTAACTTTAAATTACACGTTACTCCCACAGTAAACAAGGGCGATGATAATTAGGTGGTACATTCAATTAGGAAGATTATATAACGAAGCAGAATCATGAATGAATTATTTATGTTATAGATGTTAATGTATCTATTGGCAAGTTATTGTTAAATAATCGGTTATAAAAATATTCGTTATGGGCTAATTTCTGATTTTTTAAATATTGGATGATGAGATTTATTTTTCAATGAAAATTTCTTCCTTAACCTTCAATTTAAGGATTATCTCATATCATCCTGAGCTTATATAAACATTTCTGCTCCTTAATCTGTCAAAAATTGTCAATGCTAATAAGAATAATTTAAATTTAAAACGAATAAAACATAAAAGAATATAACTTGAAAATAATAAAAGACAACTAGTATTTCATGATAATATAAAGAGCCAAACAGAAAGAGGCTGGAAGTTTGAACCTTAGTAATATAAACGCAAATTAATTTACTAGCAATGAACAATGAAGGAAGGCAGATTGATAATTATTAGATGTATTTTCTACTTATAAAATCTCCACATAAAAGAACGAAAATATTTTAGCATGCTGAGAAAAATGAAGGCCACAAATCTTTTAAGGTAGAATCTGATATTTGTGGGTGAAAAAAATTACAAATACCATCCTAACCGCTAAGAACGCACTTAGAGTATCAGAAAGTAAACGGGAGTAAAAAAAATCCCACGGCATCATAAAATCGCACCCCTCTTCCATCTCTGCAGTGATAGCTCGTATCTCTCACATTCTCGCATCCTCTAGATTAACCACAGTGGACCACCGCTTGTTGTTTGCAAGGATACGAGCCTTTGAAAAAGCCTTTTGCTTTGAAGAGGAAAAAAAGCATTCTTGGATTTAATGCGGGTCGTCACAGACTCATGGGCGTTAGCAGATGGAGTACGTGCCGAGAGAGGGGAAGCACTAATGAATCCGAGATAAAGAACTGAATATTCTGAAATAGTTGACCCGAGGAATGAGGACTTTATGGTAAAGACCGAGGAATTTTCGACTTTGGAGCGGAAGAGGATATTTGGATTGACTACCAGAAAAAAAAAGTGGGAGACAAAGAGATGGTGGAGGGAAGAAGAGGTTTTTGGGTGATCGACTTCCCTTCGTCCGCTACTTTACGACCCTGAGGCCACCCCATTACTCTGAAGTCGTTACTCCCTCCTGCTGACGCTGAGATGTCGCGACCCTAAATGGGAAGAGCGAAATGTACCACTGGACGGATTTTATTCTCTCCTCCGTCAACACGGGGGTGCAGCAGTGGGTGAGGACCTCTCCGCCAGTCGGAGTGGCATCAACTCCCTCGTTAGCCTCCGACTGCATTCTGCTTGGGCGGCAATCTCTTTCCAAAGTGGTCCCCTTCTCCGCCATTTTTCTGCCTCCCGAATTCGGCTAATTGCATCCGATGGGATCGAATCTAGGTCCACGACTTCTTCCATCTTGTGTGCAGCCTCTCTTCGTCACCTTTTTGCTAATCTAGGAACCTTATGCGCTGACCTGAATGCAGGTCTACATGGGTTTAACTGGGTAAAATGAGTTCCTCCTGATGATCAACACACTCAATCATAATACATTCTAATGAAAACTCATTTCATCTATCGATACATAGAAAATGGATTGGAATGTTACCTGTTTATCGAAGAAGAGAATATTAGAGTTCCACATTCTTATATGACCTATTGATCTACTTAAAAAATATCAGTACGTATACATCGATCAATAGAGACTTTGCCTAACATATTAGCGGTTCCTATTATATTTTCTAAGGTTCTATCACTGTAATAATAATAAGGAATAGTATATGCCCTCTTTTTATAAAGATAGTTAAATCTTTGTCTACATACTGAAATGATGTAATAAATATGCTTACCTATAATGGAGCCCTCTTGGTTAACAGTTATTATAATCGATTATAACACTAAAAGTAGTCATTTTAGGTGATAATCAAAGTACAGTAAGTAGAGAATGGGTGGAAGTAGAATCCAAATACGCATTTATTCTTTATACTTGTTTTCCTCATTACTTCCTCTTGCCAATCGATAGAGGATTAACGCACTAGGATCTCAGTTGATTGTGTTTTGTACCAACAAAACCGAAAAACATCACAATCTGGCTTAAATAACCCACCCCTTTTCCTGCAGTCCTGAGATAATAGGACCAGATTTCAATTAACGTAATAATTCCATTTTAGACACCTGGTGAAGGATTATGGAAGAATTTCATTTCATTCCCACCCGTGCAGCGGTAAAGAACTGGTTTTCCATCACGATTTTTTATCGCGGATTCTCCAATGAAAGGAGATTTATTTTAGTTGAATTGCACATTGTTTATTGGATGGGATTAAAGAGGTACGTACGGAAAGATGAATGGAAAAGAATTTATTATATTTGATTGACGGCTGAAGAAGATTGTCATGAAAATCTCCACAACTCTAAACGAAATCAGTGAGGAACAATGACAGCTTCTCTGTTCAGGGATGAGCAGTTAAAATTCACATCTATTTCTACGTTAACAGAATTTCAGTCTCACTTTTCAAACTTGTTCTTTTGTCGCAGAGTAGGTTTACGTTTTGAATAATGAAAAAGTCTAATTCACACCGCAATAATTAATAGGAGATGATGAATATGGGCTCTCCGAAACGAATAGTGGATGCAATTCATAACTAATAATTAGCAAATAAATTGGCCTAGAGAATGAAACAGTACACCGAATGCATGAATTCGTAACAGTCGTCCAAGAACGATATCCGTTACGAGAGAATAAATGACTGCGACCAAAAATATACGATGTACAACCGGTGGGTGTCGTTGTGACGTTTCTCACTAATATGAAGACGCACGACGAATCGAGTTCGTCCAAAATTTTTCATCGAAACGATGCCAATAAGCACTTCAAACAATGCTCGACGTTAACAAAAATGTCCGGACTGAGAAAAAAAGAACAAAAGCCGAATTTTTTATCGGAAATTTAGAGGAGGAAACGCGAATACTGAATGAGTGCATCAGAATCTTAATTGTGTATACGATCCACTCTCGGCCAAAGCCAATTACCGCTCACATAACCAATCAATTCGATAGAGAGGCAGAAAATAAAGCGATTTAATTGAAAAAAATGAGAATTCCGCAGCGTTCCTCCCCTCCACACTTCCCATCTCTTTCCGGTTTACTTTCCTCCCCATATTCTTCCATATATTTTCTCCGAACCCCTTTCTCTCCGTTCACCTTTCATTTCATTAACCCTTTCAAAAGGTCTCTTAAACATCCACCGACTCTTTGAATTCAGCATAGCAAGCGAATTGGCTTTTATGAGACGATAATGCAAACACGGAATGTTATGCTCCTATACTGAATGTTTTTATTTTTCAAAACTCTCTTCAGTAATAAAAATCAAATTCTTTTGTAACACAACTTGTTTACAATTTGAGAACCGAAGGCTAAAAGACGAGAGTAAAATCCAAAAGGTGACTCGTACACTCATCCTTCTCAAATCCACTCACTCAAAATGGAGACCATAAATTAAAGTAATTTATTGGGGAGACTTTCCGATGTGATAGTGGAAAGAGGAGATGATGGATCGCCGAAAAAGTGCCACTTTGTAATGGTTCCCAACGAAAATAACTGATCAAATTCCCTCCCATATTTAGATGTTCTGATGGTGACCTCCGATTGAGCGTCAGAGAATGGGAGATGGGCATCGTATTGCCAGCCGATAAAATGAGGGAACATGAAATGTATACTCTGAATGTAATTTCTCTGTACATAATTATACCTTTCAACAAATGTAGGATCAAACGAAAGGAAGTGGTTAATAGGACTTACATGAAAGTCACTTGCGTTTTGATAGATATATTAGTTACTTTATTACTTATAGTTCTATAGTCCAAGTAAATATTTCTAATAAACGCAATAGCTATAAATATTGCATACCATGAAATACGAGCGTAAAATTTTGAAGGAATCGAGGACAAAAGAAGGAGAGCCGAGAAAAAGTGTAGCGCTCCGTAATAAACGAAGCGTAACACAAGTAAATGAAAACACAGATGAGGAGACACGAAAAAGGGTACTTTTCGGAGTGGAAGGGGTTTATGCATTTAGGGTTGAAAAGGTTAAATTTGAGTGAATGAGCGAGTGAGAGAAAAGGTGTAATGGAACGATGTAAATGGATGCAAAGGGAGGGAAAACCCGTCGGAGAAGGGGGAATAAGGGATGGGGGCGCATCATTCATCGTTTTTGGAATTCCGAATTGCTCGCATAAAAAAATATCACCGCTCGTCCCTGACCGGATAATCAACCAACCACCTGTGTAGAAATCGGTCCGCAAATGTGGAAAATGCATTGGGTGTAGTCGCTTAGCAAATTCTTTTTTTTCCCCACGCAGAACGACAAAAATGTGAAAGAGTGGGCGATTACAGTTTGCCGTTGAACAATGGAGGCGGAAACCTTGATTTATAATCCGTGAAACTGTTCCTTCCTCCGAAAAATGCGAAAAAAATTACATATTTTTGATGAAAATTCTTCCGCCTATTCGAGGTAGACGAATAGCTTTTCAGTTTGATCTCGCGTGATAGTTGGGTGCGGATGTAACGAGCGCTCATTGCCCTTTGTCCGAAGAAATTCATGCTGAAACTAAATCATCGTAAATGGAGATTTGAATATCTTAAATAGAGATTGTACGAAGTCAAATAGGAATGAAACTTAACACAGACCCATGATCTATTTATCCTCTCTATGATTGAAAAAGCTCAAACACTAAAGAATATATCATGAAAACGTTCTATTAAATTAATTCTGACTGTAGAGCATTTCATCGAGTATCTGTAGCATCTACCGTCATTTGCATGAATTGTTGGAATTTTATTTACTTATAATAACCTATACGTGTATGCGTCTTAAACATAAAAAAATTATTTTTTAATATACTGTATAATAAGACCGACGCGATTGTATGCTGAGGAGGTGTATATCACTTATTGATCCTATGAAATATTTACATTTTTAACCATTACAATCACTATAGCAAGCAGAAACATTACGAACGTAATTATTCAGTCTCACAGAAAGTGAATACGAATGATTGCTATTTATTTTGATATTTTCTTTGATCCTAAATATTGGATCCTTTTCGTCAATTATTCAATTCAATAAAAATCCCCAAATTCAAATATTCGTTCCTGGAATGAGTCAATATCACAATAATTGATTATCATTATTATGTCAAATTTTTCCCATAGCAACCTTCAGATTTCCACAACCATCGCCTACCAACAAAAATATCTATTAAATATCAACTGTTTACAATAATGATTAAGGATTTAAGGAATGAATACAACAAAATACAATACAAGGAAAGAAGCCAACATAAGGCATGAGGTCTTCCACGGAAATAATGACAAAAACACAATACAAGAGGTTATTTTTATACGATCTTCAAAGAGAGTTACTTTCTTCTTCCCTCAGTCAATATTTTTTTGAAGTGAATTGGCAGAGGGATTGGTCGTACAGTACCGTTATAGAGGATATGGCAGGAAGGGGGAATTCCTGTAATGGAAGGATGTGGTGTGGCACGGGAGCTGTTCTACGCTACCTGATTGGACGCGCGAGTTTTCAAGGGGTTTCCATTGAAAATTCGAAGAAAAGTGCTCTGAAAGGAAGTTCCTGGATTTATACGAATATTATATATAATTAATTATAATTTGAGATCCCCTAATATCTGTTTTCTTAATAAGCTTATTTTAAATTATCTCTGTGATTTTTCGCTAATTAGATAATCTCAATTTATTTTTTATAAAAGGCAATTTAAAGTTATTCGTTAAATAAAGTACAGTTAACTTAAACAGTAAATCTTAAAGGATTAATTAATTACATTTGAAACATGCGAATTAATTCTATAAAATATTTCCTAAATACTTTACTGCATATTTTTATGAAAACGTAACGCATTTTAACAGAGTTATCTAAAGGATCTTAGGTTAGAAATGATTATTTTCAGCATAATAAGAAATAAAAAATTTTAAATGAAAGAGGCACGGACAACCATCTGCACCTCTACATATAATTTAGAGCAGATGGGGTACGCCTGTTTAGACGTAGAAAATTTCTTAAAAGATATTAATAATTGATGAATATGGTATTATCAATATTAAGTATTATTTGATTGAAATATAACGTGCCATCTCTAATCTGTGTTGCGTAAATGCTAACGTATTTTTTCATCTAATCCATAAGAATCTTCGAAAAATCCATAAGAATCTGAAAAATTCCAGCTTCTCCTTTTATGGTAGCGGTAAACTTCGGTGAAAAATCAATCACGAGAGCATACGATATTATTTTAGTTCGACTGTATATGTATCAAAAGAAAAAAAATAAAATGTATGCTCTGGGAGCGCGTTGAAGTAACCAAAATTCAGACATGCAAAGAAATCTTCCTTCTTCCCAAATATAAAAACAGGGAGTACTACGAGAATAGTAAATCTATTACATACAAATGAAAAGAAAATTGTTGCTCGACAGGTATCCCTGAATGCAGATCCTTTTTTTATATCGCTGGAATGTAGTTCCCAAAAGGACGGTGAAAAAGGAGGAATGACCTCAGCACTCTACGGAGTTGATAAATCCGATTGGTCTCGAGGAAATAAAAAAATGAAAATATTCAGAGGATAAAGGTGAAGGAAGGGTAGGGAATTTTCTTACGGACAGAAACGAAATTCTATCAGCGGAGTTTCGGAGGTCCTACAAAGGCCGAGGGAAGAATCAAGGAGTAGTATAAGCTTCTGGGCAAATCCCAAGTGTAATACGAAAGGAAATAAGGAATGGACGTACGGTGCGCTATTTATTTTTTCGTTTAATGAAGTTTCCTTTCGGACTTTTTCCACGTATGTTCGTGAGCAGAGACATACCTTTGATGTGCCGGTATTTGTCGGAACCCAGTTTATTTGCTCTTTTGAGTGTATCCTTTCCGAGGACTGCATTTTTTGTCTACACCCTAACTGGCTTAAGGGATTCGAATCCAATGTAGTGACATCGCCTCATTTCTTTATGAGGGGTAGCATAACTCGATGATGCAAGTTTTCCTACAAAGATGTGGGTTTTTATTTCATGATAAAACTCCACGAGATGTGAATTATTACGTAATAAGCGCACTTTCTTAGCTTGATTACGAATTAAGAATAATATTTTATATAAGAATAATAAAAATCTGTTCAGAATATATAAATTTCCAATGTATGTACAATTTATATAAGTAAATATTCTTCAATGAGTTATTCTAAATGAGATGTCGGGTAAAACAGTGGATAATATTGAGGAATCGATATAATTACTTAAACAGGGATCGAATGGTTTTATTTCATTTTCCTCGAAATATGTTAATAGTTAATTTATTGATGAACCAATGAATCCCTTCAAGTATTTGATCATCAATATGTATAAAAGCATTCCGATAATTATGAATACCTGATTTTGGACAACACATTCTCCTTAAATTTTGATTGAGCATAAGCCCCGTCAATGGAAATTAAAGTGATATCGAATTTGGGTCAACTCTTTATATTTTGCAAAAAATTCTATAAATCAAAAAACTGTTTTATAACCAATTAAGTTGAGCTACCATAGATGGACTATGGCCAGGGTACTCATCTATGCAATTACCTCGCGATAAAAAATGCAAATTAACATCTCTTTCATTCCGCTTCACGTGACCCAGTTTATTCTCTTGGAAAATTACAGCCATGGAAAATCTCGAGGAAAAAATTCTATTCTGAGTGTCATCCGGAGATATCTACAAAATGTTCCAACTCCTTATTCTGTTATTATCCTATCGAAAGCAAGAATGATGTAAGGTTTTATCCATATATTCTAGTATTTATTGCGATAAGAAAGGAATATATGATCCACAATGATGGGCTTTAGAGGAAACTTAAATGAATGTACTAAAATAGAAAGTGAGAAATGATAAGGAGCAATTTTTCATATAAATAATCATGGGAGTCGATAAATACCCATTATCAGATCTTGAAGAAAAATCAATGGAACCGAATTCTCACAGGGAAATGGTTAAATGAGAGAGGAAAACTTCTATAGATTCCATACAGGTTTAACTTATAATCCTTTGCTGCTAAATCTTACCGAACTAAGAGGGAATGAATTGTTTGACTCTCAAGGATAGAAGTAGATTACATAAAGGGGAGAATTAAGAGCTATTCAGTCCCCGTCTAATCCTATTAACTTTCCTGTATTCATTAAATCTCATAATATTGTTTAACCTTTTAGATAGAGTAAATAAGAGCAAGAATTACAATGAACGGCATTATTATATATTGTGTGATTCGCATATTCTTTTCGTTATCCTCATAAATGGCAATGTGTGTGAAATAAAGTTACAAATACGAATGGAAAATTTACTTGCTTTCAAAAAGTATATATTGATTTAATAAAATTGATGGCAGAGCGGAGATTAAAATTCTAATAATTCGTATTTTTGCATTATATAAAATCTCAATTCCTATCTTAAGGGTGAAATTTATATTTTGTCTTATGTATTTCAATGATTGTTGTGATTGAGTAGATAATCAAAAGTATATAAATGTTTTTCCTTTTTAATTCGAGGTTAAAATTATCAAAAAGCAGAAGATATTATTATATAGCTACTAGTACTCCGAAGAAAATGTAGTGTTTGTGTTTTCCTTAAAAGCATGTAAGAGTTTCGAGTTATTTAAAACTAAATGTAGACTTAAATTTGTATTCAATTTAAATTATTTCATAGTAAAGGCCTTCCACGAAGCATCAACATCTCATATTGAGTTTATTCAGTACAAATATGAGAATATCCGTATGAAATTTACTCACTTATTTTAAGTAATCTCATTTTGATTTTGGAAACTAAAAGTAGATTGGCTTTAGAGCACTACATCTTTCAATGTATTAATTAAATTCACTCCAAATTCTTTCGTCGAAAACAAAAACTTTCAGCCGTTCTATTAAGTTTTCACTCACTGTATTATGAATTGACGAGGGATTTAGCGAGTGGAAGATGTCCTTCCCAAGAATCCTTTCATGAAATCTGCAGATAGCAATCTCTGGTACATTTCCGAGATTCAAAATATGATTCCATTCTACGGGAAAGCTTTGAAGGAAGGCAGCAACTTACATTTCTCTAATTAACGAGTAAAATAAAGCAGCAGTGACTATAAAGCGCTAATTTAATTGGGCTAACCTGCATTATAATAACCGCTAATTAATTTCTCCGCAGAATAATCCTGCGATTCCACTCCGCCTAAGAAGGCATTTACTCCTCCCCTAGCCACTTTATCTTCATTTTTCTTCCAGAAATAAAATTTCCCTCTCCTACCAATTCTTAGCCTCGCCCTTGTCCGCTATTCTTTTTCGCTCCTTAATTACCCGTCATGCCTCGGGGGCGACCGTGGCGCCAATTTTGAGGGAGATTCCCTCTACCGCGTCCCAAGGGAGGGCGGGAGATTAGGAGGATGAAGGGCCGAGAGGAAAAATACAGAAGATTCTTATTAAGGAAGAGACGAATGAAAGCTTCGGTAGGAGAAGTTGTTTTGTTCTTCTCTATGGTATTTCCTCCCACGCGGACTGAATCTATATTTACACAATCCTCAAAAAAAAGTTGAAGAAATATTACGAATTATGAGAAAATTTTAAGAAAAGATTAACAACAATAACGATCCCTATGAATATTTGTAAGCTGAAATTTTAGAATTCAAGTTTTAAGATGTGCTCCTACTAACTGGCCAAATTTACTTTCCAATATTTAAACGCCCGCTATCATCAAACATTATTATTCTCTCTGTCTCCAAGATGATAAATATGTCCAATGAATTTGGAGTGGATAAAGAGAACCCTAAAATAAGATAACAGTATTTCATTTTAATCCTTAAGGTTCATACAAAGCCAAATTTTGTTTTTGTTAAAGAATATTTCCCTATTCTAAAAGTTTTAATAAAACAATCATAACCTTCGTTTCCAAGGAATATTTATCAGTTACTTGTTGAGAAAGAAGAGCTTCTTTCAGCTGATGCGATGTATAATTGATTCCTACAAAAAATTCGCTTTATTAACAAAACAAAGGGAAACTTTTTCGCATTCAAAGCTAAGGACATAGAAGAAGAAACTAAGTTTAGCTGGAGACGAGATTTTAATACATTCATATCTCAATGAACAATTTACGAGAAACCTTTTTAGGAAGCGGTGCCATATATATTTTAACTTGCGCTGGAAATCAACACCTCTCCACTGAGTTCCCACGGTTTAAAAAAAGAAATAAATAAAAACCTTCTGACCGTAGGTGATTTTCAATTACCTCTCCCTTAGCAGTCCACAGAAATTCAAGGGGATTCCAGAGCAAAGGCGATCTTAAAGCCGAAGAAAAGCGAAATAATGGGGAAAGAGGCGAGTTAAGGGAGCGCACGCCTCGGGCGCAATCGGACAAGTACACTCCACGTACATCGACTCGTCCGGATATCAACTCATTAACTCCCCTCCAAACGCACACCTCTTTCACCTAAATCCACTCACTCCATTTATTTCCCATTCCTCGCACTGAGGGACACAATCTCCTCCACTTTTTGTTTACCGCGGAATTAATTAAAGATCAAGTCCCGCTCTAATGGCGAAGGTGGGGCGAAGGGGGAATCCTGCGGTTACGTCGGTTGGCATGGCACGTTGGTCGGTTGGATGTTGCAAAAGGGAACGGAAGTGGAAAGAGAGGGGTTTCAAATGGAAGGAGATGCGTACGCTCTCTAGCTTTATCCCCCTCTCTCTCCCCTTTACCCGCCATTTGTTTTTATTACATTTTTTCATCTTCTTTTAATCCTATATACTGGTAATACTTAACTTCTCTCCTTTTGGTCCACATACAATTCCTTTCACGCGGTTCTACCGAATGCATGTATCTAAAGCCTTGTTCACACGTACGTTCAATATGTAGAAGCGATCTTTCAAGATTTGCTAAAAGTCGGAAAGATTCAGAAGAATAAGTTTATCCTTTTGATAATTCAAATATTATTCACATTAAGAGATACTTCAACTGATTTCAGGGAATGTATAACTGCTTTATTTTTTCCAAAGATGATGATAACTAATAACATAACAGTCAAAATTTTCAAAATATAAATACCATTATTCATTTTGATGATTAATATTATAAATGTAAAAATGAAAAGAATAGAAATGAAGTTCTATGAAATCAAATATGAGAATACAACTAAGGACAGTAATTTGTTACATTAATATTTCAATTTTCGTCAGGTGTAATTACTCTCTCATTTCACAATATTAAAGTTGAAACTTTGACCTTGAACAAGATATAGCAGAAAAACACCCTTTGATACATCCCTGCTATTATTCACAAGGCATTAGTTCGCAGATAAAAAGTAAATGTATTTCATCAAGCAGAATGAAAATCAGAAGCAATCTCGAATTAACGAACCTGAGATTCTGAGAATTTCAAACAGCTTTAAATTTCGGCGAAATAATTTTGATGCTCTTTCCGTCGCTTTAGTTAGAATAATATTTTCATAGTAATCAAAGCCCAATCAAGTTAATACTTGTTAATTTATTGCAGCAATTTCCTCATATACAATAATCATACATCGTATCTCATAAACAAAGGCATTCCTGATAGTGATTCATGAAATACAATGCAAAAACATTTCCTAACTTCAAATTTGTATTGATAAATTTGTAAGATATTCCCTTTAATTTACTATGTATCTGAATTTTCTTCAAACTAAGGGATTAAGCAATGTTTTTATAATATTAATCATTGCAAAATCAGTGATTTTATTGCCTTAAATAATAAGACAATAGTTCAGTTCGTCCTCCTGCAAAACTTTAAGGAATAAAAATTTTCTTTGGAATGAGTAACGCAAATCTCACTGCCAGTTTCTTCATTAATATTACTTCAATAATACTTAAAACGTAGAAAAATTTTAAAGTTTTCGTTGAGATCGAGATACAAACAAAAACTCAACTGATCTACATTTCATTAAAGGGAGGAAGCAAACGTTTCATAACTAACTGAAATATTTCAGCTTTGATGAAGTTGGATGAAATTCATTTTGTACTAATGGGCGAAGTTTGCAATAGAAAAAACTAAAAAAAAGGTTCATTCATTCCTTAAAGCATTAATATTTTACAGCAAAAAACCCTTATTCTAAGAAACTTTTCATTTATCAAAATGTTCGTTATAGAGACCTATGGTGCTCCAGTTTCATTTAGGTTGAAATATTATGAGCTTCTCTCACACGTATTCTATTCACTCAACTCTTTTTTTGGCAAACTGATTGCGTATCCTCAAGGTAAAAAACACAAAAATCTGTTTCCTTGAAAATTGATTAACTCCTGCTGGCCGCGCTGTTTCCTTTATTTGGTATTACTTCCAGATCAAATAATACCTCTTTTTTATGTCATATCGATCAATGATACATTGTTTACCTTTGAAAATAAAATTCAAATACGCCTTTTGTTTGTTCAGAAACTGTTTCCCTTGATTTTAATTTTGCTTCAAGTGTTTCACCACATATGAATTCGTTAAATCTGCATTCTATATCATTTCCATTGATTTACACAATCATGAGTATACGTATTTTATTGGATATTTTATCGTTTTCATCCAGAAAGATGTGGTGTCATTCATTACATTACAATATTATTATATTCTAAATCTTTTCTTATGGTGAGTTTATTTGCATGATATAAAATAGTCTTCAATATAAGCACAGGTGGAACAGTTTCGATACAATTAATTACTTTTTAGTAATTAGAGAGAATTTAATACAATGTCGCGTAAAAAAATGACTCATCTCGATCGGAAAATATTATTTTATAATTAATCTATCGAAGTGTAACACAAGTAATTATTCTCATGGTAGTCATTTGTAGGATACTTTAAAAATATATCTTATTGTAAATAATAAATATTTTAAATTTGAGAAATTATACAAAATGTTGTGCTTGGAAACATAATTCAACTGTCGAGCTAGTGAAATGAAATGCAGTGACATAGATGTTAAAAAGATAACGTTATGGGACGTCATATGAGAATATTATCGAAGAAATATACTGAATATTTAATGCTTTTCATCTGGCGTTCACTCCTCTGGTTTGGTCGGCCGCAGCTCGTATGTTTTCGCTTGCAACTCGAGAATGGGGTCAAAGCAGTATTTTAAATTTATGAGATGGACGCAGAGATTCTGTTCAGGATTGTTGATATTCGTCTGCAAAAATCTATTGATCGAAAAACGGATATTTAGAGGTCAGACTCCACACAATCACTATTGCTGCTGCAAGTTAATCAGAAACTCATTTTTTGCAAACAGACTATAGTGATTCGAATCGAAACGGAGGGCTCAATCACGAAGGAAGAAGATGGTCTAGATTAATGGAAAAGGGAATCATAACAGAGCTAGAGTTACTTTTCAGTCATTCAGTTGAAAGAATAAAATATTCCCCGTAATTATCCACTGAAAGGACTAATCAGTTTCGCAATCAAACTACTCCGATTCGAGTCCTGATGAATTTCTAACCGATCACGCATCCTTCAAATGTTCATTCATATTGTGATGCAACGTACCTGCGTTTTTCGTAGAATGAAATGTAATAATGTTGAATAAATACGTTATATGAGATTCACAGGAATCTCATATAACGTATTATTCACAGGAATCTCATACAGTGAAAAATGAATCCAGTTTCTGCGATCTGGACTAATATATCGTACATATCTTATCGAATACGACATATGCTTATTCGATTCTTTAATCATGTTTTAGGCAACACGAGATAAATATAATAATTCTAATAAAGTCCTCAATAAAATGCTTGTTCTCAATACCTATTTTTTGTTTTAGTAAACACAGACTTTCTCATCGATCGAATTGAAGGGTTATTTATAATATGTGCAAAGTACTGTAGGTGTTAACGTATTGGGATGTAGATAAATTAAACGTAGAAAGGAAAAATAATTTATGCATAATATTCATACATTCTCCGTAAGAAAAGAGCCTACGTGGAAAATGTGTTAACAATAAGATACAATTCAACTCAAATATTTGTTCAACATTTAGATGTAGGATCAATGAGACATGGAAATTTTATACTCATAATACAACCCTATTGAATATGTATAGAGATAAAACGTTGAAGGCAAAGAGTTTTCTATCCAATTAGAATATAAAATCTTACGTAAACAACTTGGATGGAAACTACCTTACGTCTTCGATAATTAAGATCTTTAATAACGAAAGAGCAGGGATTAACTGGATATTGAGACATCTTTGTTTTCCCTCTACCTGTTCTCATTCTCTTGTTCATTCTATTTCAAACCCCAATCATTCGACTTCTCAATTCCTCCTTTCATTACGCAACGCTTTCAACCATTCATTCGCTACCTCCCATTTCTTGCATTTCCCATCCAACTTCCCTTTATTCCTTCCGCTTTCTGTTCCACTCCAATTCCACCTTCCTTTTATCCCAAGCTTGACTTCATTTCCCTCAAACAAAAATCACCTCCTTCGTTCATATTTTACGCCCTCGGAATACGATTCATTTCGTTACCTCCCTCTCTTTAGCTAAGATTGGATTGGACCGCTCCTCCATTGAGCGTGTCGCCTGCCATACCCCTCCAACTTGCTAATTTCTCAGGTATTCATTACGAACTCTTAGGCATGTGTGTCTGTTGTAAGGTATTTGCCAAAGTGTGGAGGAACTTTCGTCAGTAGAAGGCAGAGTATTCGAGATTGCCACCCTTACGCTTACGTAAGCCGAGGAAGTTTCAACCAACAAGACTCGCGGATGTCCCTCACTCGTATACTCGATGACTTATTTTCGCCGTTGCTTTTGTTAAATTTATGGGATGGGGTAGAACAGTAAAAGATTTATAATGAAAATGTTATCGATAACAAATTGTAACTCTTAATATTATCAAAAAAAGGATTGAAGAAAATTATTTTAAGAGATTGTTATCAGGTCTGTCATATGATTGAAAAAGATACATGGTAGTTGCTTAAGATTAATTCATGGATGTATCTGAAAGTTTCCGATACTTAGGGTTGTATTCATAGGTTCTTTCAAATAAAATAATGATGCCATGTTATGAGATATTTTAACTGTTAGCTTCCATTATGTACCCAGCAATGCATTACCTAAAACTTGAAGAGATGGTACACAATAATATAACACAATAAAAGAAGAGCTTTTTATACGGGAGAGAAATGCATGATTTAATAATTAACTTAAAAAATATCAAGGTAAGAATCAAAAATATGATTATAATCTTCGAGAAAGAGTTCATCTTATCTCTAAAATTTAAAAGTATCTAATACTATTCCGATATATTTGAGAGAAGAATTCTTTACGCATCTGGAAACACATGAAGAAATACTCAGTCATCTCGTGAATTTTTAAATATAAAAATGATATTTTTAAGGAATAAGTATTTTTGTTATGATCGCTGCTTTTTACTTTGCTATGGAACATTACAACCGTGTTTTTGGAATAAATGAACCCTTTTACAACTGTTTACACGTATACATTTATTAAAGAAAACTGAAAACCATCTATAGTATCCAAAATCATACCTATTCTTTAAAATAAGTTTCATGTTCAAATATGAAAATAAAATTAATAAAATGAATGCAATTATCAGAATTTAGCGACAGAGTAGATTGGAATAGGTCTATGATTACACGAGATGTGAGAAAAAAAGGATGCTATTGTTCATGGATTGATTTTTACACCTATATGCCAATTCCTACTCGACTTTGATTTCTCTAGAGGGTTATGGCTTTTGAAAGAAGCCATAGGCCATTAAAAAATACGTAATCTGAATCCGATCCCTTCAACCAGATGAATTTTTGATGCTTTATTATTAGCGTAACTCAAGCCATCTAAGTTTATTTCTCCGTAAATATCACGAAAAAATATTACGAAAATTTTTATAAAGGGAAGCATTATTTTTATAAATGCTTAAATTAAAAGAAATAAAAATTAAAATATAATGTTAGTCTAATTTAATTCCAATAAGCTCTTTAAAAATTTTGAAATTTTATACGAAAGATCAAACAATCTTTAACAGTTTACTTCGAGTAAACTTTATGTCGAATTCCAGCACTGGAAGTAGTCTTCTGAAATAATTTCATGAGTTTAATAATTAATTACTATGGATATAAATGAGAAATATATGGTACATGGGAGTATCTTGGAAATTAGATTTCCCAATTCAACATAATTTTAATTTGGATGTATGGGATAATTTATAATTTAAGAACTAATACTGTTACGTATAGTGCTGTACAAAAGACAAAGTAGGTTAACTTTTGGAAGATTAATTCACAGTATTGCATGGCATGAATATGAGACAACATTAAAGAACGCTGTTATGACAACTATATACCAAAATGAACATTTTTAATGTGTAGTAACTTTTAATATCCTCGCTTCGTGAATGAGAATAGCTGTTCGCAACAATTCTAATAGCAGAATGTGATTAGTCACCTCTCTCAAAGCAGCGGAGTGACGGATGTAAGAAAATGAACAGAGGGTAAAATGAAACGAGGGTTTGTTATGAGCATTAATTCTGTATGAGCATCACATTCCGCAAATGGTGTGATGGATGACCTAACTTTCCCTCCCCCCTCTTTTCATCAATGTGCCGATACATGCAAAGACAGGATAACATCGTTATTAGGCACGGATCCAAGGATGGGAAGAAAAAAGTTACACCTCCACATTCTTTCGCTGATCGATCAATGCTTTCTTAAAAAGAAGAAAAGTAAAGGACGCAGCAGAAGCGCACAAAGAAAAACGAAATGATCCGTGAACGTCAAGAAAACCATAAACCCGGAATGATTGATGGCTTATTAGGATGGAAGGAAATAAAGAAAATATTTCTGTGTGGAAATCTTATGCGGGGAAAGAAAACAGTTGGATGATTCGCAAAAAATGCGGGGGTGGGGATAACAAAGGGGGAATGGGAAAGAAGATAGGTCGCATCTACTATGAGGTCATTAGTCGTCTTCTCTCATTCACTTCTTCTCATATTTTCCAAAGGAAGTTATCGACGTGGAAAACATTTTAACTAATGTGCTTGTGATCAAAAAGATGATGCCCAAAGTTTGAATAATAAGGCTTTCAAATCTTTATCATGACGGTTAAATGTTTTCGAGGAACAGCTCCAGCATATTAACATGCGAAAAATAATACCGTTAGAGATTATAAGATCCCCCATCATTTCTAAATAACTTTTTAAACATAAAGCTTTGTTAAAGATTCAATCAAAGTGTTTCATAAATTTTTATTCTTTGAAGTGCGGAGAAATTTTAACATTTCTCCGAAAAGATAATTGGTTTAAGACAGATTTATAAGAAAAGCTCACAATTGGAGATATTTTAAGCTTTTGTTATTTTCGTTGAATACTTAAACTGATACCAGCAAAAATATTCAAAGCAAACTACATTTTTTGTGAAATATTTTTATTTTATAAAAATGATATAACTAATTTGTAGAAAATATATATTTCACATTTTCATTTATACTGGTACGTCTTTTCAAAGGGATATAAATGTAAGTTGAAACCATTAGACATTTTTGGCGATAATAAAGAATTTAATGAACTGCTTTGTTGCATAAAATAGCCCCATGATTTCCTCACTTTTTGTTTGTGCCTCTAATTTCACCAATAGCTATTTAGCCAAATTGTTATGGTTTCATTAAATTTTTCCCGATTAAAACTCGGCAAACATGAAAAAGCAACGTAATTTTTGATATAATTGATTAAGCTAATTTCTAGTATAATTTCAAAAGCCATGGGATAAAGCAACAGGCAAGTTATTTAATTTTCAAACGGAATCAGTGTGTGCAGTATGAATTTCAATCACGTGTTCTCTATCAAATAATTCTTCTTTCAAAATGTATACAACCCGTTAAAATATATCTTTTTCTTTCTATCATAATTGTAGGAATACTGTAAATTCATTAACATCAATCTCTACTTGATGTATGCAATTTTTCTCCAATTTTCGTCCAATTCTACAAATTACTACGAGCGAGAAGACGGTTTTAAAACCAATCTGATAGATATTGTAAGTTACTATTCGATTCCCTATACATAGCGCTATTTTATATTGCCTGTTAGAATAGTAAATGTGGAACAATAGCGACGAAATATACAAAATTGAACTCTCTACACATATTGATTCCCCTAGATATATAGAAAATTAGCGCACCAAGTGAGGCAATAGATATTATCTCCTTTAAAGAAGTAGTAAACAACTACTTCGATGAAGCACGCAATTATTCTGAATACTTCAAAACGGACCATATATTCAATCATCCCAAGTATGAACTATATAATCTAGCAGTAGATCAAAAACAACGTCTAGTTTCGAAAATAGAAATTTGATGTCGGAAAATTCTACACTAGCGCTACCAATCATGGGTGTTGAGGATAGAACTAAATTTCAAATTATCTCTTCCAATTAGCGGTGAAAATAATGACAAACATCCTAGGCATCACCACTCTGCATCCTTTTGGATCGAAAACAATCGTTACACTTCACATTTTCGACTGCGACCTAATTCATAACTTTTGCATTGGGCTGCATTTCATCGCTCCGATACGCGTGGATCTTTCGAATGCTATCCCATCCGAGTGTTTGCTGCATCCGAAACAAAAGAGAAAAACAACGTAAAATTGGTAGCCGCCTCTCGATGTGCGCGGAGCTAACGAACGTAGGCTGATGCTCATTTCCCATTGATGAACTCCATGAATTTATTACGATCAGAGTCGCAATACCACCGAAGCACTAAACCCAGTCGCGCCGATGCTTTTGGGGAAAAAAATATCTTTTCAAAAATAGCTGTTCGAATGAACATGGCGACCGTGAATGAAAGATGCGTCGGCTGATAAGTTCCATTGATAAGAAACGTACCCGTGACACAAGGGGGGACTGTGCATGGCGAAAAATTTAGGACGAGTGAATTTTTCATAGATATCGGAAAACTAAATCAAAAACTCGGTCCATTATCTTCTTATCCTTCGAGAAGGATCAACATCATAGCTCTTTATTCGGTTGTTATCATTAAAATGCTCTTCATAGAATAGTTAAAATAATCGATCGATTAAAAATGGTGTAAATAATTCAAAGCATACAATGCGCGACTAAGCATTTGAAAAATACTACGTCCTGCTCTTCTTAAAAATTGAGAAAATAAATTTTCATAGATATATATATTCTATCCAGATAGGGGTCTTAATGTAACTTTTGCCAAAGATAACTCTAGAAACCTTTAAATCATGAATTCCGGCAATATAATTACTTAATCAATTTTACAATATAGGTTAATAGAAATTAAAATTTTTTATCAAAACAGAATAAGTCATTCGGTGAGCAATAATTAAGATTTTTGAATTACATTTAATTTTCTAATCATGATATTTCTCGGAATGTGTATTTGAATAAAGCAGAATTAAATTCGGGAAAATTGTCCAAATACTTATGTTAGAAATGTAACAGAACAAGTAAAATACACATTTAAATCCTATCTCAGATATAAGTTCCACTTCTTTTTCATTCTATAATTTTTATTTATTTCATCTCCTTTTAAATATATTCCATAGAAATATATTCTTCTATTTGTTGAAATTGGATGTATTTTATGAGAAAAGCTTTTGTGGGAAACTTCGGAAAATATTTCCTCCGAAGAAGGATTTCCCGAAGCCAGTTCCCTGGAAAACCAATTTATCTATTCTCTATTCGAAACAAAGATGCACTTTACTAATGAGGTTCCAAGAATGTACGACATCCATTCATCCTTACATTCCCTAGATTCACAACATCGAATTATTTGTGGCTCACCTTATCTGATTGCGAAAAGTTAATTAGAATACTCCACAGTGGGATGACGTCATAAAAAAGAGAAGAAAGGAGAATGCATATAAAGGCAAAAGGGTGTAGATTACTCCGAGAGTAAGCGAGTAGAAAAAAGAGAAGACCACAAAAGTTTCCAAGGTGTTCCAAAAAGGTTCCAAGAGGTGGTTTTGGCGGGCGTAGATGATGGCAGATGCGGGCAAAGAGTTTTTGACGCTTGCAAAACGATGTTTTAACAGAAATAGTAATAAATAGTTGGAAAAATGGATATTCAGCAATGTGTCATAAATCCACAACCAAACCTACATTTATTATTATTTATTTTCATTTACATTTATTGAGGAAAATGATGTGGTGTGAAAACGTGAATGGTGAATCAAGTATGAGAGCGTCTAGATCATTTTTAAGAAAAAGAAATGATCATACCTAAATTTTGTAGAAATCAAATGATAGACTATTTTGACTATTTGCGAAGAATTTGAATTAGGAGATCTTGAAATATAAGGCAATTTCCTCAACGACAATTCAATTAATATTTTCCATAAATTCAGAAATATGTAGAATTACTTGGGATATATGACTAGTATAGCTTTAATTGAAAAAATTTGAATACAGAAATCAAAGAGGTACGGTTTGGAAATGGAAGAATTACCGCCCATTTGAGGTAAAGTAAACAACATTTATTTCCACAAAATCTTAGAGAGTAACTTAATCCATATGAATTCTAATCCAAAGGGTTTAAATATAAATTTTACTACAGCACAAATGAATCTTCGTTAATAGACTATTAATTTCATTCTTTGTTCGGATTAAATTAACAAGTTATATCTAAAATTCCGCTTCCTTTTATTTAAGATAAATGAAATGTTTTAAATCAGTTATTGAAAAACAAAAAAAAACATTCTACCTGAGTACTTAAGCCTCGGAACATTTCATTACTTTTGATGAAAGAAATCTTTAATTAACCACAATATGAAAGGACAGATAAGCTCCTTCAATTTCCGAGCATGCCTCATGCACTTCTCGTCTTATATACTCACTCTGAAGAGACTCAAAACATACTCCGCTCAAGAAATCCGAGATGATGAGGAGCGAAGGAGCTCCTCCTTGGACATTCATTGCTCGAGATAAGGTAATTTCGACTACGGAAAAAGTGTCGCACCCGAAGGATTCAATGGGAAAAGATAAAGGCGCTGAAAAGGCAGTTCTTAATGCAAACCTCGTTTGACGTCTTTCGTCGTTTAGCCGAACGTCGGAGTCGAGCGCGCTGTATGAATCCACTCCCTAATACATCCCTAATATTCCTTTCAGAACCGCGAGCTTTCTGTGGGTCCTTATCTCCAATTTATGCAAGAATCTTACGATGCACAGATTGGTCCATCTTTAAGGCGGAGAGGAAAAAATTCGCAAAAAAGGTCGCCTTTTTATACTCCAGGAGAGCGGAGATGAGCTTGACCTCTTACTCTATATTTTCCCTCGCTTTTATCTCACCTCCTACTCCACCTTTATGAATCTCCTGAGGAGACCAACAAGTTCTCATTTACTGTCCGCCCTCTTTTTCGTCCGTTACCTCGTTGGAGATTTATTCAGCATTTTAAGCGCTGGAATATACGTTACTAATTACGCTCATCTGTGGTTTTTTGAGATCAAGGAAGAGCACCATCGAACTTTGAGGTGAAATCTAAAATTGGGCCTTTAAAAATTTGTTAAGTTTTTCTCGTAGCTATTCCACAGATCAGTGAGGTCGACTCAACTTAATGCATCAGAATTTGTGTATGTATTCTGCGAATTTTCGAAGCATACTTATGGCAGCAAAATCTTAAATTACGAGCTTTTAGAGACACAAATCAATGGATGCTTATTCAGTTCAGTATTTTCGATTCCTTTAAATAAGAAAGATCAAAGTGGAGTAGTATTTTCGTTGATTATAGCGTGAAATTTAAATTAGACTAGGTCTAATTTCAGAACCAATATAAATAAATTAATATATTAATAGGCTGATCAAATAATAATATTTTAAATGTTTGATGATTTGAGTAAAATCCAATACTTGATAATACAAAGGTATGAATGTAGGTCTGTTTGACATTGTTAGTAAGAAGGGGCTATAAATCAAACTACTTTAAAGCAAAATACGTATATGAATGTTTAAAGAGAAGTTAAGCAGCAGAAAAAAATCCAAATGATGTGAACAGGCATTCTTTCGAATAAAGATGGCAACCATTAGATTCTAGTAATCACTACATCCAAGAGAGAATGAATAACATGGAGAAAATTTTGGTAATATACGAGTCTTTGCATAAAAGAAATTGGAATATCCTTAAAAAATTAATTTAAGGTGTAATTATTGAATTGGAAGAAAAAGTATCATTCTTCATCTTTGAAGAGGTGAAATAAAATATTCTCCACAGCACGAAAATTATGAAGGAAAAAGAAACGGATATAATCCATACGATGTTAGAGGCGTGTTAAATATTTCCTGAAAGGTTGTAGTGGCGATGGCTGTAAGAACCCTCTTGAAACGATCTGATGGCGAGAAAAACTTCCAATATTTGTCCAAGCAATTCCCACTCACGCTTCATTTTTCTCACGCACTATTTACTTTCTTCCCGAAATTCCTTTTTTTTCGGCTGATTTCACCACCGACATCCTGTTTCCACTTCACCTTTCATCGACGTGCCGATGTGTCCGCCAACTTTCGGATCTTTTTTATTCGACGGTTTGAAATGCTGTTTCTGCGACCCTCAGAATTCCAACGAAGGTATTTATTTTTTCCCTCCTTCCAAAAAGGGTGTAATTGAGGAAATCTGTTGGATTTCGGGACGAACACTTAGGAAAGAAAATTTCGAAAGAGAATATCTAAAATTAGCTCTCCTCGGGACAGCATTTGAATTGAGGGAAAATTGTGACCGAAAAATTTCTCCCCAATAAACGCTTGAAGGGATAACTTCTATCTTTTCTTTTTTAAAAATTAAAGATATGTATATTTATAAAGGGTCCCATTTCCTTATCTCTAGAGTAAATCTCAATCTATAGAATTTATGTAGGAATGGTCGAATGTTAAATTTACAGATGGGATATGGAATGTACTTAATATTGATCAAATTAAAAAATTGAGTAATTCCAATTTCATTCTATATGGTACCCTTGCATGTATGTTGTTCAATTGTTGGAGAATCAACGTATACTTATTTATACCCTGATATACTACGTTATCCATTTCGGAATTTCTCTGTATTAGAATTCTCTATTCAATATTCATGACTTTAGTACATTTTATTTGAAAATATGTATTCAATTATCCATTTTTATATCCTACGGCAGAAGCGTTTTAATTATGCTTTTATTCCTATCATATTTACTGATGAATGTAACTCGCAATATAAAAGCGTACTTTGTTTTCGATGCTTAGTGAACAGAATGTATCGTTGAATGAAATCATCAGCGGAAACGGATTTAACATTCCTTGAGAATATGGATTAATACTATCTGTAATAATTTAAAGTAAAGTATTTGATTGATAGAGTTTCTGGCCTAAAATTATTCCCTATATTCAAAACAAATATGTAATTTTAATTACATTTTCTTCTTTTTCAGAAAACTTCACGTACTCTTTATAAGAAAAAAACGCAAAAATAGATAGAGAAATTTTTGTCATTTCACTAAGTAAAACAAGTTAAAATCCTCTTTCAAAAAAATTATAATTTCTAAATCTTTTTTTTTTAATAAGATAGCTAGTTTGTAGATTAAACAAAGAAAAATCTTCGTCTTTAAAAACAAGAATATAATTAAAATCGAATTTGCTTTAAGGAGCTTTTATTCCATTGAAGCAAAAAACGGAGCAAGAATAAATACTTTTCTGCACCAGCGAAGCCTAGCTCAGTTTTAATCATTTTATTCCAAAACCCTTAAGAACGCCTTCACAGCCGTCTTACAAAAGGGTTCCCCCATAAAAAGAACCATTAGAGATTGGCTGCGAGGAAGTGCTCCCCTCTCCGAATAAAACGAATCGGACGGGATAACCAATAAACAAATCCGAACACAAATTTCCCTCGCCTCTATTCACCATCCGGGGAATAATGGTTCCTCACTTCAAAAGAAAAGACAAGCGTTCACGCGAAGCTTCAAAGGCGACATCTAGGAAAATAAGCCGTGGAGATGCATCGAGTGAACTATTCCGCCAGAGGTCTCACGGAAGCAGAAGAAGAGGTGAAGGAGATTAGTTCTCGTTTGAGATCTCGAGCGGATGGTGTGCAGACGGTGAGAAAGGGCGGCTCTTTGGGTGGGATGGAATTGATGAAGGCTGAAGAAGGTGACAAGCAAAGATGGAATTGAAATTGTAAGAGTATATTCGGTTGGTAGATAAATAAATAAATATACTGGTTTCAAGCGTAAGTGGAAGTATTTCTAAGAGAGGAATTCTTATCTGGCTAAGAATTTCTATCACAAGGAGTCCTTTTTTATAGCTAGGAGATCCCTTGGGACGATTCTACGTTTCATAAACATGTTCTAAGGCCCCGAAATTTTATTCTGGTAAGTTATTTCTGTTTGGAATCCGAGAAACTATTTTCTATCTCCGCATAGTAAACATTGTCCCAATAACTCCAACTACGCTATCCCAATACTTTTTATACGATGGTTATACTTAAGAATATTTAAAAATATAAATTTATAACGATTGATTTGGATGCCATATTGTCTATCATCTATTGTCATCAATTTTTTGCTTCTAATATTAGATCGTAACATTAATAAGGAATTTATAGTATCTCTTGATCTACATCGAATGCAAATTAAATTCTTCTAAATTTCAATTCTTTCATTCGAGCCATAGCGGGACGGATTGTTTCTTCTTCTCATTCAGGTATAAATACTACTTATTTTGCTTAGGGACAAAAATATTTCACAACAAGGAATTGTGAATATTATATATGGATATATTTTACAAGAAATGAATTAACATATAATATAACGTAATATCGTGAAAACTTTCTTGACACTATTTCCTTGAACTGAGAGGACAGTAAAATAAATCATTAAGAGCTATCAATTAGAATCTATATTTATATATGTTTAGTTCGACTTGAATAAAAATAGGATACATATAAATTTATACTCATAAAAATTGAATTGTTGAAGGCTTTTATTAAAGATTTGAGAACAATTCTTTAAAAAATTTTTAAGTATAACGTTCATTTGAAATTAAATAACACAGCAGTGATATAATTCACTTCATATTTTTCGATGCTTCCAAGTGTAGGAATCTTCATCATGATTAATGAAATTTAAAGTTCTAAATATGACTAAAAATACTGTTATAAAATTAAATTTTATTTAAGATACATGTACTATATCATAAATCGTTATTGTGTCTAAATTAATGCTTTTACGATCCTCTATATGCTAGAAAAAAGTTTGTTGAAATATTAGATAAAATCTCCCCCTCAAATTCTACTTCATGTGGAATCGGCATATGATTTATCCATGCGATTTCAAGCTCAGAAGATAACATACGACGACATACATCTCTCAAATAGCTTATTTTAAGGTCTGTGGCCAAAAAAACACTATTTTGCAGTGACTTATCTTATCCTAAACCGGAATAAATAAATCCCCAGCCTAGCTATCAGAATATCGTTTAAATCACTTGAATCACTCCTTTTGGTTACCAGATGATTCCAAATTTTAAGCGAAGCAATATTTCAAGCTGAATTATGAAGCACGAATAAGCGCGGAATAATGCTAACATTTTCGCCGTATTTTAAGGCGTATTCCTTATTGACGTCGGCACGGTTGAGCACGGCGACAGGATGAGATATTTGCCGGAGAGCGGGCAAAACAGGGGGAGTGAAAAAGAGCAAGGCACTTGTTTCGCGAATGTGTGTGTGTGTGGGATGGCCTCTATTCGCAGCCACTTCAACAGCACACACACCCTCGCATCATCCAGAATCCATGTAAACCTCCCCCCCTTCCAGAACACCCTCTCGTCGGAATCCCCCACCAGTTGTGAAGGACGGTATTTTACGACCGGCTTGGATATTAACTGAAATCGATGAGGAGACCCCAACGGCGGCTGTATCCGTATAGAGACTGGGAGAGTTATGTAGAGAAAGGAGGGAGGCAGAAAGGGTTAAGGGGAGAGCGAACAAGGTGTACATCGATTGGATTTTCGATAGGTCGATCTCTCTCATCCGAAGTCTATTGCGCCGCCAGTTCGAAGGCACTCGGGATTTTTGTGATGTGTGGATGGAGTCCCACAGGGGATAGGTGTGGGCCTGCCTTTCTTGGGGGATAATCCGGAGTGCTTCGGAGTTTAAAGTTTTACGTGCCAAAGAGTGGAATCGGTTTTCTGGAGAGCTTTAAAAGGAGGAACGATTGAAATGTCATGTTTTGAAGTTGGTTTCAATATTGTGGATGTATGGATTTACCTGCGAGGCATACAACTCGGTTTCTATTGAAGTTGTACCGATGCGCTTTCACCACACAAGCGGAATTGATGAAAGAACAAAGTACCGACACCAAGAATATTCATAAACTGTCAGTTTGTTGAAAATTGACAGATACAGGGATGCGTCACAAAAGTAAATCGATTAAAATTTTCAGTGTATTTTTTATCTTTGACCATCATACTCCTTCGGACTGGTTTCATGCTTCTATACATCTTCATATGAAATAAATGCCTTATTTTTTAAGCAAAACTTATTTGTAGTTAAATATGAAGCTATACAAACATAAATATCTAGCATCCATAAAAAAGATTTATTTGATAATTAGGTAAAATTGAATGTTTTTAATCTTTGTACCTTGTATAATCAATATTCACTGTTGGTATTATTAGTGATTAATACATAAGTATCATAATTAAGAATGAGAATACTCTAAAACCTTCGTATAAGTAATGTCTTCATGGAAACTTCCTGCAATAATTGTTTCCCGATAAACTTCATACAATATCAGTATTCATAGGCATTTATTTCTTAGAACTGAAGCCTTTCAAGTGTGCCTTATTATTTTAACATCATTATCTTAACTGACTGTATATTTATTCTATATCGATAACAAACAGCAGCTACTTTAGCTGGGTGCTAAACCTGTAATAGGAGAGGAATATTAAGTACCTTTCCTTTTATTCTCGCAAACATTTTCCAACTAAACTCAAAGCTCTTCAAGGACTCAAAAGTAATTCAACTAAACATCCATGGAAATATTAAAGACAATCTCTCCAGCGATTTCCGGTTTAGCGATGTATATTAAGATCAAGAACTTCTCTTTCCCGTACGAATCGCGTACACAATCTTCTCAGCTATATCCTCTCTCTCCTCCTACACGTTATTATCCGAATATTTTTCGAACATGCATATGAAAGTGCGATGCTAAACCGTCGTATTTACCTACATTCTTGAGCGCAATCGTTTAGTGCCACATATTTTGCCCTCGTTTTTATTTCTCTCCGTGTAAAAATTTGCATATAAAGAGAATCGGTACGAGGGCCGTTGCTTGGAAATACGCCTAACCTTTTACATCGTAAAATTATGGGTTTCCTCGTGCTTAACATCTCCGAGAGAGAGATTGAGAAATAAATGGAAATATAGCCTAGGGAAAGTTCGTTCGGGAATGAGCAGGAAGATTGCAAAAACAACCAAGGCGGATGAGTTTCGAGAGGGATTTAATGGGGCGGAGTTGAAAAGGAGCCGTGGGTAAAATAGGAAGGATCGCGTTTTACGGGGGAATGTATAAAGAGTTCCGAATGTTATCCGAACTTGTTGTGAAAGGAGGAGGCAGGTGTGAGTCGAAGAAAACTATGATCAACACTAGATGAGAGTCTGGGGAATAACTTTTCAAGGATATACGCGTCCTTGAATTTCGCTTCTGCGATCGAGTGATGGAACGTTTAAGGAAAACAGACGAGAAGATGCTTCGTATGCGTTTTATGAGTTGGATCAAAACCAAATCATCCTACCGTAATGTAATTGGCTCCAGATTTTCAGAATTTATTGTTACAAAGACAAATATAGGTTCTATTTAAATTGTGAAACGCATTTGGATTATTATTTTACTTTTCTACAGTTTATAAGCTGTGTAGCATGTAACTTAATAAGATGAAGCAATATAATTATATCCTCAAAATATCAGAATAGATTCAATTTCACGTGGGAAATATTTCTGATTCTGATGTCCACCAAGAATTAATAAACTTATAACCATCGCTTAAAATTGTGCAGTTAGGTAATTAAATGCAAACTTTTTAAAAATTGATTTCATAGTTTACGTTCATGACTCTATTCTTCATTGACATGCTCGTATAAGGACCAACGCAATTTTTGTATCCTTTTGCATATATGTACTGGTAGCCTTTTATATACTTCCCAAGCCCTGAAAGGATCATCTGCTTTCATTCCCATGAATAACAATCACTGTATCTCAGATCTGTATATCAAGGTAGGAGAGGGTTTTCGTAATCCAGAAAGATTGTTATCGCTCTCGTGTGGTTATCTGGGATTTGATTTACTTGCCATCGGATGACGGATAAATCCGAAAGGTTATTTATTATTTAAATCTTCAATCCAAGCATTTTATGATTAATCGGAGAATTTAATACCTGAAAATTAAGATGGATTCAGAACATAAATTTCGATGATTATTTTGTTTGAAAATATTTGAAGAATTGTATCCTAAGAATTAACTCAAAAGGAAACTAAATTCTAGGCGAACTCTGCTTCAGTATACGCTTGGTATTTATTGAATGTATACAAGGCCTATCAACTTCATGCATAGCACTCAGAAACAGTTACAGTGCCCAAGCTATTATTTGGTTAAACAGGATCCTGCATTTTCTTTTCTCTGCTTTCTTAAAAAGCAATTCAAGCTGATATTTTAATGAGCTCTTTACATCTCATTTCATGGAAATAATATATTACATGCAAGGGGAAAATGCAAATCAAAGCGTGTTATATTTGATTTAAAGTAAAAATAGTAAAACCATTAAGATTTGGGTATCGATTTATTGATAGGAATGATAGATTACTTCATTATATAATGAAAAGATATCTAGGGTGAATTTACTTCCTAATTTATCGAAACCTAAAACGTTACATACAATATACAATTTCGATTTATCAAAGGCGAGAAACAACGTTGTTCTCTTACATAGAGAGTACATTATATCTGGTTAATATGAGATATCATAGTAAAAAGTAAATTTTATCTGAAATTCTTATCAACTGAGTTGACTTCGTGATAATGCGATATATTCTTCAACATTTAATGAGCCGACAAGATATTGTTGTTACCTACGAAATTAAAAAGTTTTAAAATCATTGAATTTAAGAGATCTTAGAACCCTGTTGAGCGCAATTAGTTGATTACTTACACAAATTAAAATATTCTTTTTTAGTAATATATCACTAACATTAGCTGACTAAGGCTGAACATTGGATGTTGATGATGATGTCCATCCAGTTCTCTTCAAGTTAAGCTACACATGAAAATTGTATAAATGATTATAAGAAAAGAGAAAGATAAGAATAAGAGAACAAAATTTCTCAAGTTGTTTTACCACTACTTAGTGAATGCTATTTTCAGAATGTTTAATTAGTCCTGGCCCAACTATTTACTCTGGATTTACAGTTTACTCTGAAATTCACACTCTGCTTCAGAATGTTTTACAAAACGAATAGAAAAAAGCCATCAACGGTCGTAATATGAATATCATATCTCACTCAAATATTTCCAAATAAATTACTTTCGGGAATATATTTTCTATCAGATCTGCATTAATCATCAAGAGAACCTTAAATGGAGATTTATGATTTTAACGACGAATACTTAGCTGGTCTTAGAAAATATATGGGAGAATAATGTGAAACCCTAGAAGTGAGTCATAGTAAATTCAGGTTCCTGACTTGATGTTGCGAAACTAAATGACAGAGAAAGACATGTAGGGTACCTCATTAAAAAATACCTCTCTCTGATAATTATCGAACAAAATCCAATTGACCTAGTTTTACGGTTCATTCCTTTTTTTCGCTTCCACAGAGTATGCCCTACAGTCTAGCCGCAAATGTAATGTGTATTTCGCACAATTTAAGCAACCTCACGCGCAATGGCCTCTCTTAATTTAAAGCTTAACGCTCAACTTAACGCACGAAAACAAAATTAAAATGAGAGCGAATTCGCTGAATTCACCATCATTGTTGAAAATAAAATAGTTAAAAGCGAAATAAAACTTCTATGCGATAGAATAACCTTTTAAAATGGAACAGTTCCTCGATTTATATAACGTCGTTGCCGCCTGGATCATGGCTCTGAACCTAAACCCATTCTCTACAATACGACCTGCGATCCAAAATAGCAACTCTGCCAACAACGAACGGATATTTCCAAGCAAATAAAAATGTACAAATTGGCATTATATTTCAGTAGCAGCCGCTGTATGGGGGCATGCTGTTTATCATTGGTTATTTATAATATTTTGAATTCGATATACATATTTTGAAATGAACGTAAATTCTATTTATCTATAATATTATTAAACTACAACATTGAAATAATATAAGTAAAATACATTACTATGTTTTATTCGATGGAATTTTAATTAATTTAGCTCAAAAATGCGTACTTTAATGATTTTTTTTTTAAATCGTGCTCATATATAAAAAGCTTTCTGATATATCTGCTACGTTCTATCTATGATATATCAATGCTTCATCACTGAATTTCCAATGCATTACATAAATGTCAAGCACAGAGCACTGCTTTCAGGGTTATAATATAATCCGCCTGAATTCTTTTATGTTAGAGATGATCATTAAACAATATTGTGACTGCAGCGAATATATCATCTTTAAATTAGTTAAACTCCTATAAACATATCCCTATTTGAGGAGAATGCGGTCTTATTAAAGCATTCGCTTATAAAACTCGTACGTCTTCAGACTGCACTGAGAAATCGTCAGAAGTTGAAAGAAGGCAAACAAAAACAAGGAGAGAGTTTGAGAGCTCCAAGAGATAGATTCTGAAAGATAGTAGCACATAAAGCTGACGGGATATTAAATCGTTTTAAGAAGTGCCATGGAATGGAGACAGGTAGTAGATCGGTCTCCTTGGATATGAAGGGAGGGATCACTCTGGGATTGGAATCAAAGGAAAAGGCGATCAAGCGAGGAGCATTTGGAGAGATATGGAGGCGTGTGGGACTTTCTCGTAGGGAGTTGAACAAAGATGAAATATCGGAGGCATCTTCCGTAAGATGGAAGCTCTCGTACGTGCGTGCAGATGAGTGGAGGCCTCTGCAGTGCGCGATAACGGATGACACCTTAATTAAATCCTTTTGGGAGGTCATAACAAGGAGGAGGTGCTCCATTATGCGTGGGAGGAACCAAGTTTATATCACGGGGATATGAGTGGGCTTTTATTCGGAGGAAAGCGTGATTTGATCCCAAGATGGTTTCGCACTCGGAGATAGGGTTTTGCACCACCAAGAAGTTTATTGGATGTGTATTTCTGTTCACTGTGTCTTGGACAATTGGAATACCGTTTATATAATTCACGTTCAAAAATAAAGAATTATAATGATCATTTTTCATGGTTTAAGTCTTTGTGTTATGTGCTCACGAATGCTAAGACCCAATTTCCGAAACTATGAATAGGAATATAAATTTCTACTTATTAGAGATACTTTCAATTATTTTTACTCCAAAAAAGTTCTACCTCCTGAATATCACGGTATTCTCTCTTTCAATGAATATTTGAAGAACAGAAATATAATGAAAAGTAATAATGTGCACTTCTATGGATTTTTGTATTCACTAATTACAGAAAATCATTCACTTATGATAAAGCTCGCATCTTTCCGATATTTCCAAATAATTTTTCTTAACGATTGTTATTATATTTATCTTAAATGTTGACGATAAAAGTGGAATCGTTTGCAATATAATGGAATGGCGGCTACAGACGCGAAAAGCCAGTTGCAGATACTTGACCTCAATTCCTTCCGATAGGATATTTAGGTTAAGCATATGACATAAACGCGTGCGGTGGACATACTACACGAAGCAGATTTGGGGACACGTCACGACGGTTAGCCCTGAATTGCTATAGAATTCCAATCCACGGGCCGAGATGCTGAAATCCGTCAACCGGAGATGAATCGACATGTGCGTTAAAAGTAGGTTATTACCAACATTAAAAGATGAAGAAAATGCATAGAAGTTACTGCTATGCTATTTCAAAAAGTGAATAATATTAATGCAGCTATGACATATCGGAAGGTTAATTTACGTTCCAAGAATTCACTCGACAGTAAAATTGCTTTGGGTCAAACATAGAGAGTCAGAAATCCATTATTTGAAGCATAATTTCTACTTCCCAATTGCTGTTTTATCTGTAGTTTATATTGAACTGTGAAAATATTCTTCCATTCTAAATCTATTTTGAATATCAAAAAAATACATTTAAACTAAGCACAATCAAATTCTAGTATTATTACAACATTTTATAACTGTAATAATCTAAAAATACTATACTGTACTTGAAACCAATTCATGCTTAGAATAATCCTAGTTGTATCAAGAGAGAGTGAAGATGAAGAAATATACATAAAGATTACAGTGAGCACCCCTTACATTAACATTCGATGGGAAAAGATATACTGAAGATATTATTTGATTTAGTATGCATGTGTATCTACGAGATAACAATACACATCATGATGGATTCAACACCCTTTCTTGAAGAAAAGACGATAACATTTTGCTTCGGAAAATATTCACCTCTTTACTCTTATGGGACTTGAAAGGACACTTTGGCAAACCGAATATTATCCGACTCGCGCGTATTACCGGTAAAGGTGTAGTAAAAGGAGTAGATTTTTCACGGAAAACGAATGTAGACAAAAAGGAGAGTGATATTGAAAGGATTGACCCCCGCCTCAATCCACTTCCATTCATTCCCAAGTGTCATTATTTCCCCACTTTGAGACCCCAAATCCTAACGTCTTCCAAAAAGCCCTCTGCAAACACATCCGAACCTCCTTCACTTTTCACCCCTTTCGAAAAACCAGGGTCGTTAAAGACTCCGCAATCCATTCATTGCCTCAGCCAATCGCACGTCCCGATGACATTAATTACACTTCTCCCGACAAGTTCCCATCCAAGAGATGTCTTCCACCTCTTCCTTACGCCCACTGTCATGTTTCTTCCCCTTTTTCCCTATCTGCTTTTCCTCTCACGTTCAGCGGGAAAGTTTCAAACGGTGCCCCACACTCCTTCCCCTCTCTACTCTATGGAAACACTCTTGTCCGATATCTTTTATTTCTCGTATTATTTTCATCCTACGGATAACATATGGATGATGTTTAGTCGTGAAAGTGATCCCTTTTTATACAGAGAATGGGCACAATGGCGGGAAGGGACGGGCATCGGCAATAAAACCCAAGGCTTGCGGTTCAAAGAACTCCGATTTTCAATATCGTGGAAGTTTTTCTAGAAGAAATTCATTAAAAGAACGCATGTATTGAATGTTGAATATAGTTTGTTAACTATAATAGAGGCCACAGTAAATATGACAAAGATGTGATTAAAGTGAAAAGGTACTCTAGTTATTTTTGTTCGTTTCGTTAAAACAAAATAGTTTAGACGTGTAACTTCTTCAAATTTTGGAAGAGTTAAGTATTGTTTACCATACAAAACTAAGCTTTATATTTGTTTGCGACTATTAGAAAACAATAATCTCGTACAATTTGCCATCCCTACTGGCCATGGGATAAGAAATTGGGCAAAATGATTTGAATTTGATTGGATGATTAGAAGACAATTTAAACTATTTTTCACAATTCCCTAGCTTTCACAAACTTCTCTATAAACCATTTAATTTTATTATTATCTCGAGTACATCAATAAAATCTACTAACTAATTTTTTGGAACTTGATTGTATCTCGAGGGAAATGTTCATAATCAACCGAATCCATTATTCATAACTTCCGAAGGCTTTCACGGATTCGAATATGATTAATTTTACAATCTGAAAAACGTGTAAGATTTTAATACGAATAATTATCGCAAGCTTTTAATTAAACCTTCCGCCGGGTGATGATCAATTTTGCACCATTTAATCTTGCTGATTTTGCGACTATCACGAACGAATCGCTCGACCATTAGATTATATCATTCATCTATAATGAATTATCAATTCCGGAACAATTCTCCAACACTCCCCACCGATCCACGTCAAAATCACATTCGTAACACCTCGGAGGCGATAAATCCCACTTCTAGTTCCCTCGAATATCTACTTTCATTATTTTTCCATCCTTTGGAGCTCATTTTATCCGATTTTCGGCGCAATAACTTGGACTCTTCCCGCGAAGTAAACCCCCCCGATACTTCTTCCACTTCACTATCTCCGCCTATATATTCCACTCACCTTACAACCTTCCTCTCCTCATATATTACAACCACTCTACGTTCATTCTAATTCGAAAAGTTTTTACTTGCCCTTTCTCCCTCCTCTTTTTACTTCCTCCCACCCAATCTCCATTTTTACTTTTCCCAGACATCAACTCCGCACTCGCTGTATCTAGCCATCACACCTTTTTATGGACGACGAGCATTTGCCGACCTCTCCGACCTTGACGGACGATACGGTCACACCTGAATAATCTTTCATCTCTTTCCTTCCCTTTCGCATCCCTTAAATCCCTCTGTCATTTCTCTTTCCGCCCTTTATCTTCCGTAATCCTTCTCCTTACATATCACCTCTTCCGATTTGAAGGAGAGTGGTTACGTTCCCAACACTTATTCACCTGTCTCCTACAGGACCACTATCAATTTGCCCCTTAATTACACTCTCATAATCCCTTTTCGATAATCACCTCCTTCGCTCCCCTTCCCACCTCTGGCTCCTGCATTCTTTTACTTTCCGTTCCCTTTTTGTATCCCACTAATTTTCACGCGCGTGAGTCGAATTTCGAATCATAAAATCCCAACCCTTTTCTATCTCTACTTATTAAGCTTTCCGCTGCCGCAGAGTCACAGAATGAGGCTGTAATTGAGATGAGCCTTTTATGACCTAAAGCTCGAAATTCGCAGATGTTCGGGTATAATTTTTTCCTAGAGAAGTGCGTGATTATTTCATTAAAAACATCTCTTTGATTAACTTCTTTGATACAGTTAAGCCACGAAAATTGTATTTCTATAATTGAGTATGATGAATTACAAATGCGTGATACAATATATACAAATATTATATTTAAAATTCAATTTAATTCAGAAATATTACTCTATTGCCCTTAAAAATAGATTCGAGATGTTTACTACTAACAAAATTTTCACCATCTATCAGTCTCAAAATTCAACATACCACATAGTTTTGAAAAGGTATTTGAAAGTGAATTTTTGAAAACAATTAACTAATCTAAACAATGAATAGAACGAGCTTATCATATGACAATGCTTATAAATATTCGAAACTCCGTTCCCTTGGGGAGGGAAGCACTTGACGGATCGTCATTCGTATGCTGCGGTACTTGATTTGAAGATTCGTAACTAAGGGACATGATACTATACAATGCCTTGCAGGCCTTCTATAAACGTCACGAAGCCTAAGGAAATGCAATCGGCAGCGGGAGATTAGCTCCAGAAATGCACATGATGCAGCTATCGTAATTAGTGACGTCACATGAGAAGATGCATGGGAAGGAAACCATTTATAGAGAAGAGAGGATGTGACGTTCAATTAGCTCCTGAGTATTGGAGTATGAATAACTTGCTACTGAATCCGACAAATAGAATGAAAATACGAAAATATGAAAGGTTTTTTTAAATCAGAAGCTAAGATATGAATATATTCTGATTTTTAAAAAATTGTATTAAGTGCTAATAGCATCAAGAAATGTACAAAAGCTATTTACCATCGTAAAATTCACATTTAATCATAAATTATTAACATATGATTTGCATATATACTGTCTTTTTCTGGGCCTCATTACAAAATATACATATTATAACGCAATTAAGCTATTTAAAGCAAAATTAAATCAAATCTTTTCTCCAATTTTATTTGCGGTGTCTTCATCAAAGTACCAGTATTATTTTCCTTTGAAACTCATATACTCAATAGTATTACAACTCGTTAAATTGTAGCTTTAGACAAATAGATTTCATTGAGAGTGATCATGTAATATTTTTACGTCCAATCGTTCAATGCTACGTATAGCAATACTAAATTTTGCAAACGTGAACAAATTTGTCTTCTAAAACAAAACAAAAATGTTTTTCACTTTCTAAATATATTATTTAATCCTTTCCAAAAATTGTTCCCCTTACAATTCCAATTGTATTCCATCTCTTTTTTCCTAAAACATAAAATATCGAACGTTAGAAAATATTGCGTAAAAATTCAAATAACGGAATAGTTTACCGTCAATTGGGCTCTAGAACATAAACTGTGCGATAGAAATGAATTTCTATTTTTTTTTTAATCCCTAAGGCAACCACAAAAGTTCATCCATGCATACCGAATCGCATCCGTAAATAACAACGGCGTAAAAACACTTGGATGGCTTAAGCCTTCGGTGCAAGTCGCCCGAGGTGCGAGAAAAGAGGAGGTGGTACCATAAAACGTCAAAATAAGTGGACGGATTCGTCCCCGAGCGTGCGATACAGCGAACCGGTACTTGTGAAATCATCGCATTATCTCTGCCTCCCCTCATCATTTGCCCAACCCTCTTCTCCTGTGGAATCGTACAGTATTTCCTTCGTCGACCCTTGCGATTTTATCCCTTCACGAGGGACGCATATTTTTAGCCCCAAAAAAGCTCCTTTAAATGATTCACACCTGTATGGAAAAGTGTAAGGGTCGCCAGAAACTCCGAGCCCTCAATTTATACTTTTATTATTTTTTTCTCTCCCTTGGAATGTCCCTTATTTTTTACGTATGGGATTTCCTTCCGTTGGCAACGGGAACTTTATTTTGTTTACAGATGAAACCGCATTTGCTGCTACAGAAGAGAAAAAAACGCCTTGAGTGGAAATGGAAGAGTTGCATTTTTTAGCGATACGAAGATCTCCCTGAGCTATAAATTCAAGATGTTCTCACGACTGTCGTTTCGAATGTCATTCAGAGTTATTTCCCACATTTTATTTCACTTCAAGTAATTTGTAGATGATATCAGATTGTTGTCATTAGTAATAGATGCATTTTGTCTATCATATTCACTTTGATGAAGTTTCCTTATGTAAACAAAAATCTACTTATGAAAAAATTGAATAGCTTTAAAGCTAATGAATTTGAACATGTGAATGATGATTTAAGCAGAACATATAAGTTAAATAAGCTAAAGATATGAATCGCAATGAAAAAACAATTTTCATCAAAACTATTACAACTTCTGTCCAGAAAAGTTTTCGATGTAAAATCAATTCATCCCTTTTTATATCATTATTTCGAATAATTCTTTTAGATTCATAACACATTAGAAATATAAAAGTTAATTTTTCGTTGAAATCTTCAATTTAAATTTTAAAACTTTTTAGAATTTCTGATTATTATTATCTGAATTCATTGTTTTGAAACCGAGAATTGGCTTTAAATTCTTTAAGCTATAAAAGTGAAATCAATGTGAGAAAGCGCGACTTCGTGGAATGCCATAGTAATAAAAACAACTTTGTTATAAAACTATAAAAGATTTCGAATAATGGTATCTTTAAATTCACAAATTTCAATAATTATAATGAAACGCCGAGGTAGTACACTAAGTTCTAGTATCAGATTGATCGGAAAGTCAGTTAGAACATTCTTGAATTCTACGAAAATAGATTCTGGAAAACATCCAAAAACAGAAACTCCTACATCATAAGAGAATGAAACTAGTTTCTAAGAGGAACATGCCAAAAAATCTATAGCTAAGGAGAAGTTACTGAGAAAGAAAAGTAATAACTAGTAGTATAGAATTTCAGAGCCAATAAACAACTCCAAAGTCTTGAGCGAACTTGAAACACCAGGGGAATATTGAGAATAAGATAGAATAAACATTTTGTAAACAGCACAACACTTCTACGAAAAAGCATCCTTTATATTGGATTCTTTAAGAAGATCGAAGAAGAATGCATTCATTCAATTCATTCAAAGAAGAATTCATCATCTGAATTTAAAATTATAAAGCTTGATTTCTTATGTTAGCGGACAAAATACATGTATTATACCATTATTCCATAAATCATTCCTAAATCTTCGAAAATTTGAAAGGGTTGAAACATTTTTACATATTTACACATAAAGGAAAATATTTAAGTTGCATATTTCCCATTACATTACTCGACAATATCAATACCGGAATTTCTAGGGATTCTTTAATTCAAACTCCTGCATATCCATAATTCCAAGAATTTCCAATCTAGCTTTGGAAACAAATATTAAGTGAATACTTACAAACCTCAGTGCGCGTCGAGATGTACATTTAAGACAAAGGAAAGAGATGTAGAAATCCAACGAAACAATCTAGCACGAGCATACAATTTTCTTTCAGGTGAGTAGAACCTCTCTCGGATGACATGCTGACCTTGCTTTCAGAGAAGAAAACGGGAATAAAAAAAGCGGATGAATCGGCGTCGGGGCCAGAGAAACCAGGGAAATAGACCGTTCTCTGCTCGGCAATCGTAAAAAAGCCGTTTTCCCGTGCATTCCGAGAAGAAATGAGGGAACGTAAGGAGAAATTTGGCGGTGACTTGAAGTCAAGGAATGGACAAATACGAGAACACTCGCAATGTTGAAAGAAAAGAGACCTTAGGAAGTTATGAGAGTAAAATACGTGAAGGTGCATGAGTGGGGAAGTTCGAGGAGAAAAATATTCTCTGTAGGAGTCATATAGTTCCGGAAAATGTTACTTTCCCCAACTTTTCCTGTAAACAGCCTTGTTTGTACTCATTGCGCCCTATCTCATATACGTAGAAGCTCTTTCCTGATTATTTCTATCTTGATTGGTTAGGAATACCATTCAATGCACTTGCTCTTCAAGGGCTTCAATAGATACGCTTGAGAAACATATATTTCGTGAAGACCTACATCGAAAGATATTTTTGATTCGAGGTTGTTTTCAAAGACCGTCATTTTTTCCTTTTCTCATTGCTTCTGATCCTAGTAAATAATTTTCCGGAGAATAAAGAAGTATCTGTATTGATATAAAAAGTTTTATATCAATATGATTTTCGTAAAATGACAGAAACAGCTTCTTCATGAAATGCTTCGAATTCCAACGATAGGTTCCCTCTAATGGGAAATTATATACAGCTGATTAATGATTTTTTTTCGTCGGTTGCTGTCAAATACAGAGAGTAGTAACTAAGGAAATAATCTTTCGAAATTTCAAGAAAATACTTATGTACTATCATAAGTAAATTTGTATTGATCGATGTAATACATAAGAATAACAAATATTTCTATATACACAGGGATTTATCTCCTATTTCAAATAGTTTAATATCCAAATCTATTTAAAAATTAGCTGAATTTTGTCAAAAAACAAGAAAAATTCAACCTGTAACTAGTACACAAGAACAAGAAAATATACACATATTCGAGCAAGGAATTGATTAATTATTTCTGTATCGTATTAGCTCAAACGACTATCAAATCTCAATTCAAAACTTCCACTATGAAACTGAAATGATAGAATTGACTTCTCATCGTGTAATATTCCATACTTCAATTTATCATTAGGATATAAAAAATACATAATACAAAGGAAGTTGCAGATTTCGCCAAGATTTAGTTGACAAGAATAAAAAATGTGATAATTGAGTATTTTTGTGAACCTACGCTTAAATAAATGTATTTAATTATGTAGAAAAAATAAAGATGCTTGAAATGCATGGTTTACATAAGAAATGAAAACCGCATTAAGAGGCAAAATATTCACATTATACCTACAATAATCTTAAAATATCTTTGAGTAATTAAATCAGATCATTATAATTATATTCATTTCCTTGTCGCATTTATTTTTGTGTTTCCTCCCATGAATATATATATTTCCTCCATAACCTAACCATATAAATCAAAGTATCTTCACAAATAAAACTTAGCCATCCTCCGCTTCGCATATCGCTTTGTGCCACAGTCAACTCCATACATCCTTCATAATCCGGTATTTGCACAAAGGCAGAATAAAACATGGCTAGAGGTGAGTCATCCGTTATGTTTTCCGCTTCACGCCCGAACTGGAGTGAAATTTCCATCCTCAGTTTCGAGGAAAACCTCTGGCTGAGCACACGTTGGTCCAACCCAGCTTCCACTATGGATATTTGAGTAAACACAACTCCTCTTTCCCTTTAAACCCTGGGTGAACCCTTTTTCGGGCCCGGGGGTATTTCCAGCCATATTCCACTGTTTAATCCTCTTCTCTCATCTACTACGACTAAACCACTCCCATCCGAATCTCGACCACGTAAACTACTTACGACATGAGTGCCAGTTGTCTCCTTCATTTTTAAGGGAATCTCTCTTTGGCTAGACATCCTCCTCTGACTATCTCCCGCTTACTTTCTCCCGTTTAACCAACTGTGGCCTCACACTTCACCTTACATTATATTCTCTCGTATACAAAACCTACCTCTTATCAACGCTCGAATAATTTAGTGAATATCTGCATATCTCCTCTCAAATTATAATTACAAAACTCTCATTGTCTTCAGCGTAAATATTATTCTTTCATCTTCATCAGCAAAGCATTATGAATGATACATGTATAATGAAAATGAAAATATATAATTCATAGGGTAATACTAAGTTAGTATGTTTTTGAAGCAACAGAGTATTACATTTGTTATAAATCAACTCAGGGATATATATAAGGAAAAATATATAGGCAATAAAATCCTGTTCCTTTAATTTTATTATTCCTTCTGTGAAAAAACTGTGAATAAACTATTTTTTATTTTAACCAGAATACTATCCAATGGTTTACTTATATTAAAATTAGACGGATGTTCAAAATAGAAAATGATTGACTTTCTACTTCCTCATATGAATTGATTATTGCTACACTTATTATTACCTCAATTTTGTAGCTTTAAAAAATATAGCTGAGATAATAAAATGACGATTTATTTTCTACATCATTACTGCAAAACAGTTCTTTACATTTCAACAATAAAACACAGCAAATCTGAATAGAATTTCGGAAAATTTTCAGTTGGTAAATTCATCGTCAAAGGAAAGAATCTTTGAAAGACTTAGTCTGATGAGTGAGGAAACGTAAAGCCTCTTCTGGGAACCACACTGCTGTGGCCACAAGACGACCTCTGAAAGATCTTCACCACCTTAACTCTCTTAGTACGGTTTTCGTCAATTAAGCTCTTGAATAGACGTTTGAAGTGATTTTAATACCTTTCCTTCAGATATTTTCTCTCTCCCATACTTGAATAGCTAGCTTGAATTCCCTCTCTTGTGATGTTTGGATTAATATCTCTAGTAATACAATAAACGAATAATCTCCCGTTCGTTCACTTGTTCGACAAAATGAAAATGAAATAATTTTCGTGTCCAATGGACCAATGAATATGATTCCTTTCAACAGAAAAAGAGCTCATTCCAATCTCTAGAACTATAAGTCCCAAAGATCGAACTTCATTGAGAAATGTATATGTCAAAGATGACAAAAATTTAAATGAACTACAAAAGTTATAACTATGATAGATTTTGGTGTATTTATAATACTCAACAAACTTAATTTCAACCATTCTCAATGTATATCAAGATCAACTGAATGGTGAAGAGTACTTCGTATGGTGAATAAATGGTAGATATTATTTATAACTTCGTTCGAGAGGAAAAAGTATTGATACATTCCGAAATTTGCCTACTTAAATATTTACAGAGGATGTTCTATATCATGTGCATCTATTTTCCTCTTTAATCCGTAAGTCGTCTTCCTTTCCACGTTCCTCGATATGCTTTCTCCTCCAATGTCGTTATCCTCTTTACAAGTTCCTTAATTCGTCTTCTAATCGGCTTCTTGACTCCCACACATCTATTCAATTAAACTTTGTCTCTTGATGCCTAACCTCCATCTTATTTCTTGGAGATCACCACTAGCAACGCCTACGTCACCATGTGGACACCATTTTCATGTTCAAGAACATTATGTTCAAGTCTAATCATCGATATAAAGAAAAAAGAATTTTACAAATAAAGCAGCAAATAGGACTACTTTTAGTGGTGGAAAAGAATAATGTTACGGGACTGAAAGAAACATGATGAATAACTAGAGATGATTTTTTGAATGATTTCATTAAAAAATAAGACGCAATAAACGTCTTTCATGCTTCGGAAGAAAATTTACTACTGATAACTTTGTTTGGCCGACAAATTTTACTTGCGATGGAAGCACTTTCACAGTGAATTTGAAGCAAAAAATGGATTTTTTCCTGAATATATATTTATGTGCGTGTGTGAAAGTTGCAACAAATAACAATCAGATTTAGACAATAATCTCTCTCAGATGAAAATATTTTTAAGTCGAGTTTAGAAAAAAAAACCTTTTTATATATTGATCATCTCTCTATAATTATGGATTAAGAACGTATCAAACAATTCTCAACCTCGATTATTAATACTGACACAACTGTTCAAACCGATTTCTCCTACTATGACAAGAAAAGTAATATCTAGCTTCTGTACATTAACATGAAGTATCCTTTGGCGCAGTATCTATCTTAAACATCCATAGCCTAGAAAATATATCGAGTTCTGGCTCTAGGCTGAAGTATATTTTTTACGCTCCCGGCTTGAATGTAAATGAACCGTTCAAGGTAATCAATAGTTGAAGATAGCAATATCTATCTATACAATTTTTCGCATCAGAATTTCCTGACAAGTAATTTATTCTTTGAAAAAGGATATAAATTTCCTCTGTTGCGATTACCTCTCAAAACTGTCGAATCGGTAAGCCTGGCGAGCGATAAATCAAAGGCTGAAATAGGGGTTTACTAAAGGAGTAACCATCGCTAAAATAATACCTGTTGGTGATTTTTAATCGATTTTTTTCAGATGAAAAATTATATCGCGTCAACGTAAGGATTTAGATCAATGTCCACAATATCTCTCTTATTGAGGGATGAAAAATCTGACTCTTAATTATTAAGATATTAAAAACGAATAAAGATTCATGAAGATGGTTTAGTTATAATTTTGCGTAAAATATAAATTGCAGTAAGTTATAAAATAATTTTAAAGATGGTAACGTGTACCCAGTATTTATGCAAAGGACTTATTTATCCATAACGACGACAATTGATCCATAGAAACATAAATAGATGGAATTTACTCAAATTTAATATATAATTCACTTATAAGAAGTCCTAGATTACTTTTATCATAATTGGTTTCTAAATCTACTCACATATAAGAAACTTACTGTAACTAGATTATACTTTAATATACAGGGGAGGTATTGGTAGCATCTTTTTCCTCTTTTTCAACTTTTCAGTATGATCCATACAAAATTCATAACCTGAACTTGAAAGTAGTTATTTTAGAGGCAAGTAAAACTAAAAAATGTACATATCTTATGGCAAAAATATATAAAAAGAACCGGTAAGAGAGAAGTCCAGAATCCAGAAAAATGTTCAACACATATACGCTACTTTAAGCATTAATCAAGATTTATATATCGACGAACGATTGTAAGTAACTGGGTCAGTTGTCGATAGTACGAGTAAATTATCAAAGAGGACATGAATTGGTCAATATATAGACGTCAAATCTATAAGAAGTAACCGTAGGTAGTATTAGCTGTCTTACAGTTCAAAATCGACTCCTTCGTCCAAAAAAGAAAGGCGAAGGTGGGTGGTTGCTCAAGGATGACGAAGAATTGGGTTGAATGGTGGAGCTCGGTCGTTGAAGCAGTAAATCTCTCGTAACCCACCACAACCCGAAACTCCCGCCCACTCCACTTTGCAGAAAAAACTCCCTGGCCTCCTTCCATCTCTCCTCCGCAGACCTGCAAGCTGTAATAACCGACTGTTCTTGCCGTGGGTTGAATAAAATATCGCATCTTTCGTTGGCAGGGGTGTGAGCTGAAGGAGTGAACTTTTCGGTAGTTGCCCAGGGGGGGAGCTGGCGGCAAGAGCAAATGGGGATCTGACCACCTTCCGGTGACCCCCCACTGGACCGTCACACCCTTCTTAAACACCCTCATCCCTTTGTTCCTTTCTCCAACCCCTTTTGTCTATAACTCCCGAAAACCTTCTCCGGAGATCCGATGGGCACGCCCGTTTCCCGAGAGCAGTTTCTCTTTATTCCCTTTTTTATTTATTCCCTCCGTTGGGAGGAAAAAGTAATTTGTGTTTTGTGTGGGGTCGGAATTTTTTGCGGGAGAGGGGTCTTGGCCGGGGATTCTCTTGGAGGTGTCGGAATAAAGGTCTTTCTTGCGACGGTCAAACCCTTGGACCGATTTTTTTCGCTCTCTCTTTAGTCTCATATTGAGAGATTTGAGCGCCCGATTATCGCGCATTAGCCCTAAAAAATGCTGATTAACGACAGCCGTGCTTTTTGTGATGCAGCCGAGAGTTCCTTCGTGGTTGTGCAAATGCAGAATGAATAAATTTTCGGAGGGCAATTTTCCTGCGATAATTAGTCGTCTCCGAAATTCATATGCAGCACGTCGCTGTGCTATCCATATTACATCGAGGAAAATAAGGAGTTGAAATTTGAGACGAGATCGTATGAGCGTAACTTAATGAATCCAAGCATGAATCAACCTTTGTTTCTATGAATCTCGATTTTAAATCTAGAATGAGTAAACATTTTACTTTTACTCATTCATATCTATGGTGATTTCAAAACTATACAAAGGATTATGAAAGCAGACGATGCAATGACAATTATTCATTCATCATTTAAGGAGACTAGAAAACAAAAATTTCGAAGTTGTAATGAATTTACTTCAACCATAATGGCTTTCCTTTGCTTTTGAACTCAACTTTACATATTAGTCTAACATCTTAAGCTGTAGAGTATTTTAACAAGTGAGCTGAAGAAAACTTATATATAATTACAAAGAATTTTTCTAATAAAATCACCTAATTTTTTTTCTTAATATATCTTAATAAAATATACAATATCTTATATACAGTACATTTGTCTGTTTGGCTTTTAAGGAATTGGACGAATTCAATTATAAAAGAAATACTACTGAGACTCGTACACACAGATACATTTCTCCTTTAATTCAATTGATAAAACGAATTTCATTCCATAGAAACAAATGTCCTTCTATCACATCTTCAAGCATGAATACTATAGATATATTAATGCATCATAATTTGGTTTGTCAAAATTGTATTTTCAAAATTTAATATATTTAATATTATGACTTATAATCAATGCCATCTAAACTCCAAAATATTTTTTTGTTCAGTTCTTTCACTAAAATACTTTCGAAACAAACTCGATTGAATACTAGGTACATTCAGTATGGCCATCATTTTCTACGATCAGCGATAGAATTTCCTCTGAACATTTGAGCTGTACCTCTCGGGAGTTTCTACATTTGGAGGATAGATTAAGCGATCTCTAACGAATGGATGTATCACAGCAATGAAGAGGAGAATCGCAACATGCTCTGGATATCATTATTTGATCCCCGTCAAATACGCTACTCTATCCTTCTATCGCCGTTTTGTTTCTGCTTAATTCACGATGTGAATAGAACTCCTTTGTTATGGAGGACGTTATTAACGACGGAAAGCTGACCTTTGGCGATGTCGATTAAATTTTTGATCGATTGCTGCGGAGAAAGATTGACGTGTTTGTGACGGATTCTTTAGGATGAGATGAGAAACCTAAAGCGACGGTAGATTGATTCCGATGAGCTTTGTACAAACCCTTTTGGCGTCCTATAGCACATTCATCTTCATTTAAATGGAGATCAAATTTTAAACCTGGTAGGAATTCAGTACACTAGAAATTTATTTAATCGAAAAGGACGAAAATATATATAAACATTATTTTCGTATTCGAAGAAAGGTAACTTCTAAAAAGATTATTGAGTATTACAAACACTTTTTCTTGCGGTTGATAAACTAAGCTAAGCTAGCTAAGAGAGATAAAAGGTAAAGACTGTAAACAAATATGATGAGTGTGGACATACTTCATCAGATTTGTCCTATAGAAAAAAGAAATTAGAAACATTAATATGTCTATATCAATTGCTATTCAGTTGTTTACGCTAATCATCGAATTAAATTATTCCATTCTATTTCGAATTTTTGAAGATCTTTATGGATAGCGGTAATGATCATTATTGGGATTATATCATATTTATCTACCATAGTTACCATAAATATAAAAAGTATATTTCACTTTCTATACGAAAGTATTTAATTTACTTTTATTTTGCAAACTATAAATAACCTATCCGAAAAATCGTAAGATATTTTGTGAGATGCATTGATGTACTTTTTGCGATAATAACTGTACATTCGTTGGATATAGTCCTCCTACAGAATCAAAAGGTTATTATTTCTGTAGAACAATCAGATGGAAACGATATAAAGACATAACAAAGAAGATTAAATGTAAAATATAAATAATAAAGTTGCCGTCTGAAAATAATCATCGACCGTAAAAAGTGTATAGATACAGCAAGAGAGGTGCATTCCTTTTCATGAGGAACAGTAGTATCGATTCTTCGAGTTGCGCAGCGTTACTCAAACTACACTCGAGCATAAATACATTCAACTACTATTTACTCAATTTAACTCGCGGACTCAAAACTCAATCCGTAACGAATACTTCGAACGGGTAATGATTAGGGCATCAATGACGCTATCATTACTAACCGAGATGATAAAACTAAATCAGTATCCCCACCTCCTCTTTCAGCTTGTATAGGCAATTTAGACGTTTCTTTTCGTCGAAACCACTAAATTGGTCCAGCGCAACAAATCTCGTGCTGTCCGCTTATCCTGCGACCCGCTGAGGACCGTTATTTCGGGTAATGAAAGTCCGTTAAATTCCATTTCAGACGTTTTAATCCGAATCGTGCCATAACAATAACTAGATGCGATCAAATCTCATTCAGAGTTACCGGAGCATCAACGCGTGTATCAGATTTATACGTTTAAGTTCGTCTGACGGAATTAATTGATTGGTGCTTCCAATGAGAACGCTCCATCGTATCCCATTCGGAAATTTTTGGCACGTTTGAAAGAGGAAACGAGAAATATTCGGAATTTAAAAACTTCCCGAACTATTTTGCAAATTTGACGTCTCGCAGGCGCGAAATATTGCAAACTGTAACGGAAAGCGGTTTCAAATTTTGCACATTTCATTATTTTTTGGCAGATTAGATTGAAAATCGATAAAATATGACCGCGTCAACGGGGTTGAATTTGATTCATGGGCGCTCATGATCGCACCGAGATATTATTTAATATTCAATCACGTTCATGTTGAATTAAAATGACGCCGTGACTGGGCTCGTTAAATTCGACAGGGGTTTGACCCGACAATGCTTGGGAAAGCCGAAAAAACCCACCGAAGGGTTTTGACCTCTCCCATCAATTCTATCTGTTTCCACCGCAAGAGTTCAAGGGTGGGCGTGAGGCATCGCTTCCATCCCTGACTTTGACAAATTGAAACGTCAACCTCAACGTCTGATTTTTCCCGAAGAGCTAATGGGGAAACGCAGGCGAAGAACGGAGTGATGGGTTCAAAAAAAAAGCCGGCGGAAAAGGTATTGTTTCGCAGTAGTTTTGAAAAGTTGCAGTCGGCTGTCCTTCGGCGCCCGCGATGATTTGGTGGGAAATGCAACAGTTGGCCGCCGGGCGTTATTGCTTCGGTTGCTAAGAAGCTGGTCTGAGGACATGTGTGGAGTCCCAGTACTGAAGGTGGCTCCAATAATAGGCCCGGAATACGTTGGCCGATCGATTGAGCAAGCAAAGATGTTATTCATCGACTCTTTCCGTATAAGCGTTTTCCTATAAAGCACTCTTTGGAACGACTCAATTATGTCGAACCCTTAAAAAACGAAACTCGAGTTGGGATTTAACCAGAAAATGATTCCTTTAAAAAAACTTTAAACTGATTTTCGAGTAATATAATTAGGAAATCGGAACGGATGAATAAACGTTTTTTTGACTGACAGATTGTGAAACACTTGTTAAGAAGATCACAACAAGAACTTAAAAGCCATTCCATAGTTTGTCAATATTTTTCTATCTTTCTCAATTAACATGACTATTACAAATTTTTAAGCTTCCTGTGATGCATATTCATGACTGTAACATTTCAGTGCATAAAAATTCTGATTCTATGATAAAATTGTGGTCAAAAGAAACTTGAGACACAAATATTGAGGTGTATACTACCTATTATAAAATGTCTTTTATTTTTGCTCGATACATGGTCTTTAAAGTTACTTAAGATCCACACAGACCATGTTCTTCTAATTCGGCATATTATTTATACGTAGTTTATTATTAATTTAACTCGATTAATTCCAGTCATCGATATCTTGAACATAATCAATTAATATACTTTTATCAAATTAAAGAGAAGTATCACTTGTGAGGATTGGTTGATGATCTGCAACTTTCTGAATAGAAATTATAACTTGAATTCTTAGCTATTTCCTAATAAATTTTACAAAGAATAGACATTAGAAAATACGTAATTGGCAATTAACTAAAAATCAAATGAAATGAGGATGATGCAATTTTCTATTCAGCCTAAACATAGTGTGGCTACAGCGATCCTAAAATATTTAAAAAATAAACTCCCAAAAGTACTGAAATTCAATCCCGCTTCCCTCTTCAAAAACCTTTTAGACGAAAGACACTCGTCTGTAATGAAATCGGTAATAGCGGCAAAGTTAAATTGATTCCGTAACAAGCATATATATCGGTTCATTACCAAAGTGATCACGGGACTGAGAAGTAAAGAATGAAAATCCAGAGCTATAAACCTTGAAAGGCTTACGAGTACAAAGCGCGAGCTACAACCTTTCGTTGGGACATTGATTAACTATTAAGTATTGAGCCGTGTTCTAACAGCGCGGCATAATGACTCGATCCTATGAGGCAATTTCGAAGTTGTCACCCGTTCGAATTTGTCTCGAAGCCGCGGGTGGAGAGTGATTGAAACACTCAAACATTCAATCGCGGCGTTTCTCCGAATCACGTCAGAGTTTCATAACCGGCGTCGCGTGCTGCTTAAATTACTCGGAGGCTCATCACACGTCCCCCCGCCCACCACAACACCCTGGTGTACCGTAATGAGCATCCTCTGCAGTCAACCGCTCCGCTAAGCCAGAGATCCCGATAGACGCAGTTCGTAATGACCCACACCACCATCTGCTAAATACTGCTCCTCATCGGGACAAAAATTTTGCGGATAAGGCTGATGGGGGAGTTAAAATGACGTTTCGTATTATTAGTTCTGCAGTTCAACGGGTATTAGATATTCGATACTGGGTTATAAAACGATTACAGTCGACTTAATGAGCGTCATGCAGGTGATATTATTTTTTCTTGTTATCCTTCCTTCTAATACGATTTCATGGACGAAAAATTAGTAAATAGAATTCGATACGAAATTATAAATTGAGTTAAATATGAGGAAAGGCCCATCAGATTTTCTCCGATTTCTAAAGTTATAATTTACCCCTTTCAGGTAAAATAATTTCTATACAATCCATTTATTAAGAAATAATTTCAATATACAGATAATATAGGTGAATTTAAGGTTTGGTCACGATTATAGATTGAAATATAGGCGATCAATAGTATATATTATAGTATAAGAAATTGATACCACATCTATAGTAATGAAATCAACGAAAATCATCTACTGAACGAACCAAATTAACACTACGCCATACAATAATGGTGAAGGTGAACTCATAGCTGTTCCAGCATTGTCAAATAATCCCTTACAATATAAAAATTGTGCCAATTAAGTTCACTATCAGAGCACCTATAACTAAAAAGGTTAGTCCGAAAATAATCGACGACCGTCGATTGCCTTTTTTGTAACTTGTATCTCATGCCAATCAGAGTAACTGCTCAGCTGTTTCGAAGCAACTGGGTCACCTCATGAGACGAAAGGTTGGTGAGAGTGCGGTAAAGAAACCGGTCTTCACGGAACTAAAAGATCGGGCCATTTAAGAAAGGACAGATAAGCGGGATTTATGGAAGAGAAGGCAGCCAAGAGGGAAGCACCGTGATTTTTTTTTCTGGTCTTACTGATGATCTCTCTGGGGAGATATCGGCAGTGATTTAACGCTATTAGGTCATCGATTAGAAACGGTCCGGACTGTCTTCGATTGCCAATTATTGAGGGAGATGGAGTTCGTTACGATCTCGGTGATTGGATCACCCAAATAATATTCGTGATGCTTGATTACCTTCATCCCGTCTACTTATGGAAGTGAGAAAATCGTATCAATTCAGAGGCATACAAGTTCGAAATCTCGTTAAATGTTATAAATGCGCAGTTGGAGATAAAGGGAAGGAATATATTACATAATTTGATACCTTAAGTTTACCTTTTCGTGAGATATTATTTGAACTCTCTGATTGAATCCGTGCAGATTGACTGAGAAGAAATTTTTATTGAAACCATTCGACATTACTCTCAGATTTTTTATGAAAAAGAGTTGTTTTACTCCCACCCCAAAATCTTTTTCGAGATAGCTTAATAAGGAGCGAGTTAAAAGAAAAATATGAACAATGCTACAGCAAATGTTTTATAGTATAATGCACTAGTCAGTAACATTTCTGCAGAATTTGAATATCGTTTTAAAATATTATGATCTTTTAATGTACAGACATGATAGTGATGCATGTACGAGGGGAATGTCTTTTTCATGTTTTGAAACAGAATATCCCGAATGAAAGAGAAAGCATTTGTAAAACGGACAATTTAAGGATTAAAAACCATTGATCAATATGATAAAAAGGAAGAGAATAACACAATATACATGTATCGTTTAAAAATTTGTTCACGAAAGAAATAAAATATAAAAGACTTATTAAAGTTAATGGTTTGATTTAACTTCCATTTTAAAACAGCAGAGGGACTTTCATACATCTGGAACATTCAGTCATTCATCAAATCTCTCCATTCACCATATTCAGGGGCTCTTTTTTATGTCCTCTGACTATCAATGGAGAGAATAAATCTTATTACCTCGACAATTAAGTAGAATCAATTAACGAAAACTGCGAGGCCCTTAAAAACTTTATGGCTCAGGATGAGAGAGGTCGGATATGACGAACTGAAAGCATACAGTAGAAGAAGATAAAGAATTTCAAGAATGAATTGACACTATGTCTGCAAAGGAAAAGGTCATCTATTGCCACTATTAAGGTCAGCTGGGAAGGCTGAAACTAATCGTTCCTTCGTAATTTAAAATCGTTCGCGAGACCGTAATGAAAGTCTCTGGCGAAAGAATTTCTAACGGAAATTGACATTTGTAGGAAATGAGTTATATTCATTAACCGAGATACAGCCCATTTAATTTTCAAAAGGGTGCGCTTATAAAAGGCAAAGCAATTAAACGACATGCTCGTTGTTTGATGTACGAGGTTCTTGGTAAACGAAGTTGCCGAAGAAAGGATATTAAGATTTTATTATGGTTGAAAAAAGAGCAATTTCACCGCTAATTTTTCTGATCCGCAATTTGTAATAGGTATGAATTTGACAAAACAAAATTTCTAAAAATTCTAAAAATTGCTTTTTCTAAGGAAATCAAATTAACTTCTCGTGAATTTCGTCTCACTCGCTCAATTTTTCTCTTTAAGTAATTAGCATATCTTCATGAAAACAACTAATATAAATAACCGATGATTAAATCAAACTTCCTGAACATTTATCAGGGTGCTAAACCAGTTATATTATGAGTTACCTTCTTTTAAATTATTTGATTTCTCAATCCCAGAATATGAATTAAAAACATAAATAACATATTGGGTCGAATTATATATTTTCAGCGCCTTTCCACATCGAACATAAACATCTAAATTGGCAATAAATATCTGAAAGACTTTTTCCGTCCACCGATAATTACGTATCATTATTCCATTTAAGGAAATTCATCTAAAATTGGGGTGCGGGGAATCAAAAGAAAAACTCAATTTTCCGATATCCAATCCGTGTTTTTCCTCTTTCTGATTTTTATACGGAATATTGGTCCAGCTGGAATTCGATATCAGGATAATGAGAAATTCGAAATACGACGATATCCCTTGGAGGTAGAAATGACTTTTCTCTTTATACGAAGAAAATAGAACTATTTAAGATTAGAGGAAAGCAAATAATATTACCTTCAACTTGTTGAACATTTTTACTTAAGACCACACGGGGGTAATTATAAAGGGAAGGGAAGTCATAATACCTTTAATTAATAAAAATTACGCGAGCTATATTAACTGAAATAATTACGGTATTTCAAAGGATATTTAAACTACAGAGCTTATCATATTGGGAAACAATTATAATCAACCCGTTGCTATGTAGTCTCATCTCAGAATATACCTATAGGAAACGGAAAACATGATACACAATTATTTCTTTATATTTTCTAATGGTGATTGTTCTTTAACTAAAATATTCCAACACTTAATTCACTGCGACTGAATTCATACTGTTCAAAATATAAGCTTTGGGTAGATTTTTCCAAAACCCGTTTCATCCAGTTCTGAATATTTCGATGATTTCCAAAGTACGCAAATTTATCGAATATCAGGATAAAGGCTTCGGAAAATAAAGAAACCAAATTACTCAGTATGTCTCGGTCGCACGGCTTAAGCCGATTGCTTCCCCAATCTCTGAGATGGAATTAAAAAGATTTAATAAATGCCGTCCCTCGTTAAGTATGTTTCGCCACTCTCGTGTAACGATGATAAACGCTCGGTTGCTTAGGAAATTTCCCAGAGAGCCAAGGGAATCTTGGCGGCGAGGAAACCAGAGCTTGGCACCGACGAGAGTTAATCTCTGGCTGAGATTAAACGGAGGGGAAGACCGGTTTAAAGATGTAGCGGAAGTAAGGTTGGTTGTACACTAGCCTTGGCTGGCAAATTGAACAGAAAACGCATCTTCTTAATTCTAATGAGATAGGAGAGCCGGATGTCTCGGTCAGATACTCGATCTAAAACACTCCCACGCATACGAATCCTGCAGTCGAACGCCTCCTGCACACGAATAACCTTTGAATAGTTCCAGTGGTTAAACATTTACGTACAGACACAAAGAAACATACTTATTAGCATAAAGGAAGATAAAACTAGTATTTAAAGACAAAATAGATATCAAAAATAGCGAATATATAATCTTTCATCGATAGGCATTGCACTTAAATTAAATTCATTGATTAGAAAAGTTTAGTCTTCTCTTGGACTTCATTTTGCGTCGTCTATCCCAGAAAATAGGTAAAATAATCTGTGATTTTGACCCGAGACGATAAAAGGTCACTGTATGAGACGCAGCGCGTACATCCGTTGCAAGCGGAATTCCTCTTATCCTTTGATGCTCTTGGACCATAAATGCCTCGAAAAACGTCGGCATCGTCGCATACCACGCGTTGGCCACTGACCTCTTTCCACAACCACATTCCTCTCTCATCATCCACCCACGGCCACTCTTATTCGTCTGAACCAAAAACATTCCCTAGAAAGCCTAATAGGTTTTCGTGTCTCGTGGTGACGAAATGCTATCATTGTTGCGATGCAAACGGCTAAAAATAATTTTCATAATTCCACATAGATAATATCACTATACTTTGCAAAAGTCATTTAGTACTTAAAAAATAGATCACCCAACAAAATGCAGCCGTATCCTACGACTAAAAAGATATGGAATTTACTGAGTTAACGAACTCTGGAGTTGCAACTTCCAATTTCAAAGTGCAAAATGTGCGCTATTTAATTTGAGAATTAATTTCCTTTGAAATGCTGAAATTCTAGCCCAAATTCATCCGCTAATCAAGCGCTGCTTCGCAAAAGGACTAATTTGAGAAGGATTTCGTCGTCAACTGATGTAATATAGATTTTACAGCTAACCAACGTTAAAGTTTCCTTATGCAATACGTAAGATTAAAATGATAGATGTTGAACATACATAAGTATTTAGTGTGGAACTGAATCTAATTTATTATCCACTTACGTAGATGGTTATAAGAATAAGGGGAATGATAGAAACAAGTCATTAGAACAATAAAGTCCATAAGTACTTACTAAAATTAACTTTCTAAATATAAGCTCTTACCTAGTAAACAGCGAATTACCAATTTCATATTCATCAGAAAAAACCCAAGGAACAACCAGTATCATATAACCGAAGATGCTCTTACCTGCAAGATAATAAAACGAGTAAATTATTAATCAAATTTATCGTATTGGGGAAAAAATAATCACATCTTTTAAGCACACGTTATTAAAGCGCAAAGTAGCAAGATTCTTCATTTTTTTACCGGAATGTTTCAGTGCCGAGAATGCATCTCACCCTTCACCCAAACGAGCATTATTATCCGAGCAGACGGCTCTTGCAAAGAAGAGTACGGAAGCGTATATTTTCAAACAAGAAGGCTTTTATACGCGTCCATAACGTCCCGAAGAAATTTCGAGGATGCGTTTTATTTTCCTATTTGAAAAAAGGGTTCACCAACCCCGGAGAGAATATCCCAACCTTCCCCCGATGAAAATGATGGAGAATAAAGGCAAGAGATATAGGAGATCCTAACGATGCAAAAGTAAAGAGAATCCGTGAGGGAATTAACAATGCGTGGATAACGAGTGTGAAGAACGAAAATAAAGGGAATGGGGTCGCAATTTAGCTGGGTACTGCAACGTCCCTTTTACTAAGCTCTTTTTTGTGAAGGACGTGATTAGAATCTTCCGCATACACCTGCATTATACTATTACATAAGCATTTCATTAAGATTTTGCTGAAAACTTTTTACGTGTTAATTACGTTTCGTTTTCGCTTAATTTGAAACAATCTCACGAAATATCGCTGCTGATATTCTAATCTTGTTGCGATTTCAAATATAATGCTAATATTTGCATTTTGAAAATATTATTTCTAATTGGAAATAAAACATGCATTATAGAAATAAAATTTAAGGGATCTCTTGTTATATTCAAGTACTTTCATTTAACTTTTGAAAGGATGCAGTGTGCTCTTTATTGGTAAATTTTTAGCATGTCAAATAAATATCAAAGATACGTGAGAACTTTCTATAAGTAAACCAATCTAAAAGTGATATTTATTTAAAAATATATAAACCTAGTTTATCTTTTACTTGTTTGAATCCATTCATTAATTAGGATATTTTATCAACCACCTATTATACTATATATTTTACGTTAGGTTCAATAACAGCCCAATATCACTCATTGCACAAGATAAATATGCTCCAGGTTTTAGCTAACCCCAGAAAAATAATAGTTTTACAAATTCGATAAAATGCCAATTGATTAATTTGAAGCCTTTTCTTTTTATTACAGTTTTAATGAAATCTGAAATTTTTAGCTTAAATAAAAGTTAACAAATTTTTATCTTCGTGAGACATTATTTTAGTAGTAACTTTCAGGGATCTGATCGAAACAAAATATGTACGAGGATATAAAAATTTATAATAAAGAGATAAAACTATAAGTTTCAACTGAAACTAGTCCCAGGTAGCGTCAAAAAATTTCAATCGATACTCTTATCTTTAAAAATTTATTTCCGAAAATTATTTCGTAAATAGCTAACGGAATCGATTATTTGATACACTAAATCACTCCTAGGCTAGTTCTTGTCTTCTAATTATAATTCAAAGCTGTTAGCGATCAAATTTTCCCATCATGCCGTTTCCTCCTAAATTCCAAAACAGCGTTACTTTTATCTAGAAGATGGAATAGCACAAAATCAATGTAGCTATCAATCCTAATTTTCTAAAGCTATTCCTCGAAATCCATTGCTCATCGACAGCCTTAACCAGGTACAGTTTCTCGTCTCGTTATAAGCTATGAATTCTCTTAAAAGGTATCTTCTGGTAGATCTTGAGTATCGTGGTGTCTGTATTCTTTCTAATTAACGTCTTCTGAGTACCTGTCCAAAGCCTAACAACACGGCAGCGAGCGTTAATCCATCCACCCACCTGCCACCCATAATTCCTTTCATAAATTCACCACCCACGCTGCTACGTCTCTATTCAATTGTTACGTTGTGGTTGAAAACTTCATTAAAACTGAGCCTTTAATAAGGATGAAATTTATATGTAGTGTATTACAAGCTATCAGTTGCGATAAAAGCAAAGAGATGATTCGCATAGATAATTGATCCATATTAAAAGCAAAAGAAACAAATATCTTTCATAAAATTGCTAAAACAGAAATCAATCCCAAATGTCGATAGTATATTTTAAAACACGCAGCTCTTCAAGCTGTTGATATCATATTTTTTTTCCATTCCCTAATCTTTTTCTTGTAAAACTCAAATGGCTTCAGTAGTTTCAATAGTCAGAATTTTATATTATCTTTATAAACCCATTATTGAGTTCCTCGTCATAATTCCTGCATTGTAACGCAAGAAATAAACTAATTTTCTTATAGACCTTCAAAGACTAACTTGTGATTTAACGTTTAAAGTTTCGTTCTGCTATATTTCTTCGCACGTAAATTTAAAATTGCTCAATAAAATCCGTTCGGGATTTTGCGTTTATAAAATATACGAAAAACTTAAAATTTTGGACCATTTCATTTGATTTTCTTGTGAAATATTGAGCACATTTTTGAACTATTATTAAATTCAGGTGCTATATGAACAGATTTTTCTTCCAAAGTTTATTAAGAAAATCATACGCTATGTCCTAGCACGCACATATTAACACTCCATAAATTAAATTTCGAAGTGTCCCTTCTTGCACGTCGTCTTAAATACTTACAAATCTCCGCTTTCCTTACGCCTTCTATCTAAGCCACCCGCTCTTCTTTCCCTCAAGGTCTCGTAATTGGCCCCCAACATTTCTTCATCTCTTTGTATCTCCGCTACGTCTACCTCATTAACTTGCCCTAATTTTCTCTTTGCTAACTTTCCCTCTTTCGCTTTCCTTCCCATTTAACAGGATTACTTCTTTTCTCTAGACCTCACACTCTCTCGTCGCCACCTACTTTTCTGGTCGCAACTTATCTCAATGCTTCTTCAATCTTTTTATTAATTTTCTCATGTTCTCATCTTCCTTATTTTCCCTACGTTTCCGCACCTTTTCTCACTGCATTCCTCAAATATATTTGCTTCCCTCCAATATTTTCTCATGCTTTAGGTTAGCAGAAAACTTTCCTCTCACACAGTAACTCCTTTAAATTTTCTTCCTTCAAGTACCTCCATCTTAGTCTAAGATTCACTTAAACTGACCTATATTTTAGAGCTCTTTTATTGTAATAAATCTTAAAAACCAATCCACTGCAATTTCATAAAAAATTCTCTTCAAATTCAATTACTTTGGCCCAAAGGAAATCTTGAAAACTCTTACGTCATAAATGCTACCGACAAATTAACTTCATATAGAATATATCTAATGTTTTGGTAACAAATTAAGTTCGTATACATTCAAATTTGTGTATTTATATAATGCGAATCATTATTTACCTGCATTTGTACTTCTCTAACTGACAAATTGCCGAACAACGATAGTGTTTTGTTATACCAATAATAAAAATATACACAGCTCCTACTAACCAACCCATGTTGGAAATTATACATATATTTCTCTTTCATTTACATCATTTGATAGAAGTTATCCCAAACGCATATATGCTTAAGATTAAATATATAAACACCTTTGAAAATTCAAAATATTTCATAAATGAAAGAACTAGTCACTTTTGGAAACTCAATAAAAAAGGATGCTTTAATGTTTCTACCATCTGTCATATTCTGCATCATTTTAGAGTGCATTCTCGCCGTTTCTAGTCATTTCCAATCACTCCTTTCAAACCAATGCTCCTTTTTTGTACGTCTACTTTTCCGATCCCATCTTCCCCACATCCGGGATTATATTCCCCTTGGAGTTTCCTCGTGCGACACCCTGTTTCAATCAAAGTTCTCTTCTATTTCGCCGAGGTGAGATGAAAAAGCACCTCATCCACTCCATGCTTTTAGTTTTCCAAGTTCTGCTCCTCGGACTTATATATATGGCCGATGTACTTTTCCTTCCATAGGACGGCATGTTGCGTATGAACGTTTCAAGTCAACAATCTAGAAAGCTGCTGTTCATTTATACCTCGTTTTTTAAGCCACCTATACTATAAATAGAAGGTAATTTAACTAACTGAGAGATGAAAATATTGATTACGAAAATTGCTAAGAAAACACTATCCCAACAAAATGATTAAGCTCTAATGATACATTTTTTTATCTAAGAGATACACTATCTTTCCATCCTCTTAAATTAAAATTGAAATATGTATAAATGTTTGAAACATCAAGTAACAAAAATACTGTTATTTTCTGTAGAATAAATCGGTTTTTTTCAATGAGTGTAGATCACTGGAATTTCTACCAACAGAACTCTACTGAAATTTTATTGAATATCTTATATTCTTTCCTGTTTACCACATCATAATTTTATAAACCAAAGATATTTAATCTGTTAAACTACTATCCATGTAGTAGACTCGTAAATTAATTCATTTATGAGCTACTCTAGATTCATTTAGCAAACAGCTATGCGGGATGGATTAGCTAAGCCATGAATGCTGAATGAGTTTTTCTTTCTTTCCCTTTTCTTTACATTTCAGCTCCAGCCACCAAGGCTATACATTTGTACAGCTTTTTTCAACTTTTTTCAGCTCAGGCATATCGCTCTTACAAAAATGTTGGATGGTATCAGTTTTCATACATTAACCTCTATGTATCTAGCTTTTAGATTTAAGGTTTTCTTTTTCGTGAATCTTATTTCCATACCTGTTGGATAGATTCACAGCAGTACTGCAATTCAATCAAAAAATGTAGTAATAATGTTTCTTTATCTGATTATCGGGCATTGAATCACTGACTTCTATTTGTTCATTATTATCTTTATCCTCTATTATCCTCACGATACTAATCGTTCAATATTTTTCGTGTAGGCTATGATGAAAAATTCCTAAAGAAATGTTTATTTCCGACGGAAACTAGTTTGATACACTTTAATCTTAAGAGGCTATTCCAAAGCCAAACCATAATTCCCAGAATCGTTTATTACTCCCTTTGAGCATGGATTTCCCCATCATCGAGCGCGTATTTACATTTAAATTTGGCTCTCTACTTCCAGAAATGGATGATTTGTTCCCCTCGCGTCTTGAACCCCCGCTGTGAGGACTTCCGTTCCGCAATAAAATATTCCAATTTTCCTCATAATCCGGTACATATCCACAAGCAGATAAAAGAGTCGAGAGAGTGCAATAATTTGGCTAAGTTGAATTTATAGTCCCTTAAATCCCTCGCCTCCTCCAATAAAAGAATCACGTGAGCGTTGTGAGAATCAATTTGGAAGACGATCGCGTTAATTCTTCTCGCACGTAATGAGAAGATGAGAAAAAATATCACTCGAGGGTTTCCGCAACCTTGCGGATACATTAAAGTGGAAACGCGGCCAATTTTAAAGCTCTCCTCTCGGCTTGTTTAAAAAAGAAGAGGAATGAGTTAAACATTTACGTGAAAAAGTCTCCTTCTGGTCCAATTATGAGAGGTTTGCGCCTTTAAGACTATTAAACACATTCAGTGGCATTTAAGGCTGTCGCTATATCTCTTGCGTTCTTTCGTTCCTTTGGTGCAAAAGAGGCGTAGTATTTTTTTTCTCTCCAAAGTCTCTTGCTACAACGTTCCCCCCCCCACACTCTCCGCCTAAAAATAACTCCATCCTTTTCACCTGAAAAAATTTCGCTCGTCTTAAACCGCGGAGGGCTTAAAAGAGATGATGCGCGGGTGAGAGTTTAAAGAGCAAACAGATGGCGCTGCTCTTTTGCATCCACATCTGTCCCATATGCATTTGAAAGTGGTAGTCACAAGAGAGACCTCCACTTTCAACTCGATTCTGTCATCTTTTTGCGCCGATTCTACTCTTCAGCGCTTAAAGTGTGTTGGCTCTTTGGAAGACTTTTCCTCATTTTCATCATGATTTCCTCTATTCTTTTACTAAATTACTCCAAAACATTACCGTAAATACGTTTTATTTTCTCATAATGTTACATTATGCTCATCACTATATTCCAGAATTTAAAAAAATGTCCTGATACTTCTAAACCTTCTTATTGTATCTATTCTATTATCTCCTATTTTCTATCTCCTTATTTTTTCAAACTACATTAGTTGGCCAATTTTGCAAGCCTTGTCAAAAATCCTTATGCAAAACGTTAAATATCTAAAAATTTTTGATTACCAATACGATAGAAATCAATCTTTTTGGATTACTATGTTCTACTTATTCATATCCAATATTATTTATCGTCCTTACAATGGTTTGATAAAACGCTCTGCCGGGATAGCTCAACGGACAGGGCACCCAACTGGCATTAGGAAGACCCGGGATCGATTCTCGTCGGAATTTTTTTTCACGTCGATTTTATCTTGGAAATTCAATATTATTATTTAAATTCTTTATTAATTGTCTTTGTAATACTTGAAATAAAATGAAAAATTAAGATTTTCGATACGTGAACAATCTTGAAGTAAAAACAAATCATCCAGTAGAGTATTTTTGTACGAATTATTTCAAGTCACCAGAGTCATTATAGTAATACCATTGATTGCGAAAACATTCGTAGTTAAAATAATAAATATAAATTGGGAATACCTTCCCTCTTACAACTACGAAATTTAAATTCTTAGAAAAGGTATAAACTTAAAATTTATATGTAATTTTATCTATTGATGCATTTTCTTTTCATTCTACCTGCAATTCACCAATATTCATTATATACTGAATGAATGCATCGCAAATTATATAAAGAATACAGACCATGTGACTAATTGAGCTACTTCGATAAAAGATTATACCTTAGTACCAATATTTACTCTAATTGTTTTAATTTTGTTATGATTGCTGTGAGAGAAATAAACTACAGGAGTGATGATAGATTGTCTCAGCACATTTAAAGCTGGAATGGTCTGTTGGCTCATAAAAACGTTAAAGAGAGATTTCGCGTACGTTTGTCTAGGACAACGTTATGCAATTTCGAGGGAAAGGAGAAAGGGAAAGAATCGCAAACTGAGAGGAACAATGGGAGGGATAAGATAAACAGGGTGAATTTTTCATCGCCGCGAAGGTGGGGATTACGATAAATATAGGGTAGGAAAAGGAAGTGGGAAGGAATAAAAGGGGTTTTGTGCGCAGGGTAATGTTTTGTTGAGGAGAAACAATGGGAACGGGAAAGGATGACTCTAGAGGAGATCGAGGATAGTGGAAGAATAGTGGAGGGAGAGAGTAATGGTGCGGATGGGAGCCAACAATGGGAGAGAGGGAAATCAATGGGGGTGTGAGAAGAGTGTAAAAAATTTACGGTGATGGACGCCTTCAAAAATATTTCGAGTACGTTGCGGTTATTAAACTGGTGTAGAAAAAGCGCAACCTCCAATACTTATTCACTTCCAGCTTTAAAAATTTTAAAATAGAATATTCAATAGACGCTGAGGTAATTATAAATTTTCGATCTCACAATCCTAAGTACTCTTTCAAATTTCATCATTGACGCCATGGGAGAATAAACGAACTGCAATTTTCAGAAATCATTCCTGAGATAGATTTTCAATTTTTGCCATTTATTTCATAGATTTTATTCCTGAATTTAAAACTATATCATTAAAATGGTCAAAATGTCTATGATAAACAATTAGAATTAAGAAAATCAACTAGCATGTGCAAAAATAATGTATGAGAATCCAATCTTGAATAGGTAATTACCACCATCTTGTCTGATAATATAGATATTATTTAAGCTACATTTTGCTCATATCTACTCTCTTTAATGCACATTGATGAATTACCAATCCTGTAATAGACGTGAACGAACTCTAACCCTAGGCATTTTAAAGTATCTATTACAACTATAAATACGCAAAGGAATTCTTCGTGTTCAAAAGAAGAATAAAAAGATATCGCTAGCAGTATTATAAGGATCAAGTTATTTGTAAGGATTGTGTGTGCATTTTTCTCCACTGCGGTTTGAAGAAAATGAGCCAAAAAATATAAAGGAAACAAAAGTTGGAATGAGTAACGACCTGCGAGGCAATTATGTGAGGATTTGAACTGAAAGTGAATTTTTTCTCGCCTTACTCAGGGGTTAAGGTATGTAGGATCCTAGCACGTAATTTGGAAGTTAAAATTACAAACTGGAAAATGGAGCAAAGAAACTTTGGAGATCTCATTTTTCTCAGTGAAGTAAGAAACCCAACATCTCAACATAAAGATGAGCAATATTCTTCTTAAATCTTCGTAATAAGTACTTAATGTCAGACCTAAAACTGATCACTATTTGTATATTAAAGAACATATATGGAATGGAATTAATGCAAAAAGAGTATCAGTTTCTCCTTCACTTCAACTCCAGAAAAGAATAATCAATAAGCAATTATAGAGCTCGGTTTAAATTCAAGACGAGATAAAGTATATCTTCAAGAAAAGCCGTTAATTATTATTGCTATTATTAAATTATTGATTTCGTGGGCTAATTTTTTTTGTAAATGAAAGATGAAAACAACTTTCTGCGTTCAATTCATTTGACTTGATCAAATGGTTAAATAGAAGTGAAAAACTGGATCTCAAACCAATGTCCTTCATCTGAAGTTTACTTGTTTGGTATGTAGGGTAAATAGGTTATGCCAGTTATGTCGCAATCTTTCAGTTTTATATATGTAACTACTCCTATTGACTCAATATCTCTCTCGTTATAGGATTTATTTTCACGAAGTTCAATCTATGCTTCAATTTTTCCTTTACTTTCTGTTAATTTGTGAACAATTACTGGAATATCCTGAAGTATAGCTTACACGCAGTACATAATTGTTGTGCGGGTAACATAAGATGTAGGATGGTGTCAAAATTTACTAATTTCTTAGTTTTTAACAACATAATTTCTGTTAATGAATAGCCTTAAGTAACACGGGCTTCAATTATGATGTTTTATAATTATTACGTTAATGGTTTTATAAAGAGTGGATTTACTGCATGAAAAATTCTAAATGATCGCCTCACATTGCTCATCAAATCTTCATATACCCATTACAATGTTTAGATAATAGTTTTTTGTTTCTATTTTCTTCGAGCACTAACTTTTTATTATTATTAATAATATCGATTACTCTCTAATTATAATACATATCTAGGTTAAACTATTCGAGGATAATCTCTCTTTAAATGTAACGTTTCCAACCGCTTTCTGAGACGAATAAATATTTAATTTATTGAACGGTCATTTATCTTAATTTACCCTTATCCATCTAATTTTTTTAAATCTTTCCTGGATATATTTATGTAAAAATATATTTATATATAATATTGATCACTAAGAGTATCGCTTAAGCACAGTAATACAATTCCAACCAATATTCTTCTTCATTATAACTATCTTTTGTAACATGAGAGGATTTAGTTATTAATGGATCTTGGATCCCACTGTGGAACTTGTTTACAGCCTCAAGATAGGAAAAGGTACATTAAGTGAAATGAAGTTCATTACGGATCAAATGGAACACTAAATTTGAACTACTAACTATATCTTATTTAAATCTTACGAACAAAGTAGAGAAATTCCTGAGCATGTTGCATTTGTCATAATAATCCTAATCATAGAATAACACTTGAAACTCAAAATGAATAGAGGTAATCTTGTTGAATGTCATTTTCTGGACTACTGTTCATATAATTATTATCTTAAATGATTCAACGTTCTATAGGTATTGCTTATTTGAAACTATTCCTATAATGAAATTACATTATATACAGAAGTCTCTTTCAAAAATGTAGAGTTTGATCAATGAATTTCCAAAGCTATAAAATTGAAATACGTGCTTCATTCATCTTTATCCTTAGGGCTAAACAAATTCTACATCTATGGACCAAATATCGTTCATTTTCTACTTGTATTGGTAATTTACGATCTCCCCTCAGCCTTACCGAATAAATCCTAACCTCTTAATAAAATTAAGCACCGGTAACCAAATTTATCTCCTCATGCATAATTTCTGTTCCCTATTCCTCATCTCTTCCTATGCTTTATCTTTCCTTTCCCATCCATCCTGCGAGCCTCGGGGCACTTGGATCCCCACTCATGAAATTCCTTTAGTTACGCCTCTGGGAAATGTAAGAGTAAGCCTGCCATTTGACCACTGAAGGACTCTCATGAAAAATGTTCAGGTCGTTCGCAGGGGCGATAAAGAATAAGACAAGAGAGCGAAACAAAGGTGGGCAGCAAGATGCTGCGGCTACAGAAAGACTTTCTTGCAGGGGAAAAAAGATCATGGCTGCCCATAGAACGAGGCTGAGTGTAGGCAAAGGACTAGGAAAGATTACGGCACTCCACCGTGAATAATTCCTCCCTCAGGCCTTTCTCTCCATCCCTTCTCATTACCTTTCGGCCGTACTTATTCCTTCCCCTCCTCTTTGTTTTTCGAATCTCCTTGCTTTTACCGCTTTCAAAGGGTCATATGGCCCCCCTCCTCTTTTTATCCGCACTGTGTTTGTGTGGCCGTATTCCAAAGAGCTGCGGTGAATCCGCCAGTCACTGCCGTGGTGTTCCTAATTGTGTAGGCGTGGCAGGGATATGGTGGAAGAAGAGCATTGCGGGAAACGGCCCGGGAGTGTTTGCGGGGAGGCAGTTATTTTAATAATACGACGTTCTTGTCCATTTTTCCACGAGATGAAAAAGCTATCGCTTTACTTCCTCCCCCACTGCCTGAATCGGATGGGATTCCAGAGAATCTATAGCTCCATGGTTACATAGCGATTCTCTTTCTGGTCGGTCAACATATGGACTGCGGTATTTGTTCCCTTTTGGGAACTGATTTCAATCCGCTGGGTTATTTACCGGTGCGAGTAATCATTCGATTGTGCGGAATGACTTTTTCAGAAGGACGAGAAGGATTGGAGAGTTTTCTGGAAGGCATAATTTATGTTGAGTTTTGAGAATTCGAGATGCCATGATGTTTCAATGACTTTTGCGGAATGTTATGGATGATGTAATGGATACGAATTTGTAATTGCAGATTTAAATTATTCATTCCCCTAAAGGTATTTTCAGTACGACTAATTCTGATACGTAAATGAATAGGACATGAAACATTTTAAATTCCGTACTAAGTGTATCTTTAAATGCAAATGCATGTACAAAAATTATTTGTATGAATGTAATCTTTATATAAATTCAAGGAATTGAATAAAATTTTTTGATTAAAAGGATTAAAATGCTATAAATCAGTCAATATATTATTTTTATTGATTTAATGACAATGTAAACACATTCTCAAGCAAGCGGCAAAAGAGAATGCGCTCCTAAGTGCAAGAAGATATATTTTAATATACATAATGGGACATGTGAGCATCTGCTTACTCCTGCTACACGGAGTGAGGTTGTGCATTTAGCCAAGTACGCTCAAGTACATACGTTCACGAGAGCATGTTTGAGTACGGGTACTCTCGCTAGTACTTCCATTAAATAAAGGAATGCATTATCTTCAATTCCAATTAAATTCTGAATAAATTCTGTTTTTCGATCACTAAAAATGATTGTATTAGTTTAACTACTAGCCAATTATATTGAAATGTAATATGTAAAGAAATAGGTAATATATGAGGACTTGGTTCTAATATGATTAAACATTAGCAAAGAAGATACTTAAAGGTGATGAAAAATAACTTTCAACAATTATGTTACGTTTATATATCTCACATATATATAAATCATTACTTCTTCTATTACTTAGTAACCTCTGCTTACTAAAGTTTTCTCTCGGGCAGTGAATCCTTAAATAGAATTTCACCATGCCTCAATAAACCACTATATAATCATACATTTCTTAAATACAGCAAAATAAAAAGGCACTATTTACTATACTACTTATTAACTATGGATGAAATGAAAGGATATTCGATGACAAAAAAATATCGCATGACCATTAAGTCTAAAAAGTATGATACTCATTTTCATATAAAATGTTCCTGTGTAAAAGGCATTTCGATTTATATATATATCATTTGCTAATTTAAAATATGAAATTGAAAAACTGAAAATATTCATTAAAGGAAAACTCTAAAATTCCTTTTACCTACAATAAAGTCCGTTCATTAAACACACATAACGTTAATTAACGTATGGAATAATACGTATTAATTACAGGAAAATAATTAAACATCGATTAATTAGTGAATATTGTGGAATGGTATTTGATCACCATTTGCATCGAACGTAACTTCTCTTTTCTTTTGCCTTAAAATAGCTTCTTGGTAATTGGAAAACTAATTAATTGCTCATTAATGGGGTAAAAAAAATCAGATATCGGGATCAATTTTTCCCAAATAGCCACGCTCGAGTCATTCGTGATGTGGTGAGAAAGTGTTAAAAGTTCTTCTCACGCTAATTATCTCCAAACTTTGGACTACAATGGATTTGTAAATTTTTCTGGAAGAAAAGAAAAAGAGAGAGTTGGGTATTTTAATCGAGAAGTCTCATTAAAAAGAGGTAAGGAAGAGCTCCGAAGTTGTACCAATTAGAAGTGCAAAGTGGACGAACGGGAAAGCAAGCAAAATATGGGGAGCCCTGAGGCGGTAAACAAGTTTTAATACGTGAAGAAGCCGAAATTTCTTGGTAAGACAAAATTGAAACGAATTGTCGCAGAAACTTCTACCGACGTCTCATTCGGTGCTCTTCTTTGCCTCCCTTTCCCAAAGTAGAAGACTGCCTCTTATCTTTGCCCTTGCTAACAATCTCCACACCTCAGAGGCGAACTTTTTTGTTAGAAATCCTTGATTTGTGAGAAGTAGTGTGTAAGGTACTGCAACTACAGGCACTCTCTTTGTGAATTAAACTTTAATATGGAATCACTAGAATACCTATTCTACACGATTCTATCTCGTTATTCATTTTTATATTGAGCACACTTATCTTAGCGTCAACATTTGTACATCAAATACTTAAAAATTAATCCCTTGCACACAGATGAAACTTACTCAGTATTCTTAGTACACTTAAAAAGCATTCCATAGTAAGATATCTACATTACTTTTACGAAAATTCGTATCTCATCTTCTAAGTTTACAATTATTCGCTTATTTTATTAATTATATATTTTGGTTCCGATGATTACCTCATTAATTAAATTTAAGAGAATTTACTTCTCAGCAATCATTAAATATTCTCTTCATGCATCAGGTCATATGGGAGTTGGATACATATTAATAATTGTCTAGTATCCCGAAAATCTACTTTCTACAATACGAGTATAAGTAGTACAATTCGTTGCAATCCAAAAAATAGCGGAAACCTTATAACATAATATCCATGGAGAGGAAAAGATTCAATGCTATCATTATGTTGCCCTTGTATTTGGAATACCTTTCTCGTGATCGAAACATCTCCTGTTACATCATTCGGGCATATTTCCTTTATTCTGACTCTCCTAAGACTCCTGAGAAGAAAAATCTCGTTTGGCTGACAGTACCGGAACGAGGATTAAGGCCCTACAAAGAGAATTCCCAGATGTGGAAAGGAAACTATGCTGCGAAGACATACTTCCTTTGGCCTCTTAACCGAGGAAAAAATGGGAACATTGCTCCTCTTTTTTCCATGCCCCCGAGAAAGGAATAAAAGTATCCTAAAAGAACGAACATCTCCTCCCACGCGAAAAATGAAAACCCTCCCGAGCATTATACGTAAAATTCGTGGGGGCATCGTGTTTCCAACAGGATGCTGAGGGCGGGATCACAGCTTTTAAATACGTCAGGCTAAGATCTTCGGTCCATTGTAACCTCGGAGGGAAAAAGAATGATAGAATGGAGAAACCTCGGGGTGTGGAAAAGGGCTTATTTAATGGGGGGACTTCTCTCGCCTCCTCAATGGGTGGAGTTTTGTGGAAGTTTGAGAAGAAAAAGGGGCGTGACTCAGGGGGTGATTGCAGTGATGGGTGGCCGTAAAGGGGGAAGGGCAAAAAAAGATGGAGGTAGAAGTGGTTGACATTAGCCGGCACTGGAGACGGGAACTTCTCGCTAGGGATGGATGAGTGGGGAGGGAAATAGAGGATCCAGGGCCATCTGGCCCTTTCTCTTCCCTCTTTCACTTTTTAGATGTTTACTCCCTCTCCGATTGCGACACACGTACGAAACCCACTCGAAATATTAGCCCGTCTCTTTGGATTAGTTCTACAACTCTCATTCCGTCGTGGATGCCGTCATTTACCGGGGATCATATCATCCCGTTTTGTTTTCCCTGAAGGACAGGAGGAAATGAGCACTGAAATGTTTGCTCGCGAAAATTTTCGGTTTTCGTGGGATAAAACTTCATCAATGTTGATATTTGCGCTTTTAAGTTATCTTTTGCGATAAAATATCCACGTTTGATTAATTCTGAACCCTTAAAATATGACAACTTTTAAACCCCGGACAAAAACCTTTAAGATGAATTATGATACATTCGTAGAAATCATGCTGTATGTGACATCATGACATTTGAAAATATTTCTTCTAAAATATAATTAATATTTCCATACTATATTTTACTAAAAAATTTATACTCTATTACAATTCTTCGTATAATTGATTTGGATAATAGGTAGAAAAAGTATTTACTTATGAATAACATCAACTCACAGAACTGGAATTCAGGATGGGAAAATCAAATTCGGTACCAACCTGTAAAGAAATAAAATAACCTTAGTGAATTTAAAAAATCTAGTTCGTATAATACTTAAAAATAAAATACAATGCACATAACAACTATTCGTTTGGTGAGAACGCAATAATTGAGTTCTAATATACGATAAATTTCCTATAATAATATTATAGGATCATATTAGAAGTAATTAAAGCAATTATTATAAAGAACCGAACAAGCTGAATACTGTAATCTCTTTACCACAAATCTCACTCTTTTTTAACAAATTTCACAGCTATCAGAAATGCAATATGAAAGTCATCTAATCATTAGATATTCACTGATAATTCACTCTTCCTTCAATCAAATAAAATCTTTTTATAAAGAGAAAATAAGATTGATGATAAATCACAGCATCCATGCTCTCAAATTATTATAAGAGGCGCGAATGTAGAATTACATCCATCATTATTCACCGAATCCAGCGAAATGTATATCGCGATTCGTCTTCTTTCAATGCGACACCGCGAGACGTCTTCTTTAACCACTCATGAAACCAAAATTTCCATCAATTCTGCAGAGAGAAAAAAACGAGCGTCGTGAAAACGCGGGGGAGAGTTATTCCCATAAAAGCCATCCTCCGTTGGCACAGTCTCAGGCCCTTGCACACCCACACGCACTGGTACCATCTCGGGTGCGTTATCTCCAGCTCACTATTTTCCACACTCTCTCCGTTGGGCCCCCACCTATTTCGTAAACAGCCCCCCCTCTAATCGCTTATTCTCTCCGCCTAACCAACCCGGCCTAGTGACGTAATCGAGTTAACTCGAGTCGTAACGAAGGAACTTAGAAAAGGATAGAGTGGCAGAGGCAGTGTGCTCACGAGAATGTGTGTTTATGCGTTGGAGCGATGAATTTTAATCAAGAGCCCCGTCCGTTCGGATATTATAAACATGAAGTTGTTGCTCCAGCGTCATCGGCTCGCGCTAAATCATTTACGTGCTGCGGGAAAGTATCCCGAATTCAGTGGCGACGCTTCCTCGAGCGGAGAAACGCCGAATTATGATTCCACCTGGCCCATATTTGATCGGAATTCTGTGGAGGGGCGTGGGGTGAGAGGAATTCATAAATTTGCGATTCCACGAAGTTCGGAGGGCTATTTGTTTCATAGTTACAGGTGAATATTCAATTTTAATGTTGCATAGTTTCAATAGAGAATCTGATGAAACAATAAATCGCAACTTCTCTAAGTTAAATCAAAACTTATAGCTGAGTAGCTATAAACCCGGAAGGAAAACATATATAACAATATATTTCACATGCAAAACGTCACGATTCGTGTACTTAATTTGACTAGTATGTGACATAAAACGACTATTATTCTCATTGAAATACCAAGTTTTGATATTTTCAAGAGACAATTCTTTCTTTAGCATATTTACTATAATAATACCTTCAAAAGATGAATAGGCTAGTAGCGTTCATTTCACCCCTCGCTTTCTTATCGAAAGCGGCAATTTGGAGAAATTTCGATGAAAGAAGAGATTACGAATAAATAGCGTGTAAAAACGTTACGTGCTGCACGTAGCTCGGAATAATGACGCTGACCCATTGGTCGACCTACGGAAGAAAATGGTGATGCAAAAGGGAAAAGAGTGAACAAGTGCTCAACCTCGTAACCTTCACTTTCACTGGTCCTTCAAATGCCCAATTTCACAGCGCCACCTCGTTTCGGACGAAGCCTAGTTCGCTACGAGAGTAAACACAACTGCCTAGTTTCGGGTAGAGTAGCTGCTTATCTGTTACGTAAATGGTTCTCCGCACTAAGTAAATAGTTTTATGAAGCGAAGTTTTACAGCAGCATGAGATTACGGGAGCAAAATTACTATGCTTTTCATTGCCAATAAAAGGGGACAGATTTTCAACAGCTGTGGATACTACACTGACTTTATCATGAATTTTCTTCCCTAACCGGCTTTGAGAGGATGACGTTTAGCTTCTTAATCGAGATTGTGAATACTAAAGTAAAAGTTATAAACTCGTTACTTTCATCACTTATTCATACAAAAATCCTTTGGTTATATTGATCTATAACTAATAAATATAGATAAATAAAAATAAAGGACTTTCATAAATTACTTTATGCTAAACTAATACCAGTTATTAATATTTAGGCGCATCGACGTTTAACTTAAAACTTTTCATAGAATGAAATACATTAAAAGATAACAACTGCTAGTTTTGAAAAATATTTACAGTATATTTTAAAAAGAATTATTATTAGTATTAAATAATAAATAGTACATAACTAGTATTAAACATTGTCATATAGTGAGATTCATACAGTGAAACGATAAAAATAATTTACCAAATCTTTTTACAATAGCGCTCAATCATTTACTTCATTAAAGCTACACACTCAAAATGCTTTTCTTACACATTTTATAACCTCATCCGCAAAATATTTGTCATTTTTCTGTTTTTAGACACTCTCTCAAGAAAAATGTTTCAATCGATGTAAAACGAGTTGAAAGTTTTGGCGGTGAGTATTAAGTGACTCAATGAATCACAATCTCTCAATCAAAAAGAAAAAGATACATAGGGATTACATCGCCCATTCAAAATTTTTATCAAATAAACAAAACAGAGACAAGCATTTTTCCGACTCTTCAAAGAGACGGCATGGATTCGGGAAATATATTCCAAACAACACCTTTCCCTTTTGCATTATTGGCGGGGTTAATAAAGTATTCGGGTTGATTCTTTCTTCTCACTTCCCTTTGTTTGTATGAGCGCGAAATTCGCTCGTATAAATATACAGCGATGCAAATAAAATGCGGGCAAATTGAAGCGCTGGCCGAACTGAAATATGACAAAATGGTGAAGAGAAATTAGTGTGTCGAAAGAAATACGAGTAAGAACGGAAAAATAAGATATAAATCAGGATGAAATTTATCGCTGGAAAGTTCGACTATTAAAACAGAACCCGACCATATGAAAGCCATGGAAAATTGAATGGATGCATGAAAAGGAGGGAAATTATTAAAGTGAAAGGAAATGAGAAATATTAGGAAAATTAAAAATTACGCGATTAGAATTTCCCGCGAAAATTATGGCTGAATATACACATAATTTGCAACCGAAATGAAAAAGAGGTGGGCGGATGATGAGGCAATACAGCTGTTGACATAAATTGGAGGAATTCGAAAACGTCCGATTGCTGTTTTAACAGCGAATGAGTATTTTTGAAATTGTTTCAAATTGAATCATTTTCGGTGATCTCTTTATTTAAGAGAGATATGCCCCAGAAAATATCTTTTTATTTACGTTTAAAGAGAATTACATGTATTCTAAACAGAAGAAAAATGTTACTATTCGACTCGTAATGAGGCAAAGTGATTGTTAAATATTTATCAAAAGTAAAATGAATTCTACGAGCTTCAAATCCCACCAATTCAGCAATCGTTTATCGGAAGATTATTTTACTTTTGATCATTAATATCTCAATAATTTACGAGGGAATAAAAAAAAACAATAATATTGAAACTCATCAACTATATTAGATATCTTTTCCTAGTAGGAACTAAATATTAGAATATTTTAATGTAAGAAAAGGATATATTCTGTATTTAGTACGAGATAATGTACGCTTTTCTCTGTTTTATACCCCAAGTATTAGAGTCCTTAATATGACAACGCACTATAATAAACGAGCTGATAATAATATTGCATAAATAAGGATAGATCTATCAACAATTTATACCATTAAACAACTATCGTAAACATAACTACCTTAGAAAGACATACGCCAATAATAATTACGTAAAAATTCTCCATGTTCTTTTTAGAAATCCTCATACACTTAGAGGAAAGGTTCACATGCGTAACCCACATTGTGAATACAAACAGTAGAAAAGGACCATTGTCTAATCATCTTCACCGGTCAAGAGACGAGCATCCATCCGTCGTAGGAACAGAAGACCGGATGAACAAATTTGTCAGTTGGACACGCAGATATCCAGAAAAGGGAAGCGAAAACTGTGGGGGAAGCGAGCCGTGGATGGAGGCTTTATACTTCCCTTAATCACACACACCGTCATCCACCGAGTAGATGTGACATAATACGGAGGAAAGGGGAGGGATTTTTCCGCCCAACGATTGGTTCTGCGATCAGCGTCTGTTTGAGATGGTAATCGGTTTACACACACCGCCGACCGACGGAATTCCGGAACGTTGATTTCATATGCCAGTTCATTTCCACTGTCGGGGAGAACAATCACCGCTCCCTTTTAAAATCCCTCTACTTATTCCCCATCATCTTTCCACGTCTGTCCGCCCCACCCACGGATATTGACGCTCAGCCGAGGAGTCGTTGGCCTCGGAAAAAATGTGTCGAAGAATCGTGTACCTGCTGAAGAGTGGAATGGAGTTGTCTGAGAGAAATGATTTGAGTAGAAAGCGAGAGGATGGCATATCGAAAGTGTGAGTGAAAAACAGGAGAAAGGGGTGAAAGAGAAAGTACAGATGAAGAGAGAGAAATGCGCGGTGTGGAAAAAAATTGAAGGGAGACAATAGAGAGGAAAATATGCCGAAACTACGAGAGTAATTAAATTCAACGGATGCTTATGAAGTGTAAAGAAAGGATTATGATTTTTTTTTAGACTAAACATAACTTTGGAAGGACAATAAATATGTGAAGATGCCATGACCGAACAGCGCCCACGGACTGTGAGCACTTTCACCAAATTGTGAGAGGCCTTTAAGCTTTTTTTTTTCGTTTAATTTTCCATCCAAAAGATTTAATACTGAAATGAGATATTTTGCGCTAAAATTAAAACTAAAATTAGACATGGGTTACTTGTTTTATAAACATAGTGGTTTAATGAAAATTACCAATTTTATTTAACGACATATTATTTCAGGAAAGGATATAAAATATTCCAGCCAAGCCGCTATAATCACGTAGGAATATGAATATAGGAAAAATATCGCAAAACGAGATGTAATTTTTTAGACCATAATTAAAATAACTTTCAGAATAATTATTATTGGATCATAATTTGAGAAATAGATAATTATTTAGAAATGAACATAATGATGAACTATAACTAATATTCGAGCTATTAAACTACTACTATTTGATTTGTTTCTATAAAAAGAAAGTATTATTCAAAAAATAAATTCAGACTTTAGAACGATCGTGGAAAAAATGAAAACCATACGACAAAACGGAAATATAAACTGTGAGAGAGAATAAGAAAAGGTGACGAGATTGCGGGAAAGTGATAGAAAAAAAAAAGATCGGCTTCGAGATAAGGAAGGAGATGCATAGAGAATGAAAGAGGGAACGCGTCGTAGGGAAAATGAGATTTGGGTGAGAAGTTGAAACATCACGAGGAAGCGATAAAGAATACGTATGAATAGAGGATGGGGAGGATGTAAAATGATTCGAAATGAAGGCGAAAGGTATCCATTGAGGAGGAGAAAGTACGAGAGAGAATAGCAAATGAAGGGGTCAACGGATGACGTATTCCACTCGAATGCGGCGATCGAATCTGTGAGGAGACGTCAAGCATTCCTTCGACGATTTGTATCTTCCGTTCGCAAGAGGTCGCCTCTTCATGGGGCGCGTGCTCCACTACATGTTTACTCATACATATGAATGCTCGTGAGGACACGAGTGGCTACGGAGCACGGACATATTAACTTTGAAGTGCCTCCAGTCGATGATTTCTGCTTCGAAATCAATGCTTTGTGCCACTTCCTGTGGAAAATTTATCAGCCGGTGCTGCCACGAGAAAGGGTTGCCCGCATTCCTTAGCTTTCAATTTTGGAAGCACATGAGCGTGCAAAGAGATTGGCTAAGGGATTTCGTCCGTTCATGATTTTAAGTGATTAATAATCCTTTGACAGTAATAAACCTGGAATTTCCACTAGATAATTTGACGATTTATACCTATTTCTTGTTAACTCTCCTGTGGTTTTGTTTTTCGGATGAGTTGTTGCCATTGTAGCTGATATCATCATCATTCTCAACTCCCTTTCTGAACCTTGTTTGGTGGTATAATTTGCAAACTTACGAAACATAATTCCATATTCTCTCATGGAATTTATGAGCTATTTATAATATTGAGTGACTTATTTACCAGTGTAGATTATATGATTTTAATGTAGATTTTTAATATGCATTCTCTATTCCAATTAGTTGAGCTAATCTTAAAAACTATTGATGGCATAAATTTTTTCCTAGTAACATAATTTATTCATTGAATAAATTTTATTTATTTCTGTTTCGCTACCCACTATAAAATTTCCTCTCTTTCCTAAAATTTATATCTAGAAACTAAAATATCTCTAAACTTAAAATTCTTTTTCACTACCACTACTCTCTTTCCATTGTCATGTAAAATAAATAAACCATATTGATACATCCATCTAAAGACCTTTGTTGTTCCCTTACAATTCCATTTCGCATATTTTACTACCTTCTTTGTATTTAACATATCCCTCCTTTCCATCCAATCCCCATAAAGTCTCCGTACCTCATTTTCCCTTCCCTAAATACCGCCCAAAACTTTGCTGAGCAGTTGATTGTGGCGCAATTCGTCGAAACCGGTCGTATCTCCCCAAAGACTTCCACAAATGTTTTCATTATGATTATATCTTCTTGCTTCCGTCAATTATCATTTATGATGGAACTCCTTCAAGCATCATAAAGTCAATTGAATTCTTTTCCCTGTATTTTAATCAGCGTAGAGAAGTTTTTAAGAATATGTTTAAGCTAATATTTGTACTAAGCGATGTGTATTATTCAAATAATGATTATAAACATTTCCTTGTTGGTACTAGAACATAAAGCCTTTAAAATCCATCTCTTCTTTTAATTGAGGTATCATATTATTTCTAGGAGAACTAAAACTCAGTAGATGTATCAGTATACGAACCGTGATTCAACAAGCTTATTACCATTTCCAATTTACGCATGGATACGTAAGGCAGATTGTACAATACAAAAGTTGGAGGTTTAAATATTTAACTTGTATGGGTATTAATGACAGCAGCTAGATAATATAATAAATAATGCATCCGTCAAAGATCTGTACATTCTGTAACACGCATTTTTGATCAAGACTTGATTGAAGAGGAGCTGAATGATTAGAATTCGGAAATCACCAGATGGATTTGTAAATCATACCAACGCTGAAATGAAATCAGCGGGATCGTCTCATCTGCAATTTCATCCGCTAAAGCGATGGAAAGAGGCCGTTGTGAACGAGAAACCGATGGAGGCATTCAAAAGCATTATTCTTGCGATTTATATACTACAAACGGAAGTGGAGGCAAACTCCTCCACGCACGATATCGGTCCCTCTCGTGTTTTGAAAGGCGGAATCGGAAAAGAAATAATCCGATCCTCCCGTTGCATATCACAATAGGAGTCGGACAATAATTGCTGTTCCCTTTCCTTCGATATCTCCCGACAATGGCCACATGAAATTGCTTTGCGATAATCGACAATCGATTAGCAATCAGTCGAAACCTCTCTTTTCAGATTCCGGACCTTTTCCTCCGGACGAAATCCTCCCTCACGTTTAATCGGCGGTAGGAGGGAGAAGAAAGCCAATCACACATCCGTTCCGATGATAATCCCCGGCAAGACCCTATATCCCCAGCCACAGCGAGTTCAGAGGTTTCCTTCGTCGATTGTTCCCTAGAGACCGTTCCGAACCTTTTTCGGGGAGTCCGTTCGTTAGCGACGTTGTTTATCGGACTTCTTCTGTTTCCCCATAAGCGGATAACAATCACGCCCCTCTCCCACAAGTGGCGCCGGCTAGAAAGTGACGAGGAATTCCTCAACCAGCATCCTTTTTCCCCTCGCGGAGGTCTTCGCTTGCCCCTCTGCGTTATATTCGGTTGATGAAGTGCTTCTGTGAGAACACCTTCGGAAGGAGGTGCTCTTGAGACGGCGTGTGTAAATGATCCATCAAGGCCCCTGAGGTTGAACTTCTAATTATGTTACGCAGGGTGCAGATACCTCTCCGCTCTTCTAATTACTTCTCTCGCTCAATCTATTTTCCTTTCTTTCTCTAGGTTTCCACCCCTCTTCGCCCTCCTCTATTCGCAAATACCCCTCGTTAACTACTTAAGGAAGTTAATAGGAGTTGGAAATGGATTAAAGCCCACTGTTCTCCGTAGACGTTCCGAGATGAGTGCATTTTGCTTACAGCTGCATGGTAGAGCCGAGGAAAATCCAGACCCTTGAGGCGATTTTGATGTTGTTGGGAATGGAGAAAACAAAATCAGGTCATATAAGAAGAAATGGTTTCATTATTTTCTATTTCAGGAGCTCAAACGTCAGCTACTTGAATAATATTTTTCGATTTAGTCATATACATGATGAGTTAAATTGTTGTAGAAAAATTGATTCATATAGGCGATGAAAAATCTAATGATGTATATTTATTATACACTCTGAAATACGATTCTAAAAGTCTACGACAGATTACGATCATGTCCTTAAAAGATAAGTCAAACCTCTATCCCATTCTGCATAATTCAAAATAAATTAGAAAACAAATCGTATTATTTCCTGGATAGAGATTAATATCGAGTAATATTCCATAAGATTAAGTTCACTTCCCTCTTATTTTCTTATAGAGTTTCAAGTTTTCTTTCAGTATCACTATCTGGAGATTGACAGTGGATATGAAAAACAAATCAAGCAAAAATCTCGATGAATGAAAACACGAAGCGGATCATCTGAAATATTCATAATCTGTGAAAAGATAAGGAAAAAGGGAAGAAACACAAACATTTGGAAAACAAAACAACGAAAGCAATTATTTCTTTCTGAAAGGGATAATGTTTAAGGAATGCCCGCAGCTAAGGATCGAAACTTTTCATCTCCTTTCTTCTTCTGTTTACGAAAAGCTTATTTCAAATGCATATCTCGAGAACGACGAGGAAAAAGTCATTCTTCTCATCTCCGTAAAAGTTTAGACTAATTATCAAACATTTCCCCTTTCAATCTCAATTATAAGTGCCGAAAGTTTTATTATTTATGCAAATTGGAAGTCTCACGATTCAGTTTCGAACAAATAATAAGAAAAATACGAGAATTCCATTTGTTCGAGAGTATTTTTGTGAGATGAGTTTATCGTAAAACATTTTTAATATTTAACTAAGATTCAGACAAAAAGAAATCCCTCAAAAAACGTGTTTATGTGACCCGAGTTTTTAAACTTTTCCTTTCATTTACATAAAAGTCGCTAGTAAAAAAGTAGGAGTGGTTAATATATTTTCTACATCATGAAAACTTTGAAAATTTATCGGAAATGTAAATGCAAAATGATAATATTACTGAAAATATATTTTTAATAACTTTAAATCAAAGAAATATTAAGATTCAAATGAAACATAATACTTTACTACACAATAAGATAATATTCATAAATGAAGGAAACCTATAAGAATTTTAGATAAACAAATATTTAAAGGTTTAGGTGTTTATCTTAAATCAAATTTAGGTTAATTAAAAAATTATTACCACATTTTAAGCGCAAAATATATTTTTGTAATTTTAAACTTACGTTTTTTAAATATTTAATGAGAACCTAATTTTGGAATTAAGTTGTTGGATATAACTTCAATCATTGTATTAGCTAATCGTGAGTTTGGATAAGAACCTGTAATAATAATAATAAAATCTCTCAAAAGGTACTTTGTTGTATGGAGTTTAGCTTAGAATCAGTAATTTATCCTAACTATATCAGATCAACTTATGAGAAATTCGTTTTATTTTTGTTGCATTGTTTCAATAATATCTTGAACCCTATTGCCCTAAGGTTTAACTCGTCTTTCAGCATCCCACTATTTGCTTAAATTTTTTCAGGAAACACTTATTATATGCTTCCCACATTTACTTTGAAATGATACTTATAGAAACATATAGAAATTTAACGAAAAAACAGATTAATGTCTATCCAACAAGGCGTAGAGCATTCTAATGTAAAACTAAAAACTTTAACGTTATCTATCTCTATACTACGTAAGAATTCTGCAAAAAGAATCTTAAAACATTATCCAGTGGATCGTAAAAAGTGAGCTAAAACAAAATGTAAATCTGGAAGGAAATAGGGCGAAAACTAATGGAATTCCTGAAAACGTGGCACATCGAGAGCAAAGAAACCGCTCGGATTGAGCTTACGAAAGTCACTCGAAAAAAAATTTAACCGGCAAAACGTACCGCGGGTTATTGTCTGACCAATTAGATCGAGCATGCCTTCGCTTGAAGGCCTCTTTCAAAGAAAGGCGTTTGAAAGGAGGGAAACGGACTCCGGAATAAGCAAGGCCATATCAAACACGCACGCAGAGGACATTTGTACGCCAAAATCCGCAGTTTATCAACAAGAATGGAACCAGTTTCCTGCAGCAATTAGTAAAGCCCGTCGTGGCCGGGAGGTTTTCCCAAAACTGCTTTGTCGTTCGAGGCAATTATCCAAGCGGCCGGATTATTCACCTCGCATAACCTGCTTTTCGACCGGCGGCCACTTCCACTGCGTTCCACGCGTTGTTTTTCCTCCGTCTATTTACTCCGAATGCAGGTTCGATGGCGGTCATATTTACATCGTCCTTCCAAGAATCCACGGCGAAGTGGGAGGGAAAAAGGTAAGAGATATGTGAGCTACTGCGTGTGGGTGTAACATACCATGGGACCTTCGCTCTCAGGTTCTCTCCGGGAAAAGGACCATGTTTTGAAGCTCCAGATCCGTATTATAATTGCCATTACATTTATTTCCATCTCTTTCGATATTCAATTGAAACATTTTCCTGGAGCTAAACTACGAAAATTTGGAAACAGTACCTAAATTATTTAAACTCGATAAATCAAAATGTTTGGTAATTTGCAAAGAGCGCTATTAAAATTCACGAGAGATATCACTGATATAGGCAATTTTTGCTGGTAATCCAAGCCCATATTTCTTAAATTTCCCAGATTTCTATTGTATTTTATATGAGAGTGTCTTTCGAATTTTTAACGGAAAAATGCTCCATCCTGATTTTTCGCTCACCATATATTAGTTCATTACCCTCCGCATAATGCGTAAAGCGGAAAGAACAGCGATCTTTATATCTATATCTCCTACTAAAAGGCCTAAAAATGTTACGTTAGCACTAGAGAAAGGTGATAAAGCTATCCGAGTCCTCCAATTCAGATAATGCATTTTCAATTTTATATTTGTAGAAATGGTAATCTACTGTGAGATTTACTTCCAAAATCCGCGCAAAAGATGGTGTAAATGATTTATATTCATAGAAATCGTTTTCTGAAATTCCACTTTACAGGAGAAAGAAATAAAATTTCAAATTAATCTTTTCTTCTGTCTTCGGTGAATTGTAATATCTGAAATCTTTTATTATTCTTACAACTAGTCTTCATGCCATTGGTGGGAAGACAAGAAGTTTTAATTTAAATTATACCAATGTAAGCACTCAGCAGACTATAGTACCTTTCTCAGTCAAAAGAAGATTCAAAGCCCTTAAACGGTTGAGATAAAAAAATACCCTTTCACTACATCCTGGGATTATCGAAACGGGTGACAATGCAAAAAAGAAATTCGTAAGAAATGCTTCCAAATTCTCTCGGCGCTTGTTTACGCTGAGGACGGGGAAATCGGAAGTTGATTCAGGGAGGGGCTGCAGGGAAGAGATAAAAAGCACTCTCCATGCACATCGTTTTCTTTCATACTCCGTGCACACAAAGAGAAGTCGAGTTGGTTGGCTTCCGGCGATGCATGGCGGTGGCCCCTTATAACGGGTTTACTCAGGATTTTCTTAGGATGGAAGTGGTGGTACAGAAGGAGAGAAATTTTGACTGTTTATTCGTCTCTTTTCCACCCAACTGGATTATGCGATATCTCAATTCAAAGCCTAGGTAAATCCTTTCAAATATGAAAAGTTTATGAGTTTAAAAATATCAACTGAACTTTCTAAGTCATCATTAAATACGTATATTCATAACAAAATAAAGCTTTCTATTATTAATGCTTGTAATTATTTTTTTATATCTGTGATGAATGTAACTATAAACATCGCATTTCCGTAGTAAAAATTTTTCTAATATAATCATACCACTCTTTAATAAAGAAATTTCCCTTGAGAAGCAAACTCTTGCCACATGCACCAAGCGATTGGTCATAAATGAATAATATGTCAGTAACTAATAATGACACATCGATAAGCTTATTCAAGCGAGATAAGAGAAAAATGTTCGAAAATCAATTTTTAAAATAAATATTCTAGAAAAAAATAAATTCCTGTTAAAACGTAATGAACGCAATTCGAAAAAATATTGAAATCAATGTGAGAAGGCGTGACTTCCATACTTGGAATGCCATAGTAATAAAAATAACTTAGTAAATTTCCACAGAAAAAAAAATTTTGTTATATTTGCAACCGGTTTCGTAATATTAAATTACATCCTCAGGCATCCATCCCATTCATCCATCATTTAATATTACGAAACCGGTTGCAAATATAACAAAATTTTTTTCTGTGGAAATTTACTAAGTTATTTTTATTACGAAAAAATATTATTTAATTATTCACTAAGAAGTTCTGAAGAAGAGAAAACCCAAAATTGGTGAAGATAAAGGACCCCATCCTATATTTTTAGGATAAATGAATTCCTGATAAACTTATCACTATAAAGGAAAAGTGGGAGGCTGTGGAAATGGGGCAAGATGCTGAGTTGGCAAGAAAGAGGGATTGAAGACAGTTAAGGGAAAGAAGAGTCGTAAAGTTGGGAGTGTTCGAAGGTATTCATGGGAGAGCGATGCAGAGTGGAGGTGTTTGGGGCTGTAGTTCGATGTAAGTCGATTATGCAGGGTTAAATTGTGTGGTGTTGAACTCGTCCCGATAATTTGGACTCGCGGTAAAACGGGGACAATTGTTCTTGCGGAGGTTTGAGGGGAATGTTGTTGAAAGGCCTCCGAGGAATTTGGATGCGACTGTCAAATGGTAAAGCATTTGGAATTGATCTCTAGAAAAGTATTTCACAGATTTAAGATAGCAATAAAAGACAAAGAATACATTTAATAATAAAATACATTTTGTTCTCATTTGGAAAACATAGCGTAGATGAAGTCTTTTGATGAATTTGATGAAATCTGATGAAAACAATAAACTCATTAATTCTTAATTTCTTAACTGAACTATAATATCCTAGAGTTATTAAAGAATTCGAGATTTTAAGTATAGCAACGATTATTATCTTAATAACTTAAATATAAAAAAATCCCAAAATCCTCAACTTAATATTTCAATACACGCTAAACGCTTAAATATCTAAGGCACTTCTTAAATAATCCACTCACTCTTATAAACACGATTTTATCCAATGAGATAGTTTATGGGACAGAAAGTCGCTATTCATATCGTAATAACTTCGTATTATGTAAGTACGCAATTAACCGTGATAAATATCTTCTTCCGCTGACTTTAACACAGAATTATTGCTTCCATAAGCAAATAATTCAATTTGTAAGTTGAACGACAGATGCGGCATCGACTTCCTATTCAATTACGAATGAAATGTAGCAAACATTTAATGAGATAGGCTCTGAAATTTCTATTTCCCTTGCCATTCGATAAAATCCCTTTCATACGGAATATAGCAACCCAGTCTTGAAAAATTATGGGAATTCCAGAGAGCTTCGCAAGAAGGAGCATCCATGTATCATATTCGACGCTGATGGGATATTATCCATAGGGAGATTAAGCTTTTCATTCCGCTAATTGGGACATGTTCCCTTTCGAATGCGCATCATCGGATGGGTAATTAAGCAGGATAAGGTGTATCCGATCGATTATGGATTGTAAATTGACATACAAAGGAAAGGTTACATAAAAATGGGTCGTTAATGAAGATTATCGATTTCGAGCTCGAAAAACAGCTTTCGAAACAAATAACTACGAAATCCGACGTCGATTGGTATTCCCGAGGCGAAAACAATGATAAAAAAGAGCGATGAATAACAAATGACTAATTTATTCCATCGGAAGAATCAGATCGTACTGGATTTCGAATACATAAATATTCAACGTAAAATATTCATATTAATACTTTTACGTGATGGGAATAAAATGTGTGTATTATTTTAAATTTTCATTACGAAGATAGGATATAATACGATGCACTAATATAATTGGCATCAAAAGCTGTGTAACAATTTCATATTTGGAATGAAAGCCCGTAGATTAAAATACGAATGAATAATAATGTGCACGTGAACAAGGGGAATTATTTTTCAAAAAGTAATCTAGCAAAATCGCCATTCAAAACTTTGTAAAATAAGACTACGATGATTAATTCATATTATGAATTTATTAATTTGCTCTGATCGGAAAATCACGTTTATGCTCTGTAACATGATAGGGTTGTAACTTGTGTTCTGCATTCTGAATATGTGACGAGGTCCTACCAGTGTATCCCTTATTCCCTTTTTACCCTACAATCGCCTCTTTGTTCCCTTCCTTAGCACAAATTTGACTTGCATGAATGACGAAATGTTGACGCATCAATTTAGATCGTCGTTTACTTGCCGTTGCCAATGGAATCCGTCCTCTGCCTCTAATGTATTCAGGTGTAGCAACTCTTTTGCTGATGTTAGAGCATTCTGCCTCTTACAAGCGAGATGAGCAGTGATAAAATTTTTTACGCGTCAAATTAGCATTAAGGTCGTCAAAGGATGTTTGATTTGCCTAGCTTTTGACGAGAGTTGGAAACACATTACCGTCGTCATAGTACGTAATCCGATCTTTCACATCATCAGCTTAATTTTATGATTAGCTTATAATTACGTCTGCATTAAATATTTCATATTAAGTTAAATTAGTAGTAAATGCTAATGTGACCTTTCATATTGGAATTTTCATACTCCTGACAAATGAGACTTCTCTTTTCACCCCACAGATCGTGTATTATCAATTGAATCAAACGATTAAACGAATTTTAAAAAATGATTTTATGACATTCGCGATTGGAATCAATCTTTCATGAACATATAATGGGCTCATAATTAAATTAACGCGATCTGTGCTTAATTTCCTTTGTTTTTCGAAATCTTCCGAGCTCTGCTTTCCAACATTTAAAAATTAAAGCAGACGAATCCTGATATTATCGGCGAAAATAGAACTCTCGAATATTTTCCTCTTTTGTAAACCATTCCTTCATAATATTTTAAGAGACAGAAACCGACGAGAGTCTACAAAATCCTTTATTTTCCGTATAATCCATTCCTTCTTTCCCCTCATTAACCACAATTACATTTACTCGCTTAGGCAGATGCATTCAACCCCTCGCCATAGCAACCTGGAACATTACCGTTTTTGTTTACTCTCTTTATCGTCACGCATCTCCCACGAGACACGCCAAGGATGTAAAAAAAGAGACTTTGCATTCTTATTCTCCGAGAGGAGGGATAAACCTTTCTCCCTGAGCTACAGTTAATGAAAGCCAGACGCCCTTCGACTCCACACCTCCCACTTAAGCCCGCGATGAAAAAACCAACACTAACAAATCTCGAAAGAGCTAACTTATATAATACGAAAACTTCGCCTCCGGGTATCTTTTTTCTCCCCCTCGAAACGGGGACGAAATATTTGTCCATTATCTCAGTTTCTGCGGAACAAGGCGAAAAAACACAGATGGCGAAGGAGTCCCCATCCCCCCTGCGTCATTTTCGACGTTAAATACCGGTAGTGCGGGAGACACTCTCTCCCACGTTCTCTCCCCTTGAGGAGTGATGCGTACGAGGTGCGCCTGGAGCTTTGGGGTAGGACCGCTAGGGAGAGAAGTTGGGCAAAGGACGAAGAGGAAATGAGAATGTTGGCAGAGTTGTGCGGCAGAAATTGCGTGGAGGAATTATCGGGCGTTGGATGGCTCGCGCTTTTACTGGGGAATCGAGAAAATTGGGCTCCGGCGCGTTAATAATCTATGGTGATGACGCAAGATGTCACAGCGGCGGGGTCATTTGGTCGGAGACGTTCCGTGGATTATTCAGACACAGCCTGCGGCGGGGGACGCGTAAATCGCGGGCGTGAAATATTTGCACTTTTGTCACGGCTTCCTCCTCTGTCTAGTTTTGGAGCTCAACGCAGCGCGACTAAATAACTAGAATTGAAAATGTGGTTGAAATGAGACGAAAGGTAAAATATTTAATAGTTCTATTCAGTTTCGGCAGTTTTTCAGAATAAAATAATAAAGGGGAAAATAAGATTGCAGCTTTAAATACATTTATAAACTCTGTTTATAGAGAGAGAGATTAAATGGGAATATTCTGATAGCTCCTTTTTTTGCTTTTTCGAACGACAAATTGGCATCTGTATGAAAAGGTTAATAGATAAGTAAATCACAAAGATTTAATGATAGAAGTACTATAGTGTTTACGAATCAAAAGGATAATTCAACAAATGATATTGTGCTTTAATTTATAATTTATATATTTTGTAACTTTCAATGTTAATAAATATAATTTACATTGAAAGGGAAGCAAATAAATTCTCCTCTTCTTAATACAGAATACGTACGATGAATGAGATAAGCTAATATTAATATATAAATCTAGTACCAGAGTGGTGCGAGAAGTTTTAAGAAGAGCACTACAAAAACTGTAAGGGCTCACCAAATGTCATTAAGGAGGATTCCCATGAATGAATTTAATGGAGAAAGAGACTTGATTGAATTGGGAGGAGAAACAACAATGAAAGTGGGATGGTCTCCGGTGTAGGAATGTTAGAGGAGTTCGGACAAGCTAAAACCGGAAGTGGGGGAGGGGATAACTCAAAGTGAGAAAATGGAATGAGAAACTCCCCCTCTGTGTTTACGGAGGAAGCAGCTTTAATTAAGATTTCGCGTCAAATATCGGTGTTAACGGAGACTGAATTCTATTTCCACCAATATAATCACCACCTCTTATTGTAATTCGCCTTCTTTTGAATCCTCCATTCAACCACGTTCTTTTCTCTCCAGGGATTTCATCAGCCTTATCTCCACAGAGAGGGTCTCTAGGGCAACTGATAGCAATCTTCTAAATGGTCTTCCTGCGTACTGCGAAAGAAACTCTACAACGGAATGATTTAATTACGAGCCTTATATAAAAACCCCGGGTCGTCGAGAAATATTGGGAAAACATTTCCTCGTATTTTAAAACCTCTTTAACTTGTTGACTCAGCGCCTTCCGAAGGAATGAATAGCAAACTTGGAGTTGAAATATTAAACGGATATCAAGTTTTCAACTTTTTTTTACGAACGAATGAAAAGATTAATAAGGAGTTAAAGTAATCATTGAAAACGATAGTTGTTCTCGGGAAATATTCATAAACTCTTCTCGAAATTGAAGTATATTTTTTAAGAGGAAGTTGATTATTACTTAAAAAGAAATCTACAAAAATAATATTATTATTTTCCATTTGAATTATATTACATTTGACCTATTTCGTAGTAAAAAGTATAGCATATTCCAAGTTGTAACATTTGGTTAAAACATATGCTATTGATTGATTATCATTGTTATAGTTCCTTTCTTGTTGAATTGAAACACGTTTATTATATTCCGTAAATAGATAGCTCACTCATTTAGCTCTTCAAAGTAATGTATATAGATAAAAGCAATAAAAAGAATTATTTAAATTACATTAATCTATCAGCATTTTTTCAAAAAAAATTTACCCTATGAATAGATATACTTATGCAGTACTTTTAGGAACTATGCATAACAAGTGAAATGGCAACTGATACTTCAAAGGTAAAATTGATCCAGAATAAACGTCAAATATAAGTTTTAAAATGATCTTGCAATTTGAAATAAAAACGAAGATTTCGTATTCATAGATCAAAGGTAAAGGGAGAGTATATTCGTTGAAATTGAATATAAATTAAAAGATTCAAGAAGCGATAGAGTAAAAATAAAAACACCATTAAAGGTGTAGTTATAAGGATTTGTTTTTAAGATCCCTTTACAGAAATATAATTTCATAGAATCTTTCATGTTCGAAAACTGTGTACAAAGAAAACAAATGCTTTACTTATTCAATTGAACCAATACGCTGCCTGTTAAGTAACGGCAATCTCAATTCCCTTAATTGACTTCACTTCTGTTTCCAAACAAAATTTCATTGCCGAGCACAAAGGTAGTTAATGATAGACATGACCTGCGTATTAATCATCTTTCGATGGCTCTCCTTTGAAATAAAGTCACTGTTTTCGGATCACCGCTGCGCAATTCCTTTGAACGGAAAAAGTAGAATATCTCGAAGCGTTCACAATGCAGATGATTTGGACAAACAACAAAAATAGGAGTCTGCAGTCGAAATCGGATTAAAAAAGATCGCGTTTTTTAGCCAAACCATGGAGAGAATAACTGACTGCGCAAAATGCAAGGTGAATTCAGGATGCCCGCAGCGATAGAATGGGCCGAACGAGAGGTTTGGATTTGCAAGCGGCGTAGATAGCGACAAGGGGCGAAGGAAATATCTTTATGAGGATTTCCTCGCACGGAAAGACACATTGGAGGAGGGCGAGATGATTTCATAAAGCCTGCCGACGCTAAGATGGCGGAGTCTGTCGGAATTTCTCCGAAACGGGATACGTTTTCGGAAGAAATAAATATATGGTTTAGAGAGAGAATTGAGTTTCTCTCTCTTCTCTTACGTGACAGCTCATATCGGCGAGGTTGCAGCATTTTTCGAGCGGCGGATATTTGTTAAGTTTCCGAGTGCCCCTCCTCCCCTCAATCTTATCCTATTTTCTCATCTCGAGACACCTGCCTTCCTTTTGCCTCTCATATTCTCTCTGATTGCCTTTCGGGATTTGGTCGTCGCTTTACGCATAAACCCAATAGAATTTCGTTTTGGAAGCGAGAAAGAGTTTACTTGCGACGAAGATTTTATCATTCAGTCATTTTTTCCGGTCGTTAAATGAGCGTAAGAATAGCTAAAATTGAATAAAATGAATCAAAATATATAAAATTCAAGCAAACCTTTTGTGATTGATTCATAGAAATTCTTTTCGATGCAAACGCACGACAATTTGGGAGAAAGTAGAATCAAAACAGCTTAATGTTAATGAAGGATACAATTATCAAACGAGAATAAAAATCAATTGTAGTGCATTTCTTTACGAACCACTCTTCCGGTATCAAATAATAGAAGAATTATTATGATTTAATTATGCATTTATTCCACCTTTCGAAAAACAATTTCATAACCTCAAGTCCTTTCCTTTAAATGTTTAAACACTATCACTTTACTAAATGATCCTTTTTGTCCAATTCATATAATTCAACGATGTACCTGTTTCCCAAAGAATTATTTAGTATTATCCTTACGTACCTTTTCCAAAATAAATAATAAACAGAGAGAATAGAGAAAGATTATGGTAACGTTTTTGAAAATAAATACGCGAGAAAAATAGTTCTAGTTAACTATGCTGAGCTTAAAGAATATTTAATCAAAACGAATGATCCTTGTGAACAGAGCACATACAAAACAACTCGCACAAACGAGCTGTGATGTAAGAATAAACAATAACCTAGTTACGTATATTTCAACAATGTCACTTAGCTAGCAACACACTCCTGCCCTCTCCACATCGCTCCCGGTTCCTCTCCCATACATCCACCGGCTTACTCATACGCCTGGCGCCATTCTTGCAACGGGCAGACTTAATTAAGATTATGTCGCTTAAATACAATGCTAACGCTCGAACGTTTTAGGTAACGCAATCGCTCGGAATGGAAAACTGAACCGCTCGCTCAATTCCCAAACGTGTGTTCAATTCCAGGTTAGCACCTGATCCAATTCCATTATTAAAATCCCTCTTATTTCAAAACTGTTCCACCACTCGCACTTCCAAAAAAGTAATACGTCAATCACCTGAACTGCTGAAAGGTGAGGCACTTCCTCCGGAAATTTAATTCGTTAAAGCGAAGCGCAGATCTACGGATCCCCAGATAACGATATCATCTACATTATATAAGATAAATGGGTAAATACACCGGCACACAGACTTATGGATCAATTGATACGTTAAATGTAAGCATCCATACAATTATATGGAAATTAGATAAAACGAACGAAAAGGTAATATCTATCAACAAGAAACTACGAAGTATAATCCTCCATGATTATCTATAACAATACCTAGTACATAACACATGATTTTAAGCAAAAAGTATACTACTCTTCTTGAAATAAAAAAGGAATTAATTTGTGTTTCTTGTTTATAACATCAATCCTTACGTTTTTATTTATATTCATTATATTGATATCAATTCATACCTATTTCGATTAATGTCCTCAAAGGAGAGGCAGAGAAAGAGACATAAACGATGACTAAAGCTTCTAAATAAAACTAAGATCAAAATAACGGTCTATAGAACGTAATGGTTTAAGTTTTAATAAGATAACTTTAGCATAATACACAAAGAAGATAATAAAGAATTATTTTCTAATTCGGTGAGTATTTTACTATCACATAAAAAATTTGAAATGTATTAGAGACCAAAAAGTTAACTCAAATTTTATCTTTGATGGTTTTACTGGATCCAAGAGGAACGTTGAAAAATCCAACTGCTAAAGTTCTAATCTTTAAAATCCTTCCTTCGTGCGTTATCTATTCGCGAATTCTATATTATCTACGATCCCGTAAAAGTTGACTAGTTGAGTTGACTGAAGTCTTCATCAACATCCGTATCTACATCAACAGAACTTTCAAACTTAAAGGTTCGTAAGGAAGAATGCGCACTTTTTATGACACACATTCAGCACTGAAGATATTCATGACCGTAACAAGAGGTTGGAAATACTCAACGTTCAGAATAACAGTCCTTCTGCACTCTAGCAGAGTACCTTAGGCGCCGTGAGTGAGAATGCCTACAAGAGGGTTACTATGGATTGAACTCAACGGTCCGTGAAGGTAAATATGGATGCAAATGGAAGGATATTTGCAATTATCGACGAGGTGAAGCCAAGGTCGCGTCACGTAGGAGCTGAATAGAAATTCAAAGTTAGTCGCGGGGTTTAATCAAAAGGGATTATTAATGCGTGTGTAGGGAAAATCCCAGGTCACCTCATCGATTGGGTCGTGGAGGCAGTGATATGATGGACACAATGCCGTCCTTGTTACAGGTGAATGGGATGTCCTTTGGCTATGGATCGAGGAAATAAAGGGGAGATGCGAACTGGAGCCCCTAAAACAGACGCACGGCAGATGACGTGGATGCTCTTAAGTTTGATTTAAAAACGGGGGAGTGCGAATGTCGTCACTATATACACATGCGTTTCAAAGAGTTCCGTCTCGTTTAATGGGTGACAGATCGTAATGTACTAACAGCTATCAGAACAAAGAGTGAACTTCTACTTTAATCTCATGGAATTTACTGGAAATTTTAAAGAAAATAACAAATTAAAGAATATCTGTTATCAAACATATAAATATGAAGTTTTTAATGTTGCGGTCCTCATCGAAATCTTGTTATCACATTCCGAAATTTAGGTCACCTATTTAAATACAATAAGTTTAGAGCTAAGTAGTTATATGAAACCGATGATAACTTACAAATAGGAAACTTCAAAACATTGAGAGTGGACTATAAATTGGAAATGCAATTTTGAATGTTTAATTGAAGAAAGTAAATTTAAGTCGTCGTTAGTACGTTTGATAAATGCTGTGGGTGATATTAAATGCTGATAATTTTATTTCAACTTAATCTACGGCCTTCACAATTTCTTGTAACCAAATCTCAACTGATTTTATATGGTAATTATATGATCCGTTGTGTAATATATTCATATTGTGATCTGGTTCTACTATCTGCTATTAATATGTTGATTATTAGTTAAGTCGAGCTAATTGACATTTTCGCTTCAGCTATTTATCCTCCTCAGTTTGTGGCAGTTTATTTGCTTATTCAAGTAACAATAATCGAGCGTAACTATATGTATTTACTTCTATCATTAAATATGTAAGTATATCTAACGTGTATGGCAATGCGTTACTACTTTCAACACCATATTTGGTTTCTAACCTGCTTCTAAATCCCTTAACCCATAAAAGAGTAATTTTTACTGAATTTTTTCGAAAGTTTTGAAGACTACAATGTATAACAAGTCGTTAATGGCACCGCAATCACATTTTACTTATGACATTGTTGATTACCAAAGAGATTTACGACACGCGTGCGAGTAAATGAGAATTTATCACGAATTAAACGTCTAAAATCACATTAACCGCCACAACTTAATTTTTCTCGCATAAATATCTCTATATAAAACTCTTTCTTTTACGGATGTAGTTAATCACTACAAAACGATCAAATAAAGTAGAAAGAGATCAAAAGTACGAAGAGCAGGAGGGCATCATTCAAGTCACCACGACTGTTTGCCAACCACAATCAGCATATGATTTTTATGGCGAATTCAGACGATTTGATAAATTCGTCTAATTAATCACCCACAGAGGATAGCCGCAAAAAGAGGCACGATTTCCATAAATTTTCCTCTCCCGATTCTTTCCATTCGAATCACGTCCAACTTTCACTCTTTCCCATTCATTTCTAGCAAGAGGATTCCATACCAGGAACATGACCAAAGATGGAATTCGCGCAAAAAGAACGCCTTCTAATACGGCGGTGTAGACAATCACAAAAGATACGGTTATGGCATCGAGAGGAGAAAAGACCCAAGCGAAGAATGGGTTTTTGCTCGGCCGAGGATTGGTGGCCGAGTGTGATAAACGATGAGGATGGAAAAAAAAGAATGCCGTTGTGCGACTATTTCATATCTCTGGAGGAAAAAGGAAGGGTTTTTGAGTAGGTGCATGCCCGATATGTTTCTTGGATGAGAATTGCTCCCTTCGCAGTTGCGTGCACAGAGAGAAATAAAAGAGATGGAAAAATGGCCGCCGCGTTTCCATATCGCTGAAGGGGGTCCAAATATTCTCTCCTTTTTTTTAAAGGGTATCGCGCTATCTTTCCTCGATAGCGTCAAAAATGCATGGATGGTCAAGATAATATACCGCACGCTGTTCATGAGGTCGTAAGAATATACGAAAAGCATTAATGTTTACGTTTGCTTCGGAATAACAGGCGTAAGGGCCGTCGAATGAAGTGAGTGCGAAATGGATCTCTACTCTCTTTATTATAGGCACTTTTCATGACTACTTTATCCCTCTCTTTAGTGAATGAATTCTAGGGTTTCCTCTTAAACATCCTTCTTCGCCTTATGCGTTTTCTGAGCGGACTTTATTCGAAGAAGTGTTAACGATCTAAATTATGTTGAAGATGATAGCGTGCTCCATTTATTCCGTATTTTAGAATAAATGCTACATAAAAAGCCGTGGTATTATAATTAAACACCCGAATTTTGCATCAAAGATTCAAAATAACAAGTCTTCCGAATTTAGCAGGTTTTGGAAAAGATCAAAATAAACTTGTAGACGATTAAAACTGAAAAACTTTAAAATGTGTTTAAAATAATCATAGAAAATATTTGCTTTTTCCAAATAACACACTTAACATGAAATACAGTATAAATAACTTTGGTGAATATGCTATACTGAATATCTATACATCATGCGAAAGATGCTAATAGAGTACAGATAGAAAAAAGCTCAGCTTTTTTTAAATTTAGCTTGTTTGGTTTATTTTGCGTATAATAGTTTTGATTCTACTTAGTATATTTAACTATTACCTTATATTAAGTAGAGAAGAAGACAAAATAATTATCGACACTAAATTTTCCGCATCGCCTTCTATAATTTATACGTTTGGTACTATATGAATCTGGCTTTCTAATCGTCACACACCAGAACAAGTGAAAATTATGCATCCTAACCATTATAAAATTACGGAAAAGTCTACGTCAAGTTAGAATATTCCGAAATTATTCACCTTGTGGCTATGCCGCAGTTTTTTACTTGAGTTATTTCATTGATGTTATATCAGTGAGTACAGAAAGAGGTGCACAGAGGATAAAAAAACAATAAATATGACGTAAAGCACTAGACTTTTTCTAAGTACGGAGCGTTTCACTCTGTTTATTCTGAAGCTTTTCAACTGAATATTCGAGCCCATTTGTAACACCGGAAAACACCGCGCATTCCCTTTCAAACTATGCCCGACATTTATGCGCATTTTACAGTCAAATTGCACAAACCTCTGCTCAAATGTAAAATACCCTTCGCCATTTGTTCCTATTTTTCGTCTTCTTCCGTTTCCTTCGCATTTTTGCCTCCGTAGCGGAGTAAGAGGAGTGCACGAAAAAAATACGTCGATACATTCCACGCAAAAAATCACCTGCCCGTATCCGAAACAACTATTTTAGCAATTCGCTCAGAGGATTGACTGCGTGCCTTGTCCATCCCTCGACCGCATTTTTTGTGCGCCGTCCCGTTTTCCACGCATCTGCACCCAACATCACACAAAAGCTCATATTCGGTGGAAAAAATGCGGGAATGTTCATGGATGCAAAGATTTGGAAATGACTTCCCCCTCTTTTTAGCTCTCTTCCGTACTCAATTTTGTGGTTGCTGCCACTTGTTCGTCCATGACGGAGGGCTCAAGATGGGCGAAAAAAGCGCGGATGAAAACCTTTCCCTCGAAACGGATCGCGGGTTAGTGTACTCGATCTCGAAATTTTCTCCGAAAGATTTGATCGGTTTCATTTGCATTGATGCGGATGTTCTCAACTTCTCCGTGCGTAGGGCAGGAGAAGAGCATCGCATTCAAAAGAATTTCGAATAAAAGGATGTAGGATAACAAAAGCCTAAATTCAATTCGAATCCATACGAAATAAATGATCTTGACTAGAAAAACATATAAGTGGATCCTATTCCCTAAGTTAAGTAACCCTCTACATTCCGTATATATAACCTTCTACTCTACCCGTATATATATTGTAAATAACATTTTTCGACTATAATTCGGAGAATGCCAGAAAAGCTTCATAATAAGGGAATAAGACACTTATTATATAAATATATTATTAATGGCTTCATCCAGTATAGCTTGATAAAATCATTCATTAACTAAATAATATTTTTTACTTATATCTAAGAAAGTTTTGGGAAAAATATATGATGATAAGCAAGTTTAGGATTCCATTTCTTCTTTCAGTTGGCTTTAAAACCTTGAGCTATTATAATTCATCATACTTTTTGAAATTTATTCAAATTTCCTTTTCAAGAATAATTAAGATATTTGTAAAAATTTCACTATTGCAAACGTAAATTAATTTATCGTCAGTAGAAGTTTTACTCAGAAGTAATTAACTTCAAAAACTAGAAAAAAGGATCTGCTCAACTTTTATTAAATTTTTACTTTAGAAATATTTAAGGGGCCTAAGTAAAATATGTCTGAATGCGTATATTAGCTTGCAACTGCAGAAGGATAACTGGGACGACTCTAGTTTTAGAGATTAACTTTATAAATTAAAAGAAATCCAAACATCAGCACAGAAAGGATGCATATTAAAGTATTTGTACATCTATCTAATCCTAGTTGAGTCAATCTGTTTCCTACAAATAAGAGCATATCTAGTTCATTTATATGTTTTGAAGTTGTACTAATTCACTTGATCTGAGTTATACATTCTTAGGATCTCTCTTCTAATTGAAAATAGTCATTAGGCATTGATAAACAGGATAAAAATGGAATAAATTGATATTGCAAAGAAATTCAACGCTAAACAACTTGCTGAAAATCAAACACTATCAATTTACGTTTTGAAAAAATTAAAATCGGTACCACCTTATTTTTCATATTTTCGTTTGCATTTATATTTATTATGATGTAAAGTTATTTTTTGCCAAAAAGTTAATTTTAAATCTAAAAAATGCGATAAAAATCAAGGCACGACAATACTACCTGAACACACTGTACATAGAACATTAAAACATAAATCCAAGTGATTGCTAAATTCCAGCTTAAGTTTTTCCACGAGAGTCAACCTCTCTCGTGCTATTTCCATAAAAAATTTACATTGCGAAACACGAGGGAGTATTTTAGGACTCAACCGACGCAAAACTTTCGCGTACCTCAGCTCGACCTAGGAACGCTTTTCCCTGAGGGCATCCAGCATAAACGACGTCCCAATCCGGCACAATCGTCACCAGACCACCCGCAGGCGCACGTAGAGAACACAAAAAATGCGTATCTAGATATCTAGATCTCAGGTGCCCATTCACCACCTGGGGACTCCTCCAAACCCTTGAATACGACCGAATCGGAAAATAAGTGCACTTTTTTGCGGATGTTTTAACGAGCATATGCACTCGGTAATAAAAGCGCGTGCCCACACTCGAAAAAGTGGAAAGAGGAGACGTCGAGGGAACCCGCACAGCCATACCTTCACCGGCATGGCCTCTTAACTCTTACCACGCGGCCCTCATACAGTCTGCGATTGATACGGGCGTGGGTGCAGTGTTTCCACGAGCGTGAAGAAGAATATATAGAGAGAGAGAGATTAGGGAAAAAAAGAAACGCGAAATATAAGTTCGGTTTTGGAGGGACAGAGGGTGCTCTTAACCAGGTAGTTTTCGTGGTCCTCTTCATCGAAGCTTTCGTCCACTTTTGGAGGGTTCATTTTCATGAAAGCGTATGTTTCGACTGCACGATTTAGCCCTTGTCGCCAAAGGGTACTCTGACTAACCGTTGTAAAGCAAGATGTCCCCACTACTTATGGGAAATAGAATGCGTACAAGTGGGAATTGATATGGTTCATTAGCTATTTATCTCTGATCCTCAAAGAACGCTCCGTGCAATTTTACGAGATAAAACTATTCGAAATCAAGGATGCTTAAAAATACCGAATGTTGTATCATAAATTCCAGGCTAATGAGAACACCTATGATACTAGTATCTCATTTCTCAAGGGAATTCAACTATATAATTAGTATTGCAAGCACGACTCTTCAATATGAACTCTAAAATAGTTTAACACTCAAAGTCATTCGCGAAAACAAAAGAAAAATGTAGCAACTCTCATATTATGACTCGATTTATTTATCGCTGCGAATTCATATTCGGTTTTTATTTATAATGAATCTAACTATTCAAACTCAATTTTGCGTAAAGTATCCTTAGCTAAAATTAAATGATTAAAAACTGAGGGTATAAAGAAAAATAATTTTTAAGACCGAAATTAAATTCAAAAGAAGTTACGCGCTTTTAATGATGAAATCGAATTAACGTTCGAAATATTAATATTATTCCGATTTGTAGACTTCCCTGACTAGCTATATCTACATTTTTTAAATACGTCGCTGTTTTGCATATATCCATTTAATCCTTTACTTCGCATTACCATAAAATCACTTTGCTTGTACGCTCATGTTCCTCTTTCGTCACTATGAAGATAAAAATAACAGAGATAGATAGAGATGAATATTTCGCACTTATAAATGTCATTGATGTAATATGAAAAAGGCTCAAGCTGAGCATATAAAATAAGAGCTCAAATAATAAACTACAAAACTACATTTCATATTTTAATTATATTTGATAGCTCTTCATAGCTTTCATGCTCAATTAGGGTAAATATATTAATACCCGATCTTGGAAATTCTGTTTTTGAATAGGATGGGAAAATTATATTACTGTTGATACTAAACGGTCTTACTCCATTCAATATAATTTCTACATGGCATTTTCAAAAAAATATTCTTTCATTCAGATGACCTTTACGTCAGAATCTGATAAAGAGAAAGAATAACACTCGTTTGAAGATTTCCTCTCTCTTTATGTACAATTATCCCAGAATAAATAGAGATACCGTTAAAATAAAATGTCACATTATGTATGCTTCAAACTATCTTGATTCTCTAAAAAAAAAATTCAGATCCTTTCTTCCCTCCATGTTAATGTTGATATTGAATACGCATAACAAATTCCAAATTCATTGTCTAAAATACTTTTTGAAACATCAAAATATTTCAAAATTACAGTTATACTCTCGCTATGAATTTAATAAAAAATGCAGAGAAATGAAAATTTAAGTTTTTTCAGTTAAGGATAGAACTTATTTATAAACGAGGAAATTCATAAAATAAAAAAGTGAAACATGCCAGTTTAAAGAATTTCTATTGGATAGTTGGCATCTGATATGCCCACTGAAACTACAAAATCAGCCTTCTTGGAATTTCCTCCTACGTCTATAGGACAGCAGATAATGGTATTGAACTTATTGTGTTATCTCTTCAAAGAAATCTGCAATCTAAATTCAGCCAAAACACTATTTCACTAAGCGTTCTCTTCTATGAACGGTATTACAAGCATCAAAGGATTGTGTATAATGTGTAGTTGACAAAGAACTGATTCAACAGCATTATAGCTAAGACTTTATTCCGTAAGTTAGATATATCGAGCTAGCCCAAACATAAATTCAAACCGTTTCGTCCAATTTTTTGTTGGATTCCTCATGGCCAAAATTTCGCGGAAAACATTCTCATTTGAAGTACGGTAGAACGGTAAGAGGATGCGTGGTCATGTGCAGAAATTGAATTGCGAACGGGAAGTTAGTTCAGGGACACAATTGAATCATAATCGTGTGGGCGCCGCCCACTTCCCATAAGGAAATGTTACCCGGCAACTGATGAACATGCATGAGTTGGGGAAAACGTCGCTCAAACATATTATGTCAATGTTTAAAACGAACAACAAACTGTTGTTTTCCGAGAACGTAAGTTCGGAACAAGCTTACAGATCAACATCACCTGGACTGACCAAACTGTACGACTGATGACCTTTCGCATCGGTTTATAAAAGAGACCGTTTGGAACGATACAATTGCCCAAGGATGCTGTCAATTTTATTCATGAGAGATATGTTACATTCCTGAATCAGGAGATGGTTTTTAATGTGCCTGAAGCGAGATTTGGGAGCTTCGTATTCATATATGCTGTCACAGACTGAATCATCTCCATGGGGGAGGATCATCCTCTGGCAGAAGCTTTTTTTAAATCAAAAATCAAGACGAAATTATTTTATGGCAGAAATCACACATCACAGCTCCCGATCCAACGAGGGGATGTTCAGATTTTTAAGAAGTTATGAATGATAATGAGATGTCTGGGAAAAATGCATGGTTCAAGAGTCGACGACAAATAGTACTCGGCTCGTTAAACCCATTGTACAAGGAAAAAATACTACCCGCCGGTGGGTCCTTAGACTTCTTTTCCCGTCTCCATGTGCCTCTTACTGCCACATTGCTTCCGCCATTCGATTCTCCATGGCTCGCCCCATGAATTTGAATTGGATACTTGGTCTCTTTCGAGAGAAAAAAATTGACCCTCGCACTGCTTTCTCTAATCAGCGAATCTGCTTTCCTTTTGATTATTTCATGTATCACTCGTCATTTCGGTGATCTACGAACACTACTCCTACACATGATATGATATAAAAGGAAATTTATTCCAACTACCTATTTCTTAGGAATGTTACGATACAATTACATAAAATAGACAGTGTGTTAAGATACAAACCTTAGGATTAAATATATCCAAAATTACGTGCAGAGAATAATAGTCAATTATCCCTTTAAAATATCAGTTGTTTGTGCCTACAAAAACTCCTTAAATGGAGATGCCATTCCGTAAATGACTGACGTCATTCAAGATAAAAATACTGATTCTTCACTAGAAATTATTTCTACATATACCTTTTTAAAAAGAGGCAAAGAAACTCAGCGTCTGCGATATTAAATTATATCGAGAAACAACCTTAATCTGTTGTGAATTGTTTCTTGAAAAATATTTTTTTTTTTACTTTAGCTAAGCTTATATTCCTCGCATCACTTGGTTATCATTTTAATGCAAGAACACATTAATTTTAAATGATGAGGTTATCCTAGGTGATGAAGTAAAGAATCTAATCAGTAAATTTAGTTTACTAACGGATTTTTTGTTTAATAATACACATTATAGATTTCAGATAACAAGAGAACGTATTATTTCCTTAAATAATCACGCACGCATGGCTATAGAAATTTTAATTCCATAAAGGGCTTTCCAAAATCACCGAATCGTAAAATTACGTCGAAATTTATCACGTGAACATTTCCGATATTCCCTCCTTTCCTCCATCTTCAATGGAGTGGATACTCAGGATGTTGAAAGAATCGTAATAAATTTCGATTATGACAAAGGAAGGGAAATTTGAAGGTGAGGCACATCCTTCCATTCAAACAGACTTTTCAGATCGCATGTGACCTGCCTCTAAAACACGGGAATCAGTTTCTGATGATCGGTGCGATTTTAGAGTTCATACTCACTCGATTTTTCTCACTCAAATCATAAAATCTATCGGAAGCGACTCTTCAACCGTCGATGGCACCTTTATTATATTTCAGTCTATTTCCTGGAGCGACCGCTATCTTATTTATCCGTCCCATTACACAAGATCGAGGGAAAATGCCTCGGGAATTTCTTATGGGATTCAACCCATGGAGACAAGAGGATTAGTCGATTCACTTATTTTTTTTCTTCATCCGATGGCATCTGGAAGTAATGAGAGGCGGGAGCATTTTTGTATTCACGGCGTCAGGGAGCTAAAGCGTTTATTTCGAGCCTTAGTGAGCTGCTCCCTTATTAGAAAATATTCCACGTTGTCTCCATTTTGCTGGAATGCCCCTAAAAATTTACCAAAATCCACTTATTTCCGAAAGATGCGAGTAACGTGCGTTGGACTGGAATTGCTTTAGGTTATTCTTCGAAACTTGAGCTCGGCGGCTAAAAATACCCATTTAATTTATTCTATCTTTCAAAATATTTATTAATGCGTACCTCATTTATGAATTCTGCTCCAAATGCAGAGGGGATTATTTACTAACTGTCGTTCTTTTTATCTCGCCTCCAAGAGAACTTTAATAGCTTAGGTTTCAGAATGCAGATTATGAATCTGTAATTTTTCGGTGGAAAGATAATGACTTAATAATAAAGAAATGGCTTCAATGTAAATCTCTGATAGAAATATTTGGCAAGAATATAGATAAGAATTTCATAAATTCAACCTTGCTAGTAATGAATTCAATTTCCGTATGAACATTATCATAATATAGGTTTAGAACTATGATGAATAAATATTTTGGATATTCACGAATCATGGAACAACATGAAAAGCTGAATGATTTTTAGATAAAATCATGAATGGTGCATTATCCCTCAAGCTCTTTAAATTAATTTTAAAATTTCATCCTAACTATAATCCATCGCCATCAAAACAAAATAACGTACTTCTATGGAACTTTTCTACGAGTATATCTCCTCTACCCTCCAGCTTCTCGGTCGAGATCTTTTCATGTATATCGTGGCTGTTATGAAAAAGGATTGTTTTAAATATGATTTATCTAGAATTTTTTGTTTCTGTAATAACTAATCTCTCTGGAGTCTCTCCTATGCATTTGAAATAATGTCTCGATCCTTATAGTATTTTTGCATAATTATTCTGTCACTTAATCGTTTGTCTTTCTCTCATATTGTTTTCATCGGCGTAACTCAGGGAAATTCCATCAACTGCAAATTACCATCCGCGTATATCAACCGAACCTCTGAGAACATTTCTTTCCCTTGGCTTATAAACGATCTATTAGATGTTTCCTATTTCTAAACTTCAGTGGAAAACTCCTCCTCGAAACTTTCCGATTTCCATTTCGAAGTCCCCTTCCCTCCTCTTATCCAATATCCATTCCCGCCTTAATCCAACTCCATCCAGCATAGCACGTAGAATATTTCCCTTCCCCTTGGGCGCCTTGTTCAATCACCATAGTTTCCTGCACCAAGAAAAGGATGCGGGATTCTACCAATTGCCTCCCCTCTTTTACGGAGATGATGCGGAAAGACTGCTGCGAAAGGGAGGACGTGAAACAATCCCTTTCTCGCGTTCATTTCCATGCCGACCACGGATTTTATTTGTGGATTTCCCCGTATCTATGTGGCGTCGGGGCGTAACTCATCCTTCAGACGCGCCCATATCCGCCCTTGATAAAGAGATATGGCACCCGAAGACGATTGATTTTTCCGGGTAATGAATTACCGAAAATACTTCCGATGCGGGTGCACGCGTGCCTGATTGGATCGTTCCCGGAGAAGGATAGCTTTCCCGACGATAAGTTACAGCCAATTTGTGAGCACTTCCTCGTCGCCTTTTTATATCCTTTTTTTTACCTGAAGGGAGAAAATCGCTCCCTGATAACAGCGGCTGTAAAAGATTTTCGCGAGCTTGGTTGGCTTTTCGGTTGCGATTGGTTTCGGAGTATTTCATAGCGAATTTTATCGCTCCCAGTGGTGGCTCTACCGACTGAAATAGTGCGTAGTGGGACGGAGTCGTGCCGATTTTACAGGCGGAAAAGTTCAAACGCCGTGCGATATTTCACGTTCGAAACGATGCTCCGAAGTGTGCGGCCAAAGTGATTTTTCGATTTCCGGCAGTTTTCATTCGTGCCGTCTCTCAGGGCCGCGAGTTTTAAATAATTCAACATAAAAGATGCGAAATATGTTTCCGTAAATTATTTTTTTGCTCAAAAAATGTGAAAGGACTCATTTATTTCCACACAATGACGCTCTTAATTTTCCATTACAATTCCCCGATGGATAAAAATTCGACATATATAGGCAGCCATCGATGAAATTTTTGATAAAAATTTGGACGAATTACCTTTCCTGTTTTTTTTATGAAATTAAATTGCGTCGGGCTCGAATATCGATAAATGTGAATGAATTAACAAATGGAAAAACGTATGGATCATTAAGGGATTTCTAGGAACGTTTCACCGAATGATGCGGCGCTCCAATTGCTAATATCTGCAGTGGAAGATTATTTTTAATATATCTGCATATTCTTAATATTAACTGCAAAATTAAAAAAACTCATTTAATTGTTAAATTATATATTGCGAATACTTGAGGATTGCATTAAATAGAAAGGGATTTAAATTAAATAAATTTTATCTGTGGAAGTCAATATCGTCGGTATTTCGTCATGTACACGATTCGTCACACTTTTAAAAGATTTCCCTTTTGCTTCAATTAACCTTATATAGGGAAATTAATTCACTGAAGCTAATTAATAGCCATTCACCATCAATTTTTTAACTTCATTGATTTCGAAATTTACTTGTATGATAAGAATTTAGAGGAAAAAGTCAAACATATCATGTCATTTTTGACCTCCACCAATTAAACTCTAGTGTACTGTAAATTTTTATGATAGACTATATAGAAATAAGTTATTATTTTAAGTTATATAAATAAGTTTTTATCGGATTTTATCCTCAAACTAAGCCTCAAATATGTTTCGCGTTCATCTAAATTTGATCGAAAACTATATCCTACCATACCTTTCTTTATATTTTAACGTATGTTACTTTCATCTAGAATTTTCATGTTTTAAAAACAATTTACGGGGTAACAATTAGATCACTGCTCCGAAAATACATCAGTACAATTCAGTATAATAATCAGAAAGATAATACTTTAGGAGAGGTGCCCCATTAGCAAAATAGTAAACCTTCGTTATAGGTTGTCCCAAGAAGAAAAGGAAGGAACGTGAGCCAGCATCTGGATCTTATTTTTCCATTTACGTAATTCAATTTACTTTATACTAAAAGATCACTAAATTTGCTATATTATTCGCTTCCTTCACTGGACTTGGGGAAGTTTGTTACTTCATAGGTGAACTTCTCTTTCGGACGTTCATTTTCCTTTCATACTTTCTCCACTTTGAACTTGTTACCCTCTCTTCACGACCTTTTCCGCTCTTCGAGAGGTCTTCTCTCTCTCTACGCATCACAAGATACCCTCCTCCGTGCCTTCTTTAGCTCCCATCAGTGTCTCCATCTATTTTCCTCGCGTAGGCCCTTAAAAGCGCTGGAATCTATTCCCTCATTCGATATCTTCGGCCAAAGAAAATTTACCCTAATTCGTCTTAATTATAACTTCCTTCCCTTTAAAGCCGACGAAGCAGAACATTTTCCCTACTTCTCATTCCTCTTCCAGTTGAGAACTCCTTTTGCCCCAAATCGCAGAATCCTTTCCCTTTTACTTGACTCTATTGATCCAATATCCTCAGTTGTTGTTTGCACATACCTTCTATTACGATATACTACGACATGTGATTGAGGATAACTGCGATTCACATTTTAGCGGAGTCTCACCAAAAGATGTTCCATTCAACTGTACTCGAACCAAGACGATGTTCTTTAACTGATATTTCACGTTAGCCTGTATGTTTATTGGGATACTGCCTTTAAGAACTTCAAATTTAAATGACTTAAGACTATTCTTCAAGAGTGAATGCTCAGATGATACGGTTACCAGTTATATGGATCAATGCCTCATGTAGCAAGCGTAAGACCATTTAGTTACTCAATACTATGGCATTCTCCATTAAAAAAATCATATTAGATGCAAAAATATTTCATCAGACACAAATCAATCTATGAGAAAAATGTATGAGTTAACAATAATATACAACCTTTGTGAGAGCGGAAAACTGTATAAAAGTATAAAAATAATTTCTACTTTTGCTTTGACAGTAACATCTACGTAAGATGAACACTCGAATGAGACAATGATTTACGTATGGAGCAATACACAGTTTCCGTTCGTGTTGGCAATAACCTGGGTATAATTTAAAGCAATTACATGTTATGCTTACTTGTAAATGAATTCACTATATGATAGCAATTGGACGAAAAGTTCCCAAATGGAGGAAGATTTGAGGTTGAGATCAGCTTTGAAATATACTGACAAATACACATTAGGTACACCAACTTATGCTTCATAGAAGCGAATATGACCTGACATTCAAATACATCAAAAATGGAAAAGGAAAAAAATGAGGTACGAACGAAATGATCGATTCCTTGAATGATGGTCTCTCTTTACTCATCATCTTCCTCAAACGGATAAAGATGACAAACAGCCGATTATATCTCAGGCATCTCTCCTTTCGTCTTCAGCACTAAATTACATCCTAAATGTATTTCTCGTCTCCTCCCCGTTTCACCATCCCTTTCAAACCCAAAACGTCTATCTTCCCTGCTAATTATTAGCATGGTAAACTTGAATCCGAGCTACCAAACAAAGAGTGGTCCAATCACCACTTTCCACCACAGCCTCCTCCGTATGCTCCAGAGAATGGAATCTCATCTAGTGATCATTAGCCCAGCTTAGTTCTCCCTGTCGAATTCTACGGATCAACATACTTTGACGTAATGAGAAGAAAACCTCTGATTCTTCAAGGCGAGATTTGAATAAAAGATTTTTTATACCCTTTTCTAAAGCTTTCGGTTATCAACCAAACAAATCCGGGATTCAATTTAAGGTTTTTGCTTTATTGGACCAACATTTTTTCGAATGTGTGCTGATAAAAATAGACGAAAAAAACTTTCATACTAAAAAATGAGACTATTTTCAAATTATCATCTTCAAATATCCAAAAACGTCCAAAGAAACTTCATTAACATTTAAACAGAGGATATCTAGAAGTATGAGTGGACTAACAGCTTTCTTTCATGGAAATAGTTATGTAACAGATTTTTTAACAATGAATAATTATTACCTTGATGAAAATAAATTTTATGTATCAATTCTATATTATTCAGAAACCTTTAATGTACTTATAAACTAAGTGCTTTCATAATTGTTTTGCAAATTTTATATATTTTTTGACATAAAAATGGCGGTATATTGACCTTTTCCCTTAGAGTTTCATCATAGTGATTTATAAAAGCGCAAAATATGAAATCTAACTAATTCATTTTTATGCTGATGTCAACCACAAGAAATGTAACATAATATAGGCCCATATGAATAGAAGGTAATCAGATGCTTTAAAGATCAATTGTAAAAGCATTTGCAGCAGTTGCAATTAAATAAATTTTTGAATAAACTAAATTAAATATGAATCATGTTGGGAATTTGATATATAAATGTATAACTCGAAAGAGAACTTCAAATATATAAATACAAAACTATAACGTATACATTTTGAGTAGTATTGAGTTATGAAATATTCATTCTAAAATGCGAGAGGAAATTTATCGAGTTTTATCACAGTTGACATTTCTGATGCAGTTAAACACTTGCCCTAATTTCGTCTCGACGTAGGAGCCTACGCAAGATCTTCCTCTGGATGATGTAATATTCAACAGAAAAATTTCGCAACGAGTAAAAAGCGAATGAAAATCCTAATCCTCATAAGAGATGCAATATTGCCATAAGCAGGTCGCTCAAGTGAAATTAGCAAGGATAAAATTTAGCTCCCCAATTTTTCTCCACTTCAGAGCCATAATTAGAACAGCTTTCTAAATAACAGTCGTGATTTATTTAGAAAAAGTAAATCGCGAGTACAATAAGACCGCGTCGAGATCGTATGGCGCAGCATCGCGAGAAAACCACGGGCATTAATAAGAGCGCATTCATTTTGCGAAATAGCTTTCTATTATATTACTCGTCACACATTTTCGCTTGTAAAAAGCGTCGCCTGAAAATTATTCAGCGTGAAAAACGACCCGTCTGCATGTACATAAAATCAAGCTGTCCTCTCAAATGTGCACTTTGCTAAATATCGCCTTCAAAATTACGCACAACGAAAATCTCGCATTTTATTTCGAGGGACGAAACTCTCCTCTGGCTTATTAGTCGACGAATATGCATAGCACACTCATTTGCGAAACTTCCTCCCCATAGAGAGACTGTAATACTTCAGTGGCTGATTACGGAAGTAATTTCCTTCTTCGACGTCTTCCAGCTTATGACTGGAGGAAATAATAAATATTACAGAAGCATTTGCAGATTCTTAAGACCAGCTTTAATGCCTCGTTATATTTTTCGAGAGATTTATGCTAACGTTAAACCGACATACGTCTGCGAAGCTTTTCAGCGAATTGTATAATTAAGCAAATACGAACTTGGTACATATTGAATAACAGTTATATTTTTTTAAATTAATCGTTCTATACTTAATTTATATTTACATCCTTTTATATCGTTCTCACTTATGTGTGTATCTTTTACACTAAATTCTAATCGATTTACGGCCATTGTCATTTAAAACGAAACATTTAAATGCCTTTTACTTATTCCATGAATTTTAGGGTTAAAAATTTCAATTTCTAATCATTATTTCTAAATTTTAGTATATAAGTAAAAATATTTTAATCTTTACTTGAGTCATGACTTACGCTCAATTCATTAATTGTATAAAAATAACAAGTAGAATCTACTTTGCTACTCACCAAATTCATTTTTACGAATATAAGCACAAAGAAGTCAGAATTACCTGAAATGAAAAGAAACAATTATTAGAAATTGATTAAAAAATCATTTCTTTATAAGATAAATATCTGTATTACATTTTTACATTCAATTTTCCAAAACTCTAGGTTCTATGAATAAAAAATTTCTCCCTCTCATTTCCATTAAAAAATTCCATGTTAAAAACACAAATAAACGGGATTATATATACATTCTTGAATATCAATCACTGCATATACGAAAGGTGAGGTGAATTTCAGCTTCCGTAATAAGGAGAAAATTATCTAAACATACAAATCTTTTTAACGTGTTTATCACCATAAAACACGTTTAACGGACTTTTCTACATGGTTCATTCCTCTTCCGAAGTACATAAACTCGCCTATTTTGTAGGAGAAGTATATGTTTCTTCACGAGTGCGATAACTACCTTATTTCGTGCAATTACCCTTTTCTCCCCATTAAATAGCCTCTTATCATTTCCCCCCGAGTTTTCAACGCAATAAAAAGCATTGGAATGAAAAGGATGAAGTTGGTTCTCTCGGCGTCAACTCTGAATTGTTGTGCGCTCTATCCATCTCTGCACTATCTCTGCCGCACCTGGAATTGCATTCGGGTGCAATGCTCCCGTTTGTTAGCAAGTTACTGCGCCCGTTTACAAAACTTCCGGAATATGTCTGGAGCAGAGTAATACGAATCTTGGAATCGAATAGATAAATCACTCGCGAAATGTTTACGAAAACATCGCTCTTTCATTAAAGTTTTGTTCGTTAGGGACACACTTGATAACTAAATGTACACCCAATATGAAGAAGAATTGTTCTGCATTTCTGTTAGCGAGAGGGAACTCCTCGGTTGATGTCGTAGATCATATCTTACATAGAACATAGCGGCTGATGGTAGGTTTGATAAAGATAATATAGCATCAATAAATGAATCTACCACAAATCGATAATATCTTATTGCTCTTATCTTTATGCTATTTCTATCTAAAGATATTTTCAACTGATCATCGTCCTCCAAGAGTTTTATTTTAATTAAATTAATTTTTCATTAATTGCTCATTTTTAAAATAATTTATTCATCTGAATTTCATTGCTGCATAAATTTAAAACTTGGATTTTAACTATAGTGATTTTTTCTTTCATCCTTTTCTAAATCGACTGATCTTAATCTTTATTAAGACGAAATAATGATAAGCCCATTCTTTTCATGATCAGATGTATCAATGAAAACTTATCGTGAAATAAGAAAGTAACACTGTATATTTAAATGAATAATTATTAATAAGTTTTCACGGTAGAACTAGATTGGCATTGGATTAAGAATACAAAAATTAGTTTCCTTTTTATCTGAACTAATTTTCTTTACTACCTCAACTCAAGAAACAAAATACAAATAAAAACGAGTTTTGAAGAAGAGAGAGATTCGAGAGGATGCTATGGACAATGTTAGATAGCCTAGGGCTGTTTTAATTTCTATTTCCCAAGGAACCAAACGGAGAAGTGATATAGCAGATTGGCATCGCCCCTGGGGTTTGTACGTAGTGTTCCACGTTCTCACTTGATATCCTCCGATATCGTAATATTTGTATTTATACGAGATTGGAATTCAAAACAAACCGTTCAACATCAACGAAAATATTGTCTCATATACATTCTGATTCAAAACTTTCAAAACTGTATTCAAAATTTTGAGATACCATTCATCACAGGAGGTCAACGTGTATAATTGTCTGAAGATTTTTTTTAATTTGGGCTTTTCAACCGATAATTACCTTACCCTTGTTTTTAATACGAGAATTCAAACGCAAAATCGTCCGAATGTTCAAAAAACACCAGTTTAAATTCCACTTTAAAGAAATTAACCAATTTCAAGTTTAAAGAGAGCGAAAGCGCAGAGTTTCAAATAGAATAATTATGGGCACCATGATCAGTCATCTCCACCCTTTGACCGATGGTCCGCATGGGTATACTCCTACCTTGATAAAGGTCAATTTATTAATATGCATGTCTTGCCTATCTTTGATCTTACCATGGGTCTCTTGAGTTCCTAGAAGTAGATCAAAGCGTGAAATACATTTTCAAATAGCCACTTTATTGCTGCTTGAACTAGCTGATAGCCTATGAAGCAGAGTTGCCGAAAAATTTCCTTTTTTCATTTCTTCTTTTTTTGATCTATTGATATTCTTGTGTATTCGCTATTTATTATTTTTATGTAGATTCTAATTTGAATACAGAAATTGAATTCTGAGGTTTGAAATTTTAAAATAATTCCCGAAAATTTTCGATAAAATTCTATCAGCTTAACCATTCCTCTAATTATTCTTCTGTATGTAATCATAGCCCCTCGTATCCCATTTTTCAATTTCCCGGACTAACACTCGCTCTCACTAACGCTGTTTCTCCACATTGCTTCGCTTAAAGCGAACATCTGTCGTAGCTCCCACACTAGAGGAAATGGCCTCACTTGTGCCAACCTGGTCTCACCCCGTAACATTTACCATTATTCCTATGGCTGCCAAACACGTCTACAGAAAAGGAAGGAAATGGAGGCTGCGGAGATGAAAGAAATATTTTCGACATTTCAATTCACTTGTTTTTATTTTTCCGACTGCTTTTCTAACACACGTGAAGCCTGTCTCTTTTGTTTCTACGTCTATTTAATTTTATGCTCCTTTAAATTCATTTACGCATTGCAAAAATATGTTCACGACACACAAAATATTGATGAGGAACATTTCAATACAAGGTTTAATAAATATTACAAATGCTGAAGCTATGAAATGAAGAAATTTAAAAATTTTTTGAAGGACTTTACTGATATGAATGAATACTATATCTGTATTACATCTGTTTATAAATATATCGAACATTTTTTAATAACACAGACTGTTTCAATATTATCCTCCTTCCCTTTAGCTACTAAGTGATGAGAATTGCTTGAAAATCTCTCTTTAGTTCATTTCTCTGTAATGCTATAAGCTTAAAAGGCCTATATAGATTAATAGTTATTCCTCAACGATTACACGCTTTAATCAGCATTAGTGGAACATTATTTTGACTAATACTGAGTTTTTTTTCTATTCTGAACCTAAATGAAAAAGAAATTAATTCTTTGTAAATAGTATTTACATTAATGTTCATCGTGTCATGTTAAATATTCCTCGATTAGCACTCTTTTACACTTAAAATTCAAAGCGTTTGCAAATATAGCGCCTTTTCAGTAATTGGAAAGTCAAATATGCGCAAATAATTAAAATCGTAACAGATCGTCCAAAAGGGAAAAAATAAATAAATTTTTCAACACGTTATTAAATATATTATCAAATATTCGTAATAAATTTAATTTCATCACATTCACCATATCTCAGAAAGACTCGATATTTAATATTATTGGGGACTTTTGTATTAAGTTCTATTGAAAGTCGTAAAATGTTTTCACCCCATTCCAGTGACCCAAAATCCTCTTTACGTTTATCTTCCAATCGATCAAACACATTAAAAAGGAACCAAATCCCGTGCTTTCATACTCTCTCACGCTCTAAAGGTTTTCCTACTAGTCAATCAAACTCGCCAAACCTTCCAATCTTCTTTCGCTTATTTCGAATTTTAATTTGCTACGCTTCGGTTGGCCCATTATTGATCCCAAAATGCTGGAATAAAATATCCGGATTTTCTCCGATATTTCGAGAATGAAATGCTCCACCGATTCACGTCCATCTAACCTACTATACAGAGCTCTCTTACATTCACAAGTTTAATTTCTACGATCATCCTTCCCACGTGAATCTATTACTGTCCAATACAGCTTTAATGGCTGCCCGTGAATGCGATGGAATGCAATGGATACTTGCTTCCTTTAGCATTAAGGTATGTTTTCATGTTGAAGCACTGAATATGACAAATTGTAGTTCTATGTTGTTCACATTTCTCTTATTTCTACTGTTCCGATACGTCTGACGTATTCTGATATTTTTTGGAAAGAAAATACATTGACACTTAAGAGTGCATACGTAATTTACATAGAGTTAAGCCAAACGTATGTAAGATTGATATTTAAAAAAAAAAATTTACGAAATTTTAAAAGAAGTACTTATTATAATCATTATTTATAGGTTATAATCATTATTTATAGGTTATAATCATTATATATAGGTTATAATCATTTCATTATAGATCAACCTATTTATTGACGATCAGTTATTATTAACATCTACTCACTTTCCGTAGCTATAACAACATCATTATAAGAGCATATAAAAGTAGTCCATATAGATTACAAAACATTCATATCAAGAAGATTAGAATACGAGTTCTCCCACTTACATTAAAAATGTATTCAAACATAATGTTCCTAAGTAATTAATCAAGACAATTTGTGATCTAAATTTTTTTAAATTAAAAATTCATACGAAAAAGGGAAAATATTTTTATTTTAATGGAAAGAAGTGAACGAAAATTAAGGATTTTTTGTATGAAATTAGCATTTATACGTAACATATTTTCAAATTCATAGTTTTGTAATCATTTTAAATTTTTAAATAATTATTTTAGTGGACTAATAACTCTTAATTTTCAAAAATCAAAAATACTAATATCAGACACTTCCGTTCCATTAAAATTCAGATGCTTATTCGAATTTCATACATATTAATCATAATGGTGTGAAAACTTCAGGTTTTAAGAGCATTCAAAAAAGTTGCTTATGTAAATCAAACTAAGATTGCCAATTAATCAACGGCAGAAGAGCATGGAAGTCTTACTTTGAAACCGAGTGATAAAATTTTTCCTTATGGTAATTCCCAAGAGCATCAATTAATTTAAATTCGAAGGAAGTTCGAAAACTAACTGAATATTAAAATCATCTCCTGCCCACTCATTCTCACTCAGAGTTTCTGGAAGGAGCTAACCAAGCGCATAATTTTAAACGAAAAAATTCCGAGACCTGGACTCTCCGATCATTTGCAGTTCATAGATAACCTTTAGAATCGCCGTTCACGCATTGAAAGACACAACTGTTTCAATTTGATCGAAGAATGGAATAATCAAGATCCATGAATTCGCTAAGATTATTCAAAGTAGGAACTTATTAATATTAAAATTAAAATATTAAATTTATATTCAAAAGTAGAATAGCTAGGTGTACTGATTGCTACGATTGAAATCTGCTAGAAAGCGAATCCCATCAATATCGCTACAATATTCTACCCCAACTTTCAGAAAATTTCTTATTTTTCAATGAAATTCAAAGTCTTTATTTAAATTATAAATGTCACAGCAAATTTCTATCATAATGAAAGACCTTACACAAACATTTCTCTACAGATATTATTTTCCCCTTAAAGAATATTTAGATAGATTTTCTTCATGATTTTCAATGATAGCTTAAAGTGATAAATAATTAAGTTCGATTTTTATTATCGAAAATCGATATATAATATCTCGGATATAGCTCCTTCTTTTATTTTAGCTTAAAGAATTACATTGTTTTCATTTTCACAGGTATATACCTATGGAGACGACATTCAACAACTACGATTATAGCACAATAGCAAACTATGAACCTAAACTATGAAGTTGAGGAAAGCTTCCGAAAATAACATCCCGATTTGAAACTACTTTGATGCAATTTCAAATGCTTAAATATATATGACCATTCATCGTCGTAATAATGAAGTAAATATATCTCCAGAATTACGAACAACGCGTTCTCTGTCGCACGATCAACTATCAAATTAAGCTATTTTCGATGAATGCGTGGGTAAGGTGAATTGTACATCCCATCTACGAGAGCTTTGACGATAAAACGAATTTTTAAGCTCCCTCTCTTTTTTCTCTCCAGAGTGCATTTTGTTGCGCCGCTCTCTCTCGTAACTTTAACAATAAGAGGTCTCCCCGTTGCCTTGGTTAGTGAGTGGCAGACATTGAGAAAACGTGCACCCTCCCATTGCTCGGGCTGCATAAAATTCTCCAGGGTGGGGGATTTTTATGAAACTACTATAAAATAAAAGGCACTAAAAAAGATGTTTTCAATGAAAGGTCTGCGAGATGCTGGAAAGAAAGGAATACGGAAAAGAGTCTGTGGAGAAGATGATTTCTATGGATGGAGGTACGAGGAATACATGCGAAAAATGCGTTGCCATGGAACCAGATAATTTTTTGGACAAGTGGGAATAAAAAATATATCTACTGAGATATCGAGCTTCAACTTAGGATAAAGGGAAAATGATGAAAAAAAAGAGAAAAAATGGTTAATGAGTTAGGAGTAATGAAGAGCAAGATGAATGGAAAAGCTGATAAAAAAGTGTCCATTATGAAAATAACACGAGATATTGTACAATAAGTTCCAAAAATTTTTTTATAAAAATCAGTCTTTGACAGAATTGATTTGACGATAACTGAAACTAAACAAAACAAAGCCATCTCCAACTAATTAATCCTGGTTTCTCTCATGATTCGATATGCCTTTGAACGATCAAGTAAACCCTTTTTTTACCAATGCTTTTCATTTTATTAAAAATATATTTGAAATACTTTTGAACCATTTATGAATTAGTAGAATTTGAATTAGCTTAAAATCTGAAAATTTCAATCAAGTTTAAAAATGTAATATATTCCATTAATTTCAAAACCATATTAAGTAAAATATTATAATAAGTTCACTGTATAACCTCCGCACATCTAATTTAGAATCAATTCATGTTATGTGGACCAAAGAACGAGAAACTTACTGAAACGTCTTCAATTCAATTTTAATTTTTTATACTTAGCATTCAATTGATAAATTTACAAAATCTCTGGTTACAAAGGATTTCATCAATTTCGTAAAAATACAAGTTAACCTCAAATAATCATGAAAGTAAGCCCCTAGCATATTGTCCCATGACATTTCACTGCTTTCGGAGAATTTATATTGAGGAAATAGTTCTCGGCAGATCCCTGCGTAAGCACAGGGCTTCGATATCGTATTGTTCTAGGCTCTTACTATTCCATCATGTTATTGAATAAACCTCTGTGATGTGGGCGGGCGGAATGTATACGCTCAATCCTTAGCTCGAAAACAGCTCCAATATCTTCCCTGCCTTCCTTGCGATTTGTTCTTCGGAATCATCAGAATATACAGCGTTGCTAACAGAGAATATTTCGTCAAACGTCAAAGCTCATTTTGATTAATTTCTATTCCTTCTTGATAGCCAAGTAATTCATTTACATTCTTGTCATAATTGTATCTAATATAACCTTTGATATCAGCATCAATTTACGTAAATAATATATAATATTCTCGTACATTTTTTTTACGTCATTACCACTTACGTAAATTACCTCTTAAATATATTCTAATTCCAAAATTAACAAATTACTTATTTGTTAACAATTTTTAGAAATAAATACCCCAATCGAATATCGATGATTAATTAAACGAGAAACTGAGCACAGCACCATTTACTTACATTCGTAGCAAAACGTTTTGAAAGATATAACTTCAAAATGAGTTAAATGATACGAAGCCACATCTTAGTAGAAAAATCACATCAAAGAAAGCTGTGGAAATCCTATGGTATAGTCTTTAGTTACCCATCCATAACGAAATAAATTAAGTGAGATGGAAAAAGGATTTCAGAAATAAAGATGTTCATCCCCTGAGCGAGGAAAGACAAACACAAATTTCAGGGAAATCTGAGGAGTGAGAGAGAAGCTCCCGATAAGAGACGATGAATGAGAAAAAACATGGAGGAAAATCTCGTGGGGCGAAGTTATCGAGAAGAGGAGGATATTAAAATGGGAGTAAAGGTAAGCAGATATCGAGAAATTGGGGGAATGTGGTTCGCTTGAGGGCCAAAGTGACAACGAAAAAGATCGAAATCAAAATGAAAGAAAGGAAAAATCGCTTTAGAAAAATAGAAAAGGGTCTGGAGGGAAATTAAGTGAAAAAACCGACGTGGGAAACGTGAAAACTGCTAAAGACATCTGTGAGGCGGAAGTAAGTAGAATCCGGTGCTGATGTTGAAAATAACCAGCCAAGGTGTTGATAAAACATCAATATTGGACAGAAGAGGGTACGATGTTTTATCGTTAATCTAAAGTTACGTATTCAATTCCGAAAATTGGGGAAAATTCAAAAGAATGGTCAAATAAGTATTGAATTCTGTGAAAGTAATGACTGGCACAATTAGACGTACAAAGATGTCATGAGAAGGACATTAAGATATAGTATGCTATATATATAATATAATGACTCAATTTCGATAATTCATTTCTAACGATTTGTATTTAAGGAATCAAACGAGGCATGTAAGTATTCCCTCTTCAAGAAAAATTATGTGAATTTGAAACCATTCACACACTCTTATCAGGAAGAAATCAAAGCTTTTATTTTAATAAAGTAACATTGGACGCCTTCGTTAAGTTATTAAGAAATGAGCTATTATTAAAGTTATTAAGAAATGAGCTATTATTAAAGTTATTAAGAAATGAGCTATTATTTGTATATCGTTGATAGATTAAATCACACTTTTATAGATTTATGAGGGTTTTTTAAATCGCCTGATATAAGAGTGCAACAACCATAGATGTTAAAACGGCTCACTCAGCCCTATTTAAATGATTCGGAGTGAACAAGAAAGAACTTCAACGATGCTATTAGACCCTAAAACCAAGAAAATACACTATAAAAAACATTAGAAAAACGAAGTAAACATCTAGAATGAAGAAAAAATCAATTTGTATAATTGTAGTCCACAACAGGTGAACAACATTTGTATATACCAGTCGCACACATTTGAGGAGATCGTTCTAAATTGCGACTTTTAACGCAAGTGAAACAACGGAGGTACACGTTGGAGAGGATAAGAAGGCGAGACAATGAAGGCGGTGGGAGGGAAAGAGACACCCCAAAGCGTAGGACGAGAGAAAGGAATGCAGAGAAAGAAGGGGGCTTACATCTCCAAGGAGACGCCTGCGAGGGATGTTAAGGGCGGCTGCCTCCAAGCACAGGATAAGAAGGTCGGAGCAATACTAAGAGATGGATATGTTGCAGGGAAAGTTTACTCTTTAAAAGGGACACCTAGGATAAAGAGCGAATTGATCGTTCCAAGAGCATCTTAGAAGTGCAATTGAAACGATCATCTTACGAGTGAACCCTTTCAAACGAATGCGAAATGATACCTGTGTATCTATACGAGTATGTTGTCACTCCAAAAGCGTTACCTTGGAAACATTGGAAGAATCGAAGTCTAAGAAAGAAGGATCCGTTGCACTAACTCGCTTGCGGAAGCTTTAAACGAATTTTTCCGTCGAAGAAGGTGGGTGGAAGAGGTTTGAATACGTTGACACGGAGTCTCCTTTAAAGCGAAGGAGGGTCCATGGTGAAAGGGAGGTATAGGATTAAAGAGAAAGACGTGATGCTGGGTCTCATTAGAAGTTCGAGGAGTGGAATATTTTTAAAGGCTAACGAGCTGGGGATTATGTGCTATTTCTGGAGGATTTTTTCCGAAGATAAGAGGACGTTTCTCTCTCAAAAATTATTATTTTTTGATGGATCTAGAAGAGGACTAGGTAAATTATCCCAAAGATCAACGTGTAATTACACCGATACGGCTGTTTTGCTTACGAGTCTCAAATTTACTCCATATCGTCGCTAATAGGGAATTGAAGCTTGAAATTGTCCACAACTTTGCACAGTGTGGAAAACATAGCTTTTTGTAACGTGAAAATTTCAAACATAATTTCCTATGGAGCAATTATTTATAGACGGTTCCACTTTATGACATAACGTTTTCCATTGATATAAAGTAGAAGAACTATTATCATTTTGTTATCAACGAGTAATGTTTAATATATCGTACGAATGAATACAGATAATGTACTTTCATAGGAAGAAAAAACATATTGTGAAGTACAAGTTATATTAATAATTGCATTGAAGAGAAAAATGAATAATCCTTAATCGAAACCAGCCCCAATATCTAACACATTCAGTAACAGCCAACTGGTTAAAAATTAAGGATAATCATGAACAAAAATACTTCCAAACATAAGAGTATGATGGCTTAAAAAACTCATTCATTTTTTACATTTAATTTCTAATGTTTATAAGTTAATTTAAATCCTGATGTAAATGTTCATTTTTAAATCCATATAGAGCATTTTTAATATACGAACTCGTGGGTTGTATATATTTCAAAAGTCTACAAAAGGGATATGATGTTTCCTTTATCGTTACGCTCGATAATCAATGCCAATAAGTTGTTATCACATCATTGTCATGCAGGAAGCATATTCTAGATGTTTGGCCGCGTGCACAGCAGCTAATTCATTTCTATGTACCATATAGATGGCGGTGTAAACAGGACGTGGAATATTAAAACGCGTTTTGGCCTCGCCCGGGGCTGAGGTTTACTCCAAATATCTCCTTCCTTTCCGAACGCCTTCCGTTACAATTCCTTTGGCATCGATAAGATTCATCTCCTCCACACTTTATAAAACCCGAGACCCTTCTCTCCCTCAAGAAGGGACCAGAAGGGTGAATGCTAGGAATTTAACCAAGTGAGATATGCATAAAGAGAGGCCATGTGGTAGTAAATGGTGTAAATGAACTTGAAATACGAATATCAATAGAATTTTATACTTTCCAATACAGTGCTGGGTCCGAGTATGAAAAAATTTCCAACATTTTCGCATGCCTACAGTCAGATATGATTGTATTGGATTTTAAGGTTTGAATGTACGAAATTAAATTATATAATATATTTAAGGGTTTGGAAATATAACGCAAGAGGAGGGTTACAAGTAGCATGGAATATTAATTTTCAGAAGTTAAACATAAGTGCTGAAATTCTGAAAGCATTTAATTACAAGATGAAGAAGATGATTCTATGAAATAATTAGAGTAAAACTAACTTAAATTAGTTATTGATTGACCCCTCAACAAAGCATACATAATGAAGTCGAAAGAACAAAATATATTAAAAACTTAACTGAGCACTTTGTAAGTATATATTTTCATAATAACAAACCAAATTAGATGAAGGGGCTATTTTAAACTAAGAAAAGGTAGTCATTTCTTATCAACAATCTACCTATTAAGAAGAAGAAGAATGATTTAGTTTCTTATGAACAGCCTAAACTAGGCTTTACAGTTGGTAAACACTTCCGCATATTAGAAGTATCTGATGAAATCTATATCAATCTGAAATAGACACTAAGCCTGTTTTATATATTAATTTAGAATAATGGAGAAAAATCAACTGTAGTACTTGAGTCCGATTTGTATTCATTCACTAATAACGAGATACAATGAGAATTTCGAAAACGTATTTTACTTGATGAAATACCACTCATTGACTATCCGTAAAAGATAAAACAGAAAGTGGTTCCACAGCATATTCGAGTAAACTAGCACCAGAATGTACTCCCACAATTCTGCCTTTTGTTACGGCCAACTAATCTAAAGCGGAAAATCGAAAACTTTTATTCCTTTCTCCACGAGCAATCTATTCGTGCATCCAATCTATGAATATGAATTCCACTAGATAGAGGCTCCACAAACTGCTCGAGTAAGTACTTCTACATTCCGATGGTACTCTGCGATAGATATTTTGTCCGAATTACGTGCACTCCATAGGAGCTCCACTTAACCATGAAAATCAAATTCCCTCTAAAAATGACTTCTGATTCACCAAGTCCCTTTCATCGTAAGGCCTCGAAACAGTCCCAATCTCATTTCTGACATCGATCCTCGGCCCTTTTAGACATTTGACTTCTTCGGAATTCAGAGCAGCTTTTTACGGAGAGCACTCCGTCGACGCAAGAAAACAAAATAGCCAACGTTGACCATTACGGAAATTCCATAGACCGGCATTTTTCCTAAAATGGGCATCGGTGCGAAAATACACTGATGGAAATACACTCTTAGAATGGAGTTCGATAAAAGTGGTCTTACTCGAGCCCCAGTTTTGTATACTTCTGTTACGAAATATAGATGAATTTGACTTGTATCTGCCTTTCAGTTGACTTAAATGGTTGACTTACGCGGGACTGTATTCATTTCAAACTGAAAATTTCTATTAATTATATTGCTTCTCTTGGACGAATCCAACCCCACCAATTTCAAATAATTGTTATGATCATTAACTCACATTATCAATGTTTAAAGTACGTAAGGATATTTGCGAATCTACGTAAATTTCACATTTCCAAGAAACATATACAAGCCTTAAAAGGGTACAAACATTTATAATCTTTAGCTCGGTGGAGAGACATTTTTATGATGCTTAACCTCTTCTTTTGCTCAAGCATTTCTCTCTTTAGTTTCTATTTCTTTTGTCATTCGTTTCTCTCGTTGCTTCCATCTTTCGTCCCATATTCCTCTCTTTCGTCGCCCTTTTTCTCCATTACCACTGGACCACTCTGCCGTCTCACCCTTTCTCCGTCGAGCCCTACTCACCCGTACTTCCTTAATTTTCCACAGCACTTTCTCCGAATCTCCCTCCACATTTCCTCCAAAACATCTTTTAACCGTTCGTCTCATTCAATTTGTGCTTCAACTCCCGGTTTCCTCTTCGATGAAGAATCAAAAACTAGAAACGCATCCCTAAACTCTGCATTCCAACTTACGCTTAAAAACTTCAATATAATCATATATATACACACATTCAAACTGTTATGACTTCGATAAAAATGAATAAAAAACACATAGCCATAATCTAATACGCACGATAATAAAGGTATCATGGTAATAATAGAGGTGGTAATATCACCATGGAGAAAGTACTATAAGAATTAGGAATCTGAACGAGAAAAACACCTCAGTCAACAAGTGTCCTGGTTTGAGATGACCTCATTCTGAATGCTAACGATTCATCCGCCTAAGGAAGCCTAAAGATCCTGTCTCGTAAGGCCCCACAACGAATCAATCTCGTTACCCATAGCGACGCTCATTCCGCAAAACAATTACGATAAGCCGCATCAGCATATACCGAATCTCGCCACGAATACATTTCATATGTTTCCATCTCAGATATGGAAATTCTAGAATATACGCGACGTTCTCTGGAAATTCGTCAAATATCGCATCGCTAGCTCCTTTTCCACTCGATACGCACGGCTTCTTGGAGAGGACTTTTTCCGCTGAGAGAAATGCTGCTGCTCAAGAAAAATGGAGAAGACGGGAGTGCGGTGACGTCAGCAGACCACTCCGTCGTAATGAATCGGCGTCACTTCCGATGGATCGCTATAAGAACGTCCCGAGAGTAGGAAGAAGGCAAAAAATGAAATAATAACCGCTGCGTGAGAAAGTTAGCGCCCCGCAACGTCTCCTATGGTTTGTATCTCCGTTGGGAGCCACCGTCTCCTAGGCAACCGAGAGGAATGAAAGCTCTCAAATCACGAATTGCAGTTCGATTGCTGTCATTCTTCCCCAAAGAATAAATGGGGATGTTCTGAAAGATTGTGGTGGCTGTCGTTCTCCAGATGTGAATTTCCACTGAATGAATGGGTTGTGAGGCAACGAAGAAGTCCTCTTTTTGTACGATTATACACTCCAACATGACTTTAAGTGTCAGAAAGATTGTGATACGAATTAATTTAACCATTAATACCTGGAAATTTTTTAAAGATTATTTTTTCCTCTTATTTTTAATCACAGGTGACTAAAAATTCTCCAAACGTTTTATTTAATCTTACCCAAATTATCCCTCTTTCTTGAGAATAAAAATGCACGTTCAATTATTTTACGACTGCTCTGGATGATTAAGAAAACCCCTTTATATTTTCCCTAAAACCTATTCACATAAACTTATTATTTTTCTTTAATATGTATAAATCCGTATGCAAATTTCAATCCTTTTTCACTTGAATATCGTAGGATAACATTTTAGATCTACTCGCAAAAATGTGTGCTATGCAAGGAAATTCCACATTTTCAAAGGGGTGGGAGACCATCGCTATTCTCACAATTGTATCTAGCTGCTTACATCCGACAAGGACATTAATTCCATGCTACAACATACATAACATTTACCTGTCATTATTATAAACGATATTATACCATGCTATTATTATTATTATAAACATGAATCTTATAAAACGCACTTACAGCGAGTAGTTGTAGTAGAGTAAGACGACCTTCATTCAAATTAATCATAATCTTGCAAACCTGAAGGAGAAGGAATATGATAGAATTCTGTATGATTTTTAACCTTCGATATCTGTAAATATATAAAGCCTAAAGAATTAAATTATACGCCATAGGGAATGGATATGATCGTAGAAGAAGAAGTAGGGTATGAGCGCGCTTTGTAACCAGGCAACCCTTAAATAAATCACTCCCAAAAATATATGCGCGCGATCGCGAGAACAAGGTTTCGCTTATTCTAGTCCATTCATTCCGATCCGTTGGCAACCAAGATGCTTACATTCATATGTATTTCGGGAGCCATCACTCAGTACGCTTCAGGTGATAGTCGATGGGGATTCCATCCAATCAGCCGGCGAAAATTCCCTTTTCCGCTACATCTCTCCTTATCTCGCTCGTGTCTTAACACCGCATTATGAGCCACTGCGTGCGATACTTCCTTTTGATACGCTTAAGTTACGAGAGCCTTAGACGCGCCTCAATGAAGCCATGGAGAGAATTATTTGTGGATGCTCGAGGTGTTTCGGGTCCTGGAACACCCTGTGGGTGCGTTCAGAATTAAAGAGGATGGCGCCGTGGAAAATTCGTCTCCCACGCATTCCCAATTGGAAGCCACTATATTTCGCTAAGCGCAAAAATCCGAACCTGAAGCGTTTCATCATACTTTCAAATGAATTACTGCAACGATTCCCGGCTCGTTATTATTCAAACTCGCGGACGTCCACGCCAATTTTCGGGTCGCCCTCCAAAATGTATTCGGTAATTTCATGAATAACTTTTTGTCTCGGATTGCGGCGCCGCTCCCGACACATTTTTTCCCAAATCTTTATGCGGAGCTGACACCAGATGCCGTGATGTGTCTCCGCGTGAAATTTGTTGCGATAATTGGAGCTGATTATGGATGACGATTCAATAGTCGCCAAAGCATCAAAACATATTTTTAGATAGGACTGTTCGATGCATATCAAACAGCGATATTATCTGATTAAACGTGGAATATATGGATTATTTTAAAACTAAAATCTCGATGAAGAACAATGATCCATCCAAATTAAATTAGAAAGAGAAAAAGAAATCCATGACCTTCACTTTCATCTTCTAAATTAAGTTCCATAAAGAATACTTATAATATTTCCGTATAGAAATATAGAATAATTCCGCAAAGAATAACTAAGATCATTTTGATACAATAACTAATTACATGAAACATGCTAAATTAAGTAAAAACTCCCTCTTATATCCATCAGCGCGTAAGTAAAAAAATACACGCTATAAGAATGTTACTTGCGCAAATAAATTGGAAAAATCATATTTGGAAATATTTCAATAAACGATGCACGAGTCCAGCGAAAAATATGTTTGAATACTAATAACCATACATTGGTAGAGCATAAGATCAGAATTATCAACCTAGGTCAGCTTGCCCCGAATAAAAAAGTCAAATTTTAAACTACGATTTCCCAAAAATGCAACGATGGGAGTTTCACATAAGTGCACATGAACTACAATGATTACCTTGCAACAACGTTCTACTATTTCAGTAATTCCAGTTCGTTTTCGGTGTTTGAATATTACTATTACATGAAATCGATCATGGTTTTAAAGTATTTTCATCTCAAAAATAATCTTCCTTTATGATTTTCGTGACTCGATAAGTGAGAATCGTGATATCCTAGGTATTTTTCCCATCTGTTATTCAAGGTTGATTTTTACCTCCCAGCACTAGGAATCAGAGGAGATTTTGGGGTTCGTTTGAGAGAAATTCTCTAAGAGAGATCATCAAGGGGTCGGAATTCACAAGCAGAATGTGAAATAAATCTTCAGCTGCAGCGGCTCCTCTCCGACCATAACATTCCCTAAGTCTCAAACAATCCTTTCTGCGGTGCTCATGGGAATCTTCGGTTGCCAAGGAACAAAGATGGAATAGTAACTGAACTGCAGGTAAATGTAGAAGCGTTGAAGAATTATATTCCAGCAGCACAAACAAACTGTATTCTTTGCTGTTTCGAGAGAATGCTCGCTAAGAGTCCTACGTGCCTAGCTTAAGTCGAGTCGAGAATTACAGACGTACTTTCCACTTCCAACCAATTACCATATACCTAGTTCAGGTCCACATTAGAGTCTTTTGAAGGATCTTCAGAGAATTATTACGGCTATTTACTGAATTTACGGAAAAGTATACAGAACTGAAGAATCTTTGAACTATTTGGTCCTTTTGTATGCAGCGTTTAGCTTGGTAGATTTAAGAACGATTTTTTTTAATGAGTTATAAAAATACATATCCTAAAATACTTAAGGTATTTTTTGAAGATGATAAAAATATTTTGCATATAAACAAATAATATTCTGCGATTTTTCTCATGATGGAGAAGTTTTAAGATCAGTAACTATGGCTAACTTGAAAAATAATTTATGGCAATAAAGGACATATTATATGATACTATCATAATCCGGCCTTGTTGACGAAATCGTCAGCATTCTAACATTCTTACGTTGAGGTCCTGGGTTTAAATCCCGGCTGAAGAGCAAATTTTTCTCTCAGGGTGTTAATGTTTGTGACGTCTGATGTTAGGTTTATTTATTTAATACATTGAATGTAACGTATGTAATTGGGAGTAACATGTTTGCGTTAAAGAACTTATTATTGTTATAAACAAAATAGGATCTTTACTCCAATGATTTTTAAAAATTCCAAATGATATTTTTTAAGTATTGTAATTATTGCCATTATTTTGTGTCATTATTTGCGTAGTATCATTAAGAAAAGTAAAAATCATTGCAAGGGAAACTTTAAAAACATCTAGCATTACTTTATATTCTAAGCAGATGGATGTTTATGATAATTTTTTCTCTGTAACGCATACTTTAACTATCGCCTTTTAATGGAATAAAGATTGATTCTCTCGGGTTTTAAAATTCAAATAATTTTTATAATTCACTATTATTGGGAGCATAACTTTTATTATTATAATTATGGATAATATAACTCTTCCTAAAATATAACGAGAAATGAGTAATTCGATATTAGATCTTTGTATACAGCTCTAGATAAATTAAACAATGGAAAGATAAACAAGCAGGTCTTATGAAATAACAGTGGATGTAATTACTTTGGTGAGACGGCATTATTTTATTACATGACTTGCTCTACTTGAATAATTAGGTCATAATACAAAAGAAAGGCTATTTTGATGTTCGTCATATACGTGCAGAAAATAGAAATGGCCTAATTTCAATTAAATGTAGTAGAACATACTAACTTAAAAAAAGGATATACTACTCCACTTCCTATTTGGAATTGAATGCTTTAAATATGCTGAAAAACTACTTCTGTGAAATATACGTAATTTTACCTTGAGAAAAGGATATAAAAAGCATGGAATAAACTTAATGATATTATAAGAATAGTATTGGTCCTCTTTATCATGATAAATACGAAATTTAACTAGTTTTAAAAGTAACCGTGTCTACGACAAGAGAGAAATTTCCGTGACTTCCAACAGCTCCATAAATCTCTAGTTATCGGATATTCGCGATCGTTTCGGAGGCCTTGTAACAATTTGGAAAACATTATAATGCACTTTCAAGTCGCTTAAGACGTTTTCCAGCTTTTCATAAATTACTCAAGTAAACTCCACTTTGTGGAGGTTTCTGTTCATTATTATTTCTCTGTCACACGCCAACCTCTGGTTCCATGAATCAAAATTCAGCGAAAGATAAACGGCAGGAACGCCGCAGCTCGTTTTCGGACTGGGCTTCGAGAAACACTCATCAATTGCATTTATGAGGATGAATTTCGCAATTAGACGCAGTTATCCCATTACGTTGCGAAAAATTAGAGATGCCATCCTCGTTCCGAACGCGGTTGCAAATCAACTTCCGCGACTGAAAAATAAATCAACGTCGCCCGATATTTTCAAGACGTATTCAAGGATATTATTCTGGAAATGATCGCATTTGCACAAATGAGCTGTTCAAATAAAGATGCGATCCGTAAATCGGGTTTAATGCAAAGCGGTGTCACTGTGTCTATGTTTCCTTTCATAGATTTAGTACCTTAACGCGAACAAGCCATCGATTGTGAGCTAATTCAGTGGAATGCCTGATGAAGCTTTCAAATTGCATGTATGCTGAATAACGCCCTCGTGGGATCGATTTTTAGGATCGGTTTTACGTTCGAAATCAATACTCAATTCCGTAGAGCTCCCATAAACTACGGCTTTAAACTTTTCTCATTTCGCATGAGTTTGTTCTTTGCCATCATTTCGCCATAAACATTTCCGAGCATGGGTTTTTCATCTTGATGAATTAGGTGATGTTTTGAGTATTTCCCTTACAATATTAGAAGTTTTTGTAGAGTACGAATATCAAATTGTATATAGCTTTTAAAATGTATATGTTAAACTGTAGTTCTGATATACAATAAATAAATAAATAATAATAATAAATAAACTCTCTTGGTTTGTTATACTAAACTTGAAATACTATCCTTGAAGGCGCTGTATTTTTTGATCATTGAAGCATATTTTACATGAAAATAAATTAATGTGAACTTTCTACTATTAGAGACAAAATGATCGACCATGTTGTTTAAGTGCTGAAGTGGAATTAACATTCCAACAGCTCAACAAGCACTATTTAACCGTATACGTTCTTTACAAATAAATTCCAACAGATGGAACGAAAGACCTGAACTACAAAGATTTTTCTTACATGTCTCAACTTTGAATTTATAAGTGCATTATATTTCGCATCTTTAGAAGATATTTTAACGAATTGCGCATGGAGAGTTATTATGAGTTTAGTCTACACAATCTAACTGAACAAAGAATAGAGAGAGAAGCGGTGTTTTTACATATTCTGTATATATATAATAATCTTCACCCTGTATGACCACGTCTGTGATATGGTTTACCACCTGTGAGTACTGGTTTAGCCAACCAGTACTCACAGCTTCGGTGTTTCAGAAGTATGAAGATTGAGGAAAGATACTTAATTTGGTACTCTACGATAGTGAAGATCAAAGAGTAGGCAGATTTTTCTAGCGAAAGTTTTAAATTTCGCGAGTCAAATTCGAGAAAACAAATCTGGGAAACGAAACCGCGAAAGGAACTTCTAGTCCGATGACAAAAACACGGTCCGTGGAAGAGATGAGGAAGGCTCGTAGGAAATTGCGCGTTTAAAAAAATCCGGTAAATAATGGAGAAAAGAGAGAGTTTGGAATAGGGGAAGGATTCTCTCTTTCCTTTGAACCCACTCACTAAATAATACAGCTTTCTTCCTTTCTCTCTCGAAACATGTAAGCTTTCTCCCTTTCTTTCCATTGGAAGAGGAAATGGACTCGCTCGCCTGCTCACCTATCCGGAAACTCAACCACTCCTGAGGGCTTCCGAAATAGACTCGCCAAAAACTGCTCTTTCACCTTTTCCTTTCTTCTTTCGAATTTAATTCGGCTATTCTTTTACCTCACAAAGCTTCTTATCTACTCTCATCCTTAAGCTCCGATACTTCGATCTCCAAATGAAGTCTTAGCGATCAGGCGTTACTTTGCCGAGAGCCATAATAAGTAACACTATCCACTTTCTACTGTACAAGCGACCGGTTTAACCGCAATAGCATCATCAGATTCCTATCAGAATCAGATTAGTATCAGCTCGGAAATAATTGGAGACATCATTCCTAACCGTAGTTGAAATGTGATAAATAATTAAGGCTTAAGCTATATAGCGAGGATGATCTGTGTTATAGTTTACCTAATTTCAGGCTTTTAGTTTCCGTCTAATTAAAATACTTTTTCGGAGCCTAATCTATCTACATCTACATAAGTACCCTGCAAGCCGCCTTTCGGCGTGTGGCAGGGGGTGTAAACACCTATTCTATTTTACCGCGTATTTTAATCTATTGTTGTCGCATATCGTGCGCGGGAAGAAGGAATTCTTAAAACGATTCGTCCTAGCATCTATTTCTCGTATTTTACGCGCATTATCGGATAAATCTAATCTAATCTATCTGTTTAATTATATCAAAAAAGTGGATGCAAAATCTTTAAATGCTCTGCAATTTCTGAAAGAATAGAAAGAACTAAAATTAACCAAATCATCCATAATTAACCATCATCCAATTCTTAAAGTAATTGCAAACTGATCACTTCATCTTTCGCTAACTTCAAACAGACGAACAGCTTACATCAAATATCGGAATAAATTTAATACGAGGTGAAAATTAAATAGAGGTAAAGATACTCTACGATTGAGTATTTTAGGATCTATGATATTACATTAAGATAATATCTCTAAATAGATATATTTTTCTGAATCTAGTAAAATATTAATAAAGCTGAATAATCTGTATTCCTTGCAGTTATGTACTTCCTATTTTTAGAGACAAAAGGACGGAATTTATTACAATAATACAAACAAAGTTTTTATCTCAAACTTTATAAGAGAATAAAAAGTAGGGAGTATTTAATACCGCAGATACCTCATCCTTACATTATTCCGGCGAAAGGCAAAATGAAGACCTCTCTCTTCGAATCAACTCTTCAATTTACTATGTCGAAATTGATTAGGAATCTATTCACTCATTCCTTCTGAAAACTTTCCCTTAAACTCTAATTGCTCGCTCCGTCTTCTTTGCATCTCCTTTCAAATGTACAGTTTCAAAGTGAAAACGATTATCGATGCGTCACTTTTCTCTTTGAAAAGTCCAAGAGACAACTGAAACACCTTCTCATTTACTTTCGGGGAGCATCTCTTAATTATTATTTATGTATTCTATTTGCTTGCGACCTCTTCTCGATTACTAATTTGTCTTCTTCGATAGAGGGTTGATAAATAAGGGAATATATATCCCAATACTACTTCTGCTGCCAGCGAAACTTCTTGTGTAATCGTATTCGGAGTGCTCCCCCAAAAGCACCTTTCATTAAGTTTGTGCGTATTTGAAGAGACGAACGTAATTCCTTAAACCAATCTGCAAAACTCTAGCCTCTTTAAACCATGAAGTTCTTTCCTCACTCCTTCACTCTTCCTCTTATTTGCATGGCGGTCCTTCTGGAACTTGCTTTTCTTCTTCCTTGTTTGTTTATCGCCCTCTTTTATCTTCTCTTTGGAATACTCGTCCTCCACTGTCCTATGCCAATCAACCATTCTGTTTTGCGTCCGCCATTATTGCCGTGATTTATTCTCCCGAACACAAAAGCAAATGTACCTCGCTTATCCTCAAAGATCCCCTCAAAAATTTGCATTTCATGCGTTTAGATTCCCCGCTGTTCAATTAGCTTGCATCAAATTTTTGGGTATATATTTTCAATTCTCTATATCATCTTTCGAATCAAGGTTTTCAGGTCAAGTTAAATATAAATTTTGTTTACGAATCTTTTACTAAATTAAGTAATACCAGCTACAAACTTTACTCATATGCAACGCAATGAAAAAAAAGGAATTCAACAGACAGTTTCCATGTAACCACTATTTAGGCTTAACCATAATTTAACCACTTAACTCTATAAATCATGCTGCATAATTTCATTATGTATCCTTCTCTACTACTAGTAAAGATTTGATTCATACTTCGTCAATCTGTGAAAGATAACTCTTAACATTTCATAAAGTATTCAAGTATAAAGTATTCAAGTATAAAAGAATCATCAGAAATTTCAATAAAACTTTTTACAAAGATTAACTTTGCTAATAGGATTTTTTTAAATTCAACTATCTACATCCAAGAATTAACTTTTGATGAAATAAGCGCCGAATTTGTATATATTCAATAATTAAACCGCTAAAGCTATTGTATTATAAACTTTGTCCCAATTTTGCCCAATAAAGTCAGTTTATTGATATTTTACTAGGATTTTTTCGGTATGATGCTCCTAGATTTTCAAAAAAATTCAAGAAATATGTTATATTTCAAGAATCGCTAATTCGCATTAGCATATTTTACTTTAAATAATTAATAAAGCTCCAAATATAAGATTGTACACCGATTAATAATTACCGGTTACACATCCGAGAAGAGAGACTCCGGCCCATAGTTTATTCATTAAGAGACTCATCAAAAACCAAAGTTACGAAACCCAAGTTCTCCTCCATAATTTCCAGAGTGGATTAAATTTTAATACCTCTTTAAGCTATATATTTTCGAAGCGAAGAGGTTTAATCACACACTTTCACTTTATACCTCTAAAACCATCTTCTCCCTATTTTTTTACATTTACTACGCATCGGGCCCGGATATAACTCGAGCACCTACCCAACTATTTTTGCTCATACCATCACGTCTTATTTATATCCCACTAATCGATTCCCACTTTGTGCCTTCCCATAATTCCCACCTCTTAAAACTCTCATTCTTGGTCCTCGATTCTATTCCCCCTTTGTTTTTTCATCCTTACCCCGAATCTCTCTCAAGAACCACCATTTCCCTTTTCACCATTCTTATTTACATTTTATTTTCCCTTCGTTCTTCTTCTTCCCTTCGGCCTCTCCCATATTACCCCCGTCTGCAATCTAGTTCGATACTCTCATCCTCTTCCCTTTAGGTTCTTCCGAAGGCTGCAGTTCCTCGATCACATAAAAGAGTCTTCGAGGCAAAAAGAAAGTGGGGATAAAAAGGTTTACCCTCAGCGAAATTTCTCCACCCGTCCTCCGTTTGAAATTCCTCACTTTTATCCTCCCTCAGTTGCTTACTCAATCTATTGCCATCTAAGTGGATCTCGAAAGAACCACATCCCCTAATCGATGCTTGGGTAAGGACATCGTGTTTGCGTTGTCATTTGAGTCTTCCCAACCCTTTCGCCCTCTTAAGTTTTGTCTTCCCCTCCATTACGCGCTCCTCTATCTTAATCACCCTTCAGCTTTGACCAAACAACTCATTCCCCCTCTACGATATTATATCACTCTCCCGTTTGCCGCATTTCCGTTATTTTGTCTTCGTTCGAAGTTTCTTCTCTATTGAACTTCACTCCCTACGAGTGCTCTACTCTTTCCTCTGAATTAGTCCGTTCAAAATTTCAAAATTTATGACACCCACTTACGCACCCTCAATCGATTCTGCTCATCATTTCTCGGAACATATTATCCTTTGAAATTCTCAACGTTCTATTTACAATTATCTTAATGTTATTCTCTTAAATTCGGACGAATGAAACACCGTAACGAGTATTTCTAAATATCTAATTAAAAATTTTACAAACAGAACACTGAAAACTTATTGTGATTAAATGCAATTAACACTCTGAAACTGATCGATATGAATATATACTTTTTGGAAAGTAGAGCTCCATATCGTATTCAAGTATATCATATTATAATGATTGCTTTTTGCTTTATCTAGTGACTCATTACATAACCAAATACGAAGTTAATGAATGGCGTGAACAAGGATATAACATTGAGGAATGAATCGTAAGGAACAGAAAAAGCAAAAGCAATGAGTCAATGCGGTCATTAATTCAGTCAACTCTTTCAGTGTGAAGTTTTTCATATTTCACCTTGGATAAATTTTTGAGGATTGATTGTAACAACAAAATAAGTGTTAAAAGAATCAAATTGAGCAAGACATGAAAGGATTAACGGTATTAACACATACAGAGGGGATAAAGCAGCTTATACAAAAAACAATTTATCTCAATTGAAAATTGATAACAAAGCATTCTTGATATTTGATATTCTGTTTTTGAAAAAGCCGTTCATTATGTTATCCACTTCACTTAGTCCAACACATAACCCCTTACTTCCCTTTACTCTTCCTTCCCTCTGCCACACTCTTAGTGCTCCAAAATTGATCTACAAATTCAAGTTTTTTTTCCATTCCATTTGTAACCACGGTCTTCTGCTACTTATCACTTCTCCCCCTCTATTTCCAACTCTCTCATTTCTTCCCACTTCCATCCTAATCTCCCTCATGTCCAACGCATCCATCAACCCTTCCCTCATTTCTCCACAACCCTCTCTGTACTTTTTGCATTACTTTCTCGCAGCATTGCTCCTTTTATTTCCTGACAGCCCTCCTGTCCTCCAAAAGACCCTCGTCACAGGATCTTCCATCCCGCTGTCTCTCTTGCCAAACAGTTGTTGTTTGGCTTCCCCTTACTATAATTTCCTCCCGCTCTTCGCGAAAGAGCCGTTTGACGCGTTGTACACAGCTTCTCGGTCCACGTCATTACGATGGGCTTTCTACGGCTGAGGGAACCTGAAACCCTTCGGCAAACCTCGGAAAAACTTCTCATCTCCTCCGAGTACGGAAATTTCTCGGTTTTAATTACTTGCTGGCAAATCCTGCGATGTGATGGCCTGAATTGGCAAACTCGAAGGAAAGGACGATTTGATGTCGGTGCAAAATGTCGAGAGACAATCAATTGGATGGATTTTGTGTGGACTAGAATACTCATTTAGAAATGGAAATATAAAAGCAAGGTACTAAAGAGGTTTTGGGAATATTATAAATTATTCTTAAACCAGGTAAGTGCTTAAATCCCTATTTAATTCATTTGAGAAATAAATTATTATTAAAACAAATATCAGCTGGAATAATATGTCAGAAATTAAATGAAAATTGGAGAACTTTTTTCTTGTCTTATTTTAAACTCTTGTATTATTTTGAAAATTGAATGACAAATGATTTTTAATCGGACGCTATAAATAAGATTTTACTCAGGTTCTGTTCCTCAATTCACTTTCTGAATCGTTAAGTGCTGTCAGGCTTTGAAAGAAAATCAAAATATTTTGAAATGTCGGAAGGAAATCGACCGAATAACGAATCGATAGGTCGCGACCTTCTCTCATTTGACCTCTCAAAAGTTGATTCTTATGCTTAATCACAAATTCCCTCAATTTTGGGAATGCAGCGTGTTCAACAATGATATGTTAACTACTACAAATATAAGGTATTTTATGAAAAAATAAATTCCTACTCTTCCTATTCCCTTCACATAAGCACTATCTGACTGATAAATCATTTTGAGTACGCGATTCAGTTTGTAGTTCACGAAAATGGTTTTACCCACTCCAAATAAAACATATCTACGTTTAAATTTTCAGACAAATTCTACAGGATTCTCAAAAACCGACCGAAAAACATTTTCTAAATTCCAAAGTTTTCTTTTTCCTACTTCCTGAACGAGGGCACTGCGGTCTTCTTGAGCAAATTTTCCTGCTGCTAGAGCTCAAACGTTCACAATATGCATACACGAATTTTTTTTAAGGAAGTGCACTCCTTCCGTAATTGAACTCAAAATAGTTTAGCCCCGGGGCATGGGGTTATTTGTGCAAGAAATAATACGAAGCATTCGAAAAATATTGAAATAGAGACAACGATGTTTCCACGCGAATGATTCAGAAAAAATTACCAATCCTCCGAAATGAAATACCAAATCATTGGCAAGAGACCTACAGAAATATAATTACAGCAGTAAATCCTGTTTCTGCATAACTTCCCGAAATACATCTTAAATAACACAAACTACTATTTTTGCATTTTATGAACAGAGATATTGGAGTGTATTCATAAAAATCGTGGGCAAAAGAATAAACTCAAGTAACGTTGCTAAAAAGAGAGGTATAATATAAATTTTCCTTTAATTTAAAAGAACTATACTGCAACCCCGCACGGAACTTTAATTTCAAGGCCAGGAAAAATGTCAAAGTACTGTAGGCTTGGAAAAAAATGCGCATGGCCGAAGATAAAAATAATAAGAAAGTGAAGAGAAAATAAACAAAGAAGTAAAGTAGCTAATAAGAGTCGATGGAATTTTAATTGGATGACTGGAACGGGGCGATAGGTGGTTAGTGCACGTAAAAATAGACGGAGAAAAAATGAATTTTCTTATTAAAGTAAACTGAAAAAAATACGTCAAGATATTTATTGGGTGGTCCACAAATTGAGTTAATTCCATAAAAATAAAGAGGAGGGTTTCAAAATCACATTTTCGAGGTGAAAATATAAATGTCGGAAGAAGTTTAACAGGAGTTGAGTTAATTAAATAAAATACAAAGTGAATTGAGCATTTTAACTTTGAAACTTTCATCTACCCTCCACTTTAGGTATTTTCTATATAGTATCGTTAATTTATTTAAAATATCTTCTCGTCCTTTAATATTGGATCAAGGTCATCCTACTGCAAGTTCATCGTGGAATATTATCGACCGTTTGATTTCGAGAGTAAATCAGATAAAAAAGAGAATTTGGAAGAATAAGGAACACCATCCGAGGGTCCGCTGCAAAGGCTTTTTGCGGGTGTCTTTAATGAGTAATGGCGCCAAGGGAATGGAGGCAAAAAGGACCGAATGTGAAAGGTCACGATGACAATCCCGAGCGAGAATTTAAAGTGAGCTGCACACCACTGTAGTGAAATTCGCCGTGGTGGCCAAACCCAAAGATTCTCTCGGGGAAGAGGGAAAAAGCATGATTTTTTTACAATTTCTCGAAGAGGGAATGTGAAAGAAAAAGGGGAATGAGGTGTGATTTTCCACGTTTACCCTTAAAATTTCGAGGGGGAATCTCAGGGGTGCTTCTGGGCGTTCTACATCAGCATAAATACGAGTTGGTGGTGGTGGGCTCACTTCGAGACAAGAAACATTGAAGGTTGAAGATAGGCCATTTTATTCCCTTGTGCCTCTTTGGAAGAAAGAGTGATGTCTCCCCTTTCTTAATGTTCCACTTCTTACTTTAATTTAGAGATGATATACAATATTAATGATTTTTCAAAGTGTCATAGATTTCTATGTAAAATTTTACCAAAATCCTTATACGCTATAGACCGATGCTTATAATATATGAGTATTATGTAAAATAGGAATTTGTACTAAACTTTTCTCTTGGAAGACTAATTCCACGCATACGATGATTATAAATTAGGTTGCAGTCATTAGGGTCAAAATCATGGCGTTATTTATGTAAGATTAACAACATATGAAAATTTTAGGATACAGAAGAACTTTAATAGGAATTAATCGCTGTAAACTAATACTCTCCATTATTTCTTTCTAATGGTACGACTTGGTTTTTTGAGCTTCAATTTAATTTATAAGAGAACGTGGTAGCATCGTTTCGGTTTGCAAAAAAGTCCTTGTTTACTCACAATAAAAATTCGGCGATTTTATTGCTAAGTTCAAAAAGAAGGAATCGTAATGTATAATTTAAGCCTACGAAATCTATGATCGGAGACTTGGTTAAACGATCAACCATTTTGCATACAAATTGAAACATAAATAACTATCTCTTAAGGAAGCAGTTCATCACAGATCAAAGTGATGTGAGCAAATATATTCGATCGGAAATCATCCGAAAACACTCAGAGAAACAAATCCTCTTTACACGTAATTAGGAACGTTTTTCAAAGAGCAGGTGGCATTCAAACACCACACACACAAGGCTTAAAAAAAGCGTTTCGAATAGATTTCATCGTTTCCTCTCTTTTCCCTAAAACAAATCAGCCCCGTGAAGATGAACACCTAAAAATTCCGAGTCAAACACAAAAATCTTAATTGCTCCATCCGACCGCTCCGACGATTTCCACGATCAAAAGCACATCCGCTTTATCGCACATACTGCCAATTGGGAAAGAGAGGGAAAAAAGGGAAGGAAAATATAGGAGGAGGAACAAGAGTGGCTTTCTGTGTCCCTTCCACTTGGGAGCATGTTTGCTTTTACGGGTCGCGTAACTTTTTACCGAAACAAATCACTTTCACCCAATCCCTGGGTCCTTACACAGGGGTTCATTTCCTTCTCAAATCACTCTTGAAGGGGATTCTGGGAGTGGTGATTGCAACTTTTCCTTTCTATGACCCTTCTTTACCTCCCTTGTCCAAATCCCCTGTCCAAATCTAACCTTCGCTCATAAAGGACACGCTGAAGGGCGATATCCCTCCACCAAACACATCCGAGGAAAAATCGTATCGAGGCAACGTTAAATGAATCAAATTCCGGAGGCGAGACGTGTGTCGTTGCTACGGATCTGCGGAGATATGACGAGGGATGGTGACGCGAGTAATATTTGAGAAGCCAATTAGCGGAGGCAAAGGTAGTGTGTAGCCGAGAAACGGGCTTTGGTTAATGGATGAGATGCAATACGAATAGAATAATGGTAGAGTTTGTTTTTTTTTCCGATCTTTTAACTTCTTGGTTTCCGGAGAAGGGTGTGTAACGCGGCGTGACATTCGGTCTCGCTTGCTCTCACTTTGGTGAACCTTTGTTGGACGTGTATTTATAAAGGGCGAAGATTTAGAGGAGAATAAATCGCCCGTTAAATTTTCAGCCCTTTCATACGTTGCTAACCCTTGCAGGCGTATCGGTGGGTACAATGTTGATAACACATTTGGTATTAATTACGGGAGGGTTGCCCATTTGAGGGATGAAATTAAGTTTTAACAATTATGGACTCGACCCCCAAACTTGTTGAGTTACGGCAGTGACCGCAATCTATAGGATCCTTGAATGATGTGCACCGAGGGAATCATAAACACGGAGAGATGGATTCGTCTTGGGATTAGAAACGATACATTCTAAAGGTGATTCGCTCCGTTCATTTTAAGTGGGTATTAATATATTGGCAGGTTAACGATAAATTTGAAGAAATGGTAAATTTTAGTAGAATTAATTTTAAAGAAAACAATAATATTGTGTAATAATATGATTCAACAGCAGAGAAAATTAATGAAAAAGTTAATGATTACATACATATATATATGGACGCCAAACGCCGAAAGGCGGCTCGCAGGGTAAATATGTAGATGTAGACAATTTCATGCGAGTAAATAACCAATCATTGGTGATAATTGGTTGAATAACGTTGATACCTAACGTTATAATAAGTTAGTTTACCTATTACGGAATATTTGCAAAGGTTATTATAATTCTATGTAAAATATAGCACTAAAATCCTTATGAAATAACAAAGATAAAGTCGATCCCATGTTCAAGTCTGGAGTTTATAAAATCATATTTTACGACTGCTAAAAATGGGTTAATAACGAAGTTATAAATGATAGAAGCATTTAACAATCAAGAGCTTTCACAAACTCTTTGTTCGACATTATAGAGGTAAGAGGAACTATATATGTATTCCATGGTAAAAATTTAGAATGATGATTCACCAGACACTTACGTAAACGATAAAATACGCTCACGCAAAGAAAAACGTACTTATAGTCACGAAAATTGCAATAAAATTGCTTAAAGTGCTCTCCATTCGTTGAGAAAAGCTTTCACACACCCCCACGCTTGAGCACTGCCTTTGCAGCTTTCAGAACTCCATCCCAAGAATAAAGGAAGGAAAGAAAGGTGTTTGAATCCGACGTTTTGATTATTCCTTGGTACCCAAGCGCGAAGCCCACTTTTTTATCACATCTTCATGCTCCAGATCGGATCGCTGAGTTTTGAGCGAAAAATTAATATTCAACTTTTATTTTTGTCATCTTTTATGGCAGGTTATATTTTTAGGGCCTCGACGAAAAAAACCCGCCAAGTGGAATGGATTTTCAAACTTTTTTAACGTCAGATTCTTTCCCAAGAAGCATGTTTCGTCTGCCATTTGATCAAAGGAAAAAAGAAGAAGTTATGAATATGTTTGGCTGTATTTGATGGCGCGTGGTAGAACATTTTTCTCTCAATTTTATCGAATAAAGAGTCTGCCACTATCCAGGCTCTGAATTGTACATAAATTTCGATTTTTTTAAAGAAGGAAACAGTTTATATACTCTCGTGAGTTCGACTGGGATTAATAATAAGGGTCAAGGAACTTTTTCATTAAATTTCCATCAAAAGCTTTTCTCCCTTTCAAAAATGCTTACTTTGACCGTCAATTCACCTGAAAGATGAAAGAACTTGATTTTTAACAACTGTCAACTTCATATTCCTACATTTTAGAGGGTTACTTAAAAATGTCAGATTCGATACTTGGAAAGAATTTAGCTAATATTTAATAATGTAAATTTAACTCGAAGGACGAGTATACTCCTGTGTGTGTGTGTGTGTGCTACAACCTTATCAACGATAGTTTACTGTACTGTCGTCTATTGTTGAGTTACTCAGGGTAATATTTGACTGGGCATAACATTTGTCTTGCGAATCGCTTGCGCTGTAAATCGCAATTCCTAAAATAGATTGCAGCTGCACTTGAATAGTACTGGAAATGCCCTTACATCTGCATATCGCTTTGAGAGAGGAAAGACATCAAAACCTATTCGTATGCTGATCAGGTGATTGAGTTAATCCAATACCGTATCTGAACGAGTCATATAGTTGAATTAGCCGAGTGAATGCTTCCTTTCTAAAGAATCGTATAATTTTTCAATACAAAATTCACAAAAAAATTTGATTGTACAGCTATTATTCATTCCGATTAGCGGATTTTCGATCTAGTAGTAACAATTCTATCGCCATTATTTTATTGAAGAACAACTGAAATCGATTAATATGAGAAAAATCTAGAGTTAAACTAGATGATTTAAGAAATTGAATTTTCTTTATGGAACGACAAGAGATTAGCTGTCGAAAAATTTTAAGAAGACACCGAGAATTTCCGGAAATTTAATTATATCTATTAACAATATAAATGCTGTGAAATTTGCTCTGACTGATGCATGAATATTAAGTTGTCATTCATTTGAAGGCAATACATCCAAATAACATATACGAGAGTGACGTTGTAGTAGAAGTTGTTGCTTCATAGTAAATACAAGCATCAATTTTCAATATCCACCGCTAAAACTTCCGATTCTAAAAAGATAAATTCTATCCTAAACATCGTTATATTATTATAAGAGATAACTAAACAATTGGATACATAAGCTTCATCATTTCTTTTTCTAAGAATCTTTCATAAACTATTTCTGAAAGCTTTACTTTCATTTACCCTTATTAAATCGATTCAGCGGAATGATTGGGGCCATAATGTATTTCGACTCCTACGTAATAAATAAAATCTTCAATGATGAAAACGATTGCTGTACGCGTAGTTTTCCCTCAAAACATGGCCATTCTTTCGCCCTTTTTGAGAAGATTCATGGTCAGTCATGAGCGAAAGCCATCAGAAATGGAAGATCTCCTTCGCAGCAATCAGCAGATATCGGAAAGATTTACAGTCGTCGGGGATATCAACGAACGACCCCCTTTAACGACCAACGGGGGGCATAAATTCACTTCGGGATCAAGTTGTGTATCTCTCCCTTAAGCGGCGATGCGCGGATGGAGCCTTTGAGACCGCCGTAAAATCAGGGAATGAATCGTAAGGACGGTGCACTCTTGCAAGTTCCTCCCTTTCTAATCCCACTTCAACCCAGAAACCATTTTAATCCATGGGCGTTCTAATCAGCATACTTATTCTGAATGAAACTACGGGTGAAATGGATGTATGGAAGAACATATGGTATAAGAAATAGAATGAATCCTGCTAAAAATGTAGGAGAATTTTCGGAAATTTTTGCGAATGTTCCCCCGGATTAAGTATTTTACGACCTTTTGGGCTCTTCTATTCTATCGCACGTTGACCCGAACAGCCGTTTCCCCATTTGACCCTCTTGTGAGGCACGTTGTTTCCGGCAGCTCAAAGTGCGCAATCTGACGGTGGGGAGGGGAAAACGTACAACGCTTCAGATGTAAACGTATGTATGATGCGAGAGAGGGTTCAATCAACTAAAGGATGCGACGCCGAGTACTAATGCAGCTATGCAACGAGAACCTGCTCTCCAGTTTCCTGGTAGTGACGGCTTTAATTAGCATTGTTTCTGCGTCGCTCATCTCTCCACGGTTGCGAAAAGATGAAGCGTGAGATATTTCTCGGAGGATGTGGCCAATGAAAACTAAAGGAGAAATATGGCTGTTGATTTTTATGTTTTGTGGTATTATACCTCGTTGTCCGTGTAAAATTAAAAATAAATTGGGACATGACTTGTGATAGATTTATATCAGATTGAGAGCTTTTATAGTTTCAGATTAATAGGGTGAAATCTTTCTCTTAATTTTCTCATATTAAGCTGTCCTTTAATTTCAATTAGCTTACCTATACGATAGCTTTTGTCATTAATGTTTCTCATAAGTCTCCATAATAAACTGTTTCGATTAAATTGGAGAAGACAGTTTAGTTAAAGGTGGCTATTTTAATTCCATAATTAATGAAAATTAATCATTTCCTCTCCTAAAAAGAGGTGAATTATCTATCCCAGAAAAATGTAATATAAATCGGTAAATTATTCACTGAAATAGTTTAATGCGTATTAATGTCGTCACTTCACTTAAAATTATTTAGAATATTCTCGAAATGTTTAATACATTCTATTCAGTCTCAACGGAGAACGGAAAGAAGAGAAAAATTTTATATCGTGTTCGTAATCGAAAATTAAGAAAAAATATGTAGATTTACTAAAAGAATACAAGCTAAATGCAAAAATATACATCTATAATTGAAGCTAGATTTATATATCTTACACAACTCTTTAATTAGTTTCACAGGAATTTTAAGTATTTTTAGTCTTAAGTAGAACTTACTTCAGCCAAATTTCTGAAATACTTATCGCTTGCAAATAAAAAATTTTAACTTTTTCGTGAAAATCTTCCAAATAATCATTATTATCTTTCAGTTCTATTTCAGACGCTGGTTACGTCGTGAAATGTTTTCACCAATTCACTCTAAGGAGATTGAGATAACCTGGTTTGAGGGATAATGAGCCCAATTTGAATCCACACAATAGCCTCATCACCATCGGTATTGTACCATTCCGACAAGTCCATAATCACTATTCACGCCGAGCTCTTCACTGCCCTCTATTTCCTATCGCTTTGTTCCGGTGGCTAGAATTTTTATTTCTCCCACCACCACTACCTCCATCTCAAAACAGATATTTTTTGCAATTCAAAGATTTCTTCGAGAAAAGATTGTTTCGTAACAACATAAAATTCCATCAAAGGACGACGAGACGCCGGCTTTTGAGTTTAAAACATACAAACGTCCGCCCTTAACAACGAAAAATCGGCGAGGGGGAATTCCCTCGGCTCAATAATGACAAATGACACCGAAAGGAAACCGAGATAAGAATTGCCAAAGCGGCTTCAGAATGTGTGTTCTGAAGGCCCCTGCGATGGATAGAGATTGGGCCACGCATCATTTTTCATCCTATCTGCCACTTTATCGCGAACGATGGCCTTCCAGTGACCTATCACATAACGACGCATCCACGGATTCAGCTTAGCGTCAACACTCCCTCTTCAGGGGATCAGAATAAACTGCCCCAGAGACCAAAGCGGTCAGTACAAACTCCAAATCATAGGGGGATGGTCGTCAGGGTGAAAAATGATGGGGTCTATAGATGTACCCCGAGTATTCCATCGATCTCTAAGTATCAGTATACTTTTAAACCATAATGATATATATTGGTGGGGTCTGAGTTTGTGAACTCTTGCACTCAAATGACCGCGTTTGTCGGAGTAGACGGAAATTAATAATACTCATTAGAAACAGAACTTTAAAGAAGTAAACTAGTCAGTATAATAATTAAAGCGAGGAGTATTCAAAAATGCCAGAGAGGAAAGAATCTATCATTTCTCTCTAATAACAGAAGACACAATGGTACTGATATAGCGTATATCAAAATCAAATTGCACAATTAATAACTACTTTGAAGTCTGAAAACACAATAAAATATTAGCATTTCACTAAAAAACAAGCTCTGAATACTTCTTCAGGCTCAGCGCGAATGGTATTCCATCTTATGAGCAAAATACGTCACTCTATATGACCGATTAATCTTAAATAAACTGGTATATTTCCAAATAAGTTATAAAAAAATAAAGTATATAATATCTATGCTAAAAACATTAGGAACCTTACTCAACAATCTTATACTTCCCAATAATTCGGTGGCATACATCAACCAATAATGTTCTAAGAGGGACACAATTTTTCTCCTCCACAATTCGACCTCTTCGCTAAGGCAAACTCAGTGCATCTCACCGTCGCTATCGAAGCCCTTTGGCCCCGAGCAGATTCTGCGGGCTCGCTTCCCTGGACCGACCTCTGGAATATGAAGGGATTCAGGAGTATGGTCTAAATGTTTCGAATTCAGGATATCGGTGAAAGGGGACGGAGGAGTTGAATGGGAGTGGTGTTAATCAGTATCGTGTGATACACTTTTGTAGGAAGTACGAGAAGGGGATGCCCATAAATTTTAACGTTTCCACTTCGGCGACTAATGGCATAAGATCAATGGATTCGATGCATGTGTTCGGAATGGGGAAACTCATCCTCTCTGTGCAGAAAAGTTACGAATGGAAAAAATGAATGCTTTAAAAAGCATGAAATTCGTACCGGACAGATGGAGTTTTTTGGATGCATGGGAATTTTTGCCAGTATATGCACTGGAGTAATGTTTTAAAGATGAGATACTTTTCCCAGCGTCAGATGTGTAGGTGTTTATAAAGATTAAAGGGTAAATGCCTGAATATGAATTATATTTTCAGTAGTACTGAAATGTAAAATGTTAATTCCAAATACGTATTTTCATATAAATCACGTTGAATTTCTCCTAAGCATAGGAAATGATGCGTTGAAGTAATCTTACTGATAAACAGCTATTCAACTAATTCATATGTTTGTCAAAAGCTTATTAATGTCATTGAATTGCTATCTAAGAAGATAAACTCATTGTGGATATAATTTTGCATATTATCGTCCTTCTAGAAAGAAAAGGTAGGAAAAACATATTTCACTTGAACCAAATATACAGAAACGTTCTTATGTGAAGAAACTTTTGCAACCGACATAAACAAGAGAATAAACAAATCAATACTCAAATGATAACTTGAAATGTATGATCATATCTTGATGCAATGGCACTATAAATTGAACAATCAATATACAGATTATAAACTGAGATTATCTATCAAACACTAACCCAATTTTGTAATTTATATTTATAACAAAACGCGATTTATGTGTTAAAGTAGACTTGAAATCCTAATATCTTAAAACCAGCTAACTGAATGCTTATTTTGTTAGGGAGTTATTTATGCAATTTTAGAATTCTTATTTTGTTAAAAAGACGTTATTATTACATTCCTTTCGGATAATCACTCTTGCGCATAAAGGTTACAGTAAATTTTTAAAGAAATAGAATTGACGAATGGATAAATTTCCCCTCAATCAGAAATGTGCCAATTAAATTCCAGTAACCTTACCTACTCTTCTCAAGGGTAATAATTTGATTCAGGAGGACTTTTGTTTCTAACCGTTCTGAAACCGTTATTATATACACATCAGTGATGAACACAGCCTTGATAAATGTTTCAATGCATTTTTACGTACCTCAAAACACCCATAAACCGCTCATCAAACTTTATTGCAAAAGACCTTTTCATATTCTTCTTGAAGAAAAAGGAAATGGCCTCTTAGAGAAAATACATCATCATCGGTAATTTTATGAGAGAAAGGAAGCAAGATGTCCCACTTATTAACCCTCACGGAACACGTAACACGCTGTCAGGACACACATGAGCTTTCACGCATTACTTCAAAGAGATTATGAGCCTTTTATCTCCCGTTTTTTTCCGGTCCTGAAACATCTTCCCATTCTTCTTTCATCCCTCCATCCTTTATTCAAACATCCTTTCATCTCTCGGCCATTCCATCCTCTACCAATAACCCTTTCCCCCTTCACCTTAGCCTCCTTGTCGTTGCAAATCCATCTTCCTCGTCATTTATTTACGGGGCATAATCCATCTCATTTCACCCGACAACTCCCGCTCTGCCCTAAGACGTCGAGGAGTTTAAAATTTCTGAGGGATGAGCCGTACCTAGGCGGATACATAATCTACTTTGCCGAGGAAAGAATATTAAATGCTCCCGTGGAATAGTGAACAAGCAATGATCCTTCTGGCCATATTATGGTAAACGTATTTTCATTACGCTATGCTTGTTAAGAGAATTACATTACTGCTCTTCAGAAAGGAATTATTCACAGCCGAAAACATCTGAGAATTATTAAGTTTTTCGATAATCTTAGATACTGAGTTATGAAAATATGTTTATTCAAATACATTAATTAGATTACTATTGAAGAAATAATTTTTAACTTGAATTTGTACGATACGCATGAAAACTAAGATTCCAGCCATTCGATCAATCAATTTTGAAATAACGATATTTAAATACTGTCGTAACTTTACATAAGGATCTGAAAATATAGCAAGTATTAGGAAAAGACCACAAAGGGAAAATTTTTCCAAATGAATGATTGGTATGTTAGGAAGAACTCAGTAAAATAAAAGGAAGATGAAAGCAGTGATTGGCGAATCAAAAAACGAAGTGAACGTTATAATGGACGATTCAAATTAATTGAAATTCCTCTAACAAATCAAATTTTAAAAATTCAACGGAGCGAGAAATGGATAATGTAAGGCAGAAGAGGAGTTAAAATCTTTATTTAATGAAGGATCAAACCGTAGAACGAAATTAGTAGATGAAATCAAAGAACGTATGTGCGATAGAAGTATCCAAAGATTGGTAAAATGAAACCAATTTATCGAATGGATATGCAAATTAAACTATGATAATTGAAAAATCTCATTCATGAATCGACATCAATCCAATTTCAGAGAACTGACAAAGGTAAAGGTATGAAACACGCATATTCCAGTTACGCCATGAAAATAAGATAATAAAAAATGAGCTCTTTGATTTTCAAATTTCAATGAAATTTTTAAAATTATGTTTAATTATAAAATTACATATTTTTATATAATGTGTGTTCTTTTCATTTTCCAATTCAATATAGTTAACGGGGAAGAATTAAATTATTTTCGTCTTATATTTTCTGGATATTAAAAATGAAATATTTCAAAAATTATTTCAACATTTTCTTTCTTAAACTTTGCCCTCAAAAGTATTAAAATAACAGATATAATGGAAGACCGAATCACATCTTCTGAAAGTATATATTCCTTTACAAAATAGTAGAGCGGTATTCCAATAAGTTAAGAATGAACTTACTAATTTTATTGCCGAAAGAATTGTGTACACACAGTCTAGTACTCGCTGCATGCTGAGAAGTTAGAACTAATCTCTTTAAAGTATACCGTGAGAAATCTCATTTTGCCAATTCATGCATTGGAAAGATAAGGATGTGAAAACACCTCGTCTTTTTTGCACGAAAGCTGCGAATTAGATCACGGCCCTCCCAACGGAATATATACGTATTCCCACCGAGCGAAAACTATTCGTTTTAATGGAACATCTAGAGATGATCTCATCAAAGACTTTTGCGGTCGCAGCCTTTGTTCTCACCACATAGTTAAATTACGAGACCAGGGATATCATCTCGTCGAATGCTACCTTTTGTTAACTTATCATACTCGGTCGAAGTTTTTGTAATGAATAGCCGAGATGGAACACGGCTAGCATAGAAATGGGTTCTGACATGGGGTTGCCTCAAAAATACTACTCTATACAGAGAATCACAACTCGATAAAGATATAATGCTTATACATCCTGATTCAAGATTACTTGCATATTTAAAATATCACATTTTTGATTATTGACGTATGTTTAATACACCTCAATTTATTTACGATGATAATATGTATGTATAGTTCCTTCATCTCGTAAATACATTGTGCTTTCTCTTAATGAATATAAATACTAAATTACTCGTATTACAGTTGTAAAACTGACATCCGAGTCCATTTAATATGGGAATAAGATGGAGCAATTCTGATGAAATCGATTCTTGGGTATCCAGGACTGTTTGAACGCAGAGGTAAATATTTTTTTAGGAAAGATGAAGAAAGAGGATATCCTGAGCTACATTTCAGAAAATAATGGAACGAAAAATGTTGAGTTTCCGCATTAATGTACCGCCTAAATACAGAGAGTTAGGCAAAATATTTATATACGCTCTGGGAAAGGAAATCTTATTTAATCTTTCAATATTTATATAGAGGCTCCGTAAGATTAATGAAAGTCTCGGGTGCTAAGAAATGCCTTACGAATGAGCGCTGAATTTTAGGATGATCAGAAATATGATTAACGAAAGATATTGCGCTGAACAATTCGTGTAACCATGGTTACGTAAATATTAAATAATGACAATATATATTATTGAAAGTCAATGCTCCAAAATTTATCGCTTAACTTAATTCTGTGAAGGATAAAAGCAAAAAATCCACTCAATTCTAAATGTAATTATGTTAAGATAATATTCTTTCCATACAATTTCATACCTTTAATACATTGTTCTACTCCTATCGCAAATTTATCCAAGGCATCTTTCATAACGCATGAATCGACCTCCGATGCATTCGCAGATGGATTTCGTGCAAAACAGATACCTTCGCAAAATTTACCTTTCGAATCAAACCGAGGAGGATTGTCTCCTCAACAGTAATAAGTTGACGACTCTTGATTCGAAAGGGTAACTAGTTCGACGTTCCGATTCATTACTCGCGTTGATTGATGAGAGCATCACATGTGAAAAGCCGGACATGTGGAGCGTTTAATAAACAGATACGCGATTTATGTCCGTTTCTATGTTCCATCATTTTGCATGTCGTCCCCCTTCTCGCTATCTCGCCCCGAAAAGTTTTTTCAAAAGACTGCCTGACGAGGCGTGACAGGTTTCAAGGCGTTGCTTTCTGAGTAACGGCCCAAAAACCCTTGTCATGAATCTTTATCGTGGAAAAAACTCGGTCGCGTGGCCCACGTCGAATAAATTCTTCCCCGAAAGAAAAAAAATCGTCGATCCATAATGCGAGGCGTGGGTAGACGTTTTGAGACCGCTCACGGCAGTCACGCCCACTACAATCAATTCCTTGCGACACATTTTTCATTCGGGTGTCTATTCGAATACGCGGAGAAAAAGAATGTCCGAAGTCTGCCACTCAACCTTATGAATGGCGTATTTATCATAAAGAGGGGGAGTGCCCGGGAAACAACTCTTGCGAAACAAAGGAGTTTGAGAGAAAAGAGTTGGTGTTGGATCCCGATTTTGAAAATTTACGGCCACGAGATAGAAATGTTTCTAAGTAAGTTATTCTGCTCGAGTAACTAATGTGTAGATCGTATTAATACTAATAATAATAATGTGTATCGTATTTAATACTCATCAAATTTTATGAAAGAGGGAAAATGTCAACTATTTTCACGAAACAATATAAACTAATAATAATAAAGTTAAATCACTCCCTTTTCGTTAATACATATATTATTTATTCCATAACCATAGTTACGAACCTTTGGATCATCCACATATAACGAGGCATTTACAAAACGAGTATAAATGTTAAAATTAGAGGGTTTACGTGACCATTCTCCAACAGTAACGTAACGTTCATCAAAAAGGGGGTCTTCCTTTCATAAATAAGTATATTTTAGCTTCACAAAATCGAAATAAGCTTTCGGTGCAACCATCTCATTGCGGTGTGCATAGCTTTTAAAGAACTCATCCTACATTTGCTCCAAATTTTGGTTAAAGCACCAATCGAACATACGAATTTCACACGCGACATTGATGCCATTATGATTGATTCGGGCTATTAGAACCGATCCGACGATACAATTCGTGATCCCGGATGACAATAAAACATGCATTTGTCACGACCTCCATCCTTTCGGGGCGATTCCCTCCATGTACATGTACGTACATCCGTAACCTAGACGCGATCCTTCATGGTGACCTCTCTAATCGCCTAATATGCCTCATTTGCGAGACAAACATCGGTGGTTCCTCAAATTCCTCCTTTATTGATGACCTCACGCGATGGCTCACCACGCTCTCATGGAATCCCGATTGAAAAGGAAATCCGCGGAAATAAGAGCACTTTTTCTGGGCCATACTCTCGGTTTTCATATTTATTCGCCCATCTCCTCCACTTCCTTCCGACCCCGAAAATAATCCATCTTTCCGCTATCTGCCCCTCCCTCAACCGACTGACCCATATCTTTGGTCCAGTGGCCCTTCGATCCTCTTTATGCAGCCCTCTTTCTAAACTGCCTCCTCCCCCTTTAATGCCCATCTCGTTTCAGTCGTTCAAAGGGAGCGACGCAATCAGGCGAGCAGACCTCCTTTCTCCTTACTGTTCATTTTGTGCAGCCATTTTCGGCACCTCTATGGCGAGTGTGTGTCCCTCTTTTGTTCTCTGCTGAGGTAGCGCAATCCGACAGACGCAACTTCGCCATCGGTCTGTCGGATTCTGATGGAAGAGGCCCACCGTACATCTCTTCGAATCCCATCAAATATTCCTTTCCCCACAATGGTTGAGTTATGATATGAGGGAAGGTTTCTCCAGCAAATAGGCATAACGCTGGGTTAAGACGGGGATCACGGAGGTTTATGGAGGATGATTTACTATTTAGAATTCGAATTGGTTGCCCTAATTGGTTTCGTATCTAATTGGGTTGGTTCTCGACTATTTCAATACTATGCGAGTCATGGAGATGTTCATGCATCCGAGTCAACTGTTCCCTTTAATGTAATTTTGGTTTCGATGTTTAAAATTACCGTGTACATAGGCTATACCGAAATACACTATTTGACTTGATAATTATCCTCCAAAAATCTATTGGTCAAATATTAACATCGATGACAAGACCATCGTCAGTTCAAAAAAACCTATCTCTGATCAGAAATAATCTGGAACCGTAAACAGGAGGTTGACATTCTCATAAAATAGGACGGAGGGATATACATCTTACGTTACAAAATTAATCTGATAGTGACTTTAAATAAAATATATATCCTAATATAATACAAGAATAAAAATAAAAAATTCAAATGCAAATGGTGGCTAAACAAGATGAATATTTAAAAATATTTAAAGGAGGTATACATCTAGTTAAGAATTAATTTTCTATAATGCTAAGGTTTAATGAACCATTCCCAGATTAATCCAATTTTATCTTTTTATCTTTTGATGTATTGCTTTTGGAAGTGGCACAATGAGATGTCTATCATGATTAATTACAAACAGATGATTTTTCCTCGATTTTTTGCATTTTCATTCATTAAAAATGAACGTGCTTACAATAAGCTTGTTGGTCGGATGTTTACCTCCCCTTCATTACGTAAAAAATGTTTTACCTCGATATCAAATATCACCTACTCGTCTAAATTCTCATAAAATCCAAGTGTCCTGCGTAATTGACTTGCTGTTCCACATCAATCACGCACGCGAACACGCGTACCGAGGCAGATATTTATTGATAAACGAGCGAAGGATAAAAATATATTCAGAATACTTCTCGTTTCTTGTTCTGAAATTAAATATTAGAGAAGCAAAGACGAAATCTAGGTTGTTACTTATCCTTTATTAAATAAGAATTATATAATTAACGAAAGACAATGGCGTACATTGAAGCGTGATTCTTTTGAGTTACAACAACATCGATTATCTCATGCGGAACAGTAATAATTCAATATTTAATGACTAGAAACAAAGGTAAATAATTTTTAAATAATAACGTATTGTTGGGCGGATGTTAGTTTTTTTTCACGATTGATTCAAGTTAATTATGAAAATCATACCATATAACTTCCAATTATTTCTACGTCTGTAATCAGATCATTTATTTTTCGTAATAATTCATTGTTTTTTTGGCTCAATGATATCAAAAGTCATTCGTATTTTTGATAAAAATTAAATTGCATAACGCAAAGTTAATGAAGTTTCATCTAGTATGTGCAGTTACGAAATTTCAATCTCGGAACGGTCCCATTGTAACGTGTAAATTGTAAAGCGGTCTTTTCTATGTAAAATTTCATTAAAAAATTCGCCAGTTATGGAAAATTCTAAATGTTTTCAGGGAGAAATGATTCCTTTAATTTTGCACGGACACAACTACATATTATGATATCCCTTTGGTAGTCGCTTTCATGAATAAAAAATTTAGCACAGTAGCAGGTCAATTGATAGTCATTACAATTAAGCACGGTCTACACAGATTGTGCTGTAAAAAGAAATCAGGTTCGTTAATCATCACCTATTTTCCCTTTTTCAATAAAACTATGACACGATAACCTTAACTCGATATAGCTGTATTTGAAGTGGCTGACCTATGGTCATCATTTCGTCTCAGAATTGGCTTCATGGGCAGCAATGCATAGCATACATATTAATTTAGCTAGTTACCCTATCATTCGCTACTCGATAAATAACAGTGGGATTTGAAATAATATTTCTCACATGTGGGGATGCTTTCTCATTGATAATGATAGACTGTAAAATGGAAGCAAACAATTTTGAAGCTTATGAAAATATGCAGATTCAAATAATTCTAAAATTACTTTTTCTTCATGTAACAATATATAAAAAACTTAAAATTAAAACTTTAAGGTGTTGCTAGATAAACTTGCTTTTTAATTTGAAAATTTAACAGTTGATTTATCAAAAGAACAAACGCGGCTGATGGTTCTTTCTTTGCTTAAATTTGCTCATCCTATACATCTAAATAATGTAACAACTACGAATTTGTTAAATCCCATCCATTCCATTATTTATTCCAAATCTCAACTTCCATAAGAATTACGTTTCCTTGAGGGAATAATCATCATGCTTCATATACGCCCACATCAATCATATTCTCCGATTTAATGGACTACGAACTACTATAGCTACTGAACTTAAGTGACAGCATTATGATAATGGAAAGATTGAACGAGCGTGACAATATTTAAAATTGCATTTCCGACCATTACTCTTAGGTTCAGGAAAAAGTAACGGAGCTGCATATTAAGAAGCCCGTAATTGAAGTCGCAAGCGTTCACGTAGATGATGGTGTAAATACCTCTAGAATTGAATAAAGTTGTCTAGTTTATTTCGGGCTATAATGAATAAATGATACTCATATTTAAACCCGCGTACCCGAATTAACGTTCCTCGAACTCCCACATTAAACGAAAGCTTTTTGAACCCCCTAACGAATCCCATTCTCTGCTGGGGCGCAAATTCGATGTTTTTTCAAATTAATTAAGAATGCTCTCAGCGAACGCCATTAAACAAAATGATTGGCGCCAACGAGACATCCCCGTTCAGAAAAAAAACCAATACGAGGACCTGACTCAGCACGACGCCATCACTTAATCACGGATCGGCTCTTACGTATTATCCACCCACACATCTCCTCTCCGTTATGGGTTCGACCTATTGCCACCACACGGGTGAAATAAAAGCACCTCCTTGTTAAGGGATAATCTAATAACCTCGTTACTCGATGTTTTTAAAACGTCCGTATTTTTGACGTCGAATACGGATTCCAATTTGCGAGAAATCCGTTTGCTCGGCTGAGAGCTTTAAACAATTTGCTCGCATTTTTTTCGTCTTCCCCTGATTACGTAAAACCAACTAAAACCGTGCCTTGTTAAAATGCATCGGCACGTTGATGAACCCTATCGTGGGGATGCAAATGCCTTACCACGGTCCGCTTCGGTTTGCCAACGCGGAATCGCTTTCGAGGCAATTACAAGCAGAGAGCGGCTTAATTGTCCGAATGTTTCATTCATTGCGGATCGAAAGAAAGGGGAAGGGTCTAAGGACCTGGGAAGGTCGAAAGAGGCCCTTTCCGAGAAGACCGCAAATTCCTCGTGCTAAACGCGTAAACACGCAGTGTCGATGCAGGACGCACTTAAGTGCTGGAGTAGATTACGAGGGGAATTCGCACGGAAAGACCCCCGCCGCACGGGATAGGATTAAAATGTTAATTCCGGCGCGATTTTGCCGAAGTTAAAAGGTCCGCGAGTAATTAACTTCATTACGTATGCCGAATATTCGAGCGCTGGATGCGTGTTCCAAAAATGTGGATTTCGGCGTCACTCGATCGGTAGGTCGCCTTTAGTCGATTCTTGATTGTGGCCAATCTCAGAGTTTAGGTATGCATTACATTTGCATAGTTATGTTTTTCATAATAACCCCGTACGGAACGGCTTTGAGGACGGCTTTCAATGCGTAACGTGGCATTCTGAGGGTAATGTATGCAGTGAAAATTTTTGACGCGGCTTCAAAGAGAAATTTCGCATTTTATTAATCTATACACTTCGCTTTTCTCTTGCATACATTTTATGAATACTTTCAAAATGTTCATTAGTTACTTGTTTAGATAATAGATTTAAATATTCAAAAATGAATTTAAGGAAAAATCCTCCGAAAATTTTTACTCAATTGACGACTTTAGCTTTGAAACCACGCAACGTTAACTTTGCTAAATCTTTATTCTGATGCGAATTAATATACGAAATGTAAATTTTTACTTCCATTCAATACCCTCATTTTACGGTCAAATATTGTTCAATTTCTTACTAATATTCAGTGTCAAACTTGAATTTATATAATAGAAAGACCACTTCACATTCATTTTTATTGATGGTGATGTACCTATAGAAAAGTGATGTGCATAAAAAGACAATGTCAATGGTCATGATATAAGTACACTTCTTTCAATTCAAATCCATTATAAGTATATCTACATATATGATAGATACGTGAGATGAATATGGTGTTATCTACATTAACAGATCATGTTATTTAAGATAGGCTGTATATAGGATGTAATATTGTACGAGGTTATTTATCATTGATTGAGTGATATCAACTTGTGCATATCTACTCATCACATTGACCGTAATAAATAAGTGAAGTAAAAATTCGGGCAAATGTCTCTTTTTCCTTTCCAATCGCACAAACAACTGTTTGTAGAGCAATATGTTCTCTTCTTTAGGAATATCAAAGTCTCGGGAACAATGCAACCGCGCAATCGACAGACATAACATTCCAATGGAATTCGAAACGTGGCGAAGAATTGATTTTCTACGAGATCAACTTCACTCGGAATGGTGATGAAGACATTTTTGGGTCTCCACCCATCCCATTACTTTCTAAAACACTCGCGCAAAAGTATATCTTTCGAACCCAAGAAAATTTCGGAATCAAAATATCCCAAATCCTGGAGCCTTTCCTGTTCGTCGCAATTAATAAAAAGGGATCCTTAATTTATATTCACCGGATATAAATAAACGACGACACTAGGATTCAAAGAGAAACAAAGAGGATTATCCTTAAATCACTCCTTTTTCTAAGGCGTCGATCTTAAAAAAGATGAAACGAATTCCATTTAAGACCCTAAAATCCCCTCGCTAGAATGAAAAAACTCATCCCACTTACGCCCTCTCACTCGTATACATTTTTTCCCAAACGTTCCCAATTCCAATTTCTCTTTCATTTCGAGAGGGCGATGGCAGAGATCCAAGCGGCGGCAGCGGGAAGTAACGCCGAGAGGGAAAGGGTACGGGCGATGTAAATTGAGGGGCGAGTTGGAGGCGAACTCTGGGAATTGAAACGAGGTAGAAGAAGAAAAAAAGGAGTGAAACAATATGGATCCGATGAGCCATCGTTCAGAGTTCGACTGCCCTCATCGATTCCGTCTAGTTTGGATGCAAACGACGCCTGTCAACTCTCCGGAAAAGTTCTAATTTTTCCCTCCCCCCAATCACTTACTCCCTTAATATCCCTGAAAGAAGTTTGCCGAAGGAGAACGTGGGTGGGGTTTAAGGGATGAAGAATAAAGCCGTCGCAAACAGAGTGAGGAATTAATGAGTAATTAGGAATGAAAACTAGAGTGATTTGAAATGCAGCTCAATTTGCGAAAAAATATAATTGGAGTAAGAACAATCAACTAACGTGTAATTTCAACTATAAATTCATTAATATTATACGTAATATGAGCATCAGGATTCAAGAATAGGTAGATATTATGGTGATGAACGAAAGATATTATATAAATGTCATTCAAAACTTATAAATATACAGAAATAGTATTCGCATAACAGCCAACATAGATAAAATCTGTGTAATAAAAGTCGAATGATAGCATTAAGTTTGACATTGAATACAACTAATTAAAAAAGCACTGCCATTAAAAACTCAAAATATTGAGCTGTAGAAGGAGAGTCTCCTGGACCTACGCAATTAAAAGAGTCACCCCTCCAGGCAAATAAGCTAAAGTGAAATAAAAAGAAATGAAAAATATATACGAGGTGAGCGACGATAATGCACCACGTATTTTACGAGCAAATATCGAAAGATCTTGATATGTAAGTAACAGTACCAAAGAATAGAAAAACCACCTGGCTTAAGAATTAAAAGAAATATCTGAATCCTAAACAATCCTGAATCCATGGCAAACATCAAATTGCGTCAAAAAAGCATTATTCTACCCCAAGAATCGACAGGAATAAAATATTCACTTAGGCAATCAACTGGATGATGGAAATCATCTTGTTCCGTTCGAAATAAAGGAAAGAGAATAAGGGACTGGAGAAGCAGAAGGGCGTAAAAACGAAAGAAAAGACCAGAATGAGGTGATGAGGGCATCGTAGGAGGTTATGCAGAGAAATATATTTACGGGCGCAGAATTCAGCTCGCAAATTCGACCTCCGTCGATTCTCAGTCATTATTAAGGCTCCCTAATGAAACTCGACAAGACGATATCAGGTCACAGATTTCGATCCCTTTTAAAGCTGTGGCGTCCAAGCAATCCATCGTCTTTAAACTCCTTTTTTTTCTCTCGCGTTAATCGTACTCATTCTCCCGTCGATCTCCTCTAGATAAAGATCGCTTCTTGAGGCGCCTATCAATCTTTGACTCCAAATAGGACGACCGTCTGCAATTACACGCTTCCCGAGGCAGCCATTCCCTCATTATTCCCTTTTAAGGGGATATTCGAGTGCATCCGAAACGATTTTTTTCAGGGTTAATTCCGCGCGAAACTCTCTCACCGCAGATTCTTACCTTCTGCTTGTTCTCAGAGGGTCTTGTTTACATACTGCAATTACTCATTGATTTTGCTGATGAGACTCTACAAGACCTACTATCCCTTTTTTTGAGCCTTTCTTTAAATTATTTTCATCAATTTAGTTAGAGTTCTTAGTTCGTTTTCATCGGTTTAACAAATTTATCCAACACTTTAATTCCTTTCACTAAATTAATCAATGCCAAAGTTAATTCTTCCAAACAGCTAATGAATGAAAATAATAAGTATTTTAATGGTTAATTTTATGATAATGATTGTGATTTTTCAAGATTTTTTATTCGTGTGTTGTAATTTACAATAATTCAAGTATTATTTAACTGAAACAATATTGTTAAATTAATAAGAGAGATTGTGGAGAACCGTCATGGTAATAACAGTTTCACTTTATAGCTGCTTGCGGCAGGATTTCATTTGGAAAGGATAATGCACTCATATTATCAAAACCGTACGTGAGAGTCAATTATAATCAGCCTATTTGCTATATTTTTATCTAATTATATATGCATAAGAAGAACTACTACTTTCTGAACCTCTCCAAAAACAACAACTGTCCTATTTAACAACATAAATGCATGCTAAATGCCCCAACTAAAGAAATAGCGGATTTAAAGAATGCGTAGAAATACGAAACCTAAATATTTCAAGGCATTCGCAGAGCTGTTGATTAATGACTCGTCTTGAAAACCAAGTGATTACTTAGAGTTCGCGGTTAGGCCGTCCGGGTCGTCTAGTTTTCTCCAGACATGGCTCCTTTCCAGCCATTCGTCATTTAAAATTTCGCGACTTTGCAGTTGGACGTTTTTGCAACGCGAAATGCACCAGAGAATGAATTCGCGATACAGCAGCGCCCTCTTAAACGTCACCAGAGGAGATTTTTCATATATAAATGCCAACCAATTATCTTTCCTCCATTTTCTTGCAGAGTCACCCCGCATCTCGACTTCCCTTCAAGTGCGCCTCCTCAAAATCCTACACTACGTCACCTCTTTAAGGCTGCCACTTTGCTCCCTCGCTAACTCCAAATCCCTCCATTCCAATCTCAGTTATTATCTCCGCCCTCCATTTCCTTCCTAAAGTTAATCAGTTTTCCCTCGTGTTCCTATTCTTGCCTCAATATTCATTTAATTCCTACTGCTGCCTAGGTCCCTTTCCATTTCGCAAGGTTGCATGTGAAAGCTCCAGTTCCATATTGCGTGTTCCTTATATTTATCAATATCGACTACTATATTGTATGTTGTGTAACCATATCGAACGGACGCAAATAACTAATATCTAATGAATATCATTGATGCAAAAGGAAATACAGTTACTTAATTTACACATTATTTTCCAAATAATAAAATGAAGTCCAGAGATGATTCATGATGAATCCTATCAGTATCTTAGGCTTCATTAAATTAATTATAAAATAATGATGACATAATTAATCATATATTTGACATAAAAATAAGTAAAACTGTATTATATGGGAATTATTTCGCTTTATATAATCAGCTTCAAAGGGATAATATTTTTGCAGTTCGACTTAGGAGATTACAGAAACAATTTTTAATACGCTAACCAGAATTTTTTTCAAAGTAAATTGCAAAGATCTCTCAATATCTTGTTATTTCTACTTTATTCCAAGATTTTCCTGAAATACCTCTAGCACTCAATGCATGTTATATCCTTAAATTTACCTTTACTATGGTCGTTAGTTCAGCTAGGCGTGACTGTAATCTTTAAACTAAAAAATAACGTATTTATTCTGTTGCATGATAAATATTACAAATATATTGATGATATGAAATAAAGAGGGCAAAATAAAAGTAAAATATGACAATAATTTGATGAACAAAAACCAAATGGAAATGGACAATGATAACAGAGTTATGGATGCACATGTAAATATATTAAAAAATCTAATTACAAAAGAGAATTTAAATTATCTCTACTCCAAATTCATGACTCTAGAGGACTAATAGTATTGCGTACGAATAATAAATATGAAGGTAATTTTACATATTGAGGAAAATGGGACTCGTGATCTCTAGTGGTACTCTAGAAAATTTTTCTGCATTGACATATTTTGAAATGCACTTCGTTTAACCCAAAGATGTCAAATTTTGAATGCTTCCACTGCCTTTCAGATACACTTTGCATTAAAAATAACATTCTTTCTTCACTAAAGCCCTTTGTTTCCTATCCTATCTCTTACTTTTACCACCAATTACTGGCGCTAAACATTTATTACTCAAGTGCAGTTTTTCCGTGCATTGTCAATTTTTACGTCCAATATATGTTCTATTATAATATTTCTCTCCGAATTTCATTTCTTTTATATCTCCCATCGAAACCTTGATCCATTTATTTTATAATCTCTCAAACTTTCCAATACCTCTTTTCCTTCTGCCAACTCGAATTTTCTCCCTTATCTACCTTCCCATTTTGAGCTTTAAACTTTTTATCAGCCCACGCTACCCATATTCGACTTTTGTCTTCTCTTACTTTAGCGAGTAAAAAGAAGAAGTTACAGTCGATCCGAAAAACTAATCCAAACTCTTTATGAGCCATGGGTGGTTCTTTCCGACGATTTCGTTGAACTCTCGCAAGAATCCGCCATAAAACGACTGAAGAGGGCGAAAGATCGACAAGAAAGGTTGTTGGAATTATCCCCCCCATCATCGATGAAGATAAATTGATCTTCAAATTTTCTGCTCTGTAATCAGGAGAACCCTGTTTACTAAGGTACAGAAAAATCGTATCATCCCGAAAGGAAGTTAAAATTCATGAAAGTTTCAACCCAATTCTGTTTCCTTGAGTGACGGAGTGCCTTGGAATTTTCTTCATATTTATGGCCGACTGCCCTTCATCCTCGCAAGGTCGCGAGTGTGTCAAGACGGGAGCGGGGATAAAAAATTAGATGTATCTAAAAGCATACCTTCATCCAACACTTCCGGCATATGAAATATCTTTCGCTTTAATACTAAGTTTGAATTCCATAAAAAGGTACCCATACATGGAGTATAAATCTGGAAATTCTTTGAATATAACTTAATGTAATAAAAACCTAAACTTCCTGCTGAACTTGTTATACTTGTAGCCCCTCTGACATATGTTATCTGAATTCATCAATAAAAACGATTTAATATTGAATTAATCACTTCCAATTAGTTACTTACGTTCTTCAACTTCCCTCTATTTTGGAGCATTTCTTACGTTATGAAAATATTAGATTTTCGAAGATCAATTTTAGCTTTTAAATAAATTTCATCCAAGAGTTCTTTAATCGAATTTTGATTAATCTCATGAGAGATATTTCTTTTTTAAATGTCGAAAGAAGCCTGGTATCAATAATAAGGATAAAAAACTAAATATATCAAAACAATTGGCAATCTACTTATATCCACATTAATACCCAAAACTATCTTATTCCATCTTGCATAGGGAAGTTAAACAACAGACACATGATCACTTTATATCTTATCATTATAGTAAAGTTTGCAGAAATAATGCATTCTCAAAACGACTCATCCTAGCACCTATTTAATTGCTGCTCTAATTCCTTTACAGAATTTTCTAAACTTTTATCCTTTTTTATCGATTACATTATTAAATCAGGCTCGTATGATTTAAGGCAAGTTATCTAAGGAGACTAATATAAGACTGAATTTTGTGATTTAAGTGTTTGTAAAGCGATGAACGTAATAAGAAAACAAATCCAAAAGTCCTACTTCAATAGCCTTGAAATGAATGAGAAATTTAATATAAATTACTTTCGTTAAACTTATCATGGCAAAAAAATATAAATAGGAAAAATTACATTATTTCACATGCCTTATATTTTACATATATTTCATACTAAAATTCATTTGATGTATCAATCGAATTGTTAATTCAATTGTTTGCTTTCGGCCACGTATACACCGAACATCAATTGAAAGAAAACCTCACAATACAAACACATTGAGAAAATCCGAAGCTCGTGTATTCTCGTGCGATTCCATCAGAATAACAGCGTCGTTACGTAACATTCCAGCATCCGAGCAAATTTCCCACCAACGGAACATTTCTCAATAGATCAATTCCACCGTGACACATGGAATCGATGGCCTTAACAAAGCTACGCTCTTCGCAAAGAAAGCACCTCGGAATATAAATTAGTCGTAAACTAACATTAACCCTCACTTATTGCTATCCGAGTAGAGTCGGCTTTAAAAAGGACGAACAAAGATCTAAGCCTAACCGGAAATGGAAGGAATACATTAGAGGGGGGGAGAAGAAAAGAGGAGAAGCAATCTGGTGTGCCTTTAGCCCTTTCATAGCTCATGGTGATTGAAATGAATTGAATCTGGGCCTAGAGCGATCCACCGCCCGTCGTCTCTTCTTTACGCTCTTTCTTCCCGAGTTTCGCTTGTTCACTACATCCCTCTTTAAATGCCGCCTGCGAACCATTGATGATCTTTGTACCGCTCACCCATCGAACCCTTATTGTTCCTAACGCAATTAAGGGTCATCAATACGAATTTAACGAGCGCAAGCACCTCGACTCTATACCGCATTTCTTATATCTATCATAAATAGATTTGCGAATCAATGGAGTTGAGAATTCACGCAAAAAGACGACTTTAAAGGAACGGAGGCACTCGATTGGACACGACGTAATTCAATTTACACGATAGCCCCTTATTTATTCCTCACTTTAAATAGCATTCAACCCTTTTGGTCCAACCAACACTTCTTTTTAGACTCATCTTTTCTCTCCTAAACATAAAAGCAATTGCCGCAGTGTAGGTTAATACTTCCATTCCGAAATACTCTCCAAAATTTCCACTCCAGTTCCGTCGGACGGTAAGACTTATTAATCTTCATCTCTGCGTAATAAACAACCCTCCAAAACTCCATTTCCTTTCCACGCCGTTTATTACCTTATTTCCTCGCACGTCCTCTTTTCCGCTCCCGATTCATATTCAAACACCCCACGAGTGTTCTTTCCGTACTCCATGTCCTTCACGGCGATCATAAGAACGCCTTCTCGAAGCGCTAACGAATTTTCCACGACACTGCCTCCGCCCATTATGCCATACACAACGCCCTATTTTTGTAGCACGCGCTCTACGCCCATCTACTCGATTGATTCCAGTCTCTCGAACCTTTTAGGAGCCCCACAAAGAGAAACCACCCGGAGCTTCCTTTACCTACCCAAGGCGCATACCTCCGGACAGGAAATTCTTTCGGCATCGGCCCGCTTCTTCATCTTTTCCATTCTCGATCTTATGAAGCTAACCTCCGGCCCCAAACCCTTCTTTTTTTTCGTTCAAAATCAAAATCAACTCTCCTCCCTTTTAACCGCATCTCCTCCTTTATCCCATCGGCCGAGCATGTCATAGAGGGAGTCAATCGCTATTGAATCTATCGATCTTCGTTCCCCTCTTTTCTGTCCGTTATTTTCGCGCTGGCAACTCCATCTCTGTTCATATTACCTCATTCCTCTCCTTTGTCCTCCTCGAAAAACCACCCTCGCATACTTTTCCCCACAACCACGCCCTTTCTCCCTTCTTACAGCTTCCTTTGTACCAACGTCCGATTCCCCCTTTCTTACTTTTTCCTTCCTTAACTACTCCGCCGCCCACGCACTTTACTCGCATTTACATGATTCCTCCATCTCTCTTCATTTAGCCTCCGATCCTATCTATCTTCATTGCCTTTCTCCTCACCGCGTGTTTTCCTTTACCTGTCCCCGCATTCCTCTCCTCTTTCATGTTCTCCTCAGTGAAGTACCGGTCTTCAAAAGAGTTCCTATTCCGAATACTCTCAAAAGCGACTCATTTCTGTGTGGAACAATAAGAGCGCTCTCGTATTAAGTATCCACAACGGAAGCTTTGTTCTAATCTACTTATTATTCAATTAAGTTGCTCTAATTTTTTAAAATTTACTTTCACTTTAAATGCGTTTTAAGAAAGTAAATGTACGATTCTACGAGACTACTGTCACTCACATTTGTAAAAAGATAGAGAAAAAAGATTCACCAAAGAAATACGAAAATAATATTCTATTGAACTATATTATCCATTAATATATCTCTAACTTTCTTTTCAATACAATAGCTATAAATAACCATTGGTCTAAAAATCATGTTCACGTCATGATCAGCACGTTCATATACTTTACTAATTTCGAAAATGAATGGTTTATAACGTATTCATATATATCATCATTCTCTGTGTGAATTCATATCACTTTTCATACTCAGGTAATTTAGGTATGATTTGTCATTAGAAAACGGTCTGTTTACCGACTAAATATTCTTTAAAAATCAAGCCAGAACACCGTAATTATCAAATAAATTACTCATAATATGCGAGAAGAAACTTTTATCATTTGATTACCTACTTTTTTATAAATTTCCATAATATGTTAGGAGAGGAAACGGATTACTAGTGTCCAACACATCTTCCTCACAAACTAAGAAGGATATTTTTCGAATTAACCTCCAGACGAATAAGAGAACTATAAAACTATCGTATAAAAAAGTTGCAAAATATTAATATTTATATTTTACTAGTTAAAAGTTCGCATAATTTTACGCAATGACTCTCCCAAGCAAGTAATGCACGCTGATGATAATCGAATGTAAAGGAAATGTAGAAGAACTGTCCTTCCCTTCAAAGTTCCCAATTATTTTCTGCCGTCCTCTTTGACACCCTAAAAGGCTCTTGACTTTCTCCTTTGAGGAGCAAACGAGAGAGTCCGACGAGAGGATCTTTTTGAGCACAACAATAGCCTGACCTCAAGACTCCCTCGACCAAGTTTGTATCCGGAACGTAAGAGGACGTTATCCCCTTTCTTTCCTTTGTTCTTCCCCTGCGTCGTCACCTGTGGCCGACAAAGGCACTCTTTGAAGGAAAAAAGACTCACATCTTTAATTTGAGTAACGAAGGAAAGTCGAATTCAGTTTGCCAATCACACTATGAATTCTAGAGAACATTAAGACGTGTCTCAGATAACTTTACGAACTGTGCATTACAAAATTAATATAATATACATGCATGCTGGTTCCCATCACAGATTTGCTTTTTTGACTGTTAGAAAACTTCAACTCTGAATTTAGAATTACTTCTTTAAAAGAGAAAAATTTATTAATTCCTGAATAAGAATCGAAATCTTGAACGATCAATCATTTTTTCAATGATGATGAATGTATTATTAAAGCCTAATAAGAATGGAATTTCTGTAAATGTAATAAAGAAATGTATGTAATTTTGAGTCCTAAGAGTAGAGCTAAGAAAAAATAGTCGAAGTTGTAATATGAAAATGTTTCAGCTGATAAAAAAATTCTAACTCGTGAACTTTTAACAGAAAAGGGAATTCTGATTTCATTTCCAAAGGAGTAAAATTTAAATATTTATAAACAAAAATAACGAAGGATTTATGCATAAAGCATCGTGAAAAAATATTCGAAAGACTAGTTGTTTCCAAGCCTGTATAAAAAAATATTTGCGTAATATGTTACTGAATATACGTAATTCTCTAAATCACGTGATCATACAGACATGAATAGTAAAATTGTTAAAACACGGATGCATGAATTTTATGTTAGTTAAACATAATAAATGAATGTAATAGCATAAGAAAATAGCCTGCCTCGTTAGCATAATGGTTAGCACGCTAATCGTCTCACGCTGAGTTCGCGAGTTCAAATCCCGGCGGAGGAGAATATTTTCTCGGCGTGTTTATGATTGTGACGGCCGTCATTAAGTTATCGTAAAGCATGTAATTGGGGTCACCTGTTTGCGTTAAATAAATTATTATTATTACAATGTCTTTTTATTTACCCATCCATACATAATAAATCCACTGATTTATTCATTACGGACAACCGAATGTAAATATAGTAAATAAAGACTTTCTTTGAAAAATAAATGGAAGTAATAAGGTACTTCATGTAGAGAAGACTTTCCTTGTGAAAAGAAATATCAGTGTTAAGCACGTTCAAGACTTGTAGGAAGCGCAATCCTAATAAAAGCCTAACTCTTGTTTCGCTGCTTGCTAATATGAAATCGGGCTCCCAAAGGAATTCTGTCTTGAAAAATGTGTGTTTGGGATTTTTCCTCTCACGCCTTGCATTTTTAAGCAAGCAGTCTGGCAGAAGGGGCTAAGGAGAAATTAATTCATCACTCGTTAAGCTTCAGATATAAGAGCTAGTAAAATATTGCCCCAAATTACAGTCATGTTTGCGGAATAAGTGATTTTAGGGGTTTCCAAATTTGATGCGAAAGATAATCGAGAGCATGAGCCCAGACATTTAATAATGCGTATCTGTTGAACAAATACATGCTTCTCAACGAGGCGGTCCAAAATGTAACTGATGTACTTGAAGAGAAATAAAAAGCATCATTTCTTTGCTTTAAATTATGTGTTACAGCATTAAACACTTATGGATGATTTAAAAGAATTTTCGATTCATTTGCTAAATTGTAAATTCCCTGTTTTTTCATATTTCCGCGAATTTCATAACAAAACAAATTAAATTATTTTAAGTGGCAATTTCAATTCGCAAATTTAATTATCGATGAAAGAGGCTGTTAATAAATATTTCAAAATTACAGCCGCTTCCCCGAGAATGTAAAAATATTAAAATGTTCTTCATTAATGCAAAATAAATCGAATGAACAGTTGCGTTGAAGCGAGATCACGTTCGCATTTTTTTCGCAATATGTCGCGCAGGAATAATCACCCGATAATTTGGTTTTCTTCCTTCCACATTTCCCGGAAAAGGTGTACAAATTGGAAAATTGTGATGAATTGAATTAATTATATGATGAATTCAACTGTTTTTCTTAAATTTATATTAGCAGAATTTTCAATTCTTATCGTAGGAATAAACGCTTGATAATCCTGATCTTATAATCTAATAATTTTTAGATTTGTAAAATAAATATAATTTCGAGTATATGAAACCACTTCTGCTAACGAAAAAGAGCATATTATTGAAGGTTCTCTACGTCAAGGTTCAATACGTCAAATGTATTTTTAACATACTATGAAACACGTAGTTGAAAAAAATTGCTCAGCATTTATTACTTCCTGAAAATTTATTAACCGTGCAAATTCAAAGTTTTCAATGATTTTTTTACAAATATTTGTCAAATGTTCTTTTTCATAATAATAAATTATAATCTTTAAACTATAATCACTCGTAGGCTCTCATTATTCGTCTACAATATTTGAAATCATATCAATAAAAATATAAAAATAAGTAGGTTCAATAAAAATATAAAAATAAGTAGGTTCTAATCAACATTTAATTTTCATCAATTTGATTCCTAAATTAGAAAAAAAAACTTTGATTTCCAAACTATTTATTTTCCTTGATATTAAAAATTCGGTATCTAAGGACTATCCTTAACACAAAAAGCACATAAGCCTTTCCTCACTTCAATTTTACCTTACGGAGGATTACTTTTTTGCTCCTTTTATTTTCATTTTTCCTTTTCTATGTCACGCTCGACTTATCGTTTTCTAATTCACCGAATATAGGTTTTCTGCAGTACACAATATCCTTTGTAGTGAAGATTTCCATTACCTCGCTTAGGCTTCCATTCTCCTATTCCAATTACGTTCTCTCTTCTCCTCTTACCAACCTCTACTTTTGTTTCTTCCCTTTTCCTTCACCTCTTCCCATTTTATGCACCGCAATTTTTACAATTTTCTCCTTTTTCCTCTTTTATTTTGAGGTTTTGATTGAAAATCCGTATACCCATCTTCCTTTTTTTCCAATAGAATTTATGTTTACCCAGAGGCAGCGTGTATTTTTTCGCTCAAGCAAACCTTTGGATAACGTCGTTTTCTGGTGTAAACTTTCCCTTTATCGTTTTTGCATTTTGTCCGCTACGCAGAGCACGTGAACCTTTTACTTAAACGTCATTTCTTCGAGCGAGTGAAAGTTTTCATCGTTTTTCTTTAAAGATAATACTTTTAAAAGAAGCTAGCAAGTAAACGTTTTAAAAAAAATATGTATATTTGAGGGTATTTTTTTTCGATCCTCTCCTCACACAATTTGCTCGTCACATCCAAAGATATCCGAAAATTTTGTATTTCTATTGTATATAAAAAACAGAAACCATTAAGGCTTTAAAGGCTTTATATGGGTGAACTATTTTTACGTAAATCGATACCGAAATTTAAAGGGAAGAGGAGCAATCTGAATTATTATATTCATAAGCATCTTAAAAATTGCTATAAGTTAAGAGAAAGGTTAGAAAGGAACACAAAATTACCGCCAACTCATGAATAAAATGATATTTACTAAACACCGCAGCTTCCTGAGTGGAAGAAAAATCAAAATATGCTCCAATACACTAACATTAACTTTAACCTTACCACTAACATAGAACAGTTCAATGCGTAAAATGGTGATAATTTTCCATCTACTATATTCAAGGCTTTCAAAGACTATGTTCGAAAATTTTCAACATTATTCTAGCATCTTTTACGTAATTATACGCATCTCTTCATGATTTAAATTTCCAACTTCCTGGTCTGCGTAAGGCCTTAGCTATTAAATTTCACTTTTTACGGAGGATAAAGGAGAACGTAGAAAATGTATTCCATCGAGAGCACATATGACAGTTTTCCTTGAATTATAGCGAACACAAAGAAATGGAACCTAAAGGAAGCTCTACCTACAACAGGTATTCTTTACACAGCCAACTATGCCAAGGATTCCTTCCGATATCCATCGAATCGAAAATATTAATATTCTTCCTCCATCGATGCCATTCCTCTTCCTAAGAAATTTTATTCTCATATTTCTACTAGAAGAACGTATACGGACGGTTGTGGTAGTAAAAATAAGCTTATACTAGAGGAAATATTGTGACACACTCTAGATGCTTTGGGATTTAAGACACGATATGCTTGGTGCATCTGCTAGAATGCGGATTCTTTTATCAGATTATTATACAATACATAACTAAATGTTGATCAAAAAAGACCAAAAGTGATTAATTTCTTCAATTGCATTCGATGTTAAAGTTGAATATGACTTCTATACACAAAGTCTACGTAACAAAATAATATGATATTCATTTTTTTATTTTATTTTGCAAAGATGTGGAATTTATCGGTAGAGATGTAACCAGGTTTTATACTTTCATTTTATTTCAACGACAGATTTCAGCATTTCTTGGCTGCTATAATATTTTTCCTTCCCAGACATAACTGTTAGACCGCATTTTCGGATATCCTGACTCTGCTTATCGTTTCACTACCGCATAAAAACATCTTTTAACTTTCGCCATCAAGTGACACTTGCAGTTTACTCAGACCAACCTTTATAGCCGTATTTTCAACATTTTTCTAGGCGAGTGCCGCTAAAAACGATAGTAAAATATTTCGTATCCATTTAAGTTGCTTACAGCTATAGCGCACCCATTTGGGTCCTCGTTTAAAGGTCACGAAATGGGGACAAACACAGGCGCTTTAGCACGCTCCGTCAACTGAGCTATAAGATTTGGAAATTCCCACCTAACAGTTATTTTCAAACCAGAAATAAAACTCATTCCTTCTCTGCGTTTAGAAAAAGATTTTTCAGCCGTTATCAATACTACAAACAGCTGCGAAACGCTTCGATTCCAACGCTTTGCTTTGAATTCTTACTAATTTATCTTTAAAAAATCCTTATGCCCTGGTAAGTCCCTTTCCATATTCATTCCTTATTCAAGCCCTAAAAGGACAACAGAGTTTTAATTGATGATAATGACGTATTTTGAAACTCTGCTAAATATAGAAGACATATTTTAGCAACCGGTAATTAGCGAGGGAATTTTTGTAGACGTACAAGACTCGTTTATTTTCGCTCTTCATCTTAATAATGACTGTAAAGGAGCGTTAGGTGGAGGCGTGGGTTTTAGAGGAACGGAAAAAGGCGTAAAAAGATAGATGTTCGGCACATTTGGACGTGATGAGTCGGCGGGAATCCTTGGAGTAGTAAGGTGAGACGATTGCCGGTAAATTCGGTGGAATAAAATGAGGAATGGAAAAGAAAAGGTTTAGGCTCCCGCAACGCTCCCAAATTTTTTTGTTGGAGAAGTGGTGAAAAGATGGAGGAAAACAGAGCAGGAAGAAAGATGAAGAACCCCACGGCTTGTAAAAAAGAAGGATGTGAGAGGGGAGTGAAGGAAGATTCCGGCGGAAAAAGAGCACCACGCTCTATCTCGTTTGGAAGTAGCGTGGGATAATGCATTATAAAATTTACTGAATCAATTTCCCAGATAAAGAAGCACAAGAAAGTATTGGTGAACAATAAGAATAGAGTAGAATAGGTGTCGTGTGAAAGTTACATATAAAGAGAATCACAGCAATGCTGTTCTTAATCGATTATTGAATAGAAGACATGTCTAGTAGACCGAAAGTCAGAAACCCAAGATAAACTATTGAAATTACTTTTCAAAGGTTGTTCAGACTGATTTTTCTTCAATTGATATTTCAATTTTTTACATGAACGATCAAGATTCGCAAACAGATTGATACATCTAAAAACATAAGAAAAAAATAGTTTTTCAATAACTTAATTAAGCCCTCGTACTTATTCATACGTAACATATTTTTCTCTTAAATTTAATATTCAAGAGAATTTGACTTTTTGTTATAACTACCGGTTTTTGTATATAATTATCAATATCAAAAATCAATGGCTTCGAATAGAAACGAGTCAATTTTAAATAAATAGAAACTGCTCTCGGGAGAGCTTTCTGATTGAGATTACTTCCAATTTAGCAATTAAAATTCCTAAAGTATTGACATCAGTTTTTGTTTTAGACCCTAATTTCATTTCAAAATTTAAGTTAGCGTTCGATAATAATACGGTAGTGATATAATTGCTGTTAAAACACACAAGAATAAGACGGGATTGTACTTTTTCCACAATTTTCCACAAAAAATTGTGGAAAAAGTACGATCCCGTCTTATTATTGTGTGTTTTTGAGATGGAGTTCCACAAAAAAAGCCTTCCTCTGTGAAATTTATAATAGCTATTACATTGACAGTTCTTTTGAATTGCAATCACAAAACATTCTGCTTCACAACTTAGAACATAAAGGCAAGATTTTTCCTTTCACATTATCCTTCCCACTGATCGCTATTCTTCAGTCAAATTTAATCCTAGTGTTCTCAGTCTATCAGTTAATAACCATGGAGATGACTTCACCATGGCTAGATTGTTTTCTATTAGAGAATGAGGCCTCGTAGGCGCTGTGTGTGGGTCAAAGTGGGTTCGAGAAATAGAGGAAAACGGCAGTAGCTCGAAAATGATACCCTCAGGATGGATGCTCAGGTTAGTTAGGAGGGTAGGAAATCACCCTCAGAAGGGGCATTGCAGAGGTGGGTAATGAAGGTGTGAAAGATGGAAGAAGGCAGCTTTGGAGAAGGAGAGGGGAGGCTGCAGAGGAGGGGACATGAATAATGAAGGGACTGAAGCCCCCGGAGGAGATTTTTTATAAACGCAAAGGGTGGGAGGGGCTGAGGAAGAGGGAGGGGGGCGTTGGTATGACGATTTGTTTGGGCGAAACCCGAAGCAAGTGGGTGGAACCCGAAATTTCGGGAAGGGTATTTAAAAAAATGAATCTTTTGATGAGAGGGCTCTTCCGAGGGTCTGCCGGGAGAAGGAAGAATCGTCCATAATGAAGAGGATCGCGGCTAAAAGGAACTGAGCTCAACCCGGAAGTTACTTTCAAGACGTAAGCAGATTAACTGAATTTTAATTATTGCTGAAGATGCGAGGGGGGTTGGAGAAGGAAAGATAAATAAGGAAAAATGGGGGTGTCATTTTCATCGCGATGTTAAACGCGAGAAGAGATCAGGGGCCGGAATAATTAAATGAAGGAATTATTCGGGCGAAGGAAATGCCACCTGGAGGGAAAAAGGCTCATTTCTCGGATTTAAATCATGTTCTCGACTCGGTGTGAATTGTTCGGGTTTCCGTCTTACGCTGCCCGAAAATTAGACGCCCTTTTGTCTTGCCATCGGCACGTTTAAAAAGAAAAGGTATTTTAAGCTCAAATCCTAAGAAATTGTTTTCGACTAATTATTCCGTTAACAAGGACGACGGTGGAATACCACAACCGACTTTAGGATTCGTTTTAGAAAAGAATAAAGTTTTATAAATTTTAGTGCATTACAACGTTGTTCCTATTGGCCTTCCACTCTTTCATCGACCTAGATTGTATACCAACCGCAATCTTATGCTGCAATTCTATTGAAGCAAAGCTTTTCTCAATGCGGTCATATCTGCGTTTAGAACATGCCTACTCTCCTTTAGAAAAGGGATTTCAATTGTTACTCCTACACGCAGAAGAGAAACAAGGATAAGTAGATAACAAATTATACTTTTGAGGTATAAACATGGAAGCGGAATTGGACTCGCTTCCGGAAAATCGTGGAGGCGCCGAAATGAAAAAGAAATGAATAAAGGGAATGACACAGACGAAGAGAATTACTTCCCCGCAAAAGGCCGAAGAAGAACTGTGGGCGAATGACGAAAGCGGTATAAACCCGAGAGGATTCGTTCTTACACGACACACCTTCAAAAACATACACACGTGGCCCTCCCTGATGATATAATAAAAGACACGACGGAGAACTTCCATGAAATGAGATGTGTAGTGGAGAGAAAACAGAAGAGAGCCACACACCGAATAAGAGCACATGGATTGCTCCGAGTAATGGAATAAAAGGAGTTACGCTAACAGAATAATTTGACGACAGTGATTTCATAAAGAACGTGCACAATAAACCAGCTGATGCTAAAATGTCAGATTTATAAAAACGATTTTCAAAAGAATAACAAAAATGTACATATTTAAAGACAAATAAAGTAAATATTCGGGAAATTAATAAATTTTTTTTCAGTTAGGTTTTTAAGTTTTTTTAATACGTTTATGAAACTATAACTTCCCAAAATGTTTTAAAAACACATGAAAATTGAAAACTTGTTTTAATTTACATGAATTTTTAATGCATCAACTTACAAATACTACGAAGTGTGGGCTCAAGCTTTTCAAATAGTTAATACCTTAACCTTATGTGCAAAGGATCAAAGAAAGGTAAAGATATGAACTTAAAATAAAGCGCCGTTTTTTGGATAATAGATGATTTTATACGTATTTTAAACAGTAAAATTAAATTTCAAAAACTAAAAACACCCAAAGAAAATAGCATATTGCTGTATTTGTGTCACTATGTAGTTTGCTCTCCTATATCCTCAAATGCAAATCATTTTATAAAAATACAATTTAAAAAAACTCTGCAGTTATTTCGTAAATTACTAAAACATTTTTATTCTAAAAGCTCGTACTCATATCCTATAATTCCAAGAAGCAATCTCTAATGTGTTGTTTCTCTTAATTGATATTCTTTTCTAGATTATTAAGTTTGAGGAAATTGAAATTTACACTCGAGTTTCTCGAGACAACAAAATAGAATATAATTTGAAGCGGGGAAATATTTACAAACTTTAAGCTTGAATAATTATCTCACTCAATCTTGATCCTTATACATACACTTAAACGTCAATTTAACCGTATAAAACAGATTCTATTTCAAACTTGTGAACTGAGTAAAGGGGTAATACTTTAGAGTCCTTTATTTATCTTAGCAATAGTTCTCAGAAGACTAAGTCACGAGTAAAAGCAATCATATTCTCTTATCGTTTGCAATACCTGGAAGACAGCTCTTACTCTTACCACCTCTAACCACTCTAATACAAGCACTCAACAAAGGCCGTTCTTTGCTTTAATCCTTATAATAAACTAACTTTTTAATGTTCAATGAGTTCATTGGGCTTAAGTAAATTATACTTTTCTATTTTATTGCTGATTAAGATTCAAAATATTATATTCTGCTGAAAATAACTGAGAGAAACTAGTTTTCAATCACATTCGTAAAGGGTTTAACTTCTCAATATTAACTAGGATTACTATTGTTTTAAATACTTATAGTAATAAGTGAATGCAATTCTTTGCTAAATTTCATAAGATAATGTTTATATTTAGTTCATTTGACTGGCTGTTTAAAATATATGAAAACGAAAGAATATTTATTATGAAAAATGTATATATACGTATAGTCCGTGATGTAATATGTAGTGTAGCTTGTTGTTCTTTGAGCGTGTTTTTTAATAGCCGCTTATGAAGTTCCGTCCAATTTTAATTATCTTACACATCACTAAATTTAAAACATTATTTTTAAGTAGCCAGATGGAGACAAATCATTGGTTTCTATGGCAAACGTTAAAATCATTCACATTGAAGTAATAAATGGAAGAAAATATGACTCGATCTAGTTTCGGGAGGGAAAAAAGCGTTTCATGCAAAATTTCACTAATGCACCGCATCGGTTATTATGGCGAGTAATTGATAAATAACAAGAGAGAAGTTATACGAATTCGATTCCGAAAATATCGCAGACATGACCCCGTTCCCATTAATGGAAATTTACGATTTAACGTAAACAACACAGATTTGGGAAAGAAGCAATCCACCCCTTGCAGCGATTAATATCTAGCATTAATTTGATTTTCCATAATTTCTGCAGTTGGACTTTAATGTATTTTCTGTAGTTTGCATCCAGAATATAATCGAACGTAAAATTGTGGTTGACCTTTCCCATTCATAACTAACCCGTTTCGGTTATTCGAGATTATTCAAAAATTGGGCATTTCAACATTTGTGAGTTTGCTTAGGCAAATTAATACGATTATAGCCGAAAGTTAACGGTAATAATCCACTAAATGTATTTATAGGAGACTAATCCAAGGCTAAATAAAATTATAATTTCGTAAATACTTTTCCACGTTGTGAATACGTCACAGAATCATTGAAAAGTATTTTTGTGCTTTGAGATTATTTTTAAAGAAATTAAAAGAAAAATATTTTAGTGTCTTGACAGATAAAGTATTATCATTCACTCTTATAAGAACACATATCTTGCAAATACGACTATATACTATCAACCAATCCGTCAAGGGAATAATTACTATAATTCCTTGAACATTGGATTTATTATAGTACACTATTTATCAATATGCTCCGTAAATGGGACGATCTGAAAAGAAAGGCAAGAGATATGAAAACAGAGAACCCACAATCCACAGCCATTCCATCTACCACAGGAATATCAACGTGTTTGCTGTGGGGAAAGCTTGGTGGCATGGAACTGGGCCTCGGTGACGGATCGCTGCAGTCTGAAAGGCCAACCGAAGCCGTCGGACCTTTATCCCACGCAACCAAAAGCCCTCACTTTTTCCTTCTATTCCTTATAAATGCGATTTCCCATGCCTCTCGCTCCATCTTCTCTGTCCTATTCCATCTTCCTCACTCTCTCTTTACCTTTTCTGACGTACTCACTTTTACCAATAGTCTCCCACTCCTTCACAACCTGCTTCTATTTACTCAAGATCTACGCTCTGTTTCGCAACAATGCACGTGCGTGTTTGCTGTGACCACAACGCGTGTGTGTGTGTGTATATACGTCATTTTTCTTAGGCAAACGAACGCTTCGAACAGCTTCTGCATTTCGTACATTCGATTCGAAAGGTCACTCTCCTTTCATGACATCTTTCATTTCCTTACTTTCTCCGAATTAACAGAACACATACGATCGTCTTTTGACAAAAGTATCCGCGGAAAATCAACATTCGCGAATAATTCGTGCGAAACTTTAATGGAGACAGTATCTCTCGAAAAAGAGGTTTTAACCGAAGGTTTTTTTCAGCAAAGCAAAAAAGAATTAATTTTTAGAAACGGAACGCAAAAGCAGCTGAAATCTGAAATATCTAATAAAAGAGATGAGTTCGAGTTTCTATTTACGTTACAATATTGAGTTTTTGAGTTTGAAATAAAATGAACTGATAGAATAGATTTTAATTAAAGGGGATTTCAATCTCCATTTTCATCTCCTGCCGAATCCAATTTTAACGAAATCAATCTATTGTATAGATTGTCCTTCGTTTACATTTTTTTCCGAATATGAATCCTAAAAATTAGTAAAATGTCTCAAAAAGAATTCAAGACTGATTGAAATGAAGTGAGTGAAATTTGCATTTATATCAGTATTTCTGATGATTCTTAAAAATTAATATGTAATTATATCGAGCTACTGAAAAATATATTGTATACGTTATTGTATCAATTTTCTGAAAGGGAGTACATTTGAAAACGTGAAAAAAATAACTAAAACCAAATTTTCAAAATAAGAGAAAAGCTTAAACCGACTTATAATCGCTAAATAGAAATTATGACCTAATTAGAGGAATACTAATGGTAAAGTGCTATTAATACGGGTCAAAATACTATTTAGCTAAAACCCTTTATCGAAAAACACTCAGTTATCCTACTATTCCAGTATTGAACAAATGTCACGAGAACGTACGAAAATCTCGGCCATCGAATTCCACGCGGAGAGACGTTTAAGTATTTAAACTTTCCAACTCAAAAAAGCACATCGGTCGTAACGCCCTTTTTTCCAGGACGAGAAAGCCACGGATGCAATCAACTCATCTCCGAAACATCTCGACGTTATTAAATTGCAGAGGTAAAAAGTTTTTAGTCCCCGATAAAAAGCGCAGCCGTGCAGCGCCACCATCGCTCTCCGCCGGGAACCTCTTTTTGTCCCCGAAAAACTTCCGTCTTCCCGAAACAATCACACCACCGTAATGAGGGATTGGTAGCAACGCTGTCAACCGGGGAACAATGGTCCGGCTCTTAAGCAGACCATCAACGGGAGCATTATTCATTATCCACGAAACCGCAGACGGACGTGCATATGCGGGGAAAATGGAATCGTGGAGGGGCCCTCGTGATCTCTTCAGGCCCTGCCAACGACAAGCCTCTTAGGAGGAGTCCCTGCCCTCTCGGACCTCCTCGATACGGACCACCCGCCCATGCAAAACATATGCGTGAAGAGAGGACACACAATGGGGATTCGTACGGGTGTTGTAGGCAGTGCGACGGAGTCCTTCAATGGGGGGCGTATACAGCCACTCGTTCTTATCCCACCGTTGGAAAGGTCTTCTTCCGCTACCAATTCAGACGTCCTTGCTCTCTTTCCACGAATAATGCGCTCTCCGAATCCCCAAGGAGTTTGCTGCCATTCTGCAGACGTACTTTTCTGAGCGGAAGCATTGATCCCCTTGTTTTTTGTTTTATATTATTGCATAAATAAACTAACAATATACCTATACAGGCTGCTCCGATTTTTGTAACACCTTATATATTTCATACCGATCCTTAGTTAGGTGCTCTCTGGGCAAATGTTTTACAATATCCAGCTTTGATATTATTTATCCCTTTTGTTACTCTTAAGTTGAATTTCAAACTTCTAATCAACGCCAAAAGACTGCTCTTGTACAAGTATTGCTCAATAAATTAAGAAGTACTAATAACGGTTTGGAATAGTACATTTGAATGATTTTCTTTAAATAACAGGAAAAAGTGGACTAAATAATGAAAAAGTTTGCTAACAACCTATCTAACATCACCAGCCAAATCCTAAAAACGTTGAATTTTATGATGTTTATTATGGGGCGGCATTTATAGAAAATTAAACTACTTGTTTTATAGTATATAATGTGACATGATCTTATTAATTTTAAATAATGGTAAATAAATTCGTACGTAAATTCGCTTTAAAATACTTTTTCAAAATATCAATATTAATACTTATTAATTATAAAATATTAGTTTAAAACTCAGTCCAATTTACAAAAATGTAATTTGCGTATCAATAGCAACTCATATATGCTGAACTTCAGGAGATTGACATCCACTTTGACGTGGTCTTTTGACACATCTCGACATCACCGTGCTTTGCGTAAAAGGGGAATACAATAACGTGGAAGAGGCAAATGATAGGTTATCACGAATGATAGTAGAAATTGTACGGAATCACTACAATACGAAGAGTAGAATAAATAAGGCCCAATACGTAATTTTCGAAGGATATATAAGTTTATGGCAGCGTTTTGAAAGATCTTTCTTTGGAGCTTAACAGCTGTTGCCATACCTTTATCGCAAGGATCCTCTCTTATTCTTACTCTTGGAATTCTTTTTATAGTACAACTCACAGAGTTATTCCTGTTACTCCATGTATATTTATTTCATTCACATAAAATTCACCTTGAAAATGATATGTAAGCGTTGCCATAGCGAAACATAAAATCGTAAAATAAATTCCTAATAATTGAATTCCTAACCTTGAACTTCATAATTAACTTTTTGGTTTCAGAAAATAAGCTATGGCTGATTACTCAAAGCTAGATTCTCTATTGTATAATAATCAACAACCCCGTAAACTAGGAAAATTCTCACTCACGAATTCATACTTCTATTTCTTGAGCTATCACCTCAACTTTGATTTCGGGTTAATTATCGCGAAGTTTTGAATAGGTTTGCATAATCTATTACTGCGTCGACAAAACTTTGATTAGAAATCTCCTCTACAGCTATCGTGGATGTCTTCTGCATCGCGTGACTTTCAAATTGTTCTAAACGACAGAAACCGATCAATCAATTACAAAATCGAAGTTTCATTCCACTTTATCTCCAGAAAATTGTGTCTATAATACTATCGTGAATAAAATATATATAAATAAAGAGACGTTAGAGTGAATTATATACCATGTAAAAGGCATTTTTCAGCATTAAACTAACCTTAGAAAAAAAGCATTTCTTTCTGTTTCCTTTTCGAAACAGTTACCTAGCACGATTACGAAATCGTTATCACAACTCACCGGCCACCGATGACAATCTGCATCATCAAGGCAGAAAATAGGGAACCCATACTTTATAATTGATACCCTTCGAACGACGAAATAAACCGCCTTCTGATAACGTAAAAATCGCTCGTAAACAGCGGGTTCGATCAGATAATTAATATCTTGTAAAAATTTCCTTTTCCAGAAACATCCGAACGGTGGTTGCTATTTTTGACTACGCGTTATGTGACCCAGACACGCAACGGAGGCAAAAATTCGGTTTCTAAATCGGACCGATTTCTTTTTCCGAAGAAAAAAGAGTGGAAAAGCTGAGATACAGAATTTTATGTATTCCTTTCAGGACTCCTCTACGAACAGTGTAATGTTCTTACATTCTTCCTTCGAAGAGGAAATTTAATAGAAAAGTTTTATTGGGAAAGAAAAGAAATTCTCTGAACCACCTTTTCGGGCATACAAAAAGAGTCTTGTGATTGTATTTATAGGAATCTTTTATCCAAGAACTGTAGCGGCAAGCGAGTAGTTAGTCCACGAGTTTTAGTAGCACATATCGTAAAAACATGCTCTATATTTTTGATAATTCATTAGAATAAGTCATTCTCTTCGCATTTCTTAGAGAACGCAGTATGGGTTAAGGGATAGATGTAAGGGATCGTTTAGTTGCTCCTTTAATAGTTCTATCTCATCTCCTAGACGAGCGAGCCGGTGTCGCACAGCCGCTCCCTCGCGCCAATCCCCACATCTCCTGTCGCTGAATGTCCATTCTGCACCGTACATGGATCTAAGTGAGGGTAGGAGGTCAAGGGAGAGACACGTGGAATGGGGAATATACGCCTCGGATCTGCCGGCTTGCATATTTCAGCCAATGTTTGACTAATGAGATCCCCTGCATAACGAAAACGGCGAACTGGGACCTTGAAACCGAGTGGAACACTCTCCCTCCAACAGCCTCCTTTTCCTCTTCATCGGAGACCCTAATTAACAGCGGGATGCCACCGATTGCCTCCGACTGAACGGCCGCGATGTCTTTGAATCAACTTCCCACGTCTCTATGTTCCGCAAGCACGTAATCTGAAGGCTTTCCGAGGAATCACCTTTTATTATTCGCTTCGATACAAGAAGGTTTCTCGATTTTCTCCAAGAATTCCATTCAGTATTTCCATTCTAGTCGATTCCGTTGGGTTTGGGAATCCAGAAAGGTATTTTTGTACGTAAATAAATAAAAATAAAGGAGGGGAAAAACGAAAAATTAGAGCAGTAATAATTCCATGTAATAAAATCATATATGTTCGTACGTTTATATGTTTAATCAACCTTCATCACAAAAATTTCACCATAAAATATTCCATGAATTAAATTATTTCGTTAGGCCACTCACTGAATCTGCATAATAGTTATTAAAATAATTATTAATAAATTAGCAAATCATTGAAATCCTCTTTAATAGATTCGATCGGATTTCAACTAAGATTTCAAGAGCCAATCCTAAGACGATGTTCATCGAATTTTAAGCATTATCAATATTTAAAGAATTTACGTTTGATAGAGACGCATATGAATGTACATTATAAACGCATTTGAATGTAACTTAGCGAGATGGTGCGAAAAATGCCAGAAGTTCATTGAATCTCTTATTTTCCTTCTTCCTCGATATTTAATTCCATTCGAAAACAGTATTGTTCCACCAGATTAAAGGCCACCGCGGTGGAATCGGCCTTCTGCATTCACAGCTTCCCATTTCACAATGAGCCCCGAGCATCTCAACCGGCGAATGGAGGAGGAAAAATTTTCAGCTGTATATCTTCTTTTCGATCAAAAAAACAGATTGGAATATTTCCGGAATTTCGACGCGAGAGGAGTTTTATCGAGGCGTTCAAAACCGATGGATGGTAATGGGGCAATACAAAACTTTGCGACTTCCGAAGATTAAAAAGATATCCGACTTTCCGGAGGTTTGCGGCTTCCCCTACCCGCGGTCGCAGATCAAAATTCTGGTTGGGCTGGTGGTCGGAATGTTTCAAACGGAGGAATTCCGGAAGATCTGCGGCCTTTAAAGTGGATGGATATGAACAAAAAATATATAATGGTCTAAAAAAATAATTCATGTCGATAAATGAGAAAAAAATGTGAATGATGAATAATGTACGAGTTTAATCGGGGAAAATGCTTGGACGAAGATATTGCTTTTGTAGGAACGGAATCCCTGTGGGATTTCAGGCAGTTTAATTCGATAACATCTTATTTTCTCGCGACAACTGAATGTAACCGAAGCCCTATTAGACGATATCGTGGTAGGAAACAAGGCTTTCGATTCGCCTATGGCAATTTTACCGAAACTGTTCTAAAATAGGACTTTGGATAAGAGGACTTTGTCATAACTAACTTTCGGTGTACGGGTGAATTTTCTCTCCCGTTTTTCTTCGATTTTCTACGGAAATAAAACCGCCGAGAGTGCCTTTCTCCAAATTGAAGAGGGAAAGGTTGTTCAAATAGCCCCCAACAATAGAAACGATGTCCTTGCAAAGCTGAAAATTTGGCTACGATAATTCCGTTTAGACTCTAACTGATAACCTACGATCGTATTCGCAATAAATTAACATCTAAGGAGAAGCATTTTTAAGTTTAATTAATAATAATAACCACCAATACCTTTTTAACGGAAAACATAAATGGGATATAGGTATGTAGTATAATGCCAATAAAAAAGTATACGGAACCGATAGTAATCGGTACTCACTCCTCTTCAAAAAGAGCTTTCAATTAATACAACTTTAAGCATTTTGAAGTAAAATTGTGTGTCACAAAATAATTAATATTGGTTTTATAAATAATAAACTTAAATTATAAAAGAATTTCTCGTTTTCTCATCTCTAACTATCCTTGCTTTCTTCATCGCAAAAAGTATAATACTGCGATTTCGACTATTTATTTGTAAGACGACTAAGGAAAACTCTAAAAAAACTCAAGACACACGTTTTTCGTATTTTATTTTAGAGGACATGATCCTTAATGTGGACCGTTCACTGAGACTATGCATATGGAATCCGTAGTTCATACTTCATTAAAGCCTCCTCATATTATTATCCAATCCCAAAAGGTTTCCGGGGAGCATGTCGGAGGCAAATGCAAAATGTATTCTACCTTTAGTTGCGGAGGTGGTTGTTGCGGCCAAAACGACAACGATGCCCACGAAGAAAATCCAAGCGGCTGCGACGGTCTGCATTCCGCGGCACCCTCCACGCCCGCTAACTCCGAAGTTCTGCGGTAATGCCATCGCTAAGGAGGCGAGGGAGGTTCCCTCCGAAACACCACTCTCACTCCAAGAGACGAGTTCCCGACTCGGAGAGCCTCATCGGGTCAAATGCGGCGGAATCGGGGGCACGTGAAATCCCTAACACACACTACGCGCGCCTTTCGGTGACTACTCACGAGCGATATCTTCTAAGAAAAAGCGGCATCACACTGACAACGAACACTAGCACACGAACAGAGGAACGAACGTCGCCGAAGATGTTCTGCGAACGAGTGCGAGGTCCTCTTTTGGGAAGGCCCTCCACAACACGGATCGTAATCCAGATGGAATGTGCCGAGAGAATTTCTCTTTCCGACCCCTCGTCCGAGGTCTTTCGGCCGGGTTCTCGGGGGGACAATGTTAGGAAACAAATTGAGATATCGTTTAAATGGGGGAGGTTCGGTGGAGGGAAACAACCTCGATTAGTTGTCGATGTCACTCTGTAGGGAGAGAAGGACACCTAACCCATGAGACGGCGGATCGCCGAGTGATCTCCGGGTCGACGTGCTGTGCCGGCACGTTCGAGGGAAGGTTTGCGACGACTTTGGTAATCGCCGTCGAGCCACGGCTCTAGACTGGCCGCACGACGCAAGTTCGGGCTGCGGCGCCTCCGGATAGCACCTCCCCTCCCACGGAGAGCTCGCGGGTTACCCTTTCCATCTCCCGTTCCGAAGGGTATCCCTCCCCTTCTTACCCTCCCTGCGATCCCTCCTGGGGTGTACCCTGCGCTGCGCATGTCCTGACCCTCTCTACCTCCCCTACCTTCCCTCGCACGCCTTCCCCATTCGCGATCCCTTTCCAATTCCCTTAAGATTTCACCCCTTCCTTTCTCTTTCTGTTTTCCTTTCTTTCCGACGAGAAATTATTCGTTCACTTTCACCCTCTAAAGATAGGTGCGATTATAATTTGCGGATAATTGGCGAGCAATCACTTCTGGATGCCGAGAGTAAAAAAAACGGAGAAAATATGAACGGCAAATACGGAATTATTTTGCACCTTAGTCCGCAATGGAGATGTTTGGATGGACCGTTTCATTTTCCTCTCACTTCAATTTCATCCTTTTTTTATTTGTTGATGAAGCTAGCCGTAATTACCGAGGGAAAATAAAATTCCTCTCAGTTTTTCCTCAAAATAAGCACTCTAATGATATTCTCGATCAAATCTGGAAACAGAAGGGCCCTCTTGGGCTACGAATTGACTTATTTAGACTCCCGTAAAGAGGATTAAGTTAATTAAGCGATACACTTATAAACGTAGTAAATAATGTTTCCATTCATTTTGTTCATTCATGATAATTCAAGCTTACTGTTGATTTTAGTCTCATTTTTAGCTTTATTTTTATCCAAAGAGGATTAATTAAGTTATATTTTCTTTTCTTATGTAATTCTAAATAAATTTATCAATCGTAAAAAGAAGTAAATTAGTAAAATCCGACAGAAAGTGTAAAACATTTTCTCGTTAAGAACGTCCCAAATTTTTCAAATTACTGTATATAGCTAAATCGCTGATAATTGCTCGAACGCGTTTGTATGACCGATACTAATAAAAAGATATCCAGTAATCAAACATTGATTCGAAACTCACATTAAAGGCTACCGTTGAAAGTTAGAACGGTAGAACCGGTCGCTAATGTATTTCAGTTTAAATAATTCGCGGGAAATTAATATTTTCTTTTCACATTTTAAAATCTTATTTATTCTCAGATGTTTATAATTAAAAGTTTAAGCTCTTGAAGACGTTTGATATCCTCCACAATAGGATAAAAACGGTAAGGCAAACAACATCTTTCTTTAAATGGTTTGCAGGAACTCTCTGTATTAACAGATTTGGGGAATAGTTCCCCAACTATTTCCTCAGATTTTACGAAATTACTCAATCTTATATGTATGAAGTTTTTTATTATTGATGTATAGTTTTCCTCTCTTTTGGGAATCTATACCATTCCCAAAATAAAAAATTAGGAGAGAAAGTATTATATTTCCCAATAATTCTCATTACAAGAAAGATAAGGATAAATAAATTTATATTTACTTGTATTTAGAAATTAAACTTATGAAAACCTTGAGGATATACTTAAATTTCATAATTAAATACTTCAATATGATATAAGAAAAAGCTACAGCACTTAATATTAATAATAATTCAGCACTTATTTCGATCACCTGTGCACAAATCTATTCTCCTTCAAAGATTCGCGTCCATCAACAGCCATCAATAACATATCTTTCACCTTATCTTTTCTTTCTAATCTTATGTATAATTCAGCCTTAAAATGAAGTACATTATGCTCTAACCACATTCGACTAAAAATGTGCGTAGTCAACGTGATATTAATAACTCAGGTGGAAACGAATATATATCTGGCGTTAATTCAGATTTCCAATACGATCCAGAACACTTCTATATTATCTAACTCGCTTCATTTACTGGTAACTGATCAGCTGGTTGAACAAAGGGATTAAGTAAGGGATGAGGGATATCCTCTTTGCTCAACCAAAGGATCGCTTTGGAAGAGATAACAGCGCCCCATGTCCAAAAAGACCATTATCTCCTTTGAAAAATTTCTTTGTGCCAATATTTTTCCTTTAATGTCTGAGCAAAGGAATCTTCCAAAAGAAAATGCCATCAGATTCGGTACTCCTTTGGCCGTTCATCGGAAGGAAAAAGACAATGGGAATTACATAGAGCTTCAAAATTATTTCATTACGGAGCACACAATGTCTACCGGAACGAACTATCGAAATTCTTATCCTTTTAAATTACATTAATTTCTTATGCCATTTGATCGGTATAGCATAAAATGGATTGAACGGTAAGTGAGCAACAGTTCATTAAATTGAATTTCTCAAAAGAACAAGGTATAACATATAGTCTTATCTGGTTGAATTCTGACAAAGACAGACCATTCCTATGTTTATTACTAGAGTTCATCGCATTGAAAGAGGTCTCATTATCTTCTAACACGTGCAAATTTTATCAGTAATCATAGCTAGTATAGAAAAGTCAAGATTATTATTTATCCTATAGTATTTGTTACAAGAAATTGATGATGTGTGGGGATATCTATTATCATCTCACAAAACTCAAATTATAATCTTATCAAATAAATTCATAAATGTAAAAAAACATTATTTTTGAACTTTGGACCCAAACAACCCTTCCGAGATAACTATTTTTGGATTGAGAACAGTTTTTAAAACATAATTACTCAATAGAGGGAGTATTACTCCAAAACCATCCATCAAAATTCAAGACCCCGATAGTGAATGTACCAAGTGAGATGCACCTAAAGGAACGCCCAAAAAAGCAGCTTCTATTCACTCTTTCCTCACAAAGTGAACGGGGTTTATAAAGAGTTCTTCGAACACTACTTATTTCAACGCACTTCCCGAAACTTGTTTAGCATTCTCTCAGAATACAGAGGAAAAGAAGGGTCGAGGTATATGTTATCCCAAAAAAAATCAGGGATCCTGCAGCGTAATTTCTGAAGTTTTAAGGTAGATAGCGTTGCACGTAAGGACTTCATTTCCCCTCCCTCGGACGGAATGCACCTTCCACCGTAAAATAGCGGCAAACGCGAGAGGCCTAAATAGAGTCGGCGAGTTCGTCGCATTAAACCTTGTGAGCGTAGGATGTTTCCGAAGTGCTTCCTTTGCGTCGGCGACAGAGGGCGGATACAACGGGCCCTCCATTTCAGAATTTGACATTGGGCTGTTTAGAAAAGGAGATGAATCGACATCAAAGTGACTGCTTAGCTACAGGAATTCATTAGCGGCGCGATGGAAATGCGACGGTGCTGAATTTATAACGCGAGTAAAACGGAATCGTGGAAATTTTCACGGAATTCGTCCCGAGATGGATCTCGAATAATAACACAGACTCCGCTCTGCGTTACTTAAAAAAAACAACTTGCATCTGAGTGAGTCGCTCTTTAGTGACGCAAATGAATGGCTTATGGAGATTAGTAGGGACTCGTAATCTGATGTCTTCCTTTTCCTCTATCGGAGCTGTAATTGGCGGGATAGTTATTATAGCTTCCGTGGGCTAAATAGTCTGTACTGCGAGCAATTGCTTAGCCATATGGTTTTTTTAACGAGAAATCCTTTCCGCAATGAACAATTGTAGAAATCATTCACTTAGTAACGAAAATCATCCACTGAATGCGTTTTTTATTTTTCGTCAACAAAATAATTGTCTGACAAGGATATTATATTACTTATTGAATATTTTCATGCATTGAAATTAAATTTAAAAGATATACCGTGGTCATTATAGACTTATTAGTACCTACTACCCTTTTCACCCTCACTATGATATATATATTTTAGACTTCTAGCAAGTAACAATATACGTAAAAGATGTAAACGTAAACTGCTTCTACGCCTTTTTATTGCAAATTATTGCGCTTTAAGCTCTAGGGATTCTATTCAGCCAATAGTTTCACTTAAATATTAATACTTTAATGTAATTTAATTTAATGTGAACAAGGTTACGACAATTATATGTTTATTTCCAATCAACATTCTTTCATGCTTTCTCGACTAAGAAATTTTATTTTAATATTTTTCATATTTTTCGTATTTTGAATTGAATATATTATTAGAAGAGACATCTTATTTGCACTGTTTTAAATATAGCGTCGGAAGAAATGCTCTAATTTTATCACTTTAAGTTTATTTAAAATAGTTTTTCTAGTCTCCTCTTAATCAATATTATAAGCTCTCTTACTAGCTACATTTTCTATAAATACATCAAAGTGTTACGATGAAATCTGACGTGCTAAATACATCCTCGACGTCTTCTAAAAAAAGAACAAGTACACCTATAATCCGAAAACATCGTCAAAGGTGACCTCTCATTCTACCATTCTTTGTCTTCGAAGAATTTCATATCCCCTTTGATCATTTGACGACAAATATAAATAAATGATTTAAGTTTGTTTATTGGGGCATTAATTATTATTTCAATCATGTTACATATATTTTTATCTTCATGCTGGAGTAGATTCACAAATATAAAAAATGCGTTTTTTATAATTTCGTTAAGGAGAAATTATTCTTCTGCATATACTGCGAATAACTATTGACGTTTCCATGTGCATAACTTTATTTTTGGTTGATAGATAGTAAAGTTAAGCGAAAGATTTTTATCAAAGATAAAGGTCGAAACCTCACAGTTTATACTACTCCGCTGTTGAAATTCAAGGTTTGTGGATATTTAACAAATCATACTGAGGGGTTTTCTAAAGGTAACTTTACCCAAATTTATCTAGAAATGTAGGAAATTAAAAGTAGATAAATTTACTCGGAAAAGCCCATTACAACCGATGTACTGAACGCAAAACCTCCTTTATAATTTGATTCAAGGGTACGGTACTATATATACTATAAGCAAGGAAATCAATAAAAAAAGGTTAATACTAAAACAATTTGGGCTTTTATCTTAATAAGCGAATTAATGATGAAAAAAATGATTCCACAGTACTGCAATAAATCTGTAAGATAAAAATTTGAACTATTTTCAAATATTACACCTCAATTTTGACGCAAAAAATGTATTTCCCTATAGTGTTTGTTAAAATAAACCTAAGGTTGATGAAGGTATAAATTTTATTTCTGACTCCTATCATTCCACATGAGTGAAAATTCTAATCGAAACATCTATATATATATATTTCCATTTTGTCATTCAAACTCCAATCTTTTTAAATTCTCAGAAACCCTTTTGCCGATCAGAAACCTGAAAGAGTATGCACCAGAAAATTTTCTCCGAACGGAAATACGACCTTCACCTATAAAATGAAAGTTTTTCGGTTTAATAAATAATTCGATCAAGCGCGATCTGGATTCGGGAATACGTATGGGAGCATCTCCTAACTCAAGGAGTGTCCAATATGGGAACGCGACTGCTAGACGGGAAATATATAGCGGAGAAGAGATGTGTGCGGAAGGAGGAGGTAACGAGGTAGAAGTGAAAACCGGGAAGACGATGGGGCAGCAAGCGTACTTCCCAGCCAAGAGCATTCATCCACGAAGATAATTCACTGCGAGCACAGCTCCATCTAACCTTCCCAAAAGATGTTATCTCTAATTGATCTTCATGCTGTAATTAGCCATTAAAGATGCAAATTCGTCTTTTTCTCCTCTCAGTTTTGGGAAACAGGAGGAGCAGTTTTCTCTGCCAAATGACGTTGATTAAGATTGCACGAGAGAATTCTCGTAAGACTAATTCGAGGTGTTCCGCTTTATATCATACACAACTTGAACTTTATGGGAGATGCCATTGTTTTCACTCAATGTTCCTGCCGTAGAAATACTTAACTAAAATCGAAACTGTTCTTATCAAGTCCTCAAGTCCATGTAGGTGATCTACAAAATCTAAGCTCGCAATTATTTTATATTTTTTCCCCTGAATCTTCTCATTTATTTAACTTAATGGTAGACATAACTTTAAACTATGATGGGCTTATAATACTCAACAACCTGCAATGTAGCTACATAGATACGAACAAGGTTTCAACGGGAAGTCGTCATCATCACCTGATTACCTAAAGTTCTTTTTAGTCCATTTATATACGAGTATAAGACATAAAGATATGAAAATAAAGTAAAAAGGCAAAGATTTCATTTTAAAATAGTAAAACAAATAAAGGGGAGTATATTTATAAGGCTTAAAACGACATGAAACAATCACATTTAGTCTTAATATATTACCGTATAAAATTTAACGACTTTAGAGGGTAATTCTATTGATAAAAACTTAATCCTCCTTGAATCTTAGGGGTTATAATCTGGCTAAAATATTTATGTAAATATTATTGGTTAAAATCATAAATCCGTAACTCTAAACGATATTATGCAATTACTTTAAGGTGAATTTCCTATTCACAGAATCTGCTATAAGCTTCTAAATAGCCATTTTAACAATTCTCTTATACTGTTGCGATCATTCTAAATTCAATATCCCTTTCGATAAATAAAAAATAATTTAAAATAATAGCTAATAAATTTACGAGAATTTGAATTCTAGATTCGAGAAAAGAACTCATACCTTGCTACGGTAATCTCCTTACGTATAGATACTATTAAAATGCCTAGAAAATACATGCATATTTATAATCATGGAAAACTGAGTGGGATTAAATAAAGAATGAAAGCTTCCAATAAGAGCATCGTTCAATTTAGTTTAACCTTGTTAAATCATTCCGTTAACGAAGCATAAATCACTTTTTGTTACCCTAAAATATAATTTTTTGAATAAACCGCTTATACACATTTAACTCTATTTACGTCCGATATAATATATTTATGTAACTTAATGGATCTCTCTTTGTTTTTCACTACTTGAAATACATTGATCTAAGGTATTATTCACACGTCGCTAAATCAGTATACGCTCAACAACTATAAATTTCAATCGGTACTAAAGGATTAATATCTATTCGAATTGCATTCATGGTTATTTAGCAGCCATACGGATAAGTTCCACGTTTAAATGAATGATACGTCTGAAAAATTCGATATAATTGCTCTGTAATACAAGCGATAAGTTATTATTATTTTTAGAAGCTTGCAGTAAATATATACACCATTGAAATGTAAAATTTCATGCGGTTATTAATGATTTTTAGAGGAGACTCAAATCCATTGGCAGAGTGAGATTTGCGGCTTGAAAGCGTGGGAGTAAAATATGGAACGCTTCTCACTAATGCATAAGTTTAAACTCCTACGCAGGTTGAAACTCTGCGGGCCTACAACGTTTTGCAATAAAACATCCTATCCATATGTGAGTGAAAACAATTCAGGAAGTAACATGAAATCATTCAAGTGACAAATCTACGATGAAAACGAACAACCGAAAATTCTAGCCAATCCCAGTTTTAAGCAATAGCTAAACTTCCACTTATACACGCCTCTATGTTTGTTTTTGGACTTGGATATCGCCTGCATTATTTTGTTTCCTGTTATTTTAAGTGCATCTATTCGAAAAAGGATGTCAAGAAACAGAAGAGGAAATTTGTTTGCCTGGCTTAGAGTAATGTAACACTTAAGCGTGCATAAACTCTCGAGTGCGTCCTCCAAGAAAGACATCGAGCGTAATGGCATTAATTACCATGACGTTGAAACTTAAGCAACGAACGGATGAAACCTTTCTGGAGGCGTAATAACGCGTCTAAGGAAGATTGAACGTGAATTTATAACTCGCAATACCCTTTAATTTAGAAAGTAAATCCGTGCAAAGATCATCTCCGAATATTACGCTTTCTGATTAGACAAGTTATTTCAAGGTTAGGATTTAATTAGCAATGAATTAGTTGTTAATTTCCTCCACGTGTGCACATCAAGTATCGCACTATAAAGGTATCAGAACAATCCCCATCCATGAGCATATATATAGCAACTTTGAAATCTATAATTAATGTATGAGGAAACGCTAAGTACATTAGAAGTATATATAGAAATGTTTGGATACGCATTTCTTCAAGCAATAATTACCATGCGCAAAATTAGAAATGCATTTCACGTATATGTATAAAACCCAAGTTTATATGACATAGTAGTTTAATTAAACTATAAAACTTTCTCACTCAAGATTATATATTTCTTTATAATATTATTCTCCATTATGTCGTGGTGAAATTTACTTTATCCTGTATTTACCTTTCATACCAAGTTCTTTGAGATAAAGAAAGTTATTCTATAGTTTTCTCGAACAATTTTTAGAAGCAAGAGTTGTTTGCCAAACTAATAAAATATTATAAATTACAATAATTATAAATCACTCTAGTACCTATCTATACACATTCAACGACCTATAGTTTCAATTAAAACATGTAAATTAATCAGAACATTTTGCTCCAAAGAAATGTTTCGCTTCTTGAGGGAAACGACTTTCCACTATTTACCCGTATTTCAAGTTTCGGGAACGCATCATTTAAGCATCAGATTCCCATTTCAACCCGAAAAGCGTCAAACTTGTTTCGAAATGGAAACATCTTCGACACCGCGAGCGATTACGAAGAAAAAGGGATTATGACGCCACATACTTAACATCTTCTCGACAAGTTCTTTAAAGAGACACCGCGGCGTCGAGAACGCTTCGATAGAATACTTTCACCCTTGGAAATCCGTCGCGATTGCGAGAAAGGGATTCGGAGTTGCCGCATCTTCACCTGTACATTCCCAAAGCAACGAGGGTTTCCCACTCGAACAAGTTCTTACCCACTCTGAAGTTTCACTACCGCTCTCTCTCGCATCCATTCCGCCCGTGGTTACCAAGCATACCTGTGTCGTATTGGCCCTGTCTTACAGTAGAGATCACTCCACGAAACTTCGTTCCCCTCAAGGACTCCGGTGGGTGGCTGTTAAATGCTGCAGCCCCGTTAGATCGTTCTCTGCGGTTTGGGAGGGCATCCTCTTCCATGGCCTTCATCACTTAGTTACGGTCAATTAAGTCGGATGTGGTCGGGGCCATTGGGAGAAGGGTTGCAACGAACTCTGTTGTCCCTCAGCTTTCTCCTCTCTTCCGAAGGTGAGAATATGCATGCGAATATACGATTCCCAAGGGCGACGTTCGGAGGGAAAAGAACTTATGTTTATCGCATTCTGCTGTTTAATCCGATCTTAACGATGCCTCGGAGTAGAGAAACTAGGATTAAAACGCCCGGGGGTTAATTAGACTGGATTGCATTCGCTTATTTATCTTCATGAGCCAAGTTGTGAGAAATGACGAGCTATGGAAGTGGACTCAATGGGTGAAGATATGCATAACCATAAAAATAAAGTCAATAAACTTCCATCGGGCTTCTATGTTTTTACTTTTTCGTTATTGACCTCAAATGGCGAATATTTCAAGCTACGATGATGTATATATTATATTCGATATCTTTCTAAACGGATTCTAAAAATAAACTCTGACATCGTTAAATAAAAATCTACAGAATTTATGTAAAAGTATTAATCAAATGTGGGATTAAGGAAACCAATTATATACCATAACACATATATATACCGTTATCATGGTATATACCGTTATCATGGAAGACTGCCCCAAAGTTAAGGCCTCATTATCCGATTCTGTAAGTAGTAGATAAAACTATAAAATAAAGAAGTATCTAAACGGTTTATGAAATCTGACGCATTTTATAATTCAATCGTTCTTCAAGCAATGATTATGCCTTTAATAAAGCTTCTAATTATATTTAATGGTAATGAGACAGTAGTAACAGGAGATTCAGTAAAAACAAACTAACAAATTAAAAACTTTTCTCAAAGAGAGAATCAAAATCCGTGAAATTACGAAACTTGCATGATTATCATTTTTAATGAAACTTTATTAGTTTTTAATTGTCAAATTTACATTCGTAAAATACGTACATGAGATTATATATATGCGTGTATGAATATGAGACTTTGAATGGAGTATCATAATTATAAAATATAATTTAACGATGTCCTATTTTCACGTTTAATTCATTTTAACTTTTTGAGTAACGAAATAGATTGGATATCCATTTTTAGCGCACAATTCCCAGAATTATTTTTAATATTTACCTAATTCGGTAAAGTAGGTTAACAATTATGATATTCAATATTGATCGTCTAAGTGAGATATTGTATGTTAATGATATAAAGTTCGACTTTAAATAATATTTAATTTAAACATTCCTAATTTAAACTAATTTTCAGCATATAAATTTCTTGGAGCCCTATTTTAAAAAGGTAAATTGTTACTAGAATAAATTAAACTATTGAAGATATTGAGATTTGACTGAACTGCATCTCTTAAAAATAGCCTAATTAAATTAAATTTTTACTTCGTAACTATCTCATAATTAGGTCTCGTAGCTATTACTATTCTCCGAAAAGAAGAAGATACAAGTTGCATAACCTTACCAGGAGACCAAATCGTATTGTAAATCTAAAAATAAATTAGCTCATAGAAATATATCTTTAAATTAAACCAAAAAACTACATTAAATAATGCCTTGAATTTTTAGGTACTTAAATTTTAAAATCTATTTATCGTATGGGTTATTCCCATAGTAGCATACTTAGGCCATAATCCTCATTAAAAATGTAATATGTTAAACGATTTATCAATTGAAGAATATTTCATGGAAATACAATTCTTATATAGCAAGAGAGATTACAAGCTCAAAATAGTTTCTGGGAAAGAAAAGAATATTCTTTAGGATACGCTATTTTTATCGCAAAATCGAAGAAGGATGAAATTTTTATTATGTAGTGAGTGGAATATAGCCTTCACCTTCAAACGACAAGAAGAGAATTTTAAGTAATTTCAGAACCCACGCAACAAATAACTGTTTATATTAAACTGTTTTTTCTTAAACGTTTTCTTTTTTCCTTTAAGTGCTGGCACAAATTTAGAAAAACGAATCTATTTTTTTACGGGGCTCGCTTAATCGCCAAATCAATATTTGCCAATCATGTTTTATTTTCCAAATTATTTTCAGAAAACTATGGGCAAGTCTACCTTCCAAATCATGACGATGGCTTTTTACTACATCTTATCTCATCATAGCAAATAATTACTCAAAAAGTTCAAAGTGAAATATAAAGGAAATTTAATTCGTTATAAAGTTGGTTAATTTAAGAATAAATATAGACGTCCATAAAATTACAAAATAATAATTCATTATAATGAAATTGAAATAAGATAATCGCCAAAATGAACAAACTGACGGATAGGTCCTTATAGTGTAGTTGATCTTGCAAACTTTCTCAAAATATATATAACTCAGAAAAAATCTGACAGTCTTATTCTTCAAATTTTAATGTTAAGGAATCTTAAACCTTTTGATGCAGCATCTCAAACACATCTACGTGTGACTGTTTTGAAAGTCTTTCCAAATTCAAGATAACGAATTCAAAAGGACAGCACGAGAAAAAGAACCACGGCCGAGGAAATTTAAAACAATGCGATAAATAGACATGACGTGCAAATGATGGACGTAACAATGGCAGCGATACATAGAGACGCTATTTATCTGAATTGTCAAAGAGCTCGAGAGTTTGACAGCTGCAGTTTGCCTATGCTCCATCCATACCTTTTATCTCTCGTTATTTTATCTAAGCACTTATAAAAGAGCTCTTTTCAGTTGCTGTTGATGTTGATTACTTCTCACAGTCTGTTGATAAGGAAGTTTTGGTGATGCTTCAAACTTTTTCCCCTCCCTCTGACCACTGACGGAACCTTCCATATTAAATAGTTATACTTAAATTACATTTAATTCATTTTTTCTTTAGTTTCCTTTTATTCATCATTTTGGGACCTATAAAAATTTGTATTGTGATCCATGTTTATATTTTTTTCTAAATAAGCCTTCTTCACGACCAATTATCTCTATTTTGTATTCCTCTTTGATTTTAATCTTCTCCTCTTAGATTGTCTTTTCTTTTCCTACCAAATTCTTAAGACGATGGTTTATCAATTTAAAGAAATGCTTTCCCATAATCTCATCCTTTTAAATTTTAAATGTTTGTCGAAAGCCATAAGCATATATACTTAATATATATATATATATTGCTTTCAGGTACTTCTAAAATTCAATTAGCAATTAAATTTTATTTTAATGTTTTCAGTGGTATATTTCAAAGCTTTTTGATCTCGATGATATTTTGGCAATAACTCAAACGTCATAGCGTAGTCTAATACTCTCTATTGAATATTGTTTACGTATAAAGAAGTTCAATTCAAGACTTTTCGTAAATTGAATTTATTGACATTTTACATTCTCAGAATTGGCTCATACTTCGCTAAGAATACTCGGAAATTGCTCGATTATTGACCTGATTTTCAAACAAATGGAAATTCCTAAGATATCTTTCCAAGTGGAAGAATGTCCATATATAATACCCTCCAATAAAATTCCCAATAATATTTCATCCAAAATGTAATAACGAAGGTAACTATATTCCTCTTTAGGTTACCACTAAAAATTTTAAAATTTCCCAAGCAATAGTCTCTGTACATGCCATGAGAGTATAGAAATAGTTGATGTTCTTCCTCAATAGATACCCCATGCCAATCGTTTCGCATGTTCAAACCATCTAAATGCAGATTAACTTTCAGATAAGATACGGATTAGGTAGTTAATAATAAACAATGCTCAATGCCAAAATATTCTCTGTTCATAATAATAAATTATAGTTATAGTTCCTATAATTGTGTTCCTAAAATTATAGATAAAAATTTTCAATATGGAACGTCTGAGTATAATAAGTCACCTGACAGTGCAATATTCAAGTTTAATGGAAGATATTAATGAAACTATATACATCACTTTGTAAATTGTTCACTTGGAAGTTTAATTATTATGACCATAAGCATAATTGAATTTATATAGCCATTTATATAACCTTGGATTATATTTAAAATGAGAGAAATAATTTTAATAAAATAAATCGAGACAATCCAAAACTAGACATTGTGATTTCTTTCGCAATTCAGCCGAAATGGAAGACGAAGGATAAACAGGAACAAGCTGAAAGAACACCTGAATAGATCAAATAAAAATAGATTCCCTGGGAAGGATTTAAACTCTAAGCGAACCGAGAGAAGAATAGGAAGACCTCAGAAGAGATGTGAGTGGTAACAGGCACATATTTCACAGGAAGCGAAACGAAGAAAAAAATTCCTCCAGGAATCCCTAAATATTCCTATAATGACAGTGGAAAATGCATTCCTTTCCTTTGGTAACTCGCATTTCGTACGGATTCTAAGGTAGAAAAATCAGTCGTAATCTTGGAAATGCGACGGCTTAAGAGTCCTAGCTATTTTCTCAGACTCTACATCCGGTTCTTGCAGCGTCGATCAAATTTCGAACTCCCCGGAATATAGGATCCAGGCACCTCCATCAACCACCCTCTTTCAATATCCTCCACTATTGAGTTATTCCACTCCTTTAAGTCCCCCAAGCATCCGTCTTCCACGCTTAAGAACACCACTCATCCTGCCGCAGCCATTTCGAACTGATGCAATTTATTCTTTAACCTAATTCCGCGCGCATTTGAATTTTTTCAACGGATCCTTCATCCGTCTCTGTCCCCTTTATCGACCGATTTCGCCAACTAAGTGACCATTGAAATCGCGGAATTTGTTTCGTATTCGAATTTCGATTCATCCACTTCGGTTTGTCTTAATTCTCCCTAACATTCACTATACAAATAGAACCAAACAAAAGCATCACTAACATCACATTGGAGTCTTTACTGATCAAATAGTAGAGGGTCCCTTATATTAGCAAAATTTGTTTATTTGGCAGAGAATTTATCAATGAAACGGGTAAATTAGAAGAGATGTAAAGCTAAAAAATATTTCAATTTTACATACATATTTTTTCATAAAACCTTAATTACCCTCCTAATTCGAGTACTTAACTCTTGAGAAACAAAATTGTGCCCAAAATAAACAGCAAAACAATTAGAAACGCGAAGGAGAACTTTTTAAGACAGTGACATTTGAAACGAATGAAATTATATAAACAATGAGAGAAATTCGGTTAAAAATATACTTTTAAAATAGCCATACATTGCTTGATTATCCCAAGAGGCTGTTCTACTATAATATTTTTAAAATTTTGATTCGAAAATAACAAAGTCCTAATCTTTCGGTGATATTACTCGATTAATAGCAAAATATAGCTAAAAATTGAGCTTTAGCTATATATATAAGCTAAGAATTTATTTCTGTCCCTTTAATAGGAAATCAAAAAAAATTGATTATCTAACTATTTCAAGTGACATCATAGCTCTCTAAAAGTTTTCCTGTGAAAGACCCAAAATCACAATTTTCTGTTCAAACCATAATAGGCATGACAGCTCTGTGTATATTTTTCCCTTCTAATTCTGACCTCAATCCTCCCTCAAATTGATCAATTCCTTCGCTCCTTTCTCCACATCTTCTTATCTCCTCTTTTCCATTAGACTCCATTTCTTCGCCCGAATATTTTCTCATTTTCAACGAATCAATCTCCATCGTCCCCCGTATTCTTCCTTATTTACCCATCCACAATGCGGAATTAATTCTAATTGAATACGCAATGTAGGAACGTTTTCTTGCTATTGAAATTCTCAGAGTTATTCGGTGGAGGTATTTCTCATTTTATCGGTGCTTGAAACTTCTTAGAGATGATGATTTTTTAAGCTTGCGATGAAAGGACAGATGGACTTGTACAAGGATCATGTAGTGTGAATAGTTACAGTAAAATGACCTACTACGCAATAAATTTCATTTATTTTATATATTATAAATTAATATTAGCTATATTTCTTGGAAATAAAAATAAATAATGTGTAAAATAATGGATGAAAATGACGTAAAATATTTGGGTAAAAAGTAATTAAAGCGCTCTTAAGATAATGTCATTTGTTGTCTATATGAAAGGAAAGGTGAGAAACTTATAAATAATATAATTTCTGTTGGATATCCATTTATATAAATTTCTGCTATTCATTAAAATTTCATGAATTGCATGTAATGATTCCGAATCCAGTCTCATACACCTCATTCAAAAAATAATGGTAAATATGTGATACCATTCATAGCCGATAATAATCCTCCTTAGCTTGGCTCGCTTTTTTCTATATATTTATTTTCTATACATAATCTAGGATCTTACGTTTTAAAACTTTTTCTCAATTGAAGATGTATTCATCAGACAAGAATTCCATCATGACTATCATCTGATTGTACTTATCTAGATCTGTATCCATAAGATGGAGAAATAGTAAGTTTTTCCTGGTAGAGTAGTCTAGCTTTTTACTGTGAAAGACCATCACTAAATATCTCGAAGTAGAAGGAGGTTCTTGACATGTGAATCAATCTACTGAAACTTTAGCAGAATAGAAATGAGTTCTTTGTTCGTCATACACTTTTTCTTGCGTCATCCATCGACAGCAGCCGACACATCTCATAAAAATGAAAACCGTCGTCCTCGAGCTAGTTTCGAACACGTTAAATTTTTAAGTCATTTCGGAGTGGGTCATCAATCTTGATTCCGTGGACTCGAGTAGAAAAATTCTCAGGCCTCCATCGCGGCAGGGACACTCCAAGTAAAAAAGGAGTCGCTTTATAAGCATGTGTCAGGTACACGCGAGTTCTCCTTGGAGCGTGTCATCGGATCTTCTCACGTGGCAATCCACTTCGTCACATTATCAGATCACGCGCGTGCTTGCGATGGCCGCAGAGAAACCAATGTGCCCCTGTCGCTTGCATCCATCTTCCAGAGCGCTCGAGAAAGTTTTGGAGGTCAATGAGTTTAACCGGAGACGAAAGATGGTGTAGAGCTGTTCTCGAATTTACGGAGCGACTGAAACTTTGGAAGTATTTACGTCTGCGCTCGTGTCGCACGAGTGTGAAACGGGAGATGTAAGTCTTTCAATCGGATGTGCACCTCAGGTGAAAAAGTCCTGTTTCGGCTCAATAGCTGTGATCTGGAAAGAACGCAATGACCAAGAAGATTCGAATACTTCGAGGAGGAATGCGATTTTACTGACAATACGTTTGACCTCAAACAACTCCATTGTATCGCATGTGATTAAAGCTCATGATATCGATCGCTATGTTCATTTGAAAGGAAATTTATAGCGATATACTGATGAAGAAATATATATGGATATATATAGAGCAACTTTATCGTAACCTTTACAAGTTATAAGATATGTAATCTTTGTAATGTATTCCAAAGGCAAAATTTACCAATAGGAAAACACAGTAATAAAATAAACGTATACTAAGACGATCCGCTTGAAAGACTATCGCCAAGAAAAAAATTAATGCTTTAATAATTCGGTGCTTATTTTTTATTACTTTTACTGCTAGTCGTTGTCCTCGTTAACTTGTTCATCAATAAAAATAAGTCTTTAGTGTGACTTTTATTTTAGGTTAGATGGACTGAATTCTTCTGTTCCAAATACTAACTTTCCTCAGCAATCGATGTATTTTTAGATAGTATAAAACTTTAAAGGATGATTTTTTTATTTAAAATGAAACGGTGTTTGAAACTGCTTTCCTATTCTCATTCAGAAAAACATTTCATGCATAACTCGTTAATTTCAGCGGAACCGAAGGAAAATAATTATTGTGATAAATCAGTCCACACGCTTAACGAGTGATAGATTTTTCCAGTTTCTATATCCCCACATTCTCACTTAAAAAAAAGAAGAACTAAGAAAAATTTGTATTTAAATTGACGTCATTTTCAAAAGTTCATTTTCTTACCACAATATCTATCATGTAAAATTTTCTCGCCTTCTCACAATGGAAAAATATTTTTACCGCTTTTAACTTGACACACCCAAAATGGAAAGATGTGAAGTAAAACATTCCAAGAACTAAGCAAGGATCTGACGCCGAGAAAGGGACATCAATCTTCCCTAATATCCCCAAAATGTACAACCTCCCAAACCTCAAAACATTTTAACCGAACACTGGCCGTTTTATAAATCACGTTCCGTGAAGGGGCCAATCCCTGACACGATGAGTAAGACAAGAAGTCCGGGAAGAAAAAGAGGACCACGGTGAAGTGACCCTCGCGTTCCCTCCACCCGCTCCGTGGGGCATTGCATGTCTTTTACGTGAGGACAGGATAAATTTGCAGTTGCCGGGAAACGGGGATTTGGAGGTTGGCTTCGGCTGGATAATATGTCCACGGAACGAGATGGACAATCTCTTCTCTTAGCCTATTCCTTCCGTTGGGCGTAAAATATACCTCCATTGAAAGAGCCGGAAAGAGGTGACAGTACATCGTGTATGGTTCACATCTTGCGGTGCACTGTCCTAATTTTGCGATCTTCGACTGATTTTATACCAGTATTTTGTTTTTCTAAGTTTTTGTCAAATACCTCCTGTTACCTCTCGTTTATATGTGAATAAAAAAAAGAAATAGTGGATAAACTAATCTTTACTTAACTGAGATTCATGTCTCTCCCGACAAATCACTTTGGGAAGTTTTGATCCGTATATTGTAATCACAATAAATAATGGAAAATTTTATCGAGAAAAGATGTAGCAAAAGAAACATTTAATTAAAGGGAACTTCTTTTTCTCAATCCTAACCTGATCGTTGATATTTTAAAAAACATATTGGTAAAATATTTATTTATACTTATAAAAAATAACATCCTGTTAATAATCGTAACGTTCTATTCTAATACTGACCTATGAGTCCATTGAAAGTAAATGTGGAACATGTGAGTTAACATCGAATATATATTTCGTAGATTATCATCCAACTACAATGAGGATTTCCGAATTTACAATAAACAATTCTGCAAAACAAGAATCATCATATCTCAAAGGTCAATAATCACAAAATTTAATTTTTGAACTAGACAGTATTCCATTTCATCAGCAGCCAATTTCCGAATGGACTCCTCCATCCTCTTTGTCTCTAAAAACTTTGATTTTTCTCCTCTTAAAAAGGAAAATGTCTGTCGCACTCGCTACCTAGAGAAAGACTTGTGATCTCATAAATACAGTCCTCTAGGTTTCATGAAATTCTCAAAGCGCTCTCTATGGAAAAAGAAACTCTCTCTAATGGAATGGCATTTCTGAGGTCCATCAATTATTTTTTTCAATTACAAAGATTTGAAACGAGAAACTGTTATAACCTTAAAAAATATAATTCCTTCTTTGCTCCCTCCCTTCAGAAGTCCTTTTGTACCTTTTGTTCTAACTGATTACTTTAATTTTTAGTCAATTAAGCTCTGTGATTCAATTAACTGAAAGCCAATTGGGAAGAAAGCTTCAAACGACGCTCGGTGACATTTTTTCGCGATAACCATTCCTCCGTTTTGTAAAATTAGAATCCTTTGTTACTGCGGCAGATTACTAAGATAAGCAATCGTATTTCAAAAAAGTCTTTTCCGTCCAAATAAAAACGTCGTTTCAAAAATCTTCCTTTTGATTAGTTTTTGACTTACGGTTTGATGAATTGAATTCTTTTTCAGTCCCACAAATCAATCCGTAATTGGTAACGGGTATGGGATGTAACTAAAGGTTCAATGAAATTCAGAATTGTATTTCAGCTAAGATAATCGATGACAAAGAGTTATTAAAAATTATTTTGAGCTATAATGTTTCAGTATTTACACTTTGATCAAATTGAAATGGACGATATTTTAATTGTATAATTATATTTATATTTAAGCACTGAATCTTTCACGGATACGAGTACAATTTTAATTTCTACTGAAATCTCCATTCTCTGTTAATTTTCTAGTTATATTAAACATGAAGGTTAATAACAATTTTAATATGAAAAACAAATGCAAGAGGATGAGCGAGAAAATTCCAATTGATTTTTTAAATAGTAACATAACATTAAATTATTTATGTACACGAGTCAAGTGATAACAAAAAAGTTTTGCAACAATTGGTGTTAATGAACTAAGAAAAACTTTCGCAAACATGTATCGCATGTATCAATATCGTATCAATCAATGAATCTAACGACGAACTTTACATTTGTAGCTTAAAATGCCTTAAAGTTTCCACTGGTTAATATATAATGGTCATTATGGTTAAAAACTAATATTTTTGAATTGCCATTCTAAATTATTTCATTCGGGGACATACTGCTATTTATTATTTATAATTTAATATTAAAAATACTCATTAATGTCCAAGTTAAAACCATAAAATATATGAAATTAATATGAATGAAAATATAATATCCATTTTAACGTTCTCTTATATTTTCGCTAGGCAAAGATTTCTCTGCATTATGCAGACGCTGAAATTTCCGATTCCATCAAATCCCGAACCTTTAAGTACATACTCTAAACAAAAATTTTACCGCTTATTTTTAGGCGTAGGTTCCACGATCAGTTATGAATGACGCTATCTCGAAATTAGCCCACGCCATCACACTTTGTGCCGATTTTATTGCCGAGAGGTTTTTTAATGTGAACACATTCCGATTTGGCGGAATATTAGCGCGTGTCCGCTTGACACATTTAGCCTTTAAAATATTAACAATAACGTCCGTCGGATATCTCCGTCATTCCACATGTTGCATTTGGAAATTTGTGACAGCGATTCTCGCCAACGAATTGTAAAATGACGCGGAAGTGTTCGTGTTTTTAATTTCAGATTGCAGCGAAAAGAATTTGCCGATAGCGAACGGAATGAGGGGATGGCCGTCGATGTTATTATTGGAATTGTCCGCAATGACAGAGTGGAACGTTAGCGAAATGGAATCGATTAAACTATGGAACCTTTCCTGTTTTGTATCGCCCTTCGATTATCTTTGATTCTTCTTTATCGATATTCGCATTACTAACTTCATTCCTATATTCGGTGATCAACTTGGATACTAATTTGAGGGTTTTTTTAATGTTTTGATATTTCCAATGAGGACGTAGGCATAGAAGATTAACTCCCTTACTCTCATAACTGTTAGATAGAGAAGATGAAGCCAATATTAATGAATATTATGAAATATCAATTTATTTAATCTCTAAGCTTTCCTAGGGTGATCTCTTTTGCTTCTCTAATTATAATTTGGGAATTATATCATGAACTTAGTAAGAAACATGAAAATTTATTAATAGAATAATAAAATAAAAATATTACTTAATATGAAAATAGTAATAAGAAATATGAAAAATTTGGTAGCATTTTTGCACCTTACTTATTCATTTCTTTGTTATCTTCCCATTTTTGGCATTTTTGAAATTTAATATTATTTCGTATATAGACTATATCAATGTGAAAGCATAAGACAGTTTAGATGGAATATTGGAGTAGTAGAAAAAGGAATTTACCCAGTCATTCATTCAAACTATCATTACAGCTAAGTTCCGATGACTTTTGTCTGGATTTCAGGCACCCTCATCCCTCTATTTACTCTTATGTCAACTACTTCTGCATCAACTTCTTTTTCCATTTACATCTCTTTCGTATCACATTTTTCCTCGGCACAAGACGTAAGTGATATCCAAAGGATATCCTCAAGTGACAAGATTCATACTTTCACCTTCTGTCTTTTCCTTCCGCCTTTCATTTCTCTGCGTCAGCATCTCAAATCCCATTCTTTTGCCTTTTCATTTATACCTCCCGAAAAAATTTCTCCTCATAAACTCGGTGCCGCGTTCTCGTTCCGTTGCTTGTACAAGGAGCGGCCCGCGGCAGAAATGTTTGTGCAGCGATATTAGATAATTTCCCGCGGATTTTATTCCTCTAATTTGGAGTATTTTTTACCGGCTCACTTGCGTTTACCCTCTGGTGTGCTTTTAAGATCGTTTTGGTCCAATGTAACTCCGTTCGGCTTCATGATTCTCCCTTGCGTTTTGCCATCAAATGAACGAAATTGGGAGCGTAGGAAAAATTTATGCGGGAGTTAGCTGTGCGTGCGCTCATTCGGTAATTCAGTCCATAACAAAAGACTATCGCTGGCTGAGAGTAGAGGACTAGAGCATTGCCGGTTGCTGCGGGAACTCTCGTGGCTATTTTCGTGTTAGTTACAACGCAAAGTTAGAAGCATAAGCGGGAATTTTATAAAACTCCTATTGAGCAAGTGACGTCACTATCTCATTTTCTATTTTAGAAAAATGTATCTATCTCGTTAAACTATAATTTAAAATATTATTTCAAGGAAATTTTAAAAATCAAATGAACTACATTTCAAAGGATTGCGTATTTTACTCAACCTTATTCCCTCATTCAAAAATAAAGTTGAAAACAAAAATACTCTTTGTACCTAAATTAAATTGAACAATTCAATCTTAAAATGATTTGTAATATCGCCTTTCTCGTTAAATTTATTTCAAAATAAATTAATTTTAATGAATAATTTTTTTATTTATTTTATGTACCTTTTCTAAACTACAAAATGGCATCAAGTTTGGTGACAGTTATTCCTATTGATTTAATCTGAATGTAATGGATTGAAAGATTTCGTTGACCTAAGAAAGTAGGTATACAAATACAGCTATTTTACCTGACGATGATTCCTTTCGGTTAATCATTTATACCCTTTGGATTGAAATCAATTGTTTTTCTTTACTAAACTAATGACCGTATAATTTTAAATAAGCATACGTCGAACAGGAGCATTAATGCATCATATCCAATGAGAGATCACAAGTACAGTGGCTCAATTCGTATACGGAACGGGATTCTGTTCGCGACCTAAGTACTATGACATATTTATAATAATATTCAACCCCAGACGTAAATAAAAATTTTCTTATTTCATTTTTAATCCCTTAGTCTTAATTACCTGGTTATCATGGCAACTTTAATTACTTATATCCTCTAAGCCTTTTCCGTACGTTTTGCAGAGATTCAATTAGAGGGAGAGCTTTCAAAATAACTAGAATAATTCTTCCTTCTTTGAATCCATCCACATTTTAATAACGAGAAATGATATGGAAACAAGAATGCCTCTTTGAATAAGAAGAGCACTTCACATAGTGCACATACTTGGGCATCTCCAGCTGCTTCTAAAGTGTGTTTAAGTGAGAACTTATTGTACCTTTGTTAATTTTATTTCATCTTGAAAGGGTACTTAATTTAAAAGTATTAAGTAGAAGAAAACTTCAATCGAGATGAATGTATTTATATTTCATGAGACTGAATAAAAATTTCGTATCCTTTTGAATGTGGACACAGTATATAAAACAAAAACATTTAATAAATTCTGAAATAAATTAGTATCAATCAGTTAAAGAACGGTAACTAAGTTAACCAGCTTTCGCATGATGTAGACAATCATTTCCCCTGTCATTGCTATCTCCATGCATATCAGAGGAACGAATTATTTTGCACTCTTGGGAACTCATAATATTCGTCTTAACCAATATTTACTTAATAAACATTTACGTAATCGATATATGTATAATTTCCGCCGACTTAGATTATTTCGCTTTAATATCATCCACTTCACTGTAAAGTCTACCCTGTGTATCTAAGAATATTCGCAAAAGGAAGAAGACGAGGTTTTTAATAGCGATAAAGTTTTTTGATAATCAAACAAGGGAATATGATCATACATAACAATCCTCAAAGTTCGTCGACCCATCCATTCTCCATCGGAAGCCTTTAATAGAGCTCACAAAAATTCTCTGCAGCCCATTAAACGTTGGAGATTACGTGCACTTACTTCAGCAGGAAGCCTTTCCCATTTTAAGAGCGCGGCAAAGCAAATACGAAAACGTATCCGACTCAGACCCCTTCCGGATACTTGATTTTTCCTTAGAATGGAACCACTTTTTGTTCGACGTACTTCAAAAACCCAATACCCACTCTTTTGTCTGATCATTTTCCATCGAACGCGAGATATCGAGCAATAAACAGTGTCCCGCAAAAATTATGGAAACGGAGGATGGTGCTTTTCCCTTTTAATGGGGATGAAAGGAAAAGAGAGACATGGTCTACGGAACCGGAAGGCGAAAGATTATATGATGAAGGACGGAAAGGAAGCATGGAAGCGTAAGGACATAAGATGGTTTAGTATTCGGATTGAGTGGGCAGCGAAGGTGGTCACGTGACACGAACGAGTGGATAAAAATACGAGGGTAAAAGAAATTAGTACAGAATTAACGAAGCCATTTAAAAGGAGAATGTTAAAATGTCAAATATTGAGCAACTAGACTCAGAGTATATAAAAATATTATTCTTGCGAAGGAACCACTCTTTCTATCAAAAAGATTAATTATTAATATAAAACATGTTAAGAAGTTTTTCGTTCCGAATTTTTTATAGCCAGGTAGGCAAAAAACGTATGCATTGATTGAAATTTATACAAGGACAAAAAGTTCCAGCTCTAATGAGCATAGCGATTATTCTTCTCAACATGAATTCATAGAGATATCTAAGTGATTTTTTTTCAAAATATGTTGAGCAGTATGAAAATTATGGATTATATTCAATCATAAAGTCTATTTTAATGAAAGTTGGCGATGGAAATTGAAATATAACATCAATTTAACGCGCACTATTCATGTCAAAGTAGTAACTTTTGGATCGATAAAGACTAATATTTGTTTTTCATGAAATATATGTATCATCAAATCTTTGATATATTAGCACAAATGCATGGCCAAAAAGATTTTGAAAATTATACGATGCTGAATACTTATCGTAGAAAAGTAGTGTTTTAAAGTTGTCCATCTCAATAAATAGTAAGAAAGCCCAAAATATCCAAGTGGCATTGATGATAGAAAGGTCCATAAGAATCATATAAAGTATGAGAGGGAAGGAAAGAAAGAAAAAGGTAAATATGAAAGTTAAATGTGAAGGTAACTCGAGTGGAAGGAAAACAGGAGGGAATTCAAACAAAAGGAAACGTATAGGATTAGAAAGATATTGAATGACACTACCGAAAACGGAATAAATAAATAAATACGGGAAGAGGCAACGAAAAAATACTGGATGCCTGAAAGATTGCTGCCAAAGAAAGAATGGTATTTGCAAGAAGGATTTGGAGAAAAAGGCTTGGGCTACGGAAAGAAATAGTTGGGTCGAATAGGTACATACTGAAATATACATCTATGAAAATGGAGGATTTCAATCGAAGCAGTGGCCTTTTTCAAAGCAGGTGTTTGAAGATTGAAATTGAAAATTTATCCAAATAAGAACGAAGAATAAAAGAATGTGGATGAGTGGTAAAAGGAAGCTAGTAAGGATTGAGATTACGGGAGATAATAAAATATATATGCGTCACAATTCGTATGTAAAAGAAAGTAACGCATGCATTAGAAGAGCTGCGGATGGTGTATCTTCAGACGATGACAATGGTGAGAAAAAGCAAGCGTTTGAAGTAAGAAGCAAAAAGTTGCAAAGAAGGCGACGAAACGAAAATGACGGAAGACAGGGCGAAAGATGTGCGAGATGATGCGGAAAGAATCCGGGAAACAAGAGGAATTTATATTAAAATTGGGCTCAGGAGATGAATGGATGAGTTGGATAAAATGGGAAATAAAACGTGAATGGAAGTAATGCGTGTCTTTGAAAGCTTCAGAGAAGGAAAGATGAAAGGCTGATCTTGGAAAACGAAATTCACCACCTATTTTCAAAGGCTATTTTGATGGCTAATGACTAAATCAATCAAATAGACGCCGTTTACTAAATTTCACGTCGAAAATACGATCCGAAGAAAACCTTTCAAAAATTTTTCTCTTTAAAGGAAAACTAAAGTGCTTATATCCTAAAACATGAAAAGTTGGATCCTATTTTCATATTTGAGATTAGAAAATTGGATACATAGACTCCTTTAAATAGCAATAAACATGTTAAATGAGAGGAAAATGAAGTTATAATTTATATAGATATTGATAATATATAAAATTTGAAGAAGGAATGAATCCTGAAGGTCGAGTTGTGAGTCGTTTGCAGAAAAGTTTTAGAAAGTGTTATAAAAAATTAATAAAAGAACGTCTAAATATCATTCTCTTATTCAATTACACTGATATAATTGTATTTTTACATCAAATAATGGGAATAAAAAATTCGTAATAATTTTCAAACGAGTTCGAGCATAATGGAGCACAATTTTTGTAAACGAGTGTTTTTTTGTAGTCTTACTATTTGAGACGCTGTAACTTTATATACTGCATACTATAGTCTAAAATACTTTTTCGCATATAACTTTAGCCATTTAACGATTGAGCACCATTTAAAAGTACAAAGTATTTCGATTATCAAAATATCTAAATATGCTCATTAACTCTTAATTTTATATACATTCTTAAGTATTTCATGTGACTTGAGTTAGAGATTTCAAGAAAATGAGCATAGGCAACATGCATTTCACTTGTGAGGATAAGATTGCTATCCTATTAGGATACTTCACCGTCACTTCATGCATTTTCTATTTCCCTTTTTCTACATCTTAGTAATCAAGATTCGAAGGTTCGAGAATTCAAATATAGTTATTGAATTAAGAATAAGCTTTACAATTTTATTCCTACATCTGTTGCGCAGCGAAACAGCATATGGACCCCAACGGTTTTCTCGTCCTGTTCAAGATGATCATAGAAACTATCGCTATTCTTAATTCGCAAAAAAGGAAACTCATGCATACCTGTAGATATATTATTCCATCTCTTATTGAGATAATTTATTTTATGAAAGTACGAATATTTAAAACTGAACGTCTAAATATGTGTGTAAAAATATTTCAAATTCTTGAAAAATAATTACCGAGCAAAATATTCAATAACATCGCAAGGTAGGACATTTTTTTCGTAAATTAAAATATTCTCTCATCCAAGAATTCTACATTTAAAAAAATAAACCCGAAAAGAAATAAAGATACTTGTAGACTTATTCTTTAATGCGTTCTTAGATGGATGAAAATATGTCCACAAAAACGGTTTTTTTTAAGGTAAAGGTTATAGAAGAAAAGGATCGCTACTAAACAGTTGAGGAGCTATTCTTATGGGAGCGACTTTTTTCATTTAGTGGAGAAGAAGAAGCGAATATGGGGGAGATAAGAATCTGATGCTGCGAATGGGATAAAGATGGAAGCGTTCTCAGCCGAGGAAGGTACAGGTTTGATATTAGCATCGGATTCCGAAAAAAAGTGAAACGAGTCGGAAATGCTCCGTCGAGTGTCTCAAATGAAATTCCGAGCAGAGCGTCAAGTTAGATTTTATTTTGTGTAAACGTTCCCTCTCGGCTGCGGAAGATTAGATGGAAAGACCTTAGAGGGCGTATCATCTCTCATATCATTACTCCTCCAGAAGTTGAAAATATCTTGATGAAGTTATCATAGTTTAAGAAGGATTTTGCTCGATATTCCTAATTACATTTTAGGGTCAATAGACATCAGATATATTTCAGAGCTATTGAAGACACAGTCTAGAATCCTTGAATATCCATACTTAAATACTCTAAAGTACCAATAAATTCAACCTATTGCTTGCATTAGCATTGCATATTGCATAAAGCAAGGTCCTCCTGTTTATGAGTAGAAGTGTTTCATAAAATTCACAAGGATGATTCATTCTTCAAAGAAGTAATAAGAATAATAACTAACAGAAGTGCCTTTGGTGAACGACAATTGAAAATTTATCAATCAAAATAAATTTTAAAATTGGTTTACGATGATTTGTTCTCACCAAAAAATTAAGTTATGGAAGATGATTGATAACCAAACATAAACGCCAAAATATTTTAACTGTCTCATATATTTTCCTAATATAAGTTTATGAAAGATGTTCTTTCGGCTCTTCAAATTATTTTTGGTATCTTAAAATTTATAGCTCTAGTTAACTAGGAAAACTAAAAATAGCTTTTCTTCATTTTTCCGTTACTTCTATGTATAGCATCTATACATGGAGCTCATATTTAGGCTAATATTTCCAAAAATTAAATTGGTAAATTCATAGATGATTCTATTCCCATTAGCATCCTCGTGCATGACGTTTTTTTTTGCACCCTGAAGTTATTTACATTAATAAAATTCTGTTCAAATTATTCTACATGTCATGCAATGTATATTTTAACTAAATGAAATATACATTTCCAGATGTATGGAGATATTGGCAAAGAAAGGGATAAAATTAGTTTTTTTCAAATTCTCACAATTAAAAAGCTACGGGTTAGAAGAAGAAGAGTCAAAATTAATAAGCTGATAAAAATTTTAAATTTCAATTATTAAAAGTGCAGTCATTGATAATACGATCGGGATTAGATATTTTGGTTGGATTCCCTCAATGTTGATTATAAAATATCTATTCCTCAAATTTATTTAAAAAATTAGAATATTAAATATTTTAAATATAATCAACGGAAAAACATTTTTATGAAAAAATTCACTCAAAAAAGTTTAGCTTTCAGTTTGTGAAAGTAAAAAATGAGTTACAAAATCTATTCTTCCATACTACTGAGTACTAATTCATCTTTATACCTCCTTCATATCTATGGAATTAATGATGAAAAACACCTTGAAAAGATTCGATTAAACTAAAGTAATTAAAAGGAATTCTTCCACAAAAAATATGGCTTTTAAAACAACTCTTATTCTTAAAAAATAATTATTCATTGTCTTAAGTTAAGTAATGTTCTTATAAAAATTGACAGATACAAGAAGTCTGTTTTTAATTTCCAAATAGTACTACTAAAAGTAGGAACTACTGACGTCACCAAGTATCAAAGATACGTTTTTCTTATGAAGAAAACCTATCTCCTTGAAGTGAATAGGAAATTCTGGGGCTTAACTCAATAAACGGAATATGAAATTGCTTAAATTTTATGCCTTTAATGGTATCACACCATATGCTCAGTTTCAATCAGTATTCCAGCCAAATGTTGCAAATGACAAAATGGATATCAGAGTGCTTTTCTTTCCATTATCCTCGGGAAATAAAATTCGACGAGAGGCAATTGGAAAATCAGTTATATCTACTCTGCCGTTTCATTGCAACTCTGCGTACTTCCACTCACGTCTTCTCGCTGTACCATTAATTCGATTGCCCATAAAATTACTTTCTAGATATGCAATCCCATTGTCAGTCTCTTGAATAGAAATCATATCAGCGTCATTCAATTGATTGCCTTCTTTCATTCCAATATTCTTTATAAACGCAGGATTTGAAAGTCAATTGATTCCCTCCACTTCAGCTTGTTAAGCTTCGCTTTTGAATCGATTCCACCGATTGCTAATATAATAATGGAAATCATAGAGAGGTCTGTGAGTGAAAAACGGACAATTTTTAATTAGTACCCCTTGAACATGGTTTTTCTTATGTTAAAATCTCAAAAGCCATTTATAATGGCTTGCAGAATACTCAGAATTTAAAAACGTGGTCACTTTGAATTCAACTCATAATTCATATATTAGTAGTAATTCTAAAAATCTGAATTTTTGCTTAAAATATAAATCAATCATTTGCAGACGAAAGAGAAATTGATAAAATACTCGCTCAAAATATCTTATAAATGATAAATTAAAATTTGTTGCTCTATATTTTTACTATTCAGTTCTTTTTTCTTAAAAAGTTTTGTCTCTCGTAAGTCTTTTGAATTAAATACCAAAACTGAGCCTTATAAAAATTTATGATAGTCACAAAATTTCCAGTTCCTCATTGGGTCATTGGCTCATGATTATTTGTCGTATAGAATATATAGTTCATCAGCGATGGTTAGTGGAAATAATAAATAAATTGGAAAAAGGACTGCGAACCTAATTTTCTCATTTTAGCCTTATCTAATAGTACTAGGATATAAGTTATCTGGAAAATTACAAATATGGAGACTGAGCAATAGATAATTGCATAAGATGAAAAATATTCATACACCATATGAATTAGACTTTTTATATTTACGAAAGAAGACTTTGCAATTCCTATCAAGTATAGTAAGATTTCACTCTAAAGTATAAAAAAGATGGCTTATCGATAAAAACCCATGATATAGAAAACTGCCTTAACAAAAGGAGAACGAACGAGTACTTTAAATTAAAAATATTTAAAGCTATACAAAACTCTCTGGAAACCATCATCCGAATCATTCAATAAACCTTAAAAAGTAAAGTTTAAGAGGAACTTTTCTCTCCGACTCAAAATGTTAAATTATCATTTTCTGCATTAAAGCCCTAGTGCCAAGAGAGATTCTCTTTAATTGGAGCGTGAAAATTTTATTCGCTCGAAAATTTTTCAAATACATCGGAAGTTACACCTGTTTCGAAACGTGAAATAACGCTTTGAAAAATAGGAGACAAATTATCCGAAGAGCTCGAGTGGAACTGAGTGTGGATGGAAGAGAAATTGGGAAATAAGGAAAAGATGACGGACGGTAAATGGGAAGAGGCTAAGTCTCTATTGGACGGCGCGCAGATAAGCAGCTTAAAAATAAGGCGTATCTTCATGGACCCATCCTTCCCTTCGTTCATCTCTCCATTTTTACTTTCACTTTCTCATCTTTCTCTCCTCTTATTTACTCTAATGCTTTCCTTCGACACGAAAATGCACAATTACGCTACCAAATAAAATCGTTGTTCAATTGTTAAATTAAAATTAATTAAACACAGACCTCTACATTATAATAAAACCTGAATATAGTAAAAATATCTGTCAAAATTGTTATTTAAAATTAAAATATTATTCGAAACTGAATAAAAGGTAATACGATTTAACGTGAGGCATAGTGCATCCATTATTAAGAGAACATAAATTCGCAATAAAAATAAATGAAGAAATCAATGTGTGAAGGCGTGACTTCGTGGAATGCCATAGTAATAAAAATAACTTAGATTATAACTTAAATTAAAAATAACTTTTTTCTGTGGAAATTTACTAAGTTATTTTTATTATTAAAATAAATGAATGTGAATTAAGAAGAGTAGAAAGCTTTTTCATAAATATTTTGCAACAAATAACGTATAATAATCAAAATTTTGCGCCATTATTTTTGAACCATCATTCATAACGAAAAAATATTTCAAAAGGTTTCAATATTCTTTACAACAAATCCTTTACTGTGGTTTTAAAATCCGCATACAAACTATCACAAATCTACCTAACAGCTTAGTTTACTTTACTGTGAAATCGTGTGTGCAATTTTCTCTGATATTACGTTTAATAAGTGTTTGAGATGTTTGTGTATTATGCTTTAAAATTCCGGTTCAAGGAGAAAACAAACCTCTCTCAAATCCGCTTTGCCTCTGAAAACCACATAAAAGCATCGAGTAAACTGGTAATGAATGAAACTTGGAAATATTTTTCTGTACGTGAAAAAATAGTTTATTATCAGATTTCAGCTGTTGAGATGCAAGTTCGCTTCCATTCATCTAATTATTCCGTATGGGACTGTTTTCCAAAACTTTCAAATCTTATCAGAATTGGTAAATCCTAAGATAGTGGATTCTAGTAATGAAACTTTTGATGTAGAATTCAAACTTTTTGTATGTTACAATGAATATTTTGTAGTTTCTAGGAATGAGTATTCGTGGAACTTTGTAAAGTTCTTAAGTTGTGAAACAGCGACAAGAGTATTTTACAAAGTACCTTCTCGATGATTTTCAATTCGACAATAAAATAAATATCAGATAATAATAACTGAGCTTTTGTTGCACGGTGAATTCTCCGAGAAGATATACCTTCTTCGGAGTCTAATAATCTCTAAATATACATTTAACGCCGAAGAAACGTATATTATCGTAAATAAAAATACTTAAAAATTTAATTCCACAATTTAACTAATGTTAAATGTAACTTTTCTATAGTCCCAAGAATTAAATAATCGCAATAAAGGTATTTCATGAATCAATTTATCATAATTAGTTGATGATTCATTATTTGAATCCTTTTAATTTTGAAATGTAATGCACTATTTGGAACCAAAAATGTTATAAAGTCAAAAAAAATTAATTGCCGAGACATATGTATTGTTTTATTCTATAATTTGAGTAAAAAAATGAAACTTGAATGGTATTGAACAAAAAAAGCTAATATTATAGACAAAATATTTTATTCGGTTAACCTTCCAACATAAAATTTTGAAAAATAACTGCATTTACGCACGTAATTTATATTCTATAGATGTTTATAAAAAGTTTGATCTTCATGATTGTAAATAGATAGTAAGAAGAGAGTTTACTTGAGAAAAATTCTCCGAGAAACGTCCCAATTTCGCTTCCTGATGCTTTGAAGGAAAATATTTTCCTTTGGAGCATTTACTTCCAATGATCTTAAAGGATCGATAATTATCTTTGAAGAGGGGATTCTTTTCTGTTTCGGAAGCAAAATGTAATCTGCTGAGGAAGCCTTAGTAGTGCACCAAAGTCTGCGAGGAAAAGTTATAAAGATCACAAATATAGGTATCCAGTTAAATAGAGACCGTGCCTTTATGACAAAATGATAGGGTCGTATGGGTCTATAACTAGAAAAAAGTATCTAAAATAGGACGTCTTATAAACTCAATCTAGTTGCAGATGTAAGAAAAAAATAATAAGACAAGTAAGGAATGGGAAATAAACTCTTTTATTACATTATTTTTTTCATTCTAGCGACTAATTAATTGTATTAGTTTGACGTTTATAATTACTTTTTCTAACTGAACGAGTGACACGTTTATGTAAAAAATTGAGATAGAGTTCGTGAATATAAAAAATTTATAATATCATTTTTATTGCTCACTTTTTTATAGAATAATAAATTAATTTCCATTTTATGTAAAACTGCATCAACTTCCTTACGCGATATTTTTTTTCATTTCTCAACAATGTAAAGTCGTCGATTTTAGGGAAAGGTGTGGAGAATTTATGTACACTCTTCAATCTAAACCAATCAAATTATGTACACTCTATTTCAAGTTAAACTCTTTTATTATTTTTCGTACAAATATAGCGAAAAGCTATTATCAGCATTAAATATGACGATATTGAAATCAGGGTAAAAATATTTCTTTAATCTCCTTAGATTGTTTTCTTATTAGAGCTGAAGCATCAAAAATAGGAATTATTTTTTACATTTAAATATTAAAAAATAATTGGTGCCTTCAGCTACACTCTGCCGAAAAGCTTTCAATTTTTCCGATTCTATCGCATAAAAACATCCTAAGAACTATTCGTACAAAAACCGATTTTGGAGCTAATTTTCGTTTGATATCCGATTATAACTTGACGGAGTCTAAAGAATGATATTATAAGACTTAGATTTTAACAAACGCTACTTAAAATCACTCTGTAAAATTTATAAATGGCATTAAATCGATTTTAAGCCTATCCGTCAGGTTAATAATTTAGCTATTTTCAATTCTTAGTCACATAAATCTTCCCAATACAACACAAATATGCATATAGTAATATTAAATCAGAAAAAAAATAAATCACATAAAATTTTATAGAGTAATATTTTCAATATAAGAGTACTCATAGTTATTATAATCTAAAAAATAAATCTGCTGATATTTTAAGGATCTATTAGTTTACGTAGCATTTAAAAGTTCCTCCTCAAAGATCCCCTAATCCCTATTTTCAGGAGGGCTATAACATGAAGTTACGCTTCACCTGTAAAGACGAACTTCCAACCCGAAGTCTCTAATTCATAATCTCCTGCCCATTTTCTATTTTGCGCTTTTCAATTTTTCTGCCCTTTAAACCACCAGTTTTAACCGTAAGCCTATATAAGAAAGCCCTTATCCGCTTTCCAAATTGTCTTATAATTCGATCTCGAACACCCGAAGCGTGTAACCTCATTACATTCACTGTGCATATACTAGCATTCCGTCCCTACTCCTGATTGGGCTTAATTGAGCCGAATCCTTTTATCTTGTAGAAGCCAGGTCACGCATAAACATCGACCGAAGCAATTCTCAAAAAAATACCAACTACACAGCGGCTTTTGTCTCCTTTTTGCCACATGTTTACTCATTAGATTTTTAATGGCTTGTAGAGGTACGTGTCCGAGAAAAGAGGTTATTAAAGCAGTTTATTGCGTCGCGCATAATCGATGCCAAGACTCTACCGTTTTCTCCGAATATCGTGACTGAATACGATACAGTCCATGTGGTAGTTCACAGAGTTCCATAGTTCTCTATCAATCGAATGCGTGGATGATGAATATAATGAATATGTAAATATTTAGGATTTATGTAGATAAATTGCCACTACTTGAGAGGATTATTTTCTTTATTTCAAACAAATGATTCATAAACACTATTCGTAAGTTATAATTACCATAAGTAAGCTTATCTACCATTAAAATCTCATAATATGTTGTGGTGATAAAGTGTACAGTCTAAAATTCCCCATGATTAATTAAGTATTATATTATCCAATACTTTCAACATGCTACTAAAAATCATCTTTAAATTTATAACTGCTATTTTTACAGTAAAATAGTTCTTAAATTATAATATATTGCAACAGCGCATCAACTCAATCAATCTAAATTTTCTTCCATCAAAAGAAATAGCTCGCTTAACGTAACGTAACGCCAAACTAGCTTTAATTGATTCAATAACGTTTTAAGCACTATGTCTGATTCTTCAGAAAGGAGAGTACCCCCATATCTAAATTTCTGTGGATGAGTAGTTGCTTCACAATCAGGAGTAACCGTCAGCTTAGTAATGCAAAAGGCACGCTTTATGCCAATGATGCATAGCAATTGCATACACAGAGATATCGCACTATCTTAATGATCATATCTTGATGCATGACGATATTATATAGAGAGCGTCCTCCTCTACAATTATAACTATTCAATTCATTCATTCGCCTCTCTGCATTACTGTCATTTAATATTTAACACATTGGCCATCTGTACATCGCTTTAATTAGTCGTTCGACCAATTCACTTTCAACCACCCCGCAGATCGTCCTTTCACATAGTTGGAACAGAAGAGCCCCTAAACCAACAATAACGAACGAATAATTCCTTTTCCATCGCCGACTCATCACGTTCCAAAGAGCATATTACCATTCGACCATCAATGGGGATATCGTTAATTCACCCCTTTGCCTCAAAAACCTTAATTACAATCCAATTCTCACGCCTGGAATATCCCCAATATCTACTTTTTATTTCCGTTTCCAACCTATCTGCACCCTGCACATAATCCCTCTCCGCTTTGTCTTCAGCACCGGTTAATCCCTTTCCTATACCACCAGTCCATTTGACCACTCCCTTCCGTCTTCATCCCTGCAGTTATTACACTTCCATCAGAGCCCCTGTTCCCTTCCACAAGGAAAGATGACGTCCACTCTTCAGCACTCCATCCAATGAGGCCACGTTCAATCCTTCCCTCCAACGAAAAACATTCTTTTCCCCTCTCCTTTTTTCCCCATCTGGAAACCCACTCTACGCGATTTTCCCAACCTGTACGCATTAATCTCTCTTCCTTCGAAAACCCTTCCTAATTCCCATCCCCAATGATTTCTGGGCTTTCGGGCCTGACTCAATATCTCGCTCGAGTGTGGTAAACAAGTCGTGAGTTTTCTTCCGCTGGGTTGAGCCACCCTTCTTCCTATTTGTTCCCTCGATACCTCCGTTCACGTGCGGCTTTACAAGTCCACTTTCGCCATCTTCCCTCCAACGTGGAGGACTTTTAAAAACCCATTTCCGACCATTACATTCTTTATTTTCCTTGTCACCGAAATTCCTTGCAGCTCGCTTCCCTGCCCCATCCTCCTTCCATCCTCTTTTCTTTACTTCGTTTATCTCCCCTATTCATCTGCTCTTTTCTCATTTCCCCCTCTGGCTGCTATCCTCCCGCATATTCTCACATACAATCCCACTACAGTCGTATCCTTTCCCATCTAACCCTTTATCATCTCGCCCCGTTTTGTTAGAAGTTTTTTAGGTTTTGCCCTCAAATTCTTATTACATCGCCTTCCTTTTCTTATAAAGAATTTTCTCTCAGAATTGTTCCTTTCAGTTCTAACATACGTTTGATTTACGTCGACATAAATTCCTCGATTCAAAATCAAAGATCATACATGATTATAATTGTCATTTTGGACTCATTCAATGACAATTTGAGTAGAAATAGATAGTATTTTATAGTATAAAGTGACACTTTCATTTGAGTAAGGAAAACATTATTATATTTCCACTTAAATTGTTCGAAACTAAGTATTCGTATATTCTCATCTATTTCAAGCAGTTGGTAAATTACCTACTTACATATAATTTTTAATAAAATAACTAGTTTTCTTGAAGGTGCATTGTCTCCAACTTTATCTCTGATTTTACTCTGAAATCCTTTATATTAGTCATTTAAAGTTTTATCTATATTATTAGCTACATAAAAAGATTTTTCAAATATTGTCTCCTCGAGTTTTTTACATCCTACTCTTCTGTCTCTAGTTTTTCGCTTTCCCATTCATCTCTCTTTTCCTTTTTTCTCAACCTCCATCTTTATTATAAGATGAATAGAATTTTGTTAATTGTCATCCTGATAATTGATATCCACCATTATTATTTGTGAGAATATTTCTGTTTATGAATCGACTTTTTTGCCGAAAACTTCTCCTTTTGGAGTTAAATTTTTAATCTCTATTGTATCCTATCTGCTGCGAAAATAGAAGTTCCTCAAAAACGTATCTTTTATCATCACGCGGATGATTAATCTAACATTTTATTTTCGTTAAGTGAAACGGAAAGGGGTATTCTTAAATTTTAATCTCTTGGTAAAAATTGGCGTCTCCTAATTACCCTCATCCCATTTCCTTTTGTATCTCTTGTTTTTTTATCGCCTCCTAATCTGTTCCCAGTTCTTTTGTTACACGACCTCCCATTTCAACACTTCTTTCTTCAAACTCCATCGCTTCCGCCATCTCAAAACACACAGTCTACACCAAACATGAGAGAGCAGTTCGAAGACGGAAATTACAGACCTGCGGACTTGCCTCTCTTCGAAGATGTACTCTTATCCGACAAACTATCCTTCTCTTACGTCAGACGCAGCGAGGGTTGCAAACTATCACATGATCCGATGCTTCGCGCCCCATTTGTTGTTTCGACTACGCGGAACGAATAAAGTTTCTCATCTGCGATTCGGTACATCGTCCTGTGCGTATGCAGTGATCGGCCGAGACGTATTTAGGTCACTAAAATGGAATTATTAGGTGCACGCTATGTAATCTTTTACTAATACAGACCTTTTAAAAGAAAACAAAAATATGACGAATAAAAGAATACCAATTTAAACGAGTTTGGATATTTTCATTGTAATTGATCTTCGCTAAAGGTGCAAAATAATCCTTACAAGCCTACTAAATCATATGCTTTACAATGAAAGATGTACAATAAGTTGTGTGAAGAGTAGATATTGCCATAGATCTCATTTTGAGACTGTATAGCATTACCATAAACGATCTCCATCTGGCGATGTTTATACATTCAATAAAGTTACTTCCCTTTGTATCACAATATCCAAAGAATTCATATATGAAGGATTACCCACTTTAACTGATGTTCACGTATCTTACATCTCAACCTCATTGATTAAAATCTTCAAAATGTTATAAGATGTTCTCAAACAAACAAACTTCTTTGAGCCTTTAGTTTGATTCAGAATTTTAGCCCTTTAGCTTAAAAATTCTTGATCTCGATCAATATTCCTCTTAAAAGTATAAGAAATACATGTAAATCTGGTTTTAATAATTAATGAATAGAAATTTCTTCTCCAAAAAATTTCTGTAAGAACTATAGCCAGTTTATTATATTCATGAGATATTGAAAATATAGTATGTAGATTGTAAAAGAGATAGTATAAATCATTCCCCCCTTGATATAAAGGCCTATGGGATGCAGAGAATAAAATAAGAGATGCAGATATAAAAACAAATAGATTCAAAAATTCATTATTTTTTATATTATATTCCATATTAATTATAATAATATTATATAAAATATTATTCCCCCGAACAATACGCGTTAAGGTACATAGAGTGATGGTAATTGCATCCCTTGCCGCACACCGTAAGTGGCTTACAACTTATCCACATATTTTAGGAATAGATCAATAATTTTCAATAAACCTTTACGTAATGCATCTCATATCCTCTGATCGATTCCTTTTTTTTTGAATTGACCACCCTAAAAGTAGTCCATTCACCCCTACATTCGCTTACTCCGTAGAATTCTAATGCCTCCTGTTTTTTAACCAAATTCTGGTCTTCCAAATCCTTTCTTTACTCTTCAGTGCTTCGAAGGGATGCATTGGCAAACGTGATTACCCCGTCCTTTCTTTTCCACGCATCTCCGACAATTTTCTTCTTTTATTCGGGTCGTTTTGTTTCCCTCCGCTGTCATTCTACGCTTAGAAGTGTAGGGTTAGGGTTCGGACATCGGAGTAATGGGGTGGAAAAGAGATTGAGAGGGAAAAAGGACTCGTTTTATTTCGCTGAGGATGAGTTTATTTGTATATTGCGTCTCCTGTCGAACCTCTCCCGTGAATGACGATGTTTTGTGGAGAGGTGTGATCATGAAGTTTTTGGGGAAGCATTCCGGAGGATTAGAGATGGCTGAGGATGATAGAAGATGGAAGGCTATAGATATATATAAACTCATTTTTTCCTGGACTAATATACGTAGAAATACGACAGAAGAGTGATGAAGATTCTTAAAGTGGACGGACCAACGCACCCGCAAATAAAAGGTGCACTCTAGAACGCATGGATATGGGAGACTAAGGCTGCATTTGTGAAAGAAGTAAACGTAATGAGACGAAAGAGTTTCTTCGAGAAAGTATAGTAAAAAATTCGGAGTGAAGGGTTGAAGGATAAAAAGAGGTAAACTTGGAAAAGGAGCTGCGAGCTAGGCATTACTTAGGATAGTAGCCAAAAGATCGATTGTTTTGAGAAAAAAACTAGAACTGCAATACTTGGTACCAGATCTTCAACCAATACTTGTATACTTTTCACTCAAAGAAATTTTAATTTAAAACGAAGAACTCATTCCTACGTTAGTTCGCAATTAAAATTGGTACGTTTAGAATTATAATGAATGTAAAAAAAACTAAAATAAATAGACTTACAGGAAGAAAATAAGAAACTAATATAAATCATACCTCTCGATAAAATAAATCTGTATGATATAAAGACAAATCATTCGACCAATCCGAGATGAATGCAGGCAGATATAGAAAACCAAGGTTCGTCATTTTCATCAAACCAACTCAAAAACTGGATGACATTTTCAATGCGATAACATCACTAAAGACTTCAAAATCATTTATCAATACTAAAACGAACTTCATGAATTTAAAAAATAATTTACAAGAGAATTGCATGTCTTCTTACATCACGCAAATTGTAATTCGTAAATGATCAATTTTTCTCGCCGCGGAATATAACATGGAATAGTAAATCATTGTGTCTAAGATTGTGCGAATTTCCCACGGGAATGAAGACATTCGTTTAGTAAAGAGAGACTCTCCTAGTGTTCCTTTACTTCGATTCCTTCATCCTCTCCAACGCCTACAACCTTTTTCTTCTCCTACGGACTTTATTCCACCCAAGATCCGCTTTCCCAAAAACAACTGACGTCTGTTGCAGACTGGCGAGAGCAATTGATGGGAACTCTGGAGGCACCTTGAGTAATTACTTTATCTTCTGGGATTCGAGACTATATTGCCTAGCAGTCTGCCGCAAGAACATGTATAAATAACGGAGGGACGACAGTCCTTGACGCTTCCTTAGTTACTTCGAAGACGCGCCTTGACTACATGCGAAATTAATATTTGGAGTTTTGTTTCTGATAAGATCTCATTGTGAAGAGAGGTTCGTTATTCGAAAGTTCGATGTGAACTTATTTGCTGTTTTTCCTGAGTCATGACGTAGCTCTAGGTGTTTCGTATGTAGATTAGAAATCATATTTTGAGGTATTAAAGACGCCTCGGCTCACTCACGGGCAAAATAATAATTGTATACCAAAGTTATATATATGTATACATTTACGAGAAGTAATTAACACTTATAAATAACACACATCCATGTAAAAACATGTCTATTCCATACAATTGTGATAAGAAGTCGCTTTCACTTACTTCTTGATTGAAATTGCACCTTCCGTTATTCTATTGCAATCTTTATATATTTTAAGATATGTTCTTATCTTTTCCTCATCGAATTGTTTCTAAAAAGCAATTCGTTTACTCTAATTTCTTTCAGGATTAGGAGAAGACATTTAATTCGATTCATGTCAGTGTGTTATTTAAGCTAGGGATTTATAAGGATATTTGGCATACGCTAACATATTACTCCATGTTTATTTTTAATTAGATCCAATACATGTGCCCGAGAATATTGTTACTAATGGATATTGTCGTGCATCATTTAGCGATGTTTATTTCCGTTAATAAATTTATGGACTTCTCTAAAAATACCGCGATGGCAATATTTGTACATAAACATTCCTTTGATATGGATTCCCTCGAAATAATGCAGTTCGTTAATTGATTTCGTTCCAAAATTCCATCCCTTTTTTGACTAATGATTTCACATATCCCAAGAGATTGAGTTGTCATTGGAAATACCGTTCCGAAACAAACCTACGACATGCCTCAATTTTGAAAAGCATAGCCCCACGGGTTTGATTTTTCTCTTCGAATGCTAAAGTAATTATCTCATTTATATCTCAACACAAACACTATTTTGCAAACATCGAATATTTTCCTTTGTTCCCAAATGCATTGTATCCCGTAAATATTGGACTGCGAATTTCAGCATTAATTACATTTCTAGGAAATAGAGAGAAATGACATGACATTTTTCTATTGCGTCTAAATACAATCACTATGATCTTATTTTTCATTTATAACAAAAAAGATTTTACGAATATTACTCATCCTTGTTTATCTGAATGTAATTATAAAAAATGAATAATATGTATGAGATACACATTTTCATTTCTCATCCATAAACTAAATAGAAATAGCTATTATTCAGTTACAGTTCTGCCAAAATGTTACATCAAAACAACCGGTAAGTAAACGACTATTTCTTCAACTGAAAATATCGAAAATTGAGGAATTTCTACGGTTAATTTTCACATTACAAATAAAAAATGGTTAAAATATTATACCGTGAAATATATATAATTTTAAGTAAGACTGCGGCTTAAGAGGAATGACTTCGTGATAAATATTATTTACGCTTAGAAATCAACATTAGACGCCTAAAAATTTTATCCCCCAAATAGGGCCAGTGTAAATATTACTATAAATACTATAAATTTGTCATGATACACTCCTAAAATATCACTTTTATCGATACATCAATCCTAAATGTTCATATTAGAATAATTCTCGGAAAATTTTAAAACGAATAAACATTCAAGCACCTTTCACCGTTGATAATATGTTGATAATATATTTAGATTTAGTAACATCTTTGCTTGAGCAAGTTATTACTTAAGTATTACGACCTATAACGATGTAAAGCTATTCCTTATCAATCTCATCAACAATCGAATCAATATTCATCCCTTCTGAGAAATGTAAGTATTCATGGTTAGATAGATGTGTTAATAAAAAAGGACTGTTGCTTTTGTAGCAATGAGAAAAAGCCTCATTTCGTTTCATATTGAATTTGTGATGATGACGTGCTTCATCATATCCAGCCCAGCATAATTGTAACATCGCTTTGTAGTTTTGAATAAATTATCCGTTAAATTCGACATCTGCGATAGGATTTAATCGGCGGATATAACTGTTAATGACTGAATTTCAAATGAACTACTTGGGTGAGCATCATGGCCAAAATCTGCCTGTTGTGACCCGATGAAATTTAGACGACGACGTAGTATTCTTGTTATTCTACTCCCCCTTCGAATGCCCTCCCCTCCGCACAAAGACAAGATTAATGTCCGAACGCGCCGCTGGATGACAGCGCTGCTCCCTCCCACATTCACACCCACTTCTCAGGTTCGAAAATACCGCCCCCATCTCCCTAGCTCCGTCCTCCTATAGCGGATTCCAATGGCTATTCATAATTGCTATTACTTTAAAAACCTATTCTTCGCATATAGTTGATAACCTTTGTGAAACCAAAGTAGTTATATTTTGTCCATTTATATGGCAACTCAAACATTCTTACCCATAGCAACAACTAATATATTTAAAACCGTTTATAACCATCAACAACATTTTCACAGTAACCACGAGAGATATGTTACTTTCAAAAAGATTTTTATAGATATGATTCTCTAGCATCGATATGAAAGAATAAATTTCCCTAGTTAACTCTCCCAAATAGAATAAAAAGTCTTAAAAAAATAAAATCTTTAATTGTTATTTTAGCATTATTGATTAAGCGAGAGTGATATTAACCAAATATTAAGTTTGATGAAAAATGTAACTTTCGTGCACAATTTATAAAATTCCATTTATTTAATACGTGAATGTGATTTTTGATTGATTAAATAATGTGTGCAAATACGGAAATAAAATCTAAAGTTTATTTAATTTTAAATCAGAAAGATTGTTTGATAAATAATTTGATGTTAAAATTAAATCATTGAAAAAATTATAAAATAATCCATGAAGACTTTCTTTAGAAGGAAGAAGTCAACCATGAGTTCGATCCTACCTGTATTTAGATCTTATTTGTAATAAAAACGTCATCCTATTCGTATTAAAAAACGTCTCGAAAATCATTTCATCACTTCAAATAAATTATGAAGTTATAGTAAAACGGAACACTAAAATTACTTCCTTATTATTTTGTTCGCAATATTTCTACAAGAAGTAACGAATAAATTTCATTCATCGATGAAAGTTGGTCTTAATTTTAACTGCTTAAAAGGTAACATCATCTCCTGAGTAATAGTAAAGGTCATAATGCGAGGAATACTACTCAAGAGCAAAAAGATATTGCATTCTCAATCAACAGAAACTCTCTCCCAAAGATTTCAAGGATCCTAATTAGGACCGAACATAAATTCCGTAAAATAGCATTTCTTCATAATTCACTTCCCACTCTTACCACCGGCTGTTCTCCCTTATTCTCTCCATGGATATATTTTCTCCCTTCACTTATCAGCCTCCTCATCTCCCTCTAATATTTCCCCCATGAGCGCCCTCTATTCCGAATTTTCCTCTTCACCTGTCTCGCAATCCTTGGGTCCGCACCTTGATAACCTTCCAGAGATGACCCATACGCAGCATCTGCTACCATCCCTTTGAGGATACATTTGCCCCTTCTTTATCTTTCTCTTTCGTATATCCTTCCAAATGGACCCTAGAATTTCCGGATTTTTCCGTACGCATTTACGTACCATAGTTGCATTACGGTATCTTTGCGTTTGTATAGAATTAAAATGGAGATTGCAGTTCAGCAGAAATGGAGTTCATTTTTAACCTTAATCCCATTGATTTTCGTAAAAAATTACTCTATCTGAGAAATTATAATTTTTTCCTTTCTAAAAGATCTACACCGCAAGATTGTACCTTAAAGACTTGTAAAGAATAAATCAAAGGTATTCCCCTTTGATTTCTTGTGTTAGTGTTCGTCTAGTAAAATTGGATATTTTCCTTCTTTTTTCACTTCATCCACAATAAATCGTATTCCAAGTTTTTTATATTCTTTGAAAGATATTTCTGCACGGAGAAAGCATTCAAGGTGGCGAAGGGAAAGTTAAACTTATGAAAAGAAAAGTTAAGGCCAAGGCGTGGAAATCTTGACCCCTTAACCAGAAAAAGAGATTCAAACTTTACCTTTATATGTCGCGGAGGAATATCCTCCAGAAATGATTAAAATATTCAGAAATTTTCTGATGCATGTCGTGTAGGATATATCGTATTCAATATTAGTATAAATTAACTTATTCCAAAGATTGACATAATTTACTGTTCGGCTTTCGCTTTCACTCAGAAAGTATATAAGGCAAGGATTATTTCAATTTTTAGCGTATTGAAATACCAAAAGTCCTACGAGATCAATTATCATTCCATTCTTCTAATTAATGAGAAAATGAGGTTCATCGAGACCGTAGACCATACTTGCAGTTAGTAGTGTTAATACAGCCTTTGACACCACAGCGATAGAAATATACCTTTCTCCAGTGAAAATAAATGCAAGACCCAAATGGAAGACATTAAGGCAAACCAATTAGGATATCTAGAATCAACTGTGAAAGCGATATAAAACAATGCGATTGAAGGACCTCTTAATACTTGCCATATCATCACCAATTTCAGCGTAAAGCCACGGAAATCTTCTCTTTCCACAAAAGATTTCCCCAATTCAAGGACGTAGCTGTGAAATTCTCTGAATGTAGGCGTCAAGAGTAATCAATACAATTCGCACACTCGAAGATAAAAGATTCGCAGAGTAATCATTTATAGTTCATGAAAACATTTCGTTCAGTATTATTTACAATTATAATATCTTTCACGCTATAACATTTCTTGTAAAACTTTCCCATCATCATGCGTATGTTGATGATTACAATGGGTAAGTTCATAAATACAGCGGAGGCCTTTCCTATTTGTGGAATTTCGTTTCCTTTTACGCTCTAAAGGAACTATTGTGCCGTTGATTACCATCAACGGCCCATAATTACTTCCGCATTTCACTTTCAGTCTTAAAAGTTGCTCTGAAATTTTACGGCCAAAATACCTTCGTTAACATTTTCTACTAAACTACTGAAGAGTTAGGAAATTTGAAGGCACCTACCTTTTGACGCCTCTGTCCACTACTGACGTGGAGTACTGCGATGATCCTGACGTCCTCTCCTGATGTTCCTGTCGTCCCAACGTTCATCCTACGTCATCTCTAGAGATTACCACTGGAGATGAATTTCACCGTTCATAGAATCTGAAAAATATGATTTTTTTATATAATAACAAGCATAATAATTTTATGATTAAATTAATAATGGTGCATTTATTATAAAGATACAAATAAATTTCTCCTGAAATCATTATTGATTGTATTTAACCGCCATAGCTACTCTTGTAATTCATGAAGTAAGAAAAATTAGTGCTAATACTACTACAAGTGCTAATAAATAAATCACTTGTAGTGTAATGTAAATGAGTGATCTCATAAGAAGTATTGTTATATTTATTATAAGTCTGCAATTCACGAGAAAACCTAAGCCTAAGCTAAAACCTAAGAGAAAAAAAATTATAGAGTTATACATCGGTTATCGAAGTTCTACTCCTATCCCTGTCTTTTAGGTAAAAGTAAACAGCAACCAGAAACACCCCTCGCATGTTTGTTTACAACTGCTTCTCGATAGATTCGCTCATCCTCACCTACGAAATGTTTACAGGTGACACTCGAGAGAGCTTTGGAAGTGTCTCAAAAACGAATGATATAAATCGTTTCGGCGGATTTTCATGGAAATAAAATCATACGTTGCCAATTCCTCGATCAAAATAAAATATTAGAATGATAAAAAAATCTGTTCTCTCCACGTCATATATGCACTTGTATGTGTTTCAATGCATCCAGGATTCCCTGGAGAAATAGACATGGAAAACGGTGACACTAAACCCCAATCTCTGAGGCTTGTGAATTCTAGACCAGAAAAAATACCGATTCCATTTTACTTAAATTTATCAGTAGCGTAACATTCTTTTACAGTATATATACAATGCAGAAACAGAAAATTTAATTATAAATTTAATTCATTGAATGTATACCGTCAATATCAAGAAGTACTCGAAAAGTCTTCATAGTTAGTTATGCTCATGTAACAACTCTTGACAAGCGATGATATTAAAAAGATGAGAAAATGTTTCTATAGCGTAAAGGAGTTTGTTTTGCAAGAATTAAAATTCCGGAAACCATAGAAACGGAAACCCTAAGCACATCCGTCTGTGGGTGGCTTTCTACGCGGCAACTGCGGTCGATGTGAAATTGAAGGTATTTCGGTTCATAGGAGGTCGCGCGTGACGGTGCCAGAGGAAAGAATAGTACATGAGCACACAAATCGACTGCAGTGCCGTGGAAACACCACTTCCATTATGCCTAATGTAAAACGTATGGCGGTGTGTAGCCCAAGGGGCGGAACTGGCCTGAATGCTGCGGTGCGTAAGTCTGACGTCAACACACGCTAATTATCGTTTATTTAAATGCCGGAAGGAAACACAGGCCCATGAAAGGGAGTTGGAAACCGTGGGAATGACTCGGTAACATATTCGACGTTTCAGGACTCTTGGAAGTTTTCTCCACTCTTGAGAAGATTTTCGCGAACCAAATGATATCGTTCGCAACTCTACATGGCGCTTTACTTTTACTGTTAATTGGCTGCGCTAAAAGGGACGAAAGTTTGTCTCAAATACTTAACAGAGATTGAGGAGTAATGTATTTCTTTATTATTTGAATGTATGTAATTTTTAATGATAAAAGCTGCCGCTTGATATAGTATGGCTCTTATAAAATAAATTCTTTTCGAAGAATGAATTTGGATCATTTCCTTAAATTAAATTTAGGTAGTATTGGTGTCACTTAGTTAATTGCCATGTCATTAAATCAAAACGATTTAACAAGACTATTACTGATGTAATTATATGTCACTTTTCAATCTATTTTTATTATATTTGTAATTAAATAATAGTCGTAGCGATGTGAATAAATACAATTATTCAATTGGTTGACTGGTTAATTAGGTTTCAATTAATATCATACTTAGATTAATTAGTTAATACAAGTACAGCCAATTGACTTTTTTAATATTTAGTTAAATATATATAATAGAAGGGAATATTAATTAATCGCTCAGAAGATTCGCCTAAACGTATAGTCAATCATGAAGTTCCTTTTTAACTTCGTGCATTTTCTAAAATTGAAATACAATTAAAATCATTAAATAAAAAAATGTCATTCATCATCATAGTATGAATGATTTTCTTAAATAAAATTTATCAATGAGCAAATAAAAGAGACAAAAATATACAGCAAAATAGCAATAAAAAGCAAATACCACCGCATATTGTATTTTTTTCATTTTAATACGTTTGTATTGCTCATATAGTTATCGTGCTTCATTATTTCATGGAAACAAAGATCTATTTTCTGTATAGATTATCAGTCGATTCAGATTACTATTTGATTCATTGACATATTGACATTGACATATTGACATATTATATATTTTACACATCAGATGGTCCACTTCATTAAAATATTACACTTTATCATCATATGCTCTACCTTATAACGCTTTATTCTCTGTCGTGTATGTTGATATATGCTTACACAACGTAAAAAATTAAAGATAGCTTTCCAAACAAACTATTCGAACACATTTTCGTCAACATAAATGAAAGTATATCGGTTTCCCGAGGCAACCCTCTACTGGATCATTAAACAAATTTATTCTTTAGAAAAATTCATATTTTTCGTTTCTATTACCTAACATGAGTTAAGGAGATTAATAAAAACGCAAGCCTGTTGACTGCCATAGCGAAAATTCTTTATCCTTATTTTTTGCAAGGCAAATATAGGATGCTGAAGAGTGATGCATGAAGATAAATGATCCTCTTTTCCCTTTTACATTCAAAATCATGAGTGATGGGAAACTCTTTGTGAGCAGTCTTCATATTCCCGCATTATCAGTATTTAATCACAATGCTCTTAACAGAAAATGCCCGGTTTCAAGGATCATCAACATCAACTGCGCTATTAATCTAAAATCTCTGAAAGCGATTATTTGGCAAATGAGAGAGCTTCTGCCATATGAAAGAAGAATGACGAAAAAGTAGCGAATCTTATGTAACGCATTCATTTTGAATGAATCAGACTTTTAAACTATTACCATGTCATTTCACAACATTTACATATTATGACGCACTCCGAGCACAAAATTACTTTCCTGAACATTTTATAAAGTTTTTAACAATGAAAAATGGGTTATTTTACAATAATTCTGCAATTTTAATGGCTTTATATGAAAAATTTAGCAAATAATTACGAAAATGAATTACTTATGAGCTATTCCCAGATGCGATTAAAATAAACAAACGAACGAAATTCGGTTACTATGTTGAAACAGGTTGTTTTCGACATCATTATTTCCCTTGGCAATCAGTGGAAGGGAATTGATTCTAGAAATGCATGCCATTATACACCCACGACTGTAATACGAATACGTAATAGAGAATGATTTTTATCATTTTCCAACGCCAGGAACTTTAATAATTCCCAAAATTTGATGGATTAATACGATTTAATGCGTAAAAATATATCGCATCCGCTTTCGAAATTTTATTCACTCTATCCCTTACGGAGATAAAAAAGCACGTCCGAAAAGAAGATTCAAAATCCGGTGGCATAAAATAAGCTCGTCCATTTTTTATCAAACGCTCCGTTGGGTACATATCCCGTATTTTCGAAATTCGATTATGTATCAACAAAAAAGGCATAAAACAACAGATTCTGATCCGCGAGAAAATCCCTAGGCAATGAAAAATAATCGTATCGAAGTGGGGTGCAAACAATGCCCTCAACCCTCCAGAGAGTTGCTGTAGCTAATGAGGACGGTGTCGTATCTGTCGCGAGGCGGGAACTCGTTTCACTTTTTCACCTTTTCAGTTTGTTTTCTGCGGTTATCACGGGATAAGCCATTTCCGATTGACGCAGCCATTTATTCGGAATCTCTCTCGGGGATTCGAAAAAATTGTCGCACTTTGACAGTCGCTTTTTCCCACGGACGTGACAATTTTACACTCCGTCGGCTACCGGAATTTTACTAGCCTTGGGTTCGCGATCCGTGGGTCCATCCACGCACACTCTTCTCGGAGTCTTTCCATCTGCGCCTTAATTAGGTCAAGTGAGGCCACGGGAGACGTCCTACGCCTCCAGTCGCTCGGGATATACAAAATGGATGCGGATCATTGGCTGCGCTGATTTTAGTCTGACCGACCCATTAGGCGAAGGACGCTCGCGTCCGTAATTATTTCGTTCCTGTTTACCTCTGTAGATTGAATGCACGGATGCACTTACAGATGGGGACATTCAGGAGGTCCAGAGTTTGGACAGAATCGCTATCTCGTGTGTGTCTACACACCACCCGTGGATTGGTGAAGGAGTAGCACCGGAAGGCGAGTGCGATGGCCTTAAGTGAAAGCGTTCTGTGGTTCAATTTGCGATAGAGATGTGAATTGGTCATGAGAGTCAAATCAACAATTACAGTGCAACAGAAATTTCAGACCGTTCCTTTATTCTTTTAATAAATACTAAACCTTCATTGAACTTCGCTTTAACTTCAATAAGAAAATTATTGACTAAACTATCGCCTTCTTTACTAATTTGAAATCCCATTTTATAGCAGAAAGAAATATCACATTTTTTATATATAATTTGTCGATCATTCACAAAATTTGACTATATATTATGCATTTAAAGACTACAGTTTGTAATAAATGAGAATAAATAAATTTCTCGAATCATCGACCTGTATTTCTAGAAACGAACAATATTTCGAGTTTAAGTAGCACAAAAATATTAACAGAGACCTTATATACTTCTATACGTAGTTAAACCTCATTCTAGAATGAAAAATATTTTAATCTGACAACTAATCATCATTTATTATTTATAAATTCCTTTAAATTTTCGGATAATTATGGAACAGAATAAAATAAAAAATTTCAATTCGCTTAAAATAGATTTTAGAATATAATTATTGAATTTATAGTACTATTTTTATTTTATTTGTTAAGAATTTATCTCATGTACAAGTTGTAACATCTGATTTACAATTTGAACAAACGCAAGAAGGAAGTAAAATGTGAAACGTTTTCCCTACTCCTGCTCTTCTTACTCTGTAGCCAGTAAGTAAAATTTACGACCTCACATTTTAAAAGGATCTACATTTCTCCTTTAGGATTCAACAAGATCCGTTTCATTGGCAGGAGTCATAAAAACTTCTATTCTTCCCTCTTTACTAAAAGTAAGTACTTTATGCTAGTATTATAACTACGAGATATTCTACTAATGCTACCTTATGACATTTCTCACTAAAGTCAAATGCCGAAGAAAAATTGAAAATTCAGAAAAAAAGACAACCGAAATTTAAATTCTTTTATGTTTTGAAAATCTAAAATACTAGTATTCGAAGGTAACTCAACCCTTGAAGAAATGTAACAAGAAAGTAGAACATCGCTTAAATTAACGAATTAAAATTTATTCTAGTTCAATGATCAAAGTTTTAGACTGCTACAAAAATGGAATTTAAGAAAAATGAAAAAAGTATGGATGTGTAAAATACGATATAGTTGCATGAAAATCAATAATTTTCAGATTCCAGCAATTCCATTGAAATATCTCTTGAAATACTAAGGGCCAGAGAGATCTGTTTCCATCACAAAGATTTGAACACTTCGAGATTTTTCTCTTTTCAACCTTTGAATTGGAAAAAATTGTTCTGAGAACATGAAAACATGAATGGAAATGGTTATCATCAATATGGAGAATCAAAACTCAGAACCACTCAGAATCACATTTTAGTACATTCGATAGGGATAAAACTCTGAATATATAAAGCGACATATCTCTGGAACAAGAATTCGTCATTCGTCGATTTATTTATAAACTGTGCTGATCGTTATAGTTCCTGCTTAAAAAAGCGTAAGAATTTATTGAATCTACTCTTAAACGTTATTATAGTACTATATTCTCTTTGTATATAATATACTGAATCACTCATAATAAAAGAACCATTATTTTTCGTAGTTTTATCTTATTATCTTAATTACTTAAGCATACAAAACCTTCACCAACCTCCATATAAGAAAAACTCAAGGTTCACTAATGACCTATATACGTAAATATAGACGCAATTCCACATCTCTCAATCGAGAATAATGAGTAAACTTTATGTCGTTTATTGACTTAGCAGATGCGCCCTCTTCAAGTAGATGAATGCCTCTCGAAGCCAATTAAGTCACCACGTATGAAAGTTTGGAAACACCCACCTCAATAAAACAGACTCGAAGAGTGACCCAGATCAAAGTTTTTCCAGTCGCATCTGCAAGGGATGCGATGAAAATAAACCATAGGAACGTCAAAACAAATGTCTCTTGCTAACTCGTTCAAAGTTCGATATTCTGGCAGCTGTGTTCGTCGGGGAAGCAAGAATTCAGCCCATCGTTTACATTTCATGCCACTCAGGTCTTTAGAATTTTTTTTTATTGGTAAGAACTTCCAAAAATTGCAGGTACTTCAACACTAGTGCTATTCCTTTCCCATAAAGTAATAGGCTATAAAATAATCGACTTGATGGATGGAAGTAACTTATCCCTTAATTCAAAAACTTAAACTAAGTCATGCTTGATCTATGTTGTAAAATCATGGCAGGAATTGCTGTCAGTATAAATGAATGAGGTGATATAAACAGAGATCTAGAATTCTATAATTTTTTAAAATTTTCTCAATAAAATTCGTGTCATAAACATTTCGACTTCGTACTAATATAATAAAAATTCTCTTGATGACAAATATAAATTTGTCAAATGATCGATGTATTCAAAAACAGAGTATTTATAAAAATATGTTGATTTAATCACTTTATATTTATGCTTTACTTATGTGTATATAAATACGTTAGTTCAGTTTATATTCCTTAATATCTCCAATGTAGGTGTAATTCATCATTCCGTACATTTGGCAGAACACTGGAGATATTATTTTGTACTGCCATGATAATTCTACAAAAGGAATTCGTTCAAATATCTGAAATGACATCGATGTACGACTTCTGAACAGTTATTTCTAATTAAGTGTTATGGTGCAGAAATTGAGATTTCCGACATTCATTCCCGCAAATTCCAATCGCGAATCCAAACTGTAAGTTAAATGCACAGTTTAAAATTCCAATGCGTTAAATAATTACCTAATTTAAATACCTGGTAAATTGAACGGACATAATCTGAAAGCATTAGCGAAATATCATTCTCAGATTCATTGAATTTGACAGTTGAATTAACTAAATTTAGTATATTTATAGGCCGAGTAAAGTCCCATTCAGCTTCTTCTATTTTATGGGGTACAAGAAAATTAAGACTTCTCGATAAACTATCAAAAATGCATCTGAAAATTTCACCGGAAATAATTTTAAATTAATAGCAAAGTTGCACTCTGATATTTTATCTCATCACCCTACTAATGAGCATTGGAGGGAAACTATCTGGTTTCTCTACCATCTGTTGCTTTCGATATGAAATTCTAATCGAATATTACCAATGATCTGGATTAGTCCTTCAGTCAAATATTTTAGAACATTACTAATTCTATATTTTCTCTCTAATATTATAACTGGCCAATAGGAAACCAATCATTTCATCATATGACTAAGAAATCACTTCTGATTACTGTAAAATCAGTATCCGTGAAGGACAAACAAAAAGATCGAAGACTTCGGATGGAAATGTGAGTTGTGATTCCTGAGAGTGGAGAAGAAGCATCGAATGGGAAGGGAAAAGCTATGGTCACAGGAGAGTTTAAAAGGAAAGCCATGTCTTGGATGCCGTCTCTCATTAAACTTTCATCTACTTGCGTAGAAGACATCCGGCGTGCGTGGGGATGGTTTTTTCGCCAGTGACTGGACACGCGGGCAGTAACCGCATTGCGGGGTTCGAGAGGGAGAGAGAGTATTTTGGTGTGTGAGGCTAATCACGCAGAGTAAACCCATTCATCTTAGGCCATTTGCCCTTGTTCCGACGAGTCGATACCAGTTGCTACCACATTCGAAGGAAAGAAGGATCTCATATAACTTACAGTTTTCCGAATGGATGGCCTGATCATGCATTACGAGATCCCATCTATCTATGTTCGGGGTGTTGAAAGAAAGCAGTTTTGATCAGCATTGTGGAATGATTATGATGTAGGATTGTGATTGATTGAAGTAAATCGCTAAGTTTGCTTCATTGATATTAACTTGTTTAGAAGAAAAAAGATATGTTCGTTGATCATATTTAAAACGTTTATGTACATTTTTGTTCATTCGAAATGGTTATGATTTTTGCTCTTTCATAAACAAATAATTCAAAACTCACCATCATCATCATCGCTATAAAAAGCACATAATTAGACTATGAATTTATAATTGAGTTCCATAAACTTCATCTCTAATTCCGTGATATCCAAAATTACATTATTTTTTAAACTAACTTTTAGAATCATGAGGTATCGTAATCGAATTTAGCTCTATTTGTTTAATTACCTTAGGGTCCTTTATCTACCATTATAAATAAATATCGAAAAGATGTATAATGTATGCCAAATATAATGTTTTGCCAAAATTATTATCTCATTCATGTAAATCACATATTCATGAATTTTCCCATATTTTATTCTATAATACAGCTTTTCACTTGATTACGTTTCTAAGTTTAATCAAAAACAGAAATTTCAAATAAATATAAAAATATTCTACAACCAAGCTTTTCTTAATATTTTATGCAGTTTTAAATTCCAATAAAAACTTAAACGGGAAATAAGAAATTTTCCAGTTAATTTCGTATCGCTCCGTATAACTACTGTTACCATTTCCGTATCACTTTCAAACGATACTAATTTTTTTCTGTTTGATCGATAAAGTTTGAGTTTATAAGAATAATAAAATTGTAATTTGCTCAAAGAATAAATTATAATAAATCTATGGGAACTATTATATTATTCTCAAAAAGTATTATGCTTTCCTGTAATTATGCTTAACTTCTGATATAAAATGTCTATAATATAATCGTAGCTAGAGAAAATGTATCTAATTTAATTTCTATGAAGCCCCAGCATACATTTTTATAACACTTTTACAGAATTTACTGCGGTACCGTTAAAAGTTCAACGTTAAGGGATGGGAATAGTAGTGAGCTGTACAGGAAGTCAGCTTCACTTCTCGAGTCAGCTTCAACAAGAGACATCCCTGAATCCTGTCTAGACTGGAGACATCTGTGGAGTCAGTGGCATGATTGGAGTCCTGCCACAGGTGAAGAACGTCTTTTTCGAATCATTGCTTTCCGCCGAGCGGAGGCTACGTTACGCTCAATGAACATCGTTCACACAGACGCCGGGTCACATACTGCCAACCATTGATTCTCTAACGGTCCATGACAGCATTTATTACTATCCACTACGTATTTAAGTAAATATTATGAACTTGTCATCATATTTATCCAAATTTAAAATTTTAGAAAACGTGCTCCTATGAGATCGGCGATTTTTTATTTGTCCAAAAGAAAAATAAAATAAAGAAATCACATTGATCCAAATTAAAAATTAAAAATTTATAAATTTCCCTTTTTTATCAAACCACTTATATCCTTTAAAAAGAACAGTTTTGATAAAACGATTTATTTTAATGTTTTATAGGTAAATTATTTTCGCTAATCATTAAATACTAAAATTTAAATGTATCTATTTTTCATACATAATACATATTTCAATATATCTGATAAAAATCGATTTTAATATTTTCTGCATTAATTAATTTAAAATATTCAACGGTAAACAAAATGGCAACACCTATCTCACTATGCATTTGACCTTTCTAATTCATAACTATCTGACATAACATAAATATATTTAGGTTCCTTGTATAAGATAAATCATGGAATTAAAATTCACTAATGGCTAAGATATTTAATGGAAAATTATCAGCTTGAAACTCATATACTCTATACTATACTTATATACTCATGCATAAATCATAGCCTTAAGCTTTTATCACATTCAAATATTTTTTCATTTTCTATATATCGGTATATATTTTTCATTTAAAGAGAATAATTAGAGAATGTGCTCAATTTTTTATACATTCGTTAGTTTCAAATCATAGTCCGTGACTAAAATTCCTGTAAGACTCTAGGGTACCATGCCAAGGTCAATCATATTTCCTCCATTAATTCTCTAAAAAAATTACAAGACGTTATATCTGTATGCAAATTGTAATTTAGATAAAAACAGCTAATCAAGAACTACATTTTCGTATTTATTATTTCCTCCTTTTTAATTCGTTGGATTCATTTGAGTGATATTCGCCAGTTATTACCTTTTTACGGCGAACATATCAAATCATCTACTGCTACTTTGAGAGCCGAAGAGGAAATTTATTTTGCATGGATGATTTTGAGCCCTGGGCAGAGATTTGTACCATCCTGGATGCTGATTTTTGTGCATAAACATCTCTCACAGGAAACTGCATCCGCAGCGGAGTAAGTACTCAGATATTCAATCTTTAGGATGCCCTTTAGTTCAACGAGCCGTGAAATGCGCACTAACGTCAGCTAAGCAAGTTATAAGCAACCGGGCAGAAGGATAGCAACATTACCTTTGCCCTAGTGTACCTTTTCCACGCAATGGCGTAGCTCCAACTAACCCTGATCCTGCATAGAAGCTGAAATGCCAGGATGTTATCATCTGATTGCGAATTTCAAGTAATAATGCAATCGTTTGAACGGAACAATGCATATCAGAACAAATATCTGATTCTAGCAAGCGTCCGTAGATCCGAAACAGTTCGGACCTTCATTTGTGGTAGGAATGAAGTGTTTGGATAATATCTAGGAATGGTGAGAATACGATACAACCACCAGAACTTGTGCTCCCTGCAAATGCTACGAAATTCTATTTGGGCTGTTCGTGAGAAAATTCCAATTCAATCTTTGCATACATTAATCCTACGTACGATTAATTCGGTCAGGATCGATCCAAATAACATATAATTGAAATATTTTTAGAACAACTTTTTTAATTAAAAAAGTATCATTTTCCTTCCGAAAGAATTTATTTGAATATGCACGTCTAATGAATTGAATATCTTTTATCTAAGTTTCAAAGATAGCAGTGGAATTGTAGGGATTCTTTTAGGAAATGGTTTATTACAACCGATTAAAGTCGATAATTCGTAATTTTGAAGAATCATTCCAATAAAAGAAGTCCGTTCCTTAGAAAACCTGGAGAGCTCCAATTAACTACAAATCACGCAAAAAATAAACATCTCTTCTGAACAATAACTTTTTTGGTTCATCTCACACTTTCTAAACTGAATGATTTTTTACTTATTCAATTAGGTCTGAAGTCATATGGTTGTGAATGGTGCATGAAAAGGAATAGAGTATCTTGCCTGATAAAATTCGTAGTAAGGAATACATAAAACCAAGTGATCTGCATCTTGCTAAGTAAAATATTAAATAGTAAATTAAAAATTAAATTTCCAAATCGGATAAAATTTTCAGCACAATTGCAACATGCAAAACCAAAGTCACGTAAGTTTGATTTTGTTATATTTATAATTGCAATGCATTCATAATAAGTTTGATTTAACTAATCTTACACTATTATAACTAAATTTCTATTTATTGGCATTCATGAATGATCACTGATTTTATTCTGCATTTTAAAGACGTTTTCTCTGCTCTTATTCCGTATATCCAAATGTGAAACGCTTTGGACCATACGATCTTACATTCGATGAAGCTCACGTACAAAATAAAGCGCATTTAAAAATGTCACAAGCTACAAATAATGTGGATCAACCCCATGAAACTGTGCTTTCCCAAAGATAATAAACGTGACGAAAACTTTGGTATTCATGACTTCAAAAAAGAGACAGTATACACTGTGAACCGCAGACGAGACAGCATTACGTCATCCGATCAAGAAAATGCGCGGAGCAACTTTAAAAACCCCGTCGGAAAACAAATCGCCAGATTCACCAAATCGTTCTTTCCTAGACTTAAAAGCACGAAGCTTATCCGTCACTGCGAAATAAAAAAAAGCAACGAAACAAAACTCCTCGTTACAAGCGGCGTTTTCCGTGCTTGCCGAGGGCGGCAGAGATGTACTTCCCCTCCCGAACTATCCCCGAACAAGGTTACAACATTTATTCTCCAATTATTCCGCTTGTTGACGCGGGCCGACAAGCGGGGGAAAGGGGGGGATCGCGTGCAAAAACCGGGCACTCGATGACCGGACGCCGCAGAGGGAAACGGGGCGGATAAAGGGAGTGCATAGCTATTATCGCGCCAACGGTCTCACGCAGATCCCTCTGCACGATTCACACCTCCGGAAGATTTCTCCGGAAAGATGACGCGATTTCCATCTCTTCTTGCGAGAATCCAAAAGAAAACGAATCGGGGATAACAATTGCGTCGACACGGTTCGGATTAGGAAAAAAGGGAAGTATGCAAATGCCGAGGGCGTGTTTTTCGATTGTGGAATAGTTGCCGGGTTATGTTCCGAGACTTTTTCTCCTCGATAACGAACGCTCCCGAATTGGTCTCCCATGCTCTCCTAATGGCCCATGCTTCGCTATCAAAAAAATACGGGGACTTTTTGGAATGCCTCTTTTTTATTCTGCCTCCCAAGAGGACGCTGGGCAACGCTAAAATCTCTCTCGCTGCTGCTAACTTTGTTTGTATTCTCGGCGTAGTCTTCCGCATGGACCATTGATTTTCCTCCTTTTGCATTCGGATTAATATTTTCGTTTTCAAACGCACTGTCGCGTCCTTGTTCCTTAGTTTTATTCTACCTCAAATATTAAATGCTAACCTTGATTATCAATAACAAATACGATTGGAATCTGCTGTTTAAGGGTAATTTAATTAAGAAACTCTTTATACGCATAAAGAATAAAAGAAAATATTACAATATTATATTTTCATTCGTTTTATTGTTATTCTTCCTTTTCAACCATTCAATGAAAATTGAACATATTATTAATAACTCTTTATCATACTGATATACTTAATGAGTATGCATTGCTATTGCATCGAACCCTTCACTATTTCGTTAAGTTCTTAAAGTTAAAACCGTAATGAATTATAATCTTTAACATTTGGTTTAGTAAAGTTTAAATCAAAAAACTTTAAAGATTTATAAATATTTGAGAAACTAATATCGCCAAATTTTCGAATTGAGTTTATTTCGAGGAAATAATATTCTATAATTCAATATATATATTACGATAGAAATATAATGTATTTCACTTAATCAAAAACATGCTAATTAGGAAAGAATATGATTCATAAATGTTCAATCACGATTGAATCTAAGAATACTGGGAAACAGAGATTAAATATCCCATTATAAATTAAACTGCATAAATAAATAAGAGAAAAGAAATAATAATCATACGTGGATATGAAACAGATAATGAAATAAACAGTTGATTATTTCTGAATTCCACTTGCGAATCAAATAATGAGACCGACACTTTGATTCAATTAACAAAATCTAGTTCATTTGCATCAAAGCTAAAATATTTTAACGCTCAAAAATCAATTCCTATTATTGTTTGCTGCAGAGTGTTCATAATTGAAATATATTTCCCACAGAGAGTTTCCATATATATTCTCTTCATCCTTGACACCGCAAGAGTATGAGAGAAATTTACATTTCGCTCCTTTCATATTCACGGTGCAGCTTTATACTACGTCGCCTCTTGATCCCATATTCGATTCGTATAATCGCGTTATACGAGAATAAAAATCAGATCACCTGTCCATCGCGTCGACCTCTGAATAAGAGATGGAGCTCATTTTTGCATCCATTTTTCCCAGAAGAGTATTACACTTTATGCATTTTTATAGGAATTCATCTTTTGTTGGACCAGACTCCATTTTCCCATCGACGACCTCTATCAATTCCCTCTTCGTCTTCCCATTCTCTCCTTTTATTTTTGCGAATGGGGTCAAATAGAGCTCCGTCCGAATCGTTTCTCGGCGGGCGATCACCTCCGATGTCCTTGGCAAGTGGTCTATTGGCCCCATTCGACAGGATTTGGCGGCCGAAGGGGAGGGGGGCGCTAAAGAGGGTCCTATAGAAGCATGGAGACGTTGAGCCCCTTGTGATGGACCGACCGATGTACTTGCAAGCGCGGCGGGAAGTCTAAGCGAAGGGGGTTCGATGAACCGCGTGAGACGATTCTGAAGGATGTTACTCGTGTGGGCAGAGAGGCGAGTGAAGTGATTATGTCTATTCGAAGAGAGAAATGCGATATTACGGCCTCGAAGCTGTCTTCGCCGATAAGTCACGTTGGACGGAGTGACCATCTTTTCTATTGCTGCGTATTTTTTTTTTAAGGATGGGATAACGCGAGGAACCTAAATTAGAAAATCTAAAATTGTATCCATTCTTCATCTTCTTCTACTCAGAAATCCTGCGAGTCTATACCAATGATTTTTATTCATCTATTTGATCGTAAGGTTGGGAGAGTTTTCTAAAATAGGATTTCTTGATTCACGTACTTGTGAATCAGATTCATGAATTCCATTGAAATATGAATTACGTTCATTCGTTCCTATTTCACGATATGAAAGATAACGAGAATCATTTTGTTAAATATTAGAATATATTAAGTATATATTATAGCATTAAACTTCCTTTGAATATTAATCATGTTTATATGTTTAACTATATCCATAACACATGATTAAAGGTGCAAACAAGGAAATGTCTTTAATAAATCCGACGTTATTCTCAATGCACGTATTATGTATTCATGCGAAGTTAAAAATATCCAATTTGTAATATTCAAATCGTAACAACTGATATTATGAACAGCTGATAGACATCATTACCTGATGTTTATGCTTAAAAGCTTTAAATATTTGAAGAAACTGCACAAAAAATAAATCAATTCCATTCAAATACTCTCTCATAGTAAAATAATCCTGCTAGTATTTTTATCGAATTACGTCGTTTAAAAACGAAGTGGAAAAATCAAAATCTATCAATTTTTTCGAAAAATTTAAAAAAAATTGAATTTTATAACAACCATATTATAAAAAATCTAACATAAGATCCTAAATTTCGAAGTGCTTTATAGAGAAGGGATATTGATAAACATCCCAATGGATATATAAATGATTGACAAGACCGGTAAGCTGGGACCCATGCACAACATATGCAGGCCTAAACCGAAATATATTTATAGCGTTATAATTCCACACGTTACCGTTAATTCTCTAACCTATTAAAGACCGAGCCAACATTTTCCTTTATTCTCACCTATATTCCCCATTCAGCTCATTTCTTTGTCTCTGCCGTAAATTACGCCGTGTTCACTATGAAAAGCGCATTCTTTGCCCAAATCCTTGTTCTGCGGATAAAATACGTACGAACTTTTACGGCTGTCTTTTGAGCGAGAGAATTTCTGCAGCAGGAAATGCGAAGTTGAAAACACAATAAAGTTTTTGAAAAATAAAAGCTTCCGAAAAGCGATAAAAAGACACTCAAGCTTTAGCGAGCGTTGTGTGGGATATGTGGAGTCGGGAGAAATTCTCCGCATCATTCTACGTGGAACGTATTAAGATAACTTTTTTGCGTTTGTTTGCGGAATTTTGGAGAGATGAAAAAATTATGCCATCGATCGGCAAAAATGTCAGCATGAGCTCTGGGGTCGAGGAATTTGGAAGAATATAGCTGAAAAACGTTAGGAAATCCATCGAAATCCTTGGCTGTAGATAATGCTATTCGAAAGCGGATGAAACTAAAAAGGCTAAGAGATCGAAGGAATGTTTGTGTATCATATGTCGGAATACAAAATATCTGATCCACCGATTCAAAGTATGGAGATATGAAAAGCATAGTGCACATGCTTATTTCTAACATGATTTGACTTCAATGAATTTCAAGCTACTACACCGTATTTACTTTCGTTCTTATTAGAGCGTATAGTTAACTTATTCTTCGTATAATTAAAATTTTAACAATTAATAACTATATAAAAATATAAAAAGATTGAATAAAATAATTATAATGGGAATTAAAATTATCTCTACCAGAAAAAGTGCATCTCGAAAGTAATTTGTTGATACGCAGGGAAAGTTTTAATTATTCACTATGATGTTTAATAACAGAAGTTACACCAATTCATAAAATTGTAATTATGAAATAGACCTTATGAATTTTAATCCAATATATGGTATTCCTGGTAAATAAGGAGATATGTATTTAAATATTTTCACCCACGTTCTTAGTTAATGGAATAAACGCATAAGAAAAAGTATGATCGATTTACAGAGACAATAAGATTGGCTGTAAAGACTTCAAAATCATAGCAATCCTTTTCAATTCAATGTGAGACATCTCTGCAATAACAGTTCCCCTCACTGAAGAAGTTAAAATAAAAAGGAAGTAGATGGAATTATCAAGGGTTAAATGGGAATCTTTAGTCCCACTACATATTTTACCCACGTTTATTATCATTACTATTTCAATTGAAAGCAGTTTCACGAACTTCAGGAGACAATTAATTTCAATTTATCTAATACTTAAAAGCAGTGTAATTATAACTATTCCATTTATAACAACCAATTGTACTAGCACCAAAATAGGAAACATTCACCATTTTAATATTCCCCTTTTGTGTTAAAACACTGGTCCGGAGGAGTGGGCAAATTAAACTGTATTTCCTATGAAATAGCGAGTATAATTAGATACGTAATTGGGAGAGTAAAACAGCTTCCGTCCGAAGGCAACTATTCGAAACTCATTCACGTGATACAGAAATGTATCCAGGATCGTTTACTTAGCAAAATCATGCGCAAATGAGCTTTATTTATGATTTTAATTAACGCTTGAGCGCGAAATATTGAGTCATAAAAAGGAATACGGAAGCTAGAGGATGAGAAGAACCCTCTTTTTTTCAATTTCCTCTGAACAAGCGATTACCTCTTCCTCATTCTATTCTCCTTTTTCCTCCATGCAGACACCGAATTCCATTAAGGAATCTAATGAAGTAATACTCATCACCGAGGCTGTCTTTGTCAAAAGGGTCAAAGATTCAAACGAATCCCCACATCCCTTTATTAACGCAGAAACAAAGTGGGAAAGAGGAGCAGATGAGAGCTGTTTATCTTTTGTGAGTCATTTTTTGGGGAACGTGAGCTTTCATAACAACGTACGTGGGTCAACGAAGAGTCTCTTATGAGCGTAGCGCTTTAATTTTGAATTCAATACATTAAATATTATCCAAACTGAGAATGGAAAATCTAGCAATAAAGAAATATGCAAATGATAAACATCACTCTATAGGGACCAAAGATTCAGGTAAATGGAAATTCTTTTGATTTTGTCAATTTTTCTTTTGGGAACGAACAATATCATATCATTGTGTGGAAGAAAACAAAGTACTTTATTACTGAACTAGTCTTTATTTTATATGTTTACATTAAGGAATCTATCCTAAGTTCTTACACTCTTGCTTTCGTTCTAAAACCGACACATTATCAAAGTTTGCTATTTACATTCCATATATACATCTATACATTACGTAACATGAGAAGACATCTCAACGGAATTGATCGAGATACGAGTGATATGATATTCGTTCCCAAAAGAAAAATTCACGAAATCAAAAGAATTTCCATTTACCTTAATCTTTGGTTCCTATAGAGTGATGTTTATCATTTGCATATTTCTTTATTGCTAGATTTTCTATTCTCAGTTTGGATGAAATTTAATGTATTGGATTCAAAATTAAAGCATATTAAAAATTTGTATTGTATACATGTGCTCATAGAAAATAAAATCTTGAAATATTTTACCCTATGGGTTTTCTAGGAGTTTAATCAAGTAGTTGATTAATTAGCTATATTTCACTGTAATTTTTCTTAAAACCTAATCCAGCGTAAAATCTAAATGATAAAATAAACATATTGAAACATCCCAATCTTTTTTAAAAATCATAAATATTTATTAAATTAGTTTCTATGTACCCACTTTGACTTTTAATGAATATTTTACAAAAAGGAAAGATTATAAACGCGCGAAGAAAATTCATGATACGCGGAATGTAGTCCACAGATTTATTCCTATGTAACGTAAAGCCAAATTTTCATGACACGAGAAGTCAAGGTTACTTGGATGATTCTTTTGGGATTATTCGGTTCTCCCTAATTTTTTTTCGAGCTTCTAAAAATGAGGAAACTGTGTCACTGGTAGCCTTTAACGTAGGAATCTATGTTGACTTTCAGCTATCGTCCACATGACCTTTCGTAGTTGGAAACGTTTGCTCTATTCAATTTATTTGTAAAGTATTCAGTGTGTGAATGACACGGAGTCAGTGGACTCTAAGCATTGACTTTTCTCACACGAATCCCCGTTATCCTAAATTCTGCAAGAGCTAGTTAAATGAAATCCACGATTTGAAGATATAAATTAATCAAAGAATTAGTTTCCCTAAATTTATAATAATTTTTTGTTTAATCGATTTAAATCACTCATCAATATAAATAGAAAGAGTTTAAAGGAATGATTTGTCGTACAAAAATCTATCAAAGATACAAATTAGATATTCATGATTAGAACTTAAAAAATTGCTAAAATTCGACCTAAACGAACCTTAGAAGAGCAATATGACCTCCAAACATTTAACGAATAGAACGCAGTTTAACGTTTATTTTGTTAGAGATTTCTTGAAAATTTGGTTCAGCTTTCGTTTTAAAACTGTATACCAATTACTATCTGATTTATGACAAAAGGATGCAATACTTAAGAAAAGCAATAGATACAGACTTGTAATTAAAGATTGTGAGAGTTTATATATTTTTTCAAGGAACGGGGCAAAGGAATTTATAGTCAACAAAAATTAACGTATGTGTAATTAAATTAAATTCTGATTCAGCCCCAACTTGTTCACAATTACCAAAAGATTCATATCGTCAAATCGTGCTAACGGACCTATAATAGAAATATTTTAAATATTTAATAGTTCTAATAATGTAATGAACTCATTTTTTATAAATAAATTATTAAAAATCCTCTTGTTAAGATATTGGTTCATTCTAAGGTTTGCCGAAGAACACGAATCGGTTACGATAGCTGAGGAAAAGGTAAAAATCGAGTTTAAATACTCTTTCCTTCTCTTTTATTTGCAGGTAAAACGTATCAGTGAAATGCCCATGTATAGAACCCCATGGGACTTTAATAGAACAACGGAATGTCCAGCATTAGAGGGTGTACCTTTAATATTGGAGAACAGGACTCGGTGAGGTATTTTTGTGGGACACGTTAATGTCCTTTGTAGGAGAGTTGGAATTTGATTAGTCTCAGCCCATTGTTCGGATTGGATACACAACTCCAAGGAAGAGCGCAATTGCTAAGAAACGGGGGAAGTTGAAAATAGAATGATTGAGAGTGTGCTAGAGATTTTTGATGAGAGGTTCTTTCGAAACGTGAAGATAACTTTTATGCTGCAGGACAAGAAAGATGATCCCTCAGAGTAACTGTGAGAGGTACGCTAAGATGAACCTATTTCCTACGGCATTGCTCCACGACCTTTGGTCTTCCGTGACATACATACGTTACTACTCAAACTTCGTGATCCATCAAAAAAAAACTATTCTGCAAAATCCACTTGAAATTCAAATTGGAGGATAAAATAACTTAGGTTTTAATTTGCTGACACCTTCATTGGATTGAATTGAGTACAATAAATATCTTTATATATGAATCAAATATATGCTCTTATTCTCAGATGAGAAATTTACCTATACAACATGCTTATTGCATCGAAATTTTAATTCTGGAATAGTGATTCGAAAGTTCATACTATGGAAATGGAAATATGTAAACAAAACCTTAGTATGTCGAGTATTGGCTTAATTTCAATCAAAAAAAAGGTTAAAGGTCAATAATACCGGGTAATTGTGAATTAGTATATAAATAAAACCAAAATAATTATTTGTAAATAAATATAAACCAAACGAGCAAAAAAAGAATGATTTACAGAAATTATACAAATTCGGAAAATTAGGTATTTCATTATCTCCAACATCTCTTTCAAACCCCAAAATCTTCAGCTTCCGAAACACTTATCGTAAATTTATCTCCTTTCAAATACACAAAGCTTGGAACCTTGGAACTTTCATAATCACACACGTAAATTGAATACAAATCGGAGAACAGAACTTCAAGGACAACTCGATCGATTAGACAAAAGAAATTGAACGGAATGAAAAATCCCTCGGCGACGAGGATGAGAAAAATGAGGGGAAAGTTTCCAGAGTGCACTTCATCGAAAGATAAGTTTGAATAGAAAGAAGCAGAAAGAAATGAGCACTTCCCGAGGGCGAAATAAGACCCACGGGAGATCGTCCGTGAGATTTGTCGTGAGATGCAAAATGTTTTCCTCTGAGAGAGGTTCGCTTAGAATCCTGGGGAAACTTTAGTGCAGTAAGGGATGGACCTGCAGAGACCACTTAATTCCTCCAAGTTGTATTGCGCTCGTGTTTAGCAAAAGTTTACGGACGACGATTGTCAAGTAAAACTTAACCGCTGCCTCGTACGTACTTTCCCTCTCTCTCTCTCATTCCAGTCTCTCTTCGTGTTCTCTGATTATTACTTGCGATTTTAGAACTGTAATATTATTTCTGAAAATTTAGTTAGAAAAACTTTCAGACAGCCAAAAGTTTCAAAATATTTTCTAGATTCGTTTCATTACGGACATTCATTATAAAAAGAGATTATCTATTGACTCAAATAATGCAATACATATTCAATATATATGTATTATACATACCTATCAGTAAAAACATCAGAGATAAAAAAATAACTTCCATTACGGCGTATCAACTATAAGAGGGGGAAGATTAAAAGTACTATGTCATTTTTGTTTTGTATTTAAATCCCATAAATTTGTTATGTTTTAATTTTTACATCATCAAGAATCCTATGAAGTGTAACTTACTGACTCGGTTCAGAAAAATACGTGTTGTGTAAAACGTTCCATCAAATTATAGATATTTTTAGAAAGTTATTAAATACACAGAAAAAGTATTATGGAATATATAATTAAAAATTAGCAAAATATTTAATTCATCAAAATTTACTATTATTGTTAAAATTTCAGTATTCGGATATATAAACATTCTGGATGATGAAGAAGTGTTAATTTATTTCATAATTACTGACTATTTATTTCTATGATCAATCAAAATTTCGATTTCACATCACACGCTACCTCGCATTACGTCTTTAAAAGAATTCTGATAACTCAAGTATAACTGTATACGCTCACAACAACACATCCTTCCCATCTCGATATTAGGCAGTAATTTGAACTAATCACACACCTCTTGTGCAAGAGTCAAACACTTATGTGCTCTTAAATTTCAGCTCGAGAAAATAGCTCCGCAGCATGAGAGCAAATAAAATTCCTCGGTCGTAAAAAAATACGTAAAATGAAAGAATTCTACAGAAGAGGAATTGTGTAAATCGTCATTTTTTCATTACGTATTCTCGGGTGCATATTTGCCACATCTTTCCCTTAAAAATTGTAGAGTGTTTTATTCCCACTCTGCATCGATCTCTTTTTTTTCGGTTTTTATTGCAGCTCCAATTCTTTTTTCACCGCAACCGAGAATGCGAAGGCGCCAAGTTCGGCTTTCCCTAAGACGAAGAGGTACGTACCAACCGTGAAATCCTCCGCCTATTTCCAGCCTTCTCCATAACACATTTCGGTCCTTTTACCACATTCTCTCCCTCTACACACACCCCGCTGATTTTATTACACAGACAGCGAGGAGTTCCACAGAAAACGCTCTTGGGTAACGAGCTGCAGTTACGACTCCCCCTCACGGCGGGAAAACAAAACAATTTGGAGGGAATTTTGAGGGGGTACAAATCGAGAACGAGCAGTCGGTTGGATTTTCGGAAATTAGGAGAGGTGTGGGGAATTAGGACGAGAGAAAAGTAAAACAACGTGGATTAAGAGGGGATATCTTTGTTTTACAACGGCCTTAATCGCATGCCTGCCAAATGTTACCTCTTTTTATGACTTGCCAAAACCGTAAAATTCACTAAAATTGTCGTTATGCCTCAAACTGCTGCATTCGACCGTTTCCCCTACTCGTTACAGATTTTTCCCTTTGATAATTTCAACCGAGCGAGTGAAGAATCATAAGGTGAATAGCGACTTCATTCCGAGATTTGAAATCTATTCGACAATATAGCTCTCGCTGACATTATCAAAAATTATACACGCAAATTGCTTAGACTGTGATATCATACGATAAATATTGACCCTTTATATATAGTATCAATGCACTTTGAGAGTTGAAACAGAAAAACAAAAAGATAAAATATTCATACTACAATTTAACTATTTACACCAAATAACAAGTACGAGTTTAATCTTAGCTGGTGAAGATCGATTTTATGCAGAACTGTCATTATTTCTCTTATGTTTTAGGACTACCAAACAAAGAGTTTTATAATCTTACATTTTATAATTTAGATTTTGGAAAGAGTTAGCGTATATCTTTAGGTGAGTACAACTATACAAAAATTTTATCCATTCATTTTATCTTAGTCAAGGAAAATTTGTTGGGTTTACAGAGGTTATCCATTTGAGAATTCAAAGGCTCTTTAATTTCAAACTATTGTAGGCAAAATTTTTTGATCTATTTTGAATAAAAACTGAGATATTGAAATATATGTGAATTTTTTTACTTATTCTCTCGACGATCACATATCTAAAAAGCACAATCACAACATGCCCTACGCTGGAAGTTGGCTTTTAGCTATAGATAAAATTTTCGCTACTATAAACCTTATAAATTATAAAAGGCCTCGTCCAATGTTTTAGGATAAAAAGGAGTAGATAATTTCATGATTGATGAGCTACGTAATGTTCAACATGTTCATTTATATATATATATATATATATATATACAAATTCGAGAGAAATGAACTACCATTAAGCTATAGGTAAGAGTGAATTAGAAACGTGGAATATTTTATATTCGTTGAATTATGCCAAGACAACATATGAAATAAGAGCGCTAAGTATTCTAACAATTTTATTACGTTCTAAGAAAATATCCTATTTTCAGGCATTCCTTCCATCTATTTCAAACAAATTCGTCGAATTTCGTACAGACATTCGAATCTTCAGACTTCCACTACCGTAGGATTCCTAAGGGATTTATTTCGCGATAAACCTTTTCCATACAACCATCCAGAGTATTATTTATTCCCCAAACATCAACGTATTCCCCAATCTCATTCATCCACGGTTTTCACTCGTTCTGTTCAAAGAGCATTTCGTCAATGCATTCAGTTTGTCCGGCAAAACTCAGGTGCTACTGCAGGCTCACGAATCGTATTTGATATCAACTGCTAGTGGAGCTAGTGGAGCTTTTAATGTCTTTGATGTAGTTATTGACAATATAGTACCATAAAAACCGTAAAGGTTTTAACTACAGCAATATATTTAATATCAATTCTTTATTTTATGTATTCAAAAATAAGTAAATCATGATGTAAAAATAATCAACGACGTTCATAACATATTTAGTATACTACATATAAGAGAATACGAATTTCCTCTCTTCAGGATATTCCAACAAATCAACAGAAAAATTCATTTGATGTATTTTAATTCGAAAATTATTTTCACTTCAAAATCCTTTAGTCAAAATTTTAAAATTGGCATTATATTCGGCAGAAAACCTAATAAATGATAGATTGATATTAAAAGAATAACTTAAATGTATATAAAAGCTGTGAAAAAATGTTATAGATTTTTGTAATTTTATTCGTGTACACAAATCCTTTCCATTTATGTAATTTTGTTTTAATGGTTGTAGGTCAAAGTTTTAAAATATATCGTAGCTTTACGAATGAAAATTAGCTTAATATTTCGCCCGATACTCCTTAATTCGTCAATCTCTTTTCTCAGACTTTTTACCTTCGTCTATTGGAATTAAATTCTACAAAATACTTGGAAATCATCATTCTCCCACGTACTGATTAAACTAATGAGATTTCCTTTCATACTAGTATATTGAATATTTTGACATTTTTAGTTTTTCTTCTGAACGACCATCTAACTTCGTCTGATATTGCTAACTTCATACCGATATCCATATTTTAAAAATTATTATTCAAATTCGTATTCAAAATTCTGAAACTTTTTACGTATCTTATTAGATTTTAAATTATTCAATTGTTACCTGTTTGCACAAACTGAGATTTCCCAACTATCCTATTTCCCAGGTGGTACCATAAAGAATCTAGTTAGTATGTAAATAAGATTTATTCCTCCTTGCTACGTGGAAGAGCAAAGGAATTTCATTACACTTCCAACGCTTAAAATACAAACGCTACTTGCAAATCGGATAAGATCGAACGTAATACTGACACAGTTGCCAAGGCAGGGAACCATCCTTATTGAATGCACGTTGGGACAAATTCACGTCTGAGACTCGCCAAAGTAAATCCACGTATATCCCAATAAATCTCCTGAATATTGAATATTTTATAAAACAAAGATCGCGTATATATATTTTCGTATAAAAAAAATCCACATATGAAGTTTAAATCTTCATCTAAAAAGAATGAATCTAAAAATACAATTGACTTATTTTCCCCAAAATTTAAATAAACAGTTACTAATAAAATTATTACTGAAGAAAATTAGAATATGTATGCTAAAGTAATTAACTGGTAAACATTTAAGATTTTTTATTCAATGAATTTTGATTAAAAATGCAGAAAAAATAGACTAAGAAAATTACTTGTATAACTAATGGTGTACTAACTTACTAACTTAGTTTAAAAAATTAATATTAGATTCTTCATTAAACAGCTTCCATTTCATTAATATTACTTCAAAATTTAATTGGAGTTAAAACTTGTGGATATTATTCTACAAATATGCAAAATCATTTTATTCTCGTTTAAACTTGTTAGTTATTTTTTCATATTATCTATTTAGGATACCTATAAAATTGAAAAGTAAAAGACGATTTAGTATGGTTCACAGTGCAATAGTGTTTTTAGCTGAAATATTCTGTTGCATAAATATTAAATACAATAAAATAATAATCAATAAATAGAATCCACTCGAAAAATAAGCCATTCACTAATTCCTATTCCGAGTGGAGGCAAGATTTTGCAGCTTTTATTACGAAAAGAGCACGCCAAGTTGATTTGAGTAACCAATAACTTAGCGCGCCCCCACAAGGGAGTTGAGCAAGTACTCCTTGTTTCTCAATCTATTATGATTTACTCCAATGCACTCCTAAACAGAACTTGCGAGTGTATTTACGTCTCGAACGCGAAGAAAACTCATCGCAACCATAATGCAGACAAACCTTAGGAAAAGGATGCGATTTCGCGGGGATTAGATGTAGTCTAATGGATGCATAGGTTCGCAGTCCTGATTGGCGGTTTCACTAGTTCTCCTCCCTCAAGCTGAGGTTCTAATCCGAATCCCAATTACTTCTGGCGGAACTGCTTTGAGACACTAAGTGCCTTTCGAGTAATATGCTTAACTTGCCGTGCGATGTTTACACTGGGTGACGAACCTGCGGGATATTCGCTTTTGCTACGCAAACCATCCACACGAAGAGTGCAATAAACAACGCAGTCGCTATCCATCTTACGTAACTTCGTCGCCTAGACACCGTTGAAACTACAGCTCGTTAACATTACTCTCTGAAAAAGTACGGCGGTTATGGTTGTCATAAACAACAGTGTACATAGGAGTTGAATACGTGAAATGCGAGGAATAGATTCGGAATGCATCAGAGATAAAAGTTAAAACATGAATTTTTATGAAACTCTGTTTGTCACAATCCACGGCATTTACTTCTTTTCATTTCCTTAAGTAGTGTCTAGTATACATGATTTTAGCAAACATATTTGATAAATAAGTATATTCGGTATTTTATTTAGTAGAATAATAAATTCATATTTCGTCAAACAGTCCTAACTTTAGCATAATTCATTTAAAGTAGGATATTTCATGCCAATCACCTTCTATTTCCAAGATAAGAAAATGTAATTATTATCTCGATTTCGAGTTATTTAAGATATCAAGAATAGAACTAATTTAAAGATTTCTATTGTTTTAGAGCATATAGACTTATATATAGACTTCTTTACATGTTTTTATTAATAAAAAATATATTTAGCAATTTCGATTGTACTTATCCTAAATACAAAGAAGGAAGCTTTTTGATCAGAAACTTCAAGTAGTTACTTTTTCTCGAATATAATTCCAATCATATACCACGGATAACATTATTTAAACTTTCACAAAATTCATCTCCATTACCAATGTAAAGTATATTTCAAATCGAAAGTAACGCTTTCGGAAGTTATATCATTCGTGCGTATGAATCTCAAGGCTCTATTAGATTGACCATAGGTATTTTATAGTCTACGAACAGTTAAACATAAATCTTATAGATAGACAGCGTTACTCATAAAAAATATCGTTCTTCTACTTCTTAAGTTGTGGAAAGACGAGAATTTGCCAAGAAATCCTTCAGAAATCCGGTATCTCTTACGCATTAACACGTTTGAAAGTAGGGGAAATGATGGTGATTAGCAGACGAACCCACGAGAACCTAAATTGGAAAATGTGCACCGCCGATGCTCCCGCACCGCCTCCACGCACCTCCACCCGAAATTTAATCTTAAAGGCGGTGTTCCGACACTAACTACACCGGATCTCATCAACGCCCCCGAACGGCTCGATCCGGAATCTTCTCCGCCCATCTCCTGTCTTCGGTCCACATATATTATAATGCGAGGGATCATTCTCATAAAATTCGACTTCCCCTATTGCCCTTTCTCCGTTCACTCTCCCTCACCCACGAAACATACTGAGAAGAGCAATGAAATGGCTAATGAACGTAATAGCACGCTAGCGGAAGTTATGTGCTCATTACATGCCATTATATGGCAGCGTTTCCATTCCGGTGCCCGTCATTCCAAGTATTTCTTCATTAGCCACTCGAATCAACTAATGAAGAAGTCCTTTGAAGAGCAAATGAGGGTTGTCAGAAGGATGACAAAGCGAAGTGGATGAATAGCAGAGCGTACTACGAGGTACAATGGTTTGCTAGAGATTATATGACACGCGGGAAAGAATAATGAGCGGTAACAGAAAGGTTAGTGATACGCTTATGCAGTAAAGCAATCGAAAGCTCGTTACATGGCTTTTTAATTAAGGGGTTATTGTCGAAACGATCTCAATATGAGCCTCTTCGTGAAAATCAACATAAAAAACATTTCCTTTGTGATACATATTTCTCGCTCTAAGGAACTAGAACAAGACCTACAACGAAGATAACTGTAATTATGACATGATTTTCGGTATTAAAACTTCGCAATAACAGTATCAAAACTCTCATCCAGCTGTAAAGCGATTCCTTAAATCGCGAATTTGCTTATATCAAACACTAATGGGCCCTCCGGAAATTACGCGAGGGAAGGAGTTAAGATTCTCTCGTAAAGAGCGTTTCTCCAAGCGAATTCTTGTTTAGAGAGCTACGTATATTTCGACTAATTACATCAGACGATGGCACTCGATTGCTCTGTCAATATTATGAACGGAGCATCATTGCTTTATCCCGCTCGCATCTTGGAAAACGGAGAATTTCCATTATGTGAAAAGTCATAAGGATCCATCAAAAGGTAGAGATATTTCGAGATGGTAATTAGAACAGTATTTAGGCGTTTCAAATAGATCAAATTTACAGTTATCCTAATTAATTTTGATGTAACGACTATGTTAATCTGTATGAATACGAGATTATGGTTTTAAACTACGTTAACCTTATTGTAAAACTTGCGTCATGTCATCTATTTATCCGAATTTATTTTTAACCATTTGCTCATTAATTCTCTACGGCTTCTTCGAGCGAAGTCTATTCTAATTCTCTCCATCTTTTGCTGCATGACGACATGAATAATAAAACCAGTCATTTTCATTCCTTAATACTCCTAATTTTTTCACCCATTCCCTTCCCCACATCTATATCTACTCATCAGACTCCCGCACTCTGAATCTCATTCAAAACCGGGACAACTGGCTACGATTCAGAGGCAAATATCTCGCAGTCTGTTGTAATCGTAAATTGGTTCTTGTGTTAGGGCAAGGAGATGCAGCAGCGAGGCGAAGACCCCTTCAGCCAAAGGGTCTTCCACACACACGCACGTCGTCTCATAACTCCATTCCGCCCTTGGACCATTTCATTTGTAGGCATACCATAAAGGGGATATTCGTCCTCCTTTCGGAGGGTTGCAAAGCGAAAAGAGCGAAAATGGGAGGTTTATGTCGCAGTTGTTCGTATATCCGTCGCAGAATGTAAAACCCTGTGAATGCCGCAGTGTCTCTTGAGGGAGGAATGCCTTCATAATGCAAAGCGGCGCTGAAAGGAAGGAAAATTGAAAACTGTTGTGGTGAAATAATGCGTGGCGGTGCTAATGGTCCATTTGGTTCAAGCGGTACTACTTGATGCTTTGTTCTTGGCGAATCACGGGTTCTCGAAGGCCTTTACAGCGTTGTTATTCCTTTCTTGGGGTAGTTTCTTGATAAAGACCGAAATTAATGAATATATAAGGGTTATTACACAATGCCACTCGAGATAGGGAGATGATTTTGGAATCTTCATTAAGGAGCATCACTTTGGAATTCCAATCTCTTGTTATTTTTTAAGACGTGAGATTACAACGGGTTCAACGTATCATTTTCTTATGGAAACTCTTTAATATCGACTAAAGTGGAAGGATAGGATTGAAAATGAAACGCTTTATGTTATTAATTAAGTTCTACTTCATATGATTTCTCTTCGTTAAAGTATATTTAATATAGGCGTGTAAGTGAATGAACGCCATGCTATAAATAAAGTTTAATAAAAGTTTTAAATTTTCAATGGAAACACTTCATTGTGATTTTGAATTAAATTCGCTTAGAACTGTGTACTTTTTAATTAAAGGAAAAATTATTTAACATACGTAAGTTAAATATCTAACAAGCAATGTGAGCAAGCCCGAGATTTCTCTGACTTTTTTGATATCTTTTAAAATTCAAGAACTTGAGAATTACTATAACACCTCAGAATCACAATCTTTATAGTCCCCTAATTTATTCTTCAGTATTAACTAGTTTTGAAGATGAACTATCGATGGTATAACTATAAGCCTGGTGTGGGTTACTGAAGGAATTTTAATTCCTATGGCATATACGGATTTCAAAGTGAGATATTTGGTTATTTTAAAAAAAGCTTTAACGTCATCTTATACTAAATAAATAATCTATTTATCGATTCTTTAAAACAAAAAGGACAAATCTCTAATAACGGAAAAAGTAAGAGTCGGAACTTAAAAAGAACGATTTTTATTGTAAAAATATACGATTTGAATAAGTCAACCCGTTTTCCAAAAATTCCTCCTTATTTAAAATTAAATCTAATTAAAGATTCGTTGATTCTAAATAAACTATATAAACTCAAAAATCTTGCGTGAAATGGATACCCTTAAGGCTTTCTATTATTTTCAGAGATCTCAGCAATGATTTGCTTCATTTTGAGTGACTTTCTCTCCGAAATAACTCGAAATTCATAACTCGTAACAAGGGAGTAAATACGAGGGAATCGTGGTCCCTGGCGTATTTACACAAGCACAACCGTAAGATAATGGCAAATGCACGCGAGTGAGTACTTGGTTTGTTTGTATATTATTGTGCTCTTGTGCGCTGCGGCGCCTCCGAAACGGCTCCGCAGAGTTCGCTACTGTACATTGGTTTCCCAAAGTTTTTTCTTCTCGCGGCAAAAGTGGTGCTTTTTTACCAAATGCCATTTTCGCCATTTTTAAGCTCACCGATTTTCGGGCGGCGCATTTTTTTCGCGAATAAAAGAAGCCTCTGGTATGTAACGGCATACAAATGAAAAATCCCGAAATAAGTTACGCGCTTGTGCGGGAATGTATATGCGGTCGCGAGGATTTCAAATCCTGGGACCGATTTTCCTTCGCAAAAAACGCTGCGCAAAAACCGTGAGATAAATATTTTCGAATTTACGTTCAGCCGCTGTGCATCTCCGAGGACATCCGCGTCGGAGGATGGTGATTGGTATTCCATACATATTTTTCTTTTGCGGCTAAAGAGTAAACTGAGTAAATTGATATTTTACTGAGCCTTTTATCATCTGCTGCAGACGAGTTCGGAGTGCACAGAAATGCACGTCCATATTCTCCCCCTGAATCAACGGCGATTCGGCGCGATCCTTAAAAAAATGCGAATTAAAGCATCAAACGTGGAATAGAGCGATATTAATTCCCTTTTCTGCTCTAATCCTTTAGAGGGAGTACCGAGTAATTAATTTCAGCGCGCGAAATATACTTGCGAATTAGAGGCTTCTAGGTATCGGATTCGTTGAATCGCAGAATGGTTCAATAAAAATTTGGAGTTTTGGAGAGACATTTTGCGAAAAATTTGAATTCCACACAATAACCTTCACTCTTCGGTTACAATTGAGAATTAAAGGATTTTTTCCGTGGAAATTGCATTACTTCCGGAGCCTTTTGCATAGAATATCTTTTATGAGTTGAGAGCTTAAAATTTTAAATTAAAATCACATTTTTAATTATAATTAAACGAACTATTCTAAACAATTTCGCACTATTTGGGTTAATATGTAGTCTAAATAATTTTAACGCATTCAGAACGCGCAAATTAATAACGAGCCATTTCGGAGGAAATATAAATTTACGTATCATACGCTTACTAGTTCTACGTCGATAACCAATAATTGATTTGGTTGGTCGTACTTAATTAGGAACGGACCGAATTTTCAACGCACGGTGTAACAAATAAAAAATCATTAAAATTAAAAAAAAACCTTATTCAATTTAAAATTTAAAATCTTATTTTTAACTCATTAAAGAAAATTCTAAAAATATAGTATCTACCTCATATTTTGTATGTCTATTAGTATTCACTATCGAATATCCATTATTAAAAAAAAATTAGCATCGTTTTGACAAATACATCATATCATTGCTCGTCTACATCGACGTATGTAAAATATATGAATTCATAAAGAATATTTCTCTCCATAATCAGCGTAACGTTATCTCAAGATTTTCTTAAGAAAATTGTCTTACAGAGAAATTTTCGTAATCAGCGCATTCATGAATTCATATCATGGTCAAGAGCTTTTCCATGTCGATTGTATCTTTATCCTTGGGAACTTCTCTTTCTCAGGGTCTTTCACTCCATTTACCTCGATGTAATCCGCTCGCTCTTTTATTACCATTCCCATTAATGAGCAACATCGCCTCACCGTGTATCCTACCTTCAGACTTCTCTAAAATCCTGAAGAGTACCACTTCAAATAGTCATCCAAGTCGATAAAAGAACACGAACAGAAAGCATTGATCTATCAAGAGCTTATCCGGAATAAATTTAACATCCCGGAAATAAATATATCGCGAGATAAACAGCACCCTTAACTTTCTCCGCTGGTTGTAACCATTTGGTTTTTGGATCGATTGCGAAAGCCCTTAGATAACAAGGAGGCAGAATGTTAGAGAGCGACTTTTTCTTACGCAGATTACTCCAAAGAAGTGAAAGAGAACGAGGAGGAACGTTACGAGGTGGTTGTTGGGGAAAACGAAACGTTGAAAACGACCAAAAGTGAAATGGCTATAGCCTCAAACACATGAGGCAGAAGATCGGATATTTCGTAAATGGTAATCTGAACTCGCTTTCGTTCACAGAGAGTGGTTCACTGAAGAGGCTTAAACGAGGTTTAAGATCCACTTTTAATGTTTAAGAGTCCTTTTTTAGAATATCATTACGTCCAAAATAGATCAGAAGACAGAAGATGAAGGCTGGTTACGGGTAACTAAGCGTAAGAGCTTGAATACGAGAGGCGTTTAGTTATAATTTAGAGCCCTGATTATTACGAAAGGCGTTAGGACTACGCTAAAGAAGGGGAAGATTATCGAAGAATTCAGAGGTTCGATAAATTCCTCAGAGTGCTGATAGGAATCTTCGTTATTCAAATTTAATAAAATTTTCGTTTAGAAAAACTAATAAGCCGATACGATATTTTTCTCGCCTCAAAATATTTTGTTTTGGTGATAGAGAATTTGTGAGCCCAGAATGTATAGGTGTGTTGGAATTGAGGAAAATATTCCGAGCTAAAAGGATGAACACGTTTAACCCGTTCAATCGATATCACTGTAATTCGCTGAGTGTTTTTTGCATCTTATAAGGGCGCTTTGATAGATACTATGAGAGAAAAGCTAAATTATACTTGAAATAGTTAATAGAAGATAAGAAATTGTAAGTATATATTTTAATCACTGACGCACTAAAAAACAAACAACCAGGAAACTAAACTCGAATAGAGTGGACTAACATACATTTTCATCATCCAAATATACACGGGTGTGAAGGTAATAAAAGGAGGTATTAAACTTATATTATTTGCATTATTACGGGATTACGAAGTTTACAGAGAGAGTGAACGTAAAAATGAGTTTTTTTTGAGTATGTATGTATGTACTACTCGTTCATGAAGATATCGAAATTAGACTTTATGAGATAAAAACTATACACATAACAACTTTTCGAACCGACTTTTGGCACGTGATGGAAAAATTACGCCGATGATCGTGGGAGAATAATCTCAGTTCTTCCTTTCAAAATTCATAAATTCTACATGAGTAAATATAAAACAAACACCACCATACAAATCGCATTCGCTGTTCAAATTTTAATCCCCTTGATACAGCACAAGTGCTTTCGGTTGTAACTCCATAAGCTGTGAATACATTCCAATTACATCCTCTCCGTTTCTGGCACTGAAAATATGGCTGTCTGAAATTCACTGAGTATTAAGCCAAGACTTTAAATTCCAATTTCTCTGACATATTTATTATTGCCTTTTGGATTTCATGGTGGAGGCTCAAGTTGGTATCCATCCATAATTGGAATGTATAAATCAAGAGATTTAAACTAATTCTAATAAATTCCTCCTTCGAGCTAAGTTTCTCCAGGGTTAGTAGATAACTCGAGATTTAACTAAATCTTTTACATCTTTATCAAAGTTTTGACAAATACTAACTTCTCATTTTTGAGGCGTCATCAGTTACCAGCTCTAGTAAAAGCTTAATTTCTACATTCATATAGGGTTTTGAAAATAAAGAGAACAAATCGTTTAATCATAAAATCAACTATGACTTATTTTTATGCTTCCATTATTTCCTCTCCTGTCCTTTCCGATAACATTTAAGTGTGAGGTCTAACTTTATAACTGATTCTCTTGAGCTGGAACAGTAATCTACGTGACCTACGAATATTTATGGGTGCGTTGTAGTCTCAAAATGTAAAATTCCTATTTAATTGTATAACCTAACCCAAATATAAAAATATATAGATATATACTTCCACAAACAACATTTGTAACATCGCCGAACATGTAAGTTTCCTATTACGAGCAAAAAAACTCCACTGGAATTAGCGCCCCTATGTATACACAAGGATGCGGAGCGTGCGGCTCTACTCAGACGCAATAACCGCTACAAGACCTAAATGAAGAAGAGTATTAGTTTACCAAAGCCATTCCTTCGATAACCTTTCGTGATTCCCGTTAGAGTGGGGATTAAAGTTGAGCTCGGAGCGTTAAACGACGCTATGGGAGTTTCAAAGCAGGAAGTGACAGGAAATCCGCAATCGCGTACCCCAAATGGGAGAACAAGGGTGCGAAATATTTGCCATAATATGCGAAAGGACTCTGCATGGATTCTAGTGTTGTAAGACGGTTGGAGGAGGAGCGAAAGATAATGGCCCTCCGAAACGAGGTAGGATTCCAAGGGGAGAACGGTAATTGCCGAAAGAAAGGAGGATGAAAACGATGCGGTGGGAGGGTTAATAGGGAGAAAAAAGGAATGAAGGGGGATTCGAAATGCGCGAAATAGATTATCAAAAGAAATTCTCGTTTTGAGTGCATCCTTTTGCTCAATTGGGATCCACGACTTCAGAGGGAAAGCGAGGTGTGCTAGCATACGTGCTCGAACGTCGATAAATAGATGGCTTCGGGTGTAATAGGGCAGAATGAGGGGTATTTACAGATAGAGAAAAAAGGCAATCGAGGGATTGCAGAAAATGAATCTTTAGATGAGGATTCATTCTCCGTGAACAAGAGTGAAGCCCGCAAGTGAATCTAGCTTTATGCATAGAGAACTGCAATGGAGCTTGAACGTACAAAAAAATATGAAAGGTTTAAAAAAATAAAGAAGAAATCATACACAACAGCATCTGAATTAACTGAAGGTGAATCCGGAAGGAGCCTTTTCTTAAATTGCCTGAAATGATGGCAAAAAGTAAGCTAAATTTATATTTCTCAGGTTATCCAGTGAAATTCCCATCTATAAAATTCATCACGGTAGGTTTTCAGTTATTTTTTTATTTCGTTGATGATTATTTATGGCCACAAAGGTCAACAGTCTATCGCGGACTAAATCTAGTATGCTCTTTGTGACCATAAAGAGAGTATGGAACGCAAAATAATATTTACAGCTGTTTAATTTGTATCTCACATAAAGATATGATGCACTAACTCTCAAGAGTAAGTCGATTTAAAGGTAAAAATATGCAGTTAAATTAATTCGTCGTAATAATCGATCAGAAATATCGGATCAGAAATGAAAAATTCATCTATCTTTATTTTTATATTTACAACGTTATATAATATAGATAGATATTGAAGTACAATTCTATATTTGCCATGCGGTATTTCTTACCTTTTAAATTTATTTAAATAGCTGACAATCTCATTCTTATATCACGATATGAACAGGTTGGAATGGAGTACAATTACATGAATTTATCTCGTGAAAAGTGAATTCCTAGGAGTCGAGTATACTATGATCAGTCAAACTAGTTGACCAAACACAAATTATTGATAACATTATATTCAGCCTGAATCCATAATGGTGTATGGGAATAGCGCGTATGATTCCTGGATTCATGAGAGTTGCTCTAAGGAAAGAGATGCTTTATGCGAGGCCCAAATAGGGTGCTTATCCGAGTCTACAATAAAACCCAAAGAAAAAAGGCTTATGGAGAGAATTAAAAAGGGAAGAGAAAAACGAGATGAAGAGAGCATTGGTAAAGGGGTCATTTGGATAATACTCCTCTAAAAACCACTCGAGCCATAATCACGGCCGTGTGATAAATAAAACATGACTTACGTGGATAAGAGTGGGAGGCGCTGAATATAATCGCTCAAACGACCATTTAATGTGTTTTCCCCTTTCATTCTGCTCCTATGGGATTATTTTTACGCCCTCTATATTTTTTGCTCTAAAGCCTATTGCTCGGTTTTCCACGAGAATCAATTGGGGCAGTTTTATTATTCCGAGTGGAGTATTTTCGAAGATATATTTTAATTTCGCGGCGAATGAATAGATATTTGCGATATTTTTTCCGTAAACCAAGGATTCGGGATCCATTCGATAAATTTTCGCCACCAAAGCTTAAGCTCTTTTTTCATTTCGATTTTTTCCTTCTATTTTCCGCGATCGGTGTGTGACCGGTTGCATTTGCCTTTGATATTTTTCCCTTAAGCGATCTGCGGTTTTCAACTGCCTCTAAACCTATTGTTTACGTATTCACGGTGGACTAAGTCAAGAAGGGGCAATGTTTACACATCGTTAACGTGCATTTATGAGTCTTCAATTATTATTTATTTAAAGGGAATCAGATTCATTTGCCCATAGCTCTTGTAATTGACTGAAAAACAAAGATTGTCCTTTTGTAATTGAGTAGCTCTTTAGGATCAGAACTAACGAACTTTTTCACGTTTTACTTTCGATCAACAAAGACTTTTAGCCTTTCTTCGTTAATAATGGAGAATTTGGTTCGATAAAAGATTCATTCTTAAACCGAATACTAAACATTAATTATAAAATAATAGTATTGAAAGTTATTACGACTACACCGTACGCATTTATCTTTATTGATTTTATTTTCCCCGAATACACACATCAATATTTTTTGATATTTCTCAAATCCAACCTATTTATCTCACCACTCGATATATTTATAAAAATTTACCGCATTATCTAGACCACATATATGTTCATGAATTTCGTTCTTCATCAATCTATTCACCTATTGCATTCACAATCTATTTCCGTAAATTAAGTGTCAATTTATTCAAACCGTCACGTTCATTATGTCACCAATATACCCCAGTGGTGTTAATTTTAATTACTAAATTCAATTTCAAATCGTGCAGGTGTGTCTGATATAAATGGACGTGTAATGTTGAATAGGATACGTGAAAATTCCTAGCTTAATAGAAATACGGAGTGATTCACAAAATTCATTAAAGAGCATAATTCTTCCGTGATATATATTCTTCATTCGATATATTTACGTCATGAAATCAAAGGGAAACAAAATATTCTGAGAAATTACGTATGAAATGAAGCATTGAAATCTACAAAGATTTTTTCGATAACAGATTTTTCAGCGGTAATTTTCAGAATTTAAGAATGAGTCTTATATAGTTAAAATGTTATAATATTGTATGGAATTAATGAGATATTCACAGCATAAAATTTCGCAAATATTTATTCTATTCGGGTCATTAACTAAAGGGGTGAAATCCAACTGCAAGAGAGAAGTAAACATCATTGGAGGTCTGCCATTCGTGTTTATGAGTCTCTGTTGAAACACCAGACTCATAAACACAAATAGCAGACTTCGAGACTTTTCTCAATTCTCTAAATTTATCATACTTTAGATATCATACCATCATATCATACCATTGTGCCGTATTTATCGTAAAACTACAAGATGGTTGTAATTCATTTCATTGGGGAAGGACTGACACGATTGCTTGAATACAAAGCGAATGCTAGTAAGTTAAAGAATTCGAGTTAAGTTTTCCTATAGATTTTAGTTTAGCTATAAAATTTCAAGCTCATTCAGTTGTTTGGAAATAATGTAAATAATTTCTAATATAACTAAAGAGCATTCGAATATATTTGGTTTACTTTTTATTACTATGGAACTGGTTCTAAAACCCAAAAACATTTAGCTATAAAACAATATCACATAGGTGTATAAAAGATATTAGGAAATTATTATATAGACTATATTCTTCTGATTCCATTTTAAAACATGTCAATAAACGCAAAGTTCCCACTCCCAGAGGAGTAACCTGTCTGTGAGACCACCCACTGTAGCCTATCCGTCACCTGGAACTACTGAAACAGGCGTCCAGAGCATTATACCCACAACTATCTCCTTGAGTGCTATCCAAAAAAACTGTGAGTGCGTCGGGCGTTGGAATTCCCAATCAAATACACTATATTTTCACCCGTAGCCTAACTTCGTAAAAGGGAAAGTGGGCAATTTTGTAATTTCAAAATTGAATAATTGCATAACAGTATTAAAAATTTTTGTAAACATATTTCTGTCGGGTCGACCACCGCCGAACATGTCCGATGCTTATGAAATCGGTGTCAATTTTATTTATTCTACATGGTGGATGTCAGAAATATATTCCTACCTTGTACTGCTCTGATATTTCCTATGAAGTATTTATAATTATTTTGCTTTCGTGAGAAACTTTTAGTGCGTGATTGTTGAAGTAGTATTTTTTATTTCTAAAAGTTATTTATCATCTATACTTCAAATTACTAATTTAACATTGATTACTTTCATCAGTACTAAGTTTAGCTGCAATTTTATATGATGCGATATTTTCCATTAATTTTGTAGCTCTATCTTTATTTCTCTGACGCATATTTGCTCGTTATCCCTTTTTCGTCATATCGAAATGGATCAATTCAATCCCTTCTTCTCCCCTTTCCCCCTCCACTTCCTCAAGACAAAGTCTTTTCATCTCTTTTCATGTATCTATTCCTCTCCACTTCCACCCTCGGTCTTCCTTCGCACAATTTTCTGTAATACGTTCTCCATGGAAAGAAATCTCGATAGGTCCGTATAATTTAAAAGGAATCCCAAAAATCCTACCGAGCAATTCCTTAAGTTCCAGTAGAGCGAATGGAAATTTGGAAAGCTTCATTGTTTCCATCTTCTTTGCTAAAAACCGTTTTCTTCCCTTCTTAAGGTTTCTCGTGTCAAATATAACGAGGGAAATGAACATTTATGGTTTGTATGGATACCGCAATACACTCACGGAAGAGATTTCAATTATCAAACTCTGAACATTGAGAAAAATAAACCAAATTTGTGGAATCTGCTCAGTGGTATGTAATTGAATATCACCGCAAAATGATTAAGCAGAGATGGTGAAGATTAATTAGGCTCCATTTCATCGGATAGTTCTCGCCGGAGGTTCCACGGAAGCTTGCCACTTTCGCAACGGACGAATTTTGGTTTATAAAGACTGCAAAGTCCGTTTGATCAAAGGTGGTTTTAAAGGCAGCTAGGATTACTTTGAGCTATTCCGCTTTGGTAGGGGACTTTGATCCCACATATTAATTGCGTTTTACACGACCGATAGAAATAATCATACATACATAGAAGCATTAAACCGTAAAAATGAAAAGTTGCAAAATTTTCACTCATGAATTATTTCACGTATTATATAGCCCAGAAAAACAACATGTTGACGTTTAATAAAGAACGATGAGATGAAAATAATTCAATAAGTTAACCTCCGTTTATGATAGTATATAGATACTGTAGTCTGAAATTTCGTTCCCAATCAAAGAATTAATGAAGATTCTATTTGATTGGAATTTTCACTAAAAACCTATTCTTGATCATTGCAACTGTAGTCATTATGCGTATATTCTAAGGTAATTAACAGAATTTCGATACAAGTAATTCTAAAAACGTGCTTCCCTAGGATTTTAAAGAAGGTAGCATGTACATTAACTATCATTTTCATTAGACTCTTAAATCAATGGAGCTTAACTTTCTTAACGACTTCAGGTACTTCTAGGAATAAGGTTATTTTATCTCAATACATATATTTTATCTCAAATGTGCTTCATGCATCTAACTGTCCAATAATACTTTTTCATACAGAATATTCGGATACATTTAAAATCTATCACAAGATCGTAAGCTTCCAGCTATCCATGTAATCTAGGTATTAATTTATAATCAATTGCACTAAAATGGCACTTCCATTGGAAATCGTTCCGAGGGAATGTATGTTTTCCGCATTTCATTTTCCTTGGAGACTTTCTACGGTATCTTTTCATCACATTCCCAGGCGAGAGTTCTAGACTGGAAATGTTTCAAAAAATAAACGTAAAAGACAGCTCCATTTAATCCGCATACGTCTTTCGCTAGTCCAAGAAGTCTCAGCTAGGACTTTTTTGCGCTAAAATTTTGAATTTTAATTGAAACTTCCATTAAAATTTCTACCTCCAGTCAATTTATGTAATGAGAAAAGTTCTAGCTTGTCAATGAAAATTTAAAGAAAATAAATGTAAGTCTTGAACGCATTTGAGAAATTATTCGAAAGAGTAAGTGAAAACCAAATTATATCATCCAGCCTGAAATTCCAATTTCATTATGGAATCACCAAAGAGCATTAAGTAATATTGAACCAACTGGGAAAGCAGTCGATTCAAAATTCTACACTTTTTCCTTCTATTTATCATCCTTGACTTATTAAAGTTAATCTTTTAGATTTTTCTTTTCGAAGAAATGATATGATAAGCTGCAGAGAAAATTTGTGGAAGAGTATATCATGTAAATGTTTTAAAAAGTGATCTTCGACAAATTTTATATCCTACTCTCTGAAATAATAAGAAAAAGTATTCTCTAAATTTGGAGATTATTTAAGATGGAGTTATTTCTTAAAATATAAAATAAAGTAATTAATAAATTAGTACTTGTACTGAAATATTCTGTCATTAACTTCTGCATCGAAGTTTCTTCTTAACGTGCATTTAATTATCGTTGAGTGGTTTAATTTTCTTTTCTTTTAATATTGACTTATTCTCTTACGGCTATTATACTCCATAATTATCATTAAGTAAATATAAAAATCGATTTTTACAATTATATATTCAACTATTTAGCAAATAACCAATTTATAGCCTAGATTTTAGCCTTCCTAGATATAGTTCAATATGATTCATTAAACGATCGTAACCCGAAGGAATATTTTAGCCTTTAATTTAGAAGATACTTCATAAATTTTATATTTGAAAAACCAGCCAATAAGATGTAGACTTAATTGGATAGCAATGCGAACCTGAAAATCTTATTCGTCTTACAAGATTCGAAATCATATAGCCTACAATTTTTCGCGTCATTTCTACACTTGATCAAATAGAGAAAAATTCTAAAAAGCAAACAGCCGTCCTATTCTCTCGAAATACTATAACTAAGTTCTAATTCTATCCCTTTGAAAATAAAACTAAATTTGTTTTCTCTTATATGATCCCTTATCTTAGACATCCAATGATTTTCTTTCCTCAGAATCGATTCCAGTTATCTCGTCGTTTAAAATCCTTCTACTTCTAATTCCTTCTTCACAAAATGTCCTATTTTATTTTTTTCCACAAGGCGCTTTGCCACAAGGGAATGGGAGCTAGGCGAAGACCTTTTAAAGTAATGATAGAGTTGCTCGAAGAGATGCGCTGGTAGACTTGAAAATATTTCGAGGAAACAGTGACAAAATGAGTGAAAATACAGGAATTATAAGGAGAAGATCTCAGGAAATCTTTAAAACACTCCATTTAAAGTACGAGTCAAAACAATTTTCACGAATCTCTTTGGAAATCAAACACTCAACTTGGCTTCATCAAATAAATAATCAATAAAATCGTGCGTATAAAAACATTCTTTTAAAAATATATAAATAGGATGTATCTTGTTAACACATAAATCGTTGATATTGAATAAGTTGATAGAATCTTCATATACACCAATTGTTGCGTTTTAGGGGTAAATTAACTAGATTACTACTAGATTAATAAACTTGAGTAATAGATAAATTTTATATTAACATATCGTGGTATAAAGACAATTACATCATTTCATTTTATTGGCAAGTCGTTTAATATGAAAACTTATTTTTTACCAATGCTAAAAATTATAATTATATATCTTTGATAGTTGTCAGAGCAACCAAATACTTGATATGAAGCTGTATGCATATCGTTCCCTAGGAACAGATCAAAGATCTCAAAACCGCAAATATCCGAACCCTTCTTGATCCACGTACGTAATTAGTTCGGCCTAGTGTAAGCTAAACATGTGAAGCAATAACATTACCTTCCTCTAGAGCCCATTTAGGGATCCATGAACTTAGGCAAAAGGTTAAAAGAGTTAATTATTTGAGCTACAAGACCAGGTACAATACTTTTCAATACTCATTGAGCAAATATATGATGTGTTTTACCAATTCAGCCTATAATGATAAATTCCATGTATTATTAATATTGCACAAAGAATAAGACTCAAGCCGTGAATAGAGATTTTAAGATTCCTTTCTGTTCGCATTCAATTGTATGTTTCAAATACTTTTACTTCATCAAAAAGTGAATTTGAGGAAATAAACGTGCACATTCAAATACTTTCAAATGACCTTGTAGGAATAAAAACCTAATTTAAAAATAAAAGAGTGTTTCAATCAAATACGATTTTTCTTCAGATGCACCTAAAAAAAAAATTAACTAAAAACTCTTAACTGTTAGTATTCCGAAAGAAAACGTATTTCTCAAATGAAATTAAAAGACACCTTAAGATTCTCTAGGTAAAGGTGCAATAGTCTCTTACATTTTTTTACTTACAAATGCATATATAATGAAGATTACAATGTTCAGCGTCGGTACTACTTCGATTGATCACATGCGGAGTAAAAATATTAACCAATCTCATTTCCAACATTTATAAGAAGTGTTTATGTTATAAATGCGTAAAATATCAGTTTTGAAGAAAAATAGCAGTTTTGAAAAAAAAAATAGTAGACAGAATAAAAATATCAGTTTTAAACAAAAAAAGCAGATCTGAGCAAAAATACTCGTGAACACAAAAATACGAGTTCAGAGCAAAAATCCTCGTTCAATAAAAAAGTACTCGTTCAAAAAAAAATTATCGCTTCAAAAAACATACTAATATATAACAAAAATTGCCGGTTCAAACAAAAAAAGAGGTTCCGAACAAAAAACCTCGATCCCAAAAAAATAGCGGTACTGAAAAAAAAATACTTGTTCCGTACAAAAATACTCGTTTCGAACAAAAATAGAATTCCTTAACCAGAATATTCCTTTCGAAAAAAATAGCGGTTCCGAAAAAATACAATCGTTTCGAACTAAAAGACGGTTACGAAAAAAAAAAAAACGGATCTGAAAAAAATTAAATCGTTTCTGAAAAAAACAGCGATTTGAACAACTATAATGCTATCTGAAAAAATAAAGTTTTGAAAAAAATTAATCTCTTCCGAAAAAAAGCGGTTTTAACCAACAATAATCATTTCTGAAAAAAATAGCGGTTCTAAACGACCTAAGCGTATCAAACAAAAATAGTGGTTCCGAACAAAAAAGCTCCTTTCGAACAAAAAAAATGTTTCGAACAAACAAAGATATATTTCTATCTATTAAATAGATATATGTTTCTGGACAAAAATAATTGTTTCTGACAAAAATAGCGTTTCTGGACAAAAATAATTATTTCTGACAAAAATATCGGATAAAAACAAGTATAATCTTTTCCGAAAAACTATCCGAACGAAAATAATTTTTCCGACCAAAAATAGCAGTTCAAAAGAAAAATAACCGTTTCTGACAAAAATAAGGTTCTAAATGAAAATAATCGCTTCTGAAAAAAATATTAGTTTCGGACAATAATAACTGTTTCCAACAAAAATAGCGGTTCTGAACAAAAAAAAACATTTCTGACAAAAAAATAGGTTCCGGTCAAAAATAATCGTTTCTAACAAAAATAGAGATTCTGGACAAAATAATCTTTTCTGACAGAAATAATCCTTTCTGACAAAAATTTAAGTTCCGGACAAAAAAAATCGTCACTGACAAAAATATTAGTTTTGAACAAAAATTATCGTTTCTCACAAAAATCATCGTTTCTGACAAAAATAATCCTTTCCGACAAAAATATAGGTTCCGGACAAAAATAATCGTCACTGACGAAAATATTAGTTTTGAACAAAATTATCGTTTCTGACAAAAATAATCGTTTCTGACAAATTAATCCTTTCTGACAAAAATTAAGGTTCCGGACAAAAATAATCGTTTCCGACAAAAATATTAGTTTTGAACAAAAACAATCGTTTCTAACAAAAATTATCTTTTCTGCCAAAAATAATCGTTCCTGACAAAAATAATCCTTTCTGACAAAAATTTAAGTTCCGGACAAAAATAATAGTTTCGGACAAAAATAATCTTTTCCGAAAAAAATATAAGTTCTGGACAAAAATAATCGTTTCTGACAAATATATTAGTCTTGAAAAAAAATAATCGTTTCTGACAAAAATATAAATTTTGGACAAAAATAATCGTTTCGGACAAAAATATTAGTTTTGAACAAAAACAATTGTTTCTAACAAAAATTATCTTTTCTGACAAAAAATTATTCCTGACAAACATAATCCTTTCTAAAAAAAATATAAGTTCCGGAAAAATAATCGTCACTGACAAAAATATTAGTTTTGAACAAAAATAATCGTTTCTAACAAATTATCGTTTCTGACAAAAATAATCGTTTCTGACAAAAATAATCCTTTCTGACAAAAATTTAAGTTCCGGACAAAAATAATCGTTTCTGACAAAAATATTAGTTATGAACAAATACAATCGTATCTGACAAGAATAATCGTTTCTGACAAAAATATTAGTTTTGAACAAAAATAATCGATTCTAACAAAAATTATCGTTTCTAACAAAAATAATCGTTTCTGACAAAAATAATCGTTTTGGACAGAATTTCTGTTCCGGACAAAGATAATCGTCACTGACAAGAATATTAGTTTTGAACAAAAATAATCGTATCTGACAAAAATAATCGTTTTTGACAAAAATATTAGTTTCGGACAAAAATAATCTTTTCCGACAAATATATAAGTTCTGGACAAAAAAAATCGTTTTTGACAAATATATTAATTTTTAACAAAAATAATCGTTACAGACAAAATTATTGTTTTGGACAAAAAATTAAAGTTCCGGACAAAAATAATCGTCACTGACAAAAATATTAGTTTTGAACAAAAATAATCGTATCTGACAAAAATGATCCTTTCTGACAAAAATTTAAGTTCTGGACAAAAATAATCGTTTCTGACAAATATATTAGTTTTGAACAAAAATAAACAATTCTAACAAAATTATCTTCTCTGAAAAAATGATTGTTCCTGACAAAAATAATCCTTTCTGACAAAAATTTAAGTTCCGGACAAAAATAATCGTTTCGGACAAAAAAAATCTTTTCCGACAAAAATATAAGTTCCGGACAAAAATAATCGTTTCGGACAAAAATAATCTTTTCCGACAAAAATTTAAGTTCTGGACAAAAATAATCGTTTCTGACAAATATATTAGTTTTGAACCAAAATAACGTTTCTGACAAAAATATTAGTTTTGAACAAAAATAATCGTTCCTGACAAAAATAATCGTTTCTGATAAAAATATTAGTTTTGAACAAAAATAATCGTTTCTGTCAAAAATAATCGTTTTGGACAGAAATTTGAGTTGCGGACAAAAATAATCGTCACTGACAAAAATATTAGTTTTGAACAAAAATAATCGTATCAGACAAAAATGTTAGTTTTGAAAAAAAATAATTGTTTCGGACAAAAATAATCGTATCTGACAAAAATAAACGTTTCTGACAAAAATCTTAGTTTTGAACAAAAATAATCTTTTCCGACAAAAATATTAGTTTTGAACAAAAATAATCGTTTCTGACAAAAATATTATTTTTGAACAAAAATAATTGTTTTTGACAAAAATAATCGTTTCTGACAAATATATTAGTTTTACACAAAAATAATTGAATTTGACAAAAATAACCGATTCTGACAAAAATATTAGTATTGAACAAAAATAATCGATTCTAACAAAAATTATCGTTTCTGACAAATATAATCGTTTCTGACAAAAATATAATTTCTGGATAAAAATAATCGTTTCGGACAAAAATATAAGTTTTGAACAAAAATAATCGTTTCTGAAAAAAATAATCGTTTTGCACAAAAATTTAAGTTCCGGACAAAAATAATCGTCACTGACAAAAATATTAGTTTTGAACAAAAATAATCGTTTCTGACAAAAATAATCGTTTCGGACAAAAATTTAAGTTCCGGACAAAAATAATCGTTTCTAACAAAAATATTAGTTTTGAACAAAAATAATCGTATCTAACAAAAATAAACGTTTCTGACAAAAATATTAGTTTTGAACAAAAATAATCTTTTCCGACAAAAATATTAGTTTTGAACAAAAATAATCGTTTCTGATAAAAATAATAGTTTTGAACAAAAATAATTGTTTCGGACAAAAATAATCGTTTCTGACAAATATATTAGTTTTGAACAAAAATAATCGTATCTGACAAAAATAACCGTTTCTGACAAAAATATTAGTTTTGAACAAAAATAATCGATTCTAACAAAAATTATCGTTTCTGACAAAAATAATCGTTTCTGACAAAAATATAAATTCTGGATAAAAATAATCGTTTCGGACAAAAATATAAGTTTTGAACAAAAATAATCGTTTCTGACAAAAATAATCGTTCCTGACAAAAATAATCTTTTCCGACAATAATTTAGGTTCTGGACAAAAATAATCGTTTCTGACAAAAATATTAGTTTTGAACAAAAATAATCGTTTCTGACAAAAATTATCGTTTCTGACAAAAATAATCGTTTCTGACAAAAATATAAATTCTGGATAAAAATAATCGTTTCTGACAAAAATAATCGTTCCTGACAAAAATAATCGTTCTGGACAAAAATTTAAGTTCCGGACAAAAATAATCGTCACTGACAAATATATTAGTTTTGAACAAAAATAATCGTTTTGAACAAAAATAATCGTATCTGACAAAAATATTCGTTTCTGACAAAAATATTAGTTTAAAACAAAAATAATCGTTTCTAACAAAAGTTATCGTTTCTGACAAAAATAATCATTTCAGACAAAAATAATACTTTCTGACAAAAATTTAAGTTCTGGACAAAAATAATCGTTTCTGACAAATATATTAGTTTTGAACAAAAATAATCGTTTCTGACAAAAATAAAAATTCTGGACAAAAATAATTGTTTCGGACAAAAATATTAGTTTTGAACAAAAATAATCGTTTCTGACAAAAAAAATCGTTCCTGACAAAAATAATCTTTTCCGACAATAATTTAGGTTCTGGAAAAAAATAATCGTTTCTGACAATAATATTAGATTTGAAAAAAAATAATCGTTTCTGACAAAAAAAATCGTTTTGGACAAAAATTTAAGTTCCGGACAAAAATAATCGTCACGGACAAAAATATTAGTTTTGAACAAAAATAATCGTTTCTGACAAAAGTAATCGTTTCGGACAAAAATTTATGTTCCGGACAAAAATAATCGTTTCTAACAATAATATTAGTTTTGACCAAAAATAATCGTATCTGAAAAAAATAATCGTTTTGCACAAAAATTTAAGTTCCGGACAAAAATAATCGTCACTGACAAAAATATTAGTTTTGAACAAAAATAATCGTTTCTGACAAAAATAATCGTTTCGGACAAAAATTTAAGTTCCGGACAAAAATAATCGTTTCTAACAAAAATATTAGTTTTGAACAAAAATAATCGTATCTAACAAAAATAAACGTTTCTGACAAAAATATTAGTTTTGAACAAAAATAATCTTTTCCGACAAAAATATTAGTTTTGAACAAAAATAATCGTTTCTGATAAAAATAATAGTTTTGAACAAAAATAATTGTTTCGGACAAAAATAATCGTTTCTGACAAATATATTAGTTTTGAACAAAAATAATCGTATCTGACAAAAATAACCGTTTCTGACAAAAATATTAGTTTTGAACAAAAATAATCGATTCTAACAAAAATTATCGTTTCTGACAAAAATAATCGTTTCTGACAAAAATATAAATTCTGGATAAAAATAATCGTTTCGGACAAAAATATAAGTTTTGAACAAAAATAATCGTTTCTGACAAAAATAATCGTTCCTGACAAAAATAATCTTTTCCGACAATAATTTAGGTTCTGGACAAAAATAATCGTTTCTGACAAAAATATTAGTTTTGAACAAAAATAATCGTTTCTGACAAAAATTATCGTTTCTGACAAAAATAATCGTTTCTGACAAAAATATAAATTCTGGATAAAAATAATCGTTTCTGACAAAAATAATCGTTCCTGACAAAAATAATCGTTCTGGACAAAAATTTAAGTTCCGGACAAAAATAATCGTCACTGACAAATATATTAGTTTTGAACAAAAATAATCGTTTTGAACAAAAATAATCGTATCTGACAAAAATATTCGTTTCTGACAAAAATATTAGTTTAAAACAAAAATAATCGTTTCTAACAAAAGTTATCGTTTCTGACAAAAATAATCATTTCAGACAAAAATAATACTTTCTGACAAAAATTTAAGTTCTGGACAAAAATAATCGTTTCTGACAAATATATTAGTTTTGAACAAAAATAATCGTTTCTGACAAAAATAAAAATTCTGGACAAAAATAATTGTTTCGGACAAAAATATTAGTTTTGAACAAAAATAATCGTTTCTGACAAAAAAAATCGTTCCTGACAAAAATAATCTTTTCCGACAATAATTTAGGTTCTGGAAAAAAATAATCGTTTCTGACAATAATATTAGATTTGAAAAAAAATAATCGTTTCTGACAAAAAAAATCGTTTTGGACAAAAATTTAAGTTCCGGACAAAAATAATCGTCACGGACAAAAATATTAGTTTTGAACAAAAATAATCGTTTCTGACAAAAGTAATCGTTTCGGACAAAAATTTATGTTCCGGACAAAAATAATCGTTTCTAACAATAATATTAGTTTTGACCAAAAATAATCGTATCTGAAAAAAAATAAATGTTTCTGACAAAAATATTAGTTTTGAACAAAAATAATCTTTTCCGACAAAAATATTAGTTTTGAACAAAAATAACCGTTTCTGATAAAAATAATAGTTTTGAACAAAAATAGTTGTTTCGGACAAAAATAATCGTTTCTGACAAATATATTAGTTTTGAACAAAAATAATCGTATCTGACAAAAATAACCGTTTCTGACAAAAATATTAGGTTTGAACAAAAATAATCGATTCTAACAAAAATTATCGTTTCTGACAAAAATAATCGTTTCTGACAAAAATATAAAATCTGGATAAAAATAATCGTTTCGGACAAAAATATAAGTTTTGAACAAAAATAATCGTTTCTGACAAAAATAATCGTTCCTGACAAAAATAATCGTTCTGGACAAAAATTTAAGTTCCGGACAAAAATAATCGTCACTGACAAATATATTAGTTTTGAACAAAAATAATCGTTTTGAACAAAAATAATCGTATCTGACAAAAATAATCGTTTCTCACAAAAATATTAGTTTAAAACAAAAATAATCGTTTCTAACAAAAATTATCATTTCTGACAAAAATAATCATTTCTGACAAAAATAATACTTTCTGACAAAAATTTAAGTTCTGGACACAAATAATCGTTTCTGACAAATATATTAGTTTTGAACAAAAATAATTGTTTCTGACAAAAATAAAAATTCGGGAAAAAATAATTGTTTCGGACAAAAATATTAGTTTAGAACAAAAATAATCGTTTCTGACAAAAAAAATTGTTCCTGACAAAAATAATCTTTTCCGACAATAATTTAGGTTCTGGACAAAAATAATCGTTTCTGACAAAAATATTAGTTTTGAACAAAAATAATCGTTTCTGACAAAAATTATCGTTTCTGACAAAAATAATCGTTTCTGACAAAAATATATATTCTGGATAGAAATAATCGTTTCTGAAAAAAATAATCGTTCCTGACAAAAATAATACTTTCTGACAAAAATTTAAGTTCTGGACACAAATAATTGTTTCGGACAAAAATATTAGTTTAGAACAAAAATAATCGTTTCTGACAAAAAAAATTGTTCCTGACAAAAATAATCTTTTCCGACAATAATTTAGGTTCTGGACAAAAATAATCGTTTCTGACAAAAATATTAGTTTTGAACAAAAATAGTCGTTTCTGACAAAAATTATCGTTTCTGACAAAAATAATCGTTTCTGACAAAAATATAAATTCTGGATAGAAATAATCGTTTCTGACAAAAATAATCGTTCCTGACAAAAATAATCGTTCTGGACAAAAATTTAGTTCCGGACAAAAATAATCGTCACTGACAAATATATTAGTTTTGAACAAAAATAATCGTTTTGAACAAAAATAATCGTATCTGACAAAAATATTCGTTTCGGACAAAAATATTAGTTTTGAACAAAAATAATCGTTTCTGACAAAAAGAATCGTTCCTGATAAAAATAATCTTTTCCGACAATAATTTAGGTTCTGGAAAAAAATAATCGTTTCTGACAAATATATTAGTTTTGAACAAAAATAAACAATTCTAACAAAATTATCTTCTCTGAAAAAATGATTGTTCCTGACAAAAATAATCCTTTCTGACAAAAATTTAAGTTCCGGACAAAAATAATCGTTTCGGACAAAAAAAATCTTTTCCGACAAAAATATAAGTTCCGGACAAAAATAATCGTTTCGGACAAAAATAATCTTTTCCGACAAAAATATAAGTTCTGGACAAAAAAAATCGTTTCTGACAAATATATTAGTTTTGAACAAAAATAATCGTTACAGACAAAAATGATTGTTTTGGACAAAAATTTAAGTTCCGGACAAAAATGATCGTCACTGACAAAAATTTTATTTTTGAACAAAAATAATCGTTTCTGACAAAAGTAATCGTTTTGGACAAAAATAATCGATTCTAACAAAAATTATCGTTTCTGACGAAAATAGTCGTTTTGGACAAAAATTTAAGTTCCGGACAAAAATAATCGTCACTGAAAAAAATATTAGTTTTGAACAAAAATAATCGTATCTGACAAAAATAATCGTTCTTGACAAAAATATTAGTTTCGGACAAAAATAATCTTTTCCGACAAAAATATAAGTTCTGGACAAAAAAAATCGTTTCTGACAAAAATATTAGTTTTGAACAAAAATAATCGTTACAGACAAAAATTATTGTTTTGGACAAAAATTTAAGTTCCGGACAAAAATAATCGTTTCGGACAAAAATAATCATTTCCGAAAAAAATGTAAGTTCTGGACAAAAATAATCGTTTCTGACAAAAACATTAGTTTTGAACAAAAATAATCGTTTCCGACAAAAATAATCGTTTTGGACAAAAATTTATGTTCCGGACAAAAATAATCGTCACTGACAAAAATATTAGTTTTGAACAAAAATAATCGTATCTGACAAATTAATCGTTTCTGACAAAAATATTAGTTTTGAACAAATTAATCGTTTCTAAAAATAAATTATCGTTTCTGACAAAAATAATCGTTTCTGACAAAAATAATCCTTTCTGACAAAAATTTAAATTCCGGACAAAAATAATCGTTTCTGACAATAATATTAGTTTTGAACAAAAACAATCGTTTCTAACAAAAATTATCTTTTCTGCCAAAAATAATCGTTCCTGACAAAAATAATCCTTTCTGACAAAAATTTAAGTTTCGGACAAAAATAATCTTTTCCGACAAAAATAAAGGTTCTGGACAAAAATAATCGTCACTGACAAAAAAATAAGTTTTGTACAAAAATAATCGTATCTGACAAAAATAATCGTTTCTGAAAAAGATATTAGTTTTAAACAAAAATAATCGTTTCTAACAAAAATTATCGTTTTTGACAAAAATAATCGTTTCTGATAAAAATAATCCTTTCTGACAAAAATTTAAGTTCCGGACAAAAGTAATCGTTTTTGACAAAAATATTAGTTTTGAACAAAAACAATCGTATCTGACAAAAATAATCGTTTCTGACAAAAATATAAGTTTTGAACAAAAATAAACGATTCTTACAAAAATTAGCGTTTATGAAAAAAATAATCGTGTCTGACAAAAATAATCGTTTTGGAGAAAAGTTTAAGTTCCGGACATAAATAATCGTCACTGATAAAAATAATCCTTTCTGACAAAAATTTAAGTTCCGGACAAAAATAATCGTGTCTGACAAAAATATTAATTTTGAACAAAAATTATCGTATCTGACAAAAATAATCGGTTCTGACACAAAAAATGATTTCTGACAAAAATTTAAGTTCTGGACAAAAATAATCGTTTCTGACAAATATATTAGTTTTGAACCAAAATAACGTTTCTGACAAAAATATTAGTTTTGAACAAAAATAATCGTTCCTGACAAAAATAATCGTTTCTGATAAAAATATTAGTTTTGAACAAAAATAATCGTTTCTTTCAAAAATAATCGTTTAGGACAGAAATTTGAGTTGCGGACAAAAATAATCGTCACTGACAAAAATATTAGTTTTAAACAAAAATAATCTTATCAGACAAAAATGTTAGTTTTGAAAAAAAATAATTGTTTCGGACAAAAATAATCGTATCTGACAAAAATAAACGTTTCTGACAAAAATCTTAGTTTTGAACAAAAATAATCTTTTCCGACAAAAATATTAGTTTCGGACAAAAATAATCGTTTCTGACAAATATATTAGTTTTACACAAAATTAATCGAATTTGACAAAAATAACCGATTCTGACAAAAATATTAGTATTGAACAAAAATAATCGATTCTAACAAAAATTATCGTTTCTGACAAAAATAATCGTTTCTGACAAAAATATAATTTCTGGATAAAAATAATCGTTTCGGACAAAAATATAAGTTTTGAACAAAAATAATCGTTTCTGAACAAAATAATCGTTTTGCACAAAAATTTAAGTTCCGGACAAAAATAATCGTCACTGACAAAAATATTAGTTTTGAACAAAAATAATCGTTTCTGACAAAAATAATCGTTTCGGACAAAAATTTAAGTTCCGGACAAAAATAATCGTTTCTAACAAAAATATTAGTTTTGAACAAAAATAATCGTATCTGACAAAAATAAACGTTTCTGACAAAAATATTAGTTTTGAACAAAAATAATCTTTTCCGACAAAAATATTAGTTTTGAACAAAAATAATCGTTTCTGATAAAAATAATAGTTTTGAACCTAAATAATTGTTTCGGACAAAAATAATCGTTTCTGACAAATATATTAGTTTTGAACAAAAATAATCGTATCTGACAAAAATAACCGTTTCTGACAAAAATATTAGTTTTGAACAAAAATAATCGATTCTAACCAAAATTATCGTTTCTGACAAAAATAATCGTTTCTGACAAAAATATAAATTCTGGATAAAAATAATCGTTTCGGACAAAAATATAAGTTCTGAACAAAAATAATCGTTTCTGACAAAAATAATCGTTCCTGACAAAAATAATCGTTCTGGACAAAAATTTAAGTTCCGGACAAAAATAATCGTCACTGACAAATATATAAGTTTTGAACAAAAATAATCGTTTTGAACAAAAATAATCGTATCTGACAAAAATAATCGTTTCTGACAAAAATATTAGTTTAAAACAAAAATAATCGTTTCTAACAAAAATTATCGTTTCTGACAAAAATAATCATTTCTGACAAAAATAATACTTTCTGACAAAAATTAAAGTTCTGGACAAAAATAATCGTTTCTGAAAAATTTATTAGTTTTGAACAAAAATAATCGTTTCTGACAAAAATAAAAATTCGGGAAAAAAATAATTGTTTCGGACAAAAATATTAGTTTAGAACAAAAATAATCGTTTCTGACAAAAATAATCGTTCCTGACAAAAATAATCGTTCTGGACAAAAATTTAAGTTCCGGACAAAAATAATCGTCACTGACAAATATATTAGTTTTGAACAAAAATAATCGTTTTGAACAAAAATACTCGTATCTGACAAAAATATTCGTTTCTGACAAAAATATTAGTTTAAAACAAAAATAATCGTTTCTAACAAAAGTTATCGTTTCTGACAAAAATAATCATTTCAGACAAAAATAAAACTTTCTGACAAAAATTTAAGTTCTGGACAAAAATAATCGTTTCTGACAAATATATTAGTTTTGAACAAAAATAATCGTTTCTGACAAAAATAAAAATTCTGGACAAAAATAATTGTTTCGGACAAAAATATTAGTTTTGAACAAAAATAATCGTTTCTGACAAAAAAAATCGTTCCTGACAAAAATAATCTTTTCCGACAATAATTTAGGTTCTGGAAAAAAATAATCGTTTCTGACAATAATATTAGTTTTGAACAAAAATAATCTTTTCCGACAAAAATATTAGTTTTGAACAAAAATAATCGTTTCTGATAAAAATAATAGTTTTGAACAAAAATAATTGTTTCGGACAAAAATAATCGTTTCTGACAAATATATTAGTTTTGAACAAAAATAATCGTATCTGAAAAAAATAACCGTTTCTGACAAAAATATTAGTTTTGAACAAAAATAATCGATTCTAACAAAAATTATCGTTTCTGACAAAAATAATCGTTTCTGACAAAAATATAAAATCTGGATAAAATAAATCGTTTCGGACAAAAATATAAGTTTTGAACAAAAATAATCGTTTCTGACAAAAATAATCGTTCCTGACAAAAATAATCGTTCTGGACAAAAATTTAAGTTCCGGACAAAAATAATCGTCACTGACAAATATATTAGTTTTGAACAAAAATAATCGTTTTGAACAAAAATAATCGTATCTGACAAAAATAATCGTTTCTGACAAAAATATTAGTTTAAAACAAAAATAATCGTTTCTAACAAAAATTATCATTTCTGACAAAAATAATCATTTCTGACAAAAATAATACTTTCTGACAAAAATTTAAGTTCTGGACACAAATAATCGTTTCTGACAAATATATTAGTTTTGAACAAAAATAATCGTTTCTGACAAAAATAAAAATTCGGGAAAAAAATAATTGTTTCGGACAAAAATATTAGTTTAGAACAAAAATAATCGTTTCTGACAAAAAAAATTGTTCCTGACAAAAATAATCTTTTCCGACAATAATTTATGTTCTGGACAAAAATAATCGTTTCTGACAAAAATATTAGTTTTGAACAAAAATAATCGTTTCTGACAAAAATTATCGTTTCTGACAAAAATAATCGTTTCTGACAAAAATATAAATTCTGGATAGAAATAATCGTTTCTGACAAAAATAATCGTTCCTGACAAAAATAATCGTTCTGGACAAAAATTTAAGTTCCGGACAAAAATAATCGTCACTGACAAATATATTAGTTTTGAACAAAAATAATCGTTTTCAACAAAAATAATCGTATCTGACAAAAATATTCGTTTCTGGCAAAAATATTAGTTTAAAACAAAAATAATCGTTTCTAACAAAAATTATCGTTTCTGACAAAAATAATCATTTCAGACAAAAATAATACTTTCTGACAAAAATTTAAGTTCTGGACAAAAATAATCGTTTCTGACAAATATATTAGTTTTGAACAAAAATAATCGTTTCTGACAAAAATAAAAATTCTGGACAAAAATAATTGTTTCGGACAAAAATATTAGTTTTGAACAAAAATAATCGTTTCTGACAAAAAAAATCGTTCCTGACAAAAATAATCTTTTCCGACAATAATTTAGGTTCTGGAAAAAAATAATCGTTTCTGACAATAATATTAGTTTTGAACAAAAATAATCGTTTCTGACAAAAAAAAATCGTTTTGGACAAAAATTTAAGTTCCGGACTAAAATAATCGTCACGGACAAAAATATTAGTTTTGAACAAAAATAATCGTTTCTGACAAAAGTAATCGTTTCGGACAAAAATTTAAGTTCCGGACAAAAATAAACGTTTCTAACAAAAATATTAGTTTTGACCAAAAATAATCGTATCTGAAAAAAAATAAATGTTTCTGACAAAAATATTAGTTTTGAACAAAAATAATCTTTTCCGACAAAAATATTAGTTTTGAACAAAAATAATCGTTTCTGATAAAAATAATAGTTTTGAACAAAAATAATTGTTTCGGACAAAAATAATCGTTTCTGACAAATATATTAGTTTTGAACAAAAATAATCGTATCTGAAAAAAATAACCGTTTCTGACAAAAATATTAGTTTTGAACAAAAATAATCGATTCTAACAAAAATTATCGTTTCTGACAAAAATAATCGTTTCTGACAAAAATATAAAATCTGGATAAAATAAATCGTTTCGGACAAAAATATAAGTTTTGAACAAAAATAATCGTTTCTGACAAAAATAATCGTTCCTGACAAAAATAATCGTTCTGGACAAAAATTTAAGTTCCGGACAAAAATAATCGTCACTGACAAATATATTAGTTTTGAACAAAAATAATCGTTTTGAACAAAAATAATCGTATCTGACAAAAATAATCGTTTCTGACAAAAATATTAGTTTAAAACAAAAATAATCGTTTCTAACAAAAATTATCATTTCTGACAAAAATAATCATTTCTGACAAAAATAATACTTTCTGACAAAAATTTAAGTTCTGGACACAAATAATCGTTTCTGACAAATATATTAGTTTTGAACAAAAATAATCGTTTCTGACAAAAATAAAAATTCGGGAAAAAAATAATTGTTTCGGACAAAAATATTAGTTTAGAACAAAAATAATCGTTTCTGACAAAAAAAATTGTTCCTGACAAAAATAATCTTTTCCGACAATAATTTATGTTCTGGACAAAAATAATCGTTTCTGACAAAAATATTAGTTTTGAACAAAAATAATCGTTTCTGACAAAAATTATCGTTTCTGACAAAAATAATCGTTTCTGACAAAAATATAAATTCTGGATAGAAATAATCGTTTCTGACAAAAATAATCGTTCCTGACAAAAATAATCGTTCTGGACAAAAATTTAAGTTCCGGACAAAAATAATCGTCACTGACAAATATATTAGTTTTGAACAAAAATAATCGTTTTCAACAAAAATAATCGTATCTGACAAAAATATTCGTTTCTGGCAAAAATATTAGTTTAAAACAAAAATAATCGTTTCTAACAAAAATTATCGTTTCTGACAAAAATAATCATTTCAGACAAAAATAATACTTTCTGACAAAAATTTAAGTTCTGGACAAAAATATTCTTTTCTGACAAATATATTAGTTTTGAACAAAAATAATCGTTTCTGACAAAAATAAAAATTCTGGACAAAAATAATTGTTTCGGACAAAAATATTAGTTTTGAACAAAAATAATCGTTTCTGACAAAAAAAATCGTTCCTGACAAAAATAATCTTTTCCGACAATAATTTAGGTTCTGGAAAAAAATAATCGTTTCTGACAATAATATTAGTTTTGAACAAAAATAATCGTTTCTGACAAAAAAAATCGTTTTGGACAAAAATTTAAGTTCTGAACAAAAATAATCGTTTCTGACAAAAATAATCGTTTCTGACAAAAATATAAATTCTGGATAGAAATAATCGTTTCTGACAAAAATAATCGTTCCTGACAAAAATAATCGTTCTGGACAAAAATTTAAGTTCCGGACAAAAATAATCGTCACTGACAAATATATTAGTTTTGAACAAAAATAATCGTTTTCAACAAAAATAATCGTATCTGACAAAAATATTCGTTTCTGGCAAAAATATTAGTTTTGAACAAAAATAATCGTTTCTGACAAAAAAAATCGTTCCTGACAAAAATAATCTTTTCCGACAATAATTTAGGTTCTGGAAAAAAATAATCGTTTCTGACAATAATATTCGTTTTGAACAAAAATAATCGTTTCTGACAAAAAAAAATCGTTTTGGACAAAAATTTAAGTTCCGGACTAAAATAATCGTCACGGACAAAATTATTAGTTTTGAACAAAAATAATCTTTTCCGACAAAAATATTAGTTTTGAACAAAAATAATCGTTTCTGACAAAAATAATAGTTTTGAACAAAAATAATCGTATCTGACAAAAATAAACGTTTCTGACAAAAATATTAGTTTTGAACAAAAATAATCGTTTCCGACAAAAATAATCCTTTTTGACAAAAATTTAAGTTCTGGACAAAAATTATCGTTCTGACAAATATATTAGTTTTGAACAAAAATAATCGTTTCTGACAAAAATAAAAATTCTGGAAAAAAATAATTGTTTCGGACAAAAATATTAGTTTTGAACAAAAATAATCGTTTATGACAAAAAAAATCGTTCCTGACAAAAATAATCTTTTCCGACAATAATTTAGGTTCTGGACAAAAATAATCGTTTCGGACAAAAATATAAGTTTTGAACAAAAATAATCGTTTCTGACAAAAATGATCGTTCCTGACAAAAATAATCGTTCTGGACAAAAATTTAATTTCCGGACAAAAATAATCGTCACTGACAAATATATTAGTTTTGAACAAAAATAATCGTTTTGAACAAAAATAATCGTATCTGACAAAAATAATCGTTTCTGACAAAAATATTAGTTTAAAACAAAAATAATCGTTTCTAACAAAAATTATCGTTTCTGACAAAAATAATCATTTCTGACAAAAATAATACTTTCTGACAAAAATTTAAGTTCTGGACAAAAATAACCGTTTCTGACAAATATATTAGTTTTGAACAAAAATAATCGTTTCTGACAAAAATAAAATCTGGACAAAAATAATTGTTTCGGACAAAAATATTAGTTTTGAACAAAAATAATCGTTTCTGACAAAAAAAATCGTTCCTGACAAAAATAATCTTTTCCGACAATAATTTAGGTTCTGGAAAAAAATAATCGTTTCTGACAAAAATATTAGTTTTGAACAAAAATAATCGTTTCTGACAAAAATAATCGTTTTGGACAAAAATTTAAGTTCCGGAAAAAAATAATCGACACGGACAAAAATATTAGTTTTGAACAAAAATAATCGTTTCTGACAAAAGTAATCGTTTCGGACGAAAATTTAAGTTCCGGACAAAAATAATCGTTTCCGACAATAATTTAGGTTCTGGACAAAAATAATCGTTTCTGACAAAAATATTAGTTTTGAACAAAAATAATCGTTTCTGAATAAAATTATCGTTTCTGACAAAAATAATCGTTTCTGACAAAAATATAAATTCTGGATAAAAATAATCGTTTTGGACAAAAATATAAGTTTTGAACAAAAATAATTGTTTCTGACAAAAATAATCGTTCCTGACAAAAATAATCGTACTGGACAAAAATTTAAGTTCCGGACAAAAATAATCGTCACTGACAAATATATTAGTTTTGAACAAAAATAATCGTTTTGAAAAAAAATAATCGTATCTGACAAAAATAATCGTTTCTGACAAAAATATTAGTTTAAAACAAAAATAATCGTTTCTAACAAAAATTATCGTTTCTGACAAAAATAATCATTTCTGACAAAAATAATACTTTCTGACAAAAATTTAAGTTCTGGACAAAAATAATCGTTTCTGACAAATATATTAGTTTTGAACAAAAATAACCGTTTCTGACAAAAATAAAATCTGGACAAAAATAATTGTTTCGGACAAAAATATTAGTTTTGAACAAAAATAATCGTTTCTGACAAAAAAAATCGTTCCTGACAAAAATAATCTTTTCCGACAATAATTTAGGTTCTGGAAAAAAATAATCGTTTCTGACAAAAATATTAGTTTTGAACAAAAATAATCGTATCTGACAAAAATAAACGTTTCTGACAAAAATATTAGTTTTGAAAAAAAATAATCTTTTCCGACAAAAATATTAGTTTTGAACAAAAATAATCGTTTCTGATAAAAATAATAGTTTTGAACAAAAATAATTGTTTCGGACAAAAATAATCGTTTCCGACAAATATATTAGTTTTGAACAAAAATAATCGTATCTGACAAAAATAACCGTTTCTGACAAAAATATTAGTTTTGAACAAAAAAAATCGATTCTAACAAAAATTATCGTTTCTGACAAAAATAATCGTTTCTGACAAAAATATAAATTCTGGATAAAAATAATCGTTTCGGACAAAAATATAAGTTTTGAACAAAAATAATCGTTTCTGACAAAAATAATCGTTCCTGAAAAAATAATCGTTCTGGACAAAAATTTAAGTTCCGGACAAAAATAATCGTCACTGACAAATATATTAGTTTTGAACAAAAATAATCGTTTTGAACAAAAATAATCGTATCTGACAAAAATAATCGTTTCTGACAAAAATATTAGTTTAAAACAAAAATAATCGTTTCGAACAAAAAGTATCGTTTCTGACAAAAATAATCATTTCTGACAAAAATAATACTTTCTGACAAAAATTTAAGTTCTGGACAAAAATAATCGTTTCTGACAAATATATTAGTTTTGAACAAAAATAATCGTTTCTGACAAAAATAAAAATTCGGGGAAAAAATAATTGTTTCGGACAAAAATATTAGTTTAGAACAAAAATAATCGTTTCTGACAAAAAAAATTGTTCCTGACAAAAATAATCTTTTCCGACAATAATTTAGGTTCTGGACAAAAATAATCGTTTCTGACAAAAATATTAGTTTTGAACAAAAATAATCGTTTCTGACAAAAATTATCGTTTCTGACAAAAATAATCGTTTCTGACAAAAATATAAATTCTGGATAGAAATAATATTTTCTGACAAAAATAATCGTTCCTGACAAAAATAATCGTTCTGGACAAAAATTTAAGTTCCGGACAAAAATAATCGTCACTGACAAATATATTAGTTTTGAACAAAAATAATCGTTTTGAACAAAAATAATCGTATCTGACAAAAATATTCGTTTCTGACAAAAATATTAGTTTAAAACAAAAATAATCGTTTCTAACAAAAATTATCGTTTCTGACAAAAATAATCATTTCAGACAAAAATAATACTTTCTGAAAAAAAATTTAAATTCTGGACAAAAATAATCGTTTCTGACAAATATATTAGTTTTGAACAAAAATAATCGTTTCTGACAAAAATAAAAATTCTGGACAAAAATAATTGTTTCGGACAAAAATATTAGTTTTGAACAAAAATAATCGTTTCTGACAAAAATAATCGTTCTGGACAAAAATTTAAGTTCCGGACAAAAATAATCGTCACAGACAAATATATTAGTTTTGAACAAAAATAATCGTTTTGAACAAAAATAATCGTATCTGACAAAAATAATCGTTTCTGACAAAAATATTAGTTTAAAACAAAAATAATCGTTTCTAACAAAAATTATCGTTTCTGACAAAAATAATCATTTCTGACAAAAATAATACTTTCTGACAAAAATTTAAGTTCTGGACAAAAATAATCGTTTCTGACAAATATATTAGTTTTGAACAAAAATAATCGTTTCTGACAAAAATAAAAATTCGGGAAAAAAATAATTGTTTCGGACAAAAATATTAGTTTAGAACAAAAATAATCGTTTCTGACAAAAAAAATTGTTCCTGACAAAAATAATCTTTTCCGACAATAATTTAGGTTCTGGACAAAAATAATCGTTTCTGACAAAAATATTAGTTTTGAACAAAAATAATCGTTTCTGACAAAAATTATCGTTTCTGACAAAAATAATCGTTTCTGACAAAAATATAAATCCTGGATAAAAATAATCGTTTCTGACAAAAATAATCGTTCCTGACAAAAATAATCGTTCTGGACAAAAATTTAAGTTCCGGACAAAAATAATCGTTTCTAACAAAAATTATCGTTTCTGACAAAAATAATCGTTTCTGACAAAAATATAAATTCTGGATAGAAATAATCGTTTCTGACAAAAATAATCGTTCCTGACAAAAATAATCGTTCTGGACAAAAATTTAAGTTCCGGACAAAAATAATCGTCACTGACAAATATATTAGTTTTGAACAAAAATAATCGTTTCTGACAAAAGTAATCGTTTCGGACAAAAATTTAAGTTCCGGACAAAAATAATCGTTTCTAACAAAAATATTAGTTTTGACCAAAAATAATCGTATCTGAAAAAAAATAAATGTTTCTGACAAAAATATTAGTTTTGAACAAAAATAATCTTTTCCGACAAAAATATTAGTTTTGAACAAAAATAATCGTTTCTGATAAAAATAATAGTTTTGAACAAAAATAATTGTTTCGGACAAAAATAATCGTTTCTGACAAATATATTAGTTTTGAACAAAAATAATCGTATCTGACAAAAATAACCGTTTCTGACAAAAATATTAGTTTTGAACAAAAATAATCGATTCTAACAAAAATTATCGTTTCTGACAAAAATAATCGTTTCTGACAAAAATATAAAATCTGGATAAAAATAATCGTTTCGGACAAAAATATAAGTTTTGTACAAAAATAATCGTTTCTGACAAAAATAATCGTTCCTGACAAAAATAATCGTTCTGGACAAAAATTTAAGTTCCGGACAAAAATAATCGTCACTGACAAATATATTAGTTTTGAACAAAAATAATCGTTTTGAACAAAAATAATCGTATCTGACAAAAATAATCGTTTCTGACAAAAATATTAGTTTAAAACAAAAATAATCGTTTCTAACAAAAATTATCATTTCTGACAAAAATAATCATTTCTGACAAAAATAATACTTTCTGACAAAAATTTAAGTTCTGGACACAAATAATCGTTTCTGACAAATATATTAGTTTTGAACAAAAATAACCGTTTCTGACAAAAATAAAAATTCGGGAAAAAAATAATTGTTTCGGACAAAAATATTAGTTTAGAACAAAAATAATCGTTTCTGACAAAAAAAATTGTTCCTGAAAAAAATAATCTTTTCCGGCAATAATTTAGGTTCTGGACAAAAATAATCGTTTCTGACAAAAATATTAGTTTTGAACAAAAATAATCGTTTCTGACAAAAATTATCGTTTCTGACAAAAATAATCGTTTCTGACAAAAATATAAATTCTGGATAGAAATAATCGTTTCTGACAAAAATAATCGTTCCTGACAAAAATAATCGTTCTGGACAAAAATTTAAGTTCCGGACAAAAATAATCGTCACTGACAAATATATTAGTTTTGAACAAAAATAATCGTTTTGAACAAAAATAATCGTATCTGACAAAAATATTCGTTTCTGACAAAAATATTAGTTTAAAACAAAAATAATCGTTTCTAACAAAAATTATCGTTTCTGACAAAAATAATCATTTCAGACAAAAATAATACTTTCTGTCAGAAATTTAAGTTCTGGACAAAAATAATCGTTTCTGACAAATATATTAGTTTTGAACAAAAATAATCGTTTCTGACAAAAATAAAAATTCTGGACAAAAATAATTGTTTCGGACAAAAATATTAGTTTTGAACAAAAATAATCGTTTCTGACAAAAAAAATCGTTCCTGACAAAAATAATCTTTTCCGACAATAATTTAGGTTCTGGAAAAAAATAATCGTTTCTGACAATAATATTAGTTTTGAACAAAAATAATCGTTTCTGACAAAAAAAATCGTTTTGGACAAGAATTTAAGTTCCGGACAAAAATAATCGTCACGGACAAAAATATTAGTTTTGAACAAAAATAATCGTTTCTGACAAAAGTAATCGTTTCGGACAAAAATTTAAGGTCCGGACAAAAATAATCGTTTCTAACAAAAATATTAGTTTTGACCAAAAATAATCGTATCTGAAAAAAAATAAATGTTTCTGACAAAATTATTAGTTTTGAACAAAAATAATCTTTTCCGACAAAAATATTAGTTTTGAACAAAAATAATCGTTTATGACAAAAAAAATCGTTCCTGACAAAAATAATCTTTTCCGACAATAATTTAGGTTCTGGACAAAAATAATCTTTTCTGACAAAAATATTAGTTTTGAACAAAAATAATCGTTTCTGACAAAAATTATCGTTTCTGAAAAAAATAATCGTTTCTGACAAAAATATAAATTCTGGATAAAAATAATCGTTTCGGACAAAAATATAAGTTTTGAACAAAACTAATCGTTTCTGTCAAAAATAATCGTTCCTGACAAAAATAATCGTTCTGGACAAAAATTTAATTTCCGGACAAAAATAATCGTCACTGACAAATATATTAGTTTTGAACAAAAATAATCGTTTTGAACAAAAATAATCGTATCTGACAAAAATAATCGTTTCTGACAAAAATATTAGTTTAAAACAAAAATAATCGTTTCTAACAAAAATTATCGTTTCTGACAAAAATAATCATTTCCGACAAAAATAATACTTTCTGACAAAAATTTAAGTTCTGGACAAAAATAACCGTTTCTGACAAATATATTAGTTTTGAACAAAAATAATCGTTTCTGACAAAAATAAAATCTGGACAAAAATAATTGTTTCGGACAAAAATATTAGTTTTGAACAAAAATAATCGTTTCTGACAAAAAAAATCTTTCCTGACAAAAATAATCTTTTCCGACAATAATTTAGGTTCTGGAAAAAAATAATCGTTTCCGACAAAAATATTAGTTTTGAACAAAAATAATCGTTTCTGACAAAAATAATCGTTTTGGACAAAAATTTAAGTTCCGGACAAAAATAATCGACACGGACAAAAATATTAGTTTTGAACAAAAATAATCGTTTCTGACAAAAGTAATCGTTTCGGACGAAAATTTAAGTTCCGGACAAAAATAATCGTTTCCGACAATAATTTAGGTCTGGACATAAAATAATCGTTTCTGACAAAAATATTAGTTTTGAACAAAAATAATCGTTTCTGAATAAAATTATCGTTTCTGACAAAAATAATCGTTTCTGACAAAAATATAAATTCTGGATAAAAATAATCGTTTCGGACAAAAATATAAGTTTTGAACAAAAATAATCGTTTCTGACAAAAATAATCGTTCCTGACAAAAATAATCGTTCTGGACAAAAATTTAAGTTCCGGACAAAAATAATCGTCACTGACAAATATATTAGTTTTGAACAAAAATAATCGTTTTGAAAAAAAATGATCGTATCTGACAAAAATAATCGTTTCTGACAAAAATATTAGTTTAAAACAAAAAGAATCGTTTCTAACAAAAATTATCGTTTCTGACAAAAATAATCATTTCTGACAAAAATAATACTTTCTGACAAAAATTTAAGTTCTGGACAAAAATAATCGTTTCTGACAAATATATTAGTTTTGAACAAAAATAACCGTTTCTGACAAAAATAAAATCTGGACAAAAATAATTGTTTCGGACAAAAATATTAGTTTTGAACAAAAATAATCGTTTCTGACAAAAAAAATCGTTCCTGACAAAAATAATCTTTTCCGACAATAATTTAGGTTCTGGAAAAAAAAAATCGTTTCTGACAAAAATATTAGTTTTGAACAAAAATAATCGTTTCTGGCAAAAATAATCGTTTTGGACAAAAATTTAAGTTCCGGACAAAAATAATCGACACGGACAAAAATATTAGTTTTGAACAAAAATAATCGTTTCTGACAAAAGTAATCGTTTCGGACAAAAATTTAAGTTCCGGACAAAAATAATCGTTTCCGACAATAATTTAGGTTCTGGACAAAAATAATCGTTTCTGACAAAAATATTAGTTTTGAACAAAAATAATCGTTTCTGAATAAAATTATCGTTTCTGACAAAAAAAATTGTTTCTGACAAAAATATAAATTCTAGGTAAAAATAATCGTTTCGGTCAAAAATATAAGTTTTGAGCAAAAATAATCGTTTCTGACAAAAATAATCGTTCCTGACAAAAATAATCGATCTGGACAAAAATTTAAGTTCCGGACAAAAATAATCGTCACTGACAAATATATTAGTTTTGAACAAAAATAATCGTTTTGAACAAAAATAATCGTTTCTGACAAAAGTAATCGTTTCGGACAAAAATTTAAGTTCCGGACAAAAATAATCGTTTCTAAAAAAAATATTAGTTTAGACCAAAAATAATCGTATCTGAAAAAAATAAATGTTTCTGACAAAAATATTAGTTTTGAACAAAAATAATCGTTTCTGACAAAAATAAAAATTCTGGACAAAAATAATTGTTTCGGACAAAAATATTAGTTTTGAACAAAAATAATCGTTTCTGACAAAAATAATCGTTTCGGAAAAAAATTTAAGTTCCGAACAAAAATAATAGTTTCTAACAAAAATATTAGTTTTGAACAAAAAAAATCGTTTTGAACAAAAATAATCGTATCTGACAAAAATAACCGTTTCTGACAAAAATATTTGTTTTTAAACAAAAATAATCGTTTCTAACAAAAATTATCGTTTCTGACAAAAATAATCATTTCTGACAAAAATAATACTTTCTGACAAAAATTTAAGTTCTGGACAAAAATAATCGTTTCTGACAGATTAGGTTTGAACAAAAATAATCGTTTCTGACAAAAATAAAATCTGGACAAAAATAATTGTTTTGGACAAAAATATTAGTTTTGAACAAAAATAATCGTTTCTGACAAAAAAAATCGTTCCTGACAAAAATAATCTTTTCCGACAATAATTTAGGTTCTGGAAAAAAATAATCGTTTCTGACAAAAATATTAGTTTTGAACAAAAATAATCGTTTCTGACAAAAGTAATCGTTTCGGACGAAAATTTAAGTTCCGGACAAAAATAATCGTTTCCGACAATAATTTAGGTTCTGGACAAAAATAATCGTTTCTGACAAAAATATTAGTTTTGAACAAAAATAATCGTTTCTGAATAAAATTATCGTTTCTGACAAAAATAATCGTTTCTGACAAAAATATAAATTCTGGATAAAAATAATCGTTTCGGACAAAAATGTAAGTTTTGAACAAAAATAATCGTTTCTGACAAAAATAATCGTTCTGGACAAAAATTTAAGTTCCGGACAAAAATAATCGTCACTGACAAATATATTAGTTTTGAACAAAAATAATCGTTTTGAAAAAAAATAATCGTATCTGACAAAAATAATCGTTTCTGACAAAAATATTAGTTTAAAACAAAAATAATCGTTTCTAACAAAAATAAACGTTTCTGACAAAAATATTAGTTTTGAACAAAAATAATCGTTTCCGACAAAAATAATCCTTTTTGAAAAAAATTTAAGTTCTGGACAAAAATTATCGTTCTGACATATATATTAGTTTTGAACAAAAATAATCGTTTCTGACAAAAATAAAAATTCTGGAAAAAAATAATTGTTTCGGACAAAAATATTAGTTTTGAACAAAAATAATCGTTTCTGACAAAAAAAATCGTTCCTGACAAAAATAATCTTTTCCGACAATAATTTAGGTTCTGGACAAAAATAATCGATTCTGACAAAAATATTAGTTTTGAACAAAAATAATCGTTTCTGACAAAAATTATCGTTTCTGACAAAAATAATCGTTTCTGACAAAAATATAAATTCTGGATAAAAATAATCGTTTCGGACAAAAATATAAGTTTTGAACAAAAAAAATCGTTTCTGACAAAAATAATCGTTCCTGACAAAAATAATACCTTCTGACAAAAATTTATGTTCTGGACAAAAATAATCGTTTCTGACAAATATATTAGTTTTGAACAAAAATAACCGTTTCTGACAAAAATAAAATCTGGACAAAAATAATTGTTTCGGACAAAAATATTAGTTTTGAACAAAAATAATCGTTTCTGACAAAAAAAATCGTTCCTGACAAAAATAATCTTTCCCGACAAAAATTTAGGTTCTGGACAAAAATAATCGTTTCTGACAAAAATATTAGTTTTAAACAAATATAATCGTTTCTGACAAAAATTATCGTTTCTGACAAAAATAATCGTTTCTGACAAAAATATAAATTCTGGATAAAAATAATCGTTTCGGACAAAACTATAAGTTTTGAACAAAAAAAATCGTTTCTGACAAAAATAATCGTTCCTGACAAAAATAATCGTTCTGGACAAAAATTTAAGTTCCGGACATAAATAATCGTCACTGACAAATATATTAGTTTTGAACAAAAATAATCGTTTTGAACAAAAATAATCGTTTCTGACAAAAATTATCGTTTCTGACAAAAATAATCATTTCTGACAAAAATAATACCTTCTGAAAAAAATTTATGTTCTGGACAAAAATAATCGTTTCTGACAAATATATTAGTTTTGAACAAAAATAACCGTTTCTGACAAAAATAAAATCTGGACAAAAATAATTGTTTCGGACAAAAATATTAGTTTTGAACAAAAATAATCGTTTCTGACAAAAAAAATCGTTCCTGACAAAAATAATCTTTCCCGACAAAAATTTAGGTTCTGGACAAAAATAATCGTTTCTGACAAAAATATTAGTTTTAAACAAAAATAATCGTTTCTGACAAAAATTATCGTTTCTGACAAAAATAATCGTTTCTGACAAAAATATAAATTCTGGATAAAAATAATCGTTTCGGACAAAAATATAAGTTTTGAACAAAAAAAATCGTTTCTGACAAAAATAATCGTTCCTGACAAAAATAATCGTTCTGGACAAAAATTTAAGTTCCGGACAAAAATAATCGTCACTGACAAATATATTAGTTTTGAACAAATATAATCGTTTTGAACAAAAATAATCGTATCTGACAAAAATAATCGTTTCTGACAAAAATATTAGTTTAAAACAAAAATAATCGTTTCTAACAAAAATTATCGTTTCTGACAAAAATAATCATTTCTGACAAAAATAATACTTTCTGACAAAAATTTAAGTTCTGGACAAAAATAATCGTTTCTGACAAATATATTAGTTTTGAACAAAAATAATCGTTTCCGACAAAAATAATCCTTTTTGACAAAAATTTAAGTTCTGGACAAAAATTATCGTTCTGACATATATATTAGTTTTGAACAAAAATAATCGTTTCTGACAAAAATAAAAATTCTGGAAAAAAATAATTGTTTCGGACAAAAATATTAGTTTTGAACAAAAATAATCGTTTCTGACAAAAAAAATCGTTCCTGACAAAAATAATCTTTTCCGACAATAATTTAGGTTCTGGACAAAAATAATCGTTTCTGACAAAAATATTAGTTGTGAACAAAAATAATCGTTTCTGACAAAAATTATCGTTTCTGACAAAAATAATCGTTTCTGACAAAAATATAAATTCTGGATAAAAATAATCGTTTCGGACAAAAATATAAGTTTTGAACAAAAAAAATCGTTTCTGACAAAAATAATCGTTCCTGACAAAAATAATCGTTCTGGACAAAAATTTAAGTTCCGGACAAAAATAATCGTCACTGACAAATATATTAGTTTTGAACAAAAATAATCGTTTTGAACAAAAATAATCGTTTCTGACAAAAATTATCGTTTCTGACAAAAATAATCATTTCTGACAAAAATAATACCTTCTGACAAAAATTTATGTTCTGGACAAAAATAATCGTTTCTGACAAATATATTAGTTTTGAACAAAAAGAACCGTTTCTGACAAAAATAAAATCTGGACAAAAATAATTGTTTCGGATAAAAATATTAGTTTTGAACAAAAATAATCGTTTCTGACAAAAAAAATCGTTCCTGACAAAAATAATCTTTCCCGACAAAAATTTAGGTTCTGGACAAAAATAATCGTTTCTGACAAAAATATTAGTTTTAAACAAATATAATCGTTTCTGACAAAAATTATCGTTTCTGACAAAAATAATCGTTTCTGACAAAAATATAAATTCTAAATAAAAATAATCGTTTCGGACAAAACTATAAGTTTTGAACAAAAAAAATCGTTTCTGACAAAAATAATCGTTCCTGACAAAAATAATCGTTCTGGACAAAAATTTAAGTTCCGGACAAAAATAATCGTCACTGACAAATATATTAGTTTTGAACAAAAATAATCGTTTTGAACAAAAATAATCGTATCTGACAAAAATTATCGTTTCTGAAAAAAATAATCATTTCTGACAAAAATAATACCTTCTGACAAAAATTTATGTTCTGGACAAAAATAATCGTTTCTGACAAATATATTAGTTTTGAACAAAAATAACCGTTTCTGACAAAAATAAAATCTGGACAAAAATAATTGTTTCGGACAAAAATATTAGTTTTGAACAAAAATAATCGTTTCTGACAAAAAAAATCGTTCCTGACAAAAATAATCTTTCCCGACAAAAATTTAGGTTCTGGACAAAAATAATCGTTTCTGACAAAAATATTAGTTTTAAACAAATATAATCGTTTCTGACAAAAATTATCGTTTCTGACAAAAATAATCGTTTCTGACAAAAATATAAATTCTGGATAAAAATAATCGTTTCGGACAAAAATATAAGTTTTGAACAAAAAAAATCGTTTCTGACAAAAATAATCGTTCCTGACAAAAATAATCGTTCTGGACAAAAATTTAAGTTCCGGACAAAAATAATCGTCACTGACAAATATATTAGTTTTGAACAAAAATAATCGTTTTGAACAAAAATAATCGTTTTGAACAAAAATAATCGTATCTGACAAAAATAATCGTTTCTGACAAAAATATTAGTTTAAAACAATAATAATCGTTTCTAACAAAAATTATCGTTTCTGACAAAAATAATCATTTCTGACAAAAATAATACTTTCTGACAAAAATTTAAGTTCTGGACAAAAATAATCGTTTCTGACAAATATATTAGTTTGAACAAAAATAATCGTTTCTGACAAAAATAAAAATTCGGGAAAAAAATAATTGTTTCGGACAAAAATATTAGTTTAGAACAAAAATAATCGTTTCTGACAAAAAAAATTGTTCCTGAAAAAATAATCTTTTCCGACAATAATTTAGGTTCTGGACAAAAATTATCGTTTCTGACAAAAATATTAGTTTTGAACAAAAATAATCGTTTCTGACAAAAAATATCGTTTCTGACAAAAATAATCGTTTCTGACAAAAATATAAATCCTGGATAAAAATAATCGTTTCTGACAAAAATAATCGTTCCTGACAAAAATAACCGTTCTGGACAAAAATTTAAGTTCCGGACAAAAATAATCGTCACTGACAAATATATTAGTTTTGAACAAAAATAATCGTTTTGAACAAAAATAATCGTATCTGACAAAAATATTCGTTTCTGACAAAAATATTAGTTTAAAACAAAAATAATCGTTTCTAACAAAAGTTATCGTTTCTGATAAAAATAATCATTTCAGACAAAAATAATACTTTCTGACAAAAATTTAAGTTCTGGACAAAAATAATCGTTTCTGACAAATATATTAGTTTTGAACAAAAATAATCGTTTCTGACAAAAATAAAAATTCTGGACAAAAATAATTGTTTCGGACAAAAATATTAGTTTTGAACAAAAATAATCGTTTCTGACAAAAAAAATCGTTCCTGACAAAAATAATCTTTTCCGACAATAATTTAGGTTCTGGAAAAAAATAATCGTTTCTGACAATAATATTAGTTTTGAACAAAAATAATCGTTTCTGACAAAAAAAATCGTTTTGGACAAAAATTTAAGTTCCGGACAAAAATAATCGTCACGGACAAAAATATTAGTTTTGAACAAAAATAATCGTTTCGGACAAAAGTAATCGTTTCGGACAAAAATTTAAGTTCCGGACAAAAATAATCGTTTCTAACAAAAATATTAGTTTTGACCAAAAATAATCGTATCTGAAAAAAAATAAATGTTTCTGACAAAAATATTAGTTTTGAACAAAAATAATCTTTTCCGACAAAAATATTAGTTTTGAACAAAAATAATCGTTTCTGATAAAAATAATAGTTTTGAACAAAAATAATTGTTTCGGACAAAAATAATCGTTTCTGACAAATATATTAGTTTTGAACAAAAATAATCGTTTTGAACAAAAATAATCGTATCTGACAAAAATATTCGTTTCTGACAAAAATATTAGTTTAAAACAAAAATAATCGTTTCTAACAAAAATTATCGTTTCTGACAAAAATAATCATTTCAGACAAAAATAATACTTTCTGACAGAAATTTAAGTTCTGGACAAAAATAATCGTTTCTGACAAATATATTAGTTTTGAACGAAAATAATCGTTTCTGACAAAAATAAAAATTCTGGACAAAAATAATTGTTTCGGACAAAAATATTAGTTTTGAACAAAAATAATCGTTTCTGACAAAAAAAATCGTTCCTGACAAAAATAATCTTTTCCGACAATAATTTAGGTTCTGGAAAAAAATAATCGTTTCTGACAATAATATTAGTTTTGAACAAAAATAATCGTTTCTGACAAAAAAAATCGTTTCGGACAAAAATTTAAGTTCCGGACAAAAATAATCGTTTCTAACAAAAATATTAGTTTTGACCAAAAATAATCGTATCTGAAAAAAAATAAATGTTTCTGACAAAATTATTAGTTTTGAACAAAAATAATCTTTTCCGACAAAAATATTAGTTTTGAACAAAAATAATCGTTTATGACAAAAAAAATCGTTCCTGACAAAAATAATCTTTTCCGACAATAATTTAGGTTCTGGACAAAAATAATCTTTTCTGAAAAAATATTAGTTTTGAACAAAAATAATCGTTTCTGACAAAAATTATCGTTTCTGAATAAAATAATCGTTTCTGACAAAAATATAAATTCTGGATAAAAATAATCGTTTCGGACAAAAATATAAGTTTTGAACAAAAATAATCGTTCCTGACAAAAATAATCGTTCTGGACAAAAATTTTATTTCCGGACAAAAATAATCGTCACTGACAAATATATTAGTTTTGAACAAAAATAATCGTTTTGAACAAAAATAATCGTATCTGACAAAAATAATCGTTTCTGACAAAAATATTAGTTTAAAACAAAAATAATCGTTTCTAACAAAAATATTCGTTTCTGACAAAAATAATCATTTCTGACAAAAATAATACTTTTTGACAAAAATTTAAGTTCTGGACAAAAATAACCGTTTCTGACAAATATATTAGTTTTGAACAAAAATAATCGTTTCTGACAAAAATAAAATCTGGACAAAAATAATTGTTTCGGACAAAAATATTAGTTTTGAACAAAAATAATCGTTTCTGACAAAAAAAATCTTTCCTGACAAAAATAATCTTTTCCGACAATAATTTAGGTTCTGGAAAAAAATAATCGTTTCTGACAAAAATATTAGTTTTGAACAAAAATAATCGTTTCTGACAAAAATAATCGTTTTGGACAAAAATTTAAGTTCCGGACAAAAATAATCGACACGGACAAAAATATTAGTTTTGAACAAAAATAATCGTTTCTGACAAAAGTAATCGTTTCGGACGAAAATTTAAGTTCCGGACAAAAATAATCGTTTCCGTCAATAATTTAGGTCTGGACAAAAATAATCGTTTCTGACAAAAATATTAGTTTTGAACAAAAATAATCGTTTCTGAATAAAATTATCGTTTCTGACAAAAATAATCGTTTCTGACAAAAATATAAATTCTGGATAAATATAATCGTTTCGGACAAAAATATAAGTTTTGAACAAAAATAATCGTTTCTGACAAAAATAATCGTTCCTGACAAAAATAATCGTTCTGGACAAAAATTTAAGTTCCGGACAAAAATATAAGTTTTGAACAAAAATAATCGTTTCTGACAAAAATAATCGTTCCTGACAAAAATAATCGTTCTGGACAAAAATTTAAGTTCCGGACAAAAATAATCGTCACTGACAAATATATTAGTTTTGAACAAAAATAATCGTTTCTGAAAAAAATAATCGTTTCGGACAAAAATTTAAGTTCCGGACAAAAATAATCGTTTCTAAAAAAAATATTAGTTTAGACCAAAAATAATCGTATCTGAAAAAAATAAATGTTTCTTACAAAAATATTAGTTTTGAACAAAAATAATCTTTTCCGACAAAAATATTTGTTTTGAACAAAAATAATCGTTTCTGACAAAAATAAAAATTCTGGACAAAAATAATTGTTTCGAACAAAAATATTAGTTTTGAACAAAAATAATCGTTTCTGACAAAAATAATCGTTTCGGAAAAAAATTTAAGTTCCGAACAAAAATAATAGTTTCTTACAAAAATATTAGTTTTGAACAAAAAAAATCGTTTTGAACAAAAATAATCGTATCTGACAAAAATAACCGGTTCTGACAAAAATATTTGTTTTTAAACAAAAATAATCGTTTCTAACAAAAATTATCGTTTCTGACAAAAATAATCATTTCTGACAAAAATAATACTTTCTGACAAAAATTTAAGTTCTGGACAAAAATAATCGTTTCTGACAGATTAGGTTTGAACAAAAATAATCGTTTCTGACAAAAATAAAATCTGGACAAAAATAATTGTTTTGGACAAAAATATTAGTTTTGAACAAAAATAATCGTTTCTGACAAAAAAAATCGTTCCTGACAAAAATAATCTTTTCCGACAATAATTTAGGTTCTGGAAAAAAATAATCGTTTCTGACAAAAATATTAGTTTTGAACAAAAATAATCGTTTCTGACAAAAATAATCGTTTTGGACAAAAATTTAAGTTCCGGACAAAAATAATCGACACGGACAAAAATATTAGTTTTGAACAAAAATAATCGTTTCTGACAAAAGTAATCGTTTCGGACGAAAATTTAAGTTCCGGACAAAAATAATCGTTTCCGACAATAATTTAGGTTCTGGACAAAAATTATCGTTTCTGACAAAAATATTAGTTTTGAACAAAAATAATCGTTTCTGAATAAAATTATCGTTTCTGACAAAAATAATCGTTTCTGACAAAAATATAAATTCTGGATAAAAATAATCGTTTCGGACAAAAATATAAGTTTTGAACAAAAATAATCGTTTCTGACAAAAATAATCGTTCTGGACAAAAATTTAAGTTCCGGACAAAAATAATCGTCACTGAAAAATATATTAGTTTTGAACAAAAATAATCGTTTTGAAAAAAAATAATCGTATCTGACAAAAATAATCGTTTCTGACAAAAATATTAGTTTAAAACAAAAATAATCGTTTCTAACAAAAATTATCGTTTCTGACAAAAATAATCATTTCTGACAAAAATAATACTTTCTGACAAAAATTTAAGTTCTGGACAAAAATAATAGTTTCTGACAAATATATTAGTTTTGAACAAAAATAATCGTATCTAACAAAAATAAACGTTTCTGACAAAAATATTAGTTTTGAACAAAAATAATCGTTTCCGACCTAAATAATCCTTTTTGACAAAAATTTAAGTTCTGGACAAAAATTATCGTTCTGACATATATATTAGTTTTGAACAAAAATAATCGTTTCTGACAAAAATAAAAATTCTGGAAAAAAATAACTGTTTCGGACAAAAATATTAGTTTAGAACAAAAATAATCGTTTCTGACAAAAAAAATTGTTCCTGACAAAAATAATCTTTTCCGACAATAATTTAGGTTCTGGACAAAAATAATCGTTTCTGACAAAAATATTAGTTTTGAACAAAAATAATCGTTTCTGACAAAAATTATCGTTTCTGACAAAAATAATCGTTTCTGACAAAAATATAAATTCTGGATAAAAATAATCGTTTCGGACAAAAATATAAGTTTTGAACAAAAAAAATCGTTTCTGACAAAAATATTCGTTCCTGACAAAAATAATCGTTCTGGACAAAAATAATCGTCACTGACAAATATATTAGTTTTGAACAAAAATTATCGTTTTGAACAAAAATAATCGTATCTGACAAAAATAATCGTTTCTGACAAAAATATAAGTTTAAAACAAAAATTATCGTTTCTAACAAAAATTATCGTTTTTGACAAAAATATTCATTTCTGACAAAAATAATACTTTCTGACAAAAATTTATCTTTTGAACAAAAATAATCGTTTCCGACAAAAATAAAAATTCTGGACAAAAATAATTGTTTCGGACAAAAATATTAGTTTTGAACAAAAATAATCGTTTCTGACAAAAAAAAACGTTCCTGACAAAAATAATCTTTTCCGACAAAAATTAAGGTTCTGGACAAAAATAATCGTTTCTGACAAAAATATTAGTTTTGAACAAAAATAATCGTTTCTGACAAAAATAATCGTTTTGGACAAAAATTTAAGCTCTGGACAAAAATAATCGTTTCTTACAAAAATTTTCGTTTCTGACAAAAATAATCGTTTCTGACAAAAATATAAATTCTGGATAAAAATAATCGTTTCTGAAAAAATAGTCGTTCCTAACAAAAATAATCGTTCTGGACAAAAATAATCGTCACTGACAAATATATTAGTTTTGAACAAAAATTATCGTTTTGAACAAAAATAATCGTATCTGACAAAAATAATCGTTTCTGACAAAAATATAAGTTTAAAACAAAAATAATCGTTTCTAACAAAAATTATCGTTTTTGACAAAAATATTCATATCTGACAAAAATAATACTTTCTGACAAAAATTTATCTTTTGAACAAAAATAATCGTTTTCGACAAAAATAAAAATTCTGGACAAAAATAATTGTTTCGGACAAAAATATTAGTTTTGAACAAAAATAATCGTTTCTGACAAAAAAAAACGTTCCTGACAAAAATAATCTTTTCCGACAAAAATTAAGGTTCTGGACAAAAATAATCGTTTCTGACAAAAATAATCGTTTTGGACAAAAATTTAAGTTCCGGACAAAAATAATCGTTTCTAACAAAAATTATCGTTTCTGTCAAAAATAATCGTTTCTGACAAAAATATAAATTTTGGATAAAAATAATCGTTTCGGACAAAAATATAAGTTTTGAACTAAAATAATCGTTCCGGACAAAAATAATCGTCACTGACAAATATATTAGTTTTGAACAAAAATAATCGTTTTGAACACAAATAATCGTATCTGACAAAAATAATCGTTTCTGACAAAAATATTAGTTTTAAACAAAAATAATCGTTTCTGACAAAAATAATCGTTTTGGACAAAAATTTAAGTTCCGGATAAAAATAATCGTCACGGACAAAAATATTAGTTTTGAACAAAAATAATCGTTTTGAACACAAATAATCGTATCTGACAAAAATAATCGTTTCTGACAAAAATATTAGTTTAAAACAAAAATAATCGTTTCTAACAAAAATTATCGTTTCTGACAAAAATAATCATTTCTGACAAAAATAATACTTTCTGAAAAAAAATTTAAGTTCCGGACAAAAATAATCGTTTCTGATAAATATATTAGTTTTGAACAAAAATAATCCTTTCTGACAAAAATAAAAATTCTGGACTAAAATTATTGTTTCGGACAAAAATAATCGTTTCTAACAAAAATTATCGTTTCTGTCAAAAATAATCGTTTCTGACAAAAATATAAATTTTGGATAAAAATAATCGTTTCGGAGAAAAATATAAGTTTTGAACTAAAATAATCGTCCCGGACAAAAATAATCGTCACTGACAAATATATTAGTTTTGAACAAAAATAATCGTTTTGAACACAAATAATCGTATCTGACAAAAATAATCGTTTCTGACAAAAATATTAGTTTAAAACAAAAATAATCGTTTCTAACAAAAATTATCGTTTCTGACAAAAATAATCATTTCTGACAAAAATAATACTTTCTGAAAAAAAATTTAAGTTCCGGACAAAAATAATCGTTTCTGATAAATATATTAGTTTTGAACAAAAATAATCCTTTCTGACAAAAATAAAAATTCTGGACTAAAATTATTGTTTCGGACAAAAATATTAGTTTTGAACAAAAATAATCGTTTCTGACAAAAAAAATAGTTCCTCACAAAAATAATCTTTCCCGACAAAAATTTAGGTTCTGGACAAAAATAATCGTTTCTGACAAAAATATTAGTTTTAAACAAAAATAATCGTTTCTGACAAAAATAATCGTTTTGGACAAAAATTTAAGTTCCGGATAAAAATAATCGTCACGGACAAAAATATTAGTTTTGAACAAAAATAATCGTTTCTGACAAAAGTAATCGATTCGGACAAAAATTTAAGTTCCGGACAAAAATAATCGTTTCTAACAAAAATAATACTTTTTGACAAAAATTTTAGTTCTGGACAAAAATAATCGTTTCTGACAAAAATATTAGTTTTGAACAAAAATAATCGTTTCTGACAAAAATAAAAATTCTGGACCAAAAAAGTCGTTTCGGACAAAAATATTAGTTTTGAACAAAAAAAATCGTTTCTGACAAAAATTATCGTTCCTGACAAAAATAATCTTTTCCGACAAAAATATAAGTTCTGGACAAAAATAATCGTTTCTGACAAAAATATTAGTTTTGAACAAAAATAATCGTTTCTGACAATGAAATCGTTTTGGACAAAAATTTAAGTTCCGGACAAAAATAATCGTCACTGACAAAAATATTAGTTTTGTACAAAAATAATCGTTTCTGACAAAAGTAATCGTTTCGGACAAAAATTTAAGTTCCGGACAAACTATAATCGTTTCCGACAATATTTTAGTTTCTGGACAAAAATAATCGTTTCGGACAAAAATATTAGTTTTGAACAAAAATAATCGTTTCTGAATAAAATTATCGTTTCTGACAAAAATAATCGTTTCTGACAAAAATATAAATTCTGGATAAAAATAATCGTTTCGGACAAAAATATAAGTTTTGAACAAAAATAATCGTTTTGAACACAAATAATCGTATCTGACAAAAATAATCGTTTCTGACAAAAATATTAGTTTAAAACAAAAATAATCGTTTCTAACAAAAATTATCGTTTCTGACAAAAATAATCATTTCTGACAAAAATAATACTTTCTAAAAAAAAAATTTAAGTTCTGGACAAAAATAATCGTTTCTGATAAATATATTAGTTTTGAACGAAAATAATCGTTTCTGACAAAAATAAAAATTCTGGACAAAAATTATTGTTTCGGACAAAAATATTAGTTTTGAACAAAAATAATCGTTTCTGACAAAAAAAATCGTTCCTGACAAAAATAATCTTTCCCGACAAAAATTTAGGTTCTGGACAAAAATAATCGTTTCTGACAAAAATATTAGTTTTAAACAAAAAAAATCGTTTCTGACAAAAATAATCGTTTTGGACAAAAATTTAAGTTCCGGACAAAAATAATCGTCACGGACAAAAATATTAGTTTTGAACAAAAATAATCGTTTCTGACAAAATTAATCGATTCGGACAAAAATTTAAGTTCCGGACAAAAATAATCGTTTCTAACAAAAATATTAGTTTTGACCAAAAATAATCGTATCTGAAAAAAATAAATGTTTCTGACAAAAATATTAGTTTTGAACAAAAATAATCGTTTCCGACAAAAATAATAATTTTTGACAAAAATTTAAGTTCTGGACAAAAATAATCGTTTCTGACAAATATTTTAGTTTTGAACAAAAATAATCGTTTCTGACAAAAATAAAAATTCTGGACCAAAAAAGTCGTTTCGGACAAAAATATTAGTTTTGAACAAAAAAAATCGTTTCTGACAAAAATAATCGTTCCTGACAAAAATAATCTTTTCCGACAAAAATATAAGTTCTGGACAAAAATAATCGTTTCTGACAAAAATATTAGTTTTGAACAAAAATAATCGTTTCTGACAATGAAATCGTTTTGGACAAAAATTTAAGTTCCGGACAAAAATAATCGTCACTGACAAAAATATTAGTTTTGAACAAAAATAATCATTTCTGACAAAAATAAAAATTCTGGACAAAAATAATTGTTCCGGACAAAAATATTATTTTTGAACAAAAATAATCGTTTCTGACAAAAAAAATCGTTCCTGACAAAAATAATCTTCTCCGACAATAATTTAGGTTCTGGAAAAAAATAATCGTTTCTTACAAAAATATTAGTTTTGAACAAAAATAATCGTTTCTGACAAAAATAATAGTTTTGGACAAAAATTAAGTTCCAGACAAAAATAATCGTCACGGACAAAAATATTAGTTTTGAACAAAAATAATCGTTTCTGACAAAAGTAATCGTTTCGGACAAAAATTAAAGTTCCGGACAAAAATAATCGTTTCTAAAAAAAATATTAGTTTTGACCAAAAATAATCGTATCTGAAAAAAATAAATGTTTCTGACAAAAATATTAGTTTTGAACAAAAATAATCTTTTCCGACAAAAATATTAGTTTTGAACAAAAATACTCGATTCTGACAAAAATATTAGTTTTGAACAAAAAGAATCGTATCTGACAAAAATAAACGTTTCTGACAAAAATATTGGTTTTGAACAAAAATAATCGTTTCCGACAAAAATAATCCTTTTTGACAAAAATTTAAGTTCTGGAACAAAAATTATCGTTTCTGACAAATATATTAGTTTTGAACAAAAATAATCGTTTCTGACAAAAATAATCGTTCCTGACAAGAATATTAGTTTTGAACAAAAATAATCGTTTCTTACAAAAATATTAGTTTTGAACAAAAATAATTGTTTCGGACAAAAATAATCGTTTCTGACAAATATATTAGTTTTGAACAAAAATAATCGTATCTGACAAAAATAACCGTTTCTGACAAAAATATTAGTTTTGAACAAAAATAATCGATTCTAACAAAAATTATCGTTTCTGACAAAAATAATCGTTTCTGACAAAAATATAAATTCTGGATAAAAATAATCGTTTCTGACAAAAATAATCGTTTTGGACAAAAATTAAGTTCCGGACAAAAATAATCGTCACGGACAAAAATATTAGTATTGAACAAAGATAATCGTTTCTGACAAAAGTAATCGTTTCGGACAAAAATAAAAGTTCCGGACAAAAATAATCGTTTCTAAAAAAAAATATTAGTTTTGACCAAAAATAATCGTATCTGAAAAAAATAAATGTTTCTGACAAAAATATTAGTTTTGAACAAAAATAATCTTTTCCGACAAAAATATTAGTTTTGAACAAAAATACTCGATTCTGACAAAAATATTAGTTTTGAACAAAAATAATCGTATCTTACAAAAATAAACGTTTCTGACAAAAATATTGGTTTTGAACAAAAATAATCGTTTCCGACAAAAATAATCCTTTTTAACAAAAATTTAAGTTCTGGAACAAAAATTATCGTTTCTGACAAATATATTAGTTTTGAACAAAAATAATCGTTTCTGACAAAAATAATCGTTCCTGACAAGAATATTAGTTTTGAACAAAAATAATCGTTTCTTACAAAAATATTAGTTTTGAATAAAAATAATTGTTTCGGACAAAAATAATCGTTTCTGACAAATATATTAGTTTTGAACAAAAATAATCGTATCTGAAAAAATAAATGTTTCTTACAAAAATATTAGTTCTGGACAAAAATAATCGTTTCTGACAAATATTTTAGTTTTGAACAAAAATAATCGTTTCTGACAAAAATATAAATTCTGGACCAAAAAAGTCGTTTCGGACAAAAATATTAGTTTTGAACAAAAAAAATCGTTTCTGACAAAAATATTAGTTTTGAACAAAATAATCGATTCTAACAAAAATTATCGTTTCTGACAAAAATAATCGTTTCTGACAAAAATATAAATTCTAGATAAAAATAATCATTTCGGACAAAAATATAAGTTTTGAACAAAAATAATCGTTTTGAACACAAATAATCGTTTCTGACAAAAATAATCGTTTCCAACAAAAATTATCGTTTCTGACAAAAATAATCATTTCTGACAAAAATAATACTTTCTGAAAAAAAATTTAAATTCTGGACAAAAATAATCGTTTCTTATAAGTATATTAGTTTTGAACAAAAATAATCGTTTCTGACAAAAATAAAAGTTCTGGACAAAAATTATTGTTTCGGACAAAAATATTAGTTTTGAACAAAAATAATCGTTTCTGACAAAAAAAATCGTTCCTGACAAAAATAATCTTTCCCGACAAAAATTTAGGTTCTGGACAAAAATAATCGTTTCTGACAAAAATATTAGTTTTAAACAAAAATAATCGTTCCTGACAAAAATAATCTTTTCCGACAAAAATATAAGTTCTGGACAAAAATAATCGTTTCTGACAAAAATATTAGTTTTGAACAAAAATAATCGTTTCTGACAATGAAATCGTTTTGGACAAAAATTTAAGTTCCGGACAAAAATAATCGTCCCTGACAAAAATATTAGTTTTGAACAAAAATAATCGTTTCTAACAAAAATGATCGTTTAGGACAAAAATTTAATTTCCGGACAAAAATAATCGTTTCTAGCAAAAATATTTGTTTTGAACAAAAATAATCGTATCTGACAAAAATAAACGTTTCTGACAAAAATATTAGTTTTGAACAAAAATAATCTTTTCCGACAAAAATATTAGTTTTGAACAAAAATAATCGTTTCTGACAAAAATATTAGTTTTGAACAAAAATAATTGTTTCGGACAAAAATAATCGTTTCTGACAAATATATTAGTTTTGAACAAAAATAATCGTATCTGACAAAAATAACCGTTTCTGACAAAAATATTAGTTTTGAACAAAAATAATCGATTCTTACAAAAATTATCGTTTCTGAAAAAAATAATCGTTTCTGACAAAAATATAAATTCTGGATAAAAATAATCGTTTCTGACAAAAATAGTCGTTCCTGACAAAAATAATCGTTCTGGACAAAAATAATCGTCACTGACAAATATATTAGTTTTGAACAAAAATTATCGTTTTGAACAAAAATAATCGTATCTGACAAAAATAATCGTTTCTGACAAAAATATAAGTTTAAAACAAAAATTATCGTTTCTAACAAAAATTATCGTTTTTGACAAAAATATTCATTTCTGACAAAAATAATACTTTCTGACAAAAATTTATCTTTTGAACAAAAATAATCGTTTCCGACAAAAATAAAAATTCTGGACAAAAATAATCGTTTCTGACAAAAATATTAGTTTTGAACAAAAATAATCGTTTCTGACAGAAGTAATCGATTCGGACAAAAATTTAAGTTCCGGACAAAAATAATCGTTTCTAACAAAAATATTAGTTTTGACCAAAAATAATCGTATCTGAAAAAAATAAATGTTTCTGACAAAAATATTAGTTTTGAACAAAAATAATCGTTTCCGACAAAAATAATAATTTTAAACAAAAATTTAAGTTCTGGACAAAAATAATCGTTTCTGAAAAATATTTTAGTTTTGAACATAAATAATCGTTTCTGACAAAAATAAAAATTCTGGACCAAAAAAGTCGTTTCGGACAAAAATATTAGTTTTGAACAAAAAAAATCGTTTCTGACAAAAATAATCGTTCCTGACAAAAATAATCTTTTCCGACAAAAATATAAGTTCTGGACAAAAATAATCGTTTCTGACAAAAATATTAGTTTTGAACAAAAATAATCGTTTCTGACATTGAAATCGTTTTGGACAAAAATTTAAGTTCCGGACAAAAATAATCGTCACTGACAAAAATATTAGTTTTGAACAAAAATAATCGTTTCTGACAAAAATAAAAATTCTGGACAAAAATAATTGTTCCGGACAAAAATATTAGTTTTGAACAAAAATAATCGTTTCTGACAAAAAAAATCGTTCCTGACAAAAATAATCTTCTCCGACAATAATTTAGGTTCTGGAAAAAAATAATCCTTTCTTACAAAAATATTAGTTTTGAACAAAAATAATCGTTTCTGACAAAAATAATCGTTTTGGACAAAAATTAAGTTCCAGACAAAAATAATCGTTTCTAAAAAAAATATTAGTTTTGACAAAAAATAATCGTATCTGAAAAAAATAAATGTTTCTGACAAAAATATTAGTTTTGAACAAAAATAATCTTTTCCGACAAAAATATTAGTTTTGAACAAAAATACTGGATTCTGACAAAAATATTAGTATTGAACAAAAAGAATCGTATCTGAAAAAAATAAACGTTTCTGACAAAAATATTGGTTTTGAACAAAAATAATCGTTTCCGACAAAAATAATCCTTTTTGACAAAAATTTAAGTTCTGGAACAAAAATTATCGTTTCTGACAAATATATTAGTTTTGAACAAAAATAATCGTTTCTGACAAAAATAATCGTTCCTGACAAGAATATTAGTTTTGAACAAAAATAATCGTTTCTTACAAAAATATTAGTTTTGAACAAAAATAATTGTTTCGGACAAAAATAATCGTTTCTGACAAATATATTAGTTTTGAACAAAAATAATCGTATCTGACAAAAATAACCGTTTCTGACAAAAATATTAGTTTTGAACAAAAATAATCGATTCTAACAAAAATTATCGTTTCTGACAAAAATAATCGTTTCTGACAAAAATATAAATTCTGGATAAAAATAATCGTTTTGGACAAAAATTAAGTTCCGGAAAAAAATAATCGTCACGGACAAAAATATTAGTATTGAACAAAGATAATCGTTTCTGACAAAAGTAATCGTTTCGGACAAAAATTAAAGTTCCGGACAAAAATAATCGTTTCTAAAAAAAAATATTAGTTTTGACCAAAAATAATCGTATCTGAAAAAAATAAATGTTTCCGACAAAAATATTAGTTTTGAACAAAAATAATCTTTTCCGACAAAAATATTAGTTTTGAACAAAAATAATCGTTTCTGACAAAAATATTAGTTTTGAACAAAAATAATCGATTCTAACAAAAATTATCGTTTCTGACAAAAATAATCGTTTCTGACAAAAATATAAATTCTAGATAAAAATAATCGTTTCGGACAAAAATATAAGTTTTGAATTAAAATAATCGTTTCTGACAAAAATAATCGTTCCTGACAAAAATAATCGTTCTGGACAAAAATTTAAGTTCCGGACAAATATAATCGTCACTGACAAATATATAAGTTTTGAACAAAAATAATCGTTTTGAACACAAATAATCGTTTCTGACAAAAATAATCGTTTCCAACAAAAATTATCGTTTCTGACAAAAATAATCATTTCTGACAAAAATAATACTTTCTGAAAAAAAATTTAAATTCTGGACAAAAATAATCGTTTCTGATAAATATATTAGTTTTAACAAAAATAATCGTTTCTGACAAAAATAAAAGTTCTGGACAAAAATTATTGTTTCGGACAAAAATATTAGTTTTGAACAAAAATAAACGTTTCTGACAAAAAAAATCGTTCCTGACAAAAATAATCTTTCCCGACAAAAATTTAGGTTCTGGACAAAAATAATCGTATCTGACAAAAATATTAGTTTTAAACAAAAATAATCGTTCCTGACAAAAATAATCTTTTCCGACAAAAATATAAGTTCTGGACAAAAATAATCGTTTCTGACAAAAATATTAGTTTTGAACAAAAATAATCGTTTCTGACAATGAAATCGTTTTGGACAAAAATTTAAGTTCCGGACAAAAATAATCGTCACTGACAAAAATATTAGTTTTGAACAAAAATAATCGTTTCTAGCAAAAATATTTGTTATGAACAAAAATAATCGTATCTGACAAAAATAAACGTTTCTGACAAAAATATTAGTTTTGAACAAAAATAATCTTTTCCGACAAAAATATTAGTTTTGAACAAAATAATCGTTTCTGACAAAAATATTAGTTTTGAACAAAAATAATTGTTTCGGACAAAAATAATCGTTTCTGACAAATATATTAGTTTTGAACAAAAATAATCGTATCTGACAAAAATAACCGTTTCTGACAAAAATATTAGTTTTGAACAAAAATAATCGATTCTTACAAAAATTATCGTTTCTGAAAAAAATAATCGTTTCTAACAAAAATATAAATTCTGGATAAAAATAATCGTTTCTGACAAAAATAGTCGTTCCTGACAAAAATAATCGTTCTGGACAAAAATAATCGTCACTGACAAATATATTAGTTTTGAACAAAAATTATCGTTTTGAACAAAAATAATCGTATCTGACAAAAATAATCGTTTCTGACAAAAATATAAGTTTAAAACAAAAATTATCGTTTCTAACAAAAATTATCGTTTTTGACAAAAATATTCATTTCTGACAAAAATAATACTTTCTGACAAAAATTTATCTTTTGACCAAAAATAATCGTTTCCGAAAAAAATAAAAATTCTGGACAAAAATAATTGTTTCGGACAAAAATATTAGTTTTGAACAAAAATAATCATTTCTGACAAAAAAAAACGTTCCTGACAAAAATAATCTTTTCCGACAAAAATTAAGGTTCTGGACAAAAATAATCGTTTCTGACAAAAATATTAGTTTTGAACAAAAATAATCGTTTCTGACAAAAAATAATCGTTTTGGACAAAAATTTAAGCTCCGGACAAAAATAATCGTTTCTTACAAAAATTTTCGTTTCTGACAAAAATAATCGTTTCTGACAAAAATATAAATTCAGGATAAAAATAATCGTTTCTGAAAAAATAGTCGTTCCTGACAAAAATAATCGTTCTGGACAAAAATAATCGTCACTGACAAATATATTAGTTTTGAACAAAAATTATCGTTTGAACAAAAATAGTCGTATCTGACAAAAATAATCGTTTCTGACAAAAATATAAGTTTAAAACAAAAATAATCGTTTCTAATAAAAATTATCGTTTTTGACAAAAATATTCATATCTGACAAAAATAATACTTTCTGACAAAAATTTATCTTTTGAACAAAAATAATCGTTTTCGACAAAAATAAAAATTCTGGACAAAAATAATTGTTTCGGACAAAAATATTAGTTTTGAACAAAAATAATCGTTTCTGACAAAAAAAAACGTTCCTGACAAAAATAATCTTTTCCGACAAAAATTAAGGTTCTGGACAAAAATAATCGTTTCTGACAAAAATATTAGTTTTGAACAAAAATAATCGTTTCTGACAAAAATAATCGTTTTGGACAAAAATTTAAGCTCCGGACAAAAATAATCGTTTCTTACAAAAATTTTCGTTTCTGACAAAAATAATCGTTTCTGACAAAAATATAAATTCAGGATAAAAATAATCGTTTCTGAAAAAATAGTCGTTCCTGACAAAAATAATCGTTCTGGACAAAAATAATCGTCACTGACAAATATATTAGTTTTGAACAAAAATTATCGTTTTGAACAAAAATAGTCGTATCTGACAAAAATAATCGTTTCTGACAAAAATATAAGTTTAAAACAAAAATAATCGTTTCTAATAAAAATTATCGTTTTTGACAAAAATATTCATATCTGACAAAAATAATACTTTCTGACAAAAATTTATCTTTTGAACAAAAAAAAATCGTTTTCGACAAAAATAAAAATTCTGGACAAAAATAATTGTTTCGGACAAAAATATTAGTTTTGAACAAAAATAATCGTTTCTGACAAAAAAAAACGTTCCTGACAAAAATAATCTTTTCCGACAAAAATTAAGGTTCTGGACAAAAATAATCGTTTCTGACAAAAATATTACTTTTGAACAAAAATAATCGATTCTGACAAAAATAATCTTTTTGGACAAAAATTTAAGTTCCGGACAAAAATAATCGTTTCTAACAAAAAGTATCGTTTCTGTCAAAAATAATCGTTTCTGACAAAAATATAAATTTTGGATAAAAATAATCGTTTCGGACAAAAATATAAGTTTTGAACTAAAATAATCGTTCCGGACAAAAATAATCGTCACTGACAAATATATTAGTTTTGAACAAAAATAATCGTTTTGAACACAAATAATCGTATCTGACAAAAATAATCGTTTCTGACAAAAATATTAGTTTAAAACAAAAATAATCGTTTCTAACAAAATTATCGTTTCTGACAAAAATAATCATTTCTGACAAAAATAATACTTTCTGAAAAAAAATTTAAGTTCCGGACAAAAATAATCGTTTCTGATAAATATATTAGTTTTGAACAAAAATAATCCTTTCTGACAAAAATAAAAATTCTGGACTAAAATTATTGTTTCGGACAAAAATATTAGTTTTGAACAAAAATAATCGTTTCTGACAAAAAAAATCGTTCCTCACAAAAATAATCTTTCCCGACAAAAATTTAGGT